>OX244031.2:34368595-37030262 GCA_945859785.2 Tridacna gigas | reverse complement strand
TATCAATCAAGCCAAAATAAAATTGTCGTCTGCAAATGTCTTCAAATTTGTGCAAGTTCTGAATTTCGTCGTTTGGTTCAGGATTAAGCCAGGCCCTGGCCTAGCGCTGAATTCCTAAAGCGAAGCACTTTCAAAAGTTTGATACATACATGTATTTTAAGATGTAGGCTATGATTGGGAGACTTTTAGCACCATTTTCGAACCAAATATAGGACGGATCGAACAGTTTTATGTCATTTGATCTTAATCTATGCCATCCGCAAAATTAATTGGTTTGCAAATGGCGGTAAAGGGATTAGATTTAAGTGTTCCTACAAGCAGTCGCCGAAGTACATTTTAAAACACAAAGGAACGAGCTGAGTTTACATTTTGATTCACACAGCTTCAGTTGTTGCAATAACATCTACAATGGGTCAACGGACAGTATCCGGCCTTACAGTTTAAATCACACCAATATTTCATCCCAGATACGGCCTTATAATGATATACAGCTTCACATTTACATATGTTTGACGGTTTGTCCATATCTGTACATAAACGAATAGATGTACATATTACGTTGTCTGAAGAAGTCGTTGTGCTTGAAGATGGCGGATCTGATGTCGTTGTTGCTGTCTCAGATGACGCAGATGTTACCGTAGATGTTTGTGTTGAAGTAGTGGTAGAGTTAGTTGCTGATGCCGCATCTTTGTTCGATGTTGACAATTTAACATGTGACCCACTTGACGCAGAAGCTGTCGAGTGAGGTACTGCCGAAGAAATATTAGAAGCAGTTGGTGATGTCGAAGGTTTGATTGATGTTGATCTGATGATGACAGACATAGTTGGTGATTGTGAGCTTCTGTTTGAACTGGTTGTAGCAGCTTCTTTAGACTCCACCACAGCGATATCAGCACAGTTGATAAATGTTTCTTGGGGACCACAACCTAAACAACCAACTTCACCCGGCCACTGGCGCCAACTATTCCCTGTACCAGTAAAAATGCATACACGTTTACTAATCAACCCGCTTTTCAGATAGACCATATATGGCATACCAATAATAGGCAAAAGCGCAAGCAATGAATAGAGTATTTGCAGAATAGTAAGGGTCTTTGTTGCATTGGAAAATGTTGAGAGAAGTGTTCGTTAAGTTTACTAAGACTTAGTAAAGATGTAAATCGTGTTCCTCGGCTACCCTTAATCCATTCTTAGATAGCTTTCTTAGCCTAATTCTTTTTTTAAAAAATCTAAATTTGAAAGTTTCGCAATTTAAATGGTTCAGTCATTCATAAATTGTATCATTTTCTAAATTTAGAGTTAGACTTAGATTCTAATTTAGAATGGTTGGTAACTACAGGCCCTGATGTACTCTTCTTTTTAGTAACACTCTGTGAGTGTAGTAATGGACTCAAATGTACCTGTAGTGTAGTTCCACTGTAGTACACACTGACTGCATACCAGATCGGCCGGAAGTTGAAGTTCAATGACGTAATGGCTTTCTTCGTTGTTAGCGATGTCGTATTTTGTACTGGACGAATCCTTCATAGTTAATATGTTTTCATCGAGACATTCTTGGGAAACTATCTTTGAGAAATTGTTGTTGGCACACAACCTAAAGACGAATATATATGCGTAATTATGTAGATAAGCGTACTTATAACTGCATTGAAACATCTTTAAGCAAGACTTTGCAAAACAATACAGGACCATGCACTTCAAAGCAACTAGATGCTTTTCCAGATAGACAGATGGAGATGGAAAAGCGACATCCCGAAAAAAGAAAACACTGTCAGATTAATTAAATGAATCTTTTCTATTCACCCGTTTCAGCAGGTCGAAATTTTAAAATAGATAAAAGCAAAATTGCGTGTATCAAATGCAAACAAATCAATTGCAGTTTGTCCGTGGGACGTTCTAGATTCCCCCGTCACATCACGCCCCCTCCCTAACGATTTATTTTCACTATGTCGGAAGTCGACCACACGAGAAATGGAAATGGGACTACGCGCGGTCTCGGTTGGTGTCCAAATTTGGTACATTTTCGGAATGATTGGTCTTTCACATTGACGAGTGGGCGCCATGAAATAGCTTTGAAAATGGTAAGATTACGCTATTTGTGCCATGTTTTCATTCTTGTGTGTGATCCAAAGTTTAGGACATTCACCGTAAATTCCATCCTCGTTGACCCAGTTCCGATGTATTCCGTAAACTACATTCATCGCCCCTGGGTTATCTCGCGTATGTTTTCTCCTTCTCATGAATTATTCATTAGGCATTTTGATTGGTAAGCTCAGTTTTTCAGTGAGAAAATTTAATCTATTTTTATCAACCACATGCCATCATATCAGATTTTTACCTCGTCTACA
Organism: Tridacna gigas; assembly: GCA_945859785.2. NCBI lineage: Eukaryota > Metazoa > Mollusca > Bivalvia > Cardiida > Cardiidae > Tridacna > Tridacna gigas. The sequence goes on along the minus strand of OX244031.2, from coordinate 37,027,914 downwards.
ATCAATCAAATCGATGAATATAGTTTACGGAATACATCGGAACTGGGTCAACGAGGATGACGTCACCCCTGCTACATGCCCCTATGGACTGCAACAGCACGCTGTATTTCTAAATATTTGCCTTTGTATACAAGGACTTGTAATGTCTGCTCTGGATTGTCGTAAGGCCCTCCGGCTGCGGCCATATTCGTTGATAATGATATGGGTTTTACCCGGTTTATTCATAACAACGGAAGAAATGTGATTATCCGCCACTACAAGAGAGTATCATTGTGCCATCGACAATTCGATTGGCTGTTGGGTGTAATTCGCAATCTTATAAATATTCATAGAAACGACGGTTTCGCAATTGAATGTCCCAGGGGTGATGGATGGTAATACTTCACACCTGGGTTAACGAGGGTGCGTAAATTCAGTTTTGATGAAATCTGCAGATTTTTTTTTTGCGCTGAAAGCGTTTCTATTTCATGTCAAAATAATCTGGGTTGATGTAACAATGAAAACATGGCCTATATTATCAAAAGACCACATTTAAATGTTCGAGTGATATAACAATGTATAAGCACAGGGATTACGAAATATGAAAATACTCTACTAAAGAAATAAATTGGATCTGTTGTATTCGTACACATTTTCCGGTTCAAATACAAGTATTGCACGTGGATAAATCAGACACGATGGAAAAAAGATCCACATCTACACAGGGTCACGTACAGTCCCAAATATTGTTATGATGACCTAAACCGTGTGCAGACCTCTTTCGGTGTGGTTTCCGCTTTGACTGGTCAAAATTTTGTTTTGATATCTGTCTATCATAAATAAATACGTTAGAGTTCTGTGAATAACGTTTGATCACATTTAAATTTGTTCAATTACGTGAAGGATTAATTTGAAGTAAGAACGTACGATTCCTCGAAATTCGAGAACAACTACGTTGAACTACGTTGCGGTACGTCTAAGAACGTTCGGACATTTTCCTGCTCGCCGTAGTCATCTTCTGAACATATGTAAATGGTAACTAGTGACTCACGACTCTCCGATATTATTATAAGTTATTCTGAAGTCAATATTACGACAAGCTACAGCAGGGTTTACCTTAAACTAAGTTAAAATTTGTAAAGCACGTAGGAGAAAGTTACTTCTAGGTACATTAAGGACATATGCCACAATTTTTTCCTATGGACAGTTTTATTTTTTTATTTTCGCTCAGATGATAATGTACTAGTATGCGGAGTAAAAAAAAAAAAATGAAAAGAAAATCATATGTTGCGGAGCAAAATACAAAGATACAGTTTTTCTAAGGGGATAACTCTTGTCAAAATTACAGAAAAAAGGTTTTAATTTCAAACCTGAAAAACAGGTTCGTTAAGTAACGAATACTGCTCAAATAAAAGATTACTCATAAAAATGTGATGTTTTCAACGGTAAAGAGGATTACTCTAAAGAAGTAAGACACTAGACAGATCACAGTAGCAATGTTTGTACAAGTCATCAAAGACTTATTTTCTGATCAATTTCCTGCAATGAAGAAAAAATCAGTGGATAGATTTCTTAAAACTTTGCTCAGAAATAGTGCTTTCTAATATCCTGTAAAGAAAGAGTTTTTTTAAGTATATCAAGCGGGGCATTTGTAAGAGATACTGTGCTTTTTTAAAAAGTTATAATGATTTACGTCCCTTTATAACAAAAATCTATTTTGGTGTGATTTGGCATTCCAGTCATTTAAAAATATCCAATTTTTCATTCCGCGTCTGTGATTTCCAGATATTTAATAGGCAACCGACATATTACAGATAAAAAATATACTATTTCTCTGTCATAATAATCCAGTGTAATATAGTACGGTTTACAAAACAGAACAATGCGGAAGCAAACCGTTGAACAACAGACCAAACCGCAAAGCTCAGGTGGTAGAGCGTAGGACTTGTAAACATCAAGTCTTGGATCACTTGAGGGTGTAGGTTCGAGCCCCGCGGCTGACCATCTAAAATTACTAATAGTCTTTCGGATGAGACGTTAAACCGAGTTACCGTGTGATGGTGCTATATACCGAGCACGTTAAAGAACCAGCGTAACTTAGGATGGGTTTCATCCTGTATCTTGCACTATCCCCCGTAACAAAACTTAGCAGTCTTCAGGGGGCGTCGCCCATATGGGCAACCGGTGCCTACGATAAATAAACGCAAACTCAATCAATCAACTGGTGAGCTGGAAAAAAAAACTTTGGCATACATGCATGTCCTTAAGCTGCTGTGTTTGTTTGTTCATATTCGATTTTAATGCCGTTTTAATGACTTGGGTCATATCACGGCGGTCAGTGCATGTGCTTACTGGCTTTCTCACACCAGTACTGATACAACTTTCTTTCCAAGTCACTCAAGTCACTGACTACTTTTCCCACATGAATCAGGGGTGAGAGGCGAAAAATCGCCGGAAAGAAAGTTTGCCTCAACCGGGTATCGAACTCACAACCACAAGTCAGATACGCTAACTATGAGCTTCCGGGGCAGGCCCTTAAGCTGCATGCATATTACAGTATTGTTAATGTACATGTATATATGACAAAAGGATCTCAGCGTTGCTTACCTAAAGGTAAAGAACCCTTTATGATATGCTGTGAGGTTAACTTCTACCCGCAGAATTTGCCCTTTGATGTACGTTCCGGTTACCGTTCGATTTGCTAAAGCGTATTTGCCACCAGCTTCATTATCTCTTTGTCCGAAAGGTTGTCCGTAGCTGTCTCCACAAACCCCGCATTTCCCGCCATATCTGTTCCACTGGACCTAAAGGTGACATCGAAAAACGTTCATTTATGACATCGTCATAACGGACCGAACTACCCCTTGAGGCCCGAAAAAAAAAAAGTGTGTTTCCATAAATTTCACTAAGACCGTATCGCACCTTTACATTGCGCTTTTGCAGACAGTATAGTGAAGATCGGACTACACAGGTCTTTGAGTCTGATCTCCGATCTACTTTGTCAGAGACAATTTATCTTAACTCTATGGTAAATACGAACGACTACAGAACTTGAAAAAAAATACTGGATAATAGATTAGGGAATTAGTGAATTCAACCTTTAGCTGCTAGGCGCGACTCACTGACCTTTTGCGGACAGTTTAGACCAAGATCAGACTGCACAAGACGTGCAGTCTGATCTTGGATCTACACTGTACGATAAGGAGATATTTTCTCTAAAAAAATAAGTTTGAAATGATATTATTCGGGTTATTATTGTCGGCCTGAAAGTTTTTTCTTATCTATTTAGCAGGAAACTGGTTAATATATTAATGGATTAACAAACGAATATACGAACGAATATATAAACGAATGAATAAATTAACGAATTTATGAATTAATAGGTTTTTAAGAATGAAACGGACCGATGGTTTAGGCCTACAAATCTCAAAGGAACGCAATTTCTGATTGGCTGAGCAGTTTCGTTTAAACAATCAGAAATTGTATTACTTTCTGAATTAAAGTGTAGTACGTATATGTTCCATGCTTTATGAAAAGGGGATTTAATGCATCTGCATATAGTATCGACCCTTGTCACCGGCACGATCTGCACAGGTTGACAAGGGTCGAAACTTTTTGCTCTTTGTAAATTATCTGCATGTCCAAGCACAATTCTATCTTAGGATTCAGCCTGTTGGTAGACAAAATTAAATTTTTTGGATCCATCATTGTGCGATGACTTGCTTGGTATATTGTATCACGGCGAGTCATTAAACCCCCTTTTGCCAGAGCATGGCCCACATGTAATAGTTGGTGATTACTGGTCAGTGACATAATCTAGAAAAAGAAGAAGATAAAAAAAAAAAATCAAACAACACAACAAGACAGAAAGACAGAAGGACAAATAAGACTTACACCAAATCCTCCGCAGTTTAAACCCATGTGATCATGGTTGGGTAAAGTATTATACCCAGCCTTATAAGCCACTGATCGGCCGGGTGGATCCCAGAGAAATCCGTGGCAGTTTACACCAGAAACGATGCAAACAATCAGCATACAAGTATAAACGGCGTTTCGATGTACCATTGTTTTCATTCAGTTCTTCTGTTTTTTTAATTGCTAATACAAAGTTTTTGATTTAATTTTTGATTTCGAATGTCCACTCGACAATTATAAGTTTATTATTTTCATACAAAAAAATAATCTGTAAAGATCTAAAACAGAAAGTTTTAACGGTTTCAATTTTTATTTTAGTACAAAATGCAAATAGCGAACTCAAATCTATTTTACATTAAAAGTTAAGTTCTAAACGGTATATATACCCTAATCGATCGTGACTGAGTATGCATGAATCAGAGTATCTTATAGCACTGCTTGGTGAAAGTACCCCCTGTACCCGACAACGAAATTTGAGAGACTTTCCTATTTTGAAAGCACTTGCAGACGACAGATTAAATATAACATACATAGTTGACTTTGTTCTTTGAACGAGTAAAATCGTTTTAGGTAAAAGAATTAATAAAAAAAGTAACAGACTGTTCTCCTTTTTTTATTGCAATGTTTTCAAAGGCTTTCCACCACAGGACAGTAAAAGCACAGGCGCGTTAACCCTTTCCCAAACGACAAATTTTGAACTGGTCCAAATTCAAAGAGTTTGCAGACGACAATTTTAAATTTGATGAAAATGGCAGAAAGGTCTCAAAAAGGGTAGAAAACACTGTGGGAAAAGGAGAAATTGCTCGTTACGAGCAATTTCTCCTTTTCCCACAGTGTTTTCAAAAGACTTGTACTGCAGACACGTGAAAACCAGGGCTTGTTTGGGAAAGGGTTAAAGTTAAGTCATATCCTGCCGCATTTGTCGTACCAAATTTGCATGAAAATAGATTTTGGTGAGATTATTTTTGCTTTTACTGGTCAGTTTATAAGTAAATTCACCTATAAGCAATCGAAAAGTGTAGATCAAGATCAGACTGCACGTATGTGCAGTCTGATCTTAGTCTACACTATTCGCTAAATGTATTCACAGCCACACATGCTGGACTGAAGGGTTAATAAAGCGGACAGCATATAGATTACAAATCCAAGCCCTGAAATACAATAGTTGTTTATTTCAGCGGAAATCACTCCTTGATATTTTTATCATCTCTTCTACGTCATTACTTGATACTCAGGATATAGGCTACTCTTAACTTAAGAATATATGAGTCTCTTGACTTAAATTCCGTAAGAGGCTCTTACATCGCAAAGTTTTGTAGTCTTTAAATCGCCTGTTTTCCTTATAAAGACATATCGATTATATAAACCTTTCAGAGTCCTAGTTAGTTTTTTCGCCGTGAAAGAAAATTTAATTGTGAAACATTAACAAATAATACTTAACATTATCTTTGCAAGCGTGAAGAAACTGGAGGGTTACATGCGGTAAAAAGGGTGAATTTCTTAGCATTTAAGTAAAAGGGCGGTCGCCGTGCATGGAAAGTGGGGGGGGGGGGGGGGGGGGGGGTTCTTCTATTTCCATGAGATTAGAAATGACGTCGTGGTTACGCTCCTTCCCACTCGTCACAACTCGGCCGATTCCGTACATCTAACCTCGTCCTTATAAAGGAGGTTTCCATTTTGAACTACCAATCACACGATCTTAAATATGGCGAAGCCCATGAAAATCGCTTAGCAACCACATGAACAAACACGGTGAAGTTATTCACATCTATCGATCTTTCGATGATAGCTTCCAACGGAATTGATAAACAAAAACAAAAAAAATGTATTTACAAACTGTATACAGACGGATATTTCTTACAAAGATATCGATAGAAAATTTTGACTCATGTTTTCTTCTTTAAGAGGAGCCTTGCAATTTTGATAACGTTGAAACGGTGTACTTCCGGCGAAAAAAATATACCGTGTAGGTGCATATCAATGTACGTGATACAGCCGATGGACTTGATCACCGGATCACCCGAGGTTTGCCGAATGGCTCTTTCCTGACCGACGCGTATTATTGATCATGTGACATTTCCACACACTTTTGCTAAATTCTGGCTGGAAATCTAAAGATACTTTTGGAGTTTTCGTATAGATTTAAGAAAATACAGAATGTGTGTGTGTGTTTTTTTTTTTTCCTTGCGCTTCTCCTTCATATTTCTACATGGTTTGCAAACTACTCCCTTACCAAATTTAGTGATAGAATATTTTTTCAGTGGTGCTATGGTTAAAAAATCTAAAGAAGGCGCCCTCAGCTCTTTCCTTACCATAAAAGATACAAGAAGCTTTTGTGGACAGTGTAGATCAAGATCAGACTGCACGGAACTTGCAGTCTGATCTCTGATCTACACTGTCCACTACTTAATTCTAGACTATGACCTGACTTTCTCTTCACTTTCCACAGAAACTGTATTTTTAGGCGTTGAAAAAGAGTAATTCACATGTTTAGTAGTGACAGGCTTAATACAAAAGAGCTGTGCTCTGGGAAATGGGGCTTAATGCATCTCCGTAATGCATGATACCAAGCAAGTCATCACAGTGTCATAGATTCATAAAATTCATTTTGTCTAACAACCGACTGTATCATTAGGTAGACTGGTCCTTTGACAAACATAAAATTGACCAATAGCGAAAAGTTTCGACCCAGGTCAGCCTGCGCGGACTGCGCAGGTTGACCTGAGTCGATACTTTTCGCAGATGCATTAAGCCCCCCTTTTCACAGAGCATGGTTCATATGTTTAGTAGTGACAAACTTAATACAAAAGTAAATAAAGTACATGTATTTTTATGGTGATAACGGATAAAGTATGAACATAAATGTTTAGAAAGTCAGAGTGACTATTGTTTGTTTTTTTTATCCTTTCAAGTATCCAAATAAAACCATAAAATATTTTAAAGATGGCATTTAGTTGTAGTCTTCTTTGCTTACTATTTTGGTAAGGTCAAGATCCTTATCATGGTATTTTGTGCTTATCACACTATCAGAGAGACTTTTCTGTAAATTTTGCCCGCGCCAAAGCCCCCGGTAGCTCAGTCGGTAGCGTACAGGACTTGAGAACAGGGGGTCGCTGGCTCGATTTCAGGATTGGCCAATTTCTTTCCGAGGATTGATGATAGTCATTGCGACAGGATTCATTCCTCTCTCACCGCTGACCATTGTTTCAACGATGGTTATGTGGAAAAGCAGCCAGTGGCTTGGGAAGAATATTGTGCGTGGTAGTGGTCAAAGAAACTCCAGGAAAGTATAGATAGGTGCACTGGCCGCCGCGATATAATTGAAATAATGTTGAAAACGGCGTTAAACACCATACAATCATTAAATTTTGCCCGACTTGTCTGGAAAAAAAATCTTAAACCATTGTTGAAAAAGGAGAAATAGTATTGTTAACCCTTTCCCAAGCAAGCCCTGGTTTTCACGTGTCTGCAATACAAGTCTTTTGAAAACACTGTGGGAAAAGGAGAAATTGCTTATAACGAGCAATTTCTCCTTTTCGCACAGTGTTTTCTACCCTTTTTGGAGAACTTTCTGCCATTTTCATCAAATTTAAACTTGTAGTCTGCAAACTCTTTCAATTTGGACCAAACCAAAATTTGTTGCTTGGGAAAGGGTTAACCTGATTTCATTTATTACTCTTTATTCTTGTATCTTGGATAGGTTTGGATTCTAACTTTTACAGTTTGCGTTTATATATCTCCTTATCAGACGACAAAATAATACACCAGTCCAAATTGAAACTCGCATTTGCAGACTACAAATGAAATGTAGTTTATGATACTGCAGTAGTATTATTTACATTTTAATGGCATTAACTCTTTCGGCGCCAAACAAATAAACTCGACTTCTTTCGGTGGCTGTAAATGCAATCCACAGAGACCCAGAAAGATTTTTATCGTAGGGGCTTGACTAATTAAGCGGACGGTACAGATCAAAGATCAGACTGCACGTTCTGTGCAGTCTGATCTTGATCTGTGCTGTCCGTAAAAGTCCCTGTTTTCGCCTATGGCACTGAAAGGGTTAAACACGGTAAGAAAAGGAGAAAATGCTAGTTACCATCTAGCTATACTTTCAAAAGCTTTCTGTTTTCAAGATCGTGAAATCACTTGAAAGTTCGGAAAAGAAGTGTTATACTTATGAACTGGCAGCCTGTAACGGATCTTCGTACCAGCGTCTATAGGGCGGTTGTGGGAGACAATGGGTGCCAATTTAAGAGACATAAAAATCAAGATCACTTCTCGAGACGAAGTAAAAAAGAAGGTGCAAATAAAATTGAGCGTAAAGCAAATGCAATAAAATTTTTCAGTCAGATACAGAAAAAATGAGACCCAGATACATATGAGCCGTGTTCTGGCAAAAGGAAGCATTATACCAGGCAGGTCATCCCATGGCTATGTAGCTATAAAGTCCATTTTGGCCGACTAGCGACTAAATCATTGTGGTAAAATGGTCCTTGGACATGCTGAAAAATGACCAATAACAAAAAGTTTCGGCCCAGGTCAGCCTGCGCGGACTGTGCAAACTGACCTGGGTTGATATTTTTTTGCAGATGCATTAATCCCCCTTTTCACAGAGCTCGGTTTATGTAAAACAAATCCTGTCTTCGTAGACAACCTGTATTTAGCTAACATAAACTGAGTTCCCACAAAAGACCAACATGTCCAGTTGTTGCTGTATTAATCTAGCACATGTTTTATTCCTTTACCCCACCATGCCTTGTTTTAACAACATTGAGAAACACGAAATGTCTTTAAAAAAGATAGATGGAATGAATTTGCCCGCTAATTTGGCAGGGGCCCTTAGAATAAACATGTACACATTTTTGACCAATCACAAATTTCTTTTTATTCATTTTTTTATCGGTACCAAAAAGTAGGTCTAAAGCTAGCACAATTAGCTACGCCGAAAAAAAATTCTGGTTTACCAGTATTGTCTCATTTCTCCTCATTGTTTTTCTACCATTCCAAAGGCAAATTCTGTCATTTGAGCCACTTTTTCGCCTACAGCTGCTTTGAACTAGTACAAGGTTTAAAATTGTATTTTTTGGTGAATAGTAGAGCAATTATAAATTGTGTACTCACCGAAATCCAATATGTTAACCCCTAAGCACGACTTAAGGACTTGTGCGGACAGTGTAGATCAAGATCAGACTGCACAGAACGTGCAGTCTGATCTTGGATCTACACTGTCCGATAAGGAGATATTTATTCGCCCAAAAACACCTTTGAAATACCAAAATTTGAGTTTTTTACAATTGCCTTGAAAGTCTCATTTTATATATTTAGCAGGGTAATGGTTAAAACGTAACGTACCAATCATCCGTGTATCTCAAGTTGAATTTTAAGAACAATTTGTCACACAAAGACTCAAGGCTAAATGAAAAAGGCTGTACTTGGATGTGCATTGACAAAAAAAAAAAATATTAGTTTAGATCTATTATGTAAGAAGTTTTACTGGTATTTTCAACCTTTTCTGATGCTACGGGCGATTTTAGCTATGTTGTAGTAAAATTTCACGCCCTGTCTATCAAGATCAAACTGCACTAGATGTGTAGTTTAATTTTAGGTCAAAACTTGTCAGTGCTTCATGGAATACTTTTAACCCATAGGCTGCTAAGAGCGAGACAGTGACCTTTCGTGGACAGTGTAGATCAAGATCAGACTGCACAGAACGTGCAGTCTGATCTTGGATCTACACAGTCCGACAAAGAGATTTTTTTCTCCAAAAGATTTCTTTAAAATAGAAAAATATGAGTTTTTTACTGTCGGCTTAAATGTTCATTTCACTTATTCAGGCTATGGTTTAAAGTAAAAAAAAAAATACTGTGCTCGAGTCTTGGCCTAAATAATATATCACTCTATAGATGTAAGTGCAATTTGGTCACTACCATGTAATAATTCTTCTGACTTTTTTTTCTGTTTCAGGGTCAAATGCTAAATTGTCGATTTTTGGTGAACGGAATAGATCAAGGTCAAACTACACAGAGCGTGCAGTTTGATCTTTTGATCTATACCGTCCTCCCGTTTTTTTTGGTTAAGCCTGTAAGATATATAGGATCTGAAATAAGTTGGCATTTTAGATAAAATTTTATTAAAACGAATCTAGAAAAATGTTATCAAGCGAGCCTCTGGCGAGCTTTATAACATTTTAAACGAGCTTAATAAAATTTTACCTCAAATTTTACCTCAAATTCCAATGAATGTCAGATTCTTTTTATCACATAACGATATTTCAAAAATCATACACCGGAAGATTCAAAACCATAGATGAACACGCGTTTAATTCATCGAGTAAACATCACCGGTGATAATTCCACGAGTGGCCGCCACTCATGAAAATATTACCGATGATATTCACTAGATAAAATAGATTAAAATTTTTATCCATGCTCTGTGAAAAGGGGGTATAACGTATCTGCGAAAAGTATCTACCCATGTCAGCCTGCGCAGTCCAGGCAGGCTGACCTGGGCCGAAACGTTTTGCTATTTTTTCGATTTTCTGTATGTCCAAGGACCAGTCTACCTCTTGATTAAGTCGGTTTGTAAAAAGAAAAGCGGCCATTATGGATCCATGATTATGTGATGGCTTGACTTATATCATGGATCACGGAGATGCATTGAGGCCCTATTTGCCAGAGCATGGCTCATTTCTATCTTTCACCGATAAAAAACAAATATTCTATTTATTTTATGCCTCTAACCTCTTTTTTTGTCGGGACTTTCATCAAAACCTAGTACAGTTGTTTTCCATGTGGCATACCCCCCCCCCCCCCCCCTCACATAACAACGCATTAAAATATTACGTAAAGCGCGAGAAATAATAGGAAATAGGACAGTGTTAATCATGCGCAGGCTGACACAGGCCAAAACCTGTTTGCTTTCGCTAATTTTCTGCATGTCAAAGGAGTGTAGCTCATGATTCAATCTGTTGGTAGATAAAATAGACAAAACAGACTTTTTGTATCATATGATGACTTGCTTGGCACCATGCATTTTGGAGATGCATTATATTGCCTTTTGCCAGAGTAAAGCTCATTTATTCTTGTACAAATACAAAAAGCTAGATTTTTGGAATTATATTTAGCTGCTGTTCGGTAAGTGTAGCTCTAGATCAGACTGTGCAGTCAGGCAGACCCATCTATGATTTACACTGTCTGGTGCAACGTTCCATTTCAACCATTCGACAACTCGAATATATAGATCGCTTTCAGTCCTAAATATTTAAAATTTCGAGGGCTGCAAATATAATCCGCTGAAAGTCAGAAAGAATTTTAATCAGATATCCTCCCTTGTTTTCAGTGTAATATACTCATAACTTATTCTAAATTTTATTTATTAGATGAATGTATTCAACCTTCTTCAACTCTTTACCAAACGACAAAATCTCAGACTAGTCCAAATTAAAAGCATCTGCAGACGACAAATCAAACGTGACTGAAAAAATAGTAATTTGCTTTGGGAAGGGTAGAAAACTTTGTGGGAAAAGGAGAAAATGCTGGTTACCAGCATTTTCTCCTTTTCCCACAATGTTTTCAAAAGGCTTCTTTCTCAGGGTCGTTAAAAGTCGGGATTGTGTGGTAAAGGGTTAAAAAATGGCCGAGCATGGCTCAGATGTAAGTAAACAAACATTGCAAAAGAGCGTTTATGATCAATAGTTTTTGAGAATTTGTTCTTGCTGACTAAAGTCAAATGCGTAAAAACAAGTTGAAAACGTGTGGCAAACAGAGAAACTCCGCGTAACAACAGGGTTCGACTAAAGGTTACGTTCAGTTCGAGTAAGAACTCTGATGGTGGTTTTACTGGGACACAAGTTCATCAAGTTCTGTATTCTTAAGAAAATTCTTAGTCTTATTCACAAGAATTGTTTAAATTTGAAAGAAGAAACAAGTTCTGATTGGTTAAACCATTTGGTTTAGCCAACCAGACGTTGTGTTACTTTCTAAATCTAGAATAAGACAGGCTAAGACATTGAATATTCTTAACTATGGTTGGTGAATACGGACTTTGATGAACTCGGACCCAGGGTGACTCGGGTTTCAGTTGAACTCGCCCTTTATTTCTACATGTATTTCTTGACTCATATAGCAAGAGTGATGGACGGGTCATTTTATACCTGATCCATCCCGCTTGGTCTCGATAATAGCATGACTGATAAACGAGTCATTTTATACCCAATCCATCCCGCTTTGTATCGTTTCAGATTACATATACCCAGTGGTTAGCCATGTAGAAAAATATAGTGTGTGCGGTGCAGTAGTGTCGCTTTACAAAATACTTCATTCTTATGACGTTATATATATATATATATATATATATATATAAGCCATGCTCTGTAAAAAGGGGGCTTAATGCATCTGCGAAACGTATCGATTCATGTCAGCTTGTGCATTCCGGGCAGGCTGACATGGGCCGAAACTTTTCTCTACTGGTCATTTTTCTGCGTGTCCAAGGACCAGTTTACCTCGTGATTAAGTCGATTATTAAAAAAAAAAAAAAAAAAAGTGGCTTTCATGGATCCATAATTATGTGATGACTTGCTTGGTATAATACATTAAGGAGATGCATTAAGCCCCGTTTTGCTAGAGCATGGCTCATATATATATACATAGTAAAATTAGTGTTGCACCCCCTGTGTTTTTAACGTGTTTAATTTTCTGGCGTGAATGATATGAAAATGGTTGGAAATTAGAATCTGGTTGCTGTATACAAGAACAAACAAGTCTGTTGTCTCTGAAATGGAATGAACTGAGGTATCCCTTAACCTCATGGCAGCAGCTACTGATCGAGCTGTTTCAACCTCTCGTGAGAGGTGTGAGACAAAGACTGCAAGCTGTTTTGCATGCCCCGGACGGAAGTACGCAATATTGCCTGATTTTGTGTCCATTCTCTGCAGGTCACTTTCAACCTGTCGTAAGTTTTGTTTCGACATTAAATTCCCTGTTTTAACCAAACTTAAACGCTTCTCGTTTTTCTTAAATTTGAAAGCAACATCTAGGCAAAAGATTCCCCCTTACCATGAGGTCAAGGGATACCTCAGTTCAGTTCATTTTATGGGCAAAAGACGAGTCTGTTGGTGTATGCAGCAGCCGAATTCTAATTTCGACCCAATTTTATCTCATTCACGTCAGAAAATCAAACCCGGTAAAAAACACAGGGGGTGCAACACTAATTTTACTATGTATATATTATATTGTTTACCTTTTCGGCGCCAAATCAATAAACCTGGCCACTTTCGACTGCTGAATATAGAGTCCGCTTGAACTTAGATTTTTTTTTTGTACAAGTTTAGTTAAATAAGCAGACGGCAGAGATTTAAGATCAGACTACTTGTCCTATGTAGTCTGATCTTGATATGTTGTCTGGAAAAAGCCCCTGATTTCGCCTACGGCGCTAAAAAGGGTTAACTCGTCGAACTGATTGAATGGTGTTTTTTGGCTGTTTCCAACATGAATTCAGTCAAATCTCGGCGACAGCTCAGCTATTCACGTATGTTTTAAGGTTCACCAATAATAGGTTAGGGCTCCGAGATATCATGCCAAGGACACTTCTATGAAATACCCAATGCTTCGAGCAAAGATCAAACTCGGAACATCCAGGCTACAAACCTTATACCCCAGGACCGAGATCGTTGTAAATTTCTCAGATAATCAATCCTCTTTGCTTTCTTGTACATAAAAGAGATACTGGTTAAAAAAAAAAAAACTCGGAGTTATTCCAATAATACAGCATGGATGTTATTCAATTCCATTTGCCGTTATATTATCATTGTGTTAAACAGCCCTTGAATTTAACCTTAAGCTGGAAACTAAGTTAAATGAAACTTTCACGCCGTTAGTAAAAACCCTTACATTTTCAAGGGTATTTTTTTTGGGGGGGGGGGGAGGGGGGAATATGTCCATATCGGATAGTGTAGATCCAAGATCAGACTGCACGTTCTGTGCAGTCTGATCTTGATCTACACTATCCGCAAAAGGTCCTTGAGTCGGGCTAAGCAGCCTAAGGGTTAAATTTATCTTGGGTTGTATGTAAATTAATTTGCTACACTCTATAACAGGCGACAAATCATTAGATATGTGCATATTGACAGCGTTTGCCGACGATAAATCTGTTGTGGCTCAAATGGTGGCATTTGTCTTCGAAAGGGTTGAAAACATTTTGGTTATCAGTATTTTCTCCTTTCCCCAAGATGTCTGAGAAGCCTCCTATCTCATGGTCATTAGCCCTTATCCTGCTAAAAAAAAGAAATGAAACTTTCAAACCGATTGTATAAACCCAAATTTTCGGATTTCGAAAGTATTTTTGGAGGAGAGATATCTCCTTATAGACAGTGTAGATCCAAGATCAGACTGCACGTACTGTGCAGTCTGATCTTAATCTAAACTGTCCGCTAAAGGTCAGTGTGTCGCGCTTAGCAGCCTAAGGGTCAAAGCACGGGACTGCTAGGTTAAGTTCCAGGGTAAATTTTCGATCATACTGCTCGCTATGTGTTTTATACTGTCCAACCTAGATACAGTCTGAAACCTCTCCGACGGATTATCTTAGTATTCCTATGTCTTTACCATTAACCTGCTCAATACGTGAAATGAAAATTTAAAGCCTATAGTAAAATTCCAAATTTTGCTATTTCAAAGGTGTTTTCGAGGATAATAAAAATCTATATCGGACAGTAAAGAATCAAGATCAGACTGCACGTTCTAGAATGTCCGCAAAATGTCACTGAGTCGCGCTTAGCAGCCTAAGGGTTAAAAGGTAGCGTAGGAGACTGTTTCTGCGCTGACAGCTGTTGGTTTTTATTTATCAGGGGAAATAACTAGTACAACAAAGTCAACTAACTTTAGAAAGATTAGAAAGAGTTGTCTTTCTTTAGTACTGATTTTTTTTTTTTTTTTTAACGTTCCTGATATCTTTTCAACAGACAGTTTCTTTATTTTTGTTGGTTGTGATGGTGTTTGAGTTGTCGCTTTCTACGGTGTTGTCACGGCTACAATTTCTTTATACCCTTGAATCCTGCATGGCTCAGTTGGGAAAATTAATCATTCGAAATCAGGCGTCTAAGAATTCACTCCTTATTTGAAGCGCTGGGCTATTCGAGGGAAACACACTTCAGAGCCCTTGCCTGGTATTGGTGAAACCTACGACATAATGAACAAGTTGGCTTCTTTAAAAAAGAAGCCAGGAGAGGTCGGCATCAATGTTTTCAAATAGTTTATTGGCTTTTGATTTCAATATATTTTGGTAGATGTAAACAAACAAGTTAGGCATTAAATGAATGAGAAAAAAACATTTTTTTTTCTCAATTTTGCTGGTGTAAAGGCACAAAACAGTACATGTTCCACATTCTTATAATATTCTAGGAATTGTAGGCCATATGCTATTAACATGCTCAGAAATGCATATTTTTTTTCAAAATTCAAGGACACAAAACTGAAGATGATGATCCAATTTGGCTCATTTTCAAAAGGAACAAACCTCTAATGAATGTTTGTAATGTGTGCTCAGATAAGCCAAAATATTTTTGGAAAGGAGAAATCGTTCAATCAAAATTTGATACAATATGCTAATTCCACTGAATAGGCAAGAATCTTTCCTGATGACAATAAATAAAGGTGGCCTATACATAATACTAGTACCAGACATGTTAAAAATAAATGTAACATTTTTAAATCTTTTAACAAACAGCAATTTTTGGACTGTCCCAAACAGAAAAAAGCATGCAGACAACAATTCAAACTTTGATAATTAATGTGGAAGATGGTGCTTTGATGTGATGGAAACCATTGTGACAAAAGTAGAAAAAAATGCAGTGACTAGCATCTTCTCCTCTTCCCACAATATTTTGAAAGGTTGTCTGCTGCAGACATGTAAAATGAAGAGGTTGTTTGTCTAAACGTTTAAATTTAAGAAAGTAGATAAATGGTCCATGCTCTGAAAATAGGGCACTTAATGCATCTGCAAAAAGTATCGACCCATGTCAGCCTGCGCAATCCGCCCAAAACAAAAGGACCACAGATTCTTTTGAGCTGTGCGGTACGTAGGGCGAAGAGGCACGACTTTCTTTTCCGCTCATAAGTTGATTTTCGCGGGATTCTCGCAATCCGGCATGATAGAAGCAATTCTGTGTGTTATTTCATCAAATCTATATCATTATAAATCCAAAGAATTTTTGTATAAGACTGAGAAAAATGCTAGAGTCTAGTCAGTTTTGAAAAATAGAACTTGAAAACATACTGATCAACCTTTTTATATCTATTTGTGGGGTACGAGTTCTCCAGAGAACTCGTGCTCTCGAGATTAGGGTACGAGTTCTCCAGGGTACGAATTCGCCAGATAGTATCAAGTCACGTGGTCTTTTCCCGCGGTGTTCTTCCTCTTTTTTAACGAATCTTTTTTTTTTCTCTCTTTGCTTAGATTTATTTGTTTAATGAAAAATTGCAATTATTGGAGAGATCATTTACAATCAATATAGTTTAATTAATCTTTTTGGAAATCCGTCATGTATAAAAAAAATGTTTATTTCCTGTTTCAGTTTTTTGATTTCGGTTTGTTTATAAAACCATGACGAAATAGACTGTGTATCAGAACAATTTCGCAAAAACAAATGGATTTAGACAGCGATTTCTATGGCAGTCTGCCTTTTAAACTCACCACTGTTGGAGAGGTCTGATGACCACTCCAATAAGTGAGTTGTGACTGTGAGCTGGCCGAATTTTTGTTGAGAGCTAGCTACCTAAAAATCACACTTTAATCATTCAATCAACTATGTCTTTCTTTGGTTTCATCAGTGCCAAGTTAGGACTCTATATTGCGAGTCCTCCAAAGCCGTTTTGCCTCCAGATATCGGATCAAAAATATAGTCTTTTCAGTCACTCAAAAATATGGTTTCAACATGTAAGAGAGCTTTGCTATCGAACACTTTGAAATAATGATAAGGTGGTTCGTGTCTTGGATTTTTTATGTTTATCAGACTGGCTCCGGAATTTCATCCTATCACCTTCGGCACGCCTTTTCCTGCCTTCGGATTAACTTACGTTTGCCTAAAGCTCACCTTGCCCACGCCGGCCGCAAATACAGACCACGCCTTCGGCTCACCTTGCCCTTGACTTTTGCTTACCTTGCCTTTGTCTTCGACGAACTTTGCCCTAGCCTTTCGCTCACGTTTTCTCTGCCTTCTGTGCACTTCGACTTCGCCTTCGGCTCACACTGCCCGCCCTCACCTTTGGTTCACTTCGCCTTCGCCTTTGGCTCATTTTGCCTTCGCACTGGGCTCACATTGCTTTCAATTTTTGCTTACCATACAGTGGCCTTTGACTTACCTTAGCCTCGCCTTCGGACCTTCTTGCATTTGTCTTCGGTTCACCTTACATTCGTACTCGACCGACCCTGGTCCGACTTATGATTCATTCGCTTTCAGCTCACCTAGTTTTTGCCTTAGGCTTATCTTGCCTTCGCCTTCGACTCACCTTGCTCTTTCTTCGACCTACCACACATTCGCCTTGAGCTCATCTTGGCTTTACCTTTAGCAAATGCTCACCGTACATACATCTTCAACCTACTTTGGCATCACCTCCGACTCATAGTACATTCATGATTCGCCTTAGGTTCATCTTGCCTTTGCCGTCGGCTCTCTTTGCATTTACCTTGAGCTCACCATATCCTGGCTGATGACCATCTGCAGCCAGCATTCCGCTGACCTTGCCTTCATCTTCGGTTCACCTTTTAATAAAATTTGTCCCACCTTGACTTTGCCTTCGGCTTATCTTCCCTTTGACTCTTTTTTACCTTCGCCTTCGGCTCACCTTCCATTTGCCATAAGCTCACAGGATAAAGTCTCTAGACCTTGCCAGATATATTTTCCCAATCAAAGACACTAACCATCCATCCTCTATTACTCCATAGAAGAAATCGGTATTTGATTCACTGTATTCGTTTAGCGAATCAGACGTTGTGTTGCTTACAATTTCAGAAAATTCCGGAGAGTAAGACTAATAACGTTCTTAAGAATGGTTGGTGAATATGGGCCAAGATGTAGTTTTACGCCACATGCAAAAAGTATTTAAAGTTATACCATGAGAACAGCACGAATATACATGTCTTTCCTTAGTGTCATTAGAACTAGGCCTGGATTCTGAAGTGCATTGCCTACGTACACACCCGATACGATGCATCACCTTCACTCTTTACCAGAAGGCAAAGCTTTAGACGAATCCACGTTGAAAGCACTTGCAGACAACAAACTGGAAGTAGCTCAAATGATGAGATTTGGCTTTGAAATGATAGAAAACATTGTCGTGAAAGGGAAAAAATGTTTGTTACCAGCCTAGGTTTTCAAGCAACAGTCTCAAACACTGAGCATTGTCTTTGAAAGGATTGAAAACATTGTGGGAAAAGGAGAATTCTTCTCCACAATGTTTTCCAAAACCATTCTTGTTTTGGTCGTGAAAACAAGGGGTTTTTTTGCGGTTGTGCTATTGAAGCAGTTGTGCTATTGAAACGGTTGTGCTGTTGAAGCTGTTGTGCTATTGAAGCTGCTATGCTATTGAAGCGGCTGTGCTATTAAAGCCGTTGTGCTATTGAAAAAGTTGTGCTATTGAAGCGGTTGTGCTATTGAAGCGGTTGTGCTATTGAAGCCGTTGTGCTATTGAAGCCGTTGTGCTATTGAAGCCGTTGTGCTATTGAAGCGGTTGTGCTATTGAAGCCGTTGCCATATTGAAGCCGTTGTGCTATTGAAAAAGTTGTGCTATTGAAGCCGTTGCCATATTGAAGCCGTTGTGCTATTGAAGCCGTCGCCATATTGAAGCCGTTGCCATATTGAAGCCGTTGTGCTATTGAACTACTAAAGGAGCATTTCGTTGAAAGAACTATATTTGAGCCATGCTCTGGGAAAAGGGGTCTCCGTGATGCATTGTACCAAGCAAGTCCTCATAACTATCGATCGATACAACCAATTTTGTTTAACCCTTTACCACACAACCCCATGTTTTGACGACCATTAGAAAAAGGCCTTTTGAAAACATTGTGGGAAAAAGAGAAAATGCTGTTAACCAGCATTTTCTCCTTTTCCCAAAATGTTTCTCTACATTTTCAAAGATATAAGTCTTCTTTTGGACCACATTTGACCTGTAGTCTGCAAATGTCCCCAGATTATACTAATCTAAAATTTTTTCGTTTGGTAAAGGGTTAACAACCGATTGAATCATGAGTTAGAATGGTCCTTGGGCACGCAGAAACTTGACCAATAGCAAAATTGGTTGATCCACATCAGCCTGCACAGGCAGACATGTACTTTTGCAGATGTATTACGCCCCCTTTTCACAGATCATGACTCATTTTCAATGCATAATAGATTTCTTGTTAACAAATCTAAATCAGACATCAGAGGATGGGATGAAAACGAACGACCGTCGCCTGATAAAATCTAAATGGTCTTGAAAAATTCTGAATTAAAAAAAAATCCCCAAAACAACAAAGCAGAAATAGAAAAATAACAAAAACTCTTTTCCCAAGACAACTCTGATAGTATTCGTTTCGTTGTGCAGTGTTTCTTTGTTGTTTTTTGTCTCTAGCGCCAGGCGGCGTGTTTGCTTATGTCAACATGTTATGAAATTCTGTTGAGTTTATTTACTTATAAGTCTGTATGTTTCCATGACGGTTTTAATTTCATATTTATGTTCAAGGAGGGTCTCTCATTCCACAAAGATGTCAACTCCTATCAGTATATAACTTAGATAAACATTACTTTCTAATAATAAGAACACGAATATTGCAGTTTCAGAGTTGTACTCGCATCAAAATGTCCCATCCCACCGGCAGTAAAGATCAGACTTCACGTTCTGGTCTTAGATCTATACTGTGTATTGAGTCATGCTTAATAGCCTAGGGTTTAAATCTTTACCAGATGACAAAATCTTAGACTTCTCCAAGATGAAAGTGTTTGCAGATGACCAAAAAAACGTGACTCAAAAACTGAAATTGGTTTTTGGATATGTGGAAAACTTTGTTAGAGTAGGAGAAAATGCTGGTTACCGATGTTTTCAAAAGCCTTTCTCTTCAGGCTCGTTAAAATTCGGAATGGTGTTTTAAAGGCTTACGTCAACTAAAATCAGACTTGTATCATTTATTTATTTATGATTTTCTTCCTGCCATATTCTGTCATCCTCTGTTTTTTCATACTTAAATATATTCATGCTAGTTATTCAATGTTTTCAATGTCGTATGCTGTGACTTTGTTTTACCCTTAGGCGGCTAAGCGCGACCCACTGACCTTTTGCGGACAGCGTAGATTAAGATCAGACTGCACAGAACGTGTAGTCTGATCTTTGAACTACACTGTCCGATAAGTAGATATTTTTACTCAAAAGAATCCCGTTTGAAATGAATATTATGAATAATTGGGCTTATATTATTGGTTTGAAAGTTTCATTTCTTTTATTTTTAGCAGGATAAGGGTTAAATGGTTTTTGAGTTAACTAGTAGAGTTCAGCAATGAACGTCTCTCAGGCACTGAAGATTCAAAAATACGGCTCTACCGTATTTTGCGTTTGTAAATGAAATAATTCTCTTCTTTTAATGCCAGACGTAAGAGAAATTATCTGATGTAATTCAGTACAGAACAGAACACCATCTTATTTATGACTGAAACATACGTCGCTCGTCTATGCACATTACACTGCGAGCATATGGTATTCAGTCAACATAATGTGGATACATGTTATAATACATTTGAGCTATGCTCTGTGAAAAGGAGGCTTAATGCATCTGTGAAAAGTATCGACCCTGGTCAGCCTGCGCAGTCCGCGCAGGCTGACCTGGGCCGAAACTTTTCGCTATTGGTCAACCTTCTGTATGTCAAAGGACCAGTCTACCTTATGATACAGTCTGTTGTTAGACAAAATGGTTTTTATGCATCCAGAATTATGACATGACTTGCTTGGTATAATCTTTAATGGAGATGCATTAAGTCCCTTTTTGCCAGAGCATGTCCCATTTAGAGTAAACATAGAATTGTATCTGAGAGAATGCCCTCGAACTGAAGTTTTCTTCGATTCTATTCAATTCTATTTTGTAATTAAGGCAGTCAACTAAATCTGAATTTGTTTACTTGTATTTTGTCATAGTATCCATATAAAGTCTTTATCAGACGACAAAATTTTGGACTCGTCAGTCTTGAAGGTAATAGTGGATGACAGACTCAGTCTGGATCAGAGGATGGGATTTGTCTTTGAAGGGTAGAAAACACTGTGGGAAATGGAGACAATACTGCTAACCCAAATGCTCTCAAAAGTATTCTTCCCGTGGCTCGTTCAAACACGGTATTGTGTGCTAAAGGGCTACATATTGAAATGCCATTGTATCTACTATAAGTTTTATCTGAGCCATGCTCCAGCAAAAGGGGATTTAATGCATCTCCCTGATCCGTAATACTCAGCAAGTCATCACATAATTACAGATCTTTAAAAATACATTTTGTCGAGGTACTGACTGTATTTTGAGGAAGAGTGGTTCTTTGACATGCATGAAATTCACCAGTGGCAAAAGATTTCGACGCATGTCAGCCTGCGCTGACATGCGTCGATACTTTTTGCAGATGCATTAAGCCCCGTTTCCACAGAGCATGGCTCAGTATATTTTGTATCTGTTGGAAAGGGTAAAGAATTTGTTGCCTATTCCCATGTGTCCTGGAAAACGAAGTAAACTATTTTTAACCCTTTTTCCAAACGACAAAATTTCAGACTTCTCGAAATTGATATCATTTGCAGACGACAGATGAAATCTGGCCCAAATGTTAACATTTGTAGAGGGGTAGAAAATGTATTTTGGGACAGGGAAAAAATAATACTTGTTACCATCATTTGCCTTTTTGCCAACAATGTTTTTAAAAGACTTCTTTCTTAAGGTTGCAAAAGCATGGACTTGTTGGGTAAAGCGTTATACCGAATACCACTTCATTTGCAAGCATTGGCCCGCCCGGGTAGCTCAGTAGTAGCGGGTCTGACTCGTGACCTGCTGGTTGCGGGTTCGATACCCGGTTGAGGCAAACTTTCTTTTCGGCGATTTTTCGCCCCCCACCTCCGATCTATGTCAGTGACTCTGAAAGAAAGTTGGGTCAGTGCTGGTGTGAGAAAGCTAGGAAATATATGCGTAAGTGCACTGACCGCTGTGATATGACCTAAGCTGTTAAACCCCAATACAACCAATCAATTACCAAGCGTGGGTGTTGAAGAAAAGAACAACATCCTGAAGAATATCAAAGAGTGCACCAAAGATGAAATTAATAACGAGAAGTTTTTCTTGTATAATTCTATTTAAAGCACATTTTGAACATCTTGAAAAATAAGGTAAGCTCGAAAATAAAAAGTTCCTTTGAATAATCTGCACTGCTTTCTCATCGCTTGTCGAATTCCGCTTGGTCGCCAGAAATTCTTCGAAACCGGTTTTCTAGTAACTGAAAATAAATTGAGAAACAATCATGTAACCCTTAGAGCGCCGAATAAACGCAACGAATATATTTAGTATAGAATAAGACCCGAAAATTGCATTTTTCAAGATTGGTAAAGTCCAAAATGAACAGAGCAGATCAAAGATCAGACTGCACGTTCTGTGTTGTCTAAAATTGTCCAACACTGGCTGCAAAAAGGCAACTATAGTTTAAGACATTAAGTTTAATGGTAAGGTCTGTGCAAATAGGTCAGTGTTGATCTACATTGTCCTAAAGGCAACAATACTTGTGAAAGGCGCTGTAAGGATTAATGAATTTTTTCTGGAAAAAAATTTGACATGACTTTCAAATCATCCTTGTGAAATAAAATAATCTGAGTAATTGGTATAAGCCATGCTTTTTGAAATGGGCTTTAATGCATCTGCAAAAAGACCCGATTCTGGTCAGCCTGCGCAGTCCGCCCTGGCTTACCTTTGTCGAAACTTTTTGCTATGTTCAAGCATCATTTTACATCAGGATTCATCCGGCTATTTAAAACCATAATTATGTGATGGATTGCTTGGAATAATGCATCATGGTTATGTATGGAACACCCTTTTGCCAGAGCATGGTTCATATAAAAGTACGGGGAGGGGGCGATTTGAGCTATGATATAGATTTTAATTTAAAAATATAGCTAAAACACTGCTTAGCGCGTGTTAAGAACTTCAATAACGCGTTACCGCGTGAAGCTAACCCTTTTTTTTTTATTCGGTCCTGCAGAAAACCAGTTTTAAATATATGGTGGAAAATGATGAATTTTCAAATAATTAGAAACTGACTCCTTTCCTAACAAGTTGTCATGTGTATTCAAGTATGGTTTATAATTCATGCTATCCACATTTTACAGTGATGTTTGGGAAGACGTCGGATAAAAAAATAGTTTCAGAAGGAAATGGGTAACATGGATAACACTAGCTGCAGAGGCTGCTTATAGCTTTAATAAATCCTTATCCTGCTAAATAACTTAACGCTTTACCACACAATCCCGAGCTTTAACGACCCTGAGAAAGAGGCCTTTTGAAAACATTGTGAAAGAAAGAGATGCCGGTAACCAGTATTTTCTCCCTTTTTTCCTAAACGTTTCCTGTTCTTGTACAGACAGATCTCATTATATCAGCCATGTCTTCTTTGTCGTCTGCAAATGCTTTCAATTTGGACAAGTGTAAAAGTTTGTCGTGTGGTAAAAGATGAAACTTTCAAGCTCATAGTAAACACCCGAATAATGCTATTTCAAACTTATTTTTGGGAGTAAAAATTCTCCTTATCGGACAGTATAAATCCAAGATCAGACTGCACGTTCAGTGCAGTCTGATCTTGATCTACACTGTCCGCAAAATGTCAGTGAGTCGTGCTAAGCAGCCTAAGGGCCAACGATGATAGGTTTAACTCTCTCACTACCAACTAAATAAGGTCGACTTATTTTAGAGCTCTGACAGAAGTCTTTTCAACCGTTGTGAAGTTGCAACTTATTTTAATCGTAGTGTAGCAACAGAAAGTGGACAGTGTAGATCCAAGACCAGACTACACGTTCTATGCAGTCTAATCTTCACTCTCGTCGTGTCGCAAAAGATATAAGCCATACTCTATGAAAAGGGGTTTAATGCATCTCAGTGCGAAAGGTATTGATTCAGGTCGGCCTGCGAAGTCCCCGCGGGCTGACCTGGGCCGAGACTTTACGCTATTTATCAATTTTCTGTATGTCTAAGGACCAGCCGACCTTATGATTAAGTCGGTTGTTTAACTCTTTACAAAACAACAAAATTCCAGACCAGTCCAAATAGAAAGCATTTGCAGACGACAAATAAAGTTGAATAAAAAATTGAAATTTGTGTTGGGAAGAGTAGAAAACATTGTGGGAAAAAGAGAAAATGCTGGTTATCAGCATTTTCTCCTTTTCCCATAATGTTTTCAAAAGGTTTCTTCCGCAGGGTCGTTAAAAGTCGGGATTGTGCGGTAAAGAGTTAAAAAAAAAAAAAAAAAAAATGGCGATTATGGATCAATAATTATGTGATGGCTTGCCCGGTATAAAGTATCACGGAGGTGCATTAAGCCTCCTTTTGCCACAGCGTGGCTCATGTATAAATCAACACTGGAAGGGAAAGAGTCAAGTGCCACTTTCGTAAGTAAGAGTGGAATATAGTTGCAAGAGGGATATTTTGAACATTTACAACAACAGTACAAAAATCAGATGAAGAAGGGAAAAAACACAGCAAATAGATCAATATCTTTGCAAAAAGATATATAGAGCTATAAAACAAACACTGAGACACAGTTTGGCAACTGTTCGTGATGAAGTTACATACCGAGAGATTATATTTGGAACTTATTCAAATTAAACTTTCATAGATTGCAAAAGAGAGAGAGAGAGACAGACAGACAGACAGTTACAGAGACACAGAGAGAGAGAGCAGGCCAGCAAGCGAGTGAGGATTGGTGGGGCGTTGAATATATTGGTGGGCTGAATTTGGTTGTACCTTGAATTCAACATTCGATAATATGATAAATTTTAAATGTACACAGTTTTGTGCCCTGTTTTCAAATGAAATGATTGACTCGAGCTAATTCACCAACAACACTAAATTCAAGATTAATTTTAAATTAAAGACAACCCTTCTGTTTGACTGAGACAAAATGCTTCAGCCATCACCTGGCTAGAATGGAATTAGACCAATAACTAGAACGGTGCCTGAATTACGGGATCTTTCATATCACTTCTAATACTCATGAATTTAGTATTTTTTTCCAAGTATTACATCTATCAGTAATTACCTACATTTTTTAATCAAATAACTGCATACATTTGACAAATATATGCATTGCATTTGAATAAACCAGACTGGACGAAATTACATCCGTATCTGAACAGCGTCAAGAACCGTCCTAATTATGGTATGGCGTTGAGTATTTTCAGATTGTTTTCCGATTTAATTGGTCAAATTATTACCCTACAATATTTATCCACAATTTTTAATGGTTACACACTTTAATACCTTTTACTTTTGAATTACAACTGACTATAATTGCAATATTTTGTCGGTGAAGTTTGTTTGTATTTGATGAAACGAACATTATGTTTTGGTAACTTTCCTGGGGCTTGTATTTCTTTATCCTGCGCGGGAATATTTTGATACCTCGCTCGACCTTCAGTAAGGTTATGCATGGCTCAGTGGTAAAATGTAGGTCCCTTGACCTTGAGGCTTAAAGTTCTAGCCTCACTAGATCCATGGGTTTTTCGTGGGAGTGTCCTTTGGTAAAACACTTCAGAGCCCTAGCCTAGTACTGGTGAAACCCAGGAAATACACGAATATATGAGCTGCCGCCGTGGTATGACTGAAAAAAAAAAATGTTGAAGAATAGCGTAAAACACCATTCAATCAATCGACCTTCGGTTTCATGGGACATCATGCAGGTCGAAGCAAATGCAAGCTCCAGGCGAATACAAGCCACAGGAAAGTTACTACAACATAGTGTTCCGTATATATTTCTCACCAGTGTAGTAAGTAGTGCTTGTGTTTTCTTAAGTTCTCTCTGTCTGTCATATTCACTGCCCAATTCCGGATACAGGTCAGCAATCCCTTCCGTATCTTCAACAAGATCGTTTTGAGCTGGGCTTATCTCATTTGACAAATCTGTGATGTCGTACGGGGATAAAAGAATTTGCTCCAATAAGGACATTTTATTTGTATTCATAGTGTCCGGCCGGCTGTCTGTAAGAGGGGGTCCCGATCTTTTCCCATTACCTGAAAGTAAAATAGTCTTTAAATCTTTACCGGATAACAAAATGTTAGCCTTGTCCAAATTCAAAGCAATTACAGACGACAAATTAAATATAATAAAAAAAATCATGATATTTGTCTACCATAGAGTATAAAACATTGCAGGAAAAGGAGAAAATTCCGGTTACCGGTATTTCCTCCTTTGCCCACGGTGTTTTCAAACGCCTTCTTCCTCAGTCGGCATTGTGTGGTAAAGGGTTAAGTATCGAACGACAAACGTCTAAGTTATGTCCTAACTCTAACCACCTAAAGACAACAAATTTATATAGCATTGGAATCAAATGCTCGTATTGTCTTCGAAAGGGTAGAAATAACTTTTTCCCAGACCTTGAGAATAGGGCTTTTGAAAAGATCGTGGGAAAAGAAAAAATGGCGGTAATCAACATTTTCTCCTTTTCGTACAACTTTTTCTACTCTTTCAAGGATACATTTCAGCATTTTTACCGCATTTCGTCAGACGTCTGCAAATGCTTTCAAACTGCATGAACCAAGAATTTTTTTGTCTTGTACAAAGTCAAACTGCTTCAATCATAACAGTAATGCAGCAAGGATATCAAGCGACGAAATTACTATCGACTATAATTTGCCAAGGATAACACGGGATGATTCTGGACAGAGGAGACAGCATGATTCATCGAAACTATCTCAACAGAAATTACGGGTACTAGTTTTTGACCAAATTACTACGTGCAGACGGCTGCATTTGGCTTGCAGACAACTTGTGAAAATCTTATAACAGAAAGAGAAATTGCTCGGGACGAGCAATCTCTCTTTTAGTTACATGTTTTTTTTTTACATGGTTGTATGCATAAAACCTCGGCAAAAAATACACATTTTTACATGGATGTATGTATTTAACCTCGGTAACAAGTACATGTTTCATGGTTGTATGTATCAAAACTTTGTAAGAAGTATATATTTTCATATGGTTGTATCTATTTAACTTTGTAGCAAGTACATATTTCACATGGTTGTATGCATTAAACATTGGTAACAAGCACACGTTTTCAACAAAATAGTGATTGTGAACACTCCCTAACAATTTGTTTTTACATAAAGCTATCTTTGACAAACAATACAACCTGATTTCTTTTTTTTAAATACATCACCCACAAATTTGTTTTACATATATAGAATCTGAAAGACATTTAGGGTGAATTCTTTTTAAACGAGTCCAGAAAAGGTTTATCAAATTAGCCACTTAAAAGCCAACAAATGTCAGACTCCTTTTATCACATAACGATATTTCACGGATTATCGGTTAGAATATGCACACGTACAAACCATACATACACACCCGGCAATTTAAATGAATAAAACCCAATTCACTTCTCTGAAAGAAGTATGAAATGACGTCACATATGACGTCACAAAATGCTTATCTCAAAGTGTGTGAGGCAAGAAAATTCGTAAAGGGTATTCTATACCGAAAACAAGGGAGGTTATGTAATAAAATTTAAATGAGTGTTTTTCAATGTTTATTAGTTAATACAGCTGACGTCAAATAAAACGTTCAATTCTGTAAAAGATTTAGTTTTTGAATTAACCCCCCCCCCCCCCAAAAAAAAAGATTTGGGTGTTTAAGTCGTATCAGATTATTATGAACCAAGCTTAGGAGAACTGCCCTAGTTGAATTGATAAAAACTATACAAAAATGTAGGTTCCTCAATTCTTCCAGCATATTTATCACTATTTTAATGTCCTTTTTCTTTTTTATTTTCATAAGCTAACAATATCATTTATTTGAAAGTAATTGAGATGCCATAGACGGAAAATTACTTCTTACCGACAGTTATTTTGATAGCAATTATTCGTTTTATAGAATTTTCTTTTAGATAGATCTAATTTAGATTTTGAAAAATGAGGAGGAAGTTCGGAAATAACAGGGAAAAAATAAGAAAAAAATGTTTGTTTGTTTCAACGGCGTTCAACCCCCGTTTTAACCCTTACAGAGAAATAGGCAAAAAAACAAAAGATAGGCTTTTTGCTGAATGCAAAAAATCATGATAAGACTACCAAAGACGTGCAGCATGATGAGGTGTTTAGTTTCTGCTTGTTAAGTCAATCTTTAAACCCTTAACCTGCTAAATAAGTTAAATAGAACTTTCAAGCCGATAGTAAAAAGTCAAATAGTGCTATTTCAAAGTTATTTTGTGGGGAAAATATCTCTTTATCGGTTTGTGTAGATCCAAGATCAGGCTGCACCTTGTGTGCGGTCTGATCTTGATCTGCATTGTCCGCAAAAGGTCAGTGAATTGCGCTTACCAGCCTAAGGGTTAAGATTAAGACTATAATTTGAGTTTCAATAGAGTTTATTTTCAACCATCGAACGAAGTCACGTGTACCTATCTGGTGCTGAGATTGTTTACCCTTTATCATATATACGAGTTTTAACCTCACAAAAGAAGACTTTTGGAAACATTCTCCTTCTCCCGCAATGTTTTCTACCTACCTAAACATTGTGTCATTTGGTAAAGAGTTAAACACTAACTTTCTGTTGTAACCCCGACATTTCGACCATTCACCAGTAAAAGCCAAACTTTGGCTCCGCAGTAGAAAATTGAATCCTGATAAACTCTTCACTAGACTACACAATTTTAGCCTCGTCCAAACTGAAAACATTTGCAAATACAAATATTAATTGTATGGTGTTTCACGCCGTTTTCAACATTATTTCAGTTATATCGCGGCGGCCAGTGGACCTATCCATGCTTTCCTGGAGTCTCTGTTAACAGTACTACGCACAATATTCTTTCCAAGCCACTGGCTGCTTTCCCAGATGACCATCGTCGAAGCAATGGTCAGCGGTGAGAGAGGAATGAATCCTGTCGCAATGACTATCATCAATCCTCGGAAAGAAATTGGCCGAGCCGGGGATCGAACCAGCGACCTTCTGTTCGCAAGTCCGACTGAGCTACGGGGGCTCGGCCACTATCGGAGGAAATGAGAATTTTTTCCAGACCTTTGAAATCCACCATTTTATTCCTTGTATCTTTTTTCACAATTGACCGGGAATTTTCAAAAATCATTTATTTCACTGTGTAAAGGACCCAATAGCTGACAAATGAAAACAATCCAGGGGTCACATTACAGAAAAATTTAATTCGTACCATTTTTAGGTGCATCATGCCAACTTTCGTTATTTTCGTAGTTTTACTTTTTTTCTGCCAGCAAAGAGATTCCGCCGTAACACATTACAAGACTAAAAATGATAGCCATACATAACAAAACTATGGTATGAATTTAAATTTTTGTTGCATTTGTCGAAGATAATGCCACTGTGAGTTCAATACGGCATTTTGAAAATCATGTATCGTAGTTTGTATAAAACCGAAGGAAGTAAACCCAATTACACTCAATTTTCCTAAGACAAATAAGTGTTTCGATTGCACACAGATATGAAATTGAAAATGGCGTTTTAAAATAAATTTGATTAGGCCATCGATCGAGGAAATACTTCGTTTTTATCCAAAATAGCTTGATCCGCTATGGCCTTCTCTTGGCGTAATGATACAAACATATCGTGCTTGTTCGTACTAAAACCAGTTTGTTCCTGGACTTATTCGTCCCTGGGCTTGTTCGCCCGGACTTGTTCGTCCCACAAGATTGCGCGCTACTCTATCGGATTGTGCATGACTATATAGTAGGTTGACTTTCAAGCGAATATTTTGAAACTTTTTTTTTTTCAAATTATTAATTCCACACAATGGCTTCATTGGCAAATGTCACACCAGTGCTTTCAACGCTTTGATTTACACCCCGAGTTGTTGACAGTTGTCCGCTAGTGTGCCTTTAAGGTTTAAACCTGTCCTTGGAAAATGACATTCTGTTTCTCCAATCTCGTTTGATACCTGAATAATTCATGAAAACTAGACAATTTTGTCTACTATAATGCTAATTAACGAATGAACCGAAATATTAAGTAATGGAGATAAATTAGACAATTCCACGCGGTAAATCAGTGCTTCCGATTCTGTAAAGCATTTTGGACTAGAATTAAATTTTCGATTTGACAAAAACCATAACGGGTCCTTTCTGTATTTTTCAAACAGTTGAAGTATTGAAATGCTTTTATTAATGAAAAGTGAAGTTTATAAACTCCTCACTGCACAGTGCTATGCAATTTTTAACGCCAATCCGGTATTTATATAGTTTGTCCGGTGTTTTACACAATTTGAGTACTGTACACGTTTTCTAAACACAGCAGTTATTTCTTTATTGAATTCCTGAGAACTAGACCTAATGTCTTTAAGTCACCGGTCACAATCCCGACCATTTAGCCACGAACAATTCACGAACTATCTGTTTAAAAAATAAGAGCTAATAAGTAAACAAAAATAATTGTTTATTGATCGTATGGTGTTTAACGCCGTTTTCAACACTACTTCTGTAATATCGCGGCGGCCAGTGGACCTATCCATGCTTTCCTGGAGTTTCTGTTACCAGTACTACACACAATATTCTTTCCAAGCCACTGGCTGCTTTCCCACATAACCATCGTCGAAACAATGGTCAGCGGTGAGAGAGGAATGAATCCTGTCGAAATGACTATCATCAATCCTCGGAAAGACATTGGCCGAGCCGGGGATCGACCAGCGACCTCCTGTTCTCAAGTCCTGAACGCTACCGACTGAGCTACGGGGGCGCGGCAAGTAGACAAAAAAGCGGACTGCAAGCTTTCTGTGCAGTTTGAGATTGGTCTAAACACACATCACTCTTTCAGCACCCAACTATATCAACCCTTAAGCTGCTAAATAAATGAGTCGTACTTTGGCAAAAGGGGGCTTACTGCATCTCCGTAATACATTGTACCGATCATACCATCACATACTTATCGATCCATAGTATCAACTTTTTTCAACAACCAACTTAATCATGAGGTAGTATGGTCCTTCGACATACAGACAATTGACCAATAGCAAAAAGTGTCGGCCCAGGTCAGCCAGTGCGGACTGCACAGGCTGACCTGAGTCGACAATTTTCGGAGATGCATCAGACCCTATTTTCAGAGAGCATGTCCCACATGAAACGAAAAATTCCACTGAAAAGTAAAAACCAAAACATAACCATTTTAATTTAACAGCCTAAAAAATAGCCGTATCGGATGATGTAGATCCAAGATCAGACTGCACGTTTTGTGCGTCTGATGTTGATCTACACTGTCCGCAAAAGCGCCTCGAGTCGGGCTTAGCAGCCTAAGGGTTATCTCTACCTTTTATCGATTGTTGGAAGTACAACGTACTGAAACTTTACAAGATTTGTATTGCATATGCCGTTGTCTAGCGGAAGATAATGTTGCATATCCTTGACTGAGCAAGCCTACGGTATAGATAAAAGATCAGACTGTGCATTCTGTTCTGTGGAGTCTGACATTGATCTATGCCGTCTTCAAAAACCCTGTTTGAGCACATGGCGCTGTTCCAAGGCTCCAGTGTGCTAAATCAGATACTTATCCATTCATTCACATCAGTATTTTGATTAAATACGTAATGCCACTTTCAGGATTGACATTTAGGCTGCTAAACACGACTCACTGACCTTTTGCAGACAGTGTAGGTCAAGATCAGACTGCATAGAACGTACAGTCTGATCCTGGATCTGAACTGTCCGAATAGGAGATTTGTTTCCCTAAATATAAGCTCGAAATAGCATTATTTGGGTTTTTACTATCGGTTGGAAAATTTAATTTCACTTATTTAGCAGGATAAGGGTTAAATGGGCAATACTCTGGTTTATCCAGTAATATTTCATAACTGACAAATAGGATGAGGACATTTGAGGGCCCGAACAATTAGATTTATAAAGATTGAAATGTCTCCTTTAATAACAATTGTGAATGACGAACGTCCAATTCAAGTTGTCCAGATAAAAACCCCGACAGACACACGGGATCAATCAATAAAAAGTCCGACCAAAAGTGTCCATTATTTACATTTTCCAATGAAGAAGGTCTTATTTGATAACCCCAGCGACAACTGTTTTATATTAAAACACGAAATGATACATCGTTATGCCCAGTTCTCACTGTCCCGATTAGGATCCCGAAGGGTCCAAGATTTGGGGACCGAGAGGAACCTGGCCCACTACCGCGGTTAACCGCAGAAATTCTGCACTGAACCGATTTGGCCCTGCTTTAAGTCTGTTATGAAGATACGAAGATGGGGTAACCCCGGGTTGTTACTGGCGCACAGCCTGATAAGGCAGGGCGATACTGTCAATCGCTGACACGTAATCGGAGGTCCATCCTAAATATTTTGTTCCAAAACGGGGCTT
Source organism: Tridacna gigas (assembly GCA_945859785.2). Lineage (NCBI taxonomy): Eukaryota > Metazoa > Mollusca > Bivalvia > Cardiida > Cardiidae > Tridacna > Tridacna gigas. The sequence continues at coordinate 36,995,454 of OX244031.2, read as the reverse complement.
AACCTGGATAGTCCATGGTGAAACAATACGACACGGCTATTTTACCGTGGACAACATCGGTTGAATGAGAATGTAAACATTTTTGACGGCTAAAAACATCACGGTCTACCCGATAATTTCCACCTGGAGGAATCGGGGTCAATAACGAGTCTGTAAGAACGGGGCTTAAGACACGACTGGGTCTCCCGTTTGCCCATGAGTACCGCAATCGTAGGAAAGACATGCCGCAGTCGGCATGAACCCACATTGACCGTACATGACCGTCATAGGTAGGTATAAGTCGTAGTTATGCTGTTTAAAATTGTCATGTCGAAGTTACGATTTTCTTTAAACCATGGAGCTCTCATGGTGCAATCGTAAACATCGTAGTGCAATCGTACCGCAATATTGCTTACGCAGCGTTTACATAAGCCACAATACCCACGATTTAAGAAAAGCTTGGTGAGCGTGTTGGGTCGTGAAATCGAATTGTGCTGACCTTGAGAGAACTTTGTGCTATTAGGATGATCGTAAGGATCATGCAGAATTTTTGACGGTCAAATTTGTTGCCACGATTACGCCGATTTAGTGTTTATCTTGAGAGAACGTGGTAGATCGGGAAAATCGTCGTAGACAGTAGTACAACGTACCAGTCCTTGATGGTCCATCGTAGGTGACCCTGGTGAACTTTGAAACACAATTCGGTAATGCTGCATTCACATAAAGCACGATGTTCACGATTTCAGCACCATCGCGGAACGCCACGATTTATTACATTAATTTTGCTTCTCTACGCTTTCTTACGCCTCAGTACGTTTTGTTACGAGCTTCGGCGATTTATTACGAAACTAAAAGGATTCTGATAAAGACATGGCACGATTTTCATTACGCTCTCCCAAGTTTCTCAAGATCTCTAACGATTACTACGATCAGTTATTACGTTTTCTCAAATTCCATTCAGACTTCTCAGGTTATCAAGTTCTGTTAAACTCTGCTACGACCTGTGTCAACAATTTGATCGAGATTGTCAGTTTTACCTACGACTTTGGTATACATGTAATTAGATGGCATGACTCTACCATCTATCGGTTGTGACGAAAAATGAAAGAATGTCAATCCATCCTCTCATCCTCTCCACGCCATGACATGAGCCCCGCTTGCTTTCAGCCGGCAGAGCTTATGGTTCTGGTCAAGATATGCCGCGTTTTTCATCACGTTCTCTCGTTCTCTAACGATTACTACGATATCACGTTTTGTCACGTTCCGTTCAGATCCCCTCATGTTATCAAGTTGTGTTGAGCTGTGCTATGACTTACATGTACATCAACGATTTCATCGAGATCGTCACGTTTTGCCCACGATTTGGGTATACTTAACCCTTATCCTGCTGAATAAAAGAAATGAAATTTTCAAGCCGATAGTATAACCCCAAAACTTTCCTGTTTCAAAGGGATTTATGGAGGGAAGATATCTCCTCATCGGACAGTGTAGATCAAAGATCAGACTGCACGTTCTGTGCAGTCTGATCTTGATCTACGCTGTCCGCAAAAGGTCAGTGGGCCGCGATAAGCAGCCTAAGGGTTAAATGACATGGGTCATCCATTCATCCGTGGCGACGATAAATAAAAGAAACTCAATACACCTTCTCATCCTCTCCAGAGATTCAAAATAGAAGAGAGCTATGCATCCAAGAGATCTGATGAAGAAGACACTGAGCTGGCCGTTTTTGTAGAACTTTATTAGAAATAGAAGAGGGGAAAAGAAACAAAAAAGAAGATGTAAAGATAATGTTCTCAACTTCTTAAGAAAATACCAATGAGGTATAAAGTAATGATACGTACTGAATTGCGTTTTGAAGTTCATCAAGATCACCTACGATGGACTATCAAGGCCTGATGCATCGCATTAAGGTCTGTTACGTTGTACTACCTTCTACTACGATTTCCACAGTCAAAGACGTTCTCTTAGGATTAACAGTATATTTGTGTAATCGTGGCAACATTTTTGACCACCAAAAATTCTGTCACGATCCTTAAGGTCATCCCCGTGGCACCAAGTCTCCTCAAGACCAACATGATTCGATCCCATACGCTCACCACGCTTATTTCAAATCGTGGGCATCGTGTCTTATGTAAACGAAGCATAGACCTCTTCAAGTTTGGACTGTTGACTTTCTATTTATTGCGATGAAGTCCTTTACGATTAATTGGGATCTGTCACAGACAAAATCTGGGCCTTAGACAAGGATTGGTTGCTTTTTCATTTGTGTATTAGATTTTTCGCAGCAACAACGACACCCTTTTAAGCCTTGTCCTGCTAAATAACTCGGATAAAACTTTCAACGCGGTAGTAAAAACCCAAAATTTGCTATTTCAAAGGTATTTTGGGGGAAAATATATCTCCTTATCGGACAGTGTAGATACAAGATCAGACTGCACGTTCTGTGCAGTCTGATCTTGATCTGCACTGTCTGCAAAAGGTCAGTGAGTCGCGTTTAGCAGCCTAAGGGTTAAGTTTTTCATATTAATGTTTGCTTCTTTTCTGTTTCGTTTAAGAACAGACCTACATATTCAACACGATAGATTTGAGACTTTGATTTGTACGCAATAAGATTTGTCTTAAACCAAGGTATAAACATTTTTGGAAAGGTGAAAATGTGTTTTAAAGAAGGTTAAAATGTGCAAATTTGCATTGTCGAAATCTTTGTCTACGCCATTACTACCTTATACTGCTAAGGTATTTTTCGCCAATATTTTCAGTGCCGCAGGCGAAAAAAAAGAGGGGGATTTTAGGAACGCTGGAACAAGATCAGACTGCCCAGATTGTGCAGCGGCTGGTATTTTCAGCCGTCGAAAGAGGGCGAGAAAATGTATTTAGCCCGGAAAGGATTAGCATAGAACAGTTATCTACTTTGGAGAATACCTACAATAAATGATGTCTTTAAACAAAGTGAATAAGGAAAATTATGATCTTTATATAGATCGTGGTTGTGATAGCGTCATCATCAAAGCAACAAAAACAACAAAAAGTCTTCTTAGCTATCTGGTTTGTCTTTGTGAAGTTTGGCCAATAATGAAATTCATAATTATTTGACAGAAACAAACGCTAAGCTCTTTACGTTGTCTGACTTAATTTAGTCAATGAGTCATGTCACGCCTACTTCAACGCTGCCACTAAAGCAGATGATGATGATTATCGTTATCATGACTATTAGCAATGAAAGAGTAAATAAAGCAATTTTGTCGTGAAAAGTAATACAATTTTTAGCCAAGATTTTACTGGAATCTATACCGTTGAATTCCCTCTATCAAACACTCATTCAAGTTAATACCAATAACACAGGTTTTAATTAAAAAAAAAAAAAATTATAAAGACATTTGTTAAGGTTGTACAATATCCTTTACAGCAACAATACCAGGTTGAACTGCCTTCCGTCTTATTTTGACGTCATACACGATAATTACAGGCGAGCCGCGCGCTGGCAAAAGGGGGCTTAATTCATCTACGTGATGTATGATACCAAGCAAATCATCACATAATTAAGAAGCCATAATAGCCACTTTTTTTAATTACCAACTGAGCTATGAGGTAGAATGGTCCTTTGACACTTGGAAAATTAACCAATAGCGAAAAGTTTCGGCCCAGGTCAGCCTGCGCGGTCTGCGCAGGCTGACCTGACTTTGGTCGATACTTTTCGCAGATGCATTGAGCCCCCTCTTCACAAAGCATGGCTTTTATATTCAGTAAATCGCATTAGGGAGTCTATATAGATCCCTTTTACCACACAATCCCGACTCTTAACCACCTCGAGGACGAAGGCATTCGAAAACATTGTAGGAAAAGGAGAATATGCTGGTTACAAGGGTTTTCTCCTTTTCTCCACAATGTTTTCTATCCTTCCAAGACAACATCTGTCTAGTGAGCCAATTTAAAATGGTTGTTCGAGATTGTTTTCAGTGTGGACAGGTCTGAAATTTTGTCGTTTGTTGTTCAAAGCGTTAAGCTATAATAAGCGACTAAACAATAATCTTTAGGATTGACCCGAAACAAAATCATTAATTTCCGACGATGAAGTTCGGATATGTTTGTGCCACATGTACACAGCCGTGATATGGATGCATTTGAAATGAAAATAAAAAAAAAACATTGTATTAGATCTAGAAATAAATGTACTGTTAAACCCTAGTGCTCTTGGTGTGGTGTCTTTTTCCAAGGATCCCAATTCACTGAAATACCCTCAAAAGTTTTGTTAAAACTTAGCGTATCATGTCTAAAATAGCTCAGATAACGAATTCTATTTATAGATCAAATTCGGTTACCGAGTTTTCTTTTAGCCTTTTATACATGATGCTCTAATTTAACAAAACTTTTGAGCGAATTCCAGTGAATTACAAATCCCTGGGGAAGGTATCACGATGTAAGCCCAAGGATTAGTTAGTTACATCAATACTGCTTAAGTACATTGTGTTTCTCTCCTATATTCTTTTGTGTTCTCGAATCCTTTTCTGAATTCAGTTGTTTTGCAGGAAAGTTGTTTGTGTTCTTTATTACCTTTCCCTTTTATATATACTGGTGTAATCGAATTTCGTCAACGCAAGCAAAACCGCACTTGCGGATTGCACAGAACAATAGCAATTTCATGTGTTTCGAAATTCGAACAAAGTAAAACCCCTGCCACACAAAGGCGGCAATCCCACGGCATTCAAGAAAAAATGCAGAACGCCGAGATGCACGCAATATCATCGCAAGCATCGTCACAGCAACTCAGTGGTATCGCCATTGGACGTGTTTGGATCGAGCGACGGCGCTCACTTTGAGCACGTACAAAAAACAAAACAAAACAAAAAACAACAAAAAAAAAACAAAAAAAAAAACAGGTAGGCGTTCTGGTAAAAGAGCGGTGGAATAACCGTCAAGTCGCCTTAGGAGCGCAATAAAGTCTCCTACAACGCTATGTACAGGAGCTCCACCGGCGCCCATAGAGGTCGCCGTGCGAACGTTGTAGTTGTCGTTGGTGCTTGCACGGAGATTGTGAGGCGTTCTCTGAGATGTTACTGCGTCTCTATTGCGCTAATACGGCGCATCAATGGCGCTTACACACAGTGCTATTTATTTTACTGAGTTCTTACAACGACTGTTCAAGCCAAAGGCAACTCCCAACATAAGAACGTATAAAAATGTACCGAGGTGAAAGTAGAATGACTCCTGTTGCAATTACGAGTTCTTTCGTCTGCCCTCGGTAATGATTCCGTCCAGATGGGAATCGAACTTACGACCTCTGGTTTAAAAGCCCTGTACTTTACCGATTTGTAACAGAAGAGACTTTTTAAAGACAGACGGCGTAAGAGGTACTGGAATATAAATTTTGGCTCTGTATTGTGATTCACTTTGAACAGTAATAATGAAAGGTGTTTTCACTTGCATTTGTTCCCGTTCATTGTCTTGTTTGAAAAGCGTTATATTTTTCCCAGGATTAAATAGTAATCAACTCATTTTCCGAAAAGGAGCAGCTTCTGCGAAAAATGATGTGTCCAAAAATACATGTAGACTGTACAGTTATTGGTAATATGGTAAGGAATAACATATATTAAATAACCAGTTAGTACAAGCAAAGGGTCATCCCCTTTCATATCAGTGTTCTAAGGTGTAAGCGTCGCTGTGTATCATTTAACGCTAGCTACCCTTGTATATTGGTCAACGTGTTAATGGACCCGCCCGGAGGTCCACAAAAACCCGCAAATAAACATCGCAGAATAAGCATCACCAGAGTTTTGACCATCGCAAATTACTGTTTGGACCGTGCTCCTTGAAAAAAGGGCTTAATGCATCTGCAAAAAATATCGGGTCAGTCTGCGCAATTCGAGCAGTCCGCGCAGGCTGAACTGGGTCGAAACTTTTTGCTATTCGTCGATTTTCTGCATGTCCAAGGACCATTCTACCTTAGGATTCAGTCGGTTGTTAGACAAAATAGATTTTATGGTTCCATAATTATGTGATAACTTGCTAGGTGTCATGCATCATGGTGATGTATTAAGCCCCCTTTTCCAGAGCATGGCTAATCTATTCATTCGAGACTGATACCAAGAAGTGAATCAATGGCCAGCTTCTTTATAAATACAGCTACATCGAAATGGATTACCATTTAACGTAAAAAGATTTGTTGGTGTAGAAAAGCAACATCAAGAGATATTTCCGACGCACCTTTGTTGTTTGAAATTAACCCTTTGAGCGCCAGATAAGCTCAACAGTCTTATTAAGCAAAGAAATAAAACCCGAGTGCAAGTTAAAGGTTGCCTTTTGTCTAGGGTCATTTTACTTAACCCATAGCGCGACTTCTATAAATTAAGTTGCCTCTGCGGCCACAGTAGATAAAGATCATGCTGCAAACACGTGCAGTCAGACCTTTGATCCTGGACAAGTCAATTTGCTTACGTGTGGAAATGTTCTGTGTCTGATCTTGGCAAACACTATCCGTCTAAGCCGCTCTTAGTTATCCCAGGGTTAATACTCATATCATGCCTTCATTGGCCTCATAACGACCATGTTCCTACAACTACTGTCTCTAACAGATGCCTGTATGAACTATTATCTGATGAGTAATTTACCGCTTCTTCTTCTTTTTTTAATAAGGTAAAGGAGAAACAAAGAAACTGGGAGAACCGTAATCATCATCTAAAAGTAGAGGCTCCAAACATATTTCAGAAATTTACTTTTTGACTTTTCAATTAGTTAAAAGGAGTTTTGTTTACTCCATAAGCGTGTGAACGATAGGTAAAAATATATTTATGGATAGACCACAAACATCGAGTCACAAACATACTATAAACAACAAACCCGTTCATGGTGGAGTTGTAACAAGCATATGATGGATCTTAAAATTGGAGATTTTTATAAGTACATGTATTTGTCCTCAAACACCCAAAGGCATAGAATGACTGACCGGAACCGTTCATGTTGTAAAATTGAATTTGATTTCGGAATAGCCCAGCTAAGTTAACAAATACCAGCTCCGCCTGTTACCTCAACCATGCGTGTTCAGTTATTGTGGTAAGATCTCTACTTATATATGTATATTTACACAAAGCAAACTACATACAGGAGTAAATGTTGTGCATGTGAATACGATCAAAGCCTCTAATGAAATTAGCTTTCCTATTCACCGTATCAACTTAATGTCCTTCTTTTAGTAATGTTCACCGGAAAACCTCAAAGGAATAAAAATAATTCAAGAAATGCCTACGCGTTCTGTTTATTTACATCATAATATCAAGCTTTTCATGTAAGACCTCTCAATGTAGCGATGTGCCAATATCAGATGGACCATATGTCTCTACCAGAGAAATTTTTGAAAATATAACTGAAAATGAAATTTAGAATTATTGATAAATACGTTCCCTGTCTTTATACACACAATCTGACGAGATTCTTTGACGAGGCGTTGGAATCTTGTTAACTTCTTTTTCAGGCATTTCAATAACTGTTGCAAAGTGTGTACTTTAACTCTCTACCAGACGGTGAAATTGTACGCTGGTGCAAAACTCCAATGTTAAACGATGTTGCATGGTTAAAAGGAGAAAAGGTTGGTTACCGATTTCTAGCATGGCGTATTACGACGCTTTCAATAGGTGCACTGGTCGCCAAAATGCAACTAAATTGATGTTGAGAAACGGTGTTAAACACTATACAATCAATCAATCAATCAACCCAAATCTAGTGACCTTCATCACTGAACACGCAACAACACTGACAGGCCACTTAATCATGTGTTGCATTGGTTTCATAAATACCAGGCTGTGGGTGCTTAGTACCTTGTCCAAGAACAATCCGACATTACCCCGCGGCCCGGGGTTCTTGCTCACTCAGCCACTTGTCGAAAAGTTACGAAACACTGTATATGTGGCCAAAGAATGTGTCCATGAGTCCAAATACTCGGCAAACCTCGGGTTGTCCTTTGATCAAGACCCCTGGCTGTATGACGATGGGTGATATGCACCTGTGACAGACATTTCTTCACCGAAATTGACCGCTTGACCGTTCTTCCAATTTTAAGACTCCGCACAGAACACACACACACACACAAAAAAAACGAGTCACAGTTTTCTATCAAAATTTTTCTAAGTAAATTTTCATTTTTAACGTAGTTTATCAATTCTGTTGCCAGTTTTCACCGATAGATTGATACATACGAATACATGTAACTGTAACTAGACCGTGGTGGTTGTAATCGTTGCTAATCTATTTTCACTTGCACCACCATGTTTAAGATCATGTGACTGACATCATTTTACAATGAAAACATCCTTGATACGGATGAAGTTAGATGTAGTTACGGAATCGGTCGAGTTGTCACAAGTGTATCTAAATATAGGCCCATATTCACCAACTATTCTAAATTTATTTCTCATATTTAATACCAAGACTAAAACTGTATTTCGTTTCCAGTTCATACAAGACTTACGTAAACAAATCAGCCATACTCTTTGAAAATGGGGCTTAAAGCATTTGCAAAGAGTATCGACCAGAGGTCAGCCTGCGCAGTCCGTGCAGGTTGACCTGGATCGAACCTTTTTGTTATTAGTCAATTTTCTGCATGTCAAAATGACTAGTTTATCTCATGATTCAGATGTTGTTATACACACCGGATTTTGTGGATCTATAATACTTTGATGACTTGCTTTGTATAATGCATCACGGAAATGCATTAAGCTTCCTTTTGCCAGAGCATGTTCAAAGTTATAATTGTCCCTGAAAATAATGTAATATATAGGCAAGGCATTTAACATAAGGAAACCTGAAACGTGTTGATGAGAGTAAAAGTCTTCCCCAGTTGCTATCTATTACATACACAGTACGACAAACCCGACCTTGAGTTCCCATGGCGCTCGTTTTCTCTCACAAAGAAATCATCCCATGTTCCATTAACCATCACAATTTCTTATTGTGGATCGCAAACTCTCGGACAACCAATTATGTCCGAAACCATCAGCCGGGCGAACTGTCCATGGAGCATTAACAATCTTTTATTGGACGTTAAGCCCTCTAGCAATATCGTTTAACCAATGCTTATGAGAAAAAACTTATTCTTTTGACCGGAGTCGAGTTTGAGGGATTGCAAAGCGCCAAATGGACAAATTATGTCGGAGACCAATAATCAAGTGTTGGTGATTTTATACTGCTTTTATTGATATGCCTAATCGCATCTTGCATTTTATTGTATCGTTTTCAGTGAGTGCCAATAAATAACATATAAATAGTAAATAGACTCTTATTTTCTAATATGGTATCTGAGCCCTACAACACAGTCGGTTACGTGTAAGGCTAGTAACCAAGAGGTCGGAAGGTCGAATCCAAGTTTGCCAAACTATGTTCGAGGATTTATGATAGTCTTTGGGACAGGATTCATTCCTGTATCACCAGAATATTATTTCGACGATATTTATGACGGAAAGCAGGAAATGGCTTGAATGGAGTATTATGCAAAGTATAACTACTAGTAACCTAATCTCAAGGTACCCATGGATTGGTGGAGTTGTCGCCATGGTGTTTAACTGAAAATTCGCCTTGGTTCGTTCGCCCTTTTTCGCATAAAACTTGATCTACGAGGTAAAAATGCATTGTATCAAAACAAATTTGGAAGATATCCAGAATTTGTTTCGGCAAAGCCGTAATTCGAGCTCAGGACCCACTGATTTCTAGATCTATATTTGTAGCTCCTGGTTTTAATTATTAGATATTTATACTACAAAATATGTTTGTACATTTAGCTCGTATCACAGCCCTTTGACGCTGCATTGGTCTCTCACGAAACACCGATCATCGGAAACAGTCGATGAAAATAGCACAATTTGTACATCGCCTCTACACCGTACATGTATAAATATAGTAACACAAGCAAATATTGATGCTGAACATCAATGGCGCCGCAAATTAGTTGTTTCTGTAACAGGGCACAATGCATTGGGTTATTTCCTAATACGCATCTCTTGCACAATCTTCGTAGAGGTCCAAGTGGTGATACTGTATTTAAACTCTGGGCCATCTGGTTTTTGACAAGATTTTTAAATTTCATATCATTGAAGGCTATTTGCAAACTTCTTATCCATGGACTGGGCCATTTCTTTATCCACAGCACATCATTTGGACACAATTGGTAGATAGAAATGTTAGAGCTGTTGCCTTTCTGATATTTGATAGAAGATTTTGAAAAGTGTGCAACAAATATGGCTATGCGCAAATTTGTGACATCTGGGTGGAGGGGAGCATATGGCAACTTTTGACCCGAAGGCCACCATTTGAACATACTAGTACTTGGTAGAGGTCATTGTAGCGATACTACACATGAAATATCAAAACTCTCGACCGTCTGATTTTGAACAGGAAGATTTTACATTAACGAAAGAAAAGTCTGTTATCGGATTGTGCTAAATCTGACACTCCAACACATATGTCTGGTATCATACAACCCCTCTTGCGCTCCAACATTGATTTACGGATGTTTCGGTAACAGACGAGTTCGGTAAATTGGACTTATAGAGTAAATTGATTGGATGTTTCGGTAACAAGGCAGTAATATAGTGCCGTGACGTTTTTCACACCCATGGCTTCTGTTTGTGCAAACGTTTTTTCTTTTAATTTGCAATTTTCACTCGTTTTCTGACGTAAATATATTTGTTGTTCTTTCCATGCTGTATAAATAAATACCTGAAATTAGTAAATTTTGATCACCATATCTTATTTTCGTTTTTCACCCATAGCTGATTCATGTAATGAATAATATACGATCCCTGATAAAACCCAGCCCTAAGCTTGTACCCGTATTACTTAATCGTCCTACAGATAACAGACTCCAACTTTAAGCCAATCCTCAAGTTTTTTAAAAATGTTTTATTAAAAATGACGCTATTCTTGTCAACGTTTTCTGTGTGAAAAATAATTTCTTCCGGAAACAAATTGGTCAACTTCCAAACCAGCCATTTACCCTCAGAATACCTTTCACTCTTGTTGCCCTTGCGACCGATTCAGACAAAGATCAAACTGCAAAGCAAAAAAAAAAAAAAAAAAACCAGAGTCTGATCGTTGGTTTACGCTGCCAGCTTTTCTAAGACATTATGAGGAAGGACAACTTTGCTTTGAAATAGCTAATATTAGACCAGGGATCGTATATTGTAATATATATATATTGTTCTGTTTCTAAAATAAAAATAGCCTTTACTTTTTTCGATGCTCTAAAGGTAAAAATTATGGATAATTAACGTGAATTCAGAAATAAAGATAATACATTTGAAACATTGTGGCAAATGAAGAGAGGGAGTGAGAGATAGAGAGAGAGGCCTTGACAATAATGCTTTCGTGCATACTTCTTGTGATTTTGACCATGAATATTTGTGCCCATCTAAAAGATATCTGTTCTGTATTGTTCCTCTCCATTTTCCACACAGATTTCAAATCTGGTCTGGTGCACAAAAATCGGCGTCTGCTGGTTTTAAAGTGCGTTCATCAATACAACACTGCATAAAAAAAATCATATGCGTACTATTTGAGAGCGAAGGGAGTACTGTATATTGTATATAGACGCGTTTACAGCCTGTCTTCACACCTCCCATTGCCAACAAGATAAAGAAGTTTCCCGTAGATCTTAAAGATTAACCCCGGTTTATGAAAACCTGAAACACCAATGGACAAGAAGAAACTTGCAGATCAGACTGCATGTAAAAGTTATGGGGATTGGGCATGTTTAGATCACACACTGCTCGTGCAGTTTGAAAAAAGTATTTGTCAAAAAAAGTATTTGCTACTATCTATCTCTCGCGCTCACTCTCTTCTTTTGCCACAATATTTTTACCTGTATTACCTGTGTTTCTGAACTAAATTTAACTATCCATAATTTTAAATCTAAGAGCGTCGAATAAACCCAAGGGTCATTTTCATTCTAGATATAAAACCTATTTTTAGCAGTGTCAAGGTTTTCTTGTTCAGAATGTCTTGCAAAATTGACAAATGAAGATCAAAGATCAAACTCCGTGTTTGGTGTACTCTGATCTCGATCTGCACCGACCGCAATGGCAACAGCAGTAATGACAGACGCTCTAAGGGTTAATGGCTGGTTTGGAAGTCTTTCAGTAAGAAAATATTTTCACATTGAAAGGATCATAAATCATTGATTTAAAAGGAGATACAACGTGTTTCAAGTTTTGGATTGGGTGTTGTTATTCGTTACCTCAACTTTGATTCGGGTATCATTTTACGTACAGCATGACAGTAGAAACATAACAAAAATATTATGTCTTAAAGTGTGTGGAAGAAAAAAGAGAAACATTGAACGAATCAGAACCAAGACTTTATTTGGTGTGAAAAACGACACGGTGCATTACCACTATATAATTACCTTGTTACCGAAACATCCAATCGATTTACTCTATAAGTCCAATTTACCGAACTCGTCTGTTACCGAAACATCTGTCACCCCCAACATTGACCTAGTTACAGTTAGCTGGTCTTAAAAACACGATCGCGAAAGGAAAACAATATTTCTACAATCCATACAATATTAGAACAAAAATATAAGTGGGGTCACAAGTACCACATAGGGTGCTCTAGGGTCAAAGAGCTTGAAAATGCCTCTTAACCTTTTCCAGCGTAAGATATTTAAAATGGTGGCTTCGAAAATTTGTGACAGATAATTTTTGATCACGTGAGTTATTATTCGAAATGCATTTTTTATTTTTCGAAAGGAAAATGTTGATATGTCTACGATCCGTGTTTTTATCCATCTAACAATGAAAGTGCAATATACAAAAAAAAAAAAAAAATTCCCCACAAATAAATAAAAAAGTTATTATGGACCCCGGTCTGGTAATCAAAGTACAGTAGATATAGGTGGATGTTAAAACAAAGCATGGAACCAGTTCAATATGGCTGCCTCCATAAGCACTTTTCAAAACCGAATAAAAATATAGTGCCGCCGCTCATGCGGCGCCACAACAAGGAAAGAATTTGATCCCATGTCCCTTTGATAGGGAATATCTAACCAAAAATAGACAAAATGAATTACTAATTGTTTATATATATATCCGATTACTAATTATTTTTCCCCATTTTGGTAAGATATTCTCTGATATATTGCTCCCTGACATTCGAACCTGTTTTAAACGACCCTTGAAACCAAGCACTGGCGCTGATCTCATGAGTTTTATTAAAGCTTTCACTTTTTCCGGATCGTCATGTGCTGACGTAATACGGTTTATAGCCTCATAGCGAATTAGAACTCGAGTAAATTTACTATCAAATAATGCACCGTTTTTTTTTTTTTTTTCTTGAACGTTAAAAACGTTAAAAACGTATTTGGAAAGAGGCAAAATGAAAGATGAAATTCGTGATACTGGATTAGATGAAAAATTGAAATATAACGGATGAAATTTTATTTCAATAATTTTATCAATAGATCAACAAAAGATTTTAATCTTTGTTGAAAAAAAAAAAAAAAAAAAAAATCACATACAATCTTCTCCAGCACTGCATTAAACCCATGACTTATTTTTGATAATACTACTGTATTATCATTTTGTTGTTGTTGTTAATGTGTAGTTACGAGTGCTTAGAGCCGTCGAACCTATCAAAACATGTGCTGAAATTTGTAGTGCTTTGCCATTTCGAGGGAAAAATGATGTCATTGTTGCTAATTCGTATACACGTTGAAAGTTTTATGATAACAACAAGAAATGGAGAAAAAATTGATTAGAATAAACTTAATTGGAAATATTTCGATTTACCCCATCTATAAACTGTTGCATTCCACTATCGATGCAAATGTCACAGAGCTGTCTTTTTGTGTATATACACAATTCAAATCGAACTACATCTGTACACAAGGAACCGTGAACAGTATATGGGTTAAAATTGATAAACCGGGATACTTGTTTGTCTGTCATTCTTTTTACGTGATAAAAAGAATCTCCCATTCACGTTCATGGATATCATTTTTATCAAACTCCTTGACAAAAATGTACATGACGTTCGGAAAAGCTTGCGTCTCATAATTCTGGTCAACTCGTTATATAAAATGATAATACATAAACATTCATCTAAGATCCTTTATTTAAATCATAACTCGCTGCGGGATAATGTGTTGTCTGACGTCAGGGCATTTCGATCTGCAAATATAAAAGCTTTTTTTTTTAAATTCATGGGAACAGCGTCAGTGCTTTGTTGAAAGAGTTGTTGGAGACCTGCAAATGTCAGGGAACAAAAGAAAAATAATTTCTGAATTCATCTACACCGATTACTAGTGTTTCTTTCCTCGTTTAAGTTTAAATTTTATTTTTCAAAGGGGAAACTGGGGTCAGTTTTTTCTCCGATTCGTTGAATTTCCTCCGATTTATTAATATTATATAATACATGGAGGTGATGCACCAGATTGCCATTTTTAGTAATAGTTGTCCGCTGATCGATCAGTAAAATTTTTGGTGTTCCCCATTATCTTCCGGTAGGTGGCATTTTTCAAATACAAACCTATCTGATTTGGACATTCTGGGAACAGAACCAGGCTGTTTTTCGAGATAGCAGTCGATGCAGTGAATCTCGAAATAAAGTGTACGTCAACTCAAACCAAAGCTAACTGGTATGTTCATCCAGCCATGGTTAGCGGGCATATAATCCATGCACTAGTCATGTCTTTAGGCCTAGAAAACAACCCCGATATAAGCCTAAACTAGCCCCAGTGTATATATATACCACTTTGCTGTATCAGAGGAGATAACCAATCTAGTATAAGCACAGCATGGTGGGAACATTTTTAGCTTGGCTGTTTTTGCAGAAAGCGTCGAGGTATAGTCATAGCCCTGTCGTCGCCGTCTACTTCGTTGTTAGACTCTAACTGTTAATTTTCAAAAGGGAAACCCATACCAGTACGGCAGACTCAATATTCATCAGTCGTGCCCCCTTTTCGACCAGGAATTTTGATTGAGAATCAGTCTATTTCTAGCCCGCTCGAGTAGCTCAGTGGTAAACGTATCTGCCTCGTGACCTGGTGGTTGCGAGTTCGATACCCGGTTTAGGCAAACTTTCTTTCCGGCAATTTTTCGCCTTTCAATTCTGATACATGTGAGAAAAGTAGTCAGTGGCTTTGGAAAGAAAATTGTGTCAGTACTGATGTGAGAAAGCCAGGAAACACATGGGTGCGTCACTGACTGCCATGATATGACCTGAGCTGTTAAAATAGCGTTAAACTCCGATACAAACCAAAGCTATCAGCCATGATATGACCAGAGGTGTTAAAATGGCGTTAAACTCCTATACAAACTTAACCAATTAGTCTATTTCTAAGAGCAACAGCAGCCGAGCTTTGGCACCATATGGGTTGCGTTTGTTTGATACTATAATACAGCATCGGATTCAACTGATTAATGAGCAGCCATTTTTGATTATACTTTAACACTTCACCAGAGCAAACTTTTAGACTGGTCTAAACTGAAAACATTTACAGACGACAAATGAGATGCGTCTAAAATGATGGAGTCTGTTTTTAAGAACAGTAGAAAACCGAGAAAAAAAGTAAGAAGAAGAAAATACAGAGAGAGAGAGAGAGAGAGAGAGAGAGAGAGAGAGCACTCACCTCCGTAACATGCATGTATAGCCCATCTACCCGAACATTTACCTGTAAAAGAGAGAAACCATCTTGTTTAATTTTTTACCACACAGTAACGAACTTTAACGATCCCTAGGGACAAGACTTTCGAAAAAAATCTGGGAAAAGGAGAAAATCCTAGTGACTAACATTTTCTCTTTTCCCAACTAAGATTTCATCTCATTTAAACATTGGGTGGGGGATGGGGGGGTTCTGTATTCACTAACCAGAACCTTCTTGGTCTTGTTCTCCAGAATTTTCTAAATTTGAAAGTAACACAAGACAGCTGCATCCTGAAAGCGCCTATGGTTTACCATAGCATGTTTGAACTCTTGAGCTGGTAGCTTAAAAATTCATCATTTTTCCGCGGTCTAAGAACAGATTTCTACTGCAGCTTAATTAAGCTTTGGTCACATATGAGAAAGAAAAAGCGGACGGTGTACATTCATGATAAGACTGTGCGTTCTGAGCATTCTGATCTTGTTATACGCCGTCCGCAACAGCTATTTGATTTGCCACTGGAATGGAAAGGGCTAGAAATCGGAGGACAGCCATGATAAACTGAAGTTCATCTGTATATATTCAAACGGTTCCTTGATCGCTTCATACCATCTTTTATAATTCTTTTCTATTCATGACTTGTGTGGTGTCCGTGGTCATCAGATATAGCGTCGGCCTCGTAACTTTAAGGTCCCGAGTTCGATACCTGGGAGCGAGAGCAAACTTTGGGACAGCTCATTGCCCGCACATTCGGCGCGAGTACTGATGTAGTTTCCAGGAAGCAGTATAGAGAGATCAGAATAAGCTGCAAGAACTTGTTTCTCAATCGATGTAAAATAAATACGAGCCATTCTCTGTGAAAAGGGGGCTTAATCCATCTGCGAAAAGTATCGATTCAGGTCAGCCTGCGCAGTTCGCGCAGGCTGACCTGAGCCGAAATTTTTCGCTATCGGTCAATTTTCTGCATGCCAAAGGACCAGTCTACCTCATGATTAAGTCGGTTGCTAAAAAGGGGGTATTATGGATCCATAATATCTAATGGCTGAATTGGCATCATGGATCACGGACGTGCATTAAGTTCCCTTTTGCCAGAGCATGGCTCAAATGTTTAAACTATCTATGACTTGATACAAGTCAACCAACGTAGTGCCAATGTAAGCGAAATCAAACTTCATCTATCATTCGAGGAAATCCGGATGATCAAATTTTACTACGTTTGGGTCGGAATATCTCACGAAATTTCGAACAATGATGATCTAAGATCAGACTGAAATCTCTGTGCAGTCTGTTCCTGACATTTACATTATTATAAAGTAACTAAATTTACCTACCACACAGAGAGGGTTAATTTAATTCATATCTATATTTACCAGACATCTTTCCATCTTATTCAATTTGCTTGCTAGAATTTAGACAAAGATTGATATAAACCAGAAAATTTTATCGTTGTAAACTCATCTTTTCTGTATTATTCCTTTACTTTCTCATTGGAATTACATTTCCATAGAATGAAACGGATCATATGACTGTTCCATTTTCTCTTACTTTCAAATAGCGTGCAAAATTTCAATGAAAATGACTCGAGGTGACAAGCGATTTATGTAGAGGTGTCTAGAGTATAAATGAATCGGGAAAAATGGGCATTCTTTGTCAGGTACTTCTCCTCTGTGTATACATGTAGGATGCATGACATGAAAGTCATAAACGGTTTCCTTCGGCATAATCCGTGTTATAATCGTCGGGATTACAGATTAGTTAAGGAATATGGCGAAAACGTCTGTGGACGAATTTTAATGAAGCTGACACTGACCACGTATGTACACGTCAAGACTCCCGAAAAACTTTTTGGCTTACTTGGTTCAACCCTTAAACTTCTAAGCTCGACCCACTGACCTTTTGGAGACAGTGTAGATTAAGATCAGAGTGCACAGAACGTGCAGTGTGCTCTTGAATCTACACTGTCCGATAAGGAGATTTTTTTCACTTCAACGATAAGTTCGAAATAGCATTATTCGGGGTTCTACTATCCCATTGAAAGTTTTGTTTAACTTATTTAGCGTGATAAGGGTTAATAGTAAATTGCATCCTAATTGCGTTTAAAGAATGTAAAGCGCTTTCTTCTTCGGCAGACCAACCAATTAGAAATTGCGTTCCTTTTCGCATTGAAATTGAAATGCACGTTAGAATGTTGGTAAATACGGCCCAGCTTGCATTAAAAGTTTTCAAGGAAAGATATAACTTCTTCCTAGGACTAACGATAATGGTCATATTTGCCTTCGGTGAGCGCTGAATGAACCTTTACCAAACATTCTCGAGTATTAACGACCCTGATGAAGTCATTAAAAACATTACTACTTTGATTTGTTAGAGTGTTTCCATCATAATATTCACCCGCCAGTCACTTAAAGAAAGTATTTCCCGCTGTGAGAGAGATGTGAGCAATTCAGGAATAATTCAATATTAAATGTTTTCATGAATATTGTCGAGTTCTGATTGGCTGATTTTTTTTCATCGCAATGAAAAAGATAATGCGGTGCCGGAACTACTTTTGCTGTCAAACTAATGTAAACAAACATGTTAACGAGATATCATAATGTTTTTTCTTACTAATCTTATAGACCCTTTTAGTCTCTGACCACTTCCTGGTAACGAGACCGGAAAACTGTGCATGCGCACTCGTGTAGGGCAAAAAGACCAAATAAAACAGTGGCAGATTATTGAAAGTGTACACAAAATTGTTAAATTATGAGTGATTATATGAAAAGCTTACTCCCAGAAGCAAAGAAACGATAATCAGACTAACGTATTTGCTAAGGGTTCAGTAACGTGGAAGAAAACGATCCGTATTTTAGTGAAATTAAAAGACGTAAAAAAAAAAAACGTGTCGCTGTTTTGGGTTGACGTTATCATCAAAGAAAATGTTAACCGACCCCAGGCAGTAACAGACAAACCCCGTGAATCATGGGCTGGAACACTGCGGGAGTGGGAAAAATGCATGTTACCAGCATTATTTACCTTTTGCCGTAGTGTTTCCACAAGCCCATAGATGTAGGGTCGTTAATTAAGACGAGGGAGGGTTAGGTAAAGGGTTTATAAAGGGTAACCATCTGATATATCACATACTTGTTAGTGTAACCGACAATACAGTGGATATTTTGTTTAATTTCAATAGCGGAGGGTGTGGGTCGAGATCGACATAGTTCATGCTGTTACCTCTAATAGTTTAGAGAGTGTGTATTGTGATCAATTTCATCATGAAGCTTTCTTTTCTCTTGGTCTTTAAGATTTCTGATTGTTGGGTAAAGGGTTAAATGGAAATTGTAACAGTAATTAGTTGAACACATTGTATACGGGGAGGCATTTTGGCATGTCATATACTGTACATGATAATGTAGGGAAACAATATAGACCTAAGCCTTAACCCTTAGCCTCCGTTACGTGACGGTGATCTTGAATTTAGTTTGCGAAAAGCATAATGAGAGATCTGTTTGCACACGAGGGTAGCGTGGTCTTGAAATACACTGTTACAAATCCTAATTATGGTTTAAGTAACATTAATTACGATTTATGACATAAACTTCATGCGAATTCCTCTTGTGCTGGTCAAAAATATAAGTACGGTAGGATATGGGTCAAAAATTAATAACATTAAATGACGATGGTCAATAAAATACAAAACATTAACGGCGAAAAATCTCTTTAAAAAACATACGAGATCAAACAAATAATTTGAATAAAATATACGGGGACGCGTTTAGGGGATGTTTTAACCAATTCGTCATGGAAATTGCGGACGTTTTAACCAAGAGTAAACCGTTTTGACACTGGGACGTTTAAGCCAGATACTAATTAACTAAGCTGTTTGTACATCCCGGTGCACAGCATGATAACGGCACCCTGTGACACGATTGATCTTCACAGATTTTAATCAATAAAATCTTTCGACAAAACCAAAACACTGCATGTGAAAATAGCTTTCAACAGTGGTGATATTGAACTTTTTGCCCTACAAACAGTGCGCATGCGCGAAAACTGGAATTCTGGGATCGTATTTCCTTGGCAACGAACGGCGTTGTAAAAGGGTCTATACCATCGGCCACTGAAACTCCATTGGTCTACGAAATTTTCCATATCGGACACCGTTACTATAAATAGCACATTGGCAACTGCCTCTATATTGTATATAATAAGACAAGGTGTGCAACGAAATCGAAGAAAATCTTTACCCCTGTACCTTTTCAGAGATAATATTTTACCGAAAACTGAAAAATAAAGCTAGTAATCGTTGCAGATGGGTTCGCAAATGATTTTTCTTTTGTACTCTGACCTTCGAAAGTTCCAAAAGGCTCTTGCGATCAAGCTGTAGCTCTGATCTGAAAAAAAAATTAAAAAGCTTCCACATTTTCCGGATCGCCATGCGCTGACGTCACATAATTTATAATCGTGCACCGAATTATGACTAACATATTTTTTTCAAACAAAGATCTAAAATTCTTTTATTGATATATTGATGAAATTATCAAATTAATATTTCATTTGTTATGATTTATCTTTTCATCTAATCCAGTATCACGATTTTCATCTTCCATTTCGTATACTTTTAAATGCGTATTTATCGTTTATTGGTAAAAAACTTTGGCCCGTCTTTTGATAGTAAATTCACGTGAGTTATAATTCGCTGCGTCATAATGAATTGTGTGACTTCAGCGCATGGCGGTCCGGAAAATGTAGAATCTTTTTTAATTTTTTAAGATCAGAGCTATTGCTTGATTGCAAGAGACGTTTGGAACTTTCTAAGGTCAGGGTACTCAAGAAAAATCATTTGTGAACCAATCTGCAACGGTAACTAGGTTTATTTTTCCGTTTTTGGTTAAATATTATCTCTAAAGGGGACAGGGGTAAAATTTTTCTTCGATTTCGTTACACACCTTGTCTTATTATAATTATACAACATAGAGGCAGTCGCCAATGTGCTATTTATAGTAACGGTGTAAATGAAAATTTGAGTATTCCCTGATATATACAGGCGATGCACCAATTCGCAAGTACTCGATGATCAACCAAGAAAAATGTTAGTATTCCGTAACAGACCAGTGGAGCTTCAAAGGCCTGTGCTTATACTGAAGTTCAAATGCTAGGTAAGTTTATATTCTCCGAATATCATAAATTGAAAAAAACTATCAAACAATAAATTGATAAAGTCTAAGAGAAACTTAACACTTATTGTCCGTTTACCGGGTACGAATTATCTAATTTTCAACTTACTTCCAGCGTATTAAACTTCTAATAATAGACCTACTAAATATGCAATGTTCAATGCTATAATGACGTTACGAATAACACATTTTTACGTCATGAACGAGCCGTTTTCCCGCGCTGTGTAATACCAATAAAATAAGCATTAGAAACTGCAATATTGGATTTACAAAACTTTGAATATGCCGTTAATATAATTTATTTGCCTATTTGTTGTCTGTGATATTGAATTATAAGGATGAGGAGATTTTTTATTTTATTTTTATTTTATTTTATTTTATTTTATTTTTTTTTCTTGGGGGGGGGGGTGTTGTTTTCAAGGAGGTAGATCTAGATCTATTAAAAAAAAAAGAAAACACCACACACACACACACTTTTGTATGAAACCCGCGAAGCGGTTTTATACAGTGTGATCAGTTTTTTTTTTGATTTGATTGTTTGTTTTCATACCTCTCCATGAAAACAACAGCAATAACAAAAAAAAAAAATCTTCACTCCTTCAATAGAAATCTTTCATAAAACATAAAGTTAACTTTGACTGGCTGAACTCCAAACACATCTTAAAATGTTCCATCAATTGCAAAACAGACGATCTCAGGAGTGCGATTGAAAAACATTTATTTCAAAGTTTGTGTCACTTTTATTGACTTAGTCACAAAAATGAGAGTTAATCTTCCATTTGAGACTAGACAGTTACTAAAATTGTGCTTTTGGTTCTAAAAGTAGGTTTAAAAAATATCTGATTTTTGTAATGCCTTGTCACGGAATTCTGTCACTGAATGAAAGGTTTTCGACTTGCTGGTAGAAGCATCCGTAAACACAGCGTTAAAACTTATAGTTACCTTTGTACCAGACGACTCACCATTTAAATCCGTCCATACGGAAAGCATTGGCAGACGACAAATGAGATGTGACTCGAATGAAGGAACCCTTCTTGACAAGTATCGAAAATATTGTGGGAAACGTAGTAAATGCTTTTAAGCATCATTTTCTCTTTTTCTCACAATGTCTCTAAAGGAGGAAAAGCCGGTAAACCGTCTTTTTTCCTTTCCCCACTTATTTTCTATACTGTCACATAAAAATCTCATGACTGAAGCTACGTTTAATTCGTCTTTTGTCAGTGCTTTCAATTTGGACATGCCTAATTTTTTGTGGTTTGATGAGGTGTTATAGATTTAAAAAAAAAGAAGAAGAAAACGCATGTCTAAGAGTCTATGCCGTGATCTTGACGGATGTAATTGAATCAATACATCCCTGCTTATAGCGTAGAGGAAACTTTAACCCTTATCTTGCTTAAAGAAAAAAAAAAAAAAAAAAAGATGAAACTTTCAAACCGATAGTAAAAACTCCAATACTGCTATGCTATTTCAAAGTTATTTTTGGAGGGAAGATATCTCTTTATCGGACAGAGTAGATCCAAGATCAGACTGCACGTTCTGTGCAGTCTGATCTTGATCTATGCTGTCTGCAAAAGGTCAGCGAGTCGCGCCTAGCAGCCTAGTTTTCAGAAATAATAGCAGTCCTACTGACAGTTTACCAAACACGCCCGTTTTTAACGACTCTGTGGAATAAGAATCTTAAGAGCATTGTGGGAAAGGGAAAAATGCTAGTAACCAGCATTTTCTTTTCCAACAGTGATGTTTTCTCTGAGAAAAAAAAAAATGTCTCAACTGATTTCACGTAACTGGCGTTACATAAGTCGTTTAATGGCTGTATTCCACTTAAAACAAGGGTAAATATGCAAAAACTATAAGTGCGTCTAGCTCTAGTGACTTTCATGAATGTTATGGGAAATAGAAAAATTAATGGTAAATAGCAATTTCTCCAGATTTCACAATATTTCCTAATAATCTCTACGCCATTGTAACACATTTTAAGCCCATTTCTATGGCAAATGAAAAGGAATATGGCCATTATAAAGTATATTTTCATGGAATATATATATTTCATAAACACAGATTCATTAAACATTAGGGAAGTTTGATTTCCTATATCTATACTTGCGGTTGAGTTAACTTAATTGTTGGATAGATGTTCCATTTGTTGATTGAAATAATTTGATATGAAACAAATAAAACCACACTGCTACACTTGGATGAGGTTTCTGTACGGAAAGCTAATTTTATTTTAGGCCACTGTATTTTGTAAAGTTTTTCATTTCAAAAACACTATGCACAGTAGCCTTTTAGGAACGGAAAATATTACATATTACATATATTACATATAGCTCTTTGTAAGTTTGTGAACTCTAACAAAATTAAAAGAAAAAAAAAAAAAACTCTACCCTTTCAATGGCCAAAAAATTACATCATTTTTCCTCGTGTCTTTTTTCACATCATGATGGGCAGTGCAGCTTTCCATGCTTTTCTGAAGATTTTTCCTTTACCAGTAACAAGCACAATATTACAAACAAGTTCTCCCACATACGTAAACATCGCAGAAACAATGTTCAGTAGTGAGCAAGGAGTGAATTTTGTCTCACTGGCAATGACCAATCCTCGGGAATACTGTTGCCAAGCTGGGAATCGAACTGCCGACGCCCAGGTTTTTGCGCCTTGTACCTTATCGACCCTGCTGCGGTGTAGACGGTGTAGATATAGATGAAAATAAACAGAATGTACTAATCTTAGAACTAGATTGGCTAAGTTTATTTAGTTTATCTTGTGGTGCATTAATTTAAATCAAAGCATCATTTAAATTCCAATATTTCGGACTTCTTTCCTAATTCAGATACATGGGATCTGACATGAATTGGTATTTGCGATAAAATTTTATTAAACAAGTCCAGAAGCAATGTTGTTACGAGAGCCTTATGCGAGCTTTAAAACATGTTTTGACGACAACCGTGATAAAATTTAACAGAAAATTCAATGATTGTCGAATTCTTTTTATCACATCTGTATCTCAAGAATCATAGTTAATGAAGTCTTAAAATATAGGCCTACATGACTATGTGATTGACCCTATTTTGCTTCTTTGCTAGTTGCATACGTATACGTAATGGGCGAAAAATAGTTCCGAAGAAGCATGCATATGATGATTTTGTTTTGAAACCATGGATATCAAACTTCACAGGTATGTCACGATCGCAAACTTTGACAGTTAATTTCACAGTGAAATTTGAGGCAGCATTCGTTCAGAAAAGGTGTTCATGATTACAGAGCTTCTACTGAATATGGCACTATTTGTTTATGCCAAACTTGTGTAAGGTATGAACATTCGTAAAGGCTGTATTACATTGAAAATACCGGTAGCTATGTGATAAATCTTCGTTTAATCTGTATAGCGTTCCCACTGTTGATAGGTCTAACGTGGGAATGTATGGCAGAGTTTTCCCTTGTACACCATGCACCAATAAAAAAAGGTATAAAATCTATATATGAACAATATATCACCTGTTGTATTATGGATATTCCAAAAACCTTTATATATATTTTTAAGCTAACTTTTACATTTCAAAACTACAGATAGAAAGTAACTCCAGAGAGAAAAGTGCTACGTATAAAAATCGTGATTTTACACTTGGTTGTCTGGTGTAAAGGCCAAACAGGATTATAGAAAGTCTTTTTGAAAATATTTATGAAAACACATTTGTTATCTTTGACTTTTCTTCATTCGTCTGACGCCACCAGACGTACAAATATGTTTCCGACAGATCAAGATTTATATTTCCATAAAACAAATAGTATGAAACGAATGATACAAATATCCTTTACATTTCTACCAAAACAGTAAACATATAATGGTGAGTATCAAACAGTTGAAGTTTAAACATACAAAGGCCAGGGTATATGTTAAAAAGGTTATAACTTATACGATATGTATCTATATTCTTTTATATCAACAGGACAAAATGGTCAGATCACAAGCTCACCCAACAGAGGTACGACCATTCCATTTTTGTAATTGACTTATTCAAGGGTCATTCATTTTTCCTTTTTTATCTGAATTTGCTTTACGTGAATCTGACTGAAAGAGAGACGATTTTGTTCCAGGTACGACTTGGCATTCAGATGATGATTATTAAAATGTTTAAATATAATTCATACAATTAATGGCTCGCTTTTGTACCGAAATTAAAATAATGATAGTAACACCCTTGGCAGTGGGTTAAAATGATGGATATATTTATTAACAATTGACGTTAATTCGCTTTAATTTTGTTTTCTTTTCAATCAAAGTTTTTTTTTTTTACTCTTAAGGAAGTATATGCGCCTTTGCGCATGTCAATGTTACAAGGTCACAAATTATATTGTGAGATAAGGATCAATTCAAAGGAAAGAGAGTTTATGGTCTAACCTAATATTTTACTATGAAATAAAAATAAGTTTTAATCAACAACGGTTCACTTAATAAACAATCCGTGTTGAATGCCACTAAGGATTCATCCTTCTCTCACCGCTTACCATTGTTTCGAGATGGCTATGTGGGAAAGCAGCCAGTGGCTTGGAGAGAATATTGTGTCTAGTAATAGGTAAAGAAACTTGAGGAAAGCATTGATAGGTGCACTTTCCGCCGCGATATGACTGAAATAATATTGAAAACGGTGTTAAACACCATACAATCAATATATTAAAGCGTCATTGAAAGATATCATACGAAACGTCTCACACGTAGGTTGATTTTCAGGAGATTATCTGTATATATATTGTATTCTCATTCATGTACAACAGTATTTACAACTGATATAAAAGACATGGAAGTACATGTACATGACCATTCTATATAGAATTATAAGAGACTATCATATCGAGAGCTCAACGCAAAACTATTCTAACTCAATTTTTGTCAAAAATAGTTTTTTTGCATTTATTGAAATAAAATGTCACGATACATGTTATGTTAAAATATTGCGGTGATACTCCAAGTAGTTTTGGAGATATTGCAATTTTTAGACGATATTCTATCTCCAAATGATGATGTTCTTTGTGCAAAACTATTCTAACTCAAGATAGCATAGTTTTGCACTTAAATCCAGCTTGGAAAGTTGGATTTCAAAGTGCAAGACTATTCCAACTTGATTTTGAAGCTATGAGTAGGTTTTGATAACATCATAAATCTTGCTTCTGATTTCATAATACTGTTTCTAAACAATGCAGCAATTGTATATGATCTTTGTTGATGCCTTTGGTAAGAAATATTTAATAATTTGATGGGAAAATGTGTACATTTTGATACTGATGGCTTTGACTTTACTCAAACCACATGTAATAAAAGATAGATGCCATACTGCATTTCTATAAAAATTAATGTTATGATCACCATTTCATAAAGATCCTCAACCAAATCTGTTACACTTCTTTTTATTCACCCTGTTATTCAACAATAGATTCTATGTCAAATTTTAGCAGCACATTCAAACATAAACTAAGGCATTAAACATTAAGTCTAGCTACTGGGTTTTGCCATCCATAACCCTAATGCCTCCTGTTCTAAAGACTGTTGTAGTCAGCTGTGCAATGCCTTTGCTCATCATGTTTGTTTGGACTTGTATCTTTTTTATACGGCCCTTCAACATTACTTAAAAGGTGGGAAAACTATTAAATCTTAGGTTGTCATATTGGTCAAAGCAATGAAAATACGAATATCACTCAGCCACACAGTAAAACAAGTGTGACAAATATCTCTGACCTAGATTAACCAGCTAATCAATAGTCTGATCATCATCTTCCCTGAATCAACAATCTGATTGTACAGGAACCAGTTTGTGAGCACAAAATTCTCTGATCAAGCATTGTGCATGTGCAGACTGGTCTTAGTCTTTGCTTTTTCACACATGCTGTAACTTCATAATTAACATGTGAGCCGTCATGAATTCTGCAGAGAGAATTTTTAATGATATATAATAAATACAGTCAATTGAATTCAAATAGTTATTTGATGCCATTGGAATCCCAGTATAAGTGTAATCCCCAAACCTCCCCTATAAAGGCTTATTTAAAAACTTTGATGGTCACTGTAGTTTTACACTATTGACTTATAGCTACATGTATAATATATTAACACATCAAAATACTTTCAAGAAAATCGATTCTAATATTTACTTTCCAATATGTTTTACAAATAAATTTATCAAATCTTAAAAACATGACAGTTACCAAAAGTAATTTCTATCTTTAAATTGACAAATTTGATGCCATGATCACCAGCATTTTAAATAATTGATACTCGACATAAATTATGTGTCTCTGAATTTCACCCTGAAAATGCAAAACATTTCAAAAGGTCTATGAGGAACAAAACATAACTCTGTGTTGTCTTCCTGTATTCTTTATTATTACAAAAGATTATTTAAAAAAATGCTGAATAGTACTTAATATGGATAATACTTTTCAGTCATTTTCATTTGAATATGTTTGGAAAAGCTGGGCACCAAAAATTACTACCTGTAGAAAATGTTTTTACCTAAAATGGTGTAAATCTGTATAAAGGAAAACTTGGCACTCTCACTTGCACAGTTTTAGGCTAAATCTGGTCTATTTGTTACAATTTTTATATTGACACACTCAGACAGCAAGACCTAACCTAGAAGACCTTTATGATGATATATCACTCAGCTGAGTTAATAGGAGCTAATTTGAAAATGTAGTTATTTTTAATAACCATGGACAAAATTTGAATCTGCTTGTTAAACCAAACACAGCTGATGGTACATGTATGTATTAAGTTTTGAAGCTCTATGTAAGCACAGTCGACCATCAGAGTTGGATCCATTATAAATAGTAAAACACAGAAGGGGGGGGCCTCATATTTGACCTTCTGGGACAATTTGAACAATTTTGTTCAAAGACCATTTGACAATGATACATACAAATATTACAATTAAAACTATGGACTTTGTAAGTCCATGAAAGAAATAAGTCTATGTAAAGCAAAAGACTCTCATGCCAGGACTGTTTTTGACCAAAAGAAAATAATTAAGATACTGTTTAACTCTTGACCACACTACATAATTCTGACTGACAGCTATTGCAGACGATAAATTATATGTAGTTTTAATGATGGGAATGTCTTTGAAAGGTTAAAGTACATTATGGGAAAAGTAGATAATTATTTTCTAAAGCATACTGCATTAAGAGCATAAAATTATGGAACTGTTTGGTAAAGGGCTACCAAAGACCACAAAATGATGCTACATACATATACCTAATTACCAATGCCAGTGCTGTAGGTCTGGTTGTTTTGGTCAAGATACCTAAGTTTTTTAAATACTGTGCTCTATTACAAACAACCAAATCTAGGACAGGACCATTCTTTAACACAATTATAAAACATAAATGAAGGACTATTAAAATTTATTACAGAACTATCATCAACTCTCTAGGCCTACTTCTTTCAGATATGTGTAGGTGTAATTTTCCCCCAAAAGAACTCTTATGTAAAATACTTTGGACAACATTCATGTAAGACCATCAGACAATACTACCAATACTAAATACCAACTCAAATATCAGCTTATAAGAATTTTTATGGTTTTAGAAAAAATAGGTGCCTTTTAAACTCTTTTTAAAACATATAACCATAGGGCAGGGCTATGTATACCCTTAAAGACTCAATTTGAACAAATTTTGTAGAGCATCACAAGCTTATTTTACATACAAAATATCAAAAGTCTAGGCTTTTTGGGTCAAGATAGAGGATCTTTAATGCACATCCATACAAAACACTAATTTACACCCCCCCTCCCCCCAAAAAAGGTCAATTTAATCTTGATTATCATTTGAACAATCATTATAGTTA
This sequence comes from Tridacna gigas, assembly GCA_945859785.2. NCBI lineage: Eukaryota > Metazoa > Mollusca > Bivalvia > Cardiida > Cardiidae > Tridacna > Tridacna gigas. The sequence continues at coordinate 36,966,857 of OX244031.2, read as the reverse complement.
CTATCACTGGTACAGTTTATGCCTCAGCTTTTGTGTGATTTCTCGAGTTATATTTTAATTTTTGGCAATGTTGACCACATTCAGGTGGCCTAGACTTTTTTAGCAATTTATTTCAGTATATAAAATTTAATGCCCATCTTTGACAGACAACTAACTTTGGGTGATCACAATAGTTCAGTTTGAGCCGCTTTTGCTAAAGGTAAGCTAAAGACCATAATTATATTTTTATGATGGATGTTTCAGATTTATTTAGATCTTAAAAAAAGGAAAAAAACTTTTTACATTGAAATACTCTTAATGTGGATACAGAAGGGCAAAAGGTATACCAGGAAGAGCTTAGAACACTCTGTATAAATCATAAATATTTAAATACCATTGTTTTACAGTATGACAATGACAGCCCTGTTTAAAACAAAGTTGGTGCAGTGTCTTGAAATGATCCAGTCGTTTGTAAATAAAAAAAAAAGTAATTTAAAATAGCTTTTTGATGATCAGCCACCTTTCACTAGGGAGAAATATAATAATTAGATATCCATGTGCAAAAATGAACATCCCAAGAGTCCACCAGGTATTTTATTTTCTTCCTCATCACCAAGAGAACTATGGGACAGTTGGGCACTACAGGCTGATTAACTGTTACAACACTGCTCACATTTACATGTATGTGAATAAAATGTACCAAGAATGACTATAAATCATACAGAATTTCATCCCTGTGTCATCTGTTTATCATGTCTGGTAACAACCATTGGAACTGACCATGGTTCCAAATCTGATTGTCTGACTGGAAAATATCAACTATGTAATATTAAAGAAAACTGCTGTAACGTAGTATTTGGCTCTTTACCATGCCCTATAGTTTTTCTGAAAGTGTTCTGATTTAATAAGAGTGCTTTGATGATATTTTTTTGCTAATGTTTCAAACAATACATGTATCTGTTCCATTTGTGAAAATAGCCTAGTTTTATGATTATATAGTAAAGACAGTCTCAGCATACATTCAGGATTGTCATATCACATCAAACATCAAAGTATAGACTTATGAGTAATGTAAAAAGTAGTAAAGAACTATTGAAACTTTAAGTTAGAATAGTTTTGCCTTCAAGTATTTTGGTTTTTTGCTTTTTTTTGTATTGCAACACTATTCCAACTTGAGATAGAATAGTCTTGCTAAACAAATGCCATAACATTTTCGCGATTTCTCGTGCAAAACTATTCTAAGTTGAAAAACGTGTTATAAAACTAAAATAAAATTATTATTTTTAAAACTTTCAAGTGTTTATTGTTTCCTGAGTGGTTTCAGATATATTGGTAAATAGAATGGTCTAAAACAGCCAATACAAGAAAAATGAATCAGTTTTTTCCCTCTCCTGAAAAATTTGTCAAAACATAGTTAGAATAGTTTTGCGTTGAGCCCTCGATATCTAGTTTAAAAAAAAATCTACATATTCTACATGAGTGGTAAGATTTAGTTGCGGATTTTGCCATAAAAACCATAAAACACATAATTTTTAAAACGTATTTAAAAACTACAATTTATAGCTAGTTTCGTGTAGTCTTCGGATCGCTCGGATCGTATTCTGGGATATTTGTCATAAATCAGCAGCTGAATCTTGTAAAGTAATTAATGATAAAGGAGCATGGAAATAAAAGTATTGTTATTTACTGACAAAGAATGACCTTAGCTTAAGAATGTCTAGGCAGGTTTTGGCATAAAATTTTATCAGATATTGATTAGATAATAAAAGACTTAGTTGATCTGGTTTGCTTAGAAGTAAAAAGTTCGGTTGAATTTCTACTGCTTTTAAAAATAAATTGGTTCTCAGATCATTGTATACATTGCATTCTAATAAAACATGTGACTCATCCTCGACTGCACTACAAAAGGGGCATTTACGTTCATCCAATTTCAGGTTCTCAAAGCGGCCAGTTTCTATTCGTATAGGAGCTACCCCACATCTAAATTTACAAAGCGCTGATCTATGACTTGGCGGTAGAATCGACTTACAATATTCTTCTGTTTTAAATTCGTGTTTAAAAGTTCTATACGTGCGTAATTTGTTACGACCGTTTCCGGATGTACCGGTGGTACTATTCAGTGTTGTTGACCATTCGGTTATGAACAAATCCATAGACGTTCTTTCGACTTCTTGCGTAAATGAAAGTTTACGTAAAGGAACGGACAAATCAAGGTCGAAAGTAGGGTTAAGAGACAAAAATTGTTTTTTAACAGAATGAAACCAGTTTTTACAATGCATAGATTGAGAGTTGGCCCATACTGCAATACGCTTATTCAATCGGGAGTTATTTGTCTGAGTAAGGCGTGCCCAGAAATAGCAATTGATTTCCACTGACGAACAATGGGTGGAACCCAACCCATTTCCCCATATACAGCAGCGTTTGGCGTGTATTTACCAACTCCTGGGTAGAATCTCATAGCTCGATTCTGAACTGCATTAATGCAGGATAACGATTTAAATCCCCACACACAAGTCCCGTATGATATTATAGGCCAAACTAAAGAGTCATAAAGCTTAGTGAAAACATCATAGGAAACGCCTCCAAGAAGCTTACATTTGGCAATAAGCAATCCTAACCCTCTACTCGCACTTTGTGCGACCATTCTGGCAGTTACATTTAAATCAAGATGTTCTTGTAATACTGGGCCCAAATACTTATATTTGTCAAGAGTTAATAGAACACTTGTGCCACAAGTAAAAATGTATTCTGACCGAGTCTGCGATGGAGATCGGAAATGCATAACATTACTTTTATGGGGATTTATTTGCATATAATTAGCACAGCACCAGTCGTTTAACGCATTAAGTAGCACCTGTAAATCGTACTCGCTTTCAGCCAGCAGAACTACATCGTCAGCATAAAGAAGGATACAGACCTTCTCATTGTCAATTCTTATACCAACATCAGTGTCTGTGTTGATACCTACTTTACAACACGATAGAATTTTCAAACGTCAAGATTGACAGCGTTTGCTTTACAACATGACAGAATTTTGAAACTTCGAGATTGAAAGCGTTTGCAGACGACAAAATAAAATTGGCTCCAAGACGGTAATTGTCCTTTGAGTGTAGATAACTTTGTTGGAAAGCAGACAAAGCTTCTTACTAGTATTTGCTCCATTTACAAGAGTTTCCAAAACCCTTCTTTTACGGGATCGTAATAGGACGGGATTTTCTAAAATGTTTTGATTAAAAAGCCTGCTTTAAAAGGGTCTGAGAAAGACGTGGTTATTTGGCAATGAAACTCTACATTTGCACTGCAAAGACCGTCTTTGCAACAGCTGTCTGCTGCAAGATGAGGAAATGGTTGTCTGCCTGGGTACGTGTTACGCGCTAACTGACATTTATGTTTAAAGATGCTTGATAAAACATTGTGTGAATAAAACTGCCTAATTTCATTACAGCTCATTTCTATTCATTACGAACAGCTGATTGAACAAAGTAGAATGCATGGATTGATTTACAAGAGCAGTTAACGGGGACTAATTTCCTTTAAACCCTTTACTAGACAGTTCCGATTTTTGACGACCCTGAGGGTGGGCTTGAAAACATATTCGGAAAAGGAGAAAGTGCTGGTAACAAGCTCCTATCATATGAGCCACTGATATAAGATTGCCTGCATCAGCTTTCAATGTGAACAACCTTAAATGTGTTGTCGTCTGGTAGAGGATTAACTCTTTCGCTGCCGAATAAATGAAAACCACATTTCACAATGTCTAAAGGTGTATGATGGTTGCAGTTGAAGCCGCTTTTGGTCGAAGATTAGTATCAGGTAGCGGATGATGTAGATCAAAGATCTGACGGCGCGTTTTGTGCAGTCTGATCATGATCTACGCCATCCACAAAATATGTGCAATAGGACAATGGCAGCTTGATGCACACTGTCTTGTTTTCACCACGACAGCAGTAGATGCAATCTGCCAACGTTCTGCAGATTGCGATAAACACATTATTGGGTAGATGCTACAGCTACGGGTTCCTGATGCTGGTCAATAATTTTGTGCGAGGTGTCCTGAAACAGCCTTGAAAATCGGAATTGTTTAAGGTTTACAGCAAGTCTTTTACAATGGCATCCAAATTAGTTTGATGTGATTTATGTAAAAATTGAATCTACATTAGTTTGATAATATCAAAATTTGAAATAGATGGTTAGACTTAGCTAAGTCTCATTTTGAGTTTGCCTTTTTTTTCTTTTCAATATTATCGTCTATTAGTATATAACTGCTTTATTTTCACTACAAATATATTAAGGAATTACTCCAGCATTATCTTAGTACAAGCCGCTGAGGATTTTTTCAAGAACTTTCATTTTTATATCAGTTGGGATCGCTTTGACCCCGATGCTCTACAGAATTTATATTGATGATGACAAATGATGCAATGATGTACATGCTATATGGTATCAGACCGAACTATGTACTCGTCATAACTCGGCCGATTCCGTAACTACATCTATCAAGGAGGTTTCCATTGTGAAATGCCAATCACATGATCTTAAACATGGCTGCGCCTTGTGAATCGATTAGCAATGACATAAACAACCATGGTGAAGTCATATACATCTCTCAATCTCTTGGTGAAAAGTTCCAACCGAATTGATAATCCAAGTAAAAAGCTGAATGTACACAGTTTGTCAACAGAAGCGTATTTAGAAAGATTTCAACAGAAAATTGTAACTCATGTTCTCTTATGTAAGAGGAGCCTTACAATTTTAAAAACAATAAAACGGCGCATTACTGGCGAAAACGTGTATCGTGTAGGTGCATATCAAGCTACGTGATACAGCCGACGGACTTGATCAACGGATCACCCAGGTTTACCAAACGCGAAGTATGGTTTTGAAAACAAAAAAAAAATGGGTACATAATAGGATTTTAAACATAAAAAGTTCGGGCACACCAAAGTTTGGTCCCATATGTCCAATAATATTTTGATACAATCAACCGTGTAAATGATTGTGGAGACAAAGCTTCAACCTGCCATCGGTGAAACCATGAGCTTTAGCAGACAGTAAAGATCAAGATCAGACTGCACAGAATGTTCAGTTTGGTCTTGGAGATATACCTCCTACTCCTTTGTCAAAGCCTAAAAGATAAAAAAAAGAAAAAAAAAAAAAAAAAAAAAATATATTTCTGAGCTTTTAGTGGATTGTATTTTTTGCCATCGATAAAGGTCAAGTTTATGTTTTTCGTTCTGAAAGAGTTCATGGACATAATAGTTCATGACTGCTCCTCTACCGTTACTTTGCTTATGAATCTGTGTTTACGGGAACAATTATGTTCGTTTGCTGATTCAGCGTCAACAACTTTGTTACTGTTTTGTGGATAGCTTTTTTTTTTTTAAATAGCAAATGTTCTAATTTCCTGTTGCAGTCATGCAGATAGTCATATTTAATACCATTTTCGAGGCAGACTTAAAGAGCTTCTTCGTCGTGAGTATACAAGACACTTTCTTACATTTTTTTCTATGGGCTACAAAAAAAAAAATGGTATAACTTGATGATTTCACTACTGCAACATCACTGCCTTCGCATTTACGTTTTCCTGTACAGCTTAGTGGTGTATTTTGGCTGTTTTGATCCTGAGTTAACACTATGTCTAAGACGCAAAAATGTATACAGTAGCCACGAAATTGAACATTACATTTCTCCATGGAAATAAAAGAATTAGTAGAATGTTGGAAAGTTTATTTTTCAATATATGACATATAAGAAAAACGATTATTGTTTGCTTAAGCGATGACAAAATACGAACATCACTTCTTGTGTTCACTATGCTTAATATATATAACACAGTGTTTTTCACATTGTCTGTCTTTAATTAGTCAAAGCTTTTAAAACTTTTTATACACATCACTTTAAAAGAACATGAAAGATACTACCTTTTACAGATATACAAATTACTTGGTGTCCTTTTCGAAACATGACGTCAAGTCAATTGTTTAATCTATTGATACTAATTTTGCATACCTCCTCGCTTCCTTCACGAATTTCTCTACCTATTGCCTCTTTTTGTATCTAAAGTCAATAGGTACAGTTCCTATTTTATACTCTCTAAGATAAAACTCGGCTTTGTTATTGAAGATAGCCTTAGCATCACAAACTGCTCACCGTGGGATTTCATGTAGGGCACATGTTGTGAATCAGGCTTCAATCGGGATGGAAGTAATGCTTATCTTTCATATATGATAATATTCTGTCAAATAAAATTTTATTATGCCTTCAGAAAATGGAAACACTGTGCATAGCTTTCGATTAATGTTAGAGTTATGTAATAGAAAATATCTATGCGTAGAATTGAGGTCAGGTATTATGAAACAAGCTTTGTTATGGCCACGTTCTACTTTAAAAAGGCTATCAACATAGAGTTTAATAGTATAGTATGTTGCGTTTATTGGGAAAAGAAATCAATTTCGCAATCTTACAGCCAGGACTCCCCAACGGTCATTAATTTAACTCTGTACCATACAATACTTCATAATGTCAATGAGGAATAGGGTTTTTGAAAACATTATAGGAAAGGAGAAAATTCGGGTTATCAGCATTTTCTGCTTTTCCCACAATGTGTTTTACCCATTTCAAAACTACCCAGTCACGTAAACCACCTTTAACTTGTCGTCTGCAAATGATTTAATATGGACATACCTAAAATCTTGTGTGGTTAAGAGTTAATTTGTCCGCTGTAAAGATTACCGTTTAATGGGCCAGCCAATAAACACTTGATTCAAAAATGATTTCAGAGGAGAGTTTTGCCTCAATTCTAACCCTTACTTAACTTCTTGTTTTCGTCTACGCAATCTTTCTTCCTGAAATATCCCTATTTTCCATACGTTGTCAGGCATAACAAAGGTGAGAAGAAGAAAAGGAAACATAAGAGCAAACCATCTTAACACTTAACCTGCTTTGCTTTATGTTTTTCAGTAGTTTATGGAAATCTAACAGTGAAACATACCCTTAGAATTCACCGGTGAATGTTATAATTCTAAAAACAGAGTGTCATTTGTGCTCTTTATTAACATGTCTAATTATCGACTGTCATTATTTGCTTTTTACTTTGTTGTCCTAAAGTGCAGTATCATTTGCACTATTAAATGTGATATCTAAAGATCGAGTGTCATTTGTTCTATTTAATGTGACTTCTGCATGTAGTGTACAATTTATACCCTTTTATGTGCTGACTATAAGAGTCATTTGTACGCCTTAACGTAACAGCTTAAGTTAAATATCCCTGTTAAAATGACAGGTATAAAAGTATAGAGCACAATTTCCTGTAATGTCAATTTCAATACCCTGCTATCAGTTTAGACAGAGGAACATGACGGAAAATAAGTATCTCCTGATTTTTCGATATCACTCTTTCATCTCTACTGTGTATGGCCAGCAATATTCTGATCCAGACGTTGACATTGTATTGGATTTAAGTGCCACAGAAGTTCGCGTAAATATATTCTTTGTTATTCAGAAGAGAGAAGTGGAATTTCCTCTCTTACAAAATGGTGACAGAAAGTCACGCAGTGAGCATATGTCCTGGTACAGCTCGTAGGTAAAATTAACAACACTTTGAATTTATCGGTTAGATCGAAGTACATGTATTTGACAAACTTGGGTATTCTAAGACAATCAAAGATAATTATTTCAAATTAAAAACAACAACAACAAAGGTACACTTGAATGGCAGGAAAGGAAAACAATCATTGTACAATTTTACGGAAAATATTATTGGAAAAAGGAGTTATTGCGTGTTACACGCAATCGATCCATTTTCAACAATATTTTCCAAGGTCCTCAAATGTAAAGGCGTCAAGGAGTCGTAATCGTTCAGAAATAATAGGCTAATCGACAATTTGCTCATGACAAACTCCCTAAAGAACGATTCTGTTTTATCTGTAAATTTATAAGCAAACAATTGTATTCACTTGGGTAGGAATGTGTCGTTTCTGTGTTGGATGCGATTCATCACACTGCGAAATGTGGAGAATATAATTGATATGAGAATCACGATCTCAATGGTCCCATAGATCATTTTATTCTATCATGAGGGCAAAGTGCATTGTTTATGTCAAAGCGCTGAGAGAGAGAGAGAGAGAGAGAGGGGGGGGGGGAGGGAGAGAGAGAGAGAATTGGGCAGTGAGACAGACATACATACCAGATGGACAGAATTACATGCCCAAGTCAGCTCACAAAACATTAATACGGGAGATTTGAGCCATGCTCTGACAAAAGGGGCTTAATGAATCTCCGTGATCCATGATAACAAGCAAGTCATCACATAATCATGGATCAATAGAGCCCATTTTGTATAGCATTCGACTGATTCATGAGGTACACTGATCCATTGACATACAGAAAATTGACCAATAGCGAAAAGTTTCGGCCCAGGTCAGCCTGCACGGACTGCGCAGGCTGACCTGGGTCGATTCTTTTCGCAGATGTATTAATCCCCCCTTTCACAGAGCGCGGGTCATTTATATATGAGCGGCGCTCTTGCGATTTGTTTGTTTGTATTGGAGTTTAACGCCAATTTAACAGCTCAGGTCATATCATGGCGGTCAGTGACGCACCCATGTGTTTCCTGGCTTTCTCACACCAGTACTGACACAAATTTCTTTCCAAAGCCACTGACTACTTTTCTCGCATGCATCACAGATGAGAGGCGAAAAAACGCCGGAAAGAAAGTTTGCCTCGAACTCGCAACCACCAGATCACGAGTGAGACACGCTAACCACTGAGCTACCCGGGTGGGCGGCGCTCTTGCGAAACGGGTTCTCCATATTGCATATACCAAGCAAGTCATTATATCGTTATGGATCCATAAAACTTATTTTGTCTAAGAACTGTCTAAATCATAAGGTAGACTAGTTCTTTGACATGCAGGAAAAATGGCAGATAGCAAACAAAAATCGACCGACCCTATGAAGACTTAATAGGCTGACTTTGGTTGATAGGTTTTGCAGATGTATCATACCTCCTTTTCACAGAGCATGGCTCACATCATTTTTTCAGGCCTCTGGTCCATGTACATACGAGGGTTGTCCTTTAAGTATGTAGAATTTCCTTATATCTCCGAATGACTTTATGATAACTAAAACATAATTTGCATGGGCAAGCAACTAATCATATTCTACGTCATGTTTTGGAATATTAGACGATGTTTGATTCAGCAATATATATTGTTTATGTTTCAATGACATCCAGTAGCGTCCTGCGGCACACACTTCGTTTAAATAGTATGTATTTATATGTAAAACCCTAAATAAAACGGCTAAAGCTTGTGAATTGTGCGTCAAATAACATCTGCCGAACAAGCAATGTAGTGACGCCATTTCCTGTACATAACTACGGAAAAGATTTATTTTTTGATGAGAGACAACAAGTTTTGCGACAGTCACCAAAAGAAAGCTTGAAGATATGACGTCAAAAGGAGACGTCAAGTTGCGCGCAACTATTCAGTTTTGTACGATCTTAGAAAAAAGACCCACAAAAACTTACAAGATGATTCAAGATGCCGGAACTGTGCAGAAATGTTGCTGATCGCTACCGTAGTATCTTAAAATGGCATAAACCATTTAAAGACGTCGGGAGAAGATGAATCACGCTGCAGACGACCTTCGAAACTGAAATCGACTTTTGAACAGGATGTTAAAGACTTGCTAGCATAGGACCGGCGATTCACCGTTCGCACTATTTCATCGCAATTAGATGTATCAAAATCATATACTCCCAAGATTTTAACAGAAGATCTACAAATGAGCAAAGTTAGTGCAAGGTGGATACCTCGACTACTGTCCGATGAACTGAATGCTAAGCGTATGGAATATTCTACGGTGTTCCTGAATCGGTACGAAATGGAAGTCGATCAGTTCTTGGAAAATATCATTACGATGGGCGAAACATGGATCTGGGAATATGATCCTGATACAATGACTGAATCATCGGTGTGAAAACACCGAGAACGCCGCCTCTGAAGAAAGCCATAGTGATCAAATCCGGCGGAAAACATATGTTTGTGTATCTAATGGATCGCCTAGGCATGCTACTAGTACAAGAGTTCCAGACGGTCAGACAGTAAATGCAGCGTACTGCGGCAAGGTAGATCGTTTGTTTAATTAGTGTTTGAAGTTAAGTATTAATTCATAAAATACAATTACTTATTTTGAAAAAAATAAAATTTCAAACTTAAACTATAAGTTTAATATGTTCCTATTGCCTAATAATAGCAACATTTCCACTTATAAGAAATTATGTACAATTTCAGCTAATGTGCAGAAATCTCGTACATGCACGACGGAAAAACCGCCAAGATGCCGACTTGTGCGACTTTGTACTTCACCAGGACAATGCACCGCCACATACGGCTGCCTCGACACAGTTAGAAATAGACGCGACCGGACTTCAGCGTTTGAGACATCCCCCATACAGTCCGGACTTAGCTCCAATGGATTTCCGAGTGTTTCCGGAAGTTAAATCACATTTTCGCGGTGAGAAATTCGGAAGCACGCAAGATTTGGTGACAGAAACAATAAAGATTATTTCATCTTTTGATGAGCAATTCTACAAAGACATCTATGATAAATGGATTCACCCCTCATAGGGGCGGTAATTACGTAGAAAAGGTCTAAAATGAACGTTTGACACGACGTTACCATGACGTTAAGAAACATCATATCATGCGCCGGGAGGAAGCATGTGGTGTAATTCAATTTTTTGGTAACTTTTAAAGTTTTCTTTGTACTTAAATCGAAATTGAACCACAACTCAAGGCAAAGTTATATTTGGTTTTGAATATTGAAAAATTCTAGAGTTATAAGGAAAGTCTACATACTTAGAGGGCAACCCTCGTATAGGTATAATTAAACCTACATATATTTAAAGTGACTGGTACAAAGTGTTCATGACATTGCTAATTCCAAAGGTCGAGAAAATCGCATCAAAGAGCGAAACAGTTCACAATACACATGTAAATTGTTGCTGCCCGATGGAAAAACTCAACGAATGGGAACTTAATGCTTTGTCCTTAGGCAATGTGTAAAAACGAATGGTTCAGCACCTTCGCCGGCTTACTCTCGTAATTGATGTGCTTGAAATGTATTTTTATGGGGTAACTTAATTACGGATATCCCGTGACTAACGGGGTCAGAAAAGAAAATAAATGAATAAAAAGAGAGAAAAAATGTGTGACATTCCAAACATACATCCTGACCACAACTCCTCTTAAATTTAATCTTTTGAGGCGAGTTTAGATTATGAAAATTTCCGAAGATCTATATTTTGGAACCGATCGAAACGAAATCTGGTTGCGTGACACTTTAACGAAAAGTGTTGCCTATAATTAAGTAACTAAATGTATACTAAAGATGTCAGTTCCACGGAGAAAAAAAATCCTCGTAGAATTAGTCAATGAAATAGGTCGTGTGGTACATTATTCATTTGTCCCTGTATAACCCTTCACCGGACTTTCCCGTGTGTTTGTGACCTCGAGGATGAAGACTTCTTAAAGTATCGTGATTATTGGCATTCTCTCAAATTTTAACCCATCACCACAAAATCCTGAAGAAGAAGGCTTCTGAAAATATTGTGGTAAAGGAGAAATACAGGAAGACACCAATTTCTCTTTTTCCCACAATAGTTTCTACTCTTTTTTTTCAGACAAATGACAACATTTGAGCCGTAGTTGATTTGTCGTCTAAATCCTAAACTTTGACGTATGGAAGAAACTTAGCCCTTATCCTGCTAAATAAGTTAAATGAAACTTTCAAGCCGATAGCAAAAACCCAAAATATGTTATTTCAAACTTTATTTTGGAGGAAAATATTTCCTTATCGGTCAGTGTCGACTCAAGATCAGACTGCACGTTCTGTGCAGTCTGATCTTGATCTGCACTGTCCGCAAAAGGTCAGTGAGTCGTGCTAAGCAGCCTAAGGGTTAAACAACATTCTTCCCTGTCATCATTTGAATCACTCTGGCGTCAGCAATCACTTGTGATACGAATGAGTCCTAAGTTTTGTCATCAAGTAAAGAGCTGACCCTTTACCACTCGCTCCCGTGTTTCAACAAAATTTTTGAAGAGAAGGCTTTTGAAGGCTTTTGTAGAAGAATGAGAGATCCTGACAACCAGCATTTTCTCTCTTTCCTGCATTAATATTTCTCCTTTAAAGGATAAATTTCATTTCTAAGCCAGGTTGAAATTATTTTCTGCATTTGGCTTCAGAGTGGACGACTCTAAATATTGTCCTCTGGTAAAGAGTTAAAACGGTCATTTGTATGCTTATTTTGACATAGCACTGTAAATAACGGCCGGGCTGTCAGAACGGGTTGACCATCAGGCCAGTAAACAAAACGATAATGTAGTAAATATTTAACATCGTGTTTCCCCATTGATTGCTATAGCTGTCCCAGGATATCGGTGAACAAGGAAAAAATGTAATGATCCAAAAAACAGGAATTAGCATGATGCATTGAAATTCTCTCGATGGAAATTACTAGTTTATGACCACATGGCTGTATACAGACCAAGGCTTGCGTCTTGCAGACCATACTGAACATGGTCGCGCAGTTGGCAGCATAAAGGACTTGAGACCAGAGGGTCGCTGGTTCGAATAACCAGCTCGGTCAATTTCTTTCTAGTGATTGATAATAGTCATTACAACACGGCTCTCTCTCACGGCTGCTCATTATTTCGACGATGGTTATGTGGGAAATAAGCCAGTGGCTTGGGAAGATTATTGTACGAAATACCTGTAAAAGAGATATTCTAGGAAAGCATGAGAAGGCGCACTGACCGTCCCCATATAACTGAAATAATGTTGAAAACAGCGTCAAACACCAAACAGTCGATCAATCAGTCAGTCTTGCAGACCATGTATGAGAAGTTTTTGATAAAGGAGAAATTGTTCATAACGAACAAAGTTCACGAATTATCGACTATGGTTCCTAACAATGCCTTTATAACTCATTACAAACGACAAAATGTTGACTTGACAAGACTGCAAGCATATGGAGACATCAAAATAAACAGCATCTATACGAGATTCCATAATGTTTTTCTTTCTATTTTTATACAGAGTCCGAAGTTCAAATGCTAGCTGAGTTTATTTTCTATGACTATCATAAATTAAAAAAAAAAATATATATATATATATTTTTCCCCGTCATGAACGAGCCGTTTTCCCGCCTTATGAAACACTATTGAAATGGTCATGAGAAACTGCAATATTGGATTTACAAAAAAAAAAAACTGCAGTTAGTATTATTTATGTGCGTGTTTGTTGTCTGCGAGATTCATTTTGCTGTTGTTGTTGTTCTTAAGGAGGTAATGGGGGAAAAAAAACCTAATCACACCTTTGTGTGATACCGCTTAACAAATTAACAGAAAAAAAGTTGTCTGGGGGTAGTGATATGTTTATAAAACTTCGAAATACTCGTAAAGACGTTCGAAAACGAATCGGACATCCAGAGTGTCAGAAATTGGTAAACTATAGTTAAGGGATTTATTTTCCTTATTCAATCGAAGTTGGGTATTCAGGATGCTTTTTCTTAAAGCATGAAATGCATGCCTTTGTATAGAATACTATAATCGTGCACATGCTGTCTCCACCTCTGCTTCTCTGTATCACATACTCAATTCTACATAATATCAAAGTTCCCTACTATTCCCACCCCACCCCAGCCACACACACACACACACACACACACACACGATAGAGTTTTGTAGCTGTAAAATATGTGCACAATGCCTTTTTGTTAGCCTTTCGCTTCATAACGAAAGCTTCTAGAAACGTCGCCAGAAAATACAGGCTGTGCTATCGAAGACAATTTTGACAAGCAGTCGACCCCTGTCCCGTGACGTATCCCTTATCATTAACCAAATAGATACATCGACCTTTTTTTTTTTTTCGAAAATAAAATACACTATACATTTATAAAACTCTATTATCTTTTCTACTACACACGCGGTCTGCAGAGATATAAGACCAGAGTGTACTCTCTGTACAGTCGGATCTTAATCTATACCACCTGCAAAAGGTCATTCTTTCACCCTAACTGCTGAAAGCATTAAAAGATACTATTTTGTTTCACTGTGTACAATTATTAGACCATTATGTTTCAAAATGTGACGTTTCCACTGATAACGCAATTACGCTATTAAAGACTCTACGCAATCTTGTTATCATCGAGTTGTATTCATGCAAGACGATTTGTATTGAAAGTAGCGTAAACAAGGATTAATTTACGAGAAAAGACAATGTGGCAATTTCCGTAAAGATCTTGATTAATTTCGCTTTCCAATGGGCTTATCGGTCAAAACATGTCAATCATATCTTTTTTGCACGGCTGAACTGGTGGAGAATTTTTAGGCTTATCAAAAGGGGCATTGCTATTTGCAGGTGCATGCTGTTTATTTTTTTAAGGACATATGCCACAGCTTTCCCTGTACATCGGTGTGCGTATATTTCGTTTTTGTAAACTCCATTTTATTACACTGGGTTAGGATGACAGAGAGATAGTAAAATTTTATCTGTAATGTGTCGGTTGCCTTTCATATACCTGGAAATCACAGACGTCGAAGAAAAATGGGGAATTTAAAATGGTCGAGATGCCAAATCAAGCTAACCTCGACATTTATTATAAAGAGAGGTAAATCATTATGTCAGTAACTTTAAAAAATGCACCGTATCTCTTACAAATGCCCCGCTTGATATACTTTTTTTTGTTTCATTTATTTTTACAATATATTAGAAGGCACTGTGTGTGCGCATTTTTTTAAGCTATCCATTGATTTTTTTTTTCTTTATTGCAGAAAATTGATCAGAAAATAAGTCTTTGTTGACACGTAAAAACATTTCTAATTGCTACTGTGCCTTAATTCATTGGATTAACCCTTTTTACTATTAACAAATATCACATTTCTAAGAATAATTATTTATTTGAGCAGTATTCTTACGTTCAGAACGTTTTATCAGGTTTGAAATTGAAGGCAGTTTTCTGTAATTTTAATAAGAGTTGTCCTTGTAGGAGAACTGTATCTTTGTATTCTACCCCGCAACATTACCCGACATACATTATATTATCATCTGAGCGAGGATGAAAAAAAAATGTCTATAGGAAAAAAAGTGTGGCATATGTCCATAACACATTTACACAATGTTCGTTTTGGTATACCACTTTCGAGTGATGAAAATTTGACGATACTAGAAAGACAAGAAAGTATCTTGTGTAAGTTTCCTTGAAAACATTTTTATCACATTACTTCCCTTGTTTTGTTGTAATATACTCATTACGGATATTTTTACTTTACACATGTTTGAGATAAGCATTATGCGACATCAAATATGACGTCATTCCATAGCATCTTAGAACAGAGAATCGTGTTTTATTTATGGAAATTCCCACGTGTAAATGTATGGTTTGCGAATTTTGTCTACAATTTGCTTCCGATATTGTTATGTGATTTAAAAAAAAAAAAAAATGACATTCATTAGATCTAGTACTTGAGTTGAGATTTTTATTTTATTTTTTTTTTTACTTGTCTACATAAATCTCATAAGCTGGCTAGAGGCTCGCCTAATAACCTTTGTCTAGACTAGTTGAACAAAGTCCCTCTCAGATACCAACCTATGTCATATCCAAAATGTCTGAGAAAAGAAGTACTTGCTTGTAACTTGCAGATTAATATGTCGTTCAGGAATCCTTCGGTTTGAAAGATCTCTTTTACCATAATAGTCCTGTATGTAGCTCAGCATGGCTTGTATTCACCAATCGTTCATAACTGCATTCCTACTGGGTTCGAGCCCCAAGTGATCCGCTTGGTTTTTCGTGAAAGCGTTCTTTGGCAAGACACTTCGGAGCACTAGCCTAATACTGGTTATACAGGAAATACATCAATGAATATGTGAGCTGTCGCCGTGATATGACTGAAATAATGTTGAAAGCGGCGTAAAACACCATTCAATCAATCAACTGTATTCTTAGTATCGTTCTCAACGATATTCTAAACTTCAATGTAAGGTGATATCTGACTGAACAAATTAAATGAACCATACTCTGTGAAAAGGGGTCTAAACACATCTGCAAGAAGTATCGACCCATGTCAGCCAACATCCTTGTAAACTACGGATAAAAGACATAAATTAACTTCTGATATATGAATACGGTGAAAACATTCTGACACAAAGACATAGTAGCCATACAGGATAAACTCTCTCACTGCCACAGTGTTCTTTGTTATCAAAATTTTGTTTCCTGCAACATGAAAAGGAGAATTCTGAAAGTGTAACTGTTTACATAAAAACGATGATGGTAATTTGCATACTGTACAACTCCCATAAAATCCTGTTTATCACATACCTATTATAAATCTTTTGGCCGAATACACGCACCACACGCAGATAAAGATCAGACAATGTGGAGAAAATTGTTTACCTAAACAGTATCAAATGGTACCAAATATAGTATGATGACGTAACCCGCGTGCGGAATACGCTCAGATTAGTTTGCGATTTGATTGGCCAAAATGTTTGCTCTATGATCAATATATATCTGCCACTTATTAAACGAAGTTATTACCCACTAAACTAGTATTAATTCTATTATTTTACCGTTTTCGAGTAGAATTATCAATAATTGCAATATTCTGTTGTTCAATGTGTAGGTGGTATATTAAACACTATATACAGGCCCTTGAGGTCCTGAATCGTTCTACTGGCTGTGATATTGTTTATTTTCTAGCATACATCATTAATTCATGATGCAAAGAAGAAAAAGACAAACACAAAAAATAGGGATGGGTGGGCGGAGCTGTTCTTGAAACTGGGCTTGGACCCACTAGGACAGCATAATAAGTTGACGTGATGATTTGAACAAAGAGTAAAATAAATGAAGTACAATTTCAATTACCAACTGTTTGGAATCCAACCCATTTTTATAGCGTTTTAGTACCCTTTGTATTAAACAATCCCTGCAAGTTTCAAATAAATGTGACCAGTGATGGTTCAAGTTTCAAAAGAATTGGATTTAAAATGCAGACTTGGTCGCATAAAAAAGAAGGGTAAATTTTCAACTTGAAATGGCTGCTTTTACCTTACAAATTTTCAGAAATGATGGGACGGTGATATAAACAAACTCTGTAAGTTTCATGAAAATCCACCATAAATGCGAACTTTATCAAACAAGAAATGTAAATGATCAACTTAAAATGACTACTAAATACCCTTCATGTTTACCAGATTTCTTTTTTCAAAATCAATTGGGCTCAAGCTATTGATAATACAATAATACAGTGCAAGTTTCAAGAACATCCTACCCTTGATGCAGACTTTATCGCGTAAACAAGGAAAATACAAACGGACGGTTGGACAGATGAACGGACGGACAGACGACGGAAACCACGCTGTGACATAAGCTGCGCTGGCTTTCAGCCAGTAGAGCTAAAAAGGAATATTATGCTAAAGTAACCTCCCTGTACTTCCATTTACTTATTTCTACATAGTTTTGACATCTTACTCAGCATTCAGTCTCATACAGCTTGAAGCAAATACAAGCACCAGGAAATTTACAACAGCACAGTATTCCATATGTATCCATCTATGAGATAAATGCGCGTAAATCTAGATCCAATTTTCATTGGCTTCACTTCTTTGCATGTAAACTAATTAATCATCTTACCCTCTCACTTGAGCAATTAGATTACTTATTATTGATAACGATGTCGTCTAAATGAGTGTTTACCCTCTCTCTGTTTGTGTCTGCATCACCATATCTAATTGCAGGTCTGTCTTTGCCCCCCCCCCCCCTCTCTCTCTCTTTCTCTCTCTCTCAAAAGAAAATAAAATAAATACCTGATCCCCTTGCTAAGCTCACACGTTGAAGTGAATTATTAATATACTACAGTGTGGTCAAATAAATAATTATCTCTTTTATTAAGACGGTGCAATCAGTCAACTTTGCTTTTGAAGTGCTTAACAAGAAATCATACGTGATTCATTTCGTTCATGATTTTATTACCTGGAGTTTTAAATAATTATGAGTTTGAAATTAATGCCTAACCCCTGGGCGTTTTTTCAAAATATGAAACGTTTGTAGTTGTACGAAGTTTTTGTGGCATTTGTCGAAGACAATGCCACTATGAGTTCAATACGGCATTTTGAAAAAACATGTATCGTAGTTTGTGCAAAAGCGAAGGAAGTAAACCCAATTAAACTCATTTTTTTCTCAGACAAATAAGTGTTTCGACTGCACTAGGATATAAAACTGAAAATAGTGTATCAGAATAAATTGGATTAGGCCACTGATTGTGGAAAAACGTCTTTTTTTTTAAATTGAAAATTGCTTTTCCCACTATGGCCCTCTGTTGATCCAATGATACACACAGCTTTGCCTCCTAACCGGTTCCGTTCTTGTTCCTCCCAAAACCAGTTCGTCACTGGGCTTGGTCGTCACTGGGCTTATTCGCCCGGGCTTGTTCGTCCCGTATGATTACACACTACTATATTGGATTCTGCATGACTATAAAGTAGGTTGTCTTTTATAGTATTTGGAAACTATTTCTACTGTTTGTTTTTCAAATTATTAATTCCGGACAATGGCTCCCTTGAGGAATGCCACACCAGTGCTTTCAACGCTTTGATTTTTTTTTTTTATCTATTTTGATTTGATGAAAATGGCCTATATATTGTCTGATGGTCCTTTGGTATTTATTTCATCTGAAAACAAAACAACGAGTTAAGTAGACTTTGGAGCAAAGAAACCAAACTTTGCTAAATGACTAAAATGTTGAGGAAGGTCATGGCCAATATTCACCAACAATTCAAGTCTAACTCCAGATCTAGAAAGTAACACAATGTCTGATTAGCTTAACTAGATGATTTAGACAATCAGAAACCACCTAACTGTTGCATTTAGAAAATTGTTGAAAATTAGATCAAGAATTCAATTTAGAATGGTTGGTGTAGACGGGCCAATATCGTCTAAGATATTCGAGCACAGTGTGTTCGTAACGCTGCCTCCACCAACATTGTGGTTTTCATCTCTGACGTACACTGTCTGATAATCTGCCTGATATTCAGTTTAAAGCAAGGTGGAAATTGCAAGACCCTATGGCCATAACTACCAACTACTCTAAATTCAAATCGACAAATATTTCTAATTCTCGAGCTATGACTACCTTTGAAAGGACAGTAATTTCCGATGACTAGTCCCTTAACAAGCAATGTCGAGTTTCATTGACCCTACCGAGGAATCCTTTTTAAAACAATACTGGAAAAGGACAAAATGCTGGTAACCAGCATTGTCTCCTTTTGCAAGAATGTTTTCTACCATGTTGAAAAAAAGATACCATCATTTCAGCTGTATATATTCTGCAGACTGCCATTGCTGACAACATAGACAGGTCTAAACCTTCTTCACCTAGTAAAGAGGTGACCTAATCAGATGTTATGTTATTGTTTAAATTAAAAAGTGGAATTAGAATGCATTTTAGAATCGGCTGGTGTATACAGCCCCTTCAATTTCATCTTGTTAACTAAAAACGTCCATTTCATATGAGCCATGCTCTGACAAAAGGGGGCTTAATGCATCTCCGTGATGCATTATAAGAAGCATGTCATTACATACTTACAGACCTATAAAATCCATTTATGTAACAACAGACTGATTCATGAGGTACACTGATACTTGGACATACAGAAAATTGACCAAGAACGAAAAGTTTCGACCCAGGTCAGCCTGCGCAGTCCGCGCAGGCTGACCTGGGTCGAAATTTTTCGCAGATGCATTAAGTTCCCTTTTCACAAAGCATGGCAAATATATTTTCCCTGTAACAGTTAATTCAATTGTCTGTTTTGCACATTAATGTATTGAGGGCATTTCTCCCATTTGAATAACTGTTCCATCAAAGAATAAAGTGGCAAAAATCATTGCGAACTTGTCGACGGCAAGGCTTTCCGAAATGTGATTGGATCAATCATAATGAAGTATTTACAGCTTTAAGGCAACATTTATCACAACGCGAAGGCGGATTTACTCTGACTCTTCGACCCTTCGTCATATCAAGAATATCTAAATTCATGTAGATGTGCAATGCCCGCAAACAAACATGTGGGAGACAGTTAGTGGAGGGGTGAAGCGTTGGGTCTGTCATCCAAGGTTCCGCGATCATATCCGGAGATGGATCTACCTTTCGAACTATATGTATACATCACATCCTGGCTGAGCAATGCTTAAGTTTTCCAGTAAGGAATTATCGAAAATGCTTAATAAGAGTTGTAAGAAATCGAGCCATGCTCTGGCAAAAGGGAGCTTAATGCATCTCTGTGATACATGATACCAAGCATGTCATTACATACTTATAGATCCATACAGTCCATTTTGTGTAACAACCGACTGATTCATGAGGTTCACTGATCCTCTGACATACAGAAAATTGACCAATATCCAAAAGTTGCGGACTGCGCAGGCTGACCTGGGTCAATACTTTTTGCAGATGCATTAAGCCCCTTTTTCACAGAGCATGGCTCATGTGTACTCTACCTCTCTCGACGGTGAGAAAACAATCAAATGAAACTAAGCGAGGTTTTTAATAAATTTGGTATGACTAAAAAAAGTGCATGGTAGGTGTCAAAGATTAGATTTGACGTTCTGTGCAGTCTGATATAGATCTTTGACGTTTACAAAAGCTCCAGTTTTCACCTTTGGCTAAAAGACCTAGGTAAAAAGCGACCCAACTTTTGTCAAAACGACGAAAGTTAACCCTTATCCTGCTAAATAAGTGAAATGAAACTTTCAAACCGATAGTAAAAACCAAGATTTTACTATTTCAAAGGTATTTTGAGGGGAAAGATATCGCCTTATCGGACAATGTAGATCCAAGACCAGACTGGGCGTTGTGTGCAGGCTGATCTTGATCTACACTGTCCATAAATGGTCAATGAGTCGCGCTTAGCATCCTAGGGGTTAAATTTTTCTTCTCTGTTTGAAAAGACCTGCAGACGACATAATTACTCAATATTGCTCAAATGATGATTTTGTTTCTGAAAAGGAAGGAAATATTGTGGAAAGAGGATAAAATGTTGGTTACCAACAGTTTATGCTATTTTTACACGACGTTAAAAGAGTCTTATTCCTTATGGTCGTAAAGATACTAGATCATTTCCGAACCCTTAGGCTGCTAAGCGCGACTCACTGACCTTTTGCGGACAGTGTAAATCAAGATCAGACTGCACAGAACGTGCAGTCTGATCTTTTATCTACACTGTCCGATAAGGAGATTTCTTTCTGCCCAAAATATCTTTGAAATAGTAACATTTTGGTTTTTACTATCTGTTTAAAAGTTTCATTTCACTTATTCAGCAGGATAAGGGTTAAATGATTTACTAAATTTCCAACCCTTCCTTTTGTTTTCGTCTGTCGATATAAAACCAGTAGAATGGCAGACAAAATTGAAACACTTATGTTTCAAAAATGCTTTTCTAAGAAATAGAGTAGATATAGATCTACGAGGGTCATTCATTTAATTGTGTCATTAATGGGCCTCCATACAGCATGACCATATGTATCACATGGAAATAACGGTATTTTCACAAGGAAGTTGTTCTGAATACTGGTACGAAATTTTGTTGTAATAGGTTCATTCTTTCAAAAGTTATTGAAAGTTAAAGTAGGCGCAGTCATATACACTGGCTATATTACTGAAACCAGATTAAGAGGCCTGTGCCGTATTCATGACAATGCAGCTGCTCTCAAGTCTGCTATTGTTCAAAATTTCCTGGAAGCGGAAAATGTGGTACGGCGTCCCCACCCACCTTATTCTCCCATCCTCAGCCCATGTGACTTTTTTCTCTTTCCTCTTTTGAAGAAACTCTCTCTGGGCGTCGATATGACTCCAAAAGTGCCCTGGGGAGTGTCATTTTTCAGTGTCTGCAGGGTATTCCCAGAAAAAACCTATTTTGCAGCATTCACAGACTGGATTTCCAGACTTGAAAAATGTATTTCTGTCAATGGAGAATATTTTGAAGGGATGAAATGAAAAAAATATAAGCGTTTAATATAATCCGTCTCATAAACACCCAGTGACACAATTAAATGAATGACCCTCGTATAGATTATATAACATTTGATAAGGAAGACCAAGGTAAGACTTAGATTTAAAGGCTGATCCTGGTCTTTTCTCTTTGTAAATGACAGCACAGGTTTCGATATATAGTAGATCGTGAATAAAAATAGAAAGAAAAAAAGTTTTATCAAATCTTTATTTCAGACATCGCTCATAAATAGAGTCCGTGTTCTGAAAGAATAATTTATTGCCATGATAGATTTATGGTGGCTGCTACGTTGACAGGACTGCCCTGATGTGATGAAATAAATCAAACAGATACATAATGATATTGTTTGTAAAAACAGATACTCAATTCAAATGTATTAACGAGGATTTGTTGTTGTTGTTTGTGCCGAAGGTGACGTGGAAAGTAGATCTATAATTGGTTTGGTGCCAATGGGGTTTCGATAAAGTCTGATGTTGGACATATCTACACTGCCGAATATTCTGTTGACTATTCTGATCTAAAATTTTAAGCTATCTCAAAATTGCTATGACCTGGCCTATTTTCCTGATAGAATGCGTCCGTTTAACTTCTTTGAAGCTTAAGCGGTTGAAAAAAATGCCTAGATGTGCATGTAGAATTTAGTTAAGCCTTTCAGTGCTCGTGCCGTGTTGAGGATATTTCTAAAGGTTGAACCCCCACTCACCACGTGGGATTCGAACCTGAAACCTATGATTTGAGAGGCCTACGCTCAAACTCTAAGCTAGATAACAGAGAATTTTGCTTGCAGGTTGCTAGAAATTTATGCACATATAAGTATGAAATAGATTCTAAATGCTGTCTCAATACCAATCCACAAGGCAAAAAAAATAATGAAATGTTTATTATGCGAAAAAAGCTAGGGGCATCGGAGATCTACTCTTTTTCCCACATTGTGTTCTAAATATTTTACAAATCTGTACTTCAAGGGAGTGGAAAAATCGCATTGCATAGCAATGACTCAATTTATCGCCGAGTAAAATTCTAAACTCACAGATGTAATAAAATTTGTTGACCTTGCAAGAGGTCATTGTCATTTGTTGCTAGTAATTTGACTTTAACCGGGTCATTTATGTGTCAAGGATAAAAATTTTAATGATATTTTTTGAGGACTTTTGCTCGTGCTGGTGAGCATCTTGCACCTGACATTTGTCCTCAAATGATGCTTATATGCACAGGACAATAATTCAAATGCTGTGGCTTATAGTTATATATTCATCATATTCGTAAAAACATATAACTTTTTACCACGCAACAGACAAGTCCAAACTGAAAACGTTTGCAGACGACAAACAACAGTATCTACCTTTGAGATCGTTGAAAACATTGTGGGAAAAGAAGAAAATGCTGATTACCATCATTTTCTTCTTTTCCCAGAATGTTTTCAAAAACCTTCTCCTTCAGGATCGTTAAAACTCGGGTTTGGAAAGTTAGCAAATTTGTCTCACGCAAAAATCGCACAGATTCGGAATTGTGAATCGTTTGACTTGACAGTTCAATAGTTCCCTCGTTATTTGATACGGCCAATCAATCATTTTTACCATCTGCAAAACGTCACAAAAGAGCATTGGTAATTCATTTTGTTCATGGCGCTATTCTCAGAAGTATAATTCAATTTTCAGTTATCTTAAATATTAAAACCAACAAAGATACTCACATGGGTATAATATAATATCATTATTCCAAACCATTCATCAGATTTTTTTCAAGGTGTGGAATAATCAAAAGCTATTCGAGTACAGGTTCAGAGCGAAGTTTTTGTATGCAAATTATTTCATATCTATCATAATGTGGCCATATTTATTGAACTTCGACAAATTGTATTTTAGCACACTGTGCGCCCGTTTTCGTAAATACCAGGTTTTTTTTTTTTTTTAACAATGTTTCACATGCTGCTGAGTAAAAGCCCAAATATTTTCCTTTCTTTCAAATGTCTATCTACTTCGTTTAGTTTGCAATCATTTTGTTATCTGGAAATAGAAATAGCCTGTACAGTAATGACTTACATAAGCTTGTTTTGGCTTCATGGTATTCTAAACGTTCATGCTTCAAGTCTGAAAAAACGTCATAATTAAAGAGTACCGCAGTTTTATTCTGATAAACGAGGCAGTAGGGGCTAATAGCTATGTAATTTGCTTTCGAGTTATATTTTTTTATGACTTATATCAAAATTCCAACCTAAAAATAATATTGATTCTGATGATGATTTGAATGAAAAATTAGTCATGACTGATCTCCTTTTGATGTTGGTGTTCTTTTTATTGTCCATGAAAAATCGATAACAAACAGGTTGTATAGATCTAGTCAGTCATGTTTACGACACAGACTGTTATTCGAGTTTAATGTTCCTTTTTCTTTTTATTCTTTTAAGTTAGAAATCCTGGTATTCTATCTCAGTCGTCTTAATTATCTCTATTTTTCTCAATGTCTTTCTCTCTTATTGTTTCCACTGCCTCCCCCCCCTCTCTCTCTCTCTCTCTCTCTCTCTCTCTCTCTCTCTCTCTGTGTTCATTATCTGTCCTATCTCCATCTGTTCGCCTCTTTCTATTTTTTCTGTGTTTCTCTCTCTCATTCAGATATAGGAAAAAAATCACAGTACGATCATGAAAATTCAATGATATACCAATATCTCATGACAGTTTATCAAATAGTAAAACTTGCTTCCAGTTAAATGCAACCATTGCAAATTTGCTTTTATTATGTAATTATAAAATTGCATTAAAGCTGTGGCGAGCATATGTCATACCAAGAGCATTTTATCAAACAGAAATACTACATTATACTACACAGATAAGCAGAAATTAGAGTTTACCAATGTTACAAGTATGTAGAAGAAATCAGGGACTCTTCGTAAAGACGAACGATTCGGGCAAATGTGGCCACTTACAGTTTACTAGGTGCAGAGCCAGTGGAAGTAACTATAGATAAGAAGATACAGTCGTTACTGACAAAAAATCTTTTAGACCGATCAATATACAGCTCAAAATAATTGAGAGACAGCCGCAGTTTCTTTCATTCCAAGAGTAAAACAGGTACTAGAACAATATCGGCATCGCAATGTCTTTTGGCTGATATGTTAAAGAAAGGTGAATGGAATAAATAAATAAATAAATAAATAAATAAATATTGGGATAGTAAGAGGAATAACGAGGTTCATGAAAATCAACACATAAGTTCCTAAAAATACAAAAATCACCGTCCGAAAATAGACAGTATACTTTGGAAACAGTTCAAACCAATCAACATGATGTAAGGAAAGCAGAAATAAAAGCTAGAATAGTAACAGAGACATATATGCTGCAGTCAGGCGCTGTTCCTATTCAAAAGAACAAGCAGCGATTAAATGTCAACTATGCAAGACAATCACTGAAGATAATGAACTTTTTCTTTTGATGCCGAATGTTAGATGAAGAAAACACGTCAAAACTTTAAAGTCATATTTGAACAGTGTGAAGTGTGCTTCATTTGAATTAATTTTAAGAAAGTCTCTCTTTACAGAGCTGGCCGTGGACTGTACAATTGATAAAATATGTTATTCCATTAAGGCCCCGGATATTGGGAACACTGAAACATCAGACGAGCTATATGATATGCAATACATCTGAGATCAGTAGATCTTAGAAAGTGACATAAATAGATCTGTGTATGATTGTGAACTCCGTAAATATTTTGTTACACAGGTTGATACGGGTAAACACGAAGCATAAATATAATTGTATGTGCCGCAAGTTCAGTTCAATTTAAAACAGTTAACAGTGACAGAATTGTCCAGACATATCTCAATAGAGAGTGCTCCACAGATTGGAGGAATCTACCAGATTATGGCCTACGGCGAGGTAGTGATGTAAACCCACTGAATACTTTACGTACTGAATGGGTCAACAAAACGCTGCTGGTGTAAAAAGCTTGCAGATGGACCGAATTACCATTTATACAGGCTGTCAAAACAAAAAACTTCTAGAATCTGCAAATAATAAACTCTAAAAATCACATACCGGGTTGATTTCAAAGCATCTGTGGGGCTCGGGGACAATTAATGGAGGAGCACTTAAGCTACAGTCACACACGGCCGGATTTCGAACCGGGTCCATACGGAATTAAAACCATATCGACCCGGTTCCACCTGTATAGACCCGCATCGTAACCCGTGTCAATTCCTGATGGATTCCGGGTGCTAAGATACGGCGGAGAAAATTTTTTGGTCATGTTCAAAATTTTTGCACGGATTTCAATTCCGTATTGATATCCGTATTGACCCGGTTCGAACCGCATTGACCCGCATCGACCCGCTTCAACCCGCAGTGTAAAACCGCATCGACCCTTGTCGTATACCGCATTGCCTTCATACATCGGATTTTGCAAGGTTTACAACCGGGTCGATACTGGTCGAAGAGGGTCGACACGGGTCGATAGGGGTTGAAAAGGTTTTAGTTTAAGTAAATTACCCTCCATTCCTGGACTAATCCGGCTCATTTTCATCCGGATCAAAACCGGTTCGTGACCCGGCCGTATGTGACTGTAGCATTAACACACGCGTTCACAAGCAACTCCTATAGAAACAGTTTCACCAAGAATGCACGTTTTTGAAATATACTGATAGTGACAGCGAAAAGCGACCTCCACAATTTTAATTCCTATGCACTCTCCGACCAGATCCTGTTTATATTATAGATTTAAACAGAACGTTACTCTCGCGTTCAGATATTGAATTTATTAAAATCGTCGTCTAAAGTAAGGTTAAAAAGTCGACAAGCCTCGTTACCTCGGCTGTTTCTGAGGAAAAAGTCGAGGAATTGTTGCAGCCCTGGCATCGTCGTCTGCGTCGTCATGCAAAAACTTTAAAACTTTATAATCTCTGTTGTTTCTGGAGATACTTGCTGCAAACTTGGCTATGTTAATTATCAAAAGGTGAACCTAGTTTGCATACTGGTAAGGCTTTGCTTAACCCTTTACCACACAATCCCGACTTTTAACGACCTTGAAGCCTTTTGAAAACATTGTGGAAAAAGGAGAAAATGCTGGTAACCAGCATTTTCTCCTTTTCCCACAATATTTTCTACTCTATTAGTGACAAATTCCATCATCTGAGCTACATTTAAATTGCCGTCTGCAAATGCTTTCAATTTGGACCAGTCTACATTTTTGTCGTGTGGTAAAGAGTTAATCTTACCTATAGATTGTAAGATATTGTTATGTGATATTAAGAATCTGATATTCGTTGGCTTTTTTAGAAAAATATGATTAATTTCGACAAAGTTTCGCTTAATAACATTTTCTTAGACTCGTTTACTAATTTTTTTATTTTTATCTCAAATGCCAATTTATTTCAGATCCTACATGTATATATATCTGTCATTACTTCTTATAATTCATTCAGCAATAACCCACAGAAAAAAATATATATTCAAGAAGAATCTTATCTTAATTGCGATGAAGTAGCATCCCAACCCAAATATTCGAATTCATTTTCAGTGACGATTAATGCAAAAGATGCAATTATCCCCGTTATGATTACACCTTTTAACGATAATCGTCGAGACAAAACCATAATGTGGGAGTTTCACCACGTGCTATGATGAGCACGTTGCAAAATTAGTGCAATCTTTATTCATATATTTCGTAACTCTCTTCATATAGATATAAATGACGTAGCCGATGCCCTGGTCTGTAATGTTCAGAGTTGGCACCAAAGAGGAATAAGTAAGAATCCCAGCTCTTTCAACTCTTTTCGAGGATTGAGGATTGGAATTGTTACATGAGTCGTTCCTCTGTCATCACTGCTGAACATTATTTTGAATTAAATGTATTAAAAAAAAAAAAAAAAAAACACTGTGGATATAAATTTTGTGGCGGGATAAATATATTTTGCTTCTATTAGTGCCGTGAAATGTTTGGTTACCGGTACAAAAGACTTTGAAAACACAGTAAGTGTTTTGAAAGACCGATGTTCTGATGCGCTATGAGATTTGCACTCACCGTCAGTATATGATCCGGTATTTCTAAATATCCGAAAACCAGTGCACAATGTTCATGTATTTTGGGCACATAACCTCGCCTTGATGGCTTTAGCGGATAGTGCAGATCAAGAGAAGACTGCACAGAACCTGCCATCGTCTGCTACCTGACGCCAAACAATGACAAAAATCCTATTCAGACGAAAACTAGTTGACGTTTATATCCCGAAAATATTCAAATTTATTTAGTTGGCAGCAAAATAGTTAGTGATGTCGCTATTTATCCTTACAAGACCCTTATTCATTACATAGCATGGGTTCGAATTCACCATCCATTCTTAAAATCATTCTTCATCTATTTTTCAAGAATTTTCTTAATTTGAAAGTAACGCAATTGCTGATTGGCTAAACCATTTGAGCCATGCTCTGTGAAAAGGGGCTTAATGTATCTGCGAAAAGTATCGATCCAGCTCAGCCTGAGCAGTCTGGGCAGACTGACCAGGGCCGAAACCTTTCGCTATTGGTCAATTTCTGGATGTCAAAGGACCAGTCTATCTCGTGATTAAGTTAATTGTTAAAAAAGTAGGTATTATGGATCCATGATTATGTGATGGTTTGATTGCTATTATGGATAACGGAGGTGCATTAAGTCCTCTTTTACCAGAGTACGGCTCATTTGGTTTAGAATGGAATTTTGAATATGTGCCCTTGGTCATTGTATTAAATGTGGACAGTCCATCAAACACGAAATCCAAGACCCACTAATAGTGACGACGGACACGCCCACTAATCCAAAGCTTGTTTTAAGAAACTCATGACCAGTCATGCGCTATTCGAATACCGTGACCAGATTGTGGTTTCTGATTGAAGCTCAAACGTCGTACTTTTAACACAAAAGCCAAAAAATAAAAAAAAAGGTTTCGTGTACGACCTATGTAAATCTTTGAGGCTATAACCATATCTTCAGAACGACGCAGAATTAAAACACGTTGACGCATTATAAAGGAAGGGTAAAGACGTTGACTAATAGAAACTAGCAAGCAAGATTTTGGGAATTGAAAGGCCCAGTAGCGGCCAAAAGCAAACACTGTGTGAAGATGGCAATATGTTATTGTATTTTCGGTCCAAATGTTAGTCACTGGTAGAAAAATGAATTTAACAATCAGGTAAAAGGTAAAAAAAGAGCAACCTGGCGTCTTTTAATCTAGTTTTAAAGTTTATTTTTCTGCCAGCGACTAACGCTTGAAAAGTACAATAAGAGATTTTCATCTTCACAATAATTTCCATACTTTGAAATGACATGATTTAAATTAAATGCATTTAAATATCCGCGTTGTACTTTTGGCAGCCTTTGGACCTTTAAAGGGAAACTTTCAGGGTTTTTTTTTTTTTGTTGTTAGAATTTAGAACTCCAACGAACGACAGACACTTTGTCGGCAATAGAGTGCAACAATAGCAGCAACAAATCTTAACATGTCTGGACAAGCTAGGGAGGTTATAATTTACTAAATAACAGAAAAAAATGAGAAAGGTTTCGTGTACGAACCACATAAATTTCGGAGGTTGTAATTATATCTTCAAAAAGATGCCGAACTGAAACGTATAGACGAAGATCGGTAAGGGCAATGAGAGGAAAAACAAAAAAAAAAAACCACCCTAAAAACTGCCAGTTGGATTTTTGAAATTTTACGGGAGACTTTTGGTTTGTTTGCAATATTGAAGTCCTTCGCTATCCCGTTTTATGTGTCAAAGCCATAGGACAAAAGCTGCTATTCACCGATTTTGCTGAACAAAAGTAAAAGTTAACCCTGTAGAATTAACCCTCCACAACAGGACAACATTTCACATGTGTTCAAATTAAAAAAATTACCAGAGAAAAGAATGAATAAAACTCAAATGGAAGAATTCAGTGTTCTCATTAGAACACGGGCATTATTTGGTAAATTATAAAGAGGATAACGATTGTAAAGCGTGCAAAAAAGGCATTACAAAATTATTAGGGATGAAAAAGTAGCCTTGAATGACATTATGGGAGTCAAGATTTACTAGTTAATTCAAGGTAAGAATACTCTGATGATCTTAAGTAAACCGGGGGTAAAACATCTTCGCAAGCCAAGGATAATAAGGTAGTACCCTTGGCCGCTCGCCTCTTTAAAAATCGAAACTCCCACTGCGCCATTTCATTGGATGCGATCAAAACCCATCGCGTCCAATCAAACCATCCGTAACAAGAAATCTTCCGCAAAAGAGAAAACAATAACGGCGGCGCCCGTCAAAAACCAAAGTTGTCGTGTTTGTGACGAAAATTTGCCAAAAAAGAGTAGACGATCGATATTTAATGAGTTTTTTATAGTTCATGATCAATTATGTGAAATATTAGGACAGGTTCACAGCCAAATGATTGCGAAACATCGTATGTCTGATTAATTTCAGAAAATTGTGATGAATCCGAAAGCGCAGCCATATTTGATGCATAGCCTAACAAATTTTATTACGAGCATTTTGATTGGTCAGAAATAACATCAGCGAAGGTTACGCAACTCGTGATATTCGATAGGTGGCGCAGCGGGAGTTTCGATTTTTAAAGAGGCGAACGGCCGAGGGTACGTAACGAACAAAGTGGAGTTAGTATCCTTGGCTTGCGAAGATGGGGGTAAAAATGCCTTAGTGTAAACGTGGTATTTTTTTATGCGGTTACTAGCTGAAACAAATTTGTATTTGTGCGAACTGCTTTGAAAACACCCATTTAACCCTTTCCAATACGATCGTTTGTCTTATAGATTCAAAAGGAGGGAGCGTTCTACAACACTGAGGGGAAAAAGGGGAAATGCTTGAAACCACCATTCTCTCCTTTTCCCACTATGTTTTAATCTCTTCAGAGGCAATTCCAGTAATTTAAGCCACATTTCATTTGACCACTGTAAGTGTCTTCAATATTGAGACTAACCATCTGTTTATTAGTATTGGAGTGAAGGTATGGATAATCAATATATAAAAGCCATGCTCTGAGAAATCTGCAAAAAGTATTGCCCCAGGTCAGCAGGTTGACCTGGGCCGTTTCCTTTTTGCTATTGGTCGATTTTGATTTTCTGCTCGTCCAAGGTCCAGTTTACCGCATGATTCGGTCAGATGTTGGGTAAAATGGATTTTATGGATCTATAATCATGCGATAACTTGCTTAGTATCATGGATCAAGGAGATGCATGAAGCCCCCTTTTGCCAGAGCATGCTTCATATTATATATATGGTTAGATACACTATTAAAACCAAAGGGAAAAATTATAACAAGACGAGAAAATGCTCGTCGCGAACTCCTTCTTCTATCGCTACATTTTTTTTTTCCAGTGATGGTTTGCTGCAAGACGCGAAGAAAAGTCGTTAGTCGTTTGGCAGACGGAGAGAGGTAAGAACGGTGTTAATCTTTTTGCCAAACACCTTCTTGTTTTAATGACCTTGAGGAAATAAGGGTCCTAACCCGTTACCGGACAATGCCGACTTTTAACGAGCCTGAGAGAGAAGGCTTTTGGAAACATTGTGGGAATAGGAGAAAATACTTGCAGCATTTTCTCCTTTCCCCACAATGTTTTCAACCTACGAAAGACAAATTTTATATTCTAAGTTATAGTCATATTGTCATCTGCAAATGCTTTCAATCTGGACAAGGCTAGAATTTCGTCGTCTGGGTAAGGGTTAAAAACTTTGTTTGAAACGTAGAAAATAAGCAGTTGGTAAGCAACACTGACAAAACCTGTCATTTGAGCATCATTCAACCTGTCGCTTGGAATATCTGTCAATTTGGACAAGTTTAAAATGTTTCTGTCTGGTTAAGGGTTAGGACACTTTGCTCGGGTATGCTGTTGTCATGAAATCATCTTGTTCATTTAACTCTTCACCAAACGACAACATTTTTTAGACTTGTCAAAATTCAAACCATTTGCAAACGAAAAAAAAAAAAAAATGAATGTGACTGAGAAATTGAAACGTGTTTTGGAAGGGGTATAAAACATTGAAAAGATTGCGGGAAAAGGGGAAAATGCTGGTTACCTGCATTTTCCCCTTTTTGCACAGTGTTTTCAAAACGCTTCTTTCACAGGGTCTTTAAAACGCTGGATTGCGTGGTAAAAGGTTAAGCCATTACAAGCATTTGATTTTATAGAAACTCTGACAGCCCTCTTCATTTAATTTTATACCTTTTGATACTTCATGAGTTGTGAATATCATTTTTTTTAAGCAAATGACTTCCCTATGTAATCATGGATGACGTCATTAAATGTCGGACCTAACCATGGAGGTGGAATTCCCGTATACCTGAATGACAAAGTCGTTATTTTTGTAACTGTTTACCTTTTGATACTAAAGGACACACATATTTCAAATACTTAAGCAAGGGATAATACGTTGAGATAATGACGTCATTAAATGCCAGAACTAACCACGCATGTGGGATTCTCATAAAATTGAATAAAGACCTTGAGCATTCAAGAGTTACTGATCACGAGTTTTATTGCAAGGAATCGATTTTGGTCTAAATTGGTATTAAATCTGAGATATATAGAATCTGACATGAGTTGGCGTTTGCGATAAAACTTTATGAAACGAGTCTACCGAAAAAAAAAAACGTTATAAAGCGAGCCTTTGGCGAACATGTTTGTCGAAGAGCTCAGTATCATTTTTACCTCAAAACCCAACGAATGTCAGATATATATTTTTTTTTTATATAAAACTATATCTAAAAAGTTATAGTTCATGATGCGTTAAAACATAGGCCTACACGTATACTTGTATCAGAATTTACATGAAGCCTATTCGCCACTTTGACAGATGTGTATACTGCAGACGGAAATTAGTTTTAAAAAAAAAACACCTTGCATATAATGATTTTGTTTACACCGGAAGATGATAGAATTCGCAGCTTTGCCACGACCATCATTCTTGATAATTAATTCCACAGTTTCTGTTTTCCTTTTATATAACATTCTTAAGTTAGTTTGTGAAAAATAATTCCGGAAAAGAACAAAAAGATTATTGACATAGAACTATAAAGACTGTGATACGGAGACCTCGACAAGGAGTTATTTAGAAATCACTAGAGCCTATACCCAGGCTACCGTAGATTTAATAGATCCTCATTTTTAGTTTGGCTTTCTTTTATGTATTGTTTATTATACATTCTTGTGTGTTTTGTAAGTTTTGTTCAAAAAGAGGTAATTACTCTTTTTTGTAACGTTAGCAGACACGAATATCGGTGAATATCCATCGTTTGAAGGTAACAATGAATGCAACAGCCCCGTTTCTATTCATTCATTTAATTAAATTCAATTCATTTTTTTTTTTTTTAATTATGCCAGACGCGGTACCCATGCCTCTCATTAATAAAATATTTCACATTTTGAGATGCCAATTGATACCGCCTTATTCTATGCCATAACCACACAAACTGTTGTCTTCAATCCTACTTTAGGAAATGTGCCACAGTTTTCCCTGTTCACTGGTCATCATCATATTAAGCTTATTTACCATCATCATGCGGCATTGCATATTATTCTATTGACAGTAACCCTTCACGGTTGGAAAAAAAGATGTTAAAATTATGTACGTAATGCTCACTTGTTAACTGATTGAATTTGCGTTTATTTATCGTCCCCAGCGGTTGCCCTTATGGGTAACGCCCCCTGAAGGCTGTAAGTTATGTTACGGGGGATAGTTCAAGATACAGGGTAAAACCCATCACAACTTAGGACTGGTTCTTTAACGTGCTCGGTATATAGCACCGTCACACGGGACCTCGGTTTAACGTCTCATCCGAAAGACTATTAGTGATTTTAGATGACCAGCCGCAGGGCTCGAATCCACATCCCTAACTCTTTCGGCGCCAAATAAATAAACTCGACTTCTTTTGACAACTGAATATACAATCCACTTAAACCCAGAAAGATTTTTATCGTGTAGGCTTGACTAAACAAGCGGATGGTATAGATCAAAGATCAGACTGCACGTTCTGTGCGGTCTGATCTTGATCTATGCCATCCGCAAAAGTTCCCGTTTTCGCCTATGGCGCTAAAAGGGTTTAGTGACCCAAGACTTGATGTTTACAAGTCGTACGCTCTACCTGGTTGGTCAATGCTCATTGGTTTTCGCATGTTACTCTTTTGTGAACTCTGTTACATTACACTGGGTAAGTTTGACAGAAAAATAGTATTTTTTCATCTGAAGTATGTCAGTTGCCTTTTAAATGTCTGGATCTCACAGACGTGGAAGAGAAATGGGAGATTTAAAAATGATCGGAATGCCAAATCACGCCAAAATAGACGTTTAATATGAAGGGAGGCAATTCATTATGTAAATAAGTTTTTTAAAAAAATGCATATATATTAGAAAAGCACTATTTAATAAGTTTTTTAAAAAAAAATGCATATATATTAGAAAGCACTATTTCTATGCAATATCTAATATCTAAAAAGAAAAAGAATCTGTCCACTGATTTTTTTTTTTTTATTGGAGATAATTGATCAGAAAATAAGTCTATGTTGACACGTAAGAACATTTCTAACTGCTACTGTGATCTGCCTAGTGCCTTTACTCTTTTGATTAATCCTTTTTACAATTGGCAAACATAACATTTCTAAAAATAATTATTTATTTGAGCAGCGATTTTTATTTCAAGAACATTTTTTAGGTTTGAAATTAAAGCCTATCGTCTGTGATTTTGGCAAGATAGAAGAATTTTATCTTTGTATTTTGCTCCGCAACATATGATCTTTTTTTAACTCCGCATGCATTATATTATCATTTGAGCGAAAATAAAAAAAAAAATGTCCGTAGGGAAAACTGAGGCATATGCTCTTAATGTTACCATGTTTAAATATTCCGGAACATTTACTGACCGTTAGCTTTAAACACGGTTATCTATATTAATGCGCCATGCTCTGTAAAAAGGGGGCTTATTGCGTCTGCGCAGTCCGTGCAGGCTGACTTTTCGCTACTGGTCAATTTTCTGAATGTTCAAGAACCAATTTACCCCATGATTACAAAAAGTGCCTATCATTGATCCCTAATTACATGTATGTGGTGGCTTGCTTGATATTATGCATTACGGAGATGTATTAAGCACCTTTTGCCAGAGCATGCCCCATTAATTTTTCTGATGAAAATTACAGTGTCGTCTGATGCAAATTTGTTCAAGAGGACATGACTTTTTTTTTAAAACTCTTAGGCTGCTAATCGCGACTCACTGACCTTTTGCGGACAGCGTAGGTCAAGATCAAACTACACAAACGTACAGTCTGATCTTGGATCTACACTGTCCGATAAGGAGATATCCTTCCGCCAAAACCACCTTTGAAATCGGAAAATTTGGGTTTATACTATCGGCTTGAAAGTTTTACTTCAGTTATGTAGCAGGATAACGTTTAAACGCATTCCGTTTCTCTTAAAACTGGGGCTGGTAAAGGCGTTACAATTCTCTTTTACGTACAGTAAAGATCCAAGATCGGACTCCACAGGGAGTGCAGTCTGATTTGGATATATACAGTCCCATACGTTTTTTTTTTTTTTTTTTAATACAAATTCGAAAAGCGCGTAGTATTTCATTTCTTAACAATCGGCTGGAAAAGTAGGTTTATTTAGCCGTTCAAGGACTCATAATGGAGTCTGTGTGCTTGCAGCAAGTTATATTATTAGCAGAAGGGATATCGATGTTTCATTGAAACAAAATATCACTAGATCTGACGCTAACTTCCACAACACTTATCAATCAATCAATCAATCAATCACTCAATCACTCAATCATTATAAGCCATGTAAGGTCCCTGGCCCACAGAACAAAACTAAACATTACTACAAATGCATAACGACTATCACTGATTGTAGGAAGTGGTCGCGTGACATTAGGAATCGATTTTTGTAAGAATTTATTCTATTTAACGGTAGTCAACCGGACATGCGTGACAAATTATTGCGAAGAAAATGAATCGAGATTTCGCCTGAGCAGAAAGAACTTTGATATCGCAATTAGTATGTTTTAATTATTAGCTAGAGAATTTTATTTATTTAGATCTACAACCTTCAGTAAGAAATATTAAATAAAAATGTCTGTCTTTCCATTTCCCTTCCGAAGGATAAAGTGAGCTATTTAGATTTTTGTTATCTCATCAATCGAAGAAAAAATGATTTTCGTTTATGTTTTTTCAGTAGTTTATAGAAATCATAGAAATCTTTCAGTGAATTATATCCTTATTCACCAGTGAATGTTACAGTTCAGCAGTGAATGTTGTAACTTTTATTTTTGACATGCCACGAATATTTTTAGCATATGAATGGATTTTTAGCGAGTGAACGTCACGTTTTATGATGTAGTCAACATCATTCATGACATCATTATTACAGCTAGTCTATATCCGAATATAATGAATAAATCTATTTTGCTTGAAAAACGCACAATTTTTCACGATGAGCAAAAATTAGACGTGAAAAGAAGGTTAAAGAGCATAAAAGAAATAGGATACTTGTTTGTTTCAGTGTATGATCGAAATTTCTTTCATCTCGTGAAAAGCAAATGCCATACTTTCACACGTGGTTTCGCCACTCGTGAAAATAATAGCCTTGGCTTTTCACTCGATGAAAGAACTTTCGATCATACGCCGAAACAGACAATTATCTTCTATTTCTTTTATGTTTTCATGTTTTCCAGTAGTTTTATAGAAATCTAACAGTGGATTATATACTTATAATTTACCGATGAATGATACGATTTAGCGGTGAATGTTTTAACTTATTTCTTTTTTACATGCCACGGATATTTATGGAACATGAATGGATTTTTAGCGGATGAACGTCACGGTTCATGACGTAGTCAACATCATTCATACGTCATTATTACAGCTAGTCCATATCCGACTAGACTGAATAGACCTATTTTCCTTGAAAAAAAAAATACATATTTTTCTCAAAGAACAAAAATTAGAAGCGAAAAAAAGGGTTAAAGTGAAGATCATAAAAGAAACAGAATAATTGTTTGCTTTAGTGTTTGATCGAAACAGACAAGTATCCTCTTTGTATTAAGTAAGCTGATAACTGGCAAATTAATATTGAAGAAGAAATACAAAATGAAGAAAACATATTTTTTCAATGGCGGTTCCTAAATGGGCTGCGTAGGACTCCTCATTGGATATCTAGAATTCAGACTAGAGCATCTCAAAGACTGTGGGAAAGTCCCATGGTCAATAAAACGCATCGATTATAGAATGTAACAGTACGGTTTGTACAGTTAATACGATTGCAAAAAAATTGTATCCACTTGTATTTATGGGTATTTTACAAACGATTCAGAGTGATGACATAAACACTATATATGTCCCTTTAACGGCGTAATGAGACACTTTATTTGCCGAAATATAAAGTAAAGTATTGCATTGTACCTCATATAAAAGGCAAGAACCCCGAATTCTTGCTTTTTTCCATAACTACATAAGAATTTTAACTTTGCGGTCTATGTATGTGTACGTTTTTTTTTTTTTTTCCCATTACCAAACACCCCGTTCGTTTACAACCCTCTTAAAGAAGGCTTCTGAAAACATTGTGGGGAAAGGGAGAAAATGCTGGTAACCAGCGTTTTCTCTTTTTCCCCATGATGTTCTCTACCTTATCAAAGACAAACAATCTGATTTGATCCACAGTGGGTGTTTTGTCTCCAAATGCTTTCAAGATGGACTTGTCGAAAGTTTTGTTATGTAGTAAAAAGAGTTTACTGCCAAACAAGACTTGTGAATCAATTTCGTTGAGTATTTCATGCGCTAAATCACAACTGTCGATGTAACACGTTTTTTTGAAAGGAACTATTCCGATTTTTCTAATCTTACAAAATTTCAGAGATGATTTATCACTTAATTAAGTAAGGCAACATCCGTAATTCATTAGTAAAGAAGGTACACAAGAGCAGGAGAAAAAAATGACGGTATGCCTTTAATGGGCTTTGTAGCCTCTTGAGGCATTTTTAGATTTCACGCCAGAGTTTCGGAATGACTTTTGGCAATGTAACATGATCAATAAAACGCGTCGATTACGAGGATTCGTATTCAAATCAGTACGATGACGTCATATCTGATGTAATAGAAATAGACGGGGAACCTTACCGATTGCAAAGCGACCATCCCGTTATTTAGTAGTATAAACACCCACAATTAAACCTTTTCACTAATGCAACCGTAGAATTTCTATACGATGGCAAGGAAAACATGTGAGCCATGCTCGAGCAAAAGAGGCTTAATTCATCTCCGCGATGCATTATACCTATCACATAATTATGGATCCATAATAGGCACTTAAAAAAAAAAAAAAGAAAAAAAAAAAAAAAAAACTGAATCATGAGGTAGAATTGTCCTTTGACATACAGAAAATCGACACATAGCAAACAGTTTCGGCCCAGGTCAGCTTGCGCGGACTGCGCAGGCTGGCCTGGGCCGATACTTTTCGCAGATGCATTAAGCTCCCTTTTCACAGAACATGGTTCATATCTAATTGTAATTTACAAGTTTTTCTTATTTACGACATGAAAAATGAATAGCCCCTTTAAACAACTTTTTGATAAAAAGACGACATTTTATCAGAAAATTTCAACGTCCTAAAAAAAAAAAAAAAAAAATGCAGGCTACGTTTCTGTTCGAAATAAAGTTTAGGATTAAATTGTGACTATATAATTAACAAAAAATGTGGGAAAAGTGGGGTTAAAGCATTAATAATCACGTGTCTTCAAAATAGAATTATCTTGTTTAAAATACACACATGAAAAAATACTTACGCGCAAGGTTTTTAAAAAGTGAACATTTTTCAAAGATATGGAAAAAGAATTGATTGTTAATTTTTCAAGCAGTTACTTTCTTCCCCCAAACTACTTGAATATCGTTAAAATGCTTTCGTTTTTTTTTTTTTTTTTTTAAATATCTAATTTGTGAAGTACGGTATCAAGGTTTAGCAATAAAAGTATTTTCACTTCATTCATGTCTACTGACTTTTGAAATTGGACAGTTTTTATAGTGTAATTTTGACAAATACCCTTAGTCGTTATCTAATTGGCAGTTTTTACATCTTCATGGAAAAAGCAATGTTGTAAAAAAAAAAAGGGGGGGGGGAGGGGTAATTTACCTCTCAGCGTCATTAGCAAAGGGGTCTTTTTCGGTAAGCATAGATCAAGATAAGACTGAAGTCACATCAATGTGCAGTCTGATTTTGGATCTATACTGTCTGCTTGTTTAGTCAAACCTCTAAGATTAAAAAAATATATATATTTTTGAGTTTTAGTGGATTGTATTTCCAGCCTTCAAAAGAGGTCCAATTGATATATGTGGCGTTGAAATTGATGATGTATTAATTTAAGATAAGAACAAAAACTTTTAAAATAATGATACAGATTTAAATTTACAAAGTTCTTACAACACAGATGATACGAAAATGTTTCACTTACCATATACTGTTGTGAAATGACACGACAGAAATACCACAATCGACACCGTTACAAACGTCAAACATGAAGGTTGCATTTTTGTTAAAAATATAGTTTTTGTCTCTCACTTGACCTATCAGAGTTTTCCAGTAATGGGAAGTTGCTAAGCTAAATAGAGATAATTTGAAGAATTTGAAAAAAAATGTAAATATTCCAAGAACTATTAAAGAACGTTTTTACGACTGTAACTTCTCCAGATATGAATCATAGTTAAAATCTATTGAACCAAAGATGTAGTACCGATCTGCATCTGGTGGGCTGCACAGCAATAATCTCAATGGACGAGTCGCAGTGAGTGGTTTTATTTTTATAGACCAATATCGTGCCTCTTATTTCAGAACTCTAAACCCAAATGAAACGTCATCGATAGAACAACAAATTATTAGGCTCGCCTTGCCTTCGTGGTATTATCCTACGCACTCAAAACAAATAATGAGAAAATCTCGATAGTTTCTAGATATATATTAACCCTTAGGCTGCTACGCACTGACCTTTTGCGGACAGTGTAGATCAAGATCAGACTTCACAGAACGTGCAGGAGATATTTTCTTCTTAAAAATAAGTTTGAAATAGCATTATGTGGGTTTTTACTATCGGTTTGAAAATTTCATTACACTTATTTAGCAGGATAAGGGTTAAGGGCCGAAGAGTTAACCCTTTACTGATTACCAAACGATAAAATTCTAGACTTGTCTTAACTGAAGACAATTACAGCCGTCATATGAGCTATGGCTCAAACGATGGAATCTGTTTGTAAAGGGGGTAGAAAATGTTGTTTGAAAAGGGCAAAATGCTGGTTATCGGCATTTTCTCCCTTTTCCCACATTGTATTCTTATGTCAACGGATCGTTAGAACCCGGGGTTGTTTGGACAAGGGTTAGAATGCTAACTAATAATGATAATAATAAAACATATATAGCGATTAAAAGGTTCTTTGCCGAAACAATCTCATCATGTCGGACAGAGTTGCCACGTTAAACACCAAGCCGTTACACACAATTTTGTAATAATCCTTTCAGTCAACAGAGCAGTATCTAAATGTTACAGGTACTGGTTATAAATTAAAAAAAAAAAACATCTTGGCTTACCTTTGATGTGCTGCCGAGCCTTAATCAAACCATCTTCATCAACGACGAGAAATCTATTGACTTCTTATGACCAGTGGACTTTACTATATGATTATGATTATACGAATCGGTCATAGCGGAATTGCTCATAGCGCATAGTTCAACTTCTTTTATTCGAGAAAGCAGCCTGTGGCACGCAGTGTAGCAGGTTTTTACAAGGTAGCATTAGTGACCTGAAGAAAAAAATATATACTTCTGCACACTCTTCGGCTATTTTCGTGAAGAACAGTTTTGATATGTGGTTTTATCAGGACCAGATAGGATATTAAAACAATAGTAATAAACTTATAAACAGTAAACAATTCTGTCCAGAAGAGCAACCTTACCTATGTACGCTTCACGAAATATCTTGTCCAGAGCTCCAGATAAGAGGGAGTGATGGTATTCTAAATCCATTATTTCTCTTCCAAACCCTATGTTGTGGGTACTCATTAGAATCGTCTCGACGAGACAATTCGGATGAAAGCCCATAACATAGGGTTTAATGGAGAGTACTTAATATTTCCAATTTTGAAATCAAAATCACTCCCTCTGTCTGGAGGTCTGATCTTGTCAACTAATACTAGATGTTACGAACTTGCTACAAGTAAAAACTCATCATGTTTTCCCTTTGATGTGCTGCCAAGCCTTAATCAGACCATCTTTACCAACAATAGGAAATCTATTGACGTCGTTTGGCCAGTAGACTTTATAGATTTATAGGGATTTCTCTTACTTGATGGCGCTCCATGCTTTATTGGTGTTCTTTTATTTCGATGAAATTAAGCATTCGGTGTCATAAAGGTTTGTCGAAGTTCATTTTAAAATCTGTTTAACCCTTTCAGCGACATAGGCAAAAATAGGGGCTATTTCGAGAACGGGAAAGACACAGATCAGACTGGACAGAAATTGCAGTCTGATCTTGAATCAATTCCGGCAGCTTGCTCTGTGAAGCCTTTTTGTAGGTTTCATTGAATTGTATGTTCTACCGTCTACAGAGGTCTAA
Organism: Tridacna gigas; assembly: GCA_945859785.2. Lineage (NCBI taxonomy): Eukaryota > Metazoa > Mollusca > Bivalvia > Cardiida > Cardiidae > Tridacna > Tridacna gigas. The sequence continues at coordinate 36,925,206 of OX244031.2, read as the reverse complement.
TTTCATATGTTTGCCTTTGAATAAGTGAATTCCTTGACTTCTGCGGGCAACTTTTTTTTTTTTTAAATTAGTCAGCAGTCTGCTTTTGAAAACATTTCGGCGAAAGGAAAAATAGCGCGTATGCGGAAATTTGTTATTATCAAAATTATTTTGCATGCACCGTAACTTAGGTCGATTATTTACGCTTTACGAGGAAATTTGTAAATGAACAAGTGATAACCACACAAAACTCTTGTCTGGTAAGATGATCTTCACTTCATACCTCAAAATAAATACGAGTCATGCTCTGTGAAAAGGGGCTTAATGCATTTGCGAAAAGTATCGACCCCTGTCAGCCTGCGCAGTCCGCGCAGGCTGACATGGGCCGAAACTTTTCGCTATCTTTAAATTTTCTGCATACCAAGGGATAATTCTACCTCATAATTCAGTTGGTTGTTTGACAAAATGGATTTTATGGATTCATAATTAGTTGATGTCTTGCTTGGTATAATGCATTACGCAGATGCATTATGCCCCTTTTTCCAGAGCACGGCTGATATAAAACATCTCATTTCTCTCCCCAGACAATATTTAAATAAAAAGAGGTGCTACTTGTAAGAAGCAGTTGCTCTTCTTTTCCATATTGTTTTTAGTGTATTATATCTTTATTATATAACCTCACTAGTCTTGTTTTCAGTGTAACAGATTCTCTTACCTTACTTTTGAAATAATATTTTTTATGGCTTTATAGAAGTGACGTCGAGTGACGTCACTTATTAAAGCATTGTATTCCTACTGACTATTTCAAATTACGACAGGTCCATACATATACCCTGGTCACTTCAACTGTCAAAATTGATTGTATTGGTGCAGCCGAAATTTGTTTTATTTTTAGATTTCATATCAAAATATGTCATTTTCAGTGGAACTTTTTTAATCCAAAACGTACTACTGTCAGAGCAGTAAGAAAGTCTCGTTCGTGAATATGTGGATTTTGCATAGATGTCGATTTTATATCTAAAGATCTACATATTTGTATTTCGAGGGATACATTTAATATGAGGTTAAAATTTTCTGACATTCATTTTTAGATGAAATTTGCTTAATAATATTAATAAGATTTTCCAAGACTCATTTAAGAAAGAGTTATCTCAAACCCCATCTTATGCAAGTTCCTATATCCTTCATTTCATGCACTGGTAGTAGTAGGTCGATTGATTGATTGATTAATTGATCGATTGATCGATCGATCGATCGATCGATCGATGTTTAACGTCACATTATTTCAGTCATATCAATGCGACAGCTTACTTGGTTTAGCCTCAGCAGGGTTTCACAAGTAGTAGACTTAGGCTCTGAATTGCTTGTCAAAAACTCTAGATATGCTCTTAACCACTGCGAAATTACAGCACAGCCCCAGGGTTGAATCTAAGGCGCGGGATTGGTAAAATTGTGCTCCTAATAAGAAATTCGCGCAAATGAAAAAAAAAAAAAAAATGTGTCGGCTACATCTCACACATGTATACTTTTTATGTGCGGTGCAAAGCCAAAATTACAAAGCATAATGTTTGTAACAGTCCTTTGGCGACTGTACATGCCCCTTTCCCCATTCCCCGCCCCCCTAAAAAAATGTCAATCATGTCCTCCGAGGTTACCAATGTCACCTCTTTTTAAAATATCTTGGTTTGCTGCCATACGTAATTCAAGGACGTAAAAAATACGGTAGATAATGCCTTTTTGAAAAGCTCGCGCGGATTTGCTAAAGGAAAAAATAATGGCTTCAGATACATCCAAGGTTGATGAGAACTACTTTAGGTATGATTTTTGACTAGCGAAGCTAGTCTATAGGCATCAAGATTGACCTAGATTCAAAACCCCACAGTTGCCAAATACTGCCACACAGAAAATACTTCTTTCAGTTTAGAAATCTTAATTCTGTTATACATGACAATTTAGACATAAACCACTAAATCTCTACCTCTCCGATTTGAACATGTCGTTTTACAAAGTAATAAACTGCACAAGATGTCATTTATAAGGTACAAGATCTTTGCTTATATGTAAATTGAGTGACCTATGCAAAGCAGAGAATCACTTATTCCTACACAACTGTATTATGAATGAATCTTTTCATAGATACACCTAGGTTAACTTGTAGCAAATCCCAGCTATATCAACTCCCACTGGACAGGGAACCCTTGTCATTCCTTCATTCATTCATTATTTAGATCGTTATGTACAGTTGAACTATTATGTTAAACTATTATTCTATTAACCTTTTACCAAACAATCCCAAGTTTTAACGATACTGGGGAAGGGTCCCTTTGTAAACATTGTGGGAAAAGGAGAAAATGCTGGTAACCATCATTTTCTCCTTTTCCCACACTGTTTTCTGCCCTTCTGGAATCATGTTTCATCAGTTCAGCCGCATTTAATTCATGGTCCGCAACAGCTTTGAATTTGAACGGATGTAAAATTTTTCGTTTTGTAAGGAGAACTACATCTTGTGCTTTTAGATATTGACTAATTGACTGCTTGGTGTTTAACGCCGTTTTCAACATTACTTCAGTGACATTGCGGCGGCCAGAGCACCTGTCCATGCTTTCCTCGAGTTTCTTTTACCAGCACCACTGCGACGTAATGACCTTTTGCAGACAATGTGTGCAGTCTGATCTTGGATCTACATTGTCCGATAAGAGGATAGATTTTCTCCAAAGTGTAACTGTGAAATAGCAGTAGCAATATTTAGGTGTTTACCATCAGCTTGAAAGTTTCATTTAACATTTTTAGCAGGTTAAGGGCTAAACTTAAACTGGATTATAGTTAACCAATAGCACATATAGCCCCCGCAGTTCGGACGGTAGCATACAGGACTTGAGAACAGGAGGTCGCTGGTTTCATCCTCAACAAGTTTCTTTCCGAGAACTGATGATAGTCATTGCGACAGGATTCATTTCTCGCTCATGTTTCGACGATGGTTATGTGGGAAAGGAGCCAGTGGCTTGGAAAGAATATTGTGCGGAATACTGGTAAAAAAAACTCCAGGAAAGCATGGATATGTGCACTGGCCACCGCTACATAACAGAAATAATGTTGAAAACAGGGTTAATAAACACCATACAATCAATCAATCAATCAATCAAATTCGCTAGTCTGTCAGTACTTTCAGTACTTTGATTGTAGTGAATTCTGATTATACGGAGAGTTATACCATTAGATCTAGACCTACTAATGGTTATAAAAATTACCGATCAAGTCAAGTTGCCGGGTTATTGTTTATGATTTTGAATCTATTTTAAGTCAGAACACAGTGTTTTTATTTAGCAGACGTATACCGGCACAACTACGTGGTTTTTTTTTTTACGTTTCAAAATGTATGTCAAATGATCCAGATGTACTGTTTTAAAGAGAAAGTCTACGGAAAAATGGATCAATTTAAGAGACCTGAACACCCATGACAAAACAAATGTCAATTTGCTCAATTCGTGCGCTCATAGACACTTCAAACTGTCTTATCAACCTCTATAGAATTTTAAACAGCAAATTTACATAGTAACGTACTGACTAAATTCGATAAAACAGGAGCTCAAATCTCAGTGTGATCACAAGGAAAAGACTGGTGATTTTTATGAACTAAATATTATCGGACAACCAACAATATAGGTCTTGGTATCGTCTTGCAGAATAACAGCACAGAGACAAGTGTAACGGGAGAAAGCGTTTGAAATGTATCAGGCATTTACCAAGTCTGTGAATTTGTATTTTAAGCCAAAGATTGTTCTTGAAATGTTTTTGCCCGGTGTCACCAACACTACAAATGAGATGGGTATATTTTTACTTAAAACTTGAATTTCTAATTGGCACACCCTTTTTTGGAGGGGGTAGGGGAGCTGGCCAGTTGTTTTTCCAATTCTAGAATAAACTCTAAAACCCCCACTTCCATTCAAAAGCTTAGAGCATCTTTAAGTTTTACGACACGACAAAATTTTAGACGCGTCAAATTTGTGTAATTTGTGCAGTGAAATTTGGTGTATACTACGATAAAATGGCGTTTTTTTCATTGCTATGTGCTTATTTCTTTCAAATTGAGAAAGCTTTCGGCTCTCAGATCAAGCCAATCAAAACTGACATCTCTCAGTATACTAAAGATTGCAGACAGCTAACTATTCAAATGACGTTCACCTTGGGATAACGCTGTCTACATATTGCATTAAATGCTTCTCAAGGGATTGCTTCATTGTGTTGAAGGTTTTTTTTTTTTATATCCTTATTGCCGAACACGGGGGTATGCAAAAGTTTGATCTTATTTGGCGCATATTGGGCGTATTGCCGTTTCGCCCACTGTATAGACTTTAACCACCAATAAACTCTCCCGATTGGATTTTTGGCACTTTTATTTTCTGACACCCCAATGTCTCCTTAGCAATTTGTCAAAGTCTGCCACCTTGCGAACAGGGCGTTTTCGAGTAATAGAAGTCAAAGTTCATCAAGTGTACTTTTGCAGACAACGCAATAATGAATCTCCATAAAGTTTACATCTTCATTTTCTACAATGCGTATGTCAGAAATATTTTCAGATAGGTAAATACACCCATAGCTATTGTCACAATGTCACAACCATTTTTTTTTTTTACAGAAACAGAAACAAATTTGTTCGAATCAAAGTGCTGAAAGAACTGTACTTGGTCATAGTTGTATGTGCCTAAGTTGACTGGTACTCAAAAACCAGTCGTATAGTATTACATCATTTTTTATGATCTTAGTGATGCAGAATAGATGGTATGACAAACATTGTGCCTATTTATTATGATTTATGCCATGTATAAGCTGCTTTAGCAAAGCAAATCAGAGTGTAAACAGTACCAAATATTGAACTTTTTGAAAATCTTATGACCTTGCGAGATTTACAGACATATTTTGCTGTTGACCCTCTAGAATTTATTATTATCAGGATAGTATTTATCATTCTTATGGTCAACAGTGATTAAATTACTACAAAGATCGGTATTGTGTTGTACCCAGTAAATAAAATTGCTTAGATCTCTTTTATGGTGGCTCTTTATAGAGTTCGTGGCGGAATTGAAGCTGTCTTTCACTGCAAGTTCAAGTGTTAGTCGATGGCAGAAAAACGGAATTTAAACCAGCTAAAAAGGAACAAAGGATAGAGCAACCTGGCAACTTTTTTACCTAGTTTTAAAAACTTTTTTTTTTCCCCCAGCGACTAAAACTTAGATTAACCGTAAGATAACAGATTGTCATCTTAAAAATAATTTCAATACGTTCAAATGGTATTATTTAAATGTAAAATGCATTATAGCAACCAGATTCTTCACTTTTGGTAGCCATAGGCTTTTAATGAGTATATTACCAAAAGTTTTCTGTGGTAATGTATACATGTATTGCATGTCTATGACATGAGGAAATACCCAGTAAATATTGTAAATATTCAGGGCAGTTTCTGGTCTGTTCATAATGCGACAATTTTACTACAGCTAAAAAGTATAAAAATGAACAAAAAGATGGCTTGCAGAAAACCATTTTGAAACACTCGGCATTGTTTCTCGGGCTGTTGTAGTCATGCATACGTATCATGCATTTAGCGAAAAGGTATATATGGCTGTAAGTCATACCTTTCGTACTTGGCATTTTTTTTTTTTTGTTGTACTTTGATTTCAGTTACTTAACAGAAGAAACAAGACACTGTAGCTAACAATGCATCGTCTTCTTAGTAAATAAGATCAAGATATACATGTATCTTATTTTTAAACACTGTTGTCCGTTTCGTAAATGCAGGAGTTTAATGGCAGATAATGTATTGATTATGCGATGACTTGCATGGTATGTTGCATCGCGGACAGCCATCAAACACCCTTTTTCCAGAACATCGCTCATTTGTTTTTGAACAGACGTAAAAACATCGGGCGTTAAATGGGAAAATGCTGGTTAGTATCATTTTTCTTTTTCTGGGTATGTTTTCATGGGCCTTCTTCCCTGACTCGTGCAAGAAAACACGGGATTGTTCTACAAAGGGCAAACTTCAGGATTCTCAAAAAATGTCCTTTTCTCAACCGCAGACTTCTAATTATAACAAAATGTAAACAGATGAGAAAAGAATAATCTAATTTTGTCTCATGGTAGAACAGAATGTCGAAAAGCAATTAAAACGCCTTAAACTCGTTAATGCGTTCCCGAAATATTCTAATCAAGTATAAATCATAATAAACAGAGATCTTCTCCAGGTCTACCGGAACTTCCATAGGCTCATCTTTTGATTCAAACTACTTTTATTCTTATGTTTTAACCCTTAACCCGCTAAATTAGTGAAATGAATCGTTCAAGCCGATAGTAAATAAAACCCCCAAACGTTGCTATTTCAAAGGTATTTGTGGTGAAAACATTTCTCCTTAGTGGATAGTGTAGATCCAAGATCAGACTGCACGTTCTGTGCAGTCTGATCTTGATATTCGCTGTCCGCGAAAGGTCTTTGAGTCGCGCTAAGCAGCCTAATGGTTAACGGTTCATGTATTCAATTTCGGTGGAATAAGTAGTCAATGTGTTTGAGTTGTAATCCAGTTTTTTTTTTGTTCGATCGCAACAGTTGTGTATGAGTACTTTTGGGCAAGGCACTGCAAATCCATTCTGGGAGGGGGGACCGCACTGGTAAGTGGGCTGTCCTTCTCATGAAATGTAATACTGGATTGCATTCTTTGTATGCTAACTACGATTGAATTGTTGGCATTCTTTGTTAACCAAAGCGGAAGTATTTCATACCTGTGTCGGATGGCAAATTTGTATTGGGTAGATAAAGTCAATACCAAAATATGTCTCGACGATGGCACTTTCAAAAACGCAATTTCATTTCGAATGTCAAATATTATAGCATTCAGGTCACTTGACCACGTTTGTGCGGGGTCTAACGACAGGTCTAATGAGTGTGAGTCTTGGGTTCTGAAGGGTCATGCCCGATGACATTGTGCCAAGAAAAAAAAATACATCGCTTCGAGTTAGGTTCAAATCTGAAGTCTCCCGGTTTCAAATCATTAACCTTCACTACTAAGCCACAGATAACCCCACAGAAAGAAAAAGAAATAAGGTGCCTTGGAACATGTAACTATCATCTGATCTTTGAAATGTGTCCCACTTGTCAAGAATTTAATCTAAAGCTAGGAGCATGGCGGTGCACGTGGTACTATAGAAATTAACACGTGCTTCGGAACAAATTATGTACACCTGTAAAGTCTTACGTAACCGTGACGTCAGATCAGTATTAAAACGTCTTTTGCAACCTTCCAAGAGTTTCAACACATTCTCATTGTTGCAGACGAGTCATCAGAAAAGAATGGGTGACTGTTTTTATCGACAACCCATGTCATTTAGCGAGCATGACCAATAGTAATACAGTGATAAAATATTACTAGTACTGAAGGACTCTCCGAGGGTCTGAAAAGGTGTTACACTAATTATTGATTAGATGACAGTAAGACAAAAAAAAAACTGCAAGACAAATAAAAAAAAAAAAACCTGTTATATAAAAAGGACATTAGCAAGTTACTGGGTAGTCCCTGTTATCCTTTATTTCCTTGTAATTCATAAAATGGCGAATTTCAGATAGAAAAGAAATTCTATCAATAGACAAAATTAAGCTGTAGTGGATTTAACATAGAAGAAGGAAGAATAAATCCGTCAATTACATCAAGACATAGAAAGGGAATAGGTAAAAAAAATTGTCATAACGTGGTAAATCGTTCAAGTCTCTTCAATGAAGACACAAATTTAGTTAGTACTAATTGTGTCAAAAAAGTTATCCGTACTGTTAGGCTAGCATTGAAATACTTCGACTTGAATCAGTCGAAAACCAATGCAGCCGAAGAGAACATGTTGCAAAGTGTAAGGTTATTTACATTGAATATATTCAGGTGTATCTCCAACTCTATTTAATACCCACAATGTGTCTACCATGAATGCCCAACTCGAATGCCAGCAATCACTACCTGTCGTATACACCTGTAAGTAGGGCACCATTCCCGAAGGAAAATTTAACAATTTCACTGGTATTACCAGGAAAATAACAAACGTCATGTATATTAAAATATGAGACATAAACCCAGTGTAAGGGTCCTAGCAATTAGAAACGTGCAAGTCAAGAGAAGTTTTGTTGGGACTATTTGCTTGTCTGAGGCCAATAGGACTTGAAAGCCGGCAGAATGCCAGTCTACGGGAAGACGAAATTCATGTCGTCCGTTCAAAAGCAAGGCAAACTGAAAGGTACTCGAACTTCTTGTTAAAGAGTGCTAACAGGACCGACAGAGAATCAGAGAAAATTTCGGCAGAAATTCACAATACATGATTTGTTTGTCCCTGTCTATATGAATCGGTATCTTTACAAAGATTGTTCAGGAATGGGTCTTCCCTATTCCAAAATGGAGAGATGACAAAGACTTTGTACTGAGTGTAAGGTTAAAATGTTTGAAAGGTAATGAGAATGGACCCATTTCCTCCTAAAAAAAAGTGAGGCTTCGTTAGGCTCAAAGTTACTGACAGAAGTTCTAAAAGCTCCAAGTGCCAGTCGTGCACATTCATGGTGAGCAGATTCAAGACTCTGAGACAGAATCGGCAACCTTGGTCTGTATTTACCAACAGTTATTAAGGATATTCTCAACCTTTTGCTGAAGAATTTTCTAAATTTGAAAGTAACACAACTTCTGATTGGCTAAACCATTTTGTTTAGCCAATCAGATGTTGTGTTACTTTCAAATTCAGAAAATCTTGGAGAATAAGACTTAAGAGTATTACAGGTCCTGATCTAAATATAACGCTATTAAAACGAACACTCTGTCGTTCGATATTTCGGCTATCGCCCTTTTCATGAGTTCGAAACACCTTTTCCTCTAAACATTTTTAGCGTGTATTAGCCATATCGTTTCACAAGAAAGAAGTGACGACAGCTCTGTTACGCAAAGTCAAACATCAATTGACGTTATATAAAATTGCGCGTATTTGATGTTACAGCCCAGTGGCTGGACTGTCTGCAGCTTTTTAATCCATGCTGATCCATGTATTTGACGCTCTGTTTTGTCCGCGGAGTACATCTTTTCCAGGACTGTGAACATTAGGTCGAAACTTGAATGGTGTTCCTTTTTAAGTTTATTGGCTTGTCTTTTGTTAAACGGACGTCTCACAGATGTTCCTTCATCTTTTCGTGCAGTTCTCTCTCAATTTAACCGACATACACTACCATTTCACGCCGTCAGCAAGACTTAGTGATGGCATACATAGCGTTCTTCTCTTTACAACTGGTATTAGATGGGACATTGTACGTTCTTCTAGAATTAGTGCCTACGATTTGATCTTCTGATATAATTTCACACATTTCACAATTAGATTTACAACAATCACGGCTATTTCGTATCGCCCGGTTGATTTTACTATCTACCAGCGTGTCAATGAGATTTCTGTCCCTTCTAAATGCTACCGAGGGAAGTTCTTGAAAAAATTGTTTCATGCGTTCAGACTCATGTAATACCCTCGTGTGTTTGGACAATATTCTGTGAATACTCGGTAAAAGGTGTGAATAAGTCAGGACAAGTTGTACTCGTCTAATTTTCTTTTTGTTAGTCTTATTTTAATTTTCTTTCAACAGTTTGTCTCTATCCATGTTATCGACATTCTCTAGCTGTGACTCGATTGTTTTCCCACTGGATCCTCTTTGTCTCACTTTCTGTTTGAAAGCTTTCCTCTGTTTACTGTAGTCCTCATCCTTTTCACAGATTCTTTAAGACGAAGCCCTAGGCCATAGGCTAATTCTTTGCTTTGTTGATGGGGGATGGCATGATTTGTGGTTCAGGTATAATTGTTTATCTGTTGGTTTGACGTACAGATCTGTGTATATGTGACCCTTCTCAATTTTACAATTGTATCAAGGAATTCTATCTTTCAGTCCACTATAACGCAGTTCGACTTTGATGTTGTCACGGATACTGTTGGCTTGATCAGCAAACTCTAGAAGTTCATCCTTGCTACCGACCCAGGTCTTCCCATAGAGTGATATTGGGTTGGTAGCAAGGGATGATCGATGATGGTAGCAAGGGATGATCGGAGGGGGATGATCGATTGATTACTGACTGTCGAATTTATTGAAGTATACATTTACAGTCACGCAAAAACATACTGCAATCGTACCTTTGCTGTTTGGATCAGAATGCCTTATAAAATGTCGGTCAGTGTAAATCAGACCTTTGCTAATTAAGTTGCCAGTCTAGTTCTCAAGAATTTTCTAAATTTGGACGTAACGCAATTTCTGTTTGGCTAAATCAAACGGTTTAGCCAAAGTGTATATTTTTATTAGTTGTAGTTTTAGTGATGTTTTAAATGGAAATAAAATATGGTTTTATTAAAAGTATTCTGCATCACCATACGAACACCCAAATACCTCGAACACTAACACACGGGCATGCTTCTTATTACAAGCTTTGTTTTTTGTATTTTCTGTTTTTATTTTCCAGCTCTGTTAACGTTTAACGCCCGACTTGTAAGCTGTAAGGGAGAGTGCCTTGTTCAAGTAAAACGAGGTTATTTTCATCACAGTTATGTACAACATTGTCTCAGGTAGACACATAGCGACAACAAGTAATCAAGTCTAATTTTACAGTTTCTAAACAGTACAGATGGAAAATTCGCACGCTGTTTTTTAAGGGATCTCATATAACAAGGGATACGCGACGCGTGCAATATAACGTGACATTCCATCCACCGACACTCGAAAATCTTCGGCTATACTACATCTAAGAACGGAATTTCGATACGTTATTCTAGACGTACGTCATTAACTGTTACTTTTCGAAAGGTGTAAACAAAGCAAAAATGGGCAGGCTGACAGTTCATTACAGTTTCTTGCATCAAGATACGTATACACGTATACACTGCGGTTGCGATTCAGGGTACCTTGGCTAAGTTATTCTTTAAAAAAAGGCTGCCATTGGACATTTCTTTTGAAACACTGCGGTACGACTATCATCTACGTCAGAAACGAGCAACAATTTTATTTCTTTTCTTCTTTATATTTCAGAATCTGAAATGTCAATGGAGTGACGGGACATTGTATCTTCTTTCTTTATTGACTGGATATATCGTTAAAATGCGCTTTTGGGCGATAACGGTAAAAATTTGCTGTCCGGTTCTAAACTTATACCCCCGCTACTTCATTTCTAAGTCACCCAACAGATTCCTCTTGAAAATTTCATCGTAAGGTAGAATCATTACTGGTAATTTAAGCTAATGAAAGATGGACTTATAAAGCAACGAAAGCATTCCCTCATGATAAGCTTGATAAATAATCGAGTGATACCCTTGCAAAATAGCGATAAAATAAAATAATTTTCAGCGCTGCTGGTGAAAAAATAGGGGCTTTTGTGGACGGCATAGATCAAGATCAGACTGCACAGAACGTGCAGTCTGATCTTGGATCTATGTCGTCCGCTTGTTCAGTCAAGCCTATAATATAGAATTCTTTTGGAGTTTCAGTGGATTGTATTCTCAGCAGAGGAAAAAGTTCGGGTTAATGTACTTGGCGTTAAAAAAGTTGAGCCACGAATACTTTTACATGTGAAAACATTGCGCCAAAAGAAAACATTGCTCGTTGCAACCATTCTTCAAGGATTTTTTTTTTTTTTAATTGTTATGGTGCACAAAAGAATCGAGAAAGATCCTTTTTACAACCAATGCAGATGCCGTAATTGAACTTAATGGTCTTATCTGATCATGTTACAAATTATGTGATAAAAAAAAAACGAAGTCGGTCACCGCCAACTGTTTTTTTAAATTTTTTAATCGATGATATATCATACTACAAAAATACCAAATATGAACAAATTCTATCTAGTAGAAAAAAAAATTGGCTAACTGTAGCGAACATCCTGGTGAAAAGTGAGTCGGGATTTTTTTTTTTATTGAAATTCCCACGTGTGCATACATGGGTTTGACAACTCGATCTATAATAAGAAAGATATCGTTGTTATCAAAAGAATCCGTCTTTCGTTGACTTTTAGATATAATTCTATTAAACCCCAGAGGCTCGCTTAATAGCACTTTTTGAGACGTTTAATAAAGGCTCATCTCAAATGCCAGCTTATATCAGATCCTATACACCCCCTATGATATCTATTTGCTATGGTGCGAATTAACACCATGAGGTATTGAATAACCCTTACGCTGCTGGATAAATGAAACGAAAGTTTCTACTCAAAAAAAAAATTGCGGTTTCAAAGTTGATTCCACCGGAAAGAAAATACCGTAACGGACAGTGGAGATCCAAGATCAGTCTGCACGTTCTGTGAACTATGATCTTGATCTATACTGTCCGCAAAAGTTCCTTGAGTCGCACTTAGCAGCCTAAGGGTTTTATATTGGTATCATCAATGGGCCCCAAAAAATAGGCTCGCATAAGGCATGCAGATACCCACAGAATAAATGTCCTTTTTTTTTTTTACAAATTGCAAAGAACTATTTTTTTTTTTTTTCCGACACTAATACCAAGAATTAGATAAACAGCCAGCTTATACCGATACGCCAAAACAAAATCTGCGGGTGTTGATATGCTTACACAAAGAAACTGATTTATATGTGTGCAGCGCTCTGGCAAAAGGGGGCTTAATGCATCTCTGTGATGGATGATACCATGCAAGTCATCACATGATCATTGCTCTATAAAAGTCCATTTTGTCTTAAAACCGACTGAATCATGAGGTAGAATGGTGCTTTGACATACAGAAAATTGACCAATAGCAAAAAGTTTCGGCCTAGGTTAGCCTGCGCGGACTGCGCAGGCCGACCTGGATCGATACTTTTCGCAGATGCATTAAGCCTCCTTTTTACAGAGCATGGCTCATATGTATTGATCGCAATATGCTTTCATGTATTTTTTACCTCCAGTTTATTGCCGATTTAGTGAAATGATTTGGAGAATAAAAAGCAACTTTAGTCTATTTTGATTACGCACGACGAATAAACCATTTGAAACTATCATTATTTTACAATGAACTTTCTAATTTAGCTTCTTTTATTTGTATTTGCTTCGGTGCAAATCGCTAGTCAGAATTTACCTTGTTCTTATTTACATCATTCAGAACAATGGTGATCAACGGCTTTCAAAGCATTTGCAAATCTTCCAAAAGATGTGGACACATTCGTTAACTTTTTTGGTGAAAGACGGAGTTTTAGATTCGTCCAAATTGAGAGCATTTCCAAACGATATATTAGATATGGCTCACAGAATAAAATATCTCTTTGTAAGGATAGCAAACATGGCTGGAAATGAGGAAATCGCTGATACCCACCGTCAGTAACATAACATATTTTATTTTCGGTAAGTTAGGCCTCCTGCCCATTATACATACACTGTACAAATACAATTTTACAGGAGTGACCAAATTATGGTAATGACTAAGAGATTACAAACTTATGCATTTTTTTTTTCAGGTGTTAAACAGATATAACTGCTTGTAACACATGATATAATAATATATGCTAGTAATTCTCTTGAATTAAATTTTGTCATACAAAGATGAGCCATGCTCTGGTAAATGGACGCTCAGTGCATCTCCGCGACGCAAGACACCAATCATGTCATCTCATAATAATGCATCCATAATTTTCAACTTTGTATAACCAACGACTGAATCATAAGGTAAACTGGTTCCTTGACATTCAGAAAACTGAACGGTGGCAAAAAGTATCGACCGAGGTCAGCCTGCATGGATTCGCAGCCCGACCTGTGTCGATACCCCCCGCAGATACATTACACCCCGTTTTCAGAGAGCATGGCTCAAATATTTTACAATTCGCAAGGATTCCTTACGAAAATAGTCTTCAACGATCGGGCTGAACGGGTGGGCCAAGCTGACTGCTTGAAAACCGCTCTACTAACATCAACAGCGGTGCTATGCACAGCTTGCAAACAGTGTAGATAGGGTATATCCAAGATCAGTCGGCACATAATGTGTTGTCTGATCCTGGACCTGCTCTGTCCACTATAATGAAACATAGTTTGACCAAAACAATCTTGATATAGCAATGCATTTCGGTTCTTTTTCTGATTTAGAAAAGTCATTTTAAATACAAAATATATATATATCCACACACTTGTAAAATACATGACGCTTTAGAAATTGGTTTCATTTTCAGACTGATTCCTTTTTAATTTAAACGCTTCTATTAGGTATTTATATTTATTTCTTTGCTATCAGACATGATTCTATAAAACAATGTTATTGTTGGATATGCATTTTTCCACTCATCAGCAAAATAAAGACTTCGTAATTCGTCATATTGAGGACAATTTAGAAGGAAGTGAAATTCATCTTCTATCACGAATACATTACGTTTCAAACATGAGTCACAAAATCTAAAGTTATAATCAATATTTTTATGCCTACCTATTTCTACATTCAAAATATGACTAGAACATCTGAAATTAGATAATATGCGGCGGCTTTGCGGTGACAGGTCTGTTGACAGATATTTCTCTACGTTGAGCAAAGAATAAAAATGTCGGTAATATTTAGATTTTGGTGAGTTATTAATTTTCTCATGCAACCGTTGGTGAGAACAGTCAATTAAACGTTGTTTGAAATTTTTCAGAAATTGGTAAGAATCACCTACACCGTTAGATATCCAAGCAAATCCAAATCCATACTCAAATAGTACTTGTCTAATTTTTGATGCCCATGTTACTCTTCCACTTTCATCTAATATCCTAAGCATATCATAGCACTGTTTTGGATATCTATTATTTGACATTTCTGTTAATTTGAGCCAATACTTAATACACTGTGAAATATAGGTAACTGCTATAGGGTGTCTTCCACATTCTGTTAATGCAAAAAAATCAGCGCTACTTTGATTAAGGCAACAAACACGTTTGCAGAAATCAATGTGAACCTATTCAATAGACTGACTATATTCATAACCCCAAACGTCGGAGGCAAAACAGAGGATAGGTTTTACCATTGAGTCAAACAATTTAAAATAATCGCTTGGGCTAAAATAACCGAACTTTCTTTTAGACCTATATATACTGTAGCAAGCCTTTTTCGCTTGTGCTGCTTGGTTATTCTTAAGACTTGACCAACATAACCTTGACGTAATTAGTGCTCCCAAATACTTATGCAGAGAAACTGTTTCAATTTCTTTTCCATCATAAAACCATTTTTCGTCCTTTCTCAAAACTCCTCCTTTTCGGAAAACAACGATTTTTGTTTTATCTAGATTTAAACACACCCCGACAGACTTACAAAATTTATGAATAGAGTCTAATTGTTTTTGTAGATTAAAAACAGTATCAGCAAAACAAGATACATCATCGGCAAAAAGTAAAGCTAAAATATCTTCAATATCATTTGAGACAAAGACTCCGCGGTTGCATTCCAATCTTAAAAATTCAACAAGATCATTTATGAATAGGTCGAAAATTACAGGCGAACTTCCACATCCTTGTCGCGTGCCCCTTTTACACTGAATCGGGTTTAATAGAATATCCTCAATCTTAATTTTACAGTTTATCTGTCGATACATAGTTTTAAAAATCCGCAAAAATTTTCCACCAATTCCTTTCCTTTCTAATGAGTTCCAAAGTTTCTCGTGATCGATACAATCAAAAGCCTTTTTGAAATCCACAAATAAACAATAAAACCTTCCTCTTTTTTTTTTGAGAGGTACTTTTGTACAAGGGACTGTAAGGTAAATATATTATCAACAATACTGTAATTTTTCCTAAAGCCGGCTTGCGCCTCGTTTAAAATATCATTTCTCTCAGTCCAGATAGAAAGTCTATTTGTTAAAATGTTTATGAATACTTTGCATAAACTATTAATAAGTGAAATACCTCTATAGTTATGTGGATTGTCTGTAGGTCCACTTTTATGTAGTGGAACAACAATACTAGTACTCCAATCTATAGGGAAATACCCAGTGTCATATATTGTATTAAATAGTTCTGTTAAAAAAGGCAGTATTACATCACTGGTATGCTTATATAATTCAATGCATAGACCATCAGGTCCACAGATCTGTTCGGTTTTACCCTTTTAATACTTTGTTTGATTTCTTCAGACGAAATTTTCTCATTAAGATATTCATCATCACAGTCGTGAACAATATTTGAAAGTAAGTTTTCTTCACAATCAATATTAGATATCTCATACAAATTTTTGAAATGATCCACCCAATCTTTGTTACTGACATTACAAGATTTGTCATGTCTTCTAGTAGGTGTCCTTATTAAACTCCAAAATGCTTTAGCATTTTCCTGAAACGAACAAGTTTGGACCTATTTTCACGTTCAAGATTTAGACGACTTTGTTTACATTTTGCCTTAAATTTATTTCGCACAATCTTATATTGCAAGAAATCATTATTGTCATTACTACTCCTATATTTTCTCAAAGAATATAGCCTCAACTGCTTCAACCATTGGCATTCATCATTCCACCATTCAGGTTTTTTCGAAATATAATAATCATTGTGTGAATATTTTTTCTTCATATTTCCAGCCGATTTATAAAAGCACTCTTGGAATTTGGCAAGTTCATTCTCTATATTTGTGAGTGGAAAACCCATAGAATTAAAATAAGTATTAAAAGTGGTCAAGAAATTTTGTAAAAAATCATCTTTTAGAGTTTCGTTCCACTTGTACTGTTGGTGTATTTCATTAACACCAGTACGTCTTTCGAAATTATTATTCAAACACTTATCCGTTTCGAATTCTAGTTTGCATACCAATGGAAAATGATCAGAAAATTCTACATTTTCTACACTGAAAAATGTAACATTTTTAAACAACTGTGTTGAGAGTAAAATATAATCAACAATACTTTTTCCATCATTTGCAAAACATGTATAATCACCGCTGAGATCGCCATTCATCCTACCGTTTAAAATATGCACATTATGGGTGCAACATAACTCAGTAAGCGACTGTCAGTAGCCTTTGTGGACGGCGCATACAAAGACTGACTGCACAAATGTGCAGTCTGATTTTGGATCTACGCCGACAGTTACTGGTCTTTTACGAGGTTCAAATACCTTCAGATTTCAGATGGAAAAGTACATTATAACTATGGGGAAAAGTCTGATTGTTTATGTAGCAGCAAAAGAACCAAGAGGCTGTTTGCATGGTATCTACTTGCAAAAGATGATAAACCAAATCATGCCTGCTAACTCTTCCAGACCCTTAGAAAGGACGGTAAAAAATGTATGTGTTGAGGTTGTGATTGATTCTTTCAGTGCTGTTGGCGAAGACAGGGGCTTTTACGGCATAGATCAAAATCAGACTTCGCGTGCAGTCTGACTTTGGATCTATGCGCTCCAATTGTTTAGTCAAGCCTTTAGAATAGAAGTATCTATTTGAGTAAAAGTGAATTGTATTTTCAGCTGTCGATTCTATATATTTCGTTCTTAAAGGCATATCACCCAATCTGATGAATTACGCTATCGTAATGCTGTGATAATGTGTTATGAAATTGATGAATTTATTTATCCCGTTTATCAGAGCATTTTTAATTGCTTTTCTTTCTATCGTCCATCCATCTTTTAGAATGAAAAATCACGCAAAATTGTGCTATCAGCAAACAAGAATTTAACAAAAAAAAAAAGAAAAAAAATTCAATGTATTGATGAAAACAGATCTACATGTGAATGGCTTTTTTAGCCACTGTCTTTAGCCCCGATAGTAGGGAGATGTGTATTCAATACTTCTATTTCATGCTTTTTTGTGAAGGGAAAAAATAATGTAAGCCATACTCTGGTAAAAGGGGGTTTAATGCATCTCCTTGATGTATTATACTAAACTAATCATTAGATAATTATGGATCTATAAAATCTATTTTGTCTAAAATCGACTAAATCGTGGGTAGAATGGTCCTTGCAGAAAATTTTACAAATAGCAAAAAGTTTCGACCTATGTCAGCCTGTGACATGGGCTGATAATTTTTTGCATATGCATTAAACCTCCTTTTCACAGAGCATGTCGCAATGGCTACCATCAATCCTCAGAAAGAAATTTGCCTAATCGGAGATTGAACCAGCTACCTGCTGTTCTCAAGTCCTGTACGCTAACGACTGAGCTGCCGGGGCTATACGTGCTGTTGGTTAACTATAATCTAGTTTAAGTTTAATCCTTAACCTGCGTAAAAATGTTAAATGAAACTTTCAAGTCGATGGTAAACAACTGAATATTGCTATTTCAAAGTTACATTTTGGAGAAAATATACCTTTTATCAGACAGTGTAGATCCAACATCAGACTGCATGCTCTGTACAGTCAGATCTTAATCCACACTGTCCGCAAAAGGTCATTGAGTCGCAGTAGTGCTGGTAAAAGAAATTCCAGGAAAGCATGAATAAGTGCTCTGGACGCCACAATATCAATTTAAATAATGTTGAAAACAGCGTTAAACACCATGCAATCAATTAGTAAATATCCAGTAGCACAAGATGTAGTTAACTATATAACTCTCTTTACAGATAGAAAAATTTTACCCTCGTCCAAATTCAAAGCTGTTGCAAACCATAAATTAAATGTGGCTGAACTGATGAAACCTGATTCCAAGAGGGCAGAAAACTATGTGGAAAAAGGAGAAAATGATGGTTACCAGCATTTTCTCCTTTTTTCGCAATGTTTTCAAAGGGATTCTTCCCCAGTGTCGTTTGAACTTGGGATTGCTTGGTAAAGGTTAATATTCAAGACTTAAAAAAACAATTTAACATAACAGTTTAACCGCACGATGATCAAATACATGTAATGACCGGAGGAATGACAAGGGTTCCCTGTCCAGTAAGGGTTAATATAGCTGGGATTTGCTACAAGTTACCTAGGTGTATCTATTAATAGATTCATTCATAATGTTAGAGTGGTGTAGGGATAAGTGATTCTCTGATTTGCATAGGTCACTTAATTTACATATAAGCAAAGATCTTGTACCATATAAATGACATCTTTTTCAGTTTATTACTTTGTATGACGACATGTTCAAAATGGAGTGGTAGAGATTTAGTTGTTTTTGTCAAAATTGTCATATAAAACAGAATTAAGATTTCTAACAGAAAGAAGTACTTTCTGTCAGGCAGTATTTGGCAACTGTGGGTTTTTTGTTTACTTTGACTCTAGGTCAATCTTGATGCCTACAGACTAGCTTTGCTAGTCTAAAATGGTTTTCAAAAGGTAAAACCAATACAAAACAAGTCATTTCGTTGAAATGATATCCACCGCCGAAAAAAAAAAACTTTTTTGATAGAATCATAATTATAAGAGGTATTGTGTTTTGCATGTAAATGGCCTTTTTTGTTATTGGTGAAAATATACATTAAGCCCCTTTTTCCATGACACGGTATGTCGTTAAATAGAAACAAATACTGATTGTCTGTGGCTTATGATAAACAATATACATATAAAGTTTTATAGAATTTTGTCCAGTAGTTAAAGAGATATTGGTCCATAATGGAAATATACATCATATACATCAAGCCCCCTACCTCCATGACACCGCATTAAAAACAAAAACAAAATAAAACAAGCAGACCGGAGGACATCAAGCCTCCTTTTTCCATAACAAGGCATTACATTAAAAAAAAAGGTATACCAGCGGACTAGCATGAGGAACACATGTATGAAGTTTTATGAACTTTCGTCGACAATTTTAGAATATATCTGTCTGGATGGACGGAAGATCGGACGGACGAACGGATAGAAAACATGAAAACTATATCCCCACCCCGAAATTCGGCGGGGCATAATAACTGTCGAAGTTCCATCAATATTTACAGTTCCTCCCTAGCTTACTAATGCATGTAAAGAATGTGGACGAAAATCAGGCTTCTAGGTTGGTAAAACTACGGAATCCTGTTTCCGCCATCCACTTTTCGACCTACAAGGAACTCGAAAAGTAGAAATTAGGCACACGTTGAAATTCCTGTGTCACCGGTCCTTCGTATTTGGACCGGTAACACAGGAATTTTTACCCCTACACCGGCTCCAACATTATTCGGTGCTGATAAACAAACATCCCGTGAAAATCAGTCCTAACTAGAAAAGTGGAAGTTTTAATCGGCTAATTTCGACTTTTCGACTTTTCAACTTTTCGACTTTTCAACTTTTCGACTTTTCTAGGTCGAAAAGTGGAAGTTTTATTGACAATTGTCATGTGAAAAACTTCCACTTTTCTACTTTTCGACCTAGCAGTTTAACGCGAAAAGTTGAAGTTAGTACTTCCTAATTTCTACTTTTCTAGACAAACGTGAGGTCGAAAAGTCGAAAGTTTTTTGACAATTGTGAGGTCAAAAACTTCAACTTTTCGACTTATGGAGGTAACTTTTTTGCTAGAAAAGTGGAAGTTAGTGTGCCAAATTTCTACTTTTCGAGTTCCTCGTAGGTCGAAAAGTGGATGGCGGAAACAGGATTCCGTATAAAACTGTTTTTCTAGCGCAGAAACTCGGTGACGTAACTTACATGCATATCTTAATTCTTACACATATTGCCAAAAAAAAAAAACATTCTAAATAATTTCAGTTGAATCTATTTTCTCTCCAGATTTAGTTGTTTTTGTATGACACAAATTTTCGAAAACTGGATCTGTGGTTATACATATATCGGTTAATTTGAATAATTGTCCTTTCCAAATAAAGGATGCTAGATATGAAATTTGGGTATAATTGCTTATACAGTTTCAGAGGCCGTGATTTTGTAATGTTACTGCTCAGTTCTGAAGCTTCTGTGAAGTTTATAGAAACAGAGCAGAGCCACTTGAACGATTATACAAGAGGACCATTTAGGTAACATTAGTATGGAACTCACATGAACTTTGTCTTCTGGTATAGGATCTAGTGACATATTTTTAGACCAAAAATGCCCTTTTGCAACTCACCTATATCCGATCTAAGCAGTCTGACAAAGTTCCGTGAGTATCGGACTGAACATAAATGGATTCTACAGCACAAGATCTATAACGGTTTCGTCTGATTTGACCTGGTGACAACCTTTTTCTTTTAAACCCCGGTGACCTACATTCAGTTTTGCCAAAAATATTATTGAGACAAACAGCCGGGCAATTTCATGATCATTGGAATGAAATGTAACCTCTGGAGCACACACAAATATTTGACTCAGTAATCTACCTGTTCTTTGGAAATAATTTGTTTTTGTTGTTGTCCGGGTTGAAGTTTTGTCCACAGTGGACTCTAGAAATGTGGCTGCTACAGCTCAAGAAAAACAATATAACCCAATAGCATGATCATCAGCCTTTTAACTTTGTCTGCGTTTAATAACGTCCCAGAAATTAGTACTGCTTCCACACCAATTGAAACTTGTAGAGATCTACATGTATATTGCTTTGGTGTAAACTATAAGTTTGCGATTTGCTCTATTACCCTTTACAACAACCCTTTACACTCCAATAAAGAACTTGTTGCTCGAGTGGGTTAACATTGATCTGTTCTATTATAATTGAAATATATTGGAGTAAAAGTCAAGTTCTCAGATTGCTGGTTGTTAGAACTGCGTAGTTTCAAGTCGAATTCCCGTGTGAATTCAGATTTTGGCAGTTACGAAAGCATCTTGCGTTCTGACACCCGCACTAATAAATTGTTTCATAAATGCTAGATCTAGGTTAATCGCACACTGAAACAAGAACAGACTTTGACAAATTCACTTCTTTAAAAGGGAAAAACAATTAATTAAACACAATAAACTTTAAAAACACTCTCTCTGTATGGATCGGTGAAGCGCTAGGTCGTTGTACGCTGGAAATAAAGGCCGCTTCAGCGACTGATTCATTCATAAATATGTAAATTTATAGAGAATTCCGTGGTGCATATGACGTTATACGACACGTGGTTATAAGATCTATATTTGTCGCACAGCTACATTCTAGAGAGCACCTTCTAAGCGATGACTTGGTACAGTCTAGAACCGTGCGCATTACATACGCTATGTACGATCTCTGCTTGTACACCTAGAATATGGGTGTGCAAAGTATCTAAAGTCTAGAATAAAAAGCTCTGAAGAAGCAACGTGTAAGAATGTCTAAGAAGGCAACACAACCATTCCAAGTCGTTGTTAATTTGTTTAAAAAAATAGCCTATTGTTGGGAAAAATCTCTATTGAAAGCTTCCATGTTAACTCGATATCGCCTTTCTCTTTCCGATCATAGGTTGAGTGTTGAAATGAGACTTACAATTAAGGACAGATTGTAAGATTTAGAGTGTGTTTCTAATGGGTAATTATCAAACCATTTTCACTGAGAATTGTCCATAAATAGAAGCGTGCCGTAGTAAAGACACTTTGTTGTCGAAGAGAATTTTGCAGCGTGTCCGCAAACTTGTTCAGTCCACGACGGCTATTTTTAGATAATGCATAATGCCCTAGTTTTAGAGATGATGTCTGTGTAAGCGAGAGGCTATCGTGTACTCTTGTGGACGAAATGGTTGTTTTAAAGGTTTGAACCGCTAAAGAGCTAGACATATTCATAATCACAAAGGCACAATTGTAAGTTATTTACAACAGAAAATTGGGTTGTTTACCGAATAATTAGAAAACTATGTTGTATCTCGTAAACCGGAACTAGAGACAGGAAGCAGTACAAGGCCGTCACCCCATAGATCAGGATGATAACAATGAGAGCCTGGTTGCTACGCAACCAAGCGACTCAAAAACGACAACACCAAAGATTAAACATACGAATAGCTTCAACCAAATATCAACAGGAGTCAGTTACAGTATGTATAGTGGACTTAATAGTAAAGGAAAGCTGCACTTTTTTTTTTTTTTACGAGGGCTACTTGATATTAAAGTTGTAAGCCTGGTTTTGAAGGAGCTAAGAAGGGATGTCTGTTTTCAGCCATATTATTTCCTGACTATTTATGGCTGTGCACCTGTAGACTGGTGTCATTATACCATTTGGTCAGTTTATATCGTAGAAATGGCACTCTGGAGTAAACAAGACAAGTGAGTTTTGCAAAATGGACAAAATCGCGAAAAAGCAGTGACTAAACATTTGCATAAGAAAGATCTAGCACCTACAGATATCTATAATGATATGGAAGCAACACCAGGGAATGATGCTCCTTCATATGCTACAGCTGCTGTACTTGTTTCTTTACTACGAAGAAGAATCTTTCGTAGCTATATGAGAATTAAAGAAGTGGCTCGGTGGTTAAAAAGGGGTAAATCTACTTACATTTTCGTAATCACATCAGACGATTCATTACTGTATTTAGTGAAGTAGCAGTTGGGGCAAACTATCGATAAATAAGGAAGAAAGGTGCCGGCAAGAAAACTGATGACAATCTTTATTTGATACGTGGCCTAATCCTTAGATTTCAAAATTGCAAAACTTGCATTTTCTCCTTGAATGTATAACTGTAAAATTCAATACGACTGCAAACAAAAATAATCATCATGTCTAAGAGTATTTGTTAGTGTCCTTCAAGAAATTTTGATTCTTGACAAATTAAAAATAAAAAAGAGAACGCTAATTATCTCCTTTAGTCAATGATATAAATTACTGTATAAGTAGTTTTCTGCAGGTTCCAAATTCTGTGGGTTTTTTCCGAAGACAAGGGGGGGGGGTGTCTTAAATTTCTACTTACATTTTTCTGCGCTTGTTAGTTTGATCATCAGATGGATTTAATTTCTAGTGTGTATTCAATTTTATCAACTTCCGGTTTGATTCGATATAAATACTGTGTGCTTAATATTGTCGCTGTGAACATTATCGTTACCTAAAAGAAATGGCTTTCTAATACGAGTTAAGTCATAGTTCAGCCTTGGATGGTGTAGATCCAAGATAAGACTGCACATTCTGTTTAGTCTGATGTATATCTACAGCGTCCGCCAACACTTTAAACACAGCCATCTTACCATGGGCAGTGTAAAACAGAACCACCAAAACTAGGTTTAACGACCCATCTGTCAACAAGATTTGACGCCTGTCGCGGGTACACAAATGTTTGCTGTAAAATCTGGATTAA
Organism: Tridacna gigas; assembly: GCA_945859785.2. Lineage (NCBI taxonomy): Eukaryota > Metazoa > Mollusca > Bivalvia > Cardiida > Cardiidae > Tridacna > Tridacna gigas. The sequence goes on along the minus strand of OX244031.2, from coordinate 36,901,213 downwards.
GGGTATGATGTAATGTGCAAGTCATTCGAACTGAGAGGGTTGTGATGTATGGAGGGGAATATCCGCCAGAACTCTATGTGTCTAGATGACATTCTTATTTATGAACATTAGATGTCTATTTGTCCTCTTTCTTACATCTTACATGCATATAACATTTCATGTTTCATTATTACTAGTGCATGTTGCTTGATGCTAATTCCATTTTTCTTCTTCTACTTGTATGTCATAAAATTGTTATTTAGTAGCGTGTGCTTCTGTTCATTATGCCCCTTTTGACATTATGATTTCATCCATCTTACTTCCTTATCCTGATTTTTCCCATTTCCCATGTCTGTATAGCTTATCATTAAAGTGCTACATTCTTGTTTGTGTATATTCTGGCAAAAACTATGGGCTTTTGTGATATTAAATTGAAGCTATGATAGATAGCTGAATTAAGGCGAACGAAGTATGCACTAACAAGAATGGCATTTACACGAATACGACAAGTCATATTATGATACCAGATGGCGCTTTCATATACATTATTCGGTAACAGACAAGTTTGGTAAATTGGACTTACAAATAAATCAATTGGATGTTCTGTAACAAGGCAGTGCCCTGATGTTTCTCACACCCAGTACATAGTTTTCTGTGCAAACCTTTATTTTTAATTTGCAATTGCCGCTCGTTTTCTGACATAATAATATTTGTTATGTTTTACCTTTCATGCTGTTTATAAATGCCTGAAATTGATAAATTCTGATCACCATCTTATTTTCGGTTTTCACCCTTTCACCCTTAGTTGATTTAATCAATAATACACAATCCTAAACCTGTACCCATTGTAATCGTCCTACAGATAACAGACTCCAAGCTTAAGCCAATTTTAAGTTTTATAAATATGTTTTATCAAAAAGGCACTGTCTTTGTTAACATTTCCTTCGTGAAAATATTTTCTTTTGGGAACAAAATGGCCGGCTTGCAAACCAGCCATTTACCCTTAGAGCACCTTTCACCCTTGCAGCCAATTCAGATCAAGATCAGACTACACAAAACATGGAGACTGATCGTAGATTTACTCTGTCTATTTTTCTAATACATTGTGAATAAGGACAACCTTGAAATCATTTATAGTAGATGTTCTTTTTCTAAAATGAAAATGGCCGTATGGTTTATTCGATGTTCTAAGGGTTAAAATTATGGTTAATCAGAGCTAATTAATAAAGATATTACAGGTGAAACATTGTAGCAAATGAAGAAAGGGCGCGCGCGAGAGAGAGAGGCCTCGACAATGCTTTGTTGCATACTTCTTGTAATTTTGACTATGTACATTGTGCTTGTCTAGAAAAAATGTTCTGTTTTGTTCCTCTCCTGCCTCCACAATGTTTCTAAATCTGGTCTGGTGCACACAAGTCGTCGTCCGCAGGTTTTAAAGTGTGTTCATCAGTACAACACGGCCATCACTGCATAAAAAAATCGTATTAGGTCCCTGACACCTGTACGAACTTTGCGAGAGCAAAGGGATTACGGTATACTATATACATGTATAGACATGTGTCTTTAACAGCCTATAACAGCCTGTATAGCTCATGAGGTAGAGCGTAGGACTTGTAAACGTCATGTGTCGGGACACTTGCGGGTGTGGGTTCGATTCCCTCGGCTAACCATCTAAAATTACTAACAGTTTTTTCAGATGAGACGTTAAACCGAGGTTTCGTGTAACGGTGCTATACACCGATCACGTTAAAGAACCAGACGTAACTTATGATAGGTTTCGTCGTGTATCTTGCACTATCCCTGTAACATAACTAATAGCCTTCAGGGGCCGTCGCCCATATGGGAAACCGGTGGCGCCGATAAATAAACGCGAATTCTTTAACAGCCTGTTTTCATACCTCCCATTACCAACAAGATAAAGAAGATCCCCATAGATCTTAGAGATTAACCTGGGTTTAAAGGTGGCTATGTAGAATTTGTGACGAAAAATTAAAAACAAAAACCCTAAAACTCATTTTTATGTCCCTGAAACATTGATAGACGAGGAGAAATTCGCAGATCAGACTGCATACATAAAAGTTAAGGGGATAGGGCATGTTCAGATCACACACTGCTCATGCTGTTTGAAAAAAGTATTTGTCAAAAGAGTATATGTCACTATCTATCTATCTATCTATCTCACCGCCTCTCTTCATTTGCCCCAATATTTTTTTCTAGCCATCTTTTTGGAAACAATTGAATTATCCATAAGTTTAACTCTAAGAGCTTCGAATAAACCTAGCTGCCATTTTCATTGTAGAAATAAAACCTTAATTTTAGCGATTTCAAGGTTTTTTCTGTTCAGAATGCTTTGGAAAAGGAGCATGTGAAAATCAAAGTTTAGACTCGGTGCTTGGCGTAGTGTGATCTTGATCCGCACTGGCCACAAAGGCAACTGAAGTAGTGACAGGCGCTCTTAGGGTTAATGGCTGGTTTGGAAGTCTTTAAGGAAGAAAATACTTTCGCAATGAAATATTCATAAAAACATTTTAAAGGAAAATACATCGGGTACAAGGTTAGGATTGGGTATTATTCATCACCTCAACTATATGGTTGGAATATCGAAAGTAAGATGTGATAGTGATTTCAGGTATATTATTTTAAATACATATGGCAGGAGCAACATAACAAAATTATTATGTCTGAAAGCGTGTGGAAAAAAGAACTCTTGAACAAATGAGAGCAAGACTTTACTTGGTATGAAAAACATCACGGTGCATTAACTCTTTACCACAAGACAAAAAAGTAGACTTGTCCAAATTGAAAGCATTTGCAGACGACAATTCAAATGTGACTCTAATGATGGAAGTTGTCTTTGATAGGGTAGAAAACATTGTGGGAAAAGGAGAAAATGCTGGTTACCAGCATTTTCTCCTTTTCCCACAATGTTTTCAAAAGGCGTCTTCTTCAAGGTCGTTAAAACTCGGGATTATGTGGTAAAGGGTTAAACACTATATAATTACCTTGTTACCGAAACATCAAATAGATGTACTTTTATAAGTCCAATTTACCGAACTTGTCTGTTACCAAAACATTTGTCACCCATTATACTTCTCGTCTGCAATTAGGAAAGTTTCAATACTGGAGAAGGAAGTATAACAAATATAACATGTATTTAGAAGAAAGTAAAATGCTACTAGAAACATGCAGCAAGCACTTGGGAAAAAAGACAAATGCAATGACGCAGTAGGAAGTAATCAGGAAGAATTAATCATTCATAATCAACAAAAACACAATAGTAAATATGATCAAGTTATAATAATGATGCAGGCAATTAGCACCAAACAGTATGCACTAGTAATAATGACACATGAGATGCAATATGCATGTAAGATGTAAGACAGAAGACGAAAAGACATCTAATGTTCACAAATAAGATTGTCATCTACACCCATAGAATTTTGGCGGATATTCCCCTCCATAGTATAGTAATGAAAGCGTTTGTTGTACATATTCACAGCTGTTCTGCTCCAAGAAATTTGTACCCAGTTACATACCATTCAACACGAAATGATTACGCAATAAGCCGATATCATGCCTGCTTTACATTAGCTCATAGTGACCTTTTGCGTTTACTGATAGCTGTTTTTAGAACACCTGAGCGGTCCTGTCACATGTTTTGTGTAGTCAGCAGAAAAATGAGTTCAGCTATTTCCTTTAAAAAAAAAAATCCTAGCAGATGAAATAGAAATGAATGCATACGATAATTAATGCATCAGTTTTAAATATAAATGGATTACCAATAAATAAAGAAAAGAAACAAAAAGGTTCAGTATTCACCGATTCTTTTATAGATCTATTTTTTATCGAAGGACAACGCTTTATAGTTTATTAAGGCTTTAACAGAAGACAAAATTTTAGACTTGTCCAAATTAAAAGGATTTGCAGACGACAATTTCAACGTGGCTCAAATGGTTCATTTTTTTTTTTTTTTTTTTCAATAGGGTAGAAAATATTGTAACTGAAAGCATTTGCAGACGACAATTTCAATGTGGCTCAAATGGTTCATTTTTTTTTTTTTTTTTTTATGGGGTAGAAAATATTGTGGAAAAAGGAGAAAATACTGGTCACCAGCATTTTCTCCCTTTCCCACAATGTTTTCAAACTATCTTCTTTCTCAGGGTCGTTGAAGGGCGACATTGTGCGGTAAAAGTTTAAACCGTTTTCCTGACAATCACACGACTTTCCACGCTTCAGCAGGTGACTGTTGATAACATGACGAAAAAAGGAGAAACTACTGGTGTAACATCAAAAAGCCAGGAAAGAAAAACCCTTCTGAAAGCATCTTTTAAAACTTCTGTTGCTTTGGCGGCCTGTGTAGATCGATCTTTGAGATCAGACTATGGACAGACTGTTTGGTCTGATCTTTGATTAAAATCTACACTGTTCGTTTTGGTGAGAATTTTGTAACAAACGCGATTTTGGTGTTGCAATTATCTTGGTCTAATTTTATAACTTAAAATTCCAGCTGAGTTACTCGGCTCTCGAAGGATTCATGTTTACATTATGGTGCAGAAATGAGCACATGCAGCCGATAATTATCGAAACCCTTTCTAAAGAGTTAATTGTCCGATATTTTAGAAAATTAATGTTACAGACTGTCTGAATATTTAGGTATCAACTACATGTGAACCTGTAGATCAACTTAACGCATTGCTTTGCAACAGTGCCTACCCGGCTAAGTAAAATAGATCCATTTCAAAACTTTTGTTAGATGCCCGGACTGCATTTCCAATGAAAAGGGCGAGAATTTCTGGTCACTACCTACAATGAAGTAGCGGACGGTGAAGAGGAAGATCAGAGGGAATCATCCAGATCTACGCTGTCTGCTGTTGGCTTCTAACACATGACATACGTAGGTGAAAGGATTAATAATTTATATAACTAACGATTAATGCATAAATATACATAATTTTGATTAATTCATCTTGCCAATTAATCACAATTTCCGCGACCGAAACGATGATTTATTGTCCGGGAAACTGGGAAACGCACTGCAAAATAATTTGAGCAGACCATCAAAGTCGATTTAATCTTGAGATATTGTTTGTAAATACGGCTCGCCCTTCAGACTCGGTTAATTTTGTACGGGCAATTTACGATGATTTCGCGGTCTGATAGGAATTGATCCAGCGATAATGCCGTCCATCCCGAGAAGTTTCTCTCCCGGGATGTACGGGACGATGAACTCGACTATTTTGTCGCAATGTAACGGACTTTCGCTGAATCTTTACCGTTAGAAAAAAAGTGCGACTTGCATGTTATTGGAATCTGTCTATCTATCAGTCTGTCAGTAGTCGTCTAAAATTTTATTGGTTGAATACTGTTACAAAGAAGTACGGGCAGATGTATAAGAATAGAACATTGCGCCTTTCATATAATTTAACTCCAGTTGTGCATCGAGTTCAATGAAATTGTCCCAAGTTCTGTTTGAAAGAGAATATTTAGCCGAAGACGACAAATAGCACACAGTATACAGAACAGATGGCTTCAGAAAAATGATCCCTGATCTGTTATTGTAAAGCCGGTCCAAGTCGGTGTTACTTGCTGGCAGAAAAGTAATTTTAAACTCCAGTAGAAGAAAAAACATAGAGCGATCTTGCTTTTACCTAGTTTTAAAATTCACTTTTCTGCCGGCGACCAATATTTAAACCGACCGCACAATAAAATAACACATTGTCATCTTCACTTTAATTTCGTTACTTTTTAATGGCATTAGTCTTCAGGTCTTTGAGCAACAGCAATAGACAGATGTGCAAAATTTTAGATATGCCAAATGATGGCATCGCACACGTTTAGTCCATTTCAAAATAACAAGGTCGTCACAATCTCTTCTGGGGAAAATGTTTTACAAACACAGCAGAATTCACTTTCGTCATTTGATCTAGGACGGGTATTCTGTTTTTTTTTTTCTTGAAATCTGCTTTTTGATAGTTTGGGTGACTTTTACCTCTTCATTTTAGTTGGATTTTTATTTGACTTTTATGCTTAAATAAAGCTCCTCTTGTCTTTGGCTTTTGATCTACAGCTGTCAGCTTTACTCTACTGGCTAGTCAGCAAAAATTATTTCCAAAAGGCTTTCTGTGTCTCATACTGACGCAGTATTTCTATAATGCTGTCATCTTTGAAGGCTTTAACCACCAAATAGGGGCCGTCTCTTTTCCAGCTTGCTAGGTTCCCACAGCGTTACACTTTCACAGTTTTTTGGTGCCGATTCATCCATTCCTCTTTTAAAAAAAATCTGCCACTTCTTCTGTTCACTGCTGTATGACTGGTTTCCTTCATATCAAAATTACCTAGATGACTATGATAGATAGGATGATGCTTGCGTTCAACCCCTATTCAGTTCTTTCTTGTCTTTTTACAAACAATCTATGATCTTATTGAAAAGAAGATATGTGTAACCCATTACAGCATAATTATGGCTTGTAGGCACAGTTTAGCTTCTTTTTCCCTTGCTTGCATCAAGCTGCCAAGTCCCAGTTAACACCCCGGTTACACAAGCGGTCGGGCCTACATCCATTCCAAATCGGTCTAATTATTTCAAATTTGTCGCCTTTGTCATCGGTTGTCATAGGTGACTTTACGTCAAGCTTTTAGTGTAAACGGGTATCGGCGATAAACAGGAGTTCAATCGGTCTACAAAATATTTCACCTGGCGCTGGTACAGGCCCTATCGGGGTCTGACCGGTGATTAAGATCTTTTAATCGCTTGAAATACTAAAATGCCGTCGGTTCTCACAGCTTGTAAATCGGTGTTCAGTCGGGCATGTCAGTGATCGATCGGTGTTTGATCAGTGGTCAAACATTTTCCGTCGTATGTGGACGGTGGTACATATGTGGTAATCCGTCGCAGATCGGTGATATCGGTGTTATAGAGCTTCCATATCTCTTATCATAAGTTGTTGTCGGTTCTTTCAACAAAAAATGTGTATAAGTGATGAGAACCGATTAATTTCATGCAGTTCACCGACTGACGTCATGGAGGATGGAAGAGCAATCGAGCAGTTTGGCCTTCTGCTGCAGCAGCAGGCCCTTCTCAATGTCAGACAGGCTATTCAGTTAGTCCAGCAGCCCAGAGGACAACACACGCGCCGTCGTAGGAGACAAAGGAGATGGTGGACTAGGCCATGGCTAACTCAGGAAAGAAGGCTTCAGTTCGGACAGTACAATACCATTCTTACTGAGCTAAGAGAAGGTGACACCAGCTCTTTCCAGAACTATATGAGGATGACCCCAGAAATGTTCGACGAGCTGTTGCAACGCCTCACTCCCAGACTGGTGAAGCAAGACACTAACTGGAGAAAAGCCTTGGATCCCGGATTGAAGCTGGCAGTGACGCTTAGGCACCTGGCATCAGGAGATTCTTACCCTTCCCTCTCCTATGATTTTGGAGTGGCCAAGTCAACGATATCCCTCTTCGTGCCTGAAGTCTGCCAGGCCGTAATACAAGAATTTAGTGAAGAGGTCATCCCCATCCCAAACACCCCTGAAGAATGGAAGCCTATAGCTGAAGAGTTTGAAAGGAGGTGGAACGTTCCACATGCTTGCGGAGCACTTGATGGCAAGCATATTGCACTGAGGAAGCCTAAACATTCCGGCTCGGAGTACTATAACTACAAGGGTTTTTTCTCAATTGTGCTTATGGCCCTTGTTGATGCCAACTACAGGTTCCTGTGGATTGACGTTGGAGGCCACGGACACATGTCTGATGCCCAGATATATAACAACTCAGAGCTCCACGAGATGCTCGAAGATGAAACCATTGGATTCCCACCTCCTGAACCACTTCCAAATGATGACCGTGATGTGCCATTCTTTATTCTTGGTGACGACGCCTTTGGATTGAGGACCTATCTAATGAAGCCCTACGGGAGACGTGGCCTGGAAAGGGAGAAACTCATCACCAATTACCGGTTATCTAGAGGAAGAAGAGTGGTCGAAAATGCCTTTGGCATCCTGGCGGCCAGATTCAGAGTAATTCTCACCACCATGCAGCAAACACCAGAGGTTGCTGCAACAATGGTTGAAGCCTGTGTGTGCCTTCACAACTTGATGAGGATGAGGTATCCTGCCCTACAACAAGCTCAACTAGACCAGGAAGATGAACAACATAACCTAGTTCCTGGAGCCTGGAGAACGGAAGAAATGCTGGCTGCTGTTCAGCAAGTTAGAGGACACAACCGTGACACAACCGAGGCCAAGCAGCAGAGAGAGTACTTGTCCAAGTACTTCAATAGTCCAGCAGGATCTGTGCCTTGGCAAGACAGGATGGTGAAGTAGTCTTGGGACCCAGTTGCCGTGGAGGAGGAGGAGGAGGAGAGACAGTAAAATGATTTTCTAGGGAAAAAAAAATTGAGCCATGCTCTGTGAAAAGGGGGCTTAATGCATCTCCGTGATCCATATTATTAGGCAAGCCATCACATACTTATGGATCCGTAATAGCCACCTTTTTAACAACGGACTCAATGCTGAGGTAGACTGGTTCTTGGGCGTACAGAAAATTGACCAAAAGCGAAAAGTTTCGACCTTGTTCAGCCTGCGCGGACTGCACAGGCTGACCTGAAACAATACTTTTCGTGGATACATTAAGCCCCATTTTCACAGAGTATGTGCTCATTTAAATTTTGTTTATTTCATCGGTGTTTTGATGTTAGTACACGAATTTCTGTTTGTCATACGATTTCTTTTTATTGTAATTATAAAAAGGGCAAATTGCACTATCTTGTTCATTAAATTACAGTATCAATTGACCCTTTCCCTTATATTTACTTAGTTTATTACTTTTGAAGAAAGCAGCTTTTGAAAAACATTGTGGAATAAAGTAAAAATTGCTCGGAACCAACAATTTTAGTTTTTGCCATATTGTCTTATTACAAATCGGTTGCCAAGTTGAGAGTTCATATTGATCCAGGTTATAGGAGAAGATAAATGTTTAAGAAATTGTTGACAAAGACAGACCGACCGACAGACAGACAGACAGAGTGAAATCATAAACGCTCCTCCCGCTCTCAATACTTGGGTGAGCTCAAAAAAGAAAATTGATTGGTTGATTGCATAGTGTTTAACGCTGTTTTCAACATTATTTCAGTTATATTGCGACGGCCAGTACACCTATCCATGATTTCCCGGAGTGTCTTTTACCAGTACTCCGCACAACTTTCTTTACAAGCCACTGGCTGCTATCCCACATAACCATCTTCGAAATAACAGTCAGCGGTGGGAGAGGAATGAATTCTGTGGCAATCAAAAACGAAAAGAATTATTCCATTAACAACTGTTTATTTGAAACAAATATACTGGTACATGAAAAAAAAATCAAACAACCTTTCATACAGAAGATTACCTGATCAGTCATACACACAGTCATTCAAACTAACATAAAAGCACTACAAACAAACAGGACCTCTTGTCCTCCTCATGTCCTCTTTCTAAGAGTCCATTGTGTCTTCCTCATCCTGCGAAAAAGTGGGGATACCACCAGCAATCATACTAGCTTTGCAAATATCCTCATGCAAGGATTGCTGAGGGGTGTGCAGTTCCCGTTGCTGCCTCTGGTTACAGGTGTCACTGGTTGATTGACGCATGTCTGACTGTGGCTGCAAGTAACCTGGATTTGATTGGCGAATATACTCGTTCTCCATGGAACCCCACACGCTGGCTGGAGGTGGGTTGCTGGTCCACTGCGCTGGATCAGGCTGCCACTGGGGTTGCTGGTATGACCTGCTACTGCCTGCAACTGGAGCTTGGGGTGGGTATGGAGCTGAAGTGTAACGGCGTGCCTGGGCCTTTCGCTGGACTTCCTGTAGAACAGTCCAAATGCGGTCAGATGCCTCCCTGTAGAGGTCCTCAGGCAGTTTTTGAAGGATGTTCCCACTCATCTCGGCGAAGTGTTGCCTCTGTCGCTCCTGGGGAGTACTCTCCGGTCGGAGGTACTTGGCCAACCTTTCTCCTACTTCCATCAACTGTCTGCTACACTGAACAAGGGCTTGAACACCCTCATCAGGCACTGTAGAAGTGGTTGTGGTTCTCTTGGTGTCACGGGCAGGTGGATTTCGGATGTCGGGGACCTGGTCTGAAGATGCAAATGTGCTCGCCCCTGAGGTGGTAAGGATATCATCTTGTCTCTCTAACGATGCAGCAGCCATAGGGGCATCGTCTGCATCTTCTTGTGTGTGGGGAGCTTGGTCTGCCTGGCCCTCATCATCAAGGCTGGGTAGCTGGACATGAAGTCTGGCTTCTCTCTTCTGTTTCAACTGTCAAACATATAAGAAATAACTTTAAGCGATATGCAATCTTAAAATATTGTTTTGAAATTAATTGAGTGAAATCATGAAAACAATAGGGCGATACTCTGACAAAGGGGGCTTAATGCATCTCCGTGATACATTGTACCCTGCAAGTCATCACATTATAGAAGATCCTTAAACATATTTTAGAACAACTGGTTTTTAAGCATGAGGTACACAATACCTTTGACATGTAGAAAATTGACCAATACCAATACCAAAAAGTTTCGACCCATGTCGGCCTGAAACAGTGATCGATAGTTTTTGCAGATCCATTAAGCCCCTTTTTCACAGAGTGTGGCTTATTTGTTTTACTTACGCTGCGGACAGTTCGTGACTTGACCTCACCAACGTGGGGAAGGAGAAACTGGAAACGTTCCCACAGTCTTCTTGCCTTATCGGTGACCCCTTCTACGTCAAAACCACTCCCAGATGGAGTGACTTTCTTGTTCTTGATATCACTCAGCTTGGACCTTGTAGACTGATACCACTGTTTCATGTCCCTGGCATCACGGCCTAGGAGTTCGCCTAGCTCTTCCCATTTCTTATCCCTGGCTGGTGTGTCCCGCCACTGGTCTCTGCTTTTGTTGTACAGGAAGTCATTGGCCATCAAGAACTCACGTATCTGCTCCTGAGCTTCCTCTGAGATGACACTTAAAGTATATAAAAAGGGTATTTTTTAATAAAACACATGAGCAGACATACATTTTCCATTATATCTCCTCGGGGATAGACATATTTTTCCTATCATAACTGTTTGAATTTTTTTGTTCTGACCATTAGGCCCAATAGCGGCAAAAAACACTGCAGGTGTTAAAATGCACTTAAAGTCAACCATACCATTTCAAAGTAGGGAAAATACTGTTTACATGAAAACTATTATTGTGTCGTCGGACCAAGTGTATGTCGCTGGCAGAAAATGAATTTTAAAATCAAGCAAAGAATAAAATCATAGAAGATAAAGTGACCTTGCAATTTTTAACCTGGTTTTGAAATTACTTTCTCTGCCAGCAGCTAGCACTTGGACCTACCTTACAAAAACAGATTATCTTCATAATAACTTTCATACTTTGAAATTATTTGAATTCAAGTGCATTTTAATATCCGATTTGTTTAATTTTGAAAGTTATTATCAATTTAACCACGATCTAGAAGGGAATGAAACATGTAAATGGCTAAATTTAATTTTGCATTGTTATCTTTTATGACTTTCAAAAATACATGTCAACTTGGATATTGCATGTACGCAAACAAATACTTACACTATGCGACTCCTGGGTCTCTTGGTTTTTGACCTTGATCCGGTATCCTGGTTGCCACCTGCACGGGTTTCACCTGTCTGGGTGCCATCTTCCTGGGTATCACATGCCTGTGTGTCATCGGCCTGGCTCTCTCTACCATCAGACTGATGGGAGGCAGTATCATCGATGGAATCACAAGATTCTTCAGTAACCACTGTGCTGTCAGTACTGCTCTTCGTAGGAGCCATTGTAGATCTACGAGATTCAAGGACATCCACTGTGCAGTTCTCTGAGGGATCCAGCTGCTTGGATCGGCTTCTACCAACTCGACCGCTGCCATGTCGACCTACACCACCGCCTGCAACCCTGCTACCACGGCCACAACCTCTTCCCTTCACGATGGAGTCTTCTCGGACTTCCGAGACTTCGTTAGAGACAAACATGAGGGTTTTGCCTTTGCCGACAGATTTCTGGGAGTTCCCTTTGACAGACATACTAAGACAAACCAAAACAGAATTGTTACAGAATCAATCAGATATGACGCTGGTCAATGATTGTGGAAACTGAATCAAAATGTCTGGTGTGCATGTAACAGTGTGTCTCATTGGATTCCACATTTCAATTCTCAGCGTTTTTCATCGGTGATTAATATCAGTTCATCGCTGGCTCTTCCGTGGCTTGTCGGTGGTCTATAGGTGATATCGGTGATAGACAGGTTGTCAATCGGTTATTTTGTAATATTTTCACCGATCGAGAATTTTAAACATGTTTAAAAATCTAAATCGGTAACTTTTCACCGATGAAACTCATCTTTTTCCAATAGCTTTTGATAGGTTGAGAATAGGTGACCAATATGTGACATCCGAGGTAAATAGGTTTTCGTCGGTTCCATCCCTACTTTGGTAAAAAAGACCACCGATTTATCAGCGATAGCTCTGTGTAAACGGGGTGTAACTTCAATAAAGAGAGAAGTTTCTTCACTGATGGACCCTTGTACTCAGTGTCTGAATATAACTGTAGTGATCGGTTAAATACAGCAACAGCATTGTCTATCAAAATTCAAACGATCGTTCAAATATGGCAGTAGCGATATTTTTTAATGATAATTTTATTTTATTACTGAATGTACCTAATGTGGTCATAAAAATGTACACAACATATTCAAATAATATGTTAATTATGATGGATATGCAATGAAATCATATCAGGCACATCAGCACCAAGGATATCACAAGTAAATGAAAAGAATCCCTTATTGCCATTGTGGTGCTTGAGTGTTGACAGTCGGACATGGGGAGACATGAGAATGAAATATTTCAAACATTTGATCTGTGCTAAACTCCCAAGTAAATCACAGGAAGGCTGAGTACTTTTTTTGGAAACTGACAAATAACAAAGATGCTTGTAAATATTACAGTTAAGATTTGTGTGTCACATTAGGACTTAAAAACTACAAACTATTCATATTTGAGATAAAGCAGACAGTAAAGATTCAAAAGCAGACTGCGCATACAGTACTTATTGATCTTGAGCTTCACTCTCTGACATGATATCTAAATGTGCAATGATGTTCTTTTACTGCTCTCTTGAATGCATAAAGATTAGGGATTGCTCTATTTTCAGGAGATAATTTGTTCCAGTAGCTGCTGCCTGCAAATGAAAAGGACTTTATGATAAAGCACTTCACCTCCGGTAGTCTAAAAGCACCAGTCTCACAAGATCGTGTTCTTTATCCATGTAAACTGGCTGAGTTAGACCGGCCCTTCACTAGGACCCCGAAAGGTTCCCGATCGTAAAAAAGACAGGAACTGGATGCGTCGGCACATCTTCGCAATGATCGGGAACCGTTCTTGGTGTTTCTTAAACCCATCTGGAAACATTCTTAGTCTGTCGGGGCCTATTCTGGATCAAAAAAGCTTCGGGATCCAAATTTTAAAAGTTGTAAAATTTGGACGCCGATCGTTGAGTTCGGGGAAGCGTCGGGACCGTCGGCATCCCTTCGGGGAACCTTCAGTGATCATTCCGGACGTTCTGAAACACATCGCGCATAATCCGGCAGCATTCGGCGAGGTTTCTTATTCTAACAGTCTCCTGTTGCCATGTATCTCAATGTCAGTGCAAGCTTAAGACCAGCTGGAATGGCGTTGCGGAATCTAGTGTCCCTTTTCTGGATGCGAGGCGCAAGACGCTGAAGTATGTCGTCAAACATTGTCGGGGTGATTCTCAAGTACCCCTTAAATGATGAAACATCCTCGTCCCGTAATTCATGCATCAGTGTGTTATATTGGCCATATTGCAACCTTCTATCGTCAGAAAGCTAAGGTCGGACCCACCATCGACATCGTCGTCTTCGCCTCCTACGTAAATGTACGGCCAAAGCAAGCATTGCGGCCTGGTCGGCTTGAACTTGGTACTGTAGAGCCAAAGCAAATTCTATGTCTCTCGCAGCCATGATTTACGTGAACTGAAACTGAACCCCTCAAATAACTCGCCTATATATACCTTGGCACTCACATCGCCAACATGTCGGCATTGATTCTTAAACGCTTCTGTATGTTCTGCAAGTGAACTGCAGCCATTCTGCGTGATCGGGAAACACTCGGTCAACAATCCTGGACCGATCGGCATTTTTCAGTACTGGATCCGCATACTTCGGTAAGATTTCGGCAACCTTTCGCATACTGTTCCGCGTATCACTGCCGAACGAGCCCCGTTTGCCAAGCTCCGCCCCATTTTCATCCCGAAAGCTCCCCGAAATTAGCCATTTTTCATCTGCAACCCTTCGACAAGCAATCGGGGTTGTAGTGGAGGGCAGGCCTTAGTAGAATTTTGAGACATGTACTCTGGAGCCAATCCATGTTTAATTTCAAAAACATGACATAGAACATAGGCGTATGCAATGCATTGAATAGGCATAGGCAATACCGATCCGATCATCTACGAATAGTTTATTGATCATTTCAGTACAACAATAACGGTCGCCTAAAGATATGTACAAAAATAGCTTTAACATTCTACATTTTAACAAGAACATTTTGCCTATATAACGGAGCCATGCTCCGGCAAAAGGGGGTTGGGGTTTAATGAATCTCTGTGATGCTTGATACCAAGCAAGTTATCACATAATCATAGATCCATAAAATCCATTCCATTTCGTCCAACAACCGACAGAATCACGAGGTTCACTGATCCTTTGTTATGCAGAAAATTGACCAGTAGCAAAAAGGTTCGACCCAGGTCAGCCTTCGCAGGCTGAAATGAATCGATACTTTTTTGCAGATGCATTTATTAAGTCTCCTTTGCAAAGAGCATGGCTCAGTTTTATCATCCATAGAGGCTAGGCCATGGCCATTGAAGTTACATAGTCGTCATAAGTAAACAAAACATTTTATACAAAATATGATTGGTCTTTGTGTAAGTTAAACGTAATGTCAGAATACGGTGTTAGTTATGTCAAGATTGCAAACATCGGCAACTATGGTTCTGTTCAATTAGGCACCAAATCTTTTCCGAAAGAACGCAATGGCCTAATCATAGCAATATGTGTAAATGGGTTAGATCTGAGCTGATAGTTGATAGTAGTGTTGCCTTAGGTGGTTAACTCTTATCCTGCTAAATAAGAAAAAAACTTTCAAGCCGATAGTAAAAACCCGAATAATATTATTTCAAACTTATTTTTTTGGAGCACAATATCTCTTTATTGGACAGTGTAGATCCAAGATCAGACTGCACGTTCTGTGCAGTCTGATCTTGATCTACACTGTCCCCAAAAAGTCAGTTAATCGCGCTTAGCAGCCTATGGGTTAATAAAGACTTTTATCTTGGAAGGTATCCTGGGCTCAGTAGCATTGAAGTCTTTGGGAATGTAGGAAGGAGACCATGCTTATAAAACTTGAGTTCAAGCTAATGGAGTTCTAGTCTGGATTACTTGCCCCTACCACTACCTTATCGAGTAAGGCAGAGCGAAATAATGGCGGCCTCCTAGGTGTCCTTAAGCGTACCCCTACATGCTTCCCCGTTTTCCCCAATTTAATGTGATCTAGTTTGATCAGTTAATAAATTGAGATCAATTTTGTACAAAAAATACATTGCTGCATCTAAAACGTGCTGTTGGGGTATGGTTTAAATATAAATTCGACTATGAATCATTTTAAAAGTAGCCCTGTTTTCGGACGTTATATAGGTCCATTGACATTTCGGATACCTAAAGCATTTCTGATCCGTAGTTTTTCCCGCTAAATAAGACTGACATGTAGAAAAACTCACTGCCATGACTTTATTGCAAGCGATCTGTTTTGAATTCAGCCTATGATCCGATTTGATCATGTGAAATAACAATATCCCGTCTCCTCTGCATATTACCAAAGGGGGCTGCCATTATTGCGCTTTGCCTGACGTACTCTTGTAGTACGGCGGGGTACCAGACTAATGGAGTTCCTGCCCACTTTTAAACTTCACTAGGGCTTCAGACGGTGAGAAAACTTGAAAATTAGACATTAATAATAGAAGAATTTACTCCATAAGTTGTTCTAAATTAAATGCATAAAATTGAAATTTCACATACGAGTGGGTTTAGCGCGAAAAAAGTTTTAAAAGAACTGGGTCTGGAAATCAATTTCGATCAAACCGCCAGGGCAGATTACTCTTGTTCGATATAAGCTTGCGGAACTAGGAACGTCGGTGTATCATTGGAAAATGCAATGTGCTGAGATTCCAAGCCTACTACTGGTAAAACACCAGAAAACACAAGTGTAAGTAGCCTGTAGCTGTCATATCGCCCAAATACTCTTACAACCAGCGTAAAGCGTCATTCATACCAGTATAGAAAATCCTGATACACAGCGTAACGACTGGTTATTTTTATTACTACTACTAAATATATTCCTAATACAACTACTATTACTACTTCTACAACTAATAATAATAATAAGGAAAAATATGTCATGCCTTTCAATTGGTGAAAACGCATTTGGACTTTCTTCACAGGGAATCTACATGCATATAGAAGAGAAAATGCCTGTAGCTATCTAAAATTAGCGAAAGTTGAGGCAATGAGAACAATATATAAAAGAAATTTGAAACCCAAATGAAGCCAGGCAGAAATGAAAACGAAGTTCAAACATTCAACATTGTAGATATTACATGATGATAAGACAGAGGCAAATCAATAAATCGAACAAACATGCGTGTTTCTTTGCTATATCGGAAACAATATTGAAATACGCGAGTTATTATTAATAACCCGAAAGCGTCACGGTAAACCTCAACATCGCAAACTTGTTTCACGCCCTTCAACCCAGTCAAACAGATTTAACATAAAAAAGACCTGAAAATCACCACAATATCGTCAACACAGTCAGTCGGGGATATAATTAATTAGAATTCAAAGAAACTACCCAAAGACTACCGATGAAGGAATCCTTTCAACAGAAAAACAGCTTCCAACGTGTCTCTGAGTAATCAAGTCAGATACAACCATGTTGTCGTGACGCGGTTAAATTAGTTATTTTTTCCAGCAATTATCTTATCAAATTAAGTGTGCTTGATTGCTATTACGACAATCAACGTAGCTCGTATATGACGAGTACCGGATGAGTGTTTATCTTTATTGTATCTCTGATACAGTTAGGGGGTGATACAGGGAGACGTAAAGTAATAAAGCGACACGTTCAAAAACATAGGTTGAAAATAGTGAGGACTGTTTCACTCTTTACATTTTAATTAGCATATATCTTTACCCTCCGTCATCGACTGTATTTTACATGCATCGAAACCTCATTATTCGAACATATAATAAATTGCATGTATAATTCATTTGTTATGTTCTGCACCTTTTTCCCATGGAAACATGGATCTATGTTTTTTTCTCTTGTAACCCCCCTATACCACACGAGTCCGAGTTCTGTTTTGGTTACCAGCATTTTCTCCTTTTCCTACGATGTTTTAAAAGCTTTGTGAACAGCATTTTTTGCGTTTCCCACATGTGGTCTGCTCTTTATGAGACAAAGTCGATCAATTCAGCCACATTTAATTTGTTGTCTGCAAGTGCTTCAATATACATGTAGGTCAGTCTAAAATGTTATCATCTAGTAATAATTCAGTATTAGTTGTTTTCATCAATATTGGCGGGTTCGGGGGGGGGGGGGGGCTGATTTTTTTTTTTTTTTTTTTTTTTTAATCAGCTCATTGAAAAAAGAATCATGCAGTGCCGGAACTACTTTTGTTTTCAAACTAATAAAAACAAACATTTTGTTACATAATAGTCTTCTTTCTAATTTTATACCGAGTCCGAAGTTCAAATGCTAGCTAAGTTGATGTTCTCTGAAAATCACAAATTGAAAAAAAAAAAATCTAACAATAAATTCATGAAGTCTAAGAGAAAACTTAAAACTCATTTTCAGTTTACTGTGTACGAATTGTCTAATTTTCAACTTACTTCCAGCGTATTTAAAGTAAAAATAGCTGCCAAAAGTAAACAAAGCGGACGTTGAAATGCATTTAATTTTAGATCATATTTAAAAGTATGGAAATTATTGTGAAGATGACAATTGTCCAGCTGTTAGTCGCTGGTAAAGAAATTAATTTCAAAACTAGGTTAAAAATTGCAATGTCATTCTATCTTTTGTTTACTTTTTACCTGGGTCTGTATTCACCAACCATTCTTAAGAGTATTCTTAGTCTTATTCTCCAAGATTTTCTACATTTGAAAGTAACACACCTTCTGATTGGCTAAACCATTTGGTTTAGCCAATCAGAAGTTGTGTTACTTTCAAACTTAGAAAATCTTGAAGAATAAGTCTAAGAACATTCTTAAGAATGGTTGGTGAATACGACCCAGATTTCAAAATTCATTTTTTTTTTTTTCTGCCAGCGACTATCACTTGAATCGACCACACAATAAACAGTCATCTTCACAATATTTTCCATGCTTTTAAATGGTATGGTTTAAAGTTAAATGCATTTTAACAACTGCATTGTCTCTTTGAGCATTTAATCTCTAATAATGGGTCTACTAAATTTGCAATATTCTATGATGACGTCATGCATTACACACGTTTTACGTCATGAACGAGCCGTTTCCCACGCTATGAAATACCATTGAAATGGAATTAGAAATAGAGAATACGTACATAGTGTTGTCGTAGATCAAAAATATCTAACGAGGTTGGGAGAATTGATAATTGTCGAGCCTTGGCGAGACAATTATCAATTCTCACAACCGAGTTAGATATTTTTGATCTACGACAACACTATGTACGTATTCTATTTATCTTTTAACCTATGATTTGTACTCATTGTGAAAAGATGTGAAAAATGTTGCTGACAAATACATTTTAAAAGTTTTAAAAGTTTATTTATGTCGGAACTCCCATTTTAAAATTGCATTACCCACATACATAGTACTTTATCGTAGTAATTAAACGTCCGAAAATTGCGATTGAGATCGCTTGGGATTATTCTATTTAAGAAGACGCAGTAAACGAGCATTCAAATGACGTCACGGGCAGGAATTACGTAGGCAGATCATCGGAAAGTAGCGCGCGTGCTATGACATCGTTCTTTTTTCGCGGGCTTTCTGTTGTAATCGTTACTATTTTTGGAATGCATTTCATTCATAAATGGTGATGGGGGCGGAGTCAGTGGAAATTACTGTTCTATAAATATCCGTGGTATATCAAAAATCTATAAATATCCGTGGTATATCAAAAAAAATATCGCATGGGTGTTATTGCATGGATATCCGGTTAGTTGAAAGATAAACTACAATAGGATCTACAGGATTTACAAAAATAATGCAATTTGTATCATTAGCATGTGCGTAAATGTTGCCTATGATATTGAATATTTGATTTCTTTTTGTCGAGAGTAATTTTTAAACAATGAGGTTACGGTAACATTAATGAGAATGAAATTAATAGTGATTGGTGGTTGGTTTCTATGTTTACAACACATTTCCTTGTTCATGACATCAGTTTTTCGGAAACTGCTATTATATTCTTCTATTTCATTGGACGCCCGTTTGTAGAAGAGTATCTGTCGATTATCTTGTAATATCATTATATTGATACTTTGCTTGTGTTTCTTTGTTACCTATGCATGCTGGCAACGCTACTTCGCTACCTTTTGAAATAACGAATCGCCATGTTAAAAAGCGATTGCGTCTAAAAACAATATGGCCTCGTTACGTCATGTGGCGTTATTCGAAGTAAGGTGCCAAATGAATCCCGGCTACGATCTGTTAGATAATGGCGAGATTGATTGATGGACTTTTAATTCAAATATGAATTATTCAGTTGTACCTGTAACCGTGAGTTGGGTCGCGTGACTATAGAAAAAATATTTTACTTAAGGCTTGACCTGCTAAATAAATCAAATGAAACTTTTCAGCCGATAGTAATAATCTAAATGTTGTTATTTCAAAGTTATTTGTCGGGGGAAAATTATCAACTTATCGGACCGGGTAGATCCAAGATCAGACTACACGTTCTGTGCAGTCTGATCTTAATCTACACTGTCCTCAAAAGATTCCTCAGTCGCCCCTTAACAGCCTAAGGGTTAGAAAAATATGGAAATACAATTGATAAACAAAGCGTTTCACAACGGAATGGTATTATACCTTTATGGCAAACAGTGGAGAAAAAGAAATGGCTATAGCTATGCACCACAAGTTGTATGTGCCGGAACATTCTTTATACCTCGTTCATCACCATTTTATATGAGCCATGCTCTGTGAAAAGGGGGCTTAATGCATCTGCGAAAAGTATCGGCCCAGGTCAGCCTGCGCAGTCCGCGCAGGCTGACCTGGGCCGAAACTTTTCGCTATTGGTTAATTTTCTGTATTCCAAGGACCAGTTTAAGTCATGATTAAGTCGGTTGTTTGAAATAGGGGCTACATGAATTATGGATCCATAAGTATGTGTTTGCTTGATAGATATGGTGCATCACGGAGATGCATTAAGCCCCCTTTTCACAGAGCGCGGCTCATATGTATTAGTAAGTAAGGATCAGGGCCTGGTTTCACGTAAAAACTTAAGTCTCTTATTTTGCTCATACCCAGTAACATACTTAGACTCTGACAAAAGTTTAGCTCGTTATTTGAGACACATTTCACTAACAATAACACACTTTAGTAATTTTCTCAAATCCTGAGTGGTCAGTTGCCACAGTGTTTCAGACGCAACTCAGCAAGATAATGGACTTAAGTCTGTTAACTGAATTAAGTCCGTTTATTTTGCTAAGTTGAATCTGAATGGTGCACGACATTTCGTCCAAAATGTGTTTCGTCGAAATCTATGTGTGTTTTAAAATACCGATTGCTAAATTTCTAGATTTTTGTCATGGAAAGCTCTATCTGGGAGGGAGATTTGGGCCACAATTCGTCTGGGAAAGGGTAAGGGTCAGGGCTAGGGATCGTTTTCGACGAACGTGGTTTTCGACGAAATGACGCACACCCGAATTTGAAATGTCATGTCAGCTCAGGATTTTAGAACGTTACTTTAGTCTGTCACTGTTGGTGAAATGTATCTAAAGTAATGAGCTCAGCTGAGTCAGAAACTGAGTTCGTTAGCGGATTCGAGTGAAATAAGAGACAAAGTACGTTTTTCCATGAAACTGTGCACAGACTACTCGGTATCATTTTGAGATTGCTGTTTAAAGGGTCGGTGGGGACTGGTGTAAAAAGATGACTCCAAAAACTTAAACGATTCACTGAATATTTATATTTCACTCGTTTCATTATTTTTTCATCCCGGAATGGCTGTATTCCTGCCACGTGTGGTCAATCTACATTGTTAATCCAATTAGTGTAACATCAGTGACCTGTATCAAATATTGAAAAAAAAAACTGTTTAAAAAGTAAGACCTTTTTGCGGTTATAATACCAACCAGGACAGTGAAAACTAAAGATTAGACTACAGGTTCTGTACAAATTGATCTCATTCACAGCGTCCGCAAAAGCAATCTGAAACCGCCAACGGAGCAAAAATAACAGAATTATTCAAAGCTTTGTCCTTTCAAACCAATCATTGAGCCATGCTCTGGTAAAGGGGATTTAATGCATCTCCGTGATGCATGATACCAAGCAAGTCATTCCGTGGCTGTGAATCCGTGAAATCCATTTTGTCTAACAACCGCCAGCAGCAAAAAGTAGTGACCCAAGTGAGTCTGCGCGGATTGCGCAGGCTGACCTGTGTCGATACTATTTGCAAATGCATTAAACCCACTTTTCACAGAGCATGGCTCTCATTAGAAAATGCATGGGCGTTTATTTGGCTTTATAGCGATATAATGTGTCATGAAGCTTTTTCACAAATAAGGATTGAGAAACTGATAAAAATATGAAACCCTGATGGCAGATATGAAATTTCTAAGGAGCAATATTTCAGAGGTCTTGACCTGTACCCTTTCACGCAATGGGCAACGTTACTAGCCTTTGAGGCCAACCAAAATAAAACTCAGGTTGCACAGAAGGAAGTTTAATCACAGATCCACAGTTTTGTCTTATTTATTCTTAACTATGACAAACGAATTTGAATATTTTCGTAGACGTAAGCCAATTATTTATTATGTAGCCGTAAAGTGAGCAACGAACAAACAACAGGTATCCATTCTTTTAAAAAATGGACATCTTTCGTGAGTAAAGCTAATAAGTCAGTTATTCCTACACCATTACGCTGTACTGAATAAGACTAAATGCATCCGCCCCGTGGCATTTACGACGTTATTATATGCACTAATACCATCAAAGATTTTATCAAACAAAGGTATGGAAAAAGAAGTGGTTAGTTTATTAAATTCTCACCTTTATAGACTATATTTGCGTGCATAACGTTCGTAGGAGGTTTTCTTTACCGGGTTATCCAATTGCGGCAGTGCCTTTTCCATGGTGAAAGAGAATGAAATAAAGTTTTTGATAGCGTTCAATTTAATGCTGCAAGAAATGCCTTGATCATGCTGTGTGTGGTTACAAATAAAACTTTAATGCATTGTTTTCAGCTATGAAAGTGTTTTTTAGCAAGGACAATGTGCAATATAGCGTTACATGGGGAGAAGTAAAGTCATATTCATTAAGACTGGTTACATAGCACTGTAATCCATTCAGAGTTTTACATTCATTTTTTACAATGGTTTCTCAAAAAGGCTGATGGGGGATTTTTTACCATCAGGGCAAGAGTATTAAGCCTTTAGTAAAATGAAGCCTCATTGTCAATTTCAGTGTCTTGGTATACATATTGCACACAATCTGTTTGAACGTAATCTATCAGTTGTGGGGAAAAAGTAATGAACTGGCAAAAAGGGGGTTTAGCCAATTGCCATGACGCATTATACCAAGCAAGTCATCAAATCCATTATTTCGAAATAGTTTCGGTCGAAGTCAGCCTGCGCAGGCTGACCTGGATCTATTCTTTTTGCATGCATTAAAACCTCTTTTCACGGATATGACTCAAATTATAAAAGATACCACGATAATTCTTTGAACAGGTATATATATACGGAATATCATAGCAACTTTCATGGTGCCTGTTTTACTACAACATAGCTTCGAGCTCCTCTTTGCACTCGCAACTCGACATGATCCGACCACGCAGAAATGCATACTGATGTAATCTTCCATATTTATTATATACCTACATACTTCAAAAATAAACTATTGCAGTTATTGAAATTTTTACAGAAAACCGAAAAATACCATAAAACCAAATACTGGTTTAATTGGTAATAACTTCGGGTTTTTAGACTAGCGTAGCTAGTCTATAGGCATCATGATTGACTTAGAGTCAAAGTAAACAAAAAACCCCACAGTTGCCAAATACTGCTTCGAAGAAAACTACTTCTCTCTGTTATTAAATCTTAATTTTGTTATATATGACAATTTTGACAAAAACCACTAAATCTCTACCACTCCAGTTTGAAGATGTGGTCTTACAAAGTAATAAATTGAACAAGATGTCATTTATAAGGTACAAGATCTTTGCTTATATGTAAATGAAGTGACCTCTGCAAAGCAGAGAATCACTTTTTCCTACAACAGTGTAACATTATGAATGAATCTATTAATAGATACACCTAGGTAACTTGTAGCAAATCCCATTTACATTAACCCTCACTGAACAGGGAACCCTTGTCATTCCTTCAGTCATTCATTATTTAGATCATTGTGTTATGTTAATCTGTTATTCTAGTCTTGAATATTAACCCTTTACCAAACAATCCCAAGTTTTAACGAAACTGGGAAAAAATCCCTTTGAAAACATTGCAGGAAAAGGAGAAAATGCTGGTAACCATCATTTTCTACTTTTTCCACATTGTTTTCTGCCCTTTTGGCATCAGGTTTCATCAGTTCAGCCACTTTTAATTTATGGTCTGCAACAGCTTTGAACTTGGACTGGGGTATCCATGCTTTTCTAAAGTTTCTTTTACCAGCACTGCCGCGACTCAATTACATTTTGCAGAGTGTTGTTTAAGATCAGACTGCGCAGAACATGCAGTCTGATCTTGGATCTACACTCTCCGATAAGAGAATATATTATTTTCTCCAAAATGTAACTAAAATAGCAATTTTCAAGTGTTTACCATCGGTTTGTAAGTTTCGTTTAACATTTTTAGCAGGTTAAGGATTAAACTTAAACTGGATTACAGTTAACCAATAGCAAGCATAGCCCCTGCAGCTCAGTCGGTAGTGCACAGGACTTGGGAACAGGAGGTTGCTGGTTCGATCCCCGACTCGGCAAATTTCTTTCCGAGGATTGATGAAAGTCATTGCAACAGGATTCATTTCTCTCTCACGTTCCGACAATGGTTATAATATAAATGTGGGAAAGCAGCCAGTGGCTTGGAAAGAATATTGTGCAGAGTACTGGTTAAAGAAACTCCAGGAAAGCATGGATATGTGCACTGTCTACTGCTGCATAACTGAAATAATGTTGAAAACAGGGTCAAACACCATACAAACAATCAATCAATCAATCAAATTCGCTAGTCTGTCAGTACTTTCAGTACTTTGATTTTAATAAACGGCGGATGAATACTAGAATTATATACCGTATTTTTTCGCCAATAAGATGACAAACCAATCTAACGTATTTCACGTGCGGGCTACGTCATAATTATACTATTTGGAACCGTATTTGACACTGTGTAAGTAAAGGTTTTTCCCACTGAGCCTGATTTTATCCGAGTGTGATAACTGAATCGGAAAATTTACAGTAAAAAAATAAGGAGATATACATTTAGTATGGATCCATAGGATCCATAAATCCATTTTTTAAAACAACCGACTGAGTCATGGGGTACGGTCCGTCCTTTGATAGGTTTCAGCTCAGCCCTAGGCTGACTTACGTAGATACTTTTTTCTTGCAGATTCATTTAACCCCCTTTTCACAGGGAATGGATCAAATGCATTTCCACTGTCGACTTAAATTGCTTTCGCAGAATCTATAGATCGAGGATGTTGATTTTTTTTGCCAATTCGTATTAACCCTTAGGCTGCTAGGCGCGACTCACTGACCTTCTGCGAAAAGCGTAGATCAAGATCAGGCTACACAGAACATGCAGTCCGATCTTGGATGTACACTGTCCGATAAGGCGTGTACTCGTAAGTGACGTTGATGTATTACTCAAAAAATACCTTTGAAATAGGGAAATTTTGGTTCATACTATTAGATTGAAAGCCTCATTTCTTTTATTTAGCAGGATAAAGGTTAATTTTGAACCATGCAGTATCTGCGCGGATTGAATTCCTCTGGGTTGAGTATTAGAAATATAAATATCTTTATTGTTTACAAATTTTGATCTGGTAATTTCAAGCTAATATTCGGGAGATAAGCAAAACAGTTTAGGTTGTTTGCCAAATATATTGGGCACATGGGGTTGAAAGATCAACGGTCTATAAAAATGAGTACATAAAGGGTCAAAACCATGATTGTGTATAAACTTAAAAATATTGGCGGTAATTGACAACCACTTGTCGGTATTGGTGAGTAATGCAAAGTATCGAGATAAGGAACTGGATACCAAGATGAGATTGTATGCTGGTGCAATAGTAATGGTTTCATTTTCATGGACAATTATGTACGTCCCCGTGCTGCCCATCTTGTCATTTACCTTCTTTCTGTATTTCTTGTCGTGCGTGCTAAAAAATCTTGCATGTCGATGTGCCCTAAAACAACATTCTTTCGTGGTTGTACAATAGTACATAAAAAGAGAAGCTTAAGCACAACTGTAATGGCCAGTCCAATTCCCTGACTTTGGTCCCAGCAGACATATGTGTAACGAGTTGCAGGTCCGATATCCGGTCCGCCAATTCCACTCAAGAAGTGTCTGAAGGTTTGGCGCATTGTTTGTCAAATGATGGAACGGCATTTTTTAACGGATACTGGAACATGATAGGATGCAAATTTTAGAAATTAAGTTTTTTTTTTCAATTTCAAATCTCTGTTTCTAATGTTCATCCTACTTTGCATTAAAACTGCTAGCTTTATAATAAGACATTTTGTTTTCATGTTAAGTATTTAATCTTGTTACTGGATCGCTCGACTCTTATAACGAATCAACAATTCCAGGCTTTTTAGTCGGTATAATACCATTTTATTTAGATCATTAAATTGTATTCCACACGCTTGGGATTTCTTAACGAGCTTATGTCTCGTTGAACCAAAAGTCGATTTATTTGCTCCAGAGCTTTAGGTTTTTTTTTTTCTCAATTTTGTGTGGCGTCCTAATCAAACAGTTTTTTTTTTTTTAAGTCGAAGTCAGTCTCAGAGAGAAAAAAAGACGAGCATCTTTCTTTGCAAACTAAGTATCATTTTTGTTTTTGTAAGAGTACAACTAACTTGTCTTTTTAGCTCACCTGAGCACATAGTGCTCAGGGTGAGCTATTGTGATCGATCGTTGTCCGGCGTCCGTCCGTCCGTCCGTTCGTGTGTCCGTCCGTCCGTCCGTCCGTGAACAATTACTTAAAAAATCTTCTCAGAAACCGCCCAACAGATTTCAGTGAAACTTCACAGAAATGATCCTTAGGTGATGCACTTTCAGAATACTTCAAAGATTCGAATTCCATGAAGAACTCTGGTTGCCATGGCAACCGAAAGAAAAAACTTTAAAAATTTCTTGTCCCAAACCGTAAGGGCTAGCGCTTTCATATTTGGCATGTAGCATCATCTAATAGCCCTCCTCTACCAAAATACTTCAAATTATGGCGCTGTTGTTGAAATTGGCCCTATGTTGTGGGTTCTCGGATTTCACATAGAGATAAAGAGGGAAATCTTTAAAAATCTTCTTGTTTACACTCTAGCATCTACAAATATTGACCAATCAGTACCAAACTTGGCCACAATGTATATGCCCATAAGGTCTCGAATGAGTTCGATTTTGGATCAAATCCAATCAGAACATCAGGAGTTATTTGCCCTTGAATTTGCAAAAATTACTGAATCTGACTTTGTTTACACTCTAGCATCTACAAATATTACTCAATCAGCACCAAACATTGTCAAAGTGTGTGTGATCATAAGATCTCAGATTAGTTCAATTATGGATCTAATCGGACCAGAACTGTCTGAGTTGTCTGCCCTTGAATTAGAAAATTTGCCATATTTGACTTTGTTTACACTCTAGCATCTGCAAATATTGACCAATCAGTACCAAACTTGGTCAAAATATATATTCCCATAAGGTCTCGGAAGAGTTCAATTATGGGTCAAATTGAACCAGAACATCCAGAGTTATTTGCCCTTGAATTGGACAAAATTTCCATATTTGACTTTGTTTACACTCTAGCATCTGCAAATATATACCAATCAGTACCAAACTTGGTAAAAATTTATATGATCATAAGATCTTGGCTGGGTTTTGATTATGGGTCTTATTAGACCCAAACAACATGAGTTATTTGCCCTTCAATTAGAGTTGCTGTATTTGACTTGGTTTACTCTGTAGCATCTACATGTATATATAATGCAAACTGAAAAATCTTTATGTTTAAACCCAAAATGCCTAGAGCTATGATACTTTGCATGAAGCATCACCTTGTGGACCTCAAGAAATTTTGCACACAAGATGCCCCTGGGATCATTACAGGTCCAGCTGCGGGGCTTAGACGTTTGTACTTAGGTATCTTTCGTGCAATTATAAGAAAATTTTCTGGGTAACCAAAGGCCTAGACCTCTGTTAAAGTTGTGAGTTGTCTCTCTTTCATAATCATTTGGCCTTGAACTTCAGTATTTGGTATTTATCTTCATTGTTAACCTGTACTGCTTAGTACTCAGGTGAGCGATATAGGACCATCATGGTCCTCTTGTTAAAAAGCAAGTCTATACCAAAAGATGGTCAAAACAAAGAAATACGCTAAACAAAATGAAACTATGAATTAAATAGAATTAAACAGAACGGTGTTTCAATTTATTGTCCCACAAGATCCCAAAACTGAACGTGCTCCGTCAGCAACCGAACCACTATTACACATGTGCGATCTTTGCCGATGGCGAGAGCGGATAACCTACAGCGCATAAATCCAAGGGGTTGTCTCAAAGTGTTTACATAATTTAACTCTTTCGCTGCCAACTAAATACAGTCAACTTTTCTCAGGGGGTGTAGAAGCTTTTTTTTTTTCATTAAAACTGAAGACAATTTGGTTAAGGTTTAGCAAACCTTAGCGTCAGGTGTAGATTATAGATCAGACTGCACGTTTTTTGAAGTCTGATCCTTATGTACGCCTTCCGCCAAAACTATCCATGGCCACATTGGAAGTGAAAAAATTAATAGGCCAAACAAACAACTATTATTGGTTTTAGTGTAAATAAAATGAAGGAAACATGAACCTTTCGAAAATTTATTCTCGAGATAGCTCAGTCAGAATCAGAAGATTCTAAGCTACTTACACCTAGCTGTCCCAACAATTTCGGTATTTTTTTCTTAATAAACCTGTTATACTCAAGTTGGTTTTCTCTAATAATGTCAATTAGAGGTCTTTTTCTCTTTCTACTTTGCTAATCATCTCCGGGCGGAACGGCCTGATGACGGACCGCCTGATTGTTGTCTTGGTCTTCCGTATCAGATAGCTCAGCAGCAGCTTGGTCTCTTAGATCAATATGTTGATCTTGTTGCCTTGGTGGTGAAGGCTGTCTCCTAACTAGCCGCCTTTCCATATCTAATATGTCTTGAACAGCTGAACTGTAAATAGAGAAAAAGAAGTTTAAAGTAGATAAATGATGTTGCAATAATGTTTAACAAAACAAGATTGCAGAAACATGCCTTGACCCTTAGGCTGCTAAGTGCGACTCACGGACCTTTAGCGGACAGTGTAGATCAAGATCAGACTGCACAGAACGTGCAGTCTGATCTTGGATCTGCACTGTCCAATAAGGAGATGTTCCCCCAACCCCCGTAACTTTGAAATACCAACATTTTGGTTTTAACCCTCAGCTTTAAAGTTTCATTCAAGTTATTTAGCGGGCTAAGGGTTAAAATGAGCGTACTTAAACTTGATTGTTACGGAATTATGCCATTTGTATTCAGTTTCAGCCCATATTTGTTGATGGACGTACACACGTCTTTGAGAACCTTACGACTAAAACGTTAATTAACGAGTGTTTTGGCGTCCCAAAAGAAAACTAACACTTGGAATGTACAACAAATGAAAAATCGATCTTACTGTACAGAAAAATGTAATGTATTTTTTACAAATGTTGTTTAGTTTATATGATTAAACATATACACCCATCGTGACAAGATATGATTATCCCTCATTGGTCATTATTTGCATCAAAATCCCCATTATTAACAACATCGTAATTAAAGTGTCATGAAACCATCACTTCTTTATTCATTTCTTTCATTGATATAGGTTGTTAACCTTTTACCAAACAAACTAGAGTATCAACGACCCTGATGAAGATTAATTTTGAAAACTTTGTGAGAAAAGGAGAAAATACTGGTTACTGAACAAGAATGAAATTGTGCTGTTTGGTAAAGATTTAATCTGTTACTAACCGAATATCTAAATATTCGATATTCTCGGTTTGCTGACCAATCAGCTTTCCAAGTTTGGTGGACATCCTGTCTCGAAATTGCTTTGAGTTGGCAGTCTGATACAGTTGTTTTGCTGAAGCTGGCAATATATCTAAATTTTGTTTGACATCCTCCAAAATATCCCCCCATTTAGTAGGATGAGCTAGATACGATCGAAGGATAAGCAATATTTCCTCCTTCCCGACTTTTACTATCTTTTTTCGGCGTTGGAGGAGGTTCCTGAAACCAAAATATGTAAAGGTAAGATAGCAATAAGGTCAGAGTAACAAATAAGAAAATAATGTCGGCCTTTAAATTATGCGTGGTACTAGCTATATAGTCTTCCGATGATCATTTACATAAAAAGTACATTTACGGTAAGTGCATTTTTTTTTTTTTGTTTTTTTTTTTTGGAAAAGAAGAGCTTATTTTATTATAACGTTAGTCACTCTTTCTATAATGATAGTATCAGTATTATTACATTAACTTACCTGCGCTTGATCCAGGTGTATCCATTTTCAGTTTACACGGTACATGCAGGGCACGTGGAAACCATGCAAAAGCTATTTTTAGCTGTCGGCGACATGTTACACTGTAAACTCCCGAAAGTATCGAGTAAAACCGGAATTTTATTTTAGAAATACGAATTTGTACACATAAAGTTTTTCAGCAACTAAAACATTAACATATTTATCTACATTCTCGATGAACGAGCTCATTTTCCTTCCAGATATGATTGACCATACAACAAGAGAGTTAATTCTGGCTGTTATACCAGCACTAGCACAACCACCACCTTATGCTTGGCAATACTTAAGTCTTATCTGTGATATGATTCTAGCGATAATGCGTCTACCACCTGATCCGTCATTTGACCTAAGGCATCGACTCTTCGCGAATGATGAAAATATGTATACAGGTCGGGATGTCTTTAGTGTATTTTCATTGCACAGATATCAGTTCTTTGAATTAACTGGCGAGACACCTGAAACGTTTCTGGAATTAGTGACTCTCATAAACCCTCTGGTAGAACATGCACATACCTTATCAGTCAGAAACAGAATCTTACTTTTTATGATATGGTTGAGGTCCTACCCCTGTTATTCAATGTTATCGTCAATGTTCGACATAAGTACAAGTACTGTGAAAGATGAAATAAAAAGTTTAGTTTCAATATTTGGAAACAAAATGAAGCATTTCGTTGTTTGGCCACAGCGTGAGGAATGGTTACGGCGCCGGGGTAAATGGGAGAAAATATTTAAGGCAGTTGGGGCAATTGACGGAACATACACGAGATCTTTCGGCCAGTCAATGAACCTCAAGAGCAATACTATTCTGGACACAGACATTTTCACGCAATTCACTCTCATATTATTGTTAACAACGACGGACAAATTGTACACATTGAAAGTGGCTTTTTAGGGCACCAAAATGACGCGCAGCAGTACCACTTAATGCAACAGATAGGAGCACAGCTTCCTTTTCCGGACGAGTGCGTACTGCTCGGGGACAGAATATATCCCAGTCGGTATCCAATTATATCCCCGTACTCGGCTGCTCAAATTGCACGGAAGTTTGGAGTGCAGCGAAGAAAATGTATTAAACTGAACCGATACATGCGAAGATAACGTGTTATCGTAGAAAACACAACTGCAGAATTGAAATGCTACAGAGCTATAGGGACATTGTGGAGGCACCCCAGAGTCATGCTGCCTGTTGTTGTTGGCATTTGTGCTTCGCTCGTTAATCAGAGAAAACAAATTGAACTGATATTATAGACTGTGTACCTTTTCTGATTATGCTACTTCAGTTATTAAAATAATGATACATATGAAACGGGTTTGCCTAATTTACTTTTACAACAAAGGTTTAATCTTTTACCTTTCAAGCTATGTAAATCATTTGAGACGGTATCCATTACCCAAGTAAACTTGGTGTCCGTCCTCGGCATTGGGAAAGATCGCACATGTCTATTAGCATTGAATTGATCAATCGTCAGTGGTATCGGCTACCCTTTGATATGGATATAGGTGACGTCATACTCTCCGAAATTATCAACAGTTGGCAATTCGAATATAAAATCTAAATTTTAAATTTCTTGCGAAGTGAGCAACGAAAGCTGGTAAACAGACTCTCGATAGCCGAAGCCAGCATAAGCGCAAAGACATCTGAACCTCACACGAAGGCCGTGGGAAAATGTATATTTCAGTTGGACCAAAGATAGGCTTTGCGATGTTTTCTTGAGGCAGTATGGAGACTACGAAGCGTTTGACTCGAATCATGAAGGTGTTTAAATTATGACCCGGTGTTTTTAAGATCAGAGCCGAATTTGAGCATTCCCTTTATCATCGTGTGTACAACTTCACCCTGTTATGGGGGGGGGGGGGGCGCGTTTTACTAAAGAACTTACGCAAACGCAAGTAAAAAAATCGTAAGTTTTTGCGTACGTCCAAAATTTGCGTTTTACTGAAAATTGCGTATCTAAATTTAAAAGTAAGTTTTCGCATAACTATGTTCAAAATATCATGTGTGGGTGAGAGCATAGGCCGTAACACTGAAAAAATAATCATCAAAGAGAAAGAAATTTGAGAAAAATAAAAACGTCAAAATTATCATCACAGCTAGCCGCAGTTATCAGTTTACGGCATTTCTTGACAAAATCTGTTGTTGTTTTTCTTTTTTTCACACTACGGTATCCATAGTTTTCAAGCGGCTGACATGAGATGACATAAAGTGCATGAAATGTAACTTAAATGCGAGTAAAGTAAAGAATAAAAGAGGTACAGAAACATTTATTTACACAAAGTTACGAAAGTGTAGTAAACCGATTTACAAATTTCGTAAATCTGAAGGCAGGCGTAATGTGCGTGAAGTTAGCTGCCAGTTGACAGTTGACAGTTGACGATTCGACAGCGAATTGGCAACTGTCAGCCAACATCACACTTCAGCTGCCACTTCACTTGTATAAAAATATCATTCGTTTATCGAATCGTCAACTGTAAACTGTCAGCTGGCTGCCAATTCGAACTTGATATGCTATAACAGCTAATTGTCAACTGTGAACCGTAAGCCAACTTCACACTTCAGCTGCCAATTCGTTTTTATAAAAGTATCATTCGTTTATCTAATTGTCAACTGTCATCTGTCAGCTGGCTGCCAATTCGAAATGAATATGCTATAATAGCGAATTGTCAACTGTCAACCGTAAGCCAACTTCACACTTCAGCTGCCAGTTTGTTTTTAATAAAAAATTTGTGTTTGAACCGAATTGTCAATTGTCAACTGTCAGCTGGCTGTCAATTCGCACTAAATATGCTATAACAGCGAATTATCAAATGTCAACCGTCAGCCAACTTCACACTTCAGCTGCCAATTCGTTTTTGATAAAAATTTTGTGTTTGAACCGAATCGTAAGCTGTCTACAGTCAGCTGGCTGCCAATTCGAATTGAATATGATTTATCAGCGAATTGTCAACTGTTAACCGTCAACCAACTTCATACCTCAGCTGGCAATTCTTTTGTAATAAAAATATTGTGTTAGAACCGAATTGTCAACTGTCAAATGTCAGCTGGCTGCCAATTTGAACTTAATGTGCTTTTAGAG
Source organism: Tridacna gigas (assembly GCA_945859785.2). Lineage (NCBI taxonomy): Eukaryota > Metazoa > Mollusca > Bivalvia > Cardiida > Cardiidae > Tridacna > Tridacna gigas. The sequence continues at coordinate 36,868,055 of OX244031.2, read as the reverse complement.
TGAATTGTCAACTGTCAACCGTCAGTCAACTTCACACTTCAGCTGCCAATTCGTTTTTATAAAAGTACCATTTGTTTATCGAATCATCAACTGTCAACTATCAGCTGGCTGCCAATTCGAAGTGAAAATGCTAAGAGAGCGAATTGTCAACTGCTGCCAATTCGTTTTTAATAAAAATACCGTGTTTGAACCGAATTGTCAACTGTCAACAGTCAGCTGGCTGCCAATTCGAAATGAATATGCCATAAGAGCGAATTGTCAATTGTCAACCATCAGCCAACTTCACACTTTAGCTGCCAGTTCGTTTTTATATAGTATCATTTGTTTATTGAATCGTCAACTATCAACTGTCAGCTGGCTGCCAATTCGAACTAAATGTGCTTTTAGAGCGAATTGTCAAATGTCAACCGTCATCCAGCTTCACACTTCAGCTGCCAATTCGTTTGTAATAAAAATACCGTGTTTGAACCGAATTGTCAACTGTCAACTGTCAGCGGGCTCCCAATTCGAAATGAAAATGCTATAAGAGTGAATTGTCAACTGTCAGCCAACTTCACACTTCAGCTGCCAATTCATTTTTATAAAATTATCATTTGTTTATCGAATCATCAACTGTCAACTGTCAGCTGGCTGCCAATTCGAAATGAATATGCTATAAGAGTGAATTGTCAACTGTCGGCCAACTTCACACTTCAGCTGCCAATTCATTTTTATAAAATTATCATTTGTTTATCGAATCGTCAACTGTCAACTGTCAGCTGGCTGCCAATTCGAATTGAAAATGCTAAGAGTGTGAATTGTCAACTGTCAACCGTAAGCCAACTTCACACTTCAGCTGCCAATTCGTTTTTGATAAAAATTTTGTGTTTGAACAGAATCGTAAACTGTCAACAGTGAGCTGGCTGCCAATTCGAATTGAATATGATTTATCAGCGAATTGTCAACTGTCAACCGTCAACCAACTTGATACTTCAGCTGCCAATTCGTTTTTGATAAAAATTTTGTGTTTGAACCGAATCGTAAACTGTCAATAGTGAGCTGGCTGCCAATTCGAATTGAATATGATTTATCAGCGAATTGTCAACTGTCAACCGTCAACCAACTTCATACCTCAGCTGCCAATTCTTTTGTAATAAAAATATTGTGTTTGAACCGAATTGTCAACTGCCAACTGTCAGCTGGCTGCCAATTCGAACTTAATGAGCTTTTAGAGCGAATTGTCAACTGTCAACCGTCAGCCAACTTCACACTTCAGCTGCCAATTCGTTTTTAATAAAAATGCCATGTTTGAACCGAATCATCAATTGTCAATTGTCAGCTGGCTGCCAATTTGAAATGAATATGCTATACGAGCGAATTGTCACCTGTCAACCGTCAGCCACCTTCACATCTCAGCTGCCAATTCATTTTTATAAAAGTATCAACTGCCAATTCGTTTTTAATAAAAGTACCGTGATTGAATCGAATTGTCAACTGTCAACTGTCAGCTGGCTGCCAAATCGAAATTAATATGCTGTAAGAGCGAATTGTCAACTATCAACTGTCAGCCAACTTCACACTTCAGCTGCCAATTCATTTTTGTAAAATTATCATTTGTTTATCGAATCGTCAACTGTCAACTGTCAGCTGGCTGCCAATTCAAACTGAAAATGCTAAGAGAGTGAATTGTCAACTGTCAACCGTCAGATAACTTCACACTTCAGCTGCCAATTCGTTTTTGATAAAAATTTTGTATTTGAACTGAATTGTAAACTGTCAACAGTCAGCTGGCTGCCAATTCGAATTGAATATGATTTATCAGCAAGCTTCACCTTTCAGCTGTCAATTCGTTTTAATAAAAATACCGTGTTTGAACCGAATTGTCAACTGTCATGTGAAGTTGGCTGACGGTTGACAGTTGACAATTCACTCTTATAGCATATAAAGTTCGAATTGGCAGCCAGCTGACAGTTGACAGTTGACAAATCGTTTCAAACGCGATAGTTTTTATCAAAAACGAATTGGCAGCTGAAATGTGAAGTTTGCTGACGGTTGATAGTTGACAACTCGTTGTTATAGCATATTAAGTTCGAACAGGCAGCCAGCTGATAGTTGACAGTTGACATTCGTTTCAAACACGATATTTTTAATTAAAAAACAAATTGGCAGCTGAGATGTGAAGTTGGCTGACAGTTGACAGTTGACAATTCGCTGTTATAGCGTACTACTCTTCGAATTGGCAGCCAGCTGACAGTTGACAGTTGACAATTCGGTTCAAACGCGATACTTTTTGTTAAAAATGAATTGGCAGCTGAGATGTGAAGATGGCTGACCGTTGACAGTTGACAATTTGCTCTTTTAGCATATTAAGTTCGAATTGGCAGGCAACTGACAGTTGACGGTTGACAATTCGTTTCAAATACGATATTTTTATCAAAAACGAATTGGCAGCTGGGGTGTGAAGTTGGCTGACGGTTGACAGTTGACAATTCGCTCTTTTTATCATATTAAGTTCGAATTGGCAGCCAGCTGACAGTTGACAGTTGACAATTCGTTTCAAACACAATATTTTTATTAAAAACGAATTGGCAGCTGAAATGTGAAGTTGTCTGACGGTTGACAGTTGACAATTCGTTGTTATAGCATATAAAGTGGGACTTGGCAGCCAGCTGACAGTTGACAGTTGACAATTCGGTTCAAACGCGGTTCTTTGTATTAAAAACGAATTGGCAGCTGTCATGTGAAGTTGGCTGACAGTTGACAATTCACTGTTATAGCATATTAAGTTCGAATTGGCAGCCAGCTGACAGTTGACAGTTGACAATTCGGTTCAAACGCGATACTTTTTATTACAAACGAATTGGCAGCTGAGATGTGAAGATGGCTGACCGTTGACAGTTGACAATTCGCTATTATAGCATATTAAGCTCAAATTGGCAGCCAGCTGACAGTTGACAGTTGACAATTTGGTTCAAACGCGATACTTTTTATCAAAAATGGAATTGGCAGCTAAGATGTGAAGATGGCTGATCGTTGACAGTTGACAATTTGCTCTTTTAGCATATTAAGTTCGAATTGGCAGCCAGCTGACAGTTGACAGTTGACAATTCCTTTCAAACACAATATTTGTATTAAAAACGAATTGGCAGCTGAGGTGTGAAGTTTGCTGACAGTTGACAGATGACAATTCGGTAAGATGTGAAGATGGCTGACGGTTGACAGTTGACAATTAGTTTCAAACATAATGTTTTTATAAAAAATGAATTGGCAGCTGAGATGTGAAGTTGGCTGACGGTTGACAGTTGACAATTCGCTCTTTTAGCATATTAAGTTCGAATTGGTAGCCAGCTGACAGTTGACGTTTTTGTTCATACACGATAATTTCATCAAAAACGAATTGGCAGCTGAAGTATGAAGTTGGCTGACGGTTGACAGTTGACAATTCGCTCTTATAACATATTCAATTCGAATTGGCAGCCAGCTGACAGTTGACAGTTTGCTTTAAGCGTTTAAAAAATTCCACTGGCAGCTGGATGAAAAATTTGAATAGGCAGCCACGTGTGAAGTTAGCTGACAGTTGCCAGCTGACAATTGAACTGTCAACCGTCAACTGTCAACGAACTTCACGAACGTCGTAGGCGTAAACTTACGATAATTTGTACGCAAAATCTTACGAATTGTTGGCAAAATGGTACCCGGCTCGGTACTCCAGTACGTAATACTGACTAAATCAGCGCTATGTCATATTTCCTAGGCTATATACAATATTTACGTAACAGTTATAGTCTTATATTATGATGTGGACGTATCGTAGATTTTATCTGGAACTCTTGCCTTGTTCGGTAGAAGTATGTGTTATAGAAATGTATTGCAAACTGACAGTTTCATCTGCAAGAGTACGCGACTCTTATCAAGAAAGAGAAACTTGCGAAGGTTCTTTTTTATCATAGTAAATGTACTATCATTATAACATGATAAAAATTATGATGATAAAAATAAGTCCAAAATCCAGTGTAAATGAAGTATAGTCTAGCCATTCTATAAAGTAATGTACGTGCAAAAAAATAAAACCCTTAGGTTTTCATCTCCAACTGTGGTAAATGAATTTAAAAAAAAAAATCATGATTACAAAAGAAGACGTGTGAAATTCATATGATTCATATTACGCATTAATTTGTTGGAATTTTATACAAATACGTATAATGCGTTGTCTGCGCTTGTCCTATTCTTCGAATATTGATCTGTCTGTTATGACACATCGCTATCCTCCACAAGATAAATATTATTACGCGGTCCTCATAACTCAAAACTCTGTAGAAAGCGGAAAATGGCTATGAATGATGTGTCTGTTGAGAAATCAAGCCTGATTTTGGCTCCAAATTTTCTCAAGACATAATAAGTAAAAACCGGAAAAATGTATTTAAGAGAATGTCATTGTTTACTGCAAATTTTTGTGTTTTTATACAATTTCTAGATATAGTTTTAAAAACCGTCAAAACAATATGTTGTGCATGCATAATAAAAAAGATATTAAATATTAACTCAATACAACCAATACAGCATGAATTCTGTTCTGAGAGTTCGTCAGTTGATGTACAAAGCAAGGGCACAAATAAGCTAAAAAGATTCATAAATCTCTCCAATTAGCGTTGTTTTGAATAAACCTATTGTTTATTTTCGAAATTCTCTACATCGATTGCCATCTTGAAAAGTAGTCCCGTTTTGTACCCAGTATGCTCAAATCAGTACTTGAAAAATGCCACCTAGCGGAGGATAATGCGTGTCTGAACGCCATATCTGGTCTCACATTAACGGAGTTTCCGATATCAATACGATCACTCCGTTATTTCAACGCCATAACTGCACCTTTTTTACTGTTTGTAACTGCAGTTTCTTTTTTTACGCGTGCCAATAAAAATAAAATGAGTATTATTCATATGTGTTTTAAAAGACATTTTGATTCATGCAAAAAATCTAAATTTGCACCTTTCATGCAACACCGCTAGAACAAATACAGCAGAAAGCCGGTCTCCTGTGTGTTTGAGGCTAATTACTCGTAGCGTGTACTCGTAAGTGACGTTGATGTATTGCAGAAGCCATTTAAATTCTAAACATGACTCTTGGTGATCAAGCAGACAAAAGCTGTCGAGATGATACTGCACAGAGTTTGCAGCCTGATCTTGGATTCCGCCATCAGCATAATCCGATTCTAACCTAGGACCAATATATTTGTTTCTAATTGTAGAAATGTATGTGTGTTGACCTGAAAAAAGGATAAATGTTATTCTTTGGTGGCGCAAGGGTGAATGCTCCTCTCGGGGCAACCAATAGGAATCCCGTTGCCAAGTTTTCATGCTAAGTTGATTGATACATATCTCCCGCACTATATGCTGTATACCTACTTTATTTTGACATACATTGCCAAATGGACACCTCGTAGCTAAGCGACCAAATAACTGTTTTCCAGACCACAAAATTCAGATCTGTACAAAAGGAAAACATTTGCAGACAACAAACTAAAATGTAACATCAATAATGGATTTTGCTTGGAAAAGGTAGAAGGAAGTTCACGCTTTAGACAAGTGTATCTATTCCTAACACTTTCACCGTAAACCCAGATACGAAACCGCTTCTTTTGACGTCTGATAAGGGTCCAAAGTAGTTGGCATTGTCAGCTGTGATGGGGGGCGGGGGAGGGCCACATGTCCATCACACTTTTTGACGCAGCACCTTTGTGTGTGTGGGGGGGGGGGGGGGGAAGATAAATAATGGGAAAAAATTATTTTCCTCTCCTAAAACGATTCTATCTTGATGATAAGTATTCACACTACACATAATAGAACCTTGAGCACAGATAACTTCGACAGGTATAGAATATATACTGATTTTTTTTTTTAATTTACCTTTAAGTCCGTGTAGATACAAGGAATTTCCAGCAGTCATGTAAAAGACCGTTATAGCAACGTGGCAATGACGTATACCTTGGTTTCATGGCAGTAACTTTTGTTGACAAAAACAATTTTAGATCCCATATTCGCCAACCATTCTAAATTGCAGTCTTTGTCTTGAACTCTTGCACTCTTGGAGTTACTCGAAATTTTGAAAGAAACCCAATTTCTGAGTAGCTAAGCCATTTTGTTTAGCCAATCAGTAGTTCCGTTTGTTTTAAATTTTGAAAATTTTGAGAATTAGTCTAAGAATGTCAATAAAGAATGATTGGTGAGTACCAGTCCGGGGTCCGTATTTACCAACAATTCTTTACAACATTGTTAGTCTCAAGAATTTTCTAAATTTGAAAGTAACAAAAGTTCTTTTAGCTAAATCAAATGATTTAGCAAGTCAGAAGCTGCGTTACCTTCTAAACTTAGAATAGTAAAAGAATATTCTTGAGAACGGCTGGTGCATAGTGCTCAGAGTTTGCAGAAAAAAGTTCCTATTTAACCGAGACTTTCCTATATTTTACATTGGACTGCAATGACCATAAGCACAAATACAGTCTTTGACCATAAGTATTGGTGAAAATAAGATGTCTGCATCGGGTAGGAATGTAAAATAACCTATCTAGGTAGATAACTAGACACCAAAACCTAATACTTACGTAGTCTAATATCACAGGGCTGTCGCGTCGAGCCTTATGGTGACGGTACTCCTCGTCTGCAATATCCGGTTAGAGTCTCCTTTACTAACAAATGGGTCGGAAGGCAGCTGATTGTGAGATCGGATATAGAAAATAGAAATAGATAGGTTGATTGGGATTAAAGAAAGTAATGCTTACAGTTTTTTGAAGCGGTACGAACAAAGTGGTGATAAATACACTAGACAAAGATCGGATTGGCCGAGAGACTTCAGAGAACCGGACTCTGACCGACTGTCACATTGTGTAGAAAAAAAAATGCAGCGCAGACTTTGTCAGAGACTACCCATGTTTTTAACCAGGGTATTAACAGGCTCTTCTCTCATAGGACAATAGAAAGGAAACTTCATTCAGGTGGATTTCACGTGCGCACATAGATAAGGATCAGAATTCGACAAGAGAAATTGCATTGCTGTTTCCGAGGAAACTTGCATAAATCAGTGGATACATAGTAGAATAAAGTGATTTTAGTAATGAATGTTAGGTTGGTTAGGAGTCACGAGTTAGTGTAGGGAAAATTGATCAGGATTCGCGAGTTAGTGTAAAGAAAATTGATCAGGACTGGCGAGCTAGTGTAGGGAAAATTGATCAGGATTCGCGAGTTAGTGTAGGGAAAATTGATCAGGATGCGCGAGTTAGTGTAAAGAAAATTGATCAGGATTCGCGAGTTATTGTAGGGAAAATTGGTCAGGATTCGCGAGTTAGTGAAAAGAAAATTGATCAGGATGCGCGAGGTAGTGTGTGTAGAAAAGTAGGAGAAGAGAGGCTGACTGACATTTTGAGATAAAATTAATGATCTGGGCATTTATTCTGTTCAAGATTTTCGAAGACAAAACGGATTAGAATTGTTCAAAATAAATATGAGCCATGCTGTGTGAAAAGGGAACATAATGCATTTGCTAAAAGTATCGACCCAGGTCAGCCTGCGCACTCCGCGCAGGCTAACCTGGGTCGAAACTTTTCGCTATTGGTCAATTTTCTGAATGTCCATGGATCAGTTTACCGTATGATTAAGTCAATCATTAAAATAAAGATTTCTTTACATATTCATAATTATGTAATGTCTTGATTGGTATTATGCATTACAGAGATGCATTAGGCTCAATTTTTTTTGTTTAGAAATAGCAGCAGTTTCAGTTGCTGAATGCGAAATCATACTTCATGTTTTACATGTTTTAGTCCAGAAAATATGCATGGTGCTTAAGGATCTCAGACCCTTGCTCTTGCTTCCACAGTGTTTGTCTGCTACTTCTTTATTGGTATTTTCTGATAAAAACATTGTACCGAAGGAGGTTAAAAATGATAGGCGTTAATGGCTGTTGATCGATTGATTCGATTGAATGGCGTTTTACGCCGCTTTCAACATTACTTCAGTCATATAGCAACAGCTCACATAGTTGAGCTCACATAGCCATGCTCTGTGAAAAGGGGCTTAATGCGTCTGCGAAAAGTATCGACAGTCCTCGCAGGCTGACCTGTGTCGAAACTTTCCGCTTTTGGTCAATTTTCTATATGTCCAAGGAGCAGTCTACCTCGTGACTGAGTTTGTTGTGTAAAAACAGTGGCTATTATGGATCCATAACTATGCGATGACTTAATTGGTATCATGGATCACGGGGATGCATTAAACCCACTTTTTACGAGCGCATGGCTCATTTATATAAGAAGTAAAGTTTATATATTTGGTGATGGTAGAGTTATACAATTCTTGTAAGAATTGTATAACTCTACCAGCACCAAATATATAAACTATTATTATTATTGTTTGAAAATATATAAACTATTATTATTATTGTTTGAAAATCCATGAAAAGGTGTGAAAACAGTCTGGCAAAAGTAGACATTACTTATAATTCAAGCAATGATTCCCCCTGGAATTTTTTCCCTTATTTTACTTCAAAAGTGGTTCTGCTTTAAAAGAAAATACAAAGTCGTCTGCATTTCTCATGCTCTGGTAAAAGAGGATTTAATGCATCTCTGTGATGTATTAACTCTTTACCACACAATCACGGGTTTTAACGACCCTGAAAAGAAAGCCTTTGGAAAACATTGTTAGAAAAGGAGAAAATGCTGGTAACCAGCATTTTCTCCTTTTCCCACAATGGTTTCTAACCTTTCCAAAACAATATTCAATTTTTGAGTCACATTTATCTTGTCGTCTGCAAATGCTTTCAATTTGGTCACGTCTAAAATTTTGTTCTTTGATAAAGGGTTAAACCAAGCAAGTCATCACACAACTATGGACTCCTAAAATCGTATTAGTCTAACAATCGTTTGGATCTAGAGGTTGAATGGTCTTTTGTTATGCAGAAAATTTAAAAATAACAACAAGTTTCTGTTCATGTCAGTCTGTGCAGACTGCGAGGACTGCGCCGGTGTCATGCAGAGAAATGACCCTCCCCTACAAAATGACCCATGGGTCATTTCACTACGTAGAGGAATAACTCTACGTAGTGAAATGACCCATGGGTCATTTTGTAGGGGAGGGTCATTTCTCTGCATTACACCGGCTGACATGGATCGATACTTTTTGCGGATGCCTTAAGTCCCCTTTTCATAACGCATGGGTCATGTTCATTTGCAATCGTGACGAGATGATAAGTACCGTCAGGAGAGATATAAACTTGTCATTAGCTAGACATTTCAGTGAAACACTAATCCATTAAGCGTCAATCTCCAAAGGGTTGACAGTCTCTAGATGTATTTTTAAGCCAGAATCGTGTGAGTTTTTAGTCATGGCGTGGTTCCTAGGCGTTTATCCGGCGTCCTTTCATCCGTTAAAATTTTACTTAGTAACGTGCAAGTCCGCATTTTGTTTTTGGTCTGATTCTTATGATATTGTTAACTTTGTTTATATCACTAGGAGCTTGAAACCCCATGACAGGTGCTGGGAGGGGAGTTCAGGGAGATTAATTCACAAGGGACAATATGTTATTTGAAGTTTGAACATTACATTTCTTGTTTCCGACCTACAAAGCCATATTCTGACTTAATTTATTAGCTGGAGATTGAAGTCTGTTTACAGAAAAATCCAACGACCGGTTTTGGAAGTAAGGTCATTTGGTCATCAGTTCTTTTCCACGGCCAAAGACAAAGATCACTGTCTGTATGCCTAATTCCATACCAAAATTCAGATTGGTCTTGATTTTCCACAATGTCTGTAGTACAAACACGACAAGACTTACACTTCTCAATCGCCTGCCTCGACGTCAGTCGCTAGGAGCAAAAAGTTTGACTCGTGAAATTATTTTCGAACTGAAAAGAGCTACTATTTGACCAATGAAAATTCATGTTTCAATTCTAAACTCCCCATGGAGTCGCACTATTACATCAAGCTGGGGAGTTGTTACCAAATTTAGATCAAAGAAATATGTTTGTACATGTGATTTGTAACGTGTCAAGGCATTTGGGGAAAGTTTCATAACAGTCTTATTATGGGACCAATGAAATGTTTTGTCTCATGACAGGAAGATGAAGCGTAATGTAATCAAAGTAGCGAAGGAAACCGACGATGTTCCTTTCTAAACCGTTTGTTGCATTTTGTACTGATTAGTCGTTTTTGTCTTGTATCCATTTCTTTTCAAGCCAATAAAAGTTACAATTTCTGTCGCAAGAGAGACACATAACTTTGTAAAAACCTATTACAATAGTGGACTGTATGGATTTAACGTCAGATATCAAGTACCTGTCCAGTCTAAATTTGATTTATATTCTATCTGGAATGGCAATTTTCAGTTGGCTTCAGCATGCAAAGAGGGAAATAACGCAATATCACCTTGTCGAATACCCACCGGGGGCCCTAAGCTAAGCTTCACTCTACCGAAATCATATAGACATCGTGGGGCTGAATTCATCATTCTATGTGTAGTTTTTATCACAAATTATTAGACAACTGACAATCATAGTAACGTTTTAATATCGAAATCGACATTCCCAGACATTTAATTGTGTTTGTCTGCAACGTGGCATATTTGTACAAACACGCTCAGTAAGACTATCCCAAACATTTGCGTCAAAAAAAAGATAAAATTTATAATTGTATAAGTCACAAATGAAGGATTTTAATTTCCTTTTGCTTTCAACCCATTCTTCTGTAAATTATATAATATACTGACGGGGTAAAGAAACTCTTCACACGACACTAGTTTATTAAATTTTATCAACAATAGTAAAAAAGGTTATTTCATTTCACGAAGTTATTACTTCGCCATCAGTACAGCATTTTAGAAAACAATTCATAGCCATTATTTGTCAATAGTCAAATTCTTTCAGCCTAGTCGATAGAATTTCTTTTATCAAGTCAGTACCGTGTAAGACCAGCGGTATTGACTATTACAGCGGTTAATCTCCTCTTCATAGACCCACACCAATTCCGTAGCAGATACCGGAGAATCCTGTCCCATTCATGTCGAACAGCTGCCGGTAGTCTCTGTCTTGTTCTTGGCCGATTTTGACGTTTACGTAAACGTTGTCCAGTGTAGTCCCATGCGTGTTCTATCGGGTTGCAGTCCGGGGAACATGATGGCCAGGGAATAACATTGATGTTTTTGGCAATTAAGTGGTCCTGGGTGACACGTGCAACGTGTGGTGTAGCATTATCGTGCTGCACCGTCAACCCCTGACGTTGTTGAAACATTGGAATAGTAACAGGATCTAGGACTTGATCAATATAGTGTCTAGCGGTAAGATTACCTTGACAAACCACTAAGTTGGATTTAAATCTATGGTTGATGGCCCCTACACCATAATGCTCCCTCCACCGTAGCGGTCATACTCAAACACACAGTTATTGACGTAACGTTCATTTCGCAGTCTATACACCCGTACACGACCGTCAGCACAAAATAAATTGAAACGTGTCATTCCAACGATCATGGAGATGGTTACGAGCCCACAGAAGACGCTGTTGGCAGTGTCATCTCTTTAAAATTACTCCACGGTATGGTCTTCGACATCGTATTCCCTGTTCCAAAAAACGATTTCTAACAGTGTAACGACTTACAGGCCCACCACGATTACCGATCACTAAATGAGAAGTTGATTCTGCCGTCGCAAATCTATCACGTAAATGACGTTGACGTATATAATTATCCTGTCTCCTGGATGTCACACTAGGCGCACCTGAACGTGGCCTATCGGCAGATGATCCGGTGTCCCTAACGCGTCGTACCAGACGTGTAATTGTGGATGTAATTGTGGATCTTACGACGTTAAACCGTCTTGCAACGCGGTATTCACTAAGTCCACATTCCAGCACGGCTAAGGCGCGAGCCCTCTCTTCATTATTTTGAGGTGGCATCTTTGATAATTGTTACTTCTCTGATATTTTTTTCAAAATAAGGACTGTACATCCACCAAAACATCATCTTCGCAAGCCAAGGTGACGATCACTACGTGGATCTTACCCCTTGGCTGATCGAATCGAAATTTGTTAGCACGGCGACGCGCCACCTACTGGACTTTGACTGTTATCACCCCTAGATTTACGTCATCGAAAACCAATCAAATGTCGCATAACATAACTCTTTCGGCCTTTCGTTGACTATGGCCAAAGACTTGTTTACCTTTCTAGGTGTTGGGCTATGATCTGTTCAGGGCTTCGGTGTTGTTGTTTTAACGGGGCTTCTTGACAATTGGCCACCAAGGTTTGGTTGAATTATGGTTTGTTCAGCATGCTTTCTCCGTAATTCGCCAACAATTTACTTTCTTTCAGATCGCAAACTTGACAGGCGATTTATCAAGTCAAAATCTATTTTCGAAATCTTGTTAAGTTTCGCAAGCAAAAGCCACACACTTACTTTGACAGTCCATCATCTGGTGTTGGGATGTATCCCAAAACTTCATTTAATTGATTTGTGACCGTGAATGCTGAAGAAAATATTTTTCGTCTGTATTTTGTTGGTTATAATTCTCAACATATCCGATAACTTTCTCCTGTGGTCATTTTTATTTACATTCTGCTGATGTTGGATAGCAAATGTAACGCGCTATTTGATTGGTGCTTTCAGTCCTGACTGCAACCAAGGATTATACGTATCGCGAAGCTAACAAATTTCGACTCGGTCAGGCAAGGGGTAAGATCCACGTAGTGATCGTCACCTTGGCTTGCGAAGATGCTAACACATGTGCACGAATAATTTTGCGAAATGAAACACGGTTTTAGTGCACGGGCTTCACGCGGGATTCGTGACGGTGACCATTGTTTGAGCCAGTAGAATAATCAGATTGACCAATATTCCGTATACACATTAGACAGTCAAAGTATATATAAAATTTGACGGGGTCGTCTGCTTTGGTTCATAAGTTTTGTAATAAATCGGTAATTTGAGGTGAGGCGTTATTTATTCACTTGAGTATAGTGACTTGCTCATTCTTCCATTTTTTTTTTAATTTGTCAATTTCATAGAGAAAATCGGAATGATTATAATAATTGTTAACATTGACATAAATCTAAAAATAGGAAGAAGGGCAATCTAAACATCCTAACATTGACATTCCTATTGCTTTTGCGGACAGTGTACAAGCGCCTAGCCGGGGTTTTTATATCATCACAGACCTTGATGAGATCCATTGTCCAACCTAAATTTGATGAGACTCAGTGTCTAGCTCTAAGCTAGATAAGACTCGGTGTCTGGCTTAAATCTTGACGAGATTCAGTGTCTAGCCTACAGCCTGATGAGATTCAATGTCTATATTACGGCTGATTGAGACTCAGTGTCTAGCCTAAATCTTGAAGAGACTCAGTGTCTACCTTAATGCTTGATGAGACTCAGTCTGTAGCTTAAATCTTGCCGAGACTCAGTGTCTAGCTTAAATCTTGATGAGACTCGGTGTCTACCTTAAAGCTTGATGAGACTCAGTGTGTAGCTTCAATCTTGACGAGACTCAGTGTCTAGCTTAAATCTTGATGAGACTCAGTGTCTAGCTTAAATCTTGATGAGACTCAGTGTCTAGCTTAAATCTTGATGAGACGCAGTGTCTAGTTCAATGCTTGATGAGACTCAGTGTCTAGCTTAAATCGTGACGAGACTCAGTGTCTACTTCTAAGCTTGACAAGCTTAAATCTTGACAAGGCTCAGTGTGTAGCTTAAATCTTGACGAGACTCAGTCTCTAGCTTAAATCTTGATGAGACTCAGTGTGCAGCTTTAATCTTGATGAGACTCGGTGTCTAGCTTAAAGCTTGATGAGATTCAGTATCTAGCTTAAATCTTGCCCAGACTCAATGTCTACCTCAAAGCTTGACAAGACTCAGTGTGTAGCTTAAATCTTGATGAGACACAGTGTCTAGTTTAAAGCTTCATGAGACTCAGTGTCTAGCTTAAATCTTGATGAGACTCAGTGTCTAGCTTAAAGCTTAATGAGACTCAGTGTCTAGCTTAAAGTTTGATGAGACTCAGTGTCCACCTAAAAGCTTGAGGAGACTCAGTGTCTAGCTTAAATATTGATGAGACTCCATGTCTACCTTAAAGCTAGATGAGACTCAGTGTCTAGCTTCAATCTTGACAAGGCTCAGTGTCTAGCTTAAATCTTGATGGGACTCAGTGTCCAGCTTAAATATTGACAAGACTCAGTGTCTACCTTAAAGCTTGACAAGACCCAGTGCGTAGCTTAAATCTTGACGAGACTCAGTGTCTAGCTTAAATCTTGATTATACTCAGTGCGTAGCTTAAATCGTGATGAGACACAGTGTCTAGTTTAAAGCTTGATGAGACTCAGTGTCTAGCTTAAATTTTGACGAGACTCAGTGTCTAGCTTAAAGCTTAATGAGACTCAGTGTCTAGCTTAAAGTTTGATGAGACCCAGAGTCTAGCTTAAAACTTGAGAAGACTCAGTGTCTAGCTCTAGGCTAGATAAGACTCGGTGTCTGGCTTAAATCTTGACGAGATTCAGTGTCTAGCCTACAGCCTGACGAGATTCAATGTCTGTATTACGGCTTATCGAGACTCAGTGTCTAGCCTAAATCTTGAAAAGACTCAGTGTCTACCTTAATGCTTGATGAGACTCAGTCTGTAGCTTAAATCTTGCCGAGACTCAGTGTTTAGCTTAAATCTTGATGATACTCGGTGTCTACCTTAAAGCTTGATGAGACACAGTGTGTAGCTTAAATCTTGACGAGACTCAGTGTCTATCCTAAATCTTGATGAGACTCGGTGTCTACCTTAAAGCTTGATGAGACTCAGTGTGTAGCTTCAATCTTGACAAGACTCAGTGTCTAGCTTAAATCTTGATGAGACTCAGTTTGTAGCTTAAATCTTGACAAGACCCAGTGTCTACCTTAAAGCTTGACAAGACTCAGTGTCTAGCTTAAATCTTGACGAGACTCAGTATCTAGCTTAAATCTTGATGAGACTTAGTGTGTAGTTTTAATCTTGATGAGACTCAGTGTCTAGCTTAAAGTTTGATGAGATTCAGTATCTAGCTTAAATCTTGCCGAGACTCAGTGTCTACCTCAAAGCTTGACAAGACTCAGTGTGTAGCTTAAATCTTGATGAGACACAGTGTCTAGTTTAAAGCCTCATGAGACTCAGTGTCTAGCTTAAATCTTGATGAGACTCAGTGTCTAGCTTAAAGCTTCATGAGACTCAGTGTCTAGCTTAAAGTTTGATGAGACTCAGTGTCCAGCTTAAAACTTGAGGAGACTCAGTGTCTAGCTTAAATATTGATGAGACTCAATGTCTACCTTAAAGCTAGGTGAGACTCAGTGTCTAGCTTCAGTCTTGACAAGGCTCAGTGTCTAGCTTAAATCTTGATGGGACTCAGTGTCCAGCTTAAATATTGACAAGACTCAGTGTCTACCTTAAAGCTTGACAAGACCCAGTGCGTAGCTTAAATCTTGACGAGACTCAGTGTGTAGCTTAAACCTTGACGAGACTCAGTGTCTAGCTTAAATCTTGATTATACTCAGTGCGTAGCTTAAATCTTGATGAGACACAGTGTCTAGTTTAAAGCTTGATGAGACTCAAAGTCTAGCTTAAATTTTGATGAGACTCAGTGTCTAGCTTAAAGCTTAATGAGACTCAGTGTCTAGCGTTTGATGAGACCCAGTGTCTAGCTTAAAGCTTGAGAAGACTCAGTGTCTAGCTTAAATCTTGATGAGACTCAATGTCTACCTTGAAGCTTGATGAGACTCAGTGTGTAGCTTAAATATTGACGAGACTATGTGACTAGTTTAAAGCTTGATGATACTCAGTGTCGAGCTTAAAGCTTGACGAGACTCAGTGTCAAGCTTAAAGCTTCAGGAGACTCAGTGTCTAGCTTAAAGCTTGACGAGACTCTGTGTCTGTTTTAAAGCTTGAAGATATTCAGTGGCTCGCTTAAAGCTTGGTGAGACTAAGTGGCTCGCTTAAAGCTTAAAAAGACTCAATCATGATGCTGCCAAGGCTCATTCCCTGTTATAAGCATCTTATCCTCCAGTTATATACTTCCATTCCTGCTTGCATCTACAGTAAAGGAATTGGATATTAAAGTACTTCTTCGTAAAACATAGATCGTGTCATAATTGATGATAATTATATAACATAAAACATGGATGTTCGAAAAAGATATTAATCGTGCTCTGTGAAAAGGGGTCTTAATGAACCTGCCAAAAAAAAAAAAAAAAAAAAGAAGTAAATAAATAAATTAATTAAAAGATAAAAAAGATATCGACTCATGTCACGCTGCGCAGTTCGAACAGGCTGACCTGGGTCGAACCTTTTTGCTGTTAGTCAATTTTGTGCATGTCTTAGGATCGTTCTATCTCAGGATTTAGCTGGTTGTTAGACAAATAGGTTTTATGGGTCCATAATTATGTGATGACTTGCTTGATATCATGCACCACGGAGATGCATTAAATCCGCTTTTACCAGAGAATGGTTCTTGGTTGTGTGTATTTGACTGAGCGACTCTGAGTAAGGTTCTCTAAGCCTCCAGGGTGCTCTTGGGTGAAATGAAGAAAAGCGAATCTTTAAAAGAAATAAGGAAATTAAAAATATGTGAAATAGGTTTATTCAAACTTTATGAAGAGACTATTAGTTACTATTGCAGGACGGCTTCAATATAAAATGCCCCGAAAAAGATAGGAAACTTGATCCATAAAACAACTACTTGTGCTGACAATATCTTCCTCTGCTCTAGCTTTAGGCACATGGTATCGCATTATCTCCCGCTAGATGGCATTCTACAAATACACGTCTATCTAATTTGGGCATCCTGGGTACAGAAGCGGAGTAATTTTTCAAAACAACAACCGTGACTTTGAATTTCAAATGAAATAAACGTTTACTCAATAAAACGCTACCTGGTGCCATTTATTCAGCTATGATCGGCTAGCATGTAACTTATGCACCGACCATTTATTAAAATAGCCCCTACATGCTTTCGTAATAGGCTAATAGCTTCGATATAAGCCCTACTTTTCCCAGGTATACGGGGATGTGTGATGCGTCATAGCAGATAGGTCGAATCTTCGAAGAATATGACATGCGCAGACAACGCATGGTATCGAGCTTAAAAAAGGGACTTTAGCAATCTCAGGTTTATATGAAACGTTACATTTTCGTCGACACAAATGGCCATTAGACGGCAACCTGAGTTTTGAATGATTGCTCATGACGATAAATGTGTGTTAGTAAAATATGCATGGCTAGAAGTGATTATTTTAATTCAAATTATCGTCAGAAGCTGTATTTCAAATCAGTTTTACAGGAAATTAAATCAATTTCGCTGTAATTGTGTTTATCTACAGGAAAAGTCGAATAATTAGATTACATTTTTTTGTCTGAAGAATTAATCACGATGGAATTTAAATTGGTATTTAAGCTTATATTACTTCGACTTGAATTGAGTCTAAATCACATTGCTTAGATTCTTTAGGAAGCCTTTTATAGACGCTTTCTCTCTCCTTTTTTGGTTTGAGATACGTATCTAGATTGTTTGAGTTCATAGAAGTTAGCATTATTATAAACCGTGGTTTTGTTTTTTCTCCTCTATATTGCAAATGGGATTTCTTCTCAAGACATTTAAAAACAATGTCATGTCTACTTTATGGTAATCACTGGTTTATAGTATTGCCTTGTTCACTATGTGCTTTAACCCTTTTGCTGAACGCAACTCAAGGACCTTTTGCGGAAAGTGAAGATCAAGATCAGGCTGTACGGAACGTATAGTCTGATCTTGGGTCTACCCCGTCCAATAAGTGAGATATCTTTCCACATTTGAAATAGCAATATCTGGATTTTTACTATTGGCTTGAAAGTTTCATTTCACCTACATGTATTTAGCAGGATAAGGGTTAAAAGAGCGAAAAGACCTTGAAGACCGGGAACTAGATTTTCAGTGCCTTGTTTAGAAAATGAAGTTTACAAATGAACTTTGCGTATTTATATCCATCGCGTTTCGAAAGTTATAAAACAAAAAACAAAAAAAACAAAAACTGAATAGTAACATTCAATTGTCATATAGTGGAGCAATCTACTGCATGGAAGGATTTGTCATAGACTAAGTTCAATAGGAAATACCTACAAGTAACAATGTACAGTATTAGATAGTGTTCTCACATCATCAAAAATCTCAGTTACTGTTAAAAACTTGGACGGTAAAATGGGAAGCAATACTGAAGCACATTTTGTAACAATAAAATCTCGATTATATTTTTGCAAGCTGTAAATTGTAGTATTGCTCTCGATTATTTGCACATACTGTAGTTCGTAGTGTTGCTCTCGATTTCTGAATATGCTGTTTTCTTTTTTGCTAGATTATTGTAACATCCTGTAGTTCGTAGTATTGATCTCTATTATTGGCACATGCTTCAGTTCGTAGTATATTTCTCGATTATTTGATGAATATAATTAGTAGTGTGGATTTTGTTTATCCAAATACTTTGTGATATTTATTAATTGCTCAAACTGTTGTTCGTAGCACTGATCTCGATTATTTGAAACTGTTGTAGCTCGTAGAACTATTCTCAGTCACATGAAAACGCTGTATTTCGTATTTGTATTATTAATCTTACACCTTTAAATAGACTTTTGTTAATGGTATAAATCTTGGTTACTTGCACGTGCTGCAGTTCGTTCAACTGACAAGAACGTGGACGTTTAGAAGTAAAGTGATATTCTTACAGCTCATATTGTTAAAATTCACAACCCTAGATCCTGAATATGCTTAAAATTGTCACAACCTGTTAATTGAATGTAAGGGTAGCCTACTTCAAAACATAAGGGCAGCCTGCTTCCAAAGTGTTTGGAAACTTTGAACTGGCCTTGAACATACATGAATGAATTAGCTGTCGCCGTGATGTGACTGAAACAATGTTAAAAAAAACGGCCAAAATCACTATCCGGAAGAAGATGCACACCCAAGTTATTTTGACTTTGTTTCAATGGGCGTAAACTATAGACTTTTGAGATTACCTAATAACATTCCACATGTCGTGTACAACGAAGTATAAGTAAATTCTCTTACCTAATTTGGGTCCACAGAGAAAATCAAAGCGATGTTAATTTAATACTTCTTAAGCTGAAATCGTGTTATCCTTTGAGCGCCTTTATAAATGAAACAGATATATTCAGTTGTGAAAGGAAAATGTCTTGAACCCTTTTAGTGGTACAAAAAAAAAGGCTTTTGCGAGCAGAATAAATCAAAAGAATGTGGCTTTCTGATCTCGGATCCATGTCGTCCACTCCTTTATTCAAGACTACAAGATGCAAAAAGTTCCGTCCTACATTCAGCTAATTATATTGTATCCAACGAAAAAGGTCGATTTTATAAATTTGTCGCTGAAGAATTTATCCCGTAACAAAACGAAGCAGGCTATTGAAAACATGGATAAGGGAAAAAATGCTACTGACCAGCATTTTCTCCTTGTCCTACAATGTTTTTTACCCTTCCCAAAGTAAATTCTATCATTTGATTCATATTCAATTTGTCGTCTGCAAGTGCTTTCAATATGGATGGGTCTAAAACTTTGTTCGTTGGTAAAAATAAGGACGAAAGGGTCAGCCGTCCACTGAGGTTTGGATTCATCCTTTATCTTGCAATATGACGCTATCATTGTAACCTCTAAACCTTTTAGAGCCTGTTTGTCGATATTAACTGAGAATAGTAAATCTCCAACAGTAAAATGTTCATCGGAGAGTATATATCAAGATCATACTGCAGGGACGTGCCGTCTAATCTTGGTCTACAATTTTATCTACGAAATATCAGTGGTGGCGATTAGAAGGATACCAGTTAACTTTCAGTACAACTGAAGATGACGATGAGGATGCACGAGTTTTATAAACTACTGTTTCCAAGTCAGTGCACAATTTTCCCAAGCTATCGTAAAAATTTTCTAAAATATTGCTTTGGTTCACAATCAATTACAATATACTAAATGATATGTTTCATCAGGTCATAGGCTTAAGGTATGTGGTGTATTAACCCTTAGGCTGGTAAGTGCGACTGACGATCCTTTTGCTGACAGTGTAGATCAAGATCAGCCTGCACAAAACGTGCAGTCTGATCTTGGATCTACACTGTCCGATAAGGAAATACCCCCCTCCCCCAAAGAATACCTTTGAAATAGCAAAATCTGGGTTGTACTATGGGCTTCAAAGTTCCATTTCAATTGTTTCAATTTCACATAAGGATTTATGTTCAGAATATTATCTATTTAGCCCTAAGTAAAGGTAAGAATACTTAATCTTTAACACTTCATGACAGCTTGGTTTTGCAAGCTTTTTGCGCCCTTGCACTTCCTGTAGCCATTTTCCTTGTATCCATTTTTTCAATGGATGCCCTTTGTCCATTGCGCTAGACATATTTCTCCTGCATCCAAGAAGTCAAGAAGTAACGATTTCCTTCCATGTGTTAAGTTGAGGTCTTTTTACATAGCACTTTTGGCTGATTGAGTATAAATTCCTGTAAGTACATATACTGCTGTATGACCTCCAGATGCGATGCAAATCCGACAACTGGCCAGATTTAAAAACTGTAGTACTGCAAAATGAAACGTGCGTTACGCAGTAGTTACTACATGTTAACGCAGTAAATGTGTTGCCACTGTCAGAATTCTCGCCAGAAATAAAAAAAAAAGTATACGCTCAGATATATCTTGACGAAGGCTATAAACCCAATATTAAAACCTCCAATAATTTACAATTTGTTGTAGGTCCAGGGTATCTCAGGCAGGAGTTGAGGCAGGAGTGCTCACACACACACACTATATGTTTTATCAATTCAGCTTCTTTTCTGTATAGAAAATTTTCGAGGTTTTGATCGATGAAAACAGCAACATTGCACGTACAATATGGAATAATACTGCATACAATGTATCTACGAGACTTGGAAAAAAAGTTTCTTGGGAGAGTCAAACATAAATTTACAATACATCTCAGCACACACTTTGCATCAACAATGTTGATAAATGAGCGTGATGATTATACATTTATCACGAGGCTTTCAAATGTTATCGGCTATACTTCCTCCCATTTTTCATTGTATAAAAGGTTTATAGGATATTGAGCATCATATCATACATTCAAACGTATGTAATAAACAGTCAAAGTAGGTCAGATCATGAATTACAAATGTACTCATAAATCCGGATTTCCCATCTTATAAAGATCATAAAAAATATGATAACGTATAATTTATACTATTTCGTCTATTCGATGCTTACGTTTGGGGTCATTATGGCTCGCTGTAAGAGTAGTAAGAGAATCCGACAGTTAATAGAACATAACATAACATAACATAATTTCATTATGATTTTACAAAGTACATCGTCGGTTGCACATACAATATACAGCACTGCCGTCGTGGTACATGGATATATCAAGATGTTACGGAAAGAAATAGGTCTAGAAGTACGTTAAGTAGAAATGAACGAGCTGTAGAGAGTGACCATTCTAAAAGCTATAAATCTGGTATTTCCAGTCTTTCTTGCGGTAGCAAGTTAGACATAGACTGCAGTTTTCTTGATAATGTATTTGTCCTCGGATTTTAATAGGTTAATACATTTGTGCATAGATGGAAGATTTTGAAAATAAACATGCAAAAAAGGAAACATCTGTGTCCAAGTTCACTATAGCATGGACATGAAAATAAAAAGTGGTAATAGTTGTCAATGTCTATTGCATTACAGCAAGGACAAAATCTTTCCGATCGGGGTATGGGAGGGGGGGTTGCTTTATCTGGCAGTTTCGATTCCTAAGTTAAGTGACGAAAATCTGAGTCTTGTAAAATAAATTCTCAATTCTCCTGATACAACTGATGTCACTTGTGTTAGACAGAGAGACGCATTTCAATGGAAAATAGAATAGAAAAGAAAAGAAATTTACTTTAAAATTTGAACTGGGTATTTACGTTTTCCAATATTTTTAGAGCTTGCAAGATGAAACCATGTACCAAAGATCAAAACGACATTATTTTGGTACCTATTTCAACAAGGGCTAGCTATTATTTTGTATATACAATATAACTTGCATAACCGTAAAACCATTGTATTGCCTAGTAGATCAATAAGTACATTCCAACGTAGAAAATAATGACAGCGAGGGAAGGACATTCGAGCAAGTGGTCCTTAGAATGCAAAACACCCGCAATGAACAGTTTTCCTGGGTGACAAAAATGGAATAATGGTTTTTTTTTTGTTTTGTTTTGTTTTGTTTTAATTTTAAATTATCGGACAGGGTCGATCCAAGTTCAGACCATACGTTTCGCACATTTTGTGCAGTCTGGTCTTGATCCAAGCTGTCCATCGAAGCAAATAAAGTTGCACTGAAAGGAAAAAATGATAATCCATACTTTTGTTTTCAACATACTAGGTATTTAACGTCCTTGAACAATTTAGAATAATGCCTCTTCATAATTTAAAAGAAAAAGATCATCATGAAAGAAGCCACCAAGGATTGCATACAGTACGGGAGTACGTTTTATCAACAGTCAGACAATTATGAAAACTCTTACCGTAAGCCTTAACTCTGCGATTACCGTACGGCAAAACTTATGCAGGATGTTTTAAAGCCGTTATATGACAAGCAGAGCTGTGCGTCGTGAGTGTGCAGTTCCTACACATGTGCAATATGATTTATGATCTGCTCATGATATACGCAACCCATTGCACATTTATCTAATTCTTTGTCTCTGGAAGATCTGTTTGACAGATGAGCATAGGATTAGAGGGGCATAGGTAATTTTATACAATCGGATAACCAAATATAAGGCTATACACGTGTGTATTTCAATCAGATCCATACGTCTTTAGCAGGACGAATTTTCATCTTCCGAGACAGGACTCCATTTATTAAATAGTTGGCCCTCTGGCAAAAGAGGGTTAAAACCAAATGCCCTTCTCATTCTTTCATTTTCTTAAAGAGAGTTAAAATTTATCAAAATTAAGTATAGAAAAATCAAAGAAATCGGTAATAGCAAACTGATAAGGCGCATTTTTGTTTACAAAAATTTCGTCGTAAAAATAGTCCGCGCAAAAATAGAAGAGGAGGCAAAGATGTTCGTCCTCTGGCATGCAGAAAATTTTCAGAGTAGCAAAGAGTTTCGACCACGAAAGCAGTCCGCACAGCCTTACATGGGACTATTTTTTGCAGATGCATTAAATCTCTTCATAAAACATGGCTCGAACAGGTTCGAAATTAGTGATGGTTCGATTATACCGTAGTATATCCACTTGTTTCTTTCTTCGCCATCGGTAAGCTTTATTACAACCCACTTCGAAAAAAAAGTTGCAGTCTATGGTGGCATACTTCTGCCACGAGATACGAGATAACTATACGGATAATTTTAGAAAACTGTAGCAATAGTTAACTCGTATCTCATGGCAGAAATATGCCACCGTAGCAATGTAATGTGTGATATTTGTAACATATTTGGTTATGCTTAATCCAAGTCCCGAGTGTAAGATTATCAGTGTAACAGACTTGCTCGTTTGGCAAAATTACTAGAACATTGCTAACGTACTATCCCCGTCTAGATCTAGACGTTTATGTCAATAATTTGCTAAAAAAAAACTCACTCCATCATCTACTTTCCGCACGATAGCACTTGTAACACAAATTCGCAAGAAATGGTTTATCCAAACTGAAGATTCTCTTTTACCGCCAAATATACAAATTCACGTTTTTTCACAATGACAAGAAATGTGGTCCTTCTGTCCCGCTCCCCCGATAGTTGTTAGTCAATGGACCAGCACAAAACTCAAAGGGCTTTAACTCCTGTAATAGTGGTCGACCGGTCGTAATGAAAATGGCAGGTGCATGAGTTCCATGGTATGGAGTGCTTCCAGAAAGGGGCAGGAAACTGCGTCTACAGACGGACGGACAGACGTGCGACCTGATTCCAGTAAACTCTACCCCACCCTAAACTTAGTTGTGAGGGAAACAAATAGACAAGTAAAAAGACACATTTATCTTCTATAGTACTTACAAGGATTTGCAGTGAAGATTTATCAAAATGCAAAGGGAACGGGAAGGATGAAACGTTAAGAAAATTATGTTCAATCTTTTCATTCTTATGCCAACAAACTTTCTATTACTATCAGACCAATCTAAATCGAAATGGTGTAATTTTAGATTAAATTGACGAAAAAAAAATGTTTTTTTTTTTTCTACCAGAATATTCCACGTTTTAACTACTCTGAGATAGAATGTATCAAAAAAAAAAAAACATTGCTAGGAAAAATGAGAAAATGCTGGTATTCAACATTTTCTTCTTCCCCCCCCCCCCCCCCCCCCCCCTACGTTTTCTACCCTTTCAGGGAAAAAAAAAAGTGCCACTATGTGAGCCACATTAATTTCATCGTCTGCTATTGCTTTCATTTTGGAAAAGTTTAAGAATGTTTCGTTTGATAAAGAGGTAACTGGTTTTTCGGAAGAGTCAAGTGGTCGCCATAGTTGTATTTCCTGCCAAATAATAATGTCTGGGTAAAATTAAACTTGTATTGAAGTAGCTTTATCCAATTATGTTTTGACATTTTATATTTTTCTACTTTATTTAAGAAATTATTGCAAATAATCTCAGCTTTCCGGAATCGCGACTTTTTCTGCGGGACCTTCATTTGAAATTTGATCATAATCTAAATGACAACAACTCCGCTGAAGAAATTAAGTAAGCCGCGCTCTGGCAAAAGGGGGCTTAATGCATCTCAGTGATGCAATATACCAAGCATGTCATCTTACAATTATGGATCCATTAAGTTCATTTGGTCTAACTATAGGCTGGATCATGAGATAGACTGGTCCTCTGACATACAGAAAAGTGACCGATAGTAAAAAGTTTCGGCGTAGGTCAGCCTGCGCGGACTGCGCAGGCTGACCTGAATCGATACTTTTTGCAAATATATTAAGCATTTTCACAGAGCATGGTTCCAGTTTTGTGTTTTATCCTGTCACTTACAGTAAGTTCAACATGATAACAGGATGCCGTAAATTTTCTGTTATTCTTCGGTTGGTCATGTGACCGAAGAAGTGTGCCTACCACAGTGACTATCTGTAAACTAGCATCTAGTTTAAACATATTTCATTCAACAGTATAATATACAACTTACAAAAGACAATACAGTACACTCACATGACAAATTTACTCAGCAAAAGGATAAGAACGAAAGCTAGGCTTATAAATTCCTTCTCCAAAGTTCAGGTAACGATTAGTACATGATTATATCGTTCTTAATTTAAGGGAACGTAAGTCAATTTAGAAAAAAAGGTAGAGGAGAAATGACAAAAGAACAGAGCGGTGTGGAGTGTTATTAGTGAAAATTTCAATTGAAAACACTTATATAATAGTTAAGAACCTTCCAACTTGACCATCACAATTGAGTAAACAAGTAACTGTTTGCACAGAAAAAGATCATGGTATTTTTATGCTAGCATACCGGGCCCGAATGGTCCAATCTGTCAGTAAAATTAAAAAAGAAATGGGTGGAATAGAATGGTTTGATACAGATTCAGCTATAACCAAGATGACATGAGAATAAGGCATTAGTAAATCTTCTACATTCACAGATATAGGTATGCACGGCAGCAAATATTCTTTGGTTATCAAACAGATTAAGATTTTCATCCCCAAACAGAATGATTTGGAGTGTAAGTCTTGTTGTACCGTTAACAGATAGGCTTAGACTAATTCTCTAGTTATTATAAAATGGACATTCCAAAAAGTAGTGTTTGGTCGATTCCACTGTACCGTATCTACAAAGTGGTGATTGCACCAAATTTTTTAAGTACGGATGCTCATTGAGACAGCTGCATCTGTTGCGTAATCTGGCATGTATAATTTGAATTATCCTGTCGCCAAAAAAGTAAAGCCTCCGTGGGCAAGGCTTATCTACGTTTAATCGGTATTTAAACGATGACAATGATTCCGCGTTCTTAATTTCATCTGGCAAAGAATTCCATTCATTAATCACGGCTGGCAAAAATGAAGTGTTGTACACGTTAGTTCTACCTGCAATATTCCTCAAATTGTTTGGCCTACGCAAGTTATAAGAACAAGAATTGCCAATTGTATGTGGAATAAGAGTATTAAGATAATTTGGGGAAAAGGCCATTTACCATTTTATAGAAAAGAATAAGGTTGTGTTTGCGCCGTCGTTGGCTTCAAGTTTCCCACCCAGACTCTTGATATAGATTAGCTATACCAAACTATTTTAGTGCAACCGGTAACAATCCGGGCAGGCTCATTTTGCACATTATCTAGTTGATCTCATATAACATCGCCATATTTAAGAATAGGTCTGATAAAAGAGAAATAAATGATTTGAAGTGAAAGGCGATCAAGACGGGTTTTCAGAAGTCGCACGATTCCGATTCTTTTCCATGCCTTTTCAATAGATTTACTAACGTGAAAGTCCCAAGACCCATCGTTAGAAAAGAAATATTCCTAAGTGTTTATGACTGGTAACAGAAGGGATTGCAATATTAGACATGAAAAGATCAGGATGGTTAGTCTTAATACGTTTACGAGATATAACTAAAGATTCGGACTTTGATGGATTAAACTTGACTAACCACTTCTGCACCCAACGAGTAATTTTATCGATATCAGTTTGTAATATAGTTCCAGCAGCAGCCGGGTCAGATACAACCATTGACAAGCTGGTATCATCTGCGAAAAGGTTAAGTTTGCCTGAATGTCATCACCTATATCATTAATATAAATTAGGAATAAAAGAAGTCCCAATATAGATCCCTGGGGCACACCGGCTTGAATGTGACATAAGTTTGAGATACCACCTAGTATAATAACCCGTTGAAAACAATTAGAAAGATAATCTGAAAACCAGGACAATAATTTGCCTGTGATACCTGCTCTGCGCAACTTGAACACCAGGCCATTATGCCAGACTTTGTCAAATGCTTTGCTTATATCAAAGAATACTGCTCTAAATTCTAATACATAATCTAAAGCTTTACATAAATTATTGTAAAGCAATGTTACTTAATTAACAGTGGAATCACCTGGCATAAAACCTGACTGGCATGGTGTAAAGAAGTTGATGTCCTTTAAATAGTTGTAGCATCTCTACAGGTGAATAAAAGTATCATCATCGAAAATTGTCGTTGAGTTCCAAATTTTAAATTTCTGAAAATAGTTTTAATATGAAAACCAGCTTCTTTATTTTCCTTATAATGTTGAAACACTAAATAAAGAAAAATTCATTACTTTTATTTATTGTCTTCCTTCAACACATTCAGCACAACGTTTTTTTTTGTTTTTTTTTTCAGCGGGTAAACGTCACGCCAATGCCGTAACCATTGCAGCTGCATCTATTGCTTGTACATGTACTGTATAAGGAAGGTTTACACACTTTTGAAGTTTTACCCACAGAGAAAAGCATGTGCGTTGTTTCTAGCGAAATATTGAACTCAATTGGATAACAAGTTGGCTTCTTTAAAAAAGAAGCCAGGAGAGGTCAGCATCAAACAGCTTTCAAATAGTTTATTGGCTTTAAATTTCAATATATTTTACAACATGTAAACAAACAAGTAAGGCATTATATGATTGCCGCTGCATAGAAACCTCTTATTATGCATTCCATGACAGACGTGGACCTTCCCGCGTTTTTAAGTCACGTGATCTTTTCTCGCGGTGTTCTTTCTCTTTTTTAACGAAATTCTTTTTCTTTTTTTGCCGCTCATATTTATTTGTTTAACGAAAAATTACAACTACTGGAGACGTCATTTTATTCTGAAGATAATGACTGTAATTGAAATTATCCTTTGAAAAGAAATAATGAATAATTGAAACTATCCTTTGGGGTTAAGCAAGAATTACCTCCCTTAGTTTTAGTTTCCGGTTTTCGAAAAGATGAATGATGGAACAGAAAATACAGGAAGAAAATATCGAAAATAATCTTGGTCTTTGTATCGATCGTCGAAATACATTTGCAATGAAATCAATACAAAAAGCTTTTTGTTTTTTTTTTTTTTTAATCCGTCACATAAAAACAAAACATGTCTATTTCCTATTTCAGTTTTTTTTTTTATTTCGGTTTATTTATAAAACCATGACGAAACAGACTGTGTATCAGAACAATTTCGAAAAAACAAGTGGATTTAGATTGCAATTTCTGAGGCAGTCTTTCTTTCAAACTCACCATTGTTGGAGAGGTCTGATGACCTCTCCAATGAATACTAAATGAGAAGCAACATAAATAGAAAAGGTGGTTGGTGTCTTGCATTGGAAAAGATTATCGGGCACGACTCAGGCAGTTTTATCCGATTTTCCTCTGGCTCACCGAATAAATTCCAACGCCTTGCCCAATAAGTTTTCTAAATCCAAGACACCAACCACCTATTTTCTACGTATTCATTAACAAGTAAGCAAGCGAAGAAAATACGGGGTTGGATCACGATTATCTGAAGAGTACAAATCATGCTTCTCCGAAGCATAGCATTTTTCTTGTTAAGGGTGTAGATCAGGATCAGTGTCTAGATAGTTGACCTGAACTTGATTATTCTTTGTATTGGATACTTTTTGTGCAAAAAATGAAGCCATATCTTAGAGGAGAGTTTACAATTGGAAATTCGTGATTTGTATTGGTTTGTATTGGAGTTTAACGCCTTTTTAACAGCTCAGGTCACATCATGGCGGTCAGTGACGCGCCCATGTGTTTCCTGGCTTTCTCACACCAGCACTGAACAACTTTCTTTCCAAAGCCACTGACGACTTTTCTCACATGCATTAGAGGTGAGAGGAGAAAATCGCCGGAAAGAAGGTTTGCCTCAACCGGGTATAGAACTCGCAACTTCCAGGTCACGAGTCAGATACGCTAACCTCTGAGCTACCCGGGCGGGCTGAAATTCGCGAAATATTGCCCTTGTCTGTCCGGTTTAATACATAAAAATATGTGTTAAAAAGAGATATTGCTACTTACGAATTATTTCTCTTTTTGCTACATGATTTCATTAACGGTCTCTACATGCAAAAGAAGTCATTGCATGTGGAGATTTGGTAATCAACAGCAAAATTCTACAAAGATAATGTTAACCCTTAGGCTGCTAAGCGCAACTCACCGACTTTTTGCTGACGGCGTAGATCAAAATCAGACTGCACAGAACGTGCAGTCTGATCCTGGATCAACACTGTCCGATAAGGAGATATTTTTGCTCCAAAAATACCCTTGAAGCAGGAAAGTTTGGGTTTATACCATCAGTTTGAAAGTTTGATTTCTTTTATGTGTCAGGATAAGGGTTAGTGCATCTTGCTGACTCCCCTGGTGTGGGTCATACCATATTTTCCGGCATTTTTTTGAATCCTTGACCAACAGAAATAATAATCAGCAAAGCTTACATTTGCTAAGGATCAATTAATATGAGCCACGCTCTGTGAAAAGGGGCTTAATGCATCTGCAAAAAATATCGGCTCAGGCCAGCCTGCGCGGACTGCGCAGGCTGACCTTTGCCGAAACTTTTTGCTGTTGGTCAATTTTCTGCACGTCAAAGAACCATTCTATTTCCAGATCCAGTCGATTTTTAGACAAAATGGATTTTCTGGATCAAAACTTATGTGGTAACTTGAATGGGTTCATACATCACGGAGATGCGTTAAGTCCCCCTTTACCAGAGCATTGCTCGTATTATTTATCTTATGCGAAGCTAGGAAAGCTTAGTAATTAATTGGTTGTCAATGAGAGTATTGGCTGAACGGTGGATGAGGTAAATTAAACCTTTGACACATGCGGAAACACGAAGCACATACTTGCAAACTTTTCTGCACATTTTTGAGACCTTGGTGTTATACTGAACAAGTAGAATAACAATTTCCTGCAATCTAATATCTCATTGTTAATTAATCTTCACACTTGTAAATGTGGCGATTACCTCTCGGGAAAACAGTTCAAAATATTCTGATTTCAATACTGTGTTGAATTGAATACCTCGATAAGTCACTGGACAGTGTAGATTCATGATTTTCTGATGCAGACACTGTGTTCAAAAATCAGACTGTACAATTTTCGTGAAGTCTGCTCTTAATCAGCTCCTCAACAGAAGCAAACTGTCGTAATTATTTTGCTAAGGGTTAATCATTCGCGATAATATATGAATGTAAACAACACGTACGTGGGTTGTCATAATAAAGAGTTTACATTTAATTAAGTGAAATAAGGAATCTGGGTGCAAACCCTCTCTAATTTCGTCATATCCGTATAACACTTTTATTAAGGTGTAACGTATCTGCGAATATGGTAACTAATATTTCTACCCTTAGTCACGAAGTTTCCTATACCGTTTTCTTCCATACTCTCTCTGTTTCTCTTTCTCTCTCTCTCTCTCTCTCTCTCTCTCTCAGCGGTGCTATCAAACGAGGCTGTTTGGAACAGAGTTTAATCAGGCATGCTTGTTTCTTATAATACATTCAGACATTCAAAAACCTATGTCTGTTATTAAAAACCTTTACCACACAATCCAAAGTTCAAACGTGCCTGAAAACACGGTTGCAAAAAGAAAAAAAAAATGCTGGCCATGAGCTTTTTCTCCTTTTGCCGTAGTTTCTTATCCTATCCACGTCAAACCGCGTTTTTGAACGATATTCAAGTTTTTGTCTGCGAATGCTCAGTTTGGAGCAGTCTCCAAGCTTTGTCGTCTGGTAAAGACATCAATCAGTGTGATTAATTATTGTTTGGTTTAAGTAAACACACCGGTAAACATGTCCGTAATCAAAATTCTTATATATCCCGAGAACTATTCGAAAAACATTTGCGCAAAGTGTCGGTAGAGCAAGATCAGACTGCATAGAGCTTGCAACCTGATTTTTTTTTTTTTTTTTTATTGAGGCATTCGGTAAAAGAATGGCCTTGACATTTCATTTAACGGACATTTTGTAATGAAAATGCTTCTTATCATAGAACTTGCGCCCTTTGCTTTTAATCCTTAGGCTGCTAAGCGCGACTTCAGGGCCTTTTGCGGACAGTGTAGACCTAGATAAGACTGCATAGAACGTGCAGTCTGATTTTAGATCTACACTGTCCGATAAGGAGATATTTGTCTCCAAAAAATAAGTTTGAAATAGCATTATTTGGGTTTATACTATCGGCTTGAAAGTTTCATTTAACTTATTTAGTAGGATAAAGAATAACCCTTTAGCACACGATCCCGAGTTTTAACGACCCTGATGAAGAAGACTTTTGAAAACATTGTGGGAAAAGGAGAAAATGCTGGTAACCAACATTTTCTCCTTTTCCCACAATGTTTTCTATCCTATCAAAGACAGAAATCATTATTTGCACTACATTTAATTTGTCGTCTGCAAATGCTTTCAGTTTGGTCGAGTCCTAAATTTTGTCGTTTGGTAAAGAGTTAAAGCGATCTATGTACTTTCCTGAATGATTTCATTTCATTTCCATAGGTCAAGATCAGAATGATTGCGGACCAGAATAAACGGTCTACAACATGCATCATACTTTGGTATTCTTATTGTGCATTTTCAATAGTTCAACAAAAATGAGCTGAAGCTGTGCTGAAGGGGCTTTTGCGGACGGCGCGGAACGTGCAAACAGTTCCTTTATCTACACCGTCAGCCTGTTTAGACAAACCCATGAGATAGAAATCTTACTGCGTTTCATTGGATTGTACTTTAAGCCGTCGAAAGCGGTCAAGTATATGTTTGGCTTTGAAAGATTAGTAGGACCTAACCCGATACAATAAAGCACAGCATTTTCGCCCAACAGTAGACATCTGTTGAAAACGTTGAGAAAAAGAGAGCACTTGCTTTTAACAAGAGACTGATTTCATTTTAAGATTGTTTTCGATAGAGTTTATAAAAAGCCATTTTCTTTTCCTTCAATATTTATCTTTTTCCAAGTTCGGTTGTTTTCAAAACAAAACTTCCAGGTATTGCACACTCGTCCTCTAAGTCATTGACGTGCAAAACTCTGGTAAGTTCTTATCCCTCTGTCAACACCGAAGATATTTACTTCCCACTCGAGCTAGTTGATAGATATCAACTATTAGGCTGCTAAGCACGACTTAATGATCTTTTGTGGACAGTGGAGATCAAGAACAGGGTCCATATGAATCAACCAAGAATTCTTAAGAACGGTCTTGGTCTTATTCTACAGAATTTTTTTAATTTTGAAAATAATACAACTTCTGATTGGCTAAACCATTTGGTTTTGCCAATCAGAAGTTGTTACTTTCAAATTTTGAAAAACCTTAGCAAGACTGTTCTTAAGAATGGCCCAGAACGTGCAGTCTGATCTTGGATCTTGGATGTACACTGTCCGATAAGGGGATATTTTTCCCCAGAAATAACTTCGAAAATAGCAATATTTGGCTTGATTGTCAGCATCTTTTCTTTTTCCCACAATGTTTTATTAAAATCCTTCATCCTCAGGGTCGTTAAAATAAATATTGGATTGTTTGATAATGGACTAAGTAGTACTATTGCTTAGAATGAAACACGACTCTCATCATACCGTTTGACGTGAAAAATAAAAACTTTCAAAAGAAAATAAAAAGAGACATACCCGATATATTTCTTAAGCAACTGCAGTCGAGCGGTAGCACCCTCGTGTGGTGCTCTTGCCCCAGCTCTATTACCAAACTGTTCATCTTACAAGAACACCGAATGAGGGTGTCAGAGACATGCACAGTTGCTTTTTCAGGTAAAGATCAAAGACGAGAAAGAGGCATAACAATATTTCAGGGGTACCTTCCCTTTTGTATGGGTTTCTCCTTTTAATATTTGACATCTAGGCAAAGTATGAAGTAAATACCTCCAGTGATGATAGATTTATGAGACTGAAATATCAAAGTTTTCGCTCGAAGACAGGAATATGGCTATACCTCGGGTATATTTCCTTAGTACAGTCGAGCTAAAACTACTGTGCATGTATTTTGGTAATTAACCATTAAGCTGCTAAGCGCGATTCACCGAACTTTTGCGGACAGTGTAGATCAAGATCAGACTGTATAGAACGTGCGGTCTGATCTTGGATCTACATTGTCCGATAAGGAGATTTTTTTTATTTTATTTTTTCAGAAAAAATAAGTTTGAAAAAACATTTTTCGTGTTTTTACTATCGGCTTGACAATTTTATCTAACTTATTTAGCAGTATAAGGATTAATAAAACAAGAAATACTATAAAGTTAATACTGCAGATAAAGGTACATACTGTTCACCATTGGTTTTAACAGGCAGCAATGTCTTACCTCTTTACCAAAAGACAATTTTTTTTAATTGTCCAGGTTGAAGGTGGCTGCAGACGAGAAATCAAATGGAGCTCAAATGATTGGACATTTTTTTCATGGAAGGGTTGAAAGCATTCTGGGAGAGCACAAAACTACTGATCACCAACATTTTATCCGCTTCTCATAATGATTTCAAAAGCCGTCTGTCTCCTTCTTTTTTATGGGATTTGCCTGGTAAAGAGTTTATACAATAAACGGATTTAACGTCATTTTATGTGCAATATGAGTTAAAAATAAATGAGCCGTGCTTTGGCAAAAGGGGGCTTAATACATTTCCCTAGTTCATGATACCAGTCAGGCCATCACATAATTATGGATCCATAATAGCGACTTTCTTTTAACAGCCGTCTGAATCATGAGGTAGACTGATCCTTTGGCAAACAGAAAATTGACCAATAGCGAAAAGTTTCGGACCCAGTCAGCGGACTGCTAAGGCTGACCTGGGTCGATACTTTTCGCAGTACATTAAGCCCCATATTCACAGAGCGTGGCTTAAATTGAATCAAACTGATGTATAAAAAATTGATAAATGACATAAATGTTGATATTTTAGATAAGTATGGTGAAAATATCAAAATAATAAATCAACAATTGAATTTGCATTGAAAAAAAAAAAAGAAAATAAATAATAGTATGTACTACTGTACAATGAAGAATTAACATGTAGTTTCTCAAGTTCCTGAAATATTTCATATATCACAATCTGAAGGCAGCATTTTTATGGCTTGCAACAAAACAGTTAAGAAAATGTTGCTGTAAAAGAAGAAATTGCCAGAAACAGACAAATTCTCCTGATGAAACAATGTTTTCATGCACGTTCGCATGTTCAAATATTAACCCTAACGCTGCCATGCGCGACTCAAGAACCTTTTGCGGACAGCGTAGATCAAAGATCAGACTGCACAGAAGGTGCAGTCTGATCTTTGATCTACACTGTCTGATAAGGAAAAATTTTTCCACAAAAAAATGGTTTTGAAATAGCAATATTTATAGATTTTTAATGTCGGCTTGAAAAGTTTCATTTGACTTACAGATAGCAGGTTAAGGATTAAACTGGTGTTGATTACTCCTATTTCACATGGTGCTTTCAAAGTCGACTGCTGCAAATTTGTCCACGTACAATATATATTTGAACTGTTTTTGTAGAGCACTGAAATCTGAAAAATGTACGTGGACTTTTGTTTGCTCTATCTTCCAATTTTTTAAGACATTTTTTGATAATAAATGAAATGAAAGTGTGAACACACACACACACACACATATATATATGTGTGTGTGTGTGTGTGTGTGTGTGTGTGTGTGTTCACACTTTCATTTCATTTATATATATATATATGTGTGTGTGTGTGTGTGTGTGAGCGACGCTCTGGAAAAATTTCCGCGATGCATTATACCAGGTCATTATATAATTTGGGATCCATAAAACCCATTTCCTATAGCAACAGACAGAATAACTATATACAATGGTCCTTTGACATGCAGCAAATTTAAAAATAGCAAAAAAATTTGGCCCATGTCAGCCTGCGCAGATTCGCAGGTGCATTAAGCCCCCTTTCACAGAGCATTGCTCATATTAATGGTGACATCGCCGGGTATACGACACAAAGCTGTCTTCAGCAACTGTATTCCCGCGAGAAAAGTATATATTGACATGAAATTATCAGCATTTGTCGCACATGACATTTTTGCACATCATAATGTAAAGTTCATGTGATAGTACTGATGAGCAAACGTTTTATCTTGAAAGTCAACTATTTTACCAACGACCTTCGTATATCGTAATATGTTTGATTTT
The DNA here is from genome assembly GCA_945859785.2 of Tridacna gigas. Lineage (NCBI taxonomy): Eukaryota > Metazoa > Mollusca > Bivalvia > Cardiida > Cardiidae > Tridacna > Tridacna gigas. The sequence goes on along the minus strand of OX244031.2, from coordinate 36,832,973 downwards.
TATAGTACTCTGTGGCCCTTTTATTATCGAAACATTAGATATCTTACTGTTGATAAAGATGCTTGTTCATAGTATCAAAAACTGTGCGGTGACAAATAACAACAATAAACATAGATCCATACAACAACAAACAAATAAGTTAGTGGAATAACATGTAAAAAATTAAGGTTTTAATACTGAATAAAATTTCCACCTGGTTATGACTATACCTTGATAATAAAATCAATGAAATGGAAAATCAGGATGAACTGGCAAAAAGGCTCCTAGGCTGCTAAACGCGACTCAATAGTCTCTCTCTCTCTCTCTCTCTCTGACAATGTAGATTAACGTAAGACTGCACACGAACGTGCAGTCTGATCTTAGACCGACACTGATACAGCCAAATTTTCTGGGGAAAAAAAGAGCACGGGAGTAGATAAACTTGGGTTTTCACCCTGTGTGGTAACTTGAAATCAGTAAAGAATTTGCAGAAGATACATTAAATATTGTTGACCTGATTGGAATTGCCTTTAAAATAGTAGAAAACATTCAGCATTTTCTCCTTTACCCAAAGTGTTTTCAAATTGCCTTTTATCTCAGGGTCGTAAAAACTTGGGAATGTGTGGTAATATGTGAATTATTTTAGCAGTTTAACCCTTTATCAATCCATCCCAAATTTTGCTACCCTTGAAAAAACGCATTTGAAAACTTAGTGGAAAAAGGAGAGAATGTTGGATTTTCTTCTTTTCCCTGATTTTTTTCTACTATCTTACAGACATTATTTTTTTCATTTTGTTACATTTAATTGTCGTTTGCACTTGCTTTTGATATAGATGAGTCTAAATGTTTGACTTTGTAAAAAGACTTAACTGTTTTCCAACTAATCCCGTGTTTTAACGACCGTGAGGAATAAAGCGTTCGAACTCATTGTAGAAAAAGGAGAAAATGGTAGTAAACAGTATCTTCCCCTTTTTAAACAATGTTTTCTGTCATTATAAAGACAAATTTTATTTTTTGACCCTTTACCACACAATGCCGCCTTTTAACGACCCTGGGAAATAAGCCTTTTGAAAACATTGTGGCAAAAGGAGAAAATGCTGGTAACCAGCATTTTCTCCTTTTTCCACAATGTTTTCTGCCCGGTCAAAGAAAAATTGCACCAATTGAGCCACATTTAAATTGTCGTCTGCAAATGCTTTCAATTTGGACAAGTCTAAAATTTTGTTGTCTGGTAAAGGGCCAAGGTATATTTAACGTGTCGTATGCAAATGCATGCAACTAGGAAAAGTCTAAAATTTAGTCATTTGGTAAAGGGTCACGGGACAGTACAATGCAGATCTGAACACATAAGCTGTCGGACAACAAGCTTTTTCTCCTGTTCATACGATGTTTTCTAGACTTGTTTTAGTCAAATCCCATAGCTTTAGCCAGGTTCAAATTGTACGTCTGCAAATCCTTTAAATTTTGACGAGTGCAGAATTTTTTTATCGGGTAAAGGGTTGAGATCAAACATTGAAGTCCCAGACCCGAATCTTGTGGTCCTGAGCCGCACTTGCAATTCTTAGCTCATCAAAATGAATACATTGTACCGCCTCCCCACGGTGTCCGACAAACGTCTGTATGCTCTTGTCTCTGTAACGGTAAACATGGGAGAAAAAAAAGTTTTGTTTTATGGGTAAATGCTCCAATAGTTGTGTGTTTCAGACAGACAGACAGACTGACAAACAGACAGATAGGCATGCAGACAGACAGACAGACAGAAAGACAGACAGACAGGGAATTATCATCACCATTATCATTATTATTATTATTATTTCGTTGTAAGCCTATTTTATCACTCTCTGGGTGTCTTTCCGTGTTAGTATTAAGGACAACTACGTCTATAAGATTCGTGCTACTTTCTTTTCAAGCTGCTTATGTACATAAATATGGAACACTGTAAGAAAAGGTTACAAAGTTAGGAAAACTTTACAGAAGAAAAAAAAAAAGTTACTTGTTGAGATTCCAGTATTTAACTCGGCCATCTTTACCAGCACTTACAATCATCCCCTCACCGGTCTCCTTGTTAAACATCATTAACTTCAGGGTCTCGATCCTGAAATAGATATTAGAATTGGTCTTTTTAACCCCTTAGCACACAATCCCAAGTATTAACGACCCTTAGGAAGAATGTTTTTGAAAACGTTGTGGGAAAAGGAGAAAATGCTGATGATCAGCATTTTCTCCTTTTCCCACAATGTTTTCTATCCTTTCGAAGCCAAATTCTATCATTCAATCTTTGTTATCTAGTAAAGATTTAAAACGACACGAAACCAGAAGAGTGAGCGATGTGATTGTAATGAAGGAGTGTTATGTATCAAAGAAGGAAAAATAAAACACAAGATTATGGCATGCAGGTGCCAAAGCTCGGGTTCAGAGTCAAAAAAGGGACATGACTGTGTCAAAATGTAGTTAGGGTTGTTTTCCCTTCCCGTGTGGGTTCACTTCTGATAGTTAAATACTAACACAATTTTAAAGTAAATATTTTTTAAGTTATAACAGAGATATGAGGAACTGTTTAATTCTTCGCACGATGACGTAGGTATACGCAGACCTAAAGGATAAAATGGCTATCATGATCCCTCATCGCTTTCTATAAAAAAAAAAGAGAACAGCCAGTATTAGATCCTTCCATTTTAATCAGCATCTTCAATAACGTTTATTTCATGCTTTTCGGTAGTTTGTCGAGAAATAATGGTGACTTATGGTTTGATATTTCATGGATACGACCAGTGAAAATACCGATAATATATTTTCCAACTCTTCAATGGAAGTGGAAACAGTAGTTCCTGCGCACTAGTTACCTAGGTCATCAAATGGAAGGAAACGTGACTTAGTTTACGCTATATTCGTCTCGCTTTACGTAATGTTGTAATGCGTTGTTATGTTGGGGGGGGGGGGGGGGATACGGCACGGGGTAATACCGAAAACAACTATACTGGGTTTTGATGAAAGTGCCAACAAAAAAGGGGTTAGAAGCATGAAATGAATAGAATATTTTCTCTTTTTTTGCGTTTTTTGTTTCACTGAAAAAAAATACCCTCTATTTACATTATAGTTGCGATCCTGTCACTGATTGTTATCTTTTCTCTTATAAAATGAGTGATACTGCGAGTACTTGTAATATCGGTGGCATGAAATTTCCTTGTTCGATTTTCCAGTATGTGATTTGGAAAAAAAGGTTTCGCAAAATTTTTCAGTTCGTTCAAGTTACGTTCCCTCTGTTTGCTATTGCACTTACTCTCAATGCGCCAAATTGCAATCAATTCGATTTTCCCCGAATGCACCATTAATGAGCGGTCTATCTTAATATGGAAACGGACTCGGCTAAATACTCTCTTCAACCGGCCAGTATTTGGTAATCGGGCGTCTAAGTATTCTCTTGTCCCTTTGCCGAACAAACCCTAGGTTCAACCATCCTAAAGAAGGCGTATGAAAACATTGTGGAAAAATGACAAAATGTTTTAACTATCCCATAGCGTTTTCTACCCTCTAAAAGAAAGATTCCATCAGTTGAGAAAAATTTAATATGCCGCCTGCAAGTGCTTTCGATTTTGGCGAATCTTAACTTTGTCGTCTGGTAAAGGATTAACTCTTTACCACACAATCTCGAGCTTTAGCGACCCTAAGAAAGAAGGCTTTTGAAAACATAGTGGGAAAAGGAGAAAATGCTGGTAACCAGCATTTTCTCCTTTTCCTACTATGTTTTCTACCCTATCAAAAAACAAATTCTCTCATTTAAGCCACGTTTAGATTCTTGTCTGCAAATGCTTTGAATTTGGACTAGTCCAAAATTTTGTTGTTTGGTAGAGACTTAACCCGTTATGTCCTGAAACACATATGAAGTAGACAAATTAAAAAATACTCTTGTACAGTACAGGCAATCGACATGAATTAATGTTCAACTCTTTACCACACTGCAATATTTTAGGCTGGTCCAAATTGAAAGAGTTTGCAGACGACAAATTAAATGTAGCTCAAATGATTAGATGTGTTTCTGAAAGATTGAAAATATTATAGGAAAAGGAGAAAATGCTGGTTACCAACATTTCCTTCTTTTCCTGGTAACAAGCATTTTCTCCTTTTCCCACAATTTTTTTCAAAAGTCTAATTTCCTACTGTCATAAAAAACTAGGGCTTATGTGGTAATGGAGTTTATACATTAACACACAGCGGTTTTAAGATACATCTATACTCGTTTCAGCCAGTTTTTTAACCCATTTCATACTTATTTTATGAAACTATAATTATTCTTGTATCTTCTCGTTTCAGCCAGTTTTTAACCCATTTCATATTTATTTTATGAAACTATAATTATCCTTGTATCTTCTCGTTTCAGCCAGTTTTTAACCCATTTCAGATTTATTTTATGAAACTATAATTATCCTTGTATCTTCTCGTTTCAGCCAGTTTTTAACCCATTTCATATTTATTTTATGAAACTATAATTATTCCTGTATCTTCTCGTTTCAGCCAGTTTTTAACCCATTTCATATTTATTTTATGAAACTATAATTATCCTTGTATCTTCATGCCAAATATTGTCGCTGACACAGATGACGACAGGTAGAAAATGCATTTCATTTTTTTTTTTTGCATCCTTCAGACATCGCTGTTATGGTTTTCGGTTTTAAATGAGGACAAAACCCTAGATTTTTTCTATCCTTTACACCATATATATTCGTCATTTATATATGTTTACACAACTGACCAAATTCACAACCATTCTACACACTTTCAAGTTTAAAAAGCGTTTTATTTTTCTCTCTGGACGTAAGGATGTATCAAAGGAGAAATTACTCGTAGCGTTTTCGGAATCGTCTGCTGCCAGGCGAAAATTTGTCTGCGGGAGGCAAAGATTGAACACTGGCTATTTAAGATATACCCTGTGCAAATGATATAGACGTGAGAATTTTAAAAGAATTATGTTTTTTTTTTTTTTTTCAGATAATATTAAAAAATTGTTGGGAAAAGGAGCAAAGAGCTTGCATTTGGCAGTTACTCCTTTTCCTACTATGTTGCTTCTTTTGTTCTGGAGGTTTGCGTGTAAAAAGTTGAATTTGTAATGAAATGGATTGATTGACGTTTTGTCTGTGAAATGCAGCACTTAATGAATTTGTAGTACCATTCTGGTGCGAAAAAGAGGGGAGATATGCATTCCTATATATAGCGGGCTGCTCCAGCCATTAACTCTCTGGCTGACAATATTCTTATCCTTAGGCTGCTAAGCGCGACCCTAGGACCTTTTGCAGACAGTGTAGATCAAGATCCGACTGCAGTCTGATCTTGGATCTACACCGTCTGATAAGGAGATATTTTCCACAAACTATTTTTGATCTATTCTAGCAACATCTGTGCTTTTACTATCGACCTGAAATCTTCATTTTACTTATGTAGCGGGTTAAGGGTTAAACTCTTGTCTATATAGGAAGCATCTGCAGATGATTCGAAAGTCGGTTCAAATCATGCGAACATTGTACTTATTGCACCACAGAGAGTCATAGACTGTCTATGGCAAAACTATTTTGTATTTATTTCTTGCACGTATCAAGCACGGTAGCTATACCAAGGTGTCGCTGGTTCGATCCCCAACGGGGGAGAGGTTAAGTGGCTCAGATGTGTTGGATTTTTATCAAAAACCCTTGTTCGATTCCTTTGTCCTAGTTACGTTGGAGTGTCCTTGGACAAATTACTGCAGGGCCCTTCGCCTCGTGCTGGTACCTTTTTTTATAAGTTTTATTTGCCACGTCAACTGGTATGATGGGAGCCGTGGCCATCTACCACCATACCTTACAATTCAATGTAAGTAAAAAGAGGTTGTTAGTCAGTTAGTAATTCATTAACTATAATAATGATCATAATAGTATAGATAATAGTCACTTAATAAAAATGGTTTAACCCTTATACTGCTAGATAAAAAAAAAATGAAACTTTCAATCCGATAGTATACACTAAAATTTTCTTATTTCAAAGGTAATTTTGGAGGAAACATATCTACTTATCACAGAGGGCAGATCCAAGATCAGATTGCACGTTTTGCACAGTCTGAACTTGGTCTACGCTGTCCGCAAAAGGTCAGTGAGTCGCCCTCAGCAGCCTAATAGTCAATACTGATATACAAAAAGATTTGTCTCTTTACTGACCTTTGTCACCTACGCTGACTACGGACCGCGGGCACCTGACCGCGGACTTTTAAGACGGATTTTCTCAAAGTAGTAAACAAAAAAAGATGGAAATAACGTCTCTCAAACATCTATGTTTATGTAACAAATTATGTATTTTCTTCCGCATTGTCCGAGCTTATCCGAGTTCACGTAAAGTTTTTGGGCCTTTCTTTTCATGAATTCCTGATTGCATCTGATAATCCGCCAGAGTTCATCAACTGGATATCAATATGTTGTGAGAAGAGTACCGTACATGGAGTATCGTACCTCAATTTGCACGAAATTATCGGTCTTAAATCACAGCTTTCGTTAAAGGGGAACTATATTGAATTAAACGTGATTTTGTGATTATCCATTTTTAACACTATGAGAAATGGGGAAGTTACTTGGTTTGAGTAATTACTCCATTTTCTTCAAACCGCCATTTCCGTGGCCGTGTCACTCGGCACACCAACACCCTCAAACTCATCGTTAACTCCCCTTTTTTCCACCCCCCCACACACAAAGACAACAACAACTGCAACATTGACTAAGCGGTCAGAGAACCGGCATCGTGAGGGGAACGACGTGCGTTCGAAACCTGCCTGGTCATACCGAAAACATAGTTTGCAAATAGAAGTAATGACTTTCCCCCTCCCCCCGGCCTTGGCCGTCAGGGTTTCGGAGACATCACTAGGTCTGGCTTTCCAGTGTCAGGGTAATGGACTAGGCAAATCCTGTTTAAACAGTCCAGGAAAACATACGGATAGGTAAATTGTGGCCGTATATAACTGAAAAGTTATTGAAAAGTGCGTACAACTTTACTTACAACGATACCAAAATCGCTTCGTTGTGTTTTAAAGATAGTTTCAGGGTTTGTATGATTTGTTAGATTTTTAATCCTAGAGAGAAAATTTGACCTAATCATTATTCGTTGTTTATTAAACAGAATATGCGCCCAACAAGAAAAAGACCTTTGCTTTCCATAATGCCGGTGCTGTATCAAGCACAACGAAACATGTATGATTTTCTTTCAATCGCTTAATTTGTTCATCTGCTTTCACAACCCCTGCTATATACTATATAAGACGTAGTGTTGACGACAAGAACAACTACGTGTAAAAGACGCATTTACCTTGTTTTCAGAGGATCGTCAATAATGCTATTATCAAATAGGGGAGACAACTGAGACGTTCATTCAATTAATTAACATTCTTGACGGTCGTGATATTCAAAACAACAGACATGCATATAAAATGTCAGTTCTTAATGTTCAGAGTTCTTTTATTTCTAGTGCAGTTGCGACAACATCCTAGCTTGTGTTTCCTTTCCAGCATACTAAACGTTAGTGTTTCCTCGGTTAAAGAAACATTTACTCCATGTTTCAACGTTTATACTGCTTTTTTCATACGCTGGCTTTCTAGAAATTAGTGGCTAGATCTATTGAGTAAATTACACAAAATCCCCTCAGCAGTTGGTCGGAGCCAGTTGATGGGACGTCGCAACGAATAAATCTGTCTGCGACAGAACCACAGAAACACTACTATTCAGATCATCAGAGCTGCCATGTTATGCATTCAAAGATAGTTACAGACAGTAACGGAAATAACTGTATATTGAAAGCAGATTTCGCACAGACGCACAACAGCTCGCCTTCTTTGCAAAGATTGGCCTTTGGGAAGTACTTGACTTCCCTGCTGAATGCATTTACTTGCGGATGAAATGTAATCCTAATCGTTATTCAATATTTACAACTTTCACAATAGCCCGACTACAAAAAAATGGGACTGCGGAAATGTCGAACGGGTTAATCGATACTTAAAAGCATACAGTGTGACAGTCGAACAAACATTAGCTAGTTTTGGGTCATACAAGATAACTGGCGCAGTTTGGAGACACTGTAGGCAACTTCTAGACAGAACAGTCAAGATTTGTGTAGGTCTTGTCTGTCGACGTAAAGAAATTGGGTTGAACCATTGAAATAGCAAATTAAACTTACTGACTTATTATTCGTTATAGTTCCCCTTTAATTTCAGTTCATTATTGCATTATTTCGTTTGAGAAAACCCCTTAGAAAAGTCCGCAGTCTGCGGTCCGTAGTCCGTAGTACGCGACGGTGACAAAGGTCTACTACTAACCAAGATTATATTTTTACATAACTATTCTATCCCTTACATGTGGCTTCAGAGAGAGAGAGAGAAACAAACAAAACAAACAAATAAACATACAAATCGAAATGGAAAATAAATGTAAGTGTGTGTATATGGGTGTGTCGATATGGAGTAAGCAAAAAGGAACCTAGTTAAAAAAAATAATATATCTGGTAATTTTAATACGCTGTATTATATCGTATGTTTGATTTTATTGTAATATATCTATATTCTGTTTCTTTCTTTTTTAAATCAACGAAATTGCGGAAATGGGTGAACTTACCCCACTGCCTAGAAACTGTTTCATTTTGCTTTCGGTTTACATATCGAAGAGCTATCTACTTGTGTATGTACACATTTGAAACCAAACTACAACTGTCAACATGGGTCCATGAATGGTGTATAGGCTAATGGTGATGATGCAGGATATTTTTTGTCAGTCATTCGTTTTATGTGATAAAAAAGAATCTCATATTCTTGTTTATGTATTATAAATTTATTAAACTCGTTGACTAAAACGTATTTGACGTTCGCCAAGGCTCGCGCCATATATTATTCAGTAACTCGTTTGATAAAAATTATACTACATAAACCCTCATGTAAGATCCTCCATTTAATCAATGATAATAATCCATGATAAAAACAAATTTCTCTCCCATCGGTATCTTGCTAATAAGCCAAATATAAAATCAAGTCATTATCCTCTGTATAACTCTTCAGCAGAGAATTTGATATTGAAAACCTCATCCTTTAGAATAACGGATACTCTACATGAATCAGTGCTCAACCCTTAACCACACAATTTCGTCTTTTCATGATCCTAACGACGAAGGCTTTTCAAATATTGTTGAAAAAGGAAAATGTGTTATTTACCAGGTTTTTTTTTCCTATTCTAACGATGTTTTCATAAAGCACTGTGCTTCACTTTGTTAACCCTTAACCTGCTAAATAATTGAAATGAAACTTTCAAGCCGATAGTAAAAACCTGAATGTTGCTATTTCAAACGTATATTTTGGGGAAAATATCATCTCTGTATCTGACAGTGTAGATCCAAGATCAGACTGTACGTTCTGTGCGGTCTGATTTTAATCTACACTGTCCGCAAAAGGTCACTGAGTCGCGTTTAGCAGCATAAGGGTTAAAAAACCAGGAACGTAAACTTTAATAAAGGACTAATCTAGAGCTAACAATAACTACTTGGGGTATCTTATATAAATCAAGAACGGTCGTTAAACTCTTCATTCAATACTCTAGAGACTTTCTCGTACTGAAATTATAAAAGAAAACAACATGACATTAATTTCATTAAATAAGCAGGACTGACTTCGTTCTTACAAAGTGATTGTCAAAGTTTGCAACTGGGGTTTCAAAAGAAAAAGTAATTTATCGAGTTATTAAATTTCTATTAAAGTTTTTTTCTGAGATAAAAATTGTCAAGAAAAAAAACAGTAGCTGGTTATATGGTATAATTGTACACCTTCTGATTTCCCTACCTTTTCATGTGTTCATTCACGATATCGTTATACTTCTTGACCAGTCTTGTAGGTCCCTCTACCTTGTAAACACAGATCGTCTCGCCGTACGAACAGGCCAGGTAACCTTGACTGTAACTCACGGCCATGATTGAAGTGGACTGACTGACGTTGATCCATCGTAAACATTGGCCAGTTTCTCTGTTCCATACTTTTACAGTCTAGGAAATAAAATGAGACATTTTAAGATTGTTGATAGGTTTTAAAATGTAAGTACGTCAGGTGGATGCATTAGGATAAGGAGAGAAGAAAGAGTGGATGCAAGCAAAGAAACACTATTACCAAGTGTTTATATCTCTTTTAGCGCTAGATACATGTAGATCTATACAAACTCAACATTTTTCGATGGCTGAAAGTACTAACACAGAAAATAATTATTTCAGCCATGCTCTCGCAAAAGCGGGCTTAACGCATCTCCGTGATGCATTTTGCCAATCGAGTCATCACATGATCATGGATCATAAACTATATTTAGTCTAACAACCGACTGCGTCATGAGGTAACCTGAACATGTAGAAAATTGACCAATAGCAAAAAGTTTCGGCCAAGGTCAGCCTGCGCGGAGTGCGCAGGCTGACCTGGGTCGATACTTTTTGCAGATGCATAGAGCCCCTATTTCACAGAACATGCCTCAATTCTATCTTATAGGCCTGACTAAACGAACGGAAGGTAGGGATCAAAGACCAGGCTGCACGTTATATGGAGTCTGGTCTTGGTCTATTCTGTCCGCAAGAGCCTCTGTTTTTGACTATGGCAGATATATTTAGTCATGCTCTGGCAAAAGGGGTTTAAATGTATCTCTGTAATGCATTATGCCATCCAAGTCAGCATATCACTGTGAATCATAAAATCCATTTTATTCCGTTTTATTTAACAACCGACTAAATTCGTTGGTAATGGTCCCTTGACAAGCGCCAACTGCACAGGCTGACATGGGTCGATCTTTTTTAGCAGATACATTAAGCCTCCCTTTCCACAGAGCATTTACATTCGCATATAACAACAGCGAGAAATAACTGATCAATGAAATGACTTTGAATCATCATAAAAAGAGAAAAATATGTATCAGATTTTGATCGGTCAATCTTTGTTCGTAGGCTTCCGTCTAAATATAGACACTAAGAAATGATTGTAGAAGGAAAACGCTAAAGCAAGGATTTTTGAAAAAAAAAAGACTGTCTCGACGCCAAATCTCTCAATTTGTCTTTTTTATCAGTGTCTAGATTTAGGACTTTCCCTTACTGTTTGGACTGAAGTAGCGGAGAGTGTAGACAAAAACCCAGACTGCACCTTTGTGTGCAGTACGTTCTTGACTTAAACTGCCCGAAAAACTTACGTATGTCTCACTTAAAGATGGATGATTTCACGCTTTATCACACAGTCCCGAAATTTAATGACCCTGAGAAAGAAGCCCTTTGAAAACATTGTGGGAAAAGGAGAAAATGCTGGTAACCAGCATTTTCTCCTTTACCCACAGTGTTTTCTACCCTATCAAAGACATCTTCCATCATTTGAGCCACGTTTAAATTGTTGTCTGCAGATGTTTTATGGTCAAGTCTACATTTTTGTCGTATGGTAAAGAGTTAAAATGTTTTAGACGATACCTTATCTGCTGAACCCGTTATGACTAGTCGCCCATCCTCATTCATGTCGACAGCAAACACCGCGGCGGCATGGCCTTGAAAACATTTTGTGAGAAAACATCGGTTGATATCCCAAACTTTCGCCTGTAAAGAACAGAAAAGGTTGGGGTTTTTTTTATTTACATACATGTAACTACCCTAGTATATCCCCAGACTGACGTGTCATTTTATGCCACTGGTTATCCGTCCGTCCGTCCGTCCATCAAAAATTTCATGTCCGCTCTATATATCCTCTTGAAACGCTTTTCTGATTTTGAAAAAAGCAATATATATTTTACCACATATGTTAATCTTGATGAGACGACGTGCAGAGCAGAGGTTTAGCCTATAACCACATAATCCGGAGTTTAACTGATTAAATGGTCAAAACAAACCCTGCATTAGGCAGTTTAAAGGAAATAGACAGTCAGAATTTTTCAAATATAAGCCTTCTGATTGGACGAAAAAGTAGGACAAAGACTAAACGATCATGGAAATTTAGACTTTTTACAACATTATGGGAAATGGAGAAACTGCTGGTAACTAGCATTTTTCCTTTTCCCGCAATGTTTTCAAACCTTTTAGAAACAAATCTAATCGTCTGAGCCACAATTAATTTGTCGTCTGCAAATGCATTCAATTTGGATCATTCTAAATTTTTGTCGGTTGCTAAAGAGTTAAGACGTCAGACCCCAAGGTCAAGGTCACAGCATGGGGGTGTTACCAAGGGTAATTTGTTGTTTGGTAAAGAGTTGAGACGTCAGACTCCAAAGTCAAGGTCACAGCAGGGGGTATCAAAGGTGAATGCTTTTAATAGCTTTCTTCAAACGCTTGTAGTGCTTTGCGCTCTTCTTTCCAATGTTATACAGCCATTACGAAGTGTTATATCTTTCACACGTTTGAGATAAGATTTTTGTGACGTCATATGGGTAGTTTGAAATTGATGTATATTAGATATGGATTATTTCTTTAGAATTAATGTGTTATTTGTAAACATTTTTTGGAACTATTCTTATCCCTGATGTACAGTCCTGTTAACCCAGTAAAACATAACAAAATTTGTATTTGTCCACTTTCGAAGTAATTGTAGAAAAAAATATTAATGAAACTCAAAAGATTGGATACGAAAGGACTGAAAAATGTTGGGAATGGACAAAATGTTGGTTAATGTTTTCAAAAGCCTTTGCCCACAGGGTCGCTAAAACGTAGGATTGTTTGGTAAAAGGTTAAAACAATGAGATATTGCTATTCATGTAAATATTCCAGACGTTACGTAAGTTAATGTAGCATTACGCTGTCATTATAAACTGTAATTCTTGAGACAGAATTATGGATTTGAGGGACTTTGGTTGGTTTTTGAGATATGATTTTCACTAACCCTGAACCAAACAACCCCGAATTCTAACGACCGTGAAGAAATAGGCTTTTGAAAGCATTGAGGGAACAGGAAAAAATCCTTGAAACCAACATTGTCTCCTCTCCCACAATGTTATCTACCGTTTAGCAGGATAGGTTTTATAAAGCGGAACCGGTTAGCTCACACGGTAACGCACAGGGCTTAGAATTAGGTGTCGAGTTCCTAGTTCAGTTAATTTCTATCCTAGAATAGATTATAGTTATTGCGAAGGATTTCTTTTCTCTCTCACCACTGAACTATGTTTCGACTATAGTTATGTGGTAAATCAGCCGTTGGATTTGGACAAACAAGAACTGGTGAAAGAAACTTCAGGACAGCATGAAAAGACGCACCGTATTTCCAATATTTTCTCCTTTTCCCTCAAAGTTTTCGCAACCTTCATTTCTCTGCGTCATTAAAATACGGGAATCGTTTTGTAAATAGATCAATAAATAGATGGTAAACCACTTACGGTCTTGTCCTGTGACCCAGTGATTAATATATCTTTGTACCTGACCATTGCCCAAACAGGGCCATCATGAGCGAAAATCGTCTTCGAACATTTGCCCAAACGTAGATTCCAAACCTGAAATAAAGGATGGTGTCTAGTCTCAACTCTCACTACTGATCAATTGTTTCGAATCTGTTTTATGTAGGAAAGTAGTCGGTGGCTTGGAAAAAATGCTGTTCCAAGTACTTGTAAAAGAAACTACAGGAAAGCGTAGATAGGTATACTTGCCGCCGCGATATTACTGAAAAAAGTGTTGAAAATGGCGTTAAGCACAACAGAAACAAACCAATCTGGGTTTGGTGTTTTTCAACCCCTTACCAACCGAAAATGTATTGTAATCTTTCAAATTTAGAAAATCAGCAAACGACAAAGTCATGGTGGGCACAAATTAGCCAAAGATCTGTAGAAAATGTTTTGAGAAAAGGAGAAAATAGTGGTAAAGAGTATTTTCCACTCTTTCAACAATGTTTTCTTAAGCCTTCTACCCCAAGGTGAATATTTTATAAAGGTTTGAATAGTTACAACTCATATATTACTTGTCTCACATCCTTGCTTATGATAACTTTTTGGTAAACAATGTGGTAGCAGGAGAAGCGTTTGCTTTTCCTCAATAACAGCTTATTTGCTACTGTGGAGTTCAGCCCGGGAAATTATTGCAGGAGGAAAATGCAATTACATCTGAAAATGTCTCCACATTTTTTCACAACTTCTTCCATACTGTTGAAAAATTATATTTCCTGTCCCTTATACATTTGTCCTTTGAGGACTTTGTGACAGGTTTTGGTCGATTTAACCTCTTAACAAATAATCCCGAGTTTTAGCAACCCTGAGGTAAAAAAGTGGGAAAAGGAGAAAATGTCGCTAATCAGCATTTTCTCCTTTTCTCACAATGTTTTCTACTTCACGAAAACCAAATATTACGTTTTTAGCAACATTTATTTTGTCGTATGTAAATGCGTTCAATTTGGACAAAGCTAAATTTTGATGTGTGGTAAAGAATACAGTAATTTAAAGAAACTGCAGAAATATATGGTATAGACAGACAGACAGACGGACGAACTGAAAGATAGACAGACATACAGCAGCAGATAGGAGAGAGATAGACACAGAGAGAGAGAGAGAGAGAGAGAGAGAGATTTAACATCAGCAAATAAGTGTACGGGAGATAATCAAAACGGAGATTGTTACAGTATTCTTTGTAAGTTATTGCTCTTACAACGCAGAGTAATCTAAGTTGCCCAAGTCAAAGAGTTGATTCGACTTGAACCTTTCTTATGTTCTGCAAAGACAAAAAATACTGTGAACGGTGCTGACTAGGAACAAACGACCACACTGCCAATTGCATGCGTGTCGATCTTATATGTACAACAACAGTGTCCGTTAATATGTCCGATACTACATTCGCTATCGGGAAAACTGCCCCCCCCCCCCGAAAAACCTACCCCACTCCCCGGAAAAGTGCCCCCCAGGAAATCTGCCCCCTAAATGTGGTTAAATTATGTAGATTTTCCGCCCACAATTCCACATTTCCTGATAAACACTGATAAATGTATTTCTTTGCAAGCGAAAAGTAATTGGACCGTAAAATTCAGTTAAACAATGGTGCAACTTGCCGTTTAAATAACGGGATGGTCGTTTTGCGATTCCGAACTCAGCCTACCTTCATGACACCAGATATGGCGTCATCGTACCCCACAAAATCGATGCGTGTCATGGATATTGTGATATTTCCACTGACATTGCATATGACGTCACCGTACCGAAACCCACATTTGCGTATGACGTCATCGTACTGTATCCCACAAAATCGACGCGTGTAATTGATCATATGATATTTTCACTGACATTTGCATACGCGAAAAAAATTGAAAATAAAGCTGAGAATAAATTAAAAGTCAATTTATCCCATTAAGGATATACATGTACAACCAAAATACTTATTTAATTTACTTAGATCTTAATCTACTGAAATTGTGACACTATATTTGTGTTTTATGGTGATTAGTTTATTTATCAGAGCAATGTATCAATGGCTAAAGCCTTTTTCCTCGGGGTCGTTTAAGCACTTTAAAACAAAAACCTTATAGTAAAAGGTTGATGAAAATGACCTTCATAACAACAACAACAAAAATGTGCAGGATTCCTACCCGAATTGTTCCGTCATACGATCCACTAATGAGCAGATTTTCTGTGAAGAAATTAAGGCACCAGACCCCTTTAGTGTGGCCCTTTAATACGTGTTGGCACGTGCCCGTTCTCATATCCCAAACTCGAACTGTCTTGTCCAAGCCGCCGCTTGCTAGTTTGTCCTCTTCGAACTTTACACAGATAACACTGAAAAAAGATAAGAAAATGACTGTAATGAATTGGGGGAGATTGAGGATGCCGAAGACGACGACGACGAGGGGAAACTTGTCCTTACAAGTCAAAATTTTGATTCTCCGGCCACCTCAATTTTGCGGCCTGTACCAACCAAAGCGTCTTGTCTACGTAAATTTCGTTTTTCTATCAATGCAACTCTTCAACTTAACCCTTAAACTGCTAAAAATGTTCAAGCCATAGTAAAAACCCAGAAAATGCTATTTCAAACATATTTTTGAAGAAAAACTAAGTCCTTCTCGGACAGTGTAGATCAAAGATCAGACTGCACGTTCTGTGCAGTCTGATCTTGATCTACACTGTCCGCAAAAGGTCAGCGAGTCTCGTATCAGCTTAAGGATTAAATGCACTGTTAAACTTACCTTCGGGAACACGCACAAACAAAATCTGTGGTATCGTATATGAAGTACAATCAAATGCAACCGTCTATAATAATGGAGACACAATTCAATGCAAAGCAGTGTCTTATAAGTAGATTTAGGCTTTCAATTCTCTTTATTATTCTCGTATAGATTGGTTAACGTTTTGTCTACTATATAGTTTACCGTATATGTCCAGGTAATATCGTGCTGTCTCGCAAGACTCGTTCATGTTCTTAACAAATATGTGCAAGAGTGTTCTAAGGGGGATAACTCAATAAGACTGGCGATAATAGTTATTGGGGTAAAACAAAACTTAGTACACATAAAAATATCTCACACGACTAAAATCGTGGAATGTGTTGGAATGTGTTGACATATTTGGATCAACACTGCCTGAACTGCCTTATCAGATGTGGAAAAGTTTCACGCTATAAAAGCGCAAGTTCACGATGTTAATCCCTTGGGTGCCATATCCGTAAAGCAAGTGTATGTAAAGGTTGTGGGCCAATGTTTTAACCATTATCTTCTGCTAGATGGCATTTTTTAAATACATACCAATCTGAAACAGGCATTTTGGGTACAGAACCAGACTACTTTTTAAGATGGCAATCGATACAGCGAATTTCAAAATAAAATACATGTATACGTTTATATAAAACAACGCTATACTGCAACATTTATCTATACATAGTTAGTTAGCATATAAGTATAGATGCACAAGTCATATATAAAAAAAAAAAAAACGACTAGGAAATTGCCCCGGTATAAGCCCAGCATGGGAGTATGTTTTTTGTCGTAATTGTCTGTAGAAAAACCCTGCACAAATCCCAGTTTTCCCTAAATCGATATCTAAAAAAAAATCTCTGAATCTATATTTAGAAACTTCACACTAAGATTTGCAGTAACCACTGATTTTTTTAAAAATAATTCTTTCTCGTTTGAAATTATAATATTTTTAAGAAATCTGGAGCGAAAAAAAGAGTGGTTGATTTTTCCACAGACGTATTATGTGTAGAAATTTTCTGCTTGCTAGAAATTTTGAGTTATGCTAACGGCGTATAAATATTTATCCTGTACAGGATAATGATGGTGATGCGTCATAGCAGACACATCAATCTTCGAAGAATATTACATGCGCAAACAATGATGATTTAATATATTATGAATAATAATTCGATAATTCTTGAGATACAGTTATATGAGAAAAAGATTATGACATTCGTTGGCTTTTGAGGTAAAACTTTATTAAATTCGTCGAGAAAAAAAAATGTTGTTAAGCCAAAGGCACGCATAATTACCTTTGTTCTAGACTTGATTAAGAAAAATTCTATTTCAAACGCCAAGTCATTTCAGATTCTATACATTGTATATGTCAAGCACGTTTCCATAGTCTGTTTCATTTACCAACCGAATGATTTTTCTTTCTATAAGGGACTTTTCGTAGTTTTTATGTCTGTCGGTTTGCTCTGCTCCTCTATCTCTCTGTCTCTCTCTCTCTCTCTCTTAAATATGACAGAAATTTACACTTACTTGTCAGTATGCCCTTTAAAGTCTGTAATTTTACAATTTCCGTCATTCCAGTTCACTCTGAGGAATGTATTGTCTTTATAAATTCTTTTCCAATCCGGATTGTCTGTCCGTATGGGTATCTCTAGCTTGACAAGGTCACATTTGGCTTTCCACAGGTCATTGTTATTGGCAAGTTTATTCCAAGCTTTACTGACCTACAAAACGTGTTATGCAGACTTTAATTTTCCATTCTAATGAAGAACAGAATGACCCACGCTCTGTGAAAAGGGGCTTGACACATTTGCAAAAAGTATCGACTCATGTCAACCTGCGCAGTCCGCGAAGGCTGATCTTGGCAGAAACCTTTTGCTCTTTGTAAATTTTCTGCATCCCCAAGGACCATACTACCTAACGATCTAGTCGGTTGTTGGACAAGAGGGATTTTATTGATCCATTATCACTTAAGCTGCTGAATAAATGAAACACAAATTTCTACTCAATACTGAAAGGTCAAACATTGCGGCTTCAAAGTTGATTTCACCGGAAATAAAATACCGTATCGGACAGTGTAGATCAAAGATCAGACTGCACGTTCTGTGCAGTCTGATCTTGATCTACACTGTCCGCAAAAGGTCAGTGGGTCGCGATTAGCAGCTTAAGGGTTATTATGATGACTTGCTTAGTACAATGCATCATGGAGATGCATTAAACCCTCTTTTGCCAGAGTATGGCTCAGATACCTTAACCCTTTATCAAATGTCTAATAACCGAGATTGTTTTTTTTACATTCCTAAGGAAGATGGATTTGAAAACATTGTGAGAAGTACCTCTACCGTTACCTTTCTATTACATCAATTAATTGTTTGATATTTTCCTCTCCTACTTACACCCCTGAAAATAGAGGCTCCAGTTGGGCGGTTTGTTTGATGTAGATGTACAGATGTACATTTAGCAGGAAGGATGTATATGCGAGAACGCGGCATGAGTCTAAAATAACAGCCAACGTTAATAGCCTTTGAATAACGCCCCCGCCACGCTGGCAATAAAGATCTTCAAACACGAGTTTTGGTGCCTACTAAACCTCACATAAAGGCTCGTACTCACAAAATAGGCTTAATTTCATTCTAGGAACACAACTTCTGATCAAAACCATTCAGTTTAGCCAATTCGAAGTTGTGATACATCAAATGTAGGAAATTCATGAGAATAAGACAAGAATTTTGGATCGCCTAGATTGCAACACTGTTTTAAGATTTTTTTCGAAGGGGTGGAGGCTCTAATCTCCCCTGCAGTCTCTTACCTTACAACATCGAAGTAGGTCCTGCACAGAGAGGTAGTCTAGAATCTTGAGCGCTATATGACTCTGTAGTAAGCTTATAAAGTCTTTGTAACGTCGGGCCTGAAATAAAGTTTGATTTTGTGTTTCAACCGTTTTAAACATTATTAAGTTTCTTCGCAAACAGCCGAGCTAACAACCCCATTTAGTCAGTTAAAAGAGGATACAACTAACATGCAAACAAAAATGGTATGCTTTTCCTACAACAGTTTTCCTATCTACCTTTTCAAAGACAAATCCAGTCATTTTAGCAACGCTTGATTTGTCGTGTCCTTGTAATTTTCATATACTTGGTTCACAATCGTATCGTATGAAACCATCTTGGGAACATTCTTAAGAACAAAATGGTTTAGTCAATAAGAAGTTGTGTCACTTTCAAATTTAGAAAATTCTAGAGAATAAGACTAAGAAATTTCTTAAGAATGGTAGGGGAATACGGACTGGCTGGTCAGAGTAAATTTGCTGTTTCCTTTTGGAAAGGTGCCTATGACCAGATCAAGAAACAGGGTCCATAACAAGTCTTGGCCTCCCTTTTCTCTGGTTGTCCGAGTATAGTTGTAGGAACGGCAAAGAAATCTAATCGCTCATGATGTCACTTTCTGTACTATTTTTGTAACTTTAGGCTTTTGCATATGCATTTCAGAGAACTAAACAACCGAAGTTTCGCTTCAGAGGGTCACAGAGAATGATTTTTACCTTATCTTTTTATGTACGACAACGGTTCCGGTGTGACCTTTTTGACTGCTAGACCTAATCTGTCATCTAGGAGGTATGTGCTTGTTACAGTTATGCTTGTAATGATGTAAATTAAAATGGCTTGTCCTTTTGTTGTTTGTTTGTATGGTATTTCACATCGTTTTCAACATCATTTTGGATATATTGCGGCGGCAAGTGCACCTATCCACGCTTTCATGGAGTTTCTTTCTACGATACTGCGCGCAAAATTCTTGCCAAGCCACTGGCTACTTTCCCACATAACGATTGGCGAAACAATAATCAGCGGCATGATAGCAATGAATCCTGTCGCAATGACTATCGTCATTCCTCGGAATGACAGCCAGGCTGTGGATTAAAACCAGCAATTCCCTGTTTTCAAGTCGTGTATGCTACCTACTGCACTACCAGGCTAGGCCCTTCTGTTCTACTGGGTCCTGTGTGGCTCTGTGGTAAAGTACGGGACTCGTGACCTGGGGGTGGGGGGCGGCCACAGTGTCTTTGGGGAAACACTTCAAAGCTCCAGCCAAGAACTGGTGAAATTCATGACACGCATAAATAAGGGCGCTGTCGCCGTGATATTACTTAAATATTGTTGAAAGCGGCGTAAAACGCCATTCAGTTAACCATTTGTTCTATAATAATGTGTAAATGTTACTTCGATTACGAAACTTTTTAAACCCTTATAAAACAATCCCGTGTTTAAACCGCCATGAGGAAGAGGGCTTGTGAAAGTTTAAAGCTTTATCATTTAATAGCTTTTGAAACTATTGTTCGAAGAGGAGAAAATACGGATTATCAGCATTTTCTCCTTTTCCCATCATGTTTTTATCCTTTCAAATGCCAAGAAAAAAAACATCACTTGGACCACAAATTATTTGTCACTTGCAATTGTATTCGTCTGGTTTTAGTATAAACCATCTTTAGTGCTGAAACATGACTTACCGTCAAAAGACTGGACACAAAATAATGTTGTCTTGGGTCCATCTTGAGCAAAAACTTATGGAGGAACTCGTTGCGTTTTACATCTGGAAGAGAGAGAATTAGATATGATGTAGATTGCCAAGCATGGCACCCCAGCAGGTGACGTAAAGGGCTTGAAACACAGGGATTGCTGGTTCGACTTGTAGCTCGGCAAACATCTTTTCAAGGTAATTGCGACAGGATTGCGTCTTCTGAACATTGTTGTAACAATGTTTGTGTGGGAAAACAGCTAGTGGCTTTGGAAGAAATTTGAGCGGAGTGAAGGTAAAGGAAACTCCAGAAAAACATTGATAGGTGCACTGATAACGGCGATATAACTGAAAAAATGTTGGAAACGACTTTAACACCAAACATACAGACACCTTAGAAATAACTAGAGGTATTTGCATCCTAGTCCTTTTGGGTGCAAAGGAAAACTGCTGTTTACTGTTTTGGAAAGTGTAGATAAGGATCTGACGACAGAGTTTGTTTTGTCTAAACTTGGATCTACACTGTGATGTGGAGTAATTTAGCCTAATTGAATCGTGATAGGTCCGATTTCTCCAACTGAATACTTTTGATACCAAGCAGCTTACGAGGCAATGCTTTGGGGTATAAAGACAGAGTTTTTTTCCTCCTTGAAATTCAGCGAACTGGTCAGTTTTTAGGAGGAAGTTAAGCCCCAATCTATGGCAATCAAAACATTGTTGTCAGTCTAGCGTGCAAAAAAAGTCATCACCGTATATTCAACGATTATGCACATTTTCCTCTACACTTTTGAAGACGTCATTTTATACTTCTTTCAGAGAAGTGAATCGTATTTTGTTCATGGACATTACCACGTATACATGTAATGTTCTGATTATTCTGACCGATCATTTGTAAACTGTATTGATAAAAAGTATCTGACATCCGTTGGCTTTTGAGATGGAATTTTACTAAGCTCGTCTACAATACTGTTATTTAGCTCGCAAGAGACTCGCTTTATAACATTTCTGTTGGCTCGTTTGATAATTTTTTATCTAAAATACCAACTAATGTCAGAGCCTATATATCCGTTATATATTGATCAACTTTAATAACAGTACGTTTATCTTTCATCAGTTATCTCCTGAAATTGATAATTACAACAGATATTTTAATAAAATTCCTTAACTCTTTACCAAACAACAAAATTTTAGATTTGTTCCAAACTGAAAGCAATTACAGACAAAAAATGAAGATGAAGTAGATAACATTAAGAGAAACGGAGAAAATACTAGTTTCCAGAATTTTCCCTTTTCCACATTGTTTTCGCTGCCGTCTTTCTTTGGGTGCTTGGCACTCGTGAATGTTTGGTAAAGTCTTATCCTTTGGACGTTCCGTTTATACTTTTTCTTACGGCGTCTTTTTTCTACGTTGTCTCTGCCATATGGATTAACATAATAATTATAAAAAAAAAAAAAAAAAGAAAATACCGGTAAATGATGAAAACTAAAACACATATCTTTCTCTGCAAATTTTAGGAAACTGGACAATTACATGCAGTGGTAAGAAGCAGTAATTACGTTTATAATTAACGGATGGTCGTTTTTTCAGTGAATGACTCCGTCTTGAAATAATTGTTTACAGGCGCGGTGAAACATTACTAGTATATTTTGTAAACGAGAAAAAGATCAGTGTATGAAAGGTGATTCCCCAATTTATGTAAATATGAGATCTACGATTTATATAAGCACGCAAAGTATGAGTTATGTAACTCGTGTTGACAAACTGGCCTCAGTTGGTCCTTTTTCTTTCCAGACAAAACAGTCTTTTGGGATGATCTGGCGCCATAGATCTTAACATGATAATTACAAAAAGGAAACTAAATGGTGGAAAATACAAAATATATTTTCTCTGCAAGCAGGATAATTGATCACGTGACATTTTCACATGCCTTTGGGACTTCCTGACTTCAGTAATAGAACATTTTTGAAAATAAGTACGATTGTAAAAATCTAATAGTCACCTTGAACAGTAGAAGAATAGTAAATTGCCTCTTTAACAGTAAAAGAAAGGTAAAGGAAGGGTTAGTTAAGTATTAACGGAAAACAAATATACAAGCCGACTGTAACGTGTATTGAAATGTAAAATAGTTCTGTTTGCTAAGTAGCAGAA
Organism: Tridacna gigas; assembly: GCA_945859785.2. Classification (NCBI taxonomy): domain Eukaryota; kingdom Metazoa; phylum Mollusca; class Bivalvia; order Cardiida; family Cardiidae; genus Tridacna; species Tridacna gigas. The sequence continues at coordinate 36,810,198 of OX244031.2, read as the reverse complement.
GTTTAAATTCCAATGTGATAAGTTTTTATAGTAGATTAATTGTTAATCTGTGGATTAGTTCGTAATCGTCTTTTAAACATGTGTTCTTGTGTTCTCAAGGGATAACTTAAGATTGGCAAGGCAAACATACTAACTAGTCACCGTTTTAGCAAAAGGGGGTTTAAGACATCATATAATTATGGATCCATAAAATCCATTTTGATTTTTAACCGACTGATTCATGAGGCAGAACGGTCCTTTGACATGTGGAAAAATTGCAAAAAAAAGTCTCGACGTATGTCAGCCAGTTCGCAAATTCCTTAACCCCCTTTTTAGAGAGCATGACTCGTTTATTAGCTCGACTGCCCGAAGGCCGGTACAGCTCATGTCATGGCGTGGTTTCCGTAGTCTGTCCGACCGTTAGTCTTTTTTCCGTTTACGCTTTAAAGTCTGAATTTGTGATCGGATTTTCGTGAAATTTGCACAGTTTCTTTGTAAATAATGACGTCTGCTGTTGAGACCAGATTTTCATAAACTTTTCACAGATCCCTAGTATTGTTAAAACCTCGAAGCTTTATGATTTTGAAGAAAAACTGGCAATTGGTTATGGAAGGGTAACCATTTAAATTTGAAAATTTATATTTCGTGCTTTGGCGATAAAGTCCGCATTTTTATGCATTTTTTAAAAATGCCATTTCTCAGCAACCTGTGGATATACTTCAGTTGAACTTCTTGGGAACCTCCTTGTAAGGAGGACATAGTTTGATTTTTCTTTAGGTAAGGGCTCTTTGTTTCCCATATATGAACGGCTATAATGGTTACCCATGTAGAAAGTTTTTCCTTTTGTGACAAAAACACATACTATATTCATAAATCGTCTCTCATGGTTCTTGATTTTACTGTTTCTCTATTGACTGATTGATCAAATGATACTTTATGCTGCTTTATTTCAATCATATCACAGCGACAGCTAATATATTCATGTGTTTCACCAGAAACAGGCTAGGGCTGTGAAGTGTGTCTTGCTCAAGGACACTCCCAATGGATCCAATGAGGTTAGAACCCGGGGCGGCCAGGTCACGAGTCTTACACTTTACCACTGAGCCACGCAGGTCCCCTACTGTTTCTTTTATATGTAGGTTCACAGGTCAGTCACTGCCAGTAGAGCGATTCAGACCCTCAGGGGCCTCTAGTGCTTGTATTGTCAATTGAATACCAATGACTGGCTAGGCAAACATTTCCAGACTTTTCCACTGACGTGACAAATTCGACTTTTTTCGATATTGGAATGTGATTTTCGCTGCAATGGAAGTATTCTTGGTCATAGGTTAGCATTATGTTACTTAGTTACCCGACGGTGTGGATCCAAGATCAGACTGCACATATAATCTTGATCTACGTCGTCCGTAAAAAAAAAAAAAAAAAATTATGTAAATCAGTTCAAGAGACAACTGAACCAACAATATCGTCGAATGAAGTATCTACACTTCCCGCTATGATAAGAAGAACGACCACTTCAGACTTGAAATTTCAATACTAGGATGCTTTTTGTCTGACATAATGTTACAACTGCCAAGAAATATGTCTTTGGAAGGATAGAAAACATTGTGGACAAAAGGAGAAAGTGCTGGTTACCAGCATTTTCTCCTTTTCTTGTTATTAACACTTAAGCTGCTGAATAAATGAAACCCAAATTTCTATTCAATACTAAAAGCCCAAACATTGCAGTTTCAAAGTTGATTTCACCGGAAAGAAAATACCGTATCGGACTGTGTAGATCAAAGATCAGACTGCATGTTCTGTGCAGTCTGATCTTGATCTACACTGTCCGCAAAAGGTCGGTGGGTCGCGATCAGCAGCTTAAGGGTTAAAATCTGTCTTCCACAATGTCGTAAAGCATGGCTACCACCATAAGAAGAGCCCACAAAAGCAGACGTTGCCTAGTAACTAGGGTTCTCTCTGGACTGATTTTCGTCTCGTATATCGTTGTCTAACTGGCATGTCTATAAATCTGACGTATAGTATAACGACATTACTAGTATCACCGTAACATGCAGTTGTGATGCTGATAATGTCACTATAGTGATAATGTCAGAATAGTGATGACATTTATTGTAAGATACATTAATCAGTGATGATATACGAGTATGTTTAAAGTATAAAATATCGACATTATTAGTCTAAATGATAAATATATGTGTGATATAAAAACCTTTTGATTACCTGACCAGTTCTTTGTAAACCATTTGTAAACGGAATACCCCTCCTCCGGGAAGGCAGATTCCATACCTTTGGCCTCTTCTTTTCTCGATTTCTGCAAAGAATTGAAGCATGAACAGAGATGTATGTCATCTTTAGTTACGCACGGTACTTTGATTGTTGCGCTGCTCCTATATACCGTGAGGCTCAGCTCGATAGCTCAGTCTGTAACGTACAAGGCTTGAAACGCAGGGATTACTTGTTCGGCTTCCAGTTCTTTATTCATTTTCATTGTTGGCGGGTGTATAATAAATGAAATATTTCATTGTTCTGTGAAGTCACTGTGTCGGAACTTGCGACCAATGACGTTATAGCTTACAATAGTGCTATCACAAAAGCATTTTCCTCGTCTTTGCCTGATGCTGAATTATTTGGTAAAGGGTTAAAATAGGATGAATTCTCTGTTAAATCAAAAAGAACAAAAATTAACCTGATACTTTCGTTGAATGAGATTTCATGACGCCTTTTATAGTGTTCTGGGAATCCGGGGTGGCTCAGTGTTGAAGGTGTAGGACTCGCAGTCCGAAGACTACGGGTTCGATCCTCACTTTATGCTCTGGGTATTTTTGTGGGAATGTGCTTGAGCAAGACACTACAGACGCTGTACCTAGCACTGGTGAAACCCAGTACACACCTGCATTAGTAAGTAGTTGCTGCGACATGACATAATAATGTTAAAAGTGGCGTAAAATGCTACTCTATTTATTATGTTTTGTTCAACGAGATAGCTGATCAACCCATGTCTCTCCTGGGTTTCACTGGCACAGGGCTGGGGCTCTGCAGTGCCTTGCCTAGGGACTTATCTAAGCAGCAAGCACCATCAGCTTGAATAAAACCAAGATTTCCGGATAAAAAAGTATCACGTCTTAACGTCTTATCAGATGTCAAAAGTTTGGACTCCTCCAAATTGAAGGCATTTGCAGACAGGAAAAAAAGATGTCGTCAAATGATGGGACGTGTGTTCGAAGCGGTTGTAAATAGTATGGAAAAAGGACAAATTCTGTTTATCGATTTGGTATTCATCAATCACTTACCTTATGTTTGGTTTTCGGTTTTTTATTGGTTTGGAAATCCCAATCACTTTGAGCCGTAATGTTGGGACTAGAGCTGATGCTGCCATTTTGAAAGAAGCCAGCGGAAGCAGATGTAGACTGGTGACTAGAGCTCAGTCTGGGACTATTTTCGTCCTGTATATGACGTCTAACTGGCATGTCTATATATCTAAATCATAATATAACGACATGATTACCATCAAATGGTGATTCTATTAATACCGTTTTATGAATATTATAAAGGCGTAGATAATTATGTTATCGATATATTAAACAGTTATATAAATGCTAATGATTTGGATGTAGTATATTAAAATCTATATAACAAAGTATTGCAGTGATAATAATAACAGAATTTATATAGGATATTATTTGACCAGTCATTCTATATACGACAAAAACGAGGCTCTGTCGAGTTATTGTTTAACCCTTAGGCTGCTGAGCGCGACTCAGTGACCTTTTGCGGACAGTGTAGATCAAGATCAGACTGCAGAACGTGCAGTCAGAGCCCGTATTCACCAAACATTCTTAGGAATATTCTTAGTCTATCTCTTCAAGATTTTCTGAATTTCAAAATAACACAACTTCTGATTGGCTAAACCAAATGGTTTAGCCAATCAGAAGTTGTGTTACTTTCAAATTTAGAAAATTCTGGAGAACAAGATAAAGAACGTTCTTAAGAATGGTTGGTGAATAGGGACCCTGATCTTGGAATTACACTGTCCGATAAGGACATATTTTTCCCAAAACAATATCTTTGAAATAGTAAAGTTTCGGTTTTTACAATTGGCTTGAAATTTTCACTTCACTTAATAGCAGGAAAAGGGTTAATAATGACGGGTTCGATCAAAACAGTCAAACATGAACAGAATTCTGGTTTTCTATTTATACTGTTTGCGACTGAACTGCATATTTCGTCCAAAACTTTACTCATATCAGCATTTCTTTAAATACTATATATCTTATTGCTATGGGTGTTAAGCGGCTTTTCACGCAAACTGTAGATCATAAGCTACAGCTATCTAGATAAAAGAAAAAACAACAATGCCTGTTCATTTTACCATATTAAAACCTTTAAAAACCTAGAGTTGACTTGAAGAAAAACTTGGTATGACACCTCATGAATATGCAACACAAAAATCTCATATGCATCAAGTTTGTTATGGAAATGAAAAGCTCTGTTCTGTGGAGATAACTCAAGTTATTCAACCTTTTTATCCCCGCCTTGCACCTCTTTTTATGGTACAAACAAGAATATTTAACTTTATTTGTATAAAATGAAAAAAAAAAAAAACATGTCACTTGAATGTGTTGTTAACCGGTTGAAAAATGGGGTTCGTAGAATACGTTTTTAACCCTTTACCACACAATTCCGACTTTTAACGACCCTGAGGATAAAGCCTTTTGAAAACATTGTGGGAAAAGAAGAAAATGCTGGTAACCAGCATTTTCTCCTATTCCCACAATGTTTTCTACCCTTTTAAAAATAAATTTAAAATTTTGAGGCAAATTTATTTTGTCGTCTACAAATACTTCGAATTTGGTCGAACCCAACGTTTTTTCGTTTGGTAAAGAGTTAACCGAGGGAGAACGCACTCGTTGATAATGTTTAACCCTTTCCCAAACAAGCCCTGGTTTTCACGTGTCTGCAGTACAAGTCGTTTGAAAACACTGTGGAAAAAGGAAAAATTGCTCCTAACGAGCAATTTCTCCTTTTCCCACAGTGTTTTCTCCCCTTTTTGATAACTTTCTGCCATTTTCATCAAATTTAAAATGGTCGTCTGCAAACTCTTTCAATTTGGACCAGTCCAAAATTTGTCGTTTGGGAAAGGGTTAAGAACTCTTGTAGCCGGTTAAAAATGAGTTCGAAGAAGAATCATTTTTTCATTTTCGAGTCATGATGTTTAATCTTTCTTGAAGTTAGTTGAAAAAGTAGTTCGAAATTACCGATTAGAAATGCATTTTACATACAGTGTTTGATAAGACTTGCAAGTCCTTCTAGGTTCAATGGTTCATGGATAAGGTGTTTTATTCAGAAGTTTCGTGTTTGATCCTCCACATAAGCGCTTTTTCGAGCCCTGTTGCCGTAACATAACTAAATCACGTCGTGGAAAGCGCCGTTATACATTACGAATTATATAAGTATACAAAAGCATTATCGAACTATGTTGTACTTGATACTCGACAGTTTGACGACATTTTCATGTTTGTTTTACATGAACTTACCAATGTTTAACCCGAAAAAAGTAAACTTTTAACAAGAAATTAATGTCAACAACCTAATTTCCGAGTTTCATGTAAGGCTTACACTTGAGGAATGTAAAAGAAATCCATTTTTTTTAATCCCTTAGTCCTACAATTTTCCAGTTATACATACGTACATTAAGAAACCTAAGGGTTAGACATGTATAAGGCAGTTATCGAGTTCAACCAACTTCCTTTTTGTCCTATTCCAACTATTTCCTTATGGAACACAGGAGTTTAGTTTATGCCTCTTTTATCCCGTTACTAAACAATCCCGTGTTTCAACGGCCCTGAAGAAGAAGCCTTTTAAAAACATTGTGAGAAAAGAGCATTTTCTCCTCTTCCCACAATATTTTCTATCCATTCAGAGGCAAAGCCCATCATCTGAGTCTTGTTTAGTTTGACCTCTTCAAAAGCATTCATAATGGCAAGCCTAAAATACTGTTATCTGGTAAAGAATTAAGCAGGAATATTTCACATGACATCCAAAAATAAAGCTACAAGATCATACTGTAAGCTATTTGCAGCCTTATCATGATCCAAACCCTCTGAAAAAGCAAAGTTACTCCCCTTAAGGATCCAATTCGTTTGTTTGTAGGTGGTGGTAAGTTATTTCCTTATCTCATGTTGTAAGATGATTTTCCCGCAGATATTTTTTTATGTTTCTTATTGTATGTGTAAACACAATTAAACAAGACAAAACTGTTTGGAGGACATTGTTGACAACATTCCTTCCCAAGCATTCTAGCGGTTTTCAGCTTGCTTGATTTTCAAATATAGAGCGTTTAACACGTATGTAGCTAGAAATTCAGAAGCTTCGAAATAAAACCGAGTACAACCGAAAGGCTTTTGGGCTTCAGGTGAAATCGGAATTGACTGAGCTTTGCCGATAACACTCCCGATAACCAACCGATTTTTATCAATAACTGACAAATGCTATCTTTATTTCTAAGCACGGTAACGTCCTGGTGAAAACTAGAACACATTAATAATTTAGCCGTCGCCGTGATATGACTGAAATAACGTTGAAGCAGCATTAAACACCGTTCACTCAATCAATCAATTGTCTAGGCATCACAAAAACACAGAAAACAGCTTCGAAGAAACTTAAGTTTCAGTACAAGAACTCGGTCGTTAGTAGTAAGCAGAATCATCAGCGGCAAGTGTCGTTACTTCAAGGTTACTACCAAGTTCAAAAGCACCGGATAAATCCAGCGAGTTAACGTCCCTGGGTAACCTCGTCATAAGAGTGATAAAACAACATCTCTAGGTTGCTACATCTCAATGGTAATAAGTCAACGTCTCTGGGTTACTATATCTCCAATGTAATCAGTCAACGTCTCTCAGTAAATGTGTCTCCAGAGTGTATTAATTACTTAACTTCTCATGGTAACTTTAGATGTAAAAGATAAAAAGTCAACACCTCTAAGTAACCATGTCTCCAGGGTAAGCTCTTAACATCTCCTGGTAGCCACGTCTACTTAATGTCTCTATGTCAATACATCTCCATGGTATTTAATCAGCGTCCTTAGTTATCTACGTATCCAGAATAATTAGTCAGTTTCTGTAGGTAACTACGTCACAAGAGTTAAAGGTCAACGTCTTCAGTTATGAATAACTACAGCTTCAAATTAATTAGTTAACGTCCCAATGTAACAAAGTCTTCGCAATAATTAGTAAAGGTGCCTCGGTAACGTCGTCAACGTCTGCAGATAACTACATCTACAATGCGAATAGTTAACGTCTCCAGGTCAGAACGATTTTTGACGTTTATGTTTTAATGACGCTAGGTAACTACCAGAATTATTACTAAACGTCTTTAGATAACTACGTCTCCATAGGTATTGGCCAATGTCCCTACGTGGCTAGGTCTCAAGGGTATTAACTTAACCTCGCTAAGTAACTAATCTCAAGGATTATTAGTCAAACTTTTAGTTCACGACTCAAGGATAATTAGACAACGTCTGTATGTGACTACGTCGTAGGAGAAATCGGTTAATGTTTCTAGGTAACTACGGCTCACAGATAATTCGTTAACTTCTTTAAGTAACTACATACATGTAATTAGTCAAGATTTCTTGGGAACTACACTTCCAGAATAATCAGTCGGCTCCTCTTGGTACCTACATCGCTAGGGTCATCAGTTAACGTCACTATATTACTACATTCTCAGAGGACCTCGTACCCATAGTAACTTGTGAACGCCTTTGTATATTTCTGTCTCTCAGTCAACTAACATCTTGAGGTAACTACGTTTCAAAGGTAAAAAGTCAACATCTCTAGATTACTTACTATCGGTGTTATTTGTCTACGTCTGCAGTATAATGGGCTAATGTCTCTAGGTATCTACACTACATCTCCTTGATAATTTTCAAACTTCTCTAGGTTTCTGTGTCTTCAGGATAATCAGTTAAAGTCTCTGGGTATCTTCGTCTCCAGGATAATTGGCTAACGTCTCTATGTATCGGCATGTTTGCCTCCATGATAATCAGTAAATTTCTCTTTGCTTGTAGGTCTTCAGGATAATTACTTAACGTATCTGGGTATATACGTCTACAAGATAGTTGGGTTATGTATCTATATGTACGTCTCAGTGTTAATCAGTAAACTGCTCTGGTTTTCTAGGTCTCCAGGATAATTAGTTAGCACCCTTTGTTTTCTCCGTCTTCAGGATAATTAGTTAACGATTTCAAGTATGGATATGTTTGTCTCTATGTAAACTTCTGTAGATATCTAGGTCTCCAGGATGATTGGCTAACGTCTCTAGATACCTACGTCTCCAGGTTAACAACTTACCCCTTCTAAATATCTATGCGTACGTCTCCATGATAATAAGTGAAATTCTCTACATTTCTTGGTCTCAAAGTTAATAAGTCAATGTCTCTTGATACATTTATCTACGTCTCCAAGAAAATTTGCAATTTGTAAAAGACGTCCCTTAGGATAAGTCAGAGCCAGTAGATAACTACTTCTCTGGCTGAATTAGTTAAGTTTTGAGATAACTACTTCTCTAGGGAAAAAACTGCAAACGTTTTAATAAAAGGAAAGAACTTATTCCCATAAATAATAAATCAACAAACAACAATGATACCTCACGTTAGATAAAAGAAAAACGAACATTTATAAATATTCTGCGAGATCTGGATAATTCTGAGAAGCGCTTTTGATTGTTCGTATAAAAACTAAAAATGATGCTGTTTTTTTCATGATAAAATCCGCTTTGGTAAACACTTCGAGCTGCCAAATAATGAATAACCGTGATCTCGTTGGATATTTGTAAAAGTTAATGATAACGACTATATTCAGAGTGTTAGTAAACTATCGTCAAGAACTAATCTGATACAAGCACATTAAAAAAACAGTATTATTATTTTGGGTATTACGATTTATAACTCCATGCTGTTTACACAGATACATCATGATTCTAAAAAAAAAAAACTATCTTCCCTCAAGTAACCCGTACTATTAGACCATCAAGAGGTTGGTGAAAAAACAATCTACCTTTAGTTAATTTCAATTCTATTTTTAGTAAAACAAAGACAACAACAACAACAAAAAAGTATTTGTAAACATATTGCTAATTTTCCGAATACTGCTATTGCAAGTTGCTTTTAATGCATAAAAATGGGGTATTTCATTACACTTGAAGGGAGGAGAGTTTATTTAAGATCTGCTTATCGGAGGAAAGACAAAATACATTAAAGAAATCATCTAAGTACTAACCTCAAGCTCCTGAAATGAATTATGTTAAGAAAATATATAGTGAGAGCAGTGTATTACAAAAGGAAAGACGATATAGAAACGTCGCATACCTTCAGCTGTTTACAAGGACTCTAACAGCAAAATCAGAAGAAAATTGTGTATAACTGTCGAATGTATAAACTGTCAGAGCTTATGAGGACAAAAGTTTGAGGCAATACTCAGTACATAAAATGCTAGGAGCAAACTGAGGACTCGATTTAGTTTAAACGCCGGTACACAGCACTCTTAAACTCATGCCACAATGTCTTGGATGCATTATTCAAAACTACTGTTCACTAACTTACCCTTATATATCCATATTTCTTACAGTCAACTTAAAACACATTGCAAACTAGGCAAACAAATAAAAAGCAATAGGTTTAAATATGTGATGCTTTTTGCAGCAACATGAGGTCATAGCCTAGAGGAAACGTCAAATACATGTACGTTAACATCTTACGTTGTGATCTTACATCATTAAGAAGAATTATATTGTAACCAATATTAAGTAACTCTTTTTATGGCAAAATGGGGATACAGATTAGAGGAAATACGCCATATACGTTAAGAGCATTAATAAATTTCTTGCACAAAAATGATGATATAGTTTGGACATGTCACTTAAGCAACGCTCTCGCAGCAACATCAGGACAAAGTAAGACCTTACAGCGCTAAACCCGGATGAAGTACGTGAACAGTATAGATAGAGATAAGACTACACAGAATGTGTCATCTGATCTTAAATATACATTGTCCGCTTATTCTTTGCCAAACATTTTGACCTCAAAAAATGTTTGAAATAGTAAAATCTGCATGTTTTGTACTGATTAGGAATGCCATTTCAATTAGCACAACAATGGTAAAAACTTGTACACAAGACTTAACCCTTATGCTGCTAAGCGCGACTCAAGGACGTTTTGCAGACAGTGTAGATCAAGATCAGACTGCACAAAACGTGCAGTCTATTCTTGGATCTACAGTGTCCGATAAAGAGATATTTTCCCCGAAAAATTCCTTTGAACTAGCAGAATTCGGGTGTTTATTATCGGCTTGAAAATTTCATTTCACTAATTTAGCAGGATAATGGTTAACGCTCTTACAAGAGAATGGAAAAATTGTTTGAGTAAAGATCGAATTCGTTATTTCCCAACCGTAACAATATGGACAAAATTATTATCCTTATATCAAAAGGAAAAGATTGGGTGAAAACGACGAATGTGACATGTTGAATATCTTACAGGAAAATAAGGACTTAAGACTAAACTTTGGCACAAAGGAGATTTATTTAATGCTAGAGAAGCAAACCCCGTGTTTTGATAACTCTGGACACAGGGTCTTTTGACTATTATCTAGGAAATGAAGAAAATACGGGTAACCAGCATTTTCTCCTTTCTTAATTTTTACTCCCAATGTTTTCTATCCTTTCCAAACCAAGTTTCTACACTGGTACTGAAAAAGCGTAATAATATGAACTGCAGCAAAAGCTAATACCGGAGGAAACGATGAAAACAAACTAACAGAGAGACCAACACACAATAGGAGACGGAATACATGCTGTAATGAGATGAAAGTGATAATGGAAATCGGGAGATGGGAGAAAATCGATGATTTTCGAGGTTCTCTTGATAATAATCGACCAAAAGATGTCAGGTTATCCTACCTGATGTGCGGTAGACTGTCATACAGCGGGTTGTCACTATCCCCCACCCACTTTTTAATGTTTGTCATATGATCTGTATGAGTTTTGCTCTTTTTCGCCTTCTTCATTGGAGAGCCATTGTCATGTGTTTCTTTGGATATATTGTGACTAAAAATAGAAACAGAAGATTGAGAGTTGGCAATGGTCGCTGCTTTTCGTAAGTGTTGACTCGCAACGGTGGAAATCATTTAGCTTCTGCAGACTGCACAGAACAAGATCACCGTGCACAGAACGTTTTGTCTGATCTTTGGATGCCACAGTCTGCTGGCTTTTTTTTTTTTTTTTTTCCCACGGAAACATTTCCTAAATTGTAGAGTAATCGTGAAGCTTTTGCACCGAATAAGTTTGTATAAACAGAGGGTGCTAAATTTGTGCTTACTTTGATGTAAAATCAAGGTAATTTTCACAGAATGAAGATCATAGCTGATAATTTCACGATGGGTGAGAATATTGAATACTCGATCTCACAGTTCGCATATTTATATGAGCGGCACGCTGGCAAAAGGGGGTTTAATACATCTCCATCATACATTATGCCAAGCGGGTCACAAAACAATTTGAGCCATGCTCTGTGAAAAAGGAGCATGATGCATCTGCAAAAAGTATCGGTCCAGGTCAGCCTGCGCAGTCCACGCAGGCTGACCTGAACCGATACTTTTTGTTTTTGGTCAGTTTTTTTTTTTTTGTCATGATTCAGTCGATTGTTAGAGAAAATGGATTTTATGTATCCACGATTATATTATGACTTGCTTGGTATCATAGATCACGGAGATGCATGAAGCCCCCTTTTGCCAGAGCATGGCTCATTTATAGATCCATAAAGTCCATTTTGTCAAACAACCGACTGAATATCATGAGGCAAAATGGTCCTTGGGTATGTAGAAAATTTACCCATCGTAAAATGGTTTTGACTCAGGTACATGGAGGCTGACATGCGGGCATTTTGCAATACGGTTATAATTGCCTTTTGAGGGAACCCAAAATACGCTTGCATAAGACAGTTCGCTTGCTAAATAGAGGTGGTCACCAGGATAGGCTTTACATTATCACCGTCTTTACTTACAGTGGAACATTGACATCAAGAGTCAATGATATTTAAGTCTTTAGTTATCGATCCCTTTACGACTCTTAGAACGAAGAAACGTTTTATAAACATAGTAATAAGAAAACGGAGAAAATGCTTGTTACCACCATTTTCTCCTTTTTCCGATCATGTTTGCCAACCTATCAAAGTAAAAGGAATCTCTGCAGTTAGTTGGAATTTGGACTAGTGTAAAGTTTTGTTGTCTGGTGCGTTTGTGGTGAACAATCAACACAAAGACCCTTGAATGGATTGAAGGTGAATAGGTCAAGTTCAAGTTCAAACCGTAATGAGGCAAGAACCTTTCGGTGATTCAGTGCTTCAAATGCCAACGCAGACTAGAAAAGTTGAAAACTGTTATGAAACGCTACTGGAGTTTCCCGAGTGCCGACAAAATGAATATGGGAGCACCAGGGTAATCAGTTATCAAACAGTCCTGATTTCCAGCGACCCTGAGAAAGAACACTTTTATTTATTCATTTATTTATTTTTTCAAAAGGAGAAATACATGTAACGAGTATTTTCCCTTCACCTCACTTTTCTACTCTTTCAAAAACAATCGCGTCATTTGAGTCACATTTCATCTGAGCCATGATTTGGCAAAAAGGGGGCTTATTGCATCTCCGTGATACATTTTACCAGTCAAGCCATGACATAACTATGGATCAATAATAGCCACTTTTTTAAACAACCGACTGACTCATGAGGTAGACTGGTCCTTTGATATGCAGAAAAACGACCAAGAGCGAGAAGTTTCGATCCAGGTCAGCCTGCACTGACTGCACAGGCTGACCTTGGTCGATACTTTCGCAGTTGCATAAGCCCCCTTTTCACAGAGAATGGCTCATTTGTACTCTGCAAATGCTTTCAACTTGGACTAGTCAAAAACTTTGTCGTCTGGTTAAGTGTTAAGACTATGTTAGACTTGTTTATTCTAAAGAAAGATATTGAATTGACCATATTTCAAAAGAGGTTTTGTAAATGCTATTTCCCCCCCCCCCCCCCCCCCCATAAAAAAGTGGACTTTCCAGAAAGGGACATAACCTGGTCAAAAATATTTCAGGTTTACCTGCCTTTGTGAAATGGATTCCCTACTTGATAGTTAAAAACAGGCCCGAGTTTGGAGTAAATCTTCCAGTAATAACAGATATATGAGAAATATGATTTACTAACGGTGACGACGACAGTGCAGTCTGATCTTGAATCTGCACTATTAGCTACTTTGAAACATGTTCTAGCCAAAACAAATTTGAAATACCAATAATTTGATTAATTTTCCCCCTTGAGGATTGGAATTTCATTAATCCAGTAGCAAAGCAACAAATGTGTAGCAGACGACATTTAAAACAATTTTGTAAAAAAAGGATATAACCAACAATATAATAATAGGTATGGTACGTGCAAACGGATGAGTACACACCATGGCAAAGAGAGACTTGGAGAAGGAAAGCTTTAGAAAACATTTTCGGGAAGGAAAAAATTCTAGTTTTGCACACCTTGCAGTTCTGCTCTGAATGGTAGGAAACTTGGGCCTTTCTTTTTCTTGTACCAGTTGCCTCACCTCCTCGTCTAGACGTAAATGGGCGCTTTGTAAACGATGGAAATCGTCCTGTCGTGTGTATACTAACCGTTCCTGTAGAAATGGAGTTTGGCATTATTTAACTGAAACAAATCATACCTCGACACGCTCTTCATCGGTTTCCGTGAAGACCCGCTCTGTGTGGTTTTACCAGAGTCAAATAGGGTATTGCAACAATAGTCATATTAAAATATTAGTGTCACCGATGAAGGGCTCACAGAATATGTAGAGGTCTCAAATGAATCTTGTGAACCAATGTACAGTAAGATCTCTAGCAATTATACCGTGTACTTTAATTTAAGGACTATAGTATATCATCTGGCAAAGTTCAAACCATTTTGAATTTGGACACAGCAGGTGAAAAACGTCCCTAAAGCAATCTTGCGAAGCGCAGTCCGCGCAGGCTAATCCGAGACGGTACTTCACGACTAGGCTACATAAGATTTTGTCATAAAGTAGACTTTCGTGAAACAGAAAATCGCACAAAAACAGAAAGTCTCGACTCGGATTAGTCACGGACTGTACAGGCTGACGACACACTTTTACGCATATGTCCGAAGGCCCCTTTTCATGCGTTGCACGCCATATATAATCATATTGATGACGTTTTGAGGTCGACTGTTACCTTAAAAAGAACAAAAGCTATCTTTCCTTCTGGTGCCTTTAAAAGTCCAGGTAGTTTTGGATAAATTAAATGGGCCGATAATTTCCAAATATCCTTTATATTTGAATTATCAATTTAAAACAACAACAACAACAACAAAAACAACACATACTTTGAGTTTTCTGCTAGTGTGTGTACTGACGGGAAGAAAATCGATGGCGGGAAAATGAGATCTGGCTGTATAGAGGAAATCTCGATGTAGAATGGGTTGTAAGGAGGTATTCAGAAACTGAAACTGATTGTAGTTGCTTCGCCGAAGAATTCCTTCGATAACCAGGCATCTCTGAAATAAAATAGAAAAGTATGATATTAACTCTTTACAAAACGACAAAATTTTAGAATCGTCCAAATTGAAAGCTTTTGCAGCCGACAAATTATATATGATTAAAATTGTGGAATTTGTCTCAGAGAGGGTAGAAAACATTGTGGGAAGTGGAGAAAATGCTGGTTACCAACATTTCTCCTTTTCCCACAATGTTTTCATAAGGCTTCTTCCTAGGGGTCGTGAAAACATGGGATTGTTTGGGAAAAGCATAACCAGGCTAGAGACACGATCTCTGATTTGATAATCTAAAGCCCCAAGTCCTCTCCATTTTTTCTATTCTCGCCCTCCCCTCCATTTTCTTTAAGAGGGTAAAACAGCAGATGCATTAAGTCCCCTTTTCAGAGAGCATGACTTATATATTTTGCGCTAAACGGGCTAGAAGAGAAGCTGAGAGTGAAGACCAATATCAGTTTGCACTTATGTGCTGGCTGATCTTGATGCACACCCCCTCAGTATCGCAACTGGCATGAACGGTATGGTGAGGGATTTGAATTCCTGTCTGAATTTCTTTTTATGGTTAGGAGCAGTGGGAAGCTATATTTAAGTGGTTTACGAAAACATACTTAAAACCAATATACCTCTTTCAGTGCCATTTGCTTAAGGGGGGCTTTAGCGGACTGCATAGATCAAGACCAGACTGCACAGAACGTGCAGTCTGGTCTTAAATCTATATCTTCCCCTGGTCTAATCAAGCCAATACTCAAAACGGAAGAATCTGAGTTTCGTTGGAGTGTATTTTCAGGCCTCGAAAAACGTCCAGTTTCTATATTTGGTGCTGCTGAAAGGGTTAGAAGAGAGGTGCAAAGTGTGCACTAAGATCAAACTGCACATGTGTGCAGGGCTACGGGCTGATCTTTATCTAAACTCTCTTCCTCACTATTGTGACAGTGATCAACGCAAGGTTAAGAGTTCAAATTCGTTTTTAACTTTTTTTATTTTTAAAGACAAAAGTGGTGGAAGTGCTGTTTTCAAGTGTTTTACGAAAACATACTTAAAAGCAATTTACCCATTTCAGCGCCATCGACTTAAAGAGGGGCTTTTGCAAACAGCATAGATCAAGATCTGACTGCACAGAGGGTGCAGTCTGATCAAAGATTTATACCATCGGCTTGTTCAGCCAAACCAACATGTATAGGAATAAAATCTGTCTGATTTTCAGTAAACTGTATTTTCGGCCGTCGGAAAAGACCGGCCTTATATCGTAAATTTGAGCTGGGAGGGAAGCAAAATTTTAGATTTTCAAAAATGTTTTTGTACAGCCCTAAACTTTGTCGATACATGCGACACGATGGCAACTAGGGAATGCCTTTAACCATTAACCTGGTAAATAAGTTAAATAAAAATTTCAAGCCGATCGTAAAATACCACATACTGTTTTTCAGAAAATTAACTTTTTGGGAAAAAAATATTTCTTTATCGGACAGTGTAGATTCAAGATCACACTGCACGTTCTATACTGTGATCTTGATCTACACTGTCCGCAAAGAATCAGTGAGTAGCGGTTACCAGCCTGAGGGTTACAGTCCTGTAACAAGTCCCCCTTCCCCCCCCCCCCCACCACCACCAACTCCCACCATAGCCTTGAATCTCTTTTTATCCATATTTACATCACTTACTCTATTTTTGGTGGCATTTTTCGTGTCTCCTCCCTCCGTCTTCCACTTCGTTCGTTCGTTCCTTCCTTCCTTCCTTCCTTCCTTCCTTCCTCCCCTCCGTCCTTCCTTCCTTCCTCCCCTCCGTCCTTCCTTCCGCCCCACCCCTCCGTCCTTCCTTCCGTCCTTCCCGCCTTTCGTCTTTTCTACACTCATAATCTATCTCTCTCTCTCTCTCTCTCTCTCTCTCATTATGCTATTTCAACTTGCCCTTTTTTTATTTGTCTCAAACCCGCATTATCATTATATGCCTTTTTTGCCAGTGGAAGAGCTAAAATCAAGATCAGTCCGATCTTGGACCTACGCCTTCAGACTGGTGAGTTTTACTTAGATATCTAACGTTCAGTGCTTTGCAATTTAACCCGTAAGCTGCTAAGTGCGACTCACTGACCTCTTGCGGACAGTGTAGATCAAGATCAGACTGCACAGAACGTGCAGTCTGATTTTGGATATACACTGTCCGATAAGGGGAAAATTTTCACCAAAACATAAGTTGAATAAACTTCTTTTTTTTTTACTATGGATTTGAAGGTCAGCAGGATCAGGGTTAAATATCTTGATCATTTTTTACCAACTGATTATATCCTTCATCAAAGAGTTCCGCCAAGCCCGAATGTTCAGTCGGTACCGTTAAGGGCTTGAAACCAGGCGGTCGCTGGTTCGAATTCCAAATTCTGTCATTTTTTTTCCAATGAATGATAATATTTATTGCGACAGGATTCTTTCCATTCTCACCACTGACCAATGATTAAAAGATGGTTATCTAGGAATGCAGCCAATGGCATTGGAAGAATAATGTGAGAAGTACTGCCAACAGAAACTCCAGAAATGCATGGAAAGGTGTGTTAGAACCACTTTTGTAATAAAACGCCTTTTTTTGTAATAAAATTTCAATCTCACCGTATTCCTTTATTATTCACCCGAACATTTTAAAATGAAAGCCATTTTTTTGCAAATGTGGTTCTAACAAAGGTGCACTGGCCGCCGCGATATAACCGAAATATACACTGTACAAACAAACAAATCAGAGAAGGCAAGTCGAACCTGATTGATAACTTGTTTTCCTTGATCATTTTTCCATCGATTTATCATTTGCTAATTATAGATTTTAAATTAGAATCAATAGTATGACGATTGCGGCTATACATATTGTATGTAATTCCATTTCTGATATCAGCTCATTAAATCCATTTACCAAACTATCCCGAGTTTTACCAACCCTGGAAAAAAAAAAAAAAGAATTTTGAAAACATGGTGGGAAAAAGGAGAACATGCTGGTAACCAGCATGTTCTCCTTTTTCCCACAATGTTTTCTACCCCTTCAAAGACAAAAGTCATCATTTGAGCCACACCCAATTTGTCGTCTGCAAATGCTTCAAATGGATTTGAGCAAGCCTAAAGTTTTGTCGTGTGGTGAAGGTTTTAACCCGATACCAAACGATCCCGTGTTTTGACTATCCAGAGAAAGAAGGTTTTTGAAAACATTGCGGAAAAGGAAGAAAATGCTGAATACTAGAATTTTCTTCTTTTTCCGCAATATGTTTTCTACCTTTACAAAGACTGATTTCATCATTAGAGACACTTTTTATTTGTTGTCTTCAAAATATTTCATTTTTGACGGTTCTAAATTGTTTCATGTCCTAGAGAGTTAATTGCAAGCAAAGTGACATGACTGAAGCATTTAAACGAACGGTCTTTGCTATTCAGATTCAAAATCAAAGGAAAAACGATGTTAAAAAAGGAGCAGTAACGGGTAAAAGAAAGAAAAGCTCCTTTGTACCCGCAATATCTTTCAGAAAATGCAGAGACGCACAGACAAGAAAATCTATGACCATGGCTTCAGTAGAATTCCTCTTGAAATTAACTTGGAGCAGTCAATGCTAAAATATTTATCATGTTTCTGCGTTATATCGCAGCGGCCAGTTCATGTATAGATCCATGTTTATCTGGATTTTCTTTTAACATTACTTCGCACGACATTGTTTTCAAACCACTGGCTTCTTTCCTGCATAGATATCGTCGAAAAACTGTTTAGCAGTAAGAGAGTAATGAATCTTGTCGTTGCAATGGCCATCATTAATACTCGGACAGAATTTGGCTTAAGTTAAACACGGAACCAGCGACCCCCAGCTTTCAAGCCCTGAAAGTTACATACATTTGAGCCATGCTCTGTGAAAAAAGGGGCTTAATGCATCTGCGAAAAGTGTCGACTCGGGGATTGCGCAGGCTGACCCGAGTCGACACTTTTCGCAGATGCATTAAGCTGACCTTAGGCTGACCTGGGTCGAAACTGTTCGCAATTGGTCAGTTTTCTGCCTGTCAAGTGACCAGTCTACCTCACGATTAAGTCGGTTGTTAAAAAAGGTGGATATTATAGATCCATAAGTATGTTATGGCTTCCCTGGTGCCATGGATCACGGAGATGCATTAAGCCCCCTTTTGCAAGAGCATGGGTCATTTATATATATCTACAAGGCACGACATAGGCATAACTTGTAGGCCTGAACAAGGGAAAACTATCTTCTAGTTCGAATAAGTCCCTGAAAGAATAGTGTGAATTATAATAAATGACGACACAAAATAACCAAAGAAGTCAATAATGAAAATACCCAAATGTAAATATTTGAATGGTATCATTACACTTCAACGTCGATATTGTGACATATGTATATACATGTACACAATAATGCCACAACGCCAACAGAGCGGGTGGTATGAATTGCAGAATTTTTATATATGTATATTTGGGAATGTATAAAACTTAAACACATTGTACACAATTAACATGTATCTTATTAACAATAAGTTAAATTTATCGTCAATAAGATTTGTTTAAGTTTTAATCTTTTATGTTTCTACCGCACAGCCATTTAACTTTTACCAAGAGACACAGAATCGCCGTTATACTATATGTATATATAGATTTATATAAAGAGACTAATTATACAAACGAAAATAGTACAGTATTTGTTCCGTTTATTTTATAAAATGACTTTATTTCGGTTTGGTGTTTTTTCCTTCGCCTTTTTAACTATATAATTTTAGCCATGCCTTCTGAGAACCATTTTTGTTTGGAAGTCTGAGTCAAAGTTCCTTCTTTTTTTTTTTCTTCGTGAACCTTCATACGCTTCGTCTTTACGATAACCGCCCACTATCATCTTGGTTCGTTTGCATACGGTTTTTTCTCTGTTCATTCATTTATTTCACTTATTATCATGTGACAATTTTCATGGACGCATTTGTTAAACTACGCTATAGTATATATAGCTAAATGTGGAGGATCCATGCAAGACAAAAATCCAGCAACACTAGGTAATATAAGCATCACATTGCACATATTTCAAGACTTTTCTAACTGTTTTGAGTGATAATTTAATAAGTGGTTGCGTAAAAGAGCGTCTACCCATTAGCCTAATCCAACAACCGTCCTCTCGTGCAAACAAATACAGTCAATGGCTATAAATATTTCATCCTTTTCCAAACTTCCATTAACTTGCATGTATTTCCATGTTTATTTTTTGTGTGAATTAAATAATGATGCTGCTGTTATAAAACTTATATGAAAATACAGTAAAAGTGATTCGAAACTGAAGTATTTACTCGTATTTTCAAACTTGATTCAATAAAATTTGGGGAAAAAAATGTAACTCTTTAAAAGTTATCAAAAATTCGATTAAAAAAAAAGTGTTTTTTTTTTTCACAATAACGTTAATGGAGACGTTGCCAAAATTCAGGGGAATAATTGCATGATTAGATGCAGTGTAGTTACTGTTCTAGTACACTGAAAAAAATGTATGTAAGGAAATTGAAAATCGGACTTTGATGCCATAATTTTGGTCGTTGACTATATATTAGGTATCCGGGCATTAAGTGTGTTTGTACGACAGGACATTGGAGCCATGCTGACGCTAATGCGAGATAGAACTATGGCTCTATGAAAGAACTCAAAGGCTATTATTCGATCCTACGTATAACACCAGCGTAAGAACTGTTTAACCGTTTACTACACAATCCCGCATTTAATGACCCTGAGAAGGAAAGATTATGAAAACAGGAGAATAGAAGAAAAGAGGAGAAAATGCTATTCACCAGCATGTTGCCCTTTTCCAACAATGTGGTTAACTCTATCGCAGAAGAATTGCATGTTTTTAGTCACATTTATTATGCCGTCTGCAAATGATTTCATTTTGGACAAGTCTAACATTTGTCGTATGGGAAAGAGTTAAAGAGGAATTAAAAGAGCTCTTGATACTAGCTCTTACCAATCAATGAAATTAATTGCTCTGCCGTTTAAAATTTCCAATTGTTCATACAAATTATAGTTAACTCTTTATCACACGACATAATTTTAGACTTGTCCAAATTGAAAGCACTTGCAGACGACAAATCAGATATGGCTAAAATGATGAAATTTGTTCTTGATAGGATAGAAAACACTGTGGGAAAAGAAGAAAATGCTGGTTACCAGCATTTTCTCCTTTTCCCCACAATGTTTTCAGAAGCCTTCTTCCTCAAGGTCGTTGAAAATTAGGATTGTGTGTGAAAGGGTTTACCTTTTTAAATACTTTCAAAGAGGTCGCTTTGTATTTGGCGTTAAAAGTGTAAAAAAAAATACACGTTGTTTAGTCACAATTGATTTACTATATCGGGCTAAATGGCATGAAAAAAAAGGTATCGGTCAATAACGTAATATAGAACACCAACCATTTTTGAAAACATGACGATCATTTCTCCTTTTGCCACGATGCTTTCTCATGTATTCCGGTTATAAAGCATGGTTCTTGATGATTTTCCATATTCTGCAATGTTGATTTTTCCGCTTCGTCAGACGATCCCGGGTAACTCTGTTGGTAACATACAGGACTTGGGAACAGGAGGTCGCCGGTTCGATTCCCGGCTCGGCCAATTTCTGTCCGAGGATTGATGATAGTCATTGCGATAGGATTCATTCCTCTCTCACCGCTGACCACTGTTTCGACGAAGGTTATGTGGGAAAGCAGCCAGTGGCTTGGAAAGAATATTGTGCCTAGCATTGGTAAAAGAAACTCCAGGAAAGCATGGCTAGGTGCCCTGGCTGCCGCGGTGTAACTGAAATAATGTTGAAAACGGCGTTAAACGCCATACATTCAATCAACCGATTCGTCAGTTAAAACAGTAACTATGCTCTGTAAATATTGATTCCGTTAAAATATTCTCATATTTTTACACCCCAACTCTTGACGACTTTTCAAAATGTGATATGCGGAAGGTGGGGAGGGGGGGAATGAAAGATTTCTTATTACAAGCAATTTATACCTTTGCTATGAAGTTTTCCTTATCGTTTATTTAGAATAATTTCCTTTTCTTTGGGCTTTTCACGTATAGGTCACATGTAATGGCTATTTAACCCTTAGGCTGCTAAGCGCGAATCGGGGCGCTTTTGCGGACAGTGTAGATCAAGATCAGACTGCATAGAACGTACAGTCTGATCTTGGATCTACACTGTCCGCTAAGGTATCTTTCCAGTTGAAATTAACTCTCTCTCTCTCTCTCTCGCTCTCTCTCTCTCTCTCTATCAACAAAAATCAATCAATCAGTCAATCAGTTTAACAAACAAACTCACCTGTTCATGTGTCCAGTCCTCCATCCAGACCGAGATTTTATCCAGCTGCCGGTCGAATTCAACACTGCTCATGGTTGGGGCTCGACCCCCGTGACCCCTCCATGGTATATCCTCAACATTCATCGGAGGGGGTGGGGTGGCACCCTTGGACACATTTTTCTTTTGTTTCGGGTGACGGGCCAGGCTGGGTAAGCCAGGGTCCTGTATTTGAATCTCAACACTAGCCATCTTAGTAATGTCTATTTTGTTTTAATCCTTTCAGTGCGAAGCATGCTTATTAATATTAAAAAAAAAAAAATCTGAGCGACGCATAACAGTAATGCACTCTACCAAGCAAGTCACTACATAATTCTGGGTCCATTTTGTCTAACGACCGCCTGAATCATGAGGTAGCCTTGTCCTTGAACATGCACAGAATTTACATTTTTTTTTTTTTTCAAAAAGTTTCGATCCATGTCAGCCTGCGCGGACTGCGCAGGCTGACATGGTCGATACGTTTTGCAGATGCATACCCACTTTTCGCAGAGCATGACTCAAGGCTAACAAGCCAGGCCTCTATCTACGTTTTTTTTTTTTAATAAACTTTTAACAACTCTACGAACTTTCCAAACAGCTCTCGTTGAATTTTCACATTGTAAAATACTGTAATGTGTACCCCGCCTATTAATCACTCGTTAATCGCCACTTTCACAACTCAATGTAGATTATGTATTATAATCAATATTCCGTAACTAGCTGTATATATTTAACTGTCGAGATTAATCCTTTGATCGTCCAATAGAAATGGTTGGTATAATAAAGATCAATTTTTTTTTACAATGTCATAGCTATTTTTTAAGAGTACGTCACAGAATATCTGACAGAGTAGATCAAAAATCAGACAGAACGTTCTGTGCAGTATGATCTTGATCTACATTGTCCACATATTGCTCAAAAACAGACACAGATAATATCAGCGTATAAGGGGTTTAAAACAAAGCAGAACGACCGAAAGAATTTTCTCACATTTAAAAAGAAAATAAAAACTATATATGCCTAGCTGTCGAGAAATTAA
Organism: Tridacna gigas; assembly: GCA_945859785.2. NCBI lineage: Eukaryota > Metazoa > Mollusca > Bivalvia > Cardiida > Cardiidae > Tridacna > Tridacna gigas. The sequence goes on along the minus strand of OX244031.2, from coordinate 36,787,267 downwards.
TGACGACTGCATTGAAAACAATCCATTTGTAATGATATAATTCACTCACGTGCTCACATTTGGACCCCTAAAATGAGACTGGGATCAGAAAGAAAAGAAAAGACTCAGACTGATCTACGTCTAAGCCACGCATTAATTCCACTTTCTACCGAGCTTACTTTCTTCATAAGCGCCATTTCGAAACGAAACGAGTCAGTCTTGTTTAAATGTATTAACATTCTATGTATTATTTCAAACTTTATTCAATAATCACCCATGTAAAAGATTAGATCCTTCACAACCATAGGCGACAAATTAAAAGTAGATTTTGGTTGATAGGAAGATCAACATCAGACCGCACAGGACGTGCTATCGGATATTTGGATCTTCTCCTTACGTAACTTCATTCCAACCAAAACAAAACAAAAACTCTGTGCATTCTGATCTTGATCTGTGCCGCCCGCTTATGCCCCTGTTCTCGCCTATCGCGCTGAAAGGGTTAAAAGGCAAATGATCATTTACAGTAAAGATAAAGGCGACTAAATATAATGTTTACAAATGGCATTTATCCAATATCCAATCCTAGCCACTCGATAAACTCTTTTTGGATTAACCCGTAACTGTACAAATCAACCCATAACCTGCTAAATAAATGAAAAAGAATTTTCAAGCCGAAAGTAAAAACCCAAATGTTGCTATTCCAAAGGTTTATTTTGGAGAATAAATATCACCTTATTGGACAATGTAGATCCAAGATCAGACTGCACGTTTTGTGCAGTCTGATCTTGATCTACACTGTCCACAAAAAGGTCTTTAATTCCCGCGTAGCAGCCTATGTGTCAAACTGTTAACGCCAATTTGGCCCACAGTGTCTGAAAACATTGTTGCTGAAAAAGAGAATGGCTTATTACGAGTTTGCTCCTTTTTCCACAAAGCTTTCTATGAAATGTGTGATGGGTATTACTAGCATCCTTTCCTCTACACTTCCCAGAAATTCTTACCGGACACCTTTTTTTCTGCAAATCTGGCAAAGTAAAAGATAGATTAAAGAAGAAGAAGAAGAAAAAAACAAGGCCGTTTACAACATATTATTGGACGTAGGGTACGGTAGTATGAAAAAAATAATCTTAACTCTGCCATGTAAAGGCGTGGCATTTTTCATGGTAAAACATGTCAGTTGCGTACGCATGGTCTCTGGCAAGTTAGACAAGCTTCATCTCTTTACCAAACGACAAAATTTTAGACTTATTGAAATTGAAACCATTTCCAGACGACAAATTTAAGGTGGATCAAATCGCAGAATTCGTCCTTGATAGAGTAGAAAACATTGTGGGGAAAAAGGTTACCGGCATTTTCTCCTTTTCCCAGAATGTTTTCAAAAGGCTTCTTTCGCAGTGTTGTTTGAAACCCGGGTAATGGGGCTGATTAACACACAAAATATCTTTTTTAGTGCAATAGGTGCTGGAATGTGAATATTGATACTCTTATGGTGTTCAATATGAAGAAAAATGGTTAAAAGTAACCATACCTGTCATTACATGAGCCATGCTTTGTGAAAAATGGGCTTAATTCATCTCACAAAAACAAAAAAAAAAGAAAAAAAAAAATATCGGCCATGTCAGCCTGCGCAGGCTGACATTGGCCGAAACTTTTGCTATCTTTAAATTTTCTGCATGTCAAAGGACCAGTTTACCTCATAATTCAGTCGGTTGTTAAATAAAATGGATTTTAGAGGGTTCATAATTATTCCATGACTTTGTGATGATTGAGATGCATTAAGCCCCTTTTGCCAGAGCCTGGCCCGCATATTTTTCAAAGTCATCGATGAAAAAGGAGCACTTGCTGCTTTAAATGGTGCCTCTAAAAAAAGGCACATGCACATTCACACACCCCCATCCCCACCCTCACAAACATGCAGACTGTACAGTAACGGGTTATTAGGTAACACTGGAAAGAAAGAAAGAAAGAAAGAAAGAAACCAATTACCAAATACTACAAGAAAAGGATTATCCACTATTACATCTATTTGCTGGGGTATGAATAAGCGCCGCGGAATATCAATTAGAGTCATAATGGACCCTCAAAAAGGCCTAAACTGATCCCGTTTGTAAATATACATATTACCACTGCCACAGGCTATTGTGTCGATACTTTTCATTTGACAACACGAATATCATTGAATAGCCAATCGGAGCATCTTACACATTTCCAGTTTGGCAGTAAAGGTAACATGGCGATTTTTTACACAATTTGAAATTCGTAATCGAAATTAAATTAATATCACAAGAAATTAATATTAAAAGGTGATACCATATATACAATTCACTTATTTGTGAAGTCAAAAATGTCGGAAATTCTACTGCACATGAAGCGAGAGTGACCTCCCCTGAATCTCGCGATAGCGTTGTTCTAAAACTAGACGGGCATTATTCTGCCCGTTTTCAGTAGCCTGTACCGCACCCTATACGCTTGCTGTATCAGGGGAGGTAACCAATCTAAAAAAGGCCAACATGTCCACATTTCCGCACATTATCATTTATTCATTCCAGACAAATCCCAAGAAGTTGATCAAAAGCTAGCTTATACACCTACGCCGGGGGGAAAAAGAGCCATGCTCTGGCAAAAGGGTGCTTAATGCATCTCCGTAATGCATTATACCAATCAAGCCATCACATAATTATCGATCCATAATAGCTACTTTATTAGACAACCGACCTAATCATGAGGTAGACGAGTTCTTGGACATACAGAAAATTGACCAACAGCGAAAAATTTCGGCCCAGGACAGCCTGCGCTGACTGCGCAGGCTGACCTGGGTCGATACTTTTCGCAGATGCGGATCTTTTCACAGTGAATGGCCCAAATACATGTTTTCCTTGGTAATTATACTTACATCAGCAACAAGAAACACATTAAAGAGTTTATTTTTTATTCTTTTTTCAGCTCAAAAGGATAAATAGTACAACTACATGTACACTCTCTTGCACTACGGATCATTCCCATTCACCTCTGTAGTTGGCTCAGAATGTAGTCCGTCATCACGTGATATTTTCGTCACATGACCATAACTCAAAATGGCGACACAAACGCCTGTGAAAGAAAGACCAATCGATTGTTTTGTGTGCTGTTCAAACAGCATACGGCCAATCAGACTTAGTGGTAGGAAATGTGAAAAAGAGGGATTTTCTGAAAAGCTTAAATGTCTTTTAAAGGACGATAACTTGTTTTTTTAATTTTGTTTAAATTGTCATCATTTATGGGCGCAGCCATTTTATTTACAATTGGCGTAAGATTCTGATCAGTAAAGAAGCTTGAAAAAATAGTTCCATTGTATACAGGTAAATTCATCAGTTTGAATGCACCTATAATGTATCCGGAATCATATTTCCTTTGTCTACTTTATTATGTTACACATGAAACAGTTAAACAGTAACAAAACATGTCTTCCTCGGTTTGACAAGATTCTTGTCATTTAGCCCGTTGCAGAGATGTATGGTGAGAGTAACGAACGACAACTCTGCTCGGAGATTGCTACATGTATGAAGTTTCAAATTCTTTATTTTTTCAATTTTCATTGTTGATAGAACGAACGTTAAAAAATTTCCTTACTTATGAACAAGTGAATGATTTCGTTTTAGATTTTGACTGAGGTATGGATTTACCCTGGTCAATTATTCTGCTGCTAAGAGCGACTCAAGGACCTTTTGCGGACAGTGTAGATCAAGATCAGACTGTACAAAACGTGCAGTCTGATGTTGGATCTACACTGTCCGATTAGGAGAAATCCTCCCCCCCCCCCCGGAAAAAAAAAAAAAAAAAAACCTTTGAAATAGCAATATCTGGGTTTCTACTAAGGGTTAAATTTGTCTATACATGTAATTCGATCCCCAAATTGTTTGCTTGTGGCAGCTAGCTGGCCCTAAAATAAAAATGATAATGATTAAACACTCAGTATAAGAGAAACTCTATATACATTGGAACGGGTCGCCGACATCCCTTATCTATCAAATATCTGTTTCTAACAATTTTCTCATCCCCAAGAATAACGTAGCTTATGAAAAGAACGAAAGACGTGCGTCAACGCTTCTTTCACATATGATATAGCACAGGACAGGTAAAATATGGAAACAACAATAAACATTTTTTTTTTTTAAGGGGAAAAAACAAAATCCTCCAATTAAACGGACAGTGTAGATTTAAGATCAGACTGCATGATTTGTAGATCTTCAATTTACGCTGTTCGTAAAAGAGCACTGAGTACCGATTAGCAGTCTAAGTGCTCAGCAGAGGTCAATAACTTCCGAGGAAAGTCTTGTATAAATATACAGGATTTTTCCACTTTGATACAGAATGAATCTGGGAGGCAGAGGTAGCATATTTGATGAATACAACTCAACAATTCGCATAGCTTTATTTCATCCTCTTGTAGAGAGCATTGATTAACAAGAGCTATCGTTAAAAAGTATTTCTACAAGTGTTAAACTGTTCCACTGATATACATTAAAACGAGGTTCTTTCGAATAAATAAATTACGTGAATTGGACTTCAGGATGGACACGTTTGACAATGTGAGAGAAGTTTTAGCATCTACAATCAGAAGAAGCAGTGTGCTGAAGGCCGTTAATAGATCACTGTTACAGAGGGAAAATAAAACACGGGCCCAATACTTAAATCAAATTTATAATCAGAGCAGATCTTCATACACACGAGCACGCTTGCGCTCTGTTACAGGTTTTGAGGAGCCTGAGCAAATCAAAACGGAAAGGAAAATCCGAAAGCGGGATTTCAGTTTGCCAAATATATCAGCGATAACTGAAACATGTTTACGAACACTGAGGGAAAACAAAATTCTTAGTATGAGGGGAAATGCTAAGCATTGTCGTTCAACACCAGTTATCGAAGAAGGTACTACATCTTCTAAACAAAATTCAAAGCACAGCCGTATGTCACTTATAGCAGAAACTGTCTTTGAACACAATGAAGACGGTGAAAATACGTGTACCAACGGCGAATCAGATGCTACACCGAAAACAATCGAAATTAATTCAAGTAAACAAAATGTGGTTGCTTCACCATCAAGCAACGAGATCCTTCAAGAAGGAAACGCTCACAAAACATGGACCCAATTTACAGACACAACAATGCAAAACTTTCTCAAAGATCTCGGGAGAAAAGTACCGAATGCGTATGTTCTTGAATTACTCAGTCATCGACTTCACAAAGATACAAGTGAGAACACGGTCGAAAGCAACAGTGTCAGTAAGCAATGTGGCAGTGATACAATAACAGACCTTGCTGGAAGATGTCAGACAGAGAATAATCTCAGTCCATTGAACAAAAGAGTGATTGTGATTGCACAAAGTCCAAAGGTCAGCCCACATCCACGACGGCGATTTTGTACAAAAATGCAACCAACCGTTAAGGACACAGTTATTCTAAAGAGAAATTCTGCCACTAATATCAATTTCTATTGCAAAGGAAATGTATTTGGTGTTTTCAAATTTACCCTTCCGCTAATAACAATCGGTGAATGTTTAAAAGTTGTTATAGAGTCTGTGCACTTTTATGACGAATACAAACCAGGAAACGAGTTTGTGTACGTAACAGGAAATATTAACAGAGATGGGATTGTAGATAAAGTTCAGTGCTTGAAGACTAAAGCAAAACCTGTTCTATCTTCCAAACAGGTGCATTTCAACGAAGAAATTTCAGTAATGGGCCTTGATACCTGCCATCTCGACACGTGCTCTTTAACCTTCCAGGTGTTTTCTTACACGACAGGTATCTCGCGGACACAACGGTGTGTTGCTGAATCCTGCGTCGATTTGAAAGACCTTCGGATTGCTGAGACAGACATGCATAGTGCCTTTTTGCTGAGTGTTTAAACTCAGAGTTGACATTGATACGGGTTTCTTTGGCAACAAACTGTAGATTGTGTACGTCTGTAGAGACAGAATGTGTTTTCTTTGGGGCGTTAAAAACTGTTTCACCTTGAACTTACGTTTTTCAGTGTGTAATACACAAAAAATTATTAACACTAACCTTCTCTGTAAAATTTGTAGAAGATCTCAGTGCGTATGTGTGTGTGTGTGTGGGTGTGTGTGCGAGGAGGCAATTTACATGTATGTTTTATTTCTGTGCTAGTATCATTTCCCACGATTTATCCTACTTTGTATGTACATGTACATGCTTCACTTGTTTATTTACTGTCGTAATGTTGTGTTTTGATGTATATGGCACATTCTACGCACAGAATAAAGTTCTGAAAATTTGTTATTTATTCTTTGTTACTCTTGAGACTGCTGTTGTTTTCTATTTATCCCTTATCGGAAAAAAAATAATAACTTGTTTCAACGACCCTGACGAGGAGGGTTTTTGAAGATATTTTGGAAGAAGAAGACAATTTATTTTGGAAACCGGCATTTTCTCCCTTTCCCGCAATGTTTTCTGCTCTAAAATCAAATTTTCGAAATGGGTTAAGGTGGGATATGGAGAATTCGCCAAATTGCATTTTTTTTCCATGCTGAAAAGTCCACATAACAAAAACTAACATATGATCAACCTTACATGAGATAGTCATAGACTTCAGGAGTTGTATCGAGAGTAAGGGGAGACATAAAGGAATCCATAGTCTTGTAATAATTTCCTTTTAAGTCCAAAAATGCTCGTTATTTCACTTGGTACTTCACTGGACTGAAGATGCGGTCTCATTAGGACGAATGAGTGCACACAAAACCTTGTGTGCACTCATTCGTCCTAATGAGTCCACATCTTCAGTCCAGTACTTATGAAAGTTAGACTGTTTGCTTGATAATATCTCGGATAATATCTCGAACGAGCGCCAAGTTGCGTCACGTCGAGGCAAAGAGTATGTCACTGGGATAAATGGTAAAAAACAAAATTTCAAGTGAACCATGGAGGCCGCATTTTCTGGCTGATACTTATGAAAGTTGAACAGACTGTTTCTTTTGATACTGTCTCCCACGAGTTCGAAATTGGGTCACATATGGTCTAAAAGTAGGTCACTGGGACAAATGTCAGAGAGGAAAAAAAAAAAAAGAAAAATTTCTGCGCACTCTAGATAGTTTTGTCGTCATATTTATCGTGATAATATCTCGAACAAGTGTGAGATTGGATTATCTCGAGTAAAAAAAAGTAGGTTACCTAGAGAAAGCTTAGAAAAACCCTTTGTGCACTCTTGGAGGCCATATAATCAGGCTGATACCTATGAAACGTGCTCAGAATGTTTGTCTTGATAATAAATAGGACATGTTCGAAATTGGATCATGTTGAGACAAAAAGCGTGTAAATGGGACAAATCTACGAAAGACCGTGTGTGCACAAGTTTTCTGTCCAATACTCATGGAAGTTGGTCAAAATATCTAACATGATAATATCTCGATCGTTCTGAATTGGGTCACGTGGCGTCAAAAAGTAGGTCACATTGGACAAATCTTTAAAAAATCTTGTGTGCAGTCTAGAGGCCAGATTTTCAGTACAATACTCGTGAAAATTGTTCAGAATGTCAAGTAGTCATGTAAATATCTCGTATTTTGAAGTTGGTCATGTCTGGTCAAAAAGTAGGTAACTTGGACAAATCACAGAAAAACTTTGTGTGTACTCTAGAGGCTACGTTTTCAGGCCAAAGTTGGCCAGAATCTTTTTCTTTATCATATTTCAAACTTTTTCGAAATTGGGTCACTTCCGTTCAAAAAGTAGGTCACTGGGACAAATTTTAGGAAAACCTTAGTGAGCACTCTAAATGCCACATGTCCTGTCTAATACCCATGAAAGTCGATCAGAATTTTGTCTCGATAATATCTAGGGCTCGAAATTCGGTCATTTATAGTCAAAAAACGGGCCACTGGGACAAATCTTAGAAAAATCTTTCGTGCACTTTAGAGGCCACATTTTCAGTCCAATACTCATGAAAATTGGTCAGAATGTTTGTAGCTTTAGTATCTCGGATGGGACCGAAACTAGGTCACTAGATAGGGGAGTCAAACAAAAAAAAAAAAAGGTCATTAGGACATCTAAAAAAAAAATCTTGTTATATCACTCTGGCGGCCTTATTTTTAGTCCAATATTCTTGGAAGATGGTGAGAATGTTTGTCTTCATAATATCTCGGACAAGTTTGAAATTCAGTCGCATCGGATCAAAAGGTAAGCAAATAGGATTTTAGAAGACATTGTGTGCACTCTAAAGGTAACACTTTCAGGCCGATACTTATGAAACGTGGTCAGAACGAAGCAATTAACGATCGCTATTTTTGTCAAAATGTTTCCTACATCTTCTGAATGGAAAAAGAAAGTCATTTTGGCCACTCGTCATATGCATAGCTTTTACCAACAGTGCAACAATGTTAGTCAGCTACTTTCACCATGTTACGCAAGAGGACAAGAAGAAGAAGAAGAAGAAGTGTGGCAGATGTTGTTAAGTCAATTTCAACTTTTTTATAGACAGCGTTGATCAAGATCAGACTGTTGAAAAAGAACGTGTCACTGTAGATCTATATAGAGATAATCAATACCTACAGTATCTTACACCTAAGTTTATCTAATTCCCCGCTGCAAAGCCGGGGCGGAAATTACAGGAATGTCCTTCGTCTGTCCGTCCGTCTTTCTGTCCGTGAATCTGTCCGTCCGTAACACTTGAACTTGTCAGCTCCATATCTCCGGAACCCTTTGAAAGATTTTCGTTAAAACTAGTCAAATGTTCATCTCAGTGAGACGGTGTGCAGTGCACAAGGTCCATAAGTCTATCTTCGTCATTTGAGTTACTGACTTCAAAGTTCATATGCAGATAATCACCTTGAGAATAATGCAGTACACAAGACCCATAACTCTGATGCCAGTAGTTTTGGAGTTATTGTCCTTTGTTATTTTACAAATTTGAATTTTTGTCCGGAGTATTACTTCCAAAGTGTAAACGCTATTGACTTCAAACTTCGTTTGAAGATAAATTACATTGAGGACAAGTTCCATAACTGTGTGGCCAGTAATTTTGGAGTTATTTCCTTTTGTTATTGTACTGACTATGTTTTTGTCTGGCCAAAACTTCCAAAAAATGAAAGCTATTAATTTCAAACTTCATATGCAGAAAAATCACTTTGAGAGTAAGTGGAGTGCACAAGATCCATAACTCTGTGGTCAGTATTTTTGAGTTATTGCCCTTTGTTATTTTAAAGATTGTATTTTTGTCCACAGCATAATGTCCAAAATATAAAACCTATTTATTGACTTTAGACTTCATACGCGGATAAATCACACTGAGGACAAGTGCAGTGCTTAAGATCCGTAACTCTGCCTTCGTTATTTTTGAAGGTATTGCCAGTAGTTATTTTACACATTGGAAAATTTGCACGGAGCATAACTTCCAAAGTATAAAACCTATTAACTGCAAACTTCATCAACAGAAAAATCAGATTTAGGAGAAGTGCAGTGCACAAGATCCATAACTCTGTCATTATTTTTGAGTTATTACCCTTTGCTTTTTTACAAATTGGATTTTTGACCGGAGCCTATGACTTCCAAAGTATTCATCGACTTCAAATTTCATATGCAGATAAATTACATTGAGAATAAGGCAGTACACAAGCTCCATAACTCTGATGCAAGTAGTTTCGGAGTTATTTCCCTTTGTTACGAATTTCACAAATTAAATTTTTGTCCGGAGTATTACTTCCAAAGCGTAAAAGCTGTCGACTTCAAACTTCATATGCAGATACATGTAAATCATATTGAGGAAAAGTGCAGTGCATTAGATCCATATCTCTTTTGTCGTTATTTTTGGAGTTATCGCCCGTTTCTATTTGACATATTGGGCTTTGTCCGAAGCATAACCTTTCAAGGTATATAAGCTATTGACTTCATATATATTCCATATACAGACAGATCACACTGAGCATAAGTGCAATACACGTAATCCAAAGTCCTTTGAGCCAAGTCCCCCGTAGCTCAGTCGGTAGCGTACAGGACTTGAGAACAGGAGGTCGCTGGTTCGATCCCCGGCTCGGCCAGTTTCTTTCCGAGGACTGATGATAGTTATCGCGACCATGACGGAATTTTCAAATTTTCATTTACACCGTTACTATAAGTAGCACATTGGTGACTGCCTCTATATTGTATATAATATAATATATATTAAAATACTCAATGGTATTGGAATATTTTATAAAAGAGCTAATGATAAGAGAAAAAGAACATTATCTAATATAAATAACTGATCAACGAGCATTCAAAATACCACCTTTCAACAGGCGAGCACTACTTCCGCCTTTTTCCTTTTTTTTTTGTCTATTCTGTTATATTTCCACACAAATTCATTTTACATTTTGTCGATACAAACATACATGTATTTGTGCACATATGTTTATCTATTTTTTTTTTTTTTTTTTTTAATCTTCTTATTATATCATTTTTTTCCACAAATGTCCATACTCATGTTTATGAATTTTGTATATCAACGATGAACATTATGTGTTCAAGTTTAAATAAAGCATTCTGTTCTGTTCTGTTCTATGTTCTTCTATATACGATAAGAGGCAGTCGCCAATGTGCTATTTATAGTAACGGTGTCGGATAAGGAAAATTTCGTTATCCCGTTTTAAACCAATGGAGTTTCAGCGGCCTATGGTTGTACAGACCTCTCCCTAGTGGAACTGACAGCGACAACGTTATTTAAAGTGAATCCACAACGTGATACTATCCGTAGAAGTTGCTTGCATAGAACGCTTCTGAGTACACAAAACAAATCTATTTCCCAGAATTACCAGGGTAACCCTAAAAATGCCTATTAGCGTTGTTGTCCATTAACCCCTAAGGCGCAGGGACACTCTTAGGCATTTTCAGTCCAGAAATGTGACCAAAGTAATTGCAAGTTTAATGTTTTTGCCTAGATTGTTTCGGTAAAGCGAGCGGTGTAAATAAAAATCAGGCTACACGTTGAAATGCTCAGTTCGATCTTCATCTTCACTGCCTGCAAGGGCAACAAAAGTTGTGAGAGGTGCTTTAACTCTAAATACAAACCGACTAAAATTCTGGACTTGCCCAAATTCAAAGTATTTGCATTCAGCAAATTAAATATGGATCAAATGGTGAAACTGACTTTGCAACGGTAGAAAACTTTGTGTGAAAAGGAGAAAATGTTTAGTACCGACGTTTTCTCCCGAGTTTTCCCACAATATTTTCAGAGGCCTTCTTCCTCAAGGTCGTCAAAACTCGGGATTATGCAGTAAAGGGTTAATGGTTACCGCACAATGCCGCCTTTTGACGCCCCTGGGAAAGAAGCCTTTTGAAAACATTGTGGGAAAAGGAGAAAATGCTGGTAACCAGCATTTTCTCCTTTTCCCACAATGTTTTCTACCCTGTCAAAAAAAAAAAAGTTGCACCATTTGAGCCACATTGAAATTGTCGTCTGCAAATGCTTTCAATTTGGACAAGGCTGAAATTTTGTCGTCTGGTAAAGGGTTAAATGAAAATGTGATAATTTACTCATCTTTGTTTTCCACTTCAACATACATGCACGGTGAGGAAACTACATAGACGGAGCCATTGGCTCTGTTAAGGAAATCTTGTGTGGGTTTTTCCGGTCACGTGCGGCGCCGTCAATATCGGCTGTTTCGGTGGACACGAAAACGTAAGTTTTCCATTTATTGTCAAAATTTGATTTTATACTGAACACTAGCTAGAAAAGTGGAATTGTATGAGGGGCCCATGACTTTCAACTTACTTCCTTGTCCGTAGGGAGTTCCAAGTCGGCGCGGTTTTGTCTGAAACACTTTTGCCGTGAGCCACGGCGAGGTAAACAAAGGTCATTTTCTATAATGACCACAGGCTTTCTATTGCTCTTTCTGCATAAATATTACTTATCTAAATGTTTACACCGTCCGAATGTATGAATTGATTATCTAATCCTTCCCCACTCACGAAAAACAAAATTTGAATCAAAATAAAAAAAATTGAGAAAAGATAAACAATGGCTCCGTCCATATCGGCCGGCTCTGTCTATATCGGCTGGCTCCGCTGTATGAGGGTGAGTTTTAGAAGCGACGTATATGCACAATTGAAACAAAACTCATACACACACTTCAGACATATCTGCAAAACTTTTACAAAGGTTATTCTCAAATATTGGTTTTATTCAGTTTTGCGTCCCCCAAGCTGTTAAACTGGTATTGAGACGAATGGATCGGTAAGTGGGAGGAAACGGGAGTACCCCGGGAGTATCCCGGGAAAAACACCCGACACACCCGCAAGCAGAACTTGGCTTGTCCAAGTTGTCCGAGAGTGCCCTGTACCCACAGGGTGATATGGTCGAATGATCAAGAGCACTGAAGTCAACCACTTTAACCACTCAACCACGTGACCGCCCTTTTTGAAATGATAGATGGTTCGAGAAAAGCATCACCATTCCAAAAATAACTTTCAAAAAATCTAACTTTTGACTGGTAAACCCAATAGCGAAAAAAACCTATCGCTTCTAAAACTCGCCCTCATACAGCGTAGCCAGCCGATATAGACAGAGCCGGCCGATATGGACGGAGCCATTGTTTATTTTTTCTCAATTTTTTTTATTTTGATTCAAATTTTGTTTTTCGTGAGTGGGGAAGGATTAGATAATCAATTCATACATTCGGACGGTGTAAACATTTAGATAAGTAATATTTATGCAGAAAGAGCAATAGAAAGCCTGTGGTCATTATAGAAAATGACCTTTGTTTACCTCACCGTGGCTCACGGCAAAAGTGTTTCAGACAAAACCGCGCCGACTTGGAACTCGCAACGGACAAGGAAGTAAGTTGAAAGTCATAGGTCCCTCATACAATTCCACTTTTCTCGCTAGTGTTCAGTATAAAATCAAATTTTGACAATAAATGGGAGACTTACGTTTTCGTGTCCACCGAAACAGCCGATATTGACGGCGCCGCACGTGACCGGAAAAACCCACACAAGATTTCCTTAACAGAGCCAATGGCTCCGTCTATGTAGTTTCCTCACCGTGACATGGTTCAGAAACATTATAGATGGCAAAGATAACCTGGCCAAACAAAACGCTATATGAGTCCGTTGTTGAATAATTTAAAATGAAACTTTCAAGCCGATAGTAAAAACCCAAACGCTGCTATTTCAAAGTTATTTCTTGAGGAACAACATCTCCTCATCGGACAATGTAGATCTAAGATCAAACTGCACGTTCTGTGCAGTCTGATCTTGATCTACACTGTCCGCAAAAGGTCCTCGAGGTGCGCAAAGCAGCCTAAGGGTTAGTAGTAACAATCCCGTCTCCTTTCTATATATAGCTTCGTAGTGATCACGTGAGATCTTCCGGCGCAAAGTATTGGTTGATTGGTTGATTAACTGATTGATGTTTAACGCCGTTTTCAACATCATTTCAGTTATATCGCGGCGGCCAGTGCATCTACCCGTGCTTTCCTGGGGATTCTTTTACCAGTACTGTATTCTCTCCAAGCCACTTGCTGCTTTCCCACATAACCATCGTCGAAACAATGGTAAGCTGTGAGAGATGAATGAGTCCTCTCGCAATGACTACCATCAATCGTCGGAAAGATATTGGCCGAGCCGGGGATTCCCTATTCTCCAGTCTGTACGCTACCGACTGAGCTACCGGGGCTCGGCGCTCAAAGTATTGAAGTACTTGGATGAAAATAAGCCATGTGCTCTAGCAAAAAAGGGACTTAATGCATCTCCGTGGTGCATTATACCAAACAAGTCATCAAACAAGTATGGATCCATAGAATTGATTTTGTCTAACATGCGTCTGAATCTTGGTGTGGACTGGTCTTTTGACAAGCAGAAAATTGACCAATAGCAAATGGTTTCGGTACGTGTCAGCCTACGATACTGCGCAGGCTGGCACGGGTCGATACTCATTCCAAAGGCATTAAGCCCTCTTTTCACAGAGCATAGCCCAAATACATCACGAATGAAGTAACGCAAAAATAAGACGGCACAAAATTTTGTAGGCTCGTTCACTTTGTAAGCACTGCAGACGACAAATTCAAAAGGGCTCAAATGACATGTTTTGTCTTTGAAAGCGTAGGAAACATCATCGAAAAAGCTTATGATGGAATTTTCTCCATTTTCTACAGTGATTTCAATGGCTTGTATAATCAGGGTCATTAAAACACTGGACTGTTTGGTAAACTGAGGATTCGTTCCTCTCTCACCGCTGACCATTCATGGTTTCGACTGTGGTTATGTGGGAAAGGAGCCAGTGGCTTGGAAATAATATTGTGCGGAGAATTGGTAAAAGAAACTCCAGGAAAGCATGGATAGGTGCAATGGCCGCCGTGATATAACTGAAATAATGTTAAAAACTAACACCATACAATCAATCGACCAAAGTCCTATGATGAGAAGTAGTTTACGTACTTTGATTAATGCTGACAACAACCACAACAAAGATGGCGGTTCTCGTGCTAGATAACGGCGCCGGTAACGCTAAAATAGGATTTTCTACTGATGTTGAACCGAAGTATGAGCTATTTATTAGATTTTGTATAGTTTATTTAGATTATTTATTGTTTGTTTGTTCTTTTTTTTATTTCCATGTGCCACGTTTTACTTGTAAACAACGTCTACAAAATCCTTCTGTAAAAGTAACATAGGTTTCGGATGGTCTTCTTCGGAAATATATATTCGTTGTGACTCAAAATATTTATCCTGGATTACACTATGCAATGTTCTGCCTGGATATAGTGAATGCAAGTTTTGTTATTGTATTAACTTTTACTAGAAAGTAAAATTTGAGACTTGTCCATGTGAAAGACCGAACTATTTAGGGTAGACATATACCTACGTGCTTATTTATTTTCGACCGTCCTTGGATCCTGCCCTCATGCATTTCAACGATACCGATGAATCAGGTGAGAAGATAACTTCATATAGTAGGTTGTTGGCTTTGGACTTCCTTCCAGAAGCTACATTATTGAAAATTGCATCAAAATGCATTTTACAAGAGCAAATAGAGACTTAATTCCAGACATGTCTCCAAAATAACACAATTTACTTATTCCCATTTTTCAAATATATTTTATTGTCGTAAATCACTTGAAATACTTTTCCAACATGCCCGGTATTTCCACATGGTATTTGACAATGTTTCTTTTTGCAAGACAATCCCACCCACATTTTTGACAGTAACGCCAAGTAATTATATCATGTGTTTGACGAAGAGGGGGTCCTTATACAAGTTCAGATCTGTATCAATGCAGTTATTACCTAGGGCATAAAAACATGACAGTTCTAATGAGAAATGAATTCCAGACATATTTCTGTGTTAATCCGAAAGTATCCTGCATGATTTCATTCCTAAGTTAACGATGATAAATGATGTTCGAAATAAGCAGCTTTAAGCTTGGCCTCCAAAGGAAGTGTGTATGACATCATTTATCCGGCGGCATGGCTCAAGGACAGTGCCTCCAGAAATAGAATCTGATCAAGGTTGGTTTAAACGTAAACAGTTAAAATAATTAGAAGCTCTGAGAAATAAAACAACAACAAGCATACAGTAAGTTTATGTTCCCAATGTAGATTTTATTATTAACTATATCTCCATACATTGACGGCTGATTCTTGCTTATGAGCACTAATCATGGACGGTTTAGGATACCTTCAACATTTATCTATTGGACACAGGGGTGTGGAAATACTATACCCATCTAGTCTGACTCGGGAAAATTGGGCTCCAGACAAGTGACTTTTTTAGTCTAGTTGTTTGCGGACAAGTTAAACATAGTTGGAAGCTTTGAAACAGGTCTGTTGTATACTGATCCAGTGAAATACAAATTGTTCTTACTCAAAAAATGACATTTTGAATGATAAACAGCAGCTTGAGACGATCCCTTATTTCTGGGAACCCAAAATACACATTTGGTATACCTCCGCATTCACCGCATACAACATCAGTATACGTCTGTTTTTGCACGTCCATTTTAATTGCTTTGAAAGATTTTGCTTCAAGACCATCGTTATGGATTAAAATAAACTAATGAATAGTATCAGTTTAGTACCGATTCAAAGATCTTTGATGGCAATATCGCACACCTGAAAAATTTTAAGTCTGATTTTAAACAGCTTCCATGCAAAATGGGCCGTGATTTAGCAATTCCTCCTCTGCCGGAAACTGTCTCTAGTCAAACCAAAACATTTTTCAATTCAGCAATCAACTGATGCGTAAATTGGAGAAAATGGGTCAGTTTCTTATATTAAATTTTCAAGGCAAGCGGAAAGTGAGAAGTCTGAGACTCCGGAACCATTCAGCGGCTCCAAACATAAATCCAAAACGGACCGTGACAAGAAGTATGATGAAAAGAAAAATTAACGAGGCATGGTTGAAAAAATTCCAGTTGTTAAATGTGGATGATTGTAACAATGGTTTTTGTAAGGTTAGTCGACAGTATGACTGTATCCCAATATTGCTCACTTTATGCATGCCATTTAAAATTTTTTGGACAAGTGAACCACACTGGCTGACAAGTAGATTTTTGTAAAATATTTGTCTGCGGACAAGTTGAAATTACTAGGATATCCACACCGCTGGGACATTTCACAAATTTTATTATTCTTTTGCATGTAACATCTGAACGGGTCCCTTTCAGTTCTGTGTAGCAAATTTTATCTCTCTAAAACCTGTATTATTTGGAAAAAGAACTTCATTTACCTTTAGGAACTACTGTATTTGAAAATATTCAGCCGCTGTCATAATATATAATGGGCAGAATCATTCCGAATTAATCAAACCATTTTCTTGTTGGATATTCCCGATGGAGTTGCCACCACGTTTTTCAGTCATGCAAATGGTTGCATTATAAATTAGAATTCACTATAGATTTTTCAATAAAATCTGTTTCAATTATTATTAATTAAACATGTCTATGCCGAACAGAATTTTGTTTTTTAAAAAAAACATATAAAACAATTCTGTAAGTTGCATTGCCCAATTTATGGTGGTTCATTGGGAATGAGTGAATTATCTCTTCCATGGCATAATGAATTAGAATGGTGTTGAATGGTAATGGATTTAGTTCATAAATAGGCAAGTTTTGTACAAATATCCTTTTTCAGTCAAGAAACTATTCATTAATCTTACTTCTGATATTTATTTTATTGGACAAGTTAAGTTAAAAGTATCCAAATTTGCTGTTCAAACAGCAAGAAAATTTGATGTCTGAGTCTGCTAAAGGAAACTACGAAGGATCATATAAGACTCTACATACCCGATGAATGTCGAAATGAAAAATAAGGTATGTAGGGGCTTATAAATACTATAAATAGAACTAGTCCATTTATTTTAAATGTGTTTTGCTTATAAATGAAAAATTAGTTGGTACTTGACTTGAAGCCAAATTTCACTGTATTTTACCTCAAAAGGTAGAGAAGGGCTGCATTCAAGGGGAGTGGCAAAACAATGAAAAAAAAAAACATTGAAGCTACCCTTTGAATTGAAGGTAGGTCATGCATATATTAAAATGTTAAAATGATCTTTACTAAACATGTCACACCCTTGTCACACAGATAATCCCCATATTAAGACTTTATAGTGTTTGTAAACTTATATTACATGATGATGGGTAACACTGAAACCTCACATACCTGTATGAGTTCAGTTATTTAATGTCTTTCATGTAGTGCTGGAACAGTTAATCAAAGTTAAATGATAATAAATCAATTCTAATTCAAATAACGATGAATGATCACGAAACATAGTAATCAATTATTAGTCCTGATAAAGCTCAATACTAGTTACTGATTTATGAGCCAGATTTTTGCAACCAGTTATGTGATCAAAGTTGCAAGAATCAGGTCTGATACTGGACAAAAATGGCATTCTCTCCGGATCAACATCAGAGAAAGGAGTGAATATTCAGCCTACACAAATTTATTCATTTAGATATGGAACTTTGGGTTTTCCCTTATTTGTGTGGTATTCTGATGTAATATTAGCCCAGAGAATAAACTACAGGATGACGTAGGCGAAGAACTTGCCTTCAGTGGTTTGACTTGCCCTGTCAAGCTTGCACAATGAAAAAACTTCACCTCAAAATTTCCAGACCTGATTGTATTCATTAAATATAGGCAATCTTAAGACAAAGAGTGAAGCCACTTATCCTTTATTAACTTTCCTCAATTAGACAAGACAGCATAATGCTAGTGTTATGATCCTTATCTGTCACTGACTTGCTAAATCCATCCATTATCCCATGAATTTGATGATAAAATCCTGTCTTTTTTTAGCTCACCTGAGCACAACATGCTCAAGGGGAGCTTTTAGGATCACCCGGTGTCCGTCGTGCATCTGTGCGTCATGCGTCGTTCGTCGTAAACCACTGGGCCAATTTGGCCAAACGTGGCAGGAATGTTCCTTGGGAGATCCTCTTTAAAAATTTTTCACAAAATTTGATTCCATCAAAAACTCTGGTTGCCTTGGCAACGAAATAGAATTTTCTAAGAAATTCTTTAAAAATCTTCTCCTCTGAAACTACTGGTCAGATTTTGAAATAATTTCACAGGAATGTTCCTTGGGTGACCCTTTTCAAAAATTGTTTGTGAAATTTTGATATGTCGAAAAACATGGCTCTGGTGAATGGGGGCTACTTGCACCATATGGATATGAAGAAATTCTTAAAAATTTTTCTTCTCGGAAACCGCTGGTCAGATTTTAAAAAAAAATTCACAGAGATATTTCTTGGGTGACCCTTTTCAAAAACTGTTCGCGAAATTTTGATCCATCAAGAAACATGGCTCTG
This sequence comes from Tridacna gigas, assembly GCA_945859785.2. Classification (NCBI taxonomy): domain Eukaryota; kingdom Metazoa; phylum Mollusca; class Bivalvia; order Cardiida; family Cardiidae; genus Tridacna; species Tridacna gigas. Next base: position 36,768,518 of record OX244031.2, on the reverse strand, counting down.
GTGAATGGGGGCTACTTGCACTATATGGAAATGAAGAAATCCTTAAAAATTCTTCTTCTCTGAAACGACTGGTCAGATTTTGAAATAATTTCACAGAGATGTTCCTTGCGTGACCCTTTTCAAAAGTTGTTCGCGAAATTTTGATCCGTCAAGAAACATGGCTCTGGTGACAGGGGGCTACTTGCACTATACTGCCATGAAGAAATTCTTAAAAATTCTTCTTCTCTGGAACTGCTGGTCAGATTTTGAAATAATTTCACAGGAATGTTCCTTGGTGACCCTTTTCAAAAGTTGTTGGCCAAATTTTGATCCGTCAAGAAACATGGCTTTGGTGACTGGGGGCTACTTGCACTATACAGATATGAAGAAATTCTTAAAAATTTCTCTTCTCTGAAACGGCTGGTCAGATTTTGAAATAATTTCACAGAGATGTTCCTTGGGTGACTCTTTTCAAAAGCTGTTCGCGGAATTTTGATCTGTCAAGAAACATGGCTCTGGTGACTGGGGGCTACTTGCACTATACGGATATGAAGAAAATCTTAAAAATTCTTCTCCTCTGAAACCGCTGGTCAGATTTTAAAATAATTTCACAGAGATGTTGTTTAAGTGACCCTTTTCAAAACTTGTTCGCGAAATATTGATCTGTCAAGAAACATGGCTCTGGTGAATGGGGGCTACTTGCACTATACGGAAATGAAGAAATTTTTAAAAATTCTTCTTCTCTGAAACGGCTGGTCAGATTTTGAAATAATTTCACAGAGATGTTCCTTGGGTGACCCTTTTCAAAAATTGTTGGCGAAATTTTGATCCGTCAAGAAACATGGCTCTGGTGACTGGGGCCAAATTAAAGCAATACCTTGTGGGCATTCTAGAGGCCACATTTTTTGCTCAATTGACTTGAAAATTTATCAGAATGTTTGCCTTAAGGTGTTACCATCCTAACGTTTCTAGTGCAACATGGAATAAAATTTCTTATTAGTTGACGAATAAGGATTTATACTGATATAATATTTTTTAACATTTCTAACCGACCAGAAATTCATTTGTTGTCTATCTTGAAATTATTTGATGATATTTTTGCTAGTTTTCTGAAAAGGGAGGTAATTAATATCTCTCTTTGTATTGAGAATAGAGTGGCTTTATATTTATAAATGATAAATCTAAGAAGGGAAAAATGGAAAAAGTGGCTCGGTCAAAGTATTACAATAATACTCACTTTTAATCATAGCACATTTTTTAGGATAATATTATTATGGAAATAGCTGTTTTTCATTAGAATGGTACTACCTTAATTAAATCTTGGATGAGATTGAAACTGGGTCATCTGGGGTCATAAAGTAGGTCACTTGGTCAAATGAAAGAAATACCTTTTGGGCACTCTAGAGGCCACATTTTTTGTCTTGATGATATCTCAGAGGGGTTCAAAATTGGTTCATATAGGGTCATAAACATTGCACTGGGTCATATTGAAGAAATACCTTGTGGGCACTCTAGAGGCCACAATTCTAGCTAAATTGACCTGAAAATTGGTCTACATATTTGACTCGATGATATCTCGGATCAGTTAGAAATTGGGTCTCATAGGGTCATAAACTAGGTCACTGGGTCGAATTAAAGAAATGTATTGTGGGCACTGTAGAGGCCACAGTTTTTGCTCAACTCACCTGAAAATTTGTCAGCATGTTTGACTTGATGATATCTTAAATGGATTTGAAATTGGGTCACATAGTCATAATCTAGGTCACTAGGTCAAATTACAGAAATACCTTGTGGGCACTCTAGAGGCAACAGTTCTTGCCCAGTTCACCTGAACCTTGGTCAACAAGTTTGTTTTGATGTCTTGGATGAGTTTGAATTATGGTCACATAGGGTCATAAACTAGGTCACTAGGTCAAATTGAAGAAAGACATTTTGGACACTCTGGAGGCCACATTTTCAGCTCAATTGACCTGACAATTGGTCAGAATCTTTGTCTTAATAATATCTCAGATGAGTTTTAAATTGGGTCATTATGACCCTGGAGTGAAATTTCGCCTAATGACTCAGGTGAACGATCCAGGGCCATCATGACCCTCTTGTTCACAGGTAAAGCATCTGCTAATTATTTGCTTAAATGACATCACATGATCAATACTGATTCTCAGGGTGCCCAATCTTGTGCTGTAGTACATATAATTCACATATAATTTCTAGATCACATGTACAGATTTTTATTGCTTACATGCATACACACTGTAAAAAGTATGCACATACAAAAAAGAAAATAATTTCGTACACATACCATTTCATATTGCAAGCCTAGCTAAAAAAAAAAACCCAACAAATTTGTGTACAGCAGAGGTAGTCGCCCTTGTTAGTGGGAACCAGGCTTTGTTCTTAACATTAGAGCAGGTTACCAAATATTTTCACTACATATATTTTGTGGCTGCCTTGTCTGTTTGAATAATTATCGCTGTGATGTTTTTAAGGTGCCAAGATCTGCCATGTGTACAGAAAACCTTGTAATCAATTTTGTTTTAGAATTAATATGATGCTTAGTTATTGGTATAAACACCTTTTTTGATGTTTGAAAGCAAAAACCTCCTCCTGCAAATTTTGCCCTAACACGGCACAGCCTTCATCTGACATTGCTTTCAAAAGCCTTTTTCCTTAGGGTCATTTAACCCTTTACCACATGACAGAATTTTAGACTTGCCCAAAATAAAATGATTTGCAGACGACAAAATAAGTGTAACTCAAAAATAAAATGGCTTTTGGAAGAGTAGAAAACATTGTGGGAAAAGGAGAAAATGCTGGTTACCAGCATTTTCTCCTTTTCCCACAATGTTTTCAAAAGGCTTCTTCGTCAAGGTCGTTAAAATTTGGGATTGTGTGGTACAGGCTTAAACAAGGGATTGTGTGGTAAAGGCTTAAACAAGGGATTGTGTGGTACAGGCTTAAACAAGGGATTGTGTGGTACAGGCTTAAACAAGGGATTGTGTGGTACAGGCTTAAACAAGGGATTATGTGGTAAAGGCTTAAACAAGGGATTATGTGGTAAAGGCTTAAACAAGGGATTGTGTGGTAAAGGCTTAAACAAGGGATTGTGTGGTAAAGGCTTAAACAAGGGACTGTGTGGTAAAGGCTTAAACAAGGATTTTATGTGGAACATGGTTACATTAGTTAACAAGAGAAGTGGTGAAGAAGCCAAAGAGTGATCTCTTGAAGGACTGGGTTGCTTAGTGCATATTGTCTTTAACTTTTTTCCCTGATTATGAAATTCTGGATTTGTCCAAAATGACTGCATTTGTAGTCGATTGAATTAGAATTAACTCAGATGGTGAGAGTTGTTCATGGGAGAGTTGAAAATATTGTGGGAAAAGGAGAAAATGCAGGTTACCAGCATCATTTTCTGTTCCCATAATATTTTCACAGGTCGATCTCTTCAGGATTGTTGAAAAACAGAATTGTATCTTAAAGGGTTAAGACAGCTTTCAATTTTGGCAAGTCGAAAATTTTGTCATTCAGTAAGGAGTTAAAAGTTATGAAGACCCTAGTCAGCACTTGTACACCACTCATGTTCTATTGAACAAGGCCGTTTTCAAAGTTGTCTGCTGAAGGTTTCTGTCCAAAGGTACTGTTGTAGAACCCTTTACCACACCAATCCCTGCTTTTAGTAACCCTGAGGAAAAAAACTTTTGAAAATACAATTAACTCTTTACCACATGACAATATATTAGACTTATCCAAGTTCAAAGCATTTGCAGACAACAATTCAAAGGTGGGTGAAATGATGAAACTTGTTTTTGATTGAGTATAAAACATTGTGGGAAAAGGAGAAAATGCTGGTTACCAGCATTTTCTCCTTTTTTCACAAAGTTTTGAACAATTTCCAAGGGGTCGTTAAAAGTTGGGATTGTGTGGTAAAGGGTTTACTGGTATTTTCTTCTTTTCCTACTATATTTTCTACCCTTTAAAAAGATAATTTTCACCATTTGAGCTTCATTTGTTTGATCTGCAATTGCTATAAGGGTTGAGTCCAAAATTTTTGTGCGGGTTCTTGCGTGGCTCAGTGGTAAAGTGTAGGACACATGACCTGGAGGCCCCGGTTCGAGTCTTACAGGATCCATTGGTGGGTTTTTTAGGGAATGTCCTTGGGCAAGACACTTCAGAGCACTAGCCGAGTACCCGTGAAACCCTAGAAATACTAGAATATATGAGCTGTTGGTGTGATATGACTGAAATAATGTTGAAAGCTGCTTAAAACACCATTCATTCAATCAAACCACAATCTTTTTGTTAGGTAAAGTGTTACTAACTTTACACTGAATCTCAAAAATGTAAACATTTTCAAATTTGTTAAGGTGCCCATCATTTTGCTCTAAATTTTGGCAGAGAAAGTCTTAATAAGGTGTCATTACGATTGGAAAAGCATGCAGAATGATTTGATGCACTTTGCATGCAGTCTGTGATACATTTACCACCTTATACATCAGTCATAATAGGTAATCAGCTTTCAGTTAAGACAAGAGTAAGATTTTCTTGTATGGTAAAGCATTAAGAAATTGTATGTACCATACACATTGTTTTTTCTGGTCAGAGTTATACCAAACTGTGTATCCAAGGCAAAGAACGTGAGAACAAGAATTTTCATTGGAGATCAAATAGAGGATTGCAAGGATCTGTCTGGACTGTACTACTTACTGCCATTCCAAAAGGTAACTCATCATGGAACATTGCAACACTCTGCATAGTGCATTCCTGCATGGTCAGATCATGTCGAGTTTTGAGGTTAAAGAGGTGTGTATAGGATGAGACTTTTGGTCTCATTTGATGCCCATGTCTGCACACACACGCAACATGACATGATTGGACCATGCAGAAATGCAGACTGTTCTAATGTTCCTTTTATTGTATACCCTCCCATTATAACTGTAAAGAAACATCACAAAATCATTTTTTATTAACCAAAAAATCAGAGAACTACATTTTATTGCATATAATGTACAATATTTATAAATGGCAGGTGAATATGTAAACAACGGTAAGTCTACATAGATCAGTCTATCTGTTTTAAAAATGGCAGTCGCTTGTCCTAGAGTCATAACAAAAAGCAAGAAATGTGGCTTACAGAACTATTTCTGAAACTCGGAAAGGGTTGTTTGGGGTTGTTATTCACTGTCACCGTCAAGAATAGCACGAAATCTTTTTTGTTTTTATGCCAAAGGCGAGTTAAGCGTATGATTATTAATTGTGGTGCTGCAATTCACAAGTGTAGCATGAGGAAAGACTCGAATGTCAGTACACAAAAGTAGTCCAGGCACGCTATTATGTTCTACACAAGGTACATGACTGATTCAGAAAAATTTTTTCACCGATTGTATTAATGTGATATTGAAAACACCCTTAGGTTACTCAGATCATTTATAGGTATATAATAAAGTACTTGTTTATTGTCTTCTTAACTCTTAAAAAGAAAGTTTACAGAACAGTCCAGTGTTTTAAGTCTATACAAGATGGCAAAATTTAAAACTTGTCCTAAATCAAAGCATACTGACATTTTCATTCAGTGAAATACATGTACTCTTTACCAAACAATTCCTGAAGTTGAAGCCATCTTGAAACATTGTGGGAAAAGGAAAAAATGCTGGTAACCAGCATTTTCTCCTTTTCCCATAATGTTTTCTACTGTTTCCAAGAAAAACCAATCAGAATATGGGTCAGTCTAAAATTTTGTTGTATACTGAAATGTTAATGCAATTTGAAGGCTGTTTTGTCATAAACACCATGTCATAGGGCAGCCAGTGTAGATGAAAGATCATACTACATGTACTACACATCCTGATCTTGATTTGCAATGTCTGCAAAGGCTACTACAGTTGAAATAGGTATTGGTGGCTTCACTTTGCTATCCTATTTATTTCAGGGATACCTTGTGAATTGGGAGATAGAGAAACAAGTATGGGATTACATGTTCGGAAAAGATCAAATGCAGGTATCAGAGGAATTTTGTTCTTTCTTAAGCCTTTACCACACAGTCCTGACTTTTAACAACCCTGAGAAAGAAGCCTTTTGAAAACGTTGTGGAAAAAGGAGAAAATGCTGGTAACCAGCATTTTCTGCTTTTCCCACAATCTTTTCTACCCTTCCCAAAACAAATTACAATTTTTCAGTCACATTCAAGTTGTCTTCCGCAAATGCTTTCAATTTGGACTAGACTGAGATTTTGTCGTTTTGTAAAGAGTTAATCTATTTCAAGAGCTGTGTTGTGTTATTGTTATGGTAATTCTGTTATCAGTACATTAGCTACCATTGACTATTCAGAATGTTCTTAGTTCAGGCAATGATACTGAATACCTGCAACATGGCCACAAGTATATAACATGCCCAGTAACATACTTTACTGGGCAAGGTTGGAAAGTATTGGTTCTTTTCCTACAAAATATTTTATGTATAATATAACTGCCCTTTTTTTTGACAGGAGACAGTCACAGAGTTTTTGTTTCTTGATATGAAATGTTGAAATTTTATGACAGTGCTAAGTAATATCATGGCTTTTTCTGACTTCTCTTCTTAATTTTATAGGTCAGTGTGTATGCATCATATTCCAGCAAACCTATGTCACGATTTAATAATAACATAATGGTATCAAAAAATTTCATTCTTTGCAAACACCTCGTCTTGAAATTTAAATTAGTGAGTATCAGAATTCTTAGTTTCAATACTCATGGCTTGGTTCATTTCTAAAATAAAACCATTTACACAGATGTACATGTAGCAACTGACTAGCATGGTGTGAACAAAAGCTGACATTAACCCTTTACCACACAATCCTGAGTTTTACCGATTACCATGGAAAAGGACTTTTGAAAACATTGTGGGAAAAGGAGAAAATGCTAGTATGTAATCAGCATTTTCTCCTTTTCCCACAATGTTTTCTACTCTTACAAAGAAAAATTCCCAAAGTTTTGCAACATTTATTTTGTCATCCACCAATGCTTTTGATTTGGACCAGTCTAATCAAATCATTTGTACTGTGCAGGTTGATTTCAGTGAGACCAGTATAATCCTAACAGAGCCATATTTCAACTTCATGTCCATACAAGAAGGAATGAGTGAGATTTTATTTGAAGAATACCAATTTAGGTCGGCCTTTAGAACAAATGGTAAGAATTGATCACAGAAAAAAATAAGGCTTTACTTCTTGTAGCGGAAGACTCTTGAAAATATTGCGTGAAAAGGAGAAATTGCTGGTAATCAGCATTTTCTGTAATTCCTACAATGTTTTTTACCCTATTTAACACAGAATTCATCATTGGTCCATTACTGATATTCTGTATCAGATGAGTGTTTGTGGAATTTAGGATAAGAAGTTTTCCCTGCCCACATGTTTCATTAAATTCAGATCCCCAAATGTTTTAAAAATGTTAGAAAGTAAATGATTGCCTTGTTTTATAAAATGGAAGAGGGTTTAATGACAACATCCATATGAAAAAGTCTAACGGAAAAACCATGAACTAGAATGGATATTTGTTAACCCTTTACAACACAAACCAAAGTTGTAATGAGCTGGAGGAAAAATGCTTTTGAAAACATTCTGGGCAAGAAAGAAAATGCCGGTAACCAGCATTTTCTTCTTTTCCTAGAATGTTTTCTGCCCTTTTAAAGGCCAGTTCAATCATTTGAGCCAGGTCCAATTTGTCAAGTTTTCAATATGGACTAGTCCAAAATTTTCTTGTGTGGTAAAGAGTTAACCAAACAACAAAATTGTAGACTTGGCCAGATCTAAAACACTTGCAGATGACTAACTGAATGTGACTTAACCCTTTACCACACAATCCCGACTTTTAATGACCCTGAGTAAGAAGTCTTTTGAAAACATTGTGGGAAAAGGAGAAAATGCTGGTAACCAGCATTTTCTCCTTTTCCCACAATGTTTTCTACCATCCCCAAACAAGAGGGCCATGATGGCCCTGGGTCGCTCACCTTAGTAGAGTGCCTTTAAGGTTTTTCTTTAATTTGACCATGTGACCTAGTTTTTGACCGCAGGTGACCCAATTTCAAACTCATATTTCATGAAGAGAAACATTCTTACCAATTTTCAAGTCAATTGAGCAAAAAATGTGGCCTCGAGTGCCCTCAAGATATTTCTTTAATTTGACCTAGTGACCTAGATTATGACCCCAGGTGACCCAAATTTGAACTGGTCATTGACTATATCAAAAGAAACATTTTGACCAATTTTCAAATCATATGAATAATAAATGTGGCCTCTAGAGTGCCCACTAGCTATTTCTTTAATTTGACCAAGTGACCTAGTTTATGACCCCAGTTCACCCAAATTCAGACTAATGAGAGATTTTACAAAGACAAACATTCTGACCAATTTTCAAGGCAATTAAGCAAAGAATGTGGCCTCTAGAGTGCCCACAAGGTATTTCTTTATTTTGACCTAGTGATCTAGTTTATGGTTCCAGGTGACCCAAATCCAAACTCATCTGGTATTTCATCAAGACAAACATTCTGGCCAAATTTCAGGTCATTTGAGCAATAAATGTGGCCTCCAGAGTGCAAACAAGGTATTTCTTTAATTTGACCCAGTGAACTAGTTTATGACCCAAGTTGACCCAAATTAATCTTATGTGAGACTTTATAAAGACAAACTTTCTAACTAATTTTCAAGGCAATTGAGCAAATAATGTGGCCTTGAGAGTGCCAACAAGGTATTTCTTTAATTTGACCTAGTGACCTAGTTTATGACCCAAGATGACCCAACTTTGAACTCAATGAACTTGTTGCGCTTAGATGGGCAAACAAACTTAGAAGAGAATCACTACATACAAAAAAACAAAGCTCTACGCCTTCCAATTTTAAAGAAGAATTTTAAAGTTTTCCTTCTTTGTTCCTATGTTCGAACTTGTGACCCCCGGGGCTGGGCCACTTTTGACCCAGGGGCATCATATGAACAAACTTGGTAGAGGTCCACTAGGAAATGCTACATACCAAATATCAAAGCTCTACACCTTCCCATTTAAGAGAAAAAGAAATTTAAAGTTTTCCTTCTTTGTTCCTATGTTCGAACTTGTGACCCCCGGGGCGGTGCCAGTTTTGACCCAGGGGCATCATATGAACAAACTTGGTAGAGGTCCACTCTGAGATGCAAAATACCAAATATCAAAACGCCACACCTTTCGGTTTCAGAAAAGAAGAATTTTAAAGTTTTCCTTCTTTGTTCCTATGTTCGAACTTGTGACCCCAGGGGCTGGGCCAGTTTTGACCCAAGCAGCATCCTTGGAACAAACTTGGTAGAAATCCACTAGGAGATGCTACATACCAAATATCAAAGCTCTATGCCTTTCCATTTAAGAGAAAAAAAAAATTAAAGTTTTCCTTCTTTGTTCCTATGTTTGAAATTGTGACCCCCCGGGGCAGGGTCAATTTTGACCCCAAGGGCATCATATGAACAAACTTAGTAGGGGTCTACTAGGCAATGCTACATACCAAATATCAAAGCTCTATGCCTTCTAGTTTTACAGAAGAAGATTTTTTTTTAAGTTTTCCTTCTTTGTTCCTATGTTGGAAATTGTGACCCCCGGGGCGGGGCCAGTTTTGACCCCAGGGGCATCATATGAACAAACTTGGTAGAGGTCCACTAGGAGATGCTTCAGGCTAAATATCAAAGCTCTATGCCTTCAAGTTTCAAAGAAGAAGATTTTTAAAGTTTTCCTTCTTTGTTACTATGCTCAAACTTGTGACCCCCGGGGTGGGGCCAGTTTTGACCCCAGGGGCATCATATGAACAAACTTGGTAGAGGTCCACTAGGTAATGCTACATACCAAATATCAAAGCTCTACGCCTTCCAGTTTCAGAGAAGATGATTTTTAAAGTTTCCCCTCTTTGTTCCTATGTTCAAACTTGTGACCCCCACGGCAGGGCCAGTTTTGACCCCAAGGGCATCATATGAACAAACTTGGTAGAGGTCCACTAGGAGATGCTACATGCCAAATATCAAAGCTCTATGCCTTCAAGTTTCAGAGAAGAAGATTTTTAAAGTTTTTCTTCTTTGTTACTATGCTCAAACTTGTGACCCCGGATGGGGCCAGTTTTGACCCCAGGGGCATCATATGAACAAACTTGGTAGAGGTCCACTAGGAGATGCTACATACCAAATATCAAAGCTCTACGCCTTCCAGTTTCAGAGAAGAAGATTTTTAAAGTTTCCCCTTTTTGTTCCTATGTTTGAACTTGTGACCCCCACGGCAGGGCCAGTTTTGACCCCAAGGGCATCATATGAACAAACTTGGTAGAGGTCCACTAGGAGATGCTTCATGCCAAATATCAAAGCTCTATGCCTTCTAGTTTTACAGAAGAAGATTTTTGAAGTTTTCCTTCTTTGTTCCTATGTTGGAAATTGTGACCCCCGGGGCAGGGCCAGTTTTGACCCCAGGGGCATCATAAGAACAAACTTGGTAGAGGTCCACTAGGAGATGCTACATGCCAAATATCAAAGCTCTATGCCTTCAAGTTTCAGAGAAGAAGATTTTTAAAGTTTTCCTTCTTTGTTACTATGCTCAAACTTGTGACCCCCGGGGCGGGGCCAGTTTTGACCCCAGGGGCATCAAATGAACAAACTTGGTAGAGGTCCACTAGGAGATGCTTCATACTAAATATCAAAGCTCTGCGCCTTCTAGTTTCAGAGAAGAAGATTTTCAAAGATTTTGCTTTTTTTTCCTTTTTGTTGCCATGGCAACCAGAGTTGTGGGTGGAATTTAATTCTTTGAACAATTTTGGTAGAGCTTCACCCAAGGAACATCCCTGCCAAGTTTCATCAAGATTGGCCCAGTGGTTTAGGAGAAGAAGATGTTTAAAGAAATTGTTGACGGACGACGGACGCCGGACATAGGGCGATCACAATAGCTCACCTTTAGCAGTTGTGCTAAGGTGAGCTAAAAACAAATTTCAATTTTTGAGTCAATTTTTTTTTTGTTGTTGTCTGCAAATGCTTTCAATTTGGACAAGCCTAAATTTTGTTATTTGGTAAAGAGTTAAAAAACAGAAATGTGTCTTTGGAAGTGTAGTAAACATTTTGGAAAAAAGAGAAAATGCTGGTGACCAGCATTTTCTCCTTTTCCCACAATGTTTTCTAAAGCTTTCTTCCTCAAGGTCTTTAAAACTTGGAATAGTGTGGTAAAGGGGTGATTTCATTCTGTATTTATTTTAACAGTTGGGAGTAGGCGGGAATTGCCCAGCCACTCAATAATATGTTATGCACATCAAGCATTTGGCATACCTCTGTTGATCCGGTGATCAAATACCTCAGCTGTATCACGTAGCTGGATATGCACCTACACAGTACATTTCGCACATCTCCGGAAGCACACCGCTTTACCGTTATTGAAATTGTAAGGCTCCTCTTAAAAAAGAAAACATGAGTAAATTTTCTATCATTATTTTTCTAAGAATATTTCAGTCGGTAAACAGTTTGTACATTCAATTTTTAGCATGGTTTATCAATTCCGTTGGGAGCTTTCATGGAAAGATCAATAGAAGTAAATAACTTCACCATGGTTGTTCATGACGTTGCTAGGCGATATACATGGGTGCTGCCATGTTTAAGATCATGTGATTGGTAGTTCAAAAAGGAATCCTCCTTTATACGGACGAGGTTAGATGTAGGTACGGAATCGGCCAAGTTGTGACGAGTGGCACATCAAGATTACACATGATCCTTCTCTGTTCAAACACTTTTTACTACCTTTTTTTTTAAAAATCTTATTTATAAAATAGTTCAATCTTACCATCTTTTTATATGAAAATGTGTGCAAAATGACTAAAGCTGTTGATGCGCCATAGAACAACATTCATTCATCCGTTCATTCATTTGTTTGTTTGTTCATTCATTCATTCATTCATTCATTCACAGCTGGCTATTTGAGTCAATACAAGCTAAGTCTGGACAGACCATGTAACCTGTGTTCACTGGTGGTTGATACTGGTTATTCGTTTTCTCATATCATTCCATACTACAAAGGACAGAAGTTGAAAGAATCTGTGTTCAGGTATTCGTTTCATTTATCTCATAACTACCCTTGTTTACAGTACAATACAGCCATTTTGAATTCTTCTAATCTTGCTCGTTTGTGTGAGCAACATTTATTATGTGATGTCATATGCGACATAATTTTATGCAACTTTCTAAAAAATGAGTCTTGATTCATTTCAGGAAATTTCCACATGTGCCTGTAGTGTTTTTAGCTCCACTGGCCGAAGGCCAGCGGGCTTATGTCATGGCCCGGTGTCCGTCGTGCGTCCGTGCGTCCGTCCGTCCGTGCGTTAACTTTTATTTCAAACATCTTCTTCTCTGAAACTACCCATCCGATTTTCACGAAACTTCACAGAAATGATCCTGACATGGTCCTCTTCAGAATTTCTTGAAAGAATTTGATTCCTTCAAAAACTCTGGTTGCCATGGCAACAAAACTGAAAAATATTGGAAATCTTTAAAAATCTTCTTGTCTGAAACCATAAGGCATAGGGCTACCAAATTTGGCATGTAGCTTTATGTAGTAGACCTCTATCAAGATTCTTCAAATTATAGCCCTGGGGTCAAAATTGGCTCTGCCCCAGGGGTCACAAGTTTTACATAGGCTTATATAGAGAAAACTTTAAAAATCTTCTTGTCTGAAACCATAAGGCATAGAGCTACCAAATTTGGCATGTAGCTTTATGTAGTAGACCTCTATCATGTTTCTTGAAATTATAGCCCTGGGGTCAAAATTGGCTCTTCCCCAGGGGTCACAAGTTTTACATAGGCTTATATAGAGAAAACTTTAAAAATCTTCTTGTCTGAAACCATAAGGCATAGGGCTACCAAATTTGGCATGTAGCTTTATGTAGTAGACCTCTATCATGTTTCTTGAAATTATAGCCCTGGGGTCAAAATTGGCTCTTCCCCAGGGGTCACAAGTTTTATACATAGGCTTATATAGAGAAAACTTTGAATATCTTCTTGTCTGAAACCATAAGGCCTAGAGCTACCAAATTTGGCATTTAGCTTGATCTAGTTGGAGTCTACCAAAAGTGTCCAAAGTATAGTCCTGGGGTCAATTTGGCCTCATACTTGGAGGGGGGGGTTCACAAGATTTACATAGGCTTACATAGGGAAAACTTTTAAATCTTGGTGTACATAGCCATAAGGCTTAGGCTACCAAATTTTGCATATAATTATAGCATTATTTAGTGGACAGTTACAAAGAGGGCCCAAGTTACAGCTCTAGGATCAAGTTTGGCCCTGCACCAGGGATCACAAGTTTTACATGGGTTTATGGAGTGAAAAGTTCAGAAACCATCTTGTTACCAGCCATAAGGCCAAGAACTCCCACATTTGGCATGTTATTCTTCTAATACAATATTCCCCATTTAGTTAGACTGTAGCCATGAGGTCAAAGTTTTATAAGGGCTTATATAGTGAAGACTTTTCTTCGTGGTTTATATTTATAACCCAGTGGAGCGATACAGGGCCATCATGGCCCTCTTGTTTCATACTCTAACCCATAACCTGTGAAACATTGTCATGTAATTAAAAGAATGTGTCATCAGCATTGCCTCCCTTTCCCAAAATGTTTTTGCCATTTTAAACTTTTAAAAAATCAAATATCATCGAATGAGGAACATATGAATTGTCATCTGCAAAGTCTTTGATTGATGGATTGAATGGTGTTTTAAGCCACTTTTAACATTATTTCAGTATATCATGGCAACAGCTTACATATTCATGTATTTCCATGGTTTCACTAGTACTAGACTGGGCTATGAAGTGGCTTGCCTAAGGACACATGCATGAAAAATTCAGCGGGTCCAGTGAGTCTCAAATCCGAGCCTCCAGGTCATAAGTCCTACACTTTAATACTGAGCCATGCAGGATCCAGCAAAGTCTTTGAATTCTGACAACCAAACATTGTGTTACCTGATACAGAGTCCACTCTTTACAAGAAGACACGGTTTTAGACATGGCCATATTGAAAGGGCCATATTGAAGCATTTGCTGACAACAAATTACCTTAACTCAAATTGTGTAATTTGACTGTGGAAGTGAAGAAAACATTATGGAAAGGAACAAAATGCTGTTTAGAAACATTTTCTGTTTTTCTCTCCATGTTTTCAAAAGCATTCTTCCTCAGAGTGGTGATAAACATAGGATTGCACCCAAAAGATCTTTTTGTGGAGAAAATGCTGCTTAACCGTTTACCAAATGACAAAATTTTGGCCTGGTGACAAATTGAAAGTATTCTCAGATGACAAATAAAATGTTGCTAAAATGACGACTTCTGTCTTGAAAAGGTGGGAAACACTGTGGGAGGAGGAGAAAATGTTGGTAACTGTTGGAAAAGGAGAAAATGTTGGTAACCAAAATTATCTTTGTTTCCCACAATGTTTTCAAAAGCTTTCTCTTTCAGCGTTGTTAAGTCGGGATTGTGTGGTAAAGGGTTTTCCGTTGAAAGCATCTTCTATTTTTCTCACACATTTTGCAAAGACCTTCTTCCTGCAGTCCAAATTAGCACTTGAAACAAGGTATTTTTTATGAATAATATGGAAAAAGGAGGTTATAATTTTTTTATGAGCAGTTTCTTTTGTTGGTTCTGTGTTTTCGAAAGTGGTCTGCAGCTATATGCAAGAATTCATTCTGCATGAGGTTATTTACATGTGACACATTTGCCAGACAATAAAATTTTAAACTTGCTAAAATTCAAGTCATTTGGGGGATTCACATTAAACCTGGCTAAAATGATTGGATTTTTCTTTGAAAGAGTAGAAAAAGTTTGGGAAAAGGAGAAAATGTGGGTTTCCAGCATTTTCTCCGTTTTTCAAAATGTTTTCAAAAGCCTCTTTCCCTGTAATACACCAGCTTGTTTGGTAAACTGCTTAAAGTCAAGATGAATAGAAGTACAGGATAGCAGCAATAGTGGGCCACTTGAATAATGTATAAAATAAAATGTAGGTAAATCTTTGAAGCAGTAGACTACATTCCATAACCCTTTACCAGATGACAAAATTTTAGCCTTGTCCAAACTGAAAGCATTTGCAGACGACAATTTCAGTGTGGCTCAAATGGTGCAATTTTTCTTTAATAGGGTAGAAAACATCGTGGGATAAGGAGAAAATGCTGGTTACCAGCATTTTCTCCTTTTCCCACGATGTTTTCAAAAGACTTCTTTCCCAAGGCCGTTAAAAGGCGGCATTGTGCGGTAAAGGATTAATATACGTGTACAAGATTTCAGAAATTCATAATACTGCTCTCTGTTGTTCTTGTTTTGAATCTTTATACAATTAACATAATATCAACATTTCAGTTTATCCAACAAGCTTTATTTATGGTTTTGCAGGGTAAATATTGGAGGCAAGGTTTTGACCAACCATTTAAAAGAAATCATCTCATATAGGTAAGTACCTATCGACTGTCATGCATGATACTACGATTGCTTTACTCTGCATCTATTTACTGCTTGATATGTAGAAAAACAAAAGCGTCATTTACAGTAATGATTAATGATGCCTTCCATTGCTTCCATAATGGTATTTTGTACAACTTTTGACCAACGAATTGACATCTTACAAATCAACTTGCATAGGATTTCCTAGTCTTAATTGAGATATGAAATCCTGATTTCAGCTGCTAAATCCCAAACTAGTTGCCACAGATAGACCTAATACCATGTCAGAAGATCAAAAATGGTGTGTATTTTATCTGCATGTTCTGTGCTGTCTGATCTTGATCTATAGCATCTGCAAATGAAGTCAGATCTGGGTCTTCACTATGTGCAAAAACAACTAAAGTTGTGCTTAGCACTTCAGGGTTTTCAGATTGCTTTATCAGTGAGTATCATGTTTTGCTATTTCAAAACACTTGCAAACATAAAGATAGGAAGTATAGCATTTTAGGAAAAGAACATCTAAAATATTGTTTTGTTTCCTGGTTTTAGACAATTAATGGTTATGGATGAAACATATGTAATAAATCAACTTAAGGAGGATGTTTGTTATGTGACAACACAGTTCAATCAAGACATGCGAACTTCAAGGTGAGTAGATTATGCATTGATAGGAAGGTAAAGTTGATTGCTGGTAGCTAGCTACTTGTCCTAGTTACTTGTTCTAGAACTAGCATTGACAGACTATCTAAGTGAATACAGGCAGGTCTAATGAAGTATCATTTATGCCAAATATCAATGAACTTCATTAGACCTGCTTGTATTCACTTACATAATTTTCCAATGCTAATTAACGGCATGATGCATCTATTTAAAAGGCAGTGGAGCGATACAGGGCTGAAATTTGTTCCAGATGATTTCAGACACATCAGTGTTAAATTTTGAAAGTCAGCTTGTATTAAGTTTAATGTATGAACTTGAGTAAAAACATCGAGACCCCCAAAAGAATTACTTGTTACTAGTATTTAGTCCATCTGCCATAATATTTTGTAAAGTGATACATGGTGATATTACTAAAGCTGACTCTTTGGGATATATCTTAACCCTTAGGCTGCTAAGTGCGATTCGCTGACCTTTTGCGGACAGCATAGATTAAGATCAGACTGCACAGAACATGCACTCTGATCTTGGATCTACACTGTCCAATAAGGAGGTATCTTTCCTCCAGAAATACCTTTAAAATTGGAAAATTTGGGTTTATACTATCGGTTTGAAAGTTTCATTTCTTTTATCTAGCAGGATAAGGGTTTATCTGTGTAGAATAAGCAGTCTATTCTTGGATCTACACTGTCTGCTTCTTTGGTGATATTCTGACCCAAATAGCTTAAACTGTTTACCACATGATCCCAAGTTTTAAAGACCCTGAAGCCTTTAAAAAACATTGTGGGAAAAGGAGAAAATGCTGGTAACCAGCATTTTCTCCTTTTCCCACGATGTTTTCAACCCTATCAAGGAGAAATTGCATCAATTGGCCACATTTAAAATTTCTTCTGCAAATGCTCTCAATTTTGAGTAGTCTAGATTTTTGTTGTGTGGTAAAGAGTTAATTCATTACCAGATGACAAAATCCTAGACTTGTCCAAATTGAAAACATTTGCAGACGACAAATCAAAACTGGCTCAGATGGCGGAATTTCTCTTTGTTGGAGTAGAAAACATTGTAGGAAAAGGTTACCAGCATTTTCTCCTTTTCCTGCAATGTTTTCAAATGCCTTTTCCATCAGGGTCGTTAAAAATCAGGATTGTGTGGTGTAGGGTTAATCCATTACCACAAATTTTCAAGTTTTGACACCTCTGAGAGAGAAAGCCTTTGAAAATATTGTGGGGAAAGAAGAAAATGCTGGAAACCAGCATTTTCTCCTTTTCCTACAATGTTTTCTTCCTTTTCAAAGACAGATCCTAGTATGTTACATTTATTTTGTTGTCTGCAATGCGTTAGATTTCAATAAGGCCTATATTATATGCTGTTTGGTACAGTAATTTGATATAAATGAGATATAGTTGAAGTGTACGGTAAGATACTGTTTTGTTTTGGGAAATAATTGTAGGAAAAGGTGCAATGGCTCCTTTTCTCAATAATTTCAAGAGCTGTTTATTGGCAGGGATGTGAAATTTAAAAGGTATAATTTTACTTTATGTTAGACTAGATCTGGATCTATAACTTCTGAAATATTTTGTAATCAAAAACACGCTTGCTGGTATTTGTCTTTTTAGATGTAGATCGATCTAGGTCCGAGTAAAACATAATTGGAACCAGTGGTTACCAGCACATCCCCCTTTCCAAGGCTAACTTTTAGAAGGGCTGATAAATTGCAGTCCTGTCACGTTTAACACCTTTACCAAATGACAAAATTTAACTCTTGTCCAAATTGAAAGCATTTGCAGACAACAAATAAAATGTAATTTAAAATATCAAATTTGTCAACCATAGGGTAGAAAACATTGTAGGAAAATGAGAAAATGCTGGTTTTCTGTTTTTCCTACAATGTTTTCAAAAGCTTTCTCCCTCAAAGTCGTTAAAAACCGGTATTGTGTAGTAAATTGTTAAACGCAAGTAGAGCTTATTAATCTAATTAAAGGGAGGTAATTGTAAAAAATTCATGAAATCTCATTTTCATTCATAGAGTTGAGAGCAAACTAAATAAATTTTAATAGAAAAATCATTGTTTATTTAATTATTGATCTAGGTTTCTCAAATCATGCAAATTTCTCTGTAATTTAGCCGTAGTGGTACTTAACTAAAGAATTATAAGGAATTTTTAAATAGGTCGGAAAACTAGGGATTAGTTACATCGAAAAAGATCTTGTAGCTCTCTGTAAATGCCACGTGAATGTTTGTCATGCTAACACTCATGCCATGAAGAGCTTAAATCAATCTGGGAGTAACAGGAAGCAGACCTACATGTACTTGCAGGCCTGTGCCTTAATATTCCCAAATACTCAAAACTGACAAGTATGGATCAGGATATGCCGACTGGTAATGACAAACCTCCTGCCAGATGTGATGTGATATGCAATTATAGTCACCCCCAAAAGTCTGTGAGGGTTCATGCATGGCTCAATGGTAAAAGATTGAAAATTGCAATCTAGATTCCACAGGTTTGATCCTCAGTTGCAGTGCTGGCTTTTGTTGGAGGATGTCCTTTGGCAAGACATTCAGAGCCCTGGACTAGTACTGGTGAAACCCAGGACGCACGATTAAGTGAGCTGTGGCTCTGATTAGCCCTGCTTTCTAAACCAATCAAAATGCAAAATTTCATTCAGAACTATTGGATTTAATTCCATATTGACTTAATATCTTGCAATTGCAATATGTGACCTCTTAACCCTTTACCAGATGACAAAATTTTAGCCTTGTCCAAATTGAAAGCATTTGCAGACGACAGTTACAATGTGGCTCAAATGGTGCAACTTTTCTTAGATAGGGTAGAAAATATTGTGGGAAAAGGAGAAAATGCTGGTTACCAGCATTTTCTTCTTTTCCAATAATGTTTTCAAAAGGCTTCTTTCCCAGAGGCGTCAAAAGGCGGCATTGTACGGTAAAGGGTCAACTCTTTACCAAAACGACAGTTTAAGACTAGTTGAAATTGAAAGCATTTGCAGACAACAAAATAAAGGTGACTTTGTTTTGAGAAGGGTAGAAAACATTGTGGCAAAAGGAGAAAATGCAGGTTACCAGCATTTTCTCCTTTTCCAACAATGTTTTCAAAAGGCTTCTTCCTCAGGGTTGTTAAAAGTCGGGACTGTGTGGTAAAAAGTTTAATCATTAAATGGTTGACCTATACCGGTATATATACACATATTTCAAGCTTAACAGGAATCTCCCCCCACATTTTTTTAGCTGGTCCTCGTAGAAAAAATACCTTTACATTGTATATGCTGTCATGAAAGAGGCAGAGACTAAATTGCAATATTTGGGATCTTTGAAAGTAAAACTAAAACAATGACTACTATAAACGAGTTACATTTACATTGCTCTGAGAAATATCTTAAAACTTCATATATTTTTACTCTTGTACTCGGCAAACACTGTAAATTTATACTCATTAAACACTGTAAATTTATACTCTTTAACATGATTTAGTAATATTTGAGAAATTGTAAGCAATAAGTTCAGATTACTAACATGTAATAAGGTCTGGTAAAAGGATGGACAATTTAGACCAATATCAGACTGCTCATGCAAGCAGACTGATTTTAGTCTTAGATTCTCGTGAAACTTGGTCAGAAAGTTTGTCTTGATAATATCTTAGGCAAATTCCACAATGTGTCACATCACTCAAAATAGGTCACTGGACCATATTTTAGAAAAACCTTGTGTGCACCGTAGAGGCCACATTTTCAGCCTGATACTTATGAAACTTGGAATGTTTGTCCTAATGATATCTTGCACAAGTTTGAAATTTGGTCACATTTGTTCAAAAAGTAGGTTAGTTACACTCACACCATTAAAACCAGGATCTCTTCAGCTTTATCAACTGTAGATGACTTTACTCAGATGAGCACTTTAGGGCCAATGGCCATCTTGTTAAAGTATTTACATATGGCAAATCAAAATTACTGCGGGTAAAATGTTGAATTTGTCCTAGAAAGGGTCGTATTTATAGAGAATAGATGGATGGTGTCTTGGATGGTCTAAGTTTATCGGGCTAGGTGGAGGAATTTATCTGGTGAGCCGAAGGCGAACTGGATAAATTCCAGAGCCGAGCCTGATAAACTTAACTCATCCAAGACACCAACCATTAATTCTATTTATCCTATCATGCACTGTTAAGCAACACAACAAAATGAAAATAATAAAAACATCGATATAAAAACCTGTGCCTTCAATCCAAAATTTTATGATACTGATACCATAGAATTGCAGAGTTGAACCCTATAAACTTTCCCAATCCAAGACACAAACCATCTATTCTACTTATCCTGTTTCTCATTTACAGTCCAAACTCTGTTTAATAGAATATTTTGCTCAAAATTAACATTTTGACATCTGATGGAGTAACATCACTGTGAAAAGCATTCTGGATATGCAGCTGAAATAATATTGTCATGAATTATACTTACTGCCTCATAAACTTGACATTTACCCTAGTCTGGATTACCTGCGTCTACCACTACGTTATCGGGTCAGGCAAAGCGCAATAATGGCGGCCTCCTAGGCATCCTCAAGTGTACCCTAAATGCTTCCCCGTTTTCCCCAATTTCATGTGATCCAGTTTGATCAGTGAATAAAATGAGATTAATTTTGTACAAAAAACACATTACCAAATCTAAACCGAGCTGTTGGGATAAGGTTTAAAAATAAATTTGACTATGAATCGTTTTAAAAATAGCCCTGTTTTTGGATGTTATATAGGTCCATTGACATTTGGGATACTTAAAGCATTTCTGATATGTAGTTTTTCTCGTTAAATAAGAAAGGCACATAGAAAAACTCACTGCCATGACTTTATTGCAAGTGATCTGTTTTAAATTCAGCCTATGATCCGATTTGATCGTGTGAATAACAATATCCCGTCTCTTCTGCATATCACCAACAGCGGCCACCATTATTGCGCTTTGCCTGACATACTCTTGAAGTACGATGGGGTACCATACTAACTTACTACCTCATAAATGTGATGTTTACCCATGGAAAACATTGTGGCGAAGAATTCTATTTCATTTTACATAGATCTAATAAGGAAAATCAATATGGGCATCAATTTTAAGTGACAATTTTATTGTGAAATATTTACATGTACTTGCACTTAAAAAAGTAGTTTTTGATGGTCACATGACCAACCAGCCTAGCAAACCTTGATCACATGACCAACTGACATAATAAACCTAGTCATGTGGTCAAGTGACCGTATACATGTATCAACAAGTTTATCTGACCCTGTGTTATCTTACGGCATTTATAGGAAGTGACAGGATAAATTGTTAAATTAGCTTATTAGCCCTTAAAGTGCCTTTCACGACTATAGTTGCCTTTGCAGCCAGTGTAGATCAAGATCAGACTGCACAAAACGTGCAGTCTGATCTTTGATCTACACTGTCTGCTTTGCTAAATCTGTATAGACAAAAGCAACCATGAAATTTTATTTTGGTCTTATTTTTTTTAACTGAAAATGTCTGTTGGGTTTATTTGGTACACTAAAGGTAAGACAACAGTAAAACTAGATAAATCAGGTCTTGGTGGAAATGAGGATTGTGTGAGAGTATGATTTGTCACGGTTCAATATTGAAACCCAAATGTTCTGAATTTACAAGTCTAACTATTGGGGAAAGAACTACTTAGTGCTCCAGTGCTATCAACTTCATCCCGAGCCAGATAGCTAAGTAGGTGACATACAGTGCTTGAAACCAGGGGGTCTCTTGTTCAAATTCCAAGCTTAGCCAGTTATTTCACAGGACTAATGAGTCATGACACCAGAATTCATTCACCTCTCACAGCTGATCTTTGTTTTGATGATAGTTATATGGGAAAGCATGGATTAGTGTGTCTGCGATATAAGTGCTATAATGTTGAAATTGGCGCCACCATACAAAGACACAAATTATTTATTTCACAAAACAGCATAGTTACATGATGGCACACAGAATAATGCAACACACTCAAAGAGAAAGGAAAATGTCTCATTTTGCCTGTTGCAGGAAAAAGAATTGAATATATTTTTTTTATTTCAATTTAAATTTTTGACATACATAACAATCTAAAATTATCATCATGATTTACTTATCTAAAATTATCTTCGTGATTTACTTAACCCTTTCCCAAACAACAAATTTTGGACTGGTCCAAATTGAAAGAGTTTGCAGACAACAATTTTAAATTTGATGAAAATGGCAGAAAGGTCTCAAAAAGGGTAGAAAACACTGTGGGAAAAGGAGAAATTGCTCGTTACGAGCAATTTCTCCTTTTTCCCACAGTGTTTTCAAAAGACTTGTACTGCAGACACGTGAAAACCAGGGCTTGTTTGGGAAAGGGTTAACAATGCATGTTGTAACAATCCAAGGGAAGAAAGCTGATAATCGGCATTTTCTCTTTAAACCATATTTTTCATTCTGTCAAAAACCGGTAATATGATTTCAGTCACACTTCATTAATAAATTTTGTCGTCTGCAAATGCTTTCAATTTGTAGCAGTCTGAAATTTTGTCATTTGGTAAAGAGCTTAACTTTTTACCAAAGGACAAAATTTTAGACTCGTCCAAATTGAACGCACTTGCAGATGACAAATGTGACTGAAAAATTAAAATTTCTTTTGGGAAGAGTCACACTTCATTAATAAATTTTGTCGTCTGCAAATGCTTTCAATTTGTAGCAGTCTGAAATTTTGTCATTTGGTAAAGAGCTTAACTTTTTACCAAAGGACAAAATTTTAGACTCGTCCAAATTGAACGCACTTGCAGATGACAAAATAAATGTGACTGAAAAATTAAAATTTCTTTTGGGAAGAGTAGAAAACATTGTGGGAAAAGGAGAAAATGCTGGTTACCAGCATTTTCTCCTTTTCCCACAATGTTTTCAAAAGGCTTCTTCCTCAGGGTCGTCAAACATGGGGATTGTGTGGTAAAGGGTTAAGGCGCTGGATTTATAAGCTGGAAAATCCTTGTTTGCTTTGCTGACTTTGTTGGATCTATTATGTATATAAGAGTTTCTTTGGACAAGACTTTGCAGAGAAAAATATATAATTGTTGGTCAAAAATAGCCCATATGGTATTTTGTCATTTTATTTTTAGAAAAAAGGGGGCTGAGAATACAGTTATGAGGGATTATGTATTACCAGACTATACTCATATAAAAAGGGGCTATGTCAGACCTATAGAAGAAACCACTGGAAGGGCCAAGGAAAATGAACAGGTCAGTCTGTCATATGAAGCAGAGCTCCAGATAAGAGGGAGTGACGTATTCTAAATCCATCATTTCTCTTCCAAACCCTATGTTGTGGGTACTCATTAGAATCGTCTTGGTGAGATGATTCTAATGGGTACCCATAACATAGGGTTTAGGGGAGAATAATTAATATTTTCAATTTTGTAATTGAAATCACTCCCTCTATCTGGAGCTCTGATGAAGCAAAACCTGTCTTAGAGATAACTGTATTTAGCAACTCTGTGCTTACCGTATTTTCTGGACAATAAGCCGCTGTACTGTATAGGCCACACCCTTTCTTTTTAACCATTTTAGAAATAAGAAATATTGTATAAGCCACTCTGGCACTTAGGCCGTGGCCGATACACTTGTTTAATGTGCAAAGTCATCCATCTATAGATATATGTGCCTGTATATGTATTATTATTAACACATGAAACAAATTTATCAGTTGTTTTGTATTTTTTTTATTTGATTGGAGTGATTTCCCCTTTTGGAGATCAAATCACCCAGAGGACTTGAGACCGTTATCATTCGTTTATCCCTTGTCAAATGTTTTAAGGAATTTTGAAATTGTCAAATTGTCACTTTGATTGATTACTTGACGATATACACCAAACACATATATGATTGCATTGCAAGCTAATCTTTGATTGGTAAGCGATAGACATCATCAATCAACAGGTGCAAAAATCGAAGTTGGTCATGAGTTTTAAGTCTTTACCACACAAGAAAAGTAGACTTTTCCAAATTGAAAGCATTTGGAGATGACAATTTAAATTTGGCTCAAATAATACAATTTGTCTTTGAAAGGATAGAAACATTGTGGGAAAAGGAGAAAATGCTGGTTACCAGCATTTTCTCCTTATCCCCACAATGTTTTCACAAGGCTTCTTCCCCAGGGTCATTAAAACTTGGGATTGTGTGGTAAAGGGTTAGAACATTCATACATTTGCAAGCGGACCAATTTATCTTACCAACTAAATGTAATAATTAGTGGTGCCCAAATGGGAAATTGTAGACTGATTTTCAATTATTTACAGGGGTCCTGCATGGCTCAGTGGCAAAGTGTGGGGCTCGTAAACTGGAGGTCCGGGGTTTGAGCCCCACCTGATCCGCTGGACCTTTCGTGAGAGTGTCCTTGGGCAAGACACTTCAGAGCCCTAGCCTAGTACTGGTGAAACCCAGGAAATACATGAATTTGTGAGCTGTTGCCGTGATATGACTGAAATGATGTTGAAAGTGGGGTAATACACCATTCAATCAATCATTCAATTCAATTATTTTCAGTTTTACAGGCCATGCCAAAAGATCATTTAGAAAAATAGAATTAATGCACAAGCTGTTTCACCCTATAGGCCGCACCCTCTAAAATTTCCACTATTCTAATGGATAGGCCACAGCCTATTGTCTGGAAAATACGGTAACACTTTACCATACGAAAAAATTCTAAACTCTTCCATAGTTAAAGGTTTTGCAAATGACCAGTGAAATGCTGCTAACATGATGGTTTTTGCCTTGGAAACAGAAGGAACTACTGTGCTAAAAAAATGGAAATGTTGGTTACCAGCATTTTCCTCTTTTCTTACAAAGTTCTCAAAAGTCTTTCAGTGCGTTACTGGTTTGACCTGAACCAAATACTGTCACACGCATTTGTGCTCTACTCATTCAACTTTCAGTTTTAGCTGGTACACCCTGACCTTGTTTTTGTCACTACTGTATATACAGTCCCACACGTGTCCATGTAGTCCTAAAACTTACACCAGCAGAAAATGGTGTCATATTGATGGATCAAATTGCTACTCTTTAATAAGTTCATGTAATAAAGTAACAGTTACTTTGCTTATCGCTTGGCAGAACATCTTTGACTTTCCTTGCCCTTGCTAAATCCATTTACTGGTTACATATACATGAACATGCGTTACATGTAAAGAAAATTTTATTTTTCATTACACCATATCATAGCTTAATACTGTTCCACAAATATGTTTTTCAGGACTTTGAGTCCTTTGATTTGATACTACACCCAATTTTAGAGGGTGTTATTTAGATTCTTGTAATCTCACCAAACTGGAACAATGATTCGTCTCCGAATTAAGTAAGGCGTTAGTTGGTAAACATTTGTGAATGTGAAAAGGAAAAAAAATTCAGTGGTATTTCTTTAATTGGCTATATACCTCCATAAGTTATTTTCAATTTCTGGCCATAATTTTATCAAAGGTTTCCGAGAATTGCACATGAACAATAACCCTAGTCGATTACCAGTTTATGGGATCATATTCAAATAAGTAAAATGACATCTGATTTGATCTCTTGAAAACAGACAGAATATCTGATTGCAAAACGACAAACCTATTACATATATTTAAACACAAAATTTGCACCTAATTATTGCATGTAACTGTCCAGTGAGTTTATGTGTGTAGAGGAGAGTATGTTTTTAGAATTTGTCTGTCTAATTAAAGAATTCATTAAGCAGGAAAAAATTGATCTAAGAAGGTCCCTTAAAATCAAGTTAATTGGAGTTGCACTTAAAGATCACTTGCTATAAGAAATCCCTTTTCTTACCTCCTTTCATTTGTCTCTCAGTAAAGGTTGTATGTTACAGAAAAATTGCAATGAAATATGACAACTTTTAAATAATCTGTTGTATTTTTACTATTTTTTACTAAACATGCTCAAAACATCTCAGACAGTCAAATGCCTAGTTGAGGAATTTTGAATGAGAATTAGCTTAAGAATGATCGGTGAAAGTTGTTCTATGAAGTGTAATTTATGTAAGACTGAGTGAAAGAGTGCAGTACTCTTAACTGTGCATTAAGGAAGAAACTTAATGAGAAACATGCCTATGGTTCTAGCATCAAAAAGCATACAATTACAAATGCACATTGTAACTGTTATAGCTGTAAATTTTAGATAGTGAGTGTCCTAGGGCAAGTCACTGCAAACCTTTTCCTTGCACAGCTGAAACATAGGACTCACATGAATAAGTGTTTTTACATTATATACGAAATTTGCATTAAAGTGACATGAAATTCTTCCAACAAAAAGACCTTTTTTAATGTACTTAGAACCCTAATGTAAAATATATGTTTTACCGGTATTATGTTATTTTTTCAGATCATACGAATGAACAATGAAAGATTTGCTGTGCCAGAACTATTGTTTCGACCGTCAGACGTTGGTATTCATGAAATGGGAATTACCGAGGCCCTTGTACATGCCATAAGTACCACTGCCAAAGGTGAAACAGTTTGTGTCCGCATTTACCTAACCTTATACCAAACAGTGCCAAATTTTAATAACCCAAAAGGAAAAAGTCTTTCGCTAACATTGTGGGAAAGGGATTAATATTTGAAAGATAGGAAAATGAAAAGGAAAACATCATAGGAAAGCAGTAAATTAATTGAACAAAAATTTCAAGTTTTTGTAGAAGTGTCAGAGGAGACACAGTTGAAAGAAATCAATATCTATTTAATGTATTAGAGGCATTGTAGGAAAGGAAGCAATTTCTTGTTCAAGAAAGCATGGGTAGGTGCACTTGAGTGCAATGGTAAATTATTCATTTGCCATGATGCTGTCAATAGTTTCTGTTGCGAGAATCTGACTCAGGATTTGAAAAATATAATACATCACTGTGAATTCACAGATTTAGCATGAACAAGATTTGGCTCAATTTTCCTGATTTGAAAAACACGAAGGTGTCTTGTTTAATTTCAGAGATGCATCCCCATTTCTATGGCAACATTTTAACAACAGGGGGAAACTGTTTAATACCTGGCTTTGAGGAAAGATTGTAAGTTTTGCCAGTAGAGGCAGAATCTAAGTACATATATAAATTGAATCATTCTGTTTCAATATTTCCACTATTGCATTTATCAGTAGTTTTGAAGTATTTTTCACTACAATGTGAAATTCTCAGAACCATGTGATTGACATTATAAACTGCAAACAATGTAGAATTAGATTCAATGTTTCATAACTCTTGAAGAAGGCATTTCCTGAAATATTAAAGCCAATAATTTAAATTTAAATAATTCATTGTGTTTAATGCATTTTTTGAGAGATTTATAAAGTCATTCAGTACATAAAACAGTTTTTTGCAGACGTATTTTGGGGGGGAAAAAAAATCAAAAGTTTGTGGAAAAAACCTTTGTAAAATAGAGGGTCACTATGACTTACTATAAACTAAGAGTCAAAACATGAAAACATATGAAAACACTTAGGAGAAAGGAGAAATTGCAAGTGACAAAATGGTCACAAAGTTTTTGAAAGTTGTCTTGAGAGAGACAAAGCAAAGCTCTCTACCTTAGTTAGTAACTTAACTCTCTACCAAACAACAACATTTAAAAACTTCAAAATTGAAAGCATTTGCAGACAACAAAACATTGAAATTTGTTTTTGGAAGGGTAGAAAACATAGTGGGAAAAGGAGAAAATGCTGGTTACTTTTTTCAAAAGCTTTCTTTCTCAGGGTTGTTAAAACCTGAGATTGTGTAATAAATGGTTAAGGAATCTTGAAACCAAGGGGGTTTGATTCCAAAGCTGTACCAACTTCTTTCCATGGATTGATGATAACCATTGTGACAGGATTCATTCCTTTCTCACCATTGATCATTATTTCGACACTGTCTATACATGGGAAATCAGCCAGTGGCTTGGGAAGAATAAGGTGTTGAAATGGATGTTAACTCCTACCGCGCCACAAAAATGTAGACTTGTCCAAATTGAAAGCATTGGGAGACTTCAATGTAAATGTAGCTTAAATGATTGAATTTGTCACTGATATAGTAAAAAACATTGTTGGAAAAGGAGAAAATGTTGGTTACCAGCATTTTCTCATTTTCCCATAATGTTTTCATCAGGCTTCTTCCACAGGGTCATTAAACTGGGGATTGTGTGGTAAAAAGTTAAACACATTACAAATAAATAAACCAAAAAGACAAAAAGATGTTGTCTGCCAGAGGTAATGTGTTAGATAGCAAGGATAAACATACATCTTTGTGAGTTTGAAAATAGTAACGTCATGGTGATCAGGTATCAAGTGTTAATTGATGGGGAGAAGGGAGGGGTTTTAGATCACAGATATTTTAGGATAATACAGTTCAGAAATAGATCTTGAGGCATGATACTTTTCTCAGCTATGTTCTGTATTCCATATTTGATAATCTGTTAACTAGGCAAACCGTTTTAGACTCCTGCATAGTAATAGCACCCTGGAAAAAAAATGTGGCTAATATATTTGACTTGACTTTGGGAAGAGAAAATGCAGATAACCAGGATTTACATTGCTTCTACAGACAGTGTAGATTAAGATCAGAGCACATAGAATGTGTGGTCTTGGATCTGTACTGTCTGATTTTGGTGGGATTTTTCTTCAAAAATGATCTTTGAAATCTCAATATTTTTTTCTGTCAGCTTGAAATTTTAATTTTTGTTTGGGCTGTGTTCAATGAAAAGGGGGTTGATTGCATCTGCAAAAATGCCATGTCAGCCTGCACTGTATGAGTAGGCTGAAATGAGTTGAAACTCTTTGCTATTTGAAAATTTTCCACATGCCATAGGGCCTGTCTTCCTCATGATTCAGTTGGTTGTTAGACAAAATTGATGTTATGGATCCATAACTATGTGATGACTTGCTTTGTATAATGCATCATGGAGAATTGGCGATGCATTAAACTGTCTTATGCCAGAGCATGGCTCATTTATTTAGCAGTTTAAGTCTTTACCACAATACAAATTTTGAGAGCATCTGCAGGTAATATATGAAATATGGCGCCAATAGTTTGATTTGTGAGCTAAAGGATAGACAACTTTATGGGAAACGTTGATTACCTGCATTTTTAGCTCACCTGAGCACAAAGTGCTCATGTTGAGCTATTGTGATCGTGCTGTGTCCGGCGTGCGTCATCAACTTTTTACCTTGTGTACGCTCTAGAGGCCACATTTTCAGTCCGATCCTCATGAAACTTGGTCAGAATGTTTGTCTTGATAAAATCTCGGACTAGTTCGAAATTGGGTTATGTGGGGTCAAAAACTAGGTCACCAGGTCAGATCTTAGAAAAACCTTGTGTGCGCTCTAGAGGCCACATTTTCAGTCAGATACTTGTGAAACTTGGTCAGAATGTTTGTCTTGATAAAATCTCGGACAAGTTTGAAATTGGGTCATATGGTGTCAAAAACTAGGTCACTAGGTCAAATCTTAGAAAAACCTTGTGTGTGCTTTAGAGGCCACATTTTCAGTCAGATACTTGTGAAACTTGGTCAGAATGTCTGGCTTGATAAAATCTCGGACGAGTTCGAAATTGGGTCATGTGGGGTCAAAAACTAGGTCACTAGGTAAAATCATAGAAAAAACTTGTGTGCGCTCTAGAGGCCACATTTTCAGTCAGATACTGTAAAACTTGGTCAGAATCTTTGCCTTTATAAAATCTCGGACTAGTTCGAAATTGGGTCATGTGGGGTCCAAAACTTGGTCACTAGATCAGATCTTAGAAAAACCTTGTGTGCGCTCTAGAGGCTACATTTTCAGTCTGATACTCATGAAACTTGGTCAGAATGTTTGTCTTGATAAAAACTCGGATGAGTTCGAAATCGTGTCATGTGGGGTCGAAAACTAGGTCACTAGGTCAAATTAAAGAAATACCTTGTGGGCAATCTAGAGGCCACATTTTTCGCTCAATTGACTCGAAAATTGGTCAGAATGTTTTTCTTAATTAAATCTCAGATAACTTTGAAATTGGGTCACCTGGGGTCATAAAGTAGGTCCCTAAGTCAGATAAAAGAAATGCCTTGTGGACATTCTAGAGGCCACATTTTTCGCTCAATTGACTTCAAAATTGGTCAAAACATTTGTCTTAATCAAATCTTGGATGAGTTTGAAATTTGGTCACCTGGGGTCATAAACTTGGTCACTATATAAAAGTAAAGAAATACTTTGTGGACACTCTAGAGGCCACATTTCTTACTCAGTTGACCTGAAAATTGGTCAGAATGTTTGTCTTGATGAAATCTTGGATGAGTTCGAATTTGGCTTACCTAGAGTCATAAACTAGGTCACTAGGTCAAATTAAAGAAATACCTTGTGGGCACTCTAGAGGCCACATTTTTTGCTCAACTGACTTGAAAATTTATCAGAATGTTTGCCTTAGTTAAATCTCGGATGAGATTGAAATTGGGTCATCTGGAGTCGTAAAGTAGGTCACTAGGTCAAATTAAAGAAATAATTTGTGGGCACTCTAGAGGCCACATTTTTTGTCTTGATGATATCTCAGATGAGTTCAAAATTGGGTCACATAGGGTCATAAACACTGTCACTGGGTCACCTTGAAGAAATACCTTGTGGGCACTCTAGAGGCCACAATTCTAGCTAAATTGACCTGAAAATTGGTCTACATATTTGACTTGATGATATCTCGGATTGATTAGAAATTGGGTCTCATAGGGTCATAAACTAGGTCACTGGGTCAAATTAAAGAAATGTATTGTGGGCACTGTAGAGGCCACAGATTTTGCTCAACTGACCTGAAAATTTGTCAGCATGTTTGACTTGATGATATCTTGAATGAATTTGAAATTGGGCCACATAGGGTCATAATCTAGGTCACTAGGTCAAATTACAGAAATACCTTGTGGGCATTCTAGAGGCGGCAATTCTTGCCCAATTCACCTGAACCTCGGTCAACAAGTTTGTTTTGATGTCTCAGACGAGTTTGAAATATGGTCACTAGGGTCATAAACTACGTCACTAGGTCAAATTGAAGAAAGACATTTTGGACACTCTGGAGGCCACATTTTCAGCTCAACTTACCTGACAATTGGTTAGAATGTTTGTCTTAATAATATCTCTGATGAGTTTTAAATTGGGTCATTATGACCCTGGAGTGAAATTTTGCCTACTGACTCAGGTGAGCAATCCAGGGCCATCATGGCCCTCTTGTCTTGTTTATCACAAAGTTTTAAAGGCCTTACTCCTGATGGTCATTGAACCCGAGGACTGTGTAATAAAGGATTAACATTAACACATTTATGTTTCATTTCTCTTTGTTTCAGCTACATGGATGTGAGAAGTATGGCCCCCGATTTATATGACATTTCAGTTATGTCACCGAAAAGGTAGGTACAGGAGGCAAACAAAAATACAAAATGATGTGGTAAGAGTATCATTTTCCTTTGACCTGCATCTTATTAAAGTTTCAAGCCTGCAAGATTGAGGTCAGATCATATATTCACATACATGTAACTTTATTATCTGCATTGCCTAATGAATTGGCAGACTCCTTGTCTTAACCCTTTACCACACTATTCCCAAGTTTTGACTGGGCACAAAAGGTTGCCTGCAGGAGCAAATGATTTTTAAGATCTTTAGCAGAAAATCCTGTGTTTTAATGACATTGTGGAAGAAGGCACTTGAAACACTGGGGGAAAAGGAGAAAATGCTAGAAACCAGCATTCTCTCCTTTTTCCACAGTGTTTTCTACCATATTAGA
Organism: Tridacna gigas; assembly: GCA_945859785.2. NCBI lineage: Eukaryota > Metazoa > Mollusca > Bivalvia > Cardiida > Cardiidae > Tridacna > Tridacna gigas. Next base: position 36,736,704 of record OX244031.2, on the reverse strand, counting down.
GAACTTCAGCTCATTAACAGGTCACTGTACTGCCCACAACAAAGTTTTGGGGGATATACTAGAATCAGGTTGTCTTTCCATAGGTATAATTTTGGTATCCCCTCATCAAAGAATTTTCACTTAATTAGACTGAAATTTTAATGGAAGCTGTCCAACAATAACATGTTGTGCATTGTAGCATTGTAATTGTCATTATGCCAAATTGACTAATATAGGTTTTATATCCCATTGCATTTCTCCTGATCCCATGCCACGGCAAAAGATGGCATGTATTCGTCAGCACACAGCAGTTCTAGTCTAAAATAATTTCAAAATTGCTGTCTGCAGCTGGTTCTATTTTGGAAGAGTCTAATATTGTTCATGTGGAAAAAAGCATTTCACCCTTTAGCACACAGTCCTGACTTTTAATGACCTCGAGGAAGAAACCTTTTGAAAACATTGTGGGAAAAGGAAAAAATGCTGGTAACCAGCATTTTCTCCTTTTCCCACCATATTTTGTACTCTGTCAGGGACAAATCTCATCATTTCGGTCATGTTTGTTGTCTGCAAATGCTATCAATTTGGACCAGTCTAAAATTTTGACGTGTGGTAAAGGGCAAAAACTGTAATATGCAAGATGTTTTTTATTTACAGTCCGGATAAATATGCATGGTATGGTGGAGTGCAACTAGCCAACAGTTCCGAGTTCAATCAAATGACAGTGACTCGAGAAGAATTTGAAGAACATGGACACAATATTTGTTTAGAGAAATTTGATGTGTGATAATGAGAGGAGCACAACATCTGTTTGGAAAAATTAGATGTTGAACATCTGTTTTATGTCCACAATGTCATAGCCAAGCACATATTAGAAATAAAATGTTTGAACATCAGTTTAAAGAAAGTTGATGTTTGAACATCTGTGCACAGAAATTTGATGATAGACAATGACTAGATGTGGCACAGTTAAGTTTTTTTTTTAAATATGCGCATTATGGCAGAGTGCAGTAAGCGAACAGTCCCGAGTTCAACCAACATGAATGACAATACTCATGAATTTGTAGAACATGGACACAACATCTGTTTATAGAAACTTGATACATATTTGACAATGATAAGGGGCAGGTACTACATCTGTTTAGAAAAAAATTGATGTTTGACAATTATGAGAAGCGGGAAAATCATCAGGTTAGAGAAATTTAATATTTGAACACCTGTTTAGAGAAATTTGTAGTTTGACAGTGATACAACAAGCACATCTGTTTAGAGGAATTTGAATGCTTGAAACACGTTTCAAGAGAATTAGATGTTTAGCAATGATCGATTGATTGAATGTTTTACGCTGCTTTGAACCCTTTACCAAATGACAAAGTTTTAGATTGGTCCAAATTCAAAGCTTTTGCAGACGACACTTTAAATCTCACTCAAAAATTGAAATTTGTTTTTGGTAGGGTTGAAAGCATTTTGGAAAAGGAGAAAATGCTGGTTACCAGCATTTTCTCCTTTTACCACAATGTTTTCAAAAGGCTTCTTTCTCAGAGTCGTTAAAAGTCAGAATTGTGTGGTAAAGGGTTAACGTTATTTCAGTCATATCACAACAACAGCACACATATAAAATTGTTTAAGTCTCTGTGCCCACATATTGTAGCCCTTTGTGGGCACAGAGACTTTAACATGTCCATGTCATTACTCAGGATATTTAGTGCAACTAAGCTTGTTTTACAAGGGAAATCCATACAAATGGGGCAGGTAACCAAAAAGAAATTTTTGAAAATATTATACCCCTGCTGCAATTTAACCCTTTACCACACGACAAAATTTTAAAGTTGTCCAAATTGAAAGCATTTGCAAATAAGGTATGGCTCATATGGTGAGATTTTTGTGTAAAAGGACAGAAAACATTGAGGGAAAAGGGAGAAAATACTTTCAAAAGGCCTCTTTCTCAGAGTCGTTAAAACTCGGGATTGTGTGGTAAAGGTTTAAGTAGTATTGTTGCTTTGAATCTTTGTGAAAAGGGTTCCGCATCTGCAGAAAGTATCAATCCAGTTCGCGCAGGCCAACCTTGGTCAAAACTTTTTGCTACTGGTCAATATTCTGCTTGTCTACCTCCTAATTCAGTTGCCTGTTAGACAAAACAGATATTGTGGACCCATAATTATGTGATGACTTGCTTGGTATAAATGCATTACAGAGATGTGTTAACTCTTTACCAGATGACAAAATTTTAGCTTTGTCCGAGTCGAAAGCATTTGCAGATGACAGATTCATTGCGGCTCAAATAGTGCAAGTTTTCTTTGACAGGGTAGAAAACATTGTGGGAAAAGGAGTAAATGCTGGTTACCAGCATTTTATCCTTTTCCCACAATGTTTTCAAAAAGCTTCTTTCCCAGGGTTGTTAAAAGGCAGCATGTGTGGTAAAGGGTTAAACCCCCTCTTGCCAGAGCTCATTTCTAAATACAACGGTAGCCGAGTGTTTGCATCCCTATGTGAAGCTCTTGCTCTGGCAAAAAAATCACAATTCACGATCAATATCCAGTGTCACAGGAAGAAAAACAATATTTTTATAGTCTAATATCATTTAAGAACTGATGATCAGACTTGGAGTCACTGCATATTGTGCATGTTACATTATCCTGTACCAGTATGTGCATGTATCTCTTTACTGAATAATCTCAAGTTTGACCGCCCTTGAGAAAAAAAGACTTTTGAAAACATTGTGGGAAAAGGAAAAAATGCTTTTTATCAGTTTGGTAAGGGGTTATATCTTTCTCATGATTATAATATTGCCATTTGTGTTCAGGTTTTATAGTATTTATTTTGCAGGCATTTTTTGTATCTATTTTAACCCTTTACAAAATGACAAATTTTAGACTAGTCCAAGGACCAGCATTTTCTCCCAATGTTTTCTAAAACCTTCGAGATCACTGAAACTTGGCATTGTGTAGGAAATGATCAAAGGTTATAGTCATCAAATTGTTCACAGAAAATAAATCTGTAAAAAAGTTTGTGATTATTGTTTATTTGATCATTAGTTATCTTTCTTTTTCAAACCATTGGCTATATTTTTCTGTTATTAATGAAAATATGTTAAGCGAATGTATGGTATGTTGGTAAAGATTTATTCTAAAAAAGAAGGAGGCTGTTTTTATACCCACAACTGTGATGTAGAGAGGTGTATACTGGTTTTACCTTGTCTATGTGTGTGTCCGTCCATTCATCCGTCAATCTGTCCATCTTTTCGTTTCCGAGGTCTAACTCAAAAGCCCTTACACTGATTCAGTGACAAAGTGCTAGTGGAAGGTATTTGTCTGCTTTGCGATATTTTTAGTTATACTTGGGCTTGTATACTTTTTACCTCTTAATCTGTTACCAGACAGTAAAACTTTTAGACCCACTCAAATTGAAAGCAGTTTGCAGACGGCATTAAATGTGGCTAAAATTATGGAATTTGTCTGAGACAGGACAGAATACTTTGGAAAAAGGAGAAAATGCTTGTTATCAGAAATTTCTCATTTTCCCTTAATGTTTTCGAAAGCCTTCTACTTCATTTTGTGGTGAAGGGTCAGACAAACTTGCAGCAGATGACTTTAAAAATCACCTGCTGCAAATTCAGTTAGATTTCTTATTTGTGGAACAGCATTTTCTGCTCTTCCCCACAACAATGTTTCAAAAGCCTTTGTCTTTAGGGTTGTTAAGACACTGACATGTACTTTTTGACACACTCAATTTGCAATCATTTGCAGAGGACAAATCAAATTTGGCTCAAGTGTTGTGACATCTCTTTAGAGGTAGAAAACATTGTTGGAAAAGGAGTAAATGCTTGTTAGAATTTTTCCTGTAGCGTTTTCAAAGCTTTCTTTTTCAAGGTTGTAAAAACTCAGGATTGTTTGGTTATGGCTTAATGAAACACTATCAAATTGAAACCTTTGTTCACATTGGACACCACCATGGGGCTTGTACAAAACCAAATAAAAATGGAAGTCCAACTCACAAAATTAAAATCGATTTATTGGGCATGTTGTATCTATATACAGATGAAGTGAAATACTTTACACAGTAAACTTATAGCTGTACAGGCTTAATTGACCAAACACATGTACTCATCTAAACCAAGCAAGGGAAACACATTTTAAAGGCAAAGAATTCTTTTTTTTTTTTTTTTTTTAATCTATAGTATCGAAAAAATTGTGAAAAAAGCAATGATAAAACTGCAGATTACAAGCAAATTCTTCTTTTCCTGCAATGTTTTCAAAAGTTGTCTTACAGTCTACTGCATGAGTCTAAAAAGTTGTATTTAATATATAGACAAGTTGTCCTCTGGTGAACAGTTAAATTTGAAGCTGATCAATATCCTAAAGGACCATCCAATAATGTTGGAATGTTAATGTGGCTTTTGATTTATGGGATTTACAAGAGACTCAATTTTAACAAATCATATGAAACCATGACGATGGCTTGCTTCCCTTGTTTTAAGACAAATTGACTTATTACCATACAAAAAGGAATTGCCAACGATGATCCTGAAAATGTCTTACAGAAAAATTAATTTTTACAGAAAAATTTATTTTAAGTCGCCATACCTTGTAAATTTAAAGAAAAATTACTTTTAATTGTAAGTTGCCATACCTTAATACATGATGAAACATGGCAAAATAAGAAAATGTTGGGACAAGAAAAAGATCTATCACCTTTTCCAAAATCTTTTATAAAAGTAGCTGCTGAAAGATGGAAAGAGTCATCTGTATACAGCAATGAGCTTATTTTGCACATTTGATTTATTTGAAGAAGAAATGTTTTTTTAGAAGCATTGCAAGATTGTTTAACCCTTTACCAAACAGTCACAACTTTTAATGACCTTGAGAAAGAAAACTTTGACAACAATGTGGGAAAAGGAGAAAATGCTGGTAACCAGCATTTTCTCCTTTTCGTACAATGTTTTCTACCCTTCCGAAACAAATTTCAATTTTTAGGTCAGATGTATAATGTTGTCTGCAGCTGCTTTCAATGTGAAAAATGTCTGGAAAGTTTTGTTTGGTAGAGAGTTAATATGGTCTAGGTCTTCTTCCCAATGGTGGACGCACTGGTCCTCGTGGCGGAGTGATGGCAATGTCTAGGTAATCACCGATATTAAATCTTTTAGATTGCAAGCTAACAGTGTCATCTGCTCCTCTGTGACCAGAGCATGTAGTTCCAATTTCTCTCATTCTAAATGTGGGAGATCGCGAGTCTGGGTAAACAATTGAGAAGTCAAAAAATGTTCCTTTTCTCCTTGCATCTGGATTAACTTCTTTGACCAAGCTGGTGAGTTCTTTCAGGGTTGCATCCAACCTATGTAATGAATAATAATGGAGGTGAAAATGGTTATGTGATTCAATTCTATTTCAGATGACCAAAGGTTACACTTGTCCATATGCAGAGTATTTGTAGGAACTCTTGTAACACATGAACCGGTACCTGGCTGTCAAAGCTTGAATGAATTTTTTGTTGAAACTGGTGTTAAATACTAAGCAATCCCTTATGAGTGCCAGACAGGCACTCTGCTGTCCCTTGCCAAAAGGTACTTAAATATGATCAAAGCCACAAAGGAGAATCAAACCTGGATTCCCTGATCAAAAAATCGCGACCGTCACTGGCATGGAAGACCCCTAGTCTCAATAATGAGATTTTTACGATGCTTCTTTTAATATTTGGACATTTATTGTCCATTACAGTCTCATCATGAATTTTATGGGGAAAAAGCTACAGTGCTGCACTTCCTGTTTATTTCTGCCGTTTTATCTGTACTGCAAGGAAATGCAATTAATTTTCAGTGATACACGTGACCATGGACAAATTATTTAACTCTTCATTACCTAAAAGGTTTTTAGAAGTCATTTATAACTTGTAAACCTCAAAAAGAAATAATGAAATTTATCGGGTTTGGCAGCCATTTTGTGTCTAATTTTGGGACTGAAATCATCTCAAGTAAAAGATGAATGAAACTGCTGTTTCTTAATGTTTATGCGTTTAAAATGAAAAGGTTCGTGTTTGAAACAAAGGGTAATGGTATAAGCAAACAACAGGTATGTTCACATTCTGGCTTTGTCGCCAATTTGTGAAAATATGAGAGTTTAAATGTGTGCAAAAAATCTGTGCAGAGCTTTCTACCATTTTTTCAATTGTATCTGTACCCGCAAGCAGCCCATCAAACACTAAAACACCATTCATGGTCAGTTACTGACTATGAAGACCCCTGAACAGCTTGCATACAATTTTTATAAGAGTAGTAATCTTAACATACCAAGTGTAAATCTGCAGTTCATTTGTTGGATAGTTTCCACGGGTAAAATCACTAAGGGGATTATGCCTTCCTGTATTGTAAAATACTCTTAACAGTAGTGGACAAGTCTGAAAAAGATAAATGGGCATCAGTTGCATAACTCTGTACCCGACAATAAAACTTCAAACTGTCCCAAGTTAACAGAATTTGCAAACAAACAAGAGGTGGCTACAATATTGGGATTTGTCTTTAAAAAGGAAGGAAAAATGTTGAAAAATGGCAAAATGCTGTTTTGTCCTTTTTCCACTTTGTTTTCAAAGGTCATCTTTCTCAAGAAAGAAATTCTAATCCTGTACCATCAGATGTCTTCTCCCCGCGAAATAAACGTAGATTTTCAATTTTGTAGGGCAAAATAAATTAATAAATGGAAATGTGGTCTAATTATAGCCGGTCACGAATTCCAGTGACCATATTGCAGTAAAAAAGAAATTTCCGCATCTTATGACACATAATTTACTTAAAAGATGGAGACTTGACCTTTTCACGATCGACAGGTTTTTCGGGTGTTTTATTTCCATCGTTTTGTTGCAAAGTTACGGTTGATTCCAGGGCCATTGTGCTCGTTTTGCTGAACCGGAAGTTTACGCTATTTTGCACATACACCAGTTTCGTCCCGCAATCCCTTAGCGACAAGAAAAAAGTTCGCCATACTGAAGTGTCCAATTTATTGCATCTAAAGCTTGCCGTAAACGAATTTGTTACAACGCGTTTGCCTTTATTTTGCGATTTAAACCCATTGTTCATCATCATCGTCACCAGCAGCAGGATCTTTTTTTCTCTTACTACTACTGTTATTTTTACTATTATTATTACTACCATCCGTATCTTCATTAGGTACCACCATCATCATTAGTTCGAAAATTGTAAATTTGAAAGGAATACAGAATTTCCTGATGTAAGTAGAAAAGGAAATATATATACGACTGTGGTCTGAACCTTGCACTCCTGATCCATTACATGGTCAATTAAGTGCTGTACCAGTGCCTGGCCCAGCTGTGAGAGTCCACGCGAGGATCTATAACAGTACTACAATTACCCCTTTGCATCACGTTGGATGCCAAAATAACCTCTGATTTAAATGATGGTGCAGTTGAGACTCAAACTCTTGATCTGTGTTTAGACTGTTAATGTCCTTTACCAGTTGTGCTGTCAGGCTATGTTCCTTTAATACCCTGTTCTTAAGGAATAGACAAAGTCACTTACTCAAATGCAATGTTCAGCCCTTCTGGTGCACACGGCCAAGTATGCAGTGAAGATGAAGCCCAGTTTATTATGCCCCCATTCAACGAAGTGGGGGTATATTGCTTTGCACATGTCGGTCCGTCGGTCGGTCGGTAGACCTTACCTTGTCCTGATAATAACTAGACACAGAATTGACCTAGGTTCGTCAAATTTGGCACAGACATGCATCTTGGAGTGTAGATGATCCCTATTGATTTTGAGGTCAATCGGTCAAATGTCAAGGTCACAGTGACCGCCAGCATGTTGATATATAGACCAAACATTGTCCGGATGATAACTGGATACAGAATTGACCTAAGTTCGTCAAATTTGGCACAGACATTCGTCTCGGAGTGTAGATGATCCCTATTGATTTTGAGGTCAATCAGTCAACTGTCAAGGCCACAGTGACCGTCAACATGTTGATATATAGAACAAACCTTGTCCAGATGATAACTAGACACAGAATTGACATAGGTTCGTCAAATTTGGCACAGACATTTGTCTCGGAGTGTAGATGATCCGTATCGATTTTGAGATTAATCCATCAAAAGTCAAGGTCACAGTGGCCTTCAACGTAATGATATATAGAACAAACCTTGTCCAGATGATAACTAGACACAGAATTGACACAGGTTCCTCAAATTCTGTACAGATATTCATCTCGGAGTGTAAATGATCCCTATCGATTTTGAGATTAATCCATCAAAGGTCAAGGTCACAGTGGCCTTCAACTTAATGATATATAGACCAAACCTTGTCCAGATGATAACTACACACAAAATTGACCTAGGTCCTTCAAATTCTGTACAGATATTCATCTTGAGTGTAAATGATCCCTATCAATTTTAAGGGTAATCCATGAAAGGTCAAGGTCACAGTGACCACCAGATGATTCAGGGCCCGCGCTGCCGTTCGCCACTTGAGCCATTTGCTAAAAAAAAATTAAAGTGTGTCAAAAATCATCATATGTGGCTCAACTTGTGGCTCCAACATTTTATTCGCGTATTATCGGGGACGTAGTAAGCATCAAAGTCGACTGGGAAAAAGCGGAAGTCGAACGCGCGTGCCGAGAAGAAAATCGATAACCCAGTCTGTGTATCGGCGACTGTTTACAATCTTGTATATGTATACACACGGCGGTGTGAACTGTTGACAGATTATCACGTTTAACAATCGAAGTGGGCTATAAATCAGACAATTAAAGGATGTTAATTACTTGATTAGCAATTATTGCCGACGCATGTCGGTACTTTGACCCATCTCCAATTAAAGATGGACTTGTCAACAAATTATCGGCAATTAAAGGATCGAATTATGTGGATGTTTTTCGGCGATTGACATCAGTTTATGAACTGAGCCACTTCACTTCCTGTATCAATGTGGCATGGGGGGGGGGGGGGGGCATGACTGTTTTACAAACAGACGTCTTGTTTAAGATTTTCTTCTCTCTCTCTCTCTCTCTCTCTTTCCTTTCTGTTTTTCTCCCATAGCAAAATAGATGTTAGTATCTTAAAGAGCCAAGCACAACTTTGTCAAATTTTTAGACGATATAAATGAAGGTCAGACTGCAATGTAGATCAAGATCAGACAACAGAACATGCAGTCTGATCTTTTATCTAACGAAACAATTTTGGAATTGAGATGATTTGGTCTCTTTTTCCTCAGTGAGGAAACCAATTTCGTACATTTGATGACTTGGTGGGTAATCAGGAATCAGGAAGCCTGGGCTTCTACCGGGCTACTGGCTTGCTCTTTGAAATTTCAGCCAAAAAAAGTAAAATACTAAAAATGATGAAATTATAACACATATGTTATACATAAAAGCCCTAAGGCTTATTTCCAATATGAGTACACCTGTAATCTGTTTTTGAATTCTCACGCCAACTTTGTCACTGTGTATCAACGTACACCGGATATAGCGATTGTCCAATCGAGGGAAATTTCACACAGTACAGTACAAGGTCAGTACTCTTCCAATGTTTTCGTTGAAATACATAAAAATTCACCGTAAGTATATTTGGCAGTCGTTACTGATACATTAATGTAGCTGTCTTACCACAGCAAATGGTTGGGAAACATCCACAAGAGCTACGAATAACAAAAATACTCCCCTAATCACTGATAATCTCCTCTTGTCTGTCACGAAAACGCTGCTTTTAAAGACTGTTTTGATAAAATATTAATCCGTCATATATTGAAATCAATGATAAATAGCCTAGTTAATCATGGTGAATCGCTAGAAAAATTCCTGACTTATTTTTAAAACTGCATTTTTCGATATATTCATCTTTGTTTTTTCTCTACGGTGTACGGTCTATAGGAGGATGGTGTACGTTATATAGCAAAAGCTCCTGTTAGGAGTGTACGGTCGATAGCGAGATAAAATCTTCGTGAAATACATTGTCTAGTGCTGGAAATAGACGAGTTTGCTGTTCGAGGATAGATTTTTGTCATTCGAACGTATCCTGTCCCTTAATTATTAGAATTATCATGACTGTATTTTCGTTATTTTTATTGGTACACGTTAGAATGAACACCCACAATCCATGTTTTAAACAGAAAGAAATATTACTTTATACCCCTTTACATCCTAGTGTTACGCTGTATTTAAAAACCTAGGGTGATAGGGCATCTAAATGATATGATCGTCTTATCAAGATGTCAGTATAATTGCCAATGCCCTTAGTATGTGAGATTCAAAATCAAGTCTTTAAACTGCAAAAGAAACAAATTGCAGCTCGTGAATTTCATGCAAAGAACCACTTTGTTGTCACATAAAGTGTCCTTCCGACAGAAGACAGAAGACTAGCTGCATTCTAAGAAAGCCTAAACTTGTTTTAAGTTAAGAACCGTATGATAAGCTCAAACAAGGTTAAGCATTAATGCAATGAAACAATATTGTGTAATGATTCGCTCGAGTTCTGTCAATGATTTGTAACCTCAATGCAATCATGCTTTAATCACTTGCATTTCCAATTTTCTCTGTTTTCGGCACACAACCAAGAAATCAATAATTATTTGATAGTTGCCAATGTCTCTAAAAAGGCATGCACAGGTATTCATTTCTAGATTTACATATAACTCCCGTTTACGTCAGAATATAAACTTTTCTTCTCATCTATAGTCCGTACACTGCTTTTGCTATAAGTCGTACACCAATTTGACAACTGCCTGCTATAGACCGTACACTGGCTATTTTTTTTTAAATCTAAATATTCGGAAAACTAAGAACAAATTGGAAGTAAAACTTCGTTTGTAAGTACTTAAGACCTCCAAGAAGTTATAACAAAGCGAATTGCGGGCCTGAATAACAATAAAATTGAGAAATATGAAAATTTTGAGTCGGCCTGTTAAATGTCAAGAAAAACATCAGTGATTGGGCAGGTCATTCTGCTAAATTCTAGTGCAGAAATACTTTTCCTAAGTGTTTCACATATTCATACATATACCCGAATCTATCATTGATGTAAGTTCTATATTTTCCAGGCAAAATACTATCAAACACAAAATAATAAAAGAAATACTGACCGTGTATCTCACTCCGTAAACATTTCCCTCGATTGGACAATCGCTATATCCGGTGTACGTTGATACACAGTGTTTGTGCTTGCAACAAGAATAACAGAGAAAATCTATCTAATAGACACAACAAAAGTGTAGAACATTATAGCACATTTAAAACTCTTTACCAAACAATCCCGACTTTCACCGACCCTGAGGAAAAAGCCTTTTAAAAGCATCGTGGGGAAAAAAGAGAAAATGCTGACCAGTAACCAGCATTTTCTCTTTTTCCCACAATGTTTTCTACCCTTTCCAAATCAAATTTCAATTTTTGAGCCACATTTATTTTGTCGTCTGCAAATGCTTTGAATTGGACAAGTCTGAAATTTTGTTGTGTGGAAAAAAGTTAAATATAGCACTTAAACACAGTGTCGTACGCATCGACATAGTAACGAAAAAGCCGACAGCGAAATGACAATGGTACAAAAGATGAAATTTGGGTACCAGCGTTACGGAAGCGTCTGCAGCTCCATCTCTTGGTAATTTTCACTCTGATCAACAACAATGAAATGTCGAAATATGTGGCTCGACAGGAGGATTTCAGTTACGCGATACACGAATAATATGAGATAGAATCAAAACAGTTTTCACAATCATAATGTCTATACAAAAGCCAGACAATAGGTTTTCGGATTATTTTGTCATATGTGGGCTAGATGTTGCATTTGGACTCGAACCGGATCAACTCTCTGGTAAATTTCCTTGGTCTCTAATTCTCTCATTTCTCTTCTGTCCTTATTGTTCACTTTGTGATAATAGAATTGAAAAAATCAAATTATACAGTTGTGTAAGATAATGATATGAAAACTACAAATAATAATGACTTGATAGATGTATTCCTAAAATGAAAGTAGGATTGATTGACCTATTATCGTGGTACTAAAACATTACACTGTGTGTAGAAAAATTTTTGCCTGATTTTTTTCTGTTGCAAATAACATGCAGTGATATCTCATGTATATTTCTAGTGGAACTGATTTTCTGTTTGTCCGTTAACTACTCTCTATCAAGACAAAGCAGGGGACAGCATCAACCATCTATCAAAAAGGACTGCTTCCGGTATTATCATGGCATTAAGATGAGGCCCTGGAAAATGTACATGTTCATCCAATTTATGTTCAAAACTTTTGCAAATGAAAATTAAGTTATTTTCAAAGTGTTGAGATGATTTTATCAAGAAATTTGAGTGATACGGAGGAATAAATTCTCCCTGTCATTTTGTAAGCGAAGTTTCAACTGTAAAAATTGAAAAGAATAAAGATATACTTCTGTGTTTAAAACAGCATCAAATAACCCATTTTGGGCCACTTTCATGGATAAAAAATGGATAATATTTAGAGTGTTCTCGCATTTCAATAGAACAGGGAACATAAGTAAAAAATAATAATTAAAATAATTTGTACGGCCTTGAGAATAAAAATGTTTTAATTACCAAGTCAAAAATTTTGTTAGGCCCTCATATTTTCATTCCCATATTTGGAAAGCCGTGACATCATCATTAAAAGGTCGTCTGAAATTTACTTGCCTCATTCATAAACTTCAGTGACAGGAAAACAAATCTTACAAAACTGTTACACTGGTGTTGCTTTTGCTACGCTGATAAGGTCATCAGTTTGATCTGGGGGATAGTGTGATTTTGCAAAGAGGCAAGTTTTCTTACTATATGGCCGAAAACTTGATTTAACATACAATTTGCGGAAAAACTGTGGAGGTAAAGTTGCAAAGTGTGTTAACTGTATCTGACCTACAAATGATCACGTGAGGAAATTCCTCCAGGTGAAGCATTTAGCCTCAGTTTCAGAAATTGTAACTACTACGATAGTAAAGAACCCACGATAATACCGGAAGGGACTATAAATAATTTACACCTTAGTCACGAATGACTGTCTTTTCGACACTCAGTCATTTCAACACTTTTTGGTCGTTTCGACCCCCGGTAAAAAAAAATTTTGCAAAATTTGGTCAGTTCGACATCCGATTTTTTTCCGAGCATTATTTATATTTGAGTTAAGGATTAATTTATTCTAAATGTTTACCTTCTAATTTTGTTTTCAGTGCATGTTCAAAATATGTGTTTCTGTTCTATATGAAGATTGAAATAATGGGCATAATTAATCACCAGTGTCAATAGTGATACCGGGTGTCGAAATGACCAAAGTGTTGCTTTATCACCTTATTTCCTAGACAATTAAAATTACTTATGTTTATCAATCATGAATGTTCTGCTTTTGTATTGATCAGCTATTTCGTGCCGATCACTGCACTTATCCATGCATTCCTCGAGTTTCTTTTATTGTTGTTGTTTAATTGGAGTTTACTGCCGTTTTAATAGCTTAGGTCATATCATGGTGGTCAGTGCACCTACACACGCTTTTCCTGGCTTTCTCACACCAGTACCGACACAACTTTCTTTCCAAATCACTGACTACTTTCTCACATGTATCGGAGGTGAGAGGCATAAAATCGCGGGAAAGAAAGTTTGCCTCAACCAGGTATCAAACTCACAACCACCAGGTCCAAGTCAGCTATGCTAACCACTGAGCAATCCGACCGGGCTTTCTTTTAACAGAACTCGGCACATTATTCCTTCCAAGCATATGATTCATAGATATAGTTTGCAGTGGACAGAGTCTCGCAAAGACTTGATGGAATGATACATGAGTAAAATACCCTTTTCAACATTCTTTTGATTATTTTGCGGCATCCATTGCATCTATCCATGCTTTCCTGTAGTTTCTTTTACCAGTATTTTGCTACATGAGTAAAATCAGCGTTTCAGAAAGTCCGTGTTTTTGAGTTTTTTACGCACAAAATGAAAGCCTGATGCAACGAAAATAATGCATCGCGTCTTCCTTGATGCAACATAAATCAGAACTAAAAAGATCATAAAGGATTGATTCAATTAATATATCTTACAAAATCGTCAAGTTTATAACTGCAGAATCATATCAAACCCGCTTTCTAACATTGAATTATTTGTTTCCGGTTTACACTGAATCTGTCTAAAATGCAACATTAATTTGTGTGACATCACTGTCGTCTCGCCTATATTACTGTAAGGAATCCATACCTAAACTTTTTTTTTGCGTTTTAGACCCTGCTCGGAAATGGTCACCGACTTGCTGGAGAATAAACTGGCAGCCTGTTATTGATCTCCGTATCAACAACAATTAACACACAACACTTACAAGTCAAGTTTCTACCTGGTTTGAGTTTTCATGGGATAAAACAAGACTTGGAGATTCAAATTGTGATGTCATTTATGCAAAGAGTTAGACCTTATCGATAAAGAATAAATTTCTTAAGTGATTTTGATAAATTGATCGTGGTCAGAAAAATATTATCTGTCATAAAAGTCTTAGCCAAAGAAAGAATATTTTTCAGTTATTTTAAAAGAGAATTTTAGGCATTCTGTTACTGGCTGTCTGATTGGTGGATTTTGAATATATGGAAACCAATAACTGCCCTCGATAAATCTAGTGTTGCCTGTTGTCTATCGGATGGTTACGAGATATACAACAGGTACCAGTTTAGCTGGAGTAATTGGGTTGACAGACAACAGTTTCTACAAGGTCATTGTTTTCAACTTTTACCTTTAATACCACTCTTTCATTTAAAACTTTTAGCATTATGTGACATCTACAAATTGGCAAAGGCAAACAACATGTGACAAAAAAAAAAAATAAAAGGTTAAAGACCATGACACGTAAATTTTCTGAATGACCCCCAAAATTCCAAACAGCGAGTCACAGATGACACCCAAAATTTATGAGCTAGCAGAAACACAGGTAAAATCACGCGTAATCCTCAGCGTAGGTTCTGTCCGATCCTGATTTACAGCAGCAATAACAACATTTATGGTAATATGAAATTTTCCATTGAAATAAGTCTCATAAATGATTGCCTTGCGAAGCTCATTGTAGTCAGCAAAATTCAACATGTGGAGTAGTATAGAGTCAAGACAGGACCGCAGAGAGTCCTGTTCGTTAAATCAAATCTTCTGACAAATAAAGAATATCATAAGGCTGCTTTTTGAAAGCTGTCCAAAATTTAGATCGACCGCACCTTTATGCAATTTGTTCTCAACTCCCATCTATCGTATCTAAGAGTTTATCATGTCTCCTTTAATGGTTATGAAATTAATCGAGCAGGTGTCAGTTTAATATTTGCAATGTTTTGCGCAGTGTATGACTGCTTGTTTTCACACCTTGGCCAGGTCTATTGATGGCCCGAGCACCTACGCTGTTGATAATTTCATCAATGACTTTCAACACTGTTGATGATGCGAATCAATAAAAAATCACAGATAATCAGGAAAAAACAATCGGCTGAAAAGGCGAAAAAGGGTGCGGCCGATAGGATAGTTGGCCAAAAAAGTTGACCGACCTTGCCTGTTGTCTCCTCCCGACTACACTTAACACTGTTATCTGCCATTGCACTTGCAGAACAATAAAACAATGAACCACTACCTGTACAAACTCCCGTTTATTTATAAAACTTCAAAAGTAAACAAACACAAAACAATGTCAACAAATTTAAAGTTACTTTTTGTCTTTCAAATATCAATTACATCAAAGACATTTCGTTAACAAAATATTGACTACAACATTCAAATTAAAGCAAAACAGCAATGAGGGGGTATAATTTGTGAAGAACAATCAGCACATTCAATTAAATCAAACAAACTAATTAACCCTTTACCAGATGACAAAATTTTAGCCTTGTCCAAATTCAAAGCATTTACAGACCACAATTTCAATGTGGCTCAAATGGTGCAATTTTTCTTTGATAGGGTAGAAAACATTGTGGGAAAAGGATAAAATGCTGGTTACCAGCATTTTATCCTTTTCCCACAATGTTTTCAAAAGGCTTCTTTCCTGGGGGCGTCAAAAGGCGGCATTGTGCGGTAAAGGGTTAATCCAACTTAACCACTGTTTGTTTCATAATTATCATTAATGAAAGCAGCATATGAGGGAACATTAAAGTTGATACAGATATTTGATTATTACTAAACAAATAACACATTATCTGTCTTCTGCTGTTAACAACCTGCTCATATAGAATCCCTCTGACGTATAAATCAAGATAGTTGCCTATCTGCAATAGAATAACAAAAGTAGAAAATGCAGAGATCGGAAGAGAGGCGACTTTCGCTACATATACCACAAAAATACACCACAATTTTAAAATTGGTGCATCTTACAACATGCGTGAAAAATTACCTTTTGTTTTGCTTAATTTTAGGGGAGGGAGGAATCAACAGGTGTCGAAACGACAAATTTTTGCAGAAAATTTCTTTTGGGTGTTGAAATAACCAAAATAGGGGTCGAAACGACCAAAAAAGTGTCCAGATGACCTGATGTTGAAATGACCGGTTGTCAATATGACTGGATATCCTTAGTCACCTATGCCATGTTGGGATTCCTGGCATTTCACTCAGCAGTTCCAGTGAATGACATAACACCAGCCTTGTCATATGACTTGTAAGTTAGAGTAAATAACTTCCAATGGCAAAAAGGTCTGTTTGGTACAGGACTCAACAAATTAGTCCTTAACAGCTTGAGTACAGGACGAGTTCTCTGCCTTTTCCTGTTTTTCTGACCTTCTTGACATGCACACTACTAATTATCACTACAATAGGCTTAATCTTTGTAAATTTTAGCCAGCTGTTGTCCAGAAGCTTTTGTTATCAAAACATCTCAGAAAGCTTTAAACTTAGACCTAAATCAGAAACAGACTGCAATCCAACCATGATTGACACCGCAAGCCTCTGAAATAATTTTGCTCATGACTAAATTTCACTTCTCTGTGACTTATATGTAACAGGGGACAGTCTCCATAATGTGCCACTGAACAGACCCTACAAGTCGCATGTTCTTGCCAACTACCCAGAAAACTTATCCTGGAACCCTTTTGATAAAGATGCAGTGGGCATGGTAAGTAAATTGTACCAAACAAAATTATTGACTCACCCATATTGAAAAGCATTTGCAGATACAAACTAATTATTATGTGAAGGTAAATTATCAAACAATGTTGGAAAAGGAGAATATGGTGGTTATCAGCATTTTCTCTTTTCCCCACATTTTTTTCAGAGCCTTCTTCAGAGTTATAAGAACATGGAATGATTATTGTTTGGTACCTATTATAAAAGAAAACTTTGATTAATATATCTCTTTACTTGGTAAGGTTTTGACATGATGGTGTGTGCCTCTTTGAACAATACTTACAAACAGTCATACAGTCATATACTGGTGACATATTACTTAATCAATCATTTGTTTTCTTGGTTTCACTAATACTTGCCTATGATTCTGTAGTGCATTGCCCAAGGGCAGACCTATACTACCAGCCCTCCTGGTAAAAGTCTTAAGATTCATTTAAATAGAAGAATTTGCAGACAAAAAGTAAGTCATGGTCCAAATGATTGGATTTGTCCTTGAGGGGGTAGAATACATTGTGAATAAAGGAGAAAATGCCAGATACCAGCATTTTTTTACTTTTTCTGCAATGTTGTCTGAATCTTTCTTCCTGCGGCTGTTTGGTAAACAGTTAAATCATGTTGGAAAACAATGGAATTTCAACAGCTGGTCTTGCAGGCTGATGATTTTCAGCCCTGTACCAAAGATGTGTTTTCATCACACTGAGGAGAAAGGCTTGAGAAAGCATTTGTTAACCAGCATTCTTCCCTTTTCTCACAATTTTTCTTATCTTATCAGAAACAAGTTTTCAACAGTTGAGTCCATATTTAATATATCTTATGAAAATGCTTTCAGTGTTGACCAGTCTAAAGCTTGTGTTGTCTAATGCAGGACTGATAGTATAACTAAACGTTTTATTGTCTGGGAAAAGGGTTACTCTTTGCCAAACAAGAAAATTTTAGACCTGCCCAAATTTAAAGCATTTTCAGATTGAGAAACAACTTAAATAAGACTCAAACATCGCAATTGTCTTTGAATGTATAGTAGACATTGTAGGAAAAAGAAGAAATGCTGGTTACCAGCATTTTCCCCTTTTTCCACTATTTTTTCAAAAGTCTTCGTCCTCCGGATGGATGAAATACTGGATTGTGTCATAAAGGGTTAAAGTAAACCTTTTTCTTTTTCCATTACTTATTATGGGAAAATTTTATGAACGGCCTTTTTATGTTATAAATTCAAAAACCGTGAATCTGATTTCAAATGTTGATTCACTGTAGTGTTTGAATTCCATGAAAATTAGTATAAAGCTGTGTAGTATCATATTTCACTTAACTCTTTAAAACAAGGCAAAATTTTAGACTTGTCCTGACCAAAAGCATTTGCAGACAACAGCTTAGCTACGGCTGAAATAATGAGATTTGTCTGAGGGTAGAAAACATTTTGGAAAAAGCAGAATATGCAGCATTTTCTCTTTTTCCCACAATGATTTCAAAAGCTGTTTTCAAAAGGGTTGTTAAAACTTGGGATTGTGTAGTAAATATTTAACATTTTACTAAATTTTCATAAAATTCTATATGTCTTATTCTTATTGAAGGCATTTGTATAGGTCAAAGTAGGAGTGGATAAAATTACACGATTTGTCTTCGAAAGAGTGTAAAAACTTGTTGTGAAAGGAGAAAATGCTGCTTACCAACATTTTCTTCATTTCCAGTAGTGCTTTCTTCCCAAACAGTTATTCTTTTTAACAGCTTTGAGACAGGTAGGCTTTTGATGACATAGTGGGAGAAGGAGAAAATTCTGGGAACCAGCATTTTCTCATTTTCTGCCCTATCAGAGATCTGAAGTATATATGTATCAGTTTCTAACGTGACATTTGCAGATGCCTTCAGTTTGGGAGAGTCTTGAATTTATTGTTTGGGATAGGGTTATAAGCAGACTAAAGGATTAGGTTCACTTTCTGAAACAGTGTTTTACTTCTACACAGCTCTGTTTGCCAAAAGGACTTACATTTCGAACAGACAAACATGAAAGAAAACCCAAATTTCACTCATTCATCATCACAAGGGAAGATGGATCACGTTTATATGGATCAGCGTATGTATTTTACGAGGCTGTAACAGACCCACAGATATGTGCCGCAATGCAAACCCTCCAGCTGATGCACTCAACGGAAATCAGCACTTTACAGGCACAGACACATTTTTCCCTTCAGGAGCCTCTCTTAGACAAGAGTCCCTTGGTGGAGAAAAGACGCATAGAGGAGGAAGAGTTCCGATACGACATCAAAACAGATTTGTTGTACGTCACAAAGAGTATATGTCTGGTCTCTCAGATGCAGTTTGTGTCTGCACCTCGTACGTTTCTGAAACAGCTGTATGAAGCAACAACTAAACCTATTACAGGACAGCTGTCGTTAGAAGCCTATGTGTTCAACATGCTTTATGAGGTACCATTACCGCCCCCAGGGAGGAGTATGAAGTTTTATGGTGTCATGTCACCCATTTTTTGTCAACGCCCAAGTAAGTACAGTTGCAGCATATCCTGGGTTATTTTTATTGTAGCTTCAGTACCGTTATTAAATTCAAAGACTAGACATCTGATTGGCTTAGACATCATATCTCAGCCTGTCAGATTGTAAGCTTCAGATTGTGGAACATTTTGAATTTTCGGTGAATATGCTTTCTGGAATTATTATATGATTGGCGCATGTCTTTTTCACTCTTAGAGATTACAAATGTAGTTCACTGAAATTTGTTGCAAAAGTAATACATTTTTTTGTCAGAATATCTCACACATGTTACCGGTAGTATGTTTCTATTTAAGCTGAGTGTATGTTGTACAAACAAATAGTAATGGATGTTTTCATAAAGCTTCTTTCTCCATATTAGTTGCTGAGCCCCAGTAATGCAGTGAGTAGTATTCAGGACTTGAGAACAAGGGTTTGCTGGTTCAAATCACCAGCTTGGCCAATTTCAGTCCAAGACTGATGAAAGTTGTTTCAGGTTTCATAATGAATGATTCCTCTCTCACATTTGGATTACAGTCATTGCGACAGAATTTATTCCTGTCTCACCTGTGATCATTCCTTCAATGATGGTTATGTGAGAAAGCAGCTGATGGCTTGGGAAGAATATTGTGCCAAGTACTGGTAACAGAAATTCCAAGAAAGCATGGATATGTGCACTGGCTGCTGCGATATGACTGAAATAAAATCGGAAATGAATTTAAAACCATACAGTCAATCAATTACCATGTAAGTTGATGGAAATCTTTGGAGTGCATGTTTTTGTTATGTGTACTCGGCATACAAAAAAATCTGAATCTGGATTGTTAAAAATTCATTTAAATTTACTCTAAGGCATATGCAACTTATCTCTCTCTTTTAAATATGAAAGGTAGGCAAGGCTCAACATATTTGTTTCTTTGAACTGCACATGCCTTTGTTTTTGTAACGGTAGGGAATATTTTATAGTATCTTAATATACAGGGTTACTGTATTTTTTCATTTAAACAATCGTCTTTCTAACAGATTGGAATGACATAAAAGGTTTGTGTAGAAGTAGATATAGCTATGAATATACTCTACTGGGAAATTGGGGATGGGTAGTTTTTGGCTCCTGTGCGTAGCTTATATAGAATCATCATTGCTTCATTTTTTTCCTCTCATGATTTTTTTAGCTCACATGAGCACGAAGTGTTTAAGCTGAGCTTTTGTGATCATGCAGTGTCCTTTGTCTGCCTTTCATTGTTAACTGTTACCATTTGTATACTCTTTGAGTCTAGATGCCACGTTTTCAGTCCAATACTCATGGAAATTGGTCAAATTTTTGTCTTGATGATATCTCGGACGAGTTTGAAATTGGGTTTAGTATGTCAAAAACTGGGTCACCAGGTCAGATCTTTGAAAAAATTGTGTACACTTTCCAGAGGCCACATTTTCAGTTCAACATCATGGAAGTTGGTCCGAATGTTTGTTTTGCTGATATCTTGGACAAGCTGCTCTAGAGTTCGAAAATTGGTAACAGCAGGTCAAAAACTAGATCACCTATCAAATCTTAAAAAACCTTGTGTATACCCGTTTGACCACATTTCAGTCCATTATGCATTAGAAAGTTAGTCAGAATGTTTGTCTTAGTAATATTTAGGATGTGAATGAGAATGGATCATATTGGGTCAAAACGTAGGTCACTTGGACATATCCTAGAAAAACCTTGTGTACACTTTAGAGGGCAAATTTTCAGTCCAGTACTCATAAGATTTGGTCAGAATGTCTTGATGATATCTTGAAGAGGTTTGAAAATGGTTCAGATCAGATCAAGAAGTAAGTCACTGGAACAGATTTTAGAAGACCTTAGAAAAACCTTCTGAACACCCTTTAGACCAAATTTCAGTCCAAAACTCATGAAACTTTGCCAGAATGTTTGTCTTGAGTATCTAAAACAAGTCTTAAAATGCATCGTGTTTGGTCAAAAAGTAGTTCACTGAGACAAACCATAGGAAAAGCTTGTATATACTCTGGAGACTACATTTTCAGCACAATAGTCATTTATTAGAATGTTTGTGTTGATATCTCAGAGGAGTTTGGAAAGGTTTTGTTTGGTCAAAAAGGCTCAGGCAAGCAGCTCAGGGCCATCATGGCCGGCTTGTTTTTTCATGTTAATTCTCTCCTTGATTCTTCACCTATTTATTCAACTGTTGATAAACCCTTTTATTGAAAATCAAATGGTTTTACAGTCCTAAGGAAGAAAATATTTGAAAACATAGTGGACAAAAGAGAAAATTCAGGTGACTCCTTTTCCTTTGATATAATTGAATTACATTCTTTCTAGGACAAATTCAAGCATTTGAACTCTTTTTAATTTGTTGCCTAGAAGTGCTGTCAAGAAGGACAGATCTGGTATTTTGTAGCAGTTGCTAATGGTATTTTTTTCCATAATAATCATACATGTCCCCTTTGCTAATACAATCTTCATTACAGCTAATATCAGTTCACACAATACAATATTATACAGTCACACTAATAGCTTGTTAGGTAACATAGGCAAATTTACAGACTTTTGCATACAGCATGCTGATAGATAAGATGAGACTGCACAAAACATGATGTTTCATCTTTGATCTATCCTGTCCACTGGCTAACACTTTACTACACAATCCCAACTATTAACCACCCTGTAACAGAAAGCCTTTGAAAATATAGTTGGAAAAGGAGAAAATGCTGGTAATCAGAATTTTCAGTTTTTGAGTCACATTCATTTTGTCATCAGCAAATGCTTTCAATTTAGGCAAGTCTAAAATGTTGTTGTCTGGTAAAGAGTTAACTCTTTTCCAAATGACAAAATTTTCGGCTGGTCCAAATTGAAGGCATTTGCAGATGACAAATCGGATGTGACTTAAAATTTGAAATTTGTCCTGGGAAAAGTAGAAAACATTGTGGGAAAAGGAGAAAATGCTGGTTACCAGCATTTTCTCCTTTTCTCACAATGTTTTCAGAAGCTTTCTCTCTCAGGGTCGTTAAAAGTCGGGATTGTGTGGTAAAGAGTTAAGTCAAGCCTATAATAGAAAAAAATTTCTGAGATTCAGTGGATAGTATTTTCAGGTGTTGTAAGAGGTCAAGCTTATTTATTTATTTGGCTCTGTAAGATTTAATCTTTTTTCACTAGTTTAGCAGTCAGTGTTGCAGCAAGATTTACTGAATTTAACTTTTTAGAATGAGTAAGATGGAGTCTATAGATATATTAGTATGATTTATCTGAGATCCATACAGAGGAAGTGATTTTGATTTCAAAATTGAAAATATTAATTTTTCTGCACTAAACCCTATGTTTATTGTTATGGATACTCATTAGAATTGTGTCATCGAGACGATTCTAATGAGTACCCAGAGCTCCAGATAGAGGGAGTGATTTTGATTTCAAAACTGAAAATATTAATTATTGTTTACTAAACCCTATGTTATGGGTATTCATTAGAATTGTCTCATCGAGACAATTCTAATGAGTACTCACAACATAGGGTTTGGAAGAGAAATAATGGGTTTAGAATACTATCACTCCCTCTTATCTGGAGCTCTGTTTTATTATGCCCCTGCAATTAGCTGGGATTGAAAACATTGTAGGAATACAAACATTGTCCAGACCAGCGAAACCTAGGACACAGGCCGATAAGTAAGCTGTTGCTGTAATATGACCAAAATAATGTTGAAATGAGCCCAAAACAGCATTCAAATAATGCTTCATTGAAATGTTTGTCTCATACGTAACTTTTAGTAGTTTTTACCCTTTGGTAGGTCTGGAAAACAAGAAAACTATGAAGGTTTTCCTTCTCTCACAATATTTTTAAAAGCTTCCACTGATCAGTGGTAAAGTTGTCATCCTTAACTCTTCACCAAACGACAAAATTTTAGACTTGTCAGAGCTGAAAGTGTTTGCAGATGACAAATTAAAAGTCACAAAAATGACGATTTCAAGCTCTGAAAGGATAGAAAACATTGTGTGAAAAGGAGAAAATGCTGGTTACCAGCATTTTCTTCTTTTCCCACAATGTTTTCAAAGGGCTTTTTCCTCAGGGTTGTTAAAAGTCGGGATTGTGCGGTAAAGGGTTAAACCAAAAAATCTGTAGTTTTAATGACCCTTAGTAAGAGGGCTTTTCAAAAATATCATAGGAAAGTGAGAAAATGCCTGTAACCAGCATTTTCTCTCTTTACCACATTGTTTTCTAGCCTTTCAGATAGCTATTTTATCATTTAGCCTCTTGAATTTGTTGTCTGTAGTTGCTTTGAATTCGAATAATTCAACAAATTTGACGTAAGAGAGATTGAGAGGCTCTTGTGTTTTCCACTATGTAGAGCTGGAAGGAAGTGCCCTTGGTAAGACATTGCACTGACCCAGCATAATACTGGTAAATCTGAAGAAATGTTGGTACTCTTGAAAGAGATTTATAAAACACCATTCAGATAAACAGACATCAGCAGTCTAGACAGAACAATGCACCTTTATTAAGGGGTACCAGACATTTAACCTTCACAGTACCAAATAAATCTTTAAAACAGACATTTAGACATTGAGAGATAAGAAAATGATTGCAATCTAAAAGGTTGCTCCTGTTCTGAATGTCTCTTTACCACAAAATCCTGACTTTTAACAACCCTGAAAAAGAAGCCTTTTGAAAACATTGTGTGCAAAGGAGAAAATGGTGGTAGCCAGCATTATCTCCTTTCCCCATAATGTTTTCTACCCCTCCCAAATCAAATTTCAGTTTTTCAGTCACATTTATTTTGTCATCTGCAAACCTTTTAAATTTGGACAAGTCTAAAATTTTGTCGTTTGGTAAAGAGTTAATATGTCTTTGCAGATAGGATTGTACATGGAGATCAAAGATCAGACTGCTTATTTTGTGCAGTTAGAGTTTTGTGTCCACTGGCTGCAAAGGCAACTAGCGTTGTTTAAGGTGCTTCAAGGGTAAAAGCCTTTACCACACAATCCTGAATTTTTAACAGCCCTGAAGTAGACATCTTTTGAAAACATTGTGGGAAAAAGACAAAATGTTTGGTAACCAGAATTTTCTTCTTATTCATAGTGTTCTCTACCCCTTCAAAGATAAATCCCATCATTTGAGTCAGATTCATGTTATTGCCTTCAAATGCTTTTGATGTGGACCGGTTTAAAATTTTGTTGTGTGGAAAGGGTTAGGGCAAGCTTAAAGCTGCTGAACTCTTTACCACACAATCCCACTTTTCAACAACCCTGAGAAAGAAAGCTTTTGAAAACATTGTAGAAAAAGGAGAAAATGCTGGAAACCAGCATTTTCTTCTTTTCCCACAATGTTTTCTACCCTTCCCAAAATAAATATTCAATTTTTGAGTCATATTTAATTAGTTGTCTGCAAATGCTTTCAATTTGGACAAGTCTACAATTTTGTCGTTAGGTAAAGAGTTAATACATAAGTAGAGTATAGTGTAAGAGCATTTGCATGTTGCCAATGGTTTTAGGGGTCTAATGCCTGACTGATGTCAATACAGTCCAACTTATGTTTATCTACCAAAGCATAAAATTTTAGACTGGTCCATATCAAAAGCCATTTCAAATAACAATTATGACTTGGACAATAAGATTTGCCTTTGAAAATGATGAAAATATTGTGGGAAAAGGAGAAAATGCTGGTTACCAGCATTTTCTCCAAAACCCACAATATCTTAAAAGCACACCTCCTTCTGAGGGTCATTAACTCTTTACCACACAATCCCGAGTTTTAACAACCCTGAAAAAAAAAGGCTTTTCCAAACATTGTGGTAACCAGCATTTTCTCCTTTTCTCTTTGTTGTCTGCAAATGTTCTCAATTTGGTCCAGTCCAAAATTTGTCATTTGGTAAAGAGTTAACTCATAGAATTAGTATAGGGCTAAGTAAGTACCTCTGGGATACTTAATATGTGCTTGCTTAAGACAGGTGCTTGCTTATCTCTTTACCAAACCACAGAATTAGACTAGTTCAAATTGAAAGCAACTGCAGACGACAGACTGGACTTAAATATTGAAATTTGTTTTCAGAGGGGTACAAAACGTCGGAAATGAAGAAAATGCTGGTTACCAGCATTTTCTCCTTTTCTGACAACGTTTATAAAGCTTTCTTTCTCAGTGTTGTTAAAAGTCTGGATTGTGTGGTAACCAGCATTTTCTCCTTTTCCCACAATGTTCTCTATCCTTCCCAAATCAAATTTCAGTTTTTGGGTCACATTTATTTTGTTGTCTGCAATTGCTTTCAATTTAGACTAGTCTAAAATGTTGTCGTTTGGTAAAGAGTTAATGTTTGGATTTTGTGATAAAGGGATAATACTTTTTTAAAATCATGGCTTAACCAGTTGCTAAACAACAGAATTTTTAACTTATCTATATTTGAAAGCATTTGCAGGTAAAAATGCGTTGTCGTTGAAATTATGAAATATGTCTTTGAAATGTGTAAACAGCATTTTCTCCTTTTCCCACAATGTTTTTAAAAGCCTTCTTTCTCAGGGTAATTAAAACTCAGGATTGTTTGATAGAGGGTTAATGCACATATGTAATAAATAGGGGGAATTTCTTGGATGTCAGCTTTTCCTACATTCAGCGTTCTGCCAAGGGTTATTCCAAGAGGGGGGCTATTGTCCAGTAACCTTGTTGAAATCAGGAATGATTTCAAAGTAAATGAGACAAAATGTCAAAAGCACTCGAGACTTATTCTGCAATGAATTTGAAAGAGATGTAGTCTCAAATTTGTGTGTTAACCCTTAAGCTGCTAAGCGCGACTCACTGACCTTTTGTGGACAGTTTAGATCAAGATCAGACTGCACAGAGTGTGCAGTCTGATCTTTGATCTACACTATCTGATACGGTATTTTCTTTCCGGTGAAATCAACTTTGACTTTCAGTATTGAGAGACTTTGGCTTTTAGTATTTAGGAAAAATTTACGTTTCATTTATTCAGCAGTTTAAGTGTTAACCCTTCGTGTATTAACAATACCCAGTTTTAACGACCCTCAGAAAGAAGCCTTTTGAAAATGTTGTGGGAATAGGAGAAAATGGTGGTAACCAGCATTTTCTCCTTTCCCCACAATGTTTTCTACCCTTCTGAAAACAATTTTCATTTTTTGAGTCACATTTATTTTGTGGTCTGCAAAAGGTTTCACTATTGATGAGGTTAAAATTTTGTCATCTGGAAATTGGTAAAGATTGGACAGTTTTCTAAACAATGGACCAATGTCCCAGAATGCCTGTCTTGACAGAACACTACATCTTATTTCTCCTTTGGCCACTTTGTGTTAAAAAATGGCCAGTTGCAAGATGATTAAATGCAGGCTTTATGTAATTGGCAGAGTTATGCAACTGTTTATTATGAGTGTTTATGGGGTGTATTCTGTTTATTGGGTGATATTCATAAGTGTGTACTTTTGCTGATATTTCCTGTTGTTGGCTGTGTCAAGAAAAGAAGGGAGCATCAGGCACAAAAGGCTGAGTGCAACTTTATTTGCTGTTCCGGATGTGCAGATCAAGATCAGACTACACAATATTATTAATTTTATGTTTTTCTTAGTATGATTGATTTAATTAACCATTTACCACACAATCCCGACTTTTAACAACCCTGAGAAAGAGGCCTTTTGAAAACATTGTGGGAAAAGGAGAAAATGCTGGTTAACAGCATTTTCTCCTTTTCCCACAATGTTTTCTATCCTTCCCAAAACTATTTTTAATTTTTGTGTTACATTAATTTTGTTGTCTGCAAATGCTTTGAACTTGGACTAGTCTATAATTTTGTCGTTTGGTAAAGGGTTAAAAGGAGGATGGGTGAGAGAGAGCTAGTTTAACCCTTTACCATTCTAAGAAATTTTCCAACTTGTTCAAATTAGTAGCTTCTGCAGATGACAAATTGGATGTGTCTCAAATGATAGTACATTGTATATATCTTTGAAAGATAGAAAACATTGTGGGGAAGGGAGAAAATTCTGATTTCCAGTATTTTCTCCTTTTCCCATCATGTTTTCAAAAGTCTTAAACGTCAGGATTGTTTGGTAAAAGGTTGAAGAACTGAATTAGCAAAACAGTTTCTGTGTACATTTTTCTAGTGTATATACGTTTTAGTTTTTCCTGATCACTTGACTACACAAGAAAAGGATAGACTTGTCCATTTTGAAAGTATTTGCAGATTGTTAACTCTTTACCACACGACAACATTTTAGACTAGTCCATTTTCAAAGCATTTGCAGATGCCAAATTCAGCCTTGGAATAAACAGGCTTAAGCTCTCTGATAGAGCAGAAAACATTGTGGGAACAGGAGAAAATGCTGGTTACCAGCATTTCCTCCTTTTCCCACAATGTTTTCAAAAGCCTTCTTTCCTAGGGTCATGAAAACCCGGGATTGTTTGGTAAAGGGTTAAATAAACTAGAGCTCAAAGGACAAGATTTGTCATTGAAAGGTTTGAAAACAGCGTGGGAAAAACAGAAAATGTTGCTTAGAAGCATTTTCTCCTTTTCCCACAATGTTTTAGATGCACTTTATCTCATTGATGTTAATATACCAGATTGTGCGGTTAAAAGTGAAATAGATATTAACTTGTAGAGTGCCAAATGAACCCAGCAGGCTTTTTCAGTCTGAAAATAAGATCCCAATTATTGCTATTTCAATGTTGCATTGGGCAAAAGGTCTCATCCAAAGTGGACAGTGAAGATCAAAGATCAGACTTGATATTTTGTGCAGTCTTGTCTTGATTTACACTCTGCTGCAAAGGTAACTTAAGCTGTGAAAGGTGCTTTTAGGGTAAACATTGTTTTACACCACTTTTATTAATAGATTTTATTACCTGTAATATATTCTGTGCCATAAAACTTGCATAAATAAGAAAATACACATGTTTCTCTTTTCCATCATAATCAAGTGACAGGTAAATTTCCATTAACCCTTTCCCAAACAAGCCCTGGTTTTCACGTGTCTGCAGTACAAGTCTTTGAAAACACTGTGGGAAAAGGAGAAATTGCTCATAATGAGCAATTTCTCCTTTTCCCACAGTGTTTTCTACCCGTTTTGAGACCTTTCTGCCATTTTCATCAAATTTAAAATTGTCGTCTGCAAACTCTTTCAATTTGGACTTGTCCAAAATTTGTCGTTTGGGAAAGGGTTAACCCTTTTCCAAGCAGTCCTGTGTTTTAATGACCCAGAAGAATTATAAGCTTTTGAAAACATTGTAGGGAATAAAAGGGTAGCCAGCAATTTTCAACTTTTCCCAAAATATTTTCACTCTTTCAAAGACATATATGATCACTCATTGAGTAACATTTAATTTGTTCTCTGCAAATGGCATATGTTCGGATGAGTCTAAAATTTTGTTGTCTGGCAAAGGGTTAACTTTCTACTAGATAACAAAATTTTGGACTTTTCCATAATCGAAAGCATTTATTTTGCTGAATGACTACTGAAAATTGCTCATATTGAGATAATTCCCTATGAAAGGGAAGAAAGAATTGTTGGAAAAGTAGGAAATGCTGGTAAAGAGTTCACTTTTCACACTGAGCCCCAAGAGCGTGCCGAGGACAAAAATGTAGCCATTTAGCCAAAATTTAATCCTTTACCACACAACAAAGTTTTAGACTGGTCCAAATTAAAAGTATCTCCTGGTGACAAATTAGAAATGGCTAAAATTATGTGATATGTCTGTGGAAGACTAGAAAACATAGTGGGAAAAGGAGAAAATGCTGGTTACCAGCATTTTCTCCTTTTCCCACAATGTTTTCAAAAGTCTTCTCTTTCAAGGTTGGTAAAAGTTGTGATTGTGTGGTAAAGGGTTAAGAGTTGCAGTCTAATTTTGTCCTGTGTAAAAAACTTTTCATCAGATTTATAAGTCACCTTGACCAGATTCATTCCTCTCTCATTATTCTGTTAGGCATCCAGTGGCTGAGAAACTGTGTTTGTTTGTTTGTTTAGAGTTTTTTTTTCCATTTTCATTATTATGGCAGTTATGTGTATATCTTGGCTTCCAGTGTACCAATCCATGCTTTCCGTGATTGTCTTTCAAAAATACTTCTCATAAGATTTTTTCAAAGCCACAGACTACTTTTGAAGCTGCTTTTCCACATAAACGTAGTTCAAACAATGTTAAGTGGTTATTGAAAATGAATCCTGTTGCATGACTTTCACCTATCCTTAGAAAAAATTTGGGCCAACAATATCTGATATGTGAAGCATAAACAAACTAAATTAGAATTGAAATTGTGTCATTTATAAGTTTCTACTTTATCTATACACCTCCAATTTTAGGTTCGACAGAATTACCTCTCTTTGACTTTTCCTTGTGGGATCTGGTACGACTTCTTGGTTTGGACAATCTAATACAGTTGTTTGTGAGTGTGTTGCTAGAACATCAGATACTGCTCTACTCCTCAGGTATAAAAATCAAAGAAGCGTAGAAATTGTTTGTTTATCATAGTATCAGCCGTTTTCAGAGGGTTAGAATATATCTGACTCTTGCGACTTCATTTTTAGCTTGACTGTTTTTAAGTAAACACGGAGGTATTGTCATAGCTCTGATGTTGTTTGGATTGTCATTGTTGTGCAAAAACTTTGACATTAATTCTCATATCTTTGTCATTACAGTAATAGAGGATCTTACTTGAGTGTTCATGTATTATCATTTTTATCAAACAAATTGACTAACATCATATGACACGAGTCTCGGCAAGTGTCACACAATTTTTAGTCAACAAGTTTGATAAAAATGTGAACTTGAGATTCTATTTATATCATATAAAACAAGTGTCAGACAAATAAGTATCCTGCATCATAACCGTCATCCTGTATACCATTCACAGATCCGTGGTTACAGGTATAGGTTGGTTTGAAATGTTTACATATGCTAAAAGATGACATTTACATGAAAGGTAGAATGAACCAATTTATAGAGGGAGTAAATCAAAATATTTCCACAATTTTGATGACTTTAAGTACCTTATGCTGCATTTCTTGTTTTTGTTATTCATTAAAACCATAACATTTTCCACTGGTATACATCTTAGCAACAACAATGTCATTTTCCTGTGAAATGGTGAAGTAGTACAAATTCCATCACATGCTGTGGTTGGTTTTGGAAGCCTTACACTGCCATAAATACAAAAATAACCAGAACTGGGACCAAAAAAAAAACATATTTGAGGATGACAAACAAATTGTCCCTCAAATAATGGGTTTTGCCTTTGAGAGGCAAGGAAAAAGTGTGAAATACATTACAAGCATTTTTTTCCTTTTTCCACATTTCATTCCCATATCTTTTACCTCATGGCCTTGAAATATTGGTATTGTTTGGTAAAGAGTTAATCTTGGATTAGTTGTTCACTATCAAATGTGGCTTATCAAAAAGGCAGGCAACCATCAAACTGTTTTTGTAACAGATATGCCCTTTTTGGGACTCAGAAATTTCACTGAAAAAAAAATATGGTTGGGCATTAGCACCTCTATCAACTGCTCTTTTTGTCCTGTATTTTCTTCCTGTATCCAAACCTGTGCATGTTAAGGCAATAGGCAGTGTAGTGGTATCAGGTTATCTGCTCATGTTCATAACTTATTGGTGCCAGTCTGATCTTAAGAGTCTATTTTGAAACATAGAGCACAGTAGATTAAACTCATATGTGTGTTTTGTTTTCTTATAGCTTTTCATTGAATAGTGCACTTTCTTTTATTTTTTACATAATCAGCCATTACAAAAGCAGGTAGATATTCAGTAAATTAATTACTTAATTATCAGTGTACCACAGGGGTTTCAATCTACCTCCCACAAAGACATATCAGTGACTGTATAGTCAGTGCAAATTGTCCATGAGACCCTAACATTCTTACCATTTTGTAACAGTCAACTGTCTTTGACGTCCTTTCTCAGTCTTGCCATTTTGTAAGAGTTACCTAGCATATAAAATATTTCTATATACAGACTATCACAGACTGATACTGGTGGCTGAGAGTATGAGTGCCCTGATCTTTCCCTTTGCCTGGCAACATGTGTATGTACCCATTCTTCCTGCATCAGTTCAGCATTTTCTTGATGCCCCAGTACCATATATTATGGGTCTACATCATGGGGAAGAGGAATCATCCGTTCCAGATTTTCCAAATGAGGTAAAATTGCAATGATTATTTTTTTTATTAAGCAATAAGTTCTGATTGTTAGGCCTTGGCCACATATGTCTTTAACCCTGTACTAGATGACAAAATGTAGGACTTGCCCAAATATATAGCTTTTGCAGACAAAAAATAATTGTGATTCAAAAATAAAAACTCACTACTCGAAATATAGAAAACATTGTGGGGAAAGGACAAAATGCTGCTTACCAGTAATTTCTATGTTTCCCACGTTTTTATAAGGCCTTTTCATATGGATTATTAAAATTTGGGAATGTGTGGTAAAGGGTCAAGTGACATGGGTCAACATACTTCGGACCAACAATCTTCAATGTTTTATATAAAGTATCTTATCTTACAGTAACATTATTTACTGCTGTAATTAAACATCCTTCTTTGTTTATATGGGTTTAAGCCATTTTCAATATCATTTCAGTTAAAGTATATCATGGCAGTCATGGCACCTATCCATACTTTCCTGGAATTTTTCTTACCATTGCTTTGCATAGTATTCTTCCCAAACCACTGGCTGCTTCCCCTCATAATTATGGTGAAAATCATGATCATTGGTGAGAGAGGAATGAATCCTGCTGCGGCATGGCCATAGTTGAAATAATGATCGGTGGTAGGAGAGAAATGAACTTTGGTGCAATGACTATCATCAGTCCTTGGAAAGTAACAGGGTGAGCTGGGGATTTGAACCAGGAACCTTCTGCTTTCAAGCCCTGCATGTTAGCAACTGAGCTACAGGGCTCAGCTTAAGTCTTTACCAAACAAGAAAATTTCAGACTGGTCCAAACTGAAAGCATTTGCAGACGACAAAATAAATGTGATTGCAATACTGAAATTTGTTTTGGAAAGGGTAGAAAACATTGTGGGAAAAGGAGAAAATGCTGGTCTCCAGCATTTTCTCCTTTTCCCACAAGGTTTTCAAAAGGCTTCTTTCACAAAGTCGTTAAAAGGCGGGATTGTGTGGTAAAAGGTTAAAGTTAAAACCTGTGAGAGCTGTGAGCGTCAATTTATTGTTGGAAGATGTTCAAAAGATAAATATGGTGAGTGTGAAAAACTTGAAAGTATGTTAATCTGTGTTATTTCATGCATGTCATTTCATTGTGTTCTGCTTATTTTCCTAACCCTTTACCACACGATCCAGAGTTTCAACGACCTTAAGAAAGAAGACTTTTGAAAACATTATTGGAAAAGGAGAAAATGCTGGCAACCAATATTTTCTCCTTTCCTACAATATGTTTTCTACCCTAGCAGAGACAGAAATCCTCATTTTAGCTCAATTCAAATTGTTGTCTGCAAATATCTTCAGTTTGGTCAAGTTTCTTCTATTTGAAAAAAAAAAAGAAATTATTCTTTTAGCCACATCCAATTTGTTGCCTGCAAATGCTTTCAATTAGGACAAACCTTGAATTTCGTCGTTTGGTAAAGAGTTGAAGCTATATTCCAATCCTTCTACCAGTCATCCTCTGAAATGTTTTTGCAGCTGACACCTTCGAAGAAATTGATTTACCCTTTATCACACAATCCAGAGTTTTGACGACCCTGAAAAGCTTCTGAAAACATTGTGGGAAAAGGAGAAAATGTTTGTAAGCAGCATTTTCTCCTTTTTCCACAATTTTTCCTTCTCTATTAAAGGCAAGTTCCATCATTTGAACCACCTCTGATTTGTCGTAGCAAATGTATGAATTTTAACGAGTTTAAAATTTTGTCGCCTGGTAAAGAATTAAGAAATGGATGAACTCAATGAATGATGGTTTTTATCTATGAATACGTAAATACATGGTGGTTAGAAGAGAATAGCATATTTAGAGAAATTTCCTCAATTGCCAGTTTCAAGAAGAAGTTGAAAAGTGCCTTACTTTTTTTTAAATGCACATTCTGCTCATTAATTTTCCCCCCCTGAAAAAGGACTTATCACATCTTTCTCTACTTGACGCTTGGGAAGTCCTCAGTATACAGAGTTTTATATATTTTGCATTGTGTTCTCCAACCCTTTGAGTTGTTTTAACTCTTTACCAAACAAAAAAATTTTAGACTTTGCATTTGCAGACTTTGCATTTTCAGATGACAAGTCAAACATTACTAAAAAACTAAAGTTTGCCTTTGGAAGGGAAGAAAACACTGTGGGAAAAGAAGAAAATGCTGGTTACACTGTTTTCAAAAGACCTCTTCCCCAGGGTTGTGAAAACCTGGGATTAATTTGTAAAGGGTTAATTCTGAAGTCCATGACTATCATCTGAATGCCTGTGACATTCTGCCTATTAGATGTATATTCCTGGATGAGAACTATGCTTAACCCTTTACCACATGACAAAATTGTAGCCTTCTCCATTCCAAATTGAAGGCATTTGCAGACGACAAATTAAATTTAGCTAAAATGATGGATCTTACCTTTGAAAGAGTAGAAAAAATTGTGGGAAAGGGAGAAAATGCTTGTTACTAGCTTTTTCTCTTTTTCCTGCAATGTTTTCAAAAAGCTTCTCCTTCAGGGTTGTTAAAACTCAGGATTATGTGGTAAAGGGTTTAAAAGATTGTTGAATGTGGCATGTGGTACTGTATTGTCTAGGTCAACCTGTGTTTTGTGGACATTGATACAAACACAGTGCAACCTCCTGAGGAACAGCCATCTTTTCCATTTGAGAAGGAACTAAAAGAGGAGCTGTATCAAGCTATTGTGAGCTATAAGGAGAAGATGTTAAAGGAAACATTTACTGACAGTGTGATCTCAAGTCCAAAACGTAAAGTGACTAAAAAATTGAGCACATGTGCTTCTGATCCCACCTTACGCAAGAATGATAGTTTTTCAGTAAACGTAGACAAAATGGAAATACTGAAACAGAGTGAAGCTTGGTCAAAGATATCAGCACTTGCCAGGAAGACAGGGGTGTGGAACAATGAGTTTGAGGACTTAAATCAAACAGAGACATCGCCGAAAATTGCCAAGGAGGAGACCACAAAGGAAAAATTTCAAGAGTTGAGCACAATGCCATCTCGAGAACTTGAAGAACTGAAATTCAATAACGCTGTTAGGGAAATATTTCTTAACCGTTTTGTTCATATGTTTGTCTCATATGAAGCGTTTGTGATGCAAACGTCCCAAGATATGGATTCATGGATAAGCAATCGTGACTCTATGCATAATTTTGACAAAGCTTCTTTCCTAAGTGATCAGCCTGAGAGTTATCTACCTTTTTTATCTCCTTTTTTGGAGACTCAGATGTTCGCAACATTTATTGACAATAAGATAATCTCTCAGTGGGAGGATTCAGACCCAAACATCAGGGTTTTTGATGATCATGTGAGAAAGTTAAAAGAAGATATGGATTTTGATCTCTCTTCGCCTAGATCCAACAGATACGTCCCATGTTCAAAGCTCAAAGATACCGGTGAGTTTTTGATAGTTTATCTGTTATCTAGTCCTTTCAAGAGGGAGAACACAAGGCCAGCTGTTGTGATCCCCATTTTACTTTTGGTCATTGTTTTTTCGAGCCTTGTCTTAATTTCTCAAAAGCACCACAAAGATGTTGAAGGGGTATGTTGGAATCGAGTTGTCTTTCTTTCTTTCCATCTGTCTGTCCATCTGTAAGTGCAATTTTGTGTGTTTTTCTCTTACAGTTTTCAACTTATTTGTCTTAAATTTTTATGGAAACCTTCCTCAAATGGGAACTTGTCCACCGGAAATACTCATTGTGGTTGGTAGACTATTACATGAGTTATGGCCCTTTGACTTTTTTCCCTGATTGAGTAACAGCACAGCTTGTAGTCAATAAGGGTTAAAATTTGCCATATTGGGAAGCTATATTTCTAGAATCATTTGCTTGAAAATTATTTTTTGTCTTACCCACGAGAACACAAATGTTATTAAAGTTTGAAAATGGGCATTTTCAGATTGACATCTTAGTCAATAGATGTACGTAAGTGAGATAAGGTGAATTGAGAAAATCTAGTTTGAAAATTTCTCTGTGGCCCTGTTGTCAACCATTTTTTAAATTTTGTGTGAAATGGAGTAAGGGCTTGTAAGAAAGAATTGCTCCTTTTTACACAATGCTTTTAATGTTTTCTTACATGGCAGTTTTTTCAAATTTTTCTGTACATCATACTTATACTCTTTTTTATTCTGGTGTAAATTATTACCTTACAATAAAGAGTTTGTGCATTGTTAAGATTGAAGTAGAATTCATTTAGACAGAGTAATTATAACTCTTTTGCTTAATGTTAAATTAAGATTCCAATTGTCCTTGTATTTCAGAAATTTTGATAGAGAAACGCTCTACCTATGTTGATCATGTTGCAAAGAAACCACAACTGCCTGAAGATAGCCCAGAACCACCTGACCTAGAATCTGGGGTATTTCCAATATTGGATAAAAATATCCTCAACACTGAAACAGTAGCAGCAAAGTAAATACATCACATTTATATATTATTGCTCTTTACTTCAAATAATAATTATACTTGTGTCATTATATTTATATATTATTGCTCTTTTCTTTAACTAATAATTATGAGCCATACTCTGGGAAAAGAGAGCTTAATGCATCTGCGAAAAGTTTCGACCCAGGTCAGCCTGCGCAGTCCGCGCAGGCTGACCTAGGCCGAAACTTTTCGCTGTTGGTAAATTTTCTCTATGTCAAAGGACCAGTTTACCTCATGATTAGGTATACTAGTAAAAAAGGTGTTTTTTTATGGATCGAAAATCATGTGATGACTTGCTTGGTGTAATGCATTATGGAGATGCATTTAGCCTTCTTCTGCCAGAGCATAGCTTGTATACTTTTGTCATCATGTTATGCTTAATTATCTTAAAATCAGAAAATTTATCATTTCATTCAAATGTTGGAAAGAAGTCACAATCTTGATGTATATCACTGTTCTGCTGTCATTTTGAAATGGTGTTATGTAATCCCACAGATATTTTTTGTTTAAAGTGTTAGCACCGAGTAGTAGTTATGTGATGAAGAAAAATGCCACTACGACCTAAATCAATCATTGTGTCTGGTTGTATGTAAATTGCAAGTAAAAAACAAGTTTTGAGGAGCAGGGTAAATTGCAGTAAACATTTAGGCGACCACAAAATTGTTTGCATGCTTTGAACATTGTTCTCCTTGTGTTTTGGAAATTGTCTTTGGTAGAAAATTTGTTGTCTGGTTAAAATAGCTCAGTTTTGAATTTTGTCATTTGGAAAATAGTAAAAAGAGATATAAACTGTTCATATCTGTTTAGAATTGCATAATTTTGCAAATGAACTATGCTCTGAAAAGGGGCTTAATGCATCTGCAAAAAGTATTGAACCATGTCAGCCTGCGCAGTCCATGCAAGCTGACCTGGGTTGGAATTTTTTGCCATTGGTCAATTTTCTGCATGGCAGATGACATTTCTACCTCCAGATCCAGTTGATTGCGAGAAAAAGTGGATTTTATGGATCCATAATTATGCGATGACTTGCTTGGTATAATGCATTATGAAGTCTGTACAGTTCTCTTCTTTTCATGCTTTACTAGACCAAAGCCAAAAGACAGTGCCAAATGGAGAAGAAAGGACAGATTGCTACAGCATAGTGAGCATTTAAAATTGAACTCTTCACAAAGGGAGGTAAGTCATGCAAATCTGTGAATGGATTTTTTGTCTTGAAGGATGATCATGTGTTGAACCTTTGAGCCTCATACCTTTTTCACTTTTTAAACTTTTCCTATATGCAGGTGAAAGATTATTCAGGTTTTGTGAAATAGAGATGGGTGCTGATAAGCCACATTTTTTGAAGCAGACACATCTGAAAAAAATCCCAAGTCTTAGAAATAAACCAGTAGTACATACTGGCTTTCTCTATTTTTTATGCCCATTAAAAAGGGTATGAAGCATTAATTCATGTTGGTTTTCCCTGTTTGACAAAAACCAGAGCTCCAGATAAGAGGGAGTGATGGTATTCTAAATCCATTATTTCTCTTTCAAAGCCCATGTTGTGGGTACTCATTCGAATCGTCACGATGACAGGATTCTAATGAGTACCCATAACATATGGTTTAGTGACTAATAATTAATATTTTCCATTTTGAAATCAGAATCACTCCCTCTTTCTGGAGCTCTGAAAGACGCTTTCTAAGTTGTGCGCTGAAATTTTGCTACAGAAAGTAAATGAGTTAGTGACTGAAAAGCCCCTTATAGCTTTCTAAAGATTCTGTTCTACAGTAGTTTCTGTCACAGTTTAGATGTGTGCACTGATGGCATGGTTTGAAGTAGTTTCACATTGGTGTTTTTGAACATTTTCTGTGTACATTTTTATTTACCTTTTTATATATTGGGAGTATATATTTCACATTTACTTATACACCATACTCATGAAATTGTGTATATATTTTGTACTAGTATCAAAATGTTGTTTCACCTTATGATGAAGTGTTCTCTCTAGGCTAATTTCTTAGGTCCATTTCAGTAGCTCAGCACTCTAATCCTTAAATAACCTTGAGCTGAAAGGCTTTTGAAAGTGGTTGGAAAAGGCAAAAAGGCTGGTAGCCATCAATTTCCCCTTTTCCTACAATGTTTTCTACCCTTTCAAAATCAAATCACATCCTTAATATTTCTTTTTGGTAAGGAGTTAACCCTTAACCACACTATTCCCGAGTTTTAACAACCCTGGTGGATTGGACTTTTGACAACATGGTGGGAAAAGGAGAAAATGCTGATAACCAGCATTTTCTCCTTCTCCCACAATGTTTTCTACCCTATCAAAGAGAGAAATCATCATTTTATCAACATTTGATATGTCATCTGCAAATGCTTTTAATTTGGTCCAAGACAAAATTTTGCCATTTGGTAAAGAATTAAGGACAAAGTATGTTACCAGTGTCAGACAACTTTGTTTATCTTACAGCAGACCAATTTTTAAAGCATTGCAGCCAAAGGAGTAATTGCTCATCCAGAGCAATTGCTCCTCTTTGGTAACTTGTTTTAACTGTGATCTTGCACTTAAAGTTACTTCTTTTGGGCTTTTTATATTTTGTAAGGATGTGTACAAATTATCTGCTGCTCATTTGATTCAGTTTGTAGTGTATATTTGATATTTTCCACCTTTAGATAAAAATTCTGATTAGTTAAAAAATACTTGATGTATTATCTGGAATGTTTTTCAATTTGAGTACTTGTAGGTCAAAAATGTTTTTATCTGGTAAAAAGTTAACCCTTAAAAACATCTTTCACAGCTGTAGTTGTCTGTGGCCAATGAAGAGCAAGATAAGGTTGCACAGAAAGTGTTGTCAGATCTTTGATCTACTTTGGCTGCTTTGCTGAGACAATATAGACAAAAACAACCTTGAAGTTACTCGTAATTAGGTTTTATTTCTAGACTGAAAATGTCTGTTAGGTTTCTGACTTACCAAGAGATAGAATTTTAGGATTTAAAGTGTTTTCTTTTCATTTTGAAGTTATCTTTAGCTGGTTCTGTTGCCAAGCAAACATGGCTAGTAAGTTGGTTTGTTCCTGTCTAAACCTCAATCAAAGTAAGACATTAAACATTCAGACAGTATTT
Source organism: Tridacna gigas (assembly GCA_945859785.2). Lineage (NCBI taxonomy): Eukaryota > Metazoa > Mollusca > Bivalvia > Cardiida > Cardiidae > Tridacna > Tridacna gigas. Next base: position 36,697,534 of record OX244031.2, on the reverse strand, counting down.
GATGCATAAATTGTGCTGTGAACAAGGATTAGGAAGCATTGTGGAAGCTGGAGAGATTTTTTTTTTTAAATAAATGATGACACCTTTGGTTAAAATGTTTGATTTTTTTTTCTTTTTCTTTTGCTTGTTATTTGATCAAACTTTTTTTTCATCCCAGAAATTGTGACAAATTTTTCTTGATGTTTCTAGAGATTATGAAAAAAAAGTTTGGATATTGTAATCTGGCTCTGAGGCAAGCATGTGATACAGATATACAGTACATCAACAAATTGAATGTGGCTTTTGTCTCTGAAAGGGTACCTTCCTCGTAACACTTTGCTAAAACCTTTACTGTGGGTATTAAATAGAATTATCTGCTAGAGGCAGTTTTGATAAGTATCCATAACCAAGGTTTAAGTGAAGAAATGAAGCTTAACCATTTACTATACAATCCCAAGTTTTAACAGTCCTTGGGATGAAGCCTTTTGAAATCATTGTGGGAAAAGGAAAAATGCTGGTAACCAGCATCTCCTTTTGCCACAATGTTTTCTACCCTTTTAGATTCAGGTTTCATCAATCAAACTACATCTTATTTGTTGTCTGCAACAGCTTTGAATTTAGACGAGTGTAAAATTGTTTTGTTTGGTAAGAGATAACCCTATACCATACAGTGTTTTAACTACTTTGATAAAGAACAGTTTTTATGAGAATTTCAGACTTTCCTTCATGTAAGTCATATTTAATTTGCCGTTTGCAAAGGCCTTCAATTTGGATAGGTGTAAAACTGTGTTACCTGGCAGAGGGTGAAGGATTCAACTCTTCCATCTGAACCTCTGCTGACTGTTACTGAGAGGAAATAAGAATTTTAAGTTTATAGAAGAAGCCAGTTTCCACAGTGTTTAAGCCAAAATGTCTCACAAAAACTTGGGACAGTGTAGATACAAGATAAGATAGTATTCGCTGTACAGTCTGATCTTGTTTAACACTGCTAAAAAAGCATAATGATGCTCTAAGTTATCTAACAGTTAAAATATTCAAATCACTGATAAATTTTCTCTTTTTATTTTCATTTTTGTAACTTTTCATCCAGTTGAAGAGTGGACACTTTTTGATTGATGGTTTTTTTCTCAGCCTCACTTCTTTCTACTTTTGCCTTCATATAGACAATCAGTGAGTGAATCTTTCAAAAATGTTTTTTTGAAAACATTGTGGCAAATAGAGAAATATGTCGGAATGTTCACTTTATTCTTTCTAATTCAAGATCATATTCATCAGAAATATATGAGCCATGCTTTGTGAAAAGGGGGCTTAATGCTTTGCAAAAAGTATTTACTCAGGTCAGCCTGTACAATCTGCGCAGGCTGAGATGGGTTGAAACTTTGTTATCAGTCAATTTTCTGTATGTCAAAGGACCAGTCCACCTCATGATTCAGTCGGCTGTTAGACAAAGTGGGCTTTTATGAATCTATAATTATGTGATGACTTGCTTCTAATTGAAAATTCCAAGACTAGCTAGCTCATTGGTCACAGGAGAACATCTCAGCCAATCAGATGACTAGTCTTGGAATTAAGATTAAGAATAACATTTAACCCTTTACCAAACAATCTCGTGTTTTAACAATCCTAAACAAGAAGGCTTATAAAAACATTTGGCAAAAGGAGAAAGTTCTGGTAACCAGCATTTCCTCCTGTTTCGACAATGTTTTCTGCTCTTTCCCACATGATTTTAATCATTTGAGATACTTTTTTTGTTGTCTGTGAATGCTTTCAATTTGGATGAGTCCAAAATTTTGTCGTATGGTAAAGGGTTAAGATAACTTTTGAATTCAGAGCCTCCTTTCTGTCATAGTGTGTATAACCTCTCTTCACATATATCCTGATGCACTGTGTTTGAAAGTTATTTAAAAAATAATGAAATGTGAATATATGGGATGAATGTTACCAGCATTTTTATGTCTCTGCTGTCCCTTGTGTGTACAGCCATTGGACTAGTGGTTTTGAATTTATTCTGTTGAAAACCATGTCAGTTTGATGCAAAACTATGAAAAGTTGGGAACGAACAGTGGATGCAATACTTGTAGAAAAGAAATGGTTTGAAACTGGCACCAATATGGTCACACCAATTTTAAGTTAGAAGTAGTATGTTTATTTCTTAATTTTCTATGTTTGCGACAGCTGCATACTCTTCATTTAATGCCCCCCCTTTTTTTTCCCCAATACACTCTCTACTAAATGAACAAATTTTAGATTTCTACATATTGGTGGCATTTGCAGATGATAAATTACATGTGACCCAAAGGAAATAGTTTCTCTTAAAAGGACAGAAAACATTGTGGGAAAAGGAGAAAGTGAAATGAAATCAATTGCATTGCTGTTTAGCTTACATGACATCTTATTGATCTTCACTGACTAAAACCAGGAGAGCAATGTTGACATTTTGCCCCCGAAATTTTCTATAATTCTTTCTTATTGTCCCCTCTTTTGGAAATTTCAGCAACCTAAGGGCATTAAATGAAGAATGACATGTACTGGGAAAATTTGTATTGTTAAAAACTTAAAAATCCCTTGTAGTAAGTATGGCATAGATTTTAGAATAATATTTCCCAGTTGTTTATAAGGGAACTGACAATTTTGAAGAACATTTAAAACCTGAAACATACGAGATATCAAAAAAAAAAAAATAATAATAATAATAATAATAAGTGATTTCATCTTATTTCTATGAGAATGATTATGACTTTTTGCACCTTGTAGGTTGACAGCTTTGGAGAACATTGTAAAAAAAGAGAGTTATTGCTGCAAACTAGCAATTTCTCCAGTTCCCACAATGTTTTCTATACTGTTGGAAAGTGGAATATTCCTGTTCTTTGAATGTGTTTCCTTTTTATGAATTGTAAGGGATTTATTCTTGTAGGTCTACATAAAGCCCATTCAACAATAGATCAACTGATTACTAAACAATCAGAAGTCTTATTGACCGAGAAGAAGCCTTTTGAAAACATTGTGAGACAAGGCAAAATTGCTGTTAACCTGCATTTTTTTTTCATTAGTATTTTCTACCTTTGCAAAGCTAAATCCAACCATTTGAAATACATTTGATTTGTTTGTGAATGCTTTTGATTTTGAGGAGTTCTAAATTTTGCCATTGGTAAGGAGTTAATCCCTAGTTTAACCGTGCACTAAACATTGCCATGTTTTGATGAGCCTGATGAACAAGACTTTTGAAAATATTGTGGAAAAAAGAGAAAATGCTGGTAACCAGCATTTTCTCCACAATGTTTTCGACACATTCCACAGAAATGTTGAACAAATCAAACATTTTGCTGTTAACAGTTAAATTTGAATACTAATAATAATTTCAAGATAACAAGAAATACAATGAGTGTCAATTCAGTGGACATGGATGTTGAAACAGAAATAGAGAATGAGGATATGGCCTTGACACTTGACCCCGACCTTATGGTATAGTTTTGTTCTCTAGTGACCTTGAACTTGCATCCTGATGATAACCTCTTTGACCTTACATTGTCATGCCGCATCCTGGTATTTAAATCACATGCATTATGAATACATTTTAACTTTCCACTTGCCTTTCCTTCCAACTCTCTAAAGCAAAAAGCAAATTATGATAAAAGTATATATTTTACATGAGTGGTCCTTTTTGTTTTTATCTAACAGTTCATTTCAAAAAACGATAGAAATGAGGTTTTATTGAGCTTATTGTTTTTAAATGATAAGCTATATTAAAACAATGGAGATGATCAGGAATGTGTTAATCTATTTAACGATATCAAACTAAATTGCATTATACATGTTTTATTTTATTAAACTGAAAATAATACCCATTGCAGCTTTTTTACATTAAAGTGTAGGTCCTAAACTACAACAGACTGAATTCCATCTTAAAGAAAGATACTTTGTTGCAGCATCTTATCATTTTATCTTTACAAAACAAATTTTTAATTTCAATAACATTTTCTTCATAAAGAGGGTTTATCTGCAGCCACATTATCACTATTTATATTATGAACCTGGTGTTATCTCAAGGAAAGCTGAGCCTTGATAGTGCAGTTGGTAGTGTACAGGAGTTGAGAACGGGTTTGCTGGTTCAAATCCCCAGCTCAGCAATTTTCTCCCTGCAGATTGATGATAGTCATTGCGACAGGATTCATTCCTCGCTCACCACTGATCATTGTTTTGGTGATGGTTGTGTGGAAAAGCAGCCAGTGGCTTGAGAAGAATATTGTGCAAAGTGCTGACTACAGAAATTCCAGGTAAGGATGGACAAGTGGCGGCCACAAGATAATTGAAATAATGCTGAAATGTTGTTAATCACTTTACAATCCATTAATCAATCCCAAGAAAAAGCATTGAGTGCACAGATCACAAAGAATTCTTTTCAGATTGTTTCAACACACTGGTGAAATAAAAAAACATTTTCCTCCTGATCCAACCCCAATATTTATTCCAAAGTACCTAATTAGTTTTGAATAGTGTAAGGGCTGTGTGTGTAAGATGAAAAATTTGTGTAAAGTGTTGATGGTTTTGGTAGAATTTTTACCTGATTGCACAGGGACTTTCTTCTTGGATTATCGATAAAGCACTTGTAGACTATAATGAAAGTTACCTTAACCTTGTTAATCCCTCCTGTGCCTCTGATATGTTATAAATGACTTACATTCATCAGTGTTCAAAAAGGTTTAGATAAAATTTGTTCATGATATTAGTTATATGTGTGACAGAATGTTTGTTGCAGAAATTCCTTAATGGTCACACAAACCTAACATAGATGTATATTTATAAAACAGCTGTTACAAAAAAAATTCAAATGGGGAGCATGTTTAATTGTTGGACACATATTTTCAGATTATCCATTTTGTTATGCTTTGCACGTTTTCCAGAATAAAAAAGGGTAACCCTTTTTGTCCAATCACCTATTTTTAGCTCTACTGGCTGAAAGCCAGCACAGCTTATGTCTTGGCGTGGTTTCCGTCTATCTGTCCATTAGATTCTTTCTTGTTTATGAGATATAATCTGCATTTGGTAGGATTTTCCTGAAACTTGCTCAGTTTGTTACTATCATCAATAACTTGAACCCTAGTGAATTACGAAAAAATCTGATAATCAGTAGTGGAAAAGTAGCCATTCAAATTTAAAAATTCAAGATTTACTTTTCTTGTTTGTGATTTCTGTATTTGTGGTTTTGATTTTATACCGTGTCCAACTTGTATCATCAATAGCTTGAAACCTACAATTTGTAAGGGAAATGTAGTCATATGAAGTTGAAAATTTACATTCCTTGTTTACGCGATGAAGTCCACATTTTTATCCAGTTACATGTAATTTGAAACTTACACAGATTATTTGTCTCATCAAGAGGTTGAACTTGCTTGAAAATGAAGAAAATCCTTGTATCATTTTAGGAAAAGCAGCCATTATGATGATTTAGTCTTGTATACTCAACGCTAGTCCATAATTATTGGTCACATGTTTTTACAAAGTGCTGGGGTTAATTTAATGAGTACTGAAACCCAATCAAATTTGGCTGGATTCCAGACAAATGGTTTTTAGAAATTTTATTTCAATTATTTCACTGTTTGTTAAATTCTCCATACCTACTTATTATGCTGTCTTAGTGGGGCTTAAGCCCACTTGCAACAACGACCCCCCCCCCCCCATTTTTTGTGTGTGTGTGTGTGTCTTTTTCCTTTTTGCAACATGGATTAATGATGTATGCTAGAAAATGAGCAGAACCACTGCCAGTAGGTCGATGCTGGCCCTCAATGGTCTCTTGTTTTTCAAACCAGAGTGGGAAAGCTTTTGAAAATGTTTGTATCCAGCATTTTTTTCTTGTCCTACAATAATTCCTACCCATATACAAAACATTCCAGAGGTTGAGTTTCAATTTGGTTTATAACTAAAAGGGTTGTTTTTAGCTCATCTGAGCACAAAGTGCTCAGGGTGAGCTTTTGTGATTGTGCTGTGTCGCCGTCTTTCATGCGCCGTCCATCGTGCGGTCGTCAACATTTACCTTGTGTGCACTCTAGAGGCCACATTTTCAGCGAGATCAGCATGAAACTTGGTCAGAATGTTTGTCTGGATAAAATCTTGGACAAGTTTGAAATTGGGTCACATGGGGTCAAAAAGTAGGTCACGGGGCCGAATCATAGAAAAAGCGTATGTGCACTCTAGAGGCCACATTTTCAGCCTGATACTCATGAAACTTGATCAGAATGTTTTTCTGGATAAAATCTTGGGACTAATTCAAAATTGAGTCAGGTGGGGTCAGAAAGTAGGTCAAGGGGCCAAAGCTTAGAAAAAATTTGTGTGCACTCTAGAGGCCACATTTTCAGCCTGATACTCATGAAACTTGGTCAGAATGTTTGTCTAGATGAAATCTCGGACAAGATTGAAATTGGCTCATGTTGGGTCAAAAAGTAGGTCACAGGATCAAATCTTAGAAAAAGCTTGTGTGCACTCTAGAGGCCACATTTTCAGCCTGATATGCGTGACACTTGGTCAGAATGTTTGTCTTGATAAAATCTCGGACAGGTATGAAATTTGGTCATGTCTGGTCAAAAAGTAGGTCACTGGATCAAATCTTAGAAAAAGCTTGTGTGCACTTTAGAGGTCACATTTTCAGCCTCATACTCCTGAAACTTGGTCAGATTTTGGACAGGTTAGAAATCAGTTTATGCTGGGTCAGAAAGTAGGTCACAGGGCCATATCTTAGAAAAAGCTAGTGTGAACACATTTTGAGCTTGATATTCATGAAACTTGGTCAGAATGTTTGTCTGGATAAAATCTTTGACAGGTTTGAAATCAGTTTATGCTGGGTCAAAAAGTAGGTCACATGGCCATATCTTAGAAAAAGCTTGTGTGAACTTGAGAACCCACATTTTCAACTTGATACTCGTGAAACTTGGTCAGAATGTTTGTCTGGATAAAATCTCGGACTTGTTCGAAATTGGGTCATGTGTGGTCAAAAAGTAGGTCACTGGGCCAAATCTTAAAAAAAACTTTGTGTGCACTCTAGAGGCCACATTTTCAGCCTGATACGCATGAAACTTGGTTAGAATGTTTGATTTGATAAAACCTTGGACACATAGAAAATTGGGTTATGTCGAATAAAAAAGTAGGTCACTGGGCCAAATCATAGAATTACCTTGTGTGCACTCTAGAGGCCACATTTTCAGCTTGATACTCATGAAACTTGGTCAGAATATTGTCTGGATAAAATCTTGGGTAAGTTCGAAATTGGGTCACATTAGGTCAAAAAGTAGGTCACTGGGCCAAATCTTAGAAAAACCTTGTGTGCACTCGAAAGGCTACATAATTATTCAGCCTGATACTCATGAAACTTGGTCAGAATGTTTGTCTGGATGAAATCTCGGAAAAGAATGATACAAGTCATGTCAGGTCAAAAAGTTGGTCACAGGGCCACATCTTAGAAAAACCTTGTGTGACCCTAGAGGCCACATTTTGAGCCAGATCAGAAATTCAAAAATAGGCTAAAGCAGTCAAAAAGTAGATCACCTACACTCATATGTTTTACATCATCACGACCAGGATCTTTTCAGCCTTATCAATCCTAGATGACCTTACTCAGGTGAGTGTTTTAGGGCCAGTGGCCCTCTTGTAAATGAATATTGAGAGAGACAAAAAAAAAAACATGACTGTTTTTATAAAATTAGATTTGCACATAGTTATGTCCTTGGTACCTATTTTAGAAACTTTTGAAAATATTATGGGAAAAGGAAAATTTCCTCCCTTTCTCACAATGCTTTTATAAGCTTCCTCCCTCAGGGTCATTATAACCAAAGTTGCTTAATAAAGGGTTGACAAATTTGTTTGAATTGTGGCATTTTTGAACAATTTATTGTAAAGATAAAAACAAATCAAGATTAAACCATGGAGTGCTAAACACAACTCCTGTTGCTGTTTATTGACAATGTAGATAAAGATTAGACTGCACAGAGCAAGCAGTGCTACCTTGGATCTACATTATTGGTTTCTTTTAAATTTTTGCCAAAATGACCTTGAAGTTACAAATATCCAGGCTGACTTTTTCTAAATTGAAAACATCCATTTCATTAATTCAGTGCTACAAGGGTTAACTGCGAAATTTGCATGATGTTAAGTATGTGGCATTTATAAACTTTTGTCTTGTCTTGTGTGGAATGCGAGCTTGATGTAAAGATGTTTAAAGCATGACTCTTTATCAAGTGACAAAATGTAATACTTAAAACATTTGTAGACCTGTAGGCCTGTACCAAAACTGCTGTGTTTTAACAACCCTGATGTAGATGGCTTTTGAACAAGAAAATCATTGGAAAAATAGAAAAATGAAGATGAAACTCATTGTTTCCTTTTGGAATGGTATTTTCTATGTTTTCTTAAAACTTTGGACCCACATTGTACATTTTTCTCGCCCTTCTATGACTCCATTATTTGAGCCACATTTAACCCTTTAGCAAATAGTAAGATTTTAGACTTGAATTCGAATTGAAAGCACTTGCAGACGACAAATTAAATACATCTGAGATGATGGTAATTGTTTAAGAAAGTATAGAAAACCTTGTGGGAAAAGGAGAAAATGCTGGATACCAGCATTTTCTCCTTTTCCCACAAAGTTTTTCTAAAGGTTATTTCCTCAGGATCATTAAAAATTGGGATTGTGTGGTAAAGAGTTAAATTTACTTGTAGATGTGTGAAAAAAAACTTTTTCACAAAGTATTGAATTTGGCACAAATAATAGGATATATCTTTGAAAGATTAGATACATTGTGGAAAAAAGAACAAGAGATTACAGGCACTTCTTCCATGTGCCACAATGTTTTCATATACCCTTCTCCCTTCAGAGTTGTTAAGCATAGGATTATTTTTAACTCTTTACCAAATCGCAACATTTTAGACTCGTCCAAACTGGGAGCATTTTTGAACTGCTGAAAAGTGGCTAAAATCAAGGTATTTGTCACTAATAGGACAGAAAATATTTTGAGAAAAGGAGAAAATGCTGGTTACCAGCATTTTCTCCTTTTCCAAAAATTTTTTTGAATTTTATTTTCCACAGGGTCGTTAAAAGTCATGAATGTGTAGTAAAGGGTTGAAGAGGTTACAGGAGCATGATGAATGACACTTAGTTGAAAGCATCTAGGAGTTAAGCTTTCTTAACCCTTTACCACACAGTCCCGATTTTTAACCACCCTGAGAAAGAAGCCTTTTGAAAACACTGTGGGAAAAGGAGAAAATGCTGGTAACCAGCATTTTCTCCTTTTCCCGCAATGTTTTCTACCCTTCCAAAAACAATTTTCAAATTTTCAGTTGCATTTATTTTGTCGTCTGCAATTCCTTTCAATTTTGACTAGTCTAAAATTTTGTCTTTTGGTAAAGAGTTAATATGGGAACTGAATAATAATACCAAATGAAATAATATTTATGTTGTTTATTATTGTTTTACTAGAGCTATGTACATCAAATGGTCCAGGTAAAATGATTTAAAAAGTCTTAACCTTTATATCCTGTGGGTAGCATAGACTTTGGGAAAACATTCAGTTACATTGTTGGTAGAAAATGTGGTGGTGTAGGGTGACACACAGTACTGTTGGACTATTATAATTCAAATTTGATGCATACAAAATAAGTTGCACGATTTTTTTTTTTCCAGCTTGCTGAGTGCATCTTTGGACATGGTTTTGTTATTCCTTTTGCATGTGGGACATTATAGTGGTTTTTAGCTCCTCTGGCCAAAGGCCAGGGAGCTTATGTCATGGCCCTGCATGTGTCTTGCCTGCATGTGTCTTGCCTGCATGAGTCTCATACGTCTGTCCCAGCATGTGATAACTTTTATTTTAAACATCTTCTCTGAAACTACCTGTCCATTTTGATGAAACTTCACAGAAATGATCCTGCTATGGCCCTTTTTAAAATTTCTTCAAAGAATTTGCTTCCAGTAAAAACTGGTTGCCGTTGCAAAAGAAAAAAAAAAAACTATTGAAAATCTTTAAACCATAAGGCTAAGGGCTACCAAGTTTGGCATGTAGCTTTATTTATCAGTAGTAGACCCCTACCAAATTTCTTCAAATTATAGTCCGGGGGTCAAAATTGACCCTGCCCTGAGGGTCACAAGTCTTACATGGGCTTATAGTGTGAAAACTTTCAAAACTCTTCTTTTTCTTAGCCATAAAGCTAAGGTACCAAATTTGGCATGTAACCTTACCTAGTTGACCTCAACTAAAATTATATCAAGTATAGCCCGAGGGGTCCTACCCAAGGGGTCTCAAGTTTTACATGGGCTTATGTAGTGAAAACTTAAATTTTTTTTTGTTCTGAACTGTAATACCTAGGGCTGCCAAATTCAGCATGCAGCTTCATCTAGTAGACCTCTACAAAGATGGTCCAAATTACAAAGATGGTCCAAGTTACAGCAGTGGGGGTCAAAATTGGCCCTGCCCTGGGGGGTCACAATTTTTTTATGGGCTTACAAACTGAAAACTAAAAAGAATCTTCCAGTTCCTAACTGTAAGGTCTTGTTCTTTCAAATTTTGCATGTAGCTTCATATAGTGGTTAGATTGTTAAAACTATAGCTCTGTGGTTACCCTGGGGATAACATGTTTTACAAAGGTCTATTATAGTGCAATCTTAAGAAATCTTCTTGTAGTACATAAAGTCAGTATGGATATATACTGTTCAAGGGAAATAACCCAAGTTTACTCATAAGAGATAGATGTAGCTTATTACCATTTACTTCCGTTAATTATCAAACTGCATTTTAACTTGATTGGTGTTGGTTATTCGAATTTTTGGGATAGAACATGTTTAGTTTTCAATTAGAGTAATTTATCTAATGGTTATAGTTATGCTTAGATGAGTTGAATATTTACTATTAAGTAAGGTTTGCATCATTCATTTTATTTTGTTCAGGAACTAACTTGCTGTATAATTAATGTTTTCTACTACTAACCTTTTTAAAATTTTCTTGTCAGAATACTGTTTGTTAGAGTACATTGAAAAATGAAATAAGACTTTATCTATTTTAAAAGGGAGTAGGGGTGTGGAGACGGCTAGGCCATTTTGTTACTTTTTTCTGCAAAGACTAGAAAACACTTTGGGAAAGCATGATACTTTTGCCTATAACAAGAACTTTTTTCTTTTCCTACAATGTTTTCTAACCTTTAAAAAACAAAACTCCATAACTAGGGCCACATTTACTCTGTTGTCAACAAATGCTTTAACTCTTTACCAAATGACAGTATTTTAGACTGGTCCAAATTCAAAGCATTTGCAGATGACAAATGTAGCACAATACTGGTTTCCAGCATTTTCTCCTTTTCCTACAATGTTTTCAAAAGTTCTTTTCCAGGGGGTCATTAAAACTTAGGATTGTGTGGTAAAGAGTTAAATATGGAAAGATCTAAATTTTGGTTGTCTGGTTAAAGGTTAACCCTTTCCTAGATGACAATATTTAGACTGGTCCAAAATAAAAGCATTTGCAGATGATAGATAAATGTGACTTGATTTGTCCTTTGAAAGGTCAGGAGCCTGCTGTTGCATAACTTGCATTTTGTTTGACCTTTGCAAAAAATTTTTTATCTTAAGATGTATTTGGTCATAAAAAAATTGTTATTTTTCTTTATTGTTTACTACACAACAAAATTTCTAAGTAGTCCATATTGAAAGCATCTGCAGATTGTTTTCTAGTAGACCATACTAAAGGCAGTTCAAATCCTGTCACCAGATTCATATTTATTTTTTCGCTTTTAACCTTTCACTGAAAGATCTGAATTTTTTATGATTTTGAGGAAAAGGCTGTCAAGACATTGTGGGCACAGAAGAAAATGCTGCTAGCCAGCATTTCCCCTTTTCCCACAGTGTTTTCTTCCATATCAGTGATAGAACTCATCATTGAAGCCAAATTGAATTTTTTGTTTGCAGATGCTTTGAACTTAATTGAGTCTTTAATTTTGCAATCTGGTAAAAAGAGTTCAGTCTGAAATTTTGCAGTGTGGTAAAAAGATAAAGGCTTGCAATTCGGACATGTCTAAAATTTGTCAGGCAAAGAATTAATTAGATAACCAATGTATTTGTGCTTTTTTGCTAAAGATATCTTTTTTTTTTTGTAAACATAGTCACTTTCATCATTCATTCATGTTTCAGAATTTGATTGTTTAATTTTTGTGGGATATACATGTATTCACTTCTCGGGTCTGTTAATTCAATTATGTTATTTCCAATAGATTCTTTGATATAAGCACATTCATAAAAAAAAGTCATAGAAAGATAGCACTGTTTTACTCTTTGCCCATTACTGTTGCAGTATGACCCCACTCAGTTTATCCCTTTACCTTACAATATAGAGTTTTAAGGACTTAAGGAGAAGGCTTTTGTAAACATTTCACACAATGTTTTCTATCCTGTCAAAGACCTTCCGTTCATTTTTTATTTTTTGGTCTGCAGAAACTCTCAGTTTGCACAAATCTAACATTTTGTCATCTGGTGAATAATTAAAGCATCATGACTGTAAGAAAAAAATTATCAGAAAGAGCAATTTTTGTGTTTGTTAAATGTTTTCTTGTCTATGGTATTTGAATAATTTTGATCTTGGTTGGCTACATGCTTAACCCTTTACCACACAACCCCAAGTTTTAACGACCCAAAGAAAGAGGCCTTTTGAAAACATTGTGGGAAAAGGAGAAAATGCTGGTAACCAGCATTTTCTCCTTTTCCCACAATGTTTTCTGTCCATTTACAGACAATTCTCACCACATGAGCCATATCTAATTTGTTGTCTGCAAATACTTTCAATTTGGACACGTGTAAAATTTTGTCATATGGTAAAGAGTGAAAGGTTACGAGTTGGAAACATAATGGATCATTAGCTGAAAGTTTTGTACCAGTATTTTCTCCTTTTCTTTTCCAAAAACATTTTCAGAAGTCTCCTCCCTTAAAGTTGGAAAACACATGTGACTGTTTGAGTAGATAGCTAAGTTTTCTATACTTTCTGCTGATAGCGCATTTTTTTTTTTTTTTGTAGAAGTATATGGCTGAAGCCCGAATGAAGTTACTGAGACAACCCAAGTTATCAGATTTAGCAGCTGGAGGTGTGACAGAAACTAACTGGAAATTTGTAGAAACCTTGCTCAAAGAATGTAAAATGAAGGTAGGTTGAAAATATGTCATTAGCTTGAGTTTCCTTTGTATCTAATTTTTAACTCACTGGAGCACAAAGAGCACAAGGACAAGCTATTGTGATTGGTCTTTGTCTGTCATCTATTTGTACTCCTTTTGTGAATTATTCTCGAAAACTGCTTTGACATTTTATAATATCTCTGAAGATATTTTCTGTAGACTTAGATAAGTTATTCACTATCTAAAGGGTAACCCATACAACAGGGGCAGATAACCATCAAAGTATTTTAAGACACAGTTATGTCTCTTTTTTGACAATTTTCACTGAAAATCAAGCAACTGCAGTCAGGTGTTTGCACCCATGTGCAGTGCTCTTGTTTCATTTATATTTTTGTGCTTAACTCTTTTCCAGAAGGTAATATTTTAAAACTTACTGAAATTGAAAGTATTTGCATGCAGATAGTAACAAATTGTGGTTCAAGAGATGCAATTTGTAGTTGAAAGAGTAGAAGCCATTGTAGGTAAAGTAGAAACTACTGCTTACCAGCATTTTCTCTTTTTCCTGCAAAGTTTTTTAACCCCCCTTCTTTCTTAAATTTTTTAAACTCGGGATTGTTTGGAAAAGAGTTAAGATTAATCCTAAGTCATATCTGATAAATTACTACATATTTTCTGTTTCAAATTGTTACCTATACCTTAGATAATTTTTCCCCCTGATTACTTTCCATGTCAACTAGACCAAAAGAATGTTGGTGGAGAAAATGGGTCAAGAGGCCATTGAACTGGGTCACAGTGAAGGGAACCGCACAGGGGTTGAAGAAAATACACTCATTGCCTCACTCTGCGATCTGTTAGAGAGAATCTGGAGTCATGGACTGCAGACAAAAAAGGTATGTACCCCGTATCTGTATTACTTAGAGGAAGAAGCCTTTTGGTTACCAGCATTTTTTCCTCTTCCCACAATGGTTTTAAAGCCCTCTTTTCCTAGGTCGTTAAAACTCAGGATTCTGTGGTAATGGCATAATACTCCTGATTCATGCTATTTCTTTAACAAATTTTCTTTTTTCTATGAAGAGTTTTTAACCTTTTCTCAGACAATCACGGGCCTTAACAACCATGAAGAGAATGGCTTTTCTTAAATATTTTGGAGGAAAAGAGAAATGTTGGTAACCAGGATTTTCTCCTTTCCCCATAGTGTTTTTGCTTTTTCAAAGACATGATCTATCGTTTTAGCCATATATAGCATGTTTACTGCAAAATTTGATATTTGAAATTCTGACAAGCCTATGAGTTTTTTTTTAATGCTTAGGCTGTTAAGCTCGACTCACAGAACATGTAGTCTGATCTTTTATCTACACTGTCCGATAATGAGATATATTTCCCCCCAAAAAAACCTTTGAAGTAGGAAAATTTTTTTTTATAATATGAGTTTGAAAGTTTCATTTCTTTTATTTAGCAGGATAAGGGTTTAAATCTGAGATCTGGTGAAGACTGATCTTTATAATGTTCAAAAGTCTACATTTGAAAGTGTATTTTGTGGAAGATTAAAGAAAAATTAAAGAAATACAGAGAATCAGAATTTTTTAAAAAGTCCCTGCTATGAAAGCTTTTTTTTTTAGTTTGGCTGTTTTCGAAGAGAACATGGCGGTATTGTTATAGCCTTGTTGTCATCTGTGTTGTTTTCTTTGTTGTCGTGCAAAAACTTTGACATTTTAATATGATATCCTAGTACTCAAGATGTTTATTTCACAGACTAGTTGTTTTATCAATAAATTAACAAAAAGAGGAACCCATACCACAGAGCTGGAAACACTCAAAATATTTATGACACACTTATACCCCTTTTCGGTTTGAAATTTTTACAGGAAATCAACCTGTTTCTAAAAGCAAATGCAGCCAAGCGTTGGCATCTGCATGCAGTGCTCTTGTTCTCTTCTGTAATATTGGCTATACTAATATAATAGAAATCCAAGATTTGCTACCATTCTTTACTATAGAGGAAACAAGTATTTACCCTGGCTACATGTATTTTAGGTTCTAACTTCTACAGATGTTGATTACCAGGTATTTGATACCACTTTGCACAATCAGTTCTTTTAAATCTAAAAAAATCCCTCCTTATAGATCATTTCTTGTTTTTCCTCCCATATAAAGCTGAAAAAAAATTTACCACCCCCCTTCAAAAGAAATCCTTCCCTGTAATAATTGCCCATGAGAAGAAATCTTTTGAAAACATAGGAGATGGAAAGATTATTGCAGCCTAGCATTTTCTCCTTTGCCCAAGATCCTTTCTACCCTTTCAAAGACAACATCTAATCATGTACCACATTTTATTTTTTGTCTGCAAAAGCTTTGAATATGACTGTGTCTTTGATATTGTCTTTTGGGAAGAGTAAAGTCATTTTAACTGTTTACCAAACGATGAAATTTTAATCTCAGCCATATTTTGATGATTTGCAGATGACATATTGAATGTAGGAATTCCCTTTAAAAGGATTGAAATATTGTGGGAAAAGGAGAAAACGCTGGTTTACAGCATTTTCTCCTTTTTAGCTCAGCTGAGCACGAAGTGCTCAAGGTGAGCTATTGTGATCGGTCAATGTCCGTCGTCCGTCTGTCCATCCGTCCGTTCACAATTACAAAAAAAATCTTCTCCTCCTAAACTAACAATCAGATTTCAATCAAACTTCACAGAAATGATCCTTAGGTCATGCTCTTTCAAAATACTTCAAAGAATTGAATTCCATGAAGAACTCTGGTTGCCATGGCAACTGAAAGAAAAAACTTTAAAAATCTTCTTGTCCCAAACTGTAAGGGCTAGAGCTTTCATATATGGCATGTAGCATCATCTAGTGGTCCTCTACCAAAATACTTCAAATTATGGCCCTAGTGTGGAAATTGGCCCTATGTTGTGGGTTCTCGGATTTCACATAGAGATAAAGAAGGAAATCTAAAAATCTTCTTGTCCCAAACCGTAAGGGCTAGAGCTTTCATATATGGCATGTAGCATCATCTAGTGACCCTCTGCCAAAATACTTCAAATTATGACCCTGGTGTTAAAAATTGGCCCTATGTTGTGGGGTCTCGGATTTCACATAGAGATAAAGGAGGAAATCTTTAAAAATCTTCTTGTCCCTAACCGTAAGGGCTAGAGCTTTCATATTTGGCATGTAGCATCATCTAGTGGCCCTCTACCAAAATACTTCAAATTATGGCCCTAGTGTTGAAAATGGCCCTATGTTGTGGGTTCTCAGATTTCACATAGAGATAAAGAAGGAAATCTTTAAAAATCTTCTTGCCCCAAACCGTAAGGGCTAGAGCTTTCATATATGGCATGTAGTATCATCTAGTGGCCCTCTACCAAAATACTTCAAATAATGGCCCTAGTGTGGAAATTACCCTATGTTGTGGGTCTCGGATTTCACATAGAGATAAAGAAGGAAATCTTTAAAAATCTTCTTGTCCCAAACCGTAAGGGCTAGAGCTTTCATATATGGCATGTAGCATCATCTAGTGACCCTCTACCAAAATACTTCAAATTATGACCCTGGTGTTAAAAATTGGCCCTATGTTGTGGGGTCTTGGATTTCACATAGAGATAAAGAAGGAAATCTTTAAAAATCTTCTTGTCCCAAACCGTAAGGGCTAGAGCTTTCATATTTGGCATGTAGCATCATCTAGTGGCCTTCTACCAAAACACTTAAAAATATGGCCCTGGTGTGAAAATTAGCCATATTTTGTTGGTCTCAGATTTCATATAGAGATAAAGAGGGAAATCTTTAAAAATCTTCTTGTCCCAAACCGTAAGGGCTAGAGCTTTCATATTTGGCATGTAGCATTATGGTGTTGAGTCTTCTTGCAAGTGGTTGTGGGAAAGAGGTTGATCACCATTATATCTTGAAAAGAGTCAGCTCAATACTGATCTGCTAAAATATTAATTAATTTCTTGAGCATCTCAGCAACAATTACAGTAAACTTTGCTTATTACTATATTGCTTAATACGATATATTGCTTATAATGACGTTAATCCCTTGGTCCCAACAGGGTCTCTTTTTACAAGAATATACATCAGTTAAAACGATATTCAGATAAAACGATATGATTTCTTCGGTCCCCTGAGTATCATTATAAGTGGAAGCCTATTTTGGGATGTCGCAGATGTCAAGCCGTACCAGGTATGTGCCACTATTGGGAAACACTGAGTCTTTTAACTGCTTTCTGCAATTATTGTCTAATTGTTGTCAACTTTTCATTTGCCTGTCTATCAAAAGGTCATTGCATATCTAATTTATTTTTGGACCTACTCTTAAAAAAGGTATAATCACAATATTAAGACTGAATATGAAGGCCATATCTGTGAATGATGGCTTATATGCAGAGCAAAAAACAAGAGGCAAGTGGCCATAACACTGACAGCTGAGTTGCATTTCAGGTGAGCGATTTAGGACCATCATGGTCCTCTTGTTCCCAGAATGTTTTCAAATTGCGTCTTACATGGGTCGTGAAAACTCAACATTGTTTGTTAAAGTGTCAGAAGGCGACCAAAGTCATTACGAAGCTTTCTAGAAATGGTAGTAAAATGTTCTGTTTTACAGAAGCTTTAGCATTACTAAGCAAGATGATATGATTTTAACTCTTACCTTGCCGCCAGTGTATGGCTTATCAGTTCTCCCAGTACCAGAAATTTACTACAGGCCAAAAATAGCCACTTGACCAATACACTATTTCAGTTAATGAGCTGATAACATCTAACATGTGGTGTGTATTGTGGATGTGATTATATAAATAGAAAGGCAGGATTTAGGCTTTACAGTGATGTAATTTTCTTCTCGTTATTTGTACTACACATAGATTACTGGCAACTTAATGTCAGATTAATGTACCAAAACAAACTTGTGTCTGACAGGGTTTTATCCATTATCATGTCATATTAAGTCCTAGTCAACATCTCTTTGGCTCATAGAAACCTGTATCATCATATAACTGACATAAATGCAAAACAACTGTGGTGGAATTAAGACATTTTGGCCCCTTTTCCAGCAAATTATTTCACAATTTGAGTTTCAACTTTTTACGATTTACACATTAGTTGAAAGAGTATGCCACTTTTCAGTACATATTTACATCAAGAATTTTGTGTGTTTGTGATAAAACATGTTAAACTGATAATGAAAAAAATGTCTGAGGGTTGTTAATCACCAGGTGAATCACATGTTTGCCCTGGTTCAGTGGTAAACATCATTTTCATTGAATCTGTATCATCCTTTCCCCACCCACTCTCAGTTTCAGGTAAACAGTCTACTTCATTCACAGATTGCTTCAAATCTTCATTGCATGACATGACAACTTTTTGAAAAAAATTATCTTTATCATTCTCTGAATCACATCAATCCAACTTGTGCCCATTTGCAGAATTGTTAATGCCAAAAATCATCTCTAAACCCCCCTTCACATTCATCCTTCCCACCGCCATGTTTTCGCAATGAATAATTGTGCATTGATGTTGGAAAATATTTTTGTTTATTGAAGAGGTCTTGGTGGTATTTATAGATAGGATCAAGTGAGAACATTTCTGTAACAGATGAGTGGTAAATTTCCATTCATACATTTACATATTTACTCAGACTGTGGCTAGTTTTGCACTCAGTCCTGAAAATGTAAATATATGTGATTGGCACTCAGTGTGAGACTGAGTAAAAGTGTAAATATATGTGATTGGCACAGTAAGGGTTAATGGTTTTTACTCCAACTAAGTTTTGTAATTCATGTTAATGTTGCTACCATGTTAGGTCCTTCACTTACATTCCATTACACCCCAAGGGAGATTTGACTGCCAAAGTGTCAGTTTTTATCAATATTTATGAGCCCCAAGAGTGACTGTTCAAATAATCAAAAGTTGTGTAACAGTTGAAAACTCTAGTACAGCTTAGACATAGATTGGGGATTTTGTTACTAAAATTTGGGTATTTGTTGCTAGATTTGGTTTAGGAAAATCCTTAGGTATGAGTAATTCGTAACATGTCAGTTCATTGGTCAACGGTCCATAAAATGTAACTGTGGAACCAATGAAATGTTTCATTAATCATTCATGTGAACATGTTTTGTCAATCACATATTGTTGGATTTGTTGATAAAAAGATTTGGGCTTTTGATACTAAATTTAGACATGGAAAATCCTATGGGGTAAGTAATTTGTATCAATAATTCATTGATGGAAAATGCCATAAATTGTCAAAATGGAAGCTTTGATATGCTTCTCATAATTCATGAGAACACCTTGTTAACGAAATCGTTCTTGGATGAAGTTACTGTAAATGACAATATGTTTCTGATTGTGCAAACTGGTTTTCAGGTGACAGTAATAAAGAAGAAAGACACAACCTTTTCATAAGCCATATATACACAGAAAACATTTATATATCAAACAGATTTGTGGGGAGGTTTTGGCTTTATGTAAACTTAAGTGCTTTTCTAATTTCAAAGAAGTGTAGGACAGTTTGCATTAACCATGTACCAGACAATCCCTTGTTGTAATGACCCTAGGGAAAAAGGCTTTTGACTATTTACCAAACAACAAAACTTGAGAATAGTCATTACAGACGACAAAATAAATGTGACTCAAAAATTGAAATTTGATTTTGAAAGGATAGAAGACATTGTGGGAAAATGAGAAAATGCTGGTTACCAGCATTTTCTCCTTTTCCCACAATGTTTTTAAAATTTTTCTTTCTCAGGGTCGTGTAAAATTGGGATTTTGTGGTAAAGGGTTAAAACACAGACATGTCTTACCATTTGAGCCTCATTGAATGTTTCATCATTCAGCGAAAGCTTTGAAGTTGGACAAGTATGATATTTTATCATTTAGTAAAGAGATCGAAACAAGAAGTCTAATATTGTTGATCTTCAGTGTTTTATATTATACTGGCCTTGCTTTTTTCGATTTTTCCAACAAACTGCAATTGCATTTTTATGTATATAGACTGTATAAAAAGATTAACTACGGAAATGTCTTTCCTAATCATTTTTTACTTGATAAATAAAAAAGCTATGAGACCAAGGATGTTTTCTCCCGTCTGATATGTACATGTTTCCCCTCTGCCACAGTAAGACAGGCTTCTGTAAAATATATTGTAAACCCTTTACCAAACAACCCTATCTTTTAGTAACTTTGGAGAATACAGCTTTTGAAAACATTGCTTGTTTAAGTCTTTATAAAACAACAAAAATTTTGATCAGACAAAATTGAAAGCATTTGCAGGTGACAAAATAAATGTGACTCACAAATTGAAGTTTGTTTTGGGAAGGGTAGAAAACAATGTGGGAAAAGGAGAAAATGCTGGTTATCAGCATTTTCTCTGTTTCCCACAATGTTTTCAAAAGCCTTCTCTGTTAGGGATGTTAAACCTCGAGATTGTATGGTAAAGGGTTAAACCAGCATTTATCATTTTTTCAACAGTGTCTGCTACCTTTTTCAGAGACAAATCCCATCATTTTAGCCATGTTTAGGATGAATCCAAAATTTTATTGTTCATAACAGTGAATGATTTCTGTTAAAAACTTAACTGTTTATTGTCAGGTTTGACCCAAATTTGGCGTGTGTCTGTATATCTATGAGATTTAAGTTTGTTTTGATACAAGTCAAAACATCTTTTTTTTTTTTTTGTTATAGGATTTTAAAAATTGTTACGTTCATGGTTCCATCAAATACCTTCCACTATTTATCAGTTTCTTTCCCTGTAACTAAATAAAAGTATAAGATATGACATACATGTAGTTGGCATTTGTGATGGAAGTTTATTATTCAAGTCTAGAGAAAGTTATTGTGTGAGCCCATGGCAATATTACATTTTTGCTAAATGAACCCAATAAAATTTAATCTCAGGAAGTACCAACAAAATTAATGTCAGATTCTTTTTATCACATACATGCAATTGTATGTCATGATTAACAGAATAATTAGATCTTCATGCAAAACAGCATATTCATGAATTAGACAAAATTACTGCTTGAAGAAGAGCACTACTTTAACATAAGTCTATGTTTGAGGTCAAAAAAATTTGTAAGGGGTTGACATATAAATGGTGAATTTTGACTTAAAAAATAAAACAAAACTTAGCTGTTCCAGGCCCCTCAATTTTGACAGTTGAATTAATCAGGAAATTTGTGTCAGACTGGTTTTAGAGTATTGAAAGGAAGAGAAGGCTTTTACATATGACAGAACATAATGCTCCTATGAAGCCACAAAATCTCATTTGGAGTGTGTGTAAGATAAAAAAAAATTCTGTCAGCTATTTTATGCTCAAAATATAAGAAGTTGTGTGAGAAAAAGACAGTTTGTTATTGTTATTGTTTTTTTTTTTTTTTTTTCAGGGAAAATCTGCTCTCTGGTCCCACCTTCAAAACTTTGTGGAGATAGAAGAAGGGCATGAAGCTGGGAAGCAGGTGGACCCAAACCTGCTCTCCCCAGGTAATAGAATGGATTGTCACGGTTAGCATTTAATATATACAATCTCATTTCTCTCTACCTTGATGTCTTAGATTATCTCATATTGCAATGTGTTTCATTTAAGCCTTTAAGAAACACTCCCTTATTTTTTAGCAACCCTGGTCAAGAAAGTTTATTGAAAACAAAATGGAAAAAAGGGAAATACTGGAACCAGCATTTTCTCTGTTTCCTACACTGCTTCCTACCCTTTTAACCCTTTACCACACAATCCTGACTTTGACAACCCTGAGAAAGAAGCTTTTTGAAAACATTGTGGGAAAAGGAGAAAATGCTGGTAACCAGCATTTTCTCCTTTTCCCACAATGTTTTTTAACCTTTCAGAAACAAATGCAATCATTTAAGCCACATTTAGTTTGTCGTCTGCAAATGCTTTCAATTTGGACCAGTCTAAAATTTCGTCGTTTGGTAAATAGTTACGAACAAATCCCATCTTTATAGCCTGATATAACATTTCATCTGCATTTGCTTTCTATCAATACAAGTCTAGATATTTGATTTGGTAAAGATATAAATTTGAATGTGATCCATAGCAAGATGAGTCAAACCATTGTTAACTCTTTCCTGATGACAAAATTTTAGACTCATCTAAATTGAAAGTATTTGCTGTTAACAAATTGAATAAGGCTCAAGGATTGTGATTTGTCTTTGAAACAGTAGAAAATATTGTTGGAAAGGAGAAAATGCTGGTTTCCAGCATTTTCCTTTTTTCCCACAGTTATTCAAAAAGTATATTTACCCATGGTTGTTAAATCACAAGACTTTCTTTAGGGCTGGCAATGCTTCTCTCAAATTATTTTCAGCTCTACTGGCCAAGTGAGCTCATGTGATGACTGTGTGTTATGTCATGGGATTCCGTGCCTCTTTTGTTTTAGTGGAAAAGGAGTGGTTCTTGCCCTCATTTAACATGGAAGTTACATCCTGCAGATATTGTCTCCTGTTGCTTTTAACAATCCTTGAAAGTTGGTTTTCATATTTTTGGTAAACAAACACTTCAAACCTCTTCCTGTTCTGTTTTCCACAAATCCATGCTGCTTATATTTCTTAATGATACTCTGGTTGGTAGGCCTTGGTATTTTGAGCATTTCTGCCAATTTATACTGAGGATGGCCTTCTTGGTGACATTTTACAATCAGATGCCTGATATCACTATTGATTTCTGTCCATTTGGTATCCATGTTTTCATTCTATTTGTGTTTCATTTCCAATAACCATAGCATCATCAGAAAATGTTATGACATCATCAGCATTGAAGTAGCTTTCACAAGATTCTCACATTATAACTTTCCAATATTGTGTATATTTAGAACATATTGGAGGGCAAATAACTAAAACGAGTTTTGATTGTGTGTGGATGAACAATTATGTCCCTTGGCTGTAGCTACTAAGTGCTCGACTTGTTTATAAATCATAACAAACTATATTGAAGCTTATAATGATCAAGGGAAATAACCCCTGTTTTGCCATTACAGATAATTTGTAACCATTTATCACTGCAAAACCCAGTATCTTGGTCACAAACATACAGGACTTGAAATCATAGGTTGGAGGTTGGATTCCTCAGACTGGCTAATTTCTTCCTGATAATTAATGATCTTCAGTAGAAGAGAATTCATTCTTCTCTTGTGGCTGAACTTTTTTTTTTTTGGACATAGTTTATGCGGGAAAGCAGCCTATTATTTGGAAAGAATCTAGCGAGAAAATCTGGTAAGAAAACGAAAGGAAAGCATACATAGGTGCACTGGTAGCCTTGATATAACTTGATGCAATACAGACTCTTTACAGTTTAATGTTTCTGTTGATGCCTATTATGTCTATGGCACATTTATGTATAAGGCAGTTGAGTGATTCAGGGCCATCATGGCCCTCTTGTTTTTGCATTGTTCTGTAAATTATTCTGTAAAGTATTTTGTCATAAGTTGGGAAAACTACAAACTTAGAGAGTTTAAAGATGTTCATTTTATTTACATTTCATGTTTAACCCTAAACCGGACATTCTTGCATGTTAACTACCCTCAAGAAAACATTATTGGAAAAGGAGAAAACAGTCGTAACCAGCACTTTCTCTTTAACCTACAATGTTTTCTATACTTTCCTAGACATTTCGCATCATTTAAGCACTGTTTCATCTGTCACCTGCAAATGCTCTTAACCCTTAAAGCGCCAAATTAACCCAAGGGACTTCTTCATCCTGGAATAAAATCATGCTGATTACAAATTCATGGCTTCCTTTTGTCTGTAGTGTTTTAACAAAGCGGACAGTGTAGATCAAAGATCAGACTGCATGTTTTGTGCAATCTGATCTTGATCTGCACTGGCCGCAAAGGCATCTATATTAGTGAAAGGCGCTTTAAGGGTTTAATGTGCAGTACTGAATAGGCTTAATTATTTTTTGTAGTAAGGAGCTAAAATGGCAAACACTGAAATGGAGAAATGAGCATACCATATTTAGTCAGTAAACTGGTGATGAAACCCAGAAAAGACATGAAAGTTTTAGTTAGCTGTTACATTGCTACTGATTATTAGGTCGGCTGTCTTGGAAGAAAACGTCAAGGTAGTGTCATAGCCCTGGTGTCACCTGAGTCATCATGCAAAAACTTGCCATTTTACGACTTGGAATTTTCCAAAATCCATGACATTTTATAATATCTCTGTTAACACTGAAGATATTTACACAAACCGGGACAAGTTGTTAACTATTAAAAGGGGAACCCATACAGCAAGGGCAGATAACCATTAAAGCATTTTGACACAGTTGTGCCCTACCTAAAATTTTCACTGAAAATCAGGCAACTGCAGCCGAGCTTTGGCATGTGCATCCGGTGCTATTGTATAAAATGAAATTGACCTGTTGCTCATCAAGTTATGTGTACAGTTGTAAAATCTCAAGAGTCAAAATCAAAACATTACAATTAATTGAAAGTCATTCCAAGTATTCCTTAGCCTTTAGAAATATTGATAAGCCAAGAATCAATTTTGTTGTGTAATTGCAGCATTGCTCAAGTAAACAAAGTGTCAGTCACTTAGCTTACATACATGTCTGTGTATAAATTTCAGTTGTACAATGTGATAAGGATAATAAAGGCAATGTAGACATGTATAAGTGGATGTGGACCAATGTTGGTATGCTCTTTATTGTAGGCATTTATTTCTGTTTTGTTAGAGATTAGAAGTCATTACCTAATGATCTCATGTTGTAATTTAATGCTTGAGTCCTTAACCTACTACAAAACTATAGACTTGTCCAAATTCAAAGTATTTGCAAACTTTACTCAAAATATGAAATCTGTTAATTATAGGATAGAAGACATTGTTCGAAAAGGGGAAATGCTGGTTACCAACATTTTGTCCTTTTCCCACAATGTTTTCAGGGTGGTTAAAAGTCGTGATTGCTGGTGAAGAGTG
This sequence comes from Tridacna gigas, assembly GCA_945859785.2. Classification (NCBI taxonomy): domain Eukaryota; kingdom Metazoa; phylum Mollusca; class Bivalvia; order Cardiida; family Cardiidae; genus Tridacna; species Tridacna gigas. Next base: position 36,672,517 of record OX244031.2, on the reverse strand, counting down.
AAAGACTTTTGAAAACATCCCAGGAAAAGGAGATTATACTGGTAATTGGTATTTTACCCTTTTTTTTTTTCTACAATGTATTCCTCTCAAAAGTTGTCTTTAAAATGCTTCTGATATTAACTCTTAAAGTGCTGAACCAAGCTCTAGTTGCTGTTGCTTACAGTACAGATCAAGATCAGCACTTGGATCTACACTGTCTGCTACTGCATTGCATATTCTAGCCAAAATAACTTTGAAATATCAGTATTTAGGCTGTTTTTTTTTTTTTTTTTTATAATTATTATTGACAAGGTACATTTCAATAAATAAGCACTTAAACACTTACCGGTATTTGAATTCTACTGCAGCATTAGTTTTTTTTGACTCATCTGAACAGTTTTTGTTCGAGGTAAGCCTTTGTGACCATTCTGTGTCTCATGTGTCACTATGGTTAACAAGTAGGTCACTAGGTCAAAGGAAAATCAAAAAACACCTTGTGGGCACTCAGGAGACAACATTTATGTACAGTGCTAATGAAAATAATGGTCAGAATGTTTGTCTTGATTATATCTCAAATGAAATAAAGAAGTGGTTGTTTGGTCAAAAAGTAGGTCACAAGGTCACAGCACTTAGAAAGAACAAAGAAAAAGACTTTTTTGTATCCTTAGAGGTTACATTTGCTTGGTTATAATGTCTTTCTTGATGATATCTGAGAGTAGATGTCAATTAAATGGTATACTTGCCACACAATACATATACACAATGTCATATTTGAAACTTGGTGGGACTTTTGGTCATAAAAACACCTTATTTTGAACTTAGCATTTTTCTAACAAACTACTTATGATCAGATGAGTGATCTAGGGCCATCATGACATTTTGTTTGAGAGACAGATTGAAACATGGTGACTAAATGAAAGCAGATAAAATGAGGTGATAAGGAATACCTTAAGTAATAGCCCTCCTTACATAGCTTTGTCAGAAAACTAGTTTGAAAAAAGCATTTAGTTTCTTTTGCATTTGAATATATAAGCACAGTGCTGTTTGTTTTACTGCAACATGTAACTTGTTTTTGTGTTGTGTTTACTCTCATCTTTTATGTCTGTTCCTGGCTGCTTTAGTAACTCTTTACCAAACAACAAAAATGTAGACTTGTCTAAGTTGAAAGTATTTGCAGAGGAAAATTTAAATGTGGCTCAATTCATGGAATTTGTCTTTGATAGGGTAGCAAATATTATGGGAAAAGGAGAAAATGCTGGTTACCAGCATTTTGTGCTTTTCCCTTAATGTTTTCAAAAGGCTTCTTCCTCAGGGTTGTTAAAAGTTGGGACTGTGTGGTAAAGGGTTAAATCTTTCTATAACATGAATACTTTTACCTTTAGAAACACTTTCAACAGATTTATGTGATAAAATTTTGAAATCAATTAGAATGTGTGTAATTTACAAGTTTCCCTTATATATCCATGCATATTACATGTATATTGATATTTTGTTGATCTAGTTCCTCTTTATTTAACCTCAACACAACATGTACATTGAGAGCTTTTAGGATGGGTCATTGTTGGTTGTTGCAGTTGTCAAACACACAAATTACATTTTTTGCTCCCATACCACTGGAACAATTTAGATTTAACTCCACACAAATTATTCTTGGATGGTTCCATTTCAAAGTTTTGATAATGGTTCCAGTCTGGAGTATATGGTCAAAGGGGCTTATGTAAATTCTTAACATAAACAGTTTTAGATTTTCTCAGCAGAGATTATCAGGCTGACTATAATTGAATTTCATACTCAACAGCCTAGCTTGTAGGGTAATAAAAGTTAAAACAGTAAAAAATCAATTGGGTCATGTGACCAGTATGGTATCAAATATAAATACAACATCCTGCAAAGCTTGACAGTCACTCTACAGGGTAGTACATTAAGACATATCTCCAATGTTCCTGCCTGTTTCCAATCAGATATGACGCATATCATGTGATGGCAGGATTCTTGTGGTTTATTCGGATTGTCGTTAGGCTAGGCAGAGCAGAGATCCAGCCTAGCTCTGGTGAAACCCTAGAAAGATATGAACATGTGAGCTGGCACCATATGCCCTAAGAACAGTTAAAAGCAGTGTCAGAAAGACTTGAAATAATTGTATGCAAGCAAAGGCAATGTAAAACAGTTTTTTGTACGAAATATATGAGCCATGCTCTGGCAAAAAGAGATTTAATACATCTCCGAGATGCATTATACCAAGCAAATTATCACATAATGATATATAGATCCAGCAAGTCTGTTTTGTCTAACAACTGTCTGAATTTGGAGCTAGAATGGTCTTTGGACATACAAGAAACTTACCAAAAGGAAAAACTTTGACCCAAGTTAGTCTGCGCAGACTGCACAGGCTGACATGGGTAGATAGTTTTTGCAGATGTATTAAGCCCCCTTTTCACAGAGTAAGACTCATATGTATGTTACTTGGTTAAATGTATATTTATATCCACATATGTATGATTTAACAGCTGTGAGGCACAGAGAAAAACGAGCAAGTTTGCCTCTTGATTTAACATCGTTTGCTGACCTCTATGTGACCTTGTGCAGTAAGTCGTAGAAACAAAACTGTATATTAAGTTGTATACTAATTGGGTGAATTAACAAGTTATCAGTTAGTTTTCGTTATCTCCAATATTTTAGATGGAAACATTTATACATATACTAAAGCATGCATAACATAGAAAAAAAAAGATATTATGATCCATATATCATTATGTTTTATACTGACTAAAATGATTTGAGTCGTGTGCTGTGAAAAGGAAATTTAATGTATCTTGCATCTGCAAAAAGTACCTACCCAGTTCAGCCTGCAAATGCTGACCAGGGTTGAAACTTTTTTCTGCATGTCCAAGGACCATTCTACCTCATGATTCAGATGGTTGTGACACAGAATGGATTTTATGGATCCATAGGGGTCTTGCATGGCTCAGTGGTAATTAAAATTCGGGATGGTTTAGTAAAGGGTTAAACCCCCTTTTCCCAAAGCATGGCACATTTTATTATATTCTTCAAAATTTTGACACAATGCTTTTTCAGAGAACCTTGTCAAGATCAGATTACATGGAACATGCTGTCAGATTTTAGGCCTGTACCTAGGTTTTATTTGGTGCACTTTTTTTGTGTGTTTTATGCACAGAAAAGGGAAAGGACTCTCAGATTAATTGAGACTGTCCTTTTGGACAAAATTTCAATCAAGTGTATCTGTGGTACAGAAAAGTATAGTAGAAATGCCTTTGATCTAATTTGAGGAATATTATGATTGATGCAAATTCTTAGGGAAAGTTAACGAAGTTTCACAACTTTCTTTGACTGCCAACCTGCAGGTATATCACTCTTGTCCAATCATTTTTATATGTCTTCATTTTCTCTCTGCCTGATGTAGAAAAAGATTATTATCAAATCAGATGAATTCATCCAATAGGTTTCTTTGATTTAAGGTACAAATTTATTTCATCTGGTTATATATGTAATACATTTTAAAGAACATTTAAAAAACAATCTCACAAATCATAGTGGACTTGAAAATATCTTTTGTTTGTTTGAATATTATTCCTAGTAACATGTTTCTACTGAAGTTTAAGATCAGTGATGACGTAGAAAGTGTGTGTAAATTTGTTAACAGAGGGCTGCATGAGTTTTTCAAATTGAATACTGGTATGAGCAAGACACCAATTATTCAAACCTTTTTCATTTGCAAGCCTGATTACCAATAATGAGGCCTGGCAATTCTTTAGTGGGACTTGTGAAAAACAAACACAACTGATTCACAAGGGCTCTCAAATCGACCCCTTAATCAGCAATAATTGATAGCTAATTAATTTGCAATACCTTCAATTATCAATTAAGTGTCAAACAAAATCGGGATTTTTCACACCAAAACTGGTCACTCTGTTTACGCATTTCAGTTTGATGTGTATACAAGTTTACACCCTCATCGACTTGTTAATCAGACATCTAATTGGCAGACGATCAAAAGTTAAAGATAGATATCGGTCTTATCATTCCAGAAGCTAAATGTATTGATATAACCTTAAAATTGATGATACTTGCATTGCATGCAAATATAACTGACACCCGTTGCTAGGTAAAGGAAACAAACATTTCCATGCATATTTTAAGTGCTCAAGGTGAGCTTTTGTGATCTCGCTGTGTCCGGCATCTGTCGTGCATCGTCTGTCGTGCGTCATCCAGGCGTCAACAATTACATTGTGTGCACTCTTGAGGCTACATTTTTAATCATACACTCATGAAACTTGTTCAGAATGTTTGTCTTGATAATATCTCGGACAAGTTCAAAAGTGGGTCATGTCGGGTTAAAAAAGTAGGTCACTAGGCTAAATCTAAGAAAAACCTTTTGTGCACTCTAGAGGCCATATTTTCAGCCTGATACTCTTGAATCTTAGAATGTTTGTCTTGATAATATCTTGGACACCATCAAAAATGGGTCATGTCCAGTCAAAAATAGGTCACTGGGCCAAATCTCAGAAAAACCTTATGTGCGTGCACTCTAGAGGCCACATTTTCAGCCTGAAACACATGAAAGTTGGTCAGAATGTTTATCTTGATAATATCTAGGACAAGTTCCAAATTTGGTCAAAAAGTAGGTCACTGGGCTAAATCGTAGAAAAATCTTGTGTGCACTCTAGAGGCCACATTTTCTGCTTGATTCTCGTGAAACTTGGTCAGAAAGTTTGCCTTTATGATATCTTGGATTAGTTTCAAAGTGGGTCACATCTGGTCAAAAAGTAGGTTACTTGACCAAATCTTAGAAAAACCTTGTGTGCACCATAGGGGCCACTGATTCACTCTGATACTCATGAAACTTGATCAGAATGTTTGTTTTAATGATATCTTGTACAAGTTTTGAATTTAGTCAAATTGGTTCAAAAAGTAGGTCACCTACACTCATGTGTTTTACATCATTAAAACTAGGATCTCTTCAGCTTTATTAACTGTAGATGACTTTACTTAGGTGAGCGCTTTAGGGCCAGTGGCCCTCTTGTTTTAATATTCACTTGTATATTACCCCACTATCTATTAGTATCCAGCCTATCAACATGTATGTTGATAACACAAAACATTTACCTCTCAGTGCTGACTTATACCTGAAAATATTACTCTTGGTTTAATACATGAGTCCATGTAAAAACATTATGGCCCAAGGAGATATGCACATGATTAGCAGTTCCCCTTTTGCCATTATGTTTTGAAGAGTGGTCAGGAAGAGGTGAAAATGTGTTAGAGTCCCGGAATGTCAATTTTATTTAAGTCTTGACTGGATGAAAAAATTTTAGAATTGCCAATATCAAAAGCACTTTGCATATGACAAATTACATGTGGTTCAAATTACCTAACCTCTCCTAGATAATGTTAAAAACATTGTAAGAAAAGGAGAGAATTCATGAATACTCATGTAGTAAAAGCAAGGAATTGTTTGGTAAAGGTTAACTCTTTACCAAAGGATGAAATTTTAGACTTGGCAAAATTGAAAGCATTTGCATGTGACAAATCAAGTGTTGCTGAAATTATGGTAATTGTCTCTGAAAGTGTAGAAAACCTTGTGGGAAAAGGAGAAAATGCTGGTTACCAACATTTTCTCCTTTTCCCACAAGGTTTTCAAAAGGTTAATTTCTCAGGGTTGTTAAAACTCATAATTGTGTGCTAAAGAGTTAAAGCCGTCTACAGGTAAAAATATGTTTTAATTTGATAAAACTCTAATAAGATCTGTATTCTTCTTCTTACTAACAGCCTTAGCATGGTGTATACTTCGCAGGAGATATCAAAGTATGATTGTAACATGGGGTAACACTGAATAAAAGCAGAAACCCTAAGAATGTGTACATGAATACTTCATACTGAAGAGAAAAATAGACAAAAAAAAAAATGGTAATAAAAACACGTTAACAGACTACGAATTGAAAGAACATTTACACCACAAACTCTTAACTTATACCAAACAACGAAATTTTAGTCTTGTCCAAATTGGAAGCATTTGAAGATGACAAATTGAATGTGGCTAAAATGACTGAATTTGTCTTTCATAGGGTAGAAAAAATTGTTGGAAAAGGAGAAAATGCTGGTTACCAGCATTTTCTCCTTTTCCAACAATGTTTTCAAAAGGCTTCTTCTTCAATTTGTTAAAACTCAGATTGTGTGGCAAAGGATTAAGTGCATCAAAAATATTTTGTTTCATTCTTTTTCCTGTGAGAAAGAGTGGTATTCTTCCCAAAGGATTTTACATGGTACATGTAGTGGGCATCCATTATGTTTTAAGTTCAGACATTGAAATATCACCATTATCTATATTTTATGAGGTTAGTTTCAAATGAGCCATGCTCTAAGGAAAGGGGGCTTAATGCATCTGCGAAAAATATTGACCCATGTCAGCCTGCACAGTCTGCGCAGGCTGACCTGGGCCGAAACTTTTCTCCATTGGTCAATTTTCTGCATGTCAAAGGACCAGTCTATGTCATGATTCAGTCGGTTGTTGGACAAAATGGAATTTATGGATCCATGATCATGTGATAACTTGCTTTGCATCATGCATCACGGAGGGGCATTAATCCTCCTTTTGCCAGAGCATAGCTTGAACGTAAATGCTGCAAATCTGATGCAGTTGTTACTGAGTACACATTCTTAGAAATCCTTTCATCAATTATTTCTTGTTGTTCACAATACTTTGGTTGTAGTAATTTCACTGGTGTCATGTTTTAATTTTGTTAGTGTGGTATATTAGATTATGGTCAGATTCTTAAATTTTGATGAATACATGTATTTTGCCAAATGAATGTGGGAAAAAAACTGAATCTTTTGTATTGTGGTTCTTTATCATATGCAGCTCTTTGATAAGAGTCAAACTAAAACAGAAGTATAATTATCTTTGCCTATATTTGTTTTTATCTTTGTTTGTATTTGGGAGTTTCATTGTGAGGTTTAATGTTCTGATGGCTTTTAGAAACAAGGCATAAAGAGCAATAGCTCAGAATGAGCAAATGTCTTTATTTGCCACAATGCAAATTCAAGGCTTTTGTTTAACCCTTTACCAGACAACAAAATTATAGCCTTGTCCAAATTGAAAGCATTTGCAGACGACAATTTCAATGTGGCTCAGATGGTGCAATTTTTCCTTGATCAGGTAGAGAACATTGTGGGAAAAGGAGAAAATGCTGGTTACCAGCATTTTCTCCTTTTCCCACAATGTTTTCAAAAGGCTTCTTTCCCAGGGGTGTCAAAAGGCATCATTGTGTGGTAAAGGGTTAAGTAAATATTTTTTTGCTTGTGCCATTGTCACCTATCTTTCTTTTAAAACATTGTTGCATGAGTTATGAATATTGTACATGTATTTGCTTATTGAATTCACAACCTAACAGATGACAAATTTTTTTTATCTGTACACATTGAAAGCATCTGCAACTGCAAATAGTTAAATGTGGCTTTGAAGACAGGATTTATCTGGGGTAGAGTAGAAAACATTGCGGGGGGAAAAAAAGAGAAAAATGCTGGTTACCAGGATTTTTTTTTTCCCCACAATGTTTTCACATATCTAATTTCCATGGTTATAAGAATGGGGACTGCTTGGTAAAGGACTGACACACAGACCATTGTGAGGCCATCCACATTCTAGGAGGTAAAAGTGATACATAGGAGAGGAAATATGTTGCAAGTTTTGGAAAACATGATTAGAAATTGAATGCATACGTGCCACAAGTATCGTACTTGCTCCTTTGACCTTTATGTTTTAAAAGATATTAGTTACAGACATGTATCGAGAAGTATTTTGTATCTTTATATGATAAATGAAATATTTTAAATTTCAATTTACATGTATTTTAGCTTTGAAAACTTGTTTCAGTTAAATAGCAGTTTTAGAAATCATCCTTGGAAACCACTGTAGTGATTCCTCTTATGCCTTTATATTTCACTTAGATTAAAGGTTCAACATACTTGACACTTAGATTAAAGGTTCCAGATATTTGATTTGCCAGGCTGTGCTGCCAAGAATATTTCACAAAACAGCTGGCAATATAGGACCAAGATCAGATTGCACATTTTTTACAGTCTGATCTTGATCTCTGTCCACATAAGTCGCTAAAGTTGTGCTTGATGCTATTAACCCTTTAAGGGCCTGTCATGAATTCTGTTGCCTTTTTGTTCTTGTAGATCAAGATCAGACGGCACAAAAAAAATTTGCAGGCTGACCAATTTACACTTCGGGATTTTTGCATTTTGCCTTGCTGAGACATTCAGGATACAAGCAACCTTGAAATCACAATTACTGGTATCTTGGTCATACTTCTAGATTGAAAATATCTTTCAGGTTTATTTGACACTCTATGGGTTAAAGATCAGTTGTAGTCATAGGAAAATATTCCTTATTTTGTTCATTTTGTCATTCAGATTTGTCGTCCATTGCCGTGAATGAAGGAGAGAGATCAGTGAAGAAAGGTCACCGACGTACTGGTAGCCGCGGAAATATAGAGTTGCCTATATTAAAGTCATTACCTCGTACCCTAGCTTATGATATGAAGTAAGATATTGAGTAATTATGGTTCAAACATGAGAACCTTGATAATTGATTAGCCTTTCATTACACAAGTTATCTTTAATCTGCTGCACAGAATGGAACAAACAGATAAAGCATGAGGTCTATTTTGGAGATACACAAATCATTATAGTACAACTGTTAACCCTTATCCTGCTAAATAATTTTAATGAAACTTCCAAGCCGATAGTAAAAACCTGAATAATGCTGTTTAAAATTTATTTTTTGGAGAAAAATACCTCCTTATCGGACAGTGTAGATCAAAGGTCAGACTGCACGTTTTGTGCAGACTGCACGTTTTGTGCAGTCTGATTTTGATCTACACTTTCCGCAAACGGTCAATATGGCGCGCTTAGCAGCTTAAGGGTTAGAATGTTGCACAAACCTGATTGGTCACTACTAATTTTAGCAGCTCGTCATTTTCAAAGCCATATGCTAGGTTTCATTGACCAATCATATTCATGTTGGTCAGTACATTTTATAGAAGCTTGGTTATTTCAAAGCCTTTTGCTAAGGTTCATTGACCAATCAGATTTGTATCTGATTGGTTATCACTATTTTTAGCACATGGTAGACATGTCAAAAGCCAATTGCATAGTTTTTTTTTTTTCTACCAATCAGGTTTATTCAGTCGTATGAATTTAGAATGCTTACTGAATACAGAACATGCTCTTCTTTTCGATTACAGTAAAGTGAAGCAAATGGGTGATATCAAGACAGATGTGGGCTACGCAAGGGCTTGGGTCAGACTATCCCTGGAGAAGAAAATGTTGTCTTCACACCTTAAAGAACTTCTGTCCGACTCTTATTTACTTAGGTAGGTACATCTTTCAACCTTTAGAGCGCCTTTCACAACTAAAGTTGCTTTTGCGGCCCATATAAATCAAGATCAGACTGCACAAAACATGAAGTCTGATCTTAGATCCAGAATGTTAGGTTTGCTAAAAAACTATAGACAAAAGCATACTTGCAAATGCACTTTGTTGTGTTTTATTTCAAGACTGGAAATGTCTGTTGTGTTTATTTTGAGCTCTAAGGGCCAGGTCTTTACAGGATGACACAATTTTAGTATCTTCTCCATTTTTTCATGTAATTACTTTCATTCTTCAAATGAGTCTGAAAATTACACAAAACTTGTTCCATATACCACAAATCATTGAATAAAACTTTTGAAAACCTTGTGGAAAAAGGAGAAAACATTGGTAACCCAAATTTTCTCCCTTCCCCACAATGTTTTCAAAAGGCCTCTTCCTCAGGGCCCTTATAACACAAGATTGTGTTGTAAAGGGTGAAACTTAGATACTTTAGTTGAATGTGTACTAATTGCCCTTTTTTTGTTTTCAGGAATTTATACAAGAGATATGCCTTTCTTAGGTGTGAAGATGAGAGAGAACAGTTTCTATACCATCTTTTGTCATTGAATGCTATGGATTATTTTTGTTTCACAAATTCTTTTACAAACACTGGTAAGGCATTCTTCATAACCCTTTACCACACCCTGCTGCATTTTAACAACCATGATAGAGAGGGCAATTCTAAATATTATTCTTAGTTTAAATTTTTAGACAATCTTTTTGATTGGCTGAGACAGGTTTTCTCTGCCAACAAGAAGCTTATTCTTGGAATTCAGATCATAGATAGAACTTAACAGTGATTTTTAATTCAATAAAGACCACGATCTCATTTCTATGTAGTCTGATCTTGATCTACTCTGTCAACAAAAAGTTAAGTTCCTCTAAGTTATCCTTCTTTTTCCTGAGTATTTAATCTTTGCATTAAAGCCTTTTGAAAATATTGTTGGAAAAAGGAGAAAGTGCTAGTAACCAGCATATTCTCCGTATAGCGACAATATTTTCTGCCCTATGAATGACAAACCTTCATTTTAGGACTGAATTTCAGCTGCCGTTTGCACATGCTTTTGATTTGGACATGTGTAAATGAGCCATGCTCTGTGAAAAGGGGGCTTAATGCAGCTGTGAAAAGTATCAACCCAGGTCAGCCTGCGCAGTCCCCACAGGCTGACCGTGGCCAAAACTTTTTGCTATCGGTCAATTTTCTGTAGTTCAAATGACCATTCTACCTTATGATAAGGTTGGTTGTTGGACATAAGGAATTTCAAGGATCCCTAACTATGTCATGTCTTGCTTTGTATAATGCATAATGGAGATGCATTAAGCCTCCTTTTGCCAGAGGGTGACTCAAGTTGTTTTGTTATCTAGTGATGAGTTGCTAACTTTATATTTCAGTAGTGCCATATAAAGTATTGATCTATCCTAGCCTGAAGTTTGGATGTACAACGACTAGTGCTGTTCCTTGGGTCAATTTCGCAGGGCATCTTGGGGAAACAGGGGTCATTGAGATCCCAAAGGGAATGCTTGAATTCTGTGTAGAGGTAAGAATTTCATTTCTTACCAGGATAAGCTAATACTGAATTAATCTATCACACTGTATAGATATACTTAGTGATTGCTAAAAGAATGAAATGAGCTTACACAATAAGGGAAAAAAACAACAAAGCATTGCAACTTCAAGGGTTTGCAAGAATATTTCACAAAGTAGCAGACAATGTAGATCCAAGCTCCAAATGGATGTTCTGTGCTGTCTGATCTAAATTAAGACTGTTCATAGTGGGCATTCTGATCTGACCAACTGGTATTTTACATACAAAAACAACTAAAGATGTGTTCAGCTCTTTGGAGGTTAATAGGGCAGGATTAATTTCCTAAAGGACCAATTGATGCAATTTTAACTTTCTACCAGATGCCAATATTTTTTACTTGTCCTATTGAAAGATTTTAAGTTAGCAATAAAAAAGTTAAATGTGACTCAAATGATTGACAAAATGTAGAAAACATTGTGGGAAAATGGAGAAAACTGTCCTTTTCCCACAGTGTTTTTAAGAGTCTTTTTCTCTAGGGTTATTATAACAATTGATTGTTTGGTAAAGGGTAAGGTTGTGTGTACACAAAATTTTGCTGGTGATTTATTGCTTGGAGCTTGATTTACATTTGATTCAATACTAAGTTGCTATACTATGTGTTAAGATAACATAGACTTGAAATGTAAATGTGTCGGTGTAAGTAAATCTTTTTTTAATAATTTTGATCAAGATAAAAGAGTCATCAATGTTCTTATTTTAGTTTGGCTGTTTTCAAAGAAATTGTCAAGGTATTGTTGTAGCCCTAGTGTCATATGCAGCGTCCTATTTTCTTCATCGTCATGCAAAAACTTTGACATTTTGTAATATCCCTGTAATTACTGAAGATGTTTATGTGAAACTTTGATAAGTTATAAACTCTCAAAAGAGAAGCCCATACAACTGGCGCAGGTACATTTTATGATGTCTTTGTAATTAATGAAGATAATTCACATCAAACTTAGACTAGTTGTTAACTATCAAAAGGGCACATATGCAACAGGGTCATCAAAATATTTTTGACACAGTTATGCCCCTTTTTTGACTTGGAATTTTCACTGAAAATTAAACACTTGCAGAGGAACGTTGGCTGGGCATGCGGTGCTCTTGTTTCTATTTGTAAGAAATGTATTTAGGGGTAATGGGCAATCAGCCTCTATATCCATCTGTAGACAATGGTGTTTTCATGTCATAAATACCTCTTTCAGTTTTAGTGTCTGTGAAACTTTCACAAGGACTTAAAAGAAACTTTAGAGGTGCAAGATCTAATTTTCATATGTCAGCGTTACAGTGTTCAAGAATCTCCTTTTGAACTTGAATAAACATTTATGTCTATAATGCCTGTTACCTTTTAACATCGGACAAGGGTTGCATCATATGGAATTTGTCATCAGATCGAATTGATAATATTTAAACATCCATGTAAGATCCTCTAGTATATAAACACTCGTATAAGATCTTCTAATGCATGGGAGATTGTCTGATACATGAAGACTTATGTAATATCTTCTAATACACATACATTTGTGTAAGATAATCTAATACACAGTCATGCAAATTTTCATCTAAAATCCTCTCATGCATAAAAAACTCATGTAAGAACCTCTACTACATTAACACTCATGTAAGATCATCTTAAACAAAGCAATCATGTAAATTCCTCTAATACATAAACACTCATGTAGGATCATTCAATACATACTCTTTTATGGAAGATCCAGTAATATATGAACACTCATAGATGATCCTCTAATACAAAAAAAAAAAAAAAACAACCTCATGTAGAATACTGTGAAATGTAAACACTCATGTAAAATCCTCTGATACATGAACACCATTGCAAAATTCTGTAATACATAAACATTCCTGTAAGATCTTTAAAAACATAAATACTCATTGATGATCTTCTAATACATAAACACTCATGTAAGATCCTCTACTACACTAATACTCATGTGAGATCCTGTAAAACATAAACACACTTGGATGATCCATGGATAATACGCAACACTTGAATGAAATTCTCTTATACATAAACACTCATGTAAGATCATCTAATACATAAACACTCATGTGAAATCCTCTTATGCCAAAACACTCATATTAAATTCTTTAATACATCAATAGTCATGTAAGATCTTCTTATGCATGAACAGTCATGTAAGACAATCTCCAATGTAAACTCTCATGGAAGATTCTCTATTTATACACAGAAGCCTGCAGGTTCCATTTGGACATCAGCATTGTCATAAGGATTACAGGATTTTCTTTCTTTTTCACAGCATAGAAACCTTGGTGTTTTAACTACGTTGAGACTAGGCCATGACAATAGTGGATTGACTCCAAAATGGCTGGTAGAGCATGTGCTGATAAGGAATGAGATTTCTGGTCATACTTACAAGTGAGTCTGTCTTCTGTCATCTAGCAAAAGAATCCTTTACCAAACGATTCCATGTTTTTAATGATCCTAATGATGAACGCTTTTTGAAAACATAGTGGGAAAAGGAGAAAATGCTGATAACTAGCATTTTCTCCTTGTCCCACAAAATTTTCTACACTTCAATATACTAATGCCATGATTTGAGCCTCATTGATTTTTTTCACATTCTAATGCTTTCAGTTTGGATGAGTGTAGAATTTTATCATGTGATAAAGAGTTAATAGATTTTCTAGTTTAACCTTTTACCACACAGTCTCGAGTTAAATGACATTGAAAGAAGAAGGCCTTTGAAAACATTGTGGAAAAAGGAGAAAATGCTGGTTACCAGCATTTTCTCCTTTTCTCACAATGTTTTCTACCCTATCAAAGGCAGAAGTCATCTTTTGAGCTAGCTTTAATTTGCTGTCTGCAAATGCTTTCAGTTTGGTCTTGCCTAAAATTCTGTCATTTGGTAAAGGGTTAAAGTTTATAGACAGCTAGATAAATGAAATGGGTATTTCTTCAGTGATTATAGACAAAGCAAAGTCATTGCTAATTTGTGAGTTATATGGTTAGAAAACCTCTGTAAATATTTACTTGTATGGAAGTGCAGACTGTAGTCAGAATTATGCTCGAGACTGTATCCAAAGACTTGTGAATTTGTCTGAGGCTTTTTACAGAATGTCTGTTTAACCCTTTACCGCACAGTGCCACCTTTTAACGACCCTGGGAACGAAACCGTTTGAAAGCATTGTTGGAAAATGCTGGTAACTGGCATTTTCTCCTTTTCCCACAATGTTTTCTACCCTATCAAAGAAAAAATGCACCATTTGAGCCACATTGAAATTGTCATCTGCAGTTGCTTTTAATTTGGAAAAGGCTAAAATTTTGTCATCTGGTAAAGGGTTAACAGAACTGTAGCAAATAACCATGAAAACGTAATTGTTAGATATTGGCAGTCAGCATGAATTGAGGTTAAATATATGAATACATGATTATATGTGAAAACATCGTGGCAAAAGGAGAAATGGCCTGTTTTATATCATTTATCATGTTACCACCTGTATTCATTAGGGTTTTTGTTATGACTGAAACTCAAGGGTCTTGGACCCCAAAGTACATATTTTCAAGAACAGAACCAAACTGTCAAGAGTCAATTCATTTAGAAAACCTTTCACACAAATTTGTGGCATATTGCATCATCTGTATGTAATTGTCAGAAAGATAAACAAACAAAAATGATTGTTACCTATCTGTATTGAACAGAATTATGAAGCTATGAACCATTCAAATAATAGAGAATAGATGGTTGGTGTCTTGGATGGGTTAAGTTTATCGGGCAAGGCGGAGGAATTTATCTGGTGAGCCGAAGGCGAACCGGATAAATTCCGGAGCCGAGCCCGATAAACTTAAACCATCCAAGACACCAACCGTCTATTCTATTTATCCTGTCACGCACTCTGAAAGAACAAACAAAACAAAAAACAAACATTGATATAAAGACCGTACCTCTTACTCAATATCTCATGGTACTGATACCATAAAATTCTGAAGCCGAGCCTGACAAACTTTCCTGGAATCAAAGACACTATGTTACTGTCTAATTCCCCAATCCACGACACTACTCTGTTTATCCTGTTTCTCATTTGTAATCAATCTTAAATCCGACTAGATAGAATATTTCGCTCGAAATTAAGGCACATATTGACATCTTTCTCACTAGGAAATAAACACACGAATGGCGAACTGTGTAAAGTGCTTTGGGTATGCAGCTGCAAAAATGACGTCATAAATTATATTGACTACATCATAAACGTGACGTAAAACCTTGGAAGAATGTTGTGGCGAAGAATTCTGTTTTATTTTAAATAGAAAGAAAAATCAAAATGTGCATCGAATCTTAAGCGATAATTTTACTTCAAAATATTGATTTCGTATCGCGGTACCTAAAAAAAGCAGTTCCGGCTGGTCACATGACCCACTAGCCTAATAAACCTTGATCACATGACCAACTGACATAATAAACCTAGTCACGTGGTCAAGTGACCGTATATCACCAAGTTTATATGACCCCTTGTTATACGGGATTTATAGAAGGTGACAGGATAAAAAAAGATATTTTGCTAAAGGTTTACATGTGGACGCTGGCTTGGTCGAGGTGTGGATGATGGAAGCATAGAGCGCCTCCTAGTGGCAGAGTTGTTACCACACAATGCTGACACAGAAGGTGAGATAAAGTCTGCTTTTTTCTTAAAAAGCTGGAGATTCTGATTTTGCAATAGAAAAATTAATACTCTTTATTCATGTTGATGAATTATTAATGTATATTAATCAGCCAGTTATGTCAAACATGGTCTTTCTGACTTATAATAAATTTTTCCCTCAATGTTTTCTTTGCAGTTTAAGAAAAATTATTTTCCTTGTCTTTGATTTTTTTTCCTGTTTCTGATACCTACTGTTTTGTAGTAAATCTAGAATGAGATTGCACAGTAAAAGATGAACCATACTATGTGAAAAGGGGGCTTAATAGATCTGCAAAAAGGATCCAGATTTTGCAATGACTTACCTTGTACAATGCATTATGAAACTCCCTCTTCCCAGAAGGTCACTCATATATGAGCCATACTATGTGAAAAGGGGGCTTAATAGATCTGCAGAAAGTATCGACCCAGGTCACCCTGCACAGTCGGCCCAGGCTGACCTGTTCTGAAACTTTTTGCTAACGGTCAATTTTCTGCATGTCCAAGGAGAAGTCTACCTCATGGTTCAATGGATTGTTAGGCAATGGACTTTATAGACCCATCATCATGTGATGACTTGCTCCGTATCATGTATCACAGAGATGCATTAAACCCCATTTTGCCAGAGCATGGCTCATGTATTTGCAAATTTTTCAGAACTGTCTTGTGCCAGCAGAACACCTCCGAGATCAGTATCACCAGTATCGCCTAGACGACCATCTGAACAGGGTTTGTTGTTATAACTCTTAATGTGAAAACACAACTTAACTCTTTACCATACAACAAAATTTTAGCCCAGTCCAAATTGAAAGCATTTGCAGATGACAAATAAAATGGGGTACAAACGACAGTATCTGATGTGATACATCTGATTAATCTCAAGATCTGGGTATTGCTAATTATTGCCACACATTCTGGGCGACCTGATACCGATTTGCACTGTTGGTAAGAGCAATATGAATTGCGATATGCTGAGGTTGTTGAAAACACTGTGGGAAAAGAAGAAAATGCTGGTTTTCTTCTTTAGGGTCTTTAAAACTCGGGATTGTGTGGTAAAGGGTTAAGTTACTTTTGCAATGTAAATGTGGATGAGACTGCATCAAAGGCTCAATAGTGGCCAAAAAGTGACAATGGGGGTGGTAAGCCTCAATTTAATTCAAATAATACTTTCTAAAAAGTATGGAAATTATTGTGAAGATGGCAAGCTGTTATTGTAAGGTCAGTTCAAGTGTTAGTCTCTGGTAGGAAGATCAATATTAAAGCTAGGTCAAAAATTGCCAGGTCATTCTATCTTTTGTTTACTTTTTACCAGGTTTTAAACTTCATTTTCCTGCCAGCAACTAACACTTGTAAAATAACAGATGGTCACCTTCACAATAATTTCCATACTTTTGAACTGTATGATTTAAGTTTAGATGCATTTGAACCCCAGGATTTTTTTTTTTTTACATTTGGCTGCTACTGTGACTTTAACCTCTATCATGCTAAATAAAAGAAATAAAACTTTCAGGTCAATAGTAAATACCCAGATTTTTCTATTTCAAAGGTATTTTTCGAGGAAAGATATTTTCATATCGGACAGTGTAGATCCAAGATCAGACTGCACATTCTGTGAAGTCTGATCTTGATCTACACTGTCTGCAAAAGTTCAGTGAGTCACGCTTAGTAGTCTAAGGGCTAATGAAATGTTTATTGAAATGATAAATGAATGAAGTTCTGTTCTATTACAAACATAATGCTGTTTGACAACTTAATAGGAGAGTGTGAAAGATTTCTGTTTCCAGTTAACCCATTACCATACAATCTTACATGTGAACAGTCCTGAACAAAGAGGTCTTTGAAGACATTTTGCATAAGTAGAAAATACTGATAACTAGAAGGCATAATTCAAGACTCATCTAAATCAAAAGCATTTGCAGACAACCCATTTAATATAATTTAAGTGGTGGGATTTTCCTTTTACAGGTGTGAAAACATTTTGAGAAATGGAGAAAATGTTTGGTAGCGGCATTTTCTCCCATTCCAACAGTGTTTTCAAAAACCTCAGGGTCGTATAACACAAGGTTTTTGCCTGTGTTTTGAGATTGTTTGATACTTTTAAATATGCTTTTTATTACACCTATATTTCTCTCTATTGAAAAGTATGTGCCATTTGCAGGGCATATCAGATTGTAAATTGCTGATAAGCTTAATAGGAATAATATAATTTGATGTGTATTACAGGTGGCCCCTCTGTAGCTGATATACAGGAAATGTTGGGACATTCTGTGAATCTTCTCATCAAACATTTCTATAGGTCAGAAAAGGAGGTGAGTTAGGCACATTGGCTGTCTATGCAAGGTACATGGTCATGTCATTCTGTAAAAGCATACAGGGTTCCTGTGTCTTTGTAGCCTAGTGGATTGATAAGGAAGGGAAGTCAAAGGTTGGAAGCATGGTAGCAGATAGATTCATTCTGAGGTGGTTGGTTGTTGAGCAGCCAGCTAACTAACCCTTTACCACACAATCTCAACTTTCAATGGCCCTAAGGAAGAAAGCTTTTGAAAATATTGTGGGAAAAGGAGAAAATGCTGGTAACCAGCATTTTCTCCTTTTCCCACAATGTTTTCTGCCCTATCAAAGAGAGACATCATCTGTGTAACACCTTTTAATTTGTCATCTGCAAATGCCTTCAATTTGGTCTGGTGCAGAATTTTGTCATTTTGCTAAGAATGAATTAATGTTTACCTTCCTATGGTACCTGATGCCTTTGCATAAAGTGCTAGGACTCTTAAAGTGAATGTCCCAACAGAAAGTGTCACATACATCAGACATGGGCTTGCTCTTTCAATTAAGGCAATGCTGTAATAAACAAGCACTTAACTTTACATCTGTTCTGTCATATTTGCATCTTAAGTTTAAGATTAAAGTCTAAAGGTAGAGAAAACTAGCTCAAGGTATTTTGGTTTGGAATAAGAGAAAAATGGTATGATTGAAGGTATCCTTCTTTCTTTTACTAACGATAGGTTGTATTAATTAGCCCCTCTACAAAATAATCCTTTGGTTTTATGATGGTGAGGAATTACACTGTCCAAAATATTGTGAGGAAAGAATATACTGGTTACCAGCATTTCTCCTTCTCCCATAATGTTATCAATCCATTTAAATACATTTCCCATAATTTTTCATCAAATAATGCCCTCAGTGTGGGATGAGTCTAAAATGAAGTCTGGTAAATTATTGGTAAAGAGGTAAATAAAGTACTGTTGCTGATTATACATGGGCCATGCTCTGACAAAAAGGGGCTTAATGCATCTCAGTAATGCATCATACCAAGCAAGACGCCACAAGATTATAAATCCATAAAATCCATTTTATCTATCAACTGACTGAATCCTGAGATAGATTGGTCCTTTGACATGCATAAGATTTACCAGTAGCAAAAAGTTTCGGCCCAGGTCAGCCTGCACAGACTGTGCAGGCTGACCTGGGTCGATACTTTTTGCAGATGCATTAAGCCCCCTTTCCACAGAGCATGGCTATATATATATATATATGTGTGTGTGTGTGTGTGTGTGTGTGTGTGTGTGTGTGTGTGTGTGTGACGCTCTGGGAAGAGGGAGTTTCATTATGCATTGTACAAGCAAGTGATTGCAAAATCTGGATCCTTTATGTAAAAAAAAAAAAACTGGTGGAATCATGAGGTTGAATGGTCCTTCGACTTCCAAAAAATTTAAAAGTTTCAAAAGTTTTGATTCAGGTCAACTTGTGCTGACCTGGGTTGATACTTTTTTGTTGCAGATAAATTAAACCCCTTTTTCACAAATCATGACTTGTATGATTGTTTTTTTTTTTTTCTCTCATATTTATATAAATAGAAAACAGTGAAAATAGCTTATGACCCTGTACATTAAGGTACTTTGAATAAGGGATATAGAGGGATTATGGCCCAGTGAAATAATCTAGTTCTTGTCATTTCTTCATACTGATTTGGACTTGATTACTTTCTTCCATTACAGAGAGGCAATCTGACATTTTTGCTGTGTGGAGAAAGAGGTTTAGTGCAGTGTATAGAACATATTTTCTTGTATGGATTTAGGTCTTCCAGGCTCTTTAGAAATAAATTCTACATTTGGGATTATTTAGGTTTGTTGTCTTTAGAATTTTTAGCCGACCTTAGCACAAAAATACTCAAGCTTTTGTGATTGTGCTGTGTCTAATGTCCGGGCATCAACAGTTACCTTACATGCACTCAAGAGGCCACATTTTCAGTCCAATGCTCATTAGAGTTGCTCAGAATGTTTGTCTTTATGACATCTTGTACTAGTTCGAAATTTTGAAATGGGTTATTTTGGGTCAAAAAGTAGGCCACTCATACAAATCTGAAAAACTTTGTTTGTAGTCTAGTTACTCTTGATGATATCTTGGATAAGTGTATAAATGGGTCTCCTTTGGTCAAAAAGGTCACTGGGACAATTTTTTAGGAAAACCATGTGTGCACTCTAGAGGCCACATTTGACAGTTTTATGAATCCAATATTACTTTACTCAGATGAGCTCATTTGGACCTTCATCTTTATCTATCTTTCTAAATTCATTGCGTATTTTAGCTTTACAGTGCTTATTTCTTAAAATAAATATATAAAGGAATAAATGAAATAGCTTTATCATGATGTTTTTGCCGAAAAATATTTTCTTTGTTGATCTTTTTATGTTTTTATTCTCTTCAAATGCTATTTGCCAGTAGCTCTTTTCGATCAGGAGTAACTTGAAGTTTGTGGTTGGATACTTTGGAAACAGCCCTGAATTTGCATAGTCACACCTTTTGTACTTACTTGAACTCTTTGAACTATGCCCTGGCAAAAGAGATCTTAATACATCTCTGTGATGTATTGAACCAAGGAAGCCATCACATACTTATGGATCCATAATAGCCACATTTTTTAATAACCGAGTCAATCATGAGGTAGACTGGTCCTTGGACATACAGAAAATTGATGAATAGCGAAAAGTTTCAGCTGGGTTGATACTTTTCGCAGATGCATTAAGCCCCCTTTTCACAGAGCATGGGCCATTTGTTTACTTAACATAACCCAACAACAAGATTTTGAAGTGGTCCAAATCGAAAGCACTTGCTGACAACTAAGTAAATGTTTCATGAATTATGGAATTCACTTCTGGAAAAGAAATCATACTGAGTGAAGGGCAAAATGCTGGCTACCAGCATTTTCTCAGTTCCGACAATGTTTTCATAATACTTTCTCCCGAGGATAGAGATTGCTTGGTAAAGAATTAATAGTACAAGGTTAAGTAATTTCTTTTTATTACTTTTTTCAGAGAGAGTTAAAAATCATCTTGAAGGTTTACAAGAAGGGGAGATAAGAATGCCTCAGTCTGCCTTGGAGAGAGCAGGTTTTTGGGCCTTCTCTGATCTTTTCAACAGAATAAATACAGCTGCGGAGTCAGTGGGCAAAGATGGAAAGTTTCAGATATTTGTATGTGTGGCTATTAGGTATGATTTATTCACTGTTAGTTTGGGCTGTTTTCAAAGAACATGTAGAGGTACAGCTGTAACCCTATTGTTGTCTGTTGCATCCTTGCTGTAGAACAAAAACGTTGACAGTTTCAAAATAAATACAGCTGCAGAGTCAGTTAGTAAAAATGGAAAGTTTCAGATATTTGTTTGTGTGGATATTGGGCATGATTTCTTTATTTTTAGCTTAGGCTGTTTGAATTTCTTCAGTTTTAGCTTGGGCTGCTTTTGAAAAAAAAAAAATGTTTAACCCTTTACTACATGGTGATATTTTAGACATTTGCATTTGCAGACAACAAAATAAATATGACCCAAAAATTAAAAATTGTGTTTGGAAGGACAGAAAACATTGTGGGAAAAGGAGAAAATGCTGGTTACCAGCATTTTCTCCTTTTCTTACAATGTTTTCAAAAGGTTACTTTCGCATGGTTGTTGAAAGGTGGCATTGTGCAGTAAAGGGTTAAGTATTGTTGTAACCCTGTTGTTGTCTGTGGCAGTGACACTGTCAAAAAAAATGGATATTTTTCTGATATCTCTGTCATTACTTAAGATATTTACCTCAATACCAGCAAATTGTGAACAGTCAAAAAGGGAACCCAAACCAGAAGAGTACCTTTAAAATAATTTGAGTGGCACTCTGGCAAAATGGAGCTTAATGCATCTCTTATATGCAGTATACCAAGCAGGTCATCATACAAATATGGATCCATAAAATTCATTTTGTCGAACAGTCGGCTGGATCATGAGGTAGACTTATCCTTTGATATGCAGAAAATTGACCAATAGCAAAAAGTGTCATCCCTTGTCAGAATACGCAGACTGCCCAGGCTGACCTGGGTCAATACTTTTTTTTTTGCAGATGCATTAAGCCCCCTTTTCACAGACCATGGCTCATTTTAATTGTTAATCCCTTTCCAACTTACGGCTTTAATTATACTGCAGCTGCTTGTGCATCCCCATCTGGTATTTTTTGTTATATTCTTTAGATGTAGAATTATGTGATATATTAATAATGTCTGGATAAAGCATCCACAGCCAAGCTTTGGTTCCAAAATGGTAGATAAATTTTGTACGATCATCTTGCAGAAACACTGATATTTTGTGATATTTCTGTCAATTAGGTAATTCTCATGGCAAGTCATTAAATCTCAAATGGGAAATCTTTATCAAATGGGCAGGTAACATTTCAAACATATTTGACCCAGTTATGCCCCCTTTTCAACTAAAAACTTTCTTTGAAACAGCAACTGCAACCAAGTGTTTGCATGCACATACAGTCCCCTTGTTTATACTGTAGACTTTAAGAAGGGGCAAGTCCCAACGAATTGCATACATTACCTATTGATCGAACTGGCAGTAAATTGTACTCACAGATCTCTGTGGGATAAGGCATGAATTCCAATTTCTATTTCAGAGATCACACTTTCCAGAAGTGGCTACCTATGATTGCTCAGAATGTGATAACAGCACAGATGTACGAAGAAAAATCAATCATGCGCAGTGGTGACCTGATAAAATCAGTGACCCGGATTCTGGACACTTTGAATGATTTCAAGATAGTGTTAGAGTCATCTCTAGTCAGGGGTTTAGATATTTAGTATTTACTTAAAGCCTAAAAATGTTTGTCATACATGAGTTGTTTTTGTATACAGTGTAGATCTAGATTAGACTGCATAGAACATGCAATCTGATCTTCAATCCACACTATCCAACTTCTGCAAGATATTAAAAAAAAAAAAAAGAAAAACCCTTGGGATGTGATTTTTTTTTTTCCCCCTGCTAGCCTCCCTTTGATGCTAAAATTGAAATTCCAAAACTGTCACGGCTTACAAGGATCTGCTCAGAAATGATGTATTTACTGAAGTATGTGAGGGGAGCATCAGGACATTGTATTCCCCTCTCTTGTTTCATCAGTCACACCACTGAACACAGATCATTTTAAAAATGCAGTTTTGTACTTTAACCTCTTGGCAGTTAAGCGCAATTCACTGACCATTTGCAGATAGTGTAGATCAAGATCAGACAGCAGAGAAAGTGCAGTCTAATCTTGGGTCCACACTGCCTGATCTTTCCTCAAAACTCATCCTTTGAAATGGCAAAATTTGGTTTTTTACTATTGGCTTGAAGATTTCATTTCACTTATTTACCAGGATAAGGGTTAAGGAAAGTGTATTTTCTTAGAAAATGTATATTTACCCATCCAGTATTTCATGAGCCATCCAGAGGCATAAGGACTTGTCCTACTTTGTGATGCACTATTTAATAAATTGCTAGAAGATGTAGTTTGTTTGATTGGCAATCATACTTACAAACAATTGAGCTGTGCTCTGTAAAAAGGGGGCTTCATGCATCTCCGTAATGCATGATACCAAGCAAGCCATCACATTATTATGGATCCATTTTACCCACTGATTTTCATAACAGCAAACTTATTCATGAGATAGAATACTCCTTTGACACGTAAAAAAAAATTTGACCAGCAGCAAAAAGTTTCGGTTGACCAATTGTGAAAAGTTTCAGCCCAGGCCAGCCTGTGCGAACTGCCCAAATTGACCTGGGTCGATACTTTTCACAGATGCATTAAGCCCCCTTTTCACAGAGCATGGCTCAATTATAAAATGATACTCTTTTTTCGCAGATTTATTTGCTCAATATTTTTTTTCCCCCTACATAGTGTATTTTCCCTAGGATAACCTGTACTACATGATCTCAAGCTTTAACGACTGAGGAAGAAGGCTTTTGGAAACATTGCGGGAAAAGGAGAAAGTACTGGTTACCTGTATTTTCTCCTTTTCCTACAATGTTTTCTATCCTGTCTCAGACAAATCTTAACATCTGGTCAATATTTAATTTGTTATCTGCAAATGCTTTTAATATGGACCTTGTCTAAAATTTTGTCGTTTTGCAAAGAATTAAACACAGGAAGACATGGTACAACTCACAACATGGTGGTCAGTATTATGAAATTTGAAATTTTACGTGAAGTTGTCAGTTGATGACCACTTTTCTATATGCAGGTGACTCCTTTGCACTTTGAAGACTGCCTATAAAAACATTGTGCTGAAAAGAGAATGGTTCATCATAAGCAAATTCACTTTTTGCCATGCATTTTCCTGTCTAACCCATTACAAAATAACAAAATTTTGGACATATCTAAAATCATAGCTGCCACAGAGGACAAATTTAATGAAGCACAAATGATGGAATTTTTACTAGAAAGGATTGAAAACATTGTGGGAAAAGGAGAAAATGCTGGTTAACAGCACTTTCTCCTTTTCCCACATTGTTTTCAACAGTTTTTCTTTTCACGGTGGTTAAAACAAGGTGTTTAAGCGTATTAACAAACCTATGTTTTCACAGATTATTTATTATAAACACTCCTGAGTAAATCATAATGATGATGACTCTTCTACAACTCTCTAACATCTACAAACCATTATAGTTATCTTAGTTTTAATTTGAAAGATTGTTATTAAGAGAAAGTGCAGAGGCTTTTGCAAACTTGTTTGACTCACTCAACAAGAAATTTAGACTTTTCTAAAGTGTAAGCATTTGCAGACGACAATCTAAGTGTGGTTCAAATGATGAAATTCATCTTGGATAGGGTAGAAAGCATTGTGTGAAATGGAGAAAATGCTGGTTACCAGCATTTTCTCCTTTTCCCACAATATTTTCAAAAGACTTCTTCCTCAGGGTCGTTAAAACTCGGGATTGTGTGGTAAAGGGTTAACCTTGTACCAGACAACAAATGCTAGACTTGTCCAAATTGAATGAATAGACGGGTAACAAATGGGAATATGTTTTTGAAAAGTAAAAACACTGTGGGAAAAGGAGAAAATGCTGTTTACCAGCATTATATCCTTGACCCACAATGGTTTCAAAAGCCTATATCCTGAGGGTTGTTAAAACTTTTTCTTTGCCATGTACGTAAAGCTGCTCAGTTTTGAAATGAGAAAAGATTTGATTTAACCACAAATGAAGAGATTAGCCTGAAATCAAATTCCAAGGCCTGTTGTCACCAAATGTTCTAAATTGTCTAGTTCTCAAAAGTATTCAGAATTGTAAAGTAAATATACATGTAATACAGTTTCTGATTGACTTAAACCAAATGGTTTAGCCAATTAGAAATTGTGTTACTCTCTAAATTTATGATTAGACTGAAAATGCAATTTAGAATCGTTGGTGAATACAGACCCAGATTTCATCGACCTAAAATAAGGCTGCTGTATATGTGCAGTCCATGCCATGAAGAGATTAATCAAACATTTTGTGTGCGAGATCAGACAAGACGACATCTGTATTCTAATCTTGATCTATACTATCTGCCAATGCTACGTTTTCACCAATGACAGTGAAAGGGTCAATATTAGAGTTCTGTTGATGGTCCAGAGTGTTTTGTATTTCTGTTTAGCTTTAATTTTTTCCATTTTCATTAGTTATGTTTTGTTTTTACTCCTATTCCTTAGCTTTATTTTGTCTTTCTTACAAAAGGCTTTCATAATGTTCATAGTTGTTGCAAGTACTTACATTTTTTTGTCTTTTACATACTTTTGTTTGTGTTAACTCTACACCATCTTGCCGACAAGACATGTGGCTTAGATTATGAGATTCTTCTCTGGAAGGGTAGAAAACATTGTGGGAAAGGGAGAAATACTTTTTTCCACTGGGTTTAACCCATTACCACACAATTCTGACTTTTTAACGACCCTGAGGGGGAAGCCTTTTGAAAACATTGTGGGAAAAGGAGGAAATGCTGGTTACCAGCATTTCCTCCTTTTCCCACAATGTTTTCTACCCTATCACAGACAGAAATCATCACTTTAGCAACATTTAATTTGTCGTCTGCAAATGCTTTCAATTTGGTCCATTCCGAAATTTTGTCATTTGGTAAAGACTTAAAGAGCCCTCTTCTTTATGGTCATGAAAACATGATTGTTTGGCATAGACTTAATTATCCCTATAATCAAGACACAATTCCAACGTTTAACGACCCTTAGAAAGAAAGCTTTTAAAAATACTGTGGGAAAAGGAGTAAATGCTGGTAACCATCATTTTCTCCTTTTCCCAAGATGTTTTCTACCCTTCCTGAAACAAATTTCAATTTTTTAGTCACATTTATTTTTTCATCTGCAGATGCTTTTAATTTTGACCAGTCTAAAATTTTGTCATTTGGTAGTGTTAATAAAGATTTTAAGGTTTAATATACAGTAATTTTGTTAGCTGACTGGAGCACAAAGTGCCCAATAGGAGTTTAATTGCCCAGTTGGAGTTATTCTCATTTCTAAGGGACAGTGTGTCAGTCCTTACAGAATGACTTCACAATCCTCACAAACAGCTGAACCACATCAGGTCTTATTTCATATACGAACTCTGTATGATGGGGGGGGGGGGGGGGGGGGGGGGGGGGCGGGGTTAACGGGTTAACTCTTTACCAAAAGACAAAATTTTAGACTAGTCAAAATTAAAAGCATTTGCAGATGACAAAACAGATGTGACTGAAAAATTGAAAATTGTTTTGGGAAGGGTAGGAAACACTGTGTTTTCCCACAGTGTTTTCAAAAGGCTTCTTTCTGAGGGTCAGTAAAAGTCGGGATTGTTTGGTAAAGAGTTAAGTGGTTCAGGTCATGTAAAAATACTTTTTTTGACATGGTATGTCCTCATATTTGACAGGAAAGTTGGCTATTCAAAATGTTATTGTAGTAATTTCTCATTCTTGGGTTAGAGTTGAGAATTTTATCATTTCAACTTTTTTCATGATATACTGTAACTGGTCTCCCTCAGGTGATTAACCCTTTATCAAGGCACAAAATTTTACTCTTGTCCAAATTCAAAGCTTTTACAGACAACAAGTTTAACGAGGCTGAATTGATGAAAAGTGACTCTAAAAGTGTAGAACACATTGTCAGAAAAGGAAAATGCTGGTTACCAGCGTTTTTTGCTTTTCCCACAATGTTGTCAAAAGGGTTCTTCCCTACAGGTGAGAAAAGTAGTCAGTGGCTTGGAAAGAAAGTTGTGTCAGTACCGGTTTTAGACAGTCAGGAAATGCCTGCATAGTTGCACTGACTGCCATGATATGACCTAAGCTGTTGAAACAGCATTGAACTCCAACACAAACAAACCCCTATGGTTGTTAAAACTCAGGATTGTGTGGTAAAAGGTTAACTTCCAGTAGAGTGATTCAGGTCTTCATAGGCCTCTTGTTTATCTGTTTAAGACTTTCTTTTTGTATGATTAAGTAGCTTAGCAGAACTTGCACCATTTAACCTTTACCAGACAACAAAATTTTAGCCTTATACAAATTGAAAGCATTTGCAGAGGACAATTCAGTTTGGCTCAAATGGTGCATATTTTCTTTGATAGGATAGAAAACATTGTGGGAAAAGGAGAAAACGCTGGTTACCATCATTTTCTCCTGTTCCGACAACGTTTTCAAAAGGCTTCTTTCCCAGGGTAGTTAAAAGTTGGCATTGTGCAGTAAATGGTTAAAGAGAGCTGAAATACCATGATCAAGACTGTTTTGCTTTAAAAGGAATGTATTTCATCTGCCACAATGTTTAGTTAGCAAAAGTTAGCTGAAGATAGTTTAATTTTTTGTTATTTTGGTATATTTTTGTAGGATGTTTTAGGTTAAAATAAACTTCAACATGATATTGTTTGAATTTTTTGCTGTTGTTTTTTAACCCTTTACCAAATGAATCTGTCTTTCGAGATCCCATAGGAGTAAAACTTTGAAAAGCCTTATATGAAAGAAGGAAATGCTGGTTGCCAGCATTTTGTCCTTTTAACACAATGTTTTCAACCCTCCCAAAGACATCCAGTTAACTGAACCACATTTCTTTTATCAAATGCTTTAAAAATGGACATGTCTAAATTCTGTCGTCTGATAAAGGGTTAACTCTTTACCAAGTTATTCTGTGTTTTAAGAGCCCTTGGAAAGAAAGCTTCTAAAAATGCTGGTAGCCAGAACCGACTGCTTTTCATACAGTATCTTTACCTTTCAAATACAGACCCTTTCCTTCAGGCGGTATTCAAGTTTTTGTCTTTACATCCTTTCAATATGGAGGAGTCAGAAATTTTGTCTCGTGGTAAAGGTTCAATTTTGTACATTTTTAGCTCACCTGAGCACAACGTGCTCAAGGGGAGCTATTAGGATCACCCGGTGTCCGTCATCTGTCGTGCGTCTGTGCATCGTGCGTCGTTCGTCGTGCGTCGTCAACAATTCTTTAAACATCATCTCCTCCTAAACCACTGGGCCAATTTGGACCAAACTTGGCAGAAATGTTCCTTGGGAGGTCCTCTTTAAAAATTGTCCACAAAATTTGATTCCATCAAAAACTCTGGTTGCCATGGCAACAAAATGGAATTTTCTAAGAAATTCTTTAAAAATCTTCTCCTCTGGAACCGCTGGTTTTGAAATAATTTCACAGGAATGTTCCTTTGGTGACCCTTTTCAAAAATTGTTCGCGAAATTTTGATCTGTTAAAAAACATGGCTCTGGTGAATGGGGGCTACTTGCACTACACAGAAATGAAGAAATTCTTAAAAATTCTTCTTCTCTGAAACCGCTGGTCAGATTTTAAAATAATTTCACAGAGATGTTCCTTGGGTGACCCTTTCCAAAAATTGTTCGTGAAATTTTGATATGTCAAGAAACATGGCTCTGGTGAATGGGGGCTACTTGCACTATACAGAAATGAAGAAATTCTTAAAAATTCTTCTTCTCTGAAATGGCTGGTCAGATTTTGAAATAATTTCACAGAGATGTTCCTTGGGTGACCCTTTTCAAAAATTGTTCGCGAAATTTTGATCATTCAAGAAACATGGCTCTGGTGAATGGGGGCTACTTGCACTATACGGCCATGAAGAAATTCTTAAAAATTCTTCTTCTCTGAAACCGCTGGTCAGATTTTGAAATAATTTCTCAGGAATGTTCCTTGGGTGACCCTTTTCAAATACTGGTCGCGAAATTTTGATTTGTTGAAAAACATGGCTCTGGTGACTGGGGGCTACTTGCACTATATGGATATGAAGAAATTCTTAAAAATTCTTCTTCTCTGAAACAGCCGGTCAGATTTTGAAATAATTTCACAGAGATGTTCCTTGGATGACCCTTTTCAAAAAGTGTTCGCGAAATTTTGATCCGTCAAGAAACATGGCTCTGGTGAATGGGGGCTACTTGCACTATACGGAAATGAAGAAATTCTTAAAAATTCTTCTTCTCTGAAACAGTTGGTCAGATTCTGAAATAATTTCACAGAGATGTTCCTTGAGTGACCCTTTTCAAAAATTTTTCGCAAAATTTTGATCCCTCAAGAAACATGGCTTTGGTGACTGGGGGCTACTTGCACTATACGGCCATGAAGAAATTCTTAAAAGTTCTTTTTCTGTGAAACCACTGGTCAGATTTTGAAATAATTTCACAGAAATGTTCCTTTGGTGACCCTTTTCAAAAATTGTTTGCAAAATTTTGATCCGTCAAGAAACATGGCTTTGGTGACTGGGGGCTACTTGCACTATACGGCCATGAAGAAATTCTTAAAAGTTCTTTTTCTGTGAAACCGCTGGTCAGATTTTGAAATAATTTCACAGAAATGTTCCTTTGGTGACCCTTTTCAAAAATTGTTTGCAAAATTTTGATCTGTCAAGAAACATGTCTCTGGTGGTGGGGGCTATTTGCGCCATAGGGACATGAAGAGGAATTTCTTAATTCTTCTTCTCTGGGATGGCTGGTCAGATTTTGAAATAATTTCACAGAAATGTTCCTAGGGTGACCTTTTTAAAAAATTGTTAGGGTAACTTTTATCAGTTGAAAAACAACAGCCAATTGTTAGCACCTGCATGTGGTGCTCTTTTTTGACTTATGTTTTTTAGCTCACTGGAGCACAAAGTGCTCATGGTGAACTATTGTGATCGTGCTGTGTCTGTCGTGCGGTGTGCGTCGTCTGTAGTCAACTTTTTACTTTGTGTACGCTCTAGAGGCCACATTTTCGGTCCGATCCTCATGAAACTTGGTCAGAATGTTTGTCTTGATAAAATCTGGGACGCGTTTGAAATTGGGTCATGTGGGGTCAAAAACTAGGTCACTAGGTCAAATCTTAGAAAAACCTTGTGTGCGCTCTAGAGTGACCCTGGAGTGAAATTTCGCCTATTGACTCAGGTGAGCGATCCAGGGCCATCATGGCCCTCTTGTTTTCATTTGGTAAAGGGTTTACTCTTTACCGAGTAAATTATAGACTCGTCCAACTTAAAAGCATTTGCAGACAATTATTTAAAAGTTGCTCAAATGACGGAATTTGTCTTTGATAGGGCAGACAACACTGTGGGAAAAGGCAAAAATATTGGTTACCAGCATTTTCTCCTTTTCCCACATTGTTTTCAAAAAGCTTCTTCGACAGGGTCATTAATACTTGAGGCTGTATGGTAAAGGGTTAATAGGGGTGGCCATTAGGACGGGTTTTACTGTATGTAACAACTTTAATTCCTTTTCCAGACAATTTGGTGTTTTAACAACCATGAAGAGAGTTTTGAAAACATTGTTAGAAAAGGAAAATATGCTGATAGCCTTTATTTTCTCCTTTTCCAACAATGTTTTTTCACCATTTAAAGTCATATTTGATCACTTAAGCCTCTACCACGACATCCCATGTTTTAATGGCTCTCTGAAAATGACTAGAGAAAAAATTGTGGAAAAAGGAGAAAATGCTGGTAACCAGCATTTTCTCCTTTTCCCACATTTTTTTCTACTCTATCAAAGACAAGTACCTTGATTTTGGCCTCATTTGATATGTCCTTCGCAAATGCTTTCAGTTTAGATGTCTAAAATTTTGTCCTGTGGTAGTATTTTGGCAATTCAGCTGAGTTGATTGACTGCAAGTGCTTTCAACTTGGACAGGTCTAGCTTTTTGTTGTTTTGTAAAGAGTGTTGATTACCACAGATTATTTTATGGCAAGACTTTCTCCGACATCTGTTGCAACATTGTTTCCTGAGGTATGAATGAACTTATATGCACATTTTTTTTTATTGTTGTAACTTATAAATTTGTTCATATTATTTTTATACACTAACAAAAATAGAAAACCTTGGGTATACTGGATCTAGCTTGGCTGATTTGTCTGTAACTCCATATGTCCATCTGTAGGCATTCTCCTGTGTTTATTTTGTCAAGAAACCTGCTTCATAACCGTTTACCACACAATCCCAAGTTTTAACAACCTGAAAAGGAAAGCTTTTGAAAACATAGTGGGAAAAGGAGAAAATGCTGGGAACCAGCATTTATTCCTTTTCCCATGATGTTTACTGCACTACCATAAAGGAATTTCAATTTTTGAATCGCCTTTATTTTGTTGTCTGGGAATTCTTCCAATTTGGGCAGTCCTAAATTTTTGTCATTTGGCAAAGAGTTAAGCTTGTTTTAAAAGTGTGCACAAGTTCAAATCAGGAATGGTTGACTTAGACATTTTCTCATATCTAAAGATATTTTCTAATTCTGATGCCATTTATTCAAACTTTGGCTATTTGGAATCCAGTCTGTCCAATGTTAATGTACATTTGTAACATTAGGTCTTTACTTCTCAATGGTGACTTTTACTGAACTCTTTTACCAAACCCCAAATTTTTTGAATGGTCCAAATTTAAAGCATTTGCAGACGACAAATAAAAGGTGACCCAAATGACGATTTTTGTCCTTGATAGGGTAGAAAACATTGTGGAAAAAGGAGAAATGCTGGTTACCAGCATTTTCTCCTTGTCCCACAATGTTTTCAGATGCCTTCTTACTCGGGGTAGTTAAAGGTTTCAAAACATTCAGACAAAAGTTGACTTATCATTTTGAGTACTCGAGTACTTAACTCTTTACCAAACAACAAAATTTGAGACTTGTCCAAACAGAAAGCATTCGCAGACGACAAAATGAATGTGACTAAAAAAGTAAAATTTGCTTTGGGAAGGGAAGAAAACATTGTGGAAAAAGGAGAAAATGCTGGTCACCAGCATTTTCTCCTTTTTGCACAATGTTTTCAAAAGGCTTTTTTTTCTCAGGGTTGTTAAATATTGGGATTGTGTGGGAATGGGTTAAACTAGTGATCTATACCATCCCTGAAAAGGAGAAAATGCTGGAAACAAGCTTTGTTACTTTTTCTTACATTTTTTTTTGTAGCCTTTTTGAGTCAAATCTTATTGTTTGAGTCGTTGTTGTCTGCAAATGCTTTCAATTTTGATATACCTAAACTTTTTTAACTTGGTGAAGAGTTAAACGTTACTGACAATCAACTGTAGCGAAGCATTTGTAATGGCATGTCTTGCATTAATTTGGATTATCAGATTTTTTTGCTGTCAGAATCTCAACTTTTTGCCTCCCTCAGACAACTCTCGGCATATTGCAGCAGACCCTTTTGAAAACGTTGTGGCAAGAGGTGACCATACTGGTAATGCAGCAGTGTTTCCATTGGTATTAATGTATCAAATCATACTTTTCCCTTTACAACCATTAAGAAAGAATTCTTTATGGTTGTAAAAGCAAGGAATTTAACCCTTTACCAGGTGACAAAATTTTAGCCTTGTCCAAAGTGAAAGCATTTGCAGACAACAAATTCATTGTAACTCAAATGGTGCAATTTTTCTTTGGTAGGTTAGAAAACATTGTGGGAAAAGGAGAAAATGCTGGTTACCAGCATTTTCTCCTTTTCCCACAATATTTTTGAAAGGCTTCTTTCTCAGGGTCATTGAAAGTCAGGATTGTGTGGTAAAGTGTTAAGGGGTATTTAGTTCCCTTCTGCAACTGTTCTAATTATTGCTGTGGTATTATAGTATATTCATTAACCCATTACTGCACAATGCTGTGTTTTAATGACCCTGAAGAAGAAGCCTTTTGAAAACATTGTGGCGAAAAGGAGAAAATGCTGGTAACTAGTATTTTTCTGCTTTTTTCCCACAATGTTTCCTACCCTATCGCAAACAAATTCCATCATTTTAGCCAAATTTAAGTTGTCTGCAACATCCTTTCAGTTTGGACAAGTCTAAATTTTTCTCTTGTTGTAAAGGTTTAATTCAACCATACTACATAATCTTCTGCTGATTTGATGAAAATTTTCTGTTGTGCATGAATTTATTGCATTTATTATGTATTAGAGCTCTCTACATGCTCTTTTTTAATGCATGGCATAAACCATAAATGCACCCTATATGACCCTTAATATTGACAGACCATGACACATCATACCTCATAGCTTTGTTCATTCGTGTTTGTCAGTTTTTTCAACTCTTTGAATAGGTCATAATAATTTTGACTCATCAAACTGAAAACATTTGAAGAACATAAATTTGATGTGGCTAAAATGATTGTGTTGGTATTAAAAGGGTGAAAAACATCATGGGAAAAGTAGAAAATTCTGGTAACTAGCATTTTTTTTCCTTTTATTATGTTTTTAAGTGATTTTGCATAGGGGTGTTAAAATTCATTTCATCATACTTTTTTTTGTTCATTTTATGAGAATCATGTGAATGTGTTCATTATACTTACATTGATATATAATTATAGTTTATTTTATTCCATACCTAACAGCTTTTAATCTTAGAGAGTTAACCACCACTGTAGTAGTATTTGTAGGTAATGTAGATCAAGGCATTACTTCCTTTTCCAGACAATGTAGATGAAGAGCAGACTGACCTGAGAATGCAGTCTTATCTTAGATCTATGCTGTCTGCTTACAATGTGGCAAAAATCATCTTGGAAATGACAATGAATAGTTTTTTTTTTTCTTTGTCTTGATAGTCCATTTGATTTATTAACTCATTACCAAACAATCCATAGTTTTAATGACCCAGACGGAGAAGGCTTCTGAAAACTTTGGCAACCAGCATTTTCTCCTTTTTCCACAATTTTTTTTTTTTTTTTTTTTTTGCTTTTACAGACAATTGCCATAATTTCAGCCACTTTTTATTTGTCATCTGCAAATGCTTTTAATTTGGACTAGACTAAAATGTTGTCACCTGGTAAAGAGATAACCCTTTCCCGACTTCCCGATATGACCTAAGTTGTAAAAATGGCTTTAAATTTCAATACAAGAAACCAGCTCAAAAAACTGACCAACTCAAAAAATTGAAATTTGTTTTGGGAGGGGTAGACAACATCGAGGGAAACGAGAAAATGCTGGTAAAGAGTTACATGATTATCAGGCACTAAATTTGTGCAAACTTGTTTTTTTATGTATAGATAATTTTCTAGGATGCTTTTTGTTAAATTGTAATCAAATACATTTTTTCCCATAATGAAATTAAACCAAGATTAGTCATTTTAGTTACTCATTTTTAGCTCACCTGAGCACAAAGTGCTCAAGATGAGCTATTGTGATCATGCTGTATCCGTTGTCCATTGTGCAGCATCAACATTTACCTTGTGTGCACTCTAGAGGCCACATTTTCAGTCTGATATGCATGAAACTTGGTCAGAATGTTTCTCTTGATAAAATCTTGGACAAGATCAAAATTAGGTCATGTCAGGTCAAAAAGTAGGTCACTGGGCTAAATCTAAAAAAAACATTGTGTGCACTCTATAGACAACATTTTCAGCTTGATACTTTTGAAAATTGGTCAAACTGTTTGTCTTGATAATATCTTGGAGGACATATGTGAAATTGGGTCAAGTCGGGTCATAAAGTAGGTCCCTGGGCCAAATCTTAGAAAAACCGTGTGTGCACTGTAGAGGCCACATTTTTAGTTGGATACTCATTAAACTATGTCAGACTGTCTGGCTTGATGATATCTCAGACAAGTTTGAAATTGGGTCATGTTGGGTGAAAAAGAAGATCACTGGGCTAAATCTTAGGAAAATCTTGAGTTCTTCATACAGGCCACATTTTCAGCCTTATACTGATAAAGATTGGTCGGAGTGTTTATCTTGTTGATATCTCAGACAGGTTAGAAATTGGGTCATGTCGGGGCAAAAAGTAGGTCCCAGGGTCAGATCTTAAAAAAGCCTTGTGTGCACTCTAGAGGCCACATTTCAGCTTGAAATGCATGAAACTTGGTCAGAAAGTTTGTTTTGATGATATATTGGATAAGATTGAAATTGGGTAACATTGGGTCAAAAAGTAGGTCATAGGCCAGTTCTTAGAAAAAACTTGGGTGCACTGTGAAGGCCATATTTTCAGCTGGATTCTCATGAAACTGTGTCAGAAAGTTTAAAAGTGGATCACATCTGGTCAAAAAGTAAGTCGCTGGACGGAATCTTAGATAAACCTTGTGTGCACCATAGAGGCCACATTTTCAGTCTGGTACTCATGAGGTCAGAATGTTTGTTTTAATATCTTGGACAAGTTTGGAATTGGGTCACATTGGTTCAAAAAGTCGGTCACCTACACTCATGCACATATGCTCATGTAGGGCTTCTGAATTTGGCAGGTAGCTTCATCTAGTAGATCTCTGCCAAAGTTATTCTAATCAGAGTTTAACAAGGCTTTGTATTATAGTGAAAACTTCAAAAATCTTTTTGATCATAACTGTATGGCCTAGAGAAACCAAATTTGGTATCCAGCTTCATATACTATACCACAACCAAGATTGTCCCATGTATAGCTCTAGGGTCAAAATTGGCCCCATCATGTTGAGGTCACTAGTTTTACATTGGCTTATAAACTGAAGAGTAAAAGAATCATCTGATTCGTTATCGTAAGCCAAGCCCCGTCGCTCAGTCAGTAGGGTACAGGACTTGAGAACAGGAGGTCGCTGGTTTGATCCCCGGCTTGGCCAATTTCTTTCCGAGGATTGATGATAGTCATTGTGACAGGATTCATTCTTCTCTCACCTGTGACCATTGTTTCGACGATGGTTATGTGGGAAAGCAAGCAGTAGCTTGGAAAGAATATTGTGTGGAGTATTGGTAAAAGAAACTCCAGGAAAGCATGGATAGGTGCACTGGCCGCCGCCATATAACTGAAATAATGTTGAAAACGGCGTTAAACACCATACAATCAACCAATCAATCGTTATCGTAAAGTCTTGGTGTAGACTTGAAGAAGTGGAAGGATTTGCAGACAACAGATCAAATGTGGCTAAAGAAATGGTAGTAGTCTGAATAGACAGAACATATTGTGGTAAAAGAAAAAATGCTGGTTCCCACAATGTTTTCAAAAGCCTAACTCAGGGTAGTTATAACATGGAATTGTTAGGGGTATGGTCAAGGGTAATGTCCATGAATTTCTCTTCTCACAATAGATAACAATAACATTATTGCTGAAATTATGAGGAAAAAAAGAAACAGAAAATGCAATCACTTCATCATCCTATGAGCTTAGTTTATGAATCCATACATGATGATAGATCCCAAGTTGCAGGTTATTGACATACCTTCGTTGTAAGGTTAAGGTCACTGTTACTCAATAAAAGAGAAAGTAAGGTTGGTTATCCAGGTATCATGGGTTGGGCCCTCACCCAAGGCTCTTCACTTTTGTGTGAAAGTCTTTGGGGGAGGCACTTCAGAGTCCAAGCTGGTTATGCAGAGATCATGGGTTGGACCCTCACCCAGGGCTCTTCACTTTTGTGTGAATGTCCTTGGGCGAGGTACTTCAGAGTCCAAGCCTTGTAATGAGGAAACCGAGGAAAATCAGTAGGTAATCTGTTGTTGTGATAAAAAACAAAATTGAGAACTATCTACAACAAATCAATTTTATACCTGTATACCTACGATTTTTGTCCCTAATACCTTTGCACACATATTTGTTCCCAAGCTGCATATAAAAATCATTTAGAGAAATGTACTTCTAAATCTTAGTTTTCTTGTTTTGAACATAACTATCGTATAACTGCACAAAACATGAGGTTTTGAAGTCGCTTTAAAAAGACAGTGTTTTAAAAATAAACAAGACATATCACTGAGAAGTGGCTGATGCCCCCGGAAATAGTAACCTTTTCCTGTGACCTTTGAACATGAACACTGACTATGGACACAACATTTACAAACACTTCTGACCTTGCCTTGACCTTGATTTTTGAAATACGGCACATTGTTAATATGTGGTTGACAATTTTACAAAGTTATACTGGAGTTCATTCATAATTAAAAGAGTTACAGGCCTGACACAAATACTACTCCCCGAGACACTTGTGACCTTGCTGTGACGTTGACCCTGCGAACATGACTCTTGCACATGACGCATTTTCTTGACATGGTTAACATTTGTGCAAAGTTACTTTGAAATTAAGCATAGGGACACGAATACTACCCCCCCAAATTACACATTTGACCTTGCTGTGACCTTGACCTTTAACCTACGGACACGTCTCTTGCGCATGACATATCGTCTTGATGTGGTAAACATTTGTGCAAAGTTACTTTAAAATTATGCATAGGGAAAAAAGTTACGGTTCGGACACATCTATTACCCCCCCCCCCCCAAAAAAAAAAAAAAAAAATTTTGACCTTGCTGTGACCTTGACAATTAACCTGCACACATGACTCTTGCGCATCATACATTGTCTTGATGTGGTAACATTTGTGCCAAGTTATTTTGAAATTAAGTTATGGGGGGAAAAAGTATGGCCCTGAAACGTAAAAGGACGGACATACAGGACGGAAAGACGGGTTAACTAAACAAAAACTACTTTTTTTTTTTTTTTTTTCCGGGTGGCATAAAACGTTGGGGGAAAACGTGGAAATAGTTATCAGAAAAAACAGTGCTCCCTTTCCCACGATATATTCAGCATCGTTCAAATACCACATTTTCTTCTACCAATATTTTTTAATGTAGTCATTGAACTACTATTTTGGTAGTCTAAAAATAGTCTGTTACTTTGGTAACTGATTAAATTTAAAAGTGAATTTAAGAGATGAAGAAAACTATAAAAATCTCAATATAATCAGAATTAAAAGAGTCATGATCTCATTAAGTCTGCATCAGATTAAAAACCTCTTTCGACAGCTGAAAATTCAAATTCAATGAAATTCATTACGTTTATTATCTTTATTTTATAGGCTTGTCTAAAAAAGTGGACGGTATAGATCCAAAACAGGCATTTTATATACCGTATGCAGTCTAATATTGATCTATTCCGTTCGCAAAAATCTTTGTTTTCCCCCGTGTTGCTGAAAGAATTATAACTTACAAACATGATGCCAGAAGGCAATTGGAATTTACACAGAGGAAGGCTGCTGAAAACAAAATAGGTGTGGTGCTTCCTACCCGACATGCAGTTTCAAGACTATAGCTACACAACAAAATAGACCCCAAGAAAGAGGTAAGTAGATGCGTTGCAAGGAAAAAGTCCCTTTTCTGGTGCCTCGAATGTTTTGTGTGCGCTGAAGTGTAAATAAACTTTCACATCACCGAAATAAGTACCAAATAGAAACTTTAAATCTTGTACCAGGACAAAACTTTAAATCTTGTACCAGGACAACATGCAACTTCATTCATTTTTATGCTAAGCAAAGAAAGTGGCAACCGCTCCAGATTTTTTGGAAGCTTTTGAAGCACAAAAATGCCTACTGTGAAGCATAAATAGCAGCAATAACCATTTGAAATCCAGGTCCCCTTTTTGTGGTGATTCGATAAATTTGTCCAAAAACGCCCGGGTGTCTCGTGCAAAACCAACTGCGTCATGACAATACGTACCCGATAAAATGGTAAACGGGTGCGTTGCAACACAAAGTCCCCTTTTATGGTGCTGCGAAAGTTTTAGCTGACTTCCGGCTATTTTGAAAGAAAACTTTCGCAGCACGAGAATAGGGACCACGTTGAAAAATCTCAATTTGCAAGCAAACAAATGCATTTCCTGTGTTTGTAATGATGCCAAAAGATAGTTTGAATCACTCTGGATTACACAGCAAGCTTTTGGTGCACGAAAAACGATCCTAACTAGTAGAAATAATCCGTGAAAGTTTCGATCCCCTTTTCTCGTGTTGCGATAAATGTGCTCGAAATCAAGAAAATTTTTGTGAAACATGTTCGGCCCCTTATAAATCGTACCCGAAGATTTTTTTTTTTTTCTTTTTACATAAGTAAAACCACTTTTGTTTTTTGTGTCGATTCGTGTGATGTTTAACGACGTTTTCAGCAAATTTTCAATAAATACACGATGGCCAACTGGTGCACCTTTTTCAAGTGTTTCTAATGTTCCTATACCAGCACAATGCACGACATTCTTGTCACGCCATTGGCTTATTCTTAACCCCTAGGCTGCTAAGCGTGACTCGCTGACCTTTTGCAGACTGTTTAAATCAAGATCAGACTGCACAGAACGTGCAGTCTGATCTTGAATCCACATTGTCCGATAATAAGATATCTCCCCCCCCCCCCAAAAAAAAAATACAATTAAAATAGCAAAATTTGGGTTTTTACTATCGACTTGAAAGTTTCATTTCACTGATTTAGCAGGATAAGGGTAAAGAACAGAGTCGAAACAATTTTCACATTGAGTGTTGGGATCCACCAAATTCCTGATAGCTTACTTTATCATTAAACCTTTACTAAGCGTCTTTTAACCTTTATATACTGCCGAATAAGTGTAATGAAACTTTCAAGACGATAGTAAAAACCAAACTTTTGCTATTTCAAAGGTATTTCTTTTGGGAAAAAAATATCTCCTTATCGGACAGTATAGATCCAAGATCAGACTGCACAAAACGTGCAGTCTTATGTTGATCTACATTGTCCGCAAAAGGTCCATGAGTCGCGCTTAGCAGCCTAGGAGTTAACGAGCCTGAGGAAGATTTTTTTTCAACATTGTGAAAGAACGATAAAATGTCCTTTGAACCACATTTAAAGGCCTATTGGCGACCAAAAAACAATTCAGGTGTTAAAATGCGTTCAAATTTAAATCATATCATTTGAAAGGATGTAAAATATTGTGACGATGACAGTCCAATATTGTGTGGTCGGCCAAAGTGTTAGCAGCTGGCAAAAAATAAAAAATGAATGTTAAAAATCAGACAAAAGGTAAATAAAAGATAGAGTAACCTGGCAATTTACTTTCTTTTTCGGGTACGATTAGACAGGGGCCGAACAGGTTTCACAAAAAATTTCTTGATTTCGAGCATATTTATCGCATCACGAGAAAAAGGGACCCAAACTTTGACAGATTATTTCTACCACTTCGAACACTTTTCCTTGGATCAAAAGCTTGCGGTGAGATTCAAAGTAATTCTAACTAACACTTGATATCATGAAAAAAAACAGGAAATGCATTTATGTGCTTGGAAATTGAGATCTTTCAAAGTGGTCCCTGTTGTCGTGCTGCGAAAGTTTTCCTTCAAAATGGCCGCAAGTCGGCTAAAACTTTCGCAGCACCATAAAAGGGGACTTTACGTTGTAACGCACCCGTTTACCTTTATATCGGGTACGTATTGTCATAACGCAGTTGGTTTTGCACGTGACACCCGAGCGTTTTTGGACAAATTTGTCGCGTCACCACAAAAGGGGACCTGAATTTTAAATGGTTGTATCTGACATTTAGACTCTCTTTTCGTAATTCAAAAACTTACCATGACATCCGGAACGGTTCTTGTCATCTATGGCCAAAATCAGAAAAACTGAATTGTTATTTGTCTGCGAGAAAAAAATCAAACTTTCTACTTGGTACCTTTTTCGGTGCTGCGAAAGTTTTTCTATACTCCAGCAAACTCGAAACAGACGTGGCACCAGAAAATGGGGCTTTATAATAGATCTCCAAAATTGACAAATATATCACCTGTGCAAACATTCTGACCAGGTTTCATGAGTTTCCTCTAGTGAGAACTCAAGATTTTTTCTAAGTTTGTCCCAATGACCTACTTTTTTACCAGATGTAACCCTTATTCAAACTCGGCTAAGATTATACAGAGACAAGCATTCTAAATAACTGTTATGAGTATTGTACTGAAAGACTGGAGCGTACTCAAGGATTTTAGCTCACCTGAGCACAAAGTGCTCAATGTGAGCCTCTGTGGTCGTGCAGTTTGCGTCGCTTCACATCCAGGCATCAACAATTATCTTGTGTGCACTCTAGAAGCCACATTGCCAATCCAGTACTCATGAAAATTGGTCAATTTTTGTCTTGATAAATCCCAGACCAGTTTGAAATTTGGGTCACGTTGGATATAAAAGTAGGTCACTGGGACAAATCTTAAAAAAGCAACAAATAAAAGTGCGTACTCTAGAGTCCATCTTCGCAGTGGGATACTCATGAAAGTTGGTAAGAATGTTTGTATTGATGATATCTAGGACATATTTGATATTGGGCCACATCTGGTCAGAGAGTAGGTCACCAGAACAGATCTCATGAAAACCTTGTGTGAACTTTAATGGCCATAATCAATTTCAGTTTTTCAACCACATGAACATGTTCAAAACATTTGTCTTGATGCTATCTTGCCAAAATTTAAAAAAAAACTGGGTCGATTGGGACAAATAGAGATCACTGGGACAAATCTTATAAATTAAAAAAAGAAAATGTGTGCACCCTATAGAGACCACATTTTCAGTTTAATAGTCATAAAACATGGTCAGAATGTTGGTATTGTTGATATCTCTGACAAGTTTGAAATTGGGTTTTGTCGGACCTGAAAGCAGGTTACTGGAAGAAATCTTAGAAAAACCTTGAGTGCACTCTAGAAGGCACATTTTCAGTCTGGTACTCAAAACATGGTCAGAATATTTATCATGGTATTATCCGAGGAATTTACAAAATTGAGTCACACCAGGTCAAAGAGTAGCTCACTGGGACAAAAAAAAAAACTTTTCAGTACGATACTCATGAAAATTGGTCAGAATTTTTGTTTAGACGATGTCTTGGTTAAATTAGATATTCTGTCATGTAGGGTCAAAAAGTTGGTCATGGAGACAAAATTCAGAAAAAAACTTGCGTGCTCTCTAGAGGCCACATATTCAGTACAATATTCATGAAAATTTGTCAAAACAGTCATATGTTTGACATCATTACAGCCAGGGTCTCTTTAACTTTGTCAAACCGAGATGATTTTACTCAGGTGAGCCCTTTAGGGCCAGTGGCCCTCTTGTTTTGTTGTTGTTGTTGTTTTTGCAGCATTGTAAGATGGCGATGATGGAATTTGAAGACACATGACACCAAGTTGTTATAGTTAGCTCGGCTGTTTCTTAACCCTTTAGCTGCTAAGCGCGACTCACTGACTTTTTGCAGACAGTGTAGATCAAGATCAGACTGCACAGAATATGCAGTCTGATCTTGTATCTACACTGTCTGATAAGGAGATATTTTTCTCTAAAAAGTAGGTTTAAAAGAAGATTATGTGGGTTTTTACTATGGACTTGAAAGTTTTATTTAACCCTTTACCACACAATCCCGACTTTTAACGACCATGAGAAAGAAGCCTTTTGAAAACATTGTGGGAAAAGAAGAAAATGCTGGTAACCAGCATTTTCTCCTTTTCCCACAATGTTTTCTACCCCTCCCATAACAAGTTTAATATCCGAGTCATATTAATTTTGTCATCTGCAAATGCTTTCAATTTGGACAAGTCTAACATTTTGCCGTTTGGTAAAGGGTTAAGTTATTTAGCAGGATAAAGGTTAAGAAAACATCGCGGTATTGTCATAGCCCTGACATTGTTGTTGGTGTTGTTGTAAACTGTAACATTCTATAGTATCTATGTCATATTTACTTCCAACTTGGACTAGTTGTTAACCCTTTACCAAATGACAAAAATTTAGACTGATTGAAATTGAAAGCATTTGCAGACAATAAAGTGAAAGTAACTTAAAAACTGAAATTTGTTCTGGGAAGGGTAGAAAACATTGTGGGAAAAGGAGAAAATGCTGGTTACCAGCATTTTTTCTCCTTTTCCCACAATGTTTTCAAAAGGCCTCTTTCTCAGGGTCGTTAAAAGTCGGGATTGTGTGGGAAAGTGTTAACTGACTAAAGGGGAATCCATAGAACCAGGTAACCAAAAAAATTTTTGACATAGTTATGCCTTTTTTTTTTTTACTCAGAATTTTCACTAAAAATCAACTGAAGATATTTACTTCAAACTTGGGCAAGTTATTTACTATCAAAAAAAGGAACGCATACCAATAAGGCTGATAACTTTCAAAATATTTTCGACACAATTAATATTTACTACATAGCATTTTCACCATCTCTTAAAGCAACCACAGCAGAGCTTTTGAACCTGCACTTATTTTGTTTACAGTATTGTTACATGACATTCTGTTGATAAATAAAAATAAAAACCTCCCAACAATGGTTCCTTATACATATATTTGTACGTAATTGGAGGAGATCGATATCAATTGAATTGATTGAATGGTGTTTTACGCTGCTTTCAACATAATTTCAGTCATATCACGGCGACAGCTCGCATATTAATGCGATTTCCTGGGTTTTACCAGTACTAGGCTAGGGCTCTGGAAAACCCAGCGGATCAAGTAGGGCTCGAACCCGGGGCCTCCAGGTTACAAGTCCCACACTTTACCACTGAGCCACGCATGACCCCAAATTGGAGGAGAAGAACGTGGTGGCCCAATCTGAACGCTGACCTTTGACCCCTCACTTGTCGCATGAGCACCCTGGTAATTCTTCCATCTGACCAGGTCCAGCCCAACTGTCTGTTTAAATCTATTGAAAGGAAATATAAGTTCTCTACATTAAAGGGGTTGTCTTTTCCTCAAATAGATTTAAAGCCAACTGCAGGGCAACATTCTTGCCAACGCTCATTCTGCTTTCCCACATAAACATTATTGAAAAATCTTCAGCAGGTAGAGAGGGTGAATTTTGTCACATTGACTGGGTTCTAGGAAAGAACCTGGCCGCATCGGGAATAAAACCATTCACCCGCTGGATTTCAAAGTGAGATCTAACAGTCTGTTTAACCCTTTAATCCAGAGTTTTAACGACCCTGACAGATTATGGAGCATCATGATGACAAGATGGTGAAATTTTATCACATAACTAGCCTTGCCTTCACTTGATTTGCCATTACAATTTTTTATCTGTCTGGCACACATTTGAAAAAAGCAATTACCGGTAGTGGTGGCATCGGTCAAAGCTTTGTAACCATACACCTGATTTTTAGCTCCACAGGGCAAAGGCCAGCGAGCTTATGTCATGGCCCGGTGTTGATGCAAATTAAGTGTTTTGCACATTTAAATAAAAGGCAAGGGAGCAATACAGGGCTATCATGGCCCTCTTGTAAAGGTTTACAGTATTTG
The DNA here is from genome assembly GCA_945859785.2 of Tridacna gigas. NCBI lineage: Eukaryota > Metazoa > Mollusca > Bivalvia > Cardiida > Cardiidae > Tridacna > Tridacna gigas. The sequence continues at coordinate 36,628,220 of OX244031.2, read as the reverse complement.
GGTCCTTTTTAACCAACTGAAAAAAAAAAAAAATCATCTAATTCTACTTGCGCCCTAATTGTGAAAAGTTAAAAAACACAATATTCTGTAGTAGAAATCGTTGTGGAGTTATTGTATAAGTCATGCTCTGTGAAAAGAGGATTTAATGCATCTGCAAAAAGTTTCAACCCATGTCAGACTGCGTAGTCCGTTTGTAAATTTTTTGCATGTCTAAGGACCATTCTACCTCATGATTTGGTCGGTTGTCAGACAAAGTAGATTTTATCGATCCATAATTATATAATGACCTGTATGGTATAATAGATTAGGGAGATGCATTAATTCCCCTTTTACCAGAGCACTACGCATATCCTAACGACGAAATGGCAGGCTGTACTGAAATCTGTTTGTCTGCCCGTCTGTAGAAGGAAATTCCGCCCTGTTCTCCTCCTTAAGTCTTCAACCAGCTTTGCTGGAATTTTAATTAAAACATTCCTACTTCAGGAATTTGTGCAACCTCAATTTTCATTACGACGGTTGACTTTTACAAGGGTTATTCCCCTTTGATTTTCCCCAACAATCCAGCGACAAGACAAGCGTGGAATAGGGGAGATATTCGTCGGTCTGCGACAGTTTTTGTTTCGTGACGGCGCTTTTTCGCACTATTCTATTTTTCCAAAAGTTGAGAAATTTCTTAAATTATAATAATATTCTACAAGTTAAACTGGCATATGGTTGTATCTTGTTGGGGTTTTACCCGTGTCTACCGTATTCACTTTCGATTCCACTACCAGTCAACAAGGTTTTTTATTCTCAAGTTTAGGTCCTGGGTGGCTCAATGGTAAAGCTGTAGGATTCACAATAAGAAGGCCAAGAGGTCAATCCTCGCTGGATGTGCTGGGTTTCTCGCGGAGGGGTCTGTCGGCAAGACAGGGACTCTGGTATAGTACTTGTGAATTCCGGGACATACACGAATAAAGTAGCTTGTCGCCGTGAAATGACTGAAATAATCTTGAAAACAGCGTAAACAACATTCCATCGATCCATGATTGTATTGGGGGTACAAATACACTAGCAAAGACACCCTTGAGCTCCAATCAAGAGCCGAGCCCGGTAAGTCAGTCGGTAAAATACATGGCTTGAAACCTAGGGGACGATAGTTCGAATACCCAGTACGACTAATTTCTCTCCCGAGGAATGATGACGGCCATTGCGACAAGATTTCTCTCTCACAACTTATCTTTTTTTTTTTTCTACGATGGAAAGCAGGACTCAAGCCAAAAAAGCCTAGCAAAAAGTAAGAATTTTGTGAAAGCAGCCAGTGACTAGGGAAAAATATTGTGCGAAGCAATGGTGAGAGAAACTACAGGACAAGCATGGACCACAGGGATTTTTAGCGTTTTTTATGTTTTACATGTATATATAATACAAGGGATGCAACTGACATTATCGGCAAAGTCTACTTGTCATCACAAAAACACAAGTTACTTCGTCAATATTACAGATAATCACATAAGGTCTACTTTATCTAGCTCATTACACATTTTTCTAGCGAAAAATAACGTGGTTTCATGACTAAACGTTCAATGATTTGTGCTACAGAAGCCGGTTTCTCGACAAATAGGTCGAAATTGTTTGGTCCGACACGAGCTCGTTCAGTGCGCTTGTCAGAGAAAATCTACTATTCTGTACAAGATCATGGCCAGAATACTTATCGGTTTGATAAAACAAGTAAATATCTTTAACCAACCTTCGTTGTTTAATAATAACACGAAGAATACAGCTCCAAATCGTCCGATGTTTGATCGATTCACTCAAATTTCAAGGAAGCAGCCATAATTGTTGTCACGTGATCAAAATGTATCGAGGCATTTCATTTGTCGGAACCAAAAATTCGACCAATGAAATGCCTCGATACATTTTGACCACGTGACAACAATTATGGCTGCTTCCTTGAAATTTGAGTGAATCGATCAAACATCGGACGATTTGGAGCTGTATTCTTCGTGTTATTATTAAACAACGAAGGTTGGTTAAAGATATTTACTTGTTTTATCAAACCGATAAGTGTTTTGGCCATGATCTTGTACAGAATAGTAGATTTACTCTGACAAGCGCACTGAACGAACCCGTGTCGGACCAAACAATTTCGACCTATTTGTCGAGAAACCGGCTTCTGTAGCACAAATCATTGAACGTTTAGTCATGAAACCACGTTATTTTTCGCTAGAAAAATGTGTAATGAGCTAGATAAAGTAGACCTTATGTGATTATCTGTAATATTGACGAAGTAACTTGTGTTTTTGTGATGACAAGTAGACTTTGCCGATAATGTCAGTTGCATCCCTTGTATTATATATACATGTAAAACATAAAAAACGCTAAAAATCCCTGTGGCATGGACAGGTGCACTGCCCGTCGCGATATAATTAAAATATGTTTGAAAACGGCGTTACATACCTTACAAACAAACCTTACGCACAGACCTTTGCATTTAAAACTCGGAATCGTGAAACTTGGGACAATAAATGACTGAACTTTGGCCAAATAATTCCGTTATCTTAACGACCCTGAAGTATAAGGCTTTCGAAAACAATGAAGGGGAAAGGAGAAAAAGCTGTTACCATTTCCAACATTTGTTCCTACCCTTCCTCATAAGAAATCTCCAGCATTTAAGGTACATCGACTTTGCTGTCTACTACATGTATTTCTTTCAACTTGGACAATTCTAAAATTTTGTCATTTAACAGAGAGTTAATACTGGTGGTTTTTTGTGATCACTAGTACAGGTCTGACTGTGTTTCTATAGGAAGAAGGGCGGCGATTCAGGGTGCCAGCTCTCGATGCAGTTGCTTTTACAGTAAAAATTCAAGTCAGAAGAAAGGGGAATTACTACTGAGCCATTAAATGTTGGTTGTACAAACTTAAACTTCAAAGTAAGTTCACCCATTTACGAAACAATTCTACGACCCTGGAGAAAAAGGTGTCGAAAACATTTTGAAAAAAAAGGGGGTTGGTCACCATCATTTACTTCAACAATGGTTTCTATCCTTTCAAAAATAAATCCAATTACATGAGCGTTGTTTGGATTTTCTTTTTCGATGGATAGAAACATTGTCCTTTTCTTACAATGTGTTGAAAAGACTTCTTTCTCAGGGCAGTCAAAACACTCGGTTGTTTGATAAAGGGTCAAACAAAGAGCAGAGAAGCAATTTTAATATTAAAGGTAACACGCATGTATCATCAGTTACAAAAAAAAAGTTTTTGGAGAGATGTTCTATATATAAATGCAAATGGACGAAACGAAATTCGTTAAACGACAATTCGTACAGTAAGCTAGAAGAATCATTTGATTATCAAATAAAAGCAACATGTATTGGCAATTTTTTTGAAAATGCGTTCGACTATTGAAAATTCAGAACTGTTTTTGCCAGAGTATTGCACCAAAGCATGCAATAGATTCTAAATCAGATTGCATGTTTTTTGCAGTCTGATCTTGATGTACATGATCACCAAAACCGCATAGAGTTCATAAAGCATGCACAGATACTTGTAGAACATTGACCAAATACTTGTAAAAGATTGAACAAACCCTGTAGAACTTTTTTAAACAAATCGGGCCTACTGGTGCAATTTTGTTGAACAAGTAGCCGAACATTATTTGAACAATTACTTGTAGCACATTGTTCGAACAAATACTTGTGAAACATTGTTTTAAGAACTACTTTTAGAACAATGTTTAAACAAATATTTGTACACCATTGCTCAGAAAAATACTTGTAAAATAACAGTTAATCACAGATATTGTTTGATCAAATACTTGGAGAACAGTTTTTAATAAATACCTCTAGAACATTGTTTGACCAAATACTCGAGCAACGTTGTTCTGGAAAATCATTTTACATTATTGAACGAATACTTGTAGAACATTGCTTGAGCAAATGTCTGTAGAACATTGTTTGAGCAAATACTTGTAGAACATTGTTGAACAGATACTTGTAGAACGTATTTCGAAAAATGCTGGTAAAACATTGTTTGAATGAATACTTGTAGAACATTGAATGAATATTTGTAGAACACTGTTAGAAGAAATTCTTCAAGAACATTGATCAAATACCTCCAAAACATTGTTTATCCAAATACTTGTTCAATACTGTTTAAACAAGTGCTTCTAAAACACTGTTTAAACAAATACTTGTAAATCAATGTTTGAAAAGATACTCGTTCAACATGGACAAATAGTTCTAGAACATTGTTTGAACAATTATTTGCGGAAATCGTTTCAGCAAATACTTGTAGAATAGTGTATGAACAGATAATTTTTGAGCCTTGTCCGAACAAATACTTGAAAGACACTGTTTTAAGAAAAACTTGTAGAAGAGTGTTTGAACAAAAACGTGTACAACATTGCTAAACAAATGCTTGTAGAACATGGTTTGGGTGTGCAAGATTGTTAAGAACATGGTTTGGGTAAATACTTGTAAAATAAAGTCTGAACAAACACCCGTCAAAATTGTTTCAACAAAAGCTAGGAGAACATATTTTGAACAAATACCTCCAGAACATTGTTCGAACAAATATTTGTACAACATTATTCTAGCAAGTTATTGTACAGTATTGAACTCATATTTGTAGAAAATTGTTTCAACAAATACCTCTAGAACATTGTTTGAACAAATACTTTTGGAACATTCTTTGAATAGATACTCTAACATCATTGTCGGAACAAATATTTGTAGAACATTGATTGACCAATACATATAGAACATGGTTTTAACATTGGTACAATATTGGCAAGAACTAGAAAACATTATACGAATGTAAAAGACAATTTTGGTATGCCTAGAGTTTTTTACTGATTTCAAGCTCGCATTATGGACAAGTCAGATTTTTTTGTCAGCTGGTCACATTTATACCAAACAGTTCTGTGTTTTAACGACCGTACAAAAAAAAAAAAAAAAAAATGCATTGGGAAACAGCGAGAAAAGAAGAAAATGCGGCTAACCTTTTCCCAAAATGTTTTCTAACCTTTGAAAGGATAATCTCATTTGTTTTGTGTACTAGCTTTTTTTTCGTCTGCCAGTGCTTTACAGAGATGGACAAGTCTTCAGTTTTTTTGTTTTCGTGTGGTAAAAAGGTAAGAATTAATACATCATTACATGTATAAGACATAAAATATCAGCATGCACTAAAATCTTTCGGCCTTTTGCACAAAGGTATATCTAAAACAACATCCGGCAAAGTGATCCATTTATCTATCACAGCTTTCAGTAATTCATCTTTATATTTCGTCACAACAATGTCGTCTTCTAGCCTGTCTTGCTTATCGTCGTATTTCATCCAGTTTCTATAGTGATGCAGTAACGCTACATTATGCGGAACATTAAGTATGGTACCGGACTTCGCCCAAATATTATGTATACCAAGAACTTGGGCGGCGTCCGGTCGAACGATGTATTTTGATCGCTGTTTGTATAACCATATCTTCTTCTCATGCTTCAGTCGTAATAATGTTACGAGACGATATCTACTTGCCTCTTTATACCCGGAAAAGTTCGTACGGGAATCGTCCCATTCTTTTCTAAAGAATACATTGGCAAATATATAAATACCGTGCTTTGGAAGTTTGTTTATCATCTGCTCCCATGACGTCACGTTCTCTTCCCGAGGAATAATAAATTCGTCTAAATCCAGATTAACGACAAATTCAGAACGCTTGCTATTGCGTAGCAAACATTCGTTTAAAGATGCTAGTTGTCCAAAGTAATGGATTTCTTCCCTAGAACCATCAGGGGGCCAATGAGAGACCGTCATCGGCAATTTCCAATCCACGATTTCCACCAGGCCCTTTTCTGAGTAAGATTTTAACACTTTTTCGACATTGCTCGCGGTAGAATAATTATAAAAAACGAATTTATCAGCTCCCAGAATCATATTGAATTCCATCCATTCTATAAGTTCGTAGGCGCGGCCATAATTATTGCTGAAAGGCGTGACACATACAGTGAACTTGTTTGTGACTTTTGACTGTTGGTTTTGTTTAACGGGTACAACGTTGAGTGGTGTTTGACATTTTGATTTTGTAACTGATATTGCAAATAATTCTACCTTTTCGTTTCCTCCATATACACGACAGGTGAAACGACTGGCAATGTACCTGAAAAATACAAGAAAGAAGTAAGTAGCCAGTAAGTATATGGACAGAAAAGAATCATTTACAAACGGTAACTTTATGACACCAAACATATTGAGAAGAGTTCATAATCGTCTCTTTGTGTGTGAAAACGTGTTCTTGCTACTATCGTTTAATGCACGAAAACACATGACAAAAAGAGATATTACTCATCACAAATAATTTCTCTTTTTGCAACGTTTTCACAAGAGGTCTGCCAAGATAAAAGCAGTCATCTGCATGTGGCAATGTGGTCATAAACTGATAATTTCTATCGAGATAATTTCAACCCCTAGGCTACTAAGCGCAACTCACTGACCGTTTGCTGACAGCGTAGATCAAGATCAGACTGCACAGAAGTTGCAGTCTGATCTTGGATCTGCACTGTCCGATAAGGAGATATCTCTCTTCCAAAAATACATTTGAAATTTGAAAATTTGGGGTTTCACTATCGGTTTGAAATTTTCATTGCTTTTATTTAGCAGGATAAGGGTTAATGCATAATACTGACTCCCGTGTATGACACGATACTATGCTTTACCGTATTCGCGCTTATCCTGGGCAAATTATACTGCTGCTAATGCAGGAGTCCTTGCTATCATTTAACACAGCTGCTGGTTATACTTACTCTAACCCTTTACTAAACCAGCCCGTGTTTAACGATCCGGATGAAAATAGGCATTTGAAAACATTGTGGGAAAAGGAGAAAATGCTGAACACCAGCATTTACTCCTTTTCCCTACAACGTTCTCTACCCTCTCAGAGAAATATCACATGATTGCTTTGATTGGAGTATGCTGCAAACTAGAGAACAATATACATGTAATGTCAGAGATAAAATTTTACGTTCTGTGCAGTCTGATCTTGACGTACACTGTCCGCAAAAGCACTGTCCACGAGTAAGACAGCCCCAGTGCTTTATGCATTAGGGTCGTGATTTTATTTCAACTCTTTGGATACAATCGTGAAATTGACAATTCTCAAAGATATATTTTCTGGGTATTGGCTAGCCCTGAAAAGGGCTGTTTTGTTTTTGGTATAGCTTTCTCCTCTATTGACAGCTTTCCTTTGATTCTTTTGGGATCTTTGGGGTCTTGAAGTCATTGAAGTTATCAATCTTTTTTCCCATGTTTACCCAGGTCCGTTTTTGGTAGAGTTGCATAGCTGTGATCGTATCGTTGTTTTTTGTGATGCTGACTATCGTCTTTCTCTGATTTTCGTTTTTGTTCTTAACTTGACTTCTTTTGACTAAATTTGATTTTTTGTCTGCAAGATTTTTTTTTTTACAAATCTTTCTCTTAACAATTCGTATCTCGATTTCGGATACCGTTGATATTCTGAAATGCTGATTTCCTACAGGTTTTAAAATAATTCTTACGTTTAATTTCCTCATCGATGGACGGGTCTGTTAAATGTTCGATATCTGATCTATATTTTGTCATGTACGTGGTTCTTTGTTTTGGTAATTTGATTTTCAATGTTTTGTGCTGCCAACGTAAACCGATTTTAAAATTTCTTCTTGTATTCCTGCTTTCAGCATAGATTCTCTTTCAGTCGCTTTGTTGACTTAAATCTCACAAATAGCTAAAAACGAAGCTTATGTGGATAGTAAAGCCCTGTTTTACTCACAGTCGTTTTCCCAAAATCAGTTCGTCTCAAACGGAATTTTAGAGGTGACTCCTCCGCCTCCTCATCAGTGTCACACAGACCGTCGACATGAACACATGCAATATATGCGCTAAACAGTTTAAACGGAGGGATAATATGCTGCGTCACAAAAGAAGCGTTCACCACCAGGACCAAGATTCTGACATGGAACAGTCCGAGGATATGGAGCAACAGACTTACGAAAACACTGACAAATCAGAGAGTGACGAATCAGAGAGTGACGAGCAACAGTCTTACGAAAGCACTGACGAATCAGAGAGTGACGAGCAAGTGACAAAATACGACCCATGGGATAGTCTCATACAAGAGGCAACTGAGCAATGTCGGGAGGCTTTTGAAGTGGCGGTTTCTAAACTTACCCGACACAACAGATTAGGAATAACGGATGCAAGGCACAAAGCATACGAAGATTTACGGTCATCTTATCGGAAAGCACTGGTTAACGTCCTAAAGAGCAGGATGGTGTGGTTTAATGCGATGAGGAAGGATCCAGTATACAAGAGTATGCGCAAAAAAGTTAGCGATCTGATGGACATGGAGACGAAGCTTGGAAATATACCATAAGCAAACGCAAATATTTCTTGGATTCCATCCTCGATGATTTTGGTCCTCCGCCAGTGGAAACAACTGACAATAACCAGGAAAAAGTGATAAAGTGGCCACACCAGAATTTAACTCCTATTTTTAAAGAGTTAAACCAATGACATTATATTCGAGTCTTTTGCTGTTTCAATTTAAATCGTAATAAAAATAATATCTATAGCACATATCTGTTTTCTTTTTACACACCCATTCTTGCGGTCTGTAATCCGACTCCTCGAAGCTGATCATCACCTAAAACCTGACTCCTCTTCACTCCGCTAGCCTCCTCTTCACTCCGCTATCCTCCTCTTTTCCGACTCCAAAATGAAATAACTCAAAAAAAGACTAAGACCAACATGGTAGAAAAAGCCTAAGCCTTTTAACCCTAAAGCTACTTAAAGACTGAGTCCACTTGTATGTCCACCAAAAAGTGTACAACGATCAGGATTTCGTACTATAAAACACCACTGAGCGATTCTGAGCTGGCGTATAGCACAATTCAAACAGATCATATAGACAAGCTACAAAGCAATATGCTCTTTAACCCTAATGCTACTTAAAGACTGAGGCCGCCAGACAATGTCCCACAACCATACAGAGAACTCGGTGAAAAATTGCTTGAGCTGTTTATGCAGACAACAACCCCGGATCTCATTTTGGCTGATGTTAAATTCGGGAGAAAGATCACTACGAATGACGGAACAATGACAATTACAAAAAGAGTTGGGAATTGTCTCATCTGCCAGGCGAATTTCGGGTGTTGTCATCAGACGAGAAAACCAAATCAAAACACGAGGAGACAGAAAAAACAGTCCTTTTCAGGGCTAACCCACCAACAAGAAAGAGCTATCTTTCTCAAATTGTCAATTTCGCAAATGTGTTGCACTTCTGCAGAGAGAAAAACTTGCAGACTTGATATGGTGCGTTATAAAGCGACCTTCTATAGACTCTATATAACGCGGTTTAAACATTGCGTCTCCATAAATATTATCGCGTTATAAAGTGTCATACAGTCAGTTCTATATAACGCGGTTCAAAGACATTCTGTATTCATTTACAAGAAAATAGCGCGCTATAAAGCGTACCACTGTAGACTCTATATAACGCTGTTTACAGATATTGCGTCTCCATAAACTAGCGCGTTATACAGATTTGTTTGCACCCACCCACATAAACCTATATACAGTCATACATATTAATTGCTCAGTGCAAAGACAAGTAGAACAGGTATCACGACCATACAGAGAACTCGGTGAAAAATTGCTTGAGCTGTTTATGCAGACAACAACCCGGATCTCATTTTGGTTGATGTTAAATTCGGGAGAAAGATCACTACGAATGATGGAACAATGACAATTACAAAAAGAGTTGGGAATTGTCCCATCTGCCAGGCGAAAACGATGTACTCCAAAACGAAATAACTCAAGAAAAGACTAAGTCCAACATGGTAGAAAAAGCCTAAGTCGAACAAGATCTTTGACTGAGCCAGCGTGAGATGGCATATAGTCCACATCGTGGGGAAAAGACTAAGTCCACCAGTCTGAGGCCGTGGGGCAGCCGTAGTATGGGGGACAAGCTTGTCCCCATGCCTAAAAAACTTGACTCCTCTTCACTCCTCCATTCTCCTCTTTTCCTCCTCTTCACTCCTCCATCCTCCTCTTGTCCTCCTCTTCACTCCTCCATCCTCCTCTTCACTCCTCTTTCGGCATATAGCCTATATCGTGGGAAAAGACTAAGTCCAACAATGATAAAGAAAAGACTAAGTCCAACAATGGTCTTTGCCTGAGTCACTCAAGCGACTGTGTATAGCACAAAGGGAGACAAATCTTGTCTGACTAATTCAACCATGATACGGTATATAGCTCATATCGTGGGGGAGAAGACTAAGTCCAATGATGCTAGAGAAAGACTAAATCGAACGAAAGCAGAGAAATGATTAAGTTGAACGAAGACGGAGAAAAGACTAAGTCCAAAAGAGGCCTGTGGCTGAACCAGCGTGAGGTGGCATATAGCCCCTCTCTGGGTAGGTAGACTGGGGACTGACGACGAAAGCCTAAGTCCACATACCTAGAGAGGAAGGGGTATAGCCTATATCGTGGAAAAAAGACTAAGTCGAACGATGGTAGAGAAAAGACTAAGTCCAACAGGGTCTTTGCCTGAGCCAGTCTGAGACGGCATATAGCCCATGTCGTGGGACAGACTGAGCTGAGTCCTGTTTACTGGACCCAGCAAAGGAGTATAATAGTCTGCGCTGAGTCTGCGCTGGGTCCTGAATGGTTAGCCCAGCATAGAACCCCAATATGATCACGTGATCACAAAGCAATAGACTGCACTGAGTCTGCGCTGAGGTCTGTTTACTGGGCCCAGCATAGAAGTACAATAGTCAGCGCTGAGTCTGCGCTGAGCCCTGATTGGTGGACCCAGCAGTACAATAGCATGGGCCCAGCAGTACAATAGTCTGCGCTGAGTGTGCGCCCAGTGCTGGGCACCAATCTGGATGTTACTATAAATAGATTTTTGGTCCAAATTAACCCATATTGCCCTCCCGACCCATAACCCATCCGACCCTCCTTTACTACTAATAAGATCCTGTGTGAACTTAGGGAATAATCCGTCTGAAACGTTTAATTTATTGACTCTTTACCAAACGACAAAATTTTAGACAAGTCCAAATTGAAGGCATTTGCAGACGACAAAATAAATGTTGCTGAAAAATTGAAATTTGTATTGGGAAGGGTAGAAAACATTGTTGGAAAAGGAGAAAATGCTGTTTACCAGCATTTTCTCCTTTTCCCATAATGTTTTCAAAAGCTTTCTCTCCCAGGGTCGTTAAAAGTCGGGATTGTGTGGTAAAAGGTTAACAGAAGCTGTGGTAAAGCTACAATTTAAAAAAAGTCTGCAGTATTCAAGTGGCATGCGCGGTTTTAAAAAATGACGACAGAGAACTGAAGATGGTCCGACAGAGAGCACAGACATAAAATTAAATGCATGCTAGTTCAATGACGTTAACGTCATTGTGTGCTCCGGGTAGCCGTTTTCATCGTTGTAAAAAGAGTCATAGCAACTATGTTTTTAGATCAATTTGTCTGAAACTTTTCAATTTTGCCCGTTATAAATGGAACTTAAACATATGAAAATTTACGTGTAATAACACTAGTATTGTTTTAATTAAGAAATTCCACGAACTTTTTGCTCAGCCCTCGTATGGAGGAATTAAACGGTCCTTACCTGTGAGCTGAATGAATGAATGTTGTTTTATGGCGCATCGACAGCTTTTGTCATTTAGCGCGCATGTCTATATTAAAAGATGGTTAAAACGGGATTTTCGAGTCAAAAAAGACTTGAAAACAATCATGACAACAAATGGATTGAATTAAGAAGGATTATGGGTGATCTTGATATGCATAAAAGACATTATTAAGTGACAGGGCAATCACAATCTACTCAAAAGTTTTAAATGATGAACCTGTGAGGTAATCTTAGATTTAGATGAAAAACCAAAATCCTTGTGAATATTCGGATTTTGATCTGTCGCTTTTACTATGTTGCCGATCGACCGTTTAATCGACAAACTGTTAAATTTACATAATTTTACAACATGACCTTCTAGAAGTGTTAACCCTTATCCTGCTAAAAAAAATGAAACTTTCAAACCGACGGTAAAAACTCAAATTTTCCAATTTCAAATGTACTTTTGGAGAGAAAATATCTGACAGCGTAGATCCAATATCAGACTGCACGTTCTGTGCAGTCTGATCTTGATCTACACTGTCCGCCAAAAGTCAGTGAGTCGCGCTTAGCAGCTTAAGGGTTAGACTTGCGACTAGCTTTTCTAAATATTGAAGGCTCTTTCAAACTTCCGAAGTACCGTATACTTGATAAAACAGATGTTGTGCTGAGAGAAGTTTCATTGGATATCTGTCTTTTGAACAATGAAAATATGAATCATTGTTATTTTACCTAAATAGCTGTTTAAGCTTGTGGATATCCAGTTGGCTGAGTTAGTGAAAAGATAGAAAGAGAAAATGCTTGTTACCTTTCCCCACAATGTTTTCAAAAAGCTTCTTTCTTAGGGTCATTTTAAAACACGGAGTTAATTAATATACCTTAATCCAAGGATTGCAAGGGCGATCCCCGGCTCGCCCATAATTTCGTGTCACCAATGAAATTTTTTGCTGCAGTAAGTAGGACATGAAACGTCTTAATTGCCAAAAATGTCTGTCATTATAAAATATACCAACCTTTTGCCATGATGTTCTGGAAATCTGTTAACAAAAGCCGTGGTGTGGTTCACATAGATCAACGAATTGTTTGCTGACAGATACCAAAGCTGACAAGCATAACTTCCGGTCCTGGTTGCAGCTCCTGTGACCTTAACCTCGTCGCCTTCTAGATAGGCAGAAAACACAAACGCACTTTTTTCAGCATCTACATTTTGCCATTTGTTTTCAGACATAAGCTCTGACGGGAAAGTCATCTCGCTGCACGAATTCGAAAAAGTTTTATATTGAGCAAACTTCAAGCCAGTCGACTGCCTCGTTTCTGGAATGATACTGGAAGTCGTCCTAGACCCAGAAGTTCCCGATAGATGAAGCACAGGCTTCGGTGTTTGGCTTCTCATGACTTCGTACTTCCCTTGAATATAGGTCATGTGTAAACTTACTATTACTAAGCACACAAGTAAAATCACTCCTATAAATCTCCGGAAATTAAATCTTTTGCGGATCATCTTTGCAACATAAACCCGGCGTCGACAATTTGAGAAATTCACCACGAAGTTTTTTCCAGATTTTTTTTTTTTTTATTCTTTCTCCCTTTTAAACATCCTCATGTACAGACCATTTTTAAAGATTTACGATCTAAAATGTATTTTTATTTTTAAGTCATGTATCCATTCCATGTCAGGTCAGGTGGCGTGTTTCCCGATATAATGCTTTTGTATTGCCAATACGCAATCATTAAACAAGGGTACAATTCTCCGCTGTCAATAAACCTTTTCTACCATCATCCAATTTTTCAACAGACTATAGCTTGTACGATATTCTTGTAAATGTTTTTCATCTCATAGACCTCAGGCCTGTCAAAGGATGCTGAAATAAAAAAAAAAAACCTTTGTTAATTCATTTTTGCATACACTGTCTAATTATTCCAATATATTACAGACTTTTTGAAAACATAATAGGAACAGGAGAAATTGCTCATCTTACATTGATCAGTCCCTACGTTACATGTTCTATATAGATCTATCGGCTCCAAATATATGACCCGCAACGTGCGAAATGAGATCTTCGGACATTTGCGTAAAGTGTCGTCTCGGATTAGCCTGAGCAGTCCGCGCAGGCTAATCGGAGACGGCACTTTACGACTACATAAGATTTTTTTTTTCATATAGTAGACTTTCGTGAAACAGAAAATCGCACAAAAACGGGAAGTGTCGTCTCGGATTTGTCACAGACTCCACAGGCTGATCAGGGACGACACACTTTTACGCATATGTCCGAAGGCCCCTTTATCATTAACTCGACTTCTTTCGGCGGCTGATAAAATCAAATCCACTGAAACCGAAAAAAAATTGTTTGTTTGTATTGGAGTTTAACGCCATTTTAACAGCTGGGGTCATATCACGGCGGTCAGTGACGCATCCGTGTGTTTCCTGGCTTTCTCACACCAGTACTGACACGACTTTCTTTCCAACGACACTGACTACTTTTCTCACGTGCATCAGAGGTGAGAGGCGAAAGAAAGTTTGCCTCAACCGGGTATCGAACTCGTAAACACGAGGTCACGAGTCAAATACGCTAACCACTGAGCTACCCGGCCGGGCTGCACAAGTGAACGGCATAGATCCAAAATCACACTGTATGTTTGTATTCATCCTCCATTCTAAATTGAATTCGTAGTCTAATTCTAGATTTGGAAAGTAACGCAATACCTGACTGGAGATCAAATCACTCTGAGGACTTGAGACCGTTTAAACTGGTCCCCATTGTATATATACATATTACAACTGGTACAGGCTCTTGTGTCGTTGCTCGTTATTGGGCTACATGCACTAAGAAAGTGTGAAACTGGAGTTTTCATTTTCCTTCACGAATTCAAATACTTTTCACAGCCTTTACGTTATTGTATGTCGACTGAAATAATTCTTATTATAGATAGCTGGAAGTAAAAGGGTCAGGGACAAACTGCGGTAAATAAATGCAACGCTTCGCATGAAAACTGACACTTTGTGGTACATTATACGTTCATAGAAGACAAACTTATGTCTAAAATTAATGATTTTGAAATGTTTTCACATCATTTACCATAGTTTACTCAGCATCAAAACGACAACAAATGAGGTAGGCGACAATTGCCTTTAGGAGGAGGAGGAGCAGCAGCAGCAGCAGACGGTGGGGGCATTGGGAGGAGGAGGAGGGGAGCAGCAAGAGGAGCAAGGGAAGGAGCAGGAGGAGGGGAGGATGGGAGCAGCCACAGAAGCAGGGGAAGGAGCAGGAGGAGGGACAGCAGCAAGAGGAGCAGAGGAAAAAGGAGGGGACAGCAGCAAGAGAAGCAGAGGTAGGAGAGGGACAAGAGAAGCAGAGAAAGGAACATGAGGAGGAGGGGGGGAGCAGCCACAGGAGCAGGAAGAGGGAGGAGCAGCAAGAGGAGCAGAGTAAGGAACAGTAGGAGGAGGGGGGCAAGAGGAGGAGGGGAAAGAGCAGGAGGAGGGGGAGCAGCAAGAGAAGCAGAGGTATAGGAGGGGGAGCAACAAGAGAAACAGAGGAAGGAACAGGAGGAGGAGGAGGGGAGCGGCAAGAGGAGCAGGGGAAGGAGCAGGAGGAGGGGAGCAGCAAGATGAGCGGAGGAAAAAGGGGGGGAAGCAACAAGGGGAGCAGAGGAAGCAGCAGGAGGAGGGGAAGCAACAAGAGGAACAGAGGAAGGAATATGAGGAGAAGGGGGAAAGAGGAGGAGGAGAAGGAGCAGGAAGAGGGGGGAGCAGCAAGAGAAGCAGAGAGGAAAGGAGGAGGAGCAACAAGATGAGCACAGGAAGGAGCAGGAGGAAGGGAAGCAAGAAGAGGATCAGAGGAAGGAACAGGAGGAGGAGGGGAGCGGCAAGAGGAGCAGGGGAAGGAGCAGGAGGAGGGGAGCAGCAAGAGGAGCGGAGGAAAAAGGAGGGGAAGCAACAAAAGGAGCAGAGGAAGGAGCTGGTGGAGGGGAAGCAACAAGAAGAGCAGAGGAAGGAATAGGAGGAGGAGGATGGGAGCAGCATGAGGAGAAGGGGAAGGAGCAGGAACAGGGGGAGCAGCAACAGAAGCAGAGGGAAAAGAAGGGGGAGCAACAAGAGGAGCAGAGGAAGGAGCAGGAGGAACGAGAGCAGCAGAACCAGAAGCAAGAGAAGCAGAAGTAGGAGCAGACGGACGAGGGGAGCAGTAAGAGAAGCAGAGGAAGGAGCAGTAGAAAGAGTGGGGGCAACAAAATGAGCAGAGGAAGGAGGAGGGGAAGGAGCAGAGGAAAGAGCATGGGGACGAGGGGAGCAGCAAAAGGAGGAGCACAAGGAGCAGGAAGAGGAAGAACAGCAAGAGGACAAAGAAAGGAACAGTCGGAGGATGGGAGCAGTAAGAGGAGCAGAGGAAGGAGCAGGAGAAGGAGGGGAGCAGCAGCAGGGACATGAGCAGAGGATGGAGCAGTAGGAGGGGAGCAGCAAGAGGAGCAGGGGAGGGAGCAGGATGATTGGCAGGAGGTACAGGAGGAGGAACACGAATATGAGGAAGAGCAGGAGTAGTATTAGCAGCAGATCGACGGTGATAACGACGCCGCTGAGATTGATAATAATGATGATGATCAATATACTGGTAACATTGATGATCAATCAATACAGTTTACCAGCTAATAGGTGCCTCATTAACAGACAAGTTTTAAATATTTTGGAAACAGCCACGATATTATCAAATTTTTGCATGCATGTACAAGACTAAGTGATCAAATGTAAACCCTTTGCTAAACCATCTCGTGTGTTTTAGCGACTCTTAGAAAAACGTCTACTAAAAAATCCTAAGTGGGAAAAGAGAAAAATGTTGGTAATGCTACGTTTACATCATTTCCCGGCCATCAAGGCAGCCCCGTTGGTCCGAAACGTAGTGTGCCGTGATAGTTTTTTTTTTCCATTTACCGAGTTCGATTAGATCTAGCTAGGTTTCTTTACATTTCACGTTATCCGTGACAAGCCGTGTAGGGAAGGGCTGCTCAATTCCCCGGTGCTCAAAGATCTACTACGGTTCGACCCGCGTTCTACCATGGATGCGAGTATGTTTTATCCCGTCCCGTCAAGTTCTGATCAGCACCCTGACGTTTCTAACGTTCCTGACAAGGTCTTTTACGTTCTTCACCTTCTGTCAATGAGTAAGAGGGATGGAACGTGGTGGACGAACAGTTTTGGAGCACGTTTGTGTCTACGGAAAGCCTCCCAAGCAGTAATTATCTTTGTAGTCTAATACTTCGACATATCAACATGACATGCAAAGATGAAGAAGATTTTGTTTTTGTATATTTGCTTGGGGCATACATACAGTCTTTATCTCAGGATGAGTGAGGATACAGCAGGGACGGAATGCCACATTGAAGTAGCCAAGAAGAAAGAGAAGAAGGAGGCGAAGAAAACCAAGATCATGTTTGTCATATGGGTGCCAAGGGTTCAGGGAAAACTCTGCAAGATCCATGTTTCTGTGCAAATGGGTATAGAAAAAGGAAGCAATACACCTGCCACTGCTCAACAATTCTCGCCGAAGCGTTTTGCAATGACGATATAAGCACATTCCAGAACTATCTAAGGATGCCTCCAATGACCCTTTGATGAAATCCTGGAAAGGGTAACAACACTTAATGAGAGACGGGACACGAGGTACCGCTTTGCATAACAACCTTGTCGAAAGTTATTCCTGACTCTGAGACATCTGGCTATAGAAGACAATTACTCATCACTTTCCTATGTATTTTACTGTAGTAAAGTACATGTAGCCATTTAGTGTGAGAATGTGTACAATGCCATTGTAGAAGCGTACACTAATGAAATATTTGTTGTTCCTGTGTGCTTGATGACCGGCGATTTCTTGCAGAGGAGTTTGAGAGACATCAAGCCCTAGAGGATCATTAGGTTGAACCTGGTCCTCCACTGTTGGCATTGTTGACTGGGGCATTTAGTATAAACATAATTATTTTACATCGTTTGAGAAACAAGTTCTTGCAACTTATACCAATCTCTCTCGATTCTGCATCCAGCGAACAACACCAGTACTCGCGCCGAATGTGTGGGCAAATGAACAATCCCAAAGTTGACATCCGCTCCCGAGTTTCGAACTCGGGACATTATGGTTCCGAGGCCGACACTCTACCTCACAACCACGGACAGTTAAGATGGTCGTTGAGCGCTGTTTGTTTTTATGGCTTGCACAATGCGAACTTTGATTTCTTGAGCTCTTTTTCTTACCGCAGCTTTCATATGCTTCGAGACCGTACACATCCGGTCAGGCCGTAGTACAGCGCAGCGCGCCATAACACGCCGGATTCATAACCGGCACAAACCGAGATGTGCCTTAATAGAACGCAACGAAACGGCTGGGACATAGCTGAGCTTGCCGGGAGAACCGCGAAGCAACGCAATAAAACCTGACAAAACTTGAAAGAACCGTGAGATATCGTCTCTGAGTCTTGTCAATGCTTATTACGTGGTGGTAAGTTCTGTTGCGATCGACCCGTTTCGCAACGGTCTATTAGGTTTGTCGAGTTTGCTTATCCCGTTCTTCTGCGTTGCTTTACGAGCATAGGCCGCTGAAACTCTATTGGTCTAACACGGGATAACGATTTTTTCTTTATCGGACACAGTTGCTATAAATAGCACATTGGCGACTGCGTCTTTATGGTATAAAGAAGATACAATATAGAGGCAGTCACCAATGTGCTATTTATAGTAACGTTGTAAATGTAAATTTGAGTATTCCGTGATATACAGGCGATGCACCAATAAGCAAAAGTGTTCGTTGATCGACCTAATCTGGATTACCTGCCCCTACCACTACGTCATTGGGTCAGGCAAAGCGCAATAATGGCGGCCTCCTTGTTGTCCTGAAGCGTACCCCTACTTGCTTCCCCGTTTTCCCCTATTTCATGTCATCCAGTTTGATCAGTTAAAAAAATGAGATCAATTTTGTACAAAAAATACATCACCGAATCTAAAACGTGCTGTTGGGGTATGGTTTAAATATAAATTCGACTATAAATTATTTTAAAAGTAGCCCTGTTTTCGGACGTAATATAGGTCCATTGACATTTTGGATACTTAAAGCATTTCTGATAAGTAGTTTTTCTCGCTAAATAAGAACGACATGTAGAAAATTTCACTGCCATGACTTTATTGCAAGCGATCTGTTTTGAATTCAGCCTATTATCCGATTCGATCATGGGAAATAACAATATTCCCGTCTTCTCTGCATGTTACCAACGGGGGCCGCCATTATTGCACTTTGCCTGACGTACTCTTGTAGTACGGCGGGGTACCGGACTCTGATCGACCATGGAAAATTTTAATGTTCCGTGATAGACCCATGGAGCTTCAAAGGCCCGTGCTTACGTCAATCCCGTTTCGTCCACAAGGTTGTCTGAACACGGTGAAAACGTAGCATGACCAGCATTTTCTCCCTTTCTCCTAATGTTTTTAACCATATCAAAGACAAATCCTGTCAAATGAACAATATTAAATCTGTCGTCTGAAATTGCTTTCGACAAGTCCAAAATTTTGTCTAATGGCAAAGGGTGAAAGCTTCACTACTATTGATTAACCAAATCTTACCGGTATGTTTTTAAAGATGTCTTTTTATTTCTTTTGCTGCGAGTTATTCATTTTGTTACACACTGATAAATGATAGAAAATGTGCTTTTCCTGCCAACGTAAGGAAAGTTGAGGTGAAAAATTGGGGCTCAAATAACGGGTTGGTCGCTTGACTATCGTTAACTTCGTCTATTTCTTATTAGATCAAGTTAGGACGTCATCGTACTTAACCCTTAAGCTGCTGAGCGCGACTTACTGACCTTTTGCGGACAGTGTAGATCAAGATCAGACTGCAGAGAACGTGCAGTCTGATCTTGGATCTACACTGTCCGATAAGGAGATATTTTTCTCCGAAACATAAGTTTCAAATAATATTATTAGTGTTTTTACTATCGGATTGAAACTTTTATTTAACTTGGCAAAATAAGGGTTAATTGAATACGATATATTATCACATAATATATAATCCACACATTTTAATGATCACATGACTTTCCAACAAACCTTTGCGAACTTTTAGCGAGAAATAATAAAATACCTCAAGAGGCTACGTAGCTCATGAATACCGCTATTATTTTTTCTTATATATTTTTTTAATTTTTACTGATGGTTTTGCCAGCTATCGCCTTACTTAAATCAGTAATAAATCGTCGTCGAAGTTTAATGAAATTACAAAAATCTGAATATCCCCCTTTAATCTCGTCATCTGCATATTTGTTTTAGGAAGCAATGTCTCACAAAAAATGTGGCTTTAATGACGGTATGTTAATTTTAAGGAAGATACAATCTAATGAAAAAGCTTTAACCCTTAACCTACCAAATACAGTGAGTGAAATGAAACGTTCAAGCGAATAGAAAAAAAAAAAATGTTGGTATTTCAAAAGGTATTTTTGACGAGTAGATATCTCCTTATCGGATAATGAAGATCCAAAATCAGACTGCATGTTCTGTGCAGTCTGATCTTGATCTACCTTGTCCGCAAAAAGTATTTGAGTCGTGCTAAGCAACTTAAGGCTTAAGACCTTCCACTGCTAAATAAATGAAACGGAAATTTTGTCGTCGGGTGCAGAGTCATAATTATTGTTATGACTGAAACCACCATTTTCAGTCCGGAAAATGATACTCTTGTACCCCATTTTAACCTTTTTTTAAGATTGCTAGGGTTAGAAAAATAAAGAAAAAAATGCGTTGGACAGCAAGGATACAAGATCAGACTGCACGTTCTGTGTGGTCTGATCTGCCGTGACTTTACACAAAATTTATGTTTCTTCTTTTAGGATAAAAGCTGAGTTTTTACCAGATAACAAAGTTTTAGACCTTGTCTGTTTCGAAAGCTATTGTAGACGACGACATACATGTGCTTATTTTATAAGATCTATCCTTAACCCTTAAGTTACTAATCGCGACTCACTGACCTTTTGCGGACACTGTAGATCAAGATCAGACTTCACAGAACGTGCAGTCTGATCTTGGATCTACACTGTCCGATAAGGAGATATTTATAAAGCCATATAAAGGTAAGATACTTCGGAGTCGAACTGTACGTGGCAATCTCTTACTGTCTTGATAAGCGATAACTTTTGACATTGAAGATAAAGGTTCTAGACATATTCCCCCAATCTCTCTCTTTCTCTCTCTCTCTCTTAGTCTCTTCCTCGCCATCATCTCTCCCTCTCTTCGTCTCCCTCTCTTCGTCTCTTCCTCGTCCTCTTCTCTTTCCTTAAGTCTCCCTCTTTTTCTCTCTCTTCTTCTGCCTCCTCTCTCTCTCTCTCTGGTTGTCTTCTTCATCTTTTTCTTCACTCCCAATTCCCGATCTCGATCGTCGGTATTCTCCCCCCCCCCCCCCCCCCCCCGTGTCTGTGTTTCTGTCTGTCTGTCTGTCTGTCTCATCTGAACTCCTTTTTCCATCTGTCTCTTTGTATCTCTTAATGTACAAAATGTATCGCCTTTCCATCATTTGTTTTATTTTTTCCATAGATCTGAAAATAGCTTGTGAGAAATGGGTTGACCTCTATTTACGACAAGAAATATATATTATATGAAACAGCTCCATGCTACCATGGAAACGCGAACAAACACTCAGGTTACATCTTTTTCAACAATTAATTTACGAAGGTCATTAATATTGAAACATGAGAAGCTGTGAATATATAGCCTCTGCTCTGATGTAAACCCTAAGATTTTTTGTTCGGTGTTGAATGCCGTTTTAAGCACAAATGTCAATTATATTAGAATGATCAATGCACCTATCAAAGTATTTCTCAAGTTTCTGTACCCGTGTCACGAACGACAGTCTTCTCAAGCCACTGGCAGCTTTTTCTCCTTCAGGAAGCCTAGTGAAGGTTAAGCAGTGTGAGAGGAATGAACCCCATCGCAGTGTTTTTCATCAATTAATGAGCCACACTCTGGCAAAAGGAGGTTTGATGTATCTCTGTGGTGCGTAATACCAATCAAGCCAACACATAATTATGGATCCATAACAGCCGATTTATTTAACAACCGCGTATATCATAAGGTAGACTGGTCCTTGGATATACAGAAAATTGACTAATAGCGAAAGGTTTCGGCCAAGGTCAGCCTGCGCGGACTGCGCAGGCTGATCTGGGTCGAAACTCTCCGCAGAAGCTTCCTTTTCACAGAGCATGGCTCTAATGGATGAGTTTGCTCTAGCCTAGATTCGAACTCAGAACCCTACAATTACGCACTACCCAAAAGATTCCATTCATATACACAATTTTTGACTAGCGAAGCTAGGCTATAGGCATTATGATTGACCTAGAGTCAATGTAAACAAAAAAGAAACACAGATGCCAAATACTGCCTCACAGAAAATACTTCTTTCTGTTAGAAATCTTAATTCTTTTATATAGGACAATTTTGACAAAAAACACTAAATCTCTACCACTCCAATTTGAACATGTCATCTTACAAAGTAATAAACTGAACAAGATGTCATTTTTAAGGTACAAGATCTTTGCTTATATATAAATCAAGTGACCTATGCAAAGCAGAGAATCACTTATTCCTACACCACTGTAACATTATGAATTAATCCATTGATAGATATACCTACATGTATGTAACTTGTAGCAAGTTCAAGCTATATTAACCCTCACTAGACAGGGAACCCTTGTCATTCATTCAGTCATTCATTATTTAGATCATTGTGTTCAGTTAAACTCTTATGCTAAACTGTTATTCTACGTCTTGAATATTAACCGTTTACCAAACAATCCCACGTTTTACCGACACTGGGGTAGAATCCCTTTGAAAATATTGCGGGAAAAGGAGAATATGCAGGTAACCATCATTTTCTTTTTTTCCCACATTGTTTTCTGCCCTTTTGGAATCAGGTTGCATCAATTAAGCATCAACTAATTTATGGTCCGCAACAGCATTGAATTTGGAGTGTACAATTTTTCGTTTTGTAAAGAGAGTTAAATAGTTACATGTAACTACATCTTGTGCTACTGGATATTGACTAATTGAATGTATGGTGTTTAACGCCGCTTTTAACATTTCAGTGATACTGCGGCGGCCAGAGCACCTATCCATGCTTTCCTGGAGTTTCTTTTACCAGCACTACCGCGACTCAATGACCTTTTGCGGACAGTGTGGATTAAGATTAGACTGCACAGAGCGTGAAGTCTGATCTTGGATCTACACAGTCCGATAAGATGATATTGATATATTTTCTCTAAAATATAAATGAAATAGCAATATTCAGGTGTTTACCATTGGCTTGGAAGTTTCATTTAACATTTTTAGCAAATTAAGTGTTAAACTTAAACTGGATTATAGTTAACCAGTAGAACGCATAGCCCCGGCAGCTCAGTCGGAAGCGTACAGGACTTGAGAACAGGAGGTCGCTGATTCGATCCCCGACTCGGCAAATTTCTTTCCAAGGACTGATGATAGTCATTGCAACAGGATACATTTCTCTCTCACGTTTCGATGATGGTTATGTTGGAAAGCAGGCAGTGGCTTGGAATGAATATTGTGCGGAGTACTGGTAAAAGAAACTCAGGAAAGCATAGGTATGTGCACTGGCCACCGCTACATAACTGAAATAATGTTAACTAGAGGCGCTTGAGCGCCTGTATCGCTCCACAGGCCTGATATTTCTATAATGGCGAAAAGAAGTTTTTAACAATTACCATTCAATCCTGCATTTTAGCTCAATAAAGAAAAAAGGTATGGAAAAAACTTGTGAGAAAAGAAGAAAAAAATGGTAACCAGCATTTTCTTAGTTTCCCACAATAATTTCTATCCTTTTTCATATATGTCTTACTAATTTGAAGATATGTTGTCTGCAACAGGTCCTTTCACAAACCATTTTGGGTGGGGAAACATCAAAATATAGAAAATATGTCTTTCTCAGGGTCGTTAAAAGTTGTGATTGTGTGGTAAAGGGGTAATCTAAAAGAACAGCTAGGAGGGCAAATGAATGAATGTTATAGCAATATAGATCAACTTACATCAATACACCAGATAGAATGAAATATGCTGGCATACAATGAACACCTAATCCCTAATAATAAACTTTTCACAGTTAGAATGTCTTCTGTGGCAAACAACACAAAATGGTCTACAAATGCATTTACATAAATCAAATATCCTGCTCCAGGGCACAGATTAATTCTGGTGTACTGAAGTTGCGGGATCAGTTTGACTGGGTAACATTAATGCCTTATCACAAATGTAAAGCCCTGTCCCACTGTGTACCAGGTCACCAGGATTTACACCCCTTCTCTGTCCACTCTGCATTTACTCATTAGTAGGTCAACAAACCTTTACCAGAACTAATAAAAGTGCAGAGGTTCTCTTGTTCTATACCAAAAGGACTATAAAGTACCTACAACATGGGGGTTTTGTTATTAAAATACTTTTTCTTTTTTATCTTGGCATGGTTACTCAGGCTTAGTAATAAGGCAAAATTGAAAAGCTCAAGTTGTGAAAGGTGCTCAAGCTTTTATCTTATTTATGGCCAGTGATATTTCATTACTAGTACTAACTAATAGCATATCATTGGAGTAAATTGTGATCTTAATACCAAGGAAAATGTGTGGGCTTAAATAGGACAGCCCTGACTAGGTCAAGTCAATCCAATTTTCTTCCTTTTTCTTTGTTAGTCGATAAAACTAACACAATAAATAGTTTTGGAGAAGAACATTTTTTTGAAATATAAGCCTTGTCTATAAAAAAATGTGTTTTTAGGTGTATCATTTTTTTAAAAGGAATTTGGTATACAACCACCATAGAAACAATTTGGCAGACAACCACCATAGGAACTTACCTGCAAAACAACAATGAAATCCAATGAATAGTTTTAGAGAAGAAATTTTTCAAAGATTTTACTTTATACCATAAAAGGAAAATGAGTCTCCCATAAAAGCCATGTTTTTTGACAGATCATTTTTTTTTAAAGGAATTCTGTAAACCTGTATCTAAGGAACATTCCTGCAAAATAATAATGCTATCCAAATAGCGGTTTGGGAGGAGAAGATTTTTAAAGGTTTTTTACTTTGGTTGCCATGGCAACCAGAATTCTTCATGGAACACAATTATTTGAAGGAATTTGAAAGAGGACCACCAAAGGAACATTCCTGTGAAATTTGGTAAAAATCCAGTCAATAGTTTCTGAGGAGAAGTTTTTTAAAGAAAAAGTTTACGGACGCACGCACGGACGAACGGACGGACGGACGGACGGACGCACGACGGACACAACGCCATGACAATAGCTCGCTGGCCTTCGGCCAGTGGAGCTAAAAACAGGGTTAAACACCCTACAAACAATCAATCATATTCGCTAGTCTGTCAGTACTTTCAGTACTTTGCTTTTTTTCTGTTTATTTTTTGCAATATCGTGTAAATATGTACACATGCAAGTAAATGTACATTTGCATTGCGTTCACACGCTTGTAAAATTCACACAAGTATTTACGCTTAGAGACAAATTTGCCATTATCTTAGAGAAGACATGTACAAACGTTAAAGGCCCACTAGCTGCCAAATGTAAACATGTCATAGGTCAAATTAGAGACAAATTCAATTCATACCGTTAGAAAGCGTGGATATCATTATGAGTTTGATTATGACTTGTCTGTGTTAAAGTGCAAATTGTCAAAAGTTCCAGTCGTTGGTAGAAAAAAAAAAGCTACGCTCTGGCAAAAGGGGCTTAATGCATCTCCATAATGAATATTTCCAATCAAGCCATCACATAATTATGAATCTATAATAGCCACTTCTTTCAACAACCGACTGAATCACCAAGTAGACTTGTCCTTTAGCATACAAAAACAAGAGGACCATGATGGTCCTATATCGCTCACCTGAGTATATTTGTAACCTATATGGTCTATTAAGGGCAGGCTATTCTTTTCACTGCAGGGCGGATATACGCCCAAATATGACCCAAAGGGAAGAATTTTAACAATTTTGGTATGGGGTCACCTAATGATGCTTCAAACAAAATATGAAAGTTCTCGGCCTTATGTTTTGTCACAAGAAGATTTTAAAAGATTCAAATAGGGTGCGCCATGGCAGAGCCCAAATATGACTGCAGAGGGATAATTTTAACACTTTTGGTAGAGGATCATCAGATAATGCTACACACCAATTATGAATGCTCTAGCCATTATGGCTTTTCATCAGAAGATTTTTTAAAGATTTCCTTTTTTGTTTTTATGTAAAATAGGGTGCGCCCGGGCAAAGCCCAAATATGACCCAAGGGGAATAATTTTTACAATTTCGGTAAGGGGTCACCAAATGATGCTTCAAACAAAATATGAATGCTCTCCGCCTTATGGTTTGTCACAAGAAGATTTTTAAAGATTTTAAAATTGGATGCACCCGGACAGAGCCCAAGTATGACCGCACAGGAATAATTTTAATAATTTTGGTAGAAGATCATCAGATAATGCTACATACTTAATAGGAATGTTCTAGCCATTATATTTTGTCATCAGAAGAAGTTTTAAAGATTTCCTTCTTTGTTTCTATGTAAAATAGAGTGCGCCCAGGCAAAGCCCAAATATGACCCTACAGGAATGATTTTAACAATTTTGGTAAGGGGTTACCCAATGATGTTTCAAACAAAATATGAATGCTCTCAGCCTTATGTTTTGTCAGAAGAAGATTTTTAAAGATTTTAAATTAGGGTGCACCCTGGCAGAGCCCAAATATGACAGCAGAGGAATAATCTTAAGAATTTCGGTAGAGGATCATCAGATAATGCTACATACCAAATATGAATGCTCTAACCATTATTGTTTGTCATCAGAAGATTTTTTAAAGATTTCCTTCTTTGTTTCTGTGTAAAATAGAGTGCGCCCGGGCAAAGCCCAAATATGACCGTAAGGGAATAATTTCAACAATTTTGGTAAGGGGTCAAGCAATGATGCTTCAAACAATATATGAATGCTCTAGCCGTTATAGTTTGTCACAAGAAGATTTTTAAAGATTTAAAAATAGGGTGCATCTGGGCAGAGCCCAAATATGACCGCAGAGGGATAATTTTAACAATTTTGGTAGAGGATTATCAGATAATGCTACATACCAAATGTAAATGCTCTAGCCATTAATGATTTGTCAGAAGAAGATTTTTTAAAGATTTCCTTCTTTGTTTCTGTGTAAAATAGGGTGTGCCCGGGCAAAGTCCAAATATGACCGTAAGGGAATAATTTCAACAATTTTGGTAAGGGGTCAAGCAATGATGCTTCAAACAAAATATGAATGCTCTAGCCGTTATGGTTTGTCACAAGAAGATTTTTAAAGATTTTAAAATAGGGTGCATCTGGGCAGAGCCCAAATATGACTGCAGAGGGATAATTTTAACAATTTTGGTAGAGGATTATCAGATAATGCTACATACCAAATATAAATGCTCTAGCCATTATGATTTGTCAGAAGAAGATTTTTTAAAGATTTCCTTCTTGGTTCTATGTAAAATAGGGTGCGCCCGGGCAAAGCCCAAATATGACCCAAGGGGAATAATTTCAACAATTTTGGTAAAGGCTCACCCAATGATGCTTCAAACAAAATATGAATGCTCTCCGCCTTATGGTTTGTCACAAGAAGATTTTTAAAGATTTTAAAATAGGATGCGCCCGGGCAGAGCCCAAATATCACCGCAGAAGAATAATTTTAACAATTTTGGTAGAAGATCATCAGATAATGCTACATACTTAATAGGAATGTTCTAGCCATTATATTTTGTCATCAGAAGAAGTTTTAAAGATTTCCTTCTTTGTTTCTATGTAAAATAGAGTGCGCCCGGGCAAAGCCCAAATATGACCCTACAGGAATGATTTTACCAATTTTGGTAAGGGGTCACCCAATGATGTTTCAAACAAAATATGAATGCTCTCAGCCTTATGTTTTGTCAGAAGAAGATTTTTAAAGATTTTAATTTAGGGTGCGCCCGGGAAGAGCCCAAAATATGACCCCAGAGGGATAATTTTAACAATTTCGGTAGAGGATCATCAGATAATGCTACACACCAAATATGAATGCTCTAGCCATTATGGCTTTTCATCAGAAGATTTTTTAAAGATTTCCTTTTTTGTTTCTATGTAAAATAGGGTGCGCCCGGGCAAAGCCCAAATATGACCCCAGGAGAATAATTTTTACAATTTTGGTAAGGGGTCACCCAATGATGTTTCAGACAAAATATGAATGCTCTCAGCCTTATGTTTTGTCAGAAGAAGATTTTTAAAGATTTTAATTTAGGGTGCGCCCGGGCAGAGCCCAAATATGACCGCAGAGGGATAATTTTAACAATTTTGGTAGAGGATCATCAGATAATGCTACATACCAAATATGGATGCTCTAGCCATTATGGTTTGTCATCAGAAGATTTTTTAAAGATTTCCTTCTTTGTTTCTATGTAAAATATGGTGCGCCCGGGCAAAGCCCAAATACGACCCCAGGGGAATAATTTTAACAATTTTGGTAAAGGGTCACCAAATGATGCTTCATACAAAATATGAATGCTCTCGGCCTTATGGTTTGTCACAAGAAGATTTTTAAAGATTTTTTCAATTTTCAGCCATTTTGTTGCCATGGCAACCAGAGTTTTTGATGGAATTAAATTCTTTTAACAATTTTTGTAGACCTTCACCCAAGGAACATTCCTGCCAAGTTTTATCAAGATTGGCCATCTGGTTTAGGAGGAGAAGATTTTTAAAGAAATTGTTAACGGACGGACGGACAGATGGACGGACGGAAGGACAGACGGACGGACGGACGGACGGACGCCGGACGATGACCGATCACAATAGCTCCCCTTGAGCACGTTGTGCTCAGGTGAGCTAAAAATGACCAATAGCGAAAAGTTTCGGCCCAGGTCAGCCTGCGC
The DNA here is from genome assembly GCA_945859785.2 of Tridacna gigas. NCBI lineage: Eukaryota > Metazoa > Mollusca > Bivalvia > Cardiida > Cardiidae > Tridacna > Tridacna gigas. The sequence continues at coordinate 36,599,657 of OX244031.2, read as the reverse complement.
GGACTGCACAGGCTGACCTGGGTCGATATTTTCGCAGTTGTATCAAGCCCCCTTTTCTCAGAGCATGGCTCAAATGTAATGTTAAACTAGTGCAAAAAGTGCCTACTTTTGTTCTAGGTTTACATTTTTTCTGCCAGCAGCTGGAACTCTGACAGTTTGCACGGAACACAATTTAATACTCGTTATAACATCCATATTTTTAAATGGCGCTTGTCTGCATTTTGACTCCCGATTCATTTACATTTTGTTTCTAGTGTGCCTTTAAGAACACCTTTTCAGTTAGTTCACGGTAAGGTCCGTTTTACAGGCTATTTTCTGTGCTTACCCTGTTTTTAGACTTGCACTATGCAGCCATTTTTAAGCGGACAGCCTTTTGCAAATGGCTTGTAAATTTGTCAGATACTGAAGTTTATTGATGTACGAGTAAATACGCGTTATATCTTCATGTACAGCTAATAATGTCTTAAAGTAGAGTAAACAATACTAGAAGGCACATAATATCTTAACTAGGTAATATTATATCATGATCGTAATGAAGGGTACATAATATCTTAAAACTTGTAGTATATCATTGATTCTACGCAATAGGGGCAACTTTTCAAAGCATAAGTGTTGAAATATGAACTACGGCGAATCAACATTTAAATGTGATTATATGATAGCTTGACGCCAACTTAAGATATAAAAAATCAGAGGTGCCTTTACAAACTCGTCAGTTTTGCACATTTTCGGTTGGAAATGGACATGTAGATTTTGAGAAAACCAATACATTACCATAAAGATACCCTATCAACACCAAATAAGTATACTAATACAATATTTCTGTCGCAATTGTTATACGCTAACTTGACAATGAGATACTGTAGTGCCATTTAGGGCAAGTTTATGATGGCAATGCCAAACATTGTTGTATTTAAACGCTTTTTGACATTTCAGACTGAGTTTTAGAGCTTGAAAACATAAATTCCTTGTCGCAGGTTGTCGGCTAAGACGAACACAGTGGAGAACTGTGTTACGCCGCCCTAACATAAAATCAAAGAACATGATAAGGATACAACACTGTGTCTGGTGAATATTCCCTTTCATTTTTTTTTTTGCAAAAGGAAACACAGACATAACAGAACATATCTTTATTTATTTACTCCAAGGTGCATACACGTATAACATGAGCTGCCTGCACGCAAAAAACGAATCGCGTATACCTTGAAAAGAGAGACAATTTTGCCGAAGAAACGTCACCAAAGGTCACCAGATAGCTTCTACTATTCAGAAGGTTTCTAGGAGATGCCCTCTAGACCCTCCTGGGAAATCCCCGTCCCCCTGTCGGCTCGGCACTCTGCGCCTCGGATAGTACCTTAGGTATTACTTTTGTGTATACTTTAATTTGGACCCCGTGAGACTTATGAAATAATATCTGATTGTTGCGGGTGGGGGGGGGGGGGGTGTTGGGGGGGGGGAGACAGACATGCACAAACAGACATGCACAGAGATAGAGACAGAGGGAGGGAGAAGTGAGGGCAGAGCTGTCTGTCAAGTCGACAAGCGAAGGGTTTGCTGGTGATACATGTAATATGATAGCGTGTCTCAAGTACTTTTTCGAGTTGTTTGATTAAGATAGCGATTTCTGACTATATAACATTTCTTCGTGCACAGGTCTTGTGTATGATCTACAGCATTTTTGACCAATAACTGTGACATTGCCTGTCTGTCCGTCCGTCTGTCTGTATGTATATCTGTCTGCCTGCCTAACTGCCAGCCTGCCTGTGTGGCTGTCTGTCTGTCGGTCGGTCGGTCGGTCGGTTTATCTTTTTCCATCTGAATACGTAACAATGAGATAGATGTATAGTGGCCATGATATTGTGAAGTTCTGTCAACAAGTGATTATCTCGTGGCCATCAACTCATTTTATTTATCTTTTCTTTTATACCCTTAATATGCTTTAGTACAAATCTATCATTTAAATAATGTTCAGCAAGTTAAGGTCTAGATTCAGTGATGGTGTTTTTCTCTTCTCCAAAATAATGCCCCCTGAGAAAAGGGGATTTGATGCATCTTCGTAGTGCATTGCACCGAGCAAGTCTTCGCATGATATGTATCATTAAAACGACGCCATCGTGAGGAAAAATAGTCCTATGTCATGCAGAAAAGTTAGTAACAGCAAAAAGTTTCGATCATGGTCAGCCTGCACCGAAACTCAGAACGTTTTTCATCTTACAGTCTTCACTTAAAAAGCGGACAGTATATATGAGCCATGCTCTGTTGAGAGGGGGCTTAATGCATCTGCAAAGCGTATCGGCCCAGGTCAGCCTGCGCGTACTGCGCAGACTGACCGGGGCCGAAATTTGTTGCTGCTGGTCAATATTCTGCATGTACAAGGACCAGTCTTTCTCATGATTCAGTCGATTGTTAGACAAAATGGACTTGATGGATCCATAATTATGTGATGACTCATTCAGTATTGTGCATCACGGAGATGCATTAAGTCCTCTTTTGCCAGAGCGTGTCTCATATCTAAGATCTATGATGTTTGCAAACATCCACGTCTTCGTCTACGGCGCTGAAAGGGTTAAACTCATTTATGTGTGCAAAATGCACTCTCGTTAACCAAGGTGTGAAGCATTACCATTCATCACCCCTGGGACATTCAATTGCGAAACCGACGTTTCTATAAATATTCATAAGATTGCGAATTACATCTAGTAGCCAATCGAATTGTCGATAACATAACGATACTCTCTTGTAGTGGAGGATGATCACATTACTTCCGTTAATATCAGTAAACCGGGTAAAACCCACACCATTATCAACGAATATGGCGGCGGCGGTGGGCCTTCCTTCTGTGGTATTTGTCTTACGACATTATAAATCCTTGTATACAAAGGCAAATATTCAGAAATACAGCGTGCTGTTGCAGTCCTTAGGGTTATGTAGCAGGGGTGACGTCATCCCTCGACCCATCTCCCACGTATTTCGTAAACTACATTCATCGATTTGATTAGTTGTAGACGAGGTAAAATAGAAATGATGGCATGTGGTTGATAAAAATAGATCAAATTTTCTCACTGAAAAACTGAGATTACCAATCAAAATGTTACATGAATAATTCATGAGAACGAGAAAACATACGCGGGGTAACCCAGGGGCGATGGATGTAGTTTACGGAAGACATCAGAACTGGGTTAACGAGGGTGTCAAAATGAAGCTCTATCTTTTTTTATCTGTATTATCATAAATACTACGGTATGGGTAAGTTAGCTCAGCCCTGCTAAAATGTATGAAAGTAACAAGCAACCAGATTTCATTTGGCAAGAGTTTGAGAAAATCTTTACGGAAACTTCTTCTTCTCCTCCTCCTATCCCTTCTTCTAATCTTATTATCCTGAAAAGATAGCCTTACAACTAAGATATCTATAGACAGAAATAGTGCAATTCATCAGGAATGTCCCACTGCCTAAAAACAGTTTCTCCCCCTCCCAGTAAAATTTCTCATACCGTTTAGTCACGGGGTGTTCTTATACCGTTAGTCACGGGGTAGAAGATTTCAGTTAGTCACTGGGGTGTTCTTATACCGTTAGTCACGGGGTAGAAGATTTCAGTTAGTCACGGGGGTGTTCTTATACCGTTAGTCACGGGGTAGAAGATTTCAGTTAGTCACGGGGGTGTTCTTATACCGTTAGTCATGGGGTAGAACATTTTAGTTAGTCACGGGGGTGTTATTATACCGTTAGTCACTAAGTAGAAGATTTCAGTAAGGGGGTGTTGTTATACCGTTAGCCACGGGGTAGAATATTTCAGTTAGTCACGGGGGTGTTCTTATACCGTTAGTCACGGGATAGAAGATTTCAATTAGTCACGGGGGTGTTATTACACCGTTAGCCACGGGGTAGAAGATTTCACGTATCTAATTGAATAAATACATGTATACATTTAAAGCACGCTGGGTAATTAGTTGCGCGGAAAGTCTAGTCGGTTTTTACAGTCGCCGGTTCGAATCCTTGCAGTAGCATTTCTTGTGAGTTTTGTTGTGTGTTACAAGTGATAAACGGTCACGGCCCAATTTTTTTTTTTTTTTTTTTCCTTACACACATTCAACTTTCTTCTTAACTCTTTTCCAAACGACAAAAATGTAGACTTGTCCAAAATGAAAGCATCTACAGACGACAATTTAAATGTGACCCTTGTCTTTGATTGGGCACAAATCATTGTGGGAAAAGAGAAAATGTTGGTTACCAGCATTTTCTCCTTTTCCTACAATGTCTTAGAAAAGATTCTTCCTCATGGTCGTAAAATGGTCGGGTTATAATGGTAAAGAGTTAAACATTTTTTGGTTAAAATCTAGTTTTATGCAGTTTTAAACCTGGGACATGTATGCGATTTCGTTATTTCGTTATTTTCTACCTTACTAAGATAAATTTTGAAAACAAGAACAAAAGTTGCCAACTTTAATTCTACTTTCACTATTTATTCTTCTGCCAGCGACTGGAACATTGACAGATTTGACACGGTAACACATTGTCAGACTAAAACTAATGTTCATACTATTGAACGGTAATGAAATGAAATTTGCCTGCAGACTCCCGAATTGATTACTTTTGGTCGCTAGTGGGCCTTTAAGACATCGAAGTTTCCTTCTCTTTTCACGGTTGTTCCGTATTGGGGGATGATTTGCAAGGCCATATGACTCTTTCTTGTTGAAAAGTGATGTATTTTAGTGAACTCACGATACACCAAAACTGATAAGAGGGACCCTTGTAACGAAATAAAAACCTATATGGTTTGCATAAGAAAATTTTGTACAGTAAACACAGTCGGTTACTTTGTTCAGGCCTTCTTGTTTGAAGTTTAAAACCGTTTTCAATATTTGAAGCCCATTATATTTTGTGTGTTTGGGGTTTAACTCCGTTTCAATCAAATGTTTCCGTTACATGGTGGTAAGGGCAACTACATTTGTATGCTTTCCTGTTGTTCTTTTTACCGTGACTTCCCACAACAGTCTTCCTAGTCCACTGGCTGCTTTCCAACAAAGACATCTTCGAAACAATTTTCAGCGAGGGAGAGGAATTGCTTGTGTCGAAAGGACTATCCAAATACGAAAAGAAGTTTGTCGAACTTGAAATCGAACCAGTAAACCCTCTAAGTTACCGACTGAGCTATAACCGGGGTAAATTAATAATCATTTTTGTGTGTGTATGTGAAAACATATGCTGGTAACTATGACTTTAAAACACCTAAAAACATGTGAAAACACGTGCTAGTAAATATGTTTTAAGGCTTAAAACAAATGACATGCGTTTGTAAACAATGCTTTAACTCTTAAAACTATGTGAAAACATGGGTTTATAACTATTATTTAACACTGAAAATCACGTGAAAACATAATGCTTATTTTTACGATTTAACACCTAAAACATATGAAAACATGCCCTTGTAACTATGATTTAATGCTTAAAATTATATGAAAACATGACCTTGTAACTATGAGTAAATGCTTATAACAATGTGAAAAACAGAAGCTTCTCCCTTTGCCACAGTGTTTTCATAAGTGGTTTGAAGGTAGCAATCCGGTCATATAGAGATAATGTCTTTATAGACATGCTGCTACCTTCCTAGTTGTCGGCAATACCATGTTTCTGGCGGTAACAGGGCATTATCCATGGTTTAGCATAGCCATGTCGTACAGGTCCATACGTACACTCTTTTGGCAATACTTGGGTGATCCTTTGATCAAATCCCTCGGCTGTATCACGTAGCTTGATATGCATCTACACGGTACATTTCTTAGTCGGAAATACTCCGCTTTACCGTTCTTAAATCGAATTACTCAACTTACATAAAAAAAAACACCAGTCACAATTTTCTATCGGAATCTTTCTAAATACATTTCCGTTCACAGACAGTTTGTACATTTATTTTCCAACTTGGTCTGTCAATTCTGTCGGAATTTTTCAGCGACAGGTTGCTTATCACAATGACTGTAGTTTCCGTTGCTGATCGATTTACTTGGGCGCCGCCATGTTTAAGATCATGTGATTGGCAGTATTTCAAAATGGAAATCCTCTTAGTACAGACGGGGTAAGATATAGACCTGTAGGGAATCGGCCGAGTTGTGACGAGTGTGTATCCACTCTGTTGTATCAGGGGATGTAACCAGCCTAGCTTGTAAAGTGACCCGATATCTCCCGGGTTCTCACATTTCTCCATATTAAATATTGACAAGATCTAAATAAACTACAGACTATTATCAGTAGGCGATCTAATATTCTACGAGAATATTCATCTAGTCATACCATCATAAAAGCCTATCTAACTCTTTACCAAAAGACCCAGATGAAGAAGACTTTTGAAAACATTGTAGGAAAAATTCTAAAAACCAGCCTTTTCTCTACTATCCACGAATTTTTCTGCCCTTTGGAAGACAAAATCCATTATTTGAGCACGGTTAAATTTGTCCTCAGTACACGTTTTAAATAAATTTAGAGAAGTTTAAAATTTATGTCTCCCAGTTTATAGAGTTAAGATTATTTAAAGAAAACAAGACCAACAGACATTTAGTAGACTCATCTAGATGAATGAAAAACTTAATCTACACAGTTATTAATTTACTTCACTTGAACTGTTTACATAATAAGTACTGCGATTTAAGTATCAATTGGATGTCATTTATATATCAGCAGTTGCTCAATTTTTCTTCATTTTTTCACGCTAGACTATCACAACATACAGCACTTGTTGAACGCACACATTATAAAAATATACTTAGTCGCTCCTCTTGCATACAAAAAGTCTAACCGCTATTTCAGAAAAAAATATGTTGAAATCAAAGCAATAGTGGTGAATACCGGATGTAAAAACACAAATATGCTTTATTTTGTTAGACTTATATCCGTTACGCATGCTTAGGGCTTGCAATATTGAGTAAATCTAGATTTAAGGTGGCAAAAATTTGCAGTCTCATCGTAGACTAGGGTCCGTATTCACCAACCATTCTTAAGCACGTTCTTAGACTTAGATCTACTCTTCAAGATTTTCCAAGTTTGAAAGTAACACAACTTATGAGTGGCTAAACCATATGGTTTAGCCAATCAGAAGGTGTGTTACTTTCAAATTTGGAAAAAATTTGAAGATCTATTTTTTGGGAATTTTATCAACTGTTAAAAGAACATCTTTGCAAGATAAACTTTCATTGATTTACAATAAGTTTAAACTTGACTACCATCGACTAATATAGGCAAAGGTTGACTTGCATATATAATTATGTACACATTCTGATCTTGATCTGCTCTATTACGAAAAGAAACTGAGCTTGTAGTATTAGATCTAGTCACTCTAAAATCGTTTATAAAGTTTTAATCTTCTAGTCTCTTGAAAGTTGAAATGCTGACGTAGGAAATGACGTCATAAATCTACGTGCATAGTGGTGAAATCATCACATTATTGGAAAACTATTTTCATTGGTTGGCTTTATGAAGACTTTCAAATATACAAATAGATCTACTCAAGGGACTCGAAGTCCTGAAAAGCATAGATGCTACATCATAAATCGGGAATGGGCAATGAAATGAAGGAACGAAAAATACATAAGCCATGCGCTGTGAAAAGGGAGTTGAATGCATCTGCAAAAAGTATCAATCAGGTCAGCCTGCGTAGTCCGCGCAGGCTGACTGGGGTCGAAGCTTATTGCTATTGGTCATTTTTCTGCATGTCACAGGACCAGTTTACTTAATGATTCAGTCGGTCGTTAGACAGAATAGGCTTTATGGATCCATCCATCATGTGGTGAACTTTTTGGTATCATGCATCTCGGAGATGCATTAAACATCCTTTTGTCAGAGGAGGGCTCATATAGATCTGCATGTAATATGACCTGCAACATGCGAAATGAGACCTCTGGACATTTACGTAAAGTGTCGTCCCGGATTAGCCTGCGCAATTCGCGCAGGCTAATCCGAGACGGCACTTTACGACTAGACCACATAAGATTTTTTCATACAGTAGACTTTCGTGAAACTAAAATCGCACGAAAACGGGAAACATCGTCTCGGATTAGTCACAGACTGCACAGGCTGATCTGGGACGACACATTTTTACGCACAGGTCCGAAGGCCCCCTTTCGTGTGTTGCAAGCCAATTATAATGAAGTATTTAAAAACACTGATTGTGGAAGTCGAGGAAAAGAACGGCCACTATTTAAATGCACGCGCAGCAAACTCTCAACAACCAAGAAACAGCGAGAAGATCTGTAAAGGATAAAGTCATATTCAGTCAAGAATTATATAGAAGGATCGAGCACTCTTTTAACCCTTATCCTGCTAAATAAGTCAAATAAAATTTTCAAGCCGATTGTATACACCCAAATGTTTGCTATTTCAAAGATATTTTTGAGGGAAAGATGTCTCCTTATCGGACAGTGTAGATCCAGGATCAGACTGCACGTTCTGCGCAGTCTGATCTTGATCTACACTGTCCGCAAAAGGTCCTTCAGTCGCGTCAGGCAGCCTAGGGGTTAACTCTTTCCTAATAAAAAAAAAAAAAAAAAAATAGACTGGTCCTTATTGAGAGCAGGACCTGTATTGCTAATTTAAGCACTTAGACACCCAAACCAACTCAAAACAAGCCATTTTGACCCAAAACCTATAAATGCATACAAAACTTTTAAGTAGTATTCCGATTTTATCTAGAATTGTAAATCCCTGATAGTGAAAAAGCTGAAAATGTTTTGATTAGTGTTTGCTTTGACAATCGAAAGTTGTAACAAATTCATGGCTCTGGATAATCAACAGGGCAACATTGCTTCAAGTACAGATACATGTACATATAATTCTATCAGTCAGTTGGTCAGTCTGTTTGTCTGTCCATCCATTCCCTCAAACAGGTCCAGTGATAAAGGGAAAACTAGTGACTAGCGTGGAAGTGGAACATGATAGATCTACCTCTGGCTAACAGGTCATTGCTGTACAAATTTGTGGGCAACGAAAGCTGGTATAACAGCTCCTAGTTTCTGTTTGTGCCCCTGTAACATCTGCTAACACATACACTATTGTTACCATTTTGCTGGGAATCAGCGGGAAATGCTACCCTAGAAATGGACTCCAACATTATACCCCTGCCCAAGCCGAGTGTATGATGTCCTGAGCTACCAAACCATTCTATATGACACAGTGCCACCAAATTACTTTTCCCTTTTTTCTACTTTTTTGTGATACACAGATGAATATGGTAGATCTACTACAAAATGGACTTTTTTCTGCAAAGTAATAACACTGGACGATTACATGCAGTAAAATCTGGTGTTCAAATCATGGATTGGTTGCTTTGCAAAACGTAACTCTGTCTATTTTTATGACATCAAATATGATATGACACCCGACCCCGCTCTATCATCATACTTATTTAAATACAGTTCCATTTAATGGATCCACATTATTGATCATATGACATTCCCACAAGCCTTTCCAAAAGCCTGGCCCGAAATCTACAAATATCCAAAGGGGCTATCTAGCCCATTATGGAAACTCAACTGAGTTTTATTTTATTACATTTGGCTTTCTTCTTTACTGATGGTCTTACAGCAATTCCCTTCCATAAATAAATCAGAGATTAATCATTTTTGAGTTAGTGAGATCATAAAAATCTGACTTGTATCTAGATCTACAGCCCCCCCCCCCCCCCCCCCGCCCCCCGTTGTAGTTTGAAGGCATTACATTTGGTGATTAACTTTCTTTAGTATTAAAGGAGCAAACACTTCAAGCGCTGCTCGCTTTTAGGCTTTACCTTTGCTCATATTATGCACCTACATGGAAGGCCTACATTTCTTTGCCGGAAATACACCGCTTTACCGTCCATAAAATCGTAACACTCCAATTAGAAAAAGAAAACAACATGTGTCACACTTTTCTGTGGGAATCTTTGTAAATACATTTTCGATTACCAAATGTCTGTACAATTATTTTCTAATTCCGTCTCTTAATTCCGTTGGCATTTTTCAGCTGTTGTTGCCGTTGCTAATCGTCGATCTACATGGTCGCTGACATGTTTAAGATCATGTGACTGGCAGTATTTCAAAATGGAAACCCCCCTGATGCGGACGAGGTTAGATGTAGTTACGGAATCGGCCGAGTTTGGACGAGTGCAAAAGTAAAGCACAAAATTAAACCAGTCATGCTCTAGCAAAAGGGGGGGGGGGTTTTAATGCATCTCCGTGATACATAATACCAAGCAAGTCGTCACATAAATAAGGATCCACAAAATCCATTTCGTCTAACAATCGACTGAATCATTGGGTAGAATGATCCTTTGACAAATAGAAAAAAGTTCGAAACGTGTCAGCCTGTGCGGACCTGCGCACGCTGACATGATCGATACTTTTTGCAGACGCACAAAGGCCCATTTTCACAGAGCATGGTTTGAACTAATTAGGTTGTAATTTACACATAATGAGGTTAGCCACGTAGCGTACACTTTATTTGTTGACCGAATGTAAACATAGTTTAACTTAACTTTAATTGTTTTATTGGGCTGTTCAAACAGGAACAAGGGTTTAGGGAAAAAGCATTCCTATTTTAAATTACAAATAAGCAATGCTCTGTGAAAAGGGAGTTCAATGCATTTACGAAAAGTATTGACCTAGGTCAGCCTGCACAGTTTGCGCAGGCTGATCTGGACCGAAACTTTTCGCTATTGGTCAATTTTCTGTATGTCAAAGGACTAGTCTACTTTATGATACAGTCTGTTGTTAGACAAAATGAATTTTATGGATCCATAGTTATGTGATGTCTTGCTTGGTATCAAGCATCACGGAGATGCATTAAGCCCCTTTTTGCCAGAACATACACCATATGCATGTGTTTCAAAAGTCTACGCTTTTCTCACAAGGCAGACATAATTATAACACTCGGGTTGTGATAGGTAAATGGTGAAGGTCAAACGTACCTTATTTGACCTTCATACTTTTAACGAATATATCATTGTTTTCGAGTTATTTTATTTCGTTAATTCTCAGCGGAACACACACACACACACACACACACACACACACACACACACGCGCACAAAACTAGCTCGTCATTGCTCCTTGACAGTTATAAAAGCTAATACTTGTATTCTTTTTTTTTTCCGTTGTAGGTAAAAGCTGCATTGACCTCAGCCTAAAACTGAGGGAACGTGAAGCAATTGCTTGCTTGCTTGCTTGCTTGCCTGCTTGCCTGGTTGGCTGCCTGCGCCTGCTTACCTGCCTGCCTGCGTGCCTGCACGCGCCTGCCTACGCCTGCCTGCGTGCCTCATAGAGTTTTCCCTAACCAAACGCTTCTTTGAAACGGACCCGACGAATTTTCTAAATGTACCCCAAAATTTAAATAATTGTCTTCTTCCATTCTTTTGAAGATGGCCAAACGAACCCAGCACCCCTCCTCTCGAATGAGAAGGTCTGATAAAAACCATGTGTTAAACGTGACTTCTCCGTCCTTGAAACGTTCATACTCGATGAAATTTAAAACTGAGCCATGCTCTGTGAAAAGGGGGCTTAATGCATCTGCGAAGAGTATCGACCCTGCAGTCCTCGCAGGCTGACCTGGGCTGAAACTTTACGCTATAGGTCAATTTTCTGTACGTTCAAGGACCACATTCTACCTCATGATTTAGTCGGTTGTTAGAAAAAAAAAAGCAGTCATTATGGATCCATATTTATGTGATCGCTTGCTTGGTACAATGAATCACAGACATGCACTTAGCCCCCTTTTGCCATAGCATGGCTCAACTGGTTTTGACAAGTTTAAAATAGACTTTATGAAAATTAAGTTAAAACATGAAAAAAAAAAATGCAAATATTTACAGTGATAAAAATCTTCCCTCATTTTAACATAAGCCTGAAGAAAGAAATGACAGACACCTTTTTTTCCCCCCCATTCATATTAATATGAGCCACGCTCTGTGAAAAGGGGGCTTAATGCATCTGCGAAAATTGTCGACCGGGTCAGCCAGCGCAGTCCGCGCAGGCTGACCTGGACCGAAACTTTTCGCTATCGGTCAATTTTTTGTATGTCAAAGGACCGGTCTACCTCATGATTCAGTCTGTTGTTAGAAAAAATGGACTTTATGGATCCATGATCATGTAATGACTTGCTTGGTATCATGCATCACGGAGATGCATTAAGCCCCTTTTACCAGAGCATGGCTCAATTCATTTATGAATAAATCGAGATTTCACACATCCAGAAGAAACGTTTCACGATTCCATTTATAAATTTTATGGGCACAGCGTTCTAAATCATGTCAATAGAATAATTATCGTCCGTAGTTCTTTGTTATGTTTATCTATAAACCAATTGGCAAATAATTCAGTGTTTCGACGACCTGAGGAAAAAGGCATTTTCTAAGAAAACGTTGTGGGAAAAGAGGAAAACCCTGGTAACCAGCATTGTCTCCTTTTCCCACAACATTTTCTAATCTATCACAGAATATTTGAGCCAAATTTACCTTGTCATCTGCAAGCCATTTCAATAGAAAGGTCAAGAATTTTGGTCAACAGAATACGCGAAAAAAACAAAATGTCAGGACCTGGGTCCGTATTCATGAAGCATTCTAGATAGAATGTCTTTTGAAAAAGGTTAAACCAAATGTGTTTGTCTGAAAGAGCATGTAAAATAAAACTTGAATAATCGACATACATGTAATCGATAAACTATATTTCTAACTTATAATTGAGCTATGCTTTGGCAAAAGCGGGTTCAATGCATCTTCGCGACACTTGATACCAAGCAAGTCATCACATAAACATGGAACCATAAAATCTATTTTTTACAACAACCTACTGAATTATGAGGTACACTGGTCTTTTGACATTCAGAAAATTGACCAATAGCGAAAAGTTTCGATCCAGACTGCGCAGGCTGACCTTAGTCGATACTTTCGCCGATGCATTAAGCCCCCTTTTTACAGAGCATTGCTCGTATAAGAACAAAAACATAACTCGATATTCATAGTAACCTTTTTCAGTGTCGTCGTTTTGACTTTTTTGCGTGTATGTATACAAGCTACGGGATATTGGGGTTTAGTTACACTTGTTCCGTCCAGTGATTTGATAAATTACATAAAATTTTAATGTAAAGTTTATTTTTCGTTCACCATATCATGACTAAATATTGCACAGCACATCCGGGTTGTTTTCTTTTTAAATCTTTGAGTCCTTTGATTACTTTCATTTCGTTAATTTCAAATGTTTCTTCGCCGTGTTATTTACCGGGTCCTGTATGGATCAGTGGTAAAGTGTAGTACTCGTAACCTGGAGGTCCCGAACTCGAACCTCAACGGAAGCAATGGGGTTTCCATGGGATTGTCCTAGGGCAAGGCACTTCACAGCCCCAGCGTGAATTCGGTTAAACCCGGGACATGAATGATTGTTTGAAATGTCGCCATTATATGATTTAAATGTTTATGAAAGCGGCGCAAAACACCATTCAGTAATTCAATCAATCATCAGTTCGTTCGAAGACTCTGTGCCTAGAGTAGGCCTGTGTCGTTTTTCACCGCTTTCAACAATATTTCAGACATATCACGGTGACAGCTCATATATTCGACTTGTCTTTCCCGGGTTTTGCCGAAAGGATATTGGGCTACGTGCCCAAATGTCTTGCCTAAGGATACTACCATGAAAAAGGCCAGGGTCCGTATTCACCAACCATTCTTAAGAACGTTCTTGGACTTATTCTTCAAGAATTTCCAAGTTTGAAAGTAACACAACTTCTGATTGGCTAAACCGAATGGTTTAGCCAATCAGAGGGTGTGTTACTTTCAAGTTTGGAAAATTTTGGAGAACAAGACCAAGAATATTCTTAAGAATGGTTGGTGAATACGGACCCTGGTCCTACAGTAAGAATCGAACATGCATGTTTAAGGTTTCAAATCGCCTGCATCTTAAGGACGTTTTCGGGAGTTTTCTTTTCTTTATTTATATTTTGCAAATTTGAGCCATTAAAAATTTTTGTCTGTCTGTCTGTCTTTGCGCAGCATAGTGCGTATGAGAACGAATATTTTCACCTCTATGTTCGTCAGTGCTTGTTCGTCCGGACGTGTTTCTCCAAAACTCCTTTTGAATGATATCATTTCTTTTCAAATCAAATCTGGAGCTCTAAGAAGGCATAGTAGTATGAAGGACTTTTCACGAAGGAAATAGTTGAGTAGTACTCGGATATTTTCACCGTATGGCGCATAATCATAAACAGCCTAAACGCGTTTCGCTTTAAAGGACATTTTGCGAGGAAAACTAAGTTAGACCGTATTTTAAGGATTCAGCCTGCATTTCCAAGAAATGATACTACAAGAAATACCGACTGTATATAACTATCCAAGCAGAAGAAGGCAACTGTCAGTTCCCCACCCACCTAATCTAATGCAGAGTGTACAGAAACGCATTCTCTCGATGAGAAATCAGCATCGTCGAACGACCCATAGAAAAGTACTAGCCTACGTCGAATTGTTAGCCTACAGACTTGACTAAACAAACTATCGATATAGATCCAAGATCAGACTGTATATTCTGTGCGGACTGATCTTGATCTATGCCATCTGCTAAAGCTCCTGTTTTCGCCTATGGTGCTGAAAGGATAAAGTGGTGTTTCCTAACCAGGGTTGTACTTCCCTGATTTTAAGTAATGGGTATTATAACCAGCTTACATACTTCAAACATTTAAGGAGCCCCATGTAAAATAAATTTGAAAATTTACCAATTTTGCCCGAACCGATCTTCACTGATGGTTGGTCTTTGATAACAGGTGATGTGCCACTTGAATTTGACTTATCAAATGTTTTATTGTGTTTACTAATACATGACTATGCTTGCATGTTTTCAAAATAATTTTGCATGGTCAGTTTTCCGTAAAACTAGGAACTTTTGTGTAAAAAAGTGTCATGGTTGCCATGGAAACTGTAATATTGTAAAATTCTGAACAAATCAACCTATTATTTTTTATGTTAATTTTGATAAGATACTTCAAGGATTCTATTCAGAAAAAATAGACAAAATCTACGGGACAGTATGTTTGATAACTCAGTTTTACTTGCAGAACTTCTAATTTTCTTTTGCCTGTTGTGGATACAAAATTGCGATAAACTGACCCTTGCTATAAACAATGGAAATAAAAATCAAATTTTCTACTGTTAGATAAAGATATACAAATATTTAGGACTTATTCTATATAAATTTTGTAACCAAACCTGTCTGACAATGGTATCATTTTCAAGCAAAAGTCACAGTTTTTAGAATTTGGGGTTATACTGTTACCATGCAAACAGGCATTTAACAATAAAATTTAACAATACGTCAACATATTTTCTTGGCCTGTTGTGGGTACAAAATTGCAATAAAATTACCCTTTCTACAAATAATGTATTGAATATATTGTCAAATAAAGATATAAAGATATTTAGGTCTGATTCTAATCTGTCTGTCAATGTTATTATCATTGTTAAGCAAAAATCACAACTTTTGGAATATGGGAGTAAACTGTTTCAACGGAAACAGGCATTTAACAATAAAACCAATACGTCAGCATATCATTTTCTTTTCATATTTGTATTCAGCAATAAATCTTTCATAATATATGTGAAAACAAAAACATTCTATGCAAGAATTAAGTGTAGAAAACGTCCTTAACCACTGAGCCCACCAGGACCCCATGTTGTAATGGATTTTACCATTTCAACGTCAAATAAACAAGTAAACACGAAACCTTTTGACGATTTAAAAAAATCAATCTGAAAGAGTTTCTTCGTATAGGCTTGACTAAACAAGCGGACGGTAGAGGTCCAAGATCAGACTGCACGTTTTGTGCAGTCTGATCTTGACCTATGCCGGCTGCAAAGGCTAAATTAATGTTTTCATCTGTGACGCTGAGAGGGTTAAATCTAAAGACAACGTTTCCGGGTAAAACTTTACACCAGTGTTAACAAATATTATGGAAATGAGAACTTGCTTGCAGGAAGTACGTGTAGCTTTACTGTTGTTCCGTTCCATGTCCGTCAAATGATCGTGCAATATTGCATTATTTTGGCTGGTCTAAGAGACACGGGGAGAGCGGGGGGCGCACAAAGAGACAGAAAAAAAAAAAAGAAGGGAAAAAAGACAGACAGAAAAGAGAGAGAGAAAGAGAGAGAGATGGGCAGAGAAAAAGAGAGTGGCACAAAGAAAGAGAGAGAGAGAGAGAGAGATAGACGGAGAGGGACATAGAAGAGAGAGAGACAGAACGAGGGAGAGGGAGCTGAAAGAGAGAGAAGACGGACGGAGAGTGGAAAGAGAGAAAGATAGATGGGCAGAGAAAGTGAGAGGGAGGCGGGATAGATAGATAGATAGATAGATAGATGAAGAGAGGAGCATATCTAGATCAGGATGTATGTATCGTATATGCGTATAATCATATTTCATCAAATTTTGGGTACATGTATTTCAGTATAACTTGTAAAGTGATCTCGCATAACACAATCCTTACCTAACACCCGGCCCGTATTTTAGATAACGATCCCGAGGGGAAAAAAAAAACTTTTAAAACTATCGTAGGAATAGGAGAAAATGCTAGTAAACGTGTTTTAAATAATGATAATAAAACTTTTGAAAACATCGTGGGAAAAGGAGAAAATGCTGGTAACCAGCATTTTCTCCTTTGCCCACAATGTTTTCCTACCCTTCTGAAGACAAATTCAATCATTTGAGACACATTTAATTGGTCGTCTGCAACCGTTTTCAAATTGGACCAGGCTAAAATTTTGTCTTTTGGTAATGGATTAACCAGATGTCAAAAACTGAAAAAAACTGCCGATCACAAAAATGATGGAATTTGTCTTTGAAAGAATAGATTACTTTGAGAAGTAATTATTTAAACTATTTTCTCCTTCTCTAACATTGTTCCTTAAAGTTCTTCTCTTAAGATGTTTCCAGCGTTTTCTTCATTTTCGACGATGTTTTCAAAAGCGTTCTTCCAAGGAGGTCTGTCCACATCTTCATTTTCATCTGACTGTTACACTGTTCGTCCTTCTTCCAGTCCTAAGCTGTATGATATATTCATATTCAGTCCTAATGAATATTAGTCAATCGTTATCTCTGTCCAAACAGATTGTACATCGCACTAAAAAACGACTATTGACAGGTAAACGCTGTGAAGAGAATGTACAATTCTGTAGATCGGTTTTTCACTTTACCATTTATAGCTTGTTGCCGTTCATGGTAGTGATTCATCTTTTGATACTGCGAGCAGGCGATATCCATCCAAATCCTGGTCCGCAATCTAGTGAGTCTTCAGATAGTATGTCGAGTACAGATTTATACAATTTTCTTAATCTTCCCAATCATCTCTCTACCGTCCATTATAATGTCCAAAGTATAGCTAATAAGCTTGATACTCTAATTGCGGAGTTTTCCTTTTTTGATGTTGTCTCATTTTCTGAGACTTGGCTGCATGATAGTTTATCTTCAGACGAGCTGCTTTTCCCGTCATTCCATCCCCCAGAACGAAAAGATAGAGTTCACGACCGATATGGAGGTGTAATTTTATATGTAAAAAATAATTTATCTTACACACGCAGAAGTGATCTTGAAATTGCTGGACTTGAGTGTATTTGGATACAGATCAGGTGCACTAATCATAGGACCATTTTGTATGGTGTATTTTATAGAGCACCGAACTCTGACTCGACTTATACTTCACTTATTGAAGATTCTATAGATCTTGCTATAAATTCTAATATTGCTGATGTTATCATTACTGGTGATTTTAATCTGAATACTATGAACGAAAATCAATTTCGTAAGATTGAGGCTTTATGTAATCAATTTAATTTAGTTCAATGTATTGATGAACCAACACATTTTACCGAAAATTCTATGTCTACCATTGACCTTCTTTTTGTTACAAATCAAAACTCAATTCTAACAACTGGTGTTGGCGAGCCTTGTCTTGGTCTCTCAGTGCGTTATCACTGTCCTGTTTTTGGTGTATTTAACTTCTTTAAGCCTAGGTTAAAAACTATTCAACGTACCATTTGGAAATATGATCAAGGCGATTATAACCAGTTAAGAGGCTGTCTTGCTGATTTCGAATGGCATTCTATACACAATGATAATATTGACATATATGCTGAAAATTTTGCAAGTGTAATCATGGACAATACCCGTTTGTTTATTCCAAGCAAAACTGTCAGGATAAACCCCCAGGATCCACCGTGGATGACCTGTTTTATTAAAAGGAAAATTCGTTATCGTAAGAGATTGTATAAAAAAGCTAAGGTATCAAATAAAACTAGTCACTGGATAAAATTTAAATCCGTTAGAAATGAAGTAATATCATTAATTCGTCAAACTAAAGCAAATTACTACGATCTGTTATCCTCAAAATTAAAATCTGGTACACTATCTCCACGTGATTGGTGGAAAACTTTAAAGTCACTTATGTCTTCAAGTTCTTCATCGTCAATCCCTCCTCTCTTTGATCTTTCTTGCGATTCAGTGGTAATTGACGACAATGAGAAAGCTAATGTACTTAACTCTTATTTTGCAAATCAATCACGTATAGATGATTCTTTAAGTACTCTTCCGGAAGCAAATTACCCACTGTCTCAAACCTCTTTAGATGCAATTAATATTATGCCGTTTGAAGTACTGGATGTTTTGAAATCACTAAGACTTGGGAAAGCCTCAGGGCCTGACGGTATTAATAATAGGATTCTTATTGAAGTAGCTGGACAGATAGCACCTCATCTATGTGATTTGTTCAATTACTCATTAAATAGTAATACAGTTCCATCTTCATGGAAAATATCCAATGTATGTCCAATATTTAAAGCCGGTGACCCTTCTCTTCCATCAAACTACAGACCCGTTTCTTTATTGAATAGTATCGAAAAAGTATTCGAACGCATTATATTCAAGCATGTTTATAACCATCTGAAAGACATCAATTATTTTACACCCTTTCAGTCCGGTTTTATGCCTGGTGATTCTACAGTTAATCAAGTAACTGGTCTTTATAATGAAATATGCAAAGCTTTGGACGACGGGCTTGAATTTAGAGCTGTGTTTTTTTATATAAGTAAAGCGTTTGACAAAGTTTGGCATAAAGGCTTACTCTTTAAGTTGAATCGGGCCGGGATTCATGGTAAACTGCTATCTTGGTTTTCCAATTACCTTTCGAATCGCTTCCAGAGAGTTGTCTTACCAGGGGGAGTTTCATCATTGTGTCATGTGCAGGCTGGAGTCCCGCAAGGATCCATTCTAGGACCTTTACTATTCTTAATTTACATAAATGATATAGTTGATGATGTTCAGGCAAATATCAATCTTTTTGCAGACGACACAAGCTTGTCAATGACTGTAGGCGATCCGACTGATGTAGGAAGTATTTTACAATCTGACATCGATAAAATTACAGATTGGGCACAAAAGTGGCTGGTTAAGTTTAACCCTGCAAAGTCCGAGTCGCTGGTCATATCCCGCAAACGTATTAAGCCAGATCATCCAAGTCTCTTTATGTCGAATATTGAAATTCCTTCAGTTACAAGTCACAAAAACTTAGGTTTTTTCCTTTCTAATGACGGATCTTGGGACATCCATATCAATAAATTAATTGAAAAAGCATGGAAAAGAATTGGGGTTATGCGGTATCTGAAAATACGACTCGACCGACGGTCACTTCAGACCATTTATTTTTCTTTTATAAGGCCTATTTTGGAGTATGGCGATGTCATATGGGACAATCTTTCGCAGGGGTTAAAGGATCAACTAGACAAAGTTCAAAATGAAGCTGCACGTATAGTTACAGGCTGCACTAAACTAGTTTCTATTGCTGATCTTATTCAGGAATCTGGTTGGGAAACCTTAAGTGAAAGAAGGCGTAAACATAAGTTGATTCACTTCTATAAAATGGTAAATGGACTCTCTCCAAATTATCTTAATGTTCTCGTCCCTCCAACTATTGGTAATTCAACAACTTATAATCTGCGTAGACCTAATAATTTAAGAACCATTGCGTGTAGAACTAGCTTGTATAACAGTTCATTTTTACCGTCTGTAATTTATGATTGGAATTCCCTACCGGATGAGATTAAGAACGCAGTATCACTGTCATCTTTTAAATATCATTTAAACCTTGATGAACCCACGTCAAGACCACTGTATTGCTTCGGCGAAAGAAAAATTCAGATTATCCATGCTAGATTGCGTAACAGATGTAGTTCTCTTAATCATCATCTATACATGAAAAACTTGGTACAATCGTCACTTTGTAGATGCGGATCAGTTGAAACAACTGAACACTATTTTCTAAAATGTCCAAATTATAATGACTTAAGAAATATTTTGTATTCTAATATTAATGATATTGTAAGAGTCTCCCTTCGTGTCATCTTATATGGGGATGAGAATCTTAGCCTGCATGATAATGAAACAGTATTTGCAGCAGTGCATAATTATATCCGTGCAAGTGGAAGATTTGCTCTTTAGTTTGTTGTCTCTTGGTTTCTTTGTGTTGCTCTGTTTCCAAGGGACAATATAATATTCTGCTGCGGAAACTGGCAGGGGACACTCGTGATGTATCATTTTTATCTTCATCTTTATAAACTGTACAAGTAAACACTTACGTAGTAGTGACAGTCAGGTTGTAATGCTTTTATTGTCTCTACTTATGGCCTCTCATATTATATTAATTCTTCACCAAAAGGTCAAACACTCCACTCCTGCACACCACCACTTTCCCTATATTTTTTTTTCTCACTGCTCTGTTTTCTTAAACTTAAAATATCATACTTTATACATGCAATGACCGGAAATTGGAGAGGAACTATATAAGCTTTGCTTTCGTTCCAATCCATTTCTGCAGGATTATTCTTTGTCAATCTAATGTAATTGTATTGTTCATGTACATGTATATTGTAATTCTGTCGAATAAAATATGTTTAAACAACACGACCGACTGGTACAAATGTATATTGGAAGATCTATAAGGTAACGCTTTACCGAACAGTCCCGTTTTAAACCACACTGTAGGATATTGTTTTGCAGAACATCTGGCGAAAAGAAGTACATGTAAATGATGGGACCAGCATTTTCTCCTTTTGCACAATGATTTCCACAAAATCAAAGATAAAAATTTCCTTCTGAGCTACATGTACACTTACATTGGCTTCTCAGTTTGGACAGGTCTAAAGTTTTAATGTTTAGTAAAGAGTTGAAGTCATTATTCGTCAAAGTTTTTTTCGTCGATATGATAATGTTTCGATAATGTATGTATATGTCGGTAATTTGGACTGGTCAACAGAAAAAAATCTATAGACCCTTTGTGGTCCAAATAAAAGTCTGTCATCTTTCCACAAGAATAACCATGAACCCCTTATTATGCGTAGTTTTTTTTTTTGCTGAATCAAACTCAGAAAGATAGAAAAGGGAGGTAAAAAGTCTAAGGACACTAGAATGTATTCATGAGAGAGAGAGAGAGAGAGAGAGCAAGACAGCCAGAGCCCTGTCCTACCTGCAATAAGCAAGCAGCTTCGAAAAACTCAAGATATGCTTGCTTCAAATAGGTGCTTACTTAACCCTTTACTAAACATCAAAACTTTACACTTGAAAGCATTTGCAAGCGACAAATTTGATATGACTCGTTTAGTGAGATTTGTCTGTAAAAGGACAGAAAACATCGTGGGAAAAGGAGAAAATGCCGGTTACCAGCATTTCCTCCTTTTCCTTTAATGTTTTCAGAAGGCCTCTTTCTCAGGGTCGTTTAAAATCGGGATTGTGTGGTAAAGGGTTAATAGGAACATAACCATTATCCTGCTAAATAAGTGAAATAAAACTTTCAAGCCAACACTAAAAACCTAAATTCTGCTATTCCAGAGGTAGCTTTGGGAAAAGATATCTCCTTATCGGACAGTGTAGATCCAAGATTGAACTTCACGTTCTGAGCAAGCTGATCTTGATTTACACTGTCCGCAAAAGGTCCTTGAGTCGTGCTTAGCAGCCTAAGGTTAACATGTGTACCTCCAGTGCTTGCTTAACTCCTTACCACACAATCCCAAGTTTTAACGACCCTGAGGAAGAAGCCTTTTGAAAACATTGTGGGAAAAGGAGAAAATGCTGGTGACCAGCATTTTCTCCTTTTCCCACAATGTTTTCTACCCTATCAAAGACAAGTTCCATCATTTGAGCCACATTTGATTTCTCGTCTGCAATTGCTTTCAATTTGGACCAGTCTAAAATGTTGTCTTTTTGTAAAGGGTTAATTGAGTTGACCTCTGAGACAGGTATTACTGATAAAGTCTGAGATATTCATCACGACTTCCGACCTGTAGCTGCTGCTTTCCCACATCCAGCATCAGCAAAGTCGGTATATAAAACGCCCATAAATTTCCACTGAATTTCATTGCGTATTATATCACAAAAAATACGGAGAGACACATAAAGAGAGAGAGAGAGAAAGGGAGAGAGAGAAAGGGAGCGAGGGAGGAAAGAAAGAAAATGAGAGAAAGAAAGAAGAGGAGAGAGGGAGGTGGGGAGAGAGAGAAAAGGAGAGAGAGAGAGAGAGAGAGAGATAATTAATATCCCCCCTCTCTCTGCATCTCTGCTTCTACCCCTCTCTTTCACTCCCTCAAAAAGTATGATAGAAGCT
Organism: Tridacna gigas; assembly: GCA_945859785.2. Taxonomy (NCBI): domain Eukaryota; kingdom Metazoa; phylum Mollusca; class Bivalvia; order Cardiida; family Cardiidae; genus Tridacna; species Tridacna gigas. The sequence continues at coordinate 36,577,021 of OX244031.2, read as the reverse complement.
TGAAAGAAGAAATCAACACCAAGAGCGCACGGTCAATTATTTATAAAAGAATAAATACACAAACACACATAAAAAGATATAAATACCTTAAATAATCCAACAGCTTTCTATGTCGACTTAGTCCATTGTTTGTGATTATAAAGAAACTATAAACTTCTTATACGAGTACAGGACGGGCCGAGGCCTACAACCCATATGAGCCATGCCCTGTGAAAAGGGGCTTAATGCATCTACAAAATGTATCGGCCTAGGTCAGTCTGCGTAGTCCGCGCAGGCTGACCTGGGCCAAAATGTTTGCTCTTGGTAATTTTTCTGCATGTCCAAGGACTATTCTACCTCCATAATATTATGTAGTCAATATCAGACTGAAGGTGTTTTATGGATCCATAACCATGCTTGGTGTCATGGATCACAGAGATGCATTAAACCCCCCCTTTGCCAGAGTATGGCTCATTTACATTTCAGTCTAACCTTTTACCGGATGACAAAAATTTTGAATTCTCATAGCACTTGCAGACGACTCTAGAGATCTATGACTTTATTGACGGGAGTTGTGTCTCCGGGACAAAATTAGAAAAAACAGGAAAAAAAATTTTTCCTTATTTCTTTTTTTCGAAAGTATTCATCGTAACGAAGTTGTTAAGTTTTTTTGGAATGGGTTAAGCAGTACAAGTGTACCCATAAATATCGCAAAATGTGACTTTAAAAACATAGAGACTTTCAACTATCACATACATCAACTTTACCTTTTTATTTTTCAATCAACACATTCTTTTAAATTTAAAACAGGAAGTTTGCGTTCGTATGTGTAGACTTGCAAAGGTAATTAAACATTTATACCGGGTTCTTTTACAATTACTAAAAAGAATTACACTTCAATCGTATTACACAGACGACCATATAAAGAAATATGTCACCTTGGTATATAAACGAAAGCAGACAGTCTTGCATTGTTTGTATTGTGTTTACGCCGTTTTCAACATGATTTCAGTCAAATCATCGCCGCCAGTACACCTATTCAGGCTTTCATTGAGATTTTCAGTAGTACTTCGTACCAAAGTCTTGCCAACCCACTGGCTTCTTTCCTACATAACCACCGTCGAAACAGCGACAGCAGTGAGACGGGAATATCGATAATCAGTCCTTGGAAAGAATTTGGAAATTTGAACTGACGACGTTCTGCTTTCACATCTTTTACGTTACCGACTTTATGAACTACAAGGGTCAGCAATTTAAAATAACACAGACGTTAAGTTCTAAATCATTAACCTTTGTCCAAAGTAAGGTTACGACGAGTATATAGCTATTCACGTGTATAGACTCGACCTCTTTCGACGACTGAAACTACAGTCTAGATCTACAAAAAGTTTTTTTTTTTAATAAATTATGCTCTACAGATCAGATGGATGGTAGGCCTAGACCTATCACGCTCAAAAGATTCAAGAACTTATCTGTGATTACCTAAGCAAGTAATCTCTACTTATGGCACAGATAGACTGATAACAAAATAATCACACTCCATGTTAATGGCCATACCATACAATTTAGACATAAAAATAGCCAATAAATTTGTTTGAGATTTGTCCCATGTGAAGGCCATTGTGCCATTACATTGGTCTGTCATTCGGTTCTTTTTTTTTCAATTTTTAAACACCGTGTTTGATTTACTGCTTTTAAATGTCAAGCGTATTCCGATTGTATATAAACGAAGCGTTTGAGGCATACAAAGAAAACTTTAGTCTGGATTACCTGCCCCTACCACTACGTTACAGGGTCAGGCAAAGCGCAATAATGGCGGCCTCCATGGTGACCTCAAGCTTAGCCTTACATGCTTTCCTTTTTTTCTCAGTTTCATGTGATTCAGTTTGATCAGTCATTAAAGTGAGATCAATTTTGTACGAAATATTCATTACCGAATCTAAAACGTGCTGTTGGGGTATGGTTTAAATATAAATTTGACCATGAATCATTTAGCCAGGTATTTTCGGACGTTATATCAGCCCACTGATATTTCGGATCTAGTCTACTTAGCGCATTTCTGATATGTAGTTTTTCTCGCTAAATAAGAATGACAATTAAGAAAAAAAAAAACCAAAAACTAACTGCCATTAGATCTACTTTTTTTTTTCAACCAGTCTATTTTCACTTCAGTCTATAGTTTGATTTGATAAAGTGAAATAACAATAATCCGTTACCTTCACACATTACCAAAGGGAACCGCCATTAAATATTGCGCTTTGCCCGAGTTCTTTTGAAGTACGGCGGGGTACCAGACTAACAAAACTTAAAACTAAACACAGAAACTTTACGTAGACAGTTTGCTTAGAATGACGTCATCATTTATGAACCGAACCCTTTTAGTAGGCTATCGCAATGGCCAAATTTCTTTTTTCGTCGAACAGATCTAACTTAAAAGACTGATCATGGACAACGTCCGCTTTTTTATTCAAGGGTAGATCTATGACCAAAAAGTCAACGTGTATTTCAATCTTTATAAAAAAAAGATTTTCATTTTCTAGCATAAGATCTGTATGTATACAAACACTCAGATCTCTTAAAGATGAGAAAAAATATAGGAAAAATGTCAGATGTTGGAATCCTTATCTTAAAGGTTTAAAATGTTACTCAGTGAGCATTTGGCGAGCCTAATAACATTTTTTCCTTGGCGAGTAAAATTTTATCCCAAAATACAAAGAATGTCAGATTCTTTTTATCACATATAATGCTATTTCACAAATAATAGATCAGGAGATGCAAAAGCATAGATCTATAGATGCACGGGCGATAATAGAATCTATCAGTAAAAAAAAACATTTACTTCTAAATATCTGTGAAATACTTTCAAAATGACGTCAAAAATGACATCACTCAATTGTGATATAAAACGTGTACATACAAGATAAGAAAATTCATAATGGGTTTATTACACTGAAAACAAATGAGGTTATGTGAAAAAATGCAATAGATCTGTTACATCATCATGATTATATACATGGCAGAGTTCGTCAAGAAGAAGGGGCCCCGAGTCTTAAAATCTAAATATTGCGAACTCTTTTTGAGGGAGCGGGAGAGACATTGTGAAAAACTGAAAGGAGACAATGCAAAAAGCTTCTAAGACCGGGAATATCAATAATCTTGCACGGTCTGAAGGAATACTGATAAACACACTGGTATCTGACCTAGATAGTTTTCAACTATACTATAGACTAGACTATATAGATAGAATTACAGTAAAAATTGTATAATATTTAGATGTATATAAATACCTAAAATGAGGTCGCGGTCTTCTTATCCGACGGCACATAATCCAATGTTTACGGTGTCATAACAAATACTATAAACTGTCCGATAAGGACGAAACGCGACGTTGTAACTGGGTGGGATTACCGGTACACTTCGCTCTTCAAAATGATTTAGATTAGCTATAAAATGACCAGTACACTTTGCTCGCTCTTGACATGTTCTGTGATAGGGGGGTTTCATGCATCTACAAAAAAGTATCCACCCAGGTAGGCTGCGCAGGGTTGAAACTTTTTCCTTCAAATGTACAAAATTTCTGCATTTCCAAAAAACGTCATTGGCAAGTTAAACCAAAGTGCAAACTTGCTCTCCACTTTGAACTGTACATCTATCTGATATTCTGTGGAAATGGGGCATAATACATCTGCATAACGTATCGCCTCAGGTCAGCCTGCGCAGTCCGTGCAGGCTGATCTAAGTCGAAACTTTTTGCCATTGGTCAATTTTCTGCCGTCCATTCTAACCCATTATTCAGTCGGTTGTTACACAAAATAAATTTTATAGATCCATAATTATGTGATAACTTACTTGGTATATTTCTTCACAGAGATGCATTAAAGGACACAGCGCGACTCATTTTGAATAAAATAAATAGCGGTTTTTTTTTTTCCCCCCAATTTGATTACAATTTACATTGAGGCCACCGGCCTAACATACAAAATACAACGTTGCAAACTTTAACAATTTGAGTTTTCATTAATTTTGGAAACAAAAGCATTATTCATATGTGTATGCAATAAAAAAAAAAAAAAAAAAATCCTAGACTCGTCCAGTTTTCATGGTACCCAGTAGCATTCTAAGTGTTTGGATTTTTGGTCTAGATTAACCCCTCAACAAACAGAGGTTAATAAAACAATCTGTATAAATCTAAAAACCAATTTTACCAGGATTCGATCCATTCTGGTGTACATAAGGCCACGGGCCTAGAAACATATTGGCAGAATGTCAATATATTATCATATATAATAAGAAAAAACAATATGAAAATAGACACACACACACACACACACACACACAGAGCACTACAAAGAAATTTTTAGACTTGCCCGTATTTGCTTTTCAGAGACTGAACTTGGGCGCTTTCATTTCTAAGAAAGCAACAACTGGCTCAACTGACAGTGTTGATTAAACCCTTACCAAACGATCTCGAGCTTTAATGACCAATTTTACCATATTTATGTCGATAGTGTAAGTAAAGGCCTCAAACCCCATCTACTTAAGTGCAATTAGTATAGTTGCAACAACTTGGTTTATCGCATAAATTAAATTCCAATACCTTATAAAGCTAAATACATAATACAACTGCTTAATATGCAGACTTATCTAGACTCGTCCAGTTTTGATAACACATTTTACCAGGATTGGACCTATTCTGATGTACATAGAGGCCACCGGCCGAGAAACATAATGGCAAAATGTTAACACGAGTTATCATTTATGTTGAAAAAAAAAAACCGAGAAAAATATGCAGATATTAGGGAATTTTAGATTTGCTAAATTTTGGCCTCTTTCATTTCAAATATGCAGTAACAAGTTTAATTGACATTCTTGATTAACCCCTTACCAAAACAATCTCGGGCTTTAACGACCGAATTTTAGTTCTCGATTAACGCTTTGCCAAAACACCGTCGGGCTTTAACGACCGATTTTTAGTTTTTGATTTACCAAAACAATCTCGGGCTTACACGACCAATTTTTAGTTCTTGATTGACCCTTTACCAAAACAATTTCGGGCTTTAACGACCGATTTTTACTTTTTTTTTTTTTTTTTTTCAATATTCAACATTTTATTGCATTAAACAAGTACATGTTTATGGCAAATAGAACAAAATACTGAGAGAACATGGATTTACATGAAGAGCATAAATTATGTGGAAATAAGCAAAAATTAATACAAATATGAAGAGATAACAGTAATATTAAACCAGAAGAACTGATATAGGTATATGTTTTAAGCACAAGCTAATTTCTTAATAACGTGGCATTGTAGATAAATTTACTTAGGTTATTGATAACTGTTGATGAAGTGTCTGTTAAAAGGCTACTGAATTTGTATTCATTTGGCCATGTATAATAGTAACGTTTATGATATTGTTGTCGTAGATGGGTATATTTTGGGCAAATTAACAAGAAATGGAATTCATTTTCAATAATGTTTTGATTACAATTTTCACAGATGCGTAGATTTCTAGGTTGTTCAATATATCGTCCGTGTTCTATGGCTAAATTATGTGCAGAAATTCTAAATCGTGTTAAAGCCATTCTGAATTTTGGGACTTTTATTATGTTAAGATATTGTTCAAATTCAAAAGAGTGTTTAAAAAGAGAATAGCACTCGAGTCGCGGGGAGTTATTAATCGAATGATACCAACGCTCGTAATATAATTGTAGAATGTGAAACTTTATAGGCTCTAGTTCGATACGTATATTTGTTTGATGTTCCCAAATAAATGAAAGATCGTGTTCGATTAGAATTTGCTTTATATTGTGTGCCCAATTATTTCCATTATAAATTAGTTCATTATCAGCGTCGTTTTTTAACATGATGTAAGTTTTATGTAAGAGACTATTTTCATTTTGATTTAATATTTTTATCCAGTATTTTATCATTGTTATTTTTCTGTGAATATACATTGGAACTCGTCCCAATTCTCCAAATATTGCGTCACGGTTGGTTGATTGCTTAACGTTTAGTATTTTTCTACAAAATTTGGTGTGAATCAGTTCTATATCTGGGGCTACATGTGTGCCCCATACTTCGCTTGAATAATTTAATATTGAAGAAACTAAAGAATCAAATAATTGGAGTTTTTGCTGAAATGGTAATTCTGTTTGATTGAATATAATAAAAAGATTGTGAAGGGCCAATGATGCATGTTGAGCTAAGCGTTTTTGCGTTCGGTTCCAATTTCCATTTTTGTATAAAAACACGCCGAGATATTTAAAACTTTTTACAACTTCTATAGGAGTATTATAAAGAAAAAAATCGTAGTTCGTATGGCGGCCTTTTTCAAATATCATTATCTTTGTCTTAGCAACGTTAAGACGAAGTTTATTTTTATTACTATAAGTTTCTATATCGTTCAAAAGCGATTGTAGAGATACTGGATCATGTGCGAATAACGCTGCGTCATCAGCAAATAAAAGAAGGAAAATATTTATGCCGCCAATGTTAATAATACCATCTAATCTGCTATTTACGTCGTCTAGTACATCGTTTAGGTAGAATAAACACAGTAAACTACTGGCAGGATCTCCCTGTTTGACGCCTACAAATGAGTGAATAGGATCAGATTTTAAGTTTTGATAGCGTATTGAACTTTTGACAGTATTGTACATAGATTTTAATGCAAGAATAAACTTTGTGCTAATGTTATTTTTCAAGAGTTTTCTCCAAAGCGTAAATCGATCGATTTTATCAAACATTTTCTCCCAGTCGAGGAAAGCGACATATAATTTTTGTCTGTTGGCAAGGGATCTTGAAATAATTGCATGTAGGATGAAAATACAATCTATTGTTGATTTATGTTTTTGAAAGCCATATTGGTTATCTATTAGTACTTCATATTTTTCTGACCATTTTATTAATCGATTTACAAGTAATTTAGAGTAAATTTTTGATAAAATGTTGTTAAGTGTGATTCCTCTATAGTTCTTCGGATCATGATTACCTCCCTTAAAAATTGGTATCAATAAACCTTCACACCATTGTTCTGGGAAGTTACCATTGCTAAATAATTTATTAAATAGTGATTTGAGATAAGGTAATATAATGTCTATAGAAAATTTGAATATTTCGGCAATTAGACCATCGTTTCCCGGACTTTTTGAATTATTTTGTGAGAATACTGCTGATTTTATCTCCGAGTCAGTGAATGGTTGATCTAGCTCATCATCGAAGACAATTTCAGTGTTTGATTGCTGCGTGTTTTCATTTTCTTGTATATCTGCATCTTTTTGTATTTCATATAGGCTTTTGAAATGTTGGAATAGTTCATCTATATTTATGTTTGTTGGATTCATAGTTTTATTTCTAAATGTGGATTTAATATGTTTCCAAAAGGATTTTGGATTTGTTTTTGCTAGATTTGAGATTCTTTTCCCCTCTGATGCTTTAAATTTCGATTTATTTCTTCGTATCGTTTGTATATATATGTGCTTTTTATCAATGAGAGAGATTCTGTTTTCCTCATTTTTATTTCGAATATATAAATTTCTAGCTTTGTTAAATTTTTTACGAGTGAGAAGACACTCAGCATTAAACCATGAATTCTTCTGAACTTTTGTTCGTGTAGTTTTCTTTATATTCCGAAATTTACCAAAGTATTTGAATGCTGTATCCCATAACATTGAAGTAAATGAACGAACTGACTCATCGACCGTAGTACTATCGTTTTGTAAGCTCATGGTAAGATTTCCTAATAAGGGTAGTTGTTTATTTAAATCGTTACGAAAATGCATGGTGCACGTGGTTTCCCACGCTAAAATTGGCTCGCTATAGTTGCCAGTCTGGTCATGTGACAAAGATGGGCGTGTACACCCGAGACAGAAATAAATAGCACAATGGTCAGAAAATTCGTTTGGTGGAAGTATCTCGAATGAATTGAAAAGTTTAAAATCAGTTTGATTTGCTAGCACGTAATCGATTACTGTGGAAGCATTCCTACTGATAAAAGTGAAATTCCCTTTAGTCTTATCATCATAAAGTCTACCATTACATATAAGTAGATTAGTAGATTTACAGAAGTCGAGTAGACGATTTTTACTTTTTGATTTACCAAAACAATCTCGGGCTTACACGACCGAATTTTAGTTCTTGATTAACGCTTTGCCAAAACACCGTCGGGCTTCAACGACCGATTTTTAGTTTTTGATTTACCAAAACAATCTCGGGCTTACACGACCAATTTTTAGTTCTTGATTGACCCTTTACCAAAACAATCTCGGGCTTAACCCTTTCCCAGACGACACATTTTTTACTGGTCCAAATTGAAAGAGTTTGCAGACGACAATTTTAAATTTGATGAAAATGGCAGAAAGTTCTCAAAAAGGGTAGAAAACACTGTGGGAAAAGGAGAAAATGCGCGTTACGAGCAATTTCTCCTTTTCCCACAGTGTTTTCAAAAGACTTGTACTGCAGACACGTGAAAACCAGGGCTTGTTTGGGAAAGGGTTAAACGACCGATTTTCAATTCTTGATTGACCCTTTACCAAAACAATTTCAGGCTTTAACGACCGATTTTTAGTTCTTGTTTTACCAAAACAATCCCTGGCTTTAACGACCAATTTTTAGTTCTTAATTAACCCTTTACCTTTATTCCAATTCTGCAGATAACCTTTTCCTTCCCTGGTGCACTGAAAGCATTGGAAGAAAGCAAGGTTTTCGTCGTCAAAATGACAGATTCTGATTATTATAGCAATAGGAACAAATTCTTCTTTCTCTTTCGATACCTAGATGTCTTCCTACTTCTTTATTGAATTTATGGTTAGAACATCGAAACTTTGCCAAATATTTTCTCAGTGAATTTGAAATAGTTAAACTTTCGGGATTTAACAGAGTTTTAAAGCACTTATATGTGCTACACCGTGACGAAATTTTAATAGCCTCTTCCCAATATTGTTTCCTGCAAACTGTGACCCACTGTTGAAAAATAGAAAAAAAAAAATACTTCGGTGTTTCCCAACTCTTAGACATCCAATATACATATCCAAATCCATATAAGTATAATAAATGTTTGACGGATGAAGCCCAGTTATTTCTACCAATATCATTTAGACCTTTTAGCATCTTATAACAACTTCTTGGTAATCTATATTCAGGCATAGAATTTTTACCAGTATTTAACCCATAGACTGCTAAGCGTGACTCACTGACCTTTTGCGGACAGTGTAGATTAAGATCAGACTACACAGAACGTGCAGTCTGATCTTGGATCTACACTGTCCGATAAGGAGATTGGTTTCCTCTAAAAATAATTTTGAAATAGCATTATTCGGGATTTACGACCTGTTTGACTATTTCACTAATTTAGCAGGACAATGGTTAATACATTATAAATAGTAATCTATACAGAGGGGTAGTCTACCACATTCTTCAAATACAATAAAATCATTTGTTGAAAGTCCTAGACCTAACAAATCTTTACAAAATCTAATTTGAACTTTTTTTCAATTTCATTTGCATATTCGAACCTCCGAATATCTCCCCCACACAGGAGTATAGGCTTTACCATAGAATCAAAGAATTTGAAATGATCAATAAGCATGAAATATCCAAATTTCTTTTGATAGGATTTTCCGGAAAAAAAAAAAAAAAAAAGATTTGATAGTTTGCTCTACTTGTTTTAGTTTAGCTTTTCCCAATGATAGAGTTGGAGTGAAAAGCAGTCCCATGTAATTGTACATTGAAACTACATTAACTACTTCTCCATTGTAAATCCAATGTTCATAGAACTTTACGAAATGGTCCAGAAGTCATAAAGACTATGATTTCTCTTGTCGTTTGATTTACAGCCACCCCCCCCCCCCCCCCCCCCCCCCCCGTCTGAATTCAAATTTCGGAGATGGAATTAAAACTGTAAATTTACTGCTCTATCGGCACAGTTTGCAACATCATCCGCGAAGAGAATACAAATTACATCCTGAATATCTTCTGTCACAAAAATTCCTCTGTGACTTTTATTTCTTAAAAAGGTAAGTAACTCGTTGATGTAATGTGTAAAAAGTATCCTACTGGTTACGTCTCCTTGTTTAGTCCAATGCATGGGACAGTTGTGTGAAAAGAGAATTGGGTTCGAAAGCAAGAAAAATTCGTCATTTTTACAAGAATTTCCTTCACTTTTTTCTATCCCGTTAGTAACGGTATAAAGTTGTTTTGTGAATTTTCATGCGATTTTCTAGGCATATGTAAACGTAATCCTACACAACCACTTCACATATTCCCCCGAAGAAATCTGATAGAGCAAAAAAAGCTAATTAACGACGAAATCATGTTTATCTCCTAGTACAAGTGTATAGATCCCACAACACATTGAGTGGCGAAATGTCACCCAAAAGCTGGCATAAACAGTACACATCGCCCAACATGTTCATGTGCACAAGTCGTGTAAAAGGATGTAGTAAAGCTACATGATGTAATCGCGTTGTAAATAGACGCTGGGTATTAGTACACATACATCGGTAGAACATGTTTTGTTAAATTACTTATTCAGAAATCGAACTTATTTGCTCGACGTTAAATGTTTCAGCCAGTCAGTTTAGCTAATCCAGCGTATAAAATACACTAAACAGAATGCATAAGTTTAAAAAACAACAGGGCAATAATGGGCCCGTATCGCTCTACTGGCTAATAAGTACAAATTACAAATACAAAACATTACAATTATAGGTCAAATGGCTTCGGACAAGACCCAATGGTCAAGCCATATTTTACCACAGAGCAATAATTACTTGAATCCTGGTAGAAGTCCACAAGAAAGCCACCTACCAAATAATACAGCTGTAGGCGATATTGTTATAAACAAAAAGATTTTCCAAGTTTCCTCTCTATAAAGCCCGTGTAAAACATAAGAACCCTTAGACAAGGCTCATTTCGATTCCAGGGCTAAATTTTGAACAAACTCAGAAGTGATCCACAATATGAAGCCGACAGAAGGTACTGGCAGACCATTTGAAGCTGGATCAGCTAACGCAGTTCTAATGTTGGCGCCAGTCGAACCAGCAATTTACTTCTCCATGGAAAGTGATGCACAATACCGAGCTTGTTACTGACACCCAATATCACATACAGCCACGAGTCGCTATCTTCGAGGACGTTATATTTCAGCCATACCAGTAAAAGGTGATGGTCACTGTCTCCAATATTCTGTCAGCTCATCTCTACTAGCCACTGAAGACAGGTTTCTACAGACGTGTCTAGGTGGGGTTCTCAAAAATCAGATATTTTATCTTGAAAGAGTTCATAAATTCAGCCGACGGGGACAAAATGGTGACAGTCGAAAAGTACACAATAGAATTTGTTTCTAACACCATGAAAGCTGTTGTCATTTGAGAAACGAATAATAAAAGCTCCCACGTTCACGGCACCAGGGAACTAGTGGTGCTGCCCAACCGACCAGGTGCGGCTTTACAGACGACCATATAATTAGTTTTGGTAGGCTTTGGGCAACCCACACTACAGTTGTGCTGTTGCAAGGTAAGAGAAGACCGGACCAAAAGGTTTGCATATGGCGGAAAAATCGTCATCCAACGCAACGCAGAACATTTCCAGTGACAAGAAAACTAAACAATTAGAACCCTGTTCCCCTGCAAGAAGCCTAAGTAATGAAATAGCATTTAACAGCACACAAATCGTATTTTAAAGAGAAAAGAATTTTTGACAGATTCGGTTAAAACTTTCGCAAAGGCACCCACACTTAAGATCTTATCTAGAAATAATGGTAAAAAAGTAATGGGTTCGAAAGCAAGAAAAAATCGTCATTTTTACAAGAATTTCCTTCACTTTTTCTATCCCCTTAGTAACGATATAAATATATTTTATGAATTTTCATGCGATTTTCTAGGCATGCGTAAACGTAATCCTACACAGCCACTTCACATATTCCCCCGAAGAAATCTGATAGCGCACAAAACGCTAATTAAAAATCTGATAGCGCACAAAACGCTAATTAACGACGAAATCATGTTTAGCACCTAGTACAAGAGTATAGATCCCACAACACATTGGGCCTGTATCTTTAAAGATACCCCTGAAAATTAGGCTGTAAGACAGGTGCATGAAAAACAAAAATTTTAGAGTAAAAGCACAACAAGTATGGCACAGAAGGAGAGAAAATTGATGTCTAAACCTTCGAAGCTAAAATGCCGTTTAAGCAGGTCAAAAAGGAATGTCTACAGAATAAATCTAGCCCAATTTGGGCCAAAACAAGACGAAAACTCAGTGTTGAAGAATGAATCTGTTAGTATGCCTTGATAACTGATCCAAAGGCAAGCCGAAGGAGAAATGGACTCTATTCACTGTTTGTAGATGTGGGCACATGACAAATGCGCAGATAAAGGAGCAAGTTGTTTCGCATGTGTGAAAACTGCGATTCGGGACAAAGATTAGGGGTAAAAATCAAAGTTGCCTCAAGAAAACATGCTTGATTGTTTAGATATCGGACCGATATCTTGTATGTCAACCCGATGTGTAAGACAGCAACTCGACATTGAACCTATCTACATGTTAGACATGTATTTTGACTTTGTATTGCAAGTTATTACTGTTTCAGACTTTAAAAAAAAAAAAAAAAAAAATATTGGTCGCCGCGTTACACATTTATAATTGTATTAATTTTCCTCTCTACAGGATCAAACCTACAAAATACGTTAAAAACTTAAGGATAAGTTCTGCAAGCCAAACTTGCCCCTATACGAGCCAAGTTCGGCAAACATAATTCGATCTCTTTACCTAAATAAGACCTTGAATGGGTGACAGATAACAGTTGGTATTCACCTTAGCTACTAAGAGCCTGTTATGCTTTACATGCACAGTTGTTAAACTTTTTCTAAAAGGGGGCAAGACTAACCCAGATCTCCCCTACAGCTTAGCAAAGAAGATCTGTGGAAGTTACCTGAAGATATTTCAACAATGAAATAATGATTGTAGATAAAACAACCATGGCCCCGACATTTTACGAAAAAGGCAGCTTTGACTTTAAGACTTAGGTTTTCTCGAAAGTATAGATGACAAAATTGCGATAGAGGCTGGTTTATTTCGAAATCAGTTTGAAAAGGCCGCCTTACAACTCTTGCAATTGATAATGTATTACATTTAACTCGTACTCCCTGAACATTCTTAAAATCATTGGTCTGCTATTGCAGTCTATCTGTTATCAAGACAAAAGTAAGCTTTTTTCAAAGTTCAAACCACACTTACAAAGACTTTTCATTTTTTAGTCCCAGTTTTATGCTTCAATAATTTCACCAGATTCACAAGACTTAAACACTACCATACTAAAATATGCATGTATGAAGTAGGATAAAAATGATTACCGGATGTTTGAGCTGACATTAAATGATAAAAAACAAATACCGGTAACAGGTTACAAAACTGAATTTTTGCAGTTCGGGGAATATGTTTTACTGATTTACACTTGGTGACAAAAAGCTTAAGAACACTGACAAAGAAAAAAATCTGAAACTGTGACATTTTCTGTGTTCTGTACGTATGTTTCATCAATTTCCTGGGGAAAAGGACATCACACTACAGGCAAACGTATATAAAAGCTATTGGAAATGAAATCTGGCTATATACATGTATCTACATCAATGTCAGTTTCAGGCCCTAAATAAATGAAATGGATCTAGATCTATTTCAGTTAGTTAAAAAGAGGTCGAATGCTGCAGTTTAAAGGCAGGATTTCCTAGAATATTAGTCAAACAGTAGATGATCTATAGATTCACATCCAAGATCATACTTTACTTTTTTGGAACCAGGTCTTGATCTTCTCTGTTTGAGAAATAAACTCAAGATGTTCTCAGCACTCAAAGGGTTGAAAGTCTCCATATATTTAACTATTTAACTGTTGAAAAGCGTGTGGTCAAAAAAGACGTTGTTTGTCATGGCCACAATGTTTCCCTCTGCTATATAAGGATGCAGTTTGTTGTTGCCAGGAAATGAAGAGTTACAGCATACATACGTAAATTTAGTATTTTACCATGTAGAACTGATCTAAAAACATTATGAAAAAGGAGTATTCCATTAAACTCAGGTATTTGCTCCTTTCGCTTAAAAAGATTTGCACAAGTTATCTGAACATGTTGTCAACTTGGATGCAGATGTACAAATATGGAGAATAATTATATGGAGAACTGCCTTTGTAAGAAACCGAAAAAGTTTAATTCTAGAAGATAAACCTATTTGTCTTTATCTCTTTACCACGCAATCCCGAATTTCAACAACCGTAAGGAAAAAAGGACCTTGAAAACATTTTGAGAAATGGAAAATATGCTCGCAACAAAAAGCAAATTTCAGTTTTGAGCTAAGTTCATTTGTTACCTGCAAATCCTTTCAATTCGGACCTGTCCAAAATTTTTTCATAGGGTGAAGAGTTAAAGGGTTTAAAAAAAAAAGGGGGGGGGGGGGAAATATGCTGTCTACCAGCATTTCTACCTTTACCAACAATAATTTCAAAAGCTTCCTTCCTCAAAATGTGAAAAACACAGGATTACTCGGTAAAGCCTTAATGATTTTTTTCCTCAGACATCATGGCCAGGAACTGAAAAAAAATGCACATTCTAAGATCAAGTTCCCATCAAGGGCCTTCAAATTTAGAGGTCGAGGAAAACAATGTGTAGTTAACTCACTACAGGCCATTAGAGCTATAATTATTCATCACCACTTAGATTTTGGGAAACAAAACATATTGATGATATTCTTGAAAGACTTATTTCAAAATAGTACAAGAAGGTCAATAGTCGTGTTTCTCTGATGTTCCACAAAATTCTGTAACAATTAGTGATAGTTACGATGGGACAAAAAATTGAAATACAGACTACCAATTTTATTCCTTGTGTGATGCTATAAACTTTCTTTTGAGTAAGCATAATGTTAGTGGCAGTATTTTATGCATGGACAAGACAACTCCTGGCTATGCAAGTGCTATTTTGAAAATGATGACCAATTTTACTTCTTTGATTCCAACAATAGGGATGAATCAGGAATGATGTCTATAGAGGGAACAGCTTGTATATTTCAGCATGATATTGTGACAGAACTTTGTAAATTCATAGAAGGTTTGGCAGTATTACTGAATATACCAAATGCCCTTTTCAGAAAGACAGAAAAGATGGTATTTCAGATGTTTCAGACATTTATTTAACTGGTCAATATTCTGAGGCAGAAGCCATAGATGAACAGATAGACCAGTATGTAATTCATCTTGATGACAGCTCTATGATAGTCAATGAAATAAATTGTCGCTTGTTTGCTTCAGTGATCAAGTCAGCAACATGCATGATAATATAAAAGAAAACGAGACAACTTTTATTGATGAAGCAGGTGGTACTTCTCATCATGATACTGCGGTCACTGTTTTTGATTCATACAGTGATTACACTGATTCAAATGATGAGAGCGATAATCCTAGAGGAAGAGTGTTTTTTGTTCTGATGTCTGTTTACCTTTATTAACAGTTCGTGTATCCAAGAAACAAGCAGTAAATCAAAAGACAAACAATTTTCAGACAGGTTCTCCTTTAGCAGATCTTGAAAATAATGGAATAGTGAATGAAAATTGTCAGGCTGATAAATGTGGTACTGCAGATATTGTAGGTCAGTATAAAATTTATGTAGCTCTGCTAATGTAATTCAACAGACTGCAAGAACTCCGTCAAAACTGCTGAATGCAGTGTTGCCAATTGTGCTTCACGCAAACGTCGTCGAAAAGCAAAACCAGAAGCATGGCAAAGAAATGTGCATAAACATCAATTCAATTCTGGGAAAAAGGCGTACATGTGGGAAAAGATAATAAGCCCAGGCCCCCGAAAAATCAAAATATCATGTGGAAGTAAATTTATGTCGGTATCAGTGCAAACAACATTCCCTGAAATTGAGCGGGAAATATTTTCCATACGTTTTGGCGACTGTCCTCAATTGAAAAACAGAGGCAATTCTTGTAAAACAATGCTTTGGGGAAAAAAAAAAACCTTCATCCATTGACTAGTACATGTATGCCAAAGATGACAAATAATGAAGTAGAGAGAGTAAAATTTTGCAAGACTTTTTTTTTTTTTTTTTTTGTAATAATGTTGGAATATCTGACAAAATTATTTCAACAGCACATAAAAAATTACTATTGGTATTTGCGCCGATGATCAAAGAGGCAAGCATGGCAAAAACCAGACAAAATTGCTAATCGAAGATTAAACCATGTTCGGCAGCATATTTAATCCTTTAAAGTAGTAGAAAACCATTACTGCCACAAGGACAGTGATAAACCGTACATACAACCTGGATTGAATTTGGCTAAAATGTACACAGTGTATTTTGGAAGGTATTTCACCCGTAATTACTAGCCAGTACAAAGACATTTTTTTTAAATATGCCTTCGACCTGTCTTTGTTTCGTCCAAAAAAGATCCATGTGATTTATGCTGTATATATGAAAACTAATTAGCTGGTCAAATACAAGTTTTTGATCAGGAATTTGTCAGACACTAAAGAAATAAGAATTTGTCAATGGCCCAAGAAGAAGAGGACAAGTCCATGGTCAAATCTAATCCAAATGGGTTTTTGTCATGCCTCTTTCATGCATGAAGGCTCGGCTCCTTTCGCTTTGCAATACCGGTGTGTGACGTCATCCTCTGTTCAAAGGCTTTAATTATCTCTGTAATGAATCCATATCTGTATATGTAAAAGGACAACACTGATGAGAACTGCTTGTCATGAAAATCCCTATACAGTTCATCGAATGACTTCGAGGGACTTTCTCGACTTTAGGAAATTGTCAGGTCAAATCAGGAATTTCGATTATTAGTATTGAAAATTAAAAGGTATATTTGAATGGCATTTAAGTGTTGAAAATGGTTTCGTCATCCCCAGATCATTTTCTGTACAAAACTGATCCTGGTGGTCTAGACTTTGCTGTTAAACTATTTCACAGATCCCGGTCTGTCAGTACAGACCCAAAACTTAATGTTAGTCAATTGAGAGAAGAATTTTTGTCTTTGTAGCAAAAGTTTTGGACTTGGCTGGTCTGTGTCAGAATAATATATTCCAAGAACCCGTCATGCTTTTTATCTCATTCTGTCACATTATGAAACAGTTCTTTGAAATAAGGTCATTTTGATTGTTGTTTGGTTGGTTGAATAGTATTATACACCACTTTCAACATTATTTTAGTTTATATCAGTGACAGCTTGCTTATTCATGAATTGTGTTTCCTAGGTTCCACTAGCACAACGCTTGGCTACAATTGCTTCTAGTGAAAATTCTAAAAAAAAAAAAAAAAAAAGGGCATTAACTGTCAAAAATATTTTGATGTTACCTGCCTCTGTTGTTCACATATCGGCTTTCCTTTTGATACCTGACAAGTAGACCAAGGTTGAAGTTATTTTCTTCAGTAATGACAGAGATATTGTAAAACGTCAAAGTCGAAAGAGGGATATACATGTAACTGTGTCAAAAATATTTTGTGGGTTGCGTGCCCCTGTTGTGTAGGTTTCTCTTTTTATGGTTAACACTTTTTCCAAGTTTGAAGTAAATATCTTCATTAATAACTGAGATATTATAAAATGTCAAAGACTTTGCACGACGACGACGCAGATGACAGGGTTATGACAACAGCCGAGATAAAAAAAAAAAAATGCTAAGTAGGCACAATTTAGACGTTCGTAAAAAATAAACACAAATGTCATCTTCCTTCGTTAGCAGAACTTTGGAAACGTTGTACACATACTGACTGGTCTCTGTACTTCAACATATTCATTGATGCAAACTTAAGCCGGTTAATGACGATATGCAACGCTGTGTATCAGAACCTTTACCCCCTTTTTTTTTTTCAATCTTTTTATCTCCCTTGTATTATGAGTTACACTTTGAAAATAGCAGAGAACCAAATTAAGCTGTCTTTCTTTTGAAACAAGAAATATTGTATATGAGGCCAACTTTTAGGTAAAACGTGGAGCAAGGATTTATTCGGATTCCCTTGAAATTGATTGGCTATGCACTAAAGAACACCCAATAAATTCATGAGATAGAGATATATATAGCCAGATTTCATTTCCAGTAGCTTTTAAAACTCGTACACAAATGTTGCCTGTAGTGTGATGTCCTTTTCACCGGGATATTGATGAAAAATACATCAGACCACACAGAGAATGTCTCAGTTTCAGATATTTTTTTGCGAATGTTCTTCGGCTTTTTGTCACCAAGTGTAGATCATAGATCAGACGGCATGTTTGTTGCAGTCCGATCTTGATCAAGACTGGCAGCAATGGCAATTAAAGCTGTGTTCGGCACTTAGAGGATTAAACCAGTCTCGTATTTTTCTTCATTACATTCTATTCTAATGGGAAAAAACTACAATAAAGAAGAAGAAAGACCTAATAAAAAAATTCCAAAATATATCTGTCTTTTAGCTCCTTCCGTCCTCCTTTCATAAACCCCAGAAAAATCGATACTGATGCTTCATCTTTATATTGTCATAATATTGAACTCATGTCATCAGTGACATCATAAAGTAGGAAGTAGGTATACAGTAGTGTAACTCATTACAACCTGCTTTTTTTTTTCAAATTTTCTACAGGCAAAAGAGTTGTAACTCAGTTTGCATGAAGAAAATTTTTGGATTTGAAATAAACCCTTTACAACAGGCAGCTTACTAGTATTATCTTCAAATTTTCTAAAAAGAACAATTGCCTGTGCAACAGACTCTGCTTACATGTACAATACCTATAATGTAGCATGAGGATATCAGTCTTGCAATGTAATAGAACAAGTCCACATCCAATTTGGTAAACGTCTCTGTAACATTAGCCAAAATACTCCTGATTGTCTTGTCCTAGGTGAATATTGTAGATACCTTTTAGCTGTGAATTACTTGTCACAATGTATTAAATAATGGACTAAACTTTTAATCATGCCTAACCATAGATATTCAAAGCATTGTTATATTATGTTACGAAAATTAGATGAAACTGGGAGAATTACACTAGCAACCCATCTCAAGTCACTTTTATTTCAACATGGTTTTGGTTACGTTTGGATTACCCAAGAAATTGGAGATGCCGATATCTTCCTGAGATCATGCAAACAGAGAACAAAAACTGTGGACATCTTTACAAAAATGGTTATCAGGATCTCCGAGATCATATTACTACAAGGATTTCAAAACTTTTTCTGTGAAAGTTGAAAGTTATGTATCTACAGATTTACCATTTAACTACAAAAGAATCCTACCTTGTTTCAGATGTTTGAACCATAATCTTGCAATTTAGAAAGGAATACATGAAAACATTGACAGACAATTTAGATTTTGTAAATTTTGTTTAAATAGAAATGTTTATACTGTCCAGGATCATGGCAGGATGAGTTTCATTTCGCACTGTTGTGTCTATTGTAAGATGAAATATGGATGACATATTTTCATAAAAAATGGTTTTAAAACAGATTTGCCATGAAACATTTATTTATATTTATTTATTTATTTATTTAATGAACAGTCAGAAAGTGTGTAATAAGAGACTTATTTTTGGAAACAAAGCAATTCATTATTATTTGAATCATTGTGCAAAACTTGTCTACTGTTTAATAATATTATTGTTTTGTTTTTTTTAAGCCTTTAATATTGACTGCAATGAACCTATGTCATATTTCATATATTGTTTTGCAAAAAAGGTTCACAACACGTGGTCCACACTATAATCAATAGGTTCACTGTACTCCAAGTTGATTTTTCTCCACCTACCTCATTGTTTCAATTTTTGTTATCATGCAAGGCTTTTTATTGTAATAACAATCTCTTCACCTCGTGATTTTGTATATATTTGTGCTTTGTATTGTAGGCCAGAGGCCTTATATCATATCAGGAATGAAGAATTAGTATTAGAACAGCATGTATTAAGAAATTACTCCTACATTTCCCACAATTCACTCAAGGTCTTTTTTCAGGTAATTTTTTTGAAAATGTACTATTTTATATCATTATATACATGCAGTTTTTACTTTAATGTCTTCATCAGAAGCAAGCTTGTGTTGCAATGATCTTGTGATGGGTTGATACATCTATCATTTCTTTAAGTTCAGGTTTCTATTTTAAATAAATGCCTCAAGCTAACAGCAGTTATTTTTGTCTTGCAGCAGAAGACTTTAGAAAACATTGGCAAAAAGAGAAATTGCTGATAATGAACCTTAATTCTTTACCACACAATCCCAAGTTTAAACGACCCTGGTGAAATAGCCTTTTGAAAACTATTGGAAAAGGAGAAAATGCTGGAAACCAGCATTTTCTCCTTTTCTCACAAGTTTTCTACACTTTCACAGTCAATTACCATCATTTTAGCCACATTTAATTTGTTGTCAGCAAATGCTTTCAATTTGGACAAGTCTAAAACAATATCGTTAGGTAAAGAGTTAATTCATTAATATTTACTGATCATATTTGATAAGGACATTTTTAGACATCTTCATTTTGACATCTGACATTTTTTCCCAGTTGTAATAAGTTAGGCCATAACCAAACAATCTCATTGAGTTAGTGGTCCTGAAAAAAAGAACCGGCATTATTCTCCTTTACCAACAATGTTTTATACCATTTAAAAGATCATTTTAGCAACAACAAACTTTTCTCCCACTGCTTTCAATATGGACTGGTCCAAAATATGTTTTTTTTTTTTTGGTAAAGGGTTTTTCTACCTGACACTCACCCTTTTTTAGTTGTAATAATCACAAAATTAATTAACGACAAACCTTTTTCTCTAGTAACAGTTTAATAATAATTTATTCATGTATATGAAAATTCTTTAAGAGATCAAAATTTGCATACATACGTATAATGATGCACATGTCTATCTATACATTGTAAATAAAAGAAATAACAAAATCTTTAATAAGAGTTTAGGTAAAAGGTCTTTATACCTGCCACTCACCGTTTTTTGTTGTTATAACCACTAAACAAATTAACAACAACCTTAATTTTTCTATTAACAGTGTAATAAATCAGGTATATGAAAATTCTTCAACACATCAATACTTGTATTCATACGTACAATGTAGATGGATGCATGTCTATCTATACATTGTAAAAAGAAAAAATCTTTGAAAAGACTTTAGTGATTCAAACAGCAACAGATGTTCAACCCTCACCAAATGATCAAATGTACAAACTAAAAGAGACAGCTTTTGAAAACATTAAGTGCATGTAATCAGCATTTTCTCCTTTTTTAATAAAGTTTGCCTCTCTTTGAAGGATCAGTTCTATCATTTCATGAACATGTGTGGCTAGAAGAGAAATTGCCTGTCACAAGTAAATTCTCTTCTTTCCATAACATTTTCATACTGAGCCTGCACGGAGAAAGCAGTCATCTACATGTGGTCTTAACTCTTTACCACACGACAAAAATGTAGACTTGTCCAACTTCAAAGCATTTGCAGATGGCAGTTTAAACGTTGCTCAAGTGGAATTTGTCTTTGATAGGGTAGAAAACATTGTGGGAAATAGAGAGATTCCTGGTTACCACGATTTTCTCCTTTTCCCAAAATGTTTTCAAAAGGCTTCCTCCTATTGTGTGGTAAAGATTAAAACACTACTGTTGTGGATCACAGTTTTACTAATTCTTTGTGTTCAGAGTTATCCTTGGACAACTATATATGCACTATGATCTGGACAAACAGGGGCTTAATGCATCTCCGTGATGCATGATACCAAGCAAGTCATCACATGATCATGGATCCATCAAGTCCAGTTTGTCTTACAACCGACTGAATCCTGAGGTTGTCTGGTCCTTGGACATGCGAAAAATTGACCAACAGCAAAAAGTTTCTGCTGACACTTGATACTTTTTTGCAAATTCGTTCAGGCCCCTTTTGCCAGTGCATGGCTCACATACTAAACGGTAAGAGAATTGTATAAAACAGGTGCTAAAATCTCAGTTTAATCACAAAGTACAGACTTTTTCCCTTTAAATAGATGATTTTTATAAAATGAAAATTATTGTGCAACCAACGTTACAAGGGAGGGGGGTCTTGTTTTGCTGCATGAAAGCACATAAACAAGTGTTATTAAGGTAAGTATCTGACATTTATGAGGCATTTATCAATCCTGTTGAATTCTAAGCAAAAGATTACTTAAAGGTATTTGGCTGGTGTCACCTACATTCCAGATGTGATGGGTATTAGATAACTTTTAAAAATCTTAATAAGTTTCTCTGATAAGTTTATCTGCTGACTACAGTTATCTCTATGAAGTTTGTACTTGGAAGAATCCTTTTTGTGTCATAAAGTAATGTTTATTACTCTTTTGTTTCAATGTTCAAGAGCCGGGCCCTGGTAGCTCAGCTGGTAGAGTATAGAACTTGAGAAATGGAGGTCGCTGGTTCAATCCCTGGCTCCGCCAATTTCTTTCCGAGGATTGATGATAGTCATTTTGACCGGATTCATTCCTCTCTCGCCGCTGACCATTGTTTCGACAATGGCTACATGTATGTGGGAATGCAGCCAGTGGCTGGTAGAGAATATTGTGCATAGTACTGGTAAAAGACACTACAGGAAAGCATGGATAGGTTCACTGGCTGCTGCAAAATAACTGCAATAATGTTGAAAATGGCATTAAACACTTTACAATCAATCAATCAATGTTTGTGTTGTGTTTACTTTGTGATTTGGTAAAGAGGTGACATAATTATTTGCACACACAAAAAAAATATCACCTCTTTACCAGAACATAAAGTTTTACGCTTGTCCCAATCCAAAACTTTGCAGACCACATAATACATGTGACTCAAACATTGAAACTAAAGGGTAATAAACATTGTGGGAAAAGGAGAAAATGCTGGTTACCAGGATTTTCTCCTCCCATAATGTTTCCAAATGCCTTTTTTTCCAAGTCATTAAAACACGTATATTATTTGTTAAGTTGTTAAAAAACGAATACACAAGTGGCACAAACAAGAAGGAAATCAGAGAAGTGGAAAATATACTTGTACAAATACAGGATTGAGGAATGAATAGCAAAAAGGGAGCTACTGCTTAAACAATCAAAATGGTCCTTATCCAATAATGTTTTAAATATCCGACTACTGAAGTGGGGTGAAAGGCCATTATGTGTAAGATATTTGGGTGTTCTCTTTCAACATTGGCTATAAAAATTATGTTAAAATATGAATGCATCTAAAGTAACTAAACACATAACAAGAGCACAGCATGCAGGTGCCAACAGATGAGTCTAAAATTTTGCCATGTGGTAAAAGGTGAATCTCCTTGTTATTTTTGTGAAGTTGAGCTAGACAGCAGTCTACATGTATTCATATTTGAACATTCCTTGCAAAATAATTGATGACAAAAAAAAATCCAAGGCTAATGATCACGACTTTGATGCGTAATCAAAAAAATACTGTGACACGTATAGCAATGTGTCAATCACTTTAGAACTTTCTCTAATGGCACTATGTTTTCAAAGGCTTCTGTGAAAGTTCCCTGAAAATATGCATAAAATTTACACTTATCTCTTACATCTACCACACCATCAAAAACTAGAATCCTCCATAACTTATTTGCACACAAATCAAATAGGGCCCAAGTGATGTGATTTGCCTGTGTTAGAGTCAGGGAAGAAAACATTGTGGCTAAAGGACAAAATACTTGTAACAAGTATTTTCCCACTTTTTTACAGTAGCTTTCTTGCTCAGGGTTGTGAAAACCCATGGATTGTCTGGTAAAGTGTTTAAGGGCCGTTAATAAGTTGCCTCTATAAACAGCTTAGATTGATTGAAGGGTATTTTATGCTGCTTTCAGCATTATTTTATTCATATAAAGGTGACAGCTTCCTTTTTCATATACAATGTATGTGCTAGGTTACACCAATGCTAGGCTGGGGCTCTGAAGAGTCTTGCCCAAAGACACTCCCACAAAAAACTAAGTGCTTCCAGTGAGGCTCAAACCTGATGCCTCCAGGTTACAAGTTCTACACTACACTGAGCAATGCATGACCAATGTGGACAGTTCCAATCAACATAAGAATGTGTACAAGGACTGTTCAAATATGACTGCAGCAAGAACCTTATCTCACTCAATAATGTGAAAATCGAAAGGAAATCACGACAATTGGGTAGATACACATGATAACTTTACATTGATACCACATGCTTTAATCCTTTACAACACAATCCCCAGTTTTAACGACCCCTACAAAGAAGGCTTTTGAAAACATAGTGGAAAAAGGAGAAAATGCTGGTAACCAGCATTTTCTCATTTTCCCATTATGTTTTCTACCTCATCATAAACAAATTCCATCATTTCAGCCTAATTTAAATTGTCTGCAAATGCTTTGAATTTTGACTAGTCAAAAATTCTGTTCTTTGGTACAAGTAAAAACCGGTCATTTTAGCTGTGTCTACAGCTTGCTAAACATTGCCTACTTGTCCATACTAATACAAATGCATAGCAGGTCAGCATCTGCCATTGGAATACAGTCCTATTTTAAGAATCGTTATATTCTCTGCAGAGAGTGCAAAGACATTTTTTTATGAAACATGTTCCGTTTATGGGCATACTGACTACAATTCTTCAAAAACTCGAGAAATATTGAAACAAAAAAACACTAACAACGAACCACAACGGGAGAGGATGCCAGGTTGCTGCATGTTAATGTATTATTGCACAAGGTATCTTTTGTACAAGACTTTCTAAAACAGGAAAAGGTTGTGCCCCCTCACCCACCATATTTGCCTGACTTCTTTTTGATCCCCAGGCTCAAAAAATACCTTTCAGCAGAAATTTAGTTCAGTGCAAACACCTCGATTCTGCAATATTTCAGTGTCTTATAGTACTGGTATATCGAGAAAAGACTATGAAAATGCCCTCAAGGATTGTATCAGAAGACTGAAACTTAGCATATTAAATTTTGTTGGAGGTGCATACTTTGAGGGGACAAAATAAGATTTTCATTAAAATCTATCAAGGATACATTTAAATTATGTGCTTAGATGCATTCACATTTGAACAATCCTCGTGGGCTAATCTTTGCAAATACTTTTAATATGGACAAGTCTTAAATTTGGTAGTCTGATAGATTTGTGTATTTAGTAATTGTAAATCTCATTATCTATTAAAAAACCCAAATTTAAGACCCAAA
Organism: Tridacna gigas; assembly: GCA_945859785.2. Lineage (NCBI taxonomy): Eukaryota > Metazoa > Mollusca > Bivalvia > Cardiida > Cardiidae > Tridacna > Tridacna gigas. The sequence goes on along the minus strand of OX244031.2, from coordinate 36,551,893 downwards.
CCCACGGCTGCAGCAGCTCCCACCAGTAGCATAACCTTTGTACCAGTACCTCCGAGGTAGCCTGTAAGCGAGTCACACTTTATTTCATTGTTTCCTGTATTTTGCTTTTCACCTGACTTTTCCTCTGTCAAATTCTTTTTAGCACCGATATTGTCAATAGAGTTTTTAGTCTTAATATGTTCTTCAGTTTTTTGCATTTCATTTTCTTCGTTATCAGATTTCAATTTAACGTTTCCATCTTTATCTACACTCTTTCTGTCCATATTTGATACAGCAACACCATTATTTTCTGTCTTGTTTTCACCGTTTACATTTAGTCCAGTCATATAACCAGCTTGTTGGACTGTTTCTTGACTGTTGTTTCTTAAGCTCACAAAATTATTGGCTGTAAAGCTCTCGTGAAAATGTTCTTTATCACTTTTAATGTTATCCATCTCCAAATCGCCATCTACCATATCAACAATAGTTCCATCTGTCATGGTGTTTTCAGCAAAATTTGAAGTGTGATCATGAAACACTTCTCCTTCATTGCTCTCACTATCAGAAGTCTTTTCATCATCTTCAAAGAGACCAGAATTATTACCATTTAATACAAAGTCAAGACTATCGTTTGAATTTGGATCACGATTAAGAGAATCTTCTGTGGTGGTAGACTTTGGCCGAAAGTCAAATCCAAGACTTGGTTTGTAGGTTTGAGACATTTCTGTGTGTAAAAATTTGTAGGGTTCTTTTGTGATTCCTTCTTGAGCAATATCAGTACCTGAAATTGAGTCTAGATCTAATCTAGGAATGCAATGGTCTAACACATGGAATGTTGAATCACCTGCATTCATGTTGTTGTTGGCAACATCTTCTGGAATTTTGTGACCTTTACTATCACCAGCACTGTGTGTTGCTGTTTCACTCATCGACTGTAAAATGTTGCTTCTTGTGAAATAATCCACCATTGGGGACTCAAACTCAGCTGAACTCTGAGTATCTGAAGACTGACTTGGGTCAAAGTTCATCACAGCTCCCTGAAATATAAAATTATGCCAAAATACACACATATAAACCAAATATAAATAAAAGGCCCTTTTGGAAAATGGAGACTTCATGCATCTTTGTACTGCATTATGCCTTGAAAGCTGTCCCATGGTATGGATTCAATCTGCCTTAACCCTTTCCAAAACAATCCTGACTTTTAACCACCCTGGGGAAAAAGTTTTTGAAAACATTGTGGGAAAAGGAGAAAATGCTGTTAACCAGCATTTTCTCCTTTTCCCACAATTTTTTTGCCCTTTAACGAAACTTTTTCATTATTTGAGACACTTTTTATTTGTTGTTACGGGAGATCACTCCTTCCTTGTGGCATAGCTTCCCCATATAAATTCAATACCTGACAACTGTGTTGAGGAGAATTCTCTTTATCTCATGGGTTAGTGTATTGGTCTTTCAAACTTCGATAAACGATGATCTTTGCCCCCATGGATCCAAATCCCAGCTGTTGCAGTTTGTATTTGAGCTATGTATTTGTTGTGAACTTTCATGTTCGTAAGATAGGGGCTCGTCCGGGATTGGGCTTTGAGCCATTTGCTGTCTGCCCATTATTGGCCATTGAGCCATTTGTTGTCTAAGTATTGGACTTACTGCCTAATAATATGGCTTTCCGTCATCAAAATGATGACAATTCTTTTGCCTTTTTCCAAAAATTTTTCCTTATTTGAGACACTTTTTATTTTTGTTACCGGAGATCACTCCTTCCTTACGGCATAGCTTCCCCGTATAAATTCAATACCTGACAACTGCGTGAGGGAAAATCCTCTTTAACTCAGGGGTTAGTGTATTGGTCTTTCAAACCTCGATAAACGAGGAACTTTGTCCGCACTGGTTTGAATCCCAGCCTTTGTGGTTTGTATTTGAGCTATGAATTGGTTGTGAACTTTCATGTTCGTAAGATTGTCATCAGCAAATACTTTCACTTTTGATGAGTCTAAAACTTAGTTGTGTGGTAAAGGGTTTAAATTGGCTGAATCATGAAGTAAAAAGTTTTGACCAAGGTCTGCCATCCACTGACATGGGTTGATACTTTTTGCAGGAATATTCAATAAATTTCCTTTTCACAGAGCAAGATTCCAATCACATGGACACACTTTTTGAAATCACATACATAATTATGTTGTAAGGGAGATAAAGAGCTCAATCTTTCCACGACAACAAAATTTTATACTTATTCAAACTGACAGACAATGCAAATTAAACATAATTCAAAAAATGTAGTTTGTGTTTGAATTGCACAAAACAGTTGGAAACGGGTAATATACTGGTTAGTAACACTTTCTCCTTTTTCCACAATGTTCGTCTATCAGGGTTCTTAAAACGCATAATTGTTTTGTATAGAATTAACTATTTACAAAATGACAAAGTTTTGGGTCAGTCCAAAATGAAAGCATTTGTAGACAACAAATTAAATGTAACTCCAAAAAACTGAATTTTGCATTTGGAAGGGTAGAAAACATTGTGGGAAAAGGAGAAAATGCTGGTTAAAATTAAAACAAAGTCTCCTTACCCAACCACCTTCTTTGATGATAAATTCTGCTGCCACGTCAAACACAAAGTGAGCACAATGATCAATGATATTACTGATATTTTTTTGACCGCCCTGTATGGCACACCATGCTACACTCTGCCCATAAACCATCAGTAAAGCCACCTGACAAAAATATGGTATACACATAAATATATATAACCAGGGCATTATACCCATCACAAACAATGCCCAAGTGTGTGCTGTAAACAAGAGCAAGGCATGTGGGTCTCAATGCTCACATGCACTTGCTTTTTCAGTGGAAATCCTATGTTTGAAAAGTGGGCTTAAATGGATAAAAAAAAATTTTGAGGGTTACCTCACACTCTGGTATGGGTTTCCCTTTGGTTGCTTAACAACTAGCCTGAGCTTGAAGTAATTATCTTAGGTAATGACGGAGATATCAGAAAATGTCAAAGCATGACGATGCAGATGAGGATATTCATATGACAATACCTCAACATTTTCTTCAAAAACAGCCGAGCTAAAAATAAGAACAAGGGATGCTTTTGTCAGTTTTAAGAATATATACATGTATATATTTCTCCCTGTAAACTCTTTACCAAACAAAGTTCCATGTTTTTAAAGGAGAAAGCTCTTAGAAACAATGTGGGATACACTCTTCGAAATGCTGTAGGAAAAGAAGAAAATGCTGGTACCCAGCATTTTCTCCTTTTGTGCAGAGTTTTCAACCTTTCTAATTTAACAAACACAGATATTTTCTCCATATTTCATTTTTGTCTTTCATCGTTTTCAATACAGAATATTTAGTTGTCTAGTGAAGCTGTAAATGGTTCTGATTGCATAACAATTCTATAATGCTGATTATGCCCCCCTGTACTTTATCCATACCAGCCTCAAGCCTGGCAGTCTACAAATTACGGTAGATATACACACATCTTTAATCCTACCTTCAGTCTAAAGGGTTGCTTCGATGTTATTTTGTGATTGAGTCTCCGCACCTTAGCGGAGAAACAGTCAAGAAAATAACCTCAGAGCGAACCTTCAGACTGAAGGTACTTTAGACCTTGACCAAAAAATCCCAAGTAGAGGAGTCTAAAATTCTATCTGCTATTTTTCATCCAATGTACAATTTCAGGCTTGCCAAAATTAAGAGCATTTGCAAACAAAACATAACTCAAACAACCAGATATCTTTGAAAGAGATGAAAAACAGTGTGGGAAAAGGAGAAAATGCTGGTTACCATCATTTTCTGCTTTTCTCGCAATGTTTTTATAAGCCTGTTGTATGGTTGTTAAAAATCAGGACTGTAAGGTGAAGGGTTGATGGGTTAAAAGGTTGATACCTACCTGTCTCCAGCCTGGCAGCCTATTATCTATCATTACAGTCGATATATCTTTAAACTGCTGATATGTGAGCTCACTAACTCTGTGGAACAGAAGTCGGGAAACTGTCTTAGAAATCTGGTGACTGTACTCTTCTTTCACTTCGTCTCCAATTCGAGCAAGGATTTTTGCTGCTTGTGTGGATGTCATACTGGACACAAGCTGAGCAGATTCTCTGGCACTGTTAATAGCTTTTAAAGAAATAGCAAAATAGATCTGAGAGGAAGAAAAGTGCACTGGCTACCACAAAAGTTTAGACTTGTCCAAATTGAAAGCATCTGCAGACAACAAAATAAATGTGACTGAAAAATTTGTTTTGGGAAGGGTAGAAAACATTGTGGGGAAAGGAGAAAATGCTGGTAACCAGCATTTTCTCCTTTTCCCACAATGTTTTCAAAAGGCTTCTTTTTCAAGGTCGTGAAAAGTCGGGATTGTGTGGTAAAGATTTAACTGTTTACAAACCTACAACATTTTATAGACTTGGCAGTTAGGAATCTATTTCCAGATGCTGAGCACTAGTAAAAGAAAGCCCAGAAATGCCTGGAGGGGCACTAGCAGCACTGATATGACTGCCGTTTGTACATGTATATTGCTTTAGGTTCTTTTACAAAATTTGGGGAAAAACTGCCAAAATATCAGTATGTTGTTACACATTTATGTGAGCCATGCTCTGTGAAAAGGTGACATGCATGTCTGTTATGCATCCTATACATGTAATTACGGATCCATAAAAACCATTTTGTCTAACAACCCAGTGTATTATACAGTAGACTGGTCCTTTGACATACAGAAAATTGACCAATAACGAAAGGTTTTGGCCCAGGTCAGCCTGCGTGGACTGTGCAGGGTGGCCTGGGTCCATAATTTTCACAGATGCATTAAGCACCCTTCTCACAGAGCATGGCTCATATGTATTGATTTTTAGAGGAAAACATTAAAAGGATCATATCTCTTTGAGGTTTCTTTGTATCATATTGAACATCCTTCTCAACATTATTTCAGTTATATGGTGAAGGCAAGTGCACCTGTCCATGCTTTGCTGGAGTTTTTTTCACCAGCACTTTGCACAATATCCTTCCTAAGCTATTGGCTTCTTTTTCACATAACCATTGTTGAAACAACTATCAGTAGTGAGAGAGGATTGAATCCTATCGTGATTACTATCGTCAATCCTTGGAAAAGGGGTCCTGCATGGCTCAGTGGCAAAGTGTAGGACTCATGACCTGGAGATCCCCGGTTTGATCCTCACTGGATCCAATGGGTTTTTCACGGGAGAGTCCTTGGGCAAGAAACTTCAGAGCCCTAGCCTTGTACTGCTGAAACCCACAAAATACATGAATATGTGAGCTGTCGCCGTGATATGACTGAAATAATGTTGAAAGTGGCATAATACACCATTCAATCAATCAATACTTGGAAAGAAATTAGCCCTTTATGGTTCTCTGCTGGGTCCATAGTCACCAACCATTCCTAACAACATTTTTAGTGTATTCTTTAATTTTTTCTAAATTTCACAATGATTTCCAACTGGCTAAACGATTTGGTTCAGCAAAGTGAAATGGTTTAGCCAGTCGGAAATTTGGTTACTTTGTAAATGTAAAATAAGTCAAAGAATGTATTCACCAACCATTCTGAATTTCATTTTAACCCTTTACCACACAATCACGGGTTTCAGTGACCTTGAACAAAAAGCCTTCTGAAAACATTGTGGGAAATGGAGAAAATGCTGGTAACCAGCATTTCCTCCATTTCCCACAATGTTTTCTACCCTTCCCAACACAAATTTCAATTTTTGAGTCACATCTATTTTATCGTCCGCAATACTTAAATACTTTCAATTTGGACAAATTTTGTTGTGTGGTAAAGAGTTCAGTCTAATTCTAGATCTAGAAAGTAATGCTACTTCTGACTGGCAAGGCCATTCATTTTTGGCTTAGCCCATCAGAATTTGTGTTTCTTTAGCAAATTCAGAAATTCTTGAGAATTACACTAAATATTCTTAAGAATGGCTGGTGAATACGGACCTAAAATGATGGTAATTTTTATCCAAAGAAGTAAGTGAATGGTACCTTCTTTCTGTCTTCTGAACTTAACTCTTCCTCTGCCAAATAAACCCATAGAACATTTTCAGTCTACCCATAAAACCCTAATAATTGCTATTTCAAGGTTGGTTTTGGCCAGCATGTTGAAGTACAGCCAACACTGAAGATTAAAGATTGGACTGCACAAAATGTGTGCACCCTGATCTACCCTGGCGGCAAAAGTAACTTTATTTGTGAAAGGCACTTTAGGGGTTGATAAGAAAAAAGGTACATTGATCAAGATGGAATTGTGCAGTTCAAAGTCTTGACAAAAATCTCTTTTGAAAAATAAATTACCTTCTTCAAACTCTGACTCCATTTCACTGAGTTCATAATTAAGTTCTGATTGTAGAGACAGCAGGACCTCATCAAGCACTACAGGTTGCGGCGGGATATTAAGTTTCAGCTTGGTTCGATCCTCTGGTTGCCCACCTCGCAAACACCACATTAATCCATCTGCTTCATCTAATTCATTACTATTGTCCCGGTTCAAATTTTCAGCACTGACAATGTAGGATGGTGGCTTGTTTTGTTTTTTATCCTCATTCTCTTCATCTTTGCATTCTGGAATAACCTCAGAGCTCAACTGTTTACCTGAATCTACATCATCAAGTTCAGATATGGAATGAGCAACTACATGTTTTGATGTACAAGAATTTTTCCTCAAATCAAGAAACACATCTTGCTGATTTAAACTAGCTGCACTAAACATACTAGAACTGTGCGAGACTTCATACTCATCATCTGCATCACTAAAGTAACTATAATCTCCACAACTACTAGTATCACTTGTCATTCTATAAATAGACCTTGGGGTTTTTCGTGGACTAGTTTCTGAGGATGAAACAGCATCTATTGAGTGGGTACTTTGTGATTTAGTGACTTGATTAGAACTATCCTGTTGATTGTCAGTAGCAGATTTAGCAGCACATGGTACAAACCCACTTTCATCTAAACCTGTCCTATTCTGTTTGTATCTATAATTAACATTATCCTCCGATGCAGGTGAGCTAACCTCTCTTTCCAGCATGTGAAGTTTAGTCAAACGATTTTGTTTCTGACTCCTAAGTGGTGCTGTGTCAAAAGATTTACTCTTACTCAGAAATGAGAGTGACTTGCTGAACTTATCGTACCCTGATAAACTTTTTGTGATATCTGGAGATGGATAAACATGATCCTTGTATAGGCGAGGAGGTATCAGACTCATAAAATTCAGCATCACATACTTTGTTTCATGCAAAAGTTCCTCTGATTTTGCGTGACTCATTCTGGAAGATTGTTTGGTTAGGTTATGAGATTTGGAGAGCCTTACATGATGAGAATTCCTTTCATCGATATCGTTATCCATTTTTCCCTTGTCTATTTTGTCTGTTTGTACAGTATCTGAGTCACTCATTTTTCATGCTGAAAGTATAAAAGTTAATACTAGTGGGTCACTGGTTGACAACATAACTTTTTCAGGTAAGCATGAAGTTCTTATGTTAAAAGATACCTGGTGAGACGGAGAAAATGTCCAATTATCAGCTATTAAAATACACACACAAAAAAATCTTTAGAAATTCATGTACTTAAAGACAAAGTTGTACTTTCATTTCGTGATGTGAGCCATTCTGGTTATTTTAGTGGTGGATACTTCACATGAAATAAACTTTAAGTTGAAAAATACTGTGGTAATCTGGAAGGAGTGAAATGCAGCCAGTACAGGAGTCAAACCTGGGGGTCCTTCATATTCAGGCTTATTGCTCTAGAGAGATTTACCTGGACCTCTTAATATAACAGGACCACTGATTAACTCCTTACTAAGTGACAACATTTTGGCCATTTCCAAATTGAAAGCATTTGCAGATGACAAAATAAATTTGACTCAAAAACTGAAATTTGTTTTGGGAAAGGTAGAAAACATTGTGGGAAAAGGAGAAAATGCTGGTTACCAGCATTTTCTCCTTTTCCCACAATGTTTTCAAAAGGCTTCTTCCCCAGGGTTGTTATGAGTCGAGATTGTGTGGTAAAGGGTTAAAAGAAATACAAAATTAAGAAACTAAACTTTAAATTGTGACAATTATGACCATGTTTCATACATGAAGTGTTTGAAGTTAACCAGAGATCTGTTACGATAATCTGTAATGTGGATGTCACGATGTCTGGGTAGCTCTGTGGTTTGAGCACTAGTCTCAATAATGAGATGTTTATGACGATTCTTTTTATATTTGGACATTTATTATGCATCCTAATTTCTCAAGTCAATCATGAATTTCCCGGAAGAAAAGCTAAAGGACTGTAATGATTCTCTGTTTCTCTGTTTCGTTGGTTTAATGCATCCTAATTTCTCAAGTCAATCATGAATTTCCCGGAAGAAAAGCTAAGGCACTGTGATTCTCTGTTTCGTTGGTTTAATCTGTAATGCAGCAAGGTGTAATTGTAATCAAGTTTTAGTAATACAAGGATAAATGATCAAACTTTTCATTACCTAAAGTCCTTTTAGAATAGAAGTTGTTTATAGCTTGAAATTTATTGTATTTGGCAGTCACTTTTGTCTATTTTAGGAAACATAAACATCTTGAGTAAAAAGTGAATTAAACTGTTGTTTTCATATGTTTCGCATTTAAACTGAAAATATAATATGCTTATGAAATAAAAGATTATTGAATACACAAGCAAAAGGTATGTTCATATTCGTTTTGTTGTCAATTTGTGAAAACATCAGAGTTTACATGCCCACAAAATCTGTGTGGAGATTTCTCCCTTTTATTGGCGACTGTGTCTAAACCTGGATGCGTCCTGTCAAAAACTCAAACCACATTCTGGGACAGTTAACTGCACATGTTTGAGCTCTAGCCCTGGAGACAAGAAGTCCCGAGTTACCTATCAGTTTTTCCCCTTTGAAAATTTACTTCAATCTTAAGATCGTTTCTCAATAGCAACCCAGGCTGTCTTAACTCACTGTTTCTTCACTGAAAGCTTGTCCAAATATTTAGACATATACATGCTTATTTACTTTCAACATTATCTATCAGACATTTCACATTTTGCTTTTCTTATTGCATGTAACATCTAAAAGGGTCCTTTTTAGTTCTATGTAGCAAATCGGATCATGGTCAGCATGCCCACTGGGTTTTCAGTTTGGGGGTACATGCACCCTCCAGGTTTTGAATTGGGGGTACAAAGAAAAATTAGGGGGTACAGAGTAACTTCGGGCTGTTTCAGTTTTATTAAATGAATTCTAACACCCTAGCTCCTTTACCATGATGAATGGGATCTTAATTGAATTATTAAATTGTGCATTTGGTGATTATATGATTGCATTATATGTTTCCAGGGCATGCACATACTTAGATATAATCGCACCAGCGGTCAGGGTTTAAAATTCGAACATGGCCATGTGTTTTGATAATTGACTGCCTTTACGGAAGATTTTGTCACCTTTATTCCTTCCTTAAAGTTGCCAAGTACATTAGAACCGCTTTAAAAAGGAAGCGTAGACAGGTTGATGCTCATTGTCCAAGATGATGTTCGTAGATCTGGCTATTTTATAATCACAGAGAAGCAGGCTGATTGGCTCATTGTAAGCTCAAACTCTGTCAAACAAAGGCTGTGCCGTGTTGGGGCAAAACAAAACAAAATGTGTAATGGTAGAATCACTTGTGTAAACCTACCTTTCTCAGATCTTGACGCTGTAAAATATTTTAAGAGCTTTTGATGTGATATTATGACATTTTTTCTGCAGCAGACACCATACATAAGAAAATTACACGTTTAATTTGCGGTTTGATTTTTCAGCTTTCATATGTCAAAAAAATGCATTTTTAACAATAACTGCACATCATGATATAATTAAATGATTTTGATTTCAATGAAAATTAATTACCAGATTTCCTATACACGTGGTAGATTTTGACACCTTAAAAAAAATTGTAGCAAAAATTGTTCAGACAGATGAGGGAGTCGTAAAATATATATAGGGAAAATATTTGGTACATCGCTTTATATTGAGGACAAAAAGTGGTACCCACTTACGAGGAAAACTACATTTGTTTTGTTTGTTTGGCATGCAATACGAAATGCTATCTAATTTGTATGTGCAGTTTACGTAATTACTTTCCTTTTAATTTTGTATGTGCATATTTTTGACAGTGCGTGCATGCGCGTAAGCACAAAAAATTTGTACATGTGGAATACAATAGTATTACGTACTGCAGTACCCGATTGGGCATCCTGACTATAAATGTCAAAATGAAAAAAAAAAAAACGTACGTAGGGGCTTATAGATAGGACTAATTGAAAGGCAAAACAAAAGAATCCAATAAAATTTGTTTTCTATGAACAAAATAAAATTTTACATGGACATAAATGAGAAAGGAATGGTAGTAAGCAGTAAAAAGAATAAGTTTAATAATATGAAAATATTAAGAAAAATTACTGACATGTGTTTTGTAGTCCTTGAAAACAATGCTTCCCTTTTCAAGGGTGTTGAAACTTGAAAGAATGAGAAGAGTGTTCAGAAAACAAGTAATTTATTCAATGAAATCGCAGTGGCAGGTCTAATAATCATCCTCCACGAGTAACATATCACATAAAATAAACAATAAACACGTTAAGAAAATGAAGAACATGTTTCGATGATGGTGTATTTGCGGTTTTCAACCTTTGTTAGCGATTGTCAATTTCTGAAATCGAAACTTAATAACCGTTCTGCATGACCGAACAAGGGAACCGGAAGTTGTATGTCATCCGCGATCACGAGAAAACAACACTTCCGGTTAATTTGACAGACTACAGCCGAAGACTTTTGTGCCATCTTTAAACGAATTTTAGCAGATCACAGGTGTTAAAATGGCTCTCAGTGACCAAGATGTTCAAAAACAAGTGAGTATTTTGCAAGTTATTTCTCTTCACAGAACCGCTTAAATTGATCGCATAAAAACTCAGTACGTCAGCTCCTTTTGCTTTGGAACATTGACCTCTGACATGAAAATTTCATTAAAATATGAATGCTGATGTTAAACAGGGCATCAAATAAGTAGGTCTCGCATAAAATCTCTCTTACCTTTTTAATTGATTGAGATTTTAAAAGCCTTAAGCAGGTTAATGAAGGAGACATAATCCACTGTTTCTTCCGGATTTATGTGGTTACTTTGATTATGGTGGTCTTACCTATTTTCGTGGGACTAAATTGACAGTTTTAGCTTACGCGTATCTAAATGAAGAACTGATCACAAAAAACATTTTATAAACAAATAAATCAAATTTAAATGCATTTAAAAACATAAATTCTGCCTGAATCATGCATATTCAACGGCAAGAACATATTTCACCCTTCAATATTTTGCCGGAAGCTGAATTGGCGCATGGGAAAACATGCCCTCATTTCGTGGCTTTCAATATTTATAGAACAGCTCATAAGTAAAAAACTAAAATTCATTATGAACACCAAAACTCATTAAAAGCCTTAACTATCACAAGGAGGGATTGATTTGAACAATGAAAATGAGCAGCTCTGAGTCAATTATCCTAAGTTTTTGAAGCACGATGAAAAGGATGGATTAGTGTCATGGCGGCCATTTGCCCTCTTGTGACAGCAGCATCAGAATGCTAAAAGAACAAAAAATAAGGCATTCTGGTCCCATCTATCAATTTATATGCACCTATGAGGACAAATTAGGAATTATTCTAAACACTATTTTATCGTAAAACATCTGAAAATATTGAGTATCTTAATAAAAGGGCTGGAAACATCTCTCTGTAGCAGCGAATGTTCTGGAAAAATTGTTCATTCATAAGCGACCGAACTAAATAGGTCACGAAATTCTCTGATCTAATTATAGACCGGACTCTTGTCACATTATTCCAGTATGGTCACATGACTTTTTGGCATCGAGACAGACTATGTCACATGTCGGGAATTTTTCAGGATTAAAATAAAGTATAAAACAGAATTTAAATGAAGCACGTATCGGGTTGAAAAAAGTAATAAGAAATTTGTCACAGAAATCGATCTTTCCTTTAGTAACATGTGTACTGTCTTGTTTTTGTTGCATTTTATAAATTAGCAGCAGTGACACTGTTGTTTACATTCAAATTAGTGGTTCGCACAAAACAGTGATGTCATTCACTTCATAGTTCGCAAGAAAACTTGGATATCATTTTGGGTTCGAAAACAGGTACCCCACGAAAATAGGTACGTCGACCATACCAAAGTAATTTGTAGCAGTTCTGGCTGTAAGCCAGCAGAGTTTATGTCATGGCATGCTTTCTGTCGTCTAAATATGCCACAGTAGTAATTTACACCACTGGTACACTACAAGAGAAAATGATATGCCACAGCACATTTATAACATATTTTTTTATGTTTAGATATCTTAATTAAGGTGTTATCTATTACACTGTTAAGTATAGATGAGAAATTTTATGTAATTTGGTAGAAATTTGATCTTGAAAACATGGCCATATTCTGTGTTGTACACAAGTCGCGATTCAATACGCCATGAGTGTATAAAGCACCAATTGCTGGAAGATGAGTGTTTGTACAACTTTCAATGAATTTATTTTTAATTTTTAGGATATTTACAGTGTTCCCATTCACACAGAACTGTGGGTGATTCACACGCACAATTGAATAATCACGCACAAAACTATGAAGTGAAACGTGCATGCACGCGCAGGTTTCAAGGCTCCCACTGTTGATCACCAGTGGCACCAACTGGGGCAAGTTAGAAAAAATGTCTCCAAAACTTAAGCTCTGGCAAATCTACTGGCAACAAGTAATGCCTTTAATTGATATTTGAAAGATCTAAATTCTGACATACACAATAGGTACCAAATGTGAAAGTCACTGTTTATCATCACTAATCAAATTGTTGTCATTTATTTAAAAGTACTAACAGTATCAGTCTGCTTTTCTAGGGTAAAATTATAGGTTTTGAAGTTACTTGCTATCCTAATTGACAAATGAACCTGTGTCAAATCATGCGGAAATTCTCCTCCAAAACTTAACAGGCATGAACAAAAGATCGCTGGGAAAAAAAAAAAACCACGAAAACCCATGACACAACAAAAATTTGCTTTGACATCGTCCATTCATAGGCATTTCAAAATATCTATTCAGCTTTATCAATGACTTTGAACAGTAAATTTACAAAAATACCTCTATAAAACAATAAGTGAAAGCTAATTAGTGATTGAAATTGACAATGATATGGAAAATTCTACTGGCCATCAGGTTGTAAATTTTCCCTTCGAAACTGGTCCCGTGAGGAAACATAGCAAGCACCTTCTTTTTTAAATTACCATATTGTTTTCAAAAACAGGCCCGTACTTTCCTCCATAGATGCTCTAAAATGGTCAGTATTAAGTGCACTCCTAGATTTTCTTTTGCGCTCCCGAACTTGTACTCCGGGGAGCGCATGCACTCCCAAAAAAAGATATGAGTGAGAACACTGATTTAATAATGCTGAGCATTATATTATCACTTTGTAAACCATGACATATATGCCCCAGTGTTTTATATGTTCTGTAAGCTAACAGTGAAGGGAGATTAATGAATGTTGGGTAATTCCTAGTTGTGTGAAGCTTCATTTTATATTCCAAAATGCAACATTTTAGAATTTTACAACACTTGCAGACAACTTATAAAATAAATCTCAAATAGCGGGTTTTGCCTTTGAGTATGATATATCAAAAAACAACCTGTGAATAAGGAAGAATTAATGTTTAAAAATACACCTGTGCAGTGTTCAGTCTAGAGCACACCATTGTGCCCTAGGCTCCCTAAAGTTCAGATGGCGCAATTCTAAACCAACCTCGGGCCCCATCAGGTGAATGTGATCGTAAAAGAACCATTCCACAAATTTTCTGCTAAATAAACACAATACTGTGCCAGTGAGAATTTATCGATAACCTGACAGATGTTATGGTTAACATTAAACTGGTAGCTTGTCATCAGCTTTGTATCGAATGGTTATGGCAGATACAATGGGTAGAAGAAGTTAGGATTCCTTGAACTTCGGCTGATCATTCAGGATCGCAATGAAGTGATTTTCTGAGTATTTTGGAAGTATCAGTGGTGCGAAAAAGGCAAAACCTATTGGATGTATTACTTCGGAAAACACAATCGGGCCAGTCCCTACCCCTAGTTCAAGTGACGAAAATAGAACTCCACAGCAATGCGAGTTTCATCCAAAATGGCTCCCGGACGATCAGATCAAAGATGGTGAGTTTATGACGAGAAAATAAACTGTAGTTTGAGTGATAGACATGAAAGTTAAATCCCTTTGTGATATTACCAGAATTTCGAAACTCTGCCATTAACAGACATATTTCGTCATTTTTTAGGTTTAAGTTAATGGCAGAAATAAGGTTGTATCAATTAACAATGATTATTTCTGAATGTTGCAGTTTTATAAGCATAGTATTAATTCATAGATACATAAATGGGAATACACTTGTTGATTAAAATGGCAACACCTGTTAACATATCAGTAATAAAATATTTTTTGTGTGTGGCCCCCAGTTTTCCAACATGGTCCACTATTTCAGTGTCTGTGGGCCAAATGTGCCCCCTTACAAGCAAAGCTAGATTGAACACTGCCCATGCCCGTGGCGTCAGAGATCGTGAAACAGAATATGGCTGTTTTTCAAGACCAAATTTCTACCAAAATACACCACTTGTTTTAGCTATACTTCAAAATATTATAGATTATACCTCAGTCAAGAAGATATTTAGATCTAAGAAATATGTCATTGAAGTTATAAATGTGCTGTGGCGTATCATTTTCTCTTGTGGCGTACACTACTGCTTTGACATATTTTGGTATAACCTGTCTGTTTGTTCATTTGTCTTTTTCTTGTTTACGTGCTTAAGTCTGCGTTTGTGGTCAGATTTTACTGAAACTTGCACAGTTTCTTTATCTCATCAATAGCTTAAACCCTATTGATTTTGAAGAAAATCTGACAATCAGTGTGGGAAAAGTAGCCAATTAAAGTTCAAACTTCCAATTTCTTTTTTACACAATAAAAGTCTGCTTTGTGGTAAGATTTTTGTAAACTTGCAGAGTTTTTTTTATCTCATCAATAGCTTGAACTCAAGTAATTTTGAAAAAAAAATCCGACAATCAGTATGGGAAATGTAGCCATTTAAAGTTCAAAATTTCCTTTTCTTGTTTATGCAATATTGGTCTGCATTTGTGGTCTGATTTTCGTGAAACTTGCACAGTTTGTTTATCTCATCAATACATGTAGCTGAAACCATATTGATTTGAAAAAAGAAAAAAACCTGACGATCAATACAAGAAAGTAGCTATTTAAAGTTCAAAATTTACATTTCTTGTTTGCTATAAAGTCTGCATTTGTAAATGACTTTCTATGAAACTTGCACAGTTGCTTTGTATCATCAACAGTTTGAACCTTATTGATTTTGAAAAAAATCTGACAATCAGTATGGGAAAAGTAGCCATTTAAATTTGAAACTTTACATTTCTTGTGTATGGGGTAACATTGGCATTTGTCGTTGAATTCTCATGAAACTTGCACAGTTGCTTTATGTTATCAATAGCTTGAACCCTATTGATTTTGAAAAAAAAAAAATGACAATCAGTATGGGAAAAGTAGCCATTTAAAGTTTAAAATTTACATTTCTTGTTCACTCAATTAGGTCAGCATTTTTGATCCAATTCTTTTGAAACTTGCAAAGAGCAGTTTTATCATCAAGGGATTGAATGCTAGTAGAAATGAAGGAAATCTAGCCATTAGTTTAACCCTTTCCCAAACGATAAATTTTAGACTGGTTCAAATTGAAAGAGTTTGCAGACAAAAATTTTAAATTTGATGAAAATGACAGAAAGTTCTCCAAAAGGGTAGAAAACAGTGGGAAAAGGGGAAATTGCTCATAATGAGCAATTTCTCCTTTTCCCACAGTGTTTTCAAAATACTTGTACTGCAGACAAGTGAAAACCAGGGCTTGTTTGGGAAAGGGTAAAGAAAAGCAGTCATTTGATGACTTAGTATTGTTAACTTGAGACAGTCCTCATTATTATGGTCACATTTCTTTGAAACTTGCAGGTATTGTTTAATGCAGTGATTTCTGAAACCCTTTCAAATTTGGCTGGATTTCAAACATCTGGTTTTGAGAAATTGTACTTCATTTGCTTTTCACTATCTGTTCATTTCACCATTCCTACTCATGCTGTGTTAGTGGGTTCAAGCTCAGTTGCACCCCCGCCCCCACCCCACCCCCATTGTTTTGTGTGGTTTTTTTTTGCCTTTTTGCATCAAAAATTCTGAATGTATGCAAGGAAAAAAACAAAGCCACTGCCAGTAGAGCAATTCAGGCCCTCAAGGGCCTCTAGTTTTTTTTTTTGTGATTGTGCCTCAGCAGTGAAACAATCACAAAAATAACATGGGAGCTACCCTTTGATTTGAATGTATCTAACACCTAGAGTGCTTTTGATAACCAATACACTGTTACAGTATTTTAATAATGGTTAGCTAGGAATTGGAGGAAAGAAGCTTGTCATGTTGAAGTGACCTTGGGCCATCCACTGCAGAGCCTAGCTAGTGCAGGTGACTCAAGGGAAAGACATGAATAAGGGATATGTCTCTGTAATACAACTGGGTATGACTCCATTATAACAAAGAATAAAGACAGCAAGTATCTTAAAACTAATCTAAGTATGACAATTTGCAGTACTTAACTCTTTACCAAACGACAAAATTTTAGACTAGTCCGTATTGAAAGCATTTGCAGACAACATGATAAATGTGACTGAAAAATTGAAATTTGTGTTGGTAAGGGTAGTTAACGTTGTTGGAAAAAGGAGAAAATGCTGGTTACCAGCATTTTCTCTTTTTCCAATAATGTGTTTAAGAGTCTTCTTTCTCAGGGTCGTTAAAAGTTGTGATTGTGTGGTAAAGGGTTAATTATAAATGCCAATATGATGACTTTTTGTCTGATTTTAGATCAAACACATGATGGCTTTCATTGAGCAAGAAGCCAATGAGAAAGCAGAAGAAATTGATGCCAAGGTATCTTTTGTTTTATACTTTAGAGGAGACATGATGTTTGGAACACCTGAGCACAAAGTGCTGGAGGTGAGCTATTGTGGTCAGTGACGGTCTGTTGTCTGTTGTTGCGCGTCATTGTGTCAACAGTTCCTTTTTACCGGTAACTGTAATTCTGCTAAATAAGTTAATTGAAACTTTCAAGCCAATAGTAAAAACCCAAATAATGTTACTTCAAACTTATTTTTTTAACAATAGTAGCTCCATATTGGACAGTTTAGATACAAGATCAGACTGCTCATTCTCTGCAGTCTGATCTTGATCTGCACTGTTTGAAAAAGGTCACTGAGTTGTGCTTAGCAGCCCAATGGTTAAGCTTTTAACAGGCAATAAAATTTTAGATTTGTCCAATTTGAAAGCATTTGCAGATGAAAAATAAATGTAGCTTGCATGCTGGAATCTCTCTTGGAAAGGGTAAAAAATTCTCTGACCTTATCAGGTACACAATGATAGAGCTAGACACAAATGTACATGGTTTCCTTAACCCTATACCACACAATCCAGACTTTCGAACCTGAGACTGAAGGCTTTTGAAAACATTGAGGGAAAAGGACAAAATGCTGGTAACCAGCATTTTCTCCTTTTCCCACATTATTTTCTAGCCTATTAAAGACAGAAATCATCATTTGAGCTAAATTTATTGTGTTATCTGCAAATTCTTTCAATTTGGTCTAGTCCAAATTTTTTGTTTAGTAAAGAGTTAAATCTTTACAAATCATCAAATTTTAGACTTGTCCAATCTGAAAGCATATGTAGATGACAAATTAATTTTGACTGAAATTATTTTTCTTTGAATGATGGGACAGAAACAAATCATAGGGAGAAAAAGGAGAACATGCTTTACCAGCAAGTTTTGACCAGTCAAATACCATATTGGACTTACCTGATAAGTTAACACTATTTTAGAATCACACCTTTATTTCAAAGCTGATATCCAAATTTCATTGACCAGTCAGATTTATTCAAAATATTCACTGTGGTACTGAAATTTCTGTTTCAAGGTGAAAAGAGAAAAACTTACCTGTTTCCAAAGTTTCAGCCTTTATTATTCCAACAGTATGAATCCATTTGATCTATTCTATGTATCAGATTGAAGATAAATTATTGTGGAATGTGAATAAAGTAACAACTTTTTCCATTCATGTTTGGAAATAGGAGAAAAATGCTGACAGTTGACTTTTGGTGGTGCTCAGCAGGTAATGAAGCTCCAAGGACACCTTGTCTTATACATATATATTAGGTTATAGAAGGTGAAGCTTGTCAAAAAAACAAGTGCCTGTGGTAAGGGAACTGGCCTCTTCAAAGTGACAAACACTAACCTAACAAAACATGTTGTATATATTTTCTTGTTTTTGTTCACTGATTTTAGGCAGAAGAAGAGTTCAACATTGAAAAAGGCAGACTTGTGCAACAACAGCGTGTGAAAATTATGGAGTTCTATGAGAGAAAAGAAAAGCAGGTTGAACTGCAGAAAAAGATGTATGTTTTCTTTTTATATGGCTTATATATGTAAGGCAGCAGAGTGGAGCCATGCTAAAGATCATGTTTTGAATTTTGTTTCCATGCCATATTAAATAATATTGTGTTTCAACGAGATAACTATGTTGTATTCCAGTTTCATAACATATTATCTTCTTCTGCCATGATCTACTGTATATCTCATTTTCAAGACATAATACATTCTTCATACCAGGTATTCTTTTGGAACATTACTTAAAATAAAAAAGAAAATGCATGTCCCTTCTGTACGGCCCTACTTTTGACAAGTTGATTTAAAAAATTTAAATGGACAAGCTGGAAAAGTTACAGAAACCATTTTAATTTTTGGTGTATTACATTGTGTATTCACTTTCACCATGAACCTACTTAGCAAGTATGTGTCGGATTGAAATAGAACAGAAAACATTTAGTTCTGTACATGTCATTATTAATTCTAGCATTTTATAATGAATTGATTCAACTAAACATTGATATTTCAAAGGTGTTTCTACCAGAAAACTTCAGGAAATGAAAGACTGTGTAGATCCAAGGTGGGACTGCACAGAAAATGTAGGTGTCTACAGAGTCCTCAAAAGGAAGTTTGAACTTAATATATTTTGTCAGTTCAAATGACTTACTCATGCTTATTGTTATACCAGTTTATAAACATGTTTTTTGCTTTTTGATATTAGCCAAAACTCCAATCTGCTGAACCAGTCTAGATTAAAGATTTTAAAAGCAAGAGAAGATCATTTAAAGGTGAGGAGGAATTTGTACTGTTCTTCAGAAAATTGAAGTGAATATTAAATTAGGTTAGGTTTTTATGATTTTGAACAGATACACACCAAAATATGTATGGTTTTGCCTTTCAAAATAATGACTGCAGTGTTTTTTTTTATGGAAATGCTACTACCTACAGACCAAATCTTTTTTCCTGCAGCAAAACAAATTTTGGAGACCTATTTTTTTAGGAGAAATTGCTTACGACATTTAATTTGCCGTCCTGTTTTATAAGTATATATCTATTTGGCCTGAAATCATTTTGATTCCACACATTTTTGATGAGAAAAATGCTTTTTTTTTTTGTTTATCAAACAATCTTGAGCTTTAACTACCCTAATGGAGAAGGCTTTTGAAAAGAAGAAAAGGTTGGTAACCAGGAATTTCTCCATTTTCCACAATTATTTTTACTCTTCAAAGGAGGAGTTCTAGTCATTGAGTCACAAGTAATCTGCTGTCTGCTTTCAATATGGACTGGTCGAAAATTTTTTGTTAAAGAGTTATCTGCTTCTTTCAGGGGGATAGTATATAATGTTAACTCTATACCACACAATCCCGATTTTTTAATGTCCCTAAGAAAGAGGCTTTTTGAAAACATTGTGGGAAAAGGAGAAAATGCTGGTAACCAGCATTTTCTCCTTTTCCCACAATGTTTTCTGTCCTTTTACAGACAAATTTTCTGTATAAGCCATATTTAGTTTGTTGTCTGCAAGTGCTTTCAATGTGGACAAGTGTAAAATTTTGTTGTCTGGTAAAGGGTTAAAAATTGTACGATGACAAAAGAACTATTCAAGAGAAGACTTTTTTTACTATTTACTCAAGTTAAGGGGTATTTTGGCAGACTTTTTTTCTATTAATTACAGAAAAACTGGGTTTAAATACTAATGAGCTTAACATTTTCTGCAAAGAGATACATCCATAAGATTGATTAGAATGTTTCCATGGTCATTTTGGGCAGTTTATGCATGTAAGAAAAAGGACAATTGGTTGGTTTGATGTAAAGATCAAAGTGTTACTTCTTTTGTAAATATCAAAATTAAAAAAAAAAATTCTCTTGGTACTATGCCAAGTGTGAAAATATCAGTTAAGTGTTCATAAAGGAGAATTATAAATTGTTGTAATTTCTTACACAGAAACAGACAATTATCCCTTATTCATTCATTGTATCCAGAAGAATGTTGCACATGATATTTTGAATTTCCAGTTACTAATTGAAGAAGCAAGGAAACAGCTGGGCAAAGTTACAACAGACAAAAATAGATACAAGAAGATTCTAGAAGGACTCATAGCTCAGGTTTGTGCCTATTTAACCCTTTATCAAACAACACCATGTTGTTGTGGACTCTAAGAAAGGAGGCTCTTGAAAAAATGGTAACCCTTTTTTTTTGTCCTTTTCCTCAATGTTTTGCACCCTTTCCAAGACAAATCCTTGAAGTGGACTCTGAATCTGTTGTCTGCAAATTCTTTCAATTTAGAAAAGTCTTAAATTTTGTAATCCAGTAATGAGTTATTTGTAAAACTAGTTTTTGAGTTACTATTCACTTCATCAACAATTGAATGAGTCTGTCTGTGAAATTTTATCTTTTGATTTTGTACAACAAAACTAACATGTGTTTAACCCTTCACTGCAGAGTGCCGTATTTTAATGACACCAAGAGGAAGGATTTTTGAAAACATTGTGGGAAAAGGAGAAGATGCTGGTAACCAGCATTTTCTCCTTTCCCCACAAAGTTTTCTACCATTTCAGAAAGAAAAATCCTAATTTGTGTAACATTTAGTTTGTCGTCTGCAAGCACTTTCAGTTTGGACCAGTCTAAAATTTGTTCATGTGGTAAAGAGTTAACTAAAGATGTCATACAATAAGCAAACTTTTAACAAACAATCTAAAAGTGCTGTTGTTCAACAAGCACTTAAACAAGCACTTCGTGTTCAATTATATGCCCATGATGAATGCAGGTCAATGATGAACATACCACAAAAATGAGCATACAACTGTTCAATAAAATACACCCCTGACCTTTTTTTGTAGGGTTTATATCAACTCCTAGAAGAAAATGTCACAATCAGATGTAAGGAAAGAGATTTAGACTTGGTCAGGGTAAGTCTTTGTTATTTGTATTTGTGAAGAAAGTTTCATCTCGCCTGCAATATTTGGTATACAAGTATACAAGTCACTAGAAAAAGGGTTGTTAAATATTGGAAGTACAAAATAAACAAAAGGGACATTTTGGTATAGGAAAAATTATATTCATATTGCTTTATCAATGCTGTTTTTGATCACCTCCACACTAGTCTCAATAATGAGATGTTTGCAGTGCTTCTTTTTTTATTTACTGTGCACCGCACCATCTTAAGTCCATCATGAATTTTCCAGTAGCAAAGGTACAGCACTGTGCTGACATTTCTGTTTCATTGGTTTAATGTATTGCAGCGAAATGCAATTAATTTTTAGTGACACACATGATTACGGACAAATTATTAAACGTTTCATTACCTAAAGTGCTTGTAGAATTCTTTTGTAACATATAAATCTCGAGAAGAACCATCAAAAGTTAGTGTGTTTGGAGGCTATTTTGTGTGTATTTTGGGGAACGTTAACACTTCAAGTAACGGATGAATTAACTTTTTTTTCATATGTTTAAATTGAAAATATTTGTATTTGAAATGAAGAATTATTGAATACTTAAGCAACAGGTATGTTCAAATTCTAGTTTTGTTGTCAATTTGTGAAAATAAGAGAGTTTCAAAGTGCACACTAAATTTGTGTGCAGATTTCAACTGTTTTTTAATCAGTCGTCTCTGTACCCAGAGGCGACCAATCAAAAACTAAAATGGCTTCGGGGAAATTATCTGTGCTAACCTGTTCACATACATGATACAGTGAACAGTTTAAGACCAGACAAATCAGAGCAAACGAAGTTATTTATAATGCTAAAAAGATTAATTTGCAACCTCCTTTTAGACAAGATTTCAGCTTGCCTGTTGTTGAAGAAAGCAAAGGGGATTATGATAGAACTGTCATAGTCCACATCATTGTGTTGCAAAATCTTCAAAATTTTCTTATACCTATGTAATTACTGAATATGTCAAACTTTCTGTCTAGAGGGGAACTCTTACCAAAAAGGCAGAAAAGCCGAAAAGCATTTTTGAGAGTTGTGCACCTTCTTCAACTCGGCTTAGGTTTTACACAGAAAAAATGTGTGTGGCAGAGCGTTGGGTCTTGCATAGGGTGCTCTTGTTGTGTCTTGCATCAAACTGCTCAGTAAGATTGTGATGAATACCTGTAATGGATATGAATAGAAAATTCTCCAATGACCAAGATATTAAACCATAGTTCTTGTCCACTCCCCAGTTTTACAAAGGTCATCGGCTTCAAATTTATTACAGCAGATATTTAATCAATACTTTAACAAGTTTGACTGTACTTCTGTTTTATCCAACATGTTTCATTGAAAAAGGAAAAATGAATAGCTTGAACAGCCAGAATGGTTTTCTTATTTCAGGATGCATGGCCTGGGGCTGTCGAGGCCTACAGAAATGCTACAGGGGGAAAGAAGGATGTCAAAATTACTGTTGATACAGAAAACTTCCTTCAAGCTGACATGTAAGTGTCTCCACTTAGCTACATAAACACACTACCACATGCAGAGGACTTTAGCTCTCCTGTTTATAGAGAAAACATCTAGATATCATCATAGCCCTGTCGTTGTCTGCGTGGTCATGCAAAAATGCACTATATATTTCTAAAAGCAACTGAAGGAGAGCATTTACATCCACATGCAATTCTCATATTCATTTGTATACACCACTTTTGAAAATATTTAGGCAATTGGTGAAACCATTTGCTTTTTTTTTTTTTACAATGCATCCACTTTCATTTTAGCAGTCGCGTAGCTGAATTGAACAAAACTCCAGGAGAAGCTTCCGTTTAGAGTGGAGCTTGGAATGTTATCCACATGTTAGGGATCAGTGAATTTTCTTTGTGTTATGGGCCTTTGAATTTTCATGCATATTTATTAAAGTATACTTCCTAGTGATTTCTCAGCAATCACTGAATGAAGTCAAATCTTGATGGGAAGCCTCCTTACTAACTCTTGTCCTGCTAAATAAACGAAATGAAACTTTCAATCTGATAGTAAAAAGCCAAAGTTTGCCTATTTCAAAAGTATTTTTGGAGGAGAGATATCTCCTTATCGGACAGTGTAGATCCAAAATCAGACTGCAAATTCTGTGCAGACTGATCTTGCTCTATGCTGTCTGCAAGAAGTCAGTTTGTCGTGCCTAGCAGCCTAAGGGCTAGGAGAACATGGGCATAGTACATGCTAGAATGTTTTATTATAATAGAAACTCCAGGAAAGCAGGGACATGTGCACTGGCTATTGAGGTATACCACATGGATAAAAAATGATAAGCTCTTTTGACTGTAAGTGAAACTTGATTACTTGTCTTTCAGATCAGGGGGTGTGGAGCTATCCTGTCAAGGAAATAAGTTTGTCGTGGAAAATACACTTGAAAGTAGACTAGATCTCATCAGTTCCCAGATGGTTCCTGAACTGAGAACCATTCTCTTTGGTAGAAATCCAAACAGGAAATTTACAGATTAATTTAGCCGAAGAAGTAGATATTGATATATAATTATGTAAAGTAGACTTGCCACTATTCAGTATGAGAGGCGGCAAAAGAGGGTTTAATACATCTCCTTGATGCACTGTACCATGCAAGACATCACATAACTTGTACCAAGCAAGACATCACATAACTTGTACCAAGCAAGACATCACATAACTACGGTTCCATAGAGTTTATTTTATCTAACAACCAACTGAATCAGGAGGTAGAATGGTTCTTCGAGATGCAAAAAGTTTTGATTCTGGTCAGCCTGTGTGGGCTGTGCAGATCCATACTCTTTGCCGATGCATTAAACCCCCTTTTCACTGAGCATGACTACTAAACAATATTACTGTTTCGCCAATTATGAAATTTTTATAAAACAAAATTTTAGACAGGTCCAAATTAAAGCATTTGCAAACATGTTAAATGCTACTCAAACATAAAATATATCATTCAAAGGGAAGAAGACATTGTGGGAAAAGAAGAAAATGCTGGTCATCAGCATTTTCTTCTTTTCCCACAATGTGTAAAAAGTCTTCTTCCTCAGGGTCGTTAAAAGTCTGGATTGTTTGAAAAGGGTTAAATAAATTTGGAATTTTTGGACAGACGTAAATAAAATCCACTGATACTTTGAAAGATATATATCTTACTGGACTTGACAAAACAAATGAATGGAATAGACTTAAGATCATATTGCACAT
The DNA here is from genome assembly GCA_945859785.2 of Tridacna gigas. Lineage (NCBI taxonomy): Eukaryota > Metazoa > Mollusca > Bivalvia > Cardiida > Cardiidae > Tridacna > Tridacna gigas. The sequence continues at coordinate 36,527,277 of OX244031.2, read as the reverse complement.
TCCATGTAATCTGATCTTAATCTATGCCTTCCACTAAAGGTCCTGCTTTTGTCTTTGTGCGAAAAGGGTTAAGAATTCACCATCTTATTTTTTTTTTGCTTACATAGAAGTGCTTCTGTGTTTTAGCCTGTAATACAGAATTCAAACCTTTGAACGAGAAGGTTGGGACAAAAATTGAAAAATTGCTTGTTATGTGTGATTTCTCTATTTCCCTGATTCCTCACTATCTGTAAATGCCCAAGAAACTATTATTTAAGATTTTGATTTTGTCATGATGTCTTTAATGCTGATACCTTCCATTCTAAAAAGCTAATAAACAAGTAACTCACTGCAAATGTTGTTTCAAAAGATTTGCAGATGGCGTAGATCATGATCAGACTGCATGGAATGTGCCATCTGATCTTGGATCTACACCATCTGCCACCTGATGCTGAACTATGACCAAAATCATAATAAGCCACAGTAGAAATTACTTTTAGACATCGAAAAAAGTCGAGTTTATTTTAGTTTGCAGCAAAAGAGGTACTTAGTTCACAGATTTTTTAACCCATCTCCTCCTGAATCAATATGTAATAGATAACTTACTGACCTGTAAAACATTGATACTGGTAATCACTAATCAGTTTCAATTGGGGTTTAACCCTTTACCAATGTCTCATGTTTTAACGACTGAGGAAGAAGGCAGTTGAAAACATTGTGGATAAAGGAGAAAATGCTGTTCAACCATCATATTCTCTTTTTCCATCATTGTTTTCTACCCCTTTAACTCTTAGAATGCTGAATTAATGAAATGGACCTCTTTAAACAGGAAATACCATTTGAAATATTGTCATTTTAAGCTTGTTTTGGCCAGAATGTGCAAAAAATTAGTTGACAGTGGATATCCCAGATCAGACTGCACATTCTGTGCAGTCTGATCTTGATCTACACTGCCCGCAAAAACAACTTAAGTCGGTTCCAGCGCTTTATGGGTGAACAACTCAAACCATCATTAGACTACATTTACTTAATCTTGTACAAATGCTTTGGATTTGGACAAGTCTAAAATTTGTCATTTGGTAAAAAGTTTTGGTAAAGAGTTAACAATAGATACAGAAACAATGCGTTTAAATGTTAAACGCTCAATAAAAAGAGAAAATGTAAGCTGAGAAAAATAAGAGAAAATATCAAAAAGGTATATTTAGAAGGTAGTACTTACTGTGAATTACAATACATTCCATAATTATGTACATATGTGTAGGAACCAGGTTACAGCTTAACCCTTTACCAGACGACAAAATTTTGGCCTTGTCCAAATTGAAAGCATTTGCAGACGACAATTTCTATGTGGCTCAAATGGTGCAATGTTTCTTTGATAGGGTAGAAAACATTGTGGGAAAAGGAGAAAATGCTGGTTACCATCATTTTCTCCTTTTCCCACAATGTTTTCAAAAGGTTTCTTTCCCAGGTGCATCAAAAGGCAGCATTGTATGGTAAAGGGTTAAGTGTCGGCCCTATATACCAGGTTTTTGGGTGGAACCCCTCTATTAGTGGGTCAACTGTTGTACCTAGCCATATTTTTGTTGCCAATGGGGGTCATATCGGATAACCAGTCAAAATTTATGTCAAGCTCTGCATCCGAGATAAAGATGAAAAAAAAATTGCAAAGTTCAGTTGACATAATGTTATATTTATGTTTCTTTAAGACTTAAAGCTCTAAGCACAACTGTGCAAATCAAGACCAGACTGCCTCTTTGCAGGTAATGTCAGTCAAGATCAAACTGCACAGAATATGTAGTCTAATCTTAAATCTACACAATCTGCTAGTTTGTTAGGTAACAGGCAAAACACCCTCAAAATTGCATGACTGGATTTTTTATGAAGGAAGCCATTTCCTTTATTTAGGGCTTTTATGGGCTTTAAGGGTTAGTTTAGGGCCATATCATAGTGTGAATTTTTGTTAGATAAACATTAAAGATTTCACCTGATTTTCTGAGGATTTTTGTAGTGCTAAAGTGATCTTCTAGTCAGGTTGCTGTTCTGCACACTTACCAATGTATTCTCATGTATAATCCAGACTTATATATTTTCATGCTTATAACTAGCTAGCATAGCATATATTTGTACTACTGCTGCATAGTCCATCTGATCTTGATCTACAGTGTCTTTGATGCTTTGACCAAAACCATTTCACTTTTAGTCATGACAGAAAAAAACTTTGTATTGTACAAAATAAAAGTGTTTTTTTTGGGACTGAATGTCTTTGTATTTTGGACACTGTATTTTGGATCAATCTATGCTGTTTGTGCTGTCCAATCTTGATCTATACTGTCAGCAAAAGCAAGCACGGGTATTTTTGTACTCTAAGGGCCAATGCAAGGTGCATTTGTATAGAACCTGTGTTAACCCTTTACCAAATACCCATGTGCTATAATGACCCTGAGGAAAAAGGCTTTGGGAAACATTGTGGGAAAAAGGAGATAATGCTAGTAACCAGCTTTTTTCCCCTTTTTGGCACTCATGTTTTCTATCCTTTCTAAAACAAGTCTGTCATTTGAACCATGTTTACTTCTGCAAAATTTGCAGATGCTTTCAGTTTGGACAAATTTAAAGTTTTGTTGTCTGGTAAAAGGTTAAAATTAGGCTGTAGAAATGATACTAGGCAGAAATCCATGTAATTTGTACCTTCTTATTTGTACGCAAAATAGTGAAATTGTTGTGTGATTGTAGGTTGTCTGTTGTTTGCATATGAATTGTGATTGTTTATTTGATGATGATGACAGTGATGATGATAGAATAGTGATACATATTTAATCAAGAAATGGGTCTTTATATTGGAATTTTGTTCAAGAACAATTTACTTTCTGTGTCAACATTTTCATTGCAGCTTTTGGCTGAGTAAATAACTTATAGATTACATAACCCTTTTAGTACTACAAGGGCTAACAGGGGCCTTTGCAGATGGCATGGATCAAGATCAGACTGCTTGACTCTTTACCAAATGACAAAATTTTAGACCAGTCCAGATTGAAAGCTTTTGCAGATGAAAAAAAAAAAAATGAGACTAGAAAATTGAAATTTGTCTTGGGAAGAGTAGAAAACATTGTGGGAAAAGGAGAAAATGCTGGTTACCAGCATTTTCTCCTTTTCCAATAATGTTTTCAAAAGGTTTCTTCCTCGGGGTCATTCAAAGTCAGGATTGTGTGGTAAAGGGTTAAAAGGTACAGTCTGATCTCGGATATATAACACCCACTGGTTTATTCAAGCCTATAAAATAACAAATTTCCAGTGGCATGTGTTTTCAGGTGTCAAAAGAAGATAAACTATGTATTTGGCACTGAAAGAGTTAACCCTTATCCTGCTAAATAACTTAAATGAAACTTTCAAGCCGATGGTAGAAACCAAAATGCTGGTATTTCAAAGTTGGGTTGGGGAAATATGTCCTTACTGGACAGTGTAGATCCAAGGTCAGACTGCATGTTCTGTGCAGTCTGATCTTGACCTACACTGTCCACTGAAGGTCTGCAAGTCAAGCTTAGCAGCCTAAGGGACAGTTATACTGAAACATAATATTATTATTCTGGAGAAAAACAAAATGTTTCTGGCAATTTCAGGAAACTTCTGTCTTGAATATCTCCCTAATGAACAGTGTAGATCAGTGATCAGACTGCAAGTTTGCCATAGTCTGATCTTTATACTGTCTACAAAGACACTTCAAGGCACCCTTGGCAAGGTAAAAGCCAAAGAAATATCACAAGTTTTAACGAGTCTGAGGTGACAGACTTTTTAAAACATTGAGAGAAAAGGAGAAAATGCTGGTAACCAGAATTTTCTCCATTGGCCAAGACTCAGTGTTTTCTATGCTATCACAGACAAACACCATCATTTGAGTCCCATCTGCAAAGGCTTTAAATATGGACAAGTTTACAATTTTGTGGTCTGGTAAAGGGTTATGACAGATAAAGCAAGTGAAAATTTGATTCAGAAAGTTGATGTTCCTCATCAGTCCTTGCTGTGATGTGGCTGTGTATAGTAAAGCTTATCTTACTTGATCATGTAATAATAACAGTTACATATACTCTCCCACCTTGGTTGGGGGGGGTTGAGGGTATATTGGAAATGGGTTGTCTGTCTGTAGGTGTTATTTGATGTCCACTTTTCCTGATACAGTTTACAATGAACATAGCTAAGATTTCAATGCTAGCCTTTTTACCATGGATAAGTTATGCACCTATAATTTTCATAATGATTGGTTGACTAATAACAGATTTATGATGCTTTGTACAAATTTTATTTCTTGATTCAGTTACAAGGCATCCAGTGGGGAGGGGGGTATCTATAGGCCTGTGACATTTCTATTTTTACCCAGGTGCTATGTACTTTTACTGTATATAGCTAATAATGTCTAGCAGACAACTTTTTTCGCATCCTAGCAGTGCAAAGTACATATAAATTAACCTGGTATCAATCATCCCTGTGTTTTAACAACTCTGAAGAAGAAGGCTTTCAAAAACATTTGTAAAATGGACAAAAGTGCTTGAAACCAGCTTTTTTGTCCTTTTTCCACAATGTTTTCTTCCATGTTAAAGACAGAAATCATCTTGGAGACACATTGAATTTGTCATCTGCAAATATTTTCAATTTGGTTGAGTGAAAAAAATTAGTTATCTCGTAAGGGTTAATTTTGGATTGTCTACCCCCAATTTAATTTGTAGAGCAAGTCATTGAAAAGATTCATAAAAGTGGATAAACTTTGTGATGATCATGGCAAAAGGAGATTGCTTATTTCTAGCAATTTCTACTTTTACCTTAATGTTTTTTAAAAGCTAGATGCAAAAAAAGTCATGTTAAGGAGGTATTGTGTAAATGTAAAACAAATTAAAGTCAACCCTCTACTACATAATCAGGAGTTTTTAACAACCTGGAGAAAGAAAGCCACTGAAAACATTGAGGGTAAAGGAGAAAAATTCCTCTTTCCCACAGGGTTTCTAACCCTTTCAAAAACAAATTCCTTTATCTCTGTATATGTGCCATTTGTAAATGCTGTCAATTTGGACAAGTCAAAGATTTTGTGGTCTGGTAAAGAGTTTGACGCTTTACCACACAATCCCTAATTTTAAGGATCCTGAGGAAGTGGCCTATTGAAAACAATGTGGAGAAAGGAGAAAATGCTGATAACCGGAATTTTGCCCTTTCTCCACAATATTTCCATCCCTCCTAAATCTTTTTCTTTTTTTTCATTTTCAATACAGACGAGTCTAAAATTTTGTGGACTGGATTTAATAACATTTTATTACAACAGTGCAGAGCTGGCTTCTTTCTGCTCATGTGAGGGTTGAAGTGCTTCCAATTTTGTTACGTGAAAAATGTCTGCACACTCGGCCTGAAAAATAATTTGTTACTGAAATGTTTTTTAAATATGAATCTTGTCCAAATGCACAAATTAGTGAGAAATATCATGATTTTCTTTTGATACTTGAATATTGTAATTATTTATCTTCATAGAGTTACATGTATGTAATAAAGGAACTATTGAACACATGCATAATTTTCATTTTCCCTTATTTTTTCTATTGACAGAAAGTTAAATCATACACAGTTTCATCATTATAAAATATATTACCATTGATGCATGGAAATCACAAAAATTTACAAAAAGAATAATGGTGATGACCTGGTTAGCATTATCTTGTTTACCCATAAGTTTTTAAAACCTTAAGCTGACTTGAGCCCTTTTTGTGGACAGCATAGATCAAGATCAGACTGCAAAGAATGTGCAGTCTGATCTTGGATCTACACTGTCCAATATGGTATTTTTTCCGGTTGAAATCAACTTTGAAATTGCTATATTTAGGTTGCTACTATTGAGTGGAAATTTTCGGTTCATTTAACAGCTCAAGGGTTAAATGCCTTCTTTAGCAGGGTCAAGAAAACCTTAACCCCTTAAAAAACATATCATAGGGAACACCAAATTAGATGTGTCTCTTTTGGTAAAAACATTGTGGGAAAATGAGAAAATGCTGGAAGCCAGCTTTTTCTCTTTTTCCCCACAATGTTTTCAAAAGCTCTCTTCCCTATGTAAAATCTGGAGATTGTTCGGTAATGGGTAAAAGGATGACAGGGAAGATCTTATGCCTAGAAAACTAGCAACAAATCTTCATTTTTAACTCTTGGATCAATCTTCAATACTGGGTATGCAAAGTCCATTGTATCAGGTATGTTTTTTTTCGTTTTACCATTTTCAAGAAATCTGCTCTATCTATAACTTCACCACAAAATAAAGTTTCTTTTTGTTGTGGTTAAGCCATGTTAACCTTTACCACACCAGCCTATGTTTTAATGACTTTAACTCTTTACCACACAATCCCGACTTTTAATTACCTTGAGGAAAAAGCCTTTTGAAAACACTGTTTTTCCCCGCAATGTTTTCTATCCTTTCCAAATCAAATTTCAATTTTTGAGCCACACTCATTTTGTCGTCTACAAATGCTTTGAATTTGGACAAGTCTGAAATTTTGTCGTGTGGTGAAGATTTAAGGAAGAACATTGAGGGAATAGGTGAAGGAGTTGGTTACCAGCACTTTTTCCAAAATTTCTCCTTTTTTCCACGTTTTCCAACCTTTGAAAAACCAATGCCATCACAGTTCATTTGTTTTCTGCTAAAACTTTTAATTTTGCAGAGTGTAAAACTATTTCATCTAGTACAGGGTTAACTATTTACCGAACAATACACAATTTTTACTGACACTGAGAACAAAAGCTTTGAAAACAATTTGGGAAAAAAGAGAAAAATGATGGTAACCAGATTTTTTTCCTTTCTCCACAATGTTTTCTGCCCTTTTCAAAATGAATCTTATCATTTGAGCCACACTTAATGGTTGTCTTTGCATGCTTTCAGACAAGTGGCTGAAATTAGTTGTCAGGTAAAGAGTTAAAGTTTAATTTTATCAGACTACGATTCAATTCATAAAGCAATACATACAAATATCACCTCTTAATTCTATACCACACAATCCCAAGTTTACACTATTTTAACAAAAAAGGTTTTTCAAAGCATAATGGAAAAAGGAGAAAATGCAGATAATTAGCTTTTTCTCCTTTTGCCACTTTGTTTTCTACCCTATCAAAAACAAATTCCATCTTTTGGGCTACATTTAGATTGACGCATGCAAATGCTTTGAATTCGGTCTAGTCCAAAACTTTTTGGTTTGGTAAAGAGTTAACTGGACAACAAAGATTTAAGACTTGTCCATAATGTCCCCTTACCAGACAATCCCGAATTTGAATACCCTGAGAAAGAAAGCTTTTGAAAACATTGTGTGAAGATGAGAACATTCTTGTAACCTGCATCTTCTCCTTTTCCAACAATGTCTTCTACTCTTTCAACAACAGATTTCGGTATTTGGACCACATTTAATTTGGTGTCTGCAATTGGTTTGGATTTGGATGAGTGTAAAAATTTGTTGTCTGGTAAAGGGTCAAAACATTTTCTGCCAACAAATTAAATGTGGCTAAAATGATACAATTTGTAACTTTTCAACCAACTATCACACTCTTAAACCTTTACCAGACGACAAAATTTTAGCCTTGTCCAGATTGAAAGCATTGGCATACGACAATTTCAATGTGGCTAAAATGGTGCAATTTTTCTTTAATTGGGTAGAAAACATGGTGGGAAAAGGAGAAGATGCTGGTTACCAGCATTTTTGCCTTTTCCCACAATGTTTTCAAAAGGCTTCTTTCCCAAGGTCATTAAAAGGTGGCATTGTGCATACAGTTTACAGTCTTAAAGATTAAGGCTTTAGAAAATAATGTAAACCAAAAAGAATCTTGGAGAGAAAGATGAAAGTAAAATAATTTCATATCACAATCCTCGATGCTATCTGTCTGCATCATTGTGTATGAAGATGCATACATGTAAGGGTATATATTCAAATGATAAGCACACTTGGCACCATCCTGTACATTGTTTATCATGGCATGTTTCTTAGAAGAAAAAAAAATGACTTAAAAGTAAGTTTTTAAAAAGTAAAGTGCCTTTGCTTTTATACTTAAATAATACCATTCACAAAAAAGCACCATAAACAAAATAGGGACATTTGTGTCTATCCAGGTGGCCATTGCATCTGCCTGCCTCCAAGCACATGTACATGTAAATGATACACAGACTGGGCACCATCTTGGCCATTGTTTATCACTGCAAGTAAAAAAGCAAAGCCTCACTCTACATGTAAATGATTTATTCTGAACACGAACATACCTCATTACCTGGTAACAAAATCTTAGACTTGTATATTTTGCAAGCACTTGCAGACACCAACTTTGTCTCAAATGATGGGATTTCCCTTTGAACAGGAAGAAAACAGTAATAAATGGAGAAAATGCTGGTTATGAATGCTTTCAAAGGCCTTTTTTTTCTAGGGTCCCTAAAAACAGGAACTGTTTTGTGAAGAGTTAACTTTCTACCAAACAATCTTGTGTTTTAATCCTATACCACAAAATCCTGACCTTTAACAACCTTGAGAAAGAAGACTTCTGAAAACATTGTGGGAAAAGGAGAAAATGCTGGTTACCAGCATTTTCTCCTTTTCCCACAATGTTTTCTACCCTATCAAAGACAGCTTCTACAATTTGATCCAAAACTCAGGATTGTGTGGTTAACCCTTTACTACACAAGGCCACCTTATAACGACTCTGGGAAAGAAGCCATTTGAAAACATTGTGTGAAAAGGAGAAAATGCTGGTAACCAGCATTTTCTCCTTTTCCAACAATGTTTTCTACCCTATCAAGAGAAAATTGCGCAATTTGAGCCACAATGAAATTGTCGTCTGCAATTGCTTTCAAACTGGACAAGACTAAAATTTTGTTGTGTTGTAAAGGGTTAAATAACTTCATCTCTAATGCTAAAGCAACATGCACTCTGATCTTGTGTCTATACAGCCAGCTATCTGATGCTAAGCTGTGGCAAAAATCATCTTCAATCGAAGTAGATTTTAACTTCAAGACCTCAAAAAAAGTGGACATTTATTACATCTAGTCTGCAGCAACAGAGCTAGTCCTGCCTATTCTTTGTTGTGCGAAGTACTGGTGTACAAAATAGGAAAAAAAAAAAAGCTCCAGGAAAGCAAGGATAGGTGCATTGGATAATGTGATATAGCTGAAATAATGTTAAAATTTCACTACACAGGCCAGCATTTTAACAACTCTAAGAAAAAAGTCTTCAACATAATGGAACAAGAGGGCCATGATGGCCCTGTATCGCTCCACTGGCTTATAAATATAAACCATAAATACTAAACATTTCAATTCTGAGCCAAATGGTTTCAAAATGAAGACTTACAAAGTTTTCTCTGTAAAAGCCCATGTTAAAGTTGAGACCCACAGGGAAAAGCCATTTTTGATCCCAGAGCGATAATCACTTGAACCCTGGTAGAGGTCCACAAGATAAAGCCACATGCCAAAATAATACAAGTCTATGCTGTATGGTTATAAATACGGTGATTTTCGAGTTTTGTCCATATGAAGCCTCTGTAAAACATAAGACCCCTGATGCAAGGCTAATTTCAAAAAAAAAATCAAAAGTGCTCCAGATTTGGTAGCCCTTGGGTTTGCGGTTAGGAACAAAAGGGTTTTTTGAATTTTCACCCTATAAGCACATATTTATGACCAAATTTGGGAGTTCTTGCCTTATGGCTAGTAACAAGACGGTTTCTGAAGTTTTCACTCCATAAACCCATGTAAAACTTGTGACCCCTGGTGGAGGGCCAAACTTGATCCTAGGGTTGTAACTTGGGCCCTCTTTGTAGTTGTCCACTAGATAGAGCTATAATTATGCAAAATTTGGTAGCCCTAAGCCTTATGGCTATGTACACCAAGATTTAAAAGTTTTCCCTATATAAGCCCATGTTAATCTTGTGAACCTTCGCCCCCGCCCCCTCCACCCCCCAGCATGAGGCCAAATTGACCCCAGGACTGTAATTTGGGCACTTTTGGTAGACCCCCACCAGATCAAGCTAAATGCAAAATTTGGTAGCTCTAGGCCTTATGGCTAGGTACTGGAAGATTTCTTAAGTTGTCACTATGTACGCCCATGTAAGCAGGGCCAATTTTGACCCCAGGGCTAAAATTTTGGCCTGCTTGGTAGAGGCCCACTAGATATAGCTACATGCAAAATTTGGTAGCTCTAGGCCTTATGGCTAGGTACAGGAAGATATTTAAAGTTTTCTCTATATAAGCCTATGTAAAACTTGTGACCCCTGGGGCAGAGCCAATTTTGACCCCAGGGCTATGATTTGAAGAAACATGATAGAGGTCTACTACATAAAGCTACATGCCAAATTTGGTAGCCCTATGCCTTATGGTTTCAGACAAGAAGATTTTTAAAGATTTCCAATATTTTTCAGTTTTGTTGCCATGGCAACCGGGGTTTTGAAGGAATCAAATTCTTTCAAGAAATTCTGAAGAGGACCATGGCAGGATCATTTCTGTGAAGTTTCATGAAAATTGGATGGGTAGTTTCAGAGAAGAATATGTTTGAAATAAAAGTTAACGCACGGACGGACGGACGCACGACGGACACCAGGCCATGACATAAGCCCGCTGGCCTTCGGCAAGTGGAGCTAAAAAGGAGAAAACAGCAGTAACTAACATCCCTTTACCACAATGTTTTCTACACGACCAAACACAAATTTCAATTTTTGAGTTGCATTTATTCTGTTGTCTGCAAATGCTTTCAATTTGTACTATTCTAAAATTCTGTGGTTTGGTGAAAGAGTTAAACACCATACAAGCAAACAAACAAACCTACCTATTCTGTAGCCTTTCTCCAAACCTCTTTCCTCTGCAACTTTAGTAGCCACTAGCATCAGGTGACCAAGTAACTGAAATGATGTGAAAACAATATAGAGGTGCTTAGCTCTTTACCACACAAACTTGACTTTAAACGACCCTAAAAATAAAGCTTTCAAAGGCATTGTGGGAAAAGGAGAAAATGCTGAAACTAGCATTATCTCCTTTTCCCATAACATTTTTCTATCCTAAGAAAGACAAATTTCATGTTTTGAGTGACATTTGTTATCGGCAAATGCTTTGCATCCATTTGGTAAAGCGTTAACAATTTAAGTTCAAGACTTTGAATAGTTCATTGTAAAATTGGATGCCCGTAAAATACCAACTCAACCTTTTCATATTGAAGGTGTCTGCCAAAAATAAAACTCATCATTTGTGTTGTCTCCAAATGTTTTGATATGTACAAAAAAGTTTGTTAACCCTTAGCTCTTTACCACACAACAAAAATATAGACTTGTTGAAATTGAAAGCATTTGCAGACAATTTAACTGTGGCTCAAATGATGGAATTTGTCTACCAGCATTTTCTCCTTTTCCCACAATGTTTTCTGTCCTATTATAGACAAATTCCATCATTTGATCCACATTTAAATTGTCGTCTGCAAATGCTTTCAATTTGGACCAGTCTAAAATTTTGTGGTTGGTAAAGAGTTAAGTAAGTACATATTTGATTAACTAACCATTTGGTCCTCGGATTCAGCATCGCTGATCTGAGCAATAGGCTTTCTGGGGATCACAAGAAAGTGTACGGGAGCTTGTGGACTCACATCACTGAATGCCATGCACTGAAACAGAAATGAAACAAACACAAACTAAAACTGTTGCAGACTGAAGGATACCAGTCTCCCCAAACAGTTGCCGTGTCATATAATCAGGAAAAATATTAAAGGGCCATTACGATACAGGTTTCATCCAGTTTTGTTGAAATTTTTGCTGGAAGCCTCACTACTATTTCTTTACCTAATGACAAAATTTTTGCCATGTCCAAATTGGAAACATTTGCAGACAACAAATTACATGTAACTCAAAACATGAAATTTGTCTTTCAAAGTTTAGAAAACACTGTGGGAAAAGGAGAAAATGCTGGATGCTCCTTTTCCCACAATGTTTTCAAGAGGCTTCTTCCTCAGAGTCATTATAAAAGTCTGGATTGTGTCGTAGAGGGCTACTGCAACTTGAGCACCTGCAGTTTTCATGTAGATAAGTTAACTACAGCAAGTGTTATGGTCCTTTTAATATATTTTTCCTGGTCAGTGCCAATGCAACTGCCATGTGTGGGTATTTACTGAATAAGCTTTGATTTGCTGGTTTATTTGGTCACAATTATCATGCATCTCATAATAATGTCTTGAGTGGAAGTATGACTTGGTAGAACTTCAGGCAGACATCAACTTTCAGGCAAGTCTCATTTGAGTGGCTGTCTGAGGAAAGGGGGTTGTTGCATCATACCAAGCAAGTCATCTCATACTTATAGATTTATAGAGTCAGTCCATTTTGTCCAACAACTAGCTGAATCATGAGGTAGAATGATCCTTTGACATACAGAAAATTTACCAATAGCAAAAAGCTTCAACCAATAACAGCTTGCACCGACTGCGCAAACTGACATGGGTCAATACTTTTTGCACATGCACTAACCTCCCCGTCATCCACGTGTCTCATTTGTTTGGGGCTTAATCCACAAGTGTATGAGACTCTAGGAATAGTTCTGTTCAGAAAACACTTTCAGCTGGGGACCATGAAGTCATCCAAACTAAATATGGCTATTCAGCATAAAATTGTGGTTCAACACCTGCTGTGGGAAACGAAGAAAATGACTGTAACCATCATTTTCTCTTTTTCATGACATTTTCTTCCCTTTTACAGACAAATCTAATTATTTGCGCTACTTTGAAGTTGTTGTCTGCTTTCAATAAGTTCAGCTTTCAATACCAGTAAGTCTTTAACCGTTTACCACACAATCCCGAGTTTTAATGACCCTGAGGAAGAAGCCTTTTGAAAACATTGTGGGAAAAAGAGAAAATGCTGGTAACTAGCATTTTCTCTTTTTCCCACAATGTTTTCTACTCTATGAAAGGCAAATTCTATCATTTGAAGCACATTTGAGTAGTCATCTGCAAATGCTTTCAATATGGTCAAGTGTCAGAATTTGTCATGTGGTAAAGAGTTAATTCTGTCGTGTGGTAAAAGGATATAAGCATTTGTAGACATAACATTAAATGTGGCTCAAATGATGGAAACTGTCTTTGGAAGAGTAGAAAAGATTGTGGAAAAAAGGAGAAAATGCTGGTAACTGGTGTTTACTCCTTACGCCACAATTTCTTCAAATGCTTTCTTCTTTGGATAACAAACACTGAATTGTTTGGTAGGGAGTTAATGACAAAAAGGAAAATCTAACAAAGCAAATATGACACACAAATATCTTACACACCTTGTCATCTTCATACAAAATATCTGCAGGAATTGATTTGTCCAAAATCTTTGAAAATATTGTTGGCTCAGCCAGTTTCTTGGCTTTTCTTGCCTTGGCTACTTCATCTGAACCTGGGACACTGGTACAAAATGCCTGATTTGAAAAGAACAGTTGCAATATTATACAAAACAAAACAAAATCTATGTAAGAAAATTTTGGACCCTCGGAAATACTTTAAAAAATAGTTTCCATCTGTTTGAAAAACAGTGTGGGCAAAGTCACAAATGCTTGCAACTAAGCAATGACTTCTTTGAGTAATTTAACTCTTTTACCAAACGACAAAATTTTGGACTGGACCAAATTGAAAGCATTTGATGATAGGGAAGAAAACATTGAGGGAAAACAAAAAAATGCTGGTTACCAGCATTTTCTCCTTTTCACATAATGTTTTCAAAAGCTTTCCTCCTTAGGGTCATTAACAGTAGGTATTTTGTGGTAAAGGGTTAATTCCTAAGTTGTAAATGGAAGGGCTGTGAATTCATATTTGCACAGCAATGGGATAAGCCTAACCTTTACCAAACAATCCTCTTTTTCAAACTCTGAGAAAAGGGCTTTTGACTACCATGTTTTACCCTTTAACATACATATTCTGTTATTAGAGCTACATACAATGTTTTGTCTGCAAATACTTACAATTTGGACAAGTCCAAAATTTTGGCATCCAGTACAGGGTTAACCCTTTACCAGACAAGAAAATTTTAGTCTTTTCCGAACTGAAAGCATTTGCAGACAACAATTTCAATGTGGCTCAAATGGTGCAATTTTTATTCAATAGGGTAGAAAACATTGTGGGAAATGCAGAAAATGTTGGTTACCAGCATTTTCTCCTTTTCCCACAATGTTTTCAAAAGGCCTTTTTACCAGGGTCATTAAAAGGCAGCATTATGCGGGAATGGGTTAAGCTGCCTGGCACAAACTAAGAACATGTACATACAAGTGTTCAGTTAGTACAAAAGACCATGTTGTGTCAAGGCTTTCCTGTTATAAATCTTTGTAAGCACATTGTCACGAAGTTTTACATGATAAGTAACAAAACTAAAAATTTCATGACAAGATTTTTGCAAAGAGTGTAAATTTTTAAAACAATGTTATTGCATGATTAAATCTGAACATCTTTTTATTGGAATGTGATGCGCTAATAAATTTTTGATAGAAATTAAGCATAAATAGACAGAAAAAGGAACTTCACCTTTGCGTTCCTTAAAGATACATCTATACTTCTTTTTAGCCAGTTTTTAACTCATTTCATTTGTATTTTATAAAGCTATAATACTTCTTGTATCTTCATGCCAAATGCTGCCCCCGACTGCTGCAAGGTTGCACAGTTTATGATGGATAGAAAATTCATTTCATTTATTCATTCAGCCAGTTCAAAGAAATCACTGTTGTTTTTTCCAGTTTTGAATGAGGACACGTCCCATCAGTTTCTCTATCCCTTGCACCATATATATTGGTAACTTATCAATCTTTACACAGTTGACCAAATTCTGAGCCATTCTACACACTTTCAAGAATTAAAAGAGTTTTTTTCTCTCTGGCTGGAAGGATGTATCTGTAAAAAATTCTCCCATTTCTCCAAGCAGTGTATCGACACAAAAGCAATGTGATTCCCCACATGTATATATACATGTATGGTCATTTACCTGGTTTGCCATGACTCTAGCTGTCAGTCCAACAACAGTTAAATATTTCAGAGTGGTGTATAAATCTCCCCTAAGTCCCATACTGACATATGCCTTAAAGCATCTTGTGGCACTCAACATTATGTTACAAAGATATGCTGCAGAGAAAAAAAATCATTAAGTACATGTAAATCTTTCAACCTAATAAAACACACACTTGTCCAAATTGAAAGCAGCCTACAAAAAAAAATGAGACTCAAAAAGTAAAATTTGTTTTTGGAAGCCTATTGAAAACATTCTGGAAGAAAAAGAAAATGCTGGTTACCAGCATTTTCTCCTTTTTCCATGATGTTTTAATCTTTAGAGTTGTTGAAACATGGGACTGTTTGGAAAACTGTTTTAAATGTCATTATGAAATACTAAGTCTTCTCTGATGTTTTAAACCTTTTATCAAATGACAAAATTTTGGATTTGTACATTTTCAAAGCATTTGCAGACAACAAATCAAAGGTGCTCTAAATGATGGAATTTGTGAGTGAAAGGGCAGAAAATACTTGTGTAGTTAAGGTTTAAAATGGCAAAAAATATAGCTGGTTACCAGCATTTTCTCCTTTTTCTACAATGTTTTCACATAGCTTTTTTCTTAGGGTCATTAAAACACGGAATTGTTTGGCAAAGGGTTACATCATAATTTCTCTGTCCATCAGGCTTTCAAAGCCAAAGAAAGATCTTTCATACTTTCTACTCATCAGTTCCTGTTTGATTAGTTAATTTACAGTCTATACAAAGCATCATGCAAGTGTCTCTTAATTAATTTGTTCTTACATGCTTATATAATTACACAATGTTTTCTACCCTTTCTAAAACAAATTTCAATTTTTGAGTAACATTTAATTTGTTGTCTGCAAAAGCTTTCAATTTGGACAAGTCTAAAATTTTGTTGTTTGGTAGAGAGTTAACTCTTTAGCAGACACAGCATTTTAGACTAGTCCAAGTTGAAAGCATTTGCAGACAAAGTACATGTAAATGTTACTGAATTTTAAATCTGTTTTGGGAAGGTTAGAAACCATTGTGAGAAATGGAGAAAATGCTGGTTACCAGCGTTTTCTCTTTTTTCACAATGTTTTCAAAAGGACACTTTCTTTGGGTCGTTAAAAGTGTGGATTGTGTGGTAAAGGGTTAACTCTTTACCAGATGACAAAATAATGGATTTGTCAAAATAGCATTTGTAGACAAAAAATCAAATTTGGCTAAAAAATTGAAGTATGTTTAGGGAAGGGTAAAGTAGCTTGAGAAAAGCAGAAAATGTTGATTACCAGCATTTTCTCCTTTCACAACAACGTTTTTAAAAAGCGTTCTTTCTCATGGTCACTGAAAATCAGTATTGTGTGGTAAAGGATAATAAAAGCAAGACATTGGTCATTTCAACAACTGCTATCAATTATTGACAACTATTTGAATCTTCATATAGACCCTTTTACAACGCCGTTCGTTGCCAAGGAAATACGATCCCAGAATTCCACTTTCCGCGCATGCGCACTGTTTGTAGGGCAAAAAGTCAATATCACCACTGTTGAAAGCTATTTTCACCACAATGTTTGGGACTTGTCGAAAGATTTTATTGATTAAACTGTGAAGATTAATTGTGTTACAGGATGCCATTATCATGCTGTGCACCGGGATGTACAAACAGATTAGTAAATTAGCATCTGGCTTAAACGTTTCAGAGTCAAAACGTCCTACTTTTGGTTAAAACGTCCATTCTGAGTTGATTAAAACGTCCCCGTATATTTTATGCAAACTATTTGTTTGATCTCTTACGTTTTTTAAACAGATTTTTCACCGCTAATGTTTTGTTTTTTATTGACCATCGTCATTTAATGTTATTGATTTTTTACCCATATCCTGCCGTACTTATATTTTTGACCAGGACAAGAGGAATTCGCGTTAAGTTTATGTCATAAATCTTAATTAGTATTACTTAAACCATAATTAGGATGTGTAACAGTATATATATCAAGACCACGCTACCCCCCATGTGCAAACATATCTCTCATAATGCTTTTCGCAAAGTAAGATCACCGTCACGTAACTGAGGTTAAGGGTTAAGGCTAAGGTCCATATTGTTTCCCTACATTATCATGCATAACACGCTAAAATGCTTCCCCATATACGATGGGCTCAACTAATATACTGTTACAATTTCCATTTAACCCTTTACCCAACAATCACAAGTCTTAACGACCAAGAGAAAGGAAAGCTTTTCAAACATTGTGAGAAAAGGAGAATATACTGGTAAACATTGTTTCAACCTTTTCCAACAGTGTTTTCGGAAAAGGAATGCTTTTACATTACATGTTCCATATGATCTCTGGTGGAACGCAATTATGGAAAAGAGCAGCCACATACGACAACAAGGCATTATACAGTTGTTCGTTCGTTCTTCGTTCGCGCGTTAGCTCATCCATCCATCTATCAATCGATCTGCTCGCTCGCACGCTCATTCATTCATTCATTCATATGTTTTCAAATACGTCTGCGCCAAAATTTGTTTCATGATGAAATTGTTCACAAGACACTCTCGAAACTATTAGAGGTACGAGTATGTTATGCCGATCACAACCGACACTCTCCGCCATTAAAGTCAAACTAAAATATCGATTGTCGATTAAACAAACAAATGTGTGATATATCAGATGGCTACCCTTTATAAACCCTTTACCTATCCCACCCTCGTCTTAATTAACAACCCAACTTCAAGTGGCTTGTGAAAACATTACGGCAAAAGGTAAAAATGCTGGTAACATGCATTTTTCCCATTCCCGCAGTGTTACAGCCCATGCTTCATGGGGGGTTGTCTGTTACTGCCTGGGTCGGTTAACATTTCCTTTGATGATAACGTCAACCCACAACAGCGACACCTCTTTTTTCACGTTTTCGTCTTGTATTGTAACTAAAATACGGATCGTTTTTTTCCATGTTGCTGAACCGTTAGCAAATAAGTCTGACCATCGTTTCTTTTTCATATAATCGCACATAATTTAGCATTTTCATGTACACTTTCAATAATCTGCTACTGTTTTATTTTGTCTTTTTGCCCTACACGAGTGGGCAAGCGCAGTTTTCCGGTCTCGTTACCAGGAAGTGGTCAGAGACTAAAAGGGTCTATAGAATAAAAAGGCATATTTTGAACACAGGGACACAATCCAGTAATTTTTTTGGTATCTTATACGTAAATTATTATATTGGTTATATTTGCGTATAAGATACCAAAAACATTACTGTATCCAGTCGCTGTGATTTTGAACCCGTACTTAAAACAAAATTACAAAGTACACATTCAGTGCAGTTTAATTCTATGAACGGAGGTATAAATAGTGCCCGGAAAAAAGCAAGTGTCGAAATGATTTAAGTTTTGCGAAAAAAAGAAATTTCACTGGGGTCGAAACGATCAAAACGTTTCGAAATGACACGGTTTCGAAATGACTCTAAGTCTCATACGCCGTGATAGGGAAAGTAGATAAATGACAATATCTACAAACCGAGGAAAAATACTGATACTCACGTCCCCTGGGTTCTATAATAGTGCATACCATAGGAGAACGTCTAGCTACAGTCTAAAATCAGATCTAGCCTACTGTAGCGATGCTCCATAAAAACAGAAAATCCCTTGAATTAGTCTGGTACCCTGCCGCGCTGCAAGAGTACGATAACGGGTATCAGGAGAACTGGTGTCAGGACTCGCACCCTGGAGAATTCGTACCCTGGAGAACTCGTACCCCAATCTGAAGGGTACGAGTTCTCCAGAGAACTCGTACCCCGGGAACAAGTTATCTGGAGAACTCGTACCATACAAATAAATGTAAGGTAGTTGATCAGTATGTTTTCAAGTTTTATTTTTTGAAAAGTGACTAGACTCTTACATTGTATTTGTTTTGTACAAAATTTGTATGGATTTATAGTAGATTTGATTAAAAAAAGAAACTGAAAAATGAACATGTATGAAAATAACATAAATAAATGAAAAGAAAGTAGTGTGTTTTATCATGCAGTTTTCGTTGTAGTTAAAGTAAACCTGTAAAGGAAGAACATAAAGGAAGTATAATGAAACCATGTCCTACGAAAACAATCACGTATAGTAATTATAATTGCCAACAATAGCCTATGGGCAGACTTTAATGGAATTAAAATAAGTTTGAAATTGATTGATCGATTTGGTGAATCATCGATTTTGGAATGTATGGGAACAATTTATCAATAAATTTAATTGGATTAGATAACTGTTAATTGGAATAAGTGAATGAACATGTAAATAATCAAATTTTAACGCCTAGTTAAAGGGCACGTTTCCTAAACAAAGAGGACGAGAAAGATGCAATTTTCACAAAAGATTATTGCTAAAATTTTGTAATGACGATATTCAGTATTGGACCCTTAACTCTTTTAGCGCCATAGGTGAAAACCGGTGACAAAGATCAAGATCAGAATGCACAGACTTGATTCTCTGATGGTGTGAATAAATAGCGTCCGACCACTTTCCTATTAAGTGCATGTACGCGTTAGGGTTACAGGTCAAGCACCATCCAAGTACCAAGACGGTGGCACAAAATTTAAATGGGTCGCAAGAAGCTTTTCATAAGTTAGACAAGTATTACTGGAAAGAAGAAAAAACTGAACTATTTGTCTCTACATTTACACTCAAATGTAACTTAATTTATGATGAATTATTGCAACTGATTAACCTAGATACAACCGCTATGATCTTTAAATTAAACCATTCATACACATCAACAACTGATGATTTAGGTCTGAAATCATCAGCTCACCAACCTAAACCAAGCATACCTTATAAACAACCAGAATGGTGGGATCAGGAACTAGAGGAACTGAAACGCAAGAAGTACTCAGCATTAAAAACGTTTCGAAAGAGTAATTCACCAGATGACTTGAACATTTACAAAGAGCAAAAACAGATTTTTAGACATACGTGTTGGAAAAAGAAAAACATTGTCAGACATAAAAACAAAATGGATCTAATAAATGCAAGAAAAAATCCTTGCACTTTTTGGAAATTGCTAAAATCAAATAAAATAAATTCAAGTAATAATAATAATAATAATAATAATAATATCTCAGGAACACAATGGGTTCATCATTTTTCGAATCTTTTAGAAGGTGAGGACAACTTTAACTATAGTCTAGAAGAGCTAAATGTTAATCCATGCAATGCATCTTCGTGTGATATTCTGAACTCGGAGATTTCAGAACAAGAGATCAAGGAAGCTATCTAAAAAATTAACACAAATAAAGCCCCGGGACCTGATGGAATTATTGGTAATTTCATTGTTCATACAAAACATACAGTGTCTCCTATTCTTACTAGGCTTTTTATTCGCATTTTGACAACGGGCACAATTCCTTACCAGTGGACAGAAAGTATTATCTGCCCACTACATAAAACAGGGGACATCAATGATCCAAATAACTATAGAAGGATCTCTCTTATCAATGTGATATATAAAGTATTTTCTTCCATTCTGAACACACGACTGTGCAGTTGGGCACCTACCAATAATCAAATAGATGAACCACAGGCAGGTTTTAGGAAAAATTATTCAGCAGTTGATAATATATATGTTCATAATGCACGCACTTATCCAAAAGTATCTGTCGAAAAAAAGGGGCCGTCTTTACATAATATTCATTGATTACGTAAAGGCATTTGATAATGTCTCTCATAAAATTTTGTTTGAAATCCTTGCAAGGAAGGGTCTATGCTGTAACTTTTTGAAAATTCTATTGAACATATACAAGAGAAATAACTCCTGTGTAAAAGGTGAACAGTTCAGGCACGAGTTCTTTCCCTTGTTCGAAAGGCACCCGACAAGGAGATTTAAGTTCGCCGATGATATTCGACCTTTTTGTTAACGACATCTGCTCCTATTTAAGGACAGAATGCAATTCTGGCATTTTCGTAACTGAAAATATCCCCACAATAATTTCTCTAATGCTTGCAGATGATGTAGCAAGTCCAGCCGACACGGTCGTGCAGTTGCAGCGACAAATAAACTCTATAGAAAAGTTCTCGAACGAGATAGGCATGAAAATTGATCTTAGCAAAACCCATGTTGTGGTATTTAGGAACGGAGGCCATTGAGAAAAAACGAGAAATGGTATTTTCATGACAAAACAATAACCATATCATCTTTTTACAAATATATGGGTCTGGTATTCACACCTAAATTAAAGTGGTCTAAGGCTCTATTCGCCCAAGCAGCGCAAGCTAAAAAGTCCCTGAACTGTATCCGCGCTCATCATAATCGATTTGGATCTATGCATTATAATGATTTTTTTCAAAATTTTTGATGCTATGGTAAAACCATTCCTATGCTATGGGGCAGAACTGTGGGGGTTTAGGTATAGGGATACCGTAGAAAAAAATCCAAATCTCAGCCTGTAAACAATTTTTGGGTGTAACTAAAAGAACAAGCAACCAGATGGTGTTAGGCGAATGTGGTAGATTTCCCCTATGTCTTGAATATTATGTAAAATTTATAAAGTACTGGTGTAGAATAATACAAATGCCAGCCCATAGATACCCCAAACAGTGTTACTTGATGTTAAAAAGACTTGATGATGATAACAGACACACATATGCATCAGAAGTTCGAAACTTATTATTCAGTTATGGATACGGATATGTCTAGATTGCGCAGGATTTAGGAGACATGAATTTATTATTTCAGGATTTAAACAAAGGCTTAGGGATTCTCTACAACAAGAATGGCATAATTCTCTAAGTAATTCAGGGAAAGGGCATTCTTACACACAGTTTAAATCACTTTTAAATGTAGAATCTTACATATCTTTCGATTTGCCATTTTATTTAAGGAAAAGCATTAGCAAAATTTCGTTGTTCGGATCACAATTTAAATATCGAAGTAGGGAGACACTATAATGCCCCAAGGGAAGAAAGGCTTTGTACTTACTGTCTTGAGACAATCGCAGCCTAAGTTATTGAAGACGAATGCCACGTATTTTTCTTTTGCCAGCGATACGATTATTATAGGAAAAAATATATATAGGCGAGCCAAGGAATAAAACATATGATTCATTCTTTTGATTCATGTCAAATCCTAACCAATTCAGTCTCCTTAACATTTCTAAATTCATACACAAAATTTTACAAATTAGGAATGAAAGCACTTAAATAACACATCCTCCAATTACATGGACCTCCACTGTGAAAAGACAATATTCGAAAACATTGGCAATGTGGCCTTTGTTTTGGAATAGCCATCTGGATTGTAACAAGTTGAAAGCACCCGAACATTGCGTGAAATAGAGGAAATGCACGCTAAGAGCATTTTCTCCTTTTCAATCAATGTCGACTGCCGACTGTAGACATTTTGCACTTGGACAAGGCTAAAATTTGGTAAAGTGTTAAAAGCCTAATTTTTGTAAATTTATGTATCCTCTTCCTCTGCAAGATAGTATATCATAAAATGTTTAAATCGTGGGCCGATGGCCTATAATTTAGAATAGTCAGTTTGATTATAACACGTTGAAAGTACCCGAACATTGCGTGAAATGGAGGAAACGCACGCTAAGAGCATCTTCTCCATTTTTAATCAATGTCAAACGCCGACCGTAGACGTTTTGAATGTGGACAAGGCTAAAATTTTCACATTTGATAAGGTGTTAAAAGTTTAATTACTGTGAATTTATGTATTTTCTACATGCAAGATAGTATATTATTAAATGTTTGAATCATAGGCAGGTGGCCTATATTTTAGTATACCTATTTTGAATGTAAAAAGTTGATAACACCCAAACATTGCGAAAAATGGAGGAAATGCACGCTAAGAGCTTCTTATCCTTTTCAATTTATGTCGACTGCCGACCTCAGATGTTTTGAATTTGGACAGGGCTAAAATCTGGCAAGGTATTAAAAGTTTAATTTTTGAGAATTTATGCATTTTCCTCCACAGGATAGTATATTGTAAAATTATTGAATCATGGGCCGATGGCCTATAATTTCTTTCAATGTAATAAGTTATTAATACTCGAATATTAAGGGAAATGGAGGAAGTACACGTCAAGAGGATTTCCTCCTTTTCAGTCAATGTCTTCTATTAATGAATAGACCCAACTAAATGTGCCACAGTTTACTCATCTACAGACACTCTCATTCTGGATAAAGCTAAATTTTCGGATTTTATACGATGTTAAAAGTCTAGGTTTAAATAATTGTGAATGGTTCTGTACTGTTGAGGAAATGTTATACAAAAATGTTTTTTATCATTTGGCCGGTGGCCTACGTTTTCGAAAAGAAAAATGAACTAATTTTAAGGATTGTAAGCAGTGAGAGCATTTTGGGAAAATGAGAAAATGCTCTGAACGCGCATTTTCTCCTTTTCAAACAATGTCTTCTACTGTAATAGAAAAAATCTAACCCAATTGAACCGTTGATCTATTTATAGCAGACGTTTTCAATGTATTGGATAAGACAAAACTTCCTCGTCTTTCGAACGATAATGTCTCGGTTTGAATGATTATCAACATGTGAAATCTTGTGAGGGAATGTCCTGTAAAATTGTTTCTATAATATGGGCCGGTGGCCTATACTTTTTAATAAAATATTTGAAGTGAATTGAATTGGAAAAGAAGAAAATACTGGTTTTAAGCCTTCTTTCCTTTTCCAAAAATGTTTTCTAAAAGTATCTCAAGCAGGGTTGTTAAAGCTCGGGACACATTGGTAAAGAGTCAAATAATGATCCATTAAAGAAGAGATAAATTTTCTTTCAACACACACACACATACATGTATATATATTAACAATTAATTCTTTTCCCACAAGGTTTTCAGTAACCTTCGTTACAACATGTGATTGCTTGGTAAAGGGTTAAAGGAGCTTGTAATAGATCTAGGCTAAAGTATATCTATTATGGAGGTGTCAGTAAATGGCAAGTATGTACAGTGGGGTTTATCAGACCTGATATGCATGACTTTATTGTACCCGACACCTTTGACCCAAATAAATTGACACATTCCATAAATGAATCATCAATATCTTAAAAAAGATTGAAAAAATCATATCTTTGAAATTTTTAAGATATACGTATATTGTGATCTATATCATAATTTTATTTATTTATTTTTTTTTACATACCCCTTTACCATACCCTTCTTTCCATTTAAAAGTACGAAACATCTGTTAACAAAACCAATATTTTACTGCAAATACCGTAAATAGTCATTCCGTATATGCTTCGTCTATAGATATCCCATTAATTTCGCAAGAGGAAAAAATATCATCAAAATCATTGATGATCATCTGAATAAAATGAAAATAATCTATCCCGAAATCTAGTTTGTAGGGTACGAGTTCTCTGGAGGACTCGTACCTAGGGTACGAGTTTTCCAGAGAACTCGTACCCTTCAGATTGGGGTACGAGTTCTCCAGGGTACGAGTTTTCCAGGGTACGAGTTCTCTAGCAACCGTACGATAATGTAGTGGTAGGGGGCAGGTAATCCAGACTTCCCATCAATCGGTCTCCCTAACTAGCGTCAGGAAAAGTCAGGAAGTGGCAGAAAATGTCAGGAAGCGTCACAAGCCCCAAAATTCCATTTTTCACGTTGTTTTTGTAATAATAATAGAATGTATAACATATTCTATCAAAATATCTTATATTCGTGCGCATTATTTCCCAAAAAATGGGATAAATCCACCTACCGACTTCGCGTCACGATAACTGTGGGGAGTGACAGGAAATGTCAGGAAGCGTCAAAAGCCCAAATATCCCATTTTTCATGTTGTTTTTGTAATAATAATGTAATGTATATAATATTCTATCAAAATATCCATGTTCGTGTGTATTTTGACCCTAATATGGAATAAGTCCACCTACCGACTTAGCGTCACGAGTTCTGTAGGAGCGTCAAGAGGTGTGAAGTCGGTACAGAATTAGCGTCATAAAACATGGCAGATAAATGTAGGAGTGTCATGGAATAATACAATTACAACAAATGAGTTTTATTATGAATTTTGACATTAAAAGTGACAAAACACAAAAACAAGAAATAGAAATTTACTCACCTTTCCAAATAATACAAATTCCATAATCCTAATGAAGGCGTACATGTATATAGCATCACGAGATCCAATCACTGTATTACAGGCTAGTAAGCGGCACGAAGTTTTCAGCGTCACAAGATCCAACCACTCTATTAGGGATTAGCCACAAGACGTTTTCGGCGTCACAAGAAGCAACCTGTTACCACTGTATGTTTTTTGGACTAGCGACAAATTGAATTGAATTACAGACTAGCGACAATATGTATTCGGCGTCACGAGATCCAATAACTATATTAGGGATAAGCATCAAGGTATACTCAGCGTCAGGAGACTGAAAAAGTCTGTTAGAAACATTGTTGGAATAGGATAAACAGCTCGCTTTCCACAAAGTGCAAGGTCTCCTTTTCTAACAATGTTTTCTCTACTATCAGAAAACTGCTATTCAACAGAACAAGACTCAATGCCGCATTACAAGAAATTACGAGGTTACAAGAATGGATCTACAGTCAAAAGAAAATGTATTTAGTGTCACCAATGCAACCAATTTATTATCAAATAAGGATTAGCGACACGGTGTATTTTGAGTCACGATGTACAGTCTTTTACGAAAAAAAAGAACCTTACATCGGAAAAGTATTCATCATTTATCATTCACCATCATTTTTCTTCCCTTGATACAGGGATCTTATATACAGTGTATAAAAGATCCTTGCTTGATACTGGTAGAAGCCGTATTAAGAAACATTGTGGGAATAGGATACATAGCTCATTTATCGTATAATGTTTTTATTTAAGAGTCTGATTTTTTTTTTTTTTTTTTTTTTTTTTTTTTTTATCATGTGATAAGATTTTTAAAAAGATTAATATTCTCCTGTCTACTATACATGTAATACACATTTGCATGCATGTATCGCCAAATATCAATTAACGAGAGCGTGCTTTTTTATACCTTTTTAATTAGAAACCAACACATTTATCAAATAACTAACAAACAAATTAATTATCTAGATTTATAACAATTAAATAGCGTTTATTGTTCGCGGCAACAAACAGAAAAGATAATGAGGTGTTCAGAACATGTCAAAAATGAAAGTATATACTGCACTGAACATTTGGCAAGCATACCGTTGGTATTTAATTTTTCGGTTTTACATCAAGAAATATTCTGTTCTGCGCTCATTCATCATTGCTTTTCAATTGCAAGTCACCATATAATCATGGATCCATTAAAAAAAAATGTCTGACCAGCTCAAATAGCTCAAGTGATAGTGCGTAGGACTCGTAAATGTCAAGTTTGGATGAATTTTGCAATCAAAAAGGAATTTCGTCGTCGTAAAAGATTATATAGGAAAGCGAAACTTTCAAACAATGTTAATCACCGGTCGAAATTCAAATCTGTTAGAAACAATGTGATCTATTTAATTCGACAGAGTAAATTAACCTATTATGAACGATTGTCATTGAAGCTAAAATCTGGTTCCCTGTCTCTGCGTGATTGGTGGAAAACCCCCAAGCCAATGATATCTTCACAATCATCAACATCTATTCCTCCTCTCTTTGATATTTTTAGTGATTCGCTGATTATCGACGAACATGAGAAAGCAAATGTATTGAATAATTATTTTGCTAACCAGTCATGTACAGATGATTCATTCAGTACCCTTCCTGATGAACGTTTCAACGTCATGCATGAAACTTTGGACTCAATTCATGTCGCGCCGTCTGAAATGCTGGATGTTCTAAGAACACTTAAAATGGGCAAAGCCTCTGGCCCTGACGGCATAAATAATAGGATTCTTATCGAAGTAGCTGGTCAGCTGGCACCGCATTTGTGCGATCTATTTAATCACTCACTAAATACCAGATCTGTTCCTTCATCATGGAGAATATCTAATGTGTGTCCCATATTTAAGTCGGGTGACCCTTCTCTTCCTGCTAATTACAGACCCGTTTCATTATTAAATAATATTGAAAAAGTCTTAGAACGAATTATATTCAAGCACGTTTATAACTATCTAAAGGACACCGATTTCTTTACTCCATATCAGTCTGGTTTTATGTCAGGTGATTCTACAGTTAATCAAGTGACATTTCTTTATAATAATACATGTACATGTAAAGCTTTAGATGATGGATTGGAATTTAGAGCAGTATTTTTTGACATAAGCAAAGCATTTGACAAAGTCTGGCATAAAGGCTTGATGTTCAAGTTGCGAAGAGCGGGTATTAGAGGTAATTTATTGTCCTGGTTTTCTGATTATCTTTCTAATCGTTTTCAACGAGTTATTGTACCTGGTGGTGTCTCAAACTTATGTCATATTCAAGCCGGTGTGCCTCAGGGATCCATACTGGGACCTCTTTTATTCTTGATTTATATTAATGATATTGTTGATGACATTCATGCAAATATCAACCTCTTTGCAGATGATACCAGTTTATCAATGGTTGTAACGGACCCGGTTGCCGTTGGAACTATGTTACAAACAAATATCGATAAAATTACTCATTTGGCGCAGAGGTGGTTGGTCAAGTTTAATCCATCAGAGTCTGAATCTTTAGTTATATCTCGTAAACGTATTAAGACTAACCATCCAGATCGTTTTATGACAAATATTGAAATTCCTTCTGTTACTAGTCATAAACACTTAGGCATATTTCTTTCTAACGATGGGTCGTGGGACATCCACATAGGTAAATCTATCGAAAAGGCATGGAAAAGAATCGGAATTCTGCGACTATTGAAAACCCGTCTTGATCGCCTTTCACTCCAAATCATGTATTTCTCTTTTATCAGACCTATTTTTTGGTGGTGTTATATGGGACAATCTGTCTCAAAGGTTGAAAGATCGACTGGATAAAGTGCAAAATGAAGCTGCTCGGATTGTTACCGGTTGTACTAAGCTTGTTTCTATCGTTGATCTATATCAGGAGTCTGGGTGGGAAACTTTAAGCCAACGACGGCGCAAGCACAAGCTTATTCTTTTCTATAAAATGATTAATGGGCTTTCCCCAAATTATCTTAATACTCTTGTTCCACCTACGGTTGGCAATTCTTGCTCTTATAACCTTCGAAGGCCTAACAATTTAAGAAACATTGCTTGTAGAACTAGCTTGTACAGTACTTCATTTTTGCCAGCTGTGATTAATGATTGGAATTCCCTGCCAGATGAAATTAAAAACTCTGAATCATTGTCATCTTTTAAATACCGTTTGAATGTAGATAAACCCTGTCCACGGAGGCTTTACTTTTTTGGCCATAAGAAAATTCAGATCATACATGCTAGATTAAGAAACAAATGTAGCTGTCTCAATGAACATTTGTACTTGAAAAATTTGGTGCAATCACCACTTTGTAGATGCGGTACAGTGGAATCAACCCAACATTTTTTTTTAGAATGTCCGTTTTATAATAACCAAAGAATTATTCTAAGCCTAAGTATTAACAGTATAACAAGACTTACACTCCAAATCATTCTATTTGGAGATGAAAACCTTAATCTGCTTGATAACCAAAGATTATTTGCTGCTGTGCACACATACATCCGTGATAGTAAAAGATTTACAAGTAATGCCTGATTGCCCACCTTTAAATAGTTAAACAATTACAATTTGTTAAATTGTGATGGTCAAGCTGGAGTTTCTATAGCCATTATACAAGTGTCTTTAATTGAAATCTTTATCAATAACACTCCACACTCTTCTGTTATTTTTCCTATCTTTTTTCTAAATTAATTTACGTTTTTGCAATTAGTAATGATACATTCATGTAATACTAGTAACCGTTACCCGAAATTTGGAAAAGAACTTTATAAGCTTAAGCTTCCGTTCTTATCCTTTTCTTCAGTATATTTGTCATATGATTGTATTGTATTTTGTTAACCTGTATTTTACACTGTTGAATAAAATATGTTTAAACTAAATGTCAAGTTTCTGGCCATTTGAGGGTGTGTGTTCGATTTCCACGGCTGGTCATTTAAAATTGCTATATAGTCTTTCGGATAAGACATGTGACGTTGCTATACAGAGAGCACGTTAAAGGTGTAACTGAAGATTGGTTTCGTCCTGTATCTTACACTATCCCCCGTAACAAAACTAACAGCCTTCAGGGGACGTTGCCAATATGGGCAACCGATGGCGACGATAAAATAACGCAAATTCAATCAATCAATCAATCAATCAATCCATTTGCTTAACAAATTACTGAATCCTGGGGTAGAATGGTGCTTAGACCTACAGAAAAGAGACAAAAAAAAAAAAAGCTTCGACTCAGGTCAACTTGCGCGAACTGTGCAGGCTGACCTCGGTCGAAATTTTTGATGATGCACTAAGCTCATACTTCATAATCTCATGGCCAGAGTAATATGAATAAAATGTTGAATTGTGATAAAAATTCTAGCGTTAGCGCCACTTTTGATTTTTTGGCTGCAAATGCTTTCAAATTTGGAATGCCCGTCAGTATATTATTTGATTGTCCTTATATGACTTAAAATGAGTATTACTGTTTGTATGGTGTCAAACGCCGTCACAACAATTTTTCCCGCCCGGCCGGGTAGCTCAGTGGTTGGTGGTTAGTGTGTCTGACTTGTAACTTGGTGTTTGTGGGTTCGATATCCGGTTGAGGCAAACTTTCTTTCCGTCGATTTTTCGCCTCTCACCTCTGATGCACGTGAGAAAAATAGTCAGTGGCTTGGAAAGAAAGTTGTGTCAGTACTGGTGTAAAACAGCCAGGAAACACATGTATACAACAAAACAAATAAAAACAAAATGTTTCATTTGTCCAAATATTTTGCGAACTAGAAATAAGATGTTGCCCTACATGGTATTTGTCTTTGAAAGTGGTTTGTTTGTCCGATGTAACTCAATACTTCCGGTGCGCCGCTTACGATAACATGAAATGGGTAATATAAAATCTAAAATCGTCTATTATGTTGATATAATTATACACATGTATATCCTTAGGATAGTTGGGGATCCGTATGACAATGGCATGCTCTGTAAAAAGGAGGCTGAATGCATCTGTAGAAAGTATCGTTTCAGATCAGCCTGCGCAGGTATTGGTTAGTTTTATGCATATCAACGGACTGGTCTACCTTATGATTCAGTCAGTTGTTAGACATAATTGATTTTATGGATCCAGAATTGTACGATGTCCTGCTGGTATAATGCATCACTTGAGATGCATTAAGTCCCCTTTTGCCAGAGCACAGCTCATATACTTATTTTTTGTCTCAAACAATGAATGCACTGCTTGTGCTTCTATGTAGATCACGTAAAAAAAAAAAAAAATTTAAATACGTTTGCAGCATTTCGTAAAAAAAAAAACAAAAAAAAACCCACCAAAAACTGTCCCTACTTTGTCGCGTAAAAATGAAGAAGTCCGCATTTCATACTGCATTTTCACGAATAATTATGGTGTGTGGTAAATCAAAGAATATTTCTGTTTTTGACCCTAATGTTCACCCTTATGTTGATCAATTGTAGATCTATGATTTGGAATTTTACACAGGTTTCAGCGTTACAGAAGGTAAGTTCAGTATAAATCTGTATACCTAATCCGATTTATTTGATTACGATCTCCAAAATGCATTTGTTTGTTCATGATATGTTTGTTTCAAATGCAGTATCACAATTAATTTAAGTTTTAACTGTGTTGGAATTAATTTCCTCTTGAATTTTTCAATGTCTATTTCTTTTTTAGTTGTGACAGGAATCTTATATACACATTCTATACTGAACCAAAAAAGAAACTTACGATTTCTATACATATTTTTTTAATGTAATGAAAGGAAATCAACATGTCCAATGCCCTACATATGTTCGGTCGAACGATTATGTGTCAAATAAAACCAATTATAACTACATGTAAGTTGTACGAATTACACAAACGAGAAAACGTTAAACTCGATTTAGTCGTGTATGTACGGACCAGTATAATCCGTGTTTATGAAACCAAACCTTTCAGTCTGATTTTATAGACTTTGTTATCAATAAGAAACAGACGTTGAAAAAATATATATACGAAGTTCTCTTTCTTTTTGATATGCCTAGAATTCCACCAAATTTACGTGAACGTGCCATAGGAATCCTTAATGCTGGCATGGCGACGAATGAAGTTGCTAGGGTTGTTGGCAGTTCTAGCCGTTCTATTCGATACTGTAGGCAACGTTTCCAAGCAACAGGGCGTACGGAATATTTGCCATGTAGTGGACGTCCGCGCGTCACGACGCCTGGTCAAAACCGCTATACCATGACCTACGCAATCTTTTCGAACTGCCACTGGCACTGCTGCTAACATCCCTGGTACACATAACAACCGAATATCTGCCCAAACTGTACGCAATCGTCTGCGCGAAGGTGGTCTACGTAGACGTCGTCCTTACGCTGCCTGTGTACTGACGCGACGTCACCGTGTAAATCGTGTTAATTGGGCACGTACACACCATCGCCGGATAAGGCAACAATGGAATAGGGTTCTTTTCTCCGACGAGTCGAGATTTTCCATTCATCGAAGTGATGGCAGGGTTCGTGTATGTCGTAGAAGAAATGAACGTTATGCCGACTGTTGTGTACTTGAACGAGATCGTTTTGGGGCGCAGGTTCCATCTTGGTCTGGGCAGGTATTGCGCATGGCTGTCGCACACCTCTTGTCGTGATCGATTGAAATTTGAATACCCAACTCTACCGAGATGAGATTCTTGCGAGGCACGCCATCCCACTGTTTCAAAATAATGCCAATATCACTCTTTTTCAACAGGATAATGCCACAAGCCATACAACTAGAGATTCTGTGAATTTCCGCAGGACGAATAATATTGCATTCATTAATGAATGGCCCGCCAAAAGTCTAGATCTGAATCCCATCGAACACCCGTAGGATAACCTTGGACCAGCATGTTAGACGTCGCCCTATTCCACTGTCGAACATCAATGGACTAACACAAGCCTTAATCCAGGAGTGGAATAACATTCCACAGGCAGAAATCAACACACTTGTCGGTTCTATGCGCCAACTATGCCAGGCAGTACTCGATGCTCAAGGTGGCCAAACCCGATATTAATGTGTGATTTTGGTCTATGACCCCTACCACATTTAATCAACCATTTCATCAGTTTTCTGTGAACGTCGAGCGATAAAATTTTACACACAAACTCACATTGAGATACTCTTGGAATACAGGTAAAAATAATTTAACCCCCCCCTTTTTTCCCATATCTACGTATATCTGCACTTAAATACAGCGGATGTTACTTATTTTGATCGGTACATGTATGATCCCTGGTTGTGAAATATATGCAATTTCCTTGTTGTTAACACTTTTTGGTAGTATAAAACAAAACAAATAAAGACAAAATGCTGCATTTGTACAAATTTAAAGGATTTGCGAACTAGAAATAAGATATGGACCAACATGGTATTTGTCTTTAAAAGTGGTTTGTTTGTCAGGTGCTACTCAATACTTCCGGTGCGCCGCTAACGATAACATGAAAATATGGCAAATGTAATCGGCAAATCATCTATTCACTTGCTCAAGTGCAAATTAACGCACACGTGTCACATTAAACTGACTAACATCTGTTATTGATCTTAATTCACCCTTATGTTAATCATTTGAGGATAGGATTTAGAATTTTTACACAAGCTACAGAGGAGGGTACGTTCATTCTTCAAGTCTCTACTTCAAACTATCGTTTTTATCCAAATTTGAAGGATTTGTGAACGAGAAATAAAATATGCTCCAAAATGGTATTCGTCTTTAAAAGAGTAGTAAACATTACAAGGAGAGAATTCTGTTACGCACTTTTCTTTCACCACAGTATTTTTGAAATTCTTTCTCCTCAGGATTGGAAATGGATTGTTTTGTACTGAGTTAGATGTAATAAAGTCTGTCTCGGGACAATGTTTAAAAAAATATTTTAACGGACTATTCCATTTTCGGTAAAATATTAGACTATTTTAATAAGCACCGTCAAATTCCAAGAGATTTTACGAGTGTAGTAATTCTTTATGACGATACTTGAGTAGTTTTATAGCTTATCAGCCTTTAAGAATTCGGGAAATCGCTTTGGTCCCCCACCTCCAAAAAAAAGAAAAAATTCGGGAACCGTTTCTTCGACCTTTCTTTTAATTTGATGAGCAACGTAATGTAGACTACACTCTTTTTTTACGCTTGGGCATGAAAAAAAAAAAAAAAATCCGGGGTACATTAGACCGAGTGCAGAATATTAATTTTACGGTAGTAGAGTCTAGATCTACTTTGAATCTAAATGTTAGATCTAGTTGTGGTAAGCCTACTTGATGAAAATAATCTGGAAGAAGATCTGACCACTCACCATACACATCTTTAGTATGTTTCTTACACTTAATCTCACTAATAATAGCTTTGTTTCGTTTAAAAAAAAAGTATTTCTTCTCAACGATAATGCTTGCGAATAGCACAAAAATATATGGTTGCAACGTTATCGATTTCATCTCCGAAAATGGCGACCGCTTGTTGCTACGGGAAGTGATCTCACACCGATGTACTCTATCTTCGAAGAATATCGGACGGTTACGGGAAGTACAAAGGGTACCAGTTTTTCTACCGCAAGCATTCGACAAATCTCGGGTCATTCTTTGATCAAATCCGTAAGCATTCGGCAAACCTCAGATGATGTGTTGATCAGGTTCCTCGGCTATATCATGTAGCTTGATCTGCACCTACACGGTACATTTCTTCGCCGGAAATACACCGCCTTGCCGTTCTTAAAATCCACTTAGAAAAAGAAAACGCCAGTCACAATTTCCCGAGGGAATCTTTCTACATATATTTCCGATGAAAAACCGATGGTATATTTATTTTCTGACTCGGGCTATCATTTCCGTTGGCATTTTCAACAACAAGTTGCTTATGGCCGTGGCTATTGTTGCCATTGCTAATCGATTTACTTGGGTGCCGCCATGTTTAAGATTATGTGACTGACAGTATTTCATAATCGAAATAATCCCAATTATCTTCCGCTAGGTGGCATTATTTAAATACATACCTATCTGATTTTGGCATTCTGGGTACGGAACAGGACTTTACAAGGCGGCAATCGATGCAGCGAATTTCAAAATAGAATATACGGTTACCCACAAAAAAAAAAAAAAAAAAAAAAAAAATTATCTGGTCTGATTCATCCAGCCATGGTTAGCTAGTATATAACAAATGCACCAGTCATTTATACAGGCCCTATAAGCTTGGGAACAGCACCGGTATAAGCCCCTCGTGTTGGGGACGTTAATTTCGCTGTCAATCTGTTACACTAGTCCCATGTCTAAATTTAGGAAGTGTATACAGAGATTTGCAGTTAACAATGGTATTTTGTAAAATTATTTTTCCAGTTTGAAATTATATTTTTGAGAAATTTGTAGCGAAAAACTGGCTAGATTTTTCCACAGACGCATTATCTGTAGCCATTTTCCGCTTGCTATTTCCAGCGACAATTTACGCACCGCGTATTAATATTTATCCGGTACAGTATAGTGATGCGTCATAGTAGACATGTCTACTACTCTATCTTTGAAGAATATGACAACGGAAAAACCCATTGATATGGACGATGTCAGATTTAGTTACGGAATAGGCCGAGTTGTGACGACTGGTCTATTAGATTTCGGTACGCAATCAGCCGAGTTGTGACGAGTACAGCTTAATATTCGGCCATAAACGGGAATGTGACTAAATTGCGGACGCTTTAAGCGGACAATATGGACAAAAAGGGAAAACACGACCGATATATAAACATAAACGGAAAAAGCGGACACCGTCTTACATAAATTCAATGTCCAATAAAATAATCTTAGGTGTCTGCTTATCAATGGAAAAAGCATAAAACCATAAACAAGCGTAATATATCAGTTGATTATCCAGAAAATCAATCATTTATTATATATGAAAAAGTGTTTACCCTAAAATTAAAAACATCACTTTGTATTCAGAAGGGAAAAATAGTTTAGATCCAGTTGCTTCTGCAGAACTGTCTGAGAAAAGAACGGGATTTTAATCATTTGACAAATGAGCAGAGAATTCTTCAGGGTGCAGCAAAATGGTAAAGAGGGTAATATATACATACTACTAATTATATTCTTTGACACTGCAGACTGCGGAGCCATCTAGGGTTGGATTATAATAATGCCAGATGTATTATATCAGAGAAAAAGACAGCTTTTGACCATCAGAGCACTATAAAAGCTTAACAACTGCCTTACCTAGTAGACCCTACCATAGACCGATGATATGATTATTCATAATTGTTGGTGATCTACTAAAACACAGTAACAGAACAACTGATTGGATCTCTGAAAGGTTTACGGATAAATAGATTCAATGACAAAAACGGCATATAACTGTTGTCATATTTTTTTTCCAATTTTATTTTATTCATAAATGGGAAAAAAGATTTAATGTCAAATACAGGTGTTACAATGTAATGATTGAAAGTACTAGAAGTGAGCATGCATGTAGTGTTCATAAAATATGAAATGCTGGCTGAGGCAACAGAATTTTTTTTTTTTTTTTTCTTTCTTTTATAACTTGGTGACATAATTTATTTAAATTATTGCAGAAACCAAACAGTTTCTAAAAAAATAAAGGCATTCTCAATACACTTAGTGAATTGGTAGCTCCAGCCTCTTTTTCAATCATTAGGTTTTCATTTTCAAAGTAATGCATGACAATGAAGTTCCGTTTTATGCAATGAATTTGACCTGCATGAATTCATTCAGCATGAATGAACAACATCTTTTCAAATTTCTTGTGTCCCTTTTATGTAGAGAAAAAGAAGGATACTCCTCTGAAATTTAGATCACTGTGTTGTTAAAAGCTTGTCCATACTCATTCATAGCAAACAAGGCTATTTAACAAGATATCTTGTGTAAAAAAAAATAGATTTAGACTGATCTCTGAAATGTTCTGGATATGATAAGATCTATAAATAAGTTTTCCTCAAATAGATCAGAGTATTTTACTATCCCTTCAACTACTTTTCAAATATTTACAAATACCTCTGATATCTGTAAAGTTGCCCGAGATCTATATTCGGATAGAGCTAGTCGTTGAGCGTCAATACTTAATCCTGTCAAACACTTTCATTTCTTAACCCTTAACCTGCTAAATAACTAATATAAAACTTTAAAGTCGATAGTAAAAATCAGAACAAAACAAATATTGCTATTGCAAAGTTATTTTATTAGGAAAAACATCTCCGTATCGGACAGAGTGGATCAAAGATCAGACTGCATATTCTGTGCAGTCTGATCTTGATCTACGCTGTCCGCGAAAGGTCCTTGAGTAGCGTTTAAAGCAGCTTAAGGGTTGAACAGAATTTTGAAAGACAGAAAGTACCTAATCTATTTGCTTCAATATAACTGACATTTCTAAGTCTATGTATATGTTACATTAATATTAGACCTAAAACTTTAAAAACAGAATAAGGTATCTATAGATTCACACGTATACATGTACAAGTTTATCTGGGATGTACTGACTTGGATTATCGAAAACTGTTTAGAAAAGTATAGGTACATAACAGCTAAATAATTACTGGACATGCATATCCCATCTTGATTTACATGTACATGTATTTCTCCAAATGGTGTCATATAGTCCACTTAATGGTATTTCATTTTCATGGTTGCTATAGTTCACCTATTCATGTTTACCGTTGGTTTTATTAATCACTCGTTCTCAATAAGAGGGTGCGCAATCGGCCATAAAAAGTTCAAAAATCAAATTCGTATAATTGCTTTAATGTATTGAAATTTTCAAACTTTAACCTTCTGTTATTGAGAAAAATATCATCGTCATCAAGAAACAAAAGTATTGATTCCAATTTTTGACTTTTAAATAAACACACTGGAATAATTTTTTTTTTTTTTTGTAAAAAAATTTCCATTACTGTAACTTTACTTTTTTATTATGAAGCTTGCTTACGAAAAGAAACAGGTGAAATCCTTTAAAAATCAGCATTTCAATTACATAAAGTATGTCAAACTTCAAAACTACTGTTGAATGGCACTCTTACCATGAGAACATTTTTTAAATTTCTGTTGGAAACTGACCAGTTTTGCGTAAACGCGTTCTATATTTTGAATTAAAACATAATATATATTAACGAAAGCTGTTCATTAAGGTAGTTGGTGCCAAGCAGACTTTCATTATTTGAAAGAAAAATACATATATCATACTAGACCTTGGCCTTTAATTACAATAACAAGAATTTCTGTACCCAGAGGCAAGTGCAGCCCATGCCTTGGGGTATCCTGTACCATGATCTTTGGATCAAGGCAACCACCATGTCATTGGCATCACAATCTCGTCCTTCGTCTCTTGGAAATTTTGGGTTTAATTCAATAAACCACAAGGTTGCTGCAATAAGGCATGCCAATATGAACATATTTGCAGTTTTTGCAATAATCACCCTTCATCCCTTGCAAATAAAGTTAATATTAAGTTGAAGGAAGAATTGGCTGCTGGTAGAATTATTTATCCTTTCAACAAAAGCCTGTAAATCTAATTTGTTCACCGTTGGCTCTGGGGCCCAAAAAGGAACCCGGTAAATTTCATCTCATTCAGGATCCATCATACCCTAAGGGTCGATCGATCAATGATGGCATTGATAGAAAATTCACTGAGTTTAGATATAATTTCGCTGATGTGGTAAATGAAAAGGTAAAAAGTTTTGGAAGAAATTGTCCCAAACAAAAAAAAAAAAAAAAAAAAGACTTTGAGGACGCTTTTCGTATTATTCCTATTCGTCCACATGACCCGCATTTACTGGGTTTTGCTTGGGCAGTAGACAACACCTTTGAATATTATGTAGATTCTTGTTTAGTCATGAGCTTGTGTATCTCATGTATCTCATGCCAATTATTTAGTCGCTTCAGTGGCGCTTAGCAATGGATAATGGAAACCTGTTATCACGCCGTCATAAGTCATATCCTAGAGGATGTCCTTTCTGTGGGCACCCCTAATACTCATCAATGGCAAGATAATTTATATCAATTCCTTCAGCTGTGCAATTCCATCGATTTTCCCATAAAACTGTCCTTCCGACTACCTGCATCACCATTTATGGCATCGAAGTCGACACTAATGCCATGTTAACACATTTGCCACAAGACTAGGTCTCCAGAATTTGTACCTAATTAGAGTAATTCAAATGTAGAGAAAACTATCATTGAAATTATTTCAATCGTTACTAGGTCTTCTCAATTTTGCAACCACTTCTCCGTAGGAGAACGTTTAAACGGCGCTTGTATGATCTGACGATAGGACGCAGATCTCAAAATTTTTACATACGTCTTAATAGTGCAGCCCGTGCTGACCTTGCAATGTGGTTTTCATTCATGTTATTCTTTAACGGCAGATGCATGGTTTTTAAACGATGACTGCCGATACATTAAAACTGTTCACAGATATTGCAGCAAGCGTTGGATTTGAGGCAATTTATGGGTGTGAATGGGTTGCGGAAAAAATGGCCAAGTCAATTCAATTCCTACCACATTAATATTCTTGAATTGTTTTCTGTTGTTTTAGCAGTGAAACTCTGGGGTTACAAACTGGCAAACCATAGAATGACCTTCTTATCGGATGACCAAACTACTGTTTTTGTATTGAACAAACTTTCATGATAAGACCCGGTCATGATGCAACTTGTAACGGCGTCTGGTGCTATTGACAATGAAATTCATCATATTATTCAGGGCTTAGCATGCAAGCGGTAAAAACAAAGAGGTTGATCAATTGTCTCGTTTTAATTTATAGAACGCCTTTCTGGAAGCCCCTTACCTGTCATGCACACCAATCAAGGTCCCAGATCATCTGCTGAAATTGTAAACATTGATGCCCAGATCATTATAGCCAGTGCTATCATTATTTGGAGGAGTTATTTTTGAGGTGAAAATAACCTACATGTATATTTAACCATCACTCCAGTATTGTTGGTTAATTTTCTGACGCATCATGTCCATGAGAAGTATCTGTTTAATACTATATCAGCTCATGTTTCAGCATTAGCAAATATTAATTAAGTAGTTGTCTTCTTTGATTTTTATCAGTGCTTTTTAGTGCGACAGTTTTTGAAAGGCGCTAATAATCCAAACAGTAATGCTGCACAATCTGACACCGGTTACCTATCACATTAAGACTTACTGAAAAAGATTACTCAATGTCTGCGTCGTACAGTTTCTAATTTTGTTCGCAGTTATTTTCAACTACGTGCATTTTGGTTTTTTTCATGGTTTTTTTTTTGAACAGGAGAATTATGCTCTAAAACAATTGAAGGCCCAAATGTGATACAGCGACTTGCTTTACAAACATATAGGCACAGAGTTGAAGTTGAAGAAATACCAACATAGTTCATAACCAGTATTTATCTTTCTTCCTGTCAATGCTGAGGATTCTTCCGTTTGCCCTGTTAATGCATTTTAACTATATCAGCGTGTCATTCTGCACAATTCTGGACTGTTGTTCCAATTTCCAGGAGGCAAGGCAGTCTACCATTCGGTTTTAATGTCAATCTTCACAATGTTATTTCAAGCATGTCACAGTGATTACACATGGACATAACGATGACTAAACTTTACCTCCTTTGTTTA
This sequence comes from Tridacna gigas, assembly GCA_945859785.2. Taxonomy (NCBI): domain Eukaryota; kingdom Metazoa; phylum Mollusca; class Bivalvia; order Cardiida; family Cardiidae; genus Tridacna; species Tridacna gigas. The sequence goes on along the minus strand of OX244031.2, from coordinate 36,487,657 downwards.
CCTCCTTTTTGTCTTATATTGACAATGCACTGGGTTTCTTTTGGCCTAGAAATAGTACGGTCTTGTTGATCCTCTTTCATGTTTTAACCCTTTACTTCACAATGCCGCCTTTTGACGACCCTGGAAAAGAAGCCTTTAGAAAACATTGTGAGAAAAGGGGAAATGCTGGTAACCAGCATTTTCTCCTTTTCGCACAATGTTTTCTACCCCATCAAAGAAAATTTGCACTATTTTAGCCACATTGAAATTGTCATCTGCAAATGCCTTCAATTTGGACAAGGCTGAAATTTTGTCGTCTGGTAAAGGGTTAGCATATGTTATCTGGATCGTTTGGCATAAACACAATGCTGCCACTACCTCCTTTACCTTTTTTTTTATTACGTTCAGTCATTTTAACTGGCAGTTGTCTGCCTCAGGTCGAATGTTGGAACGGACTATAGTGCATGCGCACCAGTTGGTGAACATACTACTGCAATCTTGTTGAGTGATGGATTAGGAGGAGTAAACACTGATAAATCTGTTTTAAACTTATTTTCTAAAAACATATTATGGAGTATTCTTCAATTATATCTTCATGTCTACCTTTCCACTTTAATAAAGAATTATTTTTTTTTTACTTTTATCTGAAATCTTTTTCTCAATTCTTGATTGTTTTGGTTTGCATTTTTTTTTTTTTATATGTGTCAGGAAGCCTAAGGCCTAGTACCTAACCATCAGTGTCTTGGACAAGGAATTGATCTTATGTATAGGTATTCATTATGTCTCTTAAAATCTATAATCCTTTTGCACATGAGCTTGAATACAATGTTCGGCAAGAGAGCCGTGGCAAATACACATGGCTGTTCATTATAAATAAGTTTTTGGTTAATAGGTCGTCAAAAATGACTGCTTAAATCGAAGTCATCGAAACTCACACAAAGTAGCTCACGCAGAATGACTTCCAAAAACTGGGTCATTTAAAATCAGCCACCGGGTACTAAAAAGGAAATAAAAATGGCTGCCAATTACCCCATGTTTTTAAGTCCTGTATGCTGCCGACTGCGCTACCGTGGCTCGGCTGCTTATTATTATTTTAGGCTGGTTGGGCGATATAAATCTCTATTGATGTACGTACGTTATTCATGCAATTGGCCCAGTCCTTTTGAAACCACGCTCACCACCACAGTCAAATGGCATTTGAGTCACGCTCTGTGAAAAAGGGGTTTGGATTTACCAGCAAAAATGTCTGCCAAGGTCAGCCTGCACAGTCCGCGCAGGCTGATGTGGGTCGAAACCTTTTGCTATCATTCAATTTCTGCTCCCAAAGGACCACGCTAGCTCATTCAGCCGATCTTTAGACAAAATGAATCTGTATTATGCAATGACGTGTTTGGTATAATGCCTTACGAAGTTGCCTTAAACCCCTTAGCGTAGCTCATTCTTATTTTGACGCGATACACAGAAGACCCAAGTACTCTAGATACTTTAATTCTTAAATGTCAACGTAGGCCTATAAAGATTAATCCTATAATGATTGATAGGTTCCAGTAACTCAACTTATGAGGATGTCTAGAGCTTTGAAGCACAGTCTCTTGTTCAGTTTACTTGACAAGATTTAACATTATGTCCACCTATAGAAATACATGAGTACTTTGGTCGCCACACATCAAAAACCACCGTAAGGTGGCCAATCAAAAGCATTGGATTTTCTTTTAAATTTCATTCCAAATAGCAATCAAATTATTCTTCAATTATATCTTCATGTCCACTCTTTCCACTTTAATAAAGAATTATGTTTTTTTTTTTTTTTACTTTTTTTTTTTAATTTTTTTTCTCAATTCTTGATTGTTTTGGTTTGCATTTTTTTTTATATGTGTCAGAAAGCCTAAGGCCTAGTACCTAACCATCAGTGTCTTGGACAAGGAATTGATCTTATGTATAGGTATTCATTATGTCTCTTAAAATCTATAATCCTTTAGCACATGAGCTTGAATACAATGTTCGGCAAGAGAGCCGTGGCAAATACACATGGCTGTTCATTATAAATAAGTTTTTGGTTAATAGGTCGTCAAAAATGACTGCTTAAATCGAAGTCATCGAAACTCACACAAAGTAGCTCACGCAGAATGACTTCCAAAAACTGGGTCATTTAAAATCAGCCACCGGGTACTAAAAAGGAAATAAAAATGGCTGCCAATTACGTCATATAAATAGGTATGGGAACGAATACAAACACTGGAATTCGAATATTCTGTCTGTAGTATTCGAATAGATTCGAATATTCAATTATAGAAATCGGAATTATTATATGTGTCGGTGTCCGAAATTTGAATGTCCGAATGCTGGTACATTTTTATCCACACGTTAATCTAACAAAATCAAATATGCACATCGGATATTTTTACTACCTAGTGCACTAACCTTTATAGAGAAAGGTCATCAGTGAATGTGAAATCAGTCAAATGCCTTGCATAGTCTACGTTTCTTGTGGCGAGAACATTTCCTTCTGCCAGTATCACAATGAAAGAGCGACATCAAAGTATGCTGAGTATCGCAAGTTTAGCCATTTCACTCGCCATAAAAATTTAGTATAATAAACTCGAGATAAAATACTATTGTGGAAGAATTAGAATACTAATTCTAGGGTTAAAAAAAAAAAAAAAAAAGAAAAAATTAAATTGCTTCAAGTAAAGTGTAGTTAATCGTTATACAACAAAAGCGACGGTAACAACCGTTGAACAACAACAGACGTTCGCTTTATGCATATTTCATTGACATAGTTACGTCGGCAAATCCAACGGCGTCAAATACGACCGATCAAGACTGGACGATCATAGTTTGAATAGAGGACGATATACAAAAGTCCAATCTAAGGTGTTTATGTAATTTAATACGTGTGAAATAAAAGCTTGAAACATGTTAACAAAACATCGACAGATACACAGTTGAGGTGTGACAGTGAGGTGTGACAGAGCGCGGGATCATGTCCTTGTTTGAATTGTTTGAAACCGTTTTTTTTTTTTTTTTTTAAGTAAAAAAAAAAAAAACAAAAAAAAAAAAAAACAAAATTCATATTCGAACGTTGGACGGTTCTTAGAATGTTCAAATATACGTCCCCTCCCCTACATATAACATTCGGTCACATAACAGTAGAGTTGCATATTATAGATACACCCTTACAGTCAGAAAGGGAGGGAGAACGCTGTTACAACTTGATAGCGTATACAATGGCTCAGAATTTAGTCAGCAGTTTAAAGATAGATAAATTACCAATAAATATGCTGTACATAACATCGGAAACGATGGTCTCCAGAAAATTAATTGCATTTTATACCCGTCAGGCACATTTGGCACGAATGTGCAAGAAACAGTTTCATACAGTAAAGATGAAATCGTTTAAAAATTGGCTGAAACGAGTATAGATGTATATTTGTGATGTTCCTATGCTACTAATCAGGAAAACACCTGTCTCCATCGCAAGCTATTTATATAATAAGAAATTGATCGTAATCGAGAAACGGTTCCCGCAGATGTTGACCACGAAAATGTTGAAATTAAATTCACATTTGTGCAACAAACCTTTCTTGCATGAGTAGTTCTTGTGTATAATTTAGGATTTAACAAGTGCGGTGCAGTTGAAATGGTTTTTAAAAGGTAGATGTTTGTAGTTGGTCATGATTTATCACGACTTTATGTTAAGCGTGTGAAAGCTACCGTTCCATTAAAAGTTTTAACATTTTCTTGTCGATATACTTAGTTCTTTCAGCGCCAAGTATTGAACCTCGACCTCTGTCGACAGCTCAAAATACAATCCTATAAAACCCAGAAGGATTTTTATCGCATAAGTTTCACTCAACAAGTGGATAGAATGTATCCAATATCAGACTGCACATTCTGAGCGGTCTTGACTTGAAAGTATGCTGTTCGCAATTTTAAGCCCTTTGTTTCAACCTATGCCACTGAAAGATTTCAAGAGAGATGTTCAGAAGATTTTCTCCTATAAATAAAGATTGTCTGCATTTTATGCTTTAGTTAACTTCTTGTCGGCTTAAATCACACACATTTAATTGCTTGGCAGCATTTAAAGACAGTAATTAGTCACATACATTTTCATTAGGAGACGTCCAAGTTCTAGATATACTGTATGAGAAATATTCAATATAGTCTCGTAATTTGAAAATCTCTCATACACTGCATACAGTTCTGCGTATATTTCTTATCGAGATAAGGTAGTTGATCTTGTCTCAAGTCGGTTGAATTTTATTAACTGTAAAAAAAAAAAAAGGTGGGGGGAAAGGAGGGGGGCCGGTATTTACATGTAAATATTATGTCTAAAAAAATCAAAGTTATCGTTATAATGATAATTAAAAAAAGTAAATAGTTTAAAAAAATTCCATCACATTTTTGACAAAAAATCCAAATATTTCTCTTTAGAATTGCACCATTTAAAGCACAGTTATCTTTGAGCGTACAGGTGATCGAGTGAATACCTACATTGAACCTTTAAAGACTTAGTAGCGGCCAAAGTAAAGAATGTGGGAGTAAAATGCATTTGAATTTAAATCATAACATTAAAAAACATGGATAATATTTTGAAGATGAGAACCTGTTATTGTAAGGTCGGTCTAAGTGTCAGCCGCTGGGAGAGAAATAGAATTTCAAAACATGGTAAAAAGTAAACAAAAGACAAGTCGATCTGTCAATTTTTTAACCATTTTTTTTTTCTGCCAGCGACTAACACTTCCACTGTGCAATAACAGATTGTTATCTTCAAAAGAGCAAGGAGCGGGATAAAGAAAGTGTACCTTAAAAAAAAAAAGGAAATAACTATTGGGCCCGTATTCACTGTCCATTCTTAATTTTATTCTGAGTCTGATTCCAGATTTAAGAAAGTAAAGCAATTTGGTTTTGCAACCCGGAAGTTGTGTTGCTTTTAAATTTAGAAAAATCTCGAGAATAAGACTAAGAATGTCTTAAATAGTGAATACGGGCTCAGTAGGGATCTGTCATTTTTAAAATGTAGACTTCCTTATCCCGCTTGTCACGAGGTAGCCGTTTTTGCAAAAAGAAGGAATAATCAAATTGTAAGCCGCGCGGATAGCTCTGTCTAAAATAGACTTTATAAACTATATGTACAGCAATTTTTAAGTTCATCTCTACATTGACATGACTATTATTATTGTATTTATTAATTTCCCACTTTCTTTATAGTTGGACAACAATGTATCCTTACTCATGGAACAAGACGGGACTTTTTTTCGGTGTTACATGCCTGTGTTTGTGTTTTGTATTACTCTACATATACAGCGTGAATAACAATCAAGTATGGTACACACAGGTACATAGTAGACCTCAAATCTTCTCAACCACTTTTCATATTGCACTAGACGATACTAAAAGAGATAACTACACGACCGAACCAAATGATGCGCTAGACGATAGTACGAGTGATTACGACACGACCAAATCAAATGATGCACTAGACGATAATACGAGAGATTACTACACGACCGAATCAAATGTGCTAGAAGATAATAAAAGAGATAAATACAATGAAACATTTTCCAGGCTCTGTAAAAAATTGACATTTCCGAGTTTTGCAATGAAAGCTAATCAGTGGCAAGTTGTCGGGACGAACAAGACAGGTTTCGTTTATTCAGCATTTCGAGAGACAAATACCATCAAGGTCATTGGACTAAGTTTTGAGACCGGACAGTTTGTTTGTCAGTTGTGGTACACAAAGTCGATCAAGTCAGTCGTCTATTCTACCAGTGTGCAGGCTTTAGTCCAGCGAATACACCAGCCGAGAGACACGAGGTAAGGCCCCCAGATCAACTATTTACAAAACTATCATGCGTTTTAAAGACTATGAGGAGGACAGCTCGGCAAAGTATTTGTTGCATCCTTTGATATGGACGAGTTCAAAGTTTTGCCATGTGCTAGAAAGATAAACTTTCGTGATTACATCGGAAAATGTACTTGCCTAAACTTTAACTTTTTTACCAATTTTTAATATTGTCTTTGAAGGAACTATGAATTTGTGTAAAAAAAACACTGAGTGGCTCTGAAATATACATGTACCTTTCTCTGATATTGTTGGAGGACCAACAGCGCTTTGTTTAGTACTTAGCTAAATTGTTTTTAAGTCCTGTATGCTGCCGACTGCGCTACCGTGGCTCGGCTGCTGATTATTATTTTAGGCTGGTTGGGCGATATAAATCTCTATTGATGTACGTACGTTACTCATGCAATTGGCCCAGTCCTTTTGAAACCACGCTCACCATCACAGTCAAATGGCATTTGAGTCACGCTCTGTGAAAAAGGGGTTTGGATTTACCAGCAAAAATGTCTGCCAAGGTCAGCCTGCACAGTCCGCGCAGGCTGATGTGGGTTGAAACCTTTTGCTATCATTCAATTTCTGCTCCCAAAGGACCACACTAGCTCATCCAGCCGATCTTTAGACAAAATGAATCTGTATTATGCAATGACGTGTTTGGTATAATGCCTTACGAAGTTGCCTTAAACCCCTTAGCGTAGCCCATTCTTATTTTGACGCGATACACAGAAGACCCAAGTACTCTAGATACTTTAATTCTTGAATGTCAATGTAGGCCTATAAAGATGAATCCTATAATGATTGACAGGTTCCAGTAACTCAACTTAAGAGGATGTCTAGAGCTTTGAAGCACAGTCTCTTGTTCAGTTTACTTGACAAGATTTAACATTATGTCCACCTATAGAAATACATGAGTACTTTGGTCGCCACACATCAAAAACCACCGTAAGGTGGCCAATCAAAAGCATTGGATTTTCTTTTAAATTTCATTCCGAATAACAATCAAAGGACTGAAAATCTAAAGAGCCGCCGTATGCTACAGGTCTATGTTTTCATCACCATTCCACACTCGAAAAACATTCATGCTTCTACACAGAATATTGCAATACCTGATCAGTTACCCAGAAAAGAAGAAATTATGTTCACAAGTGTAAAACGAATCTTTTGGAGTGTTCCGTTATAGGATAGGTGGCCTGTTCATTCGTTTTTCATTTTCAAGGCTAACAATTGCAAACACTGTTTGTATGTCATATGACAGATAACATGTATTGATTATGAGAGATTGTTTTCAAATATGCGTAGATATGACGAAGTCATATTTGGTCTCGTAAACAGTTTTCCCGAGGGCGAAACGACCACCTTAAAATGCATCGCTACTCTGACTGCTACCTTTCCGGTTATTACGCTTTTAGGTCTAATTTAGTGTTGTGTTTAACGTATGACAGACTTCACTAAATTTAAAGAGATACTGTTTAGCAATGTGTCTAAATAAGAGGGCCATTGGTCCGAAAGCGCTTACTTGAGTAAAGTCATCTAGAATTGATCAAGTTGAACACATCCTGTGTCCGTATTCACCAACCATTCTTAAGGATATTCTTAGTCTTATTCGCCAAGATTATCTACATTTGAAAGAAACACCACACCTTATTGGTTAAAACAAATGGCTAAGCCAATTTAGGAGTTGTGTTACTTTCAAATGTAGAAAATTCTGGAGAACAAGACAAAAAACGTTCTTAAGAATGGTTGGTGAATACGGACCCTAGTTGTGATGATGCGAAGACACGAATGTTAGTGAGCTACTTTTTGACCTGACGTGACCCAATTTCAACCCTCTCCAAGATATCGCCAGGACAAACATTCTGATCACATATGATGAGTCCCAGATTGAAAATATTGCCTCCAGAATGCATATAAGGTTTTCAATGATTTGTCCCGGTGACCTACATTTTTACTCAACGTAACCAAATTTTGAACTTGACCCAGATATTATCAAGACAAACATTTTGATCAGTTTTCATGAGTATCCGACTGAGCATGTGGCCTCTAGTTTGTTCACAATGTTTTTCTAAGATTTGGCCCACTGACATACTTTTTGACCGGACGTGACCCAATCTCATGCTTTTGTGAGATATAATCAAGATAAACATTCTGACAATATTTCATGAGTTGAAAATTTGGTCACTAGATTGCAAAAAAGGTGGTTTTTTTTTTCCATGATTTGTCCGAATGACCCACTTTTTGGACCAGCCCGCATAGCTCAGGTGGTAGAGCGTAGGACTTGTAAACATCAAGTCTTGGGTCACTTGACCCCACGGCTGCTCATCTAGAATTACTAATACTCTTTCGGATGAGACGTTAAACCGAAGCCCCGCGTGAGGTGCTATACACCGAGTGCGTTTAAGAATCAGCATAACTTAGCACGGAATTCGTCCTATATCTTGCACTATCCCCCGTAACAAACCTTACAGCCCTCGGAGAGTGTCGCCCATATGGGCAACCGCTGACGACGATAAATAAACGCAAATTCAGTCTGTCAACTACTTTTCGACTCGATATGACCAAATTTCGAACGTGTACTAGATTTCAACAAGCTCAACATTCTGACCAATTTTCATGGGTATCAGATCCAAAAAGTGGCCCTAGAATGCACATAAGGGTTTTCTAAGATTTATCCCAGTGACCTACTTTCTTACTCGATGTGACCCAATTTAGAACTTGTCTGAAATAGTATCAGGACAAACATTCTCACCAAGTTTCATGAGTATCAGGCTGAAATATGGCCTCCAGAGTGCACTCAGGGTTTTGCTAAGATTTGTCCTTGTGACCTACTTTTTGCCCTGATGTAAACCAATTTTCAAGTTTTGGAGATATTGTCAAGATATACATTCTTACCAAGTTTCATGGGTATCATACGGAACATGTGGCCTCCGGAGTGCACACAAGTTTTTTTCTAAGATTTCTTCCACTAACCTATTCTTTGACCCAATGTGACCCTATTTTTTTTTTTTTTTATTTATTTATTTATTTTTTTTTTTTTGAGATATTGTCAAGACAAACCTTCTGGCCAAGTTTCATGAGTATCAGACTGAAAATGTGGCCTCTAGAGTGCACACAAGGTTTTTCTAAGATTTTTTTGTAGTGACCTAGTGTTTGATCCGACGAGACCCAATTTCGAACTTATCCGAAATATTATCCAGATAAATATTTGTAACAAAGTTTCATTAGTATTGGGCTGAAAAAGTGGCATCTAGAGTGCGCACAAGATTTTCCTAAGATTTGACCTGTTTTTTTGGCCCTGCATGACCCAATTTCGAACTTGCCCAAGGTATTATCACGACAAATTTTCTAAGTTTCATGAGTATTGGACTGAAAATGTGGCCTCTAGAGTGCACACAAGGTAATTGTTGACGCCTGGACGACGCACGACGTACAACGGACACAGCACGATCACTAAAGCTCACCTTGACCACTTCGTGCTCAGGTGAGCTAAAATGTAAGGTAAAACTTTATTTTGGATCACCAACATCATACAGAATTTGCCTAGAACCATTTACTCTAAGCTCGTATTCACCAACCATTCGGTCGAGAGAAAATAATAGGGGAGTCAAATTGCAGGTGATTTTTATACTTGCCATTCTAAATGAGTAAGAATATTATTAGGAGTCTGACAGTTTTCACTGCCCTTGTTAAAGTTCCACGTGCTTGCAGAAAAATGAATATCAAGCCTGGAACTGAAGTTGTCAACTTTAAGTCTTGCATAGTGTTACAATAATTTTTCCAGAAAGCGACTGGAACTTTAAAATAACAAACCAAGATGTAACACTTTGTCAGACTCGCAATCATATTTTTACTTTTAAGTAGTATAAATTAAATTTGCCTGAATTTTGACCCCTAGTTGTTTACTATTGGCCGCTGGTGGGCCTTTTACAACATCATCAGCCAGATTCTTAAGACTTTTCGAAATCTAAAGGTAGTGTAATCTTTGATTGGCCAAACTACTCGTATTCGGTTAAGCCAATCAGACATTGCATTACTTTCTAAATTTAGGCTGAAGCATGTGAGAAAAGTAGTCGGTGGCTTTGGAAAGAAAGTTGTGTTAGTACTGGTGTGAGAAAGCCAGGAAACACATGTGCGTCACCGACCGCCATGATATGACCTTAGCTGTTAAAGTGGCGTTAAACCCCAATACAACCAACCAACCAAATCTAAATTTAGAATGAGACAAAGAATACAATTTAGAACGGTTGGAGACTAAGGGCCCGGGTACAAAACACTTTATAACCGTTTTTACAGATACAGATGTGCCGTATTCACGTGTACCTTACCACAAGAAAATATTGATGGAGATTTACTAGGCGTGTCACTGTCTACATCACCTTGTCACCAGCCAACCAACTTGTTGCCTGTCTTTGGCAATGGATATTCTAATGTTAGCAACAAGTATACTCTTTGTGTTTCACCGTTACACGATAACTACTCCCGCGCGCACGAACTTGTCGAATGGATAGAGTTAAACAGAATTTTAGGAGCCGATAGATTCATTTTTTACAATTTATCTTGCTCACCGCTTATATCCCGTATATTAAATTCATACGAAAAGGCCGGGATAGCATCAGTGTTTGACTGGAAATTACCACACCAACACCAGAATCACAAGAAAGATACATGGTACTTTGGACAAGTGTCTGCGTTAAATGATTGCTTATTACGCATTAGAGGGCACTCTCAGTTTATAGTCGACATTGATTTAGATGAGTTTATAATACCGAGACAGAAAAATGTCCTATCATGGAATCAAATGTTAAAACGAATACCTAAATATGATGTTTATCATTTTTCAAATTCCCTTTTTAAATCCCAAAAATTTGATGCAAGGACAAACTACTCATGGTATCAAAATGCGAGCAGATTGCATCTAATTACACTGCTCAAACTTTCACGTGATCTGATGACATATAACGGTACAACTAGATCAAAGTATATTGCTCGGACTCAATCGGCTGAGATACTGGGCGTACACAAAGTGTGGAAAACGACTGGCAAAGTTCTTGCTGTCCCACGCAGTTTGGGGTTGTTACATCACTACAGAGAAAACGAAAATCGTTTCGGTTCCGGTAAACTGCTCCTTGATGACACCGTCGTTAAAAAATACAAGGAAACCCTAATCAAACGTGTTTCACAAAAGTGGGAGAGATTAACAGGTATATATGGTAAAGCACATATGTAAGACATAGGGCAGAAAGTTGTTAGTCAGTCTTTTCGATTTCACATAACATTAATGTTGCTTTATACTCAACATGATTAAGTAGGAAGGCTTGCGTGCTAACTCCATTTGTTGAAACCCAGAATAAGACATAGACATAGAAATACGGAAAAATATGACTAAAATAGACAAATCTTAATTTTCATCTCACGAGAGAGAGTCAGTTTTTTTTTTTTTTTGCAGAATGTCGGTTATACTTTCGGCTGTCAGGCAAAATTTTTCAAGCTCATTACCACACAATCCCGTGTCTCAATGATTCTGTTGAAAAGAATTTTAAAAGGTTGTGAGAAAAGGAGCAGGATTTCTCCTTTTCAAACAATGTTTTCTAATTTTTCAAAAAAAAAAAAAAATTTTATCAATTTAGACACATTGCTGGCAGCAAGTGCTGTCATTTTGGATAAGTGTTAAAAGATCCTGTCTTTCGAGAAATTTTAAGGCACTTACAGCTTTCCCGTATCATCCGAGTCGAGTCGAGTCGAGTCGAAACAACAGTCAGTCCTGAGAGAGGACTTCGATTTTTTGGTGTTTTATGCCTCTTTCAGCCTTTTTCTTCAGTCAAGTCATGATGGCCAGTAGCAGTGAGTTATCAAAATTACAGCCAAGGTCCCTGTTCACTTACCATTCTAAATCCAGGTTTTTCCCTACCTTTTAAGACGGGTATTTGAATTGCCATCACCTTTTGTCTCTGCTAACCGCATGGCTGCTCTTGTACTTTAGGATTAGAACAATATTTAGTGTTGTCGAAAACGGACCGTGAATAACGAGATTACATATCTTTGGGTACAAAATACACCTGCCGCATTACTAAAAAAAAAAAAAAATTGCAAAAGTCTATTGAATAATTGCTACCTGTGAAAAGCATCACTAGGTACTATTCACATTAAAGTGGTGACTTTTCGTCTCAAATGTATAAGACAATTGTTCAGCGGTTTGCTTAGTTTGGTAAGTGTCGCATATTAATGTGATTACTTCTCGCGAAATCTCTGAACGAGCAAAATGTCTATACGTCCCAGGCCAATTTATTCGTCAAGTGTGTATGGTAAAGTTCTTACAAACAAGACTCGTTCAAAGGATCTTACCCACGGACTCTTTACTGTTTAAGATGAATATGAGGCGCGCTCTGTGAAAATGGGGCTTAATGCATCTGCAAAAATCATCGACCAGGTCAGCCTGCGCGGACTGCGCAGGCTGACCTGTGCCGAAACTTTTCGCTATTGGTCAATTTTCTGTCTATAGGCCTCATGATTAAGTCGATTGTTAAAAAAAAAAAAAAAAAAAAGAAAAAAAAAAAAAAAAAAAAAAAAAAATGGCTATTATAGATCCATAATTACATGTATGTGATAGCTTGATTGGTAAAGTGCATCACGGAGATGCATTAAGCTCTCTTTTGACAGAGCTTGGCTCATATGATTTAAAATTATGTACATTAGAACACAAAGGAAGAAATCCTCTAACACTTTTTTATGATTACGAACATGTATAGACTCTGATGCAAAATATTTCGTTAATTATGAGAAATTTCGAACACACGGTATAAATTAACCATTGAACAACGCTTTTCGGATCTTACAAACAAAGCAATAAACTACATTTTTTAAGAAGTTAGAGAATTCTTATTTTTTTCCGTAGGAACAAATCAAGTAAACCTTTCGCTTGGAAAAAGTAACCAGTCTGAGTTTTGAATTAACCGTTTATAGATTAACAGACAGGGTAGTGGTAACACGATGACCTTTAACCCTTTCCCAAATGACAAATTTTGGACTGGTCCAAATTGAAAGAGTTTGCAGACGTCAATTTTAAATTTGATGAAAATGGAAGAAAGGTCTCAAAAAGGGTAGAAAACACTGTGGGAAAAGGAGAAATTGCTCATTACGAGCAATTTCTCCTTTTCCCACAGTGTTTTCAAAAGACTTGTACTGCAGACACGTGAAAACCAGGGCTTGTTTGGGAAAGGGTTAAGCAAGAAGCCATGGCCTGACATATTACATGTACATATGCTATTATACATGCCCTGGTTATCAGTTGAAATTCGTGTTTCCAGCGTGTTGTATAATCCTCGCGTTTCTGCATGGTACATCCGCCTATCTAAATTCTCGACAGAGCGAGAGGGAGCGGGCTTCCAGAGAGATCATCTGCTAGTTATAAAAACTTAGGAAACTTTTCGACATTTTCGTGGTTTTATTAAGTGGTAGTGCTACAAAGTTGTAAACTGATAGAAGTATCTTAACAGTTGTAAAATATGTACTGCAAAACCTGCAAGGAGCGAAAAGATTTAGGTAAATATTTCCGAAAAAAAAAAAATCGGTTTTGGTTTAGATCTATTTTATTTTTCCTCTTTCACCCCTCCCCATAAAAATACTTTATTTGCTACATGCTTTGTCGAAACATCTTTTGTCGGTGTGTTTATATGTTTGGGTATGTATATTGTATTTAATTGTAAGGTATGATGAAGGGTTGGCACGGCCCTCACATACCAATGATGTGGCTAATAAAGCTATAAAAAGTGGGAATCAACGGAAAAATTACTAACTTGGCAAGTTCGGGATTGTTTTTTTACTCAAGCTGTTGTGTCTATACTACACTTGTAACCACGAAACGATCTAAAATGAGAACTAACTATTCTGGATTCAGTTGTTAGCTCCACTGGCCGAAGGCCAGCGGGCTTATGTCATGGTCCGGTGTCCGTCGTGCGTCCGTGCGTCCGTCCGTGTGTCAGTCCGTCCGTCCGTGCGTCCGTCCGTGCGTTAACTTTTATTTCAAACATCTTCTTCTCTGAAACTACCCATCCAATTTTCATGAAACTTCACAGAAATGATCCTGCCATGGTCCTCTTCAGAATTTCTTGAAAGAATTTTATTCCTTTAAAAACTATGGTTGCCATGGCAACAAAACTGAAAAATATTGGAAATCTTTAAAAATCTTCTTGTCTGAAACCATAAGGCATAGGGCTACCAAACTTGGCATGTAGCTTTATGTAGTAGACCTTTATTATATTTCTTCAAATTATAGCCCTGGGGTCAAAATTGGCTCTGCCCCAGGGGTCACAAGTTTTACAAAGGCTTATATAGAGAAAAATTAAAAAATCTTCCTGTACCTAGCCATAAGGCCTAGAGCTACTAAATTTTGCATGCAGCTATATCTAGTGGGCCTCTACCAAGCGGGCCAAAAGTTTAGCCCTGGGGTCAAAATTGGCCCCGCCGCAGGGGTCACAAGTTTTACATGGGCTTACATAGTGACAACTTAAGAAATCTTCCTGTACCTAGCCATAAGGCCTAGAGCTACCAAATTTTGCATTTAGCTTGATCTAGTGGGGGTCTACCAAAAGTGCCCAAATTACAGTCCTGGGGTCAATTTGGCCTCATGCTGGGGGGTTGGGGGGAGGTTCACAAGATTTACATGGGCTTATATAGGGAAAACTTTTAAATTTTGGTGTACATAGCCATAAGGCTTAGTAATACCAAATTTTGCATAATTATAGTATTATCTAATGGACAACTACAAAGAGGGCCCAAGTTACAGCCCTAGGATCAAGGTTGGCCCTGCACCAGGGGTCACAAGTTTTACATGGGTTTATGGACTGAAAACTTCAGAAACCGTCTTGTTACTAGCCATAAGGCCAAGAACTCCCAAATTTGGCATGCTATTCTTCTAATACACATATTCCCCATTTAGTCTGACTGTAGCCCTGGGGTCAAAGTTTTATAAGGGCTTATATAGTGAAGACTTCTCGACAATCTTCTTGTTTCTAACCATAAAGCATAGGATTAACAAATTTGGCATGTTATGAGCCTTGGGATCAAAATTTGTCCCACTCCAGGGTTCACAAATTTTAGATAGGCTTACATAGTGAAAACTTAAGACATCTTCTTTTATCCTTACTGTAAGGCCTAGGGCTATAAAAATTTGGCATGCCGATTCATATTGTAGACTTCTACCAAGATTGTTCCATCTTTTTCATTGAAACCACTCTTCCAATTTTGACCAAACTTTACAGATATCATCTTGCCATGATGTTCTTCAGAGTGTCTTCAAAGAATTAAGTTCTGTTAAAAGCTATGGTTGCTACGGCTACAAAACTGAAAAGTATTGAAAAACCTTTAAAAATCTTTTTCCAAAAGCTTGTATTTACTAACGTCATTGTAGCTCATGAAAAAGATACTGCTTTTTAGCTCCACAGGCCTAAGGCCATCAAGCTTATCGTCTCTGAAACTGCTTCACCCAATAAGTCACAAGCTTTACATAGGCTAATATAGTGAGAACTTAAAAGGTCTTCTTGTTCCTTACCTTGAGTTACAGCTGTAATATTGTATGAGTGTAATCTAAATAACCTCTTCCAAAGTTATTCAAGTTATGTCAAAATTAGTCCTATCTCATAGGTCATAAACATGTGCTTATAGCATGAAAATTCAAAAAATCTTTTTGCTCCTAACCGCAAACCCAAGGGCTACCAAGTCTGGATCACTTTTGATTTTTTTTTTGAAATTAGCCTTGCATCAGGGGTCTTATGTTTTACAGAGGCTTCATATGGATGAAACTTGAAAATCACCTTATTTATAACCGTACAGCATAGACTTGTATTATTTTGGCATGTGGCTTTATCTTGTGGACCTCTACCTGGGTTCAAGTAATTATAGCTCTGGGATCAAAAACGGCTTTGCTCTTCGGGTCTCACCTTTCACATGGGCTTTTACAGAGAAAACTTTGTAAGTCTTCATTTTGAAACCATTTGGCTCAGAATTGAAATGTTTAGTATTTATGGTTTATATTTATAAGCCAGTGGAGCGATACAGGGCCATCATGGCCCTCTTGTTTTTGTTATGTTATTCAGTGTGGACCTAAGACGTGAAGTAACGGTAAGGTCGTTGGTAACAAAGAAAAAAAAAAAAATGTAAAAAAGAGATAGATCGATATGGAAACTTTTAACCTACTTTCAAAATTCATTGAAACGCATTATAATACCCACGGTGTTTACTTTCGGCCGCTACTGTGACTTTAAAATACACTGTTTATTTGCTATAACGTTTAAGTAAAGCACTTACCGAAAAAGATACACGAACAATAAATTGAATAGATACTAGTTCTGTACAAGGGTTGATCCAGAACTAAAAGAACATTTTTGAAGCACGTCCGAAATGAGGTCAGTTTTCATCAAAATTAATTAAAATTAAATGACTTTGTCATTTTTTACATTATTGAGAGACAGATGGTAAATGGCTTGACACTAATACCACATTCATGTACATGATCTGAATGTTCAAAATCTTTTGTATGGCCAAACATTGCAGATAGAAGCTCAAAGTAATCCATTTTTACCGAATGAACAAAAAATGCAATTCTATTATAGCACAAAAGTGATTTGTAATGAAACAAGATACCAAAAGCAGAGAGGGCAAATTATTTGAATGATTTGAAACAATCAATCATAGAGCTCCGGAATACATGTTAGATATAATCCACGTGTCTAGAAATGATAACTACACATTACAGTCTCGGACTAACAATGATCTAGTTTTAAGAAAAGCCCGCAAAACAAATATATACAAGGACAGTTTTTCTTATTTTAGTGTTATTGTATGGAACGACATTCCGATAGACATTAGAAATGAGCCACGACTTCAAACATTTAAGGAGAAATTGAAAAAGTATTATCTTTATCATAAACAGTAATTCTGTGTTTTAGCTAACTGTTAGTATCTGTCAGATTAACGAATTACAGTAATACAATAAGTTTCATGAATATGTATGTATGTATGTCTAATTATGTATATGTGCACACGTATGTGTAAGTATAAATGAGTGGGTGTGTTTGAGGTAGTGTATATAAATTTATTTATTGCTTTTTTTTGGTGGGGGGGGGGGGATTGAGGGGGGTCATGCTTGAATGAGAGAGTGAGTGTGAGTATTAGAGAGAGAGAGAGAGAGAGGGGGGGGAGGGGGTATTGTGTGGCTGCGCAGGTGTGCTTTTTTATACTTTATTAGAGGGCCATGTAGAATATAAGATATATATGATTGTCTTAACATGCTACCTTCTATAAATAAAGTGATGATGATGATGATTATTATTATTATTGTTTGAATATAGCTCGCTGTAATGCTATTTGAATACAGAAAAGACGCGAACGTTTTGTACGAACTAGATTGGGAGAAAACTGTCGATTCTCAGCTTTCTCAAACCTTGTAAAATTGTAAAGCAAAGCAATGACTGATGCATTCTGAATGAGTAGAAGGACCATACCTAGAGAAAAACTGTGGTCACTTACATTTCGGTGTCTGTGCAAAATCTGTAATTGGTAAAACGTGTAAATAGCAAATCTACTACAGCCAATATAGGCCTACTTCACTTTGTCTATAATCAACTACGTAATATTAATGCAAGATCTCTCATCATTCTAACATTTCTAACATAAATCTGACAACAGTCCGCGACCACTATCTTTAAAAGCCGCTCGAAAGCGGCATCAAGTAGGAAAGTACTTTACTATTTATCAGGTAAATGATCTGTAATTATTTGAATGGTTATAATTTAATAATTGCACTCATTATGTAAATCTTGTTTTCATTGGTCGAAATAGTGTCATGTGACAAAAAAAAAAAAAGAAACAAACCGTCATGCCATTTTTCAATGTATTCGGCATACCTCGGGTGATGCGGTAATCAAGTCCCTCGGCTGTATCACGTAGCTTGATATGCACCTACATGGTCCATTTCTTCGCCGGTAGCACATTGTTTTACTGTTATTGAAATTTTAAGGCTCCTCTTAAAAAGGAAACAGGTGTCACAATTTTTCATCGATATCTTTCTAAGTATACATGTATTTCCGTCGACAAACAGTTAGTACATTCAATTTTTAGGGATTATTCAATTATCGATTCCGTTGGGAACTTTCATCGACAAATCGATAGATGTGAATAACTTCACCGAGGTTGTTCACGTCGTTGCTATGCGATTTAAAGGGGCGCCGCCATGTTTAAGACCAAGTCATTGGTAGTTCAAAATGGAAGCCGAGGTTAGATGTACATGTAGGTATAGAATCGGCCGAGTTGTGACGAGTGTTTTCGATAAACGCAATCGAACTCATCCGAGATCTTATGGTCATATATATTTAGACCAAGTTTGGTACTGATTGGTTAATATTTGTAGATGCTAGAGTGTAAACAAAGTCAAATATAGCAATTTTTCTAATTCAAGGGCAAATAACTCCAGTCGTTCTAGTCCGATTATACCCATAATCGAACTCATCCGAGATCTTATAGCCATATACAGTTTGACCAAGTTTGGTGCTGATTGGTTTCAATTTGTAGATGCTAGAGTGTAAACAAAGTCAAATGTAGCATTTTTTTTTTTAATTCAAGGGCAAATAACTCCAGTCGTTCTGGTCCGATTAGACACATAATCGAATTCATCCGAGATCTTATGGTCATATATATTTAGACCAAGATTGGTGCTGATTGGTTAATATTTGTAGATGCTAGAGGGTAAACAAAGTCAAATATAGCATTTTTTTCTAATTCAAGGGCTAATAACTCCAGTCGTTCTGGTCCGATTAGACCCATAATCGAACTCATCCAAGATCTTATAGTCATATACATTTTGACCAAGTTTGGTGCTGATTGGTTAATATTTGTAGATGCTTGAGTGTAAACAAAAAATGTGAACGGACGGACGGACAACAACGGACGGTGAGTGATCACAATAGCTCATCATGAGCACTTCGTGCTGAGATGAGCTAAAAAAAAAAAAAAAAAAAGATGCTTATTGTCTTTATTTGCACCCCTAAACATAAAAAAAGATATACCGTGCCAATAGTGAGTCAAGGACTTAAATGGCCAACTTCATCAGATACATCATTCGATAAGTCAGCGGCTGATTTCTATCAAACTCAAGTCACTGAGTTAAATATAGTGCTCTGTTTAAACAGAAAATTTACTCATGCAAAGGAAGTAGATTTCTTGCTTTGTGACTGAGTTATTCTGGGTTTGGCTGGCGAGAGGACTTAAATATGGGAAAGCATCCCCTGGTGACCTAAAGTGACGCTTACCTACATGTATGTCGAAGCACTTTTTATTCCGTTCAAGAAATTAATACAAGCGACTTGGAACCGCTGACGCTATATTTACTTCTTACGACAGTAGACCGACTTTGCAACCGATAGAGATAAAAATAAAGTGGAAAATTCGAGATGTGAAGGTAAAGCTATTTTAGATATGTCTAACAAGGCCTATTTTATACATTTTAATTAATGCAAAGTATGCGGATAGTTTGTAGCTGATTTTATTTTTTTCAGTCATAATAAACGTGGAAAAATTTATCTGTGTGCGTCGGTGACACACATTCATCCAGCTTTCAGACCACGTGACAGTCATGTGACAAGTTCATCAGCAGTTATTTTTATTCCGACTAGTGTAAAATGTTATATTATTTCAATCGAGCACTTTTACCATGGTCTTAAATTATTACATAGTTGATTTGGCATATCATTTTAGGCAAGGGAATAAAAACGAAATCAGTTCTATAATCATATTTATCACATAAAACCTCCTCCAGCCGTGTATTAAACCCACGACTTATTTTCGACAATACACTAGTGTATTAACGTTTTTTGGGTCCCGGTTCTGATCAGTTTTTTAGTCATGAGCGCGTGAGGCTGGAGACAACCAGCCACAGAACGTGCCGGAATTTATACTGCTATGCCGTTTGGCGGAAAAATGACGTCATTGTTGCTTAGACGTATATGCGTGGAAAGTTTTTTATTTTCATGTGTAATTAAAACCAAAAAAATGCAGCTGAAGTTTTTTAAAATCAACAAAATTGCGGAAATAGGTGGACTTATCCCCTTTTGGAACTGTTTCATTCTACTTTCGGTGTAAATGTCAAAGAGCTATCTACTTGTGTATGTAGACATTTGATCCGAACTACAACTATAAACATGACCCCGTGAACGGTTTAAAGGCTGAGGGTGACGATGCAGGATACTTATTTGTCTGTCATTCGTTTTATGTGATAAATAGAATCTCACATTCGTGTTTATTTGTTATCACTTTTATAAAACTCGTTGACTAAAATATATATGACGCTCGCCAAGGCTCGCGTCATATGATTTTAGTCAACTCGTTTAATAGAAATGATAATACATAAACACTCATGTAAGATCCTCTCTGTATTAATCATTTCAGGTTCCTTACAGAAGTTATTCTCCCACCTCCGTGATGTCAGCAATGGAGAAAGTCAGGCAGACTGGGGCTCCTGTCAGAGCAGCAGCTAGGGAGGCACAAACTTAGTGGTCTAGTTGATACAGAAGCCATCCACTCTGGTCCACCAACGATCTCCTCCCTGCAGAACGAGTGCCACTTGGATGAGCACTTCCAGTTTATGTCTATGGGTATAACAGGTCAGAAGCAGTAGACATTGCAATTTAATAGGTTGTGAGCCTGTGTAAGTGCAATTCACAACACCCACTGTCTTTGAAATGGTTTCATGGTTTTGTGTCAAGATGGCTAGAGCTGAAAGTTTCAAACTCTTGAGACCCGGTGGCTTGGAGCAACAGCGTGCAAGGGCTACTACCATTGACAGCGTATCCAGATACTATCAGGTATTGGGCTCTTGCCAAGTACAACCACATGGACAGCCCAGAGAGCATTTACAATGTGGATGAAATGGGTCTTTATATATCACATACTCCACCAGCAGTAGTTACAAATTGTGATTTCAAGCCTCAAGCTTCAAGCTTCCGGGTCAAGGTCGCTGGTGACTGTTATAGGATGTGGTAATGCCCAGGCCCAGGGATACAATGTACATCTCTTTTTTGTATTTCCAGGTTCAATAATCCGGAGGGAGGAATTCCTGGGGCTGATAGTACAGTGACTGAAACAGGATGGAGTAACAGTATTGTATTCCGGAGATACATGGAACAACATTTATTGAAGTATCTGCTTGATAACCCAATATTAGGCTGTATGAGGGACACATCAATCTAGGTTTGATAGACTGGGCGAAGAATGAGCATATCATACTTTTTATACTTCCTGCACACACTGGCCATGTTTTGCAGCCACTTGATGTCGGATAATTTGGGCCGTTTGAAAGGATTTACAACTATGTAAGCCACAAGTTCATGTGCGAAACATCTGACAGAAAATCACACGATAAAATGTCTGTTCCCTTGGATGCACTGCATATTAAAAGGCACTGACTGCTAGTAACTTGCAATCTTCGTTTCGTAAAACTGGCAGTTATCCTTATAACCCACGTGTTTTAGATTCTTTCAATTTCAAGCCATCTGAGGCTTAGCAAGAAGCTAAAAGTACTGAAATCGAAGATGAGCGGACCATTACTGACCCATAAAGTTTCTTTTCTGAAAAATCAAAAAAAGATCACTGAAAAGAAGGTACTTACGAAGAAAAGGCAGTACCTCTGTAATGTCAGTGGAAAAGCCATCACAGAGTGTCAACAACTGACCCCCAACCTGGAACTTCTAATATTTACAAACCTGCAATTACAGAACTTTATCAAGGGTGTCCTCTTCATTCTGAAAAGGGACCACTTGATGATAAATTTGAACTGTACTGTGTAAGCAATTTTACCCTGCAGAATCTTGGCATTGTAAATCACTTACTTTTGTCAGTTGGGTACAGTTGACACTGGGTACACCTTGATTTCTGCATTTCTGTGATGGTTTTAAGAAAAGGAGATGATTTCTTACTCAAGGACTGTGTAACCTAAGAGTAGACTTGAAGGGGTATGAATTAATTCTAACAAACTTTGAATTAAAAGATATTTATTTTCACATGACACATTTATTACAGCATCAAATAAAGTTCACAAAGATGGCAAATGTTGAAAAATTTAAAATCCTTACAAAATGTGTTGTTTTATGATATTTCATTCCAAACCCTTGTTTTACAACATCGTTACTGAAACCTAATACGTACATCATCTCACACGGTGAGAAAAGGAAGGCTTACACTAAGTGGGCGGTCAGATGCGTCGAAATATCTAGCCATATTCATCATCATATGTAAAAAGCTAAAAGGTTAATTTAAAGGAAAATTACATTTTATTGGTGAGAATCATTTAGTTTGAAGCGTACTTAACAAATACTTCTTGGGTGCGTCGAAACTGGTCACTCGAGGATAATTAAATCTAGTATCCCGGCACGACCTATACTCGACCACTTCCGAAATTCGACCACTTCTGGAAAAAGCATAGAATATGGTCACGCGAGCGAGATTTCGCAAGTGCGCCTACCGCGTTTGTTTACAGTATCATCCAAACGTCAAGCGAGTGTTTCAGGTGAAAAAAAAAGAGATAAAAAGTTAAAAAAAAAATGTTTTACTTATCAAAAATATACTTTTCAGGCGTAATTTTCTTATTACTAAATACTGGTAATGTTTCCATGGTTAAAACTTTGCAGTTCATGAAATATCAGTAAAAAAAAAAGACTGGCGGCAACACGGATTTTCTGTCATTGGGAGCATGGCGTCATAGACTATCAAACTATATACTGAAAAATAAGCACAATTTTGTGACTCTACTTCTTTGCCTGTATTGTGAGTTCAGCTTATTATTGACACTTATTGGTTCAGTTAGCAACCATCATGTACATAGTTTTCCTGAATTTTAAGCGTTTCTTTTCTTTCAGTACCAATTAAATTCTAGGAGACAGTATAGATCATATGATCCAGATCAATTCACAAATGAATATATAGCAGTGAAAGATGGTAATTTACCAGTTAGGAAGGCATCAGCAGCCTTTGGTCTGCCAGAGACCACATTGATTGATAGGCTACATGGACAGATTGACCTGGATGTTATTAAATCTGAAGTTCAACCATTACTTTCTGGGGAACAAGAGTCTGTTCTAGCTGGGCATATTAAAACCATGACAGAGGTAGAATATGGCTATATTAGACAGGAAACTATAAACTTGGCATCTGACTGCACTTTGTTTGGGGCTAAGAAAAAAAGAGTTATTCACATATAGATGGCTGTATAGTTTTCTCCAAAGATGGCCGGATTTGAAATTAAAAAAAGGCACGTAGCTTGGAAATTACTCGTACAAAGTGTGCAACCAGGGAGGCAGTGAATGATTACTTCAAGAAATTGAGAAAAATTTAAACTTTAAAAATTTAAAAGAAAAGCCCCGGTTAATGTTGATGAAAAAAAGTCTACAACCTGAATATAAGCTTTAAAAAATAGTATCTGTCAAGCATTATAAGGCTCAAGCTGTGATATCTGCAGAGTCCAAAATGACAAGACTGATAGGATGTGTGACTGAAATAGGACAACAGGTTCCCCTTTTCTTTGTGTTTCATTGTGCCAGGATGATAAATCCTTTGTTAGAGGGAGCAACTCCAGGAACAGATGGAACTGTCTCAGATTCAGGATGGTCCAATACCCAAATTTTCACCATGTGCATGCAAACTCATTTGATTCAGAACCTACCTCCCCGGATTGAGGAAGCCCCCGTGCTGGTATATGATGGATATAAAAGCCATGTATCCTTAGATTTAATTCAGTGGGCTAGGAGAGGAAATATAATTCTATCCGTTTTACCACCACACTGTAGTTGTCAGTTACACTGGATGTGAACTGCTTTGGTCCTTTTGAAAATACCTGGAACTCTACTTCCCACCACTGCATGCGTGAGACCGGGGGAAAATTGGTGACCCGGTACAATATTTGTAAAGTGGCCTGTAAAGTTTATTTCTCTATCCTTACTGCTAGGAACATTCAAGCAGCATTCAAAAAGTCCGGATGTACCCTTTTGATCCAAATGTCATATCTGATCCGCAAGTTGCTCCAAGCATTTATTTTAAGAAAGATGATCAAAACCTGCCTGTTGCCTCTGAGTCAGAGAATGACGTTGCAGAACAAAATGCATTGTATGAAAAAGATCAAACTATGACTGGCAGGAAAAAAAAACTATAGGCCCTTGAGGGCCTGAAATCGCTCTACTGGCAGTGAGTTTGCTTTTTTCCTAGCATACATTATGAATTCATGATGCAAAAAGATGAAAGACAAACACCCGCCCCCCCCCCCCAAAAAAAAAAAAAAAACAGAAAAAACTGGGGTATTGTTGCAACTGGGCTTGAACCCACTAAGAAAGCACAAGCAGGCATGTTGAATTGAACGAATAGTGAAAAAAAAAAAAAAAAGAAGTACAATTTCTCAGAACCAACTATTTGAAATCCAGCCAAATTTGATAGGATTTCAGTACTCACTATATTAAACAATCCCTGCAAATTTCAAAGAAATGGACTAATAATGTGGACTGTGTTGAGTAAACAATCCCTGGTCTTCAAATGGCTGCTTTTCCTTAACTGATTGCTAGATTTTCTTCATTTTACTTAGAGTTAAATCCCTTGAAGACACAAATAATCTTTGCAAGTTTCAAAAGAATTGGATCTAAAATGCGGACTTATTTGCGTAAAAAAAAAATGTAAATTTTCAACTTTAAATGGATCCTTTTCCCATACTGATTGTCGAATGTTTTTTCAAAATCGATAGAGTTCAAGCTATTGATAATATAAAGCAACTGTCCAAGTTTAATGAAAATTCAACCACAAACGCCGAGTCATAGCGTAAACGAGAAATGTAAATTTTTTAATTCAAATGGCTCTTTTTCCAATACTGATTGTGGAATTTTTGTCAAAATCAATATTGTTCAAGCTTTTGATGATACAAAGCAACTGTGCAAGTTTAATGAAAATCCTATTACAAATGCTGAATTAATTGGGAAAACAAGAAATGAAAATTTTGACCTTTAAATGGCTACTTTTCCCATAATGACAGTCAGATTTTTTTTCAAAATCAATAGGGTTCATGCTATTGATGAGATTAACAAACTCTCCAAGTTTCACGAAAATCTGACCACAAATGTAGACTTAAACACATAAACAGGAAAAGGAAATGTTGAACATAAACAAGAAAAGGAAATGTTGAACTTTAAATGGCTACTCTTCCTACACTGATTGTCAGATTTTTTTCAAAATCAATAGGGTTCATGCTTTTGATGAGATTAACAATCTGTGCAAGTTTCACAAAATTCCGACCACAACTGCAGTCTTTATCGCGTAAACAAGAAATTTAAATGTTGAACTTTAAATGGCTTCTTTTCCTACACTGATTGTCAATTTTTTTTCGAAATCAATAGGGTTCAAGCTATTGATGAGATAAACAATCTGTGCAAGTTTCACGAAAATCTGACCACAAATGCAGACTTACTTGTGAAAACAAGAAATTTAAATATTGAATTTTAAATGGCTGCTTTTCCTATAATGATTGTCAGATTTTTTTCAAAATCAATAGGGTTCAAGCTATCAATGAGATAAACAATTTGTGCAAGTTTCACAAAAATCAGACCACAAATTGCAGACTTTATCGCATCAACAAGAAATTGAAATTTTGAACTTTAAATGGCTACTTTTCCTACACTGATTGTCAGATTTTTTTTAAAATCAATAGGGTTCAAGCTATTGATGAGATAAACAGACTCTGCAAGTTTCACGAAAATCAGACTACAACTGCAGACTTTATGGCGTAAACAAGAAATTGAAATTTTGAACTTTCAATGGCTGCTTTTCTTTGACAAAGGCACTGAAAAGGGTCAAACCCGATATTTACCGTTCATATAATTTCCGTACTGTCCGATTTTACGCGATGATATAAATATTCACTCTCTAATTATTCTTTGCATAGAGGTCAATTTCAGGTCAATTTGTTCGAGTACTAAAAAGTTTATATAAAAGCGATTTCCTGTAGATATTATCAAAGCATTTCTTTAAGTCAACAAAGCCGACAGACTGTCTATTATTATGATTAACAAATTATCCAATCAAGAAGTACAAAACAAAAATAACACAACCCTTTTTGTCCCCCTTTTGAAAATCGGAATTATAATGCCTTCGGACCATGATTCTGGAAAAACTCTAGCTTCTGGAATACTGTTAAATTAATCGCACAGGTGTGAACCAAGTATGTCTACAGTTTCAATTAAATACTAGTTTAAGATGAGATTTTCCAATTTTCATAAATGACTTCGCTAACAGTTATGGGATAATGTAAATCGTCACTAAAATCTAAGGGATTATCGAAATCGTGATTACGGCTATAAGTTTCAGCATCAGAATTTTCTCTTGAGTTGATCTCCCGCACTAATGTTGAAGAAATATTTGTGAAATTCATCCAAAGAAATTGAACTTGCAGAGTTTGAGCCACTCTTTTTCTAAATATTTTCAGAACTCACGGATTTTTTTAGTCTTTAACCCTTATATTTCAGTTAATTTCTTTCTTTTAATCAACCGTTTCTTTTTACGAGTAATTTTCTTTAACTTCCGTTTGCTACCCTGTACTTCACTTTCATGATTCAAACCAAAGTAAATCTAATATTCAGATAACCTGCAACTATGCAACATTTCTTCCAAGCCAGCATATTACTAACGAACGTTGGATTCCGTCAGATGTATTCATGGCCATTCGTGGGACAGAAATTTTGGGTGTCTATTTTTTAGTATTTCCTGTTCCCCATCTCTGGCATTTCCGCCCTTAGCATTTTGTGTCTCGCTAACGGCGTGCCCCGTCGAAACAATACCTTGACTTGGAGAATGTTTCCAAATAGCTTAGTAAGCAGACAAGATATAAGCACGGTCTTAAAACAACTTGCTTCCGTCCCATATACGAACATCATTGCAACAACAATTTTTTAACTTGAATTCGCCACCAGTACGATGTCGGCCTTCCGACAAATATCGACAAATATCCGACAAATAACCAGCATTTTCTCCTTTTCCCACAATGTTTTCAAACGGCCTCTTTCCCAGGAACTCTACTGTGCTTTTAACATGTATTATAAACATTGTGCACGAAATTTATGTGGGGCTTTTTTTAACAGTAGATATATTCATATCTAGTTATTATATTACTAATTGACCATGGTCATACATTCAATAAATAAATTGTACTTATCGTCACAAATTTAGATGTTTCTTTCTGTAATACTTCTTGATGTTTGCCTGCTACCATGCATCTGACCGTCTCGACTTATGTAAAGATGATCCTGCCGGAAATGTTACTCTCACCACATGCGAAGTATGAAGGACAATATTTCTCACAAACCATGCATTCAGGAAAGTTGCCACCCTTGTACTCTTTGTCCATCTGAATTCTGAAAAGCAGGTAGTGAATCATAGGTGACAATAGAATATGTTAATTTCTGATATCTAATATTGCATCATTTTCCCGAAATAGAAAACCAGACAAGTAGATACAAAGAAAAACCGTCTGTACGCGTTGCCCTCTCAAAGCTGATTGAACCTTGTACCAACTACAACATGCTTATATCATGAATCCCGTGCTGTTACGGAATGTTCGTGAACAATCTAGTAATGCATTAATGTTTATTTAGTGTTCTAATTTTAGTAACAGTGTCATGATATTTCTAGTACTTTCGATGTTTTGTCTACATGATGTATGCAGAATAGTCTAGAATAAATATTTTCATAATTACTTTGTTATTTGGGAATTATTATAATCGAAAGTAATTATAGGTACTTAACTGTTTGTATGATAGGTCTATATCCTGATCTCAAAGAAAAAAAAAATGGTTATTATTGCCATAATCCAGCGTATATGTTAATTGGGAATTCCCCTTTTTTTACTCGAATGTACTTCCGGAAGTGTCTGTGTGCACTCGACTGTTCTGTTACGATATATAAAGGTCCAAACACAGATGACGGGGGTCAACGAAGTTGTGAGATTGGCGTTTTCTAGATCGAATATTTTGATTGTGACTAAGTTTGAAAAGGATTTAACGATTAAATGCTTGGCATCACCGTTGAAACATATGCTGTCATTATCGTCGTTGGATTCTCAGCTTTAGGAGATCTATTTAGACAAGGAATTTTACTTGTTCGTCGAGACTTATTCGGTTTTTAGATCAACGGAATTGTGATATGTAGTTTAGGACAGTGTGAATTGTTTAGACCCAGTGAAGTGTAAGTAGGAATTTATCATTTATATTATAAATTACTGTGTTTTGAATTACTGAATTTCAAAACATAGTTTAGTAGAACTCTTCTGTTCTTTTTTAATCTATTACAACATCATTTAAGCCGTAGCCATTCGGTATCCAAGTCACCGTAATACGTGCTTTATACCCTACAGGTACAGATCGAAGCGTCATCGAACAAGGGAAAATAATTTCCCTCTAATTCGTTCCTCAAACGTAGGAAATTATATTTACGTGTACGTACTCTTTCCCACATAATCCCCAGATCTAACTCTGAAAAAGAAGGCTTTCGAAAACCATGGTCGTTGGAAAAGGAGAAAATACTAGTAACCAGCCTTTGTTCGTTTTCCCAACAATGTTTTCTACCATATCAAAGACAAAAATATTCATTTGGACAAATATAAATACTTTCAGTTTGGTTCAGACCAAAATTTGGTCGTTTAGTAAAGAGTTAGATCTAATAGTCAAATACCAAAGGTGGAGAATGAGCATCGTATACGTTTTCCTTGCACTTGGCAATCGTTGGATTTACTTCAGTATTGATCGAACGGTCAATGAACTTTTTCAGAAGCAACCCTTTCGATTAGACATATTACTATTAAGTGTTGCAAATTTGGTTTTAACCCTTGACCCTTTACCTAACGATCCCGTGTTATAAAGACTCTGAAGAAATTGACCTTTGAGACCATTGTGTGAAAAGTAGGAAACGCTGGTAACAAGCGATCTCCCCTTCTTGTAATGCTTTCTCAGACCAGACTCATCATCAAAGAAAAGCCAGGGTAACATGTCAAATGCATGATTTTACGATCGGAAAACGACTTTTCCTCTACATATGTGTGTGTAATGGGGGGGGGGGGGGGCGCTAACTTTTTTCCAGATAGCAAAATGTACACGTACGACAAGTCCATTCTGGAAACATTTGCCTACGAAAAATCACATTTTGGTAAAATTGTGGGCTTTGTCTAGGACACTGCAAGAAAACGGAAAAAAAAAATCTTGTTACCGGCACTTAGAAATTGCCAGTAACCACGATACTTTCATGGGTAGGTGCACTGACCGCCGCAAAATAATTGAAATAATGTTGAACACCGCACAACCAATTGCATTACTTATTATATATCTATAATATTCTATGTGATAATAGACAGATATCTGAATTGGAGGTTTAATTCGCTGGCTGCAGATCAGACAGTGGATGAATATGAAATTCAATTTTGACCTGTATTATTTGTTTTTATATAAATAGTAGTCACGTTTATTAAACTACTGAGGGTTGACTAGGATCGGCCTAGCCTAATATGTGGTCTGTTTATAATAATAATAATAATAAATTCTTTATTTTCAGAAGGTAAATCATTAATATTACACATCAATGTAAAAATGATACATTAATTACGGCAATATTATTTCCAATGATGCCTTCTTTAACAATATTCATATAATTAATCAGTATAAAACAAATAATGTAATTACATGTAATAAAAGTTATACCTCAAAGACAGACATAAACGGAAGTGGGTATCTGCAATCTGTTCGAACATCTATAGATATTTTTGCTTCAAACTTTAGCAATTTTCAAAAAGAAATGATTTGAATTTACTTTTGAATGTGTTGATATTTTGAGAGTTTCTAATTTCTGTCGGTACTCGATTCCATATTTCCATACCGGAATAGCTAAAAGTCTTTTTGAGATAGTTTGTATTGGGTTTATTATGTGAAATATCCCTTTTAGCTATTGACCGTAAAACATATGTATTATTTGATGAGAATGTTATAAGGTCAGAAATATAGGAAGGTGTTAGGTTATTAATGGCTTTAAAAATTAATAAGCCTATAAAATATTTACATCGGACTGGAAATGCTAACCAGTTCAGAGTTCTGAGCATTTCGTATGAAGATTTATCCCTGTGTTCATTTAACATGATTCTAGCTGCTCGTGTTTGTAATTTGGTAATTCTATGAATATCAACCGTGTTTGCTTTACTCCATATTACACAACCGTAGTCAAATATTGGTGTAATGTATGCGTTGTAGAACAACTGCTTAACATCAGGTGTAAGAAAATACTGAATCCTTTTCAAAAGAAATAACTTTGAAACAAGTTTCTTACATGTTTTGTCAATGTGTAATTTCCATGTTAAGTTTTTATCTATGTAAACCCCAAGAAGCTTTTGTGATTCAACATTAGTGATCCTGTTATTATTAACATACAGATTTAGATCTGCAATGCATGATAACTTTTGCTTTGATCCTATGATCATACAAGTGGTTTTGGTAGGATTGATGGCCATGTTATTTTTCATACACCAGCGTTGTGTTTTGTTGATATCTGACTGGTTTAATCCCATTTGTCCCACATTTTGATTTTTAGATCAAAATCAATATGTGGGACAAATGGGAATTCCTACAGGTAAGGGTACAGCTAATCCCTGCCTGGGGCTAATTTACAGCTATAGTCTGTATCAATACTGATATATGCAGTTGTAGACAATTTATGCATAAAATAATCCATCTTTTTTTTTAAATTTTATTTCTTTATTTATTTATAAAACAGAAATATTAATTTTATAAATTTTTGTTTATCTCTCTCTCTTCTCTCTCTCTCTCCACAAAAAAAAAAAAATGCTAGTTTTCACAACTATGATTAAACATTGTGGGAAAAGGGCTAAAAATACTGGTAATGAACATTGTGGGAAAAAGAGCAGATAACCTGCATTTTCTCTTTTTCACATTGTTATCAGTCCTATCCGAGGGCTAAAGCAAATTTTAAAAATTTGAACCTGAAGATTATAACTCTCTTTTTCTCTTTCTTTATCTCACCTTTACCACTTTACCAAGAATTTTGGACTAGTCCAAACTGAAAGCATTTGTAGAAGACAAAAAAAATTAATCTGAATCAAAAATTGAAATTTGATTTGGAAAGGATAGAAAACACTGTGGGAAAAGGAGAAATTGCTGGTTGCCAGCATTTTCTCCTTTACCCACAATGTTTTGAAATGTTTTCTCTCACAATCCATGGGAAAGAAAGCTTTTGAAAACAACGTAGGACTTCTCTTTTTCCCAAAATAGGTTTTTTCCATATCAGAGGGCTTAAGCTCAACTGCACCAATGTTGACTCTGTTGTATGTAGATGATTTGAACGAGTCTGAAATTTGAAATGGTTAAACTAAAGCACGCAATAATAAGATAATATCAATAATACATAAATGGCAGAACAGTTTTTCCCTACTTCTCCTTTTGTAAAATAGGAATTCTGCCCTAATTGTGGAAGAAGAAAAACACAGAGAAATATCTAGAACTGTTCATTTACACATTTACAAATGTAACGTGTATGAAGCAGCGTCTGCATACTGAATCGTAGTCAATGTTCCGTCTCGAAGGCGACCTTTGAGCGATGCCACCCTTTAATCAATAGCAACATACTTCCTTCGTTTGGTTGGTCTGGTTCCACCAGCAGCATACTGTATAAGTCGTATACATGTCAAAGATTCAACATGCTGAAGAGTGCGGATGATAGAAAATATATTTGGATGTGGATGTTCTACAGCTTTCTTTAACATGTTGTGCCATCCTTCTAAATGATTTGTCGTTCTTGGACCTTGCGTGCAGAAATGGTTCCAGGTTTGTTTCTCTCCCTCCACCCACTGCTCTGTAACGTAATCTGTAAAAGTTTGCACAGCGCCTGGTAAATCTAAATCTGCAATGTCTGTAAAGGCATTGAACCATACATCTTCCACAGCCACCTCAGCCAGTGGCCTGTACTTTTCTCCAAATACACTGAGTGTAGTGGAAAAAGCAAGCTTTAACCTCTGTTGTAGGAAACACATCTTTAGCAGCAATTCTGGAGGCGACTTTATGGTCCATGAAAATGGTGTCGGGACTTAGATCAAGGCCAAGGTTCCCACACTTGGTCTTCATTTCTTCAAAAAGGCGTCGGTAAACCTCTCTTGATTTCCCGGGGAGGAATGCAAACATTACCGGAAACATGTGTCCGTCAATAAAACAATGCCATGAGTATAGCTGGTAAAATAGGTCAGGATATGAGTAAAAGGTTCCGTCTCCTTATATAGTTGTCGCTGAGCATAGATCTTCTAGGTTCTTTTGGGTTGCGAATACTAGGATCCGATTCTCTTCGCCGTCGTCTATCTGAAGGAATTGTTGGCCGGTTGAGGTTTGTGTCCATTCGCCTTCTAGAGCAATTTCTTGACGAGTTTTAGGGAGTTTTGGTCTGCCCTTGCTGCGTTCTCTGTAAAGATTGGACTTGCATCCTTCGTATGTTGGTAACCGTTGTACTACAGCTGCACCTGTCTCATCCCATTCTTGTGTTCTAAGTGAGGCCAGCTCTTCTTTATATATAGCTGGAACTGGCTTAGTTTCCTTTCGGCATCGTTTGCGGATGTTTTTCATGATTTTGTTGCATTCTACTTGGAATGGATCAGCGGCATGGTTGTGCTCACCATTCTGGTTCAGCAGAATCCTATCGGCAGTCGTAGCACGCGCAGGACAGCCCCTAACAGCACAGACCCAATATGTTCTCTCCTCACGTCTGCTTTTCACCTACAAGACAGTGACGGGGGTGAGATGTATCTGTTGTATCTGAGATACAGTCATTTTGGAAAAAAAAAAAAAAAACATTTTGAGAAAAGAAGAAAACACTGGTAACTAGCATTTTCTCCTTCTGCCAAAATATTTCCTACCCAAAACAAATTCAACTTTTGAGCCACATTTATTATTTTGTTGCATGTAATTGCTTCAAGTCTGAAATAGTCTAAATATGTTGTGATTTGGTAATGAGTTACTACTTTACATTTGAACGCTGTATCTTAAATGTGCGTTTGTGCCACCCTTGAATTATTAGTATACTGGCGTTCATATTGTGAAAAACAGTGAAATTACTAAAACCATGTTTTCCTTTTGTATGTCTCTTACAAGATTATTCAACTTACCACAAATCTGCATCCACTGTGGACCAAACTCAATCCTCCTAAATCCAAAAATAATCACAGAATTATGCAAATATAAATGAAAAAGATTTTGAAAGATTTTGAATCACATTTTGTTAAAGACTTTCAAATTCATTTAATAACTAACTGCAAACTACCTTTAATTACAGCAATAAAAAAGAGGGATGGGATGTTTGAATAAACTTGTTAACTTTTAATTGGATGCAATGAAAGGCAGTTATTTTTTTATTATTTCTTTTTCCAAACTGGTTCTATTTTCCAAACTGTTATTCTTTTAATTGGTTGCTATTTCTTTCAAAGGCATTTTTTAATTTGCTCTATGTTTCAAAGTGTACAAAACTATAGCCTTCAACATTAATCTGTTGAAAATATTTCTATGTTCCAAACTGTTAATCTTTTAACTGCTATTCTTTCAAAGACAACTTTTTTAATTTGCTCTATGTTTCAAACTGTACAAAACTATAGCCTTCCTTATTAATCTGTTTGATACAGGCTATATTCGCACTTACCCTTATATTACCCCTAACCCATACAGGTAAATGCCCTATTGGTTTTTCAAAATGTGGGACAAATGGGAAGACACCATCTGACTGAAGTGTTAACTGAATTTATAAAGGGCAGCCATCTGTTCTATCACATATTTGTTAGTTTTATCGAATATAATGGACATTTCCGTCAAATTTTCATGGCGGGTAGTTTGGGTTGAGATCGACATGCTATGGTTTTGAGTCCGGGTTCGATGATTAGAAGAAAATGCTGGCTTTTTTAAAACATTGTGAGAAAAGGAGAAAATACTGATTACTGGCATTTTCTCCTTTTCACGCGATGTTTCCAAAATGTCTTCTGAATGTGTAACACATTACAATACATTCCTGGCTTAAAACGACTTTGTGAAAGAAGACCTTTTAAATACTGTGGAAAAAAGCAAATGCTGGCTTTTTTGAAAACATAGTGAATAAAAGGAGAAAATGCTGGTTACTGGCATTGGGCTATTGCACCGGTGGGCTATTGTCCTAATGGGCTATTGTCTGATGGACTATTGTCCTTGTGGGCTATTTTCCTACACCCGTCACCATCACACAAGGTTTTTACCCATCTCAATTTAACTGAAATTAATAAAGTGATCGAAAACATGGCAATGGAGAAATTGCCAGACACCTAAACTTTCTCTATTTCTCACAATATTTTCTACCTTTTCAGGAGTGAATTCGACCCATAGAGCCCCGTTTTAAAATGCCTTTAATCTTGGAAGAGTCCAAGATTTTTTTGCGGTAGAATGCTGGCTTTGAGTAGGAAATAAGTCAGTCCTTGAAGAGGAATACAACAAAAATGCTACTAAGTAAGAAGACGACATCGAATCTTTATAAATTAACTCTTTACCAAACGACAAAATTTAGACTTGCCCAAATTCGAAGCATTTTGCAGACGCCAAAATATGTGTGACTAACGAATTTAAATTTGTTAAGGAAGGGTAGAAGCCATTTTGGGAAAGGGATAAATTTGTTGGTTACCATAATTTTCTCCTTTTCCCACAATATTTTCAAACGCTATCTTTCTCAGTGTCTTTAAAAGTCGAAATTGTTTGGTAAAAGGTTCTGAAAAGTTAACCTATTCAGCGCCATAGGCTTTTGCGGACAGCACAGATCCAGATCAGACTGCACAGAACGTGCAGTCTGATCTTGGACCTATGCTGTCCGCTTGTTTAGTCAAGCCTATGCAATAAAAAAATGGTCTGACTTCCACTTGGTTGTCCTTGCAGCCGTCAATTGAGGTCGAGTTTATTTATTTGGCGCCGAAAGAGTTAAAGTGAAGGCTTATTTGATTTCGAAAACCTTTTAACAAACGGCAAAACTTGGGGCTCGTCGAACCCCAAAGAATTTGAAGCCGACAGATGGAACGTGGGTTAATTGGTTGAAATTGTCTTTGAAAAAGTAGAAAATATCGTGGGAAAAGGAGAAAATGCTGGTTACAAGTATTTCCTCCTTCTACAATATTTTTTCAAGCGCCTCTTTCTCAGGGTCAATTAAACAAGGGATTGTTTGGAAAACGGTTAAGAAGCTTTCCAATGTCTTCAAAGGGATAGGGACAGTCTATTTACTGAAATTACAGTACCACAGGCATACTTTGCAATATTAAGAAAATTCCAATCCCCCAAAAAATTATCAAATCTTCTTCGTTGTACTTTTAATCATATTTCTTGTACAGACCAATAACTAATAGGTTCTAGTTCAGAAATATAAGAAACGTAGCTTCAGTTCAAACTTTTAATCTTCCATCCCCCTTCACAAAATATTTATATTCAAGCTTAGTTTAGTGTTTTTAAGAAATATGTGTCATGTATGAATTTTCACAAAAATGGCTGCGGGGTTAACTCGGTGTTCCTTTGATCTCAGTGTCGCAATGCAGGATGGGCGACCTAAGTTAATGTCCTTGCTTGGTACAAATTAAGGTACACGTGTCACATTTAACTGACTCTTCTTTTCTGTTATTGATCATAATTCACCCTATGTTTATCATTTGTGGATAGAACTTAGAAGTTTACACAGGTTACAGACGGTAAGTTCATTCTACAAGTCTCCACTACAAACTATCGTATTTATCCATATTTGATATGTGAAAGAGAAATTAAACATGGGCCAAAATGGTATTCGTCTTGAAAGAGTAGTAAACATTGTGGAGAAAGGTAGACTATTCTAGTTTAGGTCGAATATTTGACTCTTTTAATGAGCACCATCTAATACCAAGTGAATTTTCAAGTAAAGTAATTCTCTATGAGGATACTTGAGTGGTTTTATAGCTCATCAGTCTCTAAGAATTTAGGAAAACGCTTTGGCCAGAGCAAAAAAAAAAAAAATTCTTCATGAACCCATTTCTTCGACCGTTCTCTTAAGTTGATGAGCAACGCAATGTAGATTACACTCTTTTTTACGCTTAGGTATGAAATAGGCAAAAGAAAACATAATACATTAGACCGAGTGCGGAGTCTAGATCTACTCCAAATTAGATCGATTGTAGTAGGCCCATTTGATGAAAATAGTCTGGAAGAAGATTTGACAACTCATCATACGTATTCTTTAACATATTTCTAACACTTATCCTACCTAATAATAGCTTTAATTCGTCAAAACGTATTTGTACTCAACAATAGTGATTGCGAACAACACAACAAAGATAATATGGTTGCTATATTATCGATTTCATCTCTGAAAATGGCGGCCGCTTGCTGTTACGGGAAGTGACTTTACGCCTATGTTCACTATCGATAAATCTATCTGTGATTATAGAAGCCTTAGAGAATCTGAATAAGTGTCGATCATTTGTATACACGTGGTATATAAACGGTTCGCAGTTCGAAGATCAGCAGTTGCCGACGACATCCGTGGGGGCGAACCGACGTTTATCAGCTATCGCATGGTAATGTCAATCAAAACTTTGATTGATGCCTATCGTTGCGTGAGTATCCGTGGCATTGAAGCAAAGCTAGGTAATGAAAGGACGTTTGTATATTTAATTCTAACAGAAATACTGACTAGTATGAACAAAGTATGCTGCCATTGGATTCCTCGACTTCTCTCTCGATTTGACCATAGCGCTCAGGAATAAGCGACTAGGTTTAAATTTGGGGAGAGTAATCTTCTACCAGACGAACGCTCCGGCTCATCGGACAGAGTGTACGTGACTGATAGATCTTCTGGGTTTATGATTAAATTTGTGTAAATTTGTACGGCAATCTTATCTTCCCGTGCAAATACATGTACAAAATCAGGAAAAATGCAAAGAATTGATAGTAAAGAGCTTAAACACGGTGGATTTCTATGGTACTGGGCATCTGGAACATGCGGTTCAAACGAAAAATGCATAAAATGTCTGCCAAAAACGTTAAAAACACACAGGTGAACGGAGGTCTCCAATGAATTTGTCTTTAGTTTGTCCACATGTCACAACCGAGTATCACAGCTTATTTATCCAAGTATTTAAATTATATATGTATGCCTTGTAAGAATTTCTTTGAAAAAAAAAAAAAACACGCTGTTTGTCGTTAATAACCTACCGGGGTATTTGCTTCAATTTAGGTTTTCCCAGTATGCTCTTGACAGACTGCTTTATTAAACTACTGACATGAGGTCATTCCTATGGTCATTCCTAAGAATCTTAAGATGGAGTGGATATTTTCGTCGGAAAATCGGTAATTGAAAAATGTTGCCATCGTAAAATATAAAACCTCAGTTTGCAAGCTACATGTTTATGTTTTCACCCAATTAATGCGTTGCGCCATACCTTTGTCAGATACCATGAAAAATGGAGATCTTCTGTTAAATAGTATTGCCGAGCTTGCACCATGCTTAAAACTGTATACGGCATGAAAATGGAATGTCTCGTAACTATTGCTTAATACTAAGTTTTAAAAAAATGCCTCGTATATGTAAAGTTAGTTTGCCTTTTAAAACACGTTGATAAGTAGGCCCATTAGGACATGGTGTCGATGACAAATCATTGCAACATTAATTACTGTACTCAGGGAAAATACAGGTGATTGTTTTTTGTATATACAATGCAGATTCACGAGTATTTTTACTTTTGTCAGGAGAGTATTTACCAACCAATAAGGATCATCCGTCTTTTATTTTTTTTTATTATTTGATTTTCTTCCATCGATGTACCAGGAATAAGCTTAGCAGAACACGATTATTGTACATGTATAGAGAGAATAATTATGCCGATTGAAATATTTTGTTCCAAATAAAATAGGATGTAAAAGATATTCAGTTACGTCACGATGCATCTGTGTATACAACTTGGCAAAAACGAAATTTCAAGGAATAAGCAATGACTCTATTTTCCTACAGGGTTTCGATGTTTTTGGTAGGCTTCTCAAAACACATTTATCTTGTTTATCTTCATCTTTTTTCCTTTTTTTTTTACTTTTCTAAAGCGTTCAGTTGCATATGTAACTCTATAGGGTTATTAAAGAAATTGATTAAGTACCTTTCTTTCGGTATACATAATGAAGCCATGCTTTGTGAAAATATAGTTTCATGAATCTGCAAAAGTATCGACTATGGTAACTCTGTGCAGTCCGGGCAGGCTGAACTTGGTCGAAACTGTTTGCAATTGGTCAATTTCCTGCATATCAAGGGATCAGTCTACCTCGTGACTTTTGATTGAATTATTTTATTGTGTTTAACGTCGTTTTCAAAATTATTTCATTTATATCACGGCGGCCAGTGCACCTATCCCTGCTTTCCTGAGTTTCTTGTACCAGTACTGCGCACAATATTCTTTTCAAGCCACCGGCTGCTTCCCACATAGCCATCGCTGAAACAATGGCCAGCGGTGAGAGAGGGATGTATCCTGTCACAACGACTGTCGTCATTCGCCGGAAAGAAATTGGCAGAGCCGGGGATCGAACCAGCGGCCTCCTGTTCCCAAGTCCTGTACACTACCAACTGAGCTACCGGGGCTCGGCACCTCTTGATTTAGTCGGTTGTTAGATAAATTGAATTTTATGGATCCATAACTATAATATGACCTGTTTGGTTTAATGCCTCATTGAGATGAGTTAAGCCCCCTTTTCCAAAAGGGCTGCACAGGTTTATTCTTATGGATCTCTTGCAGCTTATTTATTTATTTATTTTTTAAACAGTGTTGTACAAAATGCAAAAAATGTTTGGTAATTTTGTTCACATTTATATAAATTTTACCCGAAAGAAGTTCAATCGGTATTGCGTTTTTTGCTATCAATAATCTTTTTTCGATAAGGCAGTAAATAAAAGGTTTACAACCGCCATTTTACTAAAATATAGCAGGTCGCATGGCAGAGATTGGTAGAAAACAACCTTGTTAAAAAAGTTCACTGATTTTATTTGTCAGTGTTGTTTTTTATGGAATTATCTCAGTCATGACAAGGCGACAGCTCACCTATTCATGTGTGTCCTTGCTTTCACCGGTACTTTGCCGTGGTTTTAAAGTGTCTCCTCCAAAGACTCCCACACGAAACATCGAACACCTCTAGTGAGGATTGATGCCGGGTCCTTCAGGCAACAAATCTACCACTGAGGCATACAGGATCCCTGATAAAGTTCAGTCTAATTTGACTGTCCGATACTCCAATGCAGAATTTTGGCCTAACTTATTGCTATCTCTGGTTACAACGTGTCAAATTTTTATTGTTATCATTAGTATTTTATCTCTTACAGGTATGATGACGGTGAATCTGGAAATACCGACAGGAAGGAGAGTCCTGTTGTCTATGCTCTGGATCTGTTTTTGCATTGCAATACTCCACTTGTATGTTAAGAACATGCTTTATACAATGTGCACATATAAAACAGACAGAGTTCGAGTGACAGCAACAGAAATTCCAGCCTCAAGAAATAAGTTCATCGCAATATCAACTCGAACGCCCTTTAATATCTGCAATAATTTAACATTTCCGGGTAATATGACGTCTGACCGATGGCAAAATATCGGAACAAACGAAACAGCTTTTGTGTATTCAGCATTTCGAGAAATCAATAACATCACAGTCATTGGAATAAGTCTTGAGACTGGACTCTTTGTATGTCAGTTGTGGTACATAAATCCCGATAGATCATCAATGGTTGCTGTCAGCGTCGAGGCTATTGTTGAAACCATCGACCTTAAGACAGAAATGAGGTAAGGTCCTACTTTAAATGTCGATTACTTCACTTTCAATTAAAGTTCAAATTCACATTGTCGTTTATTTTTGAAATGCATATTGCATCTGTATTAAATAAATCATTTACAGGTGCTTAAAAATGTACTAAAAATAGCATTTGCAGACGACGGAAGAGAAAGCTCTAGTAAGTGTATTTGTGCTAAAATATCGTTGAAATACTATTACCAATGACGCTGAATGCATAAAACATCATGCCCTGCAGCGGGATGAGTAGAAAAGAACGTGATTTTATCTTTTAATTATCTTATAAGGATGAGCAAGTGGTCCAGTCGCTATGTCACTGCAGTCAGCACAGATTTGTTTTTCGTGGGTCACCTACAAGAATTGGTGTTAAAGCCGAAATAGGTTTGTTTGGAATGTTGCTGTGAAACATGTTTTTTTGTTCTTAGCTCAACCGTTTATGAAATTTCAATATTACTTTTTAGTAACGTTCTGTTAGTTGACATTGCTTTTTGCTTTGCGGTAAGCGGGGTTTTTCCGTCACAACAAACGTCGGTGTTCCTAGCGGCTTGTCTTGCTTCTAAAAGTTTTGTCGTATTTCCTAATCGGACCGTAACTACCGCAAACCAACGATGAAAAAAGCTAAATTCACACTATTACAATTACAGATTATTGACATCACGCAGAACAGACAGTCAAGTGAGATATAAAAATTTATCCACGCAGGTATAAGCAAATACAAGTCTCGAAAAAGATACTGCAATGTATCGTTCCTTATGAATATACATGTACTGTATTTGTACCCTTAGTTTCAGATACAGATCAACCATGTTCAAGTGTACCGTGCCAAGGGAAAAGAGAGACGGAGCTTTAGTAGGCGTGTCAGTGTCGGAGGCACCTTGTCATCAGCCAACCAACGTGTTGCCTGTCATTCGCATAGAATATGCTAACGTAAGCAACAAGCATGTTCGCAGCAGATTTTTGAACGTAAGCAAAAAGTACACTGTTTGTGTTTCGCCGTTACATAATAACTACTCCCGAGCACATGAACTAATCGAATGGATAGAGTTAAACAGAATATTAGGAGCCGATAAGTTCATATTTTACAATTTATCTTGCGCACCCATCATTTCACAAATATTACAATCATATGTTAAAGGTGGGATAGTATCAGTTTTAGATTGGGAGTTACCAAAAAAGATCACTGGCGAAGAGAAATATATAAAGTATTTTGGACAGCTGTCAGCATTAAACGATTGTTTATTACGTAATAGAAGGAGATCTGAATTCGTTGTTAACACAGATTTAGATGAGTTTATTATACCGAGACAGAACAATATTCTGACATGGGATCAGATGTTGCAACAATGGTCTAAACACGATGTTTATCTTTTTTTGCATGTTTATTTCACTGCACAAAGGAATGATTCGCAGACAAGTTACGATTGGTACAAAAGTGCCAGGGAATTGCAGTTGGTCACATTGCTCAGACGTATTCGCAATTCGAGGATATGGACAGTTTCACGCAGGACAAAGTATTTTGCACGAACCCAATCAACTAGCATACTAGGAATACATAAGGTGTTAAGAACGTCCGGCAAAGTGCTTGTCGTCGAACAAAGTTCAGCACTATTACATCACTACAGTGCGCAGTGTAAAAACGCCACTCAAAGACCATATGATGACACCATTCTGAAAAAATATAAGGACGAATTAATAAAAAATGTTTCAGGGAAATGGAAGAACTTTGTAGCTTACCAGGCGACAAAGTTTCAGGTCAGTCCATTTTCGGAGCATTTGTAGGCAACAAACAAAATGTAGCAAACAAGAAAATATTGATGCTGAACATCAGTGGCGCCGCAAACTAGTTGTTTCTGTAACAGGGCACAATGCATTGGGTTATTTCCTAATACGCATCTCTTGCACAATCTTCGTAGAGGTCCAAGTGGTGATACTGTATTTAAACTCTGGGCCATCTGGTTTTTGACAAGATTTTTAAATTTCATATCATTG
Organism: Tridacna gigas; assembly: GCA_945859785.2. Classification (NCBI taxonomy): domain Eukaryota; kingdom Metazoa; phylum Mollusca; class Bivalvia; order Cardiida; family Cardiidae; genus Tridacna; species Tridacna gigas. Next base: position 36,445,957 of record OX244031.2, on the reverse strand, counting down.
AAGGCTATTTGCAAATTTCTTATCCATGGACTGGGCCATTTCTTTATCCACAGGACATCATTTGGACACAATTGGTAGATAGAAATGTTAGAGCTGTTGCCTTTCTGATATTTGATAGAAGATTTTGAAAAGTGTGCAACAAATATGGCTATGCGCAAATTTGTGACATCTGGGTGGAGGGGAGCATATGGCAACTTTTGACCCGAAGGCCACCATTTGAACATACTAGTACTTGGTAGAGGTCATTGTAGCGATACTACACATGAAATATCAAAACTCTCGACCGTCTGATTTTGAACAGGAAGATTTTACATTAACGAAAGAAAAGTCTGTTATCGGATTGTGCTAAATCTGACACTCCAACACATAGGTCTGGTATCATACAACCCCTCTTTATTATAGATATAATAAAGACTTGAATGAAGTCCATATATCTATATAGACTAGAGAAGTTGTATGATACCAGTCATGTTAGGCGCTCCAACATTGATTTACGGATGTTTCGGTAACAGACGAGTTCGGTAAATTGGACTTATAGAGTAAATTGATTGGATGTTTCGGTAACAAGGCAGTAATATAGTGCCGTGACGTTTTTCATACCCATGGCTTCTGTTTGTGCAAACGTTTTTTCTTTTAATTTGCAATTCTCACTCGTTTTCTGACGTAAATATATTTGTTGTTCTTTCCATGCTGTATAAATAAATACCTGAAATTAGTAAATTTTGATCACCATATCTTATTTTCGTTTTTCACCCATAGCTGATTCATGTAATGAATAATATACGATCCCCGATAAAACCCAGCCCTAAGCTTGTACCCGTATTACTTAATCGTCCTACAGATAACAGGCTCCAACTTTAAGCCAATCCTCAAGTTTTTTAAAAAAATGTTTTATTAAAAATGACGCTATTCTTGTCAACGTTTTCTGTGTGAAAAATAATTTCTTCCGGAAACAAATTGGTCAAGTTCCAAACCAGCCATTTACCCTCAGAACGCCTTTCACTCTTGTTGCCCTTGCGACCGATTCAGACAAAGATCAAACTGCAAAAAAAAAAAAAAAAAAAACAGAGTCTGATCGTTGGTTTACGCTGCCAGCTTTTCTAAGACATTATGAGGAAGGACAACTTTGCTTTAAAATAGCTAATATTAGACCAGGGATCGTATATTGTAATATATATATTGTTCTGTTTCTAAAATGAAAATAGCCTTTACTTTTTTCGATGCTCTAAGGGTTAAAATTATGGATAATTAACGTGAATTCTGAAATAAAGATAATACATTTGAAACATTGTGGCAAATGAAGAGAGGAAGTGAGAGATAGAGAGAGAGGCCTTGACAATAATGCTTTCGTGCATACTTCTTGTGATTTTGACCATGAAAATTTGTGCCCATGTAAAAGATATCTGTTCTGTATTGTTCCTCTCCATTTTCCACACAGTTTTCAAATCTGGTCTGGTGCACAAAAATCGGCGTCTGCTGGTTTTAAAGTGCGTTCATCAATACAACACTGCATAAAAAAATCATATACGTACTATTTGAGAGCGAAGGGAGTACTGTATATTGTATATAGACGCGTTTACAGCCTGTTTTCACACCTCCCATTGCCAACAAGATAAAGAAGTTTCCCGTAGATCTTAAAGATTAACCCCGGTTTATGAAAACCTGAAACACCAATGGACAAGAAGAAACTCGCAGATCAGACTGCATGTAAAAGTTATGGGGATTGGGCATGTTTAGATCACACACTGCTCGTGCAGTTTGAAAAAAGTATTTGTCAAAAAAAGTATTTGCTACTATCTATCTCTCGCGCTCACTCTCTTCTTTTGCCACTATATTTTTACCTGTATTACCTGTGTTTCTGAACTAAATTTAACTATCCATAATTTTAAATCTAAGAGCGTCGAATAAACCCATCGGTCATTTTCATTCTAGATACAAAACCTATTTTTAGCAGTGTCAAGGTTTTCTTGTTCAGAATGTCTTGCAAAATTGACAAATGAAGATCAAAGATCAAACTCCGTGTTTGGTGTACTCTGATCTCGATCTGCACCGGCCGCAATGGCAACAGCAGTAATGACAGACGCTCTAAGGGTTAATGGCTGGTTTGGAAGTCTTTCAGTAAGAAAATATTTTCACATTGAAAGGATCATAAAGCATTGATTTAAAAGGAGATACAACGTGTTTCAAGTTTAGGATTAGGTGTTGTTATTCGTTACCTCAAATTTGATTCGGGTATCATTTTACATACAGCATGACAGTAGAAACATAACATAAATATTATGTCTTAAAGTGTGTGGAAGAAAAAAGAGAAACATTGAACGAATCAGAACCAAGACTTTATTCGGTGTGAAAAACGTCACGGTGCATTACCACTATATAAATACCTTGTTACCGAAACATCCAATCGATTTACTCTATAAGTCCAATTTACCGAACTCGTCTGTTACCGAAACATCTGTCACCCCCAACATTGACCTAGTTACAGTTAGCTGGTCTTAAAAACACGATCGCGAAAGGAAAACAATATTTCTACAATCCATACAATACTAGAACAAAAATATAAGTGGGGTCACAAGTACCACATAGGGCTCTAGGGTCAAAGAGCTTGAAAATGCCTCTTAACCTTTTCCAGCGTAAGACATTTAGAATGGTGGCTTCGAAAATTTGTGACAGATAATTTTTGATCACGTGAGTTATTATTCGAAATGCATTTTTTATTTTTCGAAAGGAAAATGTTGATATGTCTACGATCCGTGTTTTTATCCATCTAACAATGAAAGTGCAATATACAAAAACAAAACAAAAAACAAAAAAAAAAACAAAAAAAATCCCCACAAATAAGTAAAAAAGTTATTATGGACCCCGATCTGGTAATCAAAGTACAGTAGATATAGGTGGATGTTAAAACAAAGCATGGAACCAGTTCAATATGGCTGCCTCCATAGGCACTTTACAAAACCGAATAAAAATATAGTGCCGCCGCTCATGCGGCGCCACAATGATGGGAATCTCTGTGTTTGGCAAAAGAGGCTGTGTGTGACAAAGAAAATATTAGGCTGCAATATTTATCCTGTTTTCACAATGCCTTCAAAAGCCTCCTTTCCTTGGGTCGTAAAAGTTATGTGCGTCTTCTGATAAAGGATTAATTGGTATTGAGCACTCAGCCCTTGTCTTACCAAACTCAAGAAAATTCCTGGAGGTTTGAGTATTGGCACAGCACATTGCTTGTTTGTACTTTACAAAGATATCGGACATTCTGAATCACCCACTATACCTTGATTACATTATACTTTAAACACGGAATATTCGGCTGAAAAACGTTCCCAGGGTATGTTATTTTCTTCGACGACTGACCTATCAGCTTTGACACATTCCTCTCAAAACAGGATAAATATTAATACGCGGTGCGTAAACTGAAAATTCTGTTGCTAAAAAGTAGCAAGCGGAAAAGGGCGATAAGTAATACGTCTGTGTAGAAATCAAGCCCGTTTTCCGCTTCAAGTTTCTTGAAAAATATAATCATTTCAAACGGTAAAAATGTTTACCGCAGATCTTTGTATACTGATTCTAAATAAAGATACTGGGGAAAAAATGTTCCCACCATACTGGGTTTATACCAGGGCTATTTCCCAGGCGCTGTCTTTATGAATTACTGGTGTGTATGTTATATGCTAGCAAACTGTTGCTTAACTGTAGCTGGATGAATAGTACCACTTAACGTTGTTTTGGATAAACGTACGTTTAACTTTCAAATTAGCTGCATCCTTGTCGTCTTGAAAAATAGTCCGGTCCTGTACCCAGAATGCCCACATCAGATAGGTGCATTTGAAAAATGCCACCTACCGGAAGATAATGGCTGAAATATCAGGTCCATGAATTAATTACCCTTAAAGTGACTTTCACATCTGTAGTTGTTTTTGCAGCCAGTGTAGATCAAGATCAGACTTTACAAAACGTGCATTCTGATCTTTGATGTACACTGTCAGCTTGGTTGAGACATTCTGGGGAAAAGTAGGCTAGCCTTCAAATTGCAATTGTTCTTGTCTCATTTCTAAAATGCAAAGACAAGGTTTTTTTTATGTGCTGTAAGGTTTCATGAAGCTTTCCATTGGTTCCCAATTACATTTTGTAGTCTCGGACAAATCAATTCAGCAGGTTGTGATATCACTCGTGTTAAAGTAAGGTTCCATCCTATTGGATTCAACCACCATTTTCTAACAAACCTCTCAATTTGTCGTCATGGTAATGCTCCATGCTGAAGATTTTTCAACAGAAATACAAACTTTTGATTATTTAAACGGTAACTGTTGCAGCAAACAGATTTTTAAGAAAGTGGATTAAGGTAGTCTCTCACACCTAGTTAAAGTAATCATTCCAACCTGAATTGATGCACCGCCAAAATCAATAAAACTATCATTAAACACGGGGGTATTAACCAAGGCCTTTTCGCCCAACTGTCCAGCAAAGTGTTCTTGATTTCATTGAGAATTTTTATCTCTCACGGGTATTCTACTCAGACAACGATTCCAACGGACTGCAAAGGATTGTTACATTCGCTGCAGAATCGTCATCAGCTTGTAAAGTTGTTAATTCAATTGTATGGATTCTTAGTCCTTTCTTGCAAACCTTTAGCAACCATGGAATTGATTCTTTATTAAAAAAGAAGAGAGCTGTTTAAAATATTTGATACGAACTCCCACTTAAACAATCGTAATTTATTTGTAACAAATTCGTAGTACATTCTTGGACTGAATCGTAACTATTCCGGAGGCATTCGAAGATATTCTAAGCTGGCATATGTAATTATATAGCGGTAAAGTTTTTAGAGATACGGTGCAGTTTTAAGAGTTATTGACAAAATGAATTACCCCGCTTTCAATAAACGTCCGTTTTTGCGTGACTTGGCATCTTGGTTATTTGTAAATCCCCCAGCTTTCTTCCGCGTGCGTGCTTTCAACATTCTTAAGAGGCAACCGGAATATTACAGCAAAAGAATATACTATCTAACTTTCATACTAACCCAATGAAACATAACAGAAACACAAGAGAAACATTTGAATGAAACGATGCGAGGAGAAAGTTGTGGCCTGTGCTCTTCAATTATTGCTTACTACTTACTAATACTGAGGCAGAATTTTCCTGACATGAAATCAAATGTTGAAACGATTGCCTAAACATATCTATCAATTTTTAAAATACCCCAATAATCTCAAACTACAAATGGTGTCAAAATGCGAGTAAATTACATTTTGTTACACAACTGAAGCTTTTTCGTGATCCGATAATATTCAACGGTACCACTAGATCGAAGTGCATTACTCGAACCCAATCGGATTAGCTAGTGGGCGAGCACAAAGTGTAGAAAACGAATGGCAAAGTTCTGATCCGTATCGGCTCAGGTAAATTGTGCCTTGATGACACCACTGTTAAGAAATACTCAGAACTTTTAATCAAACTTGCTCCACAAAAGTGTAAGAGATTAACAGGTATAATGTATAACCATCTCTGTAAGAGATAAGGCACATAATTACGAAATTCTCTCTCTCTTTTTACCATGATATTTATGTTGCTTTACACTCCACATGATTAAGTAGGAAAGCAGATATGCTTAATCCATTAATGAGCCTTGCTCTGTGAAAAGGGGGCTTAATGCGTCTGCGAAAATTATCGACCAGGTCAGCCTACGCAGTCCGCGCATGCGCTCAGGCTAACCTGGACCGAAACTTATCGCTATAGGTCAATTTTCAGTATGTCCAAGGACCATTATTGCATAAAATGCAAGTTTCCAAGCCGTTATAAGCATTATTAACGGGGAAAAACCGGGCGTTAACGGGAGAAAACGTGTAGTAATCAGTAAAATCACGCGCCGTTAACGCCCGGCTTTGTACTTTTAATATCCTCGATCAGAGCCTACCTTGTAAACAATGTACGCTGAACGGTTGTCCTTGTTATACATCCCAGACTCCAACCAACTAAGCTGTAGGAACTTGTACCATATTAGATCCTTATTATGGCTTGTCTTTGATGATTTTAGTACACCAAAAACGAAATCTTACCCAGTATCTCAGTATTATCGAGATCTGAGCAAAACATCAATCGTAATGCACTTTACATCCCACCCACTTTCCTAACGTGGTAGGCAATTCCTTCGCTTGATATTTCACTTTGACATATTTTAGTTACAGAAATTTCATATCCAATCATCAATGATCGATTGTATGGTGTTTAACGCCGTTTTCAACAATATTTCAGTTATATCGCGGGGGCCAGTGCACCTATCCATGCTTTCCTAGAGTTTCTTTTACCAGTACTCCGCACTATTTTCTGGCTGCTTTCCCACATAGCCATTGTCGAAACAATGGTCAGCGGTGAGAGAGGAATGAATCCTGTCGAAATGACTATCATCAATTCTCGAAAAGAAATTGGCCGAGCCGGGGATCGAACTAGCGGCGACCTCCTATTCTCAAGTCCTGTACGCTACCGACTGAGCTACGGGGCTCGGCCCACTCATCAAACCTAGTTGTAATAGATCCAAAATATGTGCAAGTTAATCCCACCAAAGTCCGCTTTGCATTAAATATTATTAGAAGTGAATTACTGCGCGAGTCCAAAACAGTGGCACAGGACTATGGCCTTTTAATACGCGTAACAAAAATTTCATTGTCGAATTCCGGTTTTGACCGGTACAAGTCCGGTACATTTCAAGTCCGTTTCTGTAAATTTCTATGGAAATACATTTTGCTTTCGTTGCAAATTCTTGCTAAAATACATTAATTTTATGCAATAATAGCGTTAATGCACGATTTTTCGGACGTTTACATTCACAGAGGCCCTCAAAAAGGTTAAACACCTCGTGCTTCGCACTCGTGCGTTTAACCATTTATCGGGCCTCTGCAAATGTTAACGACCTTAAAAACGTGAATTAACCCCATATTATACCTCATAATTAAGTCGGCTGTTAAAAGAGTGGCTATTATGGATCCATAATTATGTGATGGCTTGATGGATATCATGGATCACGGACATGCATTGAGCTCCCTTTTCACAGTGCACGGCTCACTTGTCGAAACCCATAGTTAGAAGCTAATGGAAACGCAGGAACAATATGAATGAAAAATCTCCAGACAAATCTTAGTGGCCATCTCACAAGAGAGAGAGAGAGAGAGAGAGAGAGAGAGAGAGAGAGTGTCACCACTTTTTTGTTCACTTTTTCACAGAATGTCTGATACTTTCAGCAAAAAAAAAAAAAACGTTTTAGGTAAAGAAGTAAAGAAGTAAAGAAGACAAATTGTATCCTTTTATCATTTTAGCTACATTTAAATTGTTGTCTGCGAATGCTGTCAATTTGGATATGTGTAACATCTTGTCTTTTGTAAAGGATTCGGGTATTTTCTGCCATCATCAGAGTCGAAACAAGAGTCAGCTATGAGAGAAGATTTCAATTATTTGGTGTTAAATGCTGCTTTCAGCCCTTTTGAGTCAAGTTAAGCCAGGACTATACCAGTAGCGGCAAATTGTAAAAAAAAAAACCACACACACACAGCCAAGGTCCCAATTGACTCACCATTCTAACTCCAGGCCCCGTGCTTCTAAAGAAATATTGAGAAACAGTCTCATGCTCAGCACAAACCGTACTCAACGGCTTGAGTTTTGCTCACGGGAGTTTTGAACTCAGACGTTGCTTGTAACGTCGCTTGAGAACGTTCTCAGCTGAGCACAGTACGCACTTAAAACGAGCACAGTACGCACTTAAAACTTCGCGAAGGTAAGCGACCAAACTTCTAAAAATAGCCGATACAGCAGATTCGGCACCAAGAAGATTCGACCCATGGCCTAGGGCCGACCACGTTTTTCGAGAATATCCGGCCCAGAAATTCTGAAATTTCGGCCCCGAAAAGGAGAAGATTCGGCACAGTTACGTTGCCCAAATATGATTATGCATAACTTGTCAAGATTTACGGCACATATAGGTTCGGGAAGTGGCACGTTTGGTGTGAATAACATACATAGTAAATGATTTGAGGTTTTCGTGAAACAAAATAAAAATACATAACAATAGAAGTTAAGCATACTTTAAGTACTTCATGATCATTATTTCTACTATTTTAATTTCTAAATATTTCCAAGACGCCCCTGCACACTTTATACAACGATGCAGTTGTAATTGATTAGGGTTTGCTCCGTGATTGGAGACAGGTGTTGGTGATAAAAGCCAGGTAAAGATGTGATAAACGCCGTCCTGCAGTATCTCTATCCATTTTTTACAATTTAAATAAATTAACCATTCATAGATATCCCTCTTATCGAACTTCCTTGTTACTTACCAAAACCCCTGTCCCCCTTGATATGAACCTTAGTTGCAGTCCTAGTTCACTCAAATATTTCTTTGGGCATTTAAGAGACTTAAAATTGGGAAAGGCTTGAACTGAAGTGTGTTTCAGCATTTCTGATTCTGCCACCGCTCGCATCTTGATAATAAGCAGATGTTATGGCATGCTGACGCATTGTCATTTTTTTTTAAAATAACAAAACTTGGACATTGTCAAAGATCAAATAAAAAAAACCACACACACGCATAGGTACACAATATAGATTATAAATTTAGTTTATATTTCAAACATAATCCTTTTATAAACAGTCAATCCAGACTGGCCTAAATAATTACATGTACGTACATGTACATGTAGTATCATAATATCAGAATGGAAATAGGAAAATATCCGAATTATATAAAATCAAACAGGAAAAGGTACGTAAATGGGTAAAAGTAAGACAGTATCTCGAAATCTTCTCCACTGTTTGCATAGGGCCGAATCGTCCTGCACACAAAAAAGCATGCTCTAATCGGATGGTGTTGATAGCTGATGCTTGTGCGATCCAGCTAGTTTGCTGGATCCTGCAAAAAAAAAAATAAATAAAATAAAATAAAATAAAACGGCAAAAAAAAGTGATTTTTTTTTTTGGAGGGGGAGGGGAGGTTTTGGGGAGGGGGTGAGAATTATGGAAGATTTTAGCAGTTTTAACGAAATCACTGAATACACTCACTAGCTTCGGTGGAACTTTCTCAGATTAGAAACGACCCACCTTAAAATGCATTGATTACAAAAGTAGGCACCAGCCTTAATACTATTAATTACATGACAACCAATCAACTTCCGTTTAAAAATAGAACTCCGTCGAGTTTCCGTTTTGAAAATTCCAACTAAAATTATTACCAGTATTATCTGGAAGAACTGTTTTGTTCTTCCAGCTTCGATTTCGATAGAGAAAACGATAAATCTGTTGGTAAAACATTTAACATCTTTTCTTCGCATACACTGTCCTGCCGTCGTTCTGCCTATAGGCCTATTCAAACTGTCCTCGACACGAATCATAAATTGCACCGGTCGCTATATTCCTTTGAGCAATCCACCTAGAAGGGTTGATACAGGTTGGGGGGGGGGGGCATATTTGTCCTTATCGCAGATGCGCCAGTTTTGAGCAAGCCAATGATAAAACTATGCCGTCTCTATTCTAAACCGATATCGTTCAAATTCTGTACCCTCACGAGTAAAAAACTTCTAAGAGGTTACTTCGGTCTCCGAAACAGCGTGGGTTTTGCCTCCTTTCACACCGAATCTGTCTTCTAAAGAGGCGAAGGTATGTGGCGGCATTCATCATCACGGAATACAAGACAGAGTAAACTCTCTCGAGTCTGGTTCAGACCATACTCAAGAGAGTTTGAGTTTCATGCTCAGTTGAGTACGATCTCAAGCTCAGGATTCTTTATAAGCACAAAATTCTGAGTCGCACTCAGGGCTGAGCAAGAAACCGCTCCTTCAGCATGAGATCGTGCTCAAGAAAGTTTTATAAGCACGGGGCCAGGTCTTATACTACTTTAAAAGACAGGTCATTTTATTTGGTAAGACGTCCTGTCTGTTCAAATCAAATGGCTGGTCTTGTAATTTAGGATTTAAGAAAAAAAGATAGTGTTGTTGAAAAAGGACCGTAAAGCTGGGAATTTTCATCCCAAATGTACAACACAAACAGTTTGCTTATTTTGGTCAGTGTCGCCTTTGTTTGTTTATATTGGAGTTTAACGCCGTTTTAACAGCTTAGGTCATAACACGGCGGTCAGTGCACCTTCACACGTGTTTCCAGGCTTTCTCACACCAGTACTGACACAACTTTCTTTCCAAATCGGCCGGACAAGGTACACAGGGTAGTTGCTTCTAGCGAAGCTTCTGAACAAGTAACACGTTTCTTCGTCCCAGGTCAATCTATTCGTGAAGTTTGCTTTATAATATTATTGTAGATATTCTTTGGAGAATAATACATGTATAACATTTCTTTCGAATGATACTGACAATGGTTTCAAACGAAACTCTTTCACAGAATCTTACCAACAAACTCTTCACTTTTTAAGACAATTTTATGTTCTAATTCAAAATTATGTACATTCTGTAACACATAGGAAGAAACCACCCTGCATTTTTTCTATGATTAAGAATATGGCAAGCCTCTGATACATACTATTTCTATAATTGTCAGAACAAGCACACATTATAAATTGACCACCGAACTATGCTTTTCGGATCTTATAAACAAAACAACAAACTGAAATCGATTTCAGAAGTTTGGATATTCATTTTCTGCTGTAAACAATTCAAGTAAACCTAAAACTATCCTGAAAAGTCTGAATTTCAACCTTAACATTTATAATTCAACAGAAAATTGTAACACTTTGGCCTATGGGCATAGAGATATAACTTTGATATATTAAAAGTTCTGCTGGTTTCGAGAAAGATTATCTTCTAGTTCTTAAAAACTTACGAAAGTTATCGATATGTTTGTGATGTTATTTCATTTTATTAAGTGGTGCTACAAAGTTATAAATTGATAGAAGCAACTTCATAACTGTAGAATATGTACTACTAAATCTCCCATGAGCCATAAGATTTAAGTATAATTATATTTCTGAAAAAAAAAAAAAAAAATGTTATGTTTTCGTTTCATTTCTCATCTCTCATCCCCCACACAAAGCTTTATTGTTACAGTTGTACATTTTTTTTTTCTAAATGCCTTGTTCATAAGGATTTTTGTTGGTGTGTTTGTATATATCGGCATGTACATTTAGTTTTTAAATTGTAAGGCATAATGAGTTTGCCACGGACAATGGACATGGCAATAAAGCTACAAAAAGGAATTAACGAGGCATTTATTTTACCAATAAACTAGGCATGTTTCACATCGGGTTTTCCTCAAGCTGTTGTGTCGATACGACACCTGTAACCAAGAAACGATCAAAACTCAATACAGGATTTTCTGGATTCAGTGATATATGATCTATGGCCGATAGTATTTGTTATTTGTGGATTTAAGGCGTGGAGTAACGGTAATGTCATTGCCACCAGTTAGGCATAAGAAACTAGAAGTAAAAGTTCAGTTTGTTGGAAACAAATTTGGCGTTTTTATTATTTGATTTCTTTGCACCGTTGTATCAGGAATTCGCTTATCTGAATATGATTAGTATGTATGTAGAGAGTGAAATAATATGCTGATTCAAATTGAATGTTCCACGTAAGATTGATACAAATGACATTCAGACATGTCGCTACGAAATTTTGAAAAAGTTTTTTTTTTTTTCTTTTAGAATTAAGTAATAAGTTTGTTTTCGTACAATTTTTCACATTTTTTTTTTTTTTTTTTCACTCAAAACGCATTTATCTTGATTCTACTCGTCTATTTCCCCCTTTATATTTTTCTAAAGTGTCGAGTTATCTACAAAATTAAGTACCTTTCATTCGGTAAACATACATTGAAAACTGTCCACTGTTTTAAAAAAAATGTTATTACCGATGGATGTATTTCGCTGCTCATGTTTTCATGTCAGAAACTCGGAATAATGTGCCGTCTGTTAGCTTACAGAATTTTAGGCATGTCAGAAATTCAGAGTAACGTGTCATCTGTTTGCTTCCAAAACATCTTAACTACAATTAGTTTCAAGCTGTGGTTGCGATGTTTTAGAAATAAAACAAAATTGAAAACTGTCCAATACCTTAAGAATAAGATTTTTTATTACTGATGGATGTATTTTGTTGCCAGTGCTATCATGTACATGTCAGGTTTAGTTGTAATATTGTTTAAATCTAGTTTTGTCTATTTTATGATGTCATGCATTCTTAAATACTATGTTCACTGTTGCATCAACTATACTTGTATGCCACGTGGGTCTATGACCTTTTGGAAAAATGGAATAAAACTTGAAACTTGATAAACTTGATATCATAATTGAGTAATGCTATGTGAAAAAGGAGTTTGATGCATCTGCAAAAAGTGTTGACCAGTGTCATCCCGAACAGTTTCTACAGGCTGACCTGAATAGAATTTTTTTGATATCTGCAAATTTTCTGCATGTTAAAGAACCAGTCTACCTCATGATTCAGTAAGTTGTTATACAAACTGGATTTTACGGAACAATATGTAGAAGATGACTTGCATGGTTTAATGCGTTATAGAGATATATAAAGCCCCTTTTCCCATATAGCCGCTCTTGTGTATTCCTGTGGACTTCTTGCAGCTCTCTTTCTTAAACAGTGTGATACATGCAAATATACTCAGGGTAAAAAGTTTAGCAACAAGTGATATTTTTAGAAAATAAGCTTGGGGTTTACGGGAAAAAAAAGTGAGTGAGTTTGTTGCCTCAGGGACCCGGGCCCGATTTTCACTAGACATGTGGCAAGCCCTGATAAAATTGCAGTCAGATTTGACTTTTTGATACCCTGTGTCGAAAGTTCGGATTAATATCTTCCTTTATTTTGTTTCAACATTTCAACATTTTATAGTTATCATTACTATTTCATCTCCTACCAGTATGATGACGATGAATCTCGAAATACCGAGAAGAAAGAGAGTCCTATTGTCTATGCCATGGATCTGTTTTTGCATTGCAATACTCTGCTTGTATGTAAAACTTAGCACAGTGTTTGAAAATAAAAAAGACATAGTTCGAGTGTCAGCAACAGCTACTCCGGCCTCAAAAAATAACTTCATCGCAATATCAACTCGAACGCCCTTTAATATCTGCAATAATTTAACATTTCCGGGTAATATGGCGTCTGACCGATGGCAAAATATCGGTACAAACGAAATAGCTTTTGTGTATTCAGCATTTCGAGAAATCAATAACATCACAGTCATTGGAATAAGCCTTGAGACCGGACTGTTTGTTTGTCAGTTGTGGTATAAAACACCTGATAGATCATCAATGGTTGCTGTCAGCGTCGAGGCTATTGTCGAAACGATCGACCTTAAGACAGAAATGAGGTAAGGTGCTGCTTAAAATGCCGATTACTTTACTTTGAATAAAAGTTCAAATTTACTCTATCATCGTTTTCTGAAATGCAAATGGCATCTATACCAAATAAATCCTTTGCAGATGCTTAAAGATGTAGTATAAATAGCACTTGCAGACTACCAAGGAGAAAGCTCTAATAAGTGTACTTGTGCTAAAATATCGTTGAAATACTATTATCAATGGCGCTGAATGCATATACCATCATAGTTTGAAACGGGTGAGTAGAAGTGAACGCGATCTTATCTTTTAATCATTTTGTAAGGATGAGCAAGTGGTCCAGTCGCCATGTCACTGCAGTCCGCACAGATTTGTTGGAAATACGCTATTTATATTTCGAGGGTCACCTACAAGTGTTAAAGACGATATAGCCTTGTTTCGAATGCTGCTATGAACCCTTTTTGTTTTAGCTCAACCGTTTATGGAATTTCAAAATTACTATACGGTAACGTTCCGTAAGTTGGCATCGCATTTCGCTTCGCGGTAAGCAGAGTTTTTCCGTCACAACATACATCAGTGCTCCTAGCGGCTTGTCTGGCCTCTATTTTCAGTGTTGATACCTTGGCTCAGACATTTCTCTTCCTACATATAATTCCACCTTAATTTCCAAATAGCAAGTTTTGAATTGGGGAAAAAAAAAAAAATCTTCCAGAAGTAAAAACGATGTAGCAAGCGTCTGCGTGCTTAACACCATTAACCGGTCTTAAATCCTTCATTACACGTAGTTTTGCTACTAAACAGACCATCTGCTAGATCATGTGGCAATATTTTATTTTCAAATCACGTGTCTTTAAATCGGCACCAACAGTATCAACTTACAATGATTTTTTGATAAATCCCATAAGTCACATGATTGAAGTTCGAAATGGCTGCGGGATAGATGAAAAAATAAATATAGATATATATTGTAATATATTCTATACTCGGTTAAAATTTTGTCGTTTGTCCTAATCGGACCATAGTTACCGCAAACCAACGATGAGCAAAATTACATTTACACTATTACAAGTACAGATTATTGATATCTCACGAGACAGATGGTCGAGTCAGATATAAAAATTGTTCCACGCAGGTCTAAGCAAATACAACTCTCGGAAAAGGTACTGCAATGTATCGTTCCGTATGAAAATACTGTACTTTTACTTTAGTTACAGATACAGATCAACCATGTTCAAGTGTACCGTGCCAAGGGAAAAGAGAGACGGAACTTTAGTAGGCGTGTCAGTGTCGGAGGCACCTTGTCATCAGCCAACCAACGTGTTGCCTGTCATTCGCATAGAATATGCTAACGTAAGCAACAAGTATGTTCGCAACAGTTTTTTGGACGTAAGCAAAAAGTACACTGTTTGCGTTTCGCCGTTACATAATAACTACTCCCGAGCACATGAACTTATTGAATGGATAGAGTTAAACAGAATATTAGGAGCCGATAAGTTCATATTTTACAAATTATCTTGCACACCCATCATTTCACAAATATTACAATCATATGTTAAAGGTGGGATAGTATCAGTTTTAGATTGGGAGTTACCAAAAAAGATCACTGACGAACAAAAATACATAAAGTATTTTGGACAGCTATCAGCATTAAACGATTGTTTATTTCGCAATAAAGGACACTCTGAATTTGTTGTTAACATGGATTTAGATGAATTTATTATACCAAGGCAGAAAGATGTTATGACATGGGATCAGATGCTTCGACAATGGCCTAAACACGATGTTTATCTTTTTTTGCATGTATATTTTACTCCCAAACGGATTGATTCGCGGACAAGATATGTATACGATTGGTACAAAAGCGCCAGAGAATTACATTTGGCTACGTTGCTAAGACTTACACGCGATTCGAGGATATGGACAGTTTCACGCAGGACAAAGTATTTTGCACGAACCCAGACGACGAGCATACTAGGTATACATAAGGTGTTAAGAACGTCTGGCAAAAAGCTTGTCGTCCGACAAAGTTCAGCACTATTACATCACTACAGGGTTGCGTATAAGGATGTCACTCAAGGACCCTTTGATGACACCGTTCTGAAAAAATATAAGGACAGCTTAATAAAGAATGTTTCAGAGAAGTGGAAGACTTTAATGGCTTACCAGACATCAAAGTTTCGGACCAGTCCATTTTCGGAGCATCTGCAGGCGACTGACAAAATGTGGAAAAACGATCAGACTCTAAGTTAAAAAAAAAAAGTTATATCGCAGCGGCCAGTGCACCTATCCATGCTTTCCTGAGGTTTCTGTTACCAGTAATACGCACAATATTCTTTCCAAGCCACTGGCTGCTTTTCCACATAACCATCGCGAAACAATTGTCAGCGGTGAGAGAGGAATGACTCCTGTCGCAATGACTATCATCAAACCTCGGAAATAAATTGGTCGAGCCGGGAATCGAACCAGCGACCCCCTGTTCTCAAGTTCTGTACGGTACCGACTGACTCGGCATCTCAGTCTTATAAATTATTAAGCATTCAAGCACCTTTCACAACTACAGTTGTCCAAGTGGTCAGTGTGGATCAAGATCAAACTGCGTTAAATCTGCACTCTGATCTTTGATCTATACTTGCCACTTTGCTGAGATATTTAGGACAAAGAGAACCTTGCAATTGCAATTATTTTAGTCTTATTTCAAAAATGCATATGTGCGTAGGGTTATTTGGCGCTGTAAGGGTTAACGAAGCTTTTACAATTTTCCTAACTTTCGATCAGTCATTTTAGCATGTTACAAAATACTCATCCTAAATAAGTACCAATAGCCACAACTTTTGCAACAAAACCCTCAATTCGTCGTTATGGTTAGGCGGCATGCCGAAAAATTTCAAAAGAAACACAAGTTTAATATCATTTTTTTTTTTTGCTAAACAGTCACTTTTGTAGCAAATCAATATAAAATAAGAAGAAAGCAGGATTTAGGCAATCTCATACCTAGTAAACATCTAAAAGAGGAGAAAGTGACTTAGAGACCATTTGTGCCAAACGATGGCTAATCTTGGAATTCAGGGCCCGGTTTCACGAAAAAACTTAAGTCTCTTATTTTACTCAAATCCAGTAATGGTCTCCTGTTCTCGCTTAAGTTGAGTTTGTTACTTGGGATGCACTTCATTAAATGACCGTGGTGACGTTCTCAAATCCTGACTTGAAACAACGTTTCAGACTCAACTTACCAAAATAAACGGACTTTACTCACTTAACAGACCTAATTACATTATTCTAAGTGGAGTCTGAAACGCTGTGTCAACTTAGCATTTGAGAATATTACTTAAGTCTGTTAGTGTTAGCGAAATGAGTTTCAAATAACAAATCAAGTTGGAAAATATTTCTGTTTGCGGACTTGAGTAAAATGAGAGACGTAAAGTTTTTTTTTTTATGAAGCCGGGCCAAGAATTTAAATTGAACTTACTTTTTTTTTTTACATGAAACCGGGCCAAGAATTCAAATTGAACGAAGAATTGCACCTGTATCTCTTACCTATCTACATATATATGCAATCTCTAATATTTAACAAAAAGTAGTCATACAATAATTTGGGTCATTTCAAAGCTTTTGCTTTAACTCGACGTCACACTGATCCAAAATCAACCCAATATATCAATACCGATATGAAATCTTCAATTTCGTGCAAAATACACACCAAGCACTGATCAGCAGCCACTTAACAGCAGTGCTGTGTCTATAAAAGTTTATGTGACTGCTCGTATGCCGACTTGAAAAACCCTCTCAAATATCCTGAGGATTTTAGGATCAGAGCCGAATTTATACATCTGTTTTATGTGCCAATTGTTGTCAATTCAGGGACAGTGTTACGGCCTTTTCTGCCACAGTCTATTTAATTGTTTCTGGGTAACATACGCTTCCCATTTGTAAGAAATTAATCAGTGTGCCATTTTCAATCAAATCATGTCTAAACTTCTTGTCATAATAGACAAACACGCTGACAAAGCAGACAAAGGGGGGTTTTCCTGTACTGCCAGCAATAGTGGCACCCATTGTGCTGGCGAACACAAAATATCTCGGCGTGCATAAGTCTATTTAATACATGCTCTGTGTAAAGGGGGCTTAATGCATTTGCGAAAAGTACCGACCCACGTCAGCCTGCGCAGTCTGCGCAGGCTGACCTGGGTCGAAACTTTTCGCCATTGATCAATTTTCTGTATGTCCAAGGACCAGTCTACCTCATGATTAAGTTGGTTGTTAAAAGAAGTGGCTATTCCGGATCTATAATTATGTGATGGCTTGACTGGTATCATGCATCACGGAGATCATTTGTGACATATTTTCTGTTACTGCCCACGCTTCTGACATCACTCAAATAAACGCCCTCGCCTGTGCAAAACGGTAGGATGTCTTCTGATTTTTGTAGCAGTAGTGATAGTTTTGTGAACAATAGATTGACACATACAACGCCGTCTGTTTTATTTACTTGTTGACAATTTCTGTATAAATTCTCTTTGTCCCATGAAGCTTTACGAACTTTTTCTTAACTCTTTACCAACGAAAAAAAAAAGTCCAAATTGAAAATTGCAGTGCCAAATGTCGCTAAAATGCTGGAGATTGTTTTTGAAAGGATGGAAAATATTTTGGGGAAAGGAGAAACTAATGCTGGTTACCATCACTTTCTCCTTTTTCCTCATTTTTTTAAAGCCCCTTTCCACACGGTCGTTCTGTTGCACAGTATTAAGGCATTAATTACTTAGTTAATAAGTGGATATACATGAATATAATATTACGTACAGCACTTAGTTTCGTTGATTCATGTTTATGCCGACAGCATTTCAGTCATATTGCGACAGCAGATCATTTATTTCGGCCTTTCTTGGGTTTCACTAGCACCAGGTTGAGGCTCTACAATGCTTTCCAAAGGACATTTCTTGTCTTGCACTACTAGTATTTTTCAACTACAAATTCAAGGATTCGAACAGAACCATTGAGGTTCCCACGTCAAGCAGAATCGTAATCGGCTTGTAAAGTTTTTAACTGAATCGTGTGAAGTAGTTGCACGATTTCGCAATCCTTTAGCAATCGGGTTTTCATGGGAAAAAAATGAGCTCCCACAAACTCCAACTTAAAGAATAGTAATCGTTCTGTAACAAATTCGAAGTATATTCTTGCGCATCGTAACTGAATCGTAATCTGTTTAGAGACATTCGAAGATATTCCAACTTCACTCAGGGACTCGTGAATTCAATCCCACGAATAATACATGTCAAAAAAGGTACGAGGCAAATAAGAACTATCTAGGCATCACGCCAGTAACTTTTGACTAATTGAAAATAGATTAAACATTACTGTCATCGCCTGGCTGCTGCTGATTCCCTGACGAAGCGGTAGCTTAGCAGTTTTGTCCATCAAATATATGACAACTGTCCTCTACAAAAAAAAAAAGCGCAGAAAATGATACCATGAGCACTGAACGTTTTTGCTAGTCCTGTCCAAACACACCTGTCCTCGGAAAATTGCTCCTTGACATAACCCATACTGGTGATAAACAATACGTCTTTACCAGGTCAGAACCAGAAAATAGTCCTTAAAAATGCAAACAAGAGGGCCAACATGGTCCTGTATTGCTCCACTTATTAATGAGTACAACCCATACATAACAAACATTACAATTCTAGGCCAAATAGTTTCAACCAAAAAGACTTGCCAAAGCCTGTGTGAAAGCTGTGACCCCAGGGCTAGAGCCATAATTACTTGAATCCTGCTAGAGGTCCACATGATATAGCCACAAGCCAAAAATAATACTGGTCAAGACTGTATGACTATAAACAAGCAGATTTTCAAAGTTTCCTCAATACAAAGTCCCTGTAAAACATGAGACCCCGGTGGTGGGGCTAATTCAAATCCAAAGGCTTAATTTGGACCACGTGATCCAAATTTGGTAGCCTTAGGATTTGTGGTAAGGAGCAAGATTTTTTTGAGACTTTACTCTATAAACACATGTTAAATTTATGACCCATGGGGAGGGATTAATTTCAACACCAGGGCCTTAATTTGAACAATTTTGGAAGAGGCCTGTTTCATGATAACACTCAAAAATATTACAGATGTATCTCAAAGGCAGGACCAAGATCTTTAAATTGATAAAATAAGCTTAATATTTGTGACTTCTGGGGCTGGGCCATTTTTGTTCCCAGGGATATAATTTGAACACTCTTAGTAGAGGTCTATTAGGTAAATATACATGCAAAATTTGGTAGCCTTAGGTCTTCAGGTTAGGAACGAGAAGAATTGTAAAATTTTCACTACAGAAGACCATGTAAGACTTGTGACTGGGGTCAATTTTGACCCCAGGGCTACAATTTGACTTTCCTTGTAGAGGCCCACTAAATAAGGCTACACGCAAATTTGGTAGCCCTAGGCTTTATGGTTAGGAACTAGGACATTTTCTAAAGTCTTCAATATAAGCCGATGTAAAAGATGTAACCCCTGGGGAACGGCTGATTTTGACCCCAGGGAAATAATTTGTGGTACCCCAGTAAAAGTCTATTTGATAGCCCTAGGCGTTATGGTACAGAACTAGAAGACTTTTAAATTCTTTACTGTATAAGCCCACATAAAACTTATGACCCCTGGGACGGCGCCAATTTAACACAAGGGCTATAATATGAAGAAAATTGGTAAAAGTCCATTAGATGAAGCTAAATACTAAATTTGGTAGCCCTTGACCTAACAGTTTGGAACCAGAAGATTTTTAAAGTTTTTACTATATAGGCCCATATGACCATGTAACTTGTGACCCTTGGTTTTTGACCCCAGGGCTATAATATTCAGAAAATTGGTAGAAGTTTGTTAGATGAAGCTACATGCCAAATGTGGTAGCTCTAGGCCGTATGGTTTTGGATGAGAAGAATTTCAAAGATGTTCAATATCTTTCTTTTTTTCCATTTTTTATCAGTTGTCTTGCTGTGGCAACCAGTGTTTAAAGGAAACACATTTCTTTAAGAAATTCTGAAGGGGACCAAGGCAGGATCATTTCTGTGAGGTTTGGTCAAAATTGAATGGGTAGTTTCAGAGAAAGTGATTGAAATAAAAGTTAACGCACGCACGCAGCGTGGATGGGCGGACGTACGCACGACGAACATAGAACTGTGACAAGCTCTTTAGCCTTCGGCCAGTGGAGCTAAAATGCATTCACCCTCTGGAGAAATAACCAAGTCAACTTAAGAAACACATTTTAGATATGTGCTCACATCTTTCATAATAAAACAGTGTGGCAGAAGTGCTTGATATCAAATTTTCAAGTGGGACTACTTTTGAGTACTACAACCAGGAAGCATTCCGGTCTGGTGTCACACCATCTACGAGTTCACGATAGCATACGACCTGGCTGCTAGTCTTACGAATCAATCACGATTCAGCTACAATTTTTGGCAAAGTTTGTATCTAAGAAGTTATCCTCTGAATTCAGGTCATAAGCTGCTGTCGATTGTTCAATATATCAGGCAACCTGCAGGCGATATCAAGGGGACAGATGACACATGCAAGGAAGCCCCCTCAATGTTCATGTCCCGCCATCTACATATAAACCAGCTTACTAAGAAGAGAAACATATAGCAAACGAAGGAGCACATTTACTGGCTGTCGATGTTTGTGTTGATGAACTAGCAACATTTTCTTTGCGGTAGAGTAAGAAGGCCAGAGTCTTCACCAACGTATCTAAATATGATAAAGCGACGGAAGATGTAGCGCATGAGATTGCCAAGGAGTAGGTAGCACTGATATCTTCACAAAGGTTCAACTTGCGTACATCTTTATACTTATTAACGCTTTTGCTTTATGTTTGTAGGTAAAACGTGATATTTCAACTCGTCTATTGACATCTTAACGGTAGGGAATTGAAAAACGATCTGATCGGCCATTTGTTCAGCAGTAAAAAATCAACGAGATCCCTACCGATTACAGAAACGCGTTCTTACTTAAATTTGAAGTAACCCGTGTATTAGTTTCACGATTCTGACATCTAGGCGACTTAACAGCAATTACATCTAGGCCTACTTTGCGTTTGAGACAGTTGAGATCGTGTTCCTGCGAGAACAAATGTCGTTGCCTATCCCATAGTAGGTGTTGATATTTTTCGGCGTAGCTGAATGCACTGGCTTTTGACCTACCTCTTGTTATTGATAGAGAATGGATAGATGGTAATTTGCGATTGGTAAAAAATGTGCATATGTTTATTGGGCGGGCCCCTGCTGGAATATTTGCTCACACATTTATGAAACCAACAATAACAAGCGTTCTACTGCTACTCGATACTCGGAGACCTTTATTCATACCATAGCATAACAATGTAGAATGGAATGATTGTCTGTGTGTGTGTGTGTGTGTGTGTGTGTGCGCGCCAATAGAATGAAATTTACAGTGAAATTTACAGTGGAATTTGCTTCAGGGAATAAGAAATGGTTTGATAAACCGTGATAAAAAGCTATGGAAAATTAGTTGAAAGCATTGTTAAACTTTAAAACATCTTTTTAGGATGAAAAGATAAAATAATTTTGAAAAAAAAAAAAAAAAAAAAAGAGTTATAATATAAAGATTTAAAATTGTGTTTTACAAAATGTAATAAGCATGATGACTTCTTTGAATATGCCATGGGGCTTCGTCAAAGCGAAAGTATGTCACCAATGATTTTCTCTTTATGTATTGAAGATTTAGAATGCAAGTTCAGCCACTGAAATTGATGATGCAATAATAACACTATATTTATTAACAGATGACATGGTGGTTCTAGCAAAGAGCCCAGAGGAATTACAGAAACATTTAAAATTACTATATGAGTGCTGTCAATCCTGAAATTAAAAGATGTAAGTTTCAATATCAATGAACAGTATACAGCTTTTAAAGGACTAAAAGCCACGAATACATAACTGAGTTTTTGTGGAAAGTATTATTTTGTCCTTAAATTACATTGCCAGTAATTCGATGCATTTGCTTGTTCAGTCTTGAGCTATTCAGCAGAAGTATAGGGATTCTAAAATTGTATAAGTATTGAAAAATATTCATATCAAATTCAGTAATCAAATCTCAAATGTAAGAAGAAAAAATAGCAATACATGGATATATGGGGAACTAGGCAAATATTCCTTATAAATTGTATATCATACAAAAATGATAAATTACCGGTCAACACTGTTAAAAACAGAAAATAATATTGTATTACATGATTACAGCAGGCCTTATCTGATTATGAAAATTGATAAAATTGGGAATATCATTTTAAAAATATCCTTTTTCAAAATGGTTTTGTTTATGCTCGGAAAACTTTAATACATCTAAATGTAGCAAGACACCAAATCACCCCAATATTTTCATAGCATGCGACTCGAATGAAAGAACTTTAGAACTGACAATTTTCTTCTGTCAGATAATTTCATCATCCCAGACAAGTTCAAAACCAATGAAATCATGAATTTCCCGTTACAAAGGGTATCCAGAGATGGCAAATCAACATACATGGATTCACTCTACTCGATATATATAGAAGTAATGAACCATTTATCTTGAATGGTCGTCTTAGTAGAGACAAACCTATCGGAGAACTTATCTTTAGAAATAAATCTTTGAAGACCATGACTTCTCATCTGTAGATTGTCTCAAACTTGTGGAAAATTTCTTTGTAAAAGAAACTGATCCATTATTTTCAGATGGCCATGCCCTTCTTGAGTGGCCAATGAGAGTCCATATTAAAAGTAAATCACACACACACACACACACACACACGGATGCGCACACACACACACACAAGAAAGAAAACCCGAAATATTGACTATGCTCATCAGTGGGATGAAAAACAAGAGAGCCATATGGCCTAAAGCGCTTACTTCAGTAAAGTCATCTAGGGTGGATAAAGCTGAAGAGATCCTGGTTGTAATTATGTAAAACACATGAGTGTTCGTGACCTATTTTTGACCTCCTAGACCTATTTTTTAACTTGTCAGAGATATCATCAAGACAAATATTCTGATGATATTTTGTGAGTATCGAACAGACTAAGATTTGTCCCAGTGACCTACTTTTTGACCCGACTTGACCCAAATTTGAACTTGTCTGATATATCATCAAGACAAACATATTAAAGCCCCAGTAAATTCCAAAAATATAGATTTTTGTATGCTTGAAAAAAGACACGAATCTGTTAGATTTACTCTTAGTTTGTCACCAAGGGGATAGGGGCGTTCATTGCAGAATCGGTTCATGTCACAGAACCATACAAAAACACCTAATTTTTTTATCAGTTCTCCCGAGTGACGTTGCCACGCACTATTCGGAATCCTTCTGGTGTCCTATTTTTAGACACCACATGACCGACATATAATGATGACGTATTACACAGACCATGTGCTTTCTGTCCTTACAAAACGTTGCGAAACTTCGGTAAGTCTTTTATTTTCGTTAAATTACATGTACCTGAGCTCATCGTATCTAAGTTATTTGTATGCATTTGATTGGTAAATCGGAGTTGTGTTATCTTTACTTCGATCATGAAAATATAGATGTATGCCTATTTCTTCTTGTCAAGAGTCGTCCTAACATCGTATGACATCTCGGCCGATAACACTTTCGGCCTATTACAATTTCGACCAATAAGAGATTCGGCGCATACAATATTGAATGTCAACACAGGGTATAAAAGTTTGTAATATGAGCCATGGAGAATAAGTCAAACAAAATGTGGACGTTTTATAACGAAGATCAGACTTTACATTATGTGCGATCTGATCTTGATCTTCGTAGGTAATGAAAAAGTTAAGAACTTTGTGTGGTTTTGTTTGGGTCTGTAATTACTGACGAATTTTGATCCTAGTTAAGCATCAGTTGGTCGACGTTTTATATCGAAGGTCAGACCTCTTACTTGCAATCTGATCTCGATCTATGCTGTCAACAAAGGATATTTCTCAACTCTCAAGAGTTTGGTAAAACACATTGCTTATAGATATTTTACTGCTAGTTTTTGAAGACAGAGTTAATGTTACTTCATCAATCAAGTCATTGCATGCAGATGAACCATACTTTTCAAAATTATGGATACATATTCCAAAGCTGATAAATACATGTATTTCAAGTTGTTGGAGTGCAAGATAATTGAAGACAATAGTAGTAGTTTACTAGTACTCAAGTAATCTACCAAATTGTGATTTAGAAAAACATTTTTTATGTCATTTTTCACTGATCTCTTTTCTTTCCAATCTAAAAACAGTGTATCTTTTCAGGGTGTGATACAGAGAGACCAAGATGTTTGTTAACCGACAAATAGATATCCCAGTCTGGTGTTATATCTCCGCTGTACTACGTTTTCTTTTTTTTTTCACAGATTTCGGCAGTCCATGTCAACAGGTATTTGAATGATATTTAGATCTGCATCTATTACACATTAATGTTAGAACTTTGAAGTCTGTTATATTTCAAGCTTAGAAAGGATCAGCTGCCGAAAGGATAATTGATCAAATACAACTTTTTACACCCTTGCCATAATTTTTTTAAAAGGAGCAATTGTTTGCTACAAGCAACTGCTTCTTTCTCACATTTTTTTTTTTTTGGTCAATATTTCCCAATATTTTGTCGGTTGTTTAACACCATTTTCAACATTACTTCAGTTTTATCACGGCAGCCAGTGCACCCGTCCATCCTTATCAAGAGTTTCTGTTTCCAGTACTTTGTATAGTGTCCCCACTGGCTGCTTTTCCATGTAACCATTGTCAATACAATGATTAGCAGTGAGAGAGCAATTAATCCTGTTGCAATGACTATCATCAATCCTGGGAAAGAAATCGGCTGAGCAAGGGATTTGAAGCAGCAATCCCCTAGTCTCAAGTCCTGTATGCAACTAGCTGCAACACTAGGGCTCTGCGGTAGTAGTTCGTAAGAGTAATGTACTCTTGAGAGAGAAAAAGGCGTGCCTTGGGGCTAAAACAAATTAAAGTCCAACTTTCAGTAAGCAAGCACAAAAGGTGCACTCAAAATCTGCTTTGTATTAAACCAGCATCAAAGAGACTCTTTAATTGTGTGTGTGCGTGTGAGTTTGGCCTTGAAAAAGAAGGCGTTTGAAACATAATGAAAAGAGGTGAAAACCAACATTTTCTGTTTCCAAAAGTGATTTTACCTTTTAAGAAAAGTTCCATCATTTGAGCTACATTCCATTTGTTGTCTACAAATGCTTTCAATTTGGACAAGTTAGAAATTGTATCATCTTGAAAAGAATTAGTATTAAGGTGGCCACCAGGGCAGCGTTTACTGTATAAAGAAATGAGCATATCTTGTAAAATAGTTCTAGAGATACAATCCGAGACTAGCAGATGAAAAATACATGCGTTTTTCAATCTTAATTTACTTGAATGATTGAATGGTGTTTAATGCGGCATTCAACATTATATCAGTCATTTCATTGCGTCAGCTTGCTTGTTCATGTTTATCCTGGGTTTTACTAGTACAAGGCTATGGCTTTGTAGTGTCATGCACAATGACACTCTCATGAAAAACCCATTGCTTCCAGTGAGGCTCAAAGCTGGGGCCTTCAGGTTATGAGTGCTACACGTTACCACTGAGCCAGGCAGACCTAATATATATTTGTATTTCAGACTCAAAATGTGAATGCAGTCTCAATGGCTGTGTAAGATACAAGACAAGACAATCTTTATTGACATAAGCTGATACAGCTTCTAGTCATACATACATATATACATACTATACATATACACATAACCGTTATCAAAGGTTGAAGACATTTTCTCTGGTAGAAAGCCGACATGTTTATGGCTTTGAACCTTGTCTCAATCTTAATGAAAATCAGAACATTTAATTGATAACTCTTTACCAGACGACAAAATTTAAACTGATCCAAAATGGAAATAGTTGTATACTACAAGTTTCTAAAATAAAAATTTTGTCTTTCAAAGGGTAAAACCACTGTTTGAAAAGGAGAAAACGCTGGTCTCCAGAAAATCCAGTATAACAGCGTTTTCTTCCTTTCAACAATGACCTCCCGAGTTTTCCGTCTTAGGATCATTGAAGATCGGTATTACTTGGTAATGACTTATAGTTGAGACAACTATACTGTAAAATAAAAATAGAAAAGAAAAGAAAGCCAAGTTCACAAGCAAAAAATGACACATTAATAGTTACTCATGGAATTAATTGCGTTATTTCTGACTTCGAGGGCAGATTTTATGTATTTTCCCAAATTAAGCAGAGTTTTTTACTGTTTGACTGAAGAAGAATGAATGTTTGCATGCTAGGTTTTGAGTAAAAATATTTCTTTAGATAGATTCGTCTCAGGTGATCATATTTTTTTGCATTTAAGAATGAAATGGTATTCATCTTCAATGTCAATATCTTTACATATATCACAATGGCGTTGACTTCTTTCAATTCTATTAGGCCCATATCTGCCTGTTTCGATTCTGAAAGAATGGGATATTAATCTAATTTTTGAAATATAAATTCTATATTGACGAGGCAGAATTTCTAAGTACTTTTCGATGGAATGTTCATGTTTGAAAGTTACATATGTTGTAAGGACGTTCGACTTGGATACATTTTCGAACCAATTCTGTTTAAAAATGTCAACTAGTCTTTGTTTAAAAGTTAAATGAAATGTTTTCAAATTTATTTGATAAGGATTAACCCATACATTTCCAAAACCGTTTTCGAATAGAAGATGTTTGATCTTATTACACCAATTATCATATCCTTTTTTGCTGTCCTCTACCTGAGTAGCATACAGTGTTTGGATGAGAATATTTTTTGAATTCAAAACCTTAATCCAGAATTTAATCATTCGTGAATGTCGACTTATGTAAAGTGGATAGCGCCCAAGTTATCCATAGACAGCATTGTTACATGTATGATACAGGGACATAGTTGTTAAATGGCCTCTTTAGGATTCCATTTAACTCTTACCAAACAACAAAATTTTGGACTAGTCCAAAATCAAAGTATTTGCAGCCGAAAATTTAACTGTGGCTCAAATGATGGAATTTGTATTTAATAGGGTAGAAAACATAGTGTGGAATCAAGAAAATGCTGGTTACCTGCATTTTCTCCTTTCTCTTAATGTTTTTATAAGGCCTGGAGATGCATTAAGTCCCATTTGCCCGAGCATGGCCAACACATACTTTGCATTATTTAAAAAGAAATTTATGTTCTTGTCATTTCAGTGTGTCTCATTTTGGACAGAGCTGGCCCAGTAAAGCCAAGCAGCACCGACAGGATGCACTGTTTGTGACTCAGAAGATACATACCATCTCAGATGTTTTTCAGTGCCTTTTCCTCCAGTGTTTGGTTGCATTAAATTTGGAAATTATAGGACCGTTTGGTTACGAATTCATAAAAAAAAATCACACTGCACGCACTGTACTATCAAATCATTTGTATGCACCGCCTTGTATAAAGTTGAAAGTAAAAACTAAGTAAAACTATAGGAAATGTCAATCATCTAAGACTACATCTTTGGCCAGATATTCACGAGGTTTAGTTTAAGTATTTGTCTTCATAATATTTAACCCATTACGACAGGATTCTAACTTTTAAAGACCCTGGACCAAGAAGACTTTTTGAAAAAATTTAAGAAAAGGGAGAAAATGCTAATAACCAGCATTTTCTCTTTTTTTTCCACATTGTTTTCTACTCTTTCAAAGACAAATGTCAACACGTGGGTCACACTTGATTTGTCCCCTGCAAATGCTTTGAATTTGGAAAAGTCTAAAATTTCGTTGTTTGATAAAGAGCTAAGATAATTTTAACCATAACCACTATGTCACAACGAAAAATCCTGTGAGCATGTTTGTTTCCTAAGTACTAGTTTTAATTTTGGTCACCTGTGGTAAAACAAATGGGTCACACAAGATGGATTACAATCACTCTTGTTATTCTTGTAGCACTGAATTAGAATTATCTTAGATGATATTGAATGTTATTATGCAGTAGGTCCAAGTATTAGTCGCTGGCAGAAAAATAAATTTTGTAACCAGGTAAAAGTCAATAGAGTAACTTGGCAGCTTTTTACCTGGGTCTAAAATTCATTTTTCTAACACATGGACCGAGGGTACAGTCTAACAGATTGTCTACTGAACAATAATTTCCATACTTTTAAATAGTATGATTTAAATTTAAATGTATTTTAACACCTGCATTGTCAATGTTTGTCAACCATTGGGCCTTTAACTTTTTCTAATAATAACATGGTTATGTTGACACCATGGACAATTTCCATAAAATAAATATTTATTGCTTTTTGAGTGCTGGAATAGATAATGGGTATGAGACGACTGATTTTTTTCTATTGAAACGTATGAGCTATGCTCTGTAAAAAGAAGGTTTAATACATCTACGAAAAATATTGACAAAGGTCAGCCTGTGCCAAAAATTTCCGTTATTGGACAAATTTCTGTATGTAATGGGACCATTCCACCTCATGATTCAGTTGGTTGTTAGAAAAAAATGAACTCTGTGGATCCATGATCATGTTATGACTTGATAGGTATCATGCATCACAGAGTTGCATTAAGCCCCCTTTTGCCATAGCCTGGTTCATATATGAATATTCACAGGTATTTCCTTATGAACAGGACCAAGCCCAGCTAGCTCAGTTAAGGACTTGAGAACAGGGGATCAGTGGTTTGATTCCTGGCTTGGCCAATTTCTTAGGATTAATGATATTCATTGTGACATGTGGGGAAAGCAGCCAGTGGCTTGGAAAGATTATTGTGTGAAGTACTTTATAAAAGGTTTTTGTTGGTTTAACCCTTTACTAAACAATCTTGAGTTTTCACGAGATGAAGACTTTTTAAAACATTGTTGAAATTCTCTGGTTAGCAGCATTTTTTTGATTTTCCTATAATGTTTTCTACCCTTTCAAAAACAATTTTCAATACTTGAGTCCCATTTATCATCTGCAAATACTGTCAAGTCTAATTTTTTCTTTTTTTTTTGTAAAGAGTTAAAAACCTTGTGCAGAAATTGGTTAACCATTTACCAGATGACAGATTTTGGACAAGTCCAAATTGGAAGTGTTTATAGACAACTAATTCAGTGTGGCGTAAAGGATTAGATTTGTCTTTAAATTGGAAGAGATCATTGAGGGAAGAGAAAAAAATGCTGGTTACCAACATTTTCTCCTTCTCCCACGAAGTTTCTGAAGCTATGTCCCTCGGGGTCATTAAAATACGGGATTGTTTGCTATAGGACCATTGCATACATGATTTAAAAGCTTGAAAATGTGTAGATAGTGGAAACAATTGCAGTTTGCTCAAATATACTTTTTATTTGTCTCGAATTGTAAGATGTGTTTTTCTTTTTAAATTCATAAACATGAATTAAAACTGTAACCCTTTACCAAACGACAAAATTTTATGCTAGTCCAAATTGAAAGAATTTGCAGATGACAAAATAAATGTGAATCCGAAATTAAGATTCGTTTTGGGAAGGGTAGATAACATTCTGGGAAAAGGAGAAAATGCTGGTTACCACACTGTTTTCTACTCTTTTAGAGAAACATTTATTGTGTTGGGTTAGATGTACTTTTTCATCTGCAAATAGTTTCAATTTAGACAAGACTAAAATGTTCTTCTCTTATAAAGATTTGGTGTTTATTTGTTGGAGCATTTTGCACCACTTTGAACATTATTTCAAATTTTCATTCATGTCAATGTGACAACTCTTACTGTTTTTCTGTATTTTACCAGCCCAGAACTGGGGCTCTGCAATGTCTTGCCTAAGGACATTCCTTAACGACTACCTAATCTACACAAGAAGTGAAAGTTGATTTGTACGTTAAAATTTCAACGTCTACTCTACTGAGGCACCACATCCCCTTGCATGTATAAAATACATGTACAATGAAACAAGTTTTGTCAAAATAAAGCAAAGCGGCTACAGTTTTCTTACTTTCCAAGCAGGTGCGCAACCCGTTACCAGTTGGTAAAATTTTAGAAATTGTTCAAATTGGAAACATTTGCAGATGAATAATTGGACGTAGCTCAAATGAAAAGATTTGCTTCAAGAAGAGTAGTAAACATTATGGGAAAAGAAAAAAATACTGGTTACCAGCAATTCTGCTATTTCCAAAATGTCTCAAATGCATTTTTCTTTGTTGAAATGATTGAATAGTGCTCTACATGAAACCTTGGATATTTTGATTAACACTTTACCACACAATCTCAACTTTTAGCAACCCTGGGGAAGAAGCCTTTTGAAAACCTTGTGGGAGAAGGAGAAAATGCTGGTAACCAGCATTTTCCCCTTTTACCACAATGTTTTCTTCCTTTCCCAAAACAAATTTCAGCTTTTCAGTCACATTTATTTTGTCGTCTGCAAATGCTTTCAATTTTGGAAATGTCCAAAATGTTGTTGTTTGGTAAAGAGTTAAGGATTGAGGGCAAGCAATAGCTTCTAACATTGTTCTGCATGTATGAATATATATATATATATTTTTTTTTTTTAAATTTTTTGTCCACAAATTCTTCTTGTAAGACTATTGTAATATGCATGTGCATGTATTTATAATAATAAAATAATATTACACCATATTGCCTTGCTTGTTGCATGAAACATATCTGTCTTTGTAAGAGCTGTGATCTGAACCAGCCAGTTCTATATCATAGTAAGCGTACTGAAGGCCGAATATTCACATGCTACATATTCTTCAGCAACACCACAGAATACGTCTTTGGAAATCTGATTATTCTGCTGTACACCGGAAAAATAAAAATAAAAAAAAAAGACACATTCTCTTTTTCAATTTATCTCAATCTGAAACTTAAAAAAAAAAAAAAAAACAGCAGCATAGTAATAGGTGTAGGTTTACTCCAACTTCCTTCCATTTGATGACAGAATTGACTCCTGCATCTGTCCAGCATGTGGTTGAAGTTAAATAATGTTGAAAACTGTACATGTATGGAATCATAACTTTACAAATACAACTTTTAACAAATCTGTTTCGAAATTGACTTCTGGTGCATTTCCAACCTTTTACCAATTTTCTTCATATGTTCTTTACTCTAGTATGGGGTATGTCTCAAAGCCCGAATAGTAGCAAAAAGTGCACAAAGTGGGTCCTAAAATGCATCTAAATTCAAATAATACCATTTAAAAGTATGGATATTAATTCAAAGGTGACAATCTGTTATTTTGCGGCCAGTGCAAGTGTTTGTTAATGGCAGAAGAAGGAGTTTTAAAAGTAGGTCAAAAGCTGCCATGCTGCTCTATCTTTTGTTTACTTTTTACTTGATTTCAATTTTTTTTCATTGACTTACACTTGGTTTGACTGTACAACAACAGATTGTCATCTTCCCAACAATTTCCATACTTTTAAAAGGTATGACTTAAATCAAAATGCATTTTAACACCCACTTTGTTTACTGTTTGTGGCTGCTGAGCCTTTGAACAGTAGCACATACAATCATGGGTATGGGCCATACATCAAACAAATGAATGTAGTTTTTAGCCTTTCAATTTCCGACAATCATTCTGTTTACATATGTGATACATGTATATTCTAGAACAGTGTTAATGCCGTATATTTTACTCAAATACTCGGAACTTTTGCAAATGAAGCCCAGCTTGATTGACTGAGTGTTACATTCATGTAGCCCTCAACATTATATCAGTCATACCATTTTGACAGATCATTTATTCATATGTTTCCTGAGTTTTAACAATATCTGAAGTAACTTGCCCATGGACATCCCAACGAAACCCTGTGAGAATTGAATTCGAGTCATGGATTACTTATTTTATGCATTTACCACTGAGACATGAAGTAATTCTGAAGCCCTCTATAGCTGTTCAGTTGAATAAAACATATGGCATTACTAGTATCACATGGGTCAGCTCAAATAATATAGGAGGACTGTAAAGCCCTAAGTGACAATACAAATTTCACAATACATAAGCACAGCAGTAGCTAAATCAACTGTCCAACAGCATATTTTAAAGAATTCTGCTCCATTTTCATCCCGGCCTATAAAAAGGGTTCCATTCAAGATCTAGATGAGACAGCAAAAACTTGCAGTATACCAGTAATCTTGAGTCTACACCGCGTCTTTGTGGGTATAGCCCCTGAGATGAATTGAGGTGAACCCCTGAAACTGCAATACATTGTTTTGAATTTTCATTACTGTACCAATCATGTAAATTTTGTGAATTTGACTATTGAAAATAAAATTTATCTGATTGAGATACATGTACCTGAAAAGAGGTCGCCAAATTCTGGATCTACAGGAATAGAATCACAATCATGACAGTCTGAAACCAAGGCTCATCTGCATCTGCATAGTCAGTACAATTCGGTATGTGTATCATCATGTAGGAGGATCCATTCACATTGGCCAGAGATATGTAAAATAATTCTCTCCATATTCTGGAATATCATTTACAATACACTTATAAGCCTTCAATATGGTTTTTACATAAATTTATGACAGTCAAATCCTTGGGCTGCATAAAAATGACTGGAAAATCTCAGTCCATGGAAGTGACTGAAACATTGCCGTTTTAGGGCTGTTTGCTTAGGGTTCTTCCACATTTGAAGAAGTTGGGAGTTTATATACCGCATTTCATCAAAAGTAGATCGATCTATTATCTCCAATACATTCCACCAGTGGCCTTGCCACTGAATCAGATGAAAACATTTTTTTTTTTTTTCAAAGGGCCATACCTCATGTAACTGAGAATCCTGTAGTAGTCTACCTACAATTACCAATCGTTTTTAAAATTACATGTGCATTAGTTCCTATGGTAGGAAGGCAGGTGAAAATTGTCTGACAGTAACTAAGGACAGACTGGCAACCTTGTTCCAATCTCCCCTCCCTTTTCATAGTCAGGGTATGCCTAGTGACTCAGTTGGTAACATACTGTGCTAGAAATTGAATGGTGTTTTACGCCGATTTCAACAGTATTTCGGTCATATCACGGTGACATCGCTCTAATTCATGTATTTCCTGGGTTTCACCAGTACTAGGTGAGGGCTCTGAAGTGTCTTGCCCAAAGACACTCCCACGAAAAAACCAGCGGATCGAACCCCAGACCTAATAATGTGCTAATTCCCTCTTTAACTCTTTACCAAACGACAAAAATTTAGACTTGTCCAAATTGAAAGCATTTGCAGACGACAATTTAATGTGGGCCAAATAATAGAATATATCTTTGATAGGGAAGGAAATATTGTGGGAAAAGGAGAAAATGCTGGTTACCAGCATTTTCCCCTTTTCCTAAAATTCTTTCAAAAGGTTTCTTTCTCATTGTCGTTAAAACTCGGGATTGTGTGGTAAAGGGTTAACATGCAATCCAGTGTTGCAATGACCCAGAGGCATAAAGCTTTTGAAAACATTGTAGGAAAAGGAGAAAATGCTGCAGGTGGCCAGTATTTTCCTTTAATACAACAATATTTTATCCTGTTTCAAATACAAATCATGAAGATCCAATACAAGCTATGTCGTCTGCAAATGACTTCAATCTAGACAAGCCCAAAATTTTGTCATCTGGTAAAAAGAAAAAATCTCCAGGATTCCACTGATATGCGCACTGACCAGATTAGGGAAAGATAATTGGGTTCAACGCTCAAATTGGTGGCACCCAAGAAATTCAGCCATTCTTTTTAAAAAATGGTGCAGATTTAATTCAGCACATTGAGTTTCAATTGCATTTCTGAAGTTACACACACACACACGCGCGCTACGAATATTTAGCCTTGTCCAACACTAGGGCATTTGCGGAAAAACAAATATTTCTCAAATAATGAAATGTGTCTGTGATGCAAGAAAAATATCGTGGAAATAGGAGAAAATGTCGGCTACCAACTTTCTCCTATTTCCACCATGTTTTCAGAAGCATTTTTACAATGTCGTGAAAACTAGGGATTGCTAGGTAAATGGCTAATCTCTGAATAAATATGCGTCGCGTATATCCGAGGTTCAGACTACATTCATGCACATTTGATCATTATCTGCATTCTCTGCATAGAAAATGGGTCAATCGGGTGCTGCGAAAAACTGAAAGATCACTTTCATCTTACTAGCTGATATTCATGAATCAAAAAGTGCCTACATATTCTGTTCCAGCAGTAAATGTGGAAATCAAAACAGATATATCGATAAATCTGTTTTGAACACAATAAATATAAGATGAACGGGTTATCGATGAACGAAAGGCGACTTATCGATTCAAGAATGCGAACTGAAATCCGTATCCGTTTTCAGACAGTTCGCTCATTCTGTAAATTTACACGAAGCTTCTTGTTCAAAACAAAAGAAACAAATCCTAAAATAGACGCCCGTTTGTTCTTTCTGTGTCGCTCTTCGGCAAATTCGGTAAATGAATTTGGTTTTCTGTTGAATATGATTCTCACACCGTTACACCGTCCCCCATTTTGTTTTTCGTTTACCTTAGCTCCTAGGTATCACGTGGTGTATCTACGTCATCGTTATTGATGTAAACAAAAGTTAGAGATACCTGGTAGTATTTTTTTTAGTTTTGAAATTAATTCTTCTGCCAAAGAATGGAACTTTGACCAATCGCACATTAAGAGTGTCATTGTCATATTAATTTACATACTTTTAAATGGTATGATTAAAATTTAACTTCATTTTTACCCCCGCATTGTTTACATTTGGACTTTACTGGGGCTTTAAGCAACTTTCATTAGAACCGATCTGAAAATGTGGCCTCTAGACTGCTCACAAGCTTTTTCTAACATTTGGCCCAAGACCTACTTTTTCACCTGACATGATCCAAGGTTGAACTTGTGCTAGATTTCATCAAGACAAACATTCTGACCAAGTTTCATGGGTATCAGGATGAAAATCTTGCCTCTACGGTGCACACAAGGTTTTTCTGAACTTTGGCAGAGTGACCTATTTGCTGGCATGACCCAATTTCAAAGTTGTTTCAGATATCATCAGGAAAAGTACTCTAAGTTTCACGAGTTTCTGACTGAAAATGTGGCCGCTAGACTGAACACAAGGATTTTCTAAGGTTTGTCCCAGTTACCTACTTTTTGACCAAACATGACCCAGTTTCAAACTCATCTGAGATATCCTTCAGACAAACATTCTGACCATGTTTCATAAGTAATACCCTGAAAATGTGGCCTCAAGAGAGCACGCAAAGTTTTTCTAAAGTTTGAGCTGGTGAACTACTTTTTGACCCAATATAACCTAATTTTGAAAATGTCAGGGATATCATCAAGACGAACAATTTGACACGTTTCATAAGTATAAGACTGAAAATGTGGCCTTAAAGGGTGCACACAAGGTTTTGACCTGCTGACCTACATTTTGACCCAACATGACCCAATTTCAAACTTTTCAAAGATATAATCAAGACAAACATTCTGACCAAGTTTCATGAGTATTTGACTGAAAATATGGCCTCAAGAGTGTACATGTTTTTCTAAAATTTGGCAGAGTGGTCATCTTTTTTACTTGACTTGACCCAATTTCAAACTTGTAGAAATCATCAAGGCAAACATTTTGACTAAATTTCAGGAGTTTCTGGCTGAAAATGTGGCCCCTACAGTACTCACAAGGTTTTTCTAAGATTTGTCACAGTGGCCTACTTTTTGACCCAACATGACCCAGTTTTGAACTTGTCCGAGACATTATCAAGAAAAGTATTCTAACCAAATTTTATAAGTATTGGACAAAAAATGTGGCCTTCAGAGTGCAGACAAGGTTTTACTAAAATTTGATCTGGTTACCTACTTTTTGACCTGGCGACCTGGCATGACCCAATTTTTTTTACAAATTTGTCTGATATTTTATCCAGACAAACATTCGGACAAATTTTCATAAGTAATGGACTAAATCTGTGGCCTCTAGAGCGCACAAAAGGTTTTAATTTTGACATAGTGAGCTACTTTGTGACCCAACATGACCCAATTTCGAACTTGTTCGAGATATTATCAAGACACACATTCTGACCAGGTTTCATGAGTGTATGACTAAAAAAGTGGCCTCTAGAGTGT
Organism: Tridacna gigas; assembly: GCA_945859785.2. Classification (NCBI taxonomy): domain Eukaryota; kingdom Metazoa; phylum Mollusca; class Bivalvia; order Cardiida; family Cardiidae; genus Tridacna; species Tridacna gigas. Next base: position 36,409,664 of record OX244031.2, on the reverse strand, counting down.
ACACAAGGCAATTGTTGACGCCTGGACAACGGACGACGGACGACGGACACAGCACGATCACAAAAGCTCATCTTGAGCAGTAGTATATAAATGCCGGTTCTAGAACAAGGTTGGACTCAACCATTTTTTCAGCAAATCCAAAAATGTCTAGGAGTTCAACCATTTTCTGGTCAAACCCCAAACCGGTTTCGATCCTGAGCGCGTCTGGTTGGATCTGACCAAAACCAGTTTCGACCTCGACCCAAAAACTGGTTTTGACCCCGACCCCAAAAAATCGTTTTCGATCCCGAACTTGCCGAGGCGAATTCGGGCGCGTTGAAATGAATGTTAGAACCGATTAGAATTCTGACGTGCCCGGTTTTTTCGATCTTGAGCGAATAAAAGCTAGAAACCGATCGGAATTTTTCTAACGCGCCGGGAGAAGGGTTCCCAAAAAATCCCGGTTTTTCGGCCTTGAGCAAAAGTTTTCCTCAACACTTTTTTTTAATCCTGGAGAGGTTAAAAAAAAATAGGAGCTACTGTTTTGCTTTGTAGTGTCCGTAGGCCAACGTATATACTTCATCCTCTAGAACAATGCGTTTGTCATCATCTCGGCTGAGCGCTACTTTATTTACCTCCTCTGTGTGCATTTCGTGTTTTCTGCTTCGAATGATTCTCGTGGGTCTTATGTAAGGTTTTCCGGTTCTTAGATAGTTTAGAAACAGGCTAAAATGTAATTCTTTTTCGGCAATCGGTCTAGTTACGCCCTTGCACTTTTTCACTTCTTTCCCTTCGAACGTTTTGTAAGCGTACAGCCTTGGTTTGAGCCCCACAAATTCAGTCATGATTTTTCCGCCCAGATCGTCTTTAAACATGCCAATTACTTTTTTAATTACGTTCGTTGGTAATTCGGACGGATGATTTTCGGGGTAGTTTCGGGGTAGTTACTCGTGTCAAACTTGGAAGGAACGTCAGGCGCGATGTCTCGGTAATAATCTTTCGTTTTAATTTCATGAATGAAACTGTCGGTATCCATGTACAGCAGTTTGGTCTTTTCACCGTACTTCGGCTTGACGTATTTGTAGTGAAAGTTGTACATTAGAGTTTTAGAGATGTCTAAAATGCTCATTCCCAAGTAGATGGGTTTATCATAGAGGATGTGGGTTTTTCCCATTTGCTCCACGGTCAGGTTTTCGTCGTAAATGTCAGAGCTTTTGTAGTTCGGTTTTGCCAACAGCCTATGCTGTTTTTCTTTGTCAGCCACCAGACGAACATCGACTCTTCTTCTGATGTTTTCCATCGTTTTGCCAAACACGGAGTCGTTCATCAGCTTAAAAAAGTTTTCCTCAAACTTGTTGGCCGCCTTTGCTTTGAGCTCGGTGTTTAGATCGATGTATTTTTTAAACCAAGGAGACTCTTTAAAACTAAACCCCCTATGAACCTTCGTCAGTTTTAAACCATTACGAAGGCATTGTTTTAAAGCGAGGTAGTGGAGAACGTACTTCTTTTTAGGGCTTCATCTTACTGATTTTCCATGTACGTATTGTTGGCTTTCCTGTACCGGGTGCTGCACATTGCGATACCCCCTTTGACGCCTTTTTCTACCATCAACAGCATATTTACGTCTGTGAATAATTCCAGCGTTACCCCAGTTTCTTTTAAAGCGGCGTCCCAAGCCAACCCCGGCGCGGTGTAATACCAGCGGGGTCCAAACCGTAGTTTTTGTAACACACGTCTATAAAATTCTCAAAGACGTCTGCCAACAACAGCACGTCCACCTTGTTGTACAGGTTGTGATAGTCTAAAAAAATTTTCATGTCAAACACTGTCCAGACTTTTTCAGCGAGCTCGTACTCTTCATCCTTAATATGTTTTATTTTAATGGAGGAGTAAAAAGCCTCTTTCTGAGGCAGTTGGGTTTCCTCAAACCTTTGCTCCGAATCTACGTATTTGTACGGGTTCTCAGAAGGAGAGACAGCTTTTCACCCTCAAAGTACTTGGACATGTTTACAAACAGGTGTTTTTTTAGGTTGCCAACGAGATCTTCTCGCGAGCTGTTCATGAACTTGTAACTATCAACGAACCTAATTTTGTGGACAAGATTTTCTTCTTCGCCGTTTTCGTCAATGCGTTTTCCGACTATAACATGCTTGGTAAAGCTAATGTATTTTTCTTTGCAGTCGATCTTGCCATTTGACGTGCCGAGATTTCTAATAAAAAGGTGGCTATTGTACCCGCTGAGATTGTGGAAAAACATGGGCGTAAAGTAAGGCGCCTTAAAATTTAGTTTGCACTTGTTGTGAACCGCCCCTCTAAATTTGCCTGTGTAGTGGCAATGATCTCTAACTTTGTGGTTTTTGTGGTACGCGTCCACAGGGGTAATTTCTTCTTCGCAGATCCAGCACCTAGTAGCCTTTTCGTACTCTTTTTTCTCGCGTTCGGTAATCACCATTTCTTTCGGTTCCTCAAACTGCCGACAGATGTCTCGTACGTCTTTTTCCAGTGAATCCACAAAGATCTGCTCCACTTTTTTATCCGTGTATTCTCGTAAGAGAGACGGGTAAATGCTGTCGTCGAAGCACTTGATGTAGAAGCAAAAGCTAGATGGCTCGTGTTTTTGGCAGAGCGTAGTTTTTTTGTCCGAGTTTTCGTCATCGACTATGAGTCTATTAAAACACTCAAAGTCGGCCATTACGGTAAAGGATACCCACATTTTTCTGCGGTGATTTTTAAAGAACTGTCAGTTTTCTCTTTGCTCCGCTTTCAGCATTTCTACAGCGACGCATTGGTGGTCGTAGCAGTAAGATTGATGCTTTTCTAGTATTTTCTCCGAACCAAAATGGTTTAAACATTGCAAGCAAAAAAACTTTTTGTGACAGTGCTTTGAGGTTTGCGAGGACAGCAGTCTACTGACGTTTCTAACTAGGCAGTAGTGTCTTTTATCCCCCTTGACCATTAAAAGTAAAACGATGGAGGTTTTTTCCATCGTTTTGGAAATTCTGAGAAGGTAAATTTTTTTCTTTTTGCAACAAAGAACGTTGATGCTCACGCTGAGGTTTTGGCGCTGGAACCGGTCTACCTCGTAATTTTTAATGGGGTACGTTATTCCGTCCATGTTTAAACTGTTTTTCTTGTTTTTCAGGTCGTCAATGCAATGCGGGTTTCTGTCTCTAGGATTTAGGGCTCGTACAAAAAACACTCGTTGTCGCCCTTGTTTTTGGGGTTGATGACTGCTTTTTTAGCCGCGATCCAAGGAGGCAAGGGCATGTAGCTGCTGCCTCTAATTGGATCGTAGTGTCCAGTGTGGAGCTCAACCTGTACAATCTCTACTAGAGACCAGCCACTATCTTTCATCTCGAAGGATGCCAAATCCTCTGAAAGTTTTTTGAGTATCGCATCATACAGTTCCTCAATGTCGGCGGCCTCCAAATTAAGTTCGTGATCCAAGCTGAAGGCAAACACTTGCAGCCTTTCCTCATTTGGCGGTCTCGAAAACCTCTCCACTATTCTTAATTTTACTTTGGTTTGTCGGTTAGCTCTGAGGTGGTCAGTCACAAGCTTTCTTACGCCGGCTAGAAACCACGCTATGGTTATGGCGCAGTAACCTCTTTGAGGTTGTATGACAAGCTGTGAAACGAACCCTCAGAATGCGGATTGTTCTTCCACGACAAACATTCGACGTAAATCGACCGGCTCTCGGGGCGCTGGCAAAGGAGGAGAACGCAGTGCCAAAGGTAGACTGGCAGACGGTCTGACACGTAGCCTAATTGCGGTTTGAGTGGGTGCCGAAACATCTGGTGGAGGAGGTGCCGGAACATTCCTGTTGACTCAATTAGCGAGATTGTCTATTTGACTTTGTAAAGAAGCAGGTAGGTACCTTCTTGTTGCGTTTGCATATGAGTTTAAAAAGTTTCTTAAAAATTTGCCTAATCTTGTCATTTTAACAACTTTAGAAAAAAGAATTTTGACCGATTCAGAAATACAATACGCCCGTCGCGTATTATATTTGACTTTGAGAAAATTTTTGCGCTTAGAAATGTTGGGAATGACAACCATGAACCAACAAGAAATTGCAAGAAACTGGGTGAAGCCCGAAGACTTTGATGTGAAAAATCTAAGATTTGGCGAGAAACTAGGAGCAAATAAAAAGTACGGTTTTGAGAGACTTTTCACTGACTACGAGTATTCCGATGGCAAAGTGGGACCCCTTTGCATTCGCACTCCCTCTTTGTTTACCTACGGAATTAAAAAAGACAAGTTCAGAGGACACTACATGAGCCTGCTCTGTTTTTACGACGAAGATGCTCACACCGAGAAAGAAACTAAGTTTAAGGAGGTCCTGGAAGAAATTACAAAATTTTTGTGGGAAAAGGCTCCCGAAAGCTACAAGGAAAAGGCCAAAAAGGAAAGCCCCGATTTTAGCACTTTGGCGATTCTAAAGTATGACGAGGATGGCAACAACCCCATACTTTTTCCAAAGCTAAAAGAGTATGAAAACTATGACGATGACGGCAGAGGTAAGAAAGAAAAGAAAACAACGATAGAAACTGAGATTTGAAGAAACGCAATTTCTAAGGAGGAAGGCGGAGACGAGAACAATTTAGTAGAAGTAGGCCCAAAAGACCTAGAAAAATATTTTGGGTACCCGTACAAGGTGGTGGCTTTCTATTCATTGGTAGTATTTTCATCAAAGGGAAATCTTCATCGATCCCAGTCAAACTTGAAGAGGTCATTATGGTTAGAAACGCAAAACCACCAGTAAGATCGTCGACCAGAGAAAAGGCTCACATTTAAAATGTGGCATTAGGCTCCGACGACGAAGAAGAAAGTGGATGCGGACGCGCACATTTCGGACGAAGACTAAATTTATAACCGACCAAGGTTATTAATTTTACAAGTCCAGATCGACCAAAATAGATATGTAGGCATGTGCCGAGTTGGGGTTGTTTGACCTCGAGACGAAATTCCTGATGTCGTATTGTTTAATTTCAAGCGGCTTTGGAAAAACCGTGCAGCTGCAGTTTTCATTTGCTTTTTTAACTAGGGAGTAATGAACCTGCTCTAGTCCGTTCACCACGATGTTAGCTTTTGCCTCTTTCGTTACAGCGAGGTTGTCTTCCACGATGGTGAAGCTGCTTCTTATAATTCTGCCCGACGCGCTGATGCAATAGCCGCCCAAACCATGTTTGGAACCCGAGTTGCCGTGGCTAAATGAGAACTCGTAATTGCCGTTTCCTATTGGACCATTTTCTTCGGCCCACATGGTTATAATGGGTTTAGGGCCTATGAGAGAACGGAGTGACACTTTTCTATCCACGTAGGATTTTGTTGCCAAATCTCTCTCTTCTACCGGGACCGTGGCGTTTTTAGAGAAAAACCTCGGAGGTCCATGTTGACTACCGCCAAAAACCTCCCATCTGGGTTTTTTACGATGGCCCCGCCGTTATCGACGTAATTTTTATTGGCGGTGGCGTCGCAGTCTACAGTATTCAGCAATCCGGTAATCGAGTGATCGTTCATGTCTATTTCGCCGGCCATGGAAAAAGAACCATCCTGGTTTTTCGTTAGAGCTTTTTCAGCCACGGTGACTGCCTCGACAATGGTATCAACGTAAAATTTTGTCACCGCATCTTGATTGTTACTCGGATTTTGGAGATTATATATGTATATTCCGTATTTGTTTAAGTTTAGATGACCTGCAGATACAACGTTCGTTTTATCAGTTTTAAAAAAAGTGCACCAATTTTGTACGTAATCTTTAGTAGCGGCATCACTAGGTTGAACTGGATCTTTGACGTTTACTATATTGTTAAAATTCATGTCTATATCCGATGAAGCGACGGAAGGTTTGGCATCTACATAAGCCTTAGTAGCGACTTCTTGTTTATAGGGTCGGGGAGGCCTTCTAACCTGTGATTGTTCATACTTATATCTCTATCCGCACAATATCTCCCTCCTTCGAACTTAAAAGGCCTTCCTAAAATATCTACATAATTTTTATTAACAGCTTCGTTCGGTTCTGTAGGCGTGCCTAGGTTTTTTATTTTTTTTAAACCCCATATTTATATAATTGAGAGCCATATAAGCCCCATTTTCCTTTAACATTCCCGCTCTCTCATCGATGTAGGATTTTGTCGCGACGTCGTGAGAATTTACTGGATCCGCGACGTTCGTTAGCGCGTTTCCACTCATGTCAGTGGAGCCCGTGATAGTATTTTTTCTGTGCTTGTGCACAAAGTTTTTATTGACATAGGTCAGAGAAACGCCGTCTGGCACGACTTCTGATTTTCCCACTCGCCCAAATTTATCAACCGACATTTTTTTAATGGAGAGAATTTATTATTTCCTGAAAACCTTTTCTGCGAGACAGCTGGTCTAAAATGTAGAGACACAGATGGCCGCAAAAAGTTTGTCCCGATCCTTGCACCTGCTCCGTGTTGTAGAAAACGGGGCTTTTTAAGTACTCTACTAGCTCTGTGGTTGGACGCAGACCAAAGCTGTTAAAGTAGTATTTTTTATCCCCATTTTTGTACCAGGCAACTCAGTGTGTCCCCGGCCCGTCAGAGTCGTCTAGGTTTAGTATTCTGCACTCTTTTCTTCTGGTTTTCTTGGCAAAGCATCTCTTAAAAACACTCTTCTGAAGCGGAGGATTCTCAGCTCACGAACCGTGGACTCGAGCTCAAAGTTGCTCAAAGGTTTGTTTGGCAAAGTTACGCTGGCAACCTTTATAAGCGTCATTTTATAAACCCACGATGTCTTTGTTTTCAACCCACGAATTGAACTCGTCCGAGTATCCCTTCCATTTTACCAAAGATTTTTTCTTCCTTTTTTTTTATAACTCATTCTACTCTAAAAAGCTCTTGCTCCGTCTTTTGCAGCTCGGGTTTGTAAAAAGTGCTTCAAATTTCTTCTCCGTTGAGATCCGCGATTTTATAAGTTACGGGAGAGGTATGTTTCACCTCGGAAATGGTAAAAATTTCTTCGGTCCATCTGGTGGTGTACCCTTTCTCAAAGGTATTTTTCTTCTTGAAAATTCTTACCCTATCGCCGACGGAAAATTTGGGCTTTTCTTTTCTTCTTTCTTCTAGAGGGTAAAGGGTTCTAAAAACCTTGTTCTCGTTGGCCTTTTTACTGGCGTTGACGGGCGTCATTTTAATAGAGGAATGGCGCTTGTTGTTGTATTCTTCAACGAGGTCGGGAAGCGCGTCAATGTAGATGTTCGTAGACTGGGCGGAAAAGTGCTCCACATTTTTTCTTTCATGGTTCTAATCAATCTCTCGATGACGCTAGACTTTTCCTCATTTTCCGTAGAGTATAATTCGACCAAGCGTTGAACTTCCTTGTTGTAAAATTCTTTGCCTTTGTCTACCCACATCTTTTCCGGCTTTCTCTCCTTACAAATCTCCTCCAAAGCGTCCGGGACTGCTTTTCCTATCTTGTTTTTCAAGGGCAACAGATAGCCGTACTTGGAAAACATGTCTATAACCGTGAGAAGGTATTTCACACCTCGATTGACCTTGGAAAAAGCCTACATGTCTATCAGGTCCGCCGCCCATATTCTATCTTTGCCCCCGACTTGAACTCTCCTTTTCCGAAATTTTCTTGGCACGGGTTTGTGTAACTCGTCCACTAAAGTGCTTTTTTAAAATCCATTCCGAATCTTTTTTTAGTTCCGATGAAGCCGGAAACGAGATTTCTCTCCATTTTTTCCCTCATGGTGGGGTTGAAAATCCCCTGGAGTTCAGACAGCATGTTTTTGTTGCAAACATCGTTTCTGGTCTTTGTGTCGTCATGCTTTAGGTAGCAAACGTCGTGGTGATAGGCAGCGCGATCTACCCTGTTTACGGGGGTGCTCCACTTTTTAGGCGTTAAGTTTCGTGCCGGGCCCCGTAAAATTGTGCCCCGGCAAATGCATTTCGAAGGGCATGTTGTTGATCATCTTGTTTAAAATGCTCTCCCCCACCTTGCCTTTTACGAACTGAGTTTTTCAAATTCCGCAAACGGTGCATTGGCCTTGAACCGTGTTACGTCCGTTTTTGGAAACGGCTGACGATTGATTTAAGGTCTCGGTCCTTTTTCTGCACTTGATGCGATACAGCATTTTAATTTTCCGAGAAAAATTAAAATGGACATTGCTGATTTGTCTTGGAATGAAAACCTCACTAGAAGGTGCAACCACAGACTTTTGCCGAAAAGCATTCGTGGCATCATCGTGGGAAAATTTGGGTGCGGGAAAACTACGCTTTTGCTAAACCTTTTAGGCCGGGGTGGTTAGACTATCAAAAGCTCTTTGTTTTTGGCAAAAGTCTTTTTCAGCCCGAGTACCGCATCATTAAAAAAGCCTTCAAGGAAAAAATTCACAAACAGCTCATTCTTCGCCTGTTCGGAGCGCGTGACAAAATTATTTCTCGCGAGGTTTCTCCAGTAGCCTTGATTGAGGAGTGGGCAAAAAGCATTCAGGAAAAGTCGGATATAGAGTGTGATTTTTACGAGACTGCCGGAGACGTCCCAGATCCGAGGGAGCTACAACTTTCCGAGAAAAACCTAATGACCTTTGATGATCTTTTGTTGGAAAGGCAAAACAAATGCGAAGCCTACTATGTTCACGGAAGACACAGCAGACTGTTTTTACCTTTCCCAAAATTATTTTAAGATCCCCCGGCAAACGATTAGAGAAAACGCGAACCTTCTTCTTCTTTTTCATCAAGATGGAAAAAAACATCAACTGCATTTACAACGACCACTGAGTCACGACATGACGAAAGAGAAGTTTAGATCTCTTTGTAAAAAAGTTTGGGAAGACCCTTTCGGTTTTCTCGTTATCAAACTTTCTAGAGATAAGTACATGGGAAAGTACAGAAAGGGGTTGGACAACTTTTATCAACCCTTTTAAAAATGGAACCAATTTTGGAAAGAATCGCCCTAAACACGGCTCGGAAAACATCTCAGATGATTTTCTTGAGCTCCAACACAACAAAGTTCACTACTCCCTTCACCCCGAAAAGAGTTAGACGAAAACAAGCAGTATGAAATCGCCTTGACCAATCTCGAAAAAAAACATATTACTCTTTTCCGAACATCACTAGAAACAACAACGTTTTCATCTACTCTCCAGACGCCGGAAATTCATGGGCGAAAATCACCATTTCGGAGGGAACCTACGACCTGGTAGATTTAAACGATGCCCTTCAGATAGAACTTAGAAGAAACGGACATTGGGATTTCGACAGCGAAGAATGTCCGATCACTCTTTCTAAGAACACAAACACTTTAAAAGCCGTTCTCATTTTAGAGGACGATTTCTGGGTGGATTTCAACCACCCGAACTCTCTTTCCAAAGTTCTAGGATTTAATCGCGCAAAGTACGAGGCTGGTTTTCACGTGTCTGAAAACATCGTCAACATCATCGACATCAACAGCATCCTGGTGAACATCAATCACATCAGTGGGAGCTACATCAACGGTAGCCAGCAAAACACGATCTATAGCTTTTTCCCCAACGTGAGCCCCGGGTACAAAAAAGTGGAAAAGCCGGTCAATCTCGTTTTCCTCCCTCTCAACACTCACACTTTGGAGGATCTTTCCATAACCGTCACGGACCAAAATGGGACTTTGCTAAATTTAAGGGGCGAAACCGTGACGATACGTTTTCACATCAGAGAAACTTAAAAATTGTTCTGGTATAAAATGATGGCCCACGTCAATGCAAAAGTAAAAATTTCCGACAGGCAAAGAAGCAAGCTGCGAACCACCATCAGAGGTAAGAAAGGTATCAACATTCGGCTCGTTCTCAAAGATCTTACTGTAACCATCAAGGTCCAAAATGGAGCTTTGCTAAATCTAGAGGACGAAATCGTGACGGTGCGTTTTCGCATCAGAGAAACTTAAAAATGACAAAATACTATAACACAAAACTAAACATTTCTGACGGGCAAAGAGACAAGCTGCAAACCGCCATCAGAGATAAGAAAGGCACCAACATTTGACTCGATCACAAAGATCTAACTGGTGGGCACGTTCTTGCTTTGACGAAAACGCAAGTAAACAGGGTCACCAAAGCCTACCGAAACGGAGTCGGAACCACGCTTAAAGTGAGTGCCAGACAGTTAAAACACAACACCGAAATCTCCCGGCTTTGGGAATAGGAGCTTTGTCCGGTTTGGCAAGCACCGGAGTCCAAAAGGCAATGGGCAACGGGCTTTTTCTTAAACAAGAGGGCCATGATGGCCCTGGATCGCTCACCTGAGTCATTAGGCGAAATTCCACTCCAGGGTCATAATGACCCAATTTAAAACTCATCTGAGATATTACTAAGGCTAACATTCTGACCAATTGTCAGGTCAATTGAGCTGAAAATGTGGCCTCCGGAGTGTCCAAAATGTCTTTCTTCAATTTGACCTAGTGACCTAGTTTATGACCATATATGAGCATATTTCAAACTCATCCGAGACATAAAAACAAACTTGTTGACCAAGCTTCAGGTGAATTGGGAAAGAACTGTCAACTGTCACCTCTAGAGTGCCCACAAGGTATTTCTGTAATTTGACCTAGTGACCTAGATTATGACCCTATGTGACCTAATTTCAAATCCATTTAAGATATCATCAAGTCAAACATGCTGACAAATTTTCAGGTGAGTTGAGCAAAAACTGTGGCCTCTACAGTGCCCACAATACATTTCTTTAATTCGACCCAGTGACCTAGTTTATGACCCTATGAGACCCAATTTCTAATTGATCCGAGATATCATCAAGTCAAATATGTAGACCAATTTTCAGGTCAATTTAGCTAGACATGTGGCCTCTAGAGTGCCCACATGTTATTTCTTCAATGTGACCCAGTGACATTGTTTATGACCCTATGTGACCCAATTTTGAACTCCTCTGAGATATCATCAAGACAAAAAATGTGGCTTCTAGAGTGCCCACAAGGTATTTCTTTAATTTGACCTAGTGACCTACTTTATGACCCGAGATGAGCCTATTTCAATCTCATGCAAGATTTAATTCAGGCAAACATTCTGATAAATTTTCAAGTCAATTGAGCAAAAAATGTGGTCTCTAGAATGCCCACAAGGTATTGCTTTAAATTGACCCCAGTCATCAGATCCATGTTTCTTGACGTATCAAAATTTCGCAAACACTTTTTGAAAAGGGTCACCCAAGGAACATCTCTGTGAAATTATTTCAAAATCTGACAAGCAGTTTCAGAGAAGAAGAATTTTTAAGAATTTCTTCATTTCCGTATAGTGCAAGTAGCCCTAATTCACCAGCGCCATCTTTCTTGACAGATCAAAATTTCGCAAACAAATTTTGAAAAGGGTCACCCAAGGAACATCTCTGTGAAATTATTTCAAAATCTGATCAGCCGTTTCAGAGAAGAAGAATTTTGAAGAATTTCTTCATATCCATATAGTGCAAGTAGCCCCCAGTCACCAGAGCCATGTTTCTTGACGGATTAAAATTTCGCGAACAATTTTTGAAAAGGGTCACCCAAGGAACATTCCTGTGAAATTATTTCAAAATCTGACCTGCGGTTCCAGAGAAGAAGAATTTTGAAGAATTTCTTCATATCCATATAGTGCAAGTAGCCCCCAGTCACCAGAGCCATGTTTCTTGACGGATCAAAATTTCACGAACAGTTTTTGAAAAGGGTCACCCAAGGAACATTCCTGTGAAATTATTTCAAAATCTGTATGGCCGTTTCAGAGAAGAAGAATTTTTAAGAATTTCTTCATTTCCGTATAGTGCAAATAGCCCCCATTCACCAGAGCCATGTTTCTTGATGGATCAAAATTTCGCGAGGTGGCTGCATTTGCAATTTTTGAAAAGGGTCACCCAAGAAATATCTCTGTGAAATTATTTTAAAATCTGACCAGCGCTTTCAGAGAAGAAGAATTTTTAAGAATTTCTTCATATCCATATAGTGCAAGTAGCCCCTAGTCACCAGAGCCATGTTTCTTGACGGATCAAAATTTCGCGAACAATTTTTGAAAAGGGTCACCCAAGGAACATTCCTGTTAAATTATTTCAAAATCTGACCTGCGGTTCCAGAGAAGAAGAATTCTGAAGAATTTCTTCATATCCATATAGTGCAAGTAGCCCCCATTCACCAGAGCCATGTTTTTCGACATATCAACATTTCGCGAACAAATTTTGAAAAGGGTCACCCAAGGAACATTCCTGTGAAATTATTTCAAAATCTGACCAGCGGTTTTAGAGGAGAAGATTTTTAAAGAATTTCTTAAAAAATTTCATTTCGCTGCCATGGCAATCAGAGTTTTTGATGGAATTAAATTTTGTGAACAATTTTTAAAGAGGACCTCCCAAGAAACATTCCTGCCAAGTTTGGTCCAAATTGGCCCAGTGGTTTAGGAGGAGATGATGTTTAAAGAATTGTTGACGACGCACGACGCACAGACGCACGACGAACGACGGACGACGGACACAGGGCGATCCTAAAAGCTTCCCTTGAGCACGTTGTGAAGAAGAAGAATTTTTAAGAATTTCTTCATATCCATATAGTGCAAGTAGCCCCCATTCACCAGAGCCATGTTTTTCGACATATCAAAATTTTGCAAACAAATTTTGAAAAGGGCCACCCAAGGAACATTCCTGTGAAATTATTTCAAAATCTGACCAGTGGTTTTAGAGGAGAAGATTTTTAAAGAATTTCTTAAAAAATTCCATTTCGCTGCCATGGCAATCAGAGTTTTTGATGGAATCAAATTTTGTGAACAATTTTTAAAGAGGACCTCCCAAGAAACATTCCTGCCAAGTTTGGTCCAAATTGGCCCAGTGGTTTAGGAGGAGATGATGTTTAAAGAATTGTTGACGACGCACAGACGCATGACGAACGACGGACGACGGACACAGGGCGATCCTAAAAGCTCCCCTTGAGCACGTTGTGCTCAGGTGAGCTAAAAAGGTGGCTGCATTTGCAAAGTCAAGACCGACGGAAAAAGAATTCTCTTGGAACCCGTTGTTGAAAATGAGACCGAGTCACTGGGAGATGGTCTTTTCCTGAAAAAAGGAGGCAGGCTTTACGACGGACGAAGGCTTTTTCTTGACCCGAACAGTCCTTTCACCAACATTCCCATTTTGGGGGCGATTCTGTAAAAAATTTTTAACGAGGCAAATCGTTATAAATTTCTTCATTTTTAAAAGTACATAAGCTTGGAAACGTTCCCAGGTTCCGAATCAAGAACCCGAAAACGGTTTTTTGGAAGCCAGGAAAAGTTCAACACCCTCCATCCAGAAAAGCTTGACTCTGGGGCGTGGAAAATTTTTACTCAAGAAAAACTAGCTGTGAAACCCAGGGAAAGCCGTGTCATCAGTCTAAGATTCGATGTGAGCCTCGTCAAAGGCGCTGTTTTAATTTCTCTCGTTCGAGGCGCAAAAGAAAAAAGGCTCGTCTCGCAAAACGTGTGCATTCTGGAAGATTCTGAAGACATTTCGCTCACCTTGACAAACGCGGGAAAGGAAGCCGCGATTCTAGAAGAAAAAAGAGCCTTTCTGCTTGCTTCGCTACCTAACTTAAAATCTTGCTCTTTAAAAATGGATGTTGACAATATCTACCCAAAACTCCCAACAGCTCCGCCTGAGGAGCCGGGCTACAATTATTGGCTCCAAAAAATTTACGAGATTCAGACCATTCTCGAGTGTGAGAAGGAAAAACACGAGAGTTTGAGCAATAAATATCACAAAGCCATGAAAATCGTAGACGCGGTAGACGTTTCTCTTACGGCCACCGCGACGGTTCTCGCTGCCAGAGGGTTTGCTCTACTGTCAACCATCATCGCGACACCCGTTGTTTTGGCCATGGAAGGGACCGCGATCGTTAAGGGAGCTCTAAGCATCGTTGGTCATTTCGCGAATAAAAAGTGCACAGCGAAAGCCGAAAAGCATGAAAAGATTAAAACTTTGGCACAGGCAAAGCTGAACACCATCGCATCGCACATTTCTAAGGCTCTTTCTGACAACGCTGTCAGCGACAAAGAATTTCAGCTCATTTTGGAAGAGTTGGAAAAATACCGTCGCATGAAAGAAGAGATCCAACAGCGGAAAAACGCTTTGAGCAGCGATCAGCGAGAAAACCTAATCGAGATGGGGAAGTGGGAGGCTCGTGATTCCTTTCGGAAGTTGGTGGAAAAACATCAGAACTAGGATAAAAATTAGACCTAAAATCCATTTTAAAATAGGCTTTAAAATAGAGTTTAGAACAGGGTTGTAAACGGGTTGTAAAAGGGGTTGGAAAACTGGTTGGAAAACCGGCTGAAAGCCAGGGTTTTAAAAAAAAATGCAACGTCTTTAAAAAGGTGATGTCCTTTGTAAAGATTACAAAATTAGACGATGAGATTAAACTTTTAAAAGAGCTCTCTGAGATGAGAAAAATATCTGGGATAGATCGATAGAGGATAAAACTGGAGAAAGAGTTCTCCAAGAGGATCTTGGCACGATTTTTAAGCCCATTACCGAGTCTAAAAAACAGGCGGCGGAAAAGTTAGAGAAAGAGCTCGTGCCTATCAAGGAGGCCATACAAGCACTACCTCAGGCGGCGTCTCCTGCTTTACCCACTGTACTGACTCCTGCTTTGCTTGGTGAAATGACACGGGGGGTGAAACCTGGCGAAACAGCGACAGAGTACCTTAAAAAGTTTGCTGATCCTAAAGACCAGCCTGACCTTAAATCAGGGCTGCGCGTTGAAAACGGCGAGTTCCATATTGGCAAAGATCGCGTAAAGTTATTAGACGGGAATGATTTTAGAGTGGGTGGAGAACGTTATATGGGAAACCACGGCCTCTTGGAGCTTCTCACGTCTAAAAACCCGAGAAAAGAAAAATTCAGAGAAGATGACCAAAAAAAAAAAAAAAAAATATGCTAGGTTAATGCTAAAAACGGGGGCTTTTCAGCATGATTACAATCCGGATGTCGGGGCTGCTAAAGGTCACAAAGGGGTTAAATGGAAAAACGTGCAAAAAGAAATTTGGGAGAACAGGCACGAGCATTTACCAGAAAAATACAAAGCCTCCTTCTCAAACCGGGACAAAAAGAAAAGACAGCCAGATCCTGATACTAGTCTTTAAAAAGGAAGAGCAAGAGTTCAACGAGAGTTTTTTCGGAACAGGCATCGTTATTCCTTGCAATCCCGAGGCGTTGCTAGAAAAACTAAATCTTCTACTCGCCAGTAAAGCTGCCGGCAACACGGGAGCTCGAAACCAAATCGTTACCATTTGCGACGAGCTGAAAAGGCAGGAATTTTTAGACAGGCCGAGCTACAAAAAGCTTATGCTGGCTCTATAAAAAGAGATGCTAGTACCACTAAATCGAGGTTTTAAGAGAAATTACGCCTACGGCGGATCAGGAATCTTCGACTCCGTCGCTAGCTTTTTTGCCAAACTTTTACAAACAACGCTGCAAAGGCATTAGCCTCCTCGGCCTTGGAAGCTGGAAAAAGCGTGGCTAAAGAAGGAGCAAAAAAAGTCCTGGAAGCCGGAAAAAGCGCGGCCGTTACGGCGATCGGGGATGTCAGAAAGAAAGCCGTAACAAAGCTCATGTCTTCGCGTAAAAAGGCTAAAGAAATAGTTAATAGGTATGCAGCCTCCCCCGAAACGATGCCGGTAAACATTAGCGCTTTGATAGACGGAAGCGGGGTGGGAGGGAAAACGCCATAGCCATACAAGATTTGGTAAAAAAGTTAAACTCAGGGTCCAGGCTCAAAGTGGTATGAAAATTTTTCTATCGCGTTTAAGAAATGGCCATGTACGCAGTTAAAGAGCTCCCCCTCAGGGATGAGAGCACCGAAAAGTACGAAATGCACGAACACAGGCCCGTCGTTGGAACAGACCTCAACACTCGGGGAGAAATAACGATAGAAATAGAGGGTGGCAGCATTTTTCTTCACCCGTGCAAAAGCTACTTGCTCTTTGAGGGACAATTGCAAAAAGCGGATGGGACGGCCTACGTCGTTCCGGGGGTGGTTGGCAACCGAAACACGATCACCTTAACCAACAACAGGCTTTTGTACCTTTTCAACAACATCACCTATAAAATTTCGGAACAGACTGTAGAAAATTTACAGCACCCGGGACATGCAACTACGATGCTCGGACTGTTAAAATACCCCGACGATTTTTCCAAATCACAAGGTCTGAACCAACCATGGGCCAGACACCGTTCTAGTGGCAAGTGAGGATCGCAACGCCGGAAACAACGGTTTTATAGTCAGGCATAATTACATCATTAGTTCTCCAGACCCGCCGGGGACTTTTAGTTTTGTGGTTCCTCTCAGACATATCTTTGGTTTTTGCGAAGACTATGACAAACTCGTCTTCGAAGTTAAACACAGCCTCAGCCTTACCCGAACGACCGACGATGACGCAATTTTTAGGAACAACACCACAGATGCCGGCAGGGTTCAGCTTTCTAAACTTTCTTGGTTCATGCCTCACGTGATGCCCGCAGACGCCGAAAAGGCCATGCTGTATAAGATAATACGAGACAAGGATTCCTTGCCCGTTTTTTCAGAGTAAGAAGATGCGAGAAAAGCAGCGTTCCAGATAGTACTAACTTCACATGGAGGTTCACCGTTAGATCCGCGTCCGGCGTTCCTAGATTCGTCATCATAGGCTTTCAGACTGGGAAATCCGAAAACCAAGAGCAAAATTCTGCCATCTTTGATCACGTTAGCATAAAAAGCATGTACGTCGAGCTCAAGAGCAGGCGATACCCGGAGGTGGAGTTTAAATTTTCGGCCGATGGAGAAAAGATGGCCTTATTGTACTAGAAATCATGTCCAGTTTTCTACACACGGGCAAAACAGTAACTCCTTCCTAATTTTTTTTAACCTCTTCCAAGGTTAAAAAAGTGTTGAGGAAAACTTTTGCCCAAGACCGAAAAACCGGGATTTTTTGGGAACCCTTCTCCCGGCGCATCAGAAAGATTCCAATCGGTTTCTAGCTTTTTTTTGGTCAAGATCGGAAAAACTGGGAGCGTCAGAATTCTAATTGGTTCTAACATTCGTTTCAACGCACCCGAATTCGCCTCCGCAAGTTCTGGATTGAAAACGTTTTTTTTTTGGGGGGGGGGTCGGGGTCGAAACCGGTTTTTGGGTCGAGGTTGAAACTGATTTTGGTCAGATCCAACCAGATGCGCTCAGGATCGAAACCAGTTTTGTGTTTGACCATAAAATGGTTGAATTCCTAGACATTTTTTAATTTGCTGAAAAAATGGTCGAGTCCAACCTTGTTCTAGAACCGGCATTTATATACTACTTTGAGCACTTCGTGCTTAGATGAGCCTATAAGGCTGAACTTTACAAAAACAATATTGACCCTGAAGAATTACAAAAGTTTGGAGTAAATTCAAAACCATGAGAATTCACCAGATTGATTTGAAAAGATAATTTAAGACATTGACAATTTATCAACTATACGGCAAATGAAACATTTAAACCTAACACTACTCCTCCTAAACGAACAAGCAAAAAAATCATGTTTTGGTACAAAATGTAAAAAAATTTAAAAAATCAAATCATTGCAAAGTAAGAAACTAAAGAAACAGAGAAAATCTTAATAAAATAAAGCTAGCAAAGAGTACAAAAAAGCCATGAATCATTTTATTAATACACAGATATAAAAACTGCAAATAGTTTAAGACGACTAAATACCTGAAATCCAAAACAATACACGTGTTTCTCTCCAATGGTCATACATAGCCCTTTTCCCCAGCGAAAACGGTGTTAGACAAGGTGAAATTTTGTCCCCTAATTTGTTCTCTATTTTTGCCGCGATGATTTAGAATCGCATTTAAAATTCACCGGAAGCAATGGAATTTCTTTTCCATGTAGTTTTAATGCGACTATGGTTAAAAATCCTATTATTATTATATGCAGATGACACAGTTATTGTAATAGACTCAGCAAAAGATATGCCAAATACACTGAACAGCTTACGTCAGTACTGTGACCAGTGGAAACTTAATGTGAACCTAGGCAAAACAAAAAGCAATAGTTTTTGGAGCTAGAAATGTGCAAAAGTATAAAATTGCACACAATGATAATGGAACTGATATCAACTTAACGGAAAAATATCTAGGTCTCACCTTTATAAGCAGTTGCTCTTTCCTTAATGTTGGGAAAACTTTGGCAGACTAGGCGAGAAAATCAATGCACTCAATCCGTATAAAGTCTCAGAGCCTTAATCTTTCATCGACCTTCAACTTAAACTATTTGACCATACTGTTGTCCCTATCTTGCTCTATGCATCGGAGATCTGGGACTACGAGAGTCATAATGTCTTGGAAAAGATACACATCGAATATAATATCTTGGAAAAGATACACATCGAATAGCTGAGAAAAAATTACTAAATCCAAAAGATCAGCACCACATTACATGTTGTACGGAAAACTAAGGAGATGTCCTTTATCTATTACAATAAAAGCAAGAATGATAAACTTTTGTTGTGACTTATCTGTAAATAACAAAGAATTCGAAAGCTATGTCAAGATTGGAAAATAGGAGACGAAACGCACTATTTGTTAGCCTGCCGGGCATTCTGATAATCTCGCTCTAAATTCCTAGGTCAACAATATATCACAAATAACACATACACATCCTCAAAGACTAATGAAAACAGAAAACGAATGTACTCATTATAATATAATCAAACTCATAGGAAAAAAACACAAAAACGCTGTGTAATAGATTCCAGTATAGGTCAGTTTAAAATCTATCCTCTGAAAGTCTGATAAATTTGCAGTGTGCACCGTCAAATTTTAACATGCTGTCCTTGACACCAGTTCACTTTTGTGGTAAGTATGGACAAAGGCCAGCTAACGTATCTGGATTGTCTAAGCTACATCCATAATTTCCGCTAGTTTTTAATATGCGTCCCTAAAAGAATATATTTACCTGTATTAAGCTAGGATGTTCTAGTCAAGGAGCCAATGCTAAAAAAAGGGGGTTCAAATAAAAGTGTATTTAAACGTTGACCGATATGAACTCTGGTAATAAGTTTTATACTATAGACCATCTAGCTTTGATTTAGGTTTCTTGACAAGATGGGAAGTGGCGCAGGGGCAATAACTCATGTGCTGGAATTCACCGTTGTCTGCGCATGTCATATTCTTCGAAGATTCGACCTGTCTATGACGCATCACCCATACCCCTATACCTGGGAAAAGTAGGGCTTATATCGAAGCTATTAGCCTATTAGCAAAGCATGTAGGGGCTGTTTTAATAAATGGTCGGTGCATAGGTTACATGCTAGCCGATCATAGCTGAATGAATGGCACCAGGTAGCGTTTTATTGAGTAAACGTTTATTTCATTTGAAATTCAAAGTCACGGTTGTTGTTTTGAAAAATTATTCCGCTACTGTACCCAGGATGCCCGAAATTAGATAGATGTGTATTTGTAGAATGCCATCTAGCGGGAATTCACAAGTTCATTGCATGTAACCATTCATACTATCAATAGCATAAACTTTGCATTGTCACATTTACACAAGGAAGAGAACAATGATACTGTTTAATTTGGACATGATAGATATGTCCTTTTTATTTTTTATTTCTTTTTTTTTAAGAACAATCTTGATTGAATGTGTCCTACAAAATCCAAGATGGCTGACATTGACAAACGTTTATTCTACAAGTTGTAGTATACAAAAATATAATTTTATATGTACTTATTTTACAAGCAAAGTCCATTTCTATTAATAATTACGAGAAATTATATGAATACTAAGGGCGAATCCTAAAGGCGAGCAGCGATAGATCTGTTTGCTCCTTTGATGGACGTGAATCTACTAATCAAAGGCATACAGTTTATAAGGGGTAGATCTATTTCTGCTGATTTTTTTTTTTTTTTACATTTTCTTTTTTTATTATTTTTACAATCTCACTAAACTTCAAAAATATTTCATCTCAGAATTTCAAGCAAAGCAATTGCTGGCGAATCATTAGAATAGAAGACAGAATAATGTATGAGATAAGAAAAGAAAAAAAGACTGATGTTTACCTAATGGGTTATATAGTCCCTCGAGATATTTTTAGATAACGTGCCAGAATTTCGCAAAAGTTTGTGAGAATGTCACGTGAGGTCTGGTGTCTCAGTTGGTACATGTATGCTCAGCTAAGGCGTGGATATTGTGTTGGTGTCCATTTCTAGGGTCACATTTCTTGTTTATTCTCATTAAAATGTTGACAGGTTTAATTTGTTAGTGCTGGCAGGTGTTCTTGACCAGGGGATATAACAAAAAGAAACTAGGACTTGTAATATCAGCTTCGTTACCTTCAAGTTTGCACAGCAACGCCCCTTTAGCCATCATTTTCCCCCTTAATTTATCATTTGGTCTGTTTGATGAAAATGATGGGCAAACAGGCTGACAAATGGACTGACGGAATCATTAGTATGAGTTTGTTGCAAGTTTTATCAAAACAAACCGTTCATTGACACATTTTCCTTTTTTTTTTCCAGGGGTATACAAAATTAAACAAAATCAGAGTACAACTTAAAGGTTTTGTAAACATTTGTTGGATCTCGGTCAAAATGGAAGCCTTTAAAGAGTGTTTACTTTTCTTAGGTGGTTCAGTACTTAAGGCGAGGAATTAACATTCATGAGGTGCTGGGTTTGATCCTCCCCCAAGATAATGTTTTACTAAGGCACATCCCGAGCATGGACTATCTGTATACCCAAGGAAGATATATGAAAGAGGGAGCTGTCACACTGATACGACTGAAATGATTTTGGAAGGAGAATAAAACACTAATCAATCTATATATATATATATATATATATATATATATGAGAAAAGTCTATAAGTAGCAAAAGAGATGAGGCCAAAAGAGTCTGGTTAAAAATTGAGGTCTTTTTTTCCAATCATTATCTGACATCTCCATTCAATAAAATCTTAACTATGAGTCATAGTTTGACATTATGGTATTTGGTAATTAAAGTTATGAACAACATAAATTGCTTACTTGCATGGATCAAGGGAGAGATTAAAGACTGAAAATTTTTAGATATTTCAGTTTTTGGCCTGGGCTTGGCTTGCCAAGCCCAAGGCTATAGGGATCGTATACCAAAATTTCAACCCCCATCCAAGCATTTACGGAAAAAAAAAAAAAAAACGAGTAAAAGTAAAAAGTACCGCCTGCAATCCATCTCATTACGCTGAAAGAAATGACCGTTAAGATAATAAAAATATTTGGATTTGAACATCATAGTAAGGTTTAATTTCACAACAAACTTTGATAGATGTGCGATTTTAATCGTACTAAAGTGTTGACTGAGAATTATGGGCCCTGGTGAGCTTATTCATAACTGCAAATTTGTGCGCTTAACAGTGAAAGAAACAATTGGCAAACCTCGGGTGATCGTTGATCAAATGTTTAGATGTAGGTACGCAATCGACCGAGTTGTGACGAGCGCTCTTGCCGAGCACTAATCGGGATCGTTCGTTTATCCTTTGTCTATACACCATGTGAGTGACAAATAATGATAGTGTATTTTACGCAGAATGTGTGCTCTTTCTCTGAAAAAGGTTTCTCAAAACCTCGGTAAGATTTAATTTTCGTGAAATTACTGAGCACTTTGTGTCTGAAGTTATAACTACATGTATATATTTGATTGGTATGTATGCCTTATTTCTTCCTGTCAGAGTTGTCCAGATATGATATCTCGGCCCATAACCATTTCAACCCATAGCAAAACCGGCGCAGACAATATCAAATATGTATTAAATTTTGTAATATGAGCCATTGAAACCCAGTAAATCTTTGTAAAACGATGAAATTCTTAACTTGTCTAAATTGAAAACATTTGCGGACAACAAGTTAGATTTAGCTGAAATGTTGGTGATTTGCTGTGAAAGTGCAGGAAACCTTGTAGGAAAAAAGAGAGCATGTTCTTCTTTTTCAGATGGCTTTCATGAGGCTATATCATTAGAGTCCTTAAAAACTCGGGATGGTGTGGTAAAGAGTTAAGTAGCTATGTGCGTTTTCTATCGAAGATCAGACTTGACAATCAGTGCAATTTGATCTAGCTCTCCATAGGTATGCAGGCTGACCTGAGTCGAAACCTTTTGCTTTTGGCAAATTTTCTGCATGTCAAAGGACCAGTGTACCTCATGATTCATTCGGTTGTTCAACAAAATGGATCATATGGATCCATAAATATATAGCGGCTCGTTTGGAATGATATACCTCGGAGATGCATTAAACCCCCATTTGCCAGAGCATGGCTCATTGGTGTTTTCCATAATCACAACCAGGAGCTTTTCAAATTTATCAGTCCTAGATGACTACTCAGATGAGGGCTCTTGTTTATGAAAATCGGTTTTCCAACTTGGTCGATCATGGCAACTCAGAGATTCCATAGACTTTCAATGGGGAAAACTGAAAAGTGGCATTTACAGCAGATATTTTGACAAAACTTTTATAGATATGTTCCTTGAGCAGTCTTGTGTCACCCATATGATTTTATTCAACTTGTAGCCTTTAGCTCATCTGTTTACGGAGAAAGCGTCATGCTGTTGTCAAAGCCTATAGATGCGTCATTGTCGGTCGTGCAAAAACTTTGACATTTTATAATATCTCTGTTATTCCTGAAGATATTAACCTGAAACTTGGACAAGTTATTTACTGTCAAAAGGGGTACCCATATAACAGGGGCAGGCAACCATCAAAATTTGGTTTGTTACCCTTTTGGTTTGTTGGCCAAAGCATCGTAAAGGAAGTAAACAGGAACCAGAAAATCCTTTGAAAATTATCTCCTTTCAATTCATAAAAGACAATGAGGCCAAGGCTATACAAAAGTACTCATTATATTGGCCTTCACAAATTTATGTTTTTTCCATTCTGTTGTCAACTCCACAGACTGTCAGTGTGAGACATGTAGATATTTTTTATTGGTCTGAACAAATGTGATGACAGTATTTAAGCCTGCACAAATGTGATAGCAACTTTAAGCTTCTGGGCCTCATCTTCCTACCTCTTCCCCCGTTCTGATGCCCAGGCCTTCAGCGCTTTGATTAAATTTTTGTAAATATTTGTTTGAATGGAGATTTATACTGCTTTCCACGGCAATTAAGCGTACGTACTTGCTGTTATTTATATCTTTTCTCAGTAATGTTTCAGCAAATGCTAGCCTGTGCCATGCTCAAGCATAGGGGAGAACGGGGATGGTTGTACCACCTTTCTGTTTTAGTTTCATTGCAGATATTTAAATGACCTTATTTCTGATCTCGGATACCCGTGTTTCGATCTAATTATTTCCACATATTTTAGAAATGACATTTGAAGGAATTTTGTCTCCCTTTTCATGTGTCTTATTCTCAGTTTTCAAGCACCAGTTTCAGATTTCCCATTCTTTCTATCCAATCAGTTTCATTTGACCCTTTCTAATTCCTTCTCAGAAGCTGAATGCAATGCATCAGTCTCTTATTCGTTTTGGGGAATGGTAGTGAATATTCAAATACCTGGATATCATGTCATATGTTTGAATCTATAAAAATGGCTTAGTTTAAAAAAAAAAAAAAAAAGACGCATTAAAAAGTTCCTTGAATCTTTTAAACCCTCTTAACATCAAAAAGACGAATTTGAAGCTTCAAATTCAGACTCCAAGTACTTCCAGATAGACAGAGATGAACACAAATTCTACAGACAGACAAATGGGCCGAATTCGAATGTTTGAATTCTTTCTCTCATCTCCCCCTATTCTCTCGCCTCATACTCCTCAACTTTCTATTTCTGTTAGTATCAGTCCTTTTTATCAACTTAATTCTCTGTATGCACATTTAGTTGTATTTCTTTTTTAAAACATCTGAGCAATACTTAAACAGAAGCAACCTTTAGATATATTTCTTCACGCTTTTTTTTCACCGAAAAATATTTCATTTCGAACAGAAATCATACTGCATTATAAAAAAGCAAGACCGATGTATTAATGAAAAAAGACCTCTACAGTTCGGGAAGTCAATCAAAATATTGCAATTTCAGTGTTGTTGTGGTCAGAATGTGTTACAAAAAGCTCAAGGGATCGTGCGTGGCTCAGTGATAAAGTGTAAGACTCCTAATCTTGCGGCTCCTGGTTCACCCGAGGAAATGGGTTTTTCACTGGTCATAACACTTCAGAGCCCTAGTATGGTACTGGTGAAACCCAGGACATACATGAATAAGAGAGCTGTAGCCGTGATAAGACTGAAATAATGTTAAAAGCGACGTAAACACCAGTTACTCACTAATCAGCAAACAGTGCGGGTAAATAATCAGGCTACACATTCCTTTAAGTTTGCTCTAGATTTTAACTCTTTGCAAAAGGTAAAAAGGCTTAGCGCTCGTGCTGTGGAAAAGACGCTTGCAGTGCGCAAACTGGTTCACAACTACTGTTTCTAGATATGCTTGATGTCTGTGTAAACGATAGGTTATCGTGTACCCACGTGGACGAAATGATTGTTTCAAAGATTCCAACCGTTGAAAATTTCAGTCTTTTTAGACATATTCATGATCACGAAAGGGAACATTTGCAAGTTATATGTATTACAATGGACAAAATCGGGCTTTTTATCTAATGATTACAAAACTTTCGTCTCGCAAACCAAAACTTGCAGAAGCAGTTTGCTTACGTCACACAAATATATCAGGATGATAGCAATAAGAGCCTTGATGCTCCGCAATCAGGCAACCGAAGAACTCAGTTTGTAAGCTAAAGGTTCATGTCTACCCAATATGTACGTTGTGCCATATTTTTGGCAAATTTGATGCAAAAATGGAGGCCGTTCTTTTCATGAAATAAGTGCTTGCTTGTAGAGTGTGGAAATGGCCATTTTTTTTCATATACGTCATAAATACAGACTGCTGTGTAATAAGCGCTTTGTGTTTACCTCCCAAAAAACCTCTTACAAGTCAGGTTTACCTTTAAATGATCAATTAACACACTGAAAAAAAGACCCATTAGAACATTGCTTCTATGAGAAATAATTCTCGCATTAGATATATTATTAATAGGAGCTAAATTGACTAAAGTGATTGTCTTGAAAATACAATGCAGATTGACGAGGGTGGATAGATAGTCCGTTTGTAGACTATAGGAGAATATTGAAAATTGTACCGATTTAAATACTTGGTTCAAAGTAAGAATGACACAAATGACATCTGTACATATCACGATGCATCTTTGAACACATTCTGATTAAAAAAAAAAAGATACAATAAATGCTATGAAAAGAAGTGAATCCGTTCACAACCGAGCTGCTTCTTCTCCTTTTTCTTGCTCGGACCACCTTTATCACGGTCACACATATCCAGTTTTCTACCCTATTTTATTTTTTTATTTACTTATTTTTTTAATGTCAAGTTGTATGTCGTACTTTGAAGAGTCTGTGAAAAAATAAACTTCTTTCGGTATTTTTATGGATACTTTGCTGCTCAATATTGATAAACAGTGTGATAGATGTGCAATTGTTATATTATTTCGCTTACGATTTACATCCTATAAAAAAAAAAAAAAAAAAGGGAAAAAACATTGGAAGTTTTTCACAGATTGCTAAATAGTCGTTTTTTGATAAGCCAATGAAGATAAACGCTTTTAATCCGTAAAGATGGCTAAAGACATGTTCATGAAGTTTACTGATAAAATGTATGTATAAATGATAAAATACTGCACGTCGCATGGCAAATGTTGGTAGAAAACAACATAGTGAAGAGAAAATTGACCGATTGTTTTGTTACGACTCATTCATTCCTACGTTTCCTTTGTTTCATCAGTACTATGCCGTGGCTTTGAAGAGTGACCTCCAAAGACACTCTCACAAAAAGTTGAGTGAGAACCAAGCCCGATGTCTCGGGGCTACAAATTTACGACTGAGGCAAGTAGGGTCTCTGATCAAGTTAGAGTTTTGTCTCAACATAATCACGACTTTATTGTTAGCATTGATATTTTATCTCTAAACAGAATGATGACGATGAATCTATACTTACGGAGAAGAAGAAAAGTCCTATTCTCAGTGTTTTTGGCCTGTTTTTATTTTTTGATATCCTACTTGTATGCAAACAACACGCTCTACACAAATAGAAACGACAGAGTTCGATTATCGGCAACAACATCCCCAACTGTGGGAAGTAACTTTGATGCGATATCAAATAGCTCGTCTTCTAACAACTGCAATGACTTAACGTTTCCGGGTCGTATGACGGCTGACAGATGGCAAAGTATCGGAACAAACGGAACAGCTTTTGTGTATTCAGCCTTTCAAGAGATTAATATCATAACGGTCATTGGAATCAGTCTTGAGACCGGATTGTTTGTATGTCAATTATGGTACAGAAAGCCTGATGGGTCATCAATGTTTGCTGTCAGCGTCAAGGTTGCTGTCACAACGATCCACCTGAAGAAGGAAATGAGGTAAGTCCTTACTTTAATCACAAATTTTATTTTTAGATGAAATTAAACCGTATCTTCGATCATCAGAATCAAAATGATATTTATGGGAAAAAAAATTCCGGTGCACGGACTAAGCAGCTTTTCCTAAAACTAACACTGGCAGAAGATCTAGACTGTAGTTAGTATACTTGCTCAAAACTCTCGTTGATTATATGGAATCGTATCAAAAAAAGACGTTGACGTCATATTTGATCTCGGAAAAATAGAGGGAATTACAGATGGCAAAACGGTCATCTTGCTATTTAATAGTTTCTTTAGTTTCTGAGAATAAGGCCCTTAAATAACTTGACAGATTAAGCTCAAATGAGGCTACTGGGTTTGACGATACCCCTTCACGACTTGTCAGCTCTGGACGCTCGCCCTATTATTGTTATCCCTCACCACACGTAATCAATTTGTCTTTGGATCCAGGGTAGTGTACCTGACAGTTTAAAGTCCGGTCGCGTTATTCCTCCATTCAAGAATCAAAGTACTGAAAGTACTGTTGGAAGGCGAGTTTAAAATAGGCTTAATATACAATGTATTCCAAATGTAGTAAATATCCCTATAAAAAGAGGGCCATGGTGGCCCTGAAGTTGCTCACCTGAGCTTTTTGACCCAACATGACCTACTTCCAATCGTTTCCTAGATAACATAACAATCATTCTAACAAACATTAATGCGTACTGGACTATAAATGTGGCTTCTAGAGGGCACACAAGGTTTTTTCAAAGATTTGTCTCCATGACCTAGTTTTTGACTCAGTGTGAGCCATTTTCAAATTCATCAAAGAAATCATCAAGACAAACATACTAATGTTCATGAGCATTGGACTGAAAATGTGGACTCTACAGCGTATACAAGGTTTTTTAAAGATTAAACCCGGTCACCTACTTTTTGACCCATTTTCAAATACGTCCTGAAAATCATCAGACCTCTCTGACCAACTTTCATGAGTATTGGAATAAAAATGAGGCCTCCACAGTGTACACAAGGTTTTTCTATGATTAGACCAGGTGACATAGTTTTTTGACCAGAAATGACCTCTTTTCACACCCATCTAAAAAGAAGCGTAAATAAGGTTTTTCAAAAATTTGATCCAGTGACCTAGTTTTTGACCCAATGTGACCCATTTTCAAACACATCAAAGAAATCATCAAGATAAACATTCTGACTTCTTTTCATGAGTATTTGATTGAAAATTTGGCCTCTAGAGCGAACACAAGGTTTTCCAAATATTTGACCTAGTGACCTAGCTTTTGACCTGGTATAACCCATTTTCAAACTCATCCAAGATATCATCAAGACAAACATTCTGACCAATTTTCAAGAGTATTGGACTAAAAATGTGGTCTGTTGAACAGAAGGGTTTTTTTTTTTTTTTTTTTAAGATTTTATCTGATTTTCCAGTTTTTGGCCAGACAGGATTTTTGTTCTAAATTATCAAAGAAATCATCAAGACAGACATTCTAACCACTTTTCATGAGTATTAAATTTGGCCTCTAGAGGAAATATAAGGTTTTCCAAAGATTTGACCTGGTGACTTGGTTTTTGACCCGGTATTACCTACTTCTTAAACTCGTTTGATATATCAAGAAAAACATTCTGACCAACTTTCAAGAGTATTGGACTGAAAATGTGGCCTCTAGATCATACACAAGATTTTTCAAAGATATGACCTGGTGACCTCGTTCTTCACCCGATATAACCCATTTTCATACTCATGTGAAATATTATCAAACCATAAATTCTGACGAAGTTTCATGACTATCGACTGGAAATGTGGCCTCTAGAGTGCACACAAGGTTTTGCTAAGATTTGGCGTAGTGACCCAGATTTGACCCAATGTGACCAGTTTTCAGTCTGGACTAAGATATCACAAAGACAAACATTCTGACAAAGTTTCATTAGTATCAGACTGAAAATGTGGCCTCTACCTAGAGCGTACACAAGGTTTTTCTAAGGTTTGATCTAGTGACCTAGTTTTTGACCCAACATAAATCATTTTCAAACTCGCCCGAAATATTATCAAGACAAACATTCTGACTTACTTTCAAGAGTATTGGACTAAAAATGTGGCCTCTAGAGCGTAAACAATATTTCTATAAGATTTCAAAAGTTTTTCTGTCCACGTGACCCATTTTCAACTTTGTCTGAAAGATTATCAAGACAAACATTGTGACTAAATTTGATGAGTATCCGACTGAAAATGTGGCCTCTAGATCGCGCACAAGCTTTGTGAAAGATTTGACCTAGGAACCTGATGTGACCCATTTTTAAACTTGTTCAAGATATCATCAAGACAAACATTCTGACAAAGTTTCATGAGTACCCGGCTGAAAATGTGGCCTCTAGAGCGTACACAACGTTTTTCTATGATTTGATGTTGTGACCTTGTTTTTGACCCACATGACCTATTTTCGAACTTGTCCAAGATATCATCAGGATAAAATTCTGACCACTTTTCATGAGTATCAAACTGAAAATGGGGCCTCTAGAGCGAACACAAGATTTTTCTAAGATTTGACCTGGTGATCTAGTTTTTGACCTGACATGACCTATTTACGAACTCATTTGAGATGTCATCAAAACAAACATTCTGGCCAAGGTTCATGAGTATCAGACAGAAAATGTAGCCTCTAGACCGTACACAGTGTTTTCTAAGATTTGGCCTAGTGACCTAGTTTTTGACCTGATGTGACCTACTTTGAAACTTATCTGAGATATCAAGACAAACAGTCTGACCAACTTCAGTATGTATCTGACGGAAAATGTGGCCTCTAGAGCGTTTTTTCTTAGATTTGACCTAGTGACCTAGTTTTTGACACGACATGCCCCATTTGTGTACTCGCCCGAGATAGCATCAAGACCAAGTTTCACGGGTATCCAACGGAAAATGTGGCCTCTAGAGTGTACACAAGGTTTTTCTAAGATTTGACCTAGTGACCTAGTTTTTGACCCGATGTGACCCTTTTTCAGACTCGTTGGACATATCATCATGAGAAACATTCTGACAAACTTTCATGAGTATCTGAAAACATACGGCACCAGAGATATTGCAAGATATTTACACTTTCTCCACAATCCCAGCATAATACGTGTTCCAACGGCAAGCTTACGAGCAGAGATTGAAAACCTTTTTGTAAAACACATCAGTGGCTCGTAAAAAGTGATTGCTCTTTTTCCATATTTGCTCTCAACAGGAAAACATACTTTTTCGTGAAACATTGTTGGAAAAGATAAAAATGCTGATTACCCGCATTTTATCCTTTTCTTATGGTGTAAAGGTCATTTAGACAGGATTGTGCCAAGCCCTGTAGCTCAGTCGGTAGCGTACAGGACTTGAGAACAGGAGGTCGCTGGTTCGATCCCCGGCTTGGCCAATTTCTTTCCGAGGATTGATGATAGTCATTGCGACAGGATTCATTCCTCTCTCACTGCTGACCATTGTTTCGACGATGGTTATATGGGAAAGCAGCCAGTGGCTTGGAAAGAATATTGTGTGGAGTACTGGTAAAAGAAACTTCGGGAAAGTATGGGTGCACTGGCCATCGCAATATAACTGAAATAATGTTGAAAACGGCGTTAAATACCATACAACCAATCAATCATTCGACAAGATTGTTTGGATAAGGCTAAAATGGAGACTTTACACACTAAAAAATCTTTACCATGCTCAATTCATACACTTTTTGGATAAAACATTATGGAGAGAGAAAGCATTACTTGTTTGAGTAATGGTTTCTCCTAACACATTTTTTCTTAATCTTCCAAGCACCATTATTTCCAAAACCCTAGACAGAATTTTCAGCTAAAAATCATTCTCTTTACCAGGGAAGAAAATTTCTGACTGTCAAATAAAAGCATTTGCAGCAAACAAATAGATAATGGCTCAAAGGCTGTAAGTAATGTTAAAGAGTTATGAAATATTTTGTCAAAAGGAGAAAAGCTTACTACCACCATGTTCTCCTTTCACCACAATATTTTCAAATTTCTTATGGTATGTAAACCTCAGTTCAGGAAATTTAAGACTTGTCCCAACATAATTTACAACAATACTTTCCATCGATCTTAGTACATGGGACTATTCAAGTCAAACCATTTGGTTCAGTTTTTTTAGAGAGAACTTGCAACCTTTCGCAGGGCTGGCCGATTCACTGAATATCACTGTCTCTATCAACTTTGACAACTTGCAAAATTTTGGACTCAAGTCATCATTTAGTGTCAGTTTCGCTGCAATAACTTTCATTACCCCAATACTTGTATCAAACAATGAAGAGTATTTTGACAATAATTGCTCTACAGAACCAATTTGGCGAGTCCAGTTAATTTTCTTCCAATCATGCCTGAGTTCCATTAACCCTTTACCGCACAATGCCACCTTTGAATGACCCAGGCAAAGAAGCCTTTTGAAAACATTGTGGGAAAAGGAGAAAATGCTGGTAACCAGCATTTTCTCCTCTTACCACAATGTTTTCTACCCTATCAAAGAAAATATGCACCATTTGAGCCACATTAAAATTGTCGTCTGCAAATGCTTTTAATTTGGACAAGGCTAAAATTTTGTTGACTAGTAAAGAGTTATCCAGTTTCTTCGAAATAGAGAAGGACTGGTCATCTCCACTCACAACAATCAAAGGTAGACTTTTCTTTTGATGACCATATTTGAGAGTTACTTTACCTTGTCTAGAACTCTATATATTGTGTAAGTTTTCAGCAACACAATTGCTCAAGTTTCACATGACTCAAAGTACTTCAGTGTTCTCACTAAGATTTTGCAAGTTGGATTCCAGGAATCCAAAGCAGGAAAAAGTTGGATTCCAAGCTGAAAAATTGGATTCCAGTCTGATCGAAGAAGTTGGATTCCCCAAGAGTCAGGATGAATTTTCATACACAAGCAATAAACATCTAAAACCTGTTAATTTAGATTTGTGCATAATGGAGACATAATGTATGTAATGGACAAGTCTACATTTACACTAGAAATTACGAGCTAAGACTTTTGCGCAAAGGATAAAAGAACTTTTCACTTTATCCTTTATTTAGACGAATGTAAATAATTCAACATGATAATGCATATGTTAAATATTCATGATAATAATGGACTGAGCCCCGTAAGCTCAATGGGCAGCATACAGGATTTGAGAACAGGAGGTCAATGGTTCGATCCCCGGCTCAGCCAATTTCTTTCCGAGGAATGATGATAGTCACTGCGAAAGGATTCATTTCTCTTTCCCATTGTTTCAATGATGGCTGTGTGGGAAAGCAGCCAGTGGCTTAAAAAGAATATTGTGTGTAGTACTGGTAAAAGAAACTCTAGGAAAACATGAATAGGTGCATTGGCCGCCGCAACATAAGTGAAATAATGTTGAAAATGGTGTTAAACACCACACTGTCACTATCAATTAATCAGTAATAATGATGGAAACAATTCTTGACCCATCTTCACAAACATTTGTAAATTCAATTCTAATACCATTTTAATTTGTAATTAGAATTTAGAATTATCTGTCCATGTGGATCATGGTGTCAGTTAAATCTTTTCCGTGACAATGTCTTAGACCTGTCCAAATTTAAAGCTTGCATAAATTTGCAGGTGACAAGATAAAGATGGTTTGAACAATCTATTTGGTCTTTAAAATGTTGAAAACTTTGTAGAAAAGAAGAAAACGCTTCGTTATTCACAATGTTGTCTGAAGCTTTCTTTCTCAAGATTGTTAAATTCTGGACAACGGATTGTTTGGTAAAGGATTAATTAGCTTTTTTTTTTTTTTAAATTTCACACTTGTCTGATTACTAGGCTGATCTGGAGCTTTCCTCTTAATCCCCAGAAATTTCTAAGAAATTCTTCATTTTGAAATTTGTTCTCCGATCATATCAAGCACATGTAAAAAGAGAAAACTGTGTTTACCGAAAGATCGATTTAAAAATTCAGTTGAAAGTTGATAGGTCATGGACAATACTGAATTATTCAAATACTTCCTGTTGATTACATCATAAGATGCTCAAGCCTTTCTTTAATCGAGTACATAGATCAACATTATCTCTGTAAAATAGTCTGTAATCCATTGATTGATGCATAACTTGCAATTGTCAAACAACATGCGCGCAATTAGGGTACTGGACGGGTAATAAAGAATGACGCATGGAATTTTTCCAAAGCAATAGTCATCGAGGCCCCTGCATCTAATCCCATATCACAATCTGTACTCTCAATCTGCACTGAAACATTGCTTTCTGAGCTAGATTGTGATCTTAGGTTCAAAAGTGGCTATTCTCCCTCATTTTCATTTTCAGACTGACTGAAAATTTGATGTTCATTCAGCAAATGAATTTTGGACTTTTCCTTATTTTTCTTGTCACATTTGGCCTTAGGCTGAGAACGTATTTCAGTCTTTCATAGTCTTTTTCGGACACATCTTGCTAATATGACCTGACCTTTACAGCTAACACACTTTGCATTCTTGTAGAAACATGTCTGTCATGATTAGTTTTACCACACCTAAACCACTGTGTAAAGACTTTTGTAATCATGGGCCCTTGGTTTCTGCCACCTCATTGTCCACCAGTTCCAAACTAACAGACACATCAACTGCCTTTTTCACAGTTAATTCTACTTCTGACAATAACTTTCTCTGAAATAAGTGTTCTGTAGCCTACAGACAAAACGATCTCTCGGCTCATCTAAAAGTGTCCCAAACTCACAAGACTCACTTAGCCACATCAGTTATAGTCTGTCAAATACATGGTTACAGTTTCATTTTCACTTTGCATCTTACAATGAAACTTAAACCGTTCTCCAATAGTGAGCGTTTTGAGTTGCACATAATTTTGAATAAAGGTTTTCAACTCTGTCGAAAGTCTTATCACTAGGTTTTTGAGGTGTAACAAAATTGCGGAGCTGGCTGTAAGTCTTAGATCAGACTGTTAGTCATAGACACAAAATTAGCTCTTTTCTGATCATTATCAACGATGCTATTTGCATGAAAAACCGCTGTTCCACGTTCTCCACCCAGCTGACGACGTACAGTCGAAAGAGAAACTGCTTACCAAACATTCTAGGTTACATTTACTGCATACGGAGAGTGCGAAACATTCTTGTCGCCACTGAAATGTTTTTAGGTCCGGACAACAGCGATAAGCAGCATAAATGTAGATTTTTAACTTTTTGATTATGGAAATTCTTTACTCTCGGAACACATGCGTAACTACAATTAATCAAAGTACATTAAATACTGCCACCTAACGCGGATCAAAGTACTAAAATATGTAGTTACAATTGATAGCGTTAATTATTGACTTCTTTAAAAAAATAATAAAATCGTAAATCTAAGCGTTTTGCATACAGTTATTGTTGTAAGGAAAGTGTTTTTAGGTGAATGACAGTAGTTTTGGGTGATTTTCGAATGGTTTTAGGTGTTTCCATACTTATTCAACTGCGATAAACTAGGCCATTGTCAAAGCTGCGGAAGGAGACTAATTTCAAATTTAGAGCGAATTCTATGACACTTAACTCTGAAATTCACTGATTGTGTAATTGGCTTACACAGACTTTTTACCCGCATGTTAATTTCACACATCAAATGAAACAGACGCGTCTGTTTGTTGATCTACGAGGACATATTTTTCTTGAAATAGGGGAATGAATCGTCTTCAGTCACCTTCCAAAAAGCTATCCGATTGGTGTAATTATTTATGCATTGTGGAGAACGGTAGGTCCTAATGGCGTCAATTTTACTGCTTTCGATTGGCTTATTACGACTACAATTTACTTGTTGCTGCGGCAACACGATCATAACAATCCACTGATTCAAAATATTTTGCTTTTATCTGAAACTATGTTTTTCAAGAATTTGATTTCATTCCTTTTGTAAATTTGAAGTTTTCTCCCTGTTGTTCTGATTCAATTTACAGTGATCTGGAACTGTTTTTTGTCCTTTTGTACTCGAGATGTATAGAACTATTTGAAAGGTGGTTGGATAAAACCGTTCAGAGGCATTTGCAGCAAACAGCTGAGTGATTACATATGAAGGCTCTCGCCTTCCAAAAACGATTAGACTGAAGTAGAAAATTATCGCCACGTGTCTATTTTGAACATAATTTGAAAATGTGGAAAGAGTGTTCTATGACCAGATTGATGGTTATCTTGTATCAAAAAAATACTTTTATGTAAGCATCAGTCTTGGGTTAGAAGTAAATTCTCAACTTTATTCAGCTTACCAACTATACTCGTTTTCATATGGATAAAGGTAAGTACGTTGGGATGATTTAACTCAACCTTCCGAAAGTGTTTGATACAGTCAGTCATTCCGTTCTCTTAATGAAAGTGAAAACCCTTGGTCTCTCTGGTTCGGATGTCCGCTGGGTATCTTTCTGCCTGTCTGACCGGCAACAATTTGTAGATGTCTATAGAAAAAAGAAAAAAAAAACAATCAATGCCACAATTGAGTGTTGTGTTCCTCAGAGATCAATATTGGGCCCAGTCTCTTTTTAGTTTACGTTAATGATCTGTCAGCTGTCGCTAAACACAAGTGATGATTATATGTCGACGATTCTGCCATAATGGTTCATGGTAAACATTTTCATAAAATTGAATCATTACTCAATTCTGAATTGGTAACTGCAAGTGAATGGTCAATAAGTAACAAACCATCTTTGCATTTGGGCAAAACAGAATCTGTTCTGTATGGTTCCAAACAAAAACTCGAAATCCAGTCTAAGCTCAAGGTTTCATGCACACGTCAACCAGTTGAAGCTACAGACACAGTTAAGTATCTGGGAGCAACCATCGATCAGAGCCTCGCTTTTGATTCGATGACCAGGTCTGTTTTAAATAAAGCAGGTGGGAGACTGAAGTTTTTTTTTATACAGACAAGCAAAGGTCTTTTCTTATACTAAGAAATTATTGGTTATGTCTACTTTTCAGTGTCGCCTAAACTATGGTTCAACAATGTAGTGTTACACAATTACACAGGCATTAAGTAGTAGACCACACAAAACAAACTTATTAGATTTGTACTAAAATTTTGATTCGAGAACTCGCATTGAAAATGGGCACTTTTCAAAACTAGGCTACTTATTTGTTTCTAAAAGGTTTGATTTTACAACCATGTATTAAAGATTAATGCTAATACAGAATCTTCATATATCCACGAGCACTTTACTCCTATTAGCAACACCCACCAATATAGTACTAGATTCAGACTAACTGCCAATCGCAACAGTACTTGCCTAGAACATTTTTTTTTTTTTTTTTTTTTTTTCCAAAGAAAGTGGACCCTTATCGATCCTTAAGGTTAAAGGTTTTGGCAAAAAGTCATTTTTCTATATAGGGAATTTGCTTTGGAATGAAATTCCGTAAAAAAAAACACGGATACCGAAAGATTTACTGTTTTTAAATACAGAATAAAAGGTTATTTGTTGTGCTGAGTCTTCCTTCGAAAATTGTCATTTGCTGTGAAAAGCCGTAATTTAAATAATCAGTAGCTGTAATAAGTTATTTTTAATTCATTGTTATTTTGTCAATAATGAGGCATGTCATCCTATTCCACACTGGTTTTATTCCAAGTACCACAATGGAAATAAGAGATTTATAACCCCCTTTTTGTGTCATCCCGTTTTATATAAAGTGTAACATAATTTCATTATCATGATCATCCTATCTCGTGTAAAGTGCTTTTAAATCGCCATCGCCATATATACAGAAATGAATGTATATATCTATTCAAAGATCGACTCACAGTCTTGTTTAAGCCAGCGCGTTTAAACGTCAAGTTTCTTTAGAAATGCAGAGAATATATATATATGTGTGTGTGTGTGTGTGTGTGTGTGAGTGTGTGTGTTAAGAAGTATTTCAGGCAAAAATAGATTTGTGGCAAAAAAAAAACTAATTAAGCTCCTTTGACACGCTTTGTGAACACTTTGCTTAGATGGTAGTCCTTACTATACAACACTGATGTCATTCTGTTTCGATTAAAACATTTTTTTTTTTGAAACTCCGAGTAATTTGAAATGATACCGTTGTTGTGAATCAAATTTAATTTTATAACAAATTTGAATAACTAATATGTATAACTTCACTGTCACTGCATAATATTACATACTATGTAAAACATTATGTAAACAAGGCATAAAAATAAGTCAAGTTGATTTCTAAAGCAATTTTTTCAACATTTGAAAAGAGTGTCGTTTGGTTATTCTATGCCTTTAACTCCTTGTTTAAACATCACAAGAACACATGCATGTGAGCCATGCTCTGTGAAAATGGGTCTAATGCATCAACAAAAAGTATCGACCCAGGTCAGCCTGGGCAGGGTGACCTGGGTCAAAACCTTTTGCTGCTGGTCAAATTTCTGTATGTCAAAGGACCAGTTTGCTTTTAGATTCATTTTGCTGTTAGACAAAGTTGCATAAAAATTATGGATCAAGATTTATGTCATAACTTGCTTTGTACAATGGGTCACGGAGATGCACTAAATGCCATTTTCTTAGTGTGCCATTCATGTATATCAATCCCTATTCCATAGGTCGCTTACCAGTGCCAAGACTGACAATGCCTGATTTGATTAGTGCTTTAAAACTTCTTTGACCTATACCCAATTGATATCTTATGTTTAAATATTAGTCATTTTATTCAAGTTTTCCTGCTATATAAAGTGTGAATTAACGATTAAGCACAACCTCACTGTATAAGCACGTTAACTGGTGTAGTTAACGTGGCATACTAGATATATAAAATGCTTACATGCACCGTAAGAGACATGAAAGGAGTTTTGTCCACCACTGATAAACAACGAGGGTTCTGCATCATAATAAAAATGCATTGGCTTTCTTTCCAACAAAATAAAGTGTTAAATGTGGAGGAGCGGGTGTATTCGAGATACTACATGTACCTTGTATATGTGTCTATTCTGCTTAGTTACAGATACAGATGTACCATGTTTAAGTGCACGGTACCCGAAGAAAATAAAGACGGAGATTTAATAGGCGTGTCATTGACGGAGTCACCTTGTCAGCAGCCAACCAACGTGTTGCCTGTCATTCATCGAAGATATTCCAATGGTAGCAACAGCAATGTGCGCAACGGGTATGCCAATGTAAGGAAAAAATATGCGCGCAACGAACATTTCAATGTCAACAAGTATACCTTATGTGTTTCGCCGTTACATGGAAACTACTCCCGTGCATATGAACTAATCGAATGGATAGAGTTAAACAAATTCCTAGGTGCCGGCAAGTTCATATTTTACAATTCATCTTGCACATCAACTCTTTCCCGAGTATTAAATTCATACGCACAAGTGGGAATAGTATCAGTTTTAGATTGGAAGTTACCACAAAGGATCACCAACAAAAAGAATGGTGTCAAGTATTTTGGACAGCTCTCTGCATTAAACGATTGCTTATTACGCAATAGAGGACATTCTGAATTTGTAGTCAACCTTGACTTAGATGAGTTTATTATACCGAGAAAAAACAGTTTTCTGACATGGGATCAGATGTTGCAGCAATTGCCTAAAAGCGATGTCTATCTTTTTTTGCATGCCTTTTTCACACCAACACGAATTGATTCACGGACAAATTACTCTTGGTACCAAAATGCCAGTAAATTACATCTGGTTACATTGCTCAGACCTAAACGCGATTTGAGAATATGGGACGTTTCAGAAAGGACCAAATATTTTGCACGAACCCAAACGACGAGTATGCTAGGAATACATAAGGTGTTAAGAACGTCTGGCAAAGTGTTTGTTGTCCCGCAAAGTTCAGCACTATTACAGCACTACAGGATTGCGTTTAAAAATGTCACTCAAGGAGCCTTTGACGACACCATATTGAAAAAATATACGGACATGTTAATACAGAGTGTTTCGGATAAGTGGAAGAGTTTGACGGATTATGAGGCGACAGGCCGATTTTCCTGGAGTCTAAAACATTATAGGTTGTCTGATTAGCAGTAACAGGTATAAAACATACACCGTCTTTTTGAACAACAACAAAAAAAAAAACCCGGAAAATACTTTGGGTATTGGTTATTACTACAGCCCATTGCCTTTTTAGCGGATTTGTATAGCAAATCCGCTTACTGTGATCATTCTGACCGGAACCAAATACATCATGCGTAACGATGCATGCGCGCTCACACTGTACTATGATATCGGTTTGACCTGAAACAAATATACTGTCATTCACGCTTGCGTTTTACCCATTCTACTTTCAGCTTTAGCTAATAAACCTCAGTCTCGCTTTTGTCACTACCGTATATACTGTCCTACAGGTGTATACATATTTATTCCGAAATCTGATTCCAGCAAAAAATGCGTAAGATTGACGGATCAAATTACCACTCCGTAAACAGTAATAGAATAACAGTTACTGCGCAGCCCCCTCAGCAGAACAACTTTGACTTTACCTTGTCCTTGATAACTCCATTTTAAATTGATTGAACATGTGTTGCAAGTGATGTTATTTTTTATTACAACATATAACCTCTTTATGCTACTCCATAAATCCGCTTTTCAGGACTTCGAGTCCCTTGATTTACATGTACTT
The DNA here is from genome assembly GCA_945859785.2 of Tridacna gigas. Classification (NCBI taxonomy): domain Eukaryota; kingdom Metazoa; phylum Mollusca; class Bivalvia; order Cardiida; family Cardiidae; genus Tridacna; species Tridacna gigas. The sequence goes on along the minus strand of OX244031.2, from coordinate 36,370,712 downwards.
TACAGAATCAGACAGAATATAATCAGACATCGTTAGTCACCCACAGTACTTTTAAAAAGTTATACATAAAACGTGAGATATTTTGCTGAAAGTTTCTTTCCCTCAAATTATTTACTGAGGCTTATCATTGGTTCTAGGATAACAATTTCCGGAGTAAATAAGAATTGAAGCACACTGGATTTCGGCTGTCTCTCACACCTGGCAAAGGATTAAAAACTAGTCTATGAAGAGAGAGGGACATAGGGGCCAACGATGCCGAACAGATGGCTAATCTTAGAATTCAGAATTAAACTTTTACGAAAAACTGTACCCGTATCTCTTACAATTACGAACGGTCAGGGATATTATCAAAACAAACATTCTGATCGAGTTTCATGAGAATCAGACAGAAAAGAAAACTTTTACATGGCACACAAGGTTTTTCTAAGATTTGTCCTAGTGGCATAGGCTACTTTTTTACCCTATGTGACCTCATTCCTACCTTGTCCCAGATGTCATAAAGACAAACATACTGAGCAATTATTTTCGTGAGTATAGGACTGAACTGAAATGTGGCCTCAAGAGCGCACACAAGGTTTTTATAAGATCTGTCCGACTGACCTACCTTTTGACCTGACATGATCTAATTGCAAACGTTACCAAGCTATAATCAAGACAAGCATAACAACCAATCTGTTTGAGTATCCTGCAGATGTGGCCTCAAGTGTGCACAAAAGGTTTTTCTAAGATTCATTAAAATGACCTACTTTTTTTTTATCCGAGGTGACCAAATTTCAATCTCCTTTGTATCACCAAAACAAACATTCTGACCAATTTTCACGAGTTTCAGACTGAAAATGTGGCCTCTAGAGTACACACAAGGTTTTCCTAAGATTCGTTGACCCGACATTCTAAACAACTTTAATGAGAATCTGACCAACTCTCAAGAGTTTCCATTATATAGCATCGGGAGTGCACATGAGGTTTTTTTGTCTTACTCTTTGACCTCATGTTACCCATTTGAAAGTGAGGCAAGTTTAATATGAGCCATGCTCTGTGAAAAGGGGACTTAATGCATCTGCGAAAAGTATCGATCCAGAACAGCCTGCGCAGTCCGCTATAGGTCAATTTTCTGCAAGTCCAAAGACCAGTCTACCTCATGATTTAGTCGGTTGTTTAACAAAATGGACTTTATGGATCCTTGATCATGTGATGACTTGCTCGGTATCATGCATCACGGAGATGCATTAAGTCCCATTTTGCCAGGGCATGACTCACATATTTTATCTCAAATGCCAACGAATATCAGATTCTTTTTCATCATATAGTATAACTGTATCTCTTGAACGAATAATACCAAATGTAAAAAAAAAAGTATTATTGCATAAAGTGTACGTTTCCGGGCTGTTATAAGCATGTATTTACGGGGGGAAAAAACCGGGCGTTAACGAGAGAAAACGTGTATCAATCAGTAAAATCACGCGCCGTTAACGACCGGCTTTGTACTTTGAATATCCTCGATCCGAGCCTACCTTGTAAACAATGTACGCTGAACATTTGTTCCTGTCATACATGTATCCCAGCCACCAACCAACAAAGCTGTAGGAACGTGTACCATATCAGATCCTTATTATGGCTTGTCTTTGATGAGTTTAGTACACCACAAACGAAATCTTACCCATTATCTCAGTATTATCGAGATCTGAGCAAAAAATCAATCGTGATGCACTCTACATCCCATCCAATTTCTTAAAGTGGTCGACAATTCCTTCGCTTGATATATCCCTTTGACGTCTTTCAGTTGCAGAAATTTCATATCCGCTCATTTATCCTAGTTGTTATCGATCCAAAACTGTACAACGTAATCCCACAAAAGTCCACTTACTAAATATCATTAGAAGTGAATTACCGAGAGTGAACGAAACACTGGCATAGGACTATATGGCCCTCCACTAGGCGAAACAAGAATTTCATCGTCGAATTCCGGTTTTGACCGGTATAAGTCCGGTACATTTCAAGTCCGTCTCTATGCATTTCTATGGAAATATTTTTTGCTTTCGTTGCAAATTATTGCTAAAATATATTTATTTTATGCAATAATAGCGTTAATTCGCGTTTTATCGGGCGTTTACATTCGCAGAGGTCCTCAAAATGGTTAAACGCCTTCGTGCTTCGCACTCGGGCATTAAACCATTTTTCGGGTCTCTGCGAATGTTAACGACCTCAAAAACGTGAATTAACTGTATATTAGTTCTCTATGAGTAACCTACATACTCATGAATTAGACCGACTCACTGGTTGACAAAAGTGCAAGTTCGAAATTAAAATAGCTTCACTATCTTTACCACTATCATCAACTTCACGCTTCAAATTGACCGGAATTGGGTCGGGTGTCGTTTTTGGAAATAAGGGGCAAGAAGGTTTTGCTTTAACAAATGACGTCACATAATGCTCAGGGTCCGTATTCACCAACCATTCTTAAGAATATTCTTAGCCTTGTTCTCCAAGATTTTCTACATCTGAAAGTAACACAGCTTCTGATTGGCTAAACCAAATGGTTTAGCCAATCAGAAGTTGTGTTACTTTCAAATGCAGAAAATTTTGAAGAATAAGACTAAGAACGTTCTTAAGAATGGTTGGTGAATACGGATCCAGGACTATGACGTCATAAAATATTCTATCAAACGCGTGCAAGTAAATAAATTCATAATGGCTACAACACACAAAAACAAGCGAGGTTACGTGATAAATAGAGGATCTTACATGAGTGTTTATAGGGTTAATTCACGTTTTAAGGGTCGTTAACATTCGAAGAGGCACATTTAAACGCCCTCGTGTTTCGCACCATTTTCGGACCTCTGCGAATGTAAACCACCGAAAAAACGTGAGTAAACGCTATTATTGCATAAAGTAAATGTATTTTAACAATAATTTGCAACGAAAGCAGGGAAAAAAAAACACACACACACACACATTTCCACAGAAATGCAAGTAAACGGACTTGAATGTACTGGACCTTTAGCGGTCAAAACCGGAATACGGCGATGAAATTTTTGTTACGTGTAGTGAAGGGCCATAATGCAGTGCTGCTGTTTCGATCTCTCGCTGTAATTCACTTCCACTGATATTTAATACAAAGTGGACTTTTGTGGGATTAAATTGCACAGGTTTGAATCGATTACAACTATGATAAATGAAATTTCTGTAATTGAAAGACGTCAAAGAGATATATCAAGCGAAGGAATTGCCGATCACGTTAAGAAAGTGGTTCGAGATGTAGAGTGCATCACGGATGATTGATTGGTAAGACCGAGATTCTGCGTTAAGATTTCTTTTGCTCTTATCTCGATCAGACCGGGATTCTGCGTCAGATTTCCTTTGTGGTGTTATTAAAATCATCAATGACAAGCCATAAAAGGATACAAGGATGAGTGTTTATAGGGTTCATTCACATTTTTGGGGTCGTTAACATTGGAAGAGGCTGGAAAAATGGTTATACGCCCTCGTGCTTATCATATGTATCATATGATACAAGTTCCCACAGCTTTGTAGGTCGGAGTCGTGGGATGTATGACAAGAACAAACGTTTAGCGTACTTTGTTTACAAGATAGGCCCGAATCGAGAATACTGAAAGTACAAAGCCGGGCGTTAACGGCTTGTGAAATTACTGATCAATACAAGTTTTCTCTCCGTTAGAGTTTTTTTTTAGCGGACGCTGAAGACGAGAGCGGACTTTTATGCGGGGTTGTCTCAAAAGAATTATACACTTTCTATTAGCTACCAGTTTTTCATATTACTCGTTCACTTTATTTAATTAAACTACATATCTTTTCCATCAATGAAATGCTTAGTATCTTAAACAGTCCCTGACCTTTTTCGCAATACCTCACTTCTTGGTTTTCCATAAGGGTTTAATAAGACAAAACTAGGACTAAGATATGGCACCATTAAGTCAGACTCTAGTTGTTGGATGTGACTTGTGTGCTCTGAAGGTTTTAGTTTTATTTTAGTTTAAACATATTTTGTTCATCAGTATATTACAACCTACAGCAAACAATATAATCATATTACACATATTCTGAAGAAATGGATCAGAACGGAAGCTGAAGCTTACAAAGTTCTCCAAATTCCGGTCAACGGTTATATTTTATGATGATTTCGATGAGAAAAATTTTGGAGTAAATAATGTAGAAAAACAACAAAAATAAAAGACAAAAACATCGAAGCGGAATGGTGTGGAGCGTTAATGTTAAAGATTTTCACTGCCGAAATATAGGCTGAGGACTGTAGTAAATTCCAACTTGACCGGCATCTCTTTTCAAAAGGAATAAATGGTGACATAAATCATAATTAATGAGAATACTAGAAGACAAAGTAAACTGAATAGAAGATAATGCACAAACATGTTTTCGCAATAAATAAAAAGAGGGAAAGTAAAATGGTAGACATTCGACTTTAATGCGAAAACATAAAACTTATGTGTTGCTAGTAAATCTTCTGCTGTTACGGAGTATAAGTATGCGCCGCACTAAATAGTCTTTGATTATCAAGAAGGCTAAGATTTTCATCCCCGAAAAGAATAGTTTGAAGATTAAGTGTTGTAATACCATATAGGCTTTGACTTAGACTAAATCTTAAGTCACGATAAAATAAACAGTCTAAAAAGTAGTGCTGCGTCGATTCGACAGCACCGCATCTACAGAGAGGTGACTACACCAATTTTTTTAAGTACAGATGCTCATTAAGACTGCTACATCTGTTACGTAACCTGGCATGAATGACTTGCATTTCCTGTCTCCAAAAAAGTAAAGTTTTCGTGGAACAGGTTTATCTACATTCAAATGGTATTTAAAAGATGACAGAGATTCCGCGTTCTTGATTTCATTTGGTAGGTTGTTCCAATCATTGATCACATTTGGCAAAAATGAATTGCTATACAAGCTGGTTCTACATGCAATGTTTCTCAGATTATTTGGTCTATTTGCTCTGAAGGAGAAGGAGGATTGCCACCCTTCCTATTCAAACAACAACTCCTTTCTCTGAAATGATATTTCTAAATAAAAGTAACGGATAAAATTCTGTACCTAATTCAACGATAGGTTTTAGTGTCATTGCTATCGTTTTTTCAGACTTATCGGCCCCGTAGAATTTTAAATAAGAACAACAACTAGCTGACATCCCATTCTTTCAACACCGGTTTGACAATATCTGTATGTTTCGAGCTAAGTTCAATTTTCATAAATCTCGCACTTAGAAGCTTGAACCTATTTCAAAATTCATTTCTTTTTCAAGTTATAAGTAATGTGTCCCGTGACCTTGACCTTCGCTTCCGCCTAAAACTAACGTAATAGCTAATGCATAATCTGCATATCAAGATCTGTGACGATGCAAAGTTTTATAAACATATCTTCAGAATGATTGATACGATTACTGATTTCTATAAATCTATGTATAACATATTACCCCTATATAAAAGGGCCAACTCTGGCCCAAGCTCCATAATTTGAACAACATTGTTTTTAGGCCAAGAGATGATGCCACTTGCCACATATTTCCAGTCTAGGCCTTGCAGCTTTAGATTAGAAATAACTTAATCTTTGAAAAGATGTGACCTTCGGAACAGGGTTGTTCTTAGCTGAGAACATAATTTGGACATTGATTGTTTGATTGATTGATTGAATGAATGGTCTTTTACGCCGCTTTCAACACTATTTCAGTCATATCACGACGACAGCTCACATATTCATGTATTTCCTGGGTTCCACCAGTACTAGGCTAGGGCTCTGAAGTATCTTGTCCAAGGACACTCCCGCGAAAAAACTCAATGGATCCAGAGGGGCTCGGACCCGGGGCCTCTAGGTCACGAGTCCCACACTTTACCACTGACTCACGCAGGAGCCCTAAATAATCTGAACATTAATAGGTGACCACAAGATAATACGTAGGAAATAAGGCCTTGTAATTTTAGACACTTTGCCTTCCATTTCTCCAATTAAATTACTCCATGTAAAACCTGTGACCTCTAAGATAGTGCTTTGTTTGAACATATGGATATTATTGAACATACTTGAACAACAATCACCTTTGATGAAGGATCTCTCTAGGTGGTGGCACTACAGAATATATCATTTCTAGATTTGCTGTTTCATAAAAGAAGATTCATGATGTTTTCGTGGTATAAATCAATAAAATGTAGCAGCCCACGTTTACCTTCCAAAAGTAGGTCGAAGGTCAACCATTTTATGTAGTGATTCTGATAGTTATGATCAATACTAAGATTGAACGGCATCTGACTCGCTGTTCCAGTAGAGATCATTTTTAAAGGTTTCTGATAAATATAGTAACAGCGGCCATTTTAAACAATTACGTGTTAGTAACATCCAACACGAATCTATTAAAGATATATGATTTGAATATATCAAAAATTTTATCTGAAGAGAAATACTTTAAGTCATGTAGACGGACTGACGGACGAACCACACACGGACATACGGAAACAAGCGTTCTGATAGTATTGCATAGCAATTCCCAGTCCCCTACCGGCCGTATGTATCGCTGGCATGTCAGTGAAATTTTTTAAGTCCAAGGCCCGTAAATGCGTCAAAAAGCAGTGGAGCGGGACGAAACTCGAACTTGATGTGTAAGTCATGGTGGTTGATGTACACACCAAAAATCAGCTCTATATGTAGCAGCGTTTAGAAAAAAAGTGCGGAAAAATGTTTTATCAGTGAAATTTTGTAAGTCCAAGGCCCGTAAATCCGTGAAAAACCAGTGGACCGGAACGAAAGTCGAACTTGATCTGTAAGTCATGGTGGTTGAGTTACACAGCAAATCCGAGATCAATACCTACCAGCGTTTAGGAAAAAAAGTCCGGAAAACTGATTTATCAGTGAAATTTTTAGTTTAAACATAACTCCAAGGCCAGAAACTCCGTGAAAAACGAGTGGACCACAGGTGAACGGTGAGCGACAATGTAAATCCTATATTATAGAAAAAAAAAAACGAAAAAAAAGTCCGGAAAACTGAATTGCCGGACTGACGGACAGACGGACGGACAGAGTGCAAACCTAAAGTCCCCTTCGGCTTCGCCGGTAGGGGACTAAAAACTACGGACAGCAAGCAATCACATTAAATCATCTCAAGCATATTCCTCTCATGTGAGCTGAAAAAAAAAACGGATTCAAATGTACTTACGATTTCCGATATCTCCATGCGTATAGTAAAAGGTGCACGTGCTTTTTAAGGACAGTCCATGCTCCATTTAAAGGGGAAGTGTAACAGCATTTTATTGCACATAATCGTTGCTCATCAGTGTGCTCTAATGTCCAAAATTGGACCAAATGAGGAGCTCTTGTTCATGGTGTGTCTGGTGACATTTTTTTCTTTTTTTTTTTCTCTCTCTTTTTAGAGGAATTTTATTGTTTTAAAAGCAGTAAAGCGGTCTGTCCTAGGCTAAGACATTTAAGGCGTATGTGAATATCACCCATCGTAATACAGCCGAGAGATTTGATGAACAGATCAACCGAGGTTTGCCGAATGGATGGTAGACTGTGTGCACGCTAGAACAGATTTTCGTTGCCTAGCCGTGTATATATATGCATCCAAAGATCTCAAACTGTATTTAAAATTTTACAGAGACACTAAATTGTTCTCACAGAAAAACAGATCTGTAATCTTGAATTGGATACACAAAAGGTGTTCATGTGTCAAAGCAGTATACATGTTTAATGACCTAGTCTACATGAGGAATGACGATGAGTTGAACTGCTGATAACTTATAGTACATGCTTTGACTATAAAAGTCGAAGCAATTTCCCTTTAAATACAGCAATTATCACTTTTTGGTAGGTAATAGAAAGTGTATAATTCTTTTGGGATAACTCCGCATAAAAGTCACAATCCGCTGTCCGCTCTCTTCTTCGGCGTCCGCTAAAAAACTCTATTGCAGCCCGGAAACGTTTTTTTTTTTTTACTCAGTAATATTTAGTATCATCTTTATCAACCGAAATGACTAAATTTATATGACGCAAACTTTGGCGAACGTCATATACATTTTAGTCAACGAGTTTGATAAAAATGATATCAGATCTACATGTATAAACACGAATATGAGATTCTTTTTATATATTTTTATATATCAAAGTGCTGTAAGCACTGTAATCGGTCGACACTGAATAACTACGGTGGTTTGAAATCAAATGGTAGATGTTTGAACTATGTATGGGACAAAAAGTCCTACACCGTTACAAATGAGTAGTTTAACGATTGGTTAAAATATAGTCTATGTTTGCCAGCCGACAGCAATAGAACGTAAAAAATATGTGACAATTCTGATCAGCAATACCGATTATCAAGTTTTAGATATCACTCATCATGAACAGCAGTACCAACCAACCCTTTAAAAGAATGAAAAAATACATATATTCTTTTCTGTAACTTTGGCAACTTTGGTAACTGTACTGTAATATATAAAAGCCGTATAAAATATGCCTGCATTATAACTTTGGAATTATTTACTTTTGGCTGCTTGTAGGCCTTTCATTTTTCCATTTTAACAAGACATCGTATTCATCTTGACAAACTGTCCTACCTATTTTTTAGCGGGCCAAATCGCCCAGTCCAAACGTCTGCTGGCAATTTATTTTCCTTTTTCCTGCATTATACTTTCAAAGAATATAGATGACCAATAGCTCCCTAACCGTCAACTCTTTACCAAATGATAAAATTTTAGACTTGTCCAAATCAAACGCATTTGCACATGACAAATTAAATGTACACCAAATGATGATTTGAATCGTTGAAATGGTAAAAAACATGGGAAAAGGAGAAAATGGTAACCTGCATTTTCCCGTTTTCTCACAATGTTTTCAACTTCTTTCTCATGGGCATTAAAAAAGGATAGTTTGGTTAAGAGTTAAAACACCGAGTTAATCGACTAGCCTTTTACAGTCACGAAAACAATATCAAGCATTAGGCTACAATTTATACATGTACTCCCAAGGAAACAGACAATTAGATGTAAGATATCTATGGACGTCTGTGATATTGAATTGTAGTGCGTTCAAAGGACAGTCTGATCTTTATCTTTTATTGTCTTCAAAAACGACTTTACTTGTCCATAGCCAACAAAGGTCAATGTATATGAGACATTCTAATCAGCAAGAGCATAATTGCGGTAGCCTTGATCTCTTTATCTGAAATGTGGAAAGGATGAGAATCGACCAATATGGAATAGCTGATGAGACAAATATGTTGCTGACATTTGCACGAATAGAGCGCTAAATTGTTAAAATAGACATGTTAAGCTTGGAAAAGCAGCCTAAATATTGCAGGACCATTGCTGTCTTGAGTAGAATAACTCGGAAAATAGGCATGACAGATCCAAGATCCGACTGTATGTTCAGAGCAGTCTGGTCTGAATCTGCACTCTCTGCAAAGACTTTTTCTCTTTCAGATATGGAGAATATAACAGTAAGTGAGCTTATTTGTGTTACAGTTTCAGGGTTTTTTTTTTTATCCTCGATGAAAATGTTCTATATGACCAAATTTTAAAAATCTTTCAAATGGGTGAAAAACGCTGTCAGAAAAAGAGAACATGCTGAATACATAACAGTTTCTCCAACTAAATTTTCAAAGCCCCACAGGATTGTTTGGTCAAGGGTTAACAGACTGATTCCAGTCTGTAGAAACTCACCAAGAAGAAACATGTAAGTGACTGTGTAAAATGGTAGTGCCATGGCTGGGAGGAGAGGAAGAGGGACTGTGGAAACAGTTTAACCCTTATCCTGCTAAAAACATTGAAATGAAATTTCAAACTGGTAATAAAACCCGAATAATTCTATGTCAAACTTATTCTTTTTTTGAAAAAAGAAATATCTCCTTATTGGACAGTATAGATCAAGATCAGACTGCACGTTATGCGCAGTCTGATCTTGATCTGTACTATCCGCAAAAAGGTCAGTGAGTCGCACTTAGCAGCCAAAGGGTTAATACATTATACGCTGAAAGATGTGTAATTGGAGAGGTCATCAGACCTCTCCTACAGTGGTGAGTTTAAAAGGCAGACTGCCACAGAAATCGCAGTCTAAATCCACTTGTTTTTGCGAAATTGTTCTGATACTCAGTCTATTTCGTCATGGTTTTATAAACAAACCGAAATCAAAAAACTGAAATAGGAAATAAGCGTTTTCTTTTATATGACGGATTTCCAAAAAGATTTATTATACTATATTGATAGTAAATGATCTCTCCAATAATTGCAATTTTTCATTAAACAAATAAATCTAAGCAGAGAGAAAAAAAAATTCGTTAAAAAAAAAAGAGAAAGAACACCGCGGGAAAAGATCACGTGACTTGATACTATCTGGAGAATTCGTACCCTGGAGAACTCGTACCCTAATCTCGAGAGCACGAGTTCTCTGGAGAACTCGTACCCCACAAATAGATAGAAATAGGTTGATCAGTATGTTTTCAAGTTCTATTTTTCAAAACTGACTAGATTCTAGCATTTTTTTGTTTTATTCAAAATTCTATGGATTTATAATGATATAGATTTGATGAAATAACACACAGAGCTGCTTCTATTATGCGGGATTGCGAGAATCCTGCGAAAATCAACTTATGAGCGCGAAAGAAAGTCGTGCCTCTTCGCCCTACGTACCGCACACCTCAAAAGAGTCCGTGGTCCTTTGATTTTGGGCGGATTGCGCAGGCTGACATGGGTCGATACTTTTTGCAGATGCATTAAGCGCCCTTTTCTCAGAGCATGGCTCATTTATCTACTTTCTTAAATTTTTAACGTTTAGACAAACAACCTCTTCATTTTGCATGTCTGCAGCAGACAACTTTTCAAAGTATTGTGGAAAGAGGAGAGTTTCTCCTTTTGTCACAATGGTTTCCATCACATCAAAGCACCATCTTCCACATTAATTATCAAAGTAAATTGTCGTCTGCACGCTTTTTCTGTTTGGGACAGTCAAAAAATTGTTGTTTGTTAAAAGATTAAAAAATGTTACATTTATTTTTAACATGTCTGGTACTAGTATTATGTATAGGCCACCTTTATTTGTTGTTATCAGGTAAGATTCTTGCCTCTTGAGCGGAATTAGCATATTGTATCAAATTTTAATTGAACGAATTCTCCTTTCCAAAAATAAATTTGGCTTATCTGAGCGCACATTACAAACATTCATTAGAGGGTTTTCCTTTTGAAAATGAGCTAAATTGGATAATCATCTTCGGTTTTGTGTCCTTTAATTTTGAAAAAAAAAATGCATTTCTGAGCGTGTTAATAGCATATGGCCTCCAGTTCCTAGAATATTATAACAATGTGGAACATGTACTGTTTTGTGCCTTTACATCAGCAAAATTGAAAAAAAAAAAAAGTTACTTCTCTTTCATTTAATGCCTAACTTGTTTGTTTACATCTACCAAAATATATTGAAACCAAAAGCCAATAAACTATTTGAAAACATTGATGCCGACCTCTCCTGGCTTCTTTTTTAAAGAAGCCAACTTGTTAAACCTTTGTCACCGTCGCGTACTACGGACTACGGACCGCAGACTGCGGACTTTTTCTAAGGGGAGTTCTCAAACGAAATAATGCAATAATGAGCTGAATTTGAAGGGGAACTATAACGAGTAATAAATCAGTAAGTTTACCTTGGTATTTCAATGGTTCAACCCAATTTCTTACGTCGACAGACAAAACCTCCACTTGACTGTTCTGTCTAGAAGTTGCTTAGAGTGTCTCCAAACTGCGCCAGCTGCCTTGTATGACCCTAGACTAGGTAATGTTTGTTCGACTGTCACACTGTATGCTTTTAAGTGTCGATTAAACATTCGACGTTTCCGCAGTCCCATTTTTTTTTTTAGTCGGGCTGCTGTGAAAGTTGTAAGTATTGAATAAGGATTAGGATTACATTTCATCCGCAAGTAAATGCAGTCAGCAGGGAAGTCAAGTTCTTCCCAAAGGCCAATCTTTACCAAGAGGACGAGCTGTCCTGCGTTTGAGCGAAATCTGCTTTCCACATATAGTTATTTCCGTTACTGTCTGCCACTATCTTTGAATGCACAACGTGGCAGCTCTGACGATCTGAACAGTACTGTTTCTGTGGTTCTGTCGCAGACAGGTTTATTCGTTGCGACGTCCGCTCAACTGGCTCCGACTGTTGAGGGGATTTTGTGTAATTTACCCAGTAGATCTCGCCACTGATTTCTAGAGAGCTATCGTATGAAAAAAGCAATATAAAAGTTAAAACATGGAGTAAAGGTTCCTTTAACTGCGGACAACAACTAATGATTAGGTCAAATTTTCTCTTTAGGATTAATATCTAACATATGATACAAACCCTGAAACTATCTTTAAAAATAGCGAAGCGATTCTGGTATTGTTGTAATTAGAGTTGTATGCCCTTTTCAGTAACTTTTCAGTTATATGCGGCCACAATTTACCTATCCGTGTGTTTTCCTGGACTATTTAAACAGGATTTGTCCAGTCCATTATCCTGACACTGGAAAGCTAGACCTAGTGCTGTCTCCGTAACCCTGACGGCCAATGCCAAGGCCGTGGGGGGGGGGGGAGGGGGGGGGCTGGGGAGGGGGAAAGCCATTACTTCTATTTGCAAACTATGTTTTCAGTATGACCAGGCAGGATTCGAACGCACGTCGTTCACCTCACGAGGCCAGTTCTCTAACCACTTAGTCAATACTGCAGTTGTTGTTATTGTCGTTGTGTGTGGGAATGGGGTTGGAAAACGGGGTAGTTATGAGTTTGAGGGTGTTGGAGTGCCGGGTGACATGGCCACGGAAATGGCGGTTTGAAGAAAATGGAGTAATAACTCAAAGCAAGTAACTTCTCCATTTCTCACAGTGTTAAAAATGAATAGATTTAATAACAAAATCACGTTTAATTCAATATAGTTCCCCTGTAACGAAAGAAGTGATTTAAGACCGATAATTTCGTGCAAATTGATGTACGATACTACATGTACGGTACTCTTCTCACGACTTCCTGATATCCAATTTGTGATCTCTGGTGGATATTATCAGATCCAATCAGGAATTCATGAAAAGAAAGGTCCAAAATTTTTACGTGAACTCGGAATAAGCTCAGACAATGCGGAAGAAAATGCATAATTTGTGACATGAAAATAAATGTTTGAGAGACGTTATTTCCCTTTTTTTTTTACATTTTACTACTTTGAGAAAACCCATCTTAAAAGTCCGCGGGCAGGTGTCCGCGGTCCGTAGTCAGCGTCGGTGACAAAAGTCTACTAGTCAGTATTGTGAATGGACAGTCTGGGTACTAAGGTTGTAAGCGGTGAATCGCCAGTCCATTCTGAAAATGTTTACGTAATGGCCTCTCCGCGAGGGCCATAACCTTTATACAACTCTATACCCTTTGTCCCCACAGCTTCACACGCTTCGTCTTACATATACGATCCCTGCATTAAACGACCAACGGTCGGTTACTATTTTAAACTTAAGGCTGTTACGAGTTGCATTTACATCAGTCTTCTCTTAGACAGAGCAATCTAAATTATCAAATTCATTTGAAGCAATGTTTCCTTACAAACACTTTTCTGTTGCGATTTTATTTCTCTCAAGACCAAAATGACCTATTATCTGTTCAACACCTGCTACATGTACGAAGAGCACTCGTCACAACTCGGCCGATCCCGTAACTACGTATAACTATCAACGGATCACTCGAAATTTGCCGAATGATATGGACAGCAGACGACTAAGAAGATGTGTTCACATCACCCGATACACACGCTTATTTTTTAGCACAATGTCTTCAGTGGCGTCGCGTCGGGGGCGGCAAGGGCGGCGATCGCCGCCCCAATATTTCCACAAAAAAGGCCTAATTCGTACAATGAAAATGTAAGAATTCTGACATTCCGTTTAAGAACTTGCAATCTGAATGGAGCGGCCAAATCGGCTGATATCTGTAATCGGTTCTAAGGCGACCGTGACATGTATACCTAATCTCCCTTTGTGTCGATTAAGTGTGAAAGTGTGACAATGCGACCTTGGCAATACACAGTATAGAACACCTTCAGAAAGAGAAACTTTGACCAATTAATCAGCCATCAAAAACTTATTTAAGAGTTTAAGTTTGTGGTTTAAAAGAATATACATTATATACAACAGCCGCAAACTGAGAGCCTTTGATTGAATAATTAATTAGCCGTCAAAGGCTTAATCGAGAATTAAAATGTGTGTTTTACAGCAATGAAAAAAGGCGGCAGGTTTGATAAGAAATAATTACTTGTACTTAAAAACGTTTAAATTCCTTAAACAATATTTCTTCTTCCTTCCTCTACGTATCTTCTATATGTAAACATGACTGAACCTAACTAGCCCCGTGACTTTAAGTTCCCTAAGCGTTTCTTTGGAAAGAGATCTCCAGAACTACGATCATTCAATGCACAATGGTTTAAACAGTTCTCGAGGCTCCATTACAATAAGGTATGTACAAAAGCAAACTACAAGCCCCTTTTTTCCGGATCTTAAAAACATTCTTGGAAAAGGAGAAAGGGCTTGTAACTAGCATGTTTTCCATTCACAGAATAATCTAATAATACTGCAGATCAACCATATATAGATGAACTAAATGCCAAAAATCTAAGACAAAATCAACATTCAAACAAAGCTCCCAGCAAGTTTTGAAGTCCTGGAAATGGCGGCATTTCCCTGACAGATTTTAAAATTTTCTTAGGCAGTGGGAGGGGACACCCCTCCCACACCCACCCCGTCCTTCGCCGCCCCAATGTACAAAACCACGCGACGCGCCTGGTCTTCAAAAAGCCGTATTCCCCTGGGTTGTTAAAACACGAAACTGTCTGGTAAAGGGTTAGACTAATACAAAAGAATCGTTAAGTGCACGTAAATAGCATTCTGAACGGTCCACGTTGTTCAATTAAAAAGTTCGAGTAATTCCATATTCTGCCGAAAAAGTGGACCGCCGACGACTACGGCCTTGAAAATCTGAACAGATACAGAATGAAATACGGGGTGACAGAACTGACCCAACTCAACGACTACACGAGTGGAACCTTTTCTGTCTTTTGCCACCAAATCGACTTTAATAAACAGCATTCGACATGTATACCTATAAATTGAATTTTTACCATATTAGTGATATTCGGTGTTCATGCTAGTTATACTAAGGTTTACGAAAAAAAATCAAGTGCCTGTAATAGTTTTAACCTTTTCTCACACAATCCCGAGTTTTAACGATCCTAAGAAAATGACGCCTAATAAAAACATAGTGAGAAAAGGAGAAAATGCTGGTAATCAGCATTTTCTCATTCAGCCACAATGTTTTCTACCCAGTCAAAGGCAATTACCATCGTTAGAGCCACTTTTAATTTGTCGTCTACTAAATGATTTCAATTTGGACAAGTCTACATTTTTGTCATCTGGTAACGAGTTAACCAAGGTTATTTCCCTTACTTCTGTCGTCGAAATATTCACCAGAGGCGCAGGGGAGAACCGATATTCCACTCGTCACAACTCGGCCGATCCCGTACCTACATCTAATCTAATTTGATCACCGGATCACCCGAAGTATGCCGAATGCCGATATTCTTGTGTGCACGTGCGTAAATTCTACTCTGCATCCGAACTGAGATTTCCCTTGTTCGCATTCCCGCCAATACCTTCACATCTAGAAGACATGATGAATTTCGTGACCATCGCCAGATTCAGTCGGCATCCTTTTTGAGATCAACATTCATCATCTTGGTAATCAATCTATATTATATTTTTTATGTATTTCCTAAATAGTTGTCGGGCCGCGATTTTTACATTTCACCTGATTGCTAAGCCGATCATCAGATTGCTCAAAATTCAGGTCGGCGGAGTGTTGCTTCTCACGAGAGAGAAAAAATGTTCTAGGAATAAACAAGATAGATCAGAATCCGTTCAATTACAAGTATTTTTTTGAGACTGACTTCCAGAATGATCAATGTTTACGGTAACTGCAAGTTGTAGCATTTGTAAACACTTTGAACAGTTATTTTGTGATCCCGTCTTTCGAACGATGTTTCTGATGAAGATGCTGCTTGTATAAATGTATATTTTGAGTAATACTACTATTTGATTTGTTCCAAAGTTTCCCCTATAGTAGACACTGAAATTGTAAATACGAAAGTGGGCACAATGAAAAAAGAAAAAACTGCTTGGTGTGAGGAACAGTCTTGTGGGCTATATAGCTGCGTTACTGGGAAGTTTGAGTTGGCGGTGTGAATATTTTAACCCTTAGGCTGCTAAGCATGACTCTGAGTGCTTTTGCGAACCATGTAGATCAAGATCAGACTACACAAAATGTGCAGTCTGATTTTTGATCTGCACTGTCAGATGCGGTATTTTAACAGTGTGACAGCTGAAATATGTACCAAAAGATAAAATTCTAGACTTGTCAAATTTCAAAGCATTTGCAGACAACAGATAAAGTGTGGTAAACATGATGGAATTCATGCCGAAAAGATCGAAAACATTGCGGGAACAGGAGAAATTGCTGGTTGCCAGCACTTTCTCCATTTCCCACAGTGCTTTTAGAAAAAGCCTTTGCTTCCTTGAAAAGGGATTATTTGGTAAAGGTTTAATCCTTTACCACACAATCCAAACTTTAAATGACCCCGTGACAATAAAAGCTTTTTAAAACATTTTTAGAAAAGAAAATGCTGGTAACCAGCATTTTGTATCTCTTCAAAGGCAGCTTTTTTCGGAAACACTGAATTAAATTTTTTCATCCCTAATTGCTTTCAACTTTGTTGAGTCTAATATTTTTGTGTTTGAAAGGTTAGAAAACATTATGGGAAAGGGAGAAAATGCTGGTTACCAGCATTTTCTCCTTTTCCCACAATGTTTTCTAAAAGCCAGGGTTGCTTAAACTTGGAATTGTTTGGTAAAGGCTTAAATTGAGTAACATCAATGGAGTAAATTTTTAAGCTTCTTGTCTGTTCCACAGGTGGCCAGTTCAAGCCTGTTTTGGTCTGAGTTTAGGCTGACACTGTTGATGTTCCTGTCTAACTGAGCAGTGTAGATGACCAATGGTCTGTGGCCGTCAAACAAGCCTTGTTTCATGCCATGCCTCTAAATGGTTAGTACAACATGTTGCCTCCCCAAACATTTGGAGTAAGACAATGTCCCATATTTGGGGAAATAGCAAGGGTGCAACCAAGGGTTCAGAATCGTTACTTGGTCCGAATGGAGAGTGTTATTTTGTCTTTAGTGTGCTAAGTGCAATGCAGAGCACTTTTGCAGACAATGCAACAGAACAGGCCATTTGATCTCGATCTACACAGTCTGATACACTGGGCATTTGATTTTCCCGAAGAAAGAGGATGAAATCGCAGTATTTTGCTCTTTAATATTGGCTTGAAGTTTATATTTGAGCCATGCTCTTTGAAAAGGGGGCTTAATGCATTTGCGAAAAGTATCAACCCATGTAAGCCTGCGTAGTCCGCGCAGGCTGACACGAAACTTTTCATTTTGAATTTTTTGCATGTCAAGGGATAATTCTACCGCGTGATTCAGTCGTTTGTTTGACAGAATGGGATGTCATGGATCCATAACTAGGTAATGACTTGCTTGGTATAATGCATCGTGGAGATGCATTAAGCCCCCTTTTCACGGAGCATGGCTCATTTTATTTTTCTGTGCAGTTTTTGGCTCAATTATGAAGAGGGAGTTGTTCCCATTTTTGTAAATTATGCATCTCTGTATTGTGCGTAATGGACATTATGCCCTTGAATAGTGGGGGTGTGTGGATGTTGGGGGGGAGGGGTAGCATAGAGATTTTGATGCATATATTCCCTTTGATAAGAAGTTCATTTACCACTTAAAATACCAAAGGACTAAACTTTGGACTGGATTGAACTGAAAGCATTTGTAGATGACGGATGTTGTTGAAATGATGATTTTTGTCTTTAATATGGTAGAAAACATTGTGAAGAAAAGGAGAAATGCTGATTACCAGTATTTTCTCCTTTTCCCACACTGTATAAAAGCATTGGCTTTCACAGTCATTCAAAGTCGGGATTGTGTTGTAAATGATTAACCCATAAACTGTGATACAGTTCAATAGGAAAAAGCCAAGTATTGCAGTTTTAAAGTTGATGCTAATGGAAAGAAAATACCATGTTTTCAAAAGCATTCTATGTAAGGGTCATTAAAACTCTGGATTGTGTGATAAAGTGAAGATTATTAGTTCAAAGTAATAAAAAGCCTCTCTCTGTTTAACAAGCTGCCTGTTTCAACCCATTCTGGTCAATTTTAGACTGGCCCTTATCATGTGACTGCCCGACATTCACATGGCAGAATGGTGCTTAATCAAGAGTGAAACCATTGATTCAGAAAAAATGAGGTAAGTCTCTTACTCATTTGCAGTTTCTGGAAGAGTGTGTTCCTGAATGAGGAATGTAGCATGGTAATTGCAAATCACAACTCCTTTTGCAACAGAATTCTAGATATACCCAAATTGAAGACCACAAATTAACCTTTTACCAGACTACAGTATTTTAGACTGGCCCAAATTCAAAGTATTTGCAGACGACAAATCAAATGTGGCTCAAGTGATTGGATTTGTTTCTGAAAGGATAGAAAACATTGTGGGAAAAGCAGAAAATTCTTCTTTTTCCACAATGCTAAAAGCCTTATTGCTCATGGTTGCTAAAACTCGGGATTTACACCTATGTCTTTGTTCATCTCTCCCTGATTCTGCCCCTTTGATTTTCATGTGAATTTGTTGCAGTAATTCACATAATCTTGAGTAGTATTGCCATTTTTGTGCAGCAAATTTTCCCTCGAAATACAAGATAATTGAAAGGAGGAAATTGAAAGCATTATTAAAATGGAGAAAATGCTTGATGTGAGCTAAGGATCATGTAAAGCCTTGTTATAAGGAAAACTTCAGGAAACTTTGGTTACTTAAGTAAATATTTCATGATGCTAAGTCTTTAACAATGATATTGCAGACTCATCCAAATTCAAAGCTGTTGCAGGGGGTTAATTACATGTGGTTCAATTGATGAAATTTGTCTGTGAAAGGAAGAAAACATTGTGGTTTCCAGCATTTTCTCCTTTTCCCAAAATATTTTCTGTGGTGCTTTTGTGTGTCGGCAACTTTTACCTTGTGTACGCTCTAGAGGCCACATTTTCAGTGCGATACTCATAGGACTTGGAATGTTCATCTTGATGATATCTCGGACAAGGTTGGAAATGGGTCACCTTGGGCCAAAAACTAGGTCACTTGGTCAAATCTTTAATAATTCTTGTGTACAATCTAGAGGCCACATTTTCAGTCCAATACTCTGAAAGTAGGTCAGAATGTTTGTTTTGATGATATCTCGGACAATTTTGAAAATGGGTCATACCGGATCAAAAATAGGTCGCCTGGTTAAATGTTTGGAAAACTTTATTTTCGCTCTAGAGGCCAAATTTTTAATCCAATACTCATGAAAAGCGGTAACAATGTTTGTCTTGATGATCAATTTCTTTGAGGAGTTTGAGGGTCAAAAATTAGGTCACCGGATCAAATCTTTTGAAAAAAAAATGTTCTATAGGCTCTAGAGGTCACATGTTCAGTCCAGTACTCTTGAAAACTGGTCAGATTGTTTGTCTTATCTTGGAAGGGATCAAAAATGGGTTATACTGGGTCAAAAACTAGGTAACCAGGTCAAATCTTTGAAAAACTTTGTGTTTGCTCTAGAGGCCTCGATCATTTTTTAGTCCAGTACTCAATGGCAGTTGGTCAGAATGTTTGTCTTGATGATATTCAGAGTGAGTTTGAAAATGGATGATGGCATATCAAAAAGTGGGTCACTGGGATAAATCTTTGAAAAACCTTTTGTATGCTTTAGAGTCCACAGTTTCAGTCTAGTGCTCATCAAAGTTAGTCAGAATGTTTGTCTTGATGATTTCTTTAATGAGTTTGAAAATGGGTCACATTGGAAGAAAACTAGGTCACCAAGACAAATCTTGGAAAAAACTTGTGCACCCTCTAGAGGCCACATTTTCAGTCCAATACTCATGAAAGTTTGTTAGTACGCTTGTCGTGTTATCTTTGAAGAGATTTGAAATGGTTCATATCTGGTCATAAGGCTTAGTTGAATGACTTCAGGGCCATCATGGCCCTCTTCTTATCTCTGAGCATTCATCTGAACATGTCCTAGTGGATGGGAAAAATCACATCTTGGCAATCACTATACATGTATATCACACACATAGCTACATCATTTGTGACATTAAAATTTCCAAAGATTTTTTGGCCAAAGATTTGTTGACTTCATACCAATCACATGCACTTTTTGAGCTCTTTACAAAGATTTTAAATTGAACAGAATAATAAAAAGGGCAACTTGATACTTTAAATTTTCTGCTAGAAACAGGTCAGGAAACAATATGAATTTCTTGCCTTGAAGGAAGTCATCTGCATAAGACTTAATGATATCTCTAAGTCACTAACATCATTTTCAGTATAGAAATAAATTCATTTATGGACAGTCACATACAAATCATAGAGATCTAAGATGTTAAGAACTGGCCTGAATTTTATCCAAGGTTTTGACATTTAAAATTGTGGTTTTGAGTCTAGTCCAAATTTGGTTTTGACTCCTGGAAATTTTGGCTTAGATGTCAAGTTTCAGGAATCTTGTGGGAAAAAAATAATCCACCTCTGAAGCACAGTGTGCAGATTCTCAAAGTTTTAGACTTGTGACCTGTATTCAAAATATTTCATCAGCTGAATTGTTGAGAATGACATAACATTTAAAAAACAGATGAATCCTTTAAAACAGCACCTTGTGTTTCAAATTGGTGGGTGTGATATTCTGTATCCAATCATAATGTGTGTCTATTAGACACGCATTAACTATAAACATGTTTGAGGGTTAGTAAATCAAAGGGATTTGTCATTAATCACCAAGGTACTACCAGCATGCATTATTAGATATTAACCCTTAATCTGCTAAATAAGTGTAATGAAACTGTCACACTGATAGTAAAAACCCAAATCTTTCTTTTTGAAAGGGTTTTTTTTTTTTTTGGAAAAGTATCTCTTTATCGGATAGTGAAGGTCCAAGATCAGACATCACATTCTGTGCAATTAGATCTTGATCTACACTGTCCGCAAAATGTCAGTGAGTTGTGCTTAGCAGCTTAAGGGTGAAGGATCTTATATCCATAATATATCCAAGAAAAAAATGAAAAAAACATGTTTCTTTTTTCCCACTATACTTATATTTTTTTTCTCCTGTTATTTTATTACTTGTATTTTTTCTCCTGATATTTCATTACTTGTATTTATTTTTCCTCCTGTTATTTACTTTTTATTTTTTTATTTATTTATTTATTTTTTTTCTTTTCCCCCTGTTATTTTATTACTTGTATTTTTTTTTTCTCCTGTTATTTTATTACTTGTATTTTTTCTCCTGTTATTCTATTCAAACTTGTATTTATACTGATTATACCCTTTACCAAACAAAAGATTTTCCTCATCCATTTTCAAAACTTTTGTTCATGAAAAATTCAAAGTGGGTACAAATGGACTTAAGTTCTCTGATAGGGTAGAAAAGATTGTGAGAAAAGGAGAAAATGTTGGTTACCAGCATTTTTTCAGAGTTGTTAAATCTAACGATTGTTTGGTAAAGGGTTTAGTAAAACAAATTTTGAACCATTTTCATTTTTCACTCTTTTTTTTTTTTATCTATCCTTGATGTTCAAATCTTTTAAAACACAAAAATTGCACTGTATCATATTTGAATACTTACATGTAGATGCACACTAAATTACCAATTTACCACGAAACATTCATTCGTTCATTCATTCATTCATTCATTCAATGAACTGTAAGTTAAATCTGTTGAAGTAAATTCTGATATGGCTTGAATAAAGTAATGTAAACTTAATGCTTTGGCTAAAACTTTAGTGACAAAAGATTGTATTAATGAAACAAAAACAATTTTAAAATTCTTTGCTCAGAACTAAGGTTAACTTTGCCCAGTGGGTGATTTCCTTTCACTGGTTAGTATCCAGGATAGAAAGATAAACAGCAGAGTTGATTACTGGTTGGAATCCAGGGAAAACAGCTGTCTCATAAACAACAATTTTAGATTTAGAAGAAAGAGAGAAATAAACAAACGAAAATTATTATAAACTGTGCCAATGACAGGTCAAAGCAATCCAGAAAGGTTGTTGATCTATTCAGACACAGATAATGATAGGAAATTCATCCATCAGAGATAAGAAACACCACAGTTCCTTGTAGACATTTTATCATAAGTCTCTAAATATTTTATCATCCATACACTGTTTGGAGGGTTAGATTCCCACCAGTATGTCATGGTTAGATTATTGGTAGATGAGATATATGTTAGATTACTGGTTTGGGTCCAGGAAACTTTCTTCTTTGGTAGAACTTATACTTCTGATTAATAGTAGGTTATGTCTGTCACCAATGACGAATCAAGGCAAGCCAGAAAGGTTTGTCGGTCTATTCAGGGGCAGCTGTGTTTCATGCGCAAAGTCAACCTTATGCATCTAAGCTTTTTTGCAAAAGACTTAAGTAAAAAACAGTGACATGTACATTTTGTTCAAGACCATTTGCAAAAGTTACATCGACAGATTAAATTTACTCGTACTCTTTTTACCACTAAAGTAGCATTTACAGTTGGCACTGATCAAGATCAGACTGTGATACCATTTGAGAATAATCATGCCATGGACTCATAAACAGCTATGGGGGAAACTTTAAGTTTAAAATTAATTCCAGAGCTGACTATTTGTTCTATTATTGTCCACTTCAAAAAAGGCTTCACATCATACTACTCTAAGGTGTCATTCTATTCACGTACCTCTTTTCACCATACATACATTGTGCAATAACAAGAATCTTAACTCCTAAAAAACAAAATTTTCTTAGACCAGTGTAAATGAAGATCAGACTGCAAAAAGTATGCTTTCTGATCTTTTATACTATACAGACATACTGGCCAGTTTAATGCTTATCCTTCCAAATTTAAATTGATCATTACAATTTTTTTTTTTTTTTTTAAGATTACTGGCTTTGAATGGGCTTTATTGGAGCATAACCAATAAGAGGGCAGAGGACAGTGTAGAGCCAGATCAGGCTGCACATACATGCAGGCTGATCTTGCTTTACACTTTCTGTGTAATACATCTATGGTAAAAAATGGTGGGATAAGAGTTAATCAGCCTTGAAATGATTATTTTTCTGGCCCTTTTTACCTAGAAATGTCTACTTGTTGGGCACTTTAAAGATTTTACCAAATATAGATGAAAACCTTCCAGGTATGTAAACTTGAGCCATGCTTTGGCAGAAGGGGGCTTAATGCAAATCCATGATGCATTATACGATGCCAGTCATCACATAATTATGGTTTCATAAAATACATTTAGCCTTATAGTTGATAGAACCTGGAGAAAGAGTGGTCCTTGGACATGCAGAAAATTGGTCAATTAATAGCAAAAAGTTTGGACCAATGTCAGCCTGCATGGACTGCGCATGCTGACATGGGTTGATACTTTGTGTAGATGCAAGAAAACCCCTCCTTTTCACAGAGCATGGCTCAATTTTATCTACTTTTATAACTTCTGCTTTTTTGCATTTTTCTTACTGTCAAATATGTATTTTTTTAAGTTTAAAACTAAGAGAAATTTACAGAAATCAGATGTTTTTTATTGTGGAAAGAAGACCCAATTCTGATATACAGGGTGCTTATGCAAGAATATTTCACAAATAAGACAGTGTAGATCCAAAGCCAACCTGCTCCTGATGAGCTATCTGATCTTGATCTACACTGTTGGTAAAAGGCAAGTTGATTTTAAGCTTTATGACCTATATAAAAAACATGTGAATTTTTGCTTTGCACTCCATCGGCCATTTGGCTATTCCCCAGTACAGTAGGTTTCAATTTTGTGTGGTCTGACTCTCTCAAAATCCATCTTTTGAAGCCAAATGCTTAGCATTACATTAACAGGACCATTGACTGTAAAACAGCTTTGGGGCAATTTTAAGTTAAAGATTAAATACAGGATCTGTATTCACCAACCATTCTGAAGAGTATTCTTCAAGAATTTCTAAATTTGAAAGTAACACAACTTCTGAGTGGCTAAACCAGATGGTTTAGAAAATGTTGGAGGACAAGTGTTCTTAAGAATGGTTGTTGCATACAGACCCGGGGCTGATGATGGAGTGGGCTCTTTTCTTCTTTCCACTCACTGAAGACTTCAGATCACACCATACAATTAGGTATGCCTCCAATTCCATTTGATTTGTTCCATGTAACCTTTCGTAAATGAGAGGTCAAATCGATTTTTTTGTATCATTAAGATACTGTAATTCAATTATCAATATTGGTTTAAAAACATCTCAGATATGTTCCTTGGGAAAAGATTTTAGATTTAAATTGGGAATCAATATCAAACAGATATTGGGGGTATGATTAAAAACAAGGCTCTTTTAAAAGATTTGTTTGAATTTGTCCAATTTTAAAAACTTAATACTTCATGCATAATCAGATTTTTGAATATTTTGAATACCAACATTTCTATTACTTTTTTCCTGTCAAATTCAGGTCATCAAGACTCGGTATTTGGTTTCATTATACAGCAGTTTAGTGCTTTTAAATGCTAAACACATCCTTAATACATCAGCATAATACTTGTTAATTCTATTGCTATGGTCAAAGAAGACAGTTGGTTCCCATATGCATTAAATGTCATTAATTAAAGGCACAATAGTGACCTAAACTAAACAATGTGCGTGTTGAAACACAATTTAATCAGGAAGTTTGTATTCATTAATTATATATGCATCTGTAAAAGAGTTGAATATTATGTTGATGGCTTTTTTTTTTTGTTTCTCTCTCAAATTTCCCAATTAAATGGATGTATGCATATATCCCAATTTGATGGATTAATGTGTCTTTTTCCCAATTTCAGACCCCAAAATGAAACAAGTTAGGAAAATCACTGTCAACAGCACTTGTCACAATTGAGATACTAATTATATATACACAAAAATATACAAGCCACACCTTGTCTTTACCAATCATAGTGACATTGCCATGCTTCAAAATAGGTTGAATATTTAGTATATATTATGGTATCTATCATTCCTTTTTTTGTCCAAGAACTTTACCATTCATGTCATTGAAAAAATAGTTTCTGCTTCTAAGTTCTGAAAATCCTCTTGGCAAAGCACTCTTTGTTAGAGTATATTGATATTTGATATGAATGATACTTGATCAGACATGCTCGTAGTCACAAACATCATTTTTGCATTTGAAAAAGATTTGACTGGTTTTTGTTTGGGAAGTGGGAGTTGGTTATTTTCCCATGAAAGCTCTGTCGGTGCTAATTAAGTCCCTGGCACATTTGAAAGGCAGTAGAGTGATACAGGGCCATCATGGCCCTCTTGTTCATTTTCCACAATGTTTTCTGTACTATGACAGACAAATTTTATGTGTGAGTAACATTTACTTTGCTGTCTGCAAATACTTTCTATTAAAGGGAATTTTTCCAGCGAAACCTCTCACCTCTGTTGCAGTGTGAGAAAAGTAGTCAGTGGAATGAAAGTTGTGTCACTACTGATGTGAGAAAGCCAAGAAACACATGCATAGGTGCACTGACTGCCATGATCTGACATAAGCTGTTAAAACAGCATTAAACTCCAATACAAACAAACAATAATGTGGAATTCACAAAGTGGACATCACTATGTTGACTTGATTGTTGACAAGTCAAAATGCAAAATTACTGATCATGGTATTTTCCTTGGTCTGTGAAATTCTAACAAGCCCAGAAACATTTGTTTATTTCTCAAGAACGTGCAGGCCTGATAAGCCCCACTATGCTACAGAATTAACATACTGCAACATGCAATGGCTTGGTCACCCATCCAGGCACTAACCACAATGCATGTTGCTTAACTTCCACAGAGAGATATACACCAAACTGCATCACTGTCAAAGCTAGCTATACAGCAAGGCAGGTTTGAAGTGCTTATATATTTAATGTCTCTCTTTCACATTACTCATGCCTACAAGAAGTCTCGACCCCGAGACTTGTATACAAATAAACCTGGGGAATATATACGGGTAAGGCAACTCCGTAAGGCAGTTGTCATTATACCCACCTCTGCCACTAAATGTAACATGCAACAGCCTGGTCACCCATCCAGGCACTAACCACAATGCATGTTGCTTAACTCTCAAGAAGAGGAATAACACTAAACCGCATCGCTGTAAAAACTAACTCAACAGCAAGGCAGGTTTGAAGCGCTTATATACCTAACCTCTCTCTGTGACAATATTAATTAGATTCAGGTAATACATAATTATGAAGGAGAGCTGTCTCTGCTTTGGGTAAGCACATTCAAATCTCAGCCTGACTGGGATAACACTGTTGCCCAGCAAGTTAAGTGAATTTACACAAGCATGCTGACTCTGACTTCAATTTTGATGGTTGGGGATGGATTGGACTGATTGGGTTTGGGTTTTAATTCAAGCTGCTTTTAAAGTACCAGTTGGACAGACAAGACAGTCACCACCAAACTACACATGGGTTTTGAAGGCCGGTATTAGTATTTTGATGTTAATAGATGGTTCTGGGCTACTGCAGGACATGAAATCAAGACAATTTCAAATAACCACTGATTCATCAGATTGTTTGTATTAGAGTTTAATGCCATTTTAACAGCTTTGGCAGTCAGTACACCTACACATGTGTTTCCTGGCTTCATCAAACCAGCACTGACGCAATTTTCTTTCCAAGCCACTGATAACTTTTCTCACATGTATCAGAGGTGAGAGGCTAAAGATTGCTGGAAAGAAAATTTGCCTCAACTGGGTATCGAACATGCAACCACAAGGTCACGAGTCGGATACACTATTAACCAAGTATTGAACCTGCAACCACAAGGTCACAAGTCCACTGAGCTATCCACTGAGCTACCTTGTGAGGCTGAAGAAGATGATGAAGAAAGCTTAAATCATCATAAAGAAATTTTGTCTCAACCGGGTATCAAATGCGCAACCACAAGATCATGAGTCTGATACACTATCAACCAAGTATCGAACCTGCAACCACAAGGTCACAAGTCCACTGAGCTAGCCACTGAGCTACCCCGTGGGATAGAAGAAGAAAAAGATGAAGAAGAAAGCTGAAATCACCTTAAAAAAATTTTGCCTCAACCGGGTATCGATACGACAAGCACCAGGTCAAGTCAGATATGCTAACCAATGAGCTATCCTGCAGGGCTACTTATTCATCAGACAGCCATCTTTTGATTTTTTTTTTTTTAATTTTTATTTTCCTTTTTCTATACCATACAATCAATCACACGATTTTCTATACATACAAATTTTTATATCAGTCTGTGTTTAGAAAATATAAACATTTTTGCAATTTACATGAATAATTTACAAGCAAAGTTGCAGTAATAATTTTTTTTTTGAAATTTCGAATGGTTATGTGTGTTTCTGATACCCCCTGTCCCTGGCAACAATATTGCAGATAGTATCAGAAGCAAGCATTTTCCATTTATTGCAAATTTTACTCGTAACTACAGAAAGTAATTGTCATTTGTTTGAAAATTCTTTAAAAATCCCAGTTTTTATCAATTTTAAGCCTTAGGCTGCTAAGCACAACTCACTGACCTTTTGCAGACCGTGTAAATCAAGATCAGACTGCACAAAACATACAGTCTGATATTGGATCGACACTGTCCAATAAGGAGGTATTTTTCTACAAAAAATAAGTTTGATTGATTGATTGTATGGTGTTTAACACCTTTTTCAACATTATTTCAGTTATATCATAGCAGCCAGTGGACTTATCCATGCTTTCCTGGAGTTTCTTTTACCAGTACTCCACACAATATTCTTTCCAAGCCACAAGCTGCTTTTCCACATAACCATCATGGAAACAATAGTCAGGGAGTGAGAGAAGAATGAATCTTCAACTCTCAGAAAGAAACTGGTAGTTCTGGGGATCAAACCAGAGACCTCATGTTGGCAAGACTTGTTAGCTACTGACTGAGTTATCAGGGCTTGGCAAATAGTTTGAAGTAGCATTATTTGGGTTTTTACTATCGGCTTCAAAGTTTAACTTTTTTAGCAGGATAAGGGTTAATGTTAATTAATGTTTCTGGTTTCCTCCCTTATCCCTAAATCATATAGGTCCTCCTCCTTAAATGCAAAATTTTCTTCTCTAATAGCTGACCTGCCCATTAAAACACAGATGTTATCCTTTCCCTTTATTATTTTCAATTTAAGATACCATGGCTATGATGCAGAACTGCTACAAAAAGATGACAAATATGTTGTAGGGGGGGCAGTTATTGGTAGAATCTACAAGCCGACAAGGCACTTTATGGTAAGTTTATTTGTCTGTTTCTTTGTATGGTGTTTAACGCTGTTTACAGCTTAATTTCAGTTATATTGCTATTGACAGCGCACCTATCCATTCTTTCCTGGAGTCATTTTCCATTACTTTGCACAATATTCTTCCAAAGCCATGGTCCATGACTCAACCCAAATTTCGAACATTTGCAGATGACAAAATAAATGTTGCTGAAGAGATGATTTCTGTCTTTGATAGGGAGAAAACGGAGGGAAAAGGAGAAAATCACTGGTTACTAGTATTGTTTCCTTTTTCCACTAATGTTTTAACCTTTTACCAAACAATCCCTGGTTTGATAACCCTGGGAAAGAAGCCTTTTGAAAACATTGTGGGAAAAAGAGAAAATGCTGGTTACCAGCATTTTCTCCTTTTCCCACTATGTTTTATGCTCTGTCAAGGTCAAATTCCGCCATTTGAGCTACCGCTAATTTGTCGTCTGTTGGTGCTGTCAGTTTGAACCAGGCTAAAATTTTGTAGTTTAGTGAAGAATTAAAAAGCCGCCTTCTTCAGGATGGAGTCTGGGGTCAGTGTGTTAAAGGGTTAAAGTGTGTTAAAGGGTTAACTGTTGATTTGTAACATCATCCATGCATTATGGCTCTTGTATTCTCTTTTTCAGCCAGGCCAGTTACCTCAATTGGTAGCTTGCAAGACTTGAGAACAAGAGGTTGCTGGTTCAGTCCCCGGCTCAGCCAATTTCTTTCTGAGAATTGATGATAGTCACTCTGACAGGATTCATTCCTCTCTCATGGCTAAACATTGTTTTGATGATGTCTATGTTGGAAAGCAGCCAGTGGCTTGGAAAGAATATTGTTCAGAGTACTGGTAAAAAAAAACTCAGGAAAGCAAGGATAAGTCCACTGGCTGCCACGATATAACTGAAATAATGTTGAAAATGGCATTAAACACCATGCAGTCAATCAATCTTTTTAGCTGGTGTAAACTTTCGTTAACCCTTTCCCAAACGACAAATTTTGTAGTCTTCCAAATTCTAAACAACTGCAGACAATAAAGTAAAAATTGCTACAAATGAAATAAAACTCTCTCGTTCAGTAGAAAACATTTTGGGAAATGGAGAAAATGCTGGTTATCAGGATTTTCTCCTTTTCCCACAATGTTTCCAAAGATTGTTTTCTGTTGAGTTGTTAAAGCTCGCGATTGTTCGATAAAGGCTCAATTTCCATTGGATACTGAACTTTTTCACTTACAAAGTATTATTATTTTTTTTATTTCTCTTTTCAGGGAGGAAAGGAACTTGCTCAACGAAACTGAAATACAGACTGGAGAGGTAGGTCAAAGTTTTCAGTCAATTTTTAAATTTTTAGCTAGTTTCTTTTCAAAATTACTACATGTATTTCTTTGGTTCATTCTGATTTTTATAGAGATATGTTTATTGCTAGTGTATTTTTTAATTCATCATTTTGAGCATAAAATTCCTGTCTGAAATGCAATTTCTCATGGCAGTACTGGGAGCAAGACATTCATAATGGTTTATGATATTCAAAGTTTTGCCAAGTTTATTTCTCATAATTTTTGTGTAGTTTTCTTCTTTTGACCATGGTTATGTGGGTTATGTGGGAAAGCACTGGCTTGGAAAGAATAATGTGCAAAATACTGATAAGAGTGACTCCAGGTGAGCATCCATACATTGTAGGTGTACTAGCCACCATGATTTAACTGAAACAACTTCAAAAACAGCATTAAACACCAAGAAAACATTGTAGTATTATTTGACTGAATATCTAGGACAGATTTTCATTTTAAAAATACTGAGAAAATTGAAAACTTGAAAGTTTTTTTTTTTTTTTTTGGGGGGGGGGGGGGTGTAGCTGAATGTGATGGCTTTTGACCTACTTTTTTGTTTTTGTTCTGATAAAAAATGAGTGGATAGAAATTTGTGATTGGTCAAAAATGTAGGCATGCTTATTTTAAGGTCTCCTGCCTATTTGCGGGCAAATTTACACCGTCTGTCTTTTTTATAGTTATTTCTTTTTTACAGAAGTTCTTATAAACCATTAACAGCAACATTTGCAATTATTTTTGTCAAAAGTCTGTTTATTTTCAAATCAAGCATATACAGTCTTTCATGTCAAGTTACTTAAGAAATTGTTTTACCGACATAAAATGTCTATAAATAGGTAAGACTGAATGAACTGACTGCAGGAATTTCCATTATCTTCATTGTTGGTTGCCAGGGACAGTATTTAAAGCAAAAATTATTAAAACAATTAAAACTAATTGTAAATGGGTCAAATCTACGTTGAATATCGAGTTTACTTACATAATTATGTTTTTAAAATTTACTGACTTGAAATTCAGGTTGCTGGCAATACCATTTTTTATAACTATGCTATCCTTAAGGTCAGTGACATAGAGGGCAAAATGACAAGTTGGTTAACCTATAAAGGTCACCTTAATTGCATTCAGGTTGATGGCAAACCAGTCCAAAACATGTGAACTTGTAGGTAAAATATAAATCAAAGTATCAGGTTAAAAGTTCACTTATAAAACATTAAAACAATTCAACTACATGAAATCCTTAGAGACAGGTTAGGCTCAGCAAACTGATAGTTGGGGTTCCCATTATCAACAGTGTTGCCAGGGACAGGGGTCATATACCACAAATGGAAGTTTCAACCATCAGGTTGCTGGCAATGTCTTTACAAAAAGCTATATGTACATGTACTGAAATAAATTCAGTATCAAGTGGAGACTTTTTCAATGTTGATTTATTGGAACTTGATATAAACATTATATTTTGATAAATAGGCAACAGTCAGGTAACCCTTTACTAAACAAGCATGTGCTTTAACAACCTGAGAAAGAAGGCTTTGGAAAACAATGTTGGAAAAGGAGAAATGCTGGCTACCAGCATTTGCTCCTTTCAGTAATGTTTTCTACCTTATCATAGACAAATGCCATTTTTTAGACATCTATCTTTTCAAATTCTTTTCCAAATTAAATTGGTATAAAAAAGGTAAGGTTCAGTAAAATTACAGTAGGCATTTCCATGGTCTGCATTGTCACAAGGGACAGGGGTTTAATAGTACAAATGGAAGTGTCAGCTGTCAGGTTGCGGGCAATACCATTTTCATGCTAATTGTAAATACATCAAATATACATACAATATCCAGAAAAAGTTCCAATAGGTATGCTTTTAAAACTTAGGTGACTTTCAATTAAGCCTTCAATTCGGGTTGCTTGCAATACCATGTTTCTACTATATGTAAACTGATGAGTTAATCCTTTACCGCACAATCCCATGTTTTAACGGCCCTGAGGAAACAGCTTTTTGATAACCAGTATTTTCTCCTTTTCCCACTATGTTTCTTATTTATATCAGTCAACGTATAAAACTTAATTTCTCTACAAGCAATCCAACATTGTGCATTTAATGCCAACACTGTGAATGTCTTGGATCTCAGTCCATATTACATCAGGATTGTTGCGTCTTCATGATTTATGTCAAAATGAATGAAATAATAAATACCAGAAAATCTTTGTGCAATGAACTCCTATTCTTTTCAAAATTCAATTTTTTTTTTTTTTTCTTTTTTTACATACTGTTACTTCAAATTGCTGCAGAGGTTTTGTAGGTAGTGCTATCACCACATTGATAACCTAGGTACCGGTCTGTAAAAATGTACCCGATACGGCCAATGTACAGAAAAGAATATAGGGCCTTAAGTCTTTTCTGTTGCAAAGTATTTTGTAGGTTAAGATGGTACTGCCATGGAGTGTGTTTGCAACCCAGGTCCAGGGATAATATATGATTATATAGGATCCCAGAGCCTCGTCTGAATCAAAACCTCGTCCCAAATGACTATTATTTATTATGCACCATTTTCTTTCATAAAAGACTGTTAGGCCAAGGCATGTCTGAAAACATTGTAATCAAGGCCCGAAAGTGAAATCAAGATGGCCATTTACATGCTGACACCATTATAGTATTGAGCAGGTAAGAAAATGGCCATTGACATGCCTAGAGATACTGCTCCTTCCACTGTTGGCCACACCATGCTAGGTGTACAGTCTTGTCTGATGCCTGGAGTGTGAAAAAATATATTGGATATTGCGTCAGCATATAAATTGGTAATGGGTTCCACTTGCTACCATACAGGCTCTTTTTTGATCTATGAAACAAAGGGACACAGTGGAGAAATGTTTGTAAAAAGGAAAGCTGTTTTTTGTGTAATAAAATGGAGAAAGGGAGTAATTGTTTGTAAAGTGCATATACTACTTCTCTCCAATACAAGCTGTATCAGTGTGGTAGCAAGTTAATATTTTTAAAAGACTGTTAGGCCAGGGCACGTTTGAAAACATGTGATTGTGACCCCAAAATGACAGCAGAATGGTCATTACAAAGCTGACACCACAATGAGCTATTTTAGAAAAAAACAAAAATAAACATGTCTGTGACACATTCCATATTATATTGGCCACACCATGCTAGGTGAACAGTCTTATCTGGTTGAATGTTTGATACAGAATGCATAATCTTGTCAGCTTTATAGGGAAAGGAATTATTTATAGTTTTTACTTAATTGAATACAGTGTTAAAAGTAAGTGAACAATAATTCTGTAAGAACAATAAGATGAATCATGTGATTACTTTGGCCTACTTATGAGATGTGGAATTGTTCCTTACCGTTTTTTTATTTTTTTTTATTTTTAGGTCAAGTACTGAGATGAGCAACATTTCCAGAATATGGCAAAGCCAAAAAGAATCATAAGTTTTGAAAATAGAACCAGTGCATGATGTACTCTATACTAGTGTAAACAGTATAGTTCTTTTAGAAAGGCATAATCACAGCCAGAGAGAAAAAACGCTATTGCAAGTTGAAAGTGTGTAGAAGGGCTTAGAATCTGGTCAGCTGTGTAAACACAGATAAATTACCAATGTATATGGTGAAAGGGATAGAGAAACTCAAGGGATTTTTCCTCATCTAAAACCAGAAACAACAACAGTGATTTCTTAGAAGGCTACAAAAAAAATATATATATGCATTTTCTATCTATCGTAATCTGTGCAACTTTGCAGCTGAATTACAATACAATGTTCAGATTCCTCTAGTTGACAGTTTTTTAACCTGAGAAAAAGAACCCTATCAATAGATTAACCCTTTCCCAAACGACAAATTTTGGACTGGTCCAAATTGAAAGAGTTTGCAGAGGACAATTTTAAATTTGATGAAAATGGCAGAAAGTTCTCAAAAAGGGTAGAAAACACTGTGGGAAAAGGAGAAATTGCTTGTTACGAGCAATTTCTCCTTTTCCCACAGTGTTTTCAAAAGACTTGTACTGCAGACACATGAAAACCAGGGCTTGTTTGGGAAAGGGTTAATTACAAGCATCACAGGAATGATATTGGTGGTTTTACTGCCACTAGATTTTTCATTGGTATCATATGAACGCATTTAGGTCATCCAGTTGATTTCTTGATTTTTTTCTCCACAAAATTATCGGTTGACATATATATATGACATACTCTGTATTTTTTGTTAACCCAATTTCTTCAGTAAAGTTTGATCATCCTGTGAACTGACTTCTTTTGTGTAAATATTACCACATTTACCAACAACCTCAAGTTTTAACCACTGTGATTTAGCAGAGGTCCTAAAATCATTATGAGAAAAGGACAAAATACTGGAACCAGCATTTTCTCCTTTTCCAACAATATTTTCTGTCCCATCAATTACTAGTTGAGTCAGGTTTAATTTGTCATCTGCAAATGCTTTCAATATGTACCAGTCCAGAATATTGTTGTTTGGTAGAATTATGCCAATATCCAATCAGACCCTGGTAAAACTACTTAAAATAGGTCTTGAATTAATTGCACAAAGAGGGCATTTCAAAGAATAATTTGTCCCAATTCACTGATTAACCCTTTACCACACACTCCCAACTTCTAACAACCATTAGGAAGAAGCCTTTTGTGGGAATAGGAGAAAGTGCTGGTAACTGGCATTTCCTCCTTTTCCCACAATGTTTTCTACCCCATCAGGAACATATCTCACCATTTAGGTCACATTTAACCCTTTACTACACAATCCGGACTTTTGAATGACCCTGAGAAAGAAGCCTTTTGAAACCATTGTGGGAAAAGGTGCAAATGCAGGTAACCAGGTTTTCTACCCTTCCCAAAACAATTTTCAATTTTTCCATCCCATTTATTTTGTCGCCTGCAATTTCTTTCAATTTGGACTAGTCTAAAATTTTGTCATGTGGTAGAGTTAAGGAAACACTATTATGTGAATTCAAACAACTGGACTTCGTTTTATTATCTAGGCTGTTTTTGAAGATAACAATAAATTGTTGTCATAACTCTGGCATGGTCTGCGTCATTCAAAAACTGTCATTTTTGTAATAGTTCTGTTTTTACTGAAAATGTTTACTTCAACCTCAGACAAGTTATTAAGTATCAAGATGGACACCAATACAACAAAGGCAGATAATTATCGAAGTATTTTTTGACACAGTTATCCCCCTTTGTTGATTTAGAAATTTCACTGAAAATCAAGCAAGTGCAGCCAAGCATTGGAACCTTTATGCAGTGCTCTTGTCATAAGAGGGATTGAATTCAGTGAAAAATGGAAGTACTTTACTGGTGAACTAAAGCAACAATTGGTGTTTATACAATATCCATTTGTTTGGTCGAGCTGGTGGGGATTTGCACCAGCAATTCCTTGGTTTCAATTCTTGTATGCTACCACCAAGCCCTTGGAGCTCAGTCAGTAGCGTAGAGGAATTGAGAACAGAGGGTCACAGGTTTGAATGCCAAGCTTGGCCAATTTCTTACCGAGGATTGATGATAGTCATTGCGACAGGATTCACTCGTCTCTCATTACTGACCATTGTTTCGACGATGTTTATGTGGGAAAGCAGCCAGTGGCTCGGAAAGAATATTGTGCATAGTACCCGTAAAAGAAACTCTAGGAAAGCATGGATAGGGGCGCTTAGCACTTCAATATAACTGGAATAATGTTGAAAATGGTGTTAAACCTGTACGCTACCAATTAAACAACAAGGAACGACCTTAACATTAGAGAACAGCATCTTTGAATCATTTTCTCCACAAACTTATCTCATTTGCAATTCCATTCTTTACCAAACAATCCAATGTTTTAACAAACCTGGGGAAGAAGGCTTTTGAAAACGCTGAAGAGAAAATGCTGGTCACCAGCATTTTCGTCATTTCCACAACGTTTTCCACCCTGTTACATATCCCATCATTTGTGCCATCTTTAATATGTTGTTAGCAAGTGCTTACAATTTGGACCAGTCTGAAATTTTGTCGTCTGGTAAAGAGTTAGCCCTTTACCACACAATCCAGAGTTGGAACGACTTTGAGAGAGAAGGCCTTTAAAAATATTGTAAAGAATGCTTTTGAAGATATTGTAGGAGGAAAAAACACTGGTAACCAACATTTACTCCTTTTCTGACAATGTCTAAGCTTTTTTTAGAAAAATCCATTCACTTTTGCCAAATTCAATTTTCTGTTTGCAAACGATTTCCATTTATACGAGACTTAAAATCGTATTGTTAGGTAAACACTTAGCCACACAGGATCAAGGAAACAAATTTTAGCCAGGCTGTGATAAAAGTGGGCTTATGTATCTCCGTGATACATGATACCAAGCAATTATCAAATTATTATGGATCCATCTATTTTGTATAACAACAGACTGAATCTTGAGGTACACCGGTCCTTTGACATACAGAAAATGTACCAAAAAACATAAAGTTTTGGCCCAGGTCAGCCTGTGCAGACAGTGCAGGCTAAACTGGGTCGATACGTTTTGCAGATGCATTAAGCCCCCATTTCACAGAGCATGGCTCATTTGTTTGTGCTGGATTTTTAACGCCATTTTAACAGCTTATGTCATATCACAGTGGTCAAGGCACCTATGCATGTGTTTTCTAGCTTCCTCATTCCACCTGTACTGACACGACTTTCCTTTCAAGCCACTGACAACTTTTCCCATATGCATAAGATAAGTGGCAAAAAATCGCCAGAAAAAAAGTTTGCCTCAACCAGGTATTGAAGGAAAAGAAAAGTTTGATGTCACAGTTTGTTGGTATGGCTCTTTACCCTTTACTAAACAACAAAATTTGGGATGCAACAGAATTGAAAGCATTTGTAGACCACAAAAGAACTGTAGCTCAAATGGTGATTTCTGTCTTTTATAGGTTAGAAAACATTGGGGGAAAAGAAGAAAATGCTGGTTACCTGCATTTTCTCCTTTTCCCAGAATGATTTCAAAAACCTTCTTTCCCAGAGTCATCAAAACCAGGTAATGCTTGGTAAAGAGATAAACATCATGTTCAGCCCAATATTATCAGTCATGTAGTTGTGACCAGTGCACCTATCCATGCTTTCCTAGAGTTTCTTTTACCAGTATTTCATACAATATTCTTCCGAATCCACTGGCTGCTTTCGTAAATAACCATCATCAAATCAACAATCAGTAGTGAGAGAGAGATGAATCCTGTCACAATGACTTTCATCAATCCTTGGAAATAAATTGGCAGAACTGGGAAGTATGACCAGTGACCCTCTAGTGTCAAGTCCAGTGCACTACTAAATGACGAACCAAACTTGATGTTACAGAACAATATCATTTTGGTATTTTCTCCTTACACTCTTCCTATTTGCACTTTTACTCTGCACAAAAAAATTATGTTTTAAGAAATCCTTGGGCAGTATGTTCTTGAAAACATTGTGGAAAAAGGAGTAAATGCTGGTTGCTGGCAGAAAAAAATGAATATCCAAAGTTGCCAGTTAGCTCTATCTTTTGTCTACCCTTTATCTGATTTTGAAATTCTTTTTTCTGCCAGCGATTAACACCTGGACCCCCCTGTACATTATCAGATTATCTGATTGTCATGTTCACAATAATTACACCCCCCTCCTACAAAGTACAGTGGGGTATACTGGTTTCACTATGTCTGTCTGTCCATCTGTCTGTCTGTCCATCCATCCATCCTTTCATTTCCGCTCTATCTCAAAAGCTGAAACTTTATACAAGTGTTGCTCATGACCCAAGGAGGTACCCTGTTATTTTTTGGTCACATAGGTCAATGGTCAAGGTCATGGATAAACTTTGTTTTGAAAATCATTTCCATTCTTGGATTCTGCTGATTCAGTGACAAGGTGCTAGTGAGTAGCATTTGTCCGTTTTGCAACTATTCTAGTCTCCATTCACAATTGGAGCACAACTGATTGCAACAATTTGGTGGAAATATTATGTACATGTAGCAATGAATGGTAAAAACCTTGCATAAATGAGCCATGCTCTGTGAAAAGGGGGCTTAATGCATCTCATCACATGCTTTTTGGCGGTATGTTTGGATGAGACAGATTGCATGTTAGAATTAGGACCAGTCTGTAATTTTGTTGTTTGGTGAATGAACTGGTCCCTGTTGTAGATATACATATTACAACTGGCACAGGCTACTGTGTCATTGCTTTTCATTGGGCTACATGTATATCACAGAATAGCCAATCAGAGCAGCATACACATGTCCAGTTTGGCTGTACAGGTAACATTGCGATTTTTTGCACAATTTGAAATTGGTAATCGAAACTAAAAAGAATCTTAGCAGACGTAAACATCAAAAGTGATACCAAAATTACAATTCACTTATTCGTGAGGTCAAAAACGTCGGAAAATCCTCTGCTTCTGATGTGAGAGTGACCTCCCATGAATCTCTATTAGTCTTGTGTCATGGCTGTTCTTAAAAAAGACGGGCAGAATTCCGCCCGTTTTTAGTAGCCTGTACTGATCCCTATACACTTGCTGTATCAGGGGAGGTAACCAATCTATTTGGTTACCTCAAGCTGGTAAACATTCAGGTGAAATGCCAGTGACTCAAATGAATCAAGGTCTGACACATGTTTCCAAGTGAAAGGAAGTTTCAAGGGGTGACATTGCTAGCTTATGAGCTTTTCTCCTTGTGTCACGATGTTTCCCAAGGTGGTCTACTATAAGGCTTATAAAGTTTTCTGCAGATGGAATGTATTTACCCTTTCTCATACAATCCTCATGTTTAACCCTTTACCACACAATCCTGACTTTTACATCCCTGAGAAAGAAAGTTCTTACAAACCTTGTGCGAAGAGGAGAAAACGCTGGTAACCAGCATTTTCTCCTTTTCCCACAGTTTTCCCATCATATTACAGACAAATCTTTCCATTTGATCAATTTTACAATTTGTCATTGGCAATTGCTTTCGATTTGCAAGTCTGAAAATTTTTCATTTAGTACAGTTAAGGGCTCTGATGAAAGAGGCTTTAGAAAACATTGTGAGAAAAAGAGTAAATGCTGGTGTCCTCTACTACAATTATTTAAATCTTAGCCCTGGGGTCAAAATTGGCTCCAATCCAGGGGTCTTCAATCCTTTACCCCTCAATCCTGAGTTTTTACAACCCTGAGAAAGAACTTTGATACCATGTGGGAAAAGAAGAAAATGCAGGTAACTAGCGTAATGAATCCTTACCATTTAACCCTTTACCACACAATCCCAACTTTTAATGACCCTGGGCAAGCAGCCTTTTGAAAACATTGCGGGAAAATGAGAAAATGCTGGTAACCAGCATTTTCTCCTTTTCCCATAATGATTTTTACCTTTTCTAAAACAAATTTCAGTTTTTAAGTCATATTTATTTTGTTGTCTCCAAATGCTTTCAATTTGGAAACATCCAAAATGTTGTCATTTGGTAAAGAGTTAACATTTTAGACTTGTCCAAATTGAAAGCAATTGCAGATGACAAAATAAATGTGATTGAAAAATTGAAATATATTTTGGAAAGGGTAGAAAACCTTGTGGGAAAAGGAGAAAATGCTGGTTACCAGCATTTTCTCCTTTTCCCACAATGTTTTCAAAAGGCCTCTTTCACAGGGTGATTAAAAGTCGGAATTGTGTAGTAACGGGTTAAAGACTACTCATTTGAGCCACTTCAACCTATTTGTCTGCAGATACTTTTAATCTGGACAGGTGTAAAATTTTGTCTTGTAAAGAGTAAAAAGGAAACATTCTGGAAAAAAAGCAAACATTGTGGAAAAAGGGAGGAAATGCTGACAAGTATTTTCTCTTTGTCCTACAGTGGTTTTAGAAGCCTCTTGTCTCAACATTGGTAAAACAACACAAAATTTGTGATAAAGGGTTAAAGTTTAGGAGCATTTGCTTTTTACAAGCTATGTCTGGCATCTAATGGACCGGCTTTCCAATCTTGTTTTCAAAAATGTTTCATAAAGGGACATAAAATATTTCTGTGGATATGGGCTTTAAACAAGAGGGTCATGATAGCCCTGTATCGCTCTACTTCCTTTTAACGTATTGTGCACTTAATTGGCATTGTCAGAGACATAAATCACAAGAATTCTGTATTGCACACTTTTGTAGGAAAAAAGCCCCCCCCCCCCATCACAAAATCCACGAAACAATTTTGGTTATTTTTAATCTTGAGCAGCAGATAATTTCTATACATAAAGTTTTGTGAATAAAGGTTTTCTGTAAATGATTTTCTTATCTACATTTAGAATATTCAACTCTTTACATGATGACAAAGTTATAACATTGTCCATATCGAGAACACTTGCAGACCAAACATTGATCATTCATGGGATTTTGGTTTGAAAGGGTAGAAAACATTGCTGAGTACCAGCATTTTCTCCTTTTCCCATATTGTTTTCAAAAGTTTTTTTCGTTTCTTAGGGTTGTGAACACATGATTATTCTTGTAAAGGTATACATATAGGGAGGAAGCGATCTACAATATTTTCTTTAAGACAACCCTTTACCTCTGTGATTTAAGTTCAGCTTGCCAAGCCTAGTCCCTCTTTCAACAACATTCAAACTCATTTGACGATTAAGCAAAGTCGTTTCAATGGGATTTACTCCTGTCCCATCTCAGAAATTTTTCAATGAGATATGTGGAAAAAATAGCCAGTGTTCTGAAAGGGTGTTTTTAGAAAATGCAAGTGAAAGAAAATCAAGGGATGCTTTGATTAGCTGATTTAAATTAGAATGAAGTAATTGTGAAATCAGTGTTCAACACTGGGCAAATAAATAATCAAGACCAGTTTTTGTCATATTCGAAGGCAAAAAGAACTGATGTTTGTTAAGTCTATACCTTACATCAAATTTTCCAAGTCGTTAAAATTGTAAGCATTTGAAGGCAACAATTTAAGTGTCTTTCCCTTACATCATATTTTCCAAGTCATTCAAATTGAAAGCATTTGAAGGTGACAATTTAAGAGTGGCTCGATTTATAAAACTCAGCTTTAAAAGTGTAGAGGCCATTGCAGGAAAAAGAGAAAATGCTGGTTACCAGCATTTTCTCTTTTTCCCCACAATGTTTTCAAAAGCTTTCTTTCTTAGGTTCATTAGAACTAGGAATTGTATAGTAAAGGATTAAAAAGTAGGGAGGCCGTCCATTTCATTTAAACTCTTTACCAGAGGGAAAAAATTTGTAGATTTTTCCAAATTGTAAGCAACTGCAGACAACAATAAAAAGATGACTCAAATAATGGTATTTGTCTTTGAAAGGATACAAAAGATGGTGGCTAAGGGAGAAAATGCTGGTCAAATTGTGTAAACTGATTATCGTTGTATTCAGGATAGTGGTTTAGGTAAAATGAGTGACTCATTGCTGAGTGACTTGTTACTGAAGTGCTTTTAGTTATAAGAATTTGTGGGAAATTGATACCTGTGTTTCTTTATTTGTGAGTTTTGGGAGAAGGGGAGAAGGACTTACATGTATAAATATGGACTGCTAACTTTTTAATGCTGCCTGGTACAATTCTGAATTAACCTGTTACTGTACAAGTCAGACTTATACCTACTTTTACTGATCAAAGTGCTGTAAGCACTGTAATCAGTTGACACTGAATAACTGCAGTGGTTTGAAATCACATATCAAAATGGTAGCTGTTTGAACTATGTGTGGGATAAAAATGCTACACTTTACAAATGAGCCACGTAGGATCCAACTTCTTTAAACTGTCTTTTACAACTTAGTAGTTTAACGATTGGTTAGAATATAGGCTATGTTTGCCAGCCGACAATAGAACGTAAAAGACATTTGACAATTCTGATCAGCAATACCCATTGTCAAGTTTTAGATATCATTGATCACAAATAGCAGTACCTACCAACCTTTTAAAAGAGTGAAAAAAAAATGCACATATTCTTTTCTGTAACTTTGGCAACTTTTGTAATTGTACTGTAACATATAAAAGTCGTATAAACTTATGCCTGCATTATAACTTTGGAATTATTTACTTTTGGCTGCTTGTGGGCCTTTCATTTTTCTATTCTTAAAAAGCCATCGTATCCATCTAGACAAACTGTCCTACCTATTTTTGTTAGTGGGCGAAATGGTCCACTCCAATAGTCTGCTGGCAAATTTCTCCTACATTATACTGTCAAAGAATGTAGATACCCAATAGCTACCTAACTGTCAACCCTTTACCAAATGATATTTTACACTTGTCCAAATCAAAAACATTTGCACATAATGAATTAAATGTAGACTAAATGATGATTTGAATGGTAACCTGCATTTTCCCCTTTTCACAATGTTTTCAATGGCTTTCTTTCTCATGGGCATTAAAAAAGGATAGATTGGTTAAGAGTTAAAACACTCAGTTAGTCGACTAGCCTTTTACAATCAAGAAAACAATACTCAAGCATTAGGCTGCAATTTCATGGTCATTTTTTTTTTTCCCATCTACATCCCAAATAAATAGACAATTAGATCTAAGATATGAACGTCTGTGATATTGAATTGCTTTGCGTTCAAAGGACAGTCTGATCTTGATCCATCATTGTCTTCAAAAGCGACATGGCCGAAAAAGGTCATTGTATATGATTCATTCTAAAAAGCAAGAGAATAAATAAAGTAACTTTGTGCTCTTTATCTGAATGTGGAAAGGATGAGAATCAACCAATATGGATTAACTGATGAGACAAACATGTTGCTGAGAGTTGCACGCTCAGAGCGCTAAATTGATAAAATAGACACATTAAGCTTGGAAAAGCAGCCTTAATATTGCAGGACCATTGCTGTCTTACTAGAATAACTCGGAAAACTGGCATGACAGCATGAAAAGTTTTGGCCCAGGTCAGCCTGCACGGACTGCGCAGGCTGACCTGGGTTGATACTTTTCGCAGATGCATTAAGCCCCCTTTTGCCAGAGCACGGAAAGAGTTAGTATTCAATTGGTTGTTTAATACAATTAAATGGTATACTTAAATGGCAATATTGTGTCATTGATTAC
The DNA here is from genome assembly GCA_945859785.2 of Tridacna gigas. Lineage (NCBI taxonomy): Eukaryota > Metazoa > Mollusca > Bivalvia > Cardiida > Cardiidae > Tridacna > Tridacna gigas. The sequence goes on along the minus strand of OX244031.2, from coordinate 36,328,014 downwards.
AAAACAAAGGTCCAGTACAAAAACACGGAATGAGTGTTATAGAATTCAGACAACTGTATGTGAATAATTTGAAATGCATTAATAATATATGAGCCTTGCTCTGTGAAAATGGTGCTTAATGTATCTGCGAAAAGTATTGACCAGGTCAGCCTGTGCAGTCCACGCAGGCTGACCTGGGCCGAAACTTTTCGCTATTGGTCAAATTTCTGTATGTCAAAGGACCAGTCTACGTTATGATACAGTCGATTGTTAGACATAATAGATTTATGGATCTCTAACTAGATGTTGTCTTGCTTGGTTTCATTTAGCCCCCTTTTCCCAGAGCATGGCTCATATCATTTTTTCTTTTTTTTTAAATCACATAAATACCCTCATTTTCAGTGTTATACAACCATTACGTTTACACACGTTTGCGATAAGCAAATATTGACGTATTTGGTCAAAACTCTGTAATCCCACACTTTAACCTTTGAAACATTGCTAGCCTAGATTTCTCTGTGAAATTAACTTGAAAAATCGACGGTCGTGACAAATCTGCGAATTTTATCATCTTTAGATTCAAAGCAAAATTTTTATAATTACGAAACGTTCTCTGCCCCCCCTCTTTTTTTTTTGAAGGGGGGGGGGTGCGGGTCGTGATGTACAGACTTCACAAAAAAGCGAATAAACTTCGCATAAATTTCAATGCACGTGTACATGTAGATCTATGCCTTAACACGTTATAAAATATAGTTACATGTATGTAACAAAAGAGTGAAAATCGTTGGTTTTTGAGGTAAAATCTTACCAAACTTGTCAGGACAATAAAGATATTAAGTTCTTCAAAGGCTCGCATTTTATCTTTAAATGCCAACTCATGTCAGACCCTGTATATAAGATTTATTCAAGCGTCGTTTTATATCTGCTATTAATTGAGTCCATCTGGCTTAAACCTTGCAAGGTGGCTCACCATCAACGTTTAACTACGCCATATGTTACACTCTACAGGCCCTATGTTTTTTTTCCCCAGAAAAATAATCCGTACGTCCAATCCGTCAACAGAATAAAAGACAGCATTCAGGCTGGAGTATCTTAAGTTTGATACTTAGTGTAGTGTATCTATTGCGTGTCACATTATCCACACTCACCATTCATGCTTGTATTCATCAACAATTCTAAACTACACTCTCAGGCTTATTCTAGACTTACATGTAGCAAGTAATTCATTTGGTTTAAAAAATCAGAATTTGAATTACTTTGAAAATGAGTAAATTTTTGAAAATTAGACTTTGTCGCCGCCAAATGGTTGATCCAATAAGAAATTGTGTTAGTTTTCTCGTTCTGAACTAGACCAAGACTGCAATTCCGAATGTGAGACAATACGGGCGCTGATGATCTTTTCGACTGTGGGGATAGAATACTAAAATCAGCGTACTTGCAGCAAGATTCTAATCGACTTTAATTCACACCAATCAATAGCTAAAACTTCCATATGGCCACTAAAAATTGATAGAGTGATCCTATTCTATAACTGCCCTTGTTTATTATTTTAATTGACCACATAGGAATGTGGAGCGATTGGGATTTGTCTTCCAAAGGGTTGACTCTGCTCAGAAAAAGAGAAAATGCTGGTTACCTGCATATTCTCCTTTTGTGCAATATTTTCACAAACAGCGAATGAGTAGATAGAGTGCATAGGGTTTTCAGTTAGCTAAACAAGAAGAACAAAAGCAGACATATTACAATAAATGTTATCACTAGTTTCAGCGGTAATGACGACTTCTTGGTCTGTTCTTGCTTATAGTCTGGGTTGAGTGGGTAATATATACGGTCCATTAGCGTCATAATGGCACCCCTGGCCCCGTCCCAGGGACAGGGCCCTGATAGTCTGTAGGTGTAAGGGGTGCAGGGTCCAAATATACACTTCTTTGCTAATGGAAAGTCCCATAGTAGCAGTCTTCCTGTGGAGAAAAACCAAACCTATTATTTCAATGCAGTAATGTCTTAGCTTACCCCATACACTGCCAAATATGTAATTGTTGACAAGAGAAAAATATCACATTATTTAACACTTAAGCTGCTGAATAAATGAAACGCAAATTTCTACTCAATACTAAAAGCCCAAACATTGCGGCTTCAAACTTGATTTCATCGGAAAGAAAAATACAGCATCGGATAGTGTTGATCAAAGATCAGACTGCACGTTCTGTGCAGTCTGATCTTGATCTACACTGTCCGCAAAAGTTCAGTGGGTCGCGATTAGCAGCTTAAGCGTTAACCATTGGGCTGCTAAGCGCGACTCGAGGACCTTTCACGGAAAGTGCAGATCAAGATCAGACTGCACTGAACGTGCAGTCTGATCCTGGACTTACACTGTCCGATAAGGAGATATTTTTCACCCCCAAAATAACTTTGACATTGCAACATTTGGTTTTTTACAATCGGATTGAAAGTTTCTTTTAACTTATTTAGCATGTTAAAGGTTAACATAAAATCGGGTTTACATGACCGAGACTACTTAACTCTTTACCAGACGACAAAATTATAGCCTTGTCCAAATTGAAAGCATTTGCAGACGACAATTTCAAATGGTGCATTTTTTCTTTGATAGGGCAGAAAACATTGTGAATTTTATCACTGGTTACCAGCATTTTCTCCTTTTCCCACACTGTTTTCAAAAGGTTTCTTTCCCAGGATCCTTAAAAGGCGTCATCGTGCGGTAAAGGGTTAAAGAGCACCGGGTGAAGAGTTAGATCAGAACGTACGTAGGTGCAGAAGGGTTGCTTTACACTCTCCGCAAAATACGTCGATGATCACGAAAAGCTGGTTAAGACCTAATGAAAAACAAAGATGAAGAAAATCGAATGTACAATGTAGATGGATTACCGATAACTCGCACTGATTATCAATATGAGATTTTTTTTTTTGTAAAAGATCGAAATTTATTTCATCGAGTGAACATCATATTTTCAGGAGTGGCGCAGCCACGTGTGAAAATATTACCGATGGTGTTCACGAGATTTCGATCTTTCAAAATTTCGATCTTTCACCGATTTTTTGTTATTATTTATTTCACGCTTCTAAACCCTTTTTTGTTGGGACTTTCAGGAAAATCTAGTACAGTTGTTTTCGCTAATTTCCCGTGGCATACCCCCCCCCCCCCCCCCAACATAGCAACGCATTACAATGTTACGTAAAGCGCGAGTAATATAGCGTAAATTACGTCATATTTCCCTCTATTTGAACGGCATGCGCTGTCAACCTTGTAGTCTGGACTACCTGCCCCTACCACTACGTTCTTGGGTCAGGCAAAGCTCAATAATGGCGGTCTCTTAGGTGTCCTCAAGCGTACCCCTACATGTTTCCCCGTTTTCCCCAGTTTCATGTGATCCAGTTTGATCAGTGAATAAAATGAGATCAATTTTGTACAAAAAATACATTACAGAATCTAAAACATACTGTTGGGGTATGGTTTAAACATAAATTTGACTATGAAACATTGTAAAAGTAGCCCTGCTTTCTGACGTTATATAGGTCCATTGACATGTCGGAAACTTAAAGCAATTCCGTTATGTAGTTTTTCTCGCTAAATAAGAACGACATGTGGAAAAACTCACTGCCATTAACTTACTGAAAGGGATTTGTTCTGAATTCAGCCTATCATCCGATTTGATCATGTGAAATAACACTATCCCTTCTCCTCTGCATATTACCAACGGGGGCCGCCATTATTGCGCCTTGCCTGACGTACTCTTAAAATACGGCGGGGTACCAGACAATCTACCTAGGTAACTAGTGCGCGGGAACTACTATTTCCGCCCTCTATTGAAGAGTTAGAGAATATGAAATTGGTAATTTCACTGGTCGTAACCATGAAATATCAAACCGTCATCCACCATTATTTCTCGATAAACTACTGAAAAGCATGAAGTATTACAAGATAGTTCCACATATTCATTACATCTTTTCTTGATAAATGATTCAGCAGGACTTTTGGTCTCTTGCATACTTTACCATTTTCACGTTCAAAGTCACGCAACCCGATTTCGTTTCGATTTTTCTTTTCTTATGAAGTTCTTACAAAAAACGGATACTATTCTTGTATTCGGTTGCAAAAATGGCTTTAGGACTAAGATATACACAGAAGTACAAAAAACTGAGTAACTCCCAACCTCTTTAAATTTCTCTGTAAAATTTCTCATCCCGTTTGTCACAGGAGAAGCCGTCATCGTGTGATAAAGAATTTATGAAAATTTCTTGGCCAAAATATAGTTTTATAGAATTTTATAGAGCTTAAAAAGTGTTAAAAGTGTTTGACGTGTTTGACACGAAGCTTCAAGTCATTACCAGACCACAAGATTTTAGACCTGTCCATATTGAAAGCATTTCCAGACGACAAATAAATAAAGGTTCAAATCACAAAGTTCGTCCTTGGTTGGGTAGAAAACATTGTGGAAAGAAATGCTTTTCCTATAATGTTTCCAAAAGCCTTCGTCCTTAGAGTAGGTAAAACTGGGATTGTGTGGTAAAGGGTCAATAGACCGAGTAAACTAATCATTCATAATTTGACTTGTCAGAGGCTTTACTGCAGTACTAATTATCTCTATCACACGTGTCACTGCTCTGTTTTGATAAGGTGTCGGGTCGTTTATGAGCATTTTACAAAGTGTTTCATGGTGTTCATTTTATTCTTTTAAATTAAATTTCTTTTTTCCTTCATTTAAAGTGCATGTAACTTCCTCTGCTTTCCTTTAAATTACGCTCATGTGACATGGTAAAGCAGCACTAACAGTACTACGAAGACGGACATGTTGAACCTTTACAGTATTTTCTGACATTATAAGTGGGTCATTCGACTTTTGGTCGATCAGTTTGTACCTCACATAAACTGGCATTTAACTCTTTACCATACCAGAAAGTTTAAGACATGTTCAATTTAAAAGCATTTGCAGCAAAAATCGAAGGTTGATCAAATGATAAGATTCCTCTATGAAAAGGCAGAAAATATTGTGGGAAAAGAGAAAATGCCAGTTATCAGCATTTTCTCCTTTTCCCAAAATATAATTTAAACAAGAGCGTGATTTGCCCTAACGCGCTCACTTGAGTAAGGTCACCTAGGATTGATAAAGCTGAAAAGATCCTGGTTGTGACGATGTAAGTGGCCTACATTTTGACTGACTTGACCTATTTTTGAATTTGTCAGAGATATCATCAAGATAAACATTCTGAAAACGTTTCATTAATATTGCGATGAAAATATGGCTTCTAAACTGCACACAAGGTTTTTCTAAGATTTAGCCAAGTGACCTATTTTTGACCCTACGTAACCCAATTTAGAACATATCTAAGATATCACCAAGACCAACATTGTAACTAAGTTCCATGAGTATCAGGCAGAAATTGTGGCCTATAAACGGCACACAAGGCTTTTCTAGGATCTGGCCCAGTGACCTACCTTTTGACCTGACATGACCAAATTTTAAACTCGTCTGAGTTATCATCAAGACAATTATTCTGACCGAGTTTTATGAGTATCTGGGTGAAAATGTGGCTTCAAAGAGTGCACACAAGCTTTTTTTTTCTAAGATTTAGCCCAAGTACCTACTTTTTGACCTGACGTGACCTAGTATCAAAGTTGTCCAAGATGTCATCAGGAAAAAACATTCTGATTAAGTTTTATGAATATCAGGCTGAAAAAGTAGCATCTACGGTGCACACAAGGATTTTCTAAATTTAAGCCCAGTGACCTACTTTTAGATTCCACATGACCAAATTTCAAACTTCCCATTAAACTATACTTTTTGTCTAAGTTTCATGAGTATTTGGAATCTACAGTGCACTCAAGGTTTATCTATGGTTTGGCCCGGTGACCTACTTTTATACCTGAAGTGATCCTATTTTAAACCTGTCCGAGATTTTATCATGTCAAATATTCTGACAAAGTTTTATGAGTATCAGACTGAAAACGTGACCTTTGGAGTGCACACAAGGTTTTTATAAGATTTTGCCCAGAGACTTACTTTTGACCCCACATGACCCAATTTCGAACTTATTCAACATTTGATCAAGACAAACATTCTGACCAAATTTCATAAGCATCAGGCTGAAAATGTGGCCTCTAGAGTGCAAACAGGTTTGTTTTCTAATATTTACCCCAGTGACCAACTTTTTTATCCAACGTGACCCGATTGCACACTTGTTCGAGGTTTCATCAAGACAAACATTCTGACTAAGTTTAGTGAGTAACAGGCTGAAAATCTGGCCTCCAGAGTACACATGTTTTTTTCTGAGATTTGACACAGTGACCTACTTTTTGACCTGACATGACCCAATTTCAAACTTGTCAGGAATTTTATCAAGACAAATATTCTGACTAACAATCGTGAGTACCTGGCTGAAAATGTGGCCTCTGGAGTGCACACAAGGTAAATGTTAACGACCGCACGATGCACGATGGATGACGGACGACAAATGACGGACGCCGGACACAGCACGATCGCAAGAGTTCACCTTGAGCACTTTGTGCTCAAGTGAGCTGAAAAAGTCTTCTCCGCCACCGACGTAAAAAGCTCTGTATTGTGTTATAAAGGATTAAACAGAAAATGGCAGCACATGCGGGTACCAACGCTACTATTCAGTCGGTTTTTTTTTTTTTTTTGAGAAAGTTATACGTCGAACGGGGTGCATAAATGTATCATTCTGGTATATGTCCCAATTTTTTACAACTAGCCCGAGTTTCAAGTAAATAGCTATGCAATGACAGTGAAATCAGATAACAAAGTTTCAAACCACGACGCAGATGACGACAAGGCAATTGCAGTTCGTCGACGTCGCGCTGCGAGACTATTTCCAAATGTACCCAGTAATTAATGTACCAGGAGACAGTTTTTTACGAGAGAAACTATATAAGCTGTAATGCTTACATACCAATCCTTTCACACTGTTTTGTTGTACTTTAAAAAATAAATGTAAATATACTGAATAAAAACTAAACGTACCAAGCTTTGGTTTACAACCAATTATCCCCGCTAATTCATCCAAGTAGCTTACATAATCCTCTTGTTGTACGAAATAAAGATTTGGACTTTTAAACTTTTTATTCGTTTCCTTTTTCTGCGCTATATCTTCTAGCATTTTCTCGTTGGAGGGAAGTTTGACATAACCCTGTTTATAGGAAAAACAAGACATTACTCATAGAAAGATGAAGACCAAACTCTCATTAGATATGAGCCACGCTCTGGCAAAACAGGACTTAATGCATCTCCAGGGTGCATGATACCAGGCAAGACATTACATAATTATGGATCCATAAAATCCATTTTGTCTAACAACCGACTGAATCATGAGGCAGACTGGTCCTTTGACATACATAAAATTGACCAACAGCGAAAAGTTTCAGCCTGGTCAGCCAGCGCAGGCTTAACTGGGTCGATACTTTTCGCAGATACATTAAGCCCCCTTTTCACAGAGCATGGCTCAATTATCATTTTCAAAAAAAAATCAAACAGCTGTAATGAAATAACTGACAATATTCTTTCGCGTTGAATGATGGGACTTTTATTCAAAATGGGCACAAAACACTCTGATGCTAAAACAAAATACTAGTTGCAAGCATTTTCTCCCTTTTACACTTAGTTTTAACAGTCTTCTTCATTGGGCACGTAAAGCACGGGCTTTCATAATAAAGGGTCAATGTAACTAACCTTGAACACTCTGGCTGCTACCCGGGACTGCATCTCATTAACTGGGAAAGCACCGCCCTTAATTCTCAGACACCCAATAATCGCCAGTGTATTCTTCCTTCTTCCAGACGGGAATATTCCTTTATAGAACCCAGCTTTATCAAAGCCTATGACGTCATCGGATAAAAAAGGGAACGCCACGTGATATCCCGTTGCAAATATCACAGTGTCAATTTCACTAGAAGTACCATCTTCAAACTCTATGCCATTTTGCGTGAAGCCCTTGATATTTGGTTTTATTTTAATGGCGCCATGTAAGACACAAAACGGTAGCAAATCGTTCATAAAACCGGGCGCTTTCCAGATGTCCATTTTCGGATTAAAGCTATAAAGTTTATGGTCAACCCGGTCATTAAGGCGGCTTTGCAAAAAGTTCTTAACTAATCCTGGCGCCATTTTCTGTAAAAAAGTCAACGCTCGAGACAACCTGAGATCCATCGGGAGTCCACATCGGTCCAAACGACTAAATACCCAGGCTCCACTGCGCGAGCTCACATACACCTGAAAATAAACATGCATGCAGATCTCAATGTGACACTGACACTGACATACTGTTATTTGATACCGAAGAGGCGTCCGGCCTGTAAGACTTTTTAATGTACATGTTTTACATTTGAGACATGCTCTGTGCAAAGGCAGTTTAATGCAAGAAAGCACAGTTCACATGGTCGAAACATTTTGCCATTGGTAAATTTTCTGTATGTCAAATGACCGTTATACATCATGAGTCAAATAGATGTGAGGCATTATGGATCCGTATCATTGACGACTTGCTCGGTATAATGTATCACAAAGATGTACCTAATCCCAAGAGGGAAAACATTTACATAATTATGATATGCATAGAGAACTTCCCCTAATTGCTAATTTTTCAATACTATACTAATGTCCATTAAAAACGCTACATAGAAATTGGTTTGTATTGGAGTTTTACGCCATTTTAATAGCTCAGGTCATATCATGGCGGTCAGAGATGCAACCATGTGTTTCCTGGCTTTCTCACACCAGTACTGACACAACTTTCTTTCCAAAGCTACTGACTACTTCTCTCACATGCATCAGAGGTGACAGGCGAAAAATCGCCGGAAAGAAAGTTTGCTTCAACCGGGTATCGAACTCGCAACCACTAGGTCACGAGTCAGATACGTTAACCACTGAGCTACCCGAGCGGGCGATACATAGAAAATGTGGGATAATTACGTAAATATCCCAAATATCTAGGTCATGTTTTGTTCTCAGCAGTATGTTAACTTCACTAGGCTAATGTACTATATCATTTCCCTTTATTTTGTCGAACCGCTCGAGGCAATGGTTATTCTCACATTTTGCCCATGCACCTTCTGCGCTTTCCCAATGTTGTTGTATGGGTCAGTTTTTACACACGTGTATCCCTTTGTCAATACGCAAGTAGGAAATCATTCTAATATTTGAGACTTCAGCTTTTCAAGATGTCAAGGCTTAATAACGGAGACAGAGTGAGAATTTTAGGCATGCTTGAAAAGGGACTTTCACAAAGTCAAGTCTCTGTAGGGTTTAATGTAGCAAGGTCAACTATTGTTCGTCTTATCCAACGTGTTAACGTTACCGAAGGCCTTGCTGATAGGCTTCCACCCGGTACACGTTTGTGACGTCTGCACGTTAGGACAACTCCATCTGTCAGCGTAATCTGGGTAACCCTTTTCCCTATGCAATCCACGACGTCGGTATTTGTAGGCACTCATGGAAGGTCTGTTAGTCGCAATACAGTAATAAGACATCTTCAGGAGGAGGGAATTCTTGCAGGAGGCCGCACCATGAGGTCATGTTGACGGAGCGTCGCTATCTTGCACGTAGACAATGGGCTCGAGAGAACATGAGAAGACGTTTGCGCAATGTTGTCTCCTGAACGTTACGCCCGTAACTGTGTGCTACAGCACAACCCTTCTGGCGAAGGCAGTATGATGGTTTTGGCGGCCATAAGTAACATCTTTAGAACGGACCTGGTTGTGAAAAACGGCAATTTAAATGTCAGGGGCTATATAAATCAAGTATAATTAATTGATTGTATGATGTTTGACGCCGTTTTCAACATTATTTCAGTTATATCGCGGCGGCCAGTGCATCTATCCATGCTTTCCTGGAGTTTCTTTTGCCAGTACTCCGCACAATATCCTTTCCAATCCACTGACTGCTTTCCCACATAACTATCGTCGACACAATGGTCAGCGGTGAGAGAGGAATGAATGATGTTGCAATGACTATCATCAATCCTCGGAAAGAAATTGGCCAAGCCGGGGATCGAACCAACGACCTCCTGTTTTCAAGTCCGGTACGCTACCGACTGAGCTACAGGGGCTTGGCATATGAACCAAGTCCTATTATCGTCCCACTGTTCCAGCATGTCATGGCCTCACATTTAAGCATTATCATTCGCGTCCCCACATGGTCGCATCTACCAGAGATTTTCTGAGGGCCAACAATACAGACATTATGCCATGGCCTGCCAACTCTCCCGACTGTTACCTGATAGAGCACATGTGGGACGTCCTTGGACGTCGTATGCGTCAACGCGCCCTGCAGCCACAAAGCGTCCGAGAACTGACAGATGCTCTTCACAAGGTGTGGGTTCTTATCAAACGCTACCTTTTACGTAACCTGTGTGGATCTATGGGACGCCGACTACAAGCAGTGATTTCCAGTTAGGGTGGCCATACTAACAAAGTTGGTGTGAGCATTTTAAAATGTCTGTTTTTACCGTAAAAGGACCAATGAAATTAAGGTAATCTATAGAGAGAGTAAAAATATTTCCAGAACAAAATGTGGTGCATTCCACTCTGTGTTCATTGAATATAGCGGTACAAAGGTAGGTAAAGCGTTTTTTCATGGACGTCGGCATAAGCATATAAGCATATAAAGGGCTGCAGATTTCAATGAAATATAAAAGTGGTTGAGACAGGTCCCGTATCCATATACCAGTAATCTCTTTACGAGGGCACATTTTTTTGTTTCGGTTTGTTTCAGGAGGTAAATAAATTATCCATTTTATCTGGCCGTGGTCTGAAAACTGAATACTAAATGTTAATAATCCTATATTTTAGGAAAAAGTGCAGCTATGACTGCCTACTGCTCGAAAAAGCAAAATTCTACACCTGATACTACCGTCTATGTCTTTCTTTGTTATGCTGAGGATTTTTCATGTTGTTTGTATTGTTTCGAGTTGCGTGGGGACACTTGATATATCGCGAAACTTTTTACGGGGTGTCAAATTTTTCCCTCCTGGAGAGAAGTAAAGATTAATCCAAGCCCCAGGAAATTACTACAACATGTTCCTTTTATTATATACCTACAAATTCAACAGCAAAATGTTGCAATTATTGACAATTTTATTCGAAAACAATGTGAAATTAAAAAAAAAAAAATACTGATTCACGTCCTTTTCATGAACGGCGGATGAATATTTTAAAGCAGCATTCTGACCAATCAAATAGAGAACTAATCTGAATGTAGTCCGCACATAGGTAAATAATTATACCATGTTTTGGACAATTTCAATTCCAAAAATCTCGTAAATTTCAAATGTTCGCTTACTTAATATGTTTCTGGATTCACCTTCCGTGTCTATGAAAAGTTGTTTAGCATCTGTTCAACATGTTTATACCGTATTGCAAAATCAGGGAAATTCAAATCCAACTCACCTGCTTAGCGACGCTACTGACGTCGACTGCAGTATCGCCTGCAGAATTGCCGAAACCAACAACCAGGACATTCTGATCTTCAAATCCGCGTCCTTCTCTGTAGTCATGGGAATGAAGCACGTTTCCTTTGAAATCTGACAGGCCTGTAATTAACATCAATAAACTGTAATAAACAACAATTAATTTTAATAAACAATGAAAACCCGCATTACACAACAATAAAATGCAATAAACAGCAGACGGTAATCGCTATCTAAAGATAAAAGAGCAAAAGTAAGACGTCAAGAATATTTTTTAAAAAACTATTTACGAAACAATCCCAAGTGTTCAAAACCCTAAGAAGAGAGGCTTTTGAAAGAAAAAATGTGGAAAAAAAGGACAAAATTAGCATTTTCTTCATTTCTGAATACATGTATGTTGAAGTTGGGAGGGTTCAAACATCATTTACTAGTCAAAAGACTGAGGAAAGTCACATACCTTGCACCTCGGGTATATTCGGGTTATTAAAAATACCCGAACACACCATCACGAAATCGAAATACAAGTCGTCGATAGTGCCAGTTGTTAGCTTCTTCACACGTACACGCCAACGTCCCGTCGAGTCGTGATCGAATGATTCCTTTACTTCAACAACCTAAAACAAAATGAGCCATGCTCTGTGAAAAAGGGGCGTACCTGCCACAAACGGAACCCAAACCATAATGCCATTTTTATGACCCAGAAAGTCCCAAAGCAAGGGTAGGGTCCAGATGTGTCTCCATGGTGTATGCTTTATACCGAAATGGGAGACATTTTGTAAGATAATGTCGAGCCCTGTTGGAGACATAATAAGTGTGCTGGTGCCTTAAGAATTTTAACTGAACATACAAAAATAAGCATAAAGCATTAATGCAACAAAACCAATCTTGGAGCCAAGCGGCAAATATCAACTCTTTACCAGACAACAAAATTGTAGACCTGTCCAAATTGATAGTATTTGCAGACGACAAATTGAATATGGCACAAAATATAGAATTTGTCTGTAATAGGATAGAAAAAAAATGTGGAAAATGGAGAATATGGTGGTTACAGCATTTTCTCTTTTTCTCACAATGTTTTCCAAAGCCCTCTTTCCCGGGGTCTTTAAAGCTCGAGATTGTGTGGTAAAGGGTTAATTCAACACTTTACTAGAAAATCTCGAGGTTTTACGACCCTGAAGAAAAAGGCCTCTGATATCATTTGACAAAAGAAGAAATTATTGGAGGAGAATATGAAGGAGAAAATACCATGATTTTCTCCTTTTCTTAAGGTGTTTTCTAACTTTTAAAGAAACATTTTTTTACCATTGCAGCCACATTTAGCTGTCGTCTGCAAATGCTTTCAATATTGACAAGTCTTGATTTTCGTCATCGGTTAACCCCTACAGAGCTTTGAGCCGCAGAGCTGCAAATGTTTTTATTTAGTCTAAAATTATGTGATTTAAATTGTTCAACACCCTTTTCACCTCGTGGTTTGTGCGAATGTATTTCCTCAGTCCAAACTTATCCGCATACAGACCGAGATAGGCGTCCGTGTCCTTGTTATGCATGTAAGGCGGGAACTCTTTTGGTGGCGGAAAGTCGCTGTAACACATCATTTCTTTACTCACGTTACATACTGTAGATTTGATTACCGACGACTGGCCGGTCACGACCTGAAAGAAAACAGCGATATAGTAGATGCTATCTATTTGCCCAAAGTTGATCCTCGTAGTCGGTTATGTATCGGGATTGAAACCCAGGGTTCGTAGATTCGATCCGGCTCTTCAAGTTTTCACTCAGGATTGGCGATAGTCATTGCGACAGAATTCATTTCTCTCCCACCAATTCAATTCATTTATTAGTATATATAAGGCCTCCGGCTCATCATACAACATATTATAAATAGAATACATGTGATAGAGTGGCATATGTAATCCTAAATATATATAACACTGACATAAGTTGCTGAATATTGTCTCGACAACGTTTATGCAGAAAAGCAGCCAGTGGCTTGGGAAGAAGGTTGTGCGAAGTGCCTGTAAAAGAAACTCTAAGAAAGCATTGATAGGTGCAATAGCCGCCACGTTATAAATGAAATAATGTCGAAAGCGATGTTAACCACCTTTCACATACTCATTGTGTAACATATCTAATGTTGTAAATGAAAGAACTAGAGTGTATTGATGAGCCACGCACTGTGAACATGTCGCTAAACCCTTTACCACAAAATCCCGAGTTTTAACGACCCTGAAATAGAAGGCTTTCAAAAACATTTTGGGAAAAGGAGAAAATGTTGGTAACCACCACTTTCTCCTTTTCCCACAGTGTTTTCTACCCTATCACAGACAAATTCCACTATTTGAGCCACATGTGAATTGTCGTCTGCAAATGCTTTCAATTTGGACCAATCTAAAATTTTATCGTGTGGCAAAGAGTGCATTTGCAAAATGCATTGGCCCATACATGTCGAACGACCATTCTACGTCATGATTCAGTCGATTTTAGACATATGGGTTTATTGAATCCATAATTATGTGATGACTTGCTAAGTATAATGCATCACAGAGCAGGATCCATATTATTGTTTGATGAAAAGTGGCCTTTTGGCTGCTACTCGCGACTTAATGACCTTAACCCTTTCACAAACAAGCCCTGGTTTTCACGTGTCTTCAGTACAAGTCTTTTGAAAACACTATGGGAAAAGGAAAAATTGCTCGTAATGAGCAATTTCTCCTTTTCCCACAATGTTTTCTATCCTTTTTAAGAACTTTCTGCCATTTTCATCAAATTTAAAATTGTCGTCTGCAAACTCTTTCAATTTGGACCAGTCCAAAATTTGTCGTTTGGGAAAGGGTTAATTGGACAGAGTAAATTGAGATCAGACTGCAAAGAACGCACGGTCTGATCTTTGATCAACACAATCTGATCCTCTGGCAATAAGAAATTGATGTCGCAATATTTATGTTTTTGGCACCGGCTGGAAATTTTTAGTGAACTCTTTACCCACGAAACAGATGTTACACTCTTCCGAATTGAAACCATTGGCAGACGACAATCAGATATTGCTTATATAACCAGATTTTTCTTCGAAAGGACAAAAAAAAAAACCACATCATGGTTACCAGCACTTTCTCCCTTTCCTTAGCTCTTTACTAGACGACAATATTTTAGACTGGTCCAAATTGAAAGCATTTGCAGACGACAATATTTAGGAATGGTCCAGACTGAAAGCATTTGCAGACTACAAATCATATGTGGCTCAGCTGATTGGGTTTGTTTCTGAGAGTTTAGAAAACATTGCGGGTAAAACAGAAATGCTGGTTAAAACTCGGTTTTGTTAAGTCATGGGTTTAAAGGTCTTTAACGTTTTCAAAACCTTTTTGTTGTTTGTTAACCCTTGCAGCACCATAAACGAAATCAGGGGCTTTTGCAGACGGTATAGATCAAGATCAGACGGCACAGAACGTGTAGTCCGATGTTGGATCTATACCATCCGCATGTTTAGTCAAGCCTGTGAGATACAAATCTTTTAGAGCTTTAGTGGATTGTATTTTCACCCGTCGAAATACGTCTAGGTTATATGAGCCATGCTCTGTGAAAAGGGGGCTTAATGCATCTGCCAAAAAAAAAAGTAAATAAATAAATAAATAAAAAAGTATCGACTCAGGTCAGCCTGTCCAGTCTGCACAGCCTGACATGTGCCGAAACTTTTTGCTTTTTGTCAATCTTCTGCATGTAGAAGGACCATTCTACTTCAGATTTCAGTGATTTGTTAGAGAAAATGGGTCCATAATTATGTGATGACATGCACGGTATTATGCATCACGGAGAGGTATTATTCACCCTTTTGCCAAAGCATGGCTCAAATTATACTAAGCGCTGGAAGACTTAAGAGGTTAGTTAACCCTTTACCGCACAATACCGCCTTTTAACGACTCTAGAATAGAGGCATTTTAAAAACATTGTGGGAAAGGAGAAAATGCTGGTAACCAGCATTTTTTCCTTTTCCCACAATGTTTTCTCCCCTATCAAAGAAAAATTCCACTGTTTCAGCCACACTGAAATTGTCGTCTGCAAATGCTTTCAATTTGGATCAGGCTAAACTTTTGTCGTCTGGTAAAGGGTTAATTGTAGCAATATTGTTGTTTAACCCTTTATCACTTAAGCTGCTGAATAAATGAAACGCAAATTTCCACTCAATACTAAAAGCCCAAACATTGAGGTTTCAAAGTTGATTTCATCGGAAAGAAAATACCGTATCGGACAGTGTAGATCAAAGATCAGACTGCACGTTCTGTGCAGTCTGATCTTGATCTACACTGTCCGCAAAAGGTCAGTGAGTCGGGTTAATCTCTTTTCCTGCTTAGTAAGTTGCATAAAACTTTCAAGTTGATATAAAACCCCGAATAACGTTATTTCAAACTCATTTATTTTTAGAAATATCTCCTTATCTGACAATGTAGATCCAAGATCAGACTGCACGTTGTGTGCAGTCTGCTCTTGATCTACACTATCCGCAAGAGGTCAGTGTGTCGCGCTTAGCATATTAAGGGTTAACACACAATTCCAAGTTTTGACGATCTAAATGAAAGGACCTTTTGAAAGCAGCGTTTTCTCCTTTTCCCTCTACATTTTTCTACCCTTCCAATGCAGAATTTCTATTTCTGAGTCACAATTATTTGTCGTCTGCAAAAACTTCCAATTTTGGCAAGTCTAAAAGTTTGCTGGTTAGTAAAGGGATGTAACCATATTTAATAAAGTGTCAAACATTGTGGATCCAAGATCAGAATTCACTTTAGATATAGTTTGATCCTGACCTTCACTCCCCGCAGAAAGTAACAACAGTTATGCGCGAGCGTTTGTTTGGTTTAGGCAACAATGTTCGATTTTGTCCATTAAGGGGGAATAACTCTATACTTTCGTATATCACTATTTTTCAAGAGTCTCCTTTCTTATCATCTTGCGTTCCCTTTTCACAGGAAACACGAGGACAGACAGAGAGAGAGAGAAAGAGAGAGAGGGAGGGAGGGGGGTGGAAGAGAGATAACTCTGCTTTTTGGTCTCCGGCCACTGTAACACTCTCGTTTTCGGCAGGGTCTTGCCAAATAACAGCCCCTCGCAATCAGCCCGATTGCCAAGTATCAAACTGAGAACGTCTTGATAACACGAATAACTCCGTCGCTTTATCGTTATACTTGGACGCGTCAGACCCTTTTCTTACCAAATATATAAGTAGACCTGTTTCGCCGGCTGAAAATACACTCTTCTGCAACTCGGAATGGTTTGTATCTTATAGGCTTGAGTATTCAAGCGGATGGTATAGATCTAAGATCAGACTGAAGGTAATGTACAGTCTGATCTTGATCTGTGCCGCAAGCAGTCTTTAAGCTCTGTTTTTCCCTATGGAGCTGAAAAGGTGAAAATTAATCAAAAGGAAAATACTTATGGGTAAGACTTGTAACTCCTTTATATGTACTGGGTTAAGCATGGTATTTTTTTAAAAGTTCAAACTTACATCGGGCGAGTAATGCCACAAGCCTCCTATGTAGTCACGTTTCTCGAAGCACGTAGGTTCGAGTCCTTCATCAAGACAGCATTTCACAGCTGGAAGCCCGCTTGCTCCGGCTCCAATCACTGCCACACTCATGTTTACCAAAGTAACCGTTTCCGTCTTATTTTTCACAACACAATCCCGAGTATTATTGAACAGTCCTGAATAAGAAGCTTTTGAAAACATTGTGTGAAAAGAAGAAAATGCTAGTAACACTTATTTTCCAGAATGTTTTCCATCTTGACAGAGAACGACAACTTACATGTACCAATTGCATATTTGCTGTCAAAAGCTACTTTCAGCTTGAAATATCAACAGTCACCAGCATTTTCTCCTTTTCCACTATGTTTTCTACTCTATAAGAGAACATGCCCTGGCAAAAGGGGCTTACTGCATCTCCGTGATGCATCATCATAGCAATCAAGCTAGATCACATACTTTTGGATCCATAATAGCCACTTCCTTAACTGAATAATGAGGTAGACTGCTCCTCGGACACACAGAAAATTTACCAGTAGCGAAAAGTTTCGGCCCAGGTCAGCCTGCGCAGACTGCGCAGGCTGACGTGGGTCGATACCTTTCGCAGATGCATTAAGCCCCCTTTTCACGGAACATAGCTCAAATATATGTATGCAACTTATTTGTATCAATTCCGAATTTGTTGTCGTAGTTAATTTTGTTGTTTGGGAAAGAGTGAAACATACAGCTTTTAAGACAAAATACTGTTTATCACATAAGGGACAGGTTAGGTCAAAGAACAGACTGTCGTGAAATCATGTACAGTTTGATCTTGGTCTACATCATACGTGGTCTGTCTGTCTATGCGTTTGTCTCTTTCTCTACCTCTCAATGTGACCATACCCTATCCTACTTCTTCCTTTACCTGTGCGTATTTTCAAATTACCGACCTACTTTTCTACACAATCAATCTGCGTTTAAAATCATTACTGTGAATTTTATAACATTATTCAACTTACAGTACCTGTGAAGCGTCTAAATATTGCAGGAGCTGCTCCAAGGATGGTTCCTGATACATGTAGCTAAGTCCAATTTACTAGTATTGCTCATCTTACCTCACTATTAATATTGTAGCTTTGAATTCTGAACAAAGTTTAAAACAAGTAGAACAGATGTGTTGTTTCTAAAAATAGACACATGTATAGCATACGTGTGTATCCACACACTAATATGTGATATAGATCATTAAACCGACCTCTATTTTCCTATTCTAACACGAAAGGGTTGTCGGCCTTTAAGTCTTACCAGACGAGGAAATTTTAGCCCTGCCCAAACTGAAAGCATCTACAGATGCCAAATGACATGGGTTTCTGTTAAAATAATTTGTCTTTGGAAGGTTAGAAAACTGTATGGGAAAAACAGAAAATGCTAGGTTACCAGCAATTTCCCTGTTCCGACCAATTTTTAACCCTGATCCTGTTACATAACTTAAATAGAACTTTCAAGCCGATGGTGAAAACCAAAATGTTGCTATTTCAAAGTTATGGGGGTTGGGGAAATATCTCCTTATCGGACGGTGTAGATCCAAAATCAGACTGCACGTTCTGTGCAGTGTGACCTTGACCTACACTGTCCGCAAAAGGTCTGCGAGTCGCGCTTAGCAGCCTAAGGGTTAACAAGCTTCTTCCTCAGAGGTGTTAAAACTTGAGATTGTTTGGTAAGGGGTTAACTGACGTATATTTTTACATTTTATGGCTACGAATATAGGATAGCCTATGCCATGATCTGACATCAAGAGTCTTGAATAAATGTTATTTATCGAGCGTTTGGTGGGCTTCATAAATGTTTTGTAGACGAGTTTGATAAAACTTTACCTCAACAGCCAACAAATGTCAGGTTCTTGTTATCACATAATCGTATTTCAAGAATCATGGTTCATGATGAGTTTATATGTACAAACATGTGTATTGAAATTTACATTAAGCTTATTCGCTTCTATGACACGTGTGAAAATCATTTACGAAAAGTGGTTGCAATAAAACTTGCGTGAAATTTTTTTTTTTCAGAGAATTTAACGATGGTAAAATTCGCAGCTTCGTCCTAATTATCAATTTTGAAGGTTAAATTCCTAGAAAATCTGGGACAATGTTGTTTTAGAAATGAGGCCTATGACTACAGAGCTTTTACTAAATTCGGCACTAATTGTTTATCTCAAAATTGTGCAAGATAAGAAAAATTGTTACGGCTGTATTACACTGAAAACTAGGATACTTGTGTGATAAAGGGAAATATTTCATAAACTTACCCATTAAGAATGTCCTCCTTAGGAAGTTGCATTTAAATGCCAATAACAGAGCTTTCAACGAATATAAACTTACTGTAACTTACAGAAAAAAATCATGTGCATTACATAATTAAAACATATAACTTCGCTGGAAAGGGTAATTTGTGACTATTTCTCGAAATTTATTTAGCGTTAGCAATCGGACGATATAATTGTACAGCAGAGTTACCATTGAGGTAACATCAACGGGCGCTACAGCTCATCATGTGAAGTGACGATAGAACTTTGAGTCTAAACGTGTACAGTATGTTGTGTGTTCGCCGTTTACTGCAATGCCTTCGAGACACCGATTGCGCAAATTTGTCCATGTAGCCTTTGGAATAGTAGTCCACGTCCAAAAAGGGTTTGTTCGAGTTCAGTATTGCTACCGGTTGGTTAGTAAGACGTCGGATACGTCGTTCTACTTCGTCCCACAAACGCTCTATGGGCAAAGGATCTGGCGACACAGGAGTCCAAGGATAATGTTCTTGGGATTTCAACACCACGCGAACAACATGCGGGCGAGTTCCTCTCTCTGGAACGTGATGTTTTGGCTTTATACTTGAACAAGCGGCAAAACTTACGGACGAATGTTTTCACCGCAAAACCGTAACTCCATTAAATTGCCATGGACAATGCACAGTAGGGTTCTGTAAGTTGCAGTTACTTCTCCCATGACATTCCTTCCCCCAAGAGGCATGCGTTAGACGCCACATACATGTACGTCTGAATACCAATCACTGGGACGTCGAGATACACGACGTCGGCCATGATTACTGTCAAAATTGAAATGAGGCTCACCGGAAAACAGGATATCTGTGCACTCGTGTCTCCTGAACCAAAAAAGTTGACTGCAACACGCCAAACGAGCTGCACGGTGCTTGCAACGTAACATAGGACGTATGACAGATCATCTTTGAAGTACTCTTTGCTCTCGCCGTCGATTTCTAACAGTTCGTTCACTGATTGGAAAGATACGGACAGTGAAAACCGCAGTGTGAAAGAGGTTTCTACTGTGCTGTAGGCGATTATGGATGTCTGGACGTCCTAACGGCACACGGCTCGCCCTGACCATGCATAGTCTGAAACACCTTATGTGTTTTACAGTGTTTCTCTGCGCAACAAACTGCCTAGCAACGTCTGTATTCTCCCTGTTAAAGCATGCCGACGTCAGGAAAACGATTTTCTTATAGACGAAGCATCTCTCATACGCATGAAAAATCCAAATATTTTTGTTTGACTTTCATTAAGGTACTCAATGACTACGAGTGATTTGAACGATAAAAGTACTGGAAGAGTCAGCGACCGGGACTAAGGTCTGTTAGTATTGTATTGTTATGCTGGTGGTGTACTGAAAGTTAATTATACCACTGAATCTAAATATAAATAAAATTGCCACAAAAACACATGGTTTTACTATGATTTGTTCTTGTTTATCACTGTTCTCCAACTGTCCGTCACTTCTCTGTGGCGAAGACCAAAAATGTCAGAATATTACTACAAAGTTTCATAGAGCTAGTAAAAAGCCTGAAATAGAAAAAAAAAAAAAAATATATATATATATATATATATGGTTTTCGTAATAAATAACATTGTAACCAGAAATATTGAAGAAGTTGTTTCAACTGAATATATTTGATCAAATCGCTAGTTTTTACACGAACCGAATGGTCTATACAGTGCTAGTTCGCTGCACAGAATAGTTTTCATTGTTGTTGTAAAACCAGGCAGAGCAATTAGAATTAATGGTGTGTGTCATGTTTTCAGGAATTTTATCTTTCCTGTTTCCGTCTCTTTCAGCTTAACTTATAGAATGGCTTTTGACACACTTCTTGGTATAATTAGTATCGAATTAATAGATATTGATTTGTGATCGGTAAAAAAATACTGACATGCTTATTCTACGAATCTTTGCAGGCCACTCTGTGCTCCTATTACTGACACCTTCGGCGCTTATTCATACCTTAGCATATAGATATGATAGGGGATAATCCTTTTCTTATACTACTTGGAAATTATATGAGCCATGCTCTGGCAAAAAGGGGCTTAATGCATCTCCGTGATGCATTGTTCAGTCAAGCCATCAAATAAATATGGATCCGTAATAGCCACCTTTTTTAACAACCGACTGAATCATGGGGTAGACTTGTCCTTGGAAATACAGAAAATTGACCAATAGCGAAAAGTTTCGGCCTAGCTCAGCCTGCGCGGACTGCGCAGGCTGACCTGAGTCGATGCTGTTCGCAGATGCATTAAGCCCCCTTTTCACAGAGCTTGGCTCATATTTTCATGCGTTACCCTTGACTGTGCAGCCTACCAGTATTTTCAGACAAACTATTTTAGCAGCAACTGGTCTTTCGATTAACGATTAATTTGACTTAATATCTAATCTTGAAAAATATATCTCATTGAAAATCTCACTTGTAAACAATATGCAAAACATCGAGGAAAAAGAGGTGACTGCTGAAGCGCTTACTTTTCTTCAGTATTCATATTCCAATTACCCCGTCTGGCGTTTTTTTAAAGACATTTCCTGTTTGTATTGTTATACAGATATACTTTGCAAACTTCAGACGTTCTTCACAAACATCGAGACTCCGTGTAATTAGTAATTCTTAGTGATTTTTAAATAGCTCAATACGAGTGCAGAAATCGAGCTGTTTGGATCGATAATAGCATATCATATTTGACAATACGGATACTTGATCAGAACGCACCTACACATGTAGTTTGATCTTGATCCACGCTGACCGCAGCTAAATGAAATACAAATTGCTTGACCCCTAGGCTGCTAAGAGTGACTCACTGACCTTTTGAGGACAGCATAGATCAAGATCAGACTGCACAGAACATGCAGCCTGATCTTGAATCTACATTATCCGACAAGGAGAAATATCTCCTTCGAATATACCTTTGAAAGAGGTAAATTTGGATTTTACTATCGGCTTGAAAGTTTCTTTTCTTTTACATAGCAGGATAAGGGTTAATAAAGGGTTAATGGATCGGCTGCAAAAGTCGTATATCGAACGCTTTACAGGGTCGTTATGTACTGTTGTTTGTAAGGACTTTCAATTTCCGAACGGAAATGGAAATTTTAATTAGTGTGACTGATAGGTTATACAAGTACTTTTGTCAAATAACAACAAATATACAAATTTGGATGAAAAAATTCACAGATCTCTGTCTGTATGTGTGTGTGTGTGTGTGTGTGTGTGTGTCTGTCTGTCTGTCTGCCTGTCTGTCTTCCCTCGTTAATGTCACCAATGAATTTGGCTCTATGGTTTTTATAACCCATTCAATTTCTGGTACAATTCTGGAAAGATGTAGAAAACAGAATTGCTGTATTATTTTACAAAGACGCATGACTTCTAGCGGTACAGCGATGTGAAACAATTGAGAGCATGTAAAAATTAGAATAGTTGAACATCTCGATTCTTGAAATAATGGTGACATGGCAACTTAAACCGTACTGATAAAAAAGGCACCTTAACACTAGAACCACTGTAAAAATCAATAAAAAGTATTAAAGTCTTTTCGCGAATGCATTGAGCCCCCTTTTCACAGAGCATGGCTCAGTTATAAACTCGAATTCTTCCTTTTACTGAAAATAAAATCCACAGTAAGTCGGAAATGTTTTTTTCTAAAACGCTTGACTAAAAAAACGGGTGGTATTTATTCAAGATCATACCGCATATTATTTGCAGTTTGATCTCGATCTTACCGTCCAAAAGAGCCAATTTTTCTCCTATGGCGCTCAAAGGGTTAAGACCTGAAAAACAATCGAAAGTGCAAGACAATTACAAAAGTCGGTATGATGTTCTTTGCCCCGATTTATGTCCCAGAATAACAGGATTTTTGCGTGTGTAGAAACGATAAAAAGCTTGTCTTGATGCGCGCGGGGGGGGGGGGGGGGGGGGTAGCTTTTCCCTGTTGAGGACACGTGTATGTGGTTTGTAACAGACGGCATTTGAACAACATTAAGATAAAGAGGAATTATGGAGGAACCACATCCATCGAGACTCCAATGTATAATTTAAACCACTGACTTGTCCACCGTGAAGAGGTATAAAGTATACAGATGGTCAAATGATAATGAGCCGTGCTCTGTGAAAAGGGAGCTTAATACATCTGCAGTTCTCGCAAGCTGACCTTGGCCGAAACTTTTTGTTATTGGTCAATTTTCTGCATGTCCAAGGACCAGTTTAGTGAGTCGCGCTTAGCAGCTTGAGGTAGTGCGCATATACTGTGAAGAGAAATAGAGCACGCAATCGGGATCCATATAAATTCATAAAATCATTCGAAATACAGTTCTTATTCATAACTCCAAAACTAGGCATTGGGTGGGCTGAAAAATAACGTTTTTACCATGCAGATGGTTGGTCCTAGGATTGAACGGAAATATACATAGCCCCACAGAAAAGGGATCCTTGTTACTTGTTTCTTCTGACATAATATGACAGGGTGACTTTACCTCTTAATATTTCGGCTGATTCCAAGAGCAATTATATGCCATATCATCTCAAGTATGTCCGCCTGCTGTCGTGCAGGTGCAAATGAAGGTCACATCTAATATTGACTTGGATTCCATTTCTGTTATATACGTTTAAGGTTAAACGTATGAATCACCTCTAAATGAAATACGGGGGGGTTCCCTTATTTTTCATTCTACATGTACGCATATTTAGAAATGTACATGAAAGCGGTCCAATGAGAAACCCTGTGATCGAAAACGCTGGCTGTATTTGATGTATTTGATGCTCGAGAAGGCCATCAAACTAGGCATTGCAGATTATCGGTGACATCCTAGAAACGTGATCTGTAAATATGTAAATAGTATAACCTGTGCTGAATGTTAGTATATCTGTATTTATTATATACCTATAGATGATCTGGTTCACGGGCGTTATCTAACTTCACAATACAACTCGACGGAAAATTTTTCCGTTTCAGCCTTGTACCGTGTACAAGGACTACTTAGAACTGTGTAATAATGTTCGGGACTTTCAACCATTTACGTTTGAAGCTAGTATGACAAAGTACGGAAACCCCATTTATCAGTGTATTTATAGATACTTCGACTGTTATTTATCATCTACTTTTTTCAAAATATCGTATGCAGAACTTGATTTTGTCCAGTATTAATGCCCATTTCATAAACATGTATTGTTTCGGAAGGGTATTTCCAAATGCTACTATACACTACACCCGTAATTTCAGCATCGCGATTAATAATCATAAGCTTGACTCACATCCTGCGTTGAAACGAAATAAAATGTACTGCTCTTGACAATGACAGTGAATAACAACCAATGACTACCTTTTCAGTGTTTAAGAAATAGTTTTTAAGGCACTGTTGTAGTTTATTTTCTTGTAGCAGCTCGAACAGCAACCGCCATTTTTGAGTCGCCTGGTTGCGTAGCAACCAGGGTCTCATTGTTATCATCTTGATCTATGGGGTGACGTAAGCATACCTCCGGCCTTGTACTGCTTCCTGTCCCAAGTTCCGGTTTACGAGATAAAACATAGTTTTCTCATTATTCGGTAAACAACCCAGTTTCTATTGTAAATAACTTGCAGCTGTGCCTTTGTGATAATGAATATGTCTATAAAGACTGAGCTATTTAACTGTTCAAACCTTTGAAACAACCATTTCGTCCACAAGGGTACGCCATAGCCTATCGCTTACACAGATATCATCTCTAAAAATAGCGCATTATGTATGTATCTAAAAACTACGGTGGCACAAAAGTGACATGGAAGATATATTTTATACTACGTGCGCACGTAATAGTTATTACGTGCGCACGTATTAGTTAATACGTGCGCACGTATTAGCTACTGCGTGCGCACGTACTAGCTACTGCGTGCGCACGTAATAACTAATACGTGCGCACGTAATACTGTTGCGTGCGCACGTATTAGCTAATACGTACGCACGTATTAACTAATACGTGCGCACGCAATAGTATTACGTGCGCACGCAGTAGCTAATACGTGCGCACGTATTAACTAATACGTGCGCACGTATTAACTAATACGTGCGCACGTAATAATCGACCAATCAGTTTATAAGGAACAGAAGCCATATTGTTGCGAGGGAAGGGCAAAATTACAT
This sequence comes from Tridacna gigas, assembly GCA_945859785.2. Lineage (NCBI taxonomy): Eukaryota > Metazoa > Mollusca > Bivalvia > Cardiida > Cardiidae > Tridacna > Tridacna gigas. The sequence goes on along the minus strand of OX244031.2, from coordinate 36,302,673 downwards.
TGGTCCAACACGGCAACAGATGTGCATACATCTGACACCCAAGTAAAAAATCAAGTAGAGCTATTACTTCTTAAATCGTTTAGGCATACTGCGATTATTTTAAGTATCTGTACCTTGGTACGGTACAGTAACTATTAATACTCTAGCCTACGGTCCATCGAATTACCCCAAACCACCCCAAAACACCCCAAACCACCCCAAAACATCCCAAACCACCCCGAAACACCTTTTATATGATATAAAATTATTAATACAGTAAGGGTTGGTTGAATTGTTGGGTAAGGAATACTTTTAACAAAAAATATCTATATTACGTCCTGTCACGTTAGCCTAAGGATAAAAGGACTACATGCATTACATGCGCTAGAGACTTTTTGGCCCCACTGAGATCTGGGACCATAATGTCTGACTGTCTGAAAAAGTTCGTTCATGCCTCCAAACTATATGTAATCAGAATGGCAAACATTGTGGACCCGGATCCGACTGCCCCTTGAAAGAGCAGTCTGATCTGGGTCCATTATGTTTGGTCATGTCTGACTGTCTGAAAAAGTTCGTTCATGCCTCTATATATAGTTAGAATGGCAAGCATTGTGGACCCAGATCCGACTGCCCCTTGAAGGAGCAGTCTGATCTGGGTACATTATGTTTGGTCATGTCTGACTGTCTGAAAAAGTTCGTTCATGCCTCCAACCTATATGTAGTCAGAATGGCAAACATTGTGGAACCAGATCCGACTGCCCCTTGAAGGAGCAGTTTAATCTAGGTACATTATGTTTGGTCATGTCTGATTGTCTGAAAATGTTCGTTCATGCCTCCAACCTATATGTAGTCACAATGGCAAGCATTGTGGACCCAGATCCGACTGCCCTTTGAAGGAGCAGTCTAATCTGGGTACATTATGTTTGGTCATGTCTGTCTGTCAGAAAAAGTTCGTTCATGCCTCCAAACTATATGTAGTCATGCTGTCAGAATGGCAAACTTTGTGGACCCAGATCCGACTGCCCCTTAAAGGAGCAGTCTAATCTGGGTACATTATGTTTGCTAATGTCTGACTGTCTGAAAAAGTTCGTTCATACCTCCAAACTATATGTAGTCATGCTGTCAGAAAGGGAAACTTTGTGGACCCAGATCATGCGCGGATCCAGATATCTTTCTCATGGGGGGTCCCACCGCAAACGCACTCTTCTTATTATATGATACTTTGATTTCGGATTTCAGTGGATGTAAGTCAACGTTTCCAGTTCTAACCATGAGGAGGTCTCCACATTTAGAACCGTTTATTTTTTATATTCATGACTGTATTTTACATAAATGCTGTGCAATATCAAACCAGTACCATTTCACGAATCCGATAACCACATTTTTCCAAAATTCCAGGGGGGGGGGGGGGGGTCCGGACCCCCCGGTCCCCCCTCTGGATCCGCCCATGAAGATCCAACTGCCCCTTGAAGGAGCAGTCTGATCTGGGTCCATAATGTTTGGTCATGTCTGACTGCCTGAAAAAGTTCGTTCGTGCCTCCAAACTATATGTAGTCAGAATGGCAACAGATACTGTAATTTATATAAGTTTTAGGGAAGTTAGATATATGCAAACATTGTGCAGCCAGATCATCAGACTGCTACTAAAGTAACAGTCTGATTGGGGTCCACGGTGTTAGGCATTCAAACTACATCTTTTGAACCATAGATATTTCAGTTTAAGGAAAATTAATTATTGTGTATGCCATTTTCAATTTGATTTGTACTGTTCCTGCATCTTAAACCGTTGTAAAATGATATCACTTTAAACGCCTTTTTTGTTTTCTTGAGGTGTTTTGGGTAGTTTTCGGTGACAAAACTCCTTGTATAGCTCATCAGTCTTTCGTACCCTACAAATCATTCCAACCCCAACCCCACCACAGTATTAATTTTATATGATAAAAGGTGGTTTGGGGTGTTTTGGGGTGGTTTGGGGTGTTTTGGGGTGGTTTGGAGTAATTCGATGGACCGTAGGCTAGAGTATTAATAGTTACTGTACCGTACCAAGGTACAGATACTTAAAATAATCGCAGTATGCCTAAACGATTTAAGAAATAATAGCTCTACTTGATTTTTTACTTGAGTGTCAGATGTATGCACATCTGTTGCCGTGTTGGACCAATGTAATTTTGCCCTTCCCTCGCAACAATATGGCTTCTGTTCCTTATAAACTGATTGGTCGATTATTACGTGCGCACGTATTAGTTAATACGTGCGCACGTATCAGTTAATACGTGCGCACGTATTAGCTACTGCGTGCGCACGTAATACTATTGCGTGCGCACGTATTAGTTAATACGTGCGCACGTATTAGCTAATACGTGCGCACGCAATAGTATTACGTGCGCACGTATTAGTTATTACGTGCGCACGCAGTAGCTAGTACGTGCGCACGCAGTAGCTAATACGTGCGCACGTATTAACTAATACGTGCGCACGTAATAACTATTACGTGCGCACGTAGTATAAAATATATCTTCCATGTCACTTTTGTGCCACCGTAAAAAACAGCTGTCGTGAACTAAACAAGTTAAGGGACACGCTGAAACATACTCTTCGACGACAGCACGGCACGCTTCTATTTGTTGCCAATTCTAAGTGAAAATGATAATTACCCATTTGAAGTACAGTCTTAATCTTAAAATCTGTCCCTAATTGTAAGTCTTATTTCAATTCAACACTCAACCTATGATCGGAAAGAGAAAGGCGATACCGAGTTAACATGGAAGCTTTCAATGGAGATTTTTCTCAACAGTAGGATTTTTTTTTTCAAATTTATAACGGCTTGGAACGGTTGCGTTGCCTTCTTAGACATTCTTACATGTTGCTTCTTCAGAGCTTTTTATTCTATACTTTAAATACTTTGCACACCCGTATTCTAGGTGCACAAGCAGAGATCGTACATGCAGTATGCAGTGCGCACGAATCTAGGCTGTACCAAGTCATCGCTTAACAGGTGCTTTCTGAAATGTAGCTGTGCGACAAATAGAGATCTTATAATCACGTGACGTATAATGTCATTTGCACCACGGAATTCTCTATAAATTTATGAATCAGTCACTGGACGTGCCTTTATTTTCAGCGTCCACCCACCTAGCGCTTCACCGATCCATGCAAAGAGAGTGTTTTAAATTACACTGTGTTTGATTAATTGTTTTTCGTTTTTTTCAAAAAGAGGCGAATCTGTCAAAGTCTGCTGTTGTTTTTTCCTTAATGTGCGATTAACCTAGGTCTGGTATATATGAAACAACAATTTATTAGTGCGGGTGTCAGAACGCAAGGTGCTTTCGTAACTGCCAAAATCTTAATTCACACAGGAATTCGACTTGAAACGACGCGGTCCTAACGACCAGCAATCTGAGAACTTGACTTTTTACTCCACTATATTTCAGATATAATAGAACAGATCAATGTTAAACCACTCGAACAACAAGTTCTTTATTGGAGTGTTTGTAATCTTTTAAAGGGTTGTTGTAAAGGGTAACAGAGCGAATCGCAAACATTTAGTTTACACCAAGGCAATATATAGATCAATGTAGATCTCTACAATTTGCAATTGGTGTGGAAGCAGTACTATTTCCTGGGACGTTATAAAATGCAGACAAAGTTAAAAGGCTGATGATCATGCTATTGGGTTATATTGTTTTTCTTGAGCTGTAGCAGCCACATTCTTACAGTCTACTGTGGACAAAACTTGAATCCGGACAACAACAACAACAACAACAACAAAATATTTCCAAGGGACAGGTACATGTAGATTACTGAGTCAAATATTTGTGTGTGATCCAGAGGCTACATTTCAGTCCAATGATCATAAAATTGCCCGGCTGTTTGTCTCAATAATTTTTTTGACAAAGCTGAATGTAGGTCACCGGGGGTTAAAAGGAAAAGGTTGTCACTAGGTCAAATCAGACGAATTTCTCCATTGCCCACAATGTTTTCTAGCCTTTCAAAGGCAAATGCCACAGTCTCAGCGACAGATAATTTGTCGCCTGCAAAAGCTTTCAATTTTGACAATTCTAAAATTTTGTTGTTTATTAAAAGGGTTCAGGCATGTACTGAAAGTTCTGACCAGCCTGATCTTTCTCTATACTATTGTCGAAAGGCATCATCAAATGTTCTTAGTGCTCTTAGTTTGTGCCCCATGCTAAACAATTTAAAGGCAAATCACATCATTTAGTCCCATTGCTAGAGGAAAGCGGTTGAATCTTTGCAGGTATCAGAGTTTTCTCCTTTTTCCACAATGTTTTGTACCCTACCAAACAGAAATTTCAAATTTTGAGTCATGGCACATGTTATTTTGTTGTCTGCCAATGTTTTCAATAATACAAACCCAAATCTTGCTGTTTCAAAGTTGATTTCACCGGAAAGAAAATATCATATCGGATGAGTAGATCAACAACCAGACTGCATGTTTTGTGCAGTCTGATCTTGATCTACACTGTCCACAAAAGCGCCCCGAGTTGTGCTTGGCAGCTTACGGGTTAATGTTTATTCAACTTGATTGATAGTGTTTGGTAACTTGCATTTTCTCCTCTTCCCACAATGTTTTCCACCCTTTCAAAGATATTTTATTCTTTTTGAACCACACTAACCCTTATCCTGCTAAGTAAGTGAAATGAAACTTTCAAGCCAAGAGTAAAAACCCACACTTTGCTATTTCAAAGGTATTTTTTGTTGAAAGATGTCTCCTGATCGGAGACATGTTCCCTGCAGTCTGATCTTGATCTACACTGTCTGCAAAGTCATTGAGTGGTGCTTAGCAGCGTAAGGGTTAAATTGTCTTCTGCAAGTGCTTTGGATTTAGACAAGTATAAAATTTTGTCTTTTGGAAAAGACTTTATCTTTTACTGAGGAATGCCATGTTTCAAGGACCTTGGAAATAAGACTTTTGAAAACATTGTGAGAAAAAAGAGGATAGTGCTGATAACCAGCATCTTCTCTTTTTGATCCATGTTTCAATCCTTTAAAAGAAAAATGCTTTTGTTTGCATCAAGAATTTATCTCTTGTCTGAAAGTGCTTTCAATTTGGAGGACTTTAAGATTTTGTCTTTTGTTAAAGATTTAAGAGATTTTATCTCGGTTTAAGTTTATCTGATTTCAATGAAATTTCATCACTTTGCTTGTCCTTAATTCTTTACCAGTGTTAAGTTTTAATGACCTGAGGAAGACAGTATTTGGAAATACTGTGCGAAAAGGAGTAATTGCTGGTAACCAGCACTTTCTTCTTTTCTCACAAGGTTTTCTACCTAACAAAGAGATGCCCTATCATTGAGCAAAGTCCAGCTTGTTGTCTGCAAGTTCTTTCCCTATGGGCAGGTCTAAACTTTTGTCATTAGGTACAAAATAAACTAGGTAAACAAGTTACAGAGTTGACCAGGGTACTTATTCACAAACCATTCTTAAGAATACACCTAGCCTTATTCTCCAGAATTGTCTAAATCTTAAAGTAACACAACTATTGACTGGCTAACCCATTTGGTTTAGCCAATCAGAAGTTGTGTTACTACCAAATTTAGAAAATCTTGAAGACTAAGAATATTCTTCAGAATGGTTGGTGAATAAGGACCCAGATGTCATGAGCAACACTTGTATTAAGTTTCAAGGTCCTAGATTAAATCTTACTTTCAAGATACAATGTAACCTGTATCATTTGAAAGCACAAATATCGTCCATGAAATTGCCGCTTTATGCTTCTCTATATTCCCTCATAATTTAATCCTTTACCAAAACAATCCCATTTTTTTACGACCCTGAGGTAGAAGATTCTTGAAAACATAGTAGGAAAGGAAGAAAATAATGGTTATCAGCATTTTCTCCTTTTTCAAAATCTTGTCAACCCTTCACAAGAAAAATCCCATTGATGGAGCTACATTTGATATGTCGTCTGCAAATGCTTACAATTTGGACAAGTCTAAAACTTCTTATCATCTGAAAAGGAGTTAACCCTTTACTGCACAATGTCACCTTTTAACGACCCTGGGAAAGAAGCCTTTTGAAAACATTGTGGGAAAAGGAGAAAAAGCTGGTAACCAGCATTTTCTCCCTTTCCCACAATGTTTTCTACCCTATCAAAGAAAAATTGCACCATTTGAGCCACACTGAAATTGTCGTCTGTTTGGACAGTTTGGACAGTTTGGACAAGGCTTAAATTTTGTCGTCTGGTAAAGGGTGAAAGAGTTATCGTTAAGGAGTAATCGTCTGATAAGGAGTTAAGCAAGGCAGACTGGCATTTTTTTCTTTTCTCACAATGTTTTTCACACGTTTCAAAGAGCAGTCCCATGATATGATATGAGTTAATTAATAGCACAGACAAATCAGTTTGAAAATGTTTGTTGCTGAGCCCCACTTTCAACATCATATGTTATATCACATTAGCCAGTGAACCTATCTATGCTTTCCTAGAATTTGTTTTACCAGTGCTTCGCATGATATTCTTCCAAAGCAACTGGCTGCTTTCCTACCTAATCATTGTCGAAATAATGATCAGGGGTGAGGGAGGAATGAAACATTGTGGAAAAAGGAGAAACCACTGATAACCAGCGTTTTTTCCCTTTCCAACAATATCTTCTTCCCCTTGAAAGACAAATTCCATTATTTGAGTCACATTTACTTTGTAGTCTGCAAATTTGTTGTCTCATAGAAGCTTAAAGTCAATCTGTGTAATGAAGGGAAAAACAACCATAAAATCAAGACATGTTCACTGTAGAAAAAGCAACTTCTGCTTTGACTATTTACTAAACAACCCCAAGTTCAAATGACTCTGTGGCAGAGGACTTTTCAAAACATTGTAGGAAAAGGAAAGAATGCTGTCAGCCAGCATTTTCTCCTATTCCACAATGCCTTCAGCTCTTTCAAAGATAAATCCCATGCCATAAACTATTGATTTGTCTGCCACAAATTCTTTCAACTTGTATAAGTGTACTGTTATGTTGTTTGGTAAAGGACAAATTAGAAAATAAAGCACTAATTTTTCACATTATTATATCAATTTATCAAGTGGTAGTTCACCCACAACCATATAAGTCATTCTCTGGCAAAAGGGGGCTTCATGCATCTCCATGATGCATTACACCAAGCAAGACATCACCTAATTATGGATCCATAAAATTCATTTTGTCAAACAACCGACTGAATCATGACATCAAATTATCCCTTGACATGCTGAAAATTTAAAGATAGCAAAAAGTTTTGGCCCTCAGCCTGCGCAAGCTGACATGCGTCGATATTTTTCGCAAATGCAATAAGCCCCCTTTTCAGAGCATGGCTTACATATATATATGCATACATGAGACACACCATTCGCTAGTGTACCCTTTTGCTGTACAGTATGTGCATTCCCCCTTGGAACTCATTAGTTGTTCACTAAACAAGTAAAATCAAGTATGTATTGTTGGACACAATACATTGCTCAATTTGATTAAACAAAATAACTTTGGATGAAAAATCTAACTGATCTGTTATCATAAGACAACCTCCTTTTGGAAATCTTGTGATAAATAGCCCTGTTTTAACAACATTGAGGAAGAGGGCTTTCGGACGAATTGTGGAAAAAGGAGAAAATATTTTCTTCCTTTTCTATAATGTTTTCTACACCCTCTAAGGCAAAATATCAATGTTTGAGTCACATTTAATATGTCACCAACAGCTGCTTTTAAATTGGATAAGTCTGAAATTTTGTTGTCAGGTACAAAGTTAACTGGCCAGTTTTGTTCTTGTGATATCATCAGAGGAGCTAAACACACATCATCATTGTGAAGAAAACACTGCTTTTGCCATATTTAAAAAAATGTCTAGAGCAGTGATGTGAAGAGTGTTATGGTGGTTGCTGGATCTGTACTTTTTACACTAGTATAATGTACATCATCCATTGGTTCAATTTACAAAAATCATCTCGGCTTTGCCTTCCATATTCTGTCTGTGTTGTTCTACTTCTGTACTTTACCTAAAATTGAAACAGAAATAGAGGTAAGGAACAACAACCACATCCGTAAGTAGGTCAAAGTTATCATTTGATTTAGACCATTGCTGTCAAAGAATTACAAATTTTGAAGACAGATACGAAAATCTATTTATGTGAAAATTATTGGATTCCTTTCCCTTTAAGCTGACACAATATTGCATTCTGTATCATACACCAAACATACAACCAGACAAGACTGTTCACCTAGCACGGTGTGGCCAATATTTTAGGGAATGTATTATGGGCATGTTCATGGTCATTTTTAAAATGATGCTCATTTTGGTGTCGGCTTTGCAATGACCATTCTTCTCTCATTTTTGGATCACGATCAGATGTTTTCAGACATGCCCTGGCCTAACAGTCTTTTATCAAAAGTATTAACTCGCTACCATACAGACTTTACTTGTTAATCCCCTGAAGAAGATCTTTCTTTGGAAAAGTAGTATTTGCATATTTCAAAAAATTATTCCCTCTCTCCTTAAAAGTTTTCTTGTTTGTTAACTCTTTACCAAATGACAAAATTCTAGACTGGTCCAATTTAAACACATTAGCAGATGTCATATTTTCATAGGCTCAAATGAAAAATTTTTTCAATGGAAAGGTAGAAAACATGGGGAAAGAAGGAAATGCTGTTTGTTGGCATTTTCTTCTTTTCCCACATTGTTTTCAAAAGGTTTTTCCTCAGGTTCATTTAAACACAGGCGTGTTTGGTAAAGGGTTAAAAAGACATAACTTTCAAATGTTTCTCAGCTGTCTTTCTTTTCTTATAGATCAAAAACAAATAGTCTGTATGGTAATAAGTAGAACCCATTACCTAACAAATATGCTGACATAATATCTAATGTTTATTTTATACACTCCAGACATCAGACAAGACTGTCCACCTAGCATGGTGTGGCCAACATAGGGAGGAGCATTTTCTCTAGGCATGTCAATGGCCAGTTTCTTATCTGCTCAATACAATTTGGGTGTCAGCATGTTAATGGCCATCTTGCTGTCACCTTGGGGTCACGATTACGATGCTTTCGGACATGCCCTTGGCCTGACAGTCTTTATATGAAAGACACATGGGCCTGTTTTGAAGAAGTAAATATTTGGGATGAGGTTTTGAATCAGACTTGGCAGAGATCCTATAGTCTCTATAGATGATCTCCGCACCAGGGTTGCCAACACACTCCATGACAGTACCATCTTAACCTACAAAATACTTTGTAACAGAAAAAGCATAAGGCCCTATATCCTTTCTGTACATTGGCCATATCGGGTACATTTTTGCAGGCCAGTACCTAGGTTATCAATGTGGTGATAGCACTGTTCACAAAACCTCTGCAGAAGTTTGAAATAAGCATGAAAAAATGTACAAACAAAAACAATTTTGAATTTAGAAAATTATCAGAATTTGTTATATAGAGGTTTTCTGGTATGTTTTATTTCATTCATTTTGACATAGCATAGCATGACCATACAACAGTCCAGATGCAAAATTAAGAAGGATGTAAGACATTCACAGTGTTGGCTTGATGTGTACAAAGTTTGATTTTGACAAAGGCATTAATTCTTTACTTTCAGACTCATCTATAGTGAAAGCATTTGCAGATGGCAAATCAAATGTAGTTTAGACCATGGGAATTTTCATAAAAAAACAAAAAAAATACTGTTAGGAAAAAGAAATAACTTAGTCTAATGAATTCAGCTGTTTAAAGGAAATTTCTGTAAGTATGAGTTTTATCAAAGAACTTTAACCCTTAGCACATGGCAAAATTTTAGAATGGATCATGTTGAAGGTATTTACAGAGTAACATTCAAATGTTTTTCAAATGATAGTATTTGTCCTTAACTACATAAAAAACATTGTGCGAAAAGGAGAAAATGCTGGTAACAAGCATTTTCTCCTTTCCCCACAATGTTTTCAAAAGGCTTCTTTTTCAGCATTGCTAAAACTCAGAGTTGTGCAGTTATGGGCTAAACCTAATGCTAAGATATCTACCAGTTAGTTTTTTTTTTTACTTGGCACCATGATATGCATTTCACCTGTTTACAAAATATTTGGCAAAAGGTATTGCCAGCAAACTAATAGCTGAAATTGCCTTCTTGGTTGTAAAACCCCTGTCCCTGGTCACAAAGTATAGGAAGGAAATTCCAGCTGTTAGCTAACTGAACCTCACCTTTTTATAGTAATTTAATTTATGTACAGAAGTTGCTTAAGTGATCTCTTTTTTGATGATGTGTTGTACCTGGCCCCTGTATAAACATTTGTACAGTGAAAATTCTGTCTCTCAGTTAACTTAAGCTTGCCTTCTTAGGGGCATTTAATGATAGTGCAAAGGTTTAATAAAGTGACTGAAAAGAACTTTATGGTTTCATACTTAATGTATATTTGATGTATTACATATGATTTGAAAGTGGTATTGCAAGCAACCTGATAGTTGAAACTTTCATTTTGATCTATAGAGCCCCTGTCCCAGGCCACAATGTATTAACTGGTAATGGAAATTCCAACTGTCAGTCTGCCGATAACCACATGTCTATACAACCTTAACGCTTTATGTTCTGTGTAAGAACTTTTAAAATTAATCCTTTGATTTATATATAACCTAGCAGTTTAAATATTTATATGTTATAGATGGGTTTTTTTTTTAGAACCAGACTCAAATGTTAACCAAACTTGCTAAGATTTATATTTAACCTAACAGTTTATATAATTCAAAGAAGATATTTCCAGGAGCTAGATTTTGCAGCCTGTATTTAGTCCAGAGCTAAATTCCGTAATGAAAGAACATTTTATTGGCTACTTGAGGTATATTTTACCTGTTTACAGTTAAATTATTGCTAGTAACCTGGTAGTTTAAACTTGCATTTGTGCTTTATAATTCCTACCATCAGCCAAATGAATCTCACTTGTCAACTTTAAATGGGTAAAAACATTTTGTTATAAGTTGACTGGAAAGAATCTTTGGTGTGTAATTTAAAAATACATGTGCAAAAGCTTGTAGATACAAATCATTGCAAACATTCTCTTTATAGTTATTGAAAAGCTTCTATACTTTGAAAAAGTTCAACGTTTTTCTTATCGTTTTAGCCTTTCCCAAACAACAAAATTGTAGACATGTCCAGAATGAAAGCATTTTCAGATGACAAATCAAATCTGCATCAAATAATGGTTTTTGATATGATAGAAAACACAGAAGGAAAAGGAGAAAATGCTGCTTACCATCATTTTCTCCTTTTCCCACCATGTTTTCAAAAGCCAGTTTTAGTTAAAGCTCAGGATTTTGTGGTAAAGGCTTAGCCTATAATCTTTCACAGTTATTCAGGTAACTGATGGATGCAAAGCTACACAAAAATATAATACAGAAAATAAAAACTTGTGGAACTTTGTACAATGAAGACGAGTATGAATGTCTTGCACCCAGTACTCTTACTATTGCATCAGTACTGCCAAAATGAAGTGCATTGAAGACAAGGATTTTATGCACAAAATGATGAAATAAGAAATACACTATAACCTTCTCTAGCTCTACTGATGGAAAGTTCTATTGAGCCAAAGTAATATGAATTTAGAAAAAAATATTGAAAACTGACAACTTTGACCTACCTGCAGTCCATGACCATGCCAAAGTGTCCTTATCAGCTAGCTAATTTCCTCCCTGAAAGAAATTTAAAAGGAACATTAAAACACTGAAAATAAAATTGTTCATCATCTACATATACAAATTATATGATTAACAAAATTCAACACCTACTTTAAAGACATGTACCACAATGAATGAATGGTGTTTCATAGTGTATTGGCAGCTATGGTATTCTAATACCTATGAACAGATTTGATAATTGATTAAATGGTGTTTTTCACTGTTTCAACATCATTTCAGTCATATGACTGTTATATCTCACATATTCATGTAAGTCCTAAGGTTTCACTGGTACTAGGCTAGGCCTATGAAGTGTCTTGCCAAGTAAACTATGACAAACAACCCAGTGCTATCTGCGAGGATCAAACCTGGGGCCTCCAGGTTATGAGACCTATACTTTACCACTGAGTCATGCAGGACCCCACATGAACTGGAAATTTAAGACAAAAGGATGAAAAACTTAAGAAAAAATAAAGGTTGTAAAGGGAGGTCTACATATGAGCCATGCTCTATGAAAAAGAAGCTTAATGCATCTGTAAAAAGTTTGGACCCATGTTGTGTTCTTACCTCCCATGGGTGTTTTAAAAACCTTTTGGGAAAAGGGGGAAAACGGTAACCAGAATTTTCTTTTTCCACAATATTGTTTACAACATAAACCTCGTCATTAGAGCAACATTTGTTTTGTTGTCAGCAAGTACTTTCAAAATTTTGGACAGGCCTAAAACTTTGTTGCCTGGTAAAGAGTTAACTCTTTACCAAATTAAACATTTTAGATTGATTAATTGTATGGTCTTCAATGCCATTTTCAACATTATTTCAGTTATATCCCAGCAGCTATCCATGCTTTAATGGAGTTCCTTTTACTGGTACTATGCATTATATTCTTTCTGAGCCACTGGCTGCTTTCCCACATAACCATTGCTGAAACAATGGTCAATGGTGAGAGAGGAATAAATCCTGTCACAATGACTATCATTAATCCCCAGAAGAAATTGGCCGAGCTGGGGATCAAACTAGTGACCCCCTGTTCCCAAGTCCTGTATGCTACCGACTGAGCTACCAGGGCTAGGCTACAAAATTTCAGAACTGTTGGTACTGAATATACATGCAGACAATGTACTTAACCAAAATCTGAAATTTGCTTGTGAGAGAGAAGAAAACTTTGTTGGAAAAGGAGAAAATGCTGGTCACAATGAAGAGTGTTAAGCAAGCTTTCAGGGACTTCCAATTCCTGATGAAATATTTTTTGGGTTTCCTGCAAAATACAATCATGTTCTTTGGAAAATATTGTGGCTAAAGGTGTATTCCTTATTTAGCCAAATTCCATTCAACCTAAATAAATGCCAGTAATGCCTATTTTACAAAACTATTCTCATAGGTACCTGCAGCAAATTTGTTTCAGGGGTTTGCTTAATAAACACGGTGGATATTTTCAGTTAGTTTAACCCTTTACCGCACATCCCAAATTTTAACCACCCTGTAAGAGAAGGCTATAGGAAAACATTGTGGAAGAAGGAGAAAATGCTGGTAAGCAGCATTTTCTACTTTCCCCACAATGTTTTCTACTGTATCAAAGACAAAATCATCAATATAGCAACATTTGTCATCTGGAAATGCTTTCAACTTGGACCACTCCAAAATTTTCTCATTTTGTAAGGAGTTAACCCTTTACCACACAATCTCAAGTTTTAATGAGAAAAATGCTTTTGCAAATATTGTGTGAATAGAATGAAATGCTTGTAACCAGCATTTTCTTCTTTTCCCCAAATGTTTTCTACCCTTTCAAAGACAAATCCATTTTTTGAGCCATATTTAAATAAGTTGCCTGCATATGCTAATAATTTGGACAAGCTTAAGAATAGATGTTTGGTAGTCAAAAGACTTTCCAGATATTGCATTTTTATATACTGGTATTACATCGGAGAAACAAGAGGGCCATGATGGCCCTGTATCGCTCCACTGGCTTATAAATACAAACCATAAATAGTAAACGTTTCAATTCTGAGCCAAATGATTTCAAAATAAAGACTTAAGTTTTTTCTGTAAAAGCCCATGTGAAAGTTGAGACCCGCAGAGCAAAGCCATTTTTGATCCCAGAGCTATAATTACTTGAACCCTGGTAGAGGTCAACAAGATAAAGCTACATGCCAAAATAATACAAGTCTATGCTGTATGGTTATAAATAAGGTGATTTTCAAGTTTTGTCCATATGAAGCCTCTGTAAAACATAAGACCCCTGATGCAAGGCTAATTTCAAAAAAAAAAAAAAAATCAAAACAGGAAGATTTCTTAAGTTGTCACTATGTAAGCCCATGTAAAACTTGTGACCCCTGCGGCGGGGCCAATTTTGACCCCAGGGCTAAAGTTTTGGCCCACTTGGTAGAGGCCCACTAGATATAGCTACATGCAAAATTTGGTAGCTCTAGGCCTTATAGCTAGGTACTGGAAGATTTCTAAAGTTTTCTCTATATAAGCCTATGTAAAACTTGTGACCCCTGGGGCAGAGCCAATTTTGACCCCAGGGCTATAATTTGAAGAAACTTGATAGAAGTCTACTACATAAAGCTACATGCCAAATTTGGTAGCCCTATGCCTTATGGTTTCAGACAAGAAGATTTTCTAAGATTTCCAATATTTTTTCCAGTTTTGTTGCCATGGCAACCAGAGTTTTTGAAGGAATCAAATTCTTTCAAGAAATTCTGAAGAGGACCATGGCAGGATCATTTCTGTGAAGTTTCATGAAAATTGGATGGGTAGTTTCAGAGAAAAGCTGTTTGAAATAAAAGTTAACGCACGGACGGACGGACGCAAGGAAGGACGGACGGACGCACGATGGACACCTGGCCATGACATAAGCCCGCTGGCCTTCGGCCAGTGGAGCTAAAAAATCACAGTGCAGATTTAAGATCAGATTGCATATTCTGTACAGCCTGATCTTAATCAGAACAGAACATCGTTTAAATTCATGCATTTAGTCACACGATTTCTTCATTTTACTTACATTTCCAAATGGTATAATCAGATACTAAATAAGTGAATAAGTAAAAGGGATATTAATATACCTAATCCATGTTAAACTTACCATGTAGATGCTCTGCTGACTTGTTGATTGTTCACATCACTGCTTTGGGCAATGTGTCTGTCATCGTCTTTTCCAATTACTATCACTTCAAAGCCATGGTATCTTAAATTGAAAAAAACAACAGAAAAGGAAAACCTTTTTTTTTTTTTTTGTGGGGTGGGATTGGGGGAGGGGGGGAAACAGCTAATTGTAGGGAAGGAACACTTTTTCAAGAAAAATTCACATGTTACATTGTTCACCTTTTTTTACATATCTGTTTTTCAAATTTTTTTTTTTTGTGTGTGTGTGTTGCTGTGGAAAGCTGACTGTATGCATTTTCAATGTGTCAGTTTCATTTTATACATTCCACAAGTGTTTCTTGCTAATACATGTGTTTGGGAGTGAGAATGACCTGCTGCTATAGAAAGCTGTGTACATATCTAACTTGTCAATTACACCTTTGCTACGTAACTTTACCTTTCAAGTAAATATAAAGTAGAGTTTAGTTCTTTTATGTTAATATTTTCATTTTCAATCACAGATTTTTTTTTTTTTTTTTTTTTTTTTCATTCTTAAAGTACTGGAAAGTTTTAGTTTATACTCCATATGCAGTTTCATGACTGTTGATTTACAGTTTAAATATTTTTTAGAATCTAAGTTTGTATCTAAGGTAATTTTTTGAAGATTCCTTTGCACTTTGCAAATTTGTTGTTTTAGTTCCTTGTGAAAATTGTTGTGCAAATTCCTTCCATTACTCTTAAAATTAAGATTTAATGGAAAATGCTAGTTTCTGATACTTATTGCAATATTTTTGCCAGGGACAGGGGGTATCAGAAACAAACATATCCCAACTGAAATTCCCTACATTTTTTCTTAATCCTTTAATACTTCATTTTCTGTTTTTGATTTCAATTTCTCTTTTTATGATAATATTTTTCTTTTCATGTTATTTCTTTTTATTCTTTTTCAATTTACCAATTCTTTTATTAAGATTTCTTTCAGGTTGTTTCTGTTTATTTATTTATTTATTTTTTAATTTATTTTTTTGTTTTTGTTTTGTTATTTTTTTTATACAATTTCTATTTTTTTTATTATATTGTTAGAATTTTCTTTCTTTCTTTTTTTTTTTTTTTTTTTTTTTTTTAAATAGTTTCTTAGCTTTTCTTTTTATTTTTAATCATTTTTGTTTACTATATTATATTTTTGTTTACTGTTATATATTTTCCCATGGTTTTTTTCTGTTGATGTTTTTCATTCTTTTTATTTTCTATTTCTCCAGTTTTATTGCTTTCATTTTAAATTCTTTAATTTTTTCTTGTTTAGTTATTGTTTTCCTTCATTCTTTTCATGCTTCTTTTTCTGTTTTTCATTTTTATTTCTCTTTTTATGGGTTTTATTTTTCTTTTCATGTTATTTTATTCCTTTTTCAAGTTTTTCATTCTTTTAGTAACATTTTTTTTTCTTTTTTTTCATCATTTTTGTTATAATTTTATTTCTCTTTGTAACTTTTTCTCATATTCTTTAAAGTTTTCATTAATTTTCTTATCATGTTATTTCTTTTTATTCTTTTTAAAGTTTTTCATTCTTTTGATAAGATTTTTTTCAGTTCTTTTATCATTTCATTATAATTTTCTTTCTTTTCTAGTATTTTCTTATTTCTTCTATCTTTTGGTCTGTATTCTTTTGTTCTAATTTTTTGTCTTTTTCATTTTTTACACATTTTTTTTTTTTTTTTTTTTTTTTTTTTTTTTTTTAAATTGTTTACTTTTTTTTACATTTGTTTATTTTTTGTTTTTGTTTTGTTATTTTTTTATACAAATTTTTTTTCTTTTTATTATATTGTTAGAATTTTCTTTCTTTTCTTTTTTTATAGTTTCTTAGTTTTTCTTTTTATTTTTAATTATTTTTGTTTACTATACTATAATTTTGTTTACTATT
Source organism: Tridacna gigas (assembly GCA_945859785.2). Lineage (NCBI taxonomy): Eukaryota > Metazoa > Mollusca > Bivalvia > Cardiida > Cardiidae > Tridacna > Tridacna gigas. The sequence continues at coordinate 36,286,061 of OX244031.2, read as the reverse complement.
ATATATTTTGCAGTGTTTTTTTTGTTTTTTTTTTGTTTTTCTGTTGATGTTGTTTTTCCATTCTTTTTATTTTCTATTTCTTCAGTTTTATTGTTTTCATTTTAAATTCTTTAATTTTTTTGTTTAGTTATTTTTTCCTTCATTCTTTTCATGCTTCTTTTTCTGTTTTTCATTTTTATTTCTCTTTTTATGGGTTTTATTTTTCTTTTCATGTTATCTTATTTTATTCCTTTTTTTCAAGTTTTTCATCTTTTAGTAACATTTTTTTCATCATTTTTGTTATAATTTTATTTCTCTTTGTAATTTTTTCTCATATTCTTTAAAGTTTTCTTTATTTTTCTTATCATGTTATTTCTTTTTATTCTTTTTAAAGTTTTTCATTCTTTTGATAAGATTTTTTTTTTTTTTTTTTTTTTTTTTTTTCTTTTTTTTTTTTTTTTTTTAGTTCTTTTATCATTTAGTTATAATTTTCTTTCTTTTCTAGTATTTTCTTATTTTTCTTTCATTTGGTCTTTATTCTTTTGTTCTAATCTTTTGCCTTTTTCATTTTTTACATATTTAAAAAAAAAAAAAAAAAAAAACTGTTTACTTTTTTTTTACATTTGTTCTTTGATCATTTTAGGTTTTGGCTATTAAAAAGTTTTCTCCCCTTTTTCTGTTGATGTTGCTATTCTTCATTTTTTAAAAATTCTTTTCATAATTTCTTATTCTAAATTTTGCCATTTTCAGTTGTTTTTTTACATGTTTGTTTTACAGACTGTTTCTTTCTTTTTTTTTTACATGTTTTTAAATCATCTTTGTTTATTATTATCATATTCTAATTGTGTTTCCCCCCCCCCAACATTTTTCATTTTTTATGAGTTTTTATCTCTAAGATTTTTTTTGTTTTGTTTTGTTTTAATTTTTTTCCCTGAATTTTCCATTTCTTTTTTTTTTTTTTTTTTTTTTTTTTTCCAACTTTCTATTAATAAGATTCCTTTTGGTTTTTGCTTTGATCAATTTATTTTGTTTCCTGTCTTTTGTTTCAAGATTTGCCCAATTGCATTAAACAGAGTAGAACCATTTTTTTTTTTTTTTTTTTTTTTTTTTTTGCGTGTTTTGATCCTTTTCATGTACTACCCTGGTGAAATATAACCATGTGTGTAACATTTTAAGGAATAAAACATTATCATGAACAACCCAGCTAAATATAAAAATCACCCTTTACAGAAGTAAGTAACAAATTCATGTCTTGGGGATTGGTTTAGTAAATTGTTTGGTAAGATATGGTATCTGCTTTAAAAGGAGAATTTGCTTTCCAATCTGTCCCCACTGTCAAGATTTCATGTCAGAATTTGCTTTCCAATCTGTCCCCACTGTCAAGATTTTATGTCAGAGTCTCAGTATACCTGTGTAAATGTCCCTAGTATATTATGGAATACTATAAGCCCAGACAAATTGGATGGGAACCAGGTTACTCAAAGTTGAGACTGCTCTCTTTCATGTTGTTTGCTTTTCTTATTTCCAAAGTATGTTTGTAAAGATCAGTGTCCTTGATCTACTATGACCTATACTCCACCAAATGCTTCTCACAAAAACTCCAAAGGATGATTAGAAATAACTACCCCTGATTACCCATTAAAAAGTTGATTTTGAAAAAGTGTTGCAAAAATGAAGATGGAGTTTAGGAGATATTTATTGAAAAGTGCTTGAATTATGCTGTTTTTTAATGTTACCGACACAATTTAATGTGTAGTGTACTGGAGTCATCCAGGCTATGAGTTCATGTGAAATAAGCTAATGTTCCTAGGGTTAACAAATGTTTCTAGGCTTGCCAAAATTGTAGAAACCAAGACAGTTGTCATTTATCCTCATATTTGCATTTGAACTTTGAAATAGGACTTGAACTTTGAAACAATCAAGCAACACTTAAAAATTGTGATGTCTTTGTTTTCTAAATGACAATTTGATACATCACAGGAAAAAACAATACATGTATGTGACAAGTTTCCTCGAACAATTAAGCCTGTAATATACAAACTTGGACCGTGCTGGTAAACTGATGAAAGTATTATTGATTAAAGATCATGGGGATGATCTTGAAAGGTTGCACTATGTATACTTTAGTGTAAATAATTAGCATCTTGATTTTGATCAGTATTTCAACTAAAAACCTAAGCATTTAATGGGGAAATTCTTCTTTCTCAGACATTCCTTCAATGCTCATAGATACTTAAATAGTGAAGGTGACATTGTGTTCAATGCAGTTCAACCCTCTTCCCCTATATCAAACAAACAACAGCAAAAATACTTAAATTCCTTGCAAATACCAAACAACTTCATAAAACAACTTCTGTAGATGAAAGTGTAAAGACCAAGCTTATGAATATGATAGTAATTGTCAGATTTAACCACAAATATAAATATCAGGGCTCTGCTGAAGTATTTGAAATCAGGCATACATTTTTTATCTCAATTCCTGTATTTTTAAACAAGATATCTTTCTGTTTTGATTTAACAGGAAATAATATAATTAAAACATCATTCAAATCATTTGTTGTTTTGGCTTTGTGGCTGGTTCCAGTATTCAAGAGTATTCCATATGTGGATTTGCATGTGTTCCTGAGTTGAAATCAAACAGTGTCAATATATAAATAGAGAGCCAACAGATGAATCTTTTAAAAGCACAAAGTCTTGGATTTTCCTCGATATCCATTTGATATTGTTTCCCCAATTAAATCTAAAGTCTTTTCACAGACCACATCTTTGAGATTTTTTTAAACCAACAGGGATTACATTCATGTGGAAAAAAAAATGACTACTTCTCATCATGAAATACAGAATGCAACCTAACTATGATAAACATTCTATATTAAAAGGTACATCATTTCTGAAATTGTGTACCTCCTTATATAAAAACAACAAATGCATGGCATGCGGGTGGCAACGCTCGGCTGAAGTTGCTTGATTTTCAGTGAAAATTCGAAGTCGCAAAAAGGGCATACCTGTGTCAAAATATTCTAGTGATTACCTGCCCTAGTTCTATGGGTTCCCCTTTTCATAGTCAACAATTTGTTCCAAGTTTGAAGTAAATATCTTCAGTAATATCAGAGATATTATAAAATGTCAAAGTTTTTGCACGACATTGCAGACGGCGACAGGGCTATGACAATAACTCGACTTTTTTTTGAAACAGCTGAGTTAATAATAAATGAATATCTATTTTTGCTGGTGGAAATAAGATCCTTAGCCTACAATATTGTGCAAGGCTCTCAGCAACTTAAATGGAATATGAGGCATACCTAATTGTAGAGTGTGATCTGAAGTCTTACGTGAGTGGAAAAAAAGAACAGGGTCCACTCTTCTATCAGCACTGGATTTAATTTTAAACTTAAAATTGCCCCAAAGCTGTTTTACAGTCAATGATCCTATTCAACCGGAGCACTTGCTTCACAGGATGCATTAATAGACAGTCAGATCACACAAAAGCAAAAGCTTCCATACTGAGAAATAGCAAACTTGTTATTACAAATCAAAATGAATGAATGAATAAATGAATGAATGAATGAATGTTGTTTTATGATGCATCAATTGATGGCTTTGGTAATTAAGTGTGCATGTCTGTATTAAGAGATGATAAAGTAGAATGGCTGCACTTAAGAAGATTTGAACAAAATGATGAATTCATGGCAAAAAAAAATTAAATGAAGTAAGACTGTATAATGCATAAAAGACATTACTGAGTGGCTGGGCAGTCCCTGCCTACTCAAAAAGTTTTCAATGAAAAAGTTAAAATTAAAAACATATGAACAAAGAAAATCTAAAAATAAAAGCAAAAAAATATCCATACACATGTTGCAATAACTACATAAATAAATGTACCATTAAGCCCTACATATCTATTGGATAAAACCCTTGAAGTGCAAAACAAAGTGAACAGGGACCAGATAAAATGTCATTATGAGACTGAATTTTGCAAGCCATGTCTATCCATAGTATGCTGTGTAGATCTAAGAGCAGGCTGCATTGTGCAGTCTGATCTTGATCTGCACTAGCCAGAAAAAAAAAAAAAAAAAAAAAAAACTATTGTTGTTAAGGCACTTTGCAGGCTAAGATCTTTCTCATGAACCTTGCAGAGATCGACACACAAAAAAACTATTGTGTGGTCTTAACCCATTACCAAACAATCCTGATTTTTATTTTAACAACCTCTGGAAGGGAGGCTTTTGCAAACATTGTGGAAAAAGGAGAAAATGCTGGTTACCAGCATTTTCTCCTTTTTCCTCAATGTTTTCCTACCTTTCAAGGGCAAATCCTATCTTGGTGCCATACTTGGTATGTTGCCTGAAAATGCTTTCATCTTTGATTATAAAACTTTGTTGTTTGGTAAAAAGCTAAGTCTTTTTTGAGTGGACAAAAAAACAGTACCTTTCACAAATAAAAAGGTAAGATAAATGCATTCACATAACTTTTGAAAGTGGTCTTAGGAACCGATTAATTATTTTTCAGTTACATGCACTTGGCTTTTGACAAAAATGCTCAGACAAGGTTAAGTTTGCAGATGAAACACAGTTGCTGCCCCTGAATAGACCGACAAACCTTTCTGGATTGCCTTGATCCGTCATTGGTAACAGTTTAATCTCTATTTTTTTTGTTTGTTCATGATTTAAAACTTTTGAACAAAAGACAAATCTTTCCTGGATCCCACCCAGTAATCAACTCTGTCTATATGTATCTTTCTGTGTTTCCTGGATACTAACCAGTCCAATGCATGGATAACCTCTCTGAGCAATGAATTATAAAAATAATTTTGTTTCATAAATGCAATATTTTTCACCTATATCTTTGCCAAAGTAATTAGTGTACTTTATTCAAGCCATTTTCAAAATTTATATGAACAGATTTAACTTACTAATCTAACTATAATTCAAATTCTGCTTTATTTAAGATTACTCTTATTATTTGCATGAGAAAATTAGTTTTTTTCATTTTTTTTAAATTACTTTTGGATTTAAGATCCTTAACATCAAACATTGCATGAGTTTTTCTTTTCTTTTGGATTTAAGATCCTTAACATCAAATAGTGCATGAGATAATTTTTTTTTTTTTTTTTTTTTTGAATGTAAGATCCTTAACATCAAACATTACAATGAGATAATAAACTATTTCTTCTTTATTTTTGGATTTAAGATCCTTAACATCAAACGTTGCATGAGATAATAAATTATTTTTTTCTTACTTTTGGATCAAAGATCCTTAACACCATAATAATTGCATAGGTTTTGGTTTAAAAAGAACTGCAGGGTTCATTTCAAATTGAATTTGTGTACAAAAAAAGATGCTTTCATAACAGTGCAACAAGAAAGTAACCCTTAAAGCGCCAAATAAACCCAATTGTCATTTTCATTCTAGAATAAACCAATGTAATTGCAAATTCATGGCTACCTTTTGCCTGTTTTAACATAGCGGACAGTATAGATCAAAGATCAGGCTGCATGTTTTGTGCAGCCTGATCTTGATCTACACTGGCTGCAAAGGCAACTATTTTAGTGAAAGGGTTAAAAAACTGAAATGAACCCTGAAAATTAACTCTTTACCAAGCAACAAATTTGGATTTGTCCAATTTGGAAATATTTGCAGATGACACATTACATGTGGCTCAATTAATGGTGCAAATTGCCTTTGTAGAAGGAAAACACTGTGGGAATATAAGAAAATGCTGATTCTCTTTTTCCCACAATATTTTAAAGACCTTTTTCCTCAGTGTTGCTACAATGCAGGATCATTTAGTAAAGGGCTAAATAAGGCAAATAGAATTTTTAACAACAGAACAGAAAAATATACTTAAGTAATAAGAAATTACATCCACTTTCATTTTTTAATCTGATATACATATAGGATTTAAGACTCTCAACATCACATTAGGTATGCTGACAATACTTTAGTGGCTATTACAACTCCCTTTGGTTTACAAACCCTCAAACATGTTTAAGTTAATGTGTGTCTGATAGACACACATCATGTAAGAATACTTCAATATGTATCACACCTACCAATTTGATAGACATGGTGCTGATTTAAAGGATTCATCCATTGTTAATGTTATGCCATTCTGTACCTCTCAAGTAATGAAATACTTTGAATACACAGGCCACAAAACTAAAACTTAAGAAACTCCTATAAGACTTTTTTTTCTGCTCTACTCTGAGACTGAAACCTTTGAGCAAAAATTTTCGAAAGTCAAATCCAATTTAGAGCTAGTCAGAATTACAATTTCAAGAGTAATACCCTATGCAAATTTTTGACATACTGGACCCCTTGTATGTAGGTGTCAAACACTGAATGAAATTTGTTGTTGTTTCTGATGTTTTTTTATTTATTTAAGGACAACAACTATGTAACTCATACTTTATATGATGCAGACTAGCATTGGGGCAACAAACATGTTCTTTACTGATCTGTTACTAGCAGGAAATCCAAGTTATATTTAAGTATTTACCTGATTGGTCTATGATTGGTCTAATTCAAATATTTTGTAAAGTGAAAATAAATTATTATGTGATTAAAAAAAAAAAATAACAAATTTCAGCCTCAATAACCGTTTAAAATCATAAGTGATGTAGTTATTATATCATGTGTGATATAAAGAGTATGCTCAATTATTTTGACTGTCCCATCCAAATAGCCCCACTTTAAGATAAATTCTTAGACATATACAATGTGTAAGAACAAATACATTAAACCTATAGCAAGCCACTTTTGAGTTGTTTTGTGAAAAATAGTGTGACCTATAAATGAATGATGACCAACACCGACCTACAAGATCAATGTAAAGTGATTGATCCCTGATAATGTTAGATTACTGAAAGCTGAATGAATTAATAATTGTCATTTTATGGCACGATGACAGCTCAGGTAATTTGGCGCACATGTATGTATTAAAAGATAATAAAATGCAATTTCTGTGCTTAAAAAGATAAAAATAGTAGGCAAAAGTGTTAAATTAAGAAAGATTATGTGTATTCCGTATTTGCATAAAAGACATTATTGATTGACTTAATGAAAGTTATTGTTCCTAACGTACACCTAATTAATGCGCTGGGGCACCATTCAAAACACCAACAGGGCACTCTTAGTCCATAGCCAATTTCCCGAAATTTTCACTGCCATCACTTAGAGTAAGTATGGTACTTTGATCCGAGTTTTAGTCAGAGCCCAGTGCAAAGTGATTGCCATTTTGAAAGACTTCCTGTAATGCAGTAATGCAGAATATTGATTTTACCGCCGATCATGATTCATTTAGACATTTAATAGCATTCACTATTAGTATGGGACACTGAAATTCAATACTTCACCTTTTTAATGTTCTTTCAAATTAGTTGACAAATTTTGTTTTACGGGAAGTTTATAATGTTATTGGAAGTGTATGTGTATTCAGACAGTCAGCTGTTAATGACATAGATTGCTGAAGTAATTAGGATTATGTTGACGCCATACCTGTAAGTTTGTTTATAAATAATTGGTCATTAGTCATTTTCATCAGTCTGTGTTTGAAAAGTTTTAGTGAAGTTATCTTGCGTTTGAAAGTTTTTCACCCCAGTTGTCGATTTTAAGGTTAAGGTTGGGTATGGGTGGGGGTTGTCTGGAAGCATTTGGAGTAAGAAATAATAGTGTGTGTGTGTGTGAGGGGAGGGGGGGGGTGCTACTATTAGGGAGGGAGCGTTAATTAGGTGAAATATGGTATTTTATCAAAGCATCATTGCAAACTAGTACCGGTCATATTGACATAATAATGATAAAAATAAAGTATGCAGTGTTTTTTGTTGATGACTGGGGTGTACCAAGAAGGGGTTGGTCAAGGAGTATTACCAAGTTTTCACTTTATAGTCTTAAAACCACAAGAGATGTTACTGGATATCAGAGGCATTATGTAAAGATATGCATAAACTGATGTCATTGGGGTCAGAATATATTTGGAACTGCTTGAAGATGGTTTGTCTTGGAGACTGATAATGTATCACATGTTTCAACTCAGCAGTCTGAAGGTTTAGTAAGGCATTATTTGTTGGTAAATTTGGTTCTTTAGTACATGGGATTGGTCTGTATTGATTTATTTGGTATATTTGAAATTACTTTAAGAAATAAAACACATGGGTCTGGCAACAATGTAAGTTTAACATTCATAACACTATGCCCTTTTTTTTTTTTTTTTTATCAATGCAAACTTCATACTAATATCCATACTAGCTTATGTTTCTATCAAACTTTGGACCTATATAGCTGATTCCAGGGCTTAGCCTCATAAAATGAGGCAGAATGCTGTACTTTGAGGGCAGTGTGTGCCATCTTAGTAAAATGGCTTCATTTGTGTGTGGTTCGTATTTTGAAATTACATACAAACTTTCTCAGTTTGCTACCTTTCAACACTTTATGGCAACCATAATATTATTGTCTTACACCTTTGACTTCATGGCAGACGATCAGTTTCTACCATGTTATATTTGAAATATGACTTTTAGGCAGGTAAAAAACATCAAATTCAAACCTCCATGTTTTGTAATATACATATCACTATTTTTTACAAATTTTCATAAACTTGCCCATCATTAATCTCACAGACTTTGTATAATTTATCATGCACTAATTTCAACCCTTGATTACCCGATGTTAAGTGACTCTTACCTTAACAAAGTCCAAATCTGGTTATACTGTAAATCTACAAAGATAAAGATAAGTTTATGTAGAATTATTAACAAGTAACATAAGCACCAAGTTGTTCCAGGTGAAAAAAAAAAATTTCTAAATAAATGTGTATATTTAATAGTGTTACCACACCATCCCAACTTTTAATGACCCTAAGGAAAAAGTCATTTGAAAACATTGTTGGAAAAGGAGAAAATGCTGGTAACCAGTATTTTCTCCTTTTCCCATAACATTTTCTATTCGTTAACAAATTACATCATACAAGTCACATTCAGTTTGTTGTCTGCAATTTGGACCAGTAAAAAGTTTTGTGGTCTGGTATAGGGTGATTAAAACACTTATTATAATTATACTCTTTGGCTTGCCTCAGTATGCTGTAATGGCCTATAGGTGTTTTCCTACCCGAAAATATTTAATTCTGCGCTGAACATAGGCCCAAGAAATTCCCAGAAACATTCCAATGCTTATTATGACCTTGAGTAGGATGGATATTGAAAACATTGTTGGATAAAAACAAGAAAAAACTCCTTTTCCCCAACATTTTCTACCTTACAAAAGATGAATACCACTATTCCAATCACAATTTGTCGTGTGCAAATATTTTCAGTTTAGACAGGTTCAAAGTTTTATTGTCTGGTAAAGAATTAAAGCATAATCACCCACAGTTGACTTTGGCCTTGCTGTATACAACAATAAAAAAATAATGTGGCAAAGGAGAAATTGTTGGGAATGACCGAATTATATTGCATTTTGCCACAATATTTCCACTTGTATTTATGTCCCAAACATTATCGTCCATATTTCAAGAGGACATTTTTAAAATCCTCTGCCACAAATTTCACCCAAAGAGGTCAAGGTATGTTAGGTTTTCAGTCATCATGTAAGTTCTTGGTTTCTGAATTTTCTTCATTTTTTTTTTTTATATATATATGGTTCAATCCCTTGATAATACAAAAGAGTTGGATAAAAAAAAAATGTTGATTTTATCCAGTAAACACGATATGTAAATTTTCAACTTTAAATGGCTACTTTTCCCTTACTGATTGTCAGATTTTTTCAAAATCAATAGGGTTCAAGCTATTGATTAGATAAACAAACTGTGCAAGTTTCATGAAAATCCGACAAAAATGCAGAATTTATCATGTAAACAAGAAAAAGATGAACAGACAGAGTGATGGACTGATGGACGACGGAAACCTTGCTATGACATAGGCTCTGCTGGCTTTCAGCCAGTAGAGCGAAAAACTGAAATGGGTAGAAATCTGGCTGAAAACAAGTAAAGATGTATTGGGTTTAGACTATACCCAATATGTAGTCTGATCTGGGATTTACAATGTGTGCACTATATTTTGCAATACATCCTGACCAAGACTGTCTTTAGATTTTTATCTTATAATGACTAATATTTTCAATTAGAAAAAAAAGAGACCTAAATACTGTATTCAAGGCTTCTTTTAAAAAATATTTCACAGAACAGCAAGTGGTTCAAATCATTATTGGATAAAAAGAATTTAGACTTGCCTAAATTGAAAGTGTTTGGAAAACTACAAATTAAATGTGGCTTAAATAATGTAATTTATCTTAAACTCATTACCAAACGATTGGTCCAAATTAAAAGCATTGCAGATGACAAATCAAATGCAGCTCAAAAATTAAATTTTTTTTGTAAAGGGTAGAAAACATTGTGGGAAAAGGAGAAAATGCTAGATACCAACATTTTCTCCGTTTCCCACAATGTTTTCAAAAGGGTTTTTCTTCAAGGTAAATAATAGTCTGGATTGAGTGCTTAATAATAAAAGTGGTAGAAAACCTCGTGGAACAAGGAATAAAACGCTGGTAATCAACATTTTCTCCTTTTCACCACACTTCAGGCTTCTTTATTAGGGTCATTAAAACTTGGGATTGTATGGTAAAGGGTTAAATCCAAGATCATGTATTGCCAAAGATGTTTAACTCCTTACCAAACGACAATCTTTTGGACTTCAACTATACTGAAAGCATTTCGCACATGACATAATAAAGGGGACACAAAAATTGAAAACTGTTTTTGGAATGATAGAAAACATTGTGGGAAAAGCAGAAAATGCTGGTTATCAGCATTTTCTCCTTTTCGCACAATGTTTTCAAAAGGCTTCTTCCAAAGGGTCATTAAAACCCAAGTGTGGTACAGGGTTTAGAGAACTAAACTATGAACTAGAGCAAATACATGTTTTTGTTTCTAACAAGCTAGACAAATGCAATCAATACTTATTCTGAAATGAAGAGAGGGAGAAATGCCAATCTGTGTGCCTTATGATGGGACATTATCGCAGAATACCTACCTTGATAAAACATTTAATCCTTTACCAAACAACAACATTTTAGACTGGTCCAAATTGAAAGTATTTGCAGATGACGAAATAAATGTTACCAAAAAATTAAAGTTTGTTTTGGGAGGGTAGAAAACATTGCTGGAAAAGGAGAAAATGCTGATTACCAGCATTTTCTTCTTTTCCCACAATGTTTTCAAAAGGCTTCTTTCTCAAGGTTGTTAAAAGTCGGGATTGTGTGATAAAGCATTAAGATCACACTGCATGTTCTGTAGTCTGATATTGAATGAAACTTTTTGCCAAGACATGTAAAGCTGTCCTTAGTTCTTAAGGGGGACTATTCAGATTTTTAATAATCTCAACAAACTTAAAAAACACTACATCTCTAAATTAACCAATGCAATAGCTGGCAAACCATCAGTTAAAAAAAAGATGTATGTAAGAAAAAACATTTTTCTATCTATTCCTTGATAGGCTATGTAGAAAAGAGTATTTTGTGGTACTTATCAGTGTTAAACAAGGCTATGTAGAAAAGAGTATTTTGTGGTACTTATCAGTGTTAAACAAAACAAGAAATAAATAATTTGCAGCAAAAACAACTTAAGAAGGCCTCTTTACCTTTTATCACACAATCCTGACTTGGAGTGTACAGATCAAGATCAGACTGCATATAACAAACACACAGTCTGATTTTGGATCAAAACAGTCCAACATAGGGAGATTTTCCTGGCAAAGAGAACCTTGAAATCACAATAAATCTGTTGGATTTTTCTTTTGCTATCAACAGGAAATTTCTCCTTTATTTATTTAGCAGCTTAAGGATAAACATTCGATAAGAAATTCTGATCTTAATGGATTCACGGTATTGCTTTCTCTAAGCAAGGATCATACAGTATGTAGACATGTCTATGATCCCTACACTAAGCAATGTTTCTACTTTCCACAATGTTCCCCTAAGTAGTAAATGCCGGATGTATAAAACTATATCTCCATGCACTAAAGAATGAACCCATTACAACAAGATGCACATTTTTTATGCTCCTTGTGCGAAAGGCTACGATTCCCGCTCACACCAGTGTTCCCATTTTTTCTTTTTTCTTTTAATTTCTAAGATGTCTGCGATCTCCTAGTTGTTCAAGGAAAACTTTGTTTCAAAACAAATTTCAAAAAGATGTGCATATTAGAGCGACATTTTAAGAAGGAAATCGGGAGGCGGGCGCAAACATAGGCACAAAGACGCTGGCGTTTTACAAATGCGAGGGAAAATTATACGAAAACAATCACAAATTTCAACTGCAATGCCAGATCTAGATATACATACATGTACTTTACTTATTCATGGAAAAAAATACAAAGATTACGAAAGAAAAAGAGACTTACTTCATTTTTTTTCCCGGGTCAACCTGCTTGGCTCTTTGTTTGAACCTCTATTTTGCCCGACTAGAGTTGACTGGGTTCACACTGAGTAACAATCACCTGGGTGGATTAGGAGTCACGTGATAGGGGTCAGCCTAAAATCCAAGTGACCAGTCGGAAACAGGAGCAACGATTGGCCCTTAGGCACCGTGACAATTATAGTTGCCAATGCGGCCAGAATAGGTCGAGATCAGACTGCATAAAATTGCAGTCTGATCTCGGATCTACACTGTCCGCTTGCGCAGATATTCTGGGTAGTAAGGCTCAAAATTGCAACCATTTTGGTCTTATTTCTAGAATTAATTAATTAACCTTTTCCCAAACAAGCCCTGGCTTTCACGTGTCTGCAGTACAAGTCTTATGAAAACACTGTGGGAAAAGGAGAAATTGCTCGTTACGAGCAATTTCTCCTTTTCCCACAGTGTTTTTTCTACCCTTTTAGAGACCTTTCTGCCATTTTCGTCAAATTTGAAATTGTCGTCTGCAAACTCTTTCAATTTGGACCAGTCCAAAATTTGTCGTTTGGGAAAGGGTTAAACGGACCCTTTCAGTTAGGAAAAACGTCCAAAATATTGTCATTTCAGAGTTGTTTTAGCAACAATGTGTGACAAAGAAGCGAACAGTGAAGATCCAAGGTCAGACTGCACGTTCTGTGCAGTCTAATCTTGATCTATACTGTCCGCAAACAACAACTTAAGTCGGTTCCAGCGCTTTTTGGATTAATAGTTTAGGTGAATAATTTAGTTGGTGTGTTACGCCCCTTTCAACAATATACACTTATATCACAGTCACTCGTATTCATGTCTTTGCTGGGTGTCACCAGTACTAGTTCTACACTGCAAGGGCACTGTGCACAGTGCGCCTTGTACCCTGCGTTTTCTCCTTTTCCCACAATATTTTAAACCTTTCAAAGCCAAATCTTATAATTTTAGGTACATTTTATTCGCCGTCTGCAAATGCTTTGAATTTGGACGCTTCCAAATTTTTGTCGTCGGGTAAAGATTTTAACGCAGGGGTCAGGGACAAAATGACGTCGCGTTCAATTCTATAGGTTTCTGCGGGATTTTGGAAGAGTTGAAAATCCGAGAAAATGATTTATATCCTAAATCTGTTTCTGCCAAATTTCTCCCTGGCCAGTATTGGAAAAAGGTAAAAACTCCGAACTTCCTGTACAAGAAATGTCAATAAGACTCAATGGACATAAGGTTTGACATTGCTATGACAATTGCTTCCGGATGTTTCGTAACAAAGTCTGAACGAACTATAACTCTTTCAGCGCCGTGCTTATTATATAATAATCTGGACCTCAAAGAGCAATCTACTGAATATCTGAACGAATTTTAGCACATAGTCTTGAATAAACAAGCGGAAGGTATATATCTACGATCAGAGCGTACGTTCTGTGCAGTCTTTATCTTAATTTATTTCGTAGGCGAAAGTTTCTCTATGGTGCTGAAAGAATTGCAGACGTTTTTTTTTTTGAGGGGGGATGGGGATGGGGTGGGGGGTCCTTGTACCTTTGAGATTTTTTCCCGTTTTCAATAGTATTTTGGTTGTTATCAGGGCAACACTTTACTTTGCTGATAGTTCTATCAGTTGTAGGCTTGGATTCTGCTCCGCCCCTGCCCTCAGATCATTTTGCCGCCATATTAATCAACTCATTTTCAGACACGATAAAAATAAATAGACTCGTCTATATTCAAAGCATTTGCAGACAACAACTCATTCGTGGATCAAATCTTTGGATTTAGTTTAACCGAAAAAAAAAATGGTGGAAAAGAACCAAATGCTGATTAGATCTACAAGAAGTCTCTTAATTTGGCACTTTTGTTTTCAAACGCACTGTCTGATAAAGGTAAAAGGAAGGTAAAATATGTAAATAACATCGAAATTCATAAAATTAAGAATGATAAAAACGCTGGATTGAATTAGCACTCTCATGGCCAAATGAAGCAGTTCGTGATTTTTTATGGGAGGGGGACGGCGGAGAGGGGAAATATATCGCGAGTGCCAATACAGAGACTAGGCTACAGAAGGGCTGAAAAATACGTTTCCATAGCTAATGAAACTACTTTTTGATTAATGTTCAAAATACAATTCTAGTAAAAAAAAAACTTTTTGGTGTCTGAAAACAGGGCCTACACATTTCCAATGCAAAGGAAAAGACTTTTTTTAAGACTGAAGAAAATACATTTCCCATTCCAACGGCGAGGCAATTTTTTGGACTCGAAATAGACCTGCTTCCCATATAAAGAGGTATCTTAGAGACACACAATGCGATTTGATTGACTCTTTACAGCGCTTGAAAATTTTAGGGTCATCCAATATGCATGTAGCTGCAGAGGACAAATTAAATGAGCCTAAGAATGAGGATTTCGTCTTTGAAAACTTAAAAGACAACGTAAGTAAAGCAGAAAATGCTGATCACCAGCATTCGTAAAGGGTTAAATCTAAAGAAGAGACTACTTGAGGACCGAAATACATTTCTAGCGCTGAGTTGGAGACCTTACGTGGACTGCAGACTAAATGATCTCCTGAGACTCAAGATACATTTCCACAGCCAACAATGCAACTTCCTCAGGAATAAAAATACACTTCCATGGTAAAAGAAGGACATTGTAAAATCTGAAAATACATCTCTGCTGCAAACGAAGGGACTTTTAGGGCGTTATCTACCGCTGGGTGGCATTTTTCAAATACATCATCTTCGAAGAATATGACATGCGCAGACAACGCTTTTAGGGACTCAAAATACATTCCGTCTGTCAGCAAGGAGACTTTTTGTGGACTGCAAAAATACAATTTCAACCTCCAACGGACAGTACTCGTACATGAAAAGAAGATACCTCTTTAGGGAGAAAAAAAAGGTACCATACAACTGCTAACGAAGTGATTTGTTAAGGACTTGGAGTATATTTGTATGAATATGAACATTCCCCCTCCCCTCCACACACTTACGCAGATATTTTTTTAAACATTTTACTAAGTAGATCTTTTTTTTATTATTATTATTATTTCTGGGTTCCGTTTAAGAAATTTCTGTTTCCCTTCTTATTGTTAAGTGTTGTGGACAACTGCAATTGCTACCAGTAAGTGTAACTTGCGTCTTTGAATAGATATCCTTTTCGCCATTTAAAGTTCATTTCCGTCATTAAATGCAGAGACATTATCGAACGCCATGTTGAAATGCGTAAATTACACGTACCCAAAATCACTTTACAAAGTTACGCATTGCTGCTTCTGGTAAAGACTTTTGTTTCATCGTCAGTGAACGAATTGCAGACTGCAAACCGAAAAGAACTTCTCAACAGACGCGAAAGACGAAATTTAAGAGAAGCAGTTTGTAACGACGATCTTAACTTTGGCGGGAACAGAAATCTCGTGGTTAGTTGCATTGCCTTTATTTTCGTCATTTTTGCTGGGTCTCTCTGCGACACTTAGGTTTGGTTTGTACATGCTTTTTATTTTCTTCATTAGTTGACCCGTATATTAAACAAAATTTTTCTCTACAGTTGGCGTTTTGATAAATTGACCCGGTTCCTCACGGTCCAACAATGAGGGTAGCAGGGAATAAATTAATTTGTTCTTTTGGCGTGGTCAAAATGGGGTGGTTTTATGAAATTTGAATCCTTTTTCTATAGATCAAGATCTAGCTGGCAAAATGTGGTCTGATCTTGATCGTTATCGTCTGATATAAAAAGAAATGAGAAATGCGTAGCAACCAGGCTCTCATTGTTATCATCCTGATTCATGAGGTGACGTAAGCATGCCTCCGGCCTTGTACTGACTTCCGGTTTGCGAGACGTTGCATAGTTCATTTGTAATGTTGCATTATCCTCAATGCTTCTATCGTACATAATTTTCAGTTGCTAAATTTTCAGATATATCGAAGACGTCTCTTACAGCTCAAGTATTCAAATGTGTAAATATTTGAAATAATTGTCTCCTGCTCTAGTATACACGAACACTGAACTTTCACATTGGCATCGAGAATAATCGGTCCGTGGAAAACCGGATTTCCCTTCGAACTGGGTTTCACCAAATTTCACCTCTTGATGACCGCATTTCACCCAAGTATGACAAATTTTATTGTCATAGTGATAACTTTTGATCTGAAATGAAATATATTTATGAACAGCATAATTGTATGCTAATTTTCTGGAAAATATCTTATTCTAACAATAATTTGTTAGGGTTTTTCTAGAACAACATATAACTCTTTTTGAAAAGATTTTTTTGACATGTGGATAAACTATATTACATAATAAATTAGCTAAATGAGAAATCACTATGGCGAAGAATTCATTATTTGATGTGAAATATGGTCATACGAGGTGAAATACGGTTATCAAGAAATGAATTTCGCTGAAATGCGGTTCGAAGTGAATTTCGGTTTTTCCATGCACCCGAGGATAATTTGCATATCTGGATGTCGTCTGGCGTGTGCGTTGGAAGCCCCGCTATATATACGGCAACAGTTATTAATAAAACTATTCTTTTTTCATTGGCCAAATTACCCACTTAAAGTGCATTAATTTGGTTCCAGCCCTCATACCCCTTTCTGATTTAAAATCAGTCAATGACAGAAGGAAAAGGCAATGTCGAACGGCATTGGTGCTCGGTCATAGAGGGAAATTGCGTCGTAGGCTAACTTGTTCAACTGTGAGAGTTTACTCTCCTAGGAAGATTTAACCAACAAACTTGACCAAAAATATATTAAGTATACAATAGATAAGGTTGTCTTTTTTCTCAAAGTATTTTCAAGCCAAAACATCTTTATATGCCGTTCAAGATGTGCTGAGATTCATATTACCGGTGTCTATTTATAGCAACAACCTTCACCTTCGCGGGAACAACACAGTTCCCCGACAAGATAATTCCCTGACCCATCTGTACACTGTTTCCCGACAATTTCAGACAACTATCATGGCATGTATACATATGCAATTTCTCTTGAACTGCAGGTGGTGTAAAACCCGGATCACACTGTATGCAATGTACAGCCTGATCTTCTGACTCTCATCGATTTTGATTATATTTTGAGGAACCTTAGATAGTACTTTTATGATGGGGTATAATTATTTCTTTCAGTTTCTTTTTTACTTGATTTCTGACAACTCTTTAATTTGCAGTATTTCATATTTCAGTGATAGATTAACATGTTATTATAGCTCTGAAATGTCACGTATTTCCAGAAGCTCGAATCGTTATATTTTAAAGGTTTTGTGTGTGTTTGCCTGGTGTAGTTTAGGATAAGACTGCCATCTACGCACGGTGCGGACGCCAACCAGATGCTTTTGTTGCCAAATGTTTATAAGATATATAGAATAACAGGTACAAATTATCCAATCACAAAACATGTGTTATCAATAAATATCCTTAATTTTCAATGATTACCAACAATAACTGTTAATGATAGTCAGTAATAGATACATGTAGTTTGACATAGAACAAAAGTGTTTGGGAACTGCCTCTAAAAAAAATTGTCGTCCAGGAACTGGCTTGTCAGGGAAAGTTCTATGTTTATCCCACCTTTCCACGCACTCGTCACAACTCAGCCGATTCCGTACCTAGTAACCTACATCTAACCTCGTCTGTAACAAAGGGATTTCCATACTGAAATACTCCTTGTCACATGATCTTAAACAGTTGGTATAGTAGCTAACTATGGTTGAAGGTCACAGGAGGCATTTTATTTTTGCATTTTTTTCGCCACTTAGAGTAAAAAGCCACGTCCTTTTGATTTTTATTTACTAAAAAATCAACCCCCTCCTCCGAAAAAGGGGGGGGGGGTCAAAATCTGGTTTAATGCCCCTTAAACTTTCAAACAACTAAGCAACAGGCGACTCTCAGGACTATCAGTCCTTTGATTAGACTGGCGAAGCTAGTCTATAGGCATCATGATTGACCCAGAGTCAAAGTAAACAAAAAACCCCACAGTTGCCAAATACTGCCTCACAGTAAAATACTTCTTTCTATTAGAAATCCTAATTCTGTTATATATGACGATTTTGACAAACACCACTAAATCTCTACCACTCCAATTTGAGCATGTCTTCTTACAAAGTAATAGACTGAACAAGATGTCGTTTATAAGGTACAAGATCTTTGCTTATATGTAAATTAAGTGACCTATCCAAAGAAGGCTATTATCAGTTATTCCTACACCACTGTAACATTATGAATTAATCTAAAAATAGATACACCTAGGTAACTTGTAGCAAATCCCAGATGCATTAACTCTCACTGAACAGGGAACCCTTATCATTCCTTCAGTCATTCATTATTTAGATCATTGTGTAAAGTTGAAAATGTTATGTTAAACTGTCATTTTACTTTAGAATATTAACCCTTTACCACACAATCCGGAGTTTTAATGACACTGGGGAAGAATCCCTGGTAACCAGCATTTTCTCCTCTTCCCACATTGTTTTCTGCCCTTTTGGAATCAGGTTTCATCAATTCAGCCACATTTAATTTGTGGTCTGTAACAGCTTTGAATTTTGTTTCGTAAAGAGTTAAATAGTTCACTACATCTTGCGCTATTGGATATTCACATATTGATTGTATGGTGTTTAACGCCGTTTTCAACATTATTCCGGTGATATCATGAAGGCCAGTGCACCTATCGATGCTTTCCTGGAGTTTCCTTCACCAGCACCACCGTGACTCTGTGACGTTTTCTGGACAGTATGTATTAAGATCAGACTACAGAGAACAGCAGTCTTTTCTTGGATCTACACTGTCCGATAAGAGGATATATTTTCTCCAAAATATGACCTCGAAATAGCAATATTCAGGTGTTTACCATTGGCTTGAAAGTTTCATTTAATTTTTTCTAGCAGGTTAAGGGTTTAACTGGATGATAGTCAACCAACAGCATGCATAGCCCCGGTAGTTCAGTCGGTAGCATACAGGACATGAGAACAGGAGGTCGCTGCTTCGGTCCCTGGCTCGGCCAGTTTCTTTCCGAGGATTGATGATATTCATTGCAACAGGATTCATTCCTCTCTCAAGTTTCGACGGTGGTTATGCGGGAAAGCAGCCAGTGGCTTAGAAAGAATATTGTGCGGAGTACTGGTAAAAGATACCCCAGGAAAGCATGGATATGTATACTGGCCGCCGCTATATAACTAAAACAATGTTGAAAATGGGGTTAAACACCATACAATTAGTCAATCAATCAAATGCGCTAGTCTGTCAGTACTTTCAGTTCTTTGATTAAATGCATTCTGATCTATGCAGTCTTTTATGTATATTCATCCGCCATTCATAAATACATGTATTGTGCATATATGTACAATAAAATGTAGTTCTCAGATTTTTTTTTTTTTCTATTGATTTTGTGATTTTTTTTTTCAGTTATAGTGGTGAGGTATAAAATAAAAGGAATATTACAACAGTCTGCATTTCTGCGGGGTCGGATCATGTCTCGTTGCGTGTGTAAAGAGATGCGCGTCGGATTTGGCCTTCGGTCTCATCCGATTCCTGTCCCTATGCACACGCAACGAGACATGATCCGACCACGCAGAAATGCAGACTGTTGTAATATTCCATATGTACATATAAACGCTATTGTTGAAGCATTTCTAGTAAGTCGAATACCCCAGTCTTTGATCTGTATTCCCTGCATTATATAGGCTATACAGTTGTGCCCAACTTCTTGGTTACGAGCAGGGCGTACTTTGGGCAGATGATCGTACCTATAATATGAAGCAAACCGATGGATAAAAACTCATCAGGAACTCGGTCAAATGTCTGTCTACACATGTCAAAACCCACCTTCGAGCTTTTTAACAGCTTAGTAATAAATCATTATGCTCTATGGGTGAGGACTTGGAAAATTATCATTATTGCCAACCGATCCATATTGTTTTATTTTCTGTTTGTTTCATTAAGTAAAGAGATTACCCCATAAGAGTACAAGGGGGATTTTTTCAGAGATATTTCTAAAACATACATGTACATGGAGAAAAAAGCAGTTTCTGAGAACAAACATTTGCCCCTGTTGCCACAGTGTTTTATACACCGCCCAGAAACAAAACTAAAATGGCTGTATGATCGAAATATTTTGGTCCAGTTACAAAATAACATCGATTAGTTAGGCAAAGCCTCGTAGTAAATGCAGGTACACTTTTTTTTTGTTTTCACAGCTTCGAAGTGGGTAGGGGAAAAAGGACAAATTCAAGATCAAATTTTGCTACCTGTGCATCCTGACCATGATCTACTCAGTCAACAAACACTTGCTTACGTGGCCCGTAACAGTGAAAGAGTCAGAAGGAAACATTCAACCCTTTACCAAACGACTAAAATTTGGATTCCTCCAATTTAAAAACATTTCCAGACATTTGAAAGGGTAGATAAGATCGTTGGTAAAAAGGAAGTCCTGGTTATACCGGCATTTTCTCCTTTACCTCCAGGCCCGGTAGCGCAGTCTGTAGGGTTCAGGACTTGAGATCGCTGGTTTGAATCCCCGGAAAGGCATTTATTTCCAAGGATTGATGAGTTATTGCGACAGAATTCATTTCCATCTTAACGTTTATCATTGTTTCGACAATGGTTATGTGAAAAAGCAGCATGCGGCTTAAGAAGAATATTGTGCCTAATACTGGTTACATAAACTCTAGGAAAGCATGGATAGGTGCAATGGCCGCCACTATATAACAGAAAACGGCGTAAAAATCATACAAACAAACGAACACATTCTCTTTTACCCAAAATCTGTTCAAACGCGTTCTTCGCCATGGTCATTCAAACACGGAATTGTTTAATAAAGGCTAAACGAAGTTGCTGATAGAAATGCTAACGCAAACAATGTCGAGAATAAAACGTTTTGTACTCTTTTGATTGAGATCATTAATCCTTAACCGAACATTCCCCCGTGATCTATTGACTCTGAGACAAGGAGCATTTTAAAAACATCGTGGGAAAAGGAGAAAATGCTGATTACCAGTATTTTCACCTTTTTCCACAACGTTTTCTACCCATTCGACGATAAATTCCACCATTTTACCCCGTTTATTTTGTCATCTGCAAATCCTGTCACATCGGACAAGTTTAAACGTTTACCCTGTAGTAAAGGGTTTACTCCTATTGATCTAATCAAGTAACATGACTATGTTTACTTTGCTAATTGCCTGAACTTTTCTCTTTTTAAGTTAGAAACAGGAAAAAATACTAGTATAAGAATGGGGGATAAAATCGACATGTAGACTCGATTGCTTTCCTCTGATAAGCATGTTTCCAGTCCCCAGAGTTCAACTGAATGAATATTTTATGTTCTGAGTTTTGAAGTAATTTTGATTCGCTTTTGTCATTTTTTTCCCTTTAACCAAACAACACCTGTGTTCTAACGACCTGGAGGAAAGCGGCTTTTGAAAACATTATGGCAACCAACATTTTCTCCATTCCCATCTTGTTTTTTCCCTATTTCAAAGACCAAAAGGATCCCTGCATGGCTCAAAGGTAAAGAGTAGGACTCCTAACCTGGAGGCTACACATTCGTGCCTCACTGGAAGCACCGGTTTTTTGGTAGGAGTGTTCTTTGCAAGACATTCCAGAGGCCTTGCTTAGTATCGGTGAAAAATCAAACTATCGCTGCGATATGACTGAAATTATGTTGAAAGCGGCTTAAAACAATATCAATCAATCAATCAATCAATCAATCAGTCAGTCAATCAATCAATGTATGTGTCGAGAAATTTAAGTGGTTGAGGAGAGGGATACTCGTTGTGATGTTGGCGAAGCCCTTGGCGTGCGCCATAAAAGTATCACCAGTATCAGGGGGAGTTGTTATGGGAATGGCACATCTGTAAGGCGACTTAGTGGTGAAAGGGAGGGGGTGACCTCTACAGTCAGAGATGGCTTTTTGATACTTCATGCTCGTAGGAACCGTTATACGCCAGCAACCCATATGCCATGTACATGTAGCTTCGCACC
Organism: Tridacna gigas; assembly: GCA_945859785.2. NCBI lineage: Eukaryota > Metazoa > Mollusca > Bivalvia > Cardiida > Cardiidae > Tridacna > Tridacna gigas. The sequence continues at coordinate 36,263,715 of OX244031.2, read as the reverse complement.
AATCTTCATAATGCATTTTCAGGCAGTTAATCCACGCAAACAGTCCGCATAAGATTTCAAACAAATGGTCTCTGGTCGAAAAGATCATGAATAAGCTTTCTTTTTTTCTGCCTACTACAGCATGTTTGGGCTGTGAATTGTGTTGTGTTGACCAGAATTGACCTTTTCTCTTCACACATGAATCTACGAACTGTCAAGTCTTTACAGGCAAACGGTCTAGTCTATGATGAAGGCCTGGGAAGAGCAGCCAACATTGCTGATCATGACGGCATATCGGCATTTGTCATGCTGACTAAACACACGAAAAAGAACTGAAACAATCTGGAATACTGTAAAGTCATGCATGTACTATAAAGTTTTGAAGAAAATCTGAACACCTCATTTTAAAATGCTCTGTTTACATGATCAGTCAGTAAGACAGGACTACACCCTACACTACTTTTCCTTGGATATCATAAAGGAGGCTGCTTTGTGTGTTGGGGAACTATTTTGCTTAGAATATCCTACAAAACACTATTTTGATCAGGATATTATATGACAGGTTAGTTTGTCCATGACATTTTATAAAAGGGCTATTTTGTTCTTGATATACAAAATATACACTATTTTGCCCAAAATATTTTACAAAGTGCTACTTTTTCCTAGATATTAAACATATTATATAACATAATAGAGGAAAAAGCCTTCCACTTGTTTTCAAGTCTGATCTTGATCTAGACCATCCGAAAAAAAACAACAACACTGAATTGTCCTCCGGCATAAATAAAGTTATAATCCCTTGCGGGTAAAAATCCTAAGCTAGCTGACAATTTTGCCTGTCGTCTGTGCAAAAAAAAATCTGATACCATTTTCATTGTGTCAGCTGATACACAAAGGATATTTGAGACTTTACTCTTAGCATGATGAGCAATATTAGGGCTACATAAGGTTCCTTTTTCCGGACCGTGTTGATCAAGATCAGACTGCACAGAAAGTGTAGTTTGATCATTAATCTACACTTTCCAATCCATTTAGATCTGTTTTCTGGGTCAAACTGATTTGAAACGGCCACGATTTGATTGTTGTGTACCGATTGAAAAATAGGGTTCATTTATTAAAAGGTCTAAGAGATCACGTGTTTCAAAAGACAATAATGAAATCCCAAGATACTTTCCGTTCTCTATAATTCTTTAACTGTACGAAGTAAATATCACTCTTGAGAGTTCGAAATTCGTCGTCTGGTCGTAAAAGAATTCTCTCTCTCTCTCTCTCTCCTGATGAAATAATTTTCTTTCTCAATTGTCTGTTTGTGAGTCTGTATCTGTGTCTGGCTTTCTGTCCGTCCGTTCGTCCGTCTGTCTGTCTGTCTGTCTGTCTCGTGTGCGCGCATGCGCTCTTGTTAATCACGATTTCTTTTTCCAGTTGCTGATGTTGTTTTGACGGAGAGGAAGGGGGAAGTGGTGCTTAACTCTTTACCAAACGGCAAAAGTTTAGACTGGTCCAAATTTAATGTAGCTCAAATAATGGAATTTGTGTCCGAAAGAGTAGAAAACATTGTGGGAAAAGGAGAAAATGCTGGTTACCTGCATTTTCTCCTTTTCCCACAATATTTTCAAAAGCCTTCTTTCTACAGGGTCGTTAAAAGTCGGGATTGTGTGGTAAAGGGTTAAACAAATTTAGACTGTGGTGTCTGTGTCGACGCAATAGGCGATGCCCACAAACACATTCAGCGCCGTCATAGATTTTACCAGACAACCGAAGGGAATCGTCTTCTTAGAATTATCCCTTTACCGAACGATCCCATCTTTTTACGACCCTGACTTATTAAGCTGTTGAAGACACCATTGGAGAATGGGCAAATGCTAGAAAACTATCTTTTTCCCATCCCCTTTCCAACAGAAATTCAGCGTTCCAGATTAGCCTTCGCAGTCCGCGCACACTAACTTTGTTCGAAACCTTTCGCCTTCGGTAAATTTTCTGCATGTCCAAGGACCAATCTGCTCCTATATTCAGTCGGTGTTGAAACTGGATGTTATGGATCCATAATTATGTGATGACCTGCTTGGTATAATGCATCATGGAGATGCATTAAACCCCCTTTTAACGGAGCATGGCTCATATATTCTAGAATGCACCAAAAATTGTTACTGCAACTTTATAGATATGATCCATACTCTTGCTAAAGGGGATGCATTATAACAAGCAAGTTGTGACATAATTTTGGAACCCATAAACACTATCTTGTCTAACAACTGACTGGGTCATAAGGTAGTGTGGACATTTGACAAGCAGAAAATTTACAAATAATAAAACGTTTCAAACTTTGTCAGTCTGGCACGGGTCGATACTTTTGGCAAATGCATTAATGGCCCTTTTCATTGAACATGGCTCATATTGTGTGACTAAACCAATAAACTATGTTAGCGCCATGGGCGAAAACGGGAGTTTTTGAGGACTGCAGAGATACAGATCAGACTGTACAGAACATGCTGTCTGATATTGGATCTATACCGTCCTCTTGTTAGACATGACAATAAGATTTGAAAAAAAAAATTGAGCTTTGAAAGCTCGGAAGTCGATATTACGTTTTGGCGGGCGCGCAAAGGTAATGATTGTACGTACGAACAAAATGGCGGCCAAACCATCGATGTAAACAATGAGGGAATACTGTTTTAAAGTGATCATGGGTCTTCTTTGAAGGCAGATATGTAATCCTAAGCAAATATAGGTATATATATCCAAAGTAATTTTCACTTTCGTCTATAGCACAGTTGGTAAGACCGCTGTGCCGCCAGCCATTTTTGGTCCTCGTGGCCAGAGGTTCGAACCCCAGCTGTGCCAGCTGTGCCATTTTTTTTTTTTTTCTTATAATTTATTTTTATCATTATTTTTTTCATTAAGATCATTTATTCTTATGTCATTTGCCAATTTCAAAATACTTAAAAGATGTACATGATATTTTCATGGGAAAGGTTTTGGTATCATGCTATATCTTTGATGATTTTGGCTGCACGCAAGAGCCGCATATGGCTGTTTCTGCACAGCGAGTAAAACTGCTACGTATGGCTGGGTAGTCGTCAAAGCCAAGTTACAGTTCTTGTCTGGGTATTTAGAAGGAAGGGTAGGGCAAAGGTCAGTTTTCTTTTTCTTAATCATGCAACAGGAACCAGTTGCTTCCGAAAGCGTCGGAAGTCGATTCTATGTTTTCGCGGGTGCGCAAAGGTCATGCACGTGTGGGTAGTTATTGAGACCCATTTAGTGTTTCAGGGGCCCTAGTAAGAGAAAAAGGAAAAAAAATTGGTTCCCATTGTTTGACTTATGCAACAGGTACCGGTTGCCTCCGAAAGTGTAGGAAGTCGATTGTATGTTATTCGCGGGCGCGCAAAGGGCATGTTCGTGGGCGTTCTTCTTGAGGCCGATTTAGTGTATCAGTGGCCCTAGTAAGAGAAAAGGGAAAAAAATGGTTCCCATTGTTTGGCTTATGCAACAGGTACCGGTTGCCTCCGAAAGTGTAGGAATTTGATTGTATGTTATTCGCGGGCGCGCAAAGGTCATGTACGTGGGCGTAGTTATTGAGGCCGATTTAATGTTTCAATGGCCCTAGTAAGAGAAAAGGGGAAAAAAAATGGTTCCCATTGTTTGACTTATGCAACAAGTACTGGTTGCCTCTGAAAGTGTCGGAAGTCGATTGTATGTTTTCACGGGCGCGCAAGAGTCGTGTACGTGTGGGTAGTTATTGAGACCGATGTAATGTTTACGGGGCACTAGTAAGAGAAAAAGGGAAAAAATTGGTTCCCATTGTTTGACTTATGCAACAGGTACCGACTGCCTCCGAAAGTCTCGGAAGTCGATTGTATGTTTATCGCAGGCGCGCTAAGGACATGTACATGGGGTAGTTATTGAGACTGATTTAATGTTTTAGTCGCCCTAGTAAGAGAAAGTGAAAAAATTTGTTCCCATTATTTGACTTATGCAACAGGTATCGCTTGCCTCCGAAAGTGTCGGAAATTGATTGTATGTTTTTTACGGGCGCGCAATGGACATGTACGTCAGGGGAGTTATTGAGGCTGATTTAATGTTAAAGGGGTCCTAGTAAGAGAAAAAGGGAAAAATTTGGTTCCCATCGTTTGACTTATGCAACAGATACATGTTGCTTCTGAAAGAGTTGTAAGTGGATTATCTTTTTTTTCGCAGGCGCGTAAAGGTAATGCATATGGGGTTAGATATTGAGAATATTGAGACCGATTTAATGTTTCGGTGGCCCTAGTAAGAGAAAAGGGAAAAGGAAAAATTGCTTCACATTGTTCGACTTACAGGTAGCAGTTGCTTCCGAAAGTGTCGATTTTATGTTTTCGCTGGCATATAACGGTCATGTGTGTGTGTGTGGGGGGGGGTCTTCGATCTTGGACTACACTCTCCGCACGACGCTCCATCCATGGTTGTGGGATAAGGGTAAACCATGTTGCCCGACACACTGGTGAAAGGAAACTCTTGAAAAGCATGAATAGGTACACTGGCCGCCACGATGTAACTAGAAATAATGTTGAAAATAATCCTGAACACCAAAAACCAACGAAACAAAACAAAAATAACTTAATGATGACAGTGTACCATGCAGCCTGACCTTTGTCCACTCTCTTCGTTACACATGTTGATATTGCACCTGTACTTTAACACTTTTAAATCGACAGCCGTTTAATAAGGAACTGATGAATTCGTCGATTACATTTGAAAACCTAAATAAAAGGTGTCCGAGTCGATAGAACTTTCAGTCTATCCACCTGTATATAAATTTCAAAGTATGTCGACGAATCCCTGGAATGGGCTTTCACTTTATTCACCGGTGATAGAATAGAGTGTAATTTACGTTATCCGACTGTCCACGAACCCATTAGCATTCTTATCACCGCTGATAAACTGAAAGGTAATGCACGTTATCTGACTATCGAGTAATCCTTTTATAGAACTTTCACCAGTAGTAAACATCTACTCAACTAAAGCTTCGAGCTGATTCACATTATCCGACCATCGAAGAATCCATTGATAAAGCTTTCACTCCTATCACTCGTGATAAACTTCAAGGTAATCTACGTTATCTGACTATCAAGGAAAACATTGACAGAGCTTCCACTGTCTCCCGTGATAAACTTCATTGTAAATTCACGTTATCTGATTATCGAGAAGTCCTCTACACAGAGCTTTCAATCTGTTCACCCTTGATAAACTTCAGGTTAATCCACATAAACCGACTATCGGGGAATCTCTTTACAGAGCTTTCACTCTACTCATCCCGATAATTATTTTGGATAATTCACGTGATCCGACCATCAATGGATCTCTGGGTAGGATCTTTACTCTGTTCATCTGTGATAAATCTCAAGGTATGTTATCTGTAGAAATACAGTTTATACTGTCAACCCCTTGACAGACGACAAAAAGTCATACGAAAAAATTCAATGCAGATCAAGTGACGGGGTTTGTCACTATACGAGTAGAATACTTTGTAGAAAAAGAAGAAACTTGTTTATCAGCACTTAATTCTTTTCCAACAATGTTTTCAAAAGTCTGTCTTTTTTTTCAAAGGATTCTTGAAAGACAAAAGAGATAAGTAAAAGGTTATCTCTATCTGGTAATATTTGTCTAATTACAAGTTAGTTCAAAATTATTCAAACCCATAGATATATCACAGGACTACTTTTCATCCCTGCACTATATTTTGTCAATAGTAATGCGGTCTTTATTTTCGTTCGAAAACGCATCTTGAGTCACAGTATGTTAATATAGCATGTTTTTCCCATTTATAGGTCATTGTCTAACTGGAATTGTCGCGCTTTGTGTACAGTTACACGAAGGCAATATTGTAATAAGCATGATGTATGGCTTTTTTTTATGCGATAACGACTGGTTATTGGCTTGCACAAAGAGTTTGTATAATGTCCATGATAACTGATTGACTGAATGGTGTTTTATACCTCTTTAAACATTATTTCGGTCATATCACAGCGATAGTTATGTGTATCTTGTGTTTCAACGGTACGAGCCTAAGGATCAGATGTTCTTTTCCAAAAAATGCTCTCGCATAAAACCCAGCGCCTAGATAGACGATCGAACACGGAACATCCGGCTTTCAAACTCTACACCTATCATACTGAGGAACCATATCAAATTGATTGTCGACTTTCTTCAAAAGATCCTTGATTTGTTTAATAGTATTTAATGGTGCCGTATATAACTTGAAGCGTTGAACGAAGTGAAGAGGGTGAACCATGATCAAGCTGCACGTTTGAATAAGTTGTTCTTGTTCTACACTTACCTTGAAATACCTACACAGTTGCGTCTAGCAGGATTATCGTTAACGTCAAAACAGCATTAACGTAATTACCATCGACAGTGTCTGTGTCCAGGTTTTACTCTTTCAACGCCAACTATATCTCGACCTTTTTCCACAGCTGAAGATTCAATCCACTGAAATTCAAGAAAAGGTTTTGTCTTATAGGCTTGACTAAGCCAGCGCATGGTATAAATAAAAAATCAAACGGCACTTTCTGTGTAGTCTGGTCTTGATCTTTACCGTCTATAAAAGCCCCTGTTTTCGTGTATGGGGCAGAAAGGGTTAATTTGTACTTGATTGTAATGCACGCAGGGATAATACAAGTTGATGAATGGCCCTATTTGTTTTACGGTGATTTCTCCCGGTCTATGGCAGTTTATCGGACTATCTGATGGCGGCAACGCAGCGTCAGTCGGGGTTTTGTTATTAACTAAACCTGCGTGTGACGAATAAATGAAACCGATATTTTCAGTTGGTAATTAAATACTAAAACAAAACTATATTTTGCCAATGATAAATATGTACGCAAGAGTACGTAAGAATCAGCATTGTGCTGTAGAATAATCTCCATAGAAATCATGACTTTACCACCTCACAAACGACTGTTTTCTTCTTGCAAACTACCTATGTAAACATTTTGGCAGAAGGATTCCCTGAATCGCTCGTGACGAAAAAAATATCTTTTTGCAATTTTTGCAATGTTTTCATGCATTAAACCTGAGTGTCAAGCATATGTTTTCACATATTATCGATCATAAACTTTCTGTTATAATGTTAACCTACATACCCGAGTGCCAAGCAAATGTTTTCACATATCTTTTTTTTTATCATAACCCTCAATTATTATGTTTGTCTACATAGGGTTTTCCTGGATACATCCATTAAACCCAAGAGTCAAGCACATGTTTTCTCATTTTATCGATCAAAAACTCTCCGTTATAATGTTTGTCCACATAAGGTTATCCTGTGTATATGCATTTAACCCGACTGACAAGCACATGTCTTCATAAATTATCAAAGTATTAACTCTCCGATATGATGTTTGTCTACATGAAGCTATTTACACGCATCAAACCTGAGTGACAACTCGTGTGTTAACATGCATTAAACCCGAGTAACAAGTATATGTTTCCACATATTATCGACTATAAACTCTCGCTCAAAAAATTTTGTCTACAAAAATTTATGCTTAGCATTTTTTTTTTTTCAGTTACACATCTCATTTCATAACCGTCTGTACTCTATGCACTTCTATGAGGTTTCAATCGCTTCGTTTTATATCTAATTATTTTGATGTCTAGTGTTTCTATTTTCAGAAGGGGAAAAAGCTCTCTGAAGTAAAATAACAATAATAAAAATCTATCGATCGTTTACACATAAAAGAATAACGGTCCGACTTTTCTAAAAGTTAAATTGTCATATTGTTTTAGTATAACAAAGAGTGAAATCTATAGGGATTAATTTTCATGCAGTGTCACTAGGTCCATATTTGTCTTCAATAATATGCGAAAGTAATGCATGCAGTTTGAAGCAATATTTGCAACTGGTATTTTCTTCTTATGCAATCAATCCTTTTGCTTCCAGTCGCGAAGTAACTAAATACGTTTTTTAGGGCCAAAGGTATAGTGATTATTGTTCATGGAAAAATTACAGATTAGAAAACATTTGCTGAGCGTGTAGACGACATTAAAATGCACCTTCCTTTGAATCGAATTCAGCAAAACTAACATTTTCTGTCTCCTACAGCGTGAGGCCCCCATCACACTCAGATAAGGACAAAGAAATGCAGAATAAGAGGAAATACTGTAAAAGAAAACCTCACAGTTTTCGTGCTTTTTATACTTCTTTTATACGCAACAGCAAGAACATCATGTTAGTACGTCTTACACCTCTCAACTACGTTTTGTGGATCGCTCGATCCAGCAAGAATTCCGTCCTTTGCGTTCTTTCTGTGTTATTTCTCGGACCTGTGCGACAACGCGCGTTTACTATGTTTTCACTAAGCTCTTGCTGATCTTAAAATTTCAAGCGTATGCACTCTACGTCTCACTCAGTGAACAACCGTGCATACTAATTTTATACTACACCATTACAGACCACACCAGGTTTATGCATCGTTGGTACACTGACAATGTGGCTGTTTCCATGTCCTTGTCGGGTGTTAACTGCGACCTTATCTGATCATACCCTTGATCCTTTTTTATAACATGTTCAAAATGTAACCACGTTAGCCCAGATCATATGAGTCATGCTTTGTGTAAAAGAGGTTTAGCGCATATGCAAAAAGTATTGACCCATGTCAGATTGCGCAGTCTGCGCAAGCTTACATGGGTCGTAACTTTTTTTGCAATTTGTAAATTTTTTGCATGTCCAAGGATAATCCTTCTTCATGATTCAGTCGGTTGTTACCGGTAAACAAGATCGGTTTTATGGGTCAATAATTATGTGATGACCTGCTTGGTATAAAAAGCATCACGGCGATGCGTTCCTTCTAAGTTCATAAGTGCGTCAGGCTGGTTAGAACTTGGTTGAGTATGACCAGAAGTTAAAGACGGTTAGAGTAGACAATCCGCATTGCGTAAAGTTCTGTATAAATAGATGGGCCAAGAAATCGACCTACAAAATGTTCGCGAAATGTATATTCTCACCAGTCCAATGGAGATCATGTGTTCAGAATCATCATCATTATTACCTGTTGTGTTAACCCTTATACTGCTAAATAAAGTAAATGAAACTGTCTAACCGAATATTGCTACATGTACTTGAAACTTACCTTTTTGGGGGACAAAAATTTTTCTAACAGACAGTGTAGATCCAAGATCACACTGCATATCCTGTGCAGTCTGATCTTATCTAAACTGTCCGCAAAGGGTCTCTGAATCGCGCTTAGCAGCCTAAGGGTTAAACGTGTTGTGACTGGAACCTGCGACTCTTTCTCATGTACTTGGAATGTATCGTTACGTTATATAATGGCTATGCTGTGACGAACGCGATCTAGCAAATGTTGCAGAAGAAAATGCATTTTTCTTTTTGCTTGCATTTCTGTCTATTACTTCGTCTAGTGTTATCTCTAGAGGCGAATAAAAGTTGTCCTGGGTTTCCTTTGTCAAGAGCGAAAAGAAAGAAACTTGTACGGGTATACTTCTTTTTAAAACTGTTTCTGTCCTGTACGTAGCCAAAAACAGCGAGTTTTGCATACTGCATAGACAATATCAGACTGCACGGAACTTGCAGACTAATCTTGAATCTATTCTGTCAGCTCGTTTAGTCAAACCTTTAAGATAAAATTCTTTCTGAGTTTTATTATATTGTATTCTCAGCCCGCAATGGAGGTCTAGTTTATATATTTGGTGCTCAAAAAGTTATGGGGGTTAAATCTATTTCTAAAACGTACCGGAGGTAAGAAAAAATAACCCCTGCAAAAAACTCCAGGATATTGGACATGAGAATCCTATGTTCTCTGTGAGCCGGGCAAATATTGAATATTTATGCGCCGTTAAACATCGTTTCTCCGGTGTTGGTGACAGTAGTAGGTGGTTACGAGAAAATAAAGGAATTTTGTCCTACTATCGAAGTGTGTCAACGTGTACCACTCTATGTGTCTGGGATTATACCGATAGTATTATAGAATCGTAGACTGTCGCGTATACGTGAGTATTTGTGAGTCTATGGTGTATCTTTAGCAAATTGTTTGAATTTCAGGATGAAGATAAAACAAAATTTTATTTAGGGCCTATGTCGATCTTATCTGAATTGTTTTTTTTTTTTGGCTGATTTGCCTTGAGATTGAACATTCTTCATATTTTACCCTCTTGCTTCGTTCCTACAGTAGAAGTTGCTGTACATTACACAACCATTTATAATGTTAAAAGATAAGCGTATTACATAACACTATTAATGTGATATATTGGCCAGCAATATTCAAAAATTACTGTCATTCATTTTTTTTTTTTTTAACTTCTCTTTACCTGTAATATGCCATGTGTAACATTAAACTGAACTACCAATCGCCCGTCCGACTGATCCGACGACAAGCCACCTTGATCTTCATCCAAATCGTGAGCCATAGACCAATGATACAACAATCAGTGCATGCTAACCTCGTACGTTTTAATGAACCAATGGTCCTGCTTGTCTAAGTAGTGAGGGTGTAAGATTCGCAATCCGAAGGGCTCTCGGCTCGATCCTCCCTTATGACTCTGGGCTGTTCATGGAAGAGCCCTTGAGCAAGACATATCAAACCCCCAACACACTGCTCGATAAGCCCAGGACACACATGTGTAAGCAAGCTATTGCCCTGATACGACTGCAATAATGCTGAAATTGGCGTAAAACATCGTTGAATCAACAAATTTAACACTACTCAGAGCCATTTTTTTTTTACTGACGGATTCATCCATACCAGACAATAATTTCCTCTTAATTTATAGGTGTCGCAGTGATATGGCTATAGTTACGCTGAATGAGGTTTCTTTCTTTCTTTCTTTCTTTCTTTCTTTCTTTCTTTCTTTCTTTCTTTCTTTCTTTTAATCAATCAACCAATCAACCAATCAACTAATTTATCATTGGACTATAAATATAGTATGTTTTTATTATTCTTTACAACAAAGAAAGCTTTTCCACGCCGACAACAACGACACAGGCTATGACAATACCTCGACGTTTAATGGACTTTATGGGCAGAATTACCGTCCGGAAAGAACCCAAGCTCGGAGTGTAGCGAAAGAAATGCAAGCAATTAGAACGCGGACTGCAGTGAAAGCACCATAAACGTGGACTACAGCGAAAGCACCGATGAACGCGAACTGTTTCGAAAACACCTCAAGCGCGGACTGTAGCGAAAGCACCATACACGTGAACTGCAGCGAAAACACTGCAAGCGCGGACTGCAGAGAAAGCACACAATGGCGGGCATCACTGAGAGCTTCATAAACGCATGCTGCAGTAAACGCACCCCAAGCACAGACTTCAGCGAAAGCACTCCGATGGTGGACAATAGCGAAAGCAAAATAAAACGCGTACTGCAGCGAAAACACCCCAAGCGTGGACTGTAGTGCAGCGCCATAAAGGCGAAAGTAGGGAAATCAGCAATAAACACGGTTGTCAGTCAGTCAGTCCATAAATCAGTCAATCGATCAATCAATCATCAATCGATTCATCCTTGTTAAGGAAATATGAGTTCTTGAACTGTTGTTGATAGCTAAGTATAAATCGATGCGGCATGTGTTTTAGCCTCTAAGACAAAAAAGTTACATTTAACCGAATTAATTGTAAGCTGTATCGAATCACTTTATCTCTTACGTTACTCGTTTTTCTTTGATCTCTTAATCGGCTAAAAGTAGCCAATGGCATTCTTTCTGCGTATGCGATAAAACAAGAATAATGCCAATTACATTAACCTGTTTCCAGACGGAAAAATTTTAGACTAATCCAAGTTAAGGCCATTGTAGTCGACACATAAAATGTGTCTCAAACGATGAGATTTGGGTTTGGAAGAGTAGACAACATTTGGGAAAAAAGGTTACCAGTATTTTCTCCCCCCTCCCCTCCCCATAATGTTTTCAGAAGTTTCTTTCCTCAGAGTCATTAAAACTCGTGCATGTTTGATAAAGGTTTATCCTAGCCTCACTGGAAGCACTGGCGTTTTCGTTGGCTGGTCCTTTGGTAAGAAACTTCAGAGCCCTACCCTAATGCTGGTGAAATCCAGGACATACATAAATATGTGGGTTTTCGCTGTGAAATGACTGCATTAATGTTGAAAAGGGCATAAAGCAGTATTCAATTGATAATCTTAAATGACCTTTACTGTACTTGAAGAGATTTTGATTATCATTTAGTATCAGGTAGCGGACCGTGTAGGTTCAAGAACAGTCTGCGTGCAATCTGGTCTTGATTTACACCCTCTTTCACCCGCCCCCACGCAAACGCTACCTTTTAAAGTCGCCATCTAAAGTCAATCACTTTGCCCACAATACAATGCATTTCCGGCGATCATTTTGATTGTGCGATATTACGGTTGATATTTTATCAAGATTAATGAGACAGGTATACTTATTGCGACACCAGTTTCATTTTTTAGACGCCTGTCAACCTTTATTAACACTTATCCTGCTAAAACTTTCAAGCCGATAGTAAAAACACAAATGTTGCTATTTCAAGGTTATTTCTTGGGGGAAAATTATATCCTTATCGGACAGTGTAGATCAAAGATCAGACGTTCTGTGCAGTCTGATCTTGATCTACAGTTTCCGCAAAAGGTCAGTGAGTCGCGCTTAGCAGCCTAGGGGTTAAAAACAAGCTGCATAGGTGAAAGCACGGACTTTTGCGGACGGCAGAGATCAAGATCAAGCTGCACAAAACGTGCAGTCTGATCTTGTATACTGTCTGCCTGTTCAGTCAGGCCTTTGAGATAAAACTCTTTCTAAGTTTCAATGGCTTGCATTTTCAGCCTTTGAAAGAGGTCGCATTTATATATTTGTCGCTGAAAGTGTTAAACCGTAGACTAAGCCAGATTGATGAGTTTGCCTGTCTGCTGTTATGCTACAGGGCGTTGCTGTTATCTGTAGAAACACAATAAGCCATCACCGCACACAAACTATTCGTTTGTTAGTTTATTTAGTTCTCAGTTTCTTGGTTAGTTAATTGTTTGGTTGGTTGTTTGATAGGTTTGTTTGATAGGTTTGTTTGTTCTTAAACACCGTTTTCAACATTATTTTAACTATATCTCGGCAACCATTATCCACGCTTTCCTGGAGGTTTTTTTTTTTTAAATTGGTGCTTTACAGATGATGAATTTTCCGAAACCGCTCGTTACGAGCAATGTTATATTTGGTCACAATGTTTCAAAAAAGTAGTCCAGTGCCGGACGAAAAAAGAAAAGACTCAGTTGCAGATGGTAACATGTATATTTATAAGACATTCTAAAGACCAATTCTGAGCCCTATAGCTCAGTCGGTAACGTGCAGGGCTTGAAATTAGATGGTCGCTGGTTTAATTCCCCAGCTAGACCAATTTCTTTCTGGAGGATTAATGAAAGTCATTGCGACAGAATTCATTCCTGTGTAAACAATGAAAATTGTTCCAGCGATATCTATGCTGGAATGCAGCCAGTGGTTTGGAAAGAATAGTGTTGAAAGTGGTGTTAAACACCACATAACAAACAAGTTATCGATATAATAAATTCCCAAGAAAGCGAGGGAAAACTACAGGTAAAGGTGTACGGTCAATCGAGGTCACAGACAAATACCTCGTTTTCAGTTGTCAATGACATATCTTGAATCTTTCATGAGTATTGACAAGTTTTTGAACGCTTTTGTATCATATTGACTGGCAGCAATAAAGTTCCTATTATTTAAAATCATAGCATTTGTCGATATGTTTTAGCACTTAATGACAGGTCTTTACTGTAAGAGAAAGAAAGAGAGGGAAATGCAGCAAAGGAATCGTTATTAAACTAAATAACCTTTATGCAAGAATGTTAAGAAAAAAATGGTCCAGAAAGTAAAGGTCGTTAATTTGGTTTTAAGTCAGTCAGTCTGAAGGCCCGCCCTGCTAGTTGCATTCCTACCCCTTTTCAGTAAGTCATGCAGGCAGTCAAGTCTGGCATGCAGACTGGCAGTCAGGCATCATGTAAACTGGCAGTCAGGCAGTCAGTGAGTCAACCAACTAGCCAGTAAGCCAGCCACTCCTCTGCCAGTCATCCATCCAGCCAATCAGTGCATTGTTTGAATCCATTTTTCTAATCGTTTTCTATTTACAATCAGTCTATGAGTCAATTAGTTTTAACATTACGTCTGTTTCTAGACATATAAACACCATTCAACTACTATATGTGTCATGCTCTGCGAAAAGGGAGCAAAATGCATTTGCAAAGAGTATCTACCCATGACAAGCTACGCAGTCCGCACAGACTGACCTGGGCCAATTTTTTTTTCTGCTATTGGTCAATTTTTTGCATGTGAAGGGACCAGTGTACCACATGATTCAGTCGGCTGTTACACCCAGTCGATTCTGTGGATCCATAATAATGTGACAGTTTGCTTGGTATTATACATTACTGAGATTCATTAAACCTCCCCCCCCCCTTCTGCAAGAGCATGACTTATATGCACACCCTTTCAGCGCCATAGATCAAAACAGGGGCTGTGCGGACGGTATAGATCAAGGATCAGTTTAATCTTGGATCTTTTCCACCCGCTTCCATAGTTAAGCCTGTAGGATCGAAAGTCTTTCTGAGTTTAAATGGCGTGTATTTGAAGCCCTCGAAAGAGGTCGAGTTTATAATTGGCGTGCACCACACGAAAAGGAGCCTTCGGACATATGCGTAAAAGTGTGTCGTCCCAGATCAGCCTGTGCAGTCTGTGACAAATCCGAGACGACACTTCCCGTTTTTGTGCGATTTTCTGTTTCACAAAAGTCTACTGTATAAAAAAAAAAATCTTATTTAGTCGTAAAGTGCCGTCTCGGATTAGCCTGCGCGGATTGCGCAGGCTAATCCGGGACGACATTTTACGCAAATGTTCTAAGGTCTAATTTCGCATGTTGCAGGCCATATGATCCATACTGTGAAAAGGGGTTTAACTCCTTACCAAACGACAAAATTTTAGGATTGTCCAAATTGAAAGCATTTTGAAGACGACAAATTCAATGTAACTCAAAAACTGAGATGTGTGTAAGGAAGGATAGGAAACATTGTGGGAAAAGGAGAAAATGCTGGTTACCAGCATTTTCTCCTTTTCTCACAATGTTTTAAAAGGCTTCTTTTTCCGGGTCGTTAAAAGTCGCGATTGTGTGGTAAAGAGTCAATGCAGTTGCAAAAACGAGCGACTCAGGTCAGCCTGCGCAGTCCGCGCGGGTTGACCTAGGTTGAAACATTTTGCTATCAGTCAATTTTCTGCATGTCAAAGGAACAGACTATCCCATGATTAATTCGGTTGTAAGACAAAATTGATTTTATGGATTCGTAACATAAACTTGCTGTAATGCATCATGGAGACGCATTGAAGTCCCTTTTGCCAGAGCGTGGCTAATATATATATTGCGCTGAAGGAATTAACAGTTATTGACATATTTCTATAGATTTTTATACGTAGAATCGGCAGGTTATGAATAGTTTCAATAGATTTAACTTGTTACCTGTACCATATGCGTTTCACTTGTACCAAATTTTGCAAGGTAGCATCCCAAAACATCGCTTATATGAGATGAACCGATTTGTATCTCTGTGGCAACCTAATAAAATTGAATAAATTTGACATAAAACCGAAACACCGCCCTATAACCTTTTGCCGAGCAATCCCGTGTTTAAACAGCAATGAAGAGAAAAAGCTTTTGAAAACCATTGTGAGAAATGGATAAAAATGCTGGTCAACAATTAATTCAGCATATTCTTTTCCATTTTTCGAAATGTTTTCTATCCATTCACAGGCGATTCGCTACAGCTGACTCACATCAAATTTGTTATTCACAAAATGACGAATATGAACGAGCCATGCTCTGTGAAAAGGGAGCTTAATGCATTTGCAAGAAATATCGACCCATGTCAGCCTCCACAATCCGCGCAGGCTAATATGGGTCGAAGCTTTTCGTTATTTATAAATTTTCTGCGTGTCGGAGAACCATTTTAGCTTTTAATCTGGTCGGTTGTTAGACCAAATGAATTATATGGATTCATGATTATTAGATGAATTGCTTGGTTTAACCATTTACCACACAATCCCGACTTTCAACGACCCTGGGAAAGAGGCCTTTTTGAAAACATTGTGGGAAAAGGAGAAAATGCTGGTAACCAGCATTTTCTCCTTTTCCCTCAACGTTTTCTACCCTATCAAAGAAAAATTCCACAATTTGAACCACATTGAAATTGTCGTCTGCAAATGCTTTCAATTTGGACAAGGCCAAAATTTTGTCGTCTGGTAGAGAGTTAATGTATCACGGAGATGCATTTAACCCCCTTTACCAGAGCATGGCTCAAACTTTTGTCGTCTAGTATGGAATGCAATGAACTTACTTGTTTGATTTGCATTTGAATGCCTAAATGATTGAAAATAGTTTTTATCAAAGAATGTTTGCTTAGAAACAGAGCATCTGTAAATCTGATAATTGACAGACAGTCAAAACACTAGAAGCACCTTTCACAACTACTTCGAGGGCCAATGTAGAACAAGATCAGTCTGTAAATAACGTGCAGGCTGATCTTTGATCTGCACTGGTCGCTTTGCTAAGACTCTTTGAACAAGAGCAACCTTGAAATTTCAATCCTTTGAGTCCTATTTCTAAAGTGAGCATGAATGTTAATCCTTATCCTACCACATAAATTTATTTAAATGAAATAAAAATGAAATTTTCAAACCAGTAGTAAAAACCCTAAAAATGCTATTTCAAACTTTTTGTTAGGAAAAAAAATCTCCTTATCGGACAGTATGGATCCAAGATCAGACTGCACGTTCTTTGCAGTCTGATCTTAATCTACACAGCCCGCAAAAGGTCAGTGAGTCGTGCTTAGCAGTCTAAGGGTTAAGTTTATTCGGCGCTCCAAGAGTTTGGAACTGTAAATACCCCTTCCTCATGGTCGTTAAAACACGACCTTGTTAGGTAAAGGATTACTTATTCTACATCAACCGCGTATCTATGCTTTATTCCAGACTTTCAATATTTTCAGGTAGATGCCTCCAGTTCCACTCGTATGAGAGGAGGCGACGCCCGTAGAATTTAGTCACGTCAAACTGTGATCCGGTTCTACAGAGATGGGCTGTGAATCAAGTAAGCAGTCCGGGGACAAGGAGCACGGAGTGACCAATAATAACGGCGAGGACTTTACAGAGAATCAGATTGACACGTTACGAAGCACGTGGCCTCTTTTGTCACGTGACGCAAGAAAAAATGGCGTCAGTATCTTCAGACTAATATTCCTGTCAGAGCCAGAAGTGAAAAGTGTATTTAAAGACTTCAGGTAATGTTTACAACGACAATTCGTAATTATTCAATATGGGTCATGCTCTGTGAAAAGGGAGCTTAATGCATCTGCGAAAAGTATCGACCCATGTCAGCCTGCGCAGTCCGCGCAGGCTGACCTTGGCCGAAACTTTTCGCTATTAGTTAATTTTCTGCATGTCAACGGACCAGTGTACCTCATGAATCAGTCGGTTCTTATTTAAAATGGATTTTATCGATCCATATTTATGTGATGTCTTGCTTTGTATGATGCACCATGTAGATGCATTAAGCCCTCTTTTGCCACAGCATGGCTTATATGTATTTCAACTGTCCACCCGGCGACAGTATCTCAGACTTGTCTAAACTGAAAGCATTTGCAGACGAAAAACTAAATATGACTCAAATGAGTATATCTGCCTTGGGTAGAAAACGTTGTGCAAACAGGACAAAATGCTGATTTACAGCATTTTCTCCTTTTCCAACAATATTTCAAAGCTCTCTTCTTATAACATGTAAAACTCGGGATATAGCTGTAAAGGGGTTAAAGGGTTGTTGCCGTTTTTAAAATATGAGTATACAGGGGTTTTTATACATTTTTTTTTTTTTTAATTAGTAATGTGAACTTTCTTGTCTGAATAACTGAATAAACCATGGCAGAAATAGCTAACCCTAAACCAGTATGATGTTACATGTACCTACTTTCCATACTTGTATATGATACTTTTAAGCATATATGGTAGTTTTTGTTGAAGCCAGACATCCCTCTAGTAGGAAACTTATGCACGCCATACAGCGCTGAAAGCATAGAAAATGATTTTAACATGAGATGAGCAGATGATAAGACTTTGTCATAAAGACTAAAAGGCCCAATAGTAGCCAGAAAAACAATGCAGGTGTTCAAATGCATTTAATTTAAATCATACCATTCAAAAGCATGGGAATTATTGTAATGACAATCAGTTATTGTGTAGTCGTACCAAATGTAAGTCGCTGGCAGAAAAATGAATGTTAAAATCAGACCAAAAGTAAACAAAAGATGAGTGACCAGGCAACCTTTCACCCAGTTTTGAAATTAATTTCTCTGCCAGCGACTAACACTTTGACCGACCGTACAATGACAGATTGTCATCTTCACAACTAATGCTTTGCTGTATAGAACATGTAATCTTGACTATGTACACTTGTACTCGTCTAATAAAATATATGTTCTGTTCTGTTCATCTTCACAATTAATTTCCATTCTTTTAAATGATATGATTCAAATTTCAATGCATTTAACACCTGCTTTGTTTACTTTTGGTAGCTATTGTTACTTTAACCTTTTTGGAGCTACCTAGGTATCTCCGACTTTTCTGATTTCTTCAGATGTAACTGTGGGGTTAGGTAAGGCGAAAATCTTTCACAAGCTCTCTTTTTTTTTTTTTTATTTTGAATAACCTAGTGGGTCATCTCTGCAAAGACAAATATCTCTTTTGTTGGTTCTTTATGGTCGCCATACCTCACCGAAAGCACATAAACGATTTTAGAAAAACACAAGCTGCTAATAAAACTTTATAATACTCGTGAGGACTTTCGCTCCAACCACTGTATTTCCGACTTTTCCGATTTCTCCTAACTTTGTGCTTAGGCATGCCAAAAATCTTTCACCACCTCTCACAAAACTAAGATTATGATATTTGGCAACATAGGAAGAAAAATATATACTCATTTAAACTTGAAAACAGCCACCTGGAGATTTATTAACTAATTTAAATACTTAATATTTATTTTTCTTCAACTGGAAGATTAATAAAAAATTTTAGCAAGAGAAAATTTTGTACAATGAGCAAGAAAAGCACCATACTATTTTACAGAAGGGTTAATAAATAAAATTTGAGTCACGCTCTGGAAAAAGGAGGGCTTAATGCATCTCTATGATGCATGATACCATGCAAGCCATCACATAATTAACGATCCATAATAGCAACTTTTTTAAACAACCGACTTGATCATTAGGTAGACTGATTCTTGGACATACAGAAAATTGACCAATAGCAAGAAGTTTCGAACCAGGTCAGCCTGCGCGGACTGCGCAGGCTGACCTGGGTCGATACCTTTCGCAGATGCATGAAGCTCCCTTTTCACAGAGCATGGCTCATTTACATGTTGATCTTGTTTTCAAGCTGTTTAACCATACCGTCGTACCAATTCAACGTTCTCGGAAATAAGTTGGTATGAAAATTTTAAACTCATTGAAAAAAAAAAAACAGTCAATCGCAACATTCACACAGATCAAATTGCTTATTAGAGCAGTCTGATCTTGATCTATAGCCATTCATTTTCTATTAATACCGTGAGCTTTGCGATAGATATTCGAATCAATAAGTACATCCTAAATGATAATTGGTTCCTTGATTAATGCTTTAACCTGCTAAGTAAGTCTTATGAAAATTCCCAGCAAGTAGCAAAACCCAACTAATGTGCTTGCAAAGTTCTTTTCAACAGGAAATAAAACTCACGACATCGGACAGTGTAAATCCATGATCAGACTGTACATTCTATGTACTGTGATCTTGATCAGAACTGTTCACAAAAATACGCGAAATAGAGGTATAAGAGTTAATTCATCTGGGTAGAGTTTAACCCTTATCCTAATGAATGAGTGAAATGAAAATTTAAGCCGTTAGTAAGACGGAAATTTTGCTATTTCAAAGTTATTTTTCGGGGGTAAATATGTCGTTATCGAACAGTGTAGATCAAAGATCAGACTGCACGTTCTGTGCAATCTGGTCTTGATCTACACTGTCCGCAAAAGGTCAGTGAGTCGCGCTTAGCAGCCTAAGGGTTAACCCTTTCAGCGGAAGAAGCGAAAACAGGTTATTTTATGGACAACGTAGATCAAGATCAGACTGCACAGAACATGCAGTCTGATCTTTGATCTATATCGCCCGCTTATTTGATCAAGCCCTAAGATAAATTCTTTCTAAGTTTCAGCGTGTTGTATGTTTAGCCGTTTAAAGCGGTTGAGATTATATATTTGGCACTTAAAGAGTTAACCTTTTAGCACACCATTCCGACTTTTAACGACCCAGAGAAACAAGTCTTTTGAAAATATTGTGGGAAAAGGAGAAAATGCTGGTAACCAGCATTTTCTCCTGTTCCTACAATGTTTTCTACGCTTTCCAAAGCAAATTTCATTTTTTTAGTCACATTTATTTTGTCGTCTGCAAATGCTTTCAATTTGGACCAGTCTCAGATTTTGTCGTTTGGTAAAGAGTTAATCCTACCACGAATAGAAAAGTCAGTGTCGTAGAAGATGAGTTTTATATTTCATGTATTGTTGCCTTCAGGTTTTTCTCCCGATAGCGAGATATAAAGCTGTGATTTTTTTTTTACCGCGACGCTTTTCAACCAGAATCGGCATCGAAAGTATTTGAGAAATTAATAGCAGAAACTGAATATTCTGCCCTTAAAGATGGCTTTAAAATTACGATGTACACAAAAATGCATGTAGAAAACATAGGGAATATCCAATATTCTATGGCATTGTTTCCTGTTAAATTCATTTAGGCCACAGTTTAACAATTTTTTCATGAAACCGAAAAAAATATAAAAGTACTTTTTTTCAGTTTTATTTTCCGTCAACGTTCCGACTCAATGAGCTGAATGGTATACATGAACATCTTTTTTACAAGCACCAACAGTTTCCACACTATCTTGAAAACGGTTAACAAGTCTGGAATTTCGAAAATTCTTTCAATGGTCTTGCTTTTATACGATTTCGAGTCAAAATCAGTCCTGAAGAAGTCAGGCAAAATATGACATAAACGGGTACCTGTTGTTTCTCCCATAATGCCTCGACAGACGAAGATCGATTCTGCGGCACACTATCCCTCTAAAAATATGACACGAATCGCTTGCAAACGACAGAAATTCTCACCATAATGCCATCTAGAGATCTATCTGCACTTGCATTCTACTTTCCCACACATACAAATTAAGCGTTTGATGACTGTAAAAACACCGTAGGCCTATTTAACTACCAACAAGATGTACGTGTAACTTTTATTACGAACGTACACGTATGTAATTTACAGTCCAATCAAATTCGATGCTAATTTTAGACACTGTCGTATTCTGATCTTCCTTCCCGCCTTCTTTACATTCACGAGAATTTGCGCGTATCAGGACAATTCCCCCCTAGACAACTGCCCCCTGGACACCTCCCCCCCTGCAAATTCCCCCTGGACAATTCTCTCCCCCACCCCCACCCGACAATTCCCCCCTGGACAATTACCCCCCAAAGGCAAATCCCCCCCCCCCCGACAATAGCGCCCCCCCCCGACTATTACCCTCTGGACAAACCCCCCCCCCGGACAACTGCCCCCCACCCCAACTCCCCCTGCAAATCCCCCCGGACAATTGCCCCCCGGACCATTGCCCCCCCCCCCGGACAATTGCCCCCGGACAATCCCCCCAATCTAACTCGAAATTTCTTCTGCTTTTGCTTTGGGACGAGGTCAGTGTCGGCTTTCAGCGTCAGACCCTGGGTTCACTTCCAAGGCCGAGTTCAACTGGAACTAGATTAGATTAGATTACTAGATTTTTCATGTGATTACATTTGAAGTACGCACGTCGAGTAGGAGTTCCTCGCGAACAGAAAATTGAGTTCATCGAGTTGTGCATATGATGGTATGAACATCCTGGTGGGAATTGTCTGGAGGAGGGAGTTGTCGGGGGGCAATTGTCCTGGGGGGCAATTGTCCTGGGGGGCAATTGTCCGGGAGGCAATGGTCCTAGGGGGTAATTTCCTGGGGGGGGGGGATTGTCGGGGGGGACTCATCGCGGGGGGGGGGGGGGGTTTAGTTGTCCAGGGGGTAATTGGGGGGTTGTCCAGGGGGTAATGGTCCAGGGGGTAATTGTCTTGGGGGCTATTGTCTTGGGGGCAATTGTCCAGGGGGGGGATTTGCAGGGGGGAGTTGTCCGAGGGGGGGATTTGTCTGGGGGGGAATTGTCCTAGACTCGAATTTGCGGCGCTTGCACAAAAGTAAACAAACCCTTATTTGGACATGTACTACGTTTCAATAGCTTCAACGAGAAAACAGTCCTCTGGCAGTAGAACAATTTCTCATCCAACAAAACTCGTTTTCTTGCGATAAAATACTTGCACAGGTCAACCGTTTACTCATACAGCAATCTTGTCGCAAGACTGGATTTATGTACATTGTCGAAAAATTTAACATTTGAGGTAAGTATAAAAAGCGTCGGGGATCTTATTGTTTGTATTTTAACTTTTCACTGGTGACCCTTTAACTTGCAGAACTTTATTGAATGGAATAGATCTATTCGCGTAAATAAAACAGAAGCAAATATTTGAAACTCGCTCGGTGCGGACCGCATTTTGTTGATCTATATCTAGATTTAGACTACTTGGTAATTCTCGGAAAAAAGGATTTAAATGCAAATTTAGTTGCAGTGACAGAACGGAATTTTTAATTAACGTCGAGATGAGACGTCTGCTTTCCTCAACACATGTCTTGAACAAGAAATCAGCATTAGTTTGATGATATTTACGTGTTTCATTTTTCCTATATCGACATATTTCCGAAGATATTGCTAAAAATATCTAAATGCCGCATAAAAAAGGCACTGACGGCATGTTTGTCGCCTACTGAAAATTATGAGTACAAATTAAATCTACCGATTCCTGAGCAGTTAATATGAAGAGTTAACTAGAAATAATAACAAAGGCGTCCCTTTAGGGGCGAAACGTCCTAGATGAGTGAAATTATGTCACAAAAAAACCTGTAGGCCTATCGTGAGAAAAACTTGTCTGCTAGCACATCAGACAGTCGTGAGTCCATTTTAATTGTCATTAGTTTTCGCGTTTTTCCAATCGCCGATTCTGTGATGACAGAGTCATTGTAGAAGTGCAAAGATATATTCATTGTATCCTTGAATGACAAAATGCACAATATTTTCCAACTTTCCTCAAATAAAAGATATATGAGAACAAATTGCACATTATTAAAATTTTGTAAATGCTATAGACTACTTTCATAATTAAACAGTTCCTGGAAGTTATAAATCAATATTGCCGAGTTCATTACTCCCCCCCCCCTCTCTCTCTCTCTCTCGCTCTCACTCACTCTCACTCTCTCTCTCTCTCTCTCTCTCTGTCTGTCTTTTACAACACAGTTATGTTTTGCATGACGTAAATCATTACTTTTTCTATGCTTTTTCTAGCAAAACACAATGCGTGACGAGCTTGCTAAGGCTGCTCTTCTGTACAGTTAAAAGAGCAACCTCAGCAAGCTCATTCTGCAGACTGCCATATTACCACATTTCAAACAAGAGGGCCATGATAGCCCTGTATCGCTCCACTGGCCTTTAAAGAAATGTATCATGTGCTTTATTGGCATTGACAGTGGCATAAAACATGACAAGTCTGTATGGCAATAAGCTTTCATAGAGAAAATAGCCCCGCCCCCCGGTCATTTTTTCCCAAACGCAAAGATAGCCAACTAGATAAAGCTACATGCAAGTTTCTATAAACCTAGATGTTATGGTTAGGTACTAGAAGATTCATTATTTAGTTTTCAGTGTATAAGCCAATGTAAACAATTTTGACCCATGGGGTGGGGCCAACTTTGACCCCAGGGAAATGATTGGGACAATCTTGGTAGAGGTATACTTAATTAGCCGAATGCAAAATTTGGTAGCCCCAGGCCTTATGGTTAAGAACATTACAAAGTTTTCACTATATAAACCTAAGCAAAACTTGTGACCCCTGGAGTGAGGTCACTATTAACCCCACGGCTATAATTTGAATAACCTTAGTCAGGGTCCAATAGATAAAGCTACATGCCAAATTTGGTAGCCCTATGCCTTATTGATAGGAACAGGAAGATTTTTGAAGTTTTCACTATATATGAGACCTCCATCCCCCACCCCTGTCTTGGGCCAATTTTGACCCCAGGCTGTAATTCAAAGAAATCTGGTACAAGTCCATTAGATAAAGCTACATACCAGATTTGGTAGCCCTAAGCCTAATGGTTTTGGACAAGAATTCAAAGATTTTAAATATTTTTCAGTTTTTTGGTCATGGCAAGCAGACTTCTTATCAGAATCAACATTGTTTTAAGAATTCTGTAAAGTTTCATCAAAATTGGACCGGTAGTTTCAGAGAAGATGTTTGAAATAAAGTTAATTCAAGCACGCACACATGCAAGCACACATGCACGCACTGACCGACGGACACAAGGACAGACACAGGGCCGTGACCGAAATCTGCTGGCCTTTGGCCAGTGAGCTAAGACTGGTGATTTTGCAGATATGAATTAAATTTGGCTCATATGATGGGATTTGTCTTGCAAAGAGAGAAAAGGGAAACATTCAGGTTATTAGAATTTTCTCCTTTTTCCACAATGTTTTTCAAAAGCCCTTTTCCTTGGTTTGCTTAAAAACAGGAATTTTAGGTAAAAGATAAAGAAAAATAGTTCAAAAGAAAGCAATTTGAACGTGTCCTTGTTTGTAGCTCCAATATCAATGACGTGAAAGAGTGATAGACTGATAGTCGTGGTGATTTTTTTTTTTCGTCCTCTGTCCCTAACTTTTCACGAAAAAAATCTGTAAAACAAAAAATTAAAAAACTCTGGCCTTACTTAAACTTTTAAAGTTTTTTTTCCCCTGCCACTCTGTAACGCATCAGGTTAACGCTGATGGCATGAACCAAGTCGATGCATTTTAAGCTTTATAAATGGTAATGTGAAAAAAAAAAATGCTCTCTCTCTCTCTCGTAAGTTTCAGTTTGAAATGAAATGCTCACAAGTGTCGGTACTTTTTCAGACATATGGAAGACGAAGAAATCCTGAGTAATCCAGTTTTTTTACAACACGTGGACAAATACATGCACTCCATAAATGACATCGTGGAACATCTCGATACAAACAAAGAGGAAATCGAGAAAACGTTACTTTTGCTTGGTGCTAAACATGGGATGCTGGACAATTTCAAAGAGGAATATTTTCATGTCTTCACCGCTAGCATGTTATCGGTGTTAGAGTCAGTTATTGCCGAGGAGTTTATAACGGAAGTGAAAGACAGCTGGGAAGATTTACTGTCATTTGTGGTTCGTTACATGACTGAGGGGATGACAATGTATGAACAGGAGCAAAGTGGTGCGGTAACAAGTAATCAGACACATTCGTGATATACAATAGATATTGGAAAATACTGGAAAAATACGTAAACAAATCTAATTCCACATGCCATTTTCACAGATGTTTGTTGCATTTGTTTTAAAAAAAAAAACATTGAGAGATCATGTTAACAAGCCATTACGCCCTTTCCCTCAATGTGGTCGTACGTTAATAAGGACATAGAAATAATTACTGACATTCTCGTGTAATTGGAATTCACCAAACAGTTACACTGGTGTCAAGGAAAATGAAACAAGACTTTTAGGTACACCTTTTGTAATTAAGATAATGCCGAGCAATATGTCACCCAATATCAATCCATTTTGTCTAAAAACCAGACGAAACATGAGGTTGCATAGTCATTTTGAAATGTACAAAATGCATCAAAAGTGAAGTGTTTTGATCCATGTCAGCCTGCGCACGCTGAAATTGATATTAGATGTATCATAAACCACTTTTCCAAAAAGCATGGTTCATATAGAAATTTCGCTCAAGGCCCGAAATGATTACATGGACAGATGGACATTCTCATCAAAGATTTTCTAACAATTCCCTCCTTTTATCGGGAACTAATACCAAGCCGTGTTATAAATCTATCAAGATCTGAAATTGACAGTTTATCTTAACAAATTTTAGACTTGTCTGAATTTCAATAATTTGCAGATAACAAATTAAGTGCAGCTAAAATGATGGGAGTTGCCTATAACAGGAAGCGAAACATTGTAGGAACAGGAGAAGATGCTGGTCAACAACATTTCCTCTTTTTCCCAGTATGTTTTTTTAGAAGGCATCTTCCGCAGAATCGTTAAAACACAGGATTCTGTTATAAACGGCTAAAGGGGCATTACACCAGACTTCTTTTCGCATGTTTCTTTTTTTTTTAAAGTAGCAAAGACGGCTTATTTCTATTTACATGCGAAGATGGCAGTAAAATCAAATCATACATACAAATACATGCGGAAAACACAAAGCATTACCGAGGGTTTTATTGTAAATCTCCCATTCCGTTAGTAACGGTATACTAGTCATTGCTTAACAAGCATACATGTATTTGAGCCATGCCCTGTGAAAAGGGGTTTTAATGCATCTCCGTGATGCATGATACCAAAAAAGTTATCGTATGATCATGGATCCATAGAGTCCATTTTGTCCAACAACCGACTGAATCATGAGGTAACCCCGTCCTTGGACATGCAGAAAATTGGCCGATAGCAAAAGGTTTCGGCCCAGGTCAGCCTGCGCAAGCTGACCTGGATCGATACTTTTTGTAGATGTATTAAGCCCCCTTTTGCCAGAGCGCGGCTCATATACATTTTCAAGACACTGAAATATCACTTGGCCCCATAGCTTAGTTGGTAAAGTGTTAGCTTAGTTGGTAAACTGGCAAACTCTGATTTTGAAGATGGAGGGTTTGAATCCCTCCCCAGGGTTTTTTAAGCATTTTTTAAAGTCTGCTTTTCTCTAACAGAGGGTAAAAATGAATATCCATATAATTGTGCCTTTCAAAATAGCAACATTCTCACCCCAGAGAGATTATCGGTCAAAATTTGGCTTAAGCCCCTGTAAGGCGTTCAGTAGAAATGCCTTTCATAAACCGCAATGGCAAAGCACCTCTTTTTTTTGCTGTCACCTATATCTTTGGCATGTTTAAAAACGTGAAATAACTCTTTTCCGCAAGTCTAAAATTTTGTCCTCTGGTAAAAAGATAATAAGACGGCAAAAAAATTGTGTCATTTGATCACTCCTTTTTTTCCTCGGAGAAAGTAAATTCAATTTTATGTTTTTTCTCCAATCTGCCTACGTTATTTCATGTCAGGGAATAATCGAAGTACAGTTTTTATTCGGGTCTTATTTAACACGTGATCAATAGTGCTCCGGTCCTTAACAGCTTGCATTGACCCTAGAATTAAATTTCAGGTCATGATCCAACAGCGTATTATTCAAAAAATGTATGCAAGAAGGCTTCGGGGAAAAAAAATCAAATGAGTCATGCTCTGTGAAAAGGGGGTTTAATACATCTGCAAAAAAAAATGTATCGACCTAGGTCAGCCTGCGCAGTCCTTGCAGGCTGACCTTGCTCATAACTTTCTGTAAATTTTCTGCAGGTCAAAGGACCAGTTTACCTCCCGCTTCTGTCGGTTGTTAGACAAAAGGACTTTATGGATCCATAATTATGTAATAACTTGCTTGGTATATTGCTCACATATACTTTAAATTAGGTGGCTTAATGTACTTCGGAAAAGGTCTCTTCACAAGTTATTAAAAAGACAGTTAACGAGGGTTAAACTAGGGCAAATGCTACACGAACTAATTTGTTCAAGTCCATGGGAGTACGTTTATAGCACAGTAAAGAACCGTAAATTCATGGTTAAACGTACTTGTAAGTAAGACACTGACAAGCTACGATAAAGTACGTTAACGTAGGCACAGTTACGTTTAGTTTGTAAACTAAGGAAGAGCACGGCCTCTGCGCATTTTTATTTACGGTAAATCTATACCAGCTTTCTGCATGCTCTTTTCCGGTCATATCTTCCGCAATGATAGATTGCGGAGTGGTTGTTCTCATCAACTGGTAGAGGTGTTGACCTACGCTAAAGTACGTAATATATGACGCTGTACGTAAAAGTAAGTCGAACTACGTAGGATTAGGGAAAATTAGCATATCAAGGTAAGTTCTTTACCTGATTACCGTGGATATATATATATCTTTTGAACGCGTTTAAAGGTCAAAGCAGCGCTCACGGCTCTCCCACGGTATATACATTAGTGGCTATAAAGGATAGAATGTACTTTATTAGATCCCGAAACATTTTAATTCATAATTTGTTATTCAGGTGGAATTATTTGTAAGTCTATGGGGATTCGTAGACTGATGAAATATTCCTGGCCACTAACTGAACATAGAGATAGATGGTCGGTGTCTTTGACTGGGAAAGTTTAACGGGCAAGGGGAAGTTTATCTAGTAAGCCGAAGGATAAAAACTGGAGCCGAGCCTGATAAACCTTCCCAATCCAAGACACCAACGCGTTCGTATGCTATTTATCCCGTTCCTATTTATAATCTGTATCCGACTGAATTGAATATTTCGCTCGAATAACCCACTTATCGATATCTTTTTCATGATGAGTAACCGTGAAGAACTGCATAATGCTGTGAAATGCAGCTGCCATAATGACGTCGTAAATGATGTCGACTACGGCATAAACGTAATTTTGTAAACGCGCGGAAAATAAAACGTTAAGTCTAAAGAAGACAAATATATCTCTGTTTTTAGTATTGTAACATTAAAAAAAAAAAAAAAAAACGGGGAAACAAAGCGGGTTGATATGTTCAAAATTATATACAAATATACTTTAACATGCATCTACAATTTCCGCTAAGATAAGTTTCTGAGATGCATATTTTGAAAGTATTTCCAGTTAGCAGGTTCGCACTTCTCAGGTCAAATAGCCAACTGACAGACATCAAAAAATGTACGGCGTCCT
This sequence comes from Tridacna gigas, assembly GCA_945859785.2. Classification (NCBI taxonomy): domain Eukaryota; kingdom Metazoa; phylum Mollusca; class Bivalvia; order Cardiida; family Cardiidae; genus Tridacna; species Tridacna gigas. The sequence goes on along the minus strand of OX244031.2, from coordinate 36,234,804 downwards.
ATTGTCTGGTCGAGACCTTGAATTATTGCCAATGACAAGATAAAAGTTATTCTAAAGTTAAACTACTGCAAGCTACGACAGTAAATATGTACGTTATATTGTACGTTGGGTTACGCTAGTGCACGTTGTTCAAAGTAAGTAATTTTATAAATACGTTAAGCAACGCTGAATAGGGGCCTAACAGCTATGTGACGAAGGCTTAAGAAACAGTTTTGTAATTAGATCTTTATTCAACATTTGGTTTTGCTAATCTGCACCGACAAGAAAACCGGAGAAGTGTGAATGATAGTCCCCGGCCCCTTTCCAGGAGTGGCCCATATTTCCGGTGATATGGGAGTCGTAAAGGCAGATCATCCAAACCTCCTCTCCCGCATTTAAGTGCGTAACAGTCGATGTGCTCCGCTTCTTCCAAATATTCGTGACGTCATTAAAAAGGTACCCTATTTCGTTTGAGGTCACGTTTTGCACGATAGCAACATGAAAAGCGGTGTTAGGTTCGGAGGTGAGACTGGCTTGAAAAGCGTAGATTCCGGCTTTAGGTGCTGTAAATATTCCGTGATTCGGGTTATATGCTGACCCGCTATTTAGTTTAACGTCGTCAAAAACAATGGTCTGAGGGGAGTGACAGTCAAATCCGGTAGAAGACAGGAAGGTGGCAAGGAATGCAGGCTTTTCCGTTGTCTGAGTAGCAGCACAACCTTTAATTACAACAGTTTCAAACTTTAAAAGTATCTTTCATAATTTACTCATAACTAGATAATCTTGTATTTTATGACTCTGGGGCAGACGGCTTTGACAAATGGTAAGCAGCATTTTCCCTTTTCCCTATCATGTTTCATGTCCCTTAAAGTTGAAATGTAACATTCTAACAAATTTAATCTGTCTTCTGCAATGCTTTCACTATGGACAAATCTTAAACTCTGTCTTCGATTAGAAACTGTAAAAAGAAATCGACTGAAATGATCACCGTATCTGATCCGAAACTTTACCGAGCCCCGATTCACATTACCAACTGTATCAGGGGAGGTAATCACGCCGACAAATCACCTATATGTTTTGTATGTTTGATCGGCACTTGGTGAAGGTTCTGCGGTGCCTTGCCTGAATACAATAACCCCCACGAGGATCTGCCATAAAACCACTGGGCCACCAATCAATACGGAGACCCTGAGGAAAAATGACTTTGAAAACATACTAGCAACACCATTTTCTTCTTTTCCCACAACGTTTTTTAAACCCTTATCCTGCTTAGTAAAAAGAATGAAAATGTCCAGCCGATAGTATATACCAAAACAATGCGATTACAAAGTGTTTGTTGCTGGAAAGAGCTCACCCTATCGGACAGTGAAGATCAGACTGCACTTTGAAGAAACTATTATCTGTTGTTTGGAAGAAAAATGATTTACAGGCGTTTAGAAATACTGGTTGTTGGATGGCTGAGCTAGATAAGAGATTGCACAAGACGATAGGTTCCTTCAATTACCGGAGAAGCATTACGTACGCGCCGGACAAACTATCTAGAACATTGCATATATGCGATTATTAATAGTCAATTTAACTATGGTAAAACCACATTAAACCAGTTTTCCTGGAAGCAAACAAAGAATGTGTCGAAGCATAGTCCCTCAGTTCAATAATGATTAAGTGATTGGTTGAATAGTATTTACGCCGTTTTATCATCATTTCAGTCATATCACGGCGACAGCTCACTTTCTCATGTACTTGCCGAGTTTCATCGGTGATGGGCTAGAGTTCTGAAATGTCTTGCCCTTGGATACTCCAACGAAAAAGCCAATTTTTCCAGTGGAGCTCAAACTCGTGGCCTCCGGGTTGCGAGCCCTACAATTCACAACTGAGCCATATCTATAGTGCGACACTTGTAAACAAGCCATGCTCTGGCAAAAGGAGGCCTAATGCATCTCCCTGATCCATGATACTAAGCAAGCTATCACATAATCATGGATCAATAATTGCCAGTTTTATTAACAACAGACTTGATCATGAGGTTGACTGGTCCTTGGACACACAGAAAATTGACCAATAGCGAAAAGTTTCGGCCCAGGTCAGCCTGCGCGGACTAAGCAGGTTGACCTGGGTCGATACTTTTCGCAGACGCATTAAGACCCTTTTTCAGAGAGCATGGCTCAAATATATAAAAAAATAAATAAAAAAGACATAATACCGCATCCTGTGAGGGCCGAATCCACACTGTCGACGGAGTTTTGTAAGCTGTCAATTCTTGTCTCTAGCTTGGCTCGTAATTGCTTTTCTTCTGCCAGCATGTACTCCAACGCATCGAGTCTCGGGTTCGAACTTTCTTCTCCAAGAACAAGGCAGCAGCAAATGTTGGCCAAACTTATGACCGAAAAACATAGCAGATATTTTTTTAAATAACACTCCATAGCAAAGTCGTGACTGTAACGCTTTGAATGACTTTGTCTCTAATTATTTGCAAAGTAATCTTTGACCTGCTGGTAAATATTAAATATTAACCCCTATCCTTGATAAGCTGAAATGATCAAGCGGAATAAACATTGGTCAGGACTGACAGCTTCGTTTTAACATCGTTTTATCAAAACTTAACCCTTTCATCCTCATATGAGAAAGCAGGGGCTTTTGCGGAGGGCATGAATCAAGATCAGACTGCATGTAACGTGCAGTCTGATCTTTGATCTATACCGTCCGCTTGTTTAGTCAAGCATTTACTTGTACGATAAAAAATCTTTCTATTTTTCAGTGGATTTTATCTATTTTCATCCGTCGACTGGAGTCGAGTTTATATATTTGGCGTTGAAAGTGTCAGTGAAACGATGAGAAAAGCGAAGTTGGGAAACAAAACTCAAAATTGCACGTATGTTAAGACTGATCTCATTCTTTATATTCTCCGTGTATCTGAGGTCTTGAACCTCAGGGTTTAGGTTACATTTGTTGGAGTTAAGGTCAGCCTGTGAATATCAGTGTAAATTCATGCCTGTGTTTGCAAGTACTGAAACTATTTTTGCTTCAGCCAATCCCTACGGGACTATGCGGTTATCAATAAAAGCAGATATCAAGCTGACTGTTTATTTTACAAGAACACCGCATGTGGGTATCAACGCTTGGCTGCGGTTGCTTTTAAAAATATCCCCCTTTTGAAAATAAACAAACAGTCAAAGTTTCAAGTAAATATCTCCAGTGATGACAGAGATATTTAAAAGAAAGCTTTATATCCAGTGAAAATTCTATATCAATGTGTCAGAAATGTCTTTAGGGTCTTTGTCCTATTGGTATGTGTTTCCATTTTGATAGTAAACAACTTGTTCGAGTTTGTAGAAGGAATCAACGGTATTGACAGAGATATTAGAAAATATCAAAGTTTTGCACGCAGATGACGATGCCGCAAACGACGAAAGAGATATTGCAACACCTCGACGTCTCATGGACTTAATAGACAGTATCCCGTGTGCAGACTGGAGCGAAAGCACCCTTCAGGAAAATTTGATGATAAAGAGCGGCACAGCGCGGACTTATATAGAAATATTCTAAGCGCGTGCTGTACCAAAATCATCTCAAATGTGAATTGTGTCGAAAGCACGTCGGGCGTGAACTGTAGTCAAAGTACCAAAGCGTGGACCGTAGCAAAAGTCACGAAGGCAATCAGAACACAGGCTTTTGTGAAAGCACCATAAACACAGACTGCAGCTAACGCACCCATAAATAAGGCTTTTACGACAGTACCCCAAGAGTAGCCTGCAATGATAGATACATGTACATAAATGCGGAATGCAACGAAAGCATCCACAAACGCGGACTGTTCCGAAAGCACCCAAAGCACGGACTGTGATGAAAGCAACCACAAATGCGAATAGCAGCGAAAGTATCCATAAACGCCGACTGGTCCGAAAACACATCGAGCGCGGACTGTTCCGAAAGCACCTCAAGCGTAACAGCTGCGAAAGCTCCCCGAATACGGATGCTAGCAAAATGCAGCCCACTTGATGGTAAGTACCCCGAGCTCGGACTGTAACCAATGCATTCTGCTAATACGCAAGTCCAATACAGTTTGAATGAATATTATGACCAAATAACTAACGACGAAACGAAATTAATAACTGAACGAACAATTGATTGATTGATTGATTGATTGATTGATTGGAGTTTAACGCCGTTTTAACAGCTTACGCCATATCACGGTGGTCAGTGCACCTACGCATGTGTTTCCTGGCTTTCTCACTCCAGTACTAACACAACTTTCTTTCCAAGTCACTGACAACTTTTCTCACCTGCATCAGAGGTGAGAAGCGAAAAATCGCCGGAAAGAAAGTGCGTCTCGACTGGGTATCAAACTCGCAACCACCAAGTCACAAGTCAGATATGCTAGCCACTGAGCTATCCGGGCGGGCTTGAACAAATCGACCAATCATTGAACTGGCAAATGATAAATGGCTTTGATAATACACCTGGTTGATCGTAGTTGACAAGGTCATGATATTAGTAACACTTCTTCTCTTGTTGTGGAGTTATAACAATCTAGTTGTATAATTTGATCGCTCATATCAGGTTTTCTCCGTAGCGGCAGTCTAAAATTTCAGTCCATACATGAAATAAACACATTTCCATCTCTGAATGACTGGTATCGTCTCGCAGCAGATCTTATTTTAAAACACTGTGGCAAATGGAGAAAATTCTCTTATGTTTGTCTGCTTGTATTGGAGTTTAACGCCGTTTTAACAGCTTTGGTCATATCTCGGCGGCCAGTGCACCTACGCATGTGTTTCCTGGTTGTCTCACACCAGTTCCGACACAACTTTCTCTCCAAGTCACTGACTGATTTTCCCACATAAATCGGAGGTGAGAGGCGAAAAATCGCCGGAGAGAAAGTTTGTTTCAACCGGGTATTGAACTTACAACCGCCAGGTCACGAGTCAAATACACTAACCAATGGGGTCGGCAAAAGTTCTCTAAACGAGGATTTTTTTCTTTTGTCCACATTCATTCAGCTCTTCAAAATGAATTTATAAATTTATGTTGATTATTCATTTTTTATAAGGATGTTTTCGGTTCGATCCTCATCTTAGCACTCGGTTTTTCGTTGAAATTTTGCTGGACAAGACACTTTTAGAGTACCAGCCTGGCATTGACGAAACCCGAATAACAGATGTAATGAGTGAGCTGTCGCCATGATATAACTAAGACAATGTTCAAAGAGGTGCAAAATCCTACTAGCAAACAAGCAAGCATGCTTTGACGGTGGTATGACAAGTTTATTTCATGCTTTTCGGTAGTTTATTGGAAAATAATGGATTATGGTTTGATGATTTACCGATTGATAAACTCACTGGTACTAAATACCGAGTATGATTTTTTTTTTTCGGTGAAAGATCGAAATTTATTTCATGTCGCGAACATCATACGGTAATATTTTCACAGCTTTCGATAGCTGAAAATACAATCTACTGAAACTCAGAAAGATTCTCATCTTATATGCGTGATTGAACATTTCGAGTGGTACAAATCCAAGATCAGACTGTACGTTCTGTGGAGTCTGACTGTTATTTATGCTATTTGCTAAAGCCCGATTTCACCGATAGCGCTGAAAAGGGTTGATTTATTGGGTACAGGGTAATAAATAGTGACTTGCATGGTTAAATAGAAAAAAAGAGAACCATTGGCCCAAAAGCGCTCACCTGAGTAAAGTTATATACAGTTGATAAAGCTGACGAGATCGTGGTTTTAATAATGTAAGACATGAATGAAAGTGACGTGCTTTTTGACCCGACATGGCCCAGTTTCAGACTCGTTCAAGATATCATCAAGACAAACAATTTGACTAAATTACATGGGTATCAGGCTGTAAATTTGGCCTCTAAAGTGCACACAATGTTTTTGTAAGATTTGGCCGAGTGAGTTACATTTTGACCCGATGTGGCCCAATTTCAGACCTGTCCACAATATCATCAAGACAAACTCCCTGACCAAGTTTCTTGAGTATCAGGCTGAAAAAATGTGTCCTCTAGAGTGTACACAAGGTTTATCTAAGATTCAGTCCAGTGACCTACTTTTTAACCCGAATGACCCAATTTCAATCCTGTCCAAGATATCGTCAAAACAAATATTTTGACTAAGATTCAAGAACATCAGGCTGATAACGTGGCCTCTACAGTGCACACAAGGTTTTTCTAAGATTTGACCTTCTGACCTACATTTTGACCCAGACATCATCAAGACAAACATTCTGACCAAGTTTCCAGACTATCAGGCTTTAGTCCAGTGACCTACCTTTTGACACAACATGACCCAATTTCGAACTTGTGAAAGATTTCATCAAGACATACATTCTGACCATGTTTCATGAGTATCCGTCTAAAAAGTGGCATCGGGTGCATACAAGGTAAATGTGGACGACTGAACGACGCACGACGGTCACAGCACGATTACAAAGGGTCACCTTGAGCATTTGGTGCCCATGTGAGTTAAAAAGGAGAGAATTGTTGTGGTGCAATTCGCGAAATTAATTTGCGACATAATTCATTTATATCACGGCAGCTACATGTAGTTCAACCTATCATAATGATGTTTCTTGCATGACGGCTAGTTCAAAGCCACTGCACTCACCCGCTTCCACAAGAGCACCGATTTTACACAGAATTTGTGGAGAAATGAATGCTATCACAATGAACATCTTTCAGAAACCGGAGAGAGTTTGAGCTGAGCTGGAAATCGAACACAGACCAGTATCACAAGCGCTTTCTAAAGACTGGAGCACTAGGACTTGACCAGTAACTTAACGAAGGGTAGGATCATATCTTTCTCTCTCTCTCTCTCTCTCTGAGAAATGCATTCCTCTATCTCATCAACTCTCTAGCATATGACAAGTGTAAGATTTTGTTCATTGTTGAAAGCCTTTACAAACAAAAAAAATAAAATGTGGCTCAGATAACGAGATTTATCTTTGAAAGGACAGAAACCTGTGGGAAAAGGTGAAAATGCTGGTTAGAACAATACAAACATTTTCTCCTTCCCCACCTACGATTTCAAAAACCTTCTTCCTCATGGTCATTAAAACTTTGGTTTGTTTAGTATATGGTTAAAGTGGGAAAAGTGATGCAGATATTGAATTTATTTTGCTGCTAACTAGATAAATTCGACTTTTATCCATGTCTCAAAGTACATTTGCGATCAAAGATGATTCTGGTCATAATTTAGTTTATGTTAGCAGACTGTCTGTCAAGTCTGATTTTGATCTATGCAGTGTGTAAAAGCTATTCAAGGTGCCACTGACAGTGAAAGAAGGAAAAACAACATAATTTTAGACTGGTTCAAATTGAAAGCATTTGCAGACGACAAAGTAAACACGAATGAAAAATTAAAATTTGTTTTGAGAAGGGTTGAAAACATTGTGGGAAAAGGAGAAAAAAATGCTGGTTACCAACATTTTCTCCTTTTCTCACAGTGTTTTTAAAAGGATTTTTCACAGGGTCGATAAAAGTCAGGATTGTGTAGTAAAGGGTTAAGAGAGGTGAGAAGACTCAAAGTAACCAAAACAAAAACTATTATTCCAACAGACAGATGTATATATTTTACTAGCATATGTATACAATATAGAAAAGCACTCTGTTTACACTTAACATAAAGAACACTTTGTTTATTGATACATAATTTGTTGCTGAACAAAACTTCATTCTTTGTTTCTCACATTTAGAAATGACTAGAAGTGATACCATATTTTATGTAAAGCTACATTGTGCTTACAGAAAGAGAGGACTTTGTACTTTGAGATCACTTTTGACTTTAGGCGACTTTTAACCCTTAAGCTGCTAAGTGCTAACTTCCTGATCTCTTGCCGACAGCATAGATCAAGATCAGACTGCACAGAACATGAAGTCTGATCTTGGATCTACACTGTCTGATAACGTGATGTCTTTTCTCTTAACTCTTTACCACACAATCCCGACTTTTAACGACCCTGTGAAAGAAGTCCTTTGAAAACCTTGTGGGACAAGGAGAAAATGCTGGTAACCAGCATTTTCTCCTTTTCCCACGATGTTTTCTATCCTACCCAAAACAATTTTCAATTTTACAATTACATTTATTTTGTCGTCTGCAAATGCTTTCAATTTGGACCAGTCTAAATTTTTGTCGTTTGGTAAAGAGTTAAAATATCCTTGAAATAGGAAAATCTGGGTTTTTACTATCGACTTGAAAATTTCATTTCTTTTATTCAGCAGGGTAAGGGTTAATAAAGGTAATGCAAGGTAAAAGAGTGAAAAGCAATGTCTGCTACTATGGCATTTTGATGAGTTTTAACAACATCAAAATTTGAAATGATCACATAAACATAACCCAGCCCAATTTTGAGTCTGGCTCTCTGTAAATTATCCTTACTAGTACATAATCATTGATTTAATTTCATTACAAAGGTGGGAAATGATCACATTCCTTTGGACAAAAATTTACAGCATCAATTGGAGAAGATTTACACCATCAAATAATAATAATTTTAGTTAATATGAAATTTAGAAAAAATCCTCAGTTGAAAATAAGCAAAACTATGATTACTCTATCTCTGTTCATTAATTCCATCTTTTTCTTTTCAAAACTGCTTTAGTATCATGATCCCTTGCCTTATCTTTAATGCCAATCCTGTGCTTAAATGCTTATCTTCTTTAATGTGTACTTCCATGCTAATTACGTCATTTAATGCCAGTTGTGTCCTTTAATGCCAATCATGGCCTTTAAAGCCATTCTCGTCATTCAATATTAATTATATCATTTAATGCCAGTTATGTCCAAATAAGTCACTAATTTTCAAGCAAATCCTCTGTCAAATTTACCCTAACCTATTACCACACTGCAACATCATTTTTGTCTTGCCACCTACTACTGACACCTTTTAAAAACATTATGAGGAACAAAGCCAATGCTTTTAACAAATTAATGCTTCTATTCCAACAAACAGCAATTTCCTTTCCCTGCAGAGTTCTCTTTTTGTTGCTTGCTAAAAGTTTTTTGGCAATTTCCTAAAACTACAAACATCAAAGGAAGCAAGCCAAAATTAAACAAGGAAAGTAAAATCAAAATGACATGAACAAAACATGATTACTTTTGCTCAAATTCTTCATGAATTGTAATGTTTTCTATGGCATTTCTCAGATGATTTGCCAAATTATGTCACGAGTTGGGAGAAAATTAAAATATTTATTGCATCTGAGAGAATTTATCAAAAAGTTCATCTGTCATTTACACCAACAGATTCTTTTTACAAATGCACTTGTATATGTATATCCGAGAGAGAAATATGACTAGAAAAACTTAACACTTAACTTTCGCAACTCAGCACATGCAAGCATAGACCTACCAAAATTACTGACAAATTCCAAGTTAAGACAAAAAATTTGATGGAAAGGAAAACGCCATTTTTTAGTGTGCAAAACATTAGAAAACATTGCAGGCAAAAAGAAGCATTATCTTGTCACAAACCATTGTTTATTACCAAAAGATGTCTAGTGCACTGGTGAGGTAAGTCGTTTATGCCAGTACCAGGGTAATTTTATACAAGTTTATAGACTTCTTGTATAGTTAAATCTTGTATGCTCAGAAAATTTGTTGATTACTGAACATTTAATGCCATACATTTTGAAAAAATTTTCAAATATATATAAATACATATCACAAAAAAGCAGTAAATCAAAGTAATGATTTAAAAATGACTCTAAAATAAAGCACCTACATAAAATGAGAAGTTTAACCTTTACCACACAATCCTGAGTTTTAACGAGCCTGAGAAAGAGGCCTTTTGAAACCTTTGGGGGAAAAGGAGAAAGTGCTGGAAACCAGCATTTTCTCCTTTTCCCACAAATTTTTCACCTCTATAAAGGCCAAATTCCACCATTTGAGCAACCTTTAAGTTTTCATCTGCAAATGCTTTCAATTTGGTCGCATCCAAAATTTTGTCGTTTGGTAAAGGGTCAAATAAACAACAGTTACCAATAATTCTGAAGAGAAGCATGATGATCATATACTGCCTGCCTGAGCATAATTATAATGCACAGATACATAATAAGACAACAGTAATTCTAATCCTGTCTATTTCTGTTAACCATAGTAACAAGGTGTTTCATAATGTAAGTTACATTTTCAAATATGCCTAACATATATTGTTTACAAAGGTAATACAATTAAATCTATAGTATACCATTTGGTAAGTTTAAGAATACAGTTTCATAATATGCACAGCATGTAAGGCAACATTAAACAATACGGGCAGCCAATGCTTGTCAAAAAATACATACATCAAATGCTTAAAAAGACATCAATTTTGCATGGCAGGGCATTCAGCCTCATGAAATTTGCTTTCATAGATCCTACATCTAGGTTGTGACCAGTTCCATCATGGAACTACTGATGCCAAAGTTAAGATCATCTGCCTGAGGCTCGACTTTGTGCACACTGTCCTTGAGAATAACTTTTAAAAGTGAAATGGGCTTATGTCTGGTTGATCTGCTTTTAAGATCTCCCAAGAATCAAATTTGCTTTCAAACCATTTCAATATGCTATGGGCTGTGTGTGCTGTTGTACCATCTTGCCTCCAGTACTACCATATAAGGGGTTATTTTTACTGCAGTGAAAGTTTACAAATTTTGCGGAAAAAACATAAGATTTTATTTCTTATGACTTTCATTTTTACAAGTACTTATCCAGAGTGTTAGTAAAAATTTAGCATTGTCAAAATTTCTCAGCAGTAAAACCTACAAACATGGTTTTTCCCGCCCCCCCCATCTTATTTGTAGGTTGTTTAACCCTTTCCCAAACAAGCCCTGGTTTTCACGTGTCTGCAGTACAAGTCTTTTGAAAACACTGTGGGAAAAGGAGAAATTGCTCGTAACGAGCAATTTCTCCTTTTCCCACAGTGTTTTCTATCCATTTTGAGACCTTTCTGCCATTTTCATCAAATTTAAAATTGTCGTCTGCAAACTCTTTCAATTTGGACTAGTCCAAAATTTGTCGTTTGGGAAAGAGTTAATAAAGGTTTCTTTTTTTCCAAATTATTTTAGATTTCACTTTTTGTTTCAAACATAGATTTTATGTAAATTCACAGTTTAAATTCATTATTAAAGATGAAAAGACAGGTTGAAGTCCCTGTAATTGGACAATATCAAACTGACCTTTGTTAGCCCTTTACCACACAATCCCAAGTTTTAAAAACCCTGACATAATGGGCTTTTTAAAACATAATAGGAAAAGGAGAAAATGCTGGTAATCAGCATTTTCTCCTTTTCCTACTTTGTTTTCTATCCCACCAAAAGCAAATTCCATCATTTAAGCTGCATTTAAATTGTCATCTGCAAATGCTTTCAGTTTGGACCAGTCTAAAATTTTGTTGTTTGGTAAAGAGTTAAGTCATGGGTTTTCACGTTTTTCCAGGATCTTTTTTTTTTCCATGTCACTACCTTTTGGAGAAATATTACTGCATGATTTGTCACAATTTGTTGATTAGGGTAGCAGGTAACTTTAAAACCTATCATTTTAGACTAGATAGGTGGATTATTCAATTAACAACTTTATCACATAATGACTTGCCAGCTTTATTAGCTGTGATCAAAACAGCCAAGTGCATCCTTCATAATAAATCATACTGATTGTTTTTATTAAGGCCCATATTTCTGCCAATTGCACACCAGCTACTGCATGTGAAGTTTTCGCCAATACTGTCGTACGTCAGATTGGTGCTTAGGCAGATATTATTGAGCATTAAAAACTGGCCATTTCAAATTTCAAGAGTCAAAACCTGGAGTCCCTGGCCATATGAGAATCCTGTTTTCCAAAATTGCAGCGATTCCTGCTTCCTTAAATTCAATATCAAGTACAGTAGTACAAGTGAAGGAGTTTACTTGAGGTCAATATATATGAAGGCAATTTTTACGAATCATGTCTGAGCCGTAAAAAAAAGTTAAGTTTGCAGCGCCTAAAAAAAAAAAAACATTATATGGTACATTTCCTCTAACAAACTTTTGCTTCAAGGGAAGAGATGCCAATACTGTTCCCTTTAATTACTGCAGCGTCTTCAGTAATGTCTGCAAGAAGAAATGCCCAAAACACCACTCACACTCAAAACATTCCATACAATGTGCTTAAAGTCCAGTCTTGGACAACAGGTGAGCTTAAAGTTACTACAGTTCTAGAGATAATACTGGTTACAAACTAGATTGATGAAATCAAATTTCACAAAGAGGCCAAATGCCATGCAATGTCAAAGTAGATGTCATTTCAAACTTTTGATTTGCATCAGTATATTTTTGAAAGGCACTGACCACCTTTATTGTTCAGTGCTACATACTGAGCTTGTCATAAACTATATTCTTAAACCTTTCAAGTGGTACAAACTTCACGGTATTGCCTTAATAAACAATATACCCTAGGCATATTTAAAAGTGTAACATATATTACGAAACACCGTGTACTTTACACAATTTTGTAAAGCTTCCACCAGAAAACAAAATGCTAGACTCATCCAAATTGATAGCATTTGCAGACAATTGTGGTTTCAAATGAAGGAATTTTTTGTCTTTGAAAGAGTAAAAAAGTAAAAAAAATTGCAGACAAAAAGAGAAAATTTTCTCCCTTTCCAGCAATTTTTTCTACCCTTTCATACAAAAGTCTATTTAAGTGATTTCACTGTTTGTCTGCAAATGCTTTCACTTTCAACAAGTCTAAAATTTTGTCATGTGGTAAGAGTAATACATTTAAACACATCAAATCATATATCATATTTATCCAGGACATTATAAAGGCAGAAAATTCTGATGAAATTCCTCTAAGAATGTGGAAATTAAAACTTGGCATGAAAATGCTAACAAAATCTTTCCAATTTTTGACCTAGGTAGAACCACATGCCCTTGATGTTATCAAAGAAAAAATATTTCTGACAAAGTTTCATTTGTAGTACAATTACATGGCCTGTATCATAATAAATAGAATTATTCTGTCAAAGACTAAGACTCATTGTGCAGTATTTTGTAACAAGGCATGATCAAGAAAAATTCAAGCACCAGTCCTAGGAAATGAAATATTTTGCAATGAAAAAAAAAAAAAAAGACTGACATCACACAGACAGATATCAGTATCGTCAGTTTTTCCTCATTGAAGACTATGGTCATCACATTTCTCTGCAGTTCAACATTAATCTGATTTGGTTTTGTTCATACGCCAGATGTTGAATGTGAGGAACGTAGCAAAACTGACCCATCCAAGGTAGGGTACAAGCAAATAAGAGGCTGTTGAGTTGATTGGGTTGAAGGTTACTATGGTTGCCACAATTGCACCCCACAGTGCCCCATTGTTTATTGTTGCCTGAAAAAGAAAATGGCAAGTTGAAAGCAAATAAAACCTTAGGCTGCTAGGAGTGATTTCCAGAATTTTTGTTGACAGTATAGATCTAGATCAGAATGCACAGAATATGCTATCTAATATTAGATCTATGCTGTCTGATAGAGTCATTTTACCAGCAAGAAGAAAACTCTGAAATCACAATATTTATGGTTATAATATTGGCAAGAAATATTCATATGTTTAAGAGTTTAAACATTTACTAATAATCCTGTGATTTAACAGATCGTACAGAAAACACTTTTTTAAAATACTGTAGAAAAAGTAGAAAAAGCTGGCAGCAAAACGCACTCTCCTTTTCCAACAATGTTTTCTACTCTTTGGCAGACAACCCTGATCATTTGAGCAACATCTGCAAATGCCTTCTACTTGGATAAATCTAAAACTCTGTAATGGTAAATCATTCAGGGTTAATGTGCTTTCTTGTCTAATTTAGCAAATTCAAACAAAGTATATTCATTGTTAAGGGTAATTCCAGATGATTTTACAGACAGTAAACATTGAGATCAGCCTAAACACAATGCACATCATCATCATTTATTTACATTCAAGAGATTCTTCTTCCCAGTGAATTCTATGTTCACATACTTTACTTTCTTTACAACAACAATCAGCGGTAAGAGAGGAATGACTCCTATAGCAATAACTACTATCAGTCCTATGAAAGATATTGGCAGATCAAAGGATTCAAATCAGCAACCCCATGGTTTCAAGCCATTACATTATTAACCATGCTACCTGGCTTGTCCTTGAAAATTGTAAAACTTACATTTGTTATACAATTTAATAGATGAATGATTGAATGGTGATTTACACTGCTTATTTAAGCCATATCATGACCACAGCCCATATACTCATGCATGTCTTTGGTTTCATCGGTACTGCACTAAGGCTTTAAGGTGTCTTACCCAAGGAAATTCCTACAAAAAACCCAGTGCTTTCAATAAGGCTCAAACCTGCAAGCCCTAAGTTATGCGTCCTACACTTTACCACTGAGCCACTCAGGACCCCTTTACAATTTTAAAATCCATTCTCCAATATTTCTTTACAGAGTGAGTGTACCTATTACCGAACACCTAAGCCACATTTTTCACTGTTTGGTAGTATAACCACATACGGGTTTTCACAACCCTTGGAAAGAAGCCTTTTGAAAACATTGTGGGAAAAGTAGAAAATGCTGCTAATCAGCATTTTCTCCTTTTCCCACAATGTTTTCTGCTCTTCCCAAAACAAATTTCAATTTTTGAGTCACATTTATTTTCTCGTCCGCAAAAGCTTTCAATTTGGACTGGTCTACAATTTTGTTGTTTGGTAAAGAGTTAAAATGCGGCTTGGGTGTTCGGTGATAAGCACATCCGCTCATGCCTGCATTTACTAACAAAAACAAACATGCATATTCATTAGACTGAAGCCATACTTTTAAATCAAATTTACTGCTCTGTAGGTCTACTGTAATGAGATCAAAATGTACCAAATCACTGTCAAAAATATTAATGTTCAGAAAAAAAACGCAAAAGAAAAATAGTGGTTCCCATTCTGAACCCCCTGTACTGCACTAAATATAGATTCGGGCCTTGATGACACCTTAGACACTGATAGAACAATGTCAAAACATTGTAAAAAAATGATTGACAACAGAAAAAACAAGCCCCAGTGAGCCACGAGGACCTTAACCTTTTACCAAATGACAAAATTTTAGACAGGTTGAAACTGAAAGCATTTGCAGATGACAAAATAAATGTGACTTTGAAACTGAAATTTGTTTTGGTTAGTAGCATTGACATCAAACAAAATGGTGAGGTCGAAAAAGATCAATACCTGGCGATACAAATGTGGCATTATAAGGTTAGAAGAGTGTATTCTAGAAATATTATGAAGTCTTTAAAATACTGTTTGGATTTAGATACTGTTTGGAATTATGTTCACCCACTCTAATTATATAGGAAAAGCCAAAGACCAAACTCACCAAACCAAGACGATGTGCTTTGAAGAATATCGGAGAAAATGCCCAATTCAGGAGAAGCTGTCCACCATAACAGGCTAACGGCAGAGCTGCTTTGCCCTGGAAACCATCACCATCTCGCCATACCATATACGAAGCATAACCCATTGAACAATATAGGCTTGTCCATACAGGGGGAAATACCCAATTTGGGGGATTGTAACTTGGCTTTTTTAGGGTCTACAAATAACAAAATAAGAAGGCTTAACCCTTTACCACATGACAAAATTTTAGACATGTCCAAATTAAAAGCATTTGCAGATGACAATTTCAGTGTGGTTCAAATGATGTGATTTTTCTTTGATAAGGTAGAAAACATTGTGGGAAAAGGAGAAAATGCTGGTTATCAGCATTTTTCTCCTTTTCCCACAATATTTTCAAAAGGCTTCTTTCCCAGTGTCGTTGCAATGGTGTGGTAAAGGGTTAACATGTGTTTCTAACCACAGCAATATATTTAGACTTGTAAAAATTAATAGCGATTGCAAACTACAAGTTTTATGTGGCTCAAGTAAAGGTATTTGTCTTTAAAAATGTAAAAACATTGTGAGAAAAGGGTAATGCATTTTCCCCTTTCCCAACATTGTTTTTAAAAGCCTTCCTCCTCAGGTTTGTTAAATATGGCACTGTTTGTTAACTCTTTACCAAATGACAAAATTTTAAACTGGTCCAAATTGAAAGCAGTTTCAGACAACCATTTAAATGTAGCTCAAATGATGATTTCTGTCTTTGATATGGAAGAAAACAATGTTGGAAAAGGAGAAAATGCTGGTTACTAGCATTTTCTCCTTTTCCCACAATGTTTTCAAAAGGCTTCTTTCTCAGGGTTGTTAAAAACCGGGATTGTGTGGTAAAGGGTTAATGGGGTAACCAGACAACAAATTTTACACTTGTACAAATTAAGAGCATTTGCAGAGGACCGACAAGATACACCTGGTCAGAATATCTAGCAAAATATAGGACAGTTTAGATTTAAGGGCAGAATGCAGATATAGTATAGTCTTGTCAGCCAGAGGCCAACACTGTCTCTGTCCTGTGATCCTCGACCAAGATCATGCTGCAAAGAATGTGAAATCTGATCTTGGTCCTACATTCTTCCTTATTCTGTAACAATCTGGTTAATGTTGAAATAGTAATATTTCTGCTGTTTTGTCAAATGGAAAAGGCTCATTTCAACCACTTTCCTCTATAATGTATAACAATATCATTTTTATCTATAATGATTTCATATATGCTGCTATACCAATACATTAGTATAAAACTGTGCATATCAGCTGGGAAATAAAGTAACTGTTTATAATGGATTGCATTCTATTAACTTCTGTTGTCTCTGATCCGCTACTTTCATACTAAAATTTGAAATCTTTGGCTGTATTCATCAACCATTCTATGGTAAATTGCATTCTTAGTCTTATTCTTGGTCAAGATAGTAACGCCATTATAGATTTCTGACTGGAGAAAATGCTAGATACCGGAATTTTCTCCTTTTCCTACAATGTTTCCTACACTTTCTATGGTTGTTCTCTAAATTTGAGCTGTGTGAAGTTTATCATCTGAAAATGCTTTGGATTTGGTCATGTAAAGAATTTTGTCTTCTGCTAAAGACTTAAGAATGGTTAGTGAAAATAGGCTTTGAACATCTGCGGCCATATACAACAACCATTCTTAAGAACATTCTTAGTCTTTATATCTGAGACTTTCTAAATTTGAAAGTAGCACAAGGTCTGACTGGCTAAACTATTTGGTTTAGCAAATGGTTTTGCCAATCAGAGGCTGTGTTACGTTCAAATTTCAAGAATCATGGAGAATAAAACTGAGAATGTTCTTAAGAATGGTTGGTGAATACGGACCCTGTTTGCAAACAGACCATAAAATTTTGTCCTACAAGGGACTATTTGTCCTAAAAGGTACTCTTTGGGACATGTCTGACAAGTTGGGTGAAAAACCTCTGGTTACACCATGATATTAATTTCAACTCTTAAGCTGCTAAGTGCAACTCACTGACCTTTTGCAAGCAGTGTAGATCAAGATCAGAATGCAAAGTCCCACAAAGAGAAATTTTTCTGCAAAAAATAAGTTTGAAATAACATAATTCAAGTTTTTACTATAGGTCCATGATGATGAAACTATCTGACTAGGTTGCTTGCAATTTAGAATGAAATCAGACATGTCAGTAGATCTGAAATCAGATTCCACACTCTGTAAAAAACAAATCATTATAACATGATTGTAAACTCCTCAGGGAATTAGTAAAACCTCTGTTTCTCAAGGTTTTGACTATAGTTTTAAAACTCTTAACTCTTTACCACACAATCACGGGTTTTAACGACCCTGAACAAAAAGCCTTTTGAAAACATTGTGGGAAAAGGAGAAAATGCTGGTAACCAGCATTTTCTCCTTTTCCCACAATGTTTTCTACCCTTCCCAACACAAATTTCTGTTTTTGAGTCACATCTATTTTGTCGTCTGCAAACACTTTCAATTCGGACAAGTCTGAAATTTTGTTGCGTGGTAAAGAGTTAAAATGGGCTGTAGATGAAATACAGAGGAAAAAGTCACATGTAATATGGCCAAGTAAAAAAGAAATGCTTTAATCTCTCTCACCTTGTACCAAGAATCTTCACTGCTTCGTGTTTCAGGCCTGGTGACTGCTGCTCCTAAAAATCCCCCAAGATTTGGCAGGATAACAGCTGCAACTGGTGCTAGGTAATCTGACATCTTCAAAGGAAAAATAAACTCATCTGTTAAATACCTAATTAAATTCCTTTATCAAACAATCCCATGTTTCTATGAAACTTTCAGACTAAGGTTATGGAAAAATATTGTGAGAAAATGCTGGTGGCCAGCATTTTCTCCTTTTCCCACAATGTTTTCTCTCTTAGATCTACTAATAGAAAAATACCAACATTTGGATCACATTTCTATGTCGTTTGGCTTTAAAGGCCAGCGGCTGCCAGAAGTGCACAATTTGGATGTTAGAATGCATTTTAACTTAACCCTTTCCCAAACAAGCCCTGGTTTTCACGTGTCTGCAGTACAAGTCTTTTGAAAACACTGTGGGAAAAGGAGGAATTGCTCGTAATGAGCAGTTTCTCCTTTTCCGACAGTGTTTTCTACCCTTTTTGAGACCTTTCTGCCATTTTCATCAAATTTAAAATTATCGTCTGCAAACTCTTTCAATTTGGACCAGTCCAAAATTTGTCGTTTGGGAAAGGGTTAAAACATACCAATTAAAAGTATGGAAATTACTGTGAAGATGACAATCTATTATTGTATGGGCGATCCAAGTGGCAGTGGCAGGCAGAAAAATAAATTCCAACACTAGGTAAAAAGTTGCCAAGTCCCTCTACTTTTGTTTACCTTTGACATGGTTTTAAAATTCATTTTTCTGCCAGCAAATAACACATGGACGGATCTAACACAGAATTCTTTCTTCACAATAATTTCCATACTTTTAAATGGTATATTTAAATTTGAAAGCATTTCAACATCTACACTGTGTACCTTTGACTGCTAATGGACTTTTAAATCAAAATGCCACAAGGTTTTTCTTGTTCTAAAGTCTGATAGACTGCGAGAGTTACAAATATGTGAAAATACCCAATGCATGAAGAAATACTTATGCAGTCATTTGGTATAATCTGTGGACAGCTAGAGCATTGTCGGGTATCCTGAACCATCGGTAGTCTTCGGAGAGCATTCAATTCCAAGTTTTTCATGTTTCAAATTGTGCACTTGTTTAGCTTTACATTTGAAATACAAAAGATAGTAAAAGCTTTTACTTAAATTAATGATATAATTTATCATTGAAAAAAAGGTACATAAAATAAATATGTACATCCTTATCATAAACGGTGTCTAATTTTTCATCATCATTAAAAAGCTGGGTTTTTTGGGGCATTCATAGAGCAGAATGATAACAAATCATAATTGTATGGTTTTGTTTTCAATTTTTTTTTTTTTTTAAATCAAAGTGTCCCAAAATACTCTGCATTGTGTCCGGAAATCTTAGACATTTCCAAAAATTAATGACACCAGTTTGATTTTTTTCTGTACTCATAAAGCATTAAAAGTGAAAGCATTAAAAATTTTGTAGATGACAGGTTAAATATACCATGATGCCAGTAGCCTCGAGTGTCCGAATTTATGATTCCATGATAACGAAACAACATAATGAAATTAAAAGTTTAGACTAAAACATGAACTAAATAGTACTTGCCTTCATAAAGGAATCATTTCAGATCAAGTTCATGTAAAAGTTATAACTTAGATTTTAACTTCAATGCTACCGTGCATAAAAATCTTGCATGCCATTAGCTTCCAAGTATAAAACATGGTGCAACCTAATTCCTGTAGATCAGTTGTAATTACAATAGAAAGTAATAGGTGGCTGCAATTTTTAAGGGACACTATTTAGAAATAAGAAATATGGTATCAACTTCAATTTACCAAGCTTAATAATTATTTTTTGAATGTTTCTGTCTCACATTTGGCTGAAATTCAGGTGAAAATCAAATATTTAAATATTGCTTAGAATTATGGGCTGAAATACCATGCGTCATCATCAAAATGTGTCTGATGAGAAGTAAACAAAAATCAAGGACACTCATGGAATAACAACACTCCATGATATAAGTCTCAATAATGAGACATTTGCGGTGTTTCTTTTCTTATTTGGACATTTACTGTTAACCGTATCGTCTCGGGTCCATCATGAATTTTCCAGTAGCAAAACTACAGTTCTGTACCAACTTCCTGTTTCATTGGTTTAACATCTGTATTGCAGCGAAATACATTTATTTTTTTGTGGTACACATGACAAAGGACAAATTTTCAAACATTTCATTACCTGAAGGACTCATAGAAGTCTTGTATAAAACGTAAATCTCAGTAAGAACAAACAAATTAGCGGCAATTTTGTGTGTATTTCGGGGAACATCAAGTAACAGACAATTTAACATTTTTTTTCGTATGTTTAGCGTATAAGTTGAAAATATTTGTATTTGAAACAAAGTATTGAATACTTAAGCAACAGGTATGTTCAAATTGTAGTTTTGTCGTCTATTTGTGAAAATAAAGAGTTTCGAATGCACATAAAAACTGTGTGCAGATTTCAACTGTTTTTTCATGATCATCTCTGTACCCTTAGGTTTTAGGACCATTATTATTTCTTATTTATGTAAATGACATTACAGTCTCTTTACTAAGTCTTACTAGATTGTATGCCGACGACAGTTCCCTGTACTACTCGGCAACTTCTTTAAAAGACATAGAAGGTATAATTAATCAGGATCTGAAATCTGTATCGTCATGGGCAAAGCAATGGTTAGTAGATTTTAATCAAAATAAAACTGAGGCAGTCATTTTTTCAAATAAAAAAGATTTCGATGTACCACGATTACATTTCGGAAATACACCAATAAAGGTCGTTGATCATCACAAACATTTGGGAATTACTTTAAGTAGCACCGGTCAATGGAGCAATCATATAAATGACATTTTAGAATCAGCATCGAAAATTCTGCAAATTATGCGCAGACTTCAATTTACTCTTACAAGGGCTGCATTAAACCAAATATACTTGTCGTACGTCTGACTAATTTTAGAGTACTCTTCTATAGTGTGGGATGGATGTTCTGTCTTCTCCTCCAATTCAATTGAAAAACTACAAAATGAAGCAGCCCGTATTGTAACAGGCCTTACAAGATCAGTATCTCTTGAAAATCTATACAAAGAGTGTGGGTGGGAGGCATTATCATTGAGACGGAAAAATTCGAAATTATGTTTTATGTATAAAGTATCAAATGGTCTCGTCCCACAATTCATAGAGGAACTAATACCCCCACTAGTTGGTAACAAGTCGCAGTATCAATTACGTAATAGCCAGAATTATGAACATGTACAAGCAAGAACGCGACTGTTTCAAAAGTCTTGTATACCTTCTTCCATACCGATATGGAATGACCTCGAACAAGATGTCAAAAATATCACGACATTTAATTCTTTTAAATCAAAACTCGTTAGTATGACTAAACCCAAAAGAATACCCAATTTATATTTTTTCGGAAGCCGACATCTGTCGATAATTCATGCTAGAATAAGGAACAATTGCAGTAATTTAAACAATGACCTGTTTTTAAATCATCTAAAATCAGACCCAATATGTGCTTGTGGAACTGGTGCTGAAGATGCGGAACACTTTTTTTTTCTTTTTTTTTTAAAATGCAATAGAAATTCAGATAAAAGAACCATTCTTTTTCGATCGACAATAGCATTTCACCCTTTAAACACTAACAAATTGTTATTTGGCGATGAACATTTAAATTACAACGATAACTGTTTGCTATTTGCATCAGTTCAGTTATTTATTCAACAATCCGGCCGCTTTACGTAATTTCGATTTCATCCCAATTGCACGCGTAGATCCCAGAGCATCTCAATCGAGTATTTACCTATCCTCTCTCACTCCTGCTTTTCGCATGTAACTTGATTTTCATCTTTGTCTTGTATGTTCATTACTGAAATTTCCTTTCTTCTTTTTTTTTCTCCCATTTTCATCCCTCTATTTCTTTCTCTTATATCCAGTTACCTTTTTTTGTTTCCCTAGTTTGTTGTTTTTTTGCTTGTTGCCATAGAAAGATTATTTTGTTCTTTTCATTGTAGGGGACGGACCGATTCTAAGTTGGTAGAACTTGTGGTCCAACCCCATTTCATTCATTGAATAAAATATGTTTAAACTAAACCCAGAGGCGACCAATTAAAAACTGTAATCGCCTTCAGGGGTCAGTGAGTAACTCAGTTATCTGTACTATCAATGGTATTTACCCCTGAAAGACTACAAAGTTTAACATTGAGTAAAACAAGAAAATACCTTTTACCAACACGTTTTCAAATGCCTCTTTCCCTCAGCTCGTTAAAATTCGTGGGGTTGATTTTCCAACTTTCCCTACAAGTTGATGGGTACGATTTATCCTGGGGACGAATTCTAAAGAGACACCCATTGAATACCCACCCCATCAATGTTATCGCTACTGCTGTAAACGTTGGACAAATTTACGCTGACTTTGCGGCAGCACTACAGTTTAATATGTTATACTACTGATATACTCGAATCATTAACAGGTTACATAAGTTTGATTTAAAACTTTGACTTGAGAAGTTGAGTTCGAATTACTCGGCCCTCTCGATGGATTTTCCCAATTTCTATTGACGGAGTTTGCTAAAAAGAAACAGACATCTAGTTAATGCTGACGTAACATAGGAAGAGTAAGTTCAACTACCTTATTTTTCTTATATACTTTACGAACAATTAATCTGCAGGCTAAAGGGTTCACGTGTTTTCGAAGGACAGGTTTTATTTTCCGTTTCCTGATTGACAAGGTTACTGGTTTGCGGCTTCCCTCCAATAGCTTCCCATCCAATCCAGTTTACGTGAGCCAAGTACCAGTAAAAAAAATCAAAGGACTCATGATACTGAAAAGCTGATTTATGCACCAATATATAAGATTTTAGAAATGATAAGAAGAAGGCTTTGCATCATACGTAGTTCTTGCTCATTTTATTCTATTGCTTATGACAGCCATTCTACCATTATCGTAGATACCCATGTCCATTAGATATATTAAATAAATAAACGCAACAAAAAAAACTTTTTTTCGTTGATCGTCAGTAGGATAAGTACACATGTCCTTTATAAAATTGACCAAATTTATCAAATAAGCTATTTACATCTACGCATTCCTAAAATGACTTTAGGAAAAGGACGTGTTGACATTCCAAAATGATGATTCTGGGTTTGTCTCACGGTGGTACAACTATGCATGTTTCATTGTATATTTAACCATGAAAGTGGAATCATGGTCTATGATTTGATTCTACTGAACTTAAATAACATATTACTCAAAAACAGTAATAGACAATCTGTTTCAAATTTATTTATGATTTCCTCGAGTTCTGGGTATAGGAGAGTATGTAACCGCATTACTACGTAAACTATGTTACAAATATTGAGAACAGGTAAACCTCCCATGTTCAGTTCTAAAGTGACGATGTAAAATTTTGTATAACATTTCTAAGGCGGCAAAGTTTGTTTTCCATGGTGGAGATGGAAGATGGGTGACAGTGAAGAAAAGCTAAGAGGTACGTTACCAACTACACGAGTATAATAAACAGTGTTCAATATGGAAAGTTTCAACTCTGTACAATGTTATACGCGAAAAATATATCAAAAGTGAATTCCGTACGATCCGTTCCGTTACTAATTTCTGTAACGTTCAGAGTTTATACTATTGCAACAGAGTGGACTTTATCGAGCTAATAGATTTAATTGCTTCACACTTGAACTTATTCTAATTATTTTTAGTAAAATACGGTGATGATTCATTTATTCATGTGCGCCGATAATAACAACCAGCTGGTCCACACGACACAGTCACCAATCATGACTTACTTGATATCCAAAGAAGGTTCTACTCAGTGTGTCTTGGAATAACAGAACTTAAAATTCACGCCCACGGCTACCCCCACTCCTTATCCAAGGAGAGCAGATTTGTTCTATGTTGCTCTCTTTGCAACGATTGGAGGCAGATAAAATCGCGTATCTTTTCTTAAAATAAACTCTCGATCATAAAGGAGTGGTGTCCACAAGGCCGTTTTCAT
Source organism: Tridacna gigas (assembly GCA_945859785.2). Classification (NCBI taxonomy): domain Eukaryota; kingdom Metazoa; phylum Mollusca; class Bivalvia; order Cardiida; family Cardiidae; genus Tridacna; species Tridacna gigas. The sequence goes on along the minus strand of OX244031.2, from coordinate 36,210,782 downwards.
GGCCACTACCGATTTTCTTTAAACTTTGCATACTGAAACCTATATATGTTGGCTGTAATATCATGCAGGATTGGATCAATTGGTAAAGGTTTGTAGGGTGTGTGCTTGTTCAAAGTGGGTAAGGTAATTCTGAACCGAAGAGGGGTTTGTTAGGATATTGGTGGTATTTTTATTGTTACTGAGAGTTGGAAGTTAACAATTTCATACTTTCTTGAGCAATACCAGATATAACAGCTTATGCTAAAACTCTTGTAAAATTTTTAAATGGAATTTGTTTTTACTCAATTGTATAGCATACCTAAATTTTTGCTTTTTTTAATTCTCCAACTTTATGAACAACCACAACATCAATTCAACGGAAGAATCAAGTCCATAATTTGCACAACGGACATGTTACATGGTTGTCAGAACATATCTGCATTCAAGACTTGCGTTTTATTTTGCTGTTTAAATGTACTGTAATTTAACACATTACCATAAAGACAAGGTTTGCACATGTGAACTCCTGAAGAGTAACTAGCACCTCTTTTCAAATCTTGGCTAGGTGCCTAAGTGAAACGCTTTTTGGAAATGCTGAAATATACAACATTCGTGTGTCTATATTAAATGGATACTAATTTTCTTCTTGTTGTTGTAATATTGATCCCTTCTCTTTTTGTCATACATAGAATACGAAAACATTGGTTTTTCTGGTCAAGAATTTGGATAAGTGCTGGTATACAAAAGATAAATTGGTGAAAAAAAGAAACTGGAGCATGTCAAAGCCTTGCAATGCGAAATAACACAAATATTGTGGGAATACTTTATATCTTCCATAATGTGCATGGACATGTATCAAAAGTCAACTTCAATATGCGTGTTTGTGTTCTTGCATCATTCTATCAAGAGCGTGTGAAAGAAATATGTTGTTTTCGAAAAATTGCTCACTTTTCAAAGATAACATTTTTATGATGGAGCCAATTTGGAGCCACTATTTTAACACAGGTTTATTATGAGAGAAAAGTAAATCTTAAGAATAGGTCAAGAACTGGACTTTAAGACAAATTTAGATACATCATCCTCATTTAACTCATGAACAAATGTCTTCAATAAAGCCCATGTAATTTCTTTTGTGGCCAGTATTCTCTGAGCAAACTGCAAGTGTTTTGTAGCATTTCGCATTACATGGTACAACTTTGAAAAGGATTTGAGAAAAAGTAGCAAATGCCTCTAAGAGGCAAATGCTAAATTTTGTGTCCCTTTTATAATTTTGTTTCGACTACAATACCCCCGCACAGAAATGAGTTGGCCGATGTGAGAGTTCTCTTACCAATTAGCATCCACAGTGTAACCATCCCAACATTGAGGCTAACGCTAGCTCTGTCTGTATCGTCCCGGAACAGTATTCGTCAACCATTTTAAACTGCTTTTGTAGTTTAATTCTACATTTAAAAAGTAGACCATTTGGTTTGGCCAGTCAGAAACTGAATGACTCTCAAATTTAGAAAATTCTCGAGAATTAGACTACACGGTTCACAGTCACGTGGTGAACTTGAGATTCGGACCTTTTTACTCTCTCTCTCTCTCCCCGATGAACATTCTTTAGACTTACTTTATGTCAAATAGCAGATATAGGCGTATAGAAAGAGTCGAAGCACTTGTTAATACAAGTACCAGGAATGCTTGAACAAGTGCAGTGGTCGACAAGATATAACTGAAATACTGTAGAACGGCATTATACTCAGAACTAAATGAATAAATTTTCATGTTTGTTGTCCTAGAGCCGAGACGAAAATAGTGGCATAAAAGCTGTTACTGTCATGTATTATGCTTAGATCTGAAGATTGTCTTGATATGAACGTAACGTTATTCATAGTTATCTTCTAGCTCTATAGCTATCAGTCAACATTTTCAGTCAAGTGGTACAGGTTTTTTTTTTTTTTTCGCTCATAAAACTTATGACTACATTGTAAATCAGAAAGATGAAAATTAGTATACTATTCGCTGTCATTTTACCATTGGTTACTTTTAATTCAGGTAAGTTTTGAAATAAAACAAGTCTTTTTCTTTTCTTCGTCGGTCTTATATGCTATCGTATTTCACCACAGTTTCGAATAAATAGAAAAGAAAGAATTTTAGGCTTTAACACTTAGGCTGCCTAAGGTGATTTCAAACTTTTTTTTTTGAACGGCTTACTTTGAGATTGTACTACACAGAACGTGCAATTTGTCTTTGTTCTACACTGTCTGAAACGTCATGATTTTCAGCCATAAAAAACTTTGAAATCTGAATATTTGATATTTTTATCGTTGGATAGCTATTTTTAGCTCACGTGGGCACAAAGTGCTTAATTGTGCTTTTGTAATCGGTCTGTGTGCGTCGTGCAGGGGTCAACAATTACCTTGTGTGCAGTCTAGAGGCCACATTTTCCGTTCGATACACATGAGAGTTGGCCAGAATCTTTGTCTTGTTGATATATGGGACAAGTTCAGATTGGGTTATGACGGGCCAAAAAGGTCACTGGGACAAAGCTCAATAAAAAAAAAATGGTGCACTGTAGATGCCACGTTTTCGGTTCAATGCATATGAAAGTGGTCAGTGTTTGCCTTGATAAATCTGGGATGATTTGAAAATTGGTCACATTTGGTCAAAAAGTAGATCACTCGGACTAAACACAGAACAGGCATGTGCTCACTCCAGAGGTCAAATTCCCGGTCAGGAAAAATCGGGAAAAAAATTAGGTCAAAATTCTAATGAAAGTTGGACCGCTCTCATGTCATCTAATTGAACTCACATTAGTGTTGAATTGAGGAAAAACAAATTTCCATTATGCGCACTGAATGTATTTTGTACATGTTTTACATCCTTATCACCAGCATCTCTTCAACTTTATAAATCTTAGATAGCTTTACTCATCTGAGCGCTTTATAGCCGATTGCTCTCTTGTTTTTTATTCATTTAAAAAACAATCTGACGGTATTCCATTTTCATGTCGATTTTAACAAAACAACGGTTTTGAAATCAGTCAGAAAAGATATTGTTTTTAGCCAGTTTTTTTTTTTTTTTTTTTTAAACTAAACTGTGATTGAAAACAAATATATGTATATCATTTTAGGTTTATTTCGAAACCATGGCTTGGTTTTATCGAAATGTAAACTAAATGGCATTAGATTGTTATGAAGTACACAACAGAGTTGACTTGTCTCCGTTTGTTATTCCCTTGAAGCTCATGAACATTCAGGACTTTTGGAACGAACACACTGTACAGTGTTCTGAATCGGACTGTTGGGATTTTACAGAGGCCAGAGGGTCGCTGGATCGAATCCCTAGCTCGGCGAATTTCTTTTCGAGGATTGAGGATAGTCATTTCAACAAGATTCTTTCCTCTCTCACCGCTGATCACTGTTTTGAAGATGATTATGTGGAAAAACAGCCAATGACCTGGGAAGAATGTTGTGCGAAATACTGGTAAATGAAAATCCACGAAAGCTTGGATAGATGCACTGGCCGCCGTGATATAACTGAAATGTTTTAAACGTCACTTATCACCATGCAAACTAAAATTAATGAGCCTCGGATCAGTTCTATACGGTGGCACTGAGGTGACATGTGCTTTGTTTTGTATTTATCTCGTTCCCACGAGATAATAATTCGTTTTCTCGAGTTTTTTTTTTTTTTTTTTTTGTTTTTTTTTATAAAAAATTATGCAAAAAACAAAATTCGTTTTCTCGAGTTTTTTTTTTTTTTTTTTTTTTTTTTATAAAAAAAATATGCAAAAAACGAAATTCGTTTTCTCGAGTTCTTTTTTTTAATAAAAGGTTATGCAAAAAACAAAATTCGTTTTCTTGAGTTTTTTTTTTTTTTTTTTTAATGAAAAATTATGCAAAAAACAAAAATCGTTTTCTCGAGTTCTGAAACAATCGTGGATGCAAACTACCATGTTGAATGAAACTATGAAGAACATGGACGCCGTGTAAAAATAGTAATTAGTAGGAGGAATCTGATTGAATGATTATGTCGTGAGCACGACTTATTATCTCGTGCGAACGACATAATGGATGACTTGGATTGGCTGATTATCTCGTTCGAACAAGATAGTATTTCGTTTTTTGCATAATTTTTTATGTGAAAATAAATCGAGGAAATGAAAGTTGGGGGGTTTTTTGCAAAATTGTTTATAAAAAAAAAAAAAAAAAAAAAAAACCGAGAAAACGAATTTTGTTTTTTGCATAATTTTTTTATTAAAAAAAAAAAAAAAAAAAAATCGAGAAAAACGAATTTTGTTTTTTGCATAATTTTTTATAAAAAAAAAAAAAAACTCGAGAAAACAAATCATTATCTCGTGGGAACGAGATAAATACAAAAAAAAATGCACATGTCACCTCAGTGCCACCGTAGTTCTATTACGTAATACGTGTATCTTTTTTAACGTTAAATATGCGTTATTGGTTTGGCTTTCGGTTGTAACCAGAATTGTCAGGCGAAAAACTATTAGTCTAAGATGACTGAGTCATGCTCTGTAAAAAGGGGGTTAAATGCATCTGCAAAAAAAAAAAATAATAATAATAATAATAATAAAAAATAACGGCCTAGGTTAGCCTGCGTAGTACGCATAGGCTGACCTGGATCGAAAGTTTTTCCTATTGGTCCATTTTCTGCTTGTTCTAAGGAACAGACTATTTCGTAATTCAGCCGGTTGTTCCAAAATTATGTGATGTTTTCCTTGGTTATGATGCATTACGGAGATGCATTAAACCCCCCTTTGCTTTGACAAAGATTGTATTGGAAGGCTTAACGTCATTGATCTATGAAAACTGATCTAAAGTATTAATTTTAATTAATGGTTTAAAGCAATTTAGCCATACTCTGGCAAAAGGGGGCATCTTCAGCTCTCCGCAATGCAGTATACCAACCAAACCATCACATAATTGTGGATCCATAATATCCACTTTTTTATCAACCGACTAAATCATAAGGTAGACTGGTCCTTGGGCATACAGGAAATGGACAAATAGCGAAAAGTTTCGGCTTAGGTCAGGCTCCACGGACTGCTGACTTGGGTCGATACTTTTCACAGATGCATTAAGCCCGCTTTTCAAAGAGCATGGCTCCTTTAATTCTTTGTTTATAACCAGAATTTTTTTCACTGTGTGTTGTGAGAGGGGTTCCTTAAAATTCAGTTTCTTCTGCCGTTCCTGTTGCATCGAAATGAAAACCCTATCAGATTTATACTTATTTTACAGCTCTGGCCTTAAAATGTCTCAAAGGTTCGGGCCTACCACTGCCGACGATGTTCAACAAGAGAGAAACGTGTAGCGGTGATGATGTACGTAGATTGAATACGAAATTATAGTTCTCACGCTATAAATCTTTCACCATCAGTTTATATTATTTTTAGGTTTAGGATAACAGGTCTAAAATCACCTACCGTGAAGAGATAATTTATAAACCCAACTAGATAACGTTTATATTATCTCGTCAGGGTTCGTGGCTTTAAACATGTATTCCCAAAACCAAACAATAATATATACTGTTGATGAAAGGTTTATCGAGTTAAAGTTATATAGTCCTCACTCGATAAACCTTTTATTATCAGTTAATATTATTGTTTATGTTTGGAATAACAGGTTTAAAATCACATACCGTGGCGAGATAATTTATAAACCCAACTCGATAATGTTTACATTTTCTCGTCACGGTACGTGGTTTTAAACTTGTCGTCCCAAAAATAAACAATAATATAAATTGTTAATGAAAGGTTTATCGAGTTAGAGTTATATGATCATTTCTGTGCCCCCCGAGGCAGAAGATAGTTTGTTTTCCGTTTGTCCGCATTACTTTGATTCTGTTAAATAACGTCAAATGTTGTCGTTAGACTTGGTCTAAATTTAGCACGTGTCCTTCTTTAAATTAGATGCCGGTTAATTTTTATGTCTAAATCGGGCGTTGTTTAAATGGGTTGGGGGCTATAAAATCGGGGAAATTGCAAATTTTTCTAAATAACTTTATAATTGATTTTCAGGTATGCTTCATACATATGACACTCTTGAATGCACAAGCTACGTATTCTGGTGGATGTCAACCAAAGGCAGTTAGTAACTCTCTCTCTCGCTCTCTTGTCTAACCTTATTCCCGTATAAAGGAAGAGAAATGTTTTGATTAATCCTTTATCATGCAATGCCGGATTTTAAGCGACCACAAAGAAGAGGGCTTTTAAAAATATAATGAGAAAACCAACATTTTTTCCCTTTTCTCACAATGATTTCTACCCTCCCAAAGGCAAATTTCATGAATTGTATAACACTCAATTTGAATTTGTCTGCAACTGTTTTCAAATTGGACCTGTCGAAAATTTTGTCGTCTGGTAAGGAGTCAAATAAAAAAAAAAAAAACTCTTTAGGCCAAGTTAATCTATAGTTCTAATTTTCATGAAAGTTACCAAAAAATCTTTTGTTCCTGTAGACATGCCGAAAAAGTTGTAACCCACATGGATGTTTGTAAAAGTTTAAAGCAATGGGTTATTGTTTTCAAAGGGATTAAGAACCTCATTTAGGGTACTCGTCGCAGGATGTCACCACTGAGAAAGGTCCTGTCCAAACCCAGGACTTGTGAAGTCAAGAAATTCATGGATAAGTGAGTTGGTTTTGTGAAAGTAGCGATAAACATTCAGAATAGTACGAGTTTGTGAGAAATTCTTTGAATCCTCTCAATTCATGTTGTCTCAGTGATTACGACGGAACGCTTTCTGCGTCTTGCAGCAGTACATGTATTATCCTTAGGCTGCTAAGCGCGACTCGAAAACCGTTTGCAAACAGTGTAGATCTAGATCAGGCTGCACAGAAAACTGACCTATAGCAAAAAGTTTCGGCCCAGGTCAGCTGGCGCGGACTGAGCAGTCTGACCTGGGTCGATACTTTTCGCAGATTCATTAAGCCCCCTTTTCACAGAGCACGGCTCATTTTTATTTTCTAAGGCATGTCCTAGTATCAGCCCAGCACTTATAGGCAAGAGGATGGCTACATATCCTAATCTATGTACAGAGTGCTGTTCCACAGACTACTGTAATGTACGAGGGTGTGGGGCATCAGGTATGTCAATTGTTCTTGGGTCAAAGTATTCGCAAAAAGTCTACTGTTGGGCATTTGTATATTAGTGTTTGTGCATTCGTTATACTTCAACATCGACAGTTTGTACTTGTACAAGCAATACAAAAGAACTATACAGTACGGATTTCACGAATTTTGGATGTACATGTATTTCATAAATATATCCAGCCTGTGCATCAGGTGATTTATCGTCTGTGATATTTATTCGTTGCTTAGTACATGTATGTTTTTTTAGTTAAAGACCACCTGGTTTAGCCTAAAAACCAAGTGACCCTCTTTCGCCACTATACTACACGACGCACCAAGTCCATACGGGATGCGACTGAGACGCATTCAGGCAATTCCGAGACAAAAGTTTTGCGTGGACATGTTGAAAAGCAAATTTAGACATCCCTCTGAATATGACCAGAAAATAAAGAAAGTGGACCTTTCTTCCTGCTATTTCTCGCCACTTAAGGTTACAGAGAAGCCATTTTTAAACTGGAATCGTTTTGTAAAGCTGATACAAAATATACAATTTTTATAGTTTCCAACTTCCAGCCCAATTGATGCAACATTTCATGCCGCACAATAATTGATCGACAGCTATGAAAGAACAGCGAACGATTTTCCTGTAATGTCCGTCTTTCAAAACATTGAGTAAGAAAATCGACGAAGTCAAAACAAAAGAAATTCCAAATCAGAAACGTTCGTGTAGGCCTATTGCTTGATGTAAACTGTACAGTGGAATTTGGCATGCTTGTAGAACCAATGAAATCTTGGTGAAGAATGGATACGGTGGAGTTCAACTGAACAAAGAAATGATATGTTCTATCACTGGAACAAAATAAGTAGTTTATCATTATTATTATTCGCACTTTTTCTCCGAATACAAAGACTGTCAAAAGGTACAAATTGTAATTTTCCCTTTTTTTTGTAGATACAAATACATAATCAAAAAAGGGAACAAACTACAATCTCTTTTTTAAATATATGGTCAGAGAAGGAAGAAACTGTAAAAAGCTCAACCCATTTTGCAACGTCCTCACTCGCTGGCAGTAACACGCGACCGATATATCTTTTCTTATTTACAGTAATATCTAAGCCTTCTCGTGGATCTCTGTGCTTCAGTTGTCCGTTCAGTGTACAACCTTCACAGTGCTCTGACGTCACCATGTGTAAACCGGGAAATGTACGGTACAACTCTTATCACAATATTACCATTCTCAAGCGTAATATAGTCGTGTCGAGTTTTCTTATCTTACATACATATACGCATGGGATAAGATTTGGTGACAACATGGGAGCATCACCTGACGTCATATGTCAAAGCGTCGTATTGTTTCCTGCTTTCTTTACAATACAGATTAGATACAAATATTTCGATCAGTTCAACTGTCTAAACTGATGATTGCGATAAAGCTTAGGCTTACTAGCTCAGCTGTTTTCGAAGGTATTGTGGTAGCAAATTGTGTGCCTCGACGTGCGAAAACGTTGCAATTTCCAGATATCTGTTTAATTACTTACTACCAAAAAGTTATTGTTATCAGAAGGGGAGGCGATACCAGAAAGGCAGGCGACCTTCAGCATATCACACAAACGGGAGCCAATCTCTGGCACTTGTGTGCAGTGCTCTTGTTTTCTTTTTAGATTTAAAATCAAGAAGATCTAGTTCGATCTACATGCGTGGTTCATTCTTTCATCCTGAATGACCTGGCATTGTTTTTGTGAAAAATAATTATTTCTGAGGCTAAGGTCTATTTGATCACGAAAATAAAGATTGCTACTATAACAAAATCATAAGCGCCCCCTCCCTCCCTCTCTCCCGGAAAATTTGTCTTGTTCTCGAAGAATATACGGAATATTATGTTTTAGTAACTGTCCTGGTGTTTGTATTTGATTCGAGCAGCTTAAGAAAATTTGGTATCGCGCGAGACCATAGGTCGAGCGAGATTTCAATTTTTTTTTAGGTGGCGAGAAGCAAATACAAGCAAAAGGAAAGTTACTACAAGATAATATTCCTCTTATTACATACCTACAACTTTTTAAAAACATTTTTTTTTTTTTTTTTTTTTCTCAATTGATGACATTTTATTAAAGAAACAGTAAACAAATTGAGACAATTACTGGTGTGGGGATAGTACCTCTGTTTTTATGAATGGCGGATGAATATTATAGTGTAACATTTTGCCTAATCAAATCGAAGATCAATGTATGTATAGTCCGTGCACGAGTTACGTCATCATACCATATTTGGAACAGTATTTCACAGTGTGTAGATACCGGTTTTTTTTTTGTCTTATATTTATGTTATCCGCTTGCGACGCATGTACCCGAGTCGGAAAATTTAGGCCTACTGGTATACAATAAAAGGCGTTATTCTACTCGCTGTTTCTTATATATAGATCTGTGTTGCTCGAACAAATCCATCCTATCCAGTGTACTTTGAACAAGATTGCGTGCCAGAATCGGTAAGTATTCCCCAGGGATATCACTTTTCATTATTGAGCAAGCTTTGGTTGTTAGGGCAACATCAGATACCCTTGAATACTGTAAAACCAAAATCTGACAAAATCTGAATAAGCTTGTATCTACATTTTCCGTTGGTAGTCAATAAACAAAATTTCATTGTGAAACAACTGCAAAGCAATAGGGAGGTTAACGTTCATGTAACAACAGCTTACTTAAACCCAGCAATTTTATTTCATGAAGATTCTTTTCAAAAAGTAAATCTGTTTCACATATAGATTTTTTTTTTTTTTTTTTTTGTTGTATTTTTTTTAACATGTTGTCCTTACATTCTTCTCTGGAAGAAAACTGAAGTTCCTATCAAGTGGACCTTGCTAACTGTTAGGCTATTCTGGGTTGATATTCGACGGAAACGTAATTTAGTTAAATTAGCTGAAATCACAATGAGCTTTAACATTCGATAAGTGGCTTACCTCTCTCTCTCTCCTTTTTATCATATGAATCAGACATGCACACCAACATCCACTGTTCCATACTGCACTGGAGGAAATAGCTCATGTTGTTCCGACGACTTCTGTAACGAGTTGTGCATCAACGGAAGTCCGCCAACCGTAGCTCCGACTATATCATACTCTGAAAGATTGCGTGTGTATTGGTTTGATTCTTCAGTGTGTGTGTGTGTGTGTGTGTGTGTGTCTACTCCTGCACGTTTAAAATTGTTTATGCTAGAGTAATGCTAGAGTATATATTCTTTTCAACCAGAGTGAGTAAATTTCGCTAACCAACACTTAAATGGTTTAATATACATGTTGCATTTAGCAGTTGTTATTGCTGTTTCTAAAATTTGTTCATAGCTAAACAAAAACGTGATAAATGATTTGACGATGAGACCTATACATCAGTAGATAAAAGACCGTTTTCTACAAACAGCACTCTTTTGCTGAAATATACTAATTTACTATTCAGAACAAGAATGTGTCGAACACATCAACGATGGTTATTTTTACGACTCCTTCTCCAACCTTTGTGTCAAGGTCGTTAAAGATTTAAATCATACTTACACCCGTCCACAAGCCGAGCTGATGTGCCACCGTGATAAAGCCGAACTTATGACAATCATCAACACTGACGAACAAGACTTTCTGCTCTTTTGGATCTTCAGTCATCAAAGTATGTAAAATTTTCATGGGCACAGATTAACCAACCGTCCCAAATTACATTCTTTGTCGTATCCTAGGTTTAGAGAGTAACACAATTTATTAGTGGCTAAACTGTTTGGTTTTTTAAGTCATTCAAAAAGTGCGTTACTTTGAAAGTTAATAAAATTCTTGAGATTTAGATTAGACATGTGGTTTAGAATGGTTCATGAATACGGATCACGTGATAATCTACATGTAGCCGTATACTTTCTAAATCCAGAAAATGAACCTGCTAGACACAACTTCAGTCGTCTTTCAGCAGAAATCTTTAGAACCCATAGTAGTATGTAGAAAAATACTCATAATTAGCTACTAAAAAATAACTAACAAAATGTGGAAAGTGGGAGAGAGAGGCAGAGAGAAAGATTTAAATAGTCTGTGTTACATTACATATAAAATTCTTGCACCAGCCTAAAAAAAAAAGAAAAAAGTATATAATGGAATCGAACACAAACGCAGAGGGTAAAAAAATCCTCACGCTAATAAGTCATTTGGTACTGTTCGAAGGTAGAGTTTATAATATTTAATGCAATATAACCATTCAAGTGCCTTGAACAATATGGGGACAGCTCTAATTTCCCCCATTCAAATTCAACACACAAGCAGTGGTAGTATGTATGAGACAGCCGTGTAATTTATGGTAAACTTTGCCAATACAAAACTAAATGTGATAACCGCAGAACATGACTAGATTTTAAAACATTCGCTAGGATAATTTTAAGACCCACACGTACAGGGCAACTGAGAGTCAATGAAGATCTAAAAAAATCACATCTATGATTTTCTTCCAGTCAACGACACAGACTACTGGATATCCGCGAAAACTCATGTCACCGGGTCACATGACTATTACTGGGTGGATTCGTCCCCGGTAAAATACAACCACTGGGGTGGAATGATGATGGGACAGCCTGACGATAGAAGGACTAAAGACGAAGACTGCGTATTTTTGAACGATAAGGACCAATACTTTTGGCACGATGACCGATGTGACGCAAGGAAAACTGGATATATATGTGAGCTGTGGAATGTAACAAAAGATGAAAAAGGTATTTTGAGAGAGTTAAAATTAGAGAAACATTTCAAAATTAATAATCGTTACAATTGTGATATCCTCATGCTTCATGACATTTAAAATAAATAGATAGAGGGAAATAAGATATACGATCACGTATGTTTTAGACAATATCGACCCACTGAATTATTCAGTCATAATGAGGGCAGCGCACGTTCCCTTTTGTAATGCGTACATGTACATCAAGGGTATACTGTGCAGAAGGTACATTAGATCTGATCTACTTTTTCAAATGGCTTTAGGGTTAAAACATATTTAAGTGTCGAAAAATTTTGTTTCGATAACCAAGATCCATATAGTACTTTCGAACTAGCTTGTAAAATCTCTACATTCTTTGATTACTCTATATATTGCTGTATGTCATGAAACACTAACATTGATAATCCTATATCTTTCCTTAGTTCGACAGTGTCGACACCTAGTCTTCAATGGTTATTTCTACGACGCTTCCTCCGACATGTGCCTCAAAATGTTTCAAGGTAAAAACGGAGCCACCTATACCTATCAAGACGCAGTGAATGATTGTGCAAAAAATGGAGCTGACCTGGCTACAATTGACAACAACAGTAAAACGGATTTTATCTTGAGATGGATCTTTACGAATCACGGTAAGCGATCGTATCATTTCACTTTATGCTGCTGACTTATCAGAGCCCTGTCATTCAAAGCAATATGTTTCATTCCCATACATTTGTGGTAAAACTATATGGGGCCCTCGTTTTTAGCTCTAATGGCCAAGGGCCAGCGAGCTTATGTTCTGGCCTTGTGTCCGTCGTGCGTCAGTGCATACGTGCGTGCGTTAACTTTTATTTCAAACATCTTCTCTTCTGAAACTAATCATCCATTTTTTTTTTTTTTTTTTTATGAAACTTCACCGAAATATTCCTGCCAAAGCCCCCTTCAGATTTTTCCAAAGAATCTGATTTCAGTAAAACGTCTGGTTGGCATGGCAACACAACTGATGAATATTGAAAATCTATAAAAATCTTCTTGTCAAAAACTCCTATATGGCTTATGGCTACCAAATTTGGTGTGTGGTTTCAACTAATAGACATATACCAGAATTTTTCGAATTATAGCCAGTGGGTCTAAATTGGCCCGGTACCGGGGTAACAAGTTTAACTTGGGCTTATATAGTAAAAAATTTAAAAATCGTTTTGTTCCTAACCATACAGTATAGGGCTACCAAATTTGGTGTGTAGCTTTATCCAGTGGTCCCCTACTAAGATAATTCAAATGATAGCCCTTAGGTCAAAACTGGCACCGTCCTAGGGGTCACAAGTTTAATATGGGACTACATAGTGAAATCTTCAAAACCCTTTTGTTCTTAACGGTAAGACCTAAGGCTACCAAATTCGGCATGCTGCTTCATCTAGTAAGTCTCTACCAATATTTTCCAATTATGCTGATCAAGGGAAACAGCTCCTATTCATTCATAACAGCTATATCTCACTTTGTTACCATGAACCTCCACCGATAATCAAGTTGCCTTATTAAATGATTTGTGTTTGGTATTCAAGTTTTTGCAGGGAAAATGTTTTCAGTTGGGACTGATTAACTTTGATGTGACTTGATATGCTCAGATTTTTTTCAATATTTTATATGAAGTGTGGTTTTCTATCATTCCGTTTTTGGTTCCAGAACTTTACTATTCATGCTAATGAAAAAAAAAAAAAGTTTTCTGCAACCAAAGTTTTGGAAATTTTCTTCTCAAAGCACTTTCTTAGAGTATACTGATATGAACCATACTTGATTAGACCTTCTTATATTCATTGACATCATCTTTGTATTTAAAAAAAAAAAGACTTTTTGTGGGGGTCGAGGGGGTAGGCTATTTTCTCTGTGAAAGTTTATTACCATACAAAACTCTTGCAGTTCATGTCTTTGTAAATGCCAATTAGGTGCATGGTACATTCATTTAAAATGTAGTGGGACGATACAGGGCCATCTTGTTGTTGGTTTCATAGTGACCATTTAGAAATATTCTGCATGTCGGATTAATTATTTCCTTCAATTGATTCTATTTTATAAATGTACATAAAGTAGACTGACAGTTTCGTGAAAATATTCATGGATTTAGTGGATTGATAAATGAATAATAGTGTGGGATTTTTATAGAAATAGACAAGTGCACTAAATATTGAAAATGTATATACATAAGTTGATGAAGGTCAATGTGTTGTTAATACTTACTCAAAAGGTCGTAGGTTGTGATTGGTAATCGAAATAGGGAGCGTCAAGGTTGATGTAAAAATTTTAGATGTTGATTCATACATTTATTGACCACTTTTCTACCTTTTCGACCTGATTTGACCTGATTTGATGCATTAACAAGCGTTAGTTTCAGAAAAGTAGTCTAACGCCATCATTCATAGATGACGTACATGTACGTAGAAGGTACCTGGTCATTGTGGAAATATGGATTCGGCTTCTTTTTTCAGTCTAATAATTTATCATGGGCTCATTGTTATTTATTTGCATTTATAATCATTTCTGTTTGAATGCTTCTATTGCAAGACCTAGAATCCTATTTGGTATTGAAAGTTACACACATGTCAAAGAAAAAAAGGTCTTTCCACAAATCTCAATCTCTTGACCATGTACTTTCAACATGTTTTTCACCTCGTATCTGACCATAGTATACATTTCCATTTTCACAGAACAATGTAGAACAGGATGTATTATCTACTACAAAAAACATTATGCCATGCTGTTTGATTCGATGACACTAATTATCAGTTTTTAAAACATGTTACATTTTTGTGGATCCCTTGAAAGTTTACTTCGTATATTTAATCATATTTTGGCGAACAGGTATTTTTACAGATTAATGGACGGATTCTAGAGTTTTCCGGTTCCATGGCCTTGTACAGATTTTACGGATCCTCAAAACTATCTATCTATAGTCTCAACAAGTTGTACTTCCAAAACACAGGAAGAATAGTTCGTCTTTCCTGGTTTCTAAAGAAACATAAAGTGATTGTAATGGCACAGCGCATATTTCGCTAACAAACAAGCACATTTAATCATTCGTTTCGAAACATTTATTTGCGATGCTTTTTATCTAAAAGAAATATATAATGTTGCTACTGCTGCTGTTGTTGTTGTTGTTTCGGTCTCAAAAATGTATATGATACCACGCGAAAGTATACCTCCATGATTTCTGCATAAGAGGTCGCCTTGCATTTGTCATTTTTGCATGTCTTAATGAACTTCATTAAAAAACCTGGGTTGAAAATACTTTTTCCGATCTCAAAGAAGTAAGAAATGGGAGTTCCCAAGGGAAGCATGCTTTAATAAACACTTTTATTAGTATCAAGATGAGTAGTATTGTTTAGTCTTTTAGTGGAATGTTTTTTTTTTTTTTTTGTTTTTTTTATATACGTTGACAACTTTGCATTCGTTACTGGCCTAAGCATATGCATTTCGTGGCAAATGAAACAAATTCTGAATAGTTTAGGAAAATGTTCAAGGGAAAATGGTTTTAAGTTTTCTAAAACCAAGACCAAAATGCATGCATTTATGGCATTCAAATATTTTCATCTAGACCCATAACTAATACCACATTGGATTTGTTCCTGAATTTAAATTCGTAGATTTTTAAATTTGACTACAATCTGTCTTTCATTCCTCATATCAATTATCTGTGCAGTGCTTTAAGTTAGATTACGACTGTGGTGTATATGGATAACACAGCAATCGTATCTTCGTAAACTTGATTCTATTCATGATCAAGGTCTGCAGTTAGTTCTAGTAGTCTCAATAATGACACGTTTACGATGCTTCTTTTCGAATTTTGGACATTTATTGTGCGCCGTACCGTTTCAATTTCATCGCGAATTTTCCGATAGCAAACCTACAACGTTTCGTCGGTTTAATCTGTGTATGCAGCGAAATGCAATTAATTTTTCAGTAACACACATGACCAAGGACAAATTGTTAAACGTTTACTTACCTAGAGGGCTTTCAGAAGTCGAAATTTATCGTGTTTGGTGACCATTTTGTGTTATATTTGGGGAACGTAAACATCTCGAGTAAAGCATGCTGTTTTCTCTTATGTTTAGTGTTTAGATTGAAAAAAAGATGTATCTAAAACAAAGAATTATTGAATATGCAAGCAATAGGTACCTTTAAATTATAGTTTTGTCGCCAATTTGTGAATATACGAGAGTTTCAACGAGCGCACAGAGTCTATGTGGAGATTTCAACCATATTTTTCACGATTGTTTATGTACCCGAAGGCGACCTATCAAAAACTAAAATTGCATTCGGGGATAGTTATCTCTACTATTAGTTCTTGTTGCTGTAGAACATCCCCCGTCAATAGTTTGTATGCTGAGACAAATAAGCTATCTTTTGATTTACCAGAGAAGGAACTTAAACGCAGCATGCTTAAGTAATAAATTAATGATAATCCCACGCAAAAGGTTGTAGTTGAACTGCTGTACATGAATGACTTCTGGGAGAGGACTGAAGGGAAACCTCCTTTCAGTATGCGCTTTGAAGCAGATATAAATTGTATAGACTTTCATCTAGAGGATGTAGCTAAATAAAGGATTTCAGAAGTTCCTCTACGGACTTCAAGTACTATAATCTTCTTATTTAATCTTGCTGCAAACACGAAAACTTCAACATTTTTTAAAGTGAATTTCATGAGATAAAAGAGAGCAGTACTACAAGGACGAACAGATTTATACATATTGTTAAATACATGTACATCGTGAAAAGTTGTTGCGGCTGAACTGCTGGATAGCAAATTTATTCAGTTCTGGCCATTTAATGGAATTCGTCCATAATTTTTGCGGAGCTGAAGGCGCTAGACCTTGGTGTCAACTTAATACAACAGGACACCGATTATATTATCTTTACTGATTCACTAACAACTATGAAAGAATTGATATTGAATCTGCTCGAAAAAAAAAAAAGGATTATGGAAAGTGTGCTACTGCTAATTTTGTATTATGCTGACTCTCTGGCCATACTGGTATGTGTGGTAATGAAGACGCAGATATTGCTGCTAAGGTTACAAGTACAGCACAAACAGGTGTATATACTTCGTTGGTTCCTCGATGCAGAAAACAATTACTGTGGCACAGGCTCCGTATTCACCAACCATTCTTAAGAACATTCTTAGTCTCATTCTGCAACATTTTCTGGATTTGAAAGTAACACAACTTCTGATTGGCTAAACCAATTTGGTTTAGCCAATCAGAAGTTGTGTTACTTTTAAAGTTGGACAATTTTGGAGAATAAGACTAAGAATATTCTTAAGAATGGTTGGTGAATACTGGCCCTGGATTTTCCGTTGTCTAATGTTATCATTGGCTCGTTTCTGGCTCGTCTGCAAAAATAGGATGAAGATCCCACTTCTGACACCAAGTTGAAAAGGTTAGGTGGTCTGGCTGGAGGTTCTTAGAACAAGGTTGGCAAAAAGCGGAAGTTCGATGAAAGCAAAAGAAAAATACTGCAAAATGGTCATAAAAATTTCCAAATCAAAAATCAAAATTATGGGTGCGAAGGAACTCTTGCTTTCCCATCCATTCTCTAATAATGATAAGGTTTAGAAATAATCAGATTATAATCGCATTGCCACCTGCAGAACTGATTTCTCCTTGCAAACCACTTGTGGAAACATGTGGCAAAAAGAGAAATTGCCTGTGTATTAAACTCCAGTATCAAGTTCATGTTTTTATAAATAGATAACAGGTTATAAACTTATAAACTTTCCCTTGCCATGTTTTTTTACTATTCGATGAAATCATCTGGGGACAATAACTCTATCGTTGCCAAATAATCAGACTCGACTGCCACAAATACTATTTTATTTAAAATGAGCAGTCATTTCGATTCAGACTCGACTGCCACAAATACTATTTTATTTAAAATGAGCAGTCATTTCGATTCATTATCCGGAGTGCCGGAGTCGCGATGTAGATCCAAGATCAAAACTTTTTGTGTTGCCTAATCTTGATCAGCGCGGTCCGCCGTAGCTTTCAAGTGGCTTTCAATGTTGCTCAAGTCAGTGAGAGGGAGTTAATTGGAAGTATTTGAGATAAATGCGATGTAATTGAGTTGCCTACCTTCTGTCCGTTGTAAAAAGACTATTAACAATTGGAGCGATGAGCAAAACAAAAGTTGTTTTTAGCAGAGAGTGCAGTTCAAGATCAGACCGCATTCTGCGGAAGCTAAGGACCATCAGAGCTGTCTGATCTTGGATCTGCATTGTCTCCTTTTTTTTTAGAAATATTCAGGAAATATCCGCCCTTGAAAATAAGCAGCTTATTTCTTCTTTGTTCTTAAACCATTCTCTATTTCTGACATTAAATGATTTCGATAGAAAACATGACTGATTTCTGGATTGGTGCTAGAGATATTCACAACACAAGCGAATTCTATTGGCCGAATGGACAGAAACTTTCTTATACACACTGGGGACATCCTGTATTCCCACCTCATGTTCACGGACAACCAGACGAGAAATATGGTGCAACGAATGAGAATTGTGTTTATCTGGATTATGCCCATGCATATCATTGGTTTGATGAGGAATGTCATGCACTGAAAACTGGTTTTATTTGTGAAATATTTGATAACAACAGAACTGCATTAGGTAAGGTTAACCGTTGCTAGAAACATTTATTTTGTAGCACTAGAAAATTGTGTTCTTCTCACTGACATCTGGCAAAACAACGTTATAGGATGTGACTATTAGTCCTAGATTTCAGGTTAAAGTACAGTAGCAGAGGTTCAGTTTAGGGGAATATTTCAGCATTTCAATAGCAGTCTTTGTCAAGTTTTAAAACCTATGTGCAAATTGTCAAGAAACCTACAACAATTGCCTCATCTGGACGTTTATTATGATCTTACTGGTATCTATAAGAAATCAAAATAAATTTTGGGGGAATAATAATGAGTTTGAAGTATTAGTAACCCAAGTCTGCTTAACAGCTTAGCGGTTTCAACTACTGGAACTATCCACATTACCAGGCGCGACTACTGATTAGTTGGAAAGTCTGCTCATTTCGCTTGCATAAGTTCATAAAACCGTATTTATCAACCTTCTTAAATTAAATTCTAGCTCTAAATACTGGCCATCGGATTGGCTGAAAGGGAGTGTCTAAGCTAATTTTATGGTTTTTCGTAAGAGTTCAAACAGTATTTAGTATTATGATGAATACGGCCCATTGCATCTATAGACAAAACTTCTAGTATGGCTGTACCTCTTGACTTCAAGTTACATTACCTCTATGAAAAGCATTTTCTCTTCTAAATAAAATCTCCCGAATAACCAAAAACCTGTGTGTAAAGGAGGCACCCAAGGCAAAGGTTCTTATTGAATAAAGTGAATTCATTACAGCTTATAAACTACTTTTTAGTTTGTACACAGGTACCCATTTTGAACTGCTATTTTTAAGTCCTTAAGATTAACAGTCATAAAACTGGGATCGAAATGTCAACAATCTAGGAGGACCATAACAAATCAGGATAGATTGTTCCCAAGATACATGTACATATAACTTGTACATAATGCATTGTATATTATAAGTCGCCAAGTGATCGAAATTGCTGCCAACTGTAAATAAGCAACTCTTGGAACGGATAGGTAGGTGCACTGGTCGCAGTATTTATAAGTCAAATAGGTTAGAAATGATTGAGCCGTGCTCTGTGAAAAGGAGACTTAATGCATCTGCGAAAAGTATCGACCATGTCAGCCTGTGCAATCCGCGCAGGGTGACTTGGGCCGAAATTTTTCGCTATTGGTCAATTTTCTGTTTGTCAAAGGATCGGTATACCTCATGATTCAGTCGTTTGTTAGACAAAATGGGTTTTAGGGATCCCTAATTATGTTATGTCTTGCTTGGTACAGTGCATTATGGGGATGCATTAAGCCCCCCCCCGCCCCCACCTTTTGCCAGAGTATGGCTAAATTTCAAATGTCAAAAAAAAAAAAATGTGTCTTTTACAGTGAATAAATGTAGACAGCGCCTATATGATGGTTACTTTTACGACGCATATTCCAGTATGTGTATAAAAGCTTTTACGTCAAGTAGCGGCATAAACAGAATTGCAGCCCACGCAAAATGTACTTCTGACGGGGCAGATTTAGTTATTATCGATAATACCCGAAAAACTGACTTCGTATTGGAATGGATATTTCATCTTAAACGTAGGTATATTTACATAGCGTGTACGGCCATCATTGTCACCTTTGTGTTTTCGGTGTTTTCCTCAGTTGTCTAACTTAGTTTTGGTTTCGCTACCTCTTGCGTGCTCTATCTTTTCTGCTTCTTCAACCTCTTCATGTAAAATGTTCATTTGTATACGAGTAATTGCTTTCTGCGTTTGCCATTTCATTATTGTGTTCTTGAGCATTGCTTGTTGTCATATTTTTCAGTGTCTGCATCTCTCTTTCTCTCTCTGTATCTCTGTATCTCTCTCACTCTCTCTCTCTCTCTGTCTCTGCAATTATTTGGGTCTTATCCCCAGACTGAGGGTGTCTGTGGGCTCTAAGGTGATTCAGGGCTCTAAGACTTGATATATTAAGTGTTCTATAAGATAGGAAAACTTATTGTAGGAAAACTTATTGTTTAAGCCCTTTTTGCTATAATACCCTTCTCTTTGCTCAAATATTTATGAATGTGTGTAAATATCTTTTGTTATTATATTGTCAGAGACTCCACATTACTTGTTGCAAAGAATGACATCCTATCGACACATATATACTTGTAATTACATTGAATTATTTTTAAATATTTCATTTGAGGGCAAACCAATGTCGCTAAATGTATGTCATGTATTAGGGGCCTGTGGCCTAATTTAAAAATAAACTTTCTGAGTTCTGATTCTCACTCTCTCTCTTTCTCTCTCTCTCTTCATGTTCTATATTACCATTGTCAGTATTATTAATATCACTTAGATTCTATTTTTACTGGAAAATGGGATAAATTAGCAAGGTCAAATAAAAAAGAATGAAAGAGAAGGAAATTAACTGTTGAACGATGGTAGTATTTTTATCTTTCCAGTTAACGGAACAGACTTCTGGACAGGTGGTATAGATATGAAAAACAATGGCAGATTCTACTGGGAACATACCCGTAAACCGTTCGCATATACAAACTGGTATGACGTCACACCAACACCACCCGAGGATTGTGCCTATTTAAATAACCTGGATGCATATAACTGGAAGACCGCAGATTGTAGCCAGAAAATACACGGCTTTATCTGTCAGATCAACCAGTATTCAATGGGTATGTAAGTCATTTTAACATCGGTTGTTTTTGTCGATAATATCAAGGTATTGCCAAAGTTATCATAACCTCATAACCCTGTCGATATCGTGCATAATCTCTGACATTTCTTCATGTCTCTATCAATACCGAAGATATTTACAATTTATTTACAATTTGATTCACAATTTTGAAAAGTCTACTTAGAGTTACATGTACTTTTTTCCAAATGTAGTTGTCATCGCCGATGACTTTTACTTCAATGTCGGACAATGTATGTCAGTAGTATTTATCAACGACATCAAACATGCCTTTATAATTGAACTGTGCTGTGGGAAAAAGGGATTTAATGCGTCTACCTAAGGTATCGACCTAGGTCAGCCTGCACAGTGGAAACTTTTTGCTTTTGTTAATTGTTGTGCATATCCAAGGACCGTTCTACCTCCAAATTGATTGGATTGTTAGACAAAGTGGATTTTATGGATCCATGATTATGCAGTACCTTGGTTGGTATAATGTATCATAGAGATGCCCTTTTGCCAGAGCGCCAATCATTTCTAGAAGAACTGGAGCGGAGCATTGCTACCCACATTTAGTTTCCGTGTTCAATGGCCTATCTGCCTCTTTGTTAACTACTTTGAAGGTTGAATGAGGAAAGGTAAGGTTCTGAGTTGGGAAAAATTTACAAAATTTACAGCAGAGAGTTCCACACAAGACTAATATATGTGTTTTAATCTGTCGGCATTTTGAAGTCATGTGCATCATAGAACTGTTTTGGCAGCTCTTAGACTAGAATATAAGCCGTACGACTTAGAAACGGAGAGAACCAATAGCTGGCGTCGTCTGTACTTTAACCCCTTACCTAACCGTCATGTGTTTAACAAACCTAATGAAGAAGGCATTTTTTTTTTAAAAAAATGCGATGAAAAGGAGACAGTGATGATTACAATCATTTCCTTCTTTTCCGCAGATGTTTTCAAAAAGCTCGTTCCTCAGGGTCGTGTAATCCCGGTATTTTCTAGTAAAGGTTGAAAAACGAAATTGCAGTAATTCATTAAGACAGCAACTTACAAGAGCGACAGTTTCACGCTTCACTTACTTTATTGCCAATCTGTTGTAGATACATATGCCTCGACAGGATAAAGCAAGATTCAATCCATCCACGGGAAGATGTTTTTATTATTTATGTTTGTCAACTCATGAATCCGATTAAAAATAGATATTTCAAATGTTATCTTATTTTTACAGAATTTGTATATAAATATCTAGGAATGTGAAAAAGTCTGGAATACATCGATCGATGAACTAGTCCTCCACTCAGACACCTGACATATTTACATCTGAACCGAAAAATAACTAATAATTTCTTGTTTCACATCGTATGTTGATATTCTGTGTATTTCATTATAAATTCAGGTCCAAGCATCGCAATCTACTCTCCTCTAAAGCATTTAATAGTAGCTAGTATTAACATAAGATACATTTCACTGCGACCTATCCTTTTATCGGTCCTAAGGCTAAACTGGATGGTGATGCCTGTCTGGAATGATACAAAATTACCACATAACTACTTTTATTTCAAGTGTGATGCAGCCATTACGAACTTTGTTATGTTGCACACGTTTGAGATATGTAAATGGTCCCATATTTGGCTAAAGTTCTGTAATCATACGAACAATGTCTAAATGTTGATCCAGATTTCTCTGTGGAATTAATTGTCAAAATTGATTATCGTGACAAAGTTGCAAATTTTATCATCTTTAGATTCAAACCAAAATCATTATACACAAGTGTCTTTCGAAATCATTTTCGTCCATGATGTAAATACTTGTCAAAAAAAAAAACGGAATTATCTTCGTATAAGTTTCAATACACATGTACATGTAGGACCATGTTTTGACGCGTTTTAACTATAGTGTTTGAGTTATAAGATGAAAAAAGAGAATCTGACATTTGTTGGCTATAGGGGTAAACATTTATTAAACTTATCGACAAAAAAAAAAGGGTATTAAGCTCGCCTGAGGCCAGTTTAACCACATTTTTTTTCTGAACTCGTTTAATAAAACTTTATCTCAACGGCCAGCTCATGTCAGACCCTTTACATCTCAAACACTTGACTGCATGCCTCTTTTACAATATAGGTCCAAACTAATTCTTTTTTATCAGAAAGCCCTAATAGTTATGAAAAAAAAAAAGTGAAAGTACTTTATTTCAAGGTAGAAAAAGGTAACTGATAAATGAGTCAGATAACTTAATTATTTTCTGATATGCAAATATTTATTTACTACGATTCTACAATCATGTGCAGGGTAATGATGCAAAATTACATTATACAAACATTAGCTACAGTTGAAAAAGAAGGATTTCCTCCAAAATACATCTGTTTCGCCGTATGGTGCTAGATATTTTTAATAGAATGACTATAATTTAACATTAAAGAGAAGCCGAGAACAACCAAATTTACTGATGCAAAGTACTACTGTAAGAATTCACACCAATAAAGTAGTAGAATTTTTACAGATAGTAGAAATATGGGGAAAAGGAAAAGAATGCGTGTAACAAGCAATTGCCTCTATAAACATACATTTTCCTTGATTACCCTTGAAAAACAAAATATCGTTTTCATTCTAAAGTTCTGTGAAACAGTTTTAGGTCTAAACTAAGTATAGCCAGTGT
This sequence comes from Tridacna gigas, assembly GCA_945859785.2. Classification (NCBI taxonomy): domain Eukaryota; kingdom Metazoa; phylum Mollusca; class Bivalvia; order Cardiida; family Cardiidae; genus Tridacna; species Tridacna gigas. Next base: position 36,187,069 of record OX244031.2, on the reverse strand, counting down.
GCTGCTTCGTTTAAAGACAAGATTTGTTTAAAGAGTGTAGAACAAGATTAGACTGTATAGAAATGCATTTTTGTCTGAATCTACTTTGTTGGAAATGACATTGCTTTGGATATGGCTTCAAATTACTCGTGTTTTTGCATTCTCTTGTCGTTTTACAAACGTAGTATATAATGTGTCATTGTTCAAACAAAGTATGTAGAACATTAAATGAGATATTAAAATTGTGATAACTCTGAGAGTGCACAATGAACTAAGGTTACTTTTATGGCCTTTGCAGATCAAGATCAGACCGCAAAAAACGTGCAGTTTAATATTTGATCCACACCAGTCTCAATGCAATGCTTAGACTGTTAAACCAAAAGTAGTCTTTCAATTATGATATTTTTGGTTATCTGTTCTCATTAAGAATGATCAAATGGCGAATAAAGAGTAAAAATCAGAAATGAAACGAAAGAGATTTAGGCCGAGGTAAGATAAAAACAATAGTTGTACAATTGAAATCCGGTATCTCGTGTCGAAAGTTGTATCTAAGTTGTAAATGGAGCTGTTGGTACTGTTAGACCAAAAGTTACGTCACTGTTATTCGTCATCGGAACAGTCATCACCGACACTGGAAATAAAATGAATAGCAATATATTTAGATATAAGCCATGCTCTGTGAAAAGTAGGCTTGATGCATCTGCAAAAAGTATCGACTCAGATCAGCCTGCGCAGTCCGCGCAGGCTGACCTGGGCCGAAACTTTTTGCTTAAGGTCGTTTTTCTGCATGTCAAAGGACCAGTGTACCTAATGATTTGGTCGGTTGTCAGAAAAACATGGATGCTGTGGATCCACAGTTATATAATGACTTGCCTGGTATGATCCGTTACACAAATGCTTTAAGCCTTTTTTTGCCAGAGTAGGTCTCATACAGGGTGTCCCAAAATATAAGTCCCAGTTTTAAAGTTTTGCTACTAAATATTCAACGTAACTAGATGGCTCTTTATAATATTGTTAAAAACATCTAAAATTTTGTATAAACAGTAATTTTGAGGACTGATTCAACTTTATTCCATCATAACACACACTCTACATGTTCACCCATTTTCTGCTATACTAGTCTGACCTGACGTCAAAAATTGTTAATGAAGTTTTTGCAGGTTCCCTTTGTAACCTTCCCCTACGTATAGCACTTCTGTGTTCAGTTAAACATGCTGGTATATAATCAAAGCCCTTGTCGTACACCTCTGCACCGCGAAAAAGTCACAGTTTGTGTTGCTTTAAGCAGTACAGACGTCATTGGGCCTTATTTCTCCCAGAAAAACAGAGAGAGTGTCAATGTCACCTCTGATCGCTAAACTGACATTTTAGAAAACACGTTTGTGCCTGAACTTTTAGAAAGATGTTTCCCATTAAATGATTGTTGGTTTCAAGAAGGTGAAGTAGCACTCAACACAAGCAGAGTTGCTACTGACCTTCTAATCGATACTTTTGGAACCCATTTGATTACAATGAAGACCACAGTAGAATAGCCACCTCACTTGCCCAGTTTAAACACGTTAGATTTTTTATATGGGGACTTATCAAAGACAAGGTGTATGGTTATACACCAGCATGTTAAACTGAACCCAGAACTGCTATTTGCAGGGAAACATAGAAGGTTACAGAGGGCATCTGCTAAAACACCAATAACAATTTTTGACGTCGCGTCAGACTCGTATAGCAGAAAATGGGTGGACATGTAGAGTAGGTGTTTTGATGGAATGAGGGTGAATAAGTCCTTAAAATTACTGTTTGTACAAACTTTTAGATGTTTTTAATAATGTGGTAAAGAGCCATCTAGCTACATTGAATATTTAGCAGAAAAATTGAACTTTGAAACTGGGACATAACTTTTGGAACACCCTGTATTAAAGAATAATAACTTTATCATCCAAAAACTATCTACCAGAGATTTAAAAAAGAAGAAGAACGAAAATATAGAATGAAATATAAAGGTATTCAAGTCATTGGTTTTTTTTTTTTTTTTTTTTTTTTTTTTTAAGCAAAACACCTTTGTTCGCAAAAAAAAAGGACAATAAACCTATTAAATTAAGATTTGATACATAAATGTAAAAAAAAATACTGTAAAAATGGTTCGTTACGAGTACTAGTCTCCTTTTTTCCAAAGTGCTTTCTGGAATAACCAGCTGAAATCCGAAGGAAACAAAACAACAACCAAAAAAAGTACCATGGTATAACTTCCACAGATCCTGCTTCAGTCGGGGCTGGGGCTTCTCCTTCTGTAACCTCGGCGGCTGTGGTCGCAGGGGCCTCTGTTGGTGGACATCTGCCCAAAAACCTGAACTCAACTCCGCTGGAATTGCATACGTTCACGATTAAAATAAATGTTTGAATACCTCTATTTTATTACTACATTTTCTTTTGCTAATCAGAAAATGAAAACCTTGGTCTAAATGTTAATTGCAGTAACCTTGTCTTGTTGTTGTTGTTGATTTTGTTGTTAGTGGTGGTGGTGGTGTTGTTGTTGTTGGTGGTGGTGGTGGTTGGCGAAACAAAAAAAAAGTAAAAAATCGACAGTATAGACACATTATCGATATGTATCAATTTTGCAACGTTTGATCTCAAAAAATCAGACTTAAGGTACACGCAAACTCTTCGGGTAATCCTCGGCTCCTGGTCAAATCATAGGTTTTTCAAAGCAAACTCAAAATTGGAAAGCGTTTTCAGATCTTGCTTTACGGATTTTAATTGTAATAGCATACCATAAAGTATCGATATTTTTGAAGTCGAACCGTTACAAAAATGGCTACTAAAATCAAAATAATGAAAATAGGGATTATAATGAGACAGGCTCATTCTCTGAAGACCGGTTTAACCTCCCACAAGTTTACAAGATGATTTGATATTGCATATCCTAAATTGAAAAGGAGTTCTAGTAGCGGCCGACTACTTACGCGCAGCCCAAGGCACACATGCTGTTGTAAGTTACGCCATCTTTAGCACACACCGGCATGCCGATCTGGTCCGGACATGAGCATTTCGAACCTGCAACATCTGCCTCTCGTTTTCTTCTTTCGTCTTCGTTGCATTCACCCTCATGGTCTAGGTTCACGTTCCTGTTTAACAGAACATTTTCTTGTGAAACAAAATTGACCTTCACAAAAAGATGCTGAAATAATTGTCATCAAACGCAATTAATAGTCCTAACCAATTGTGAGGCTTTTAATATTTCATTTCTCTCTGCTGCGAGCCTCTAAACCGGTGATGCTGCATTCTTTCTTTGTATCTTTATGTCAGATCAACATTGTTTCAGTTATTTGAGTAATATTATTTACCTGTAGGTTTTACAATTATTGAAGATGAAAAACAAAGAGATAACTGGGAAATGCCACACTTAAAAAGAAATAAAAGGGGAATTATATCGTTCCAACAACAGCTTGGAACTGACCCGACAGTCAATAAAGACAAGTAGACACACATAAACACATACAGCAGCAATTAGATGATATTATACTGCGGCAATGCAGCCGTGCTTCTTTCTTATTAAAATGTCATTTCGCATGAGAAAATGGGAGAGTACAAGTATTTGTATTTGGCGAGAGACTGTCCAACCAGCTACACATACAGTTTGTACACAAGATAACTAGGACAGACAAAGCAATAGACAAACGAGGCAGCAATATAGTAAACTAACTCTTTTGCTACATATTTGCACTATCTTTATGCAGAAATGTCATTTTTTGGAATAGAGTTGTTACGACCGACCCAGTCGAAATTCGAGCAAATGAAACAAACCAGACAAATACGTTGACAGATTCTAACTGGAGGGTGTAATGCAGACAACCAGACATCCGTCATTACAATACAAACGCTGCAGCCTCAGCTGGTATACCTAGACAAGCACCCTAATATTTGTCCATCTAGAGCCTATCCCATTTGCGTTCATGAAACGGGGGACTAAGCAGGCCATAACAGTAAAAGGCTATTCCATTAGCAGTCACAACAGGCATTCCAGCTCTGACTACAGGGAACCAGTTAATACAGACAATAACACATACACGAAGGTTTACAATAAACAAGCTTACTCTGTGGCTTCTAGTTGACATAAGTTGCCATATGTAACGCCGTCATCTCCGCACACAGGGGTGTAATCCGCTGTACAGACTGTTGGTGCTTCCTTGGTAGGGGGTGCAGGAGTGGCAGGGCACCGTCCGAGAAATCGGAATTCCGTACCGCTATAAAAGTAGATGGTGACACTTCTTACTTCCATTAGTTGAACTCTTGTTTAAGTTAAAGGTCTGTTTAGACCTACTACCGGAACCACGCGCAAATAAAAATCAATGGCATCTTATATGAAGTACAATCAAAATCATCCATCTGCACATTTCATTGCCATGCAATGTCCTTTAAGTATATTAAGGCTTTCATTTCTCATTTTCTTTTCCCATTATAGATCACTTAAAGATTTGTCTACCATATGGGCACCATGTAGGGTCCGATAACACCGCTCTGTCTCGGGAGACTTGTTCATTTTCTTACCAAAAAGGCACAAAAGTGCTAAAAGAGAGATAACTCTATCAGGCTAGCGATAATGAGTACAAAAGTAGCCATAGAGATTGCATAATTGTGTTTGCGATACTATGATGGTGGGTTTATGAATGCATGTATGTCATAATGAGAAAAATGGAGTTCTAAGATCAGACTACACAGATCGTGCAGTCTGATCATAGAACTCCATTTTCCGATATCCCTTCAAATCTCTTCGCCAAAACAGAATTTGCAATATTTGAGCAATATTGTACTTTAATTTTGCAATATTTCGTATGTAGTGTACGTGTTTTTTTTTTTCACTTGTATTTCTTGTTGATTTAGCCATACATGTATTGCAATATCAATGAAGAAGGTAGATATTTCCTTTTCCCAGAATGTTTTGGAATTATTTTACCTCTATAACTCTTTCGATTTTTTGTGATTTCTATAAAGTTTTCATCATTGATATTCGAAACTGAAATCGAACAAAGAGGTAGAACAACTTCTTCATCGACAAGTACAGATCAGTTATATACCTACTCGGAAGCCCCTAGTACATCTGCTCGCCTAGCCCGGGCTTAGGCGCACTTTAATTTCTGAATCACTTCTTATTGCAGTCTCCTTATCACTGCCTTTAGAGATCTGTGGCAATAATCTGTTTAACTCTTACCAGATGACAAAATTTTAGACTGGTCCAAATTGAAAGCCTTGGCAGACGACAATTTAAATGTGCCTCAAATTATCGAATTGTCTTGGGTAGATAGGGTAGAAAACATTGTGGGAAAAGGAGAAAGTGCTGGTTACCAGCATTTTCTTCTTTTCCAGCAATATTTTCAAAAGGTCTCTTCCTCAGAGTCGTTAGAAATCGGGATTGTGTTGTACATTGTTCCGTATACGTTTCTTTTTGAAAAAGGAAAGTCAGCAGATATAAAAGGCAAAAAAAAATACAGACTTGAAGCCAGGCCAGTACCAACGTTATTGGACAATACAGACATGAACGGATAGGGCGTCAACTGTTAAATAAAATGTCAAGAAATTTTTATGAATTGCTCGTAATGCGAAACACGTGCATGGACAAAAATAGAATGTCAAAAGGGCTGCATGCTTCTGACAGGTTTCAGTTTCCGCATCCCGAATTTCATCTGTTAACAATTTTAACTGTCATGAAGTGAGATGCCATTCTCAGGCGTGTAAGACCACGCATGATTACAATGTTTATGGCTTCCCCAGGCTATGCCGACATTTATCGTCTGGGAACGTACAAACTTCAACCATAAACAATGATCTACCTGTCGAATGACCAGTGATCTTTTACTGATGACAGTTTGAGCATCTCCGCTTGTTTTTCTTATTTGTGGGCAAAAGGTATTTAGTAACACTTTTCATGATTTGTATTTGTTCTTGTGTTTGCTGAAGGCATCCGTGGCGCACATCAAGAAGATACTGCGCAGAAAACCGCTTCTTTATTTGAAACTCGACAAAAAAAAAATCTCTGCTTTTATATAGTTGAAGTAAATTTATGCTTTCATTCCTGCAAGTTGATGATTTACGGGTAGAGAAAGAAAAAAAAGTTTGTTGGAAAAAAAAAAAAAGAGTTAAAATGCATCATAATTAACCATTTCATTACATAGAATTTATATTCATTAAACACGTGATCCCTGTCTCACGTTTCATTTAACTCTTTACCAGAGGAGAAAATTTTGGGTTGTTCAGTTTTAAAGTATTTGCAGACGATACATTAAAGTTGGGTCAAATGTAGGAGCCTGACTTTGACAGGATAGAAAACATTACGGGAAAAAGGAGAAAATGCTGGTGACCAGCATTTTCTGCTTTTTCCATATGTTTTCAAAAGCCTTTTGCTCCATTTTCGTAAAGATAGGGGCTCGTGAAGTAAAGGTTTTTGCAGGCATTTTCCCCAATGTCTATGAATGTTACGGGTTGGTATTTTATTTGCATCCATTAGAAATGATATACAATTTAAATAGCCTCCATATTTCTTATTGAATTCATAAGTTATATTTAATTGAATCGGTTGATTTGCGACAAGCTTAAACCAAAGTAAGAAACCACGAACGTGCGGTTGAACTTTGACTACCCTTTCCGTTAAAATTGAGGAAAAATGCAGAGAATTTGAACAAATGTGTATTCAGTATGTTGTCTGCAAAATTAGTCCTTATAGGCGCTAGGCATATTTTTAGTCTAGAAACAAGACCTAAACAATTGCAATTTCAATATCAGGTTTCTGTGGAAAGTGGACTGGGCAGACAAAATATCAGGCTACAAGTTTTTTGTAGTCTGATCTAGATGTACACTACCGCTAACACAATTAAAGATTTGAAACGTCCTTCAAAGGTTTACTTAGTTAATTAAAATATGAATTAAGATCAGACTACACAAGACAGGTGTGGTCTTTGATCGAACGTATCTATCCTTAGAATTGTAATAAGTGAAAAGAAGTTTTCGGAATGGAAAAAAGTCCATTCGTCAAGTCAACGGTCTACCGGTAGTCATGCACTTTATAGACATAGTTTATGACCACAAAAAAAAGACTACTTTCCACGAAAAGATCAAACATCGTAATTAAATATCATGTAATGCATTAAGAAGCAATTTAAAAATGCCACGGCCTTTTAGCTATTTTACATAAAATTAACGTCTACCTGTGTCATTGCTGTAGACATAATTTAGACAGATAACATTCTTGTAGAACGAATTTGCACATTTGTCCCCACTGAGCCGGGGTAACTTAGTGATAAAGTATGGTGCTCCTGGCGTGCTGGATCGAAAACCACTTTTGGCCGAAGCTGTTTCCGAGAAGTAACTCTCTCAGCGCCAAATAACACAAACTCGACCTTTTTCAAAGGATGGAAATACGTTACATTGAAACTCGGAACGATTTTTATCTTAACCTTTATCCTGCTAAATAAAAGAAATTAACTCTTAGCCAAACGACAAATTTTTAGACTGGTCCAAACTGAAAGCATTTGCAAAAGACATATTTATGTGGCTAAAATGATTGCATTTGTTTCTGAAACGTTAGAAAACATTGTGGGAAAAGGAGAAAATGCTGGTTACTAGCATTTTCTCCTTTTCCCACAATGTTTTCAAAAGGCTTCTTTCTCAGGGTCGTTAAAAGTCGGGACTGTGTGGTAAAGGGTTAAACGTTCAAGACGATGGTCAAAAACCCAATTTTTTTATATTTCAAAGATATATTTGAAGGAAAGATATTTCCTTATCGGACAGTGTAGATCAAAGATCAGACTGCACGTTCTGTACAGTCTGATCTTGATCTACGCTGTCCGCAAAAGGGTGAGTGAGTTGCGCTTAGCAGCGAAAGGGTTAAAGGCTTGCCGAAACAAGCAGACGATATATGTTCAAGATGAGACTGCACATTCTGTGCTGTTCTGTGCAGTCTTATCTTGTTCCATGCTGTCCGCAGTTCTAAGTCCATGTTTTCGTCCACAGCGCTGAAAAGGTTCATGAATATCATTGTGATGGGGTTCATGTCTATTCTGTAGTTACAGACCGTCTGACTTTGTTCACTGGAGAAAGCAACAAGTAGCATAATTGTATTAGTGAAACAAAGCTCGAAGCTTATAGAACGTTTAAATCGTAATACTCGCGTATTTGCTATCGGTTTTGAAATTTCATTCAATTTATGTAGCAGTTTAAGGATGACAGGCTATTATCTTATCATTATTTATAACTCTTGATTGATTGAACCTCCGTCGCATCTCATGGAATGCAGTAAACGTGAGCCCTTGCTTTTTTGCCTAAATGATATTTTATGTGGCTTTAAAAAAAATATTTAACCCGTAGGCTGCTAAACTGACCTTTTGCGGACAGTGTAGATTAAGATCAGACTGCACAGAACGTGCAGTCTGATCTTTGATCTACACTGTCCTATAAAGCGATATCTTCCCCCGCCTCCAATACCTATAAAATAGCAAAAATTGGGTTTTTACTATGGGCTTGAAAATTTCATTTCACTCATTTAACAGGATAAGGGTTAAGTCATATTTGGGCGGACACTCAATTATTCATGTCTTTATTAACTTTCATCGCTGCAAGGCTTTTGCTCGCGGTCACTTGCATTAAAAGCCGTCTTTTTTTTTTTTTTATTCTAGTTGGTTAAGAAAGCTCATGCGACATCCTTCATATATTGATATTAAATGTTTGGTTTGGAATGCTATTATAATATTATACATCTCGGAGAATCGGAAATCTCTATGACCATTCATGAAATGCGATAATTATGAGCTCCAGTTCGGATGTTTGAATGCTGGTTTTACGTTGCTTTCAACATTAGTCGAATTATATATTGGGGCAACAGTTCGCTTATAACATATTTCCTGAGATTCACCAGTGCTAAAACCAATGGTCTATTGTGCATTGCAGTAGGAGGAAACCTAATGTCAAGCGCACCCGTCGGCGCGGGACGGGGTCGGGGGAGATGGAAGAGACCCTGAGACCCAACCAGGATTTTTCGATTACGAAATCAAAGCCGCTGCAACAGAAACAAATCTCCGGTAATTGACAAAACTATGAGTGTTAAAAGTGAGTTAGTTTGAACGGACTGAAAGGCGTTTAAACGTTATTTCAGTCACATCGCGGCGACGTGGTGACCATTTAGGGTTTCACATGGGGGTTAAGCTGTTACTCTTGTGTAATTTTGCAAGGACTCGGAAAGGCCGTTTCTAATTTCCCAGTGATTGGTTAAGAGAATGTCAAGTGATAACCTTTATTTACGAATATGACATAAACTGTTTTGTTTTGAATGTTATTAGATTGTTAAATTTCTGTGACAATTCATGAAATGCGCAAAAAGTGAACTCTAGCTCGTTTGCTTAATCCTTAGGCTGCTTAAGCGCGACTCACTGACCTTTTGCGGTCAGTGTAGATCAAGATCACACTGCACAGAACGTGCAGTCTGATCTTTGATCTACACTGTCCGATGAAGAGATTTTTTTTGCCAAAGTTAAGTTTGAAACAGCATTATTCGGGTCGTTACTACCGGTTTGAAAATTTCATTTCACTTGTTCGGCAGGATAAAGATTAAATGCTGGTTTACGTCACTTTGAACATTATTCCAGTCACATCGCAGCGACAGTTCGCCTATAAAGTATTTCAAAAGTTTCACCAGCACTAGGCCGGTGCTCTGCAGTGCATTGCCATAGGAGGTACCCGTGTGTCAAACGAACCCATACTGGATCCAACCCGGACTATCTAGATATACAAAATCAAGGCCACTGCAACAGAAGCCATAGAAATCTCTGGAAAGTGCCAAAATTCTGCATTTAAGCGGAAAGTTAGGTAGAGTGGGTTTAATGGTATTTTCAACATTATTTCAGTCATCACGGCGAGTATATCACCTTCCACAGTTTCACAGGAGCTAAGCTCTAACCTATCTGTACTTTTTCAGGGACACTCCTACGCCGCCAGGTGCGTAAGAAGTTCGTTTTTGTACAATAATATGTAAAGGAACTCTCAAATAGAGTCCTTCGTAACTGACGTTTAATGATACCGTTTTGGGATTGAATTATCATATTTTCTTAACATTTTTAAGTCATTAACCGATTAATCCTCTACCACACGATTCTGAGTTTTAATGACTCAGAGGAAAAAGGCTTTTGGAAACATTGATGGACAGGAGAAAATGCCGGTAACTGTAATGTTTTCTGCTCGTTGAAAGACGACCCCTGTCCTTTGAATTACATGTAATTTCTTCGTCTAAAATTGCTTTTGAATTGAAAAGTATAATATTGTGTAGTCTCGAAAAAGAGTAGAATATTTAACGTCATTTGGGGCGCAACATGCGAAATGAGACCTTCGGACATTTGCGTAAAGTGTCGTCTCGGATTAGCCTGCGCATTCCGCGCAGGCTAATCCGAGACGGCACTTTACGACTACATTAGAATTTTTCATACAGTAGACTTTCGTGAAACAGAAAATTGCATAAAAACAGGAAATGTCGTCTCGGATTAGTCACAGACTGCACAGGCTGATCTGAGACGACACATTTTTATGCATATGTCCGAAGGCCCCTTTTCGTGTGTTGCACGCCATTTATGAGATGCTAATAATTATAAACCCTTGTCCTGCTATACAAGTTAAACAAAACGTTCAAGCCGCCAGTAAAAACCCGAATATTGTTATTTAAACTCATGTTTTGGAGAAAAATATTTCCTTATCGGATAGTGTAGATCCCAGGTTAGACTGCACGTTTTGTGCAGTCTTATCTTGATCTACACTGTCATCAAAAGGTCAGTGAGTCGCGTTTAGCAGCTCAAGAGTCAAACCACTACCGAACAAGCTCATTCTATTTTACCCCCCACCCCCCCCCACCCCACACACACACAAACATTCAAAGGAATTATTACAAATCATGCAAAGAGTACGTATGTGAAGGAAGGGAAAACATCAGTTTTCGATAGCATGGAAAATACTAAAAAAAAAAGGAGGCAGGACTGGTGCTTTCTCCTTTTTTGTGCATTAGATCTAACAACCCCCCCCCCCCCCCCAATCATTTGCAGCAAGTGACTTGTACAGAGTAAAAACATATGTCTCTTAGGACTTAACAGAAAAACTATATGAGGAAATGCTGCGGCTGTGGGGAAAGGGAAATACGCAAAATGTCTTCTTTTGTAATAATGTTTTCAATATTAAGAATTGTCTGCTGTTTGGTGCAGCCTGATCTTAACCCATGCCGTCCGCAAAAGCCTGTCCTTTCGCCTACGATCCTAAAAGGTTTAGCTTCAGTGTTCGGGCAGTTCTGTGTAGTATTCTTATTACGAAGCACTTTCAGTTAAATGTATTCGTTTTTTTTTTTTATTTACATGTACCTTTCGGCTGTTCACAATGAAATCTTTGACTTATTGTTTAGGATCAAGGTACAGATGGACCCAGGATCAGACTGTGCACTCTTGGTTTAGCACTGCTCTCCAAATTCTATCATGTCGCCAAGGGTGATGTAAGGATAAAATTAAGTTAAATATTCTAGTCGTTAGGGCTCTGACAGTTTAACACTGTACTTGAAATAAACACATCCTGTATCAACCAAAGGTTCCTAAATGAACCATGCATCTGCAAAAAGTATCGAACCAGGTCAGCCTGCGCAATCCGCGCAGGCTGACCTTGGCCGAAACTTTTTGCTTTTGGTCAATTTTCTGCATTTCAAAGGACTAGTGTGCCTCATGATTCAATCGGTTGGTAGACTTTTTAATGGATTTTATGGATCCCCAATTATATAATGACTGGCGGAGACGCATCAAGCCCCCCCTGTTGCCAGAACATGCGGCTCAAATATATTGTGACAACATGCTGCATTCTTTATCATAAGCAATTTCAAGTCTTTTAACGTTTACAGCGCGAAACATAGAACTCGACTCCGCTCGAAGGCTGCTAATACAGTCCACTGAAACTCGGACACATTTTAATCTCATGGGCTTAACTAAACCAAAGGACGGTGTAGATCTGTGCTGTCTGATCAAGCTTGATCAATGCCTTCCGAAAAAGTCCCCGTTTGAATCGCCTATGGCGCTGACCAGGTTAATTTGTTTCCATGACTTTATCTACATTAAAGTACATGTATATTTTTTTTGTTAGGGCCAAGATAACTTTGAACGCGGAAAAAACATAGTTTGATCCATTGCAGTGGAGTAAGCGTGATGCATTGAAATTATCCCATCAGAAATGACCTGTAAATCATAATTCCACGTGTAGACGGTTTCTTTTCTCTTACAGACCACGTGACGAACAGTTTCTCTATTTGCTACACGTTTAAACCTTTGTAACAAAAACACGTTTTTCCAAGGTTGTTGATTATAAACTCTTCCGCACAGCGTTTGTATGCGTTAAATATTCCGAGACACGCTGTACATTATACTGTCGAAGAAATCTTTAGCAACCCCTACAGTGAATGAATGATCTCTGGCAAGGGCAATTTTTAGCGGTGAGAAAAGACTTCAGCAGTTTCGATTTCTAGGTTTGTTTGACCACAATAACTCTTAACATTTCCGACAATTCAGATCAAAGTTCACCCCGCACGTTGCGGCAGTCTGATCTTTGATCTAAATTGTCTGCAAATGCCCAGCGTCCCATGGATAGAATTTTTTATGGGGGGCGGGGAGGTGATCTGTTTCAAAAATTTAATGATTCACTGCAACCAGTCAAATGTTACAAGTTTCGAACTATTTATGTATGCAATAATGGTTTGAAACCGTGTTTCATTTCCTCATTCTAGACACGTTTTTAAATACCAATCCAAGGACGATTCTCCTCTGTACATTGAGTACTAAAAAGACTATTTGGGCAAGCATTTATAAATTGGACGTTTTCGTTCAGTAAAAAGATGTGGTTTTGGCGTTTAAATTACAGGACAGTCTTTTTTGCAGCTGGGAACTTAGAGTATTTTTCTGAGACCGGATATGATGTCATCGCACTTTTTTTGAATACGATCCTATACAACAGACGCCTACCATTGATCCTGTCTGTTCGTTTGTAGAAGAAGCAGTATGTAAGTAAGTTAACTGTAGTTAGTACGCTAGTTACCACGTCAGTGCGTAAGTAAGTACGTTAGCATGTTAATTAGTGAATTTGTTAGTATGCTGGTTAGTACGTTAGAATGTTAGTTAACTTACGTTGGTTAGTACATGTATGTTGGTTAGTACATTATAGCGTTAGTCAGTATAATGTTGGTTACTGAATTAGTACATGTACGTTAATAAGTTAGTACGTTGGTTAGTACGCAAAGTTATTTTGTTAGATTTTACGAGCAATGTCTTCTTTTGTCACAATGTCTCTTGTAATGTCTATAGTCCATATTTTACAAGAATGTTTTCAAGTCATCTGCTACATTTTTAAACAGTAGCCCTTTGCCAATAATCACCTGGCTTAACGACCCGAGGAAAAGGCCTCTGAAAACATTGTTGCAAAGAGAGAAAACGAAGCAAGCACCAATTTCTTCATTTCCCGTCGATGATTTCATAGACGAATTCCAGAATTTAAGCCACATTTAATTTATAGTCTCCAAATCCTTTCAATTTGGATGAGTCTGAAATTTTGTCGTCCAGTAAAAAATGAAAAACATCACCATTATTTACGACATACATTTACAGATACGAGCACAGTCAAACGCTCTATGAAAATGGGCCTTAATGCATCTGCAAAAAGTATCGACCCAAGTCAGCCTGCGCAGTCCACGCAGGCTGACCTGGGCCGAAAGTTTTTGCTTTTGGTCAATTTTCTACATGCCCAAGGACGCTTCTACATCAGAAATCAGACATTTGTTAGAAAAAAAAATGGATGTAATGGATCCATAATTATGTGTTGAGTTTAACGGTATAATGCATCACGGAGATACATGAAGCCTCCATTTGCAAGAGCATGGCTCATATTGAAAGAACAGGGAAGGGAAGTAGAAAAAAAGGTCTCTAATAGCGAGTGGTCTTCTAGCCCGATTTCTATAAAATCACTTTAACTCTTTACCAAACGACAAAACTTTAACTCAAACTCAAACTCAAAGCTGTTGAGAATGGTCTCATAAAACAGACGATTGTTTAACACAGGTTGAACCTGAGACATGTTTGACTTTGTAAACAGTGGTATACTTACGCACATCCTAGCTCACACATACTGTTATATGTGATACCATCCTTGCCGCAGACCGGCATTTCTAGTTGGGGCGGGCAATTGCAGGCATCTCGCTTCTCTACGTCATCGCAAGGTCCGTCATAAGCCATTTCTGTACCTCTGCGTAATGACAAAAAAATCACCAAGAATTCTAACTTGCGCTCTTAGGTTTCTTTGTTTGTTTATTTCTCCCTAGATTTAGAAAGTAAAGTAAATTTTGATTGGCTAAACCAGCCAGTCCAGTAATGCCAGGAGCCAATATAGTTTTAATCTTAACAAGGTTAACTAAATGTTAGCTACGTCTGCGTTTTATACTGCTAATGATATTGCGTCATTTCGGCTGTGATTTGCGAAAATGAATCTTCGAGGAAATATACAAAATTGTGAAATTAACTAGCCGCAAAATTGCCTTTAATCCTTTACACACCATCCCCAGTTTTAACGACCCTGAGGAAGAAGCCTTTTGAACACATTATGGGAAAAGGAGAAAATGCTGGTAACCAGCATTTTCTCCTTTTCCCACAATGTTTTCTACCCTATCAAAGAGAAAATCCATCAGTTAAGCCAGATTTAAATTGTCGTCTGCAAATGCTTTCAGTTTGGACAAGTCTACATTTTTGTCATTTGGTAAAGAGTTGAGCTAAAATTCAAATTTAATTCTAATTCTGAACTGCATGTAGTTATCCCCTTAACCGAGAAAGCAGGTTAGAGTGTCTCCAAAAATATCGTTAGATCAACATTAGATTCCGCTTTCTTTGCAATCTGATCTTGAAATGCACTGCTCGAGCAATATATCTTTTGGGCTAGAACAAAAAGAACATGGAACTTACGCGCATTTCAGAAGACAAGCGTTGTCGTAGGTTTTTCCGTCGGTACCACACATAGGATAATATTCCATGGTGCAAACCTCACATTCGTCGGCAGATCTCTTAACCGAACATGGACCGTTACTTGCTAGTGTAACTCCCCTGTCGAGTTCAAAAGTCAAATTTTAGGAAGTAATAACTAAATAAATAAGTAGCCAAACTAAACCTGCCTAAGGTTCGTTATTAGACGGTCTCAAGCCCTAGAAAAAAGTAGAGGTGTGTGTGGGGGGGGGGGGTTTAATCGAACATTAAATTTTACGAAATTAATATTGCAACTAGGCAATTTTCTTTTCATCCCCCATCTGAAAACGTTTTCTAGAAGCCTATGGTATACTAAATCATACCTCTTTAATTGTCAAAATGAAAGAATTTACTGACGATATATTAAATGTAGATCAGATGATTGGATTGTCTTTGAAAGAATTACGGGTAAAGGGAAAATGTGGGTTAAATGCTGAAATTTTCAAAACATTGAATCTTTTATCTAGGAGAGTGCATGTTAACAAGTCTTGGCCTCGAAAACTGATTTTGGATAGCGGAGTATGTTACATAAGAATGAGCAGCGCTATGGTAAGAGAGAGTTCAATGCATCTCCGTAATGCCCTGTACCAAGCAAGACATCACAATATTATGTATCCATAAAATCCATTTTGTTTAACAACAGACTGAATCATGAGGAAGAATTTTTTTGTACAAGCAGGAAATTTAGAAATTACAAAAAATGTCGAACCATGTCAGCCTGCGCGGACTACTCAGGCTTACATGGTTCGATACGTTTTTTGCAGGTGCATTTAAGCCTCTTTTTCACAGAGCATGGCTCGTTCATACAAGAAAGATATAACGATAACACGAGTACATACTTGCACTTCATAGAACATGCGTTCGGATAGGTTTTTCCATCTTTACCACACACCGGTCTGTAATCGAGCGGACATGCACAGAGGCGATCCTCACACTGTGACATGGGTACTTCCGTCGCACCCCTAGAAAGAGAAGGGTACGGTATCAATAACATGTTTTTTTCTTTTCCTCAAAATGGTGTTTCAATAACGGTCTTTCACGCCCCAATTACCATTATTATCATTATTGTTGTTGTTCTTGTCGTCGTCGTTGTTGTTGTTGTTGTTGTTGGAAGTGACAAAGAGGATGCTTCGGAATGAAAGGGCAATAAAATCAACGTCGAAATTGTTATACGCACTTCGTTCGGATTGCCGTTTCTTAAATGTCAAGAATATTATACACAGAAAAAAATCAGTATCGAAAACAAAGCGATCTTTATTTTAGGCAAATTGATTTTTATACAGGATGAAAATGTCAACATTCAGATCACCTCTGTTGTATTCAAGTTACGTGCTATGATGGATTACTTGAATGGGCTGTAAAATAAAATTATCAAAGTGCAACTGAATAGCGACCTCTGAACTTAATGACTTATACTGCACTTATAGGAAAATGGGGTATATGTACATGTATGCAGACACGTAAGTAATATACTAATAAATACGTTTTCACGTATTCACCTTCTGAAAGAAAGATGACTAAAGTCTTGTCAAATAGGGGAACAAATTTATGTTTTACTATTTAGTGTGCTATGGTATATTAAACCGTTGCTTGCCGCAAAATATTTACAAAGCAACCTTAGGAAGACATTCTGGAAGATTAAGGTTTTTATCACATGTAATACCTTTTTTTCAAAATTACTAGATAGAACATGCAGGTGACAAGAAAAATCATAGGCCGAGTTGGTCAGCTCAGCAGACTTATCATGATTTTATTGCTTATGAATGCACTCATATCAGTCGTTTTCCAGTAGACTGATAAGCCAGCCCATCAACCTGGCGCTGTTTTCTGCTCGTATTAGATGTTGGAATGAATTTACGCGTGTCTATACGTTAGCGACTAAAGCGAGATTGCGGTGTACCGGTACTATCTGAAACTGAAAGTAAAGAGCGTAGAGCGCACGCGTATACATTTATAAATGTATTCGGTTCCGGTCAAAACGATCACATTAAGAGGATTTGTTAATCAAATTCTGTGTGATAAACAGCTTGATTAATCATCATGAATACTGGAACAAGAGCTCTATAATTGATCTGTGCTCGACTTGGTAGCTAGTGTCGCGACAAGAACTCTCTACTAAGCAGATCCGCGTTTTAACGACCCGAAGGAAGATGTCTTTTGAAAACAATGTTTGAAAAGGAGAAAATGCTGGTTACCAGCATTTTCTCCTTTTCAAACATTGTTTTCCACCCTACCAAAGACGAAATACATCACGTTACCAGCATTTTCTCCTTTTCCAACATTGTTTTCCACCCTAACAAAGACGAAGTACATCACTTGATCCGCAATTAATTTATCGTCTGCATATGCCTTGAATTTGGACAAGTCTAAAATTCTGTCATTTAAGTAAAAAGTAAACGATACTTCAACCATAAACTCGTACTTCCTGACATCTCATCTCACAACTTCGAACAATAAACTCGTACTTACTGACATCTCATCAACTGCGAACAATAAACTCGTACTTACTGACATCTCATCAAACATCTGTTGTTATACTTGACACCATCACTGCCACAGACTGGGTCCAAAATCTTCGGGCATGGACAAACTTTTCCTGGTGTTGGGGAGATAAAAAGGCGTGACATGAAATAAAAGTCAATAAGCCATGTTCTGTGAAAAGGGTGCTTAATGCATCTGCGAAAAGTATCGACCCAGGTCAGCCTGCGCAGTCCGCGCAGGCTGACCTGGGCCGAAACTTTTTGCTGTTGGCCATTTTTCTGTATGTCAAAGGACCAGTCTACTATTGATACAGTCGGTTGTTAGACAAAATGAATTTTATGGATCTAAAATTGTATGCTGACCTGCTTGGTATACTGCATCATTGAGATGCACGAAGCCCCTTTTGTCAGAGCATGGCTCAATAATCATTCTAAGTCTTGACTAATCTGTCTCATCAATTCTTTCAATCGTATTTTAAAGCTTTTTGAAAGTGTTCAGAAACATTGTGGATAAGGGATAAATACTGGTTGCCATCATTTTCTCCTTATCCACAATATGTTGTATCCTGTCACAAACAACTTCTATCATTTAAGACATAGTTAATTTGCGGTCTTGAAGTACTTTTAATTTGGACGTGTCTGTAAAATTTCTCATCCGGTTAAAGATTCAGCATTTATCTATTTTCATATCTGTGTCGCGAAATTTGCGTACGCAGTTTAGATAAGCAAACATCGAGTCTGAAAAGAAGTTTCACTGAATTGCATAACTTCACGATTTGGGTACATATTTGCGAAACTTTACGCCATCTTATACCTTCCGGTAAAGCATGGATCGTATGCGTGTATATACACTCCAAAACAATTTGCGTAAATCTACGAAGTTTAATGAAAGGTACCCCTGGTGTTTAGGAGTAAAAAGGAGTGTATTTTATTAAACTAATTCAACAATGGACCACTTCAAGTTAAAGATACATTCATTGTTACAGACATTTCCTTGGTCAGATGGTACCATTTTCTATGCTCAGGTCGTAGAGCGTAGGTCTTGTAAACATCAAGTAACTTGAGGGTGTGGTTTCGAGCCCCACGGCCGGTCATCTAACATTACTAATAGTCTTTCGGATGAGACGTTAAACTGAGGTCTCGTGTGACGGTGCTATACATCGAGCACATTAAAGAACAAGGAGTAACTTAGGATGGGTTTCGTCCTGTATCTTGCACTATCCCCCGTAACAAAACTAACAGTCTTCATAGGGCGCCGCCCATATGGGCAACCGGTGGCGACGATAAATTGACACAAATTCAATCAATCAACTATTTTCTCTTTCTCCCACAATTATCTTTTTTTTTTTCATCCAAATCGGGGACGAATTTCATTATATGAGCCACAGTTAAAATGTTATCTGCAAATGCTTTCAATTTATCATCTGGTAAAGATATAAACTAATAGCATGGAACTTTGATTTGTAATACCAACCTGACACTACGACAATTAGAGCTGCCAACAGGATGAAAGATCTCATTTTCGGTTAATTACTCTTGGACCTGGAAAATACAACACAAATTATTGCTTCAAAAGCCAATTCGATTTCATGTTTGCTTGTAAAATACTTTAATTTTTTCATTTGTTTATTATTCGACGTTCATTGCCACTTTTAACATTATTTCAGCCATATCGCAGCGGCTAGTGCACCTATCCACGCTTTCCTACCGGTACTTAGCAAATCATTCTTCACAGGCCATGGTTGCTTTCCAACTTAAACACCAGTGCACAGAGAGAAACCAATCGTGTGGCACTGACTGTCCTCGGAAGTCCTCGGAAAAATTTGGTCGAGCATGGGATCGAACCAGCAGCCCTTTGTCTTTAAGACCTGCACGTTACAAATTAGGTAACCGGCCTAGGCAGTACTGTTACATTTTACACGAATTATATTCCGTAGACTTCAAATAAACAGATGCACCACCCAGTGTTAAGATTCCAGTTATTGATTTGGAATGGGTAAAGAGTCAAACACGTGCAACTTGAGCCATGCTCAGTGAAAATAGGGCTTAAAGCGTCTGCAAAAAGTATCGACCCATGTCATCCTGCGCAATCCGCTCAGACCGACATGGGTCGTTACCTTTTGCCACTGATCAATTTTCTGCATGCCAAAGGACCATTCAAACTCCAGATCCAGTCGGTTGTTATAAAAGAAAATGGATTTTATTGAGCCATAATTGTGTGAGGACTCGCTTGGTATGATGCAACACGGAGATCAATTAAGCCTCCTTTTGCCAGAGCGCCGTTCGTTTATATTAGGTGATAAAGAGAGCGACGAAGATCTCGCTGGAACAATGTCATTTTGTTAGAATGAAATCGACTTAATTCTATGCTCAGTCTCTTGTCGCAGTCAAAAATTACTGTATAATAAATACATACTATGTATGTTCATCTTACAACTACTACTAATAAATGGATCCTTCGTGTATAATTTTACTTATTTTGTAGATCTAAATCATAAACATAAGTACAGATTGTGGATCAGTATAAGACTAAATATCTATGCGTCTTTCCTTCTATTTTGCCCCCTCTCTCTCTCTCTCGCTCTCTCTCTTTTACTCAAGGATGCCTCTCCACATAAAACATATTTTATGCAAATTAAGTATGCTTAATACACTTTCCTTTAAAACGATAATTAAGTCAAAACACACACACACGCACACACACACCAGCCGTTATAGCTCAGTAGGTAGAGCGTAGGACTTGTGAACACAATGTCCTACAGATTGTGGGTTCGTATCCCCGGCTGGCCAACTAAAAATTACTAATAGTCTTTCGGATGAGACATTAAACCGAGGTCCCGTGTGACGGTGCTATACGCCGAGCACGTTAAAGAACCAGGCGAAGCTTCTCAGTAGTTTCGACCTGTATCCTTGCACTATCCCCCGTAACAACTAACCGTCTTCTGGGGGCGTCGCTCAGATGGGCAACCGGTAGCGACGATAAATAAACGGAAATAACCAAACCAACGCACACACACATATATATACACCTTTGTCATTTGATAACTTACACGTGAACAATAAATTGCGGTAAGAATTGCTAAGAGTGCAAACTTCGAGAAATCAGTGCAACTTCACATTCTTTTGTATGTTAAAAATGGATGCACGACTCCATGTTTAAAAACCATTGCATATAAAAGAGACTGCTTTGGGGCGCACTGCTCTTCTCATATGAGCCATGCTGTTTGAAAAGCGGGCTTAATCCATCTGCAAAAAGTAGCGACCCAGGTCAGCGGACTGCGCATGCTGACCTGGGTCGATACCTTTTGCCATTGGTAAATTTTCTGCATGTATAAGAACCATTTACTTCATAATTCAGTTAGTCGACATGGATTTCATGGATCCATAGTTTTTGCAATAAACCCCCTTTTCACAGAGTATGGCCCATTTCATTTGGAAGATATTTGTTACAAAATGATTTTACATTATGTTTAAAACGACTGACAGAATTTTGCACTCAGTAGATAGCTTGAAGCTTATACTTACCTTGACAAAGAAACAGAATGATTTGAGTTCCGATCACGACTGTGCTGTGCCGCTCTTCACCCGGCCAGTTTATATAGTGGTCACCGGGGTCGCCACATGGTGCTGTCCGTCCTACTGACCAGCTGTGCCAACTATTGCCATAGGACCAAGCTGGACAAACTATACTTTACTGACAAACTTTTGACATGTAATCTAACAAACTTGAAAGGGAAAAGCAACATATTGAAATATGGTACTTGATTAGAGTCGTGCTCTGGCAAAAGGGGGTTTAATGCATCACCGTGATGCATATGAAAAGCAAGTTATCATAAATATGAATCCATAAAATCCATTTCATCTAACAATCGACTGCATCTGGAGGTAGAGTGTCCTTTAACATGCAGAAAATTTACGAATAGCAAAACGTGTCGACCCTTGACAACCTTCTCGGACTGCGCAGGCTGACATGGTCACTACTGTTTGCAGATGCGTTAAGCTCCTTTTCACAGAGTATGATCCATGCATGATTAGTATTTCAACTAATGTAAACCATCAGCTACTGTTCGGCAGTGTCTACTGTTGATCCACAATTTCGACAATGGTGGTTTACAAGCTTAAATCCTTTATGACACAAGTCCGAATTTTAACGACCCTGAGGAAGAGGCCTTTTGAAAACATTGTGGGAAAAGGAGAAAAGGCTGAGACTTGTAAAATCCGTGAACCCTGCTTCGGTAAGGCTCGTCTTCCGAACTGACTAGTTTTTCATAACTTTTGTTACAATATCATATCTGACCCTCGTAAAGCAACATCTTTACGAAAGCGGACGAAGATTGTGCCGAAGCATTTTTTTCTCAAATCTTTTAGATACATCTATACTCTTTTTCAGCCAGTTTTTAACCCTCTTCATCTTTATTTTATGAAACTGTAATCATTCTTGTATATTCATGTCAAATTTTACCTCAGACAGTTGCAAGGCTGCACAGATTATGACCGTTAGAAAATGCATTTCATTTTCTGATGGCCTTCAAAGAAACCACGGTTGTCGTTTCCGGTTTTAAACCGAAGACAAATCCCTCGAGTTTGTTTATCTCTTACACCATACGTAATGGTAATTTATCCATGTTTACACAGTTGACTAAATTTTGAATCATTCTACAGTTTATCAAGTTTTAACAGTGGTTTTTTTTTCCCTCTCTCTAACTGTAAGGATATAACTTTTATAGTATTTTGTAATCATGGCTTTACATTGCATGATACTTTCTTTTAATCAGTTCCAAAGGTGTTAACACTTTCCCAAATAAGCCCTGGTTTTCACGTGTCTGCAGTACAAGTCTTTTGAAAACACTGTGGGAAAAGGAGAAATTGCTCATAATGAGCAATTTCTCCTTTTCCCACAGTGTTTTCTACCCTTTTTGAGACCTTTCTGCCATTTTCATCAAATTTAAAATTGTCATCTGAAAACTCTTTCAATTTGGACCAGTCCAAAATTTGTCGTTTGGGAAAGGGCTAAATAACAATATTGGAACAAACGAGGAAGAATGACTGGACTAAACTTATGTGACGCCTATTTTAATCATTCGATTAATTGGTATTCCACGCCGTTTACGGCATTTTTCTAGTCATATTGAAGCGACAAGTGCTTCTACCTATGCTTTCCTGGTGTTCCTTTTATTTGATGAGTGCCTTGCTGACCGCCCTCTTAACTTTTTACCAAACGATAAAATTCAAAACCTGTCTAAACTGAAAGCACTTTGAAGACGACAAAGTAAATGCGACTCAACCTTGTAATTTGCCTTTGGAAGGTTAGAAAAAAATGCGGGAAAAAGAGAAATGCTGGTTACCAGCATTTTCTTCTTTTCCCATCATGTTTTCAAAAACCTTCTTCTCAAGGGTCGTTAAAAATCAGGATTGTGTCGTAAAGGGTTAAACACACAGACTTTTTTCCATTATAGCCATCGTTGAAACACTCTTTAGCGGTGAGAGAGGAATAAATCCTACCGCAATGACAGTGATTGTCGAAATGAACCTGGCTGGGTTTGAATTCGATCACATGACCTCTAAAAATTATTGAGCCAAGAATTTGTTTGTACTGGAGTTTAACGCCTTTTTAACAGCCCATGTCATATCACGGTGGTCAACGCACCTATGCATGCGTTTCCTGGCTTTCTCACGCTAGTTCTGCCACAACTTTGTTTGCAAGCAACTGCCTGCATTTCTTACGCGCATCAGAGGTGAGAGGCGAAAAATCGCCGGAAAGAAAGTTTGCCTCAACCGGGTATCGAACCCGCAACCACAAGGTCACAAGTCAGAGCTACCCGGCCGGGCTACTATGCCAAGAACGATACCGAGTGAACTACTGGGCATGGCCTATTTCAACTATCAAACAAGGTTTGTTATGGTAGAGCCTGACTTCATGGACGATTTAACCCTCTGCAACACAATCCCGACTTTTAACGACTCTGAGAAAGAAGCCTTTTGAAAACATTGTGGGAAAAGCAGAAAATGCTGGTAACCAGTATTTTCTCCTTTTCCCAGAATATTTCCTACCCTTTTCCAAACAAATTTCAGTTTTGGAGTCACATTTATTTTGTCGTCTGCAAATGCTTTGAATTTAAACTAGCCTGAAATTTGGTCGTTTGATACAGAGTTAAGGTATTGTTTTGGGCAGAATGAATCAAGATCATAAATCCATTATACTTGAAGTCTCATCTTGGATCTACACTGTCCAATATTTTGAGATGACTACGTCATAAGGGTTTTTAATTTTAAAATGAATAAAGGTAAAAGTCATAGATTTAGAATCACGTAGCGGTTAGCAGACAGTGAAGATGCAAAATAGACTGTTCAGTTTGTGCAGCCTGTTCTTGATCTACGCCTGTTACAACAGGTAATTTTATCATGTGTGTGGATAGCAGTAGACGAGAGAAACAAGGATTCAAAACTAGTCTAACAGCGCTAAAGGAAATATGAAATGAAGATAGACAGACAGACAGCCAGACAAGTAGGTAGACAGGCAAGTAGGTAGGCAGGCAGAGATGTAGGTTGGTTACACGATTTTTCTTGCCCCGCCAATTTCGCGAAAATCAGTGAGACTGCATTCATTCCCCTCTCACTGCTGAATGTTATTTCCACGATGTTTATGTGGAAAAGCAGCCTATGGCTTCGAAAGAATATTGTGCAGAACACTGATCTCAGAAAACTCCATGAAAGCATGGAAAGTTGCACTGGCCGCCGCAATATCACTGAATTTAATGTTGAACACGGTTTTAAACATCAAAAACCAACTAAACAAGCTTTCTCATTTCTTAGGCTTGAACCGAATGAAGAAAAGTAAATAAGGCTGGAAATGGGTTAGGAAAAACAATATAGACTGGGTTTAATTCTTTGGTAACATTTATTTAATTCATGCAACGTACTCTTTTCTAGGAAAATTTGTAAATCAATTCTAATCACGTGATACTGTTTGCAGACAAAATAGGGGTGAGGGATAGTTGGGAAGGTATGGATTAAGATCACACGGCACAGATCCTGCAATCTGATCTTAGATCTTTTGCGTTCGCGTCGTTTGTCAAGCCTGTAAGAAGAGATTATATTTTCAGATAGATCGAGAGAGGTCGAATCAATGTGACTGGTGCTGAAAAACGTTAATCTTTAACCCTTTACAACACAATACCGACTTTTAAGGACCCTGAAAAAAAAAAAAGGCTTTTGAAAACATAGTGGGAAACGGAGAAAATGCTGGTAACCAGCATTTTCTCCTTTTCCACAATGTTTTCTACCCTTCTCCAAACAAATTTCAAATTTTGAGTCAAATTTATTTTGTTGTCTGTAAATTGGGCAAGTCTAAAATTTTGTCGTTTGGTAAAGAGTTAAATTGTTAAATAAACAGAACGAAGATTTCCAACCAATAGTATATACCGAAACATTGCGATGAAAAAAGTGCTTGTTGCTGGGAAAAAACTCATCGTATCGGACAGTGTAGATCCAAAACAAAATTAGACTGCACTTTTTGTGCAGTCTGATCTTGATCTGCACTGTCCGCAAAAGCGCCCCGAGTCGCGCTCAGCAGCCTAAGTGTAAACATTTAAAAGGACTATATGCATGGCGAGGAGCAAGAATAGATATGTGTATCATTTCTCTAAAGAATCTTGTAAAATTAAACAAAAGGTATGGTACATTTCAATACTTAAACTGCTGAATTTTTTTTTCCTTTCACACAATGTTTTTTTTTAAGCTGCCAAAAAAAACCCCACTCCTTCAACTAAACATCTTGGTAAAAGGAAAGAGTGTATATTTAAAACGCAAATGACAGCCTATTGCAAGGTGTTGCCCTCATTCATTTTTTTGTTGTTAAATAACCGTGTACTTGACAGGTAATAGATTAAATCATTCGGTAAATAATAACAGTCGACACCGTGCTGGCGTACACAATGTTTCATTTTGAAATGTTAATGAATAATGAGTATGACATACAACAAATGAATATTGTAATGGGAAATCAAACTGAAAAAAAAAAAAACATAGATAAAGATATTCGTCTGCAAACAATATCGTAAATAAATCATATCTAATGTGTTCAGTGTGTCGTCAAAAACATGACCGTCATGTGAATTTCTTACCCCATTGTTTCTGTGCTCACTTTGCTTTGCTCCTTATTGAAACGTCTGTTTTCAAAAGCCATCCACTTTCGTACGTGTTTCAGTCTATCCGAAACACTGGAAATTTATACATATTTGCTCAACTCTTTACCATACAATCACTTTTCTTAACCCTTATCCGGCTAAATAAATGAAATTAAACTTTCAAGCGGATTAAAAAAAAATGTCAAATGTTGTTATTTCAAAGGTACATTTTGGGGAAAAATATCTCCGTATCGGACAGTGTAGATCCATGATCAGACTGCACGTTCTTTGCAGTCTGATCATAATCTATATTGTCCGCAAAAGGTCAGTGAGCAGCACTTAGCAGCCTAAGGGTTAACGTCGCAGAAGAAGGCTTTTGAAAACATAGGATGAAACGGAGAAAATGCCGGTAGGCAGCATTTCTCCCCCTCTCACAACGTTTTCTATTCCATCATAACTAAGTGCCTTTTTAGCCTCTTTTTATATGTCGTCTGCAAATGCATTCAATTTGAACAAGTTTGAAATGTGTTGTAATGGGTTAAATATGCACCTGACGGCGACATTTAGATTCATCCGAATTGAAACTGCAGTCAATAAATCAAACATGGCAGAAATTATGAGTTTTCTTTTTGAAAAAGTGGAAAACATTCTGGAAAAGGGTAAAATCATGGTTACCAGCATTTTCACCTTTTTCTACAATGTCTTCAACAGTCATTTTCTTTGGGGATCGTTCAAATAAATGGCTTAAGATTCATGCGAGCGTAAAACTAGGGCCTAAAACTGACACAGCCACGATAATATCACTATGGGGGTAAAAAATAAAATGTTAAGGAAAGGCTACATTTTCTGACGACACAAATTGGTCTTATATTTCATTCGGAGCCAAATCCTACACAAAATTTAACAATAAAGAGATAAAGATTTTCCGATCAATCTCAAGTTAAGATCCTAGATAAGTGTCCAATAGGTTCTCTCGTCAAAAAATGGACAAATGATTGGCATGTTACATAGATAAATTATTGAATGGTTAGTTTTGAAAAGACGTGATGAAAGATGTACAAAGATATGTTTGTCGGCATTGAGATATGCTTCGTCGATAAACAACTCAAAATCGAGAACCATGACACCGTTTATCTAACTGGACCGGAAGTTGAGATTAATCAAATTACTTGTGGTATTTTTTTTTCTTGATGTACAGCTTCGGTTATAGAACAGTTGGGCTTTTTATTATTTGATGTCCTCCATCATTCAACCTAGAACCCACATTAACACTTAAAGTAACCGTGGTTTAACTTTAACATCTTATATTTTTTTTTGTATTTGAACCAGAAAATAGACTCCATGTTCGCACACTGCAGATGTGTCAAGCTGACGTATATAAACGGTTTGTATTTAAACATTTTTTTTTACTTATGCATCTTTCTATTTTTCAGTGGGTGTGTTATTTTTTAGCCAACATTGCAAAACTATCCATTTCTTAAAAGAAAAAAGGTCTGTTTTTTCTTGAAAATAAAGTATCGAATTCTTAACGTGTTAAATACATATAACATGAAATTTAAGTACCATTATGGGAAAAGCAGAATGAAAATATATAGATGTTCTTTGGGAGTCGTGATAGGCGCACTCGAGAACGAAACATAAGCATCATTACCTTTGCGTTTGGGACGGGGGGGGGGGGGGGGGGGCTAGTTTCAACTTATTGAACAAGTTTGTTTACATGATTATTACCCGAAGAAATTGACATGAAATAAATGACCTCTCTTACCATATATTATAGGCTTGAATTACTATCCAAACTTAGCTTCGGCTTTTGTCGTCTGAACGCGAAACTATATGAACGATGATCAACTCTTGATGCGGCTAATAGATTTATTTTGTCTCTAAAGAATTCTTAAAATACCTGAAATAAACATGATTTTGATGGTTTAAATTGTTAATACGTGGCGGATGACATTGATCTAAGATGCGCTTTCTGTGCCGTCTGATCTTGAAAGCTTTTTATTTTGACTGTGGCAATGTAAGGGTCAAACCGGACATTTACCGTTAGTAGTATTTCCGTACCGTCCGATTATACGCGATGATAAAAGTATTCACTTTCTAATTATTTATTGCATAAAGGCCAATTTAAGATCAATTCTTTAGAGTAATACCCTCGTATGATATCTTTTAACGCTACTCAAGAGACACTCAGAAAAACTGTGGGTATTTAAGGATATAATGTTTTCTTAATTTCTATACTTTTGGTTGGAGTCTAATAATGTATTGCGGGTATTATGAAAACTGGCTATGGGTGGCACAAAGCAATGTCTGGCAACAGACGAATCCTGAGATCATCCGTAGTGCGATTGTACTCATATAAATGGTCTCTATAAGTTATGTCAAGCTTTGATGTGAATAAAAGATAGGAGATTCTTAAGTCCCTTGTCTGTCAACATGCTTCGTTTCGAACTTAAGCCTTAACATTCCCGTGTTTTAACGTTCATGACGAAAAAGACTTTGGAAAACATTTTGGGAAACGGGGAAAATGCTGGAAACCATCATTTGGTCTTTTTCCCACAATGTTTTCTACCCTATAAGGCATAAATCCAATCTTTTCAAACCAGTCTGATTTGTCGTCTGCAACACATGGGATTTGAACAAGTCTAAAATTCGTCGTAATATTTAAATTCTATAAAACCTCTTAAAAAAAGATTTTCATCGATAACACACATATCCCCTTTATTGTCAGCAGATTGTTGTCTTTGAAGAGCTTTAGATCTCTCACCCGATAAGGTGAAGTAACAATGTTTGTTTACTTGCTTACTAAATACCACAGACAGGCCTCTTATTGTAATTGTCCTTACAATATGATTTAACCTTGGATGTGATTCGCCCTTGATTAGGCGCAATAATGAATAGAGTTAGACTGAATACATTAAGTACTCGACTGTTCTTTTTTTTAAGTAATATATTTTGATAGTGTGCAGAGGACATGAGAAGCAAATTTACGTGTAGTTACATATGAGCCATGCTCTGTGAAAAGGGAGCTTAATGCCTGATGCACCATACCAAGCAAGACATCACATGATTTTGGGATCCATAAAAAATCGTTATGTCTAACAACCTACTGTGTCATAACGTAGATTGGTCCTTTGATATACAGAAAATTTACCAGTAGCGAAAAGTATCGGCCCAGGTCAGCCTGCGCGGACTGCGCAGGCTGACCTGGGTCGATACTTTTCGCAGATGCATTATTCCCCTTTTCAAAGAGCTCGGCTCATATATTTTTGTCCGGGTGAAAATAAACTAGAGATTAAAAAAAGAGAAACTAGTCTTAACCCCAAACTGTATATAAACCGAAAGCTGTATTGGGCGACTGAAGAATACAATATTTAAAAAAAAAACAACAACAATCAAACACAAAAATAAAATGAAATAAAAAAGTGGTAATTTACACTAGCATTCATAAGTATTCAAGTTCAGAAACATTACCCTTTGTTTTTTCTCAGATGTACGGAATCCTGTTTCCGCCATCCACTTTTCGACCTACGAGGAACTCGAAAAGTAGAAATTAGGCACACTAACTTCCACTTTTCTAGCAAAAAAGTTACCTCGAAAAGTCGAAAAGTTGAAGTTTTTGACCTGGCAATTGTCAAAAAACTTTCGACTTTTCGACCTCACGTTTGTCTAGAAAAGTAGAAATTAGGAAGTACTAACTTCAACTTTTCGCGTTACACTGCTAGGTCGAAAAGTAGAAAAGTGGAGGCGGAAACAGGATTCCGTACAGATGTGTGAAAGCTTCAAAGTAAAATAGAGCAGAAGCACTTTAACAGATCTCTTTTTCACGATTGTAGCCTGGTTTTCGTACTGTATTCAACCGGAAGATGTCAACATTATGCATTGCTGCGAGAAGAAGTATACCCACCTTCAGGCCGTTCGGTGAAAACTGACAGAGAAAATCAACTCAGCCTTGCAACCAGAGAAATAAGTTTCTTAAAGGGCTTTCGCTGCAATTGTAAAGCAAGTAGTCTGGCTCTCTGAACTTGCAGTACTTTGATTACTAGTTTACAGACAAGAGATCTTAGACCCGCTGCCATTGACTGCTTTGGGAAAATAATTATGGTAAAGTAAGCTTAAATACCGATGACATTTGAAATGTTAATAATTGATATTTTACTTTCCGTCAAATAGGTGTTCTTTGTGTAAGTTTTGGAAGGTATAACGGAATCTGTAAAGTACTTGGTTAAAGGGAGGCAAAACCTCGAAAAATTAAGGAACTAATGTTCTGTCTGAAAATTGAAATTAAAACCGTTTCTACAACTGATCTCTCTATAAAATAATTAGACTGTTTCATGTTCTTTGTATATTTTTGTATATCATTTAAGCAATTTCTCCGGCTTCTATTGACGTAGACATTATGACAGTGAAATCCGTAATACACGAAGAAAAACTGAAACAGAAAATTAAACCCACACGACACCTTACCGGACATTTAAGACCTTTTTTCCTGCCAAAAGTATAATTTTGAGTCATGCTCTGTCAAAAGGAGTTTTAATGCATCCGTAAAAAGTATAATGCATGCCAGCCTGCGCACTTCACACAGGCTGGCATGGGTCGAAATCTTTTGCTATTAACTAATTTTCTAGATATCCAACGACCAGTCTACTTCAAGATCGAGTCGGTTGATAGTAAAAATGGATTTATGGATCAACAGCTATGTGATGACTTGCTTGGTATAATGTATCAATAAGATGTATTAGACCCCCTTTTTCCAAGGCGCCTCTCGTTTGTCTTTTTCGAAAATCCGTTAATGCAATTTCCTTTGAATCGAGACTTATTTCCCATTTTGGTCACAGGCTTGAATCAAATAGCGGAAGGTATAGATTCAAGTTCAGAATACACTTTCTGTGCAGTCTGATCTTAATCTACGCCGTCCGCAAAAGTAACTGATGGGACAAAGACAGTTTCGTGAAGATTTTAGTTAATTAAGACCCAAAACAACACGAGCCAAAATAACAAAACAATATGAGAATTAGAAGCTTAGTCATACATTATGATTATAAATAGCAAAAATAAACCTTATTTTTTTTGCACGCCAGGAAGCTCACCAATTTCATTTTCGTAAGGGAAATGTAACCCGAGTAACTTTTAAGTTGCTTGAAAAGAACTGATCCATCATGTCTTAATTTTCTAAAGTAAAGAATCTCATTTCGAACCAAAAGCTTTTAAATAAATAGTTTAAACTCAGAATCAAAGAAGACTTAAATATATCTATAGTTCTTTTTTTTTTTTCTAGTCTAGCCTCAGTTCTCTATTTTTTGATACTCCATTTTCTATTTGTAACTTCGGCGATAACAGTAGTATGAATTAAAAAGCTACAGAATCTTGATCTCAAAAGATCATCACAGTTTACTAGATCTACAGTATGACTAAGCACTTGGTTAATTAAAATAGTCATAATTATCTAAAAATAAACACGATATGTACTACATTATAAATTACACTATGAAGACGATGACGAAACTCACAAAACAACGATGTTATAGCCCAAACACCTTGTACCATCATTCGAACCATTTGATTTAGATGGACCCAAATTACTTCGACTGGTCGATCAAAAGCTGACAGCTATGAAGTGAAGACTGCAAGGAATATGCATTTTCTTTAAATGTCTAAAATACATCGGAGGAATATGAGCAGCAGCTTGTTACAGGCAATTGCTCCTTTTCCCTAGATGTTTTCAAATAATGTCTTAAGCAGGTACGTAAAACAAATAGTATTTCAAATGTGATGGTAAAACATATATTGGAAAATGAAGAAAATTACGGTTTTTGACAATTTATCTATTAGACACAATATTTTGGTCAACATTCAAGTGAATGATGGTAAGTGTTAGAGATAAAAGACAAATATTAATCACACCATATATGAGACAGCTAAAATGCTTGCCCTTACTATACATAACTAACTGATAAATGCTGGAAATTTGCCTCTAGATCATGCGCTCAACTTCTACAGTTTTGGTAAATTCTGATATTAAAGTATTATTTGATAAAAAAAAAAAAAACATCTTATGGTCATTGTAATATGAGTATTCTTTTGGAGTGTTGTCCGAATTCGTCATTTGTGATAGAAATTGCAAGGATTTTCCTTTTCAAAAAAAAAAAATGCTTACTCTAGTGTCTCTGTTTTTTAAGAATGCGAAGAAATGAGCTTTGTTTGCACATGATCAAAGGCATGGTCAATGAGACACCCCTTATTTGTTTGTCACGTGAAGTTCATGACGTCATACGAGTACAGTTGAGTAAATGCTCCTCAGGAAACAATGCGTTGTGTCACATGACGATGACACAGTGTTCTCTTGCCTTACAGGTCAAGGTCGTCGGTTTGCTTGCGTTGTTTCTACAAAAAATTGTCCTCTTCTGATTCTTCTTCAAAGACAGAGTCGGTGTCTGACGTTTGCAATGCATCCTGCGATGTTTTCCATAACTTAACATTTCTATTTAAAATCACTTCGATTTTTGTGTCTTTGTTGGGAACAGAGCCCTTTCTATTGATCTCGGGTGTCTGCATTGATCGTGAGCGTTGTCTCTGTAACATTGGCGGATGAAATACTGGAATAGCTGATGCTAAACAGTCTGAGCTGTCGTTGGCTTCCTCTTCGTCTAATGATGTCATGCTTCCGCTCAGTGATCCATCGGTTGATTCTTCTACATAAAGAAATACAGAAAAAAATGACACTGAACATTGTTATGACGATTTTGTTCAGCTATATCTAAAGACAATTCATAGATTGAAACAAACATGAGTCCTAACAAAATGCCGGTGAATTATTATATATCCGGCAGCCCAGACATGTTGTTTACTAAAAGACCATGAGCGTCAATATGCGGACTTAGAGCTGAATCAGTTCAATCCTTTTGTGTTCTTGTACAATGTTTGCGTTTTCAACAGATATATTGTCTATATAAATTTTACAACACAATTTATAGAAAATACAGTTCAATGCAAGTGGTGAACGCTGTTCAGCACATTATATCTAAGAAACGCATAAGCATTTAACCATATCTTATGAAAGCATTTGAAAAATGTCCGTTTGATTTTGCATATATAATATACCTGAGTCATGCTCAAAGAAAATTTGGTTTAATGCATCAGCAAAAAGCATCCACCCATGTCAGCCTGCGCAGTCCGCGCAGGCTGACCACGATCGAAACTTCTTTCTATCGATACATTTTCTTTCTGTCAAATGACCACCCTTTCTCATGATTTAACCGTTTTTAGGCAAAATTAGCTCCACGTCATGCAGCGACTTGCTTGGTATAATGCATTAAAAGAATGCATTAAACTCATTTTCCCAGAGCGCTGCTCAGTTATTCATATCAACTTATTCTAGTCAGACATATGTTATATATTTCGACCCATGTTTCAGACCAAGAATACCAAGCACAAGGCAATCTGTTGAACGAAGTTGATTTGTTTTTAGTTATGTGTAAATAATCCTTAGCAGAAGGGCAATTTTCCGTTCAATTTTCTATATGCTGTCTACTGCAGGGACGGAAAGAGTCGCATTACTGGCCGTCTTCACCAACTATTCTATATTCAAATTTTTGTCTGAATAACAAACCATGTGATTGGTTGAGAGAACACGTCACAGCCAATTAGATGGCTCGTATTGACATTCAAAATTAGAACTGTAAATACATCCGCGGTTTCGGCTGTCTGATACATACCATCACTTGAAGTGGACCCCCTCCTCTCTCTTACTTCCGGTATGACCTCGCAGTACCGTGGCACACTCTGTTGTCTAACTATTGATGTCTGCCAGTCAGAAAATAGCGTCGTTTGATTCAAAGAGTCGGATATGTTGAGGGTTCGGTTGCGCATGCGCTTTGCGCGGTTCTTTGCGGTAGTGTGCTCCTTGCTCATGCTTCGGATTTTATCGTTGATGTTGATCAGCTGTCGCATCAAAGTAATATCCTGATGGCGTAGCGATTTCTGAAGAGTATAATGAAGGTTTTGGAATAAATCAGAGATCCCATTTTTAGATATTTACAAAACTATTCATAGGAAGGCGATTTAAAAATAAAAAAGAGGGTACTAGTTCAAGCATTATGAAAAAAAATAAGGAAAAAAACCTGATTTTTTTAACAACGTTTTTTCCATAATATGAATGAGGCAAAGCCACAATACAAGTGACATGGATATTTTGTGGAATAAAGTTTTGTCGATGCAGAAAAAAAAAAAACAGAAAATGAAATATCTTCTTTATCGAAGTAGAAATGTACTAGATGACGAAATTATTTTTGTACTATATGACGAAATGAGTTTGGGACGAACAAGCCCTCGTCACTGGCCAGTTGCTGTGTAAGTCTTGCAGACAAGAACGATGACAAAAAAATGTCACTCCTGGTTAGTACGTTCGAAATCTGATATTTTGTAGGCATTTAATGAAATATGAGAGCCACGCTCTAACAA
This sequence comes from Tridacna gigas, assembly GCA_945859785.2. Classification (NCBI taxonomy): domain Eukaryota; kingdom Metazoa; phylum Mollusca; class Bivalvia; order Cardiida; family Cardiidae; genus Tridacna; species Tridacna gigas. Next base: position 36,152,977 of record OX244031.2, on the reverse strand, counting down.
AAGGAGGCTTTATGCATCTCCGTGATGCATTGTACCTGTCGAGCTATCACATCATTATGGATCCATAAATAAGAGCCACTTTTTCTTTTAACAGCGACTTTATCTCGAGGTAGAATGGTCCTTGGACACACTGAAAATTGACCGAAAGCGAAAAGTTTCGGCCCAGGTCAGCCTGCGCGGACTGCGCAGGCTGACCAGGGTCGATACTTTTCACAGATGCATTAAATCCCTTTTCACGGGACATGGCTCATATGTATTTAATAAAAAATGCCATTACGATATTTTGTCGTGTCAAACTAAACTAACGATGTTGTTTGGGGTTCGATGCCACTATTTAAATAGAATGGCTAAAACTTAGGATGAGGTGTGAAATTAAGTTTACAAGTCCCTCTATAATAAAAAAAAACGAGCCTCAGTCGACTGTTACTTGTCACTTGTTATAAGTCAGTATTCAATAGTTTTATTCTTTGACTTGAACCATGAGGTTCCTCGTCAATTTCATGTACAAATACATGCGGAACAGATAGACGTAAACAAACAAACAAACAAACAAACGGTAATAATGGACAAACAGTACATGTACATTATAGCTATCAAAAGTAATACATTAGAAAATAATGAAATAATGAAATGAAATAAATGAAATAAGCGGTGTCAGTATAAGTTTATACAGAGAGATTTTTTTTCTATTTTGTAGGCTTTCCTAACACCAAAAGGATATGGATCTAAGATCACACTGCACATTTTGTACAGTTTGATCTTGATCTATACCGTCTACAAAAGCCTCTGTTTTCGCCGACAATGCTAAAAAGGTTGAAGTATTCAAATAGATCTAAGATAACTATGACTTAACAATTAACTCTCGTTGCATTTGTCATCCAATAGCATCCCATTATTCTAAATTTCCAATTCAAATTTCTGCCATATCATCATAGATGAAAAAACTTACAGCAGTTCACGCCAAATATACAAACACAACGTTTGTCGATTGATCAAAATACAATCCACTGAAACTCAAAAGGACTTTTTTTTTTCTTTTAGACCTGACTAAATCAACGAACGATCAAGATCCGGCTCAGACTGAACGTTTTGTGTCGACTTTTAATCCTTATCCTGCTAAATAAGTAAAATGAAGCTTTCAAACCGATAGTATAGTCTACAATAATGTTATGTCAAACTTGTTTTTTTTTTTTTTTTTGAGAAAAAATATCTCCTTATCGGATAGTGTAGATTCAAGATCAGACTGCACGTTCCGTGCAGTCTGATCTTGATCTACACTGTCCGCAAAAGGTCAGTGAGTCGCGCTTGGCAGCTTAAGGAATGATAAAGTGGGGGCTGGGGTTAATCGATACAGCAACAGTAAGGACATAAAAGATTCCACCCCCTATTTTAAATTAATGATTGATTTAGATATAATGATGTCATTTTATGATAAATAGATCTTAAGGATATCGAATAGAGTCAAACGTTTCGTCGTCACTTCATTCTTCAGTGCATTATGAATTCGCAAAATGCTAATTTTTAAATGAAACTTTGAAAACGCGCTTCCTGTTCTGTCATCGGCTTTGCTAAAGTTAAAAAAAAATAGCTAGGCCTTGAAAGTACGGTGTGCGGAGTATGGAAAAAAAAAAACTCGAGGAAAATATGGTTCTGAGCACTGGCCGCCAGATGTACATGAAATATCCTTGAAAGTGACGTTTAACCCATAGGCCGCTAATCGCGACCCACGAACCTTTTGTGGACAGTGTAGACAAGATCAGACTGCACAGAACGTGAAGTCTGATTTTGAATCTACACTGTCCGATTAGCAGATATTTCCCCAACCTCCATAACTTTGAAATACAAACATATTGGTTTTTGCCATCGGCTTGGAAGTTCATTTAAGTTATTTAGCAGGATAAGGGTTAACGCAAGATTAACAAATAAAACGCCTCCATTGTCCAGACCACCTAGCGCTGTCACGCGTACAAAAAACAATACCATAAATAACGGACAGCAGGTCCCTATGATCGGCCCCCATATATCAACCGTTGAACTGAAGGGTCATCACTGACAGTGAAGCATCACCGTTCAAATCATTTATAAACATTAAAAGCGGATACAGTGTGGCAGAATGACATGTGGATGGTACACAAACATAATGAGCCCATTATTAATCCTTATCCTGCTAAATAACTGAAATGAAATTTCCAAACCAGTGGTAAAATAATGCTATTTCAAACTTATTTTTAGGAAGAGAAAATCTCCTTACTGGTCAATGTAGATCCAAGGTCAGACTGCACGTTCTGTGCAGTCCGATCTTGATCTACACTGTCCGCAAAAGGTCATGAGTCGCGCTTAGCAGCCCAATGGTTAACACCTAGGATGCTGGTGGACAAATTGATGTAGTCTTGCTTTTTGTACGCTGGTTTATAAATGAGAAGTTAATTAACCTTTATGCTATAGGCAAACTTTATTTTTTTTTTATTTATTTTGCGGACAGTTCAAATTACAAAATCAAAATCAGGCACCACAGAACGTGCAGACAAATCTCAGACCCACACTGTTCATTCTTTTTTGTGTGTGTGTGTGTGTGTGTGAGAAGTTGACCAAGGCATTTCGCCATAGACCGATTTTTCTGCCGCTTTGGCAATGCTATCTCAGGATATCGGACAAGATAAATAAAAATTCACTGCATCGAGTTCTTTACAAGAGTCGAAATCAAGACACAGTCTTATAGAAACTTACTGTAATAAATTTATTTTGAATATCTTTCAAAACGATGAACGTTAAATACTTCCGCGAATAAGAGGAAATAAAGCCTTATACTGAAAACATTACAGTGTTAATGATAGTGTTTTTTTTCTAATGAATAAGTTAAAACATTCGTCCTTTTCTGATCATTTCCTGTTAAATCTCTCTCTCTCTCTCTCTCTCTCTCTCTAGCCGATTTTGCCGTAATTTTGGGGACATTAGTTAAAACACCAGACACCTGAGAAGGACTATTTCCAAATGAATTAGGCGTTACTCTCTGTTTTTTTTTATATGAAGAATACCATAGTCAACTTAGTTTGAAATCACCCTGAGGACACTGTTGTCCACACAGTAAATGATTCTCTTTTTCTTTTTAGAGAGGACATTTGTCCACATTGTACATAATCTCTTTTTCTCTCGTTTTATTGAGGACATATGTCCACACAGTAAATGAATCTCTCTTTTCTTTCTTTTTAGTGAGGACATTTGTCCACATAGTAAATGTATCTCTTTTTTCTTTCTTTTTAGTGAGGAGATTTGTCCACATAGTAATTAAATCTCTTTTTTCTTTCTCTTTAGTGAGGACATTTTTCCACAAAATGTGTGTGTGTGTGTGTGTGTGTGTAAAACCGACCAAACGGGGAACTTTGTGAGAATACACACTAACCAACCAGGGAACACCTACCAAACGGGGAGGTCCCCGTTTGGCTTTTATTTCAAATTCGCATTCCAGACCCCCTAATTATCAACATGTCAAATTAAATTAGTAATCTGACGCATTCCCCGATTGGACGGTTAGGAGCACACACACATTATACACACATTCTGGTATGATGCGAGTTTGTATGTATCTGTTGGAATGCAGTTGCCCAGTTGTGCGGTAAAAAATTCTTACACTTTGTCCAGTACAGTTCCCCGATTGTGCCGTAAAAAAAATCATACACGTTGCCGCCATTTCTACTGGACTATTTTAAGAACACACCTTGGTGCAGATCAGCAAAATGCAGAAGGCTGAAGTATTTATTATTTTTAAATGAATCATTTTCGTAGTTTGTATTCAAACAAGGTCATGTTGAAAACTGACAATTTCTATTTAATGACTTGGTCAAAATTGTGGGAAAAACATCGATCACATAAATGAAGGAAGTACGATTGCAAGATTATAAGCTACGTATCCTTTCTGAAAGTAAATTGTTGTCACCCTTTTTTCCTAGCAAGCAGCGCACTGGCTGCTTCCCCACATTTATAAATAAAGTTGACACAACATTCAGCAGTGTGGGAGGAATTTATTCCGTTTGCATAATCTTGATGTCGATTTGACCGAGAAGATTTCTAGTTTTACACATATACGCAAAAACTAGATTACTCCTTTCAGGTTTTTTTTTCTTCAACTATTGAAACATTGTCGAGATGAATTTACTGTCTTGTGGTTATATATACACATAAAAACTACTTTCTTTTTCCTGCAGGTTAACGCGAAACATGTTTTTTTCTTATGTTCCAGAGCTTGGAAATTCATTTGCTTTTCAATTAATCTTCATATTTCGTTATCTTGAAATTATCTCATAGATATTTGTATAGAGTCATAAAAAAACATGAGGCTACTGTGTTTTTAAAATTTACCTTAGGACAGTGACACAGAGACAGTAAATACGTCCCATCTGAGAACAATTATGCTTCATCAAATGAATTCAAGATAAACTAAGAAATATCAGTTGTTTGGATATCAAGAAAATATTGCGGAAGAAATCTGCATCTAAATTTGCAATCATGCGGGAAAATCATGACAATGACGTGGGAAAAATGTTTTTTTGTTTTTTCATTCATTAAGAAAAAGACCAAACAGAAGATAGAGACTATCAATCATGTAAAACATCAATACGATACCAAAATCTAGTAATAATGATAACAGACATTATGGCAAGCTATTTCACAGTTTGTTTCATAAATGATCTGTTGAAAAACTGCAGAAACATTTAGTTTAGATGTTTAAAATTGTATAAATGAAAGGAACAAAAAAGGAGGGGTGAAAAACTATTTGAAAAAAAGGAATGTAGGTAAATCTACACAACTCAGAAGTTTGGCAAGGAGAGGCTTGAGAATTAACAGTCACATAAAGACCTCTGGAACATCAAATCTTAACACTATGTGGTTGCAGAACATGCTAAAACCGTTACGCATACCCACACGGAAAGAAAAAATTGTGACAGCGCAACACAATCTGCAAATTTGTACCAAACTAAAACTGTCGCGAAGCGAAAAAATACCACCCCCACACCAGCTCCTTGTCACTGAATTAGCACAATCAGAGTACGGAAATGATTATGAAAACAAAGCTCACCCGTGACCTTGACCTTTAACCCATGTGGCTAAAAACAATAGGACACCTCCTTGGGTCATGAGCAACACTTGTATAAAGTTTCAGGGTCTAGGTCAAACGGCTTTTGAGTTAAAGCACGGATTTTCAAACAAAGTTCACCCGTAACCTTGACCTTTGACTCATGCAACCCAAATACAATAGGGCGCCTTCTTTAGTCATAAGCAACACTTGTAAAAGTTTCAATGTCCCAGGTCAAACGGCTTTCGAGTTAGAGCACGGAAACGAAAAGATAGACGGACGGACAGACATACATGGTGAAACCAGTATTCCCTCCCTACTACTTTGTAGGTTGGGGGATATAAAGATTAAACAAGAAAGACCTTTAAAAAAAAGAGAGAGATGGCATAAGCGGTATTTGGAAATGAATATTGAAACTCTATGGGGTTCAATATGAAGAGAGATCGATAGCGGCCCGATAGCGGCTAAGAAAACAGATGTTAAAATGCATTTACATTTAAATCATACCATTCAAAAGAAAGGAAAATATTGTGAAGGTGGCAATCTGTTATTGTGTTGTCGGTTCAAGTGTTAGTCGCTGGCAGAAAAACGAACTTTAAAATCAGGCATAAAGCAAACAAAAGATAGAGTGACCTAGCAAGTTTAACCTAGTTTTCAAATTAGTTTCTCTGCCGGCAACTAACTGTTGGACAGACCTTACATTGACAGATTGTCATCTTCCCAATAATCGCCAAACTTTTAAATGATATAATTTACATTAACATTTAAATGCATTTTTAACATCCGCTATGTTTACTTTTAACAGCTATTGTTACTTTAGGGTAATCACCCGAATTAGTGCTTCTTTTTCCTCATTGTTTTCCGTATTATTGTAAAGTTAAATTCAACTATAATTGAAAAAGAAGCTGCTGCTGCTAAGAGGGGTGTGTCGTGTTTATTCTAGAGCGGAACAGCAGGGCGCGCCGCCCTGCCCCTTTTTCACCCTGCCCTTATGTCCCTGAACCTATATACACGCGCCCTACTGTCCTTTTCATATACATACAAAAATCGGCCGTCTGTTGTTTCGGTTTATCTTGTTTTACGTCAGCGCATTTCAGTCGACTATAGGGAATTAACACAGGTTGCAAAGCAACTAAAGTTTTGAAAAGTTCTTGAAGGGTTAAATCTTTCCCGGCAGTTTCTCATTTTTTCGTAACGTTACCGTATACAGTTTTAAAGTCCCAATAAAGTCCAAATGTAAACAATGCGCGGTAAAAAATGAAGTTAAATTTTAATCATACCATTTAAAATTATGTAAATTAATATAACGATGACACTCTCTTAATGTGCGATTGGTCAAAGTTCCATTCGCTGGCAAAAGAATTACTTTCAAAACTACAAGAAATACTACCAGGTATCTCTAACTTTTGTTTACATCAATAACGATGACGTAGTTACACCACGTGATACCTTGGAGCTAAGGTAAACGAAAAACAAAATGGAGGACGGTGTGACGGTCGTGAGAATCATATTCGACAGAAAACCAAGTTCGTTTACCGAATTTGCCGAAGAGCGACACAGAAAGAACAAACGGGCGTGTATTTTAGGATCTGTTTCTTTTGTTTTGAACAAGAAGCTCCGTGTAAACATACAGAATGAGCGAACTGTCTGAAAACTGATGCGGATTTCAGTTCGCATTCTCGAATCAGTAAGTCGCCTTACGTTCATCTTATATTTATTGTGTTAAAAACAGATTTATCGCTATATCTGTATTGATTTCCGCATTTACTGTTGGATCAGGATACGTAAGCACTTTCTGATTAATGAATATCGGCTAGTAAGATGAAACACAGGTGAACGGCGAGCGACAGTATAATTCATATATTACACACTAATTTACTATTACTTAGTGTGTAATACATGAATTATACTGTCGCTCGCCGGGCACCTGTGAGATGAAAGTGATCTTTCATTTTTGCGCAGCACCCGATTGACCCATTTTCTTCGCAGAGAATGCAGATAATGATTAAATGTGAATGAATTTAGTCTGAACCTCGGATATACGCGACGCATATTTATTCGGAGATTGGCCATTTACCTAGCAATCCCCAGTTTTTACGATATTGAAAAAATGCTTTTGAAAACATGGTGGAAATATGAGAAAAAGTTGGTAGCCGACATTTTCTCCTATTTCCACAATATTTTTCTTGTATCACAGACAATTTTCATTATTTGAGAAATATTTGTTTTTCCGCAAGTGCCTTAGTGTTGGACAAGGCTAAGTATTTGGGGGTGGGGGAGGGGGGTTGTATAACACTTTAGAAATGCAATTGAAACTCAATGTGTTGAATTAAATCTGCACCATTTTTTAAAAAAAATCGGCTGAATTTTTTGGGTGACACAAATTTTAACGTAGAACCCAATTATCTTTCCCTAATCTGGTCAGTGCACATATCAAAGGAATCTTGGTGTTTTTTTTTTAGCAGATGACAAAATTTTGGACTTGTCTAGATTGAAAACATTTGTAGACGACATAGCTTGTATTGGATCTACATGATTTGTATTTGAAACAGGAGAAACAATTGTTGAATTAAAGGTAAATACTAGTCACCAGCAGCATTTTCTCCTTTTCCTACAATGTTCTGAAAAGGTTTATGCCTCTGGGTCATTACAGTACTGGATTGTATGTTAACCCTTTACTACACAATCTCGAGATTTTACGACCCTGAGAAATAAGCCTTTTGAAAACATTGTAGGAAAAGGAGAAAATGTTGGTAACCAGCATTTTCTCCTTTTCCCACAATATTTTCTCCCCTATCAAAGACATATTCTATCGTTTGGCCCACATTAAATTGTTGTCTGCAAATGCTTTCAATTTTGACAAGTCTAAATTTTTGTCGTTTGGTGAAGAGTAAAAGATGAATTTGCACATTATTAGGTCTGGGGTTCGATCTGCTGGTTTTTTCATGGGAGTGTCTTTGGGCAAGACACTTCAGAGCCCTAGCCTAGTACTGGTGAATCCCAGGAAATACATGAATTTGTGTGATGCTGCCATGATATGACTGAGATACTGTTGAAAGCGGAGTAAAACACCATTAAATTTCTAGCACAGAATGTTAAATGATATGTAAATGATATTCCAGAGTATGGAGATAATTACTATACACATCTCTGGCCAATGTGAATGGCTCCTCCTACATGATGATACACATACTGAATTATACTGACTGTGCAGATGCAGATGAGCCTTGGTTTCTGACTCTGTCATGATTGTGATTCCATTCCAGTAGATTCAGGTACATGTGTCTCAATCAGATAAAACAAATTTTATTTTCAATAGCCAGATTCACAAAATTTACATGACTGGTAAAGTAATGAAAATTCAAAACAATGTATTGCAGTTTCAGAGATTCACCTCAACCCACCACATGGGCTATACCTTTAAAGAAGCAGTGTAGATTCAAGATTACTGGTATACTGCAAGAAGTTTTTGCTGTCTCATTTTGCTAGATCTTAAATGAAACCCTTATTATAGGCCAGGATGAAAATGGAGCAGAATTCTTGAAAATATGCTGTTGGACAAAATACCGGTAGACCGCTGATTAAGCTACTACTGTGCTTATGCGACTGAATTTTGTTTTGTCACTTAGGGCTTCACAGTTCTCCTATATTACTTGAGCTGACCCTTGTGATACTAGTAATGCCACAAGTTTTATTCAACTGAACAGATGTAAAGGGCTCAAGGATTATTTCATGTCTCAGTGTTAAATGCATAATATAAGTAATCCATGACTCAGATTCAATTCTCACTGGGTTTTGTTGGGATGTCCATGGGCAAGTTACTTCAGATATTGTTAAAACTCAGGAAACATATGAATTAACGATCTATCAAAATGGTATGACTGATATAATGTTGAAAGCTACATGTATGTATCACTCAGTCAATTAAACTGGGCTTCATTTGCAAAAGTGCTGATTATTGAGTAAAAGATACTGCATTACACTGTTCTAGAATTTACATGTATCATACATGTAAACAGAATGATTGTCAGAAATTGAAAGGCTAAAAACTACATTCATTTGTTTGATGTATAGCCCATACCCATGATTGTATGTGCTACTGTTTAAAGGCCCAGCAGCCACCAAAAGTAAACAAAGTGGGTGTTAAAATGCATTTTGATTTAAGTCATACCTTTTGAAAGTACGAAATTGTTGGGAAGATGATAATCTGTTGTTGTACAGTCGATCCAAGTGCAAGTCAATGGCAAAAAAAAAAAAATTGAAATCAAGTAAAAAGTTAACAAAAGATAGAGCAGCATAGCAACTGCTGACCTACTTTTTGTGTACTTTTTGCTACTATTCGGGCTTTGAGACATATGCCATACTAGAGTAAAGAACATGTGAAGAAAATTAGTAAAAGGTTGGAAATGCAGCAGCAGTCAATTTTGATCCATATGGACAAGTAACATTGTGGAAGATGGAACACATGTTTTCTTCCCTAAAAATGATAAGTAATTACCAATGCTGTTTCGAAACAGGTTTGTTAAAAGCTGTATTTGTACAGTTATGACTTCATACATGTACAGTTTTCAACATTATTTAAGTTCAACCACATGCTGGACAAATGCTGCAATCAATTCTGTTATCAAATGGAATGAAGTTGGAGTAAACCTACACCTATTACTATACTGCTGTCTTTGTTTTTTTTACAGTTTCAGATTTAGGTAAAATAAAAAAGAGAATACGTCTTTTTTTTATTTTTCAGATATACAGCAGAATAATCAGATTTCCAAAGACATATTCTGTGGTGTTGCTGAAGAATATGTAGCATGTGAATACTTGGCCTTCAGTACTACGATATAAAACTGGCTGGTTCAGATCACAGCTCTTACAAAGACAGATATGTTTCATGCAACAATCAAGGCAATATAATGTAATATTATTTTATTATTTTAAATACATGTACATCACAATAGTCTTACAAGAAGAATTTGTGAACAAAAAATAAAAAAATATATTCATACATACAGAGCAATGTTAGAAGCTACTGCTTTCCCTCAACCCTTAACTCTTTACCAAACAACAATATTTTGGACATTTCCAAAATGAAAGCATTTGCAGAAATTGTTTTGGGAAAGGTAGAAAACATTGTGGGAAAAGGTGAAAATGCTAGATACCAGCATTTTCTCCTTTTCCCACAATGTTTTCAAAAGGCTTCTTTCCCAGGGTCTTTAAAAGTTGGGATTGTGTGGTAAAGGGTTAACCAAAACATCCAAGTTATTATGTAAAGCACTATTTAATCACTTTAACAAAGAAAAATACTTTTGAAACATTATGGAAATAGCAGAATTGCTGGTTACCGGTATTTTTTCCTCCATAATACTATTCTTCTTGAAGCAAATCTTTTCATTTGAGCTAATACGTCCAATTTTTCATCTGCAATTGTTTCCAGTTTGAACAATTGAACTAAAATTTTACCAACTGGTAAAGGGTTGCGCACCTGCTTGGAAAGTAAGAAAATGGTAGCCGTCTTGCTTTATTTTGACAAAACTTGTTTCATAGTAGCAGACAGTATAGATCTAAAATCAGACTACATATTATGTGCAGTCTGATCTTTATCTACACTGTCTGCAAAAACAACTTTTGTCTACAAAAACAACTTAAGTTGGTTCCAGGGCTTTAAGCTGCACCCTGTAGCTCAGTCTGTAGCGTAAGGGACTTGAGAACAGGAGGTCACTGGTTCAAACCCTGGCTCGGCCAATTTCTTTCCTCTCTCAACGCTGACCATTGTTTTGACAATGGCTATGTGGGAAAAGCAGCCAGTGGCTTGGAAAGAATACTGTGCGAAGCACTGCTAAAAGAAACGCTAGAAAAGCATGGATAGGTGCACTGGTTGCCACGATATAACTGAAATAATGTTGAAAATGGCATTAAACACCATAGAATAAATCAATCCAGGGCTTTAAGGGTTAAGGAATGTCCTTAGGCAAGACATTGCAGAGCCCCAGCTTTGTGCTGGTGAAATACAGAAAAGACAGTAATGAGTTGTCACATTGACATGAATAAACATCTGAAATAATGTTTAAAGTGGTGCAAAATGCTCCAACAAATAAACACCCAATCTTTACAAGAGAAGAACATTTTAGTCTCGTCTAAATTGAAACTATTTGCAGATGAAAAAGTACATATAACTCAACACAATAAATGTCTCTCTGGAAGGGTAGAAAACAATGTGGGGGAAAAAAGAAAAAAAAATGCAGGCTACCAATATTTTCTGCTTTTTCTACAGGCTATATTGTACCAAAATTTTCTCTTTATCCCACAATATTTGGAGAGGCTGTCTTACTAAGAGTTGTTAAAACTTGGATTGTTTGAAAAAGGTTTAAATTTAATAATGCGCCTTTTACCTCTATTTCATATACTAGTAATTCTCAGCAAATTCTCTAAAGTTCACTGGCTGTTTCCCCCATGAGCAAACCCAAATCATGTTCAGGAGTTTGACAGGATCAAATCCAGTTGCAATGACACTTAACTCTTTACCACACAGCACTATTTTAGATTGGTCCAAATTAAAAGCATTTACAGACAACAAAATAAATGTGACTCAAAATTTAAATTTGTTTCTGGTTGGGTAGAACAGACAGTGGGAAAAGGAGAAAATGCTGGTAACGAGCATTTTCTCCTTTTCCCGGAATGTTTTCAGAAGGCATCTTCCATAGGTTCGTTTAAACCCGGAATTGTGTGGTTAAGGGTTAATAAACAAGGACGTGAAGATGCTTGCAAGCCCACCATGGCCTTTTGGTTGATATGATTTGTAAAACATGTGTTCAAAATTCAACTGTAGCTGGAGCTTGATAGGTAGTTTCCTACAAAAAGTAACCTCCCCCAGCTTTATTGCCAGTAATATCTCTTTACCAAACAACAAAACAGACTGGTCCAAATTGAAAACAGTTGCAGACAACAAAATAAATGTGACTGAAAAATTGAAATTTGTTTTGGGAAGAGTAGAAAACACTGTGGGAAAAGGAGAAAATGCTGGTTACCACCATTTCCTCCTTTTCCCACAATGTTTTCAAAGGGCTTCTTTCTCAGGGACGTTAAAAGTCGGGACTGTGTGGTAAAGGGATATCAGTTATTGACCCAGTGAACATGAGTAAGTGTACAGCTACTGCTATACAGTTGAAATGCTGTTGAAAATAGATTTATTGCATTGTGACATATATCAGTCAAATACATTTACTTGTTTCTGTTTCTCTTCCAACCTTAGGTGCTCTATGATGGAAAGTTTTACGTGAACAGTATTTTTACCCAAGATACAGATAGCCAGTATTAAGTTTTTACAACAGTCATGAAGAATATTGAATTAAGATTACCAATATGATTAACTCTTTACCAAACGACAAAATTTTAGACTGGTCCAAATTGAAGGCACTTGCAGACGACAAAATAAATATGATTGAAAAATTGAAATTTGTTTTGGGAAGGATAGAAAACATTGTGGGAAAGGGAGAAAATACTGGTTACCAGCATTTTCTCCTTTTCCCACAATGTTTTCAAAAGCCCTCTTCTTCAGGGGTCATTAAAACCAGGGGTTGTGTGGTAAAGAGTTGAGTGTGATATTTTTGTGACCATTGTTTTTTATTACTAAAAGGAAAATTATTGAAAGATACTAAACTCTATTTCCAGTTTAAGCCTTTACCACACACTCACGGCTTTTAACAGCCCTAAGAGAGAAGCCCTTTGAAAACATTGAAGGAAAAGGAGAAAATGCTGGTAACCAGCATTTTCTCCTTTTCCCACAGTGTTTTCTTCCCTTCCCAAAAAGAATCTTAACTTTTGAGTCACAATTATTTTGTCAACTGCAAATGCTTTCAATATGGACTAGCATAAAATTTTGTCATTTGGTAAAGGGTTACAGTTTTAATTCATGTTTATGAATTTTAAAACAAAACCATATCTTACAAAGTTCGAGACCAATAAAAAGTACATTTGAGCAAACTGCAATTGTTTTCACTATCTACATATTTTCAAGCTTTTAAATCAAGTATACAATGGTCCTTTAGCAAACAATCTCGTCTTTTAATGACCCCCAGAGAGATAGCTTTAGAAACTTCGTGGGTGAAGGAGAAAATGTTAGTAACCAGCATTTTCTTCTATTCCCTCAATGATTTCTACCATTTCAAAGACAAATCTAATCCTTTACGCCACACTGAATTACAGTAGTTGTCAAAAAACACTTCCAATTTGGACTTGTCCAAAATCTGTCATCTGGTAAACGGTTAACCCATTTCTGCACATAGTTTTTAACTCTTTACAAACAACAAAATTTTAGACTTGAAAGTATTTGCAGATGATAAATGGGACCCAAGTATTGAAATTTGTTTTTGGAAGGGTAGAAAATATGGGAAAATGAAAAAAAGTGCTGGTAACCAGAGAATTTCAACAATGTTTTCAAAAGTCTTCATCTCTAGGGTCGTGAAAACTCAAGATTATTTAGTAAAGGGTTAAACCGACAAAAACCCTTTTTAAAGTACCTCGCACAATAATCTTTCCAAGCCACTGGCTGCTTTCCTACATGTCACAATGAATATCATCAATTCTAAGAAATTGGAAAAGCCAGGAATCAAACCACTGACCCCCTGTTCTCAAGTCCTTGACTGAATTCCAAAAGAAACCTCCAAAATCCACAATTCTGATCCAAAATTTCTAATATTACGATCACCAATCACTGCAGAAGTCCATTCCGATGTTACTGGTATACTGTTAAGTTAGTAGATGCACTAATATTGTCCATATTTGTCTATAAACTGAGAGTGATTTTTTCCCTGTCCACACTGTTCAAATGTCACGTCACTCTGTTCAAAATGAGACACTGAAATGACAAGAACATAAATTTCTTTTTAACTCTTTACCACACAATCCCGACTTTTAACAACCCTGAAAGAAAAGGCTTTTGAAAACATTGTGGGAAAAGGAGAAAATGCTGGTAACCAGCATTTTCTCCTTTTCCCAAAATGTTTACTACCCTATCAAAAAGAGAAATCATCAGTTTAGCAACACTTAATTTGTCGTCTGCAAAATTAATGCTTTCAATTTGGTTCAGTCTAAAATTTTGTTGTTTGGTAAAGAGTTAAATAATGCAAAGTATGTATGGGCCACACTCTGGCAAAAGGGGGCTTAATGCATCTCCAGGTGTTTTGAAAACATTATGAGAAAAGGAGAAAATGCAGGTAACCAGCATTTTCTTGATTCCACACTATGTTTTCTACCCTATTAAAAACAAATTCCATCATTTGAGCCACAGTTAAATTTTTGACTGCAAATACTTTGAATTTGGACTAGACCAAAACTTTGTTGTTTGGTAGAGTTAAATGAAATCCTAAAGAGGCCATTTAACAACTATGTCCTTGTATCTTACACTGCCATTGAGACTGCATTCGCATTTTGAGTCTGAAATACAAATTTATTTAAGGTCTCCCTGGCTCAGTGGTAAAGTGTAGCACTCATAACCTGGAGGTCTGTGCTTTGAGCCTCACTGGAAGCAATGGGTTTTTCATAAGAGTGTTCTTGGGCATGACACTACAGAGCCATAGCCTTGTACCATTAAAACCCAGGGTATACATGAATAAGCAAACTGAGGCAATGAAATGACTGATATAATGTTGAATGCCGCATTAAACACCATTCAATCAATCAAGTAAATTTAGATTGAAAAACACATGTATTTTTAATCTACTAGTCTCGGATTGTATCTCTAGAACTATTTTACAAGATATGCTCATTTCTTTATACAGTAAACCCTGCCCTTGTGGCCACCTTTATACTAATTCTTTTCAAGCTGATAAAATTTCTAACTTGTCCAAATTGAAAGCATTTGTAGACAACAAATTGAACGTGGCTCAAATGACGGAACTTGTTTAAAAAGCTAAAATCACTTTTGGAAATAAAAAATGTTGGTTTTCACCTTTTTTCATTATGTTTCAAAAGCCTTCTTTTTCAAGGGAAAAAAAAAAACCACAATTTGAGAGTCTTTTTGGTGCTGGCTTAATACAAAGCAGCTTTTGAGTGTACCTTTTGTGCTTGCTTACTAAAAGTTGGACTTTAATTTGTTTTAGCCCCAAGGCATGCCGTTTTCTCTCTCAAGAGTACATTACTTTTACGAAATACTACTGCAAAGCCCTAGTGGTGCAGCTAGTCACATAGAGGGCTTGAGATTGGGGGATTGCTGCTTCAAATCCCTAGCTCAGCCAATTTCTTTCCCAGGACTGATGATAGTCATTGCAACAGGATACATTCCTCTCTCAATGCTAATCATTGTATTGACAATGATTACATGGAAAAGCAGCCAGTGGGAAATTATGCAAAGTACTGGAAACAGAAACTCTTGATAAGCATGGACAGGTGCACTGGCTGCCATGATAAAACTGAAATAATGTTGAAAATGGCCTTAAACAACCGACAACTGGGGAATGTTCACACACACAAAAAAAAAAAAAATCAACTGAATGGAGGAATGTGAGAAAGGAGCAGTTGCTTGTAGCAAACAATTGCTCCTTTCAAAAATTTATGGCAAGGGTGTAAAAAAGTTGTATTTGATCAATTATCCCGTCAGCAGCTGATCCTTTCTAAGCTTGAAATATAATAGACTTCAAAGTTCTAACATTAATGTGTAATAGATGTAGATCTAAATATCATTCAAATACCTGTTGACATGGACTGTGCTAAAATCTGTATATAACACCAGACTGGGATATCTATTTGGCGGTTAACAAACATCTTGGTCTCTCTATATCACATCCTAAAAAAATACACTGTTTTTAGATTGGAAAGAAAAGAGATCAGTAAAAAATGACATAAAAAATTATTTTTCTTAATCACAATGTGGTAGATAAATATTACTTGAGTACTAGTAAACTTCTACTTTTGTCTTCAATTGTCTTGCACTCCAACAACTTGAAGTACATGTATTTATCAGCTTTGGAATATGTATCTATAATTTTGAAAAGTATGGTTCATCTGCATGCAATAACTTGATTGATGAAGTAACATCAACTCTGTCTTCAAAAACTAGCAGTAAAAATATCAATAAGCAATGTGTTTTACTAAACTCTTGAAAGTTGAGAAATATCCTTTGTTGACAGCATAGATCGAGATCAGATTGCACCTAGTAAGAAGTCTGACCTTTGATATAAAACGTCCACCACCTGATGCTAAACTCAGGTCAAAATTCGCTAGTAATTACAGACCCGAAAAAAAAAAAAAAAAAACCCACAAAATTCTTAACTTTTTCATTACCTACGAAGATCAAGATCAGATCGCACATAATGTAAAGTCTGATCTTCGTTATAAAACATCCGCATTTTGTTTGACTTGTTCCCCATGGCTCATATTACAAACCTTTATACCTTGTGTAGACATTCGGTTTTGTATGCGCCGAATTTCTTACTAGTCGAAATTGTAATAGGCCGAAAGTGTTATAGGCCGAGATGTCATTCGATGTTTGGACGACTCTTGACAAGAAGAAATGGGCATATCACGATCGAAATAAATATAACACAACTCCGATTTACCAGTCAAATGCATACAAATAAATTAGATACGATGAGCGCAGGTAATTTAACGAAAATTAAAGACTTACCGAAGTTTCGCAACGTTTTCTAAGGAGAGAAAGCACATCGTCTGTGTAATACGTCATCGGTCACATGGTGTCTACAAATAGGACACCAGAATGATTCCGAATAGTGCGTGGTAACGTCAGTTGGGAGAATTGATAAAAAAAAATAGGATTTTTGTATGGTTCTGTGACATGAACCGATGCTGCTATGAACGCCCCTATCCCCTTGGCGACAAAATAAGAGTAAATCTAACAGATTCATGCCTTTTTTCAAGCATAAAAAATTTCTAATTTTGGACTTTATTGGGACTTTAAGTAGGAAAAGTCGTTTCTGTGAATATGGGGGGAAATGGTTTAACCAATAACTGTGTTGTCCCTCTATAAACGATAGATCTGTTGAATAATTAATAAATACTAAACCTTGTCATTTCTTTATTTATCGGTAATCCTTTTATATGTAAAACTATGCATTCTTTTTTATTTCCGCTGCAAGGATTTTTTTTTTTAAAGAAAACAGCCCAACTTATTTTTCTGCTGACTACATAAAACATATGACATGACTGACCAACCATTACTAAACGCAAAAAGGCACTATCAGTTAATGTAAAGAAGGCATGATACTGGCTTATTGCGTGATCATTTTGTGTGGACTGGCAGTCACCGCCTATGAATTTCTTGGAGCATAGCAAATGTAAATATGTACAACAAACGCTTGCATTACAACCTTCTCGCTTGGAATGCACGTTACATCATACCTCTCATCCAAATTTTACTGCAAACATTTGTGTACCCCTGACAAGCATGAAATCTTGTTGACAGAATAGGTAGACGGAATAGGTGGCCAAAATAGGTAAGAAGATATTTAAAACACATATATTTCAAGATTGAAAACACGCCGAAACAGATCTTAATTTGTAGGATAGTCTTTTACCCCTATTCTGTCGGACACACATTCGGACAATAAGGTAAAACCTATTACGGCCACATTTTTCTTTTCCAAAAATGATAATTTTCTAAAGATTTGGACACTTAAATTTTTTTTTTTTTTTTATCCGAATATATCGGCGAATTATGGTTTTGCCAAGGTAGAAGGCGTCATTTAAAAACATTACTGACATCTTCCGATCAATAAATATGTATGACGTGTAAACTGGTTTGTGCTACTACTTAAGTACTATACTTGCTTTAGTATATGACGGCTAAATTTCGGTGAAATTGGCTATAAGAGCGACCTGTCGTTGTTTTACACGGCGCTCCCGGTGCGTTAAGTGAGAATGGGTCAATTAAATAAGAAAAAGTACTTTGTTTTAAATTGTGAATAATGTATGAAAATACAAACAAGTTACCATTTTATTGTGTTCATCTGTATGCCCTGCTTACAGTTAACTCTGCACCAGAGGACAAATCTTAGACCTGTCCAAATTGAAAAAGTATACATAACAATGCTCATACCAAGCATTTTCTCCTTTTCCACGATGTTTTCAAGAGTCATTTTCTTAAGGGCCATAAAAACTAGCACTTATTTGGTAAAGAGTTAAAGACACTTTTGCGCACAACTATTGCACACAATAAGTACCCGAAATACCGAATTTAGTGTCAGATATTAGAGCATCAGACGGGAATCGTAACACGTCTTGAGAAGTCTTCTGACTTATCGAGAGAATTGTAAGTCTATCATTATGCTGTTTAGACACTTACAAGGGTTTGACAGCGCCATTAACACCTATTCGACTCTAGCGCTCAAAGTAAGCAGCACATAACAAAAATATCCCCAAATTTTATGAACCAATGCTACAGAGATTGGTAATAAAGACATCTATCTATAGCGGAAGCTCTTTACATATTATTTGTCGGATGGAATTTAGTCTACTGAATTACGCACACTTTTAAAAGTACATTCCAAGCAAAGTCTACTGGCAGACGATGTGAAATCAATGTCTGAATATCAACAGAGAGAATCAGAGGTCACATGTCGACCAACTTCCACATATTCATTGTTCAAAAGAATGGACACTTCTTTAAATAAAAGTGCCTCATGCAATCTATTCCTCTGAAACTCTGGTACCCTAAGTGGGGAATATGTAGACGTTTCCAACGTCACTAATTAGATGTCTTTTCATCAGCACCGGCTGAACTATTCAATGTTAATATATAATGCCGGAGTAAACATAACTCGACTGTTCGTCTACATTTTTCAAATATTTCTGTTCTATACAAAGATTGACAGAAAGCGTTTTCGAGTTTTGTCTAAGTTGTTTTTGAAAGCGTCAATTTTTATCTTTGAAACCGCTCCAGCCTGCGTCTGTTGAACAATATGGTGTATGTGAGACAATTTTTTTGGACAGATGTACCGAATAGCGCTTGGTCGGTCGACATGAGACATCTGCTTCTCTCCGTAGATATTCTGACATTGATCTCACCTTGTTTTGCTATTAGACTCTGCTTGGAATGTATTTTTTTAAAGCGTGTGCAATGCAGTAGGCCAAATTTCATCTGACCAGTTGAAGTCAAATTGTGGAAAGAGATCCTGCTGTAGATTGAAGGCCTTTATTGTCATTCTCTATAGCATTGGCTATAAAGATTTATAAAGATATTTTTGTTATGTCCTGCTTACTTCCAGTGTTAGAGTTAGCGTCGTATATTCGGCTGGCCTTAACGGGCCTATGTGCGTGCCCATTTCTTACACCAAATATACAATCGTTGCTACCTTGACGCTTACTCACACCTTAGCAGCCTACACATATCTTTAGACTCACCATTCATCCATTCATGTAGCAGCAGCTTCTTTGAAAAATATATCTGTCTGAAAATTTAAACGTTTCAATAATTCCGCCAGAAAAAAAAAACGAGCAAAAAGAGGCGTGGTTACATTATTCATTTCTGTTACATTATTCATTATTTATCTCTCTTCAAATTGAACCCCACAGAGTTTCAATATTCATTTCCCCGAGTACCTCTTATACCGTCGATCTTTTTTTTTTTTTCCAAGGTCTCTCTTTTTTAATCTTTCGGCACAATTTTGCAGATTTTGTTGTGCTGTCACAATTCTTTTCTTTCCGTGTAGGTATACGTAACAACTCACTCACTCACTCACTCACTCACAACAAGACAAACAGATACAGACACACAGACAAACAAACAATACAGGGTCAGAATGACAGAGCACATATGTACACAGACAGAGACAGACAGACATACAGAGACAGACACAAACACAGCAAGATGGATGGGCGAAGATAGGGACACAGAGGGCGCGATTATTTTTGAAATGGTTTGGTGTATCTACTTTGAGTTTTTCTTAATGCATGAAAAAGATCAGTATCAAATACAAATGAGACATGCTCTGGGAAAAGGGGCCATAATGCATCTGCGAAAAGTCTGCGCATGCTGACCTGGGCCGAAACTTTTTGGCCTTGGCCAATTTTCAAATGAGCCATGCTCAGGCAAAAAGGACTTTAATGAAGTTCCGTGATACAGCATATACATAGCAGGCCATCACATAATCATGAATCAATTTATTTAGAACAACAACTGAATAAATCATGACGTAGAATGGCGCGGACGGCGCAGGCTGACCTGTGTCCATACTTCTTTGTAGATGCATGAAAGCACCTTTTCACACAGCAATCTTGCAACTGTCAAGGGCAAGATTTGGCATGAAGATCCAAGAGTGATTATGGTTTCTTAAAATGAAGATGAAATGGGTTAAAAACTGCCTGAAAACGGGTATATAGATGTATCTTTAACCTGTGCCATACACACTATTACGTTTTACACCAGCAAAAAGCTATGATAGAACGCCTTTAGGTCAAAGTATGGAAATAATAACTTCTTTAAAAAAAAAAAAGGAAAATGTCCAGGAAATGACATGTGTATAATTAACTGCTCCTTTACGGTGCTATGTTTCGTAACCTAACGTAACTGATCAAAGTAAAACGAGTTGGGAAGGTAACAGAAAGAACTCCTAAACCGGTTTACAACCATAATTAGTCAATATAGCTCAGTCTGGTAATCTAGTCAATTAGGGGAATTTAAATCAATTTTCGATTTATGGTTGTTATTAGTGTCATTTATTCGTAAAAGAATACCCCGCCGACTTGAATTTTTGACGTATCACAAAAATGTACTTCGTTAAGTTATTTTGGAGGGAGGGCATGTATGGGGATTATATCTCCTTGACCATAGATAGAGATGAGGAGAGTGATAAGACTGCATACATGTGAAGGCCACTCTGTACGCAAAACATGAGCCATACCCTGGCAAAAATATTAATTTCCACATCGTCTAACAGCCGACCAAATCATGAGGTTGACTGGTCCTTTGACCAGCAGAAAACTCACCTACAGCAAAAAGTGTCGATCCAGGTCAGCTCTCGCGGATAGTGTAGGTTGACCTTACTTTTTGCAAGTGCATTAACTCTTTCGGCGCCAAATAAACAAACTCCGCTTCTTATGACGGCTGTAAATACAGTCCACCGAGTCTCCAGAAGATTTTTATCATATAGGCTTGACCAAACAAGCGGGTGGTATAGATCAAAGATCAGACTGCACGTTCTGTGCAGTCTGATCTTGATCTATGCCGTCCGCAAAAGTTTCTGTTTTCGCCTATGGCGCTGAAAGAGTTAAAGCCCTTTTTCGTTAAGCATGGCTCATTTTCATGTAAAGATTATAATCCTGATATACAGGTGTTTATGATCATTATTTCATTATTTCTATCATGTTGCAGTACAAGATATAAACGTGACATAGATTTCAAAACCCTTCAGTCATATCTAACCCTCATTTTCTTCCAGGGTTTTCACTTCTCCAACTGGATGGCTGTACCATGTATTGATCAACATATCAAGCCTTTTATCAAACACCCAGAGTTTTTACGAACCTGGGGAAAAGGGCCTTGAAAACATAGTGGGAAAAGGAGAAAATTCTGGAAACCAGCATTTCCTTCGTTTCCCACAATGTTTTCTACAAAAGAAAAATCCATTCGTGACATTTTCATATGAACGAACTGACAGTAAAGATAAATCTGTTTCGATACTGAGCTTAAAACATAAATATCGCATCTACTTTAAAAAAAAAATCAAAATTTGAAATTTCGAAAGAATACTTTTTTTGTCTCTTTTCGCAGCTGGCTCGTAAAGGATCAAATTCAATTTAAACTATTTCCAACTGACATGAATCAATCAGATTGTTAAATTTGATCGGCAGCGGGTGAAACAAGCGGAAAGGTATTTTATATATCTGTGCCAAGTTCAACAATATGGACCGAGGCGTTCGAACATGGATTGTACACGTATCCCGATCAAGTAACTCTGATTTGGTCTTGGTTGCTTCCTAACACCTCTACCGGTCTCTACGCCGTGATGTAGATGGTTCCAAAGGATGGACCCGCTTATGCCAGAATTCGAACCAGAAAGATTTGATTTGAAAGGCCGATGCTCTACCCCTATACTAATGTCAGCTAGTCTCTCTCTCTCTCCCCTTCCTTTCAAGCAATGTTTTACAAAAAGACAATTGTTAAGGCGTTAAAGTTGCTCATAAAACTTACAAATGAGCCGACGAGCCATGCTCTGTTGAAAGGGGGCTTAAAGCATCTGCAAAAATTATCGATCAGGGTTAACAAAACTTTATGCTATTGGTCAGTCTTCTGTATGTTAGAGGAACAGTCTACCTCATGTTTCTGTCCGTTGTTAGACAAAAATGTATTGGGTGGATCAATAATTATGTGATGACTTGCTTTGTGTAATCCATCACGGAGATGCATTAAACCCCCTTTTGGCAGAGCATGGCTCATATCTAAAGTCATTGTTAACCCTTTCCCAAACAAGCCCTGGTTTTCACGTGTCTGCAGTACAAGTCTTTTTGAAAACACTGTGGGAAAAGGAGAAATTGCTCGTAACGAGCAATTTCTCCTTTTCCCGCAGTGTTTTCTACCCTTTTTGAGACCTTTCTGCCATTTCATCAAATTTAAAATTGTCGTCTGCAAACTTTCAATTTGGACCAGTCCAAAATTTGTCGTTTGGGAAAGGGTTAAACAATAAGAAATCAACCTACAATCATTTGCCAAAGTAGTCCAAGACCGCTGACCCTAAAATGGGCCTAAAACCCTCTATAACCTGTAATTACATGTACATAAAAACTTCGCTGCTTTCCTTGAAAACTTTGAGTAAAGAAGAACGACTGTTTGTCGCAAACAAATACATCATGCAAAAGATATTTTTGTTGCAGCTCAAACCAGAACTTTTCCTTTGCGTCAATTGCTTCTGAATTAGGCTTTACTCGGTTTATCTCTTTACAACACGACAAAAATTTCGACTCTCCCAGATTGGACGCATTTGGAGACAACATTTTATAAGATGCAAATATTGGGATTTGTCCTTAAAAGGGTAGGAAACATTGTGGAAAAAGGAGAAAATGTTGTTTGTTAGCATTTTCTCCTTTTCCCACAATGTTTTCGAGTACTTCCTCCCTAATGGGTCGTTAAAATCCGGGCCGTTGTGTGGAAAAGAATTTCACAAAGTGCCTTTTGCTAATGGGTTATAACTACTGAATTTAACTCGTGGTAGGTGACGAGTTTGAAAACCGTGTTTGCCAAATTGGAATTGTCAACATGCTCTGTCTCAAGGATTGTAAAATATGACTGCATGAGAAACATTGTGGCAAAAGAAAAACACAATGCTCCTCATTGGCAAATCCTCCTTGTATTTCGATGTTTTCAAATACAGTTCGCTGCAATGCAGAAAATGCATGTAGTGATCGGGGCCAGTATTCACAAAAAAAAAAATTCCATTGTCAGCCTTGTTCTTGATTTAGAAAGAAGCACAATTTCTGATTAGCTAAAGCCAATTAGAAAGTGCGTTTATTTAAAATGAAGAACATTCTTGAGAATTTCAAGTGAAAGGAATATTTGATGTATATGATCCCGTTAACCCTTAGGCTGCTAAGCGCGACTCAAGATCCCCTTTGCGGACAGTGTAGATCAAGACCAGACTGCACAGAACGTGCAGTCTGATCTTTGATCTACACTGTCCGATCGGGAGATATCTTTCCCCCAAAAAAATACCTTTGAAATAGCACAATCTTGGTTTTTACTATCTCTACTGGAATGTTTCTTTTCACTTATTTAGCATGATATTCATTGGAATGGTTCAATTTGATATAAAAGGGAAAAGAAAGAAATTTAAATTAGAGAAAAAAAGTGTCTTGAAGATTTGTAACAAATTTTACCTCCCCGAAGATTTCTTAAACAATCCGTTCGATTGTAATTTGAAAGTGTCGCATTGTTTTATATCAAAGCGTTTTGTTTTAAGAAGTGATTCAAAAATGTTAAAATGAAATTCGATACTCCTGTGGGAGGTTTAACATTGGGCGTACCGTGGCATGTGGTTGAAGGTTTACTGATCAGAACTGTACTTTTGAAAGCACTGTGGAAAAAAGGGAAATGCTGATTATCGGCATTTACCAATTTTCCAGCAATGTTTTCTAATCTTTAGATCCTCCCAGAAGAAACCCTTGTTCAAGATGTAAAACTGGGCGAACCGATTTTTTTCCAAAATGTCACGTGCTTTTGAAATCCTTGTGCGACAAGGGAAACTAGAAATATCTTTTAAAAATTGATAAATGGCGTAAGAGGTACTTGAATATAAAAACTCAAACTCTCTTTCGATTCAATATGAGGAGAAATAATGAAAAGTAGCCACACCAGCAATTACCCAAAAACTAAGCCTGCAGGGTTCCGCAGAATAAACATGTCCTTATTTTTGGCCAATGGCAAATTACTGTTTCTTCATTTGAAGGTAGCATACCAAGAAGTATGTCAAAAGCCAGCTCATTCAACTATGCCGAAAAATCCTAATAATCATCAGTTTCTCGCTTTTCACAATGTCTTCTGATCTGCCATAGACAATTCCTATCAATTAAGCATTTAAGTTGTCCTCTGTACATGTATATGAGCCATGTTCTGTGAAAAGGGGGCTTAATGCATCTGCGAAAAGTGTCGACCCAGGTCAGCCTGCGCAGTCCGCGCAGGCTGACCTAAGCTGAAACTTTTCGCTATTCGTCAATTTTCTGTATGTCAAAGGACCAGTCCATCTTATGATACGGTCGGTTGTTAGACAAAATGGTTTTTATGGATCCATAATCAAATGATGACTTGCTTGGTATAATGCATCACGGAGTTGCATTAAGCCCCCTTCTGCCAGGGCGCAGCTCATACGCATTGGGCATGAACAAATTCAAAATTGTGTCCTTTCATAGAGAGTCACGGATGCATCATCAACAGTTATGTTGGACTTGATACGAAAAGAAAAGTTTAAGAAAAAAAAACTGATAGAGTTAAATTTCTATTGTATAAGTTTGGGATAATTCAAAAACTCTGGTTCATATGAAGTATTGTACATGCTTTTTTTTTTTTTTAAATGTGTAACAGAACCTCTGCTAGTTCACTCCAGAAAGAAAGAAAGAAAGAAAGAAAGAAAGAAAGAAAGAACTCGCTTGAACTCGCAAACCAGCATAGGAAAAACAGACTAAATGGTCGAGCGAATGACAATTTTAAGAGAAAAAGTGAATATCATTATGGGTATAACACATTTATCCGGGTCCTTAGAGAGCAACCCAGAATCAGTCCTGGGCAGACAGACTGATCATGGTCTGTTCTTTACCGGAAGAGCGTCAAAGGTCGCCGAACGTATGATTACGGATTTAAACACTTGGGCATACTTTTAATATGTTTATTTTATAATAAAAGCTAATGCGATTTAAGTACCATAGCCGTCTTAATCGCTACGAAAACGGATTCCGTCTGTATGGGGATTATAATGCTTGCGTGAGACAGCATTTTAATAATGAGAAGCAAAATTCTTTTGTAAGAGTTTTACAGATCTGCCTAGTGGCGAGGCTGCACTATGCATACTTGTAATTGACGCAATTAAAGAGAGAGAGAGAGAGAGAGAGAGGGGGGGTAGCGTAGCAGAAACTCCTAACAAAATGTTGATGAAGTAATATGACTGTTCCCTGTTTAGCAAAACATTGTACCCGTCACTACAATTTAGCATTAAACTTGGCGATTAATTAAATTGTTGTAAACTTCTTTCTTCTCTAAATATGTAATTTTGAGATTAGGCTGATTAGGATGTGAATAGTAATTAAGAAAGTGAAATGTTTCTTCTTATTTTGAGATAGCTTCCATCTCTATGTAATTGTTATATGAAAACCAATCAGGGGATGACTAAGAGATGCATTTCCCTATAATAATCACATGCCCAATATCGATTCAAAATTTGTGTATTCAGCATCCAATCAGATAAAAAAAAAACGTGGAAAAAATCGCTGGGGCACCTGGGCATGATCCCTGGTCTATTGATCTTCTACGTAACCCTTTAAGCAACAAATACACAAAAATGGACACTTTTTTATGGGGGAAAAAAAAACCTATAAGTTTCAATTTCAAGGCTGCATTTTGCAAAAAAGGCCTCAGAGTGACGTCTAGATCAAACTGAAGATTTTGTGCGGTCTGATCTTTATCCTCACTTACCACAAAAGCTGCTATAGTTGTGACAGTTACTTTAAAGGTTAAATCCTCATCTAATTATTATTTGTGGCAAAGGGTTAAGGGTTAGCTGTACCTTTAATTCTTCATCACATGTCAAATGAAAAAAAAGCTGGTATGATAATCGATCTTTTCTGATCCTTTGTTCAATATTAGTGCTAACGGATTATTTTGTGATGCTGACAAAGAAATATGAATATTTATGAGACTCATCAATGGTTTATTCGCTAGTATGCAACAGGGTATTATTTTCATTAATTATGCAAAGTTATCGTTGATTCAAAAATTGAGTTTGAAATTAATTGGAATCACAGAACAGATGGGTAGACCATCTTTTTTCATGCTTCCAGCCACGTATCAAAAAGAAAGAAAGAAAATAGAAAAGAAATGGAAAGAAAGAAAGTGTCTCTTGTTAAGTCTCAATTCTATAAAAAGTTATATACGTTTATAGGCGTTTGAGATTCTTCTCTTCATATCGTAAAGGAAGCTTTCATCGTGCACTTGACTGTACACAATTTACATTATTTATTCTACTCTTGAATAATTGATTTGGTTCTATGAAATACCTTAACCCTTAAGCTGCTAATCGCGACCCACTGACCTTTTGCCGACAGTGTAGATCAAGATCAGACTGCACAGAACGTGCAGTCTGATCTTTGATCTACACTGTCCGATACGGTATTTTCTTTCCGGTGAAATCAACTTTGAAACTGCAATGTTTGGGCTTTAAGTATTGAAGAGAAAACTTGCGTTTCATCATTTATTCAGCAGCTTAAGTGTTAAAATACTTGCCAAAGTATCGAATCAGACCAGCTTGAGGGTATATGGTTCACAAATAAGATCTAAATAAGTCAAATGACGACAAGACAGATGATGATGACGATGATGATGATGATGATGATAAAACTAACAAACAAAAAAAGCGAAGAAATACTCACCATCTCGTCTCTGAGAAGCTGTAGTGCAGAGCTCACTCTGTTTGTAGCAGCGTTATATTCCGCAGCGTCTACAATGATCTCCGACTTCATTTTGTCGTTTACCAAAACTTTTACACTTATAAACCTGTTTAAATTAAAGTCTGCAGTAGCTTTACAGCTCACTGGTGTCAAATTTGTCTAACTCAATCCGTTGCGTTTAAGAAGTATTTATATCAGTTGTTAGCGACGTATTGGACCGCTTATAAGAAAGGTTGAGTATGGTTCAACGACCTCGGCAACCCTCGATCTTATTATCGATAATCTTCGGTGACAATCGTGACACGCCGCCGACTCACTAAAGTACTACCAAATATCGTTTGTCATTTCTGCTGTATATCCATTTTAAAACCATTAGCGTTGATTAACAATGTAAATTAGTCGTCTTTTTATTGAATGAAAATAAATCAAAAATATGCACTCGATCAAGGCCAGTTTTTAAATTACATAAGATTTACAGTGTAGAATTCTCAATGGTGAGCTTTAAATTTATGGTTTCGTACAAAGGGTGTGACGCTTTCCATTTTTAATTTTAGATAAATTTGTACGTTTTACTTCATTGACTACCAACACAACTGTCTAGTTACCACCATTTTCTCATTTTTTCTTTTATTCACCAAAGAACAAATTTCAGTTTATTAGTCACTTACTTTGCCGAACGCAGATGCTTTCAGTTTGAACAAGTTTAAAGTTTTGTCGTCTGGAAAAGTTGACCGTGTTTATTTAGACTTGGGTATAAAACGCCCTCGTATAGAACCATAATTGAACCATACCCTGTGAAAAGGGGGCTTAATACATCTGCGAAAAATATCGACCCAGGTCAGCCTGCGCTGTCCGCGTAGACTGACCTGGGCCGAAACTTTTCGCTATAAGTGAATCTTCTGTAAGTTCAAGGAACAGTGTACCTCATGATTCAGACGTTTGTTAGACAAGATGAATTTTATAGATCCACAATTATGTAAATACTTGCTTTGTATCATGGATCACCAGGATGCATTAAGCCTCCCTTTGCCAGAGCATGGCTCATATGTCACCCGTGTTTTGAGAGTTAACAGACTCTCAGCTGGCTGAACGCGAAGTCAGGAGTTTTGGTTGGAGTATGTAAATCAATGCTTATCTTTTGAGACGGATAATTTGATACAGCAACGATTATAAAATCCTATTTTACCCAGCAAGCCCGATGGCTCAGTCGATAGTGGACAGGACTTTAAACTAGGAGGGTCGGTAGTTGGAAAATCCAACTCGGTTCTCTCCGAGGATTGGCGATTGTTATTGAGACATTATTATTCCTCTCTCCCTGCTGATCTTTGTTTCGACGATGGTTATGTGATACGGGAAAGTAGACAGTGGCTCGGGAAGAATATTGTGCGAAATACTGGTGGAAAAAAAATCAAGAAAGGCATATGTGGGTGCGCTTGCTAAACGGCGTAAATCACTGTAAAATACCTATAGCTTACCCTGATAAAACCACATTACTCGGCTCTTCACGGAAACGGGCGAAGAGTGCCGAAGTATTAATTGTCTCAGTTCGATAATGCCGCACTATAAATTAGGAGAGGAAATGTTTTATAAATAGAGTAGTTACAATTATGTTATTATTTATCTTTATGAAGGCGTAGGTCGAGACGTCGAGAAATAAATGATAATTACAAAAAAAAAAAACCAGACACGTGTTGTTGTAGAATCTATCTTCTATAGTATGGCTTTACTAAGTGTTTCAGCGTAATAGGTGAAATAAGGAGATTTTACGGACGACGTAACCTATCAAGATCAGACTGCACAGAACGTGCAGTCTGATCTTGGATCTATACTGTCCCCTTACATGATGAATATTTCTGGACGTTCAGTAGATTATTTTTTGGCCGTGGAAAAGCGTCAACTTTATATATGAGCCATATTCTAGCAAAATGGGGTTTAATGCATCTCCGTGATGCATCGTACCAAGCAAGTAATTACAGAATTATCCATGATCTAAAAAATCCATAGAGTCTAACAATCGATTGGATCTTGAGGTAGAATGGTTCTTTGTCACGCAAAATATTTGCAAAAAGCAAAAGTTTCGACCCATGTCAGCCTGTGCTGATTGCACCCTATTAATCTCCCTTTGCACAAGCATGACTGTATATATATTCTCCACACAATATTCTACCCAAGCAACTGGCTGCTTTTCCGGGGCAGCAAGACGGGTGGTCTACCGGACAGGACAAGCCCAGTGTACATGTACCTCCCAGCTTACATCGAGGACTGAGTTACATGTAGATCTCTATTATAGTGTAAATGAATCAGCAAGTGTCAGATCAACATGATTTTTTTTGTATTGCTTTTTCCCCCCCGATTTCACTGTCTACCCAAGATCTTGACACTGATTGCTGCTCTTTGAAGGTCACATAGTGCTTCCAGGGATCAATGCTAAGTGCATAACATTTAAATGATTACATGTAACTACTCCAGCACCAAATATATTAGGAGCCATGCTCTGACAAAAGGGATGATGCATTATACCAATCAATCCATCACATAATTATGGATCCATGATAGGCATTTTTTTTTTTTTTTTTTTTACAAAGTGACTGAATCATGAGGCAGACTGGTCCTTAGACATATGTAAAATTGACCAATAGCGAGAAGTTTTGGGCCAGATAAGTCTGCGCGGACTGCACAGGCTGACCTGTGTCGATATTTTTTCCCCCCAGATACATTAAGCCCCCTTTTCACAGAGCATGGCTCACATAAACTCGACCTCTTTCGACGGCTCATAAAAGAGTCCACTGAGACTCAGAAAGATTTTTATCGTACTGGCTTAACTAACAAGCGGACGGTATAGATCTAAGATCAGACTGCACGTTCTGTGCAACCTGATCTTGATCCATGCCATCCGCAAAAGTGCCTTTTTTTCCCCCTATGGCGCTGAAAGTGTTTACTCTTTCAGCATCAAATATACGAGCCACGCTCTGGCGAAAGGGGGCTTAATGCATCTCCGTAAAGCATTGTACCAATCAAGCCATCACATAATTATGGATCCATAATAGCCACTTTTTTAACAACCGACTTAATCATGAGGTAGACTGGTCCTTGGACATACAAAAAATTGACCAAAAGCGAAAAGTATCGACCTAGTTAAGCCTGCGCGGACTGCGCAGGCTTAACTAGGTCGATACTTTTCGCAAATGCATTAAGCCCGCTTTTCATAGAGCATGACTCATAAACTCAACCCCTATCGACGGCTGAAAATCAAGTCCACAAAAACTCACAAAGTTTTTTATCTTTTAAGTTTGACTGTACACGTTGGACGGTATAGACCTAAGGTCAGACTGCTCGTTCTGCGCAGTCTGATCACGATCAATGCCGATCGCAAAACTCACTGTTTTCGCCCATGGCACTGAAAGTTCATTATCTCACGCTGATGTACGTTTCAACCAAGCAGTGACGTCACAAAACGTATGCAGACAATAACTGCTTTGTCACAAATGGAATAAATTATATCTGTTTTGCATTAAATTTTAATGATTATTTGCAGAAAAAAAAAATACATGTGAGGACAAGTGTGAAAACTTTGGATTACAAGTTATACGTGTGACACAAACAAAGGCATTGTCCTTACTGCAAGTTAGCCGTTAGTTTACGTCATGTGTGGACGATAAAATAGATTTCGGTCAATTCTTTGAATTCTCTTTGTAAGTGTAGAAATCGTTGTGAGCAAAACAGAGAATTTTGGTCATCGGTGTTTTTCCTTTTTCTACAATGGTTTAAAAGCCATTACACCCAAGATTGTTTAAACAAATGATTATTTGCTTCTGGGTTGATTATGAATCTCATCATTTCAGCATTTTCAACATTGTCGTCTGCATATACTTTCGATACAGACATGTCTAAGATTTAGTCGCCTGGTACGTATAGCATTGAGGCCAATGATTAGCCTTTAAGCTGTCAAATAAGTAATATGAAAGTTTCAAGCCAAAAGTAAAAACAAAAATGTTGCCATTTGACAGGTATTTTTGGGACGATAAATATCTCCTTATCGGAGAGTGTAGATCCAAGATCAGACTGCATGTTCTGTGCAGTCTGATCTTGAATCTACGCTATCCGCAGGAGGTCATTGAGTCATGCTTAGCAGCCTAAGGGTTAAAATGATCTCGTGTTTTGAAATTCATTAAGGAGATAAATCTTGAAAACATTGCGAGAAAAATAGAAAATAATGCCTCAGTTTAACCTTTCTTCAAAGAACTTCAGTTCATTTGTACCAAAATTTCCGATTTGTAGTCTGCAGATGCTTTTGATTTAAAAGAGTCAAAAATAATGTCGTCTGCTTAAGTTTTTAACCCTGCACCAAATAATCACGACCTTGAGAAAGAGTCCTTCTTTCAACAATGTTTTCTAGCCTTACAAAGACAGATTCCTTCGTTTGAGCCAATATTAATCTGAAGTCTTCAAATGCTTTCAATATGGCCAAGTCTAAAATTGTGTTGCCTGGTTAAGGGTGAGCTTTTTACCACGCCACAAAATTGTAGACTTGTCCAATCTGGATGCAATAAGAGACGACGATTTGAATGTGGTTCAAATGATGAAATTTGTTTTTGTTAGGACTGAAAACATTGTAGGAAAAGGAGAAAATGCTGGTGATCAGCATTTTCTCTTTTTCCTGCAATGTTTTCAGAAGACTTCTTCTTCAGGGTCGTTAAATCTCGGGTTCGCGTGGTAAAAGTTTCAAGAACTGTGCAGAAATGATACTGGAGCCGTGCTCGGTGAAAAGAGGGTTAAATGCAACTCCGTGATCAATGAGTTATGCCAAGTAAGTTATCACATAATTATAGATTCATGAAATCCATTTTGTCCGATTCATTTTGGTAGAATGAGGTAGGATGGTCCTTGGACATGCGGAAAATTTACAAAAAAAAAGCAAAATTTTCCAACCAATGTCAGCCTGGGAGGGCCGCACAAGCTGACATCAGTCGATACATTCTGCATATCATTGCATTAAATTCCCCTTTCACAGAACACGGCTCATATAGATATTGTTTACGTCATGCTGTCAGAAACTGGCCACGCTGCACTAAATTATTCTAAATTTAATGCTTACAAAGCAATTAGGTGTCAGTTTTCTTTTGCCACTGTATTATTTTTATTTTACGCAAAACCGATCCCAGACAACATCTTTTCGTCTTGCACCAGACTCGTCACAGGCAATTTCCACTTTTAAAAAAAAATATTTCCACCTCTGTTAAAATTTTGTTATCCTTATCAATGGCAAAAAGACATTTTAAGCTATGCACCACTTAAATATTAAAACCATTATACATGGCAAAAGGAGAAATTGCTCGTTTAGAGCGATTTCTCCTTTTTTTCACAATGTTTAACAAATTATTAATCTTTATCGCTCATTCTAATTAACCCCATTTTTCAAGGCTGTTTTCAAAGTTGTCGACCCTTAAACTACTTTATCTAACTGAGTGAAAATATCCCAGCCGATAGTAAAAAATCCAAAATATTGCGATTTCATTTTTCTTTTTCGCTCGAAAAAAACTCTCTCCGTATCGGACAATGCAGATCATAGATCGGACTGCACCTTCTGTGCAGTCTGCTATTTGACCTACACTGTCCACAAAAAGGTCACTGATTGGCGCTAGCGGCTTGACACATCATCACGCAGAATTATTCTCTTCTTCTCTTTGATTGTACCTTACGATTTTTTTTTTTTTGTGAAAAAATCAATAAAATTCTTCATTGGTTCCGCTACAGCATAATGCCGCAGAATTCGACCAATTGCATCGCATGAAATATGCTGTTTGCGACAGCGCCCCAACACCGTATCCTTGTTTATCTTTCTGTCTGTCCGCCAACTGAATTCACACGTAACGAAACGCTTGTAAGAAATGATTTTCATTATAAATTTTGAGGTCTAATTTTAGTAAGAAAACCACAATTTGACGTCATATCTAGTCTCTTCAGTCGAAGAATCATGTTCGTATAGTTGACAAGTCTTCCTTTTAGTTCATGAATATTAATAAAACCTAAATTTCGTCAGCCTAATTTCCCAAGGCTATAAATTCGGTATAAACAGAGAGACTTTCGTGGTTGCGACAATAAGTCATTCGTGGCGTCCTAGAAACCAGCATAACTGAACAAACGAGAAAGCCTGCAAGAATGATAGCAAACTGCTCCTTCAGTTGAACGTAAAATGTTTAGGGATATGTTGAACTTGCCGCGAGCATCGGCTTCATTTCCTTGACAAACGTTAGAATATCATCTCTCTCTCTCTCTCCACCCTCTCTCTCTCTCTCTCTCTCTCCGTCTGTTTATCTATCTTTGTGTCCATCAGTCACGTTTCCTGTCTATCCGTCCGTCTCTCTCACGCACAGGCACGCGCGACAAATACGTTAGATGCACTAAACGACTGTCAATTTTCAAATCAACGAAAGCAAAATTTATTATGACAATACAGACGCCAAAATAATTAAGGATGTAAACATTATTTAGCGCTTTTTTCCCCATATATGTGTCTACGGTTTATTTTTGAGATTTTCTTCTTTAGATTTACCCTCAAAGCAACTGTTTAAATTGGTTTTACTTCAAATAGAGTATAAGAAGTAAATGAACGCTAATTTCGTCAATCTACTTATTTATGTAAACTCTGTATGTAGTCTTTTAATTAGACGAAAAAGTTTCAGACTGATCTATATTTGCAGCATTCTTTCAAAGGCCTTTTTTACCACAATACTTAAAAGATAATGGACAGTGTAGGTATATATCAAAGATCAAATTGCAAGACCTGTGGTGTGCGATCTTCATTTGTACTCTCCACAAAACAACATAGTTTCTTTTTGGTGTATGAAAGTTTTACTTCTATTTTCATAACTTAAGGTCAAAACTTCCCATGGAGGACTTAAGCCATGGACTATAAGTAAATTATACATGAGCCATGCTCTGGCAAAAGGGGGCTTAATGCATCTCCGTAATGCATTACACCAGTCAAGTCATGAATATGGTTGTGGATCCATAAAATCCATTTTCTCTGGTCTTTTGACATGCAGAAAATTGACCAAAAAAACAAAAAGTTTCGGCGTAGGTCAGCCTGCGCGCAGTGCGCAGGCTGACCTGGGCCGATACTTTTTGCAGATGCATTAAGCCCCTTTTTACAGAGCAAGACTCATTTAATTTGCTCTAGTAAGTAAAGGGTAAGGCGATAAGTGGATTAGACGTATTGCAAGTCATTGTTACACGTTTTGGTTGGTTATTTCCGTTTATTTATCGTCGCTACCGGTTGCCCATCTGAGTGACGCCCCCAGAAGACGGTTAGTTGTTACGGGGGATAGTGCAAGGATACAGGTCGAAAATACTGAGAGCTTCGCCTGGTTCTTTAACGTGCTTGGCGTATAGCACCGTCACACGGGACCTCGGTTTAATGTCTCATCCGAAAGACTATTAATAATTTTTAGTTGGCCAGCCGGGTTACACGTTTCCAGGTGCTGGACAGCTAAATATATTTTGGTTGATGGGGGCTAGGTGTGTGTGTAAGTGGGAGTGGGGGTTGGGGGGGTTGTACGCCAGAAATATATGGATTTAGACGATATAAATAGATCGTGATTATTGTTAGTTACTATTACGTGTTGCTAAGAGTAGGAAGGCCGAGGGGAAGGGGCGGTGGTTGTCCTTAAAGCCCTGAACCCGACTTTAGTTGTTCCTGAGGACAATGTAGATCAAGATCAGACTGCACAGTACATATCCGCTTTTGTTACATATTGTGGCCAAAGAAACCTCAAATAGTAATAATTCGGCTCCTTTTCTTCAATGAAAAAATGTCCATTTCATCAATTTAGCGCATTTATCGTTAATGCATTACCATTTTTAGACCTACAAAAATCTAGAACGAATGACACACAGGGAGACACAGCTTATGTATAGGAAAATCTTTGTTTGCATGTATGTTTTTAAATATTGTATAGATAGTAATGGTAAAGGGAAATATGTCTTGTTTTCCTTATTTCCCAACTACTGCATAGGCATTTAAAAATGGCCGTTTTAAATTGAAAAAATTGAACCATAACTGCATGTTCAGGCCTCTTATCAAATCGAGCCCCATTCACATTCAGTCATTTTGTAGGAAATCAAGTAACTGTTAGTAGTATAGGAGGGTAGCATTCGGACAAATGAGGCATTTTGTCCCTATACTGCCCTCCCTGGAACCATTTTGTCCCTATACTGCCCGCCACGGGAGGGCAGTATAGGGACAAAATGTCCAAACTGGGTCGAAAAACCGTCCTGGGGAGGCTTTTTTGACCTTTTGGCGGCCATCTTGGATTTGTCCCTATATCCCTCTCCCAGGGAGAGGGATATAGGGACAGAATGGTCCACTGTTGGACTTAGTCTTTTTCTTTTGTCCCTAGGCTCCTTTGCCCGAAATAGACTACCCCAGAGCAGTCTATTTCGGGTATCTTTGGACTTAGTCTTTTCTCCGTCTTTGTTCGGCTTAGGCTTTCTCTGTCGTCGTTGGACTTAGTATTTTTCCACGATATGGGTTATATTCCCTTCTCAACTTGGCCAAGGCAGAAAGTATCGTTGAACTTAGACTTTTTCTCCACGGTATGGGTTATATGAGCTATATGCCGTATTATGACTGCATTAGTCAGACAAGATTTACCTCCCTTTGTGCACTACGTGACTTTCCCCGGAAATCAAACATGACGTCATTTTCCGAAAATGTAACGAAATCATGTTTGCTGGGTTTTTCCCACCATTTCCCAGGAATTGGATCATCTAGACTTATCCGATCTTAGTCTTATCCGATCTTAATCTTATTCGTCCCTAGTTTTAATCGTAAAGTTTTTCTCTCTCTGCAAAACTTTTTATTTGTAAAAATTTTCATTCGAAATTTTTCTCTGTAAGAGTACAACTCTTAGAATGCATCTATGAGATTGACAATTCTCAAAAGATAGACTTTTCTTGGGGAATGGTTAGTCCTGAAAAGGACTGTTTCGAATTTTTGGTTTCTGTGGCTTTTTTCTCCTCTATTGAGATCCTTCCTCTATCGACAGCTTTCCTTAGATTCTTTCTTGCTGTGGATTTTTTCTCCTCTAATGACCGGATCCAAAATTTGCCTGACAGATAGGACACTCCACCACTCTTCTCCGATCTGCTATCAGCTTTCTTATTTTGTTTATTTTATGTATAGGCAAAGTGGAGTCATGCATCATGGCCAGTAGAAATGTTGTTAGATACCATTTTGTCATCGAGAGAAGTAGAAATTGTACACGATAGTCCATCACCATTTCTTTAACTGTCGTCTATTCGGGAACCGAATGGTTAATGTCCTGGAAATATCATCGTCTTTTATACGCTTGGAGTCAGTTTGCCTTACTTATTCACAATTGTTGAAGATAGCTTTTCTAGGGTTTTGGTTAGTCCTGAAAAGGACTGTTTCTCTTCTATTGAGACGATTTTTTGGTGTCGCTCTTTCAAAGATTTCTTCTCCTTTATCGAGAGCCTTCCTCTGATGACAGCTTTTCTTCTGATGACACCTTTTCTTCTGACGATAGCTTTTCTTCTGATGCCAGCTTTTCTCCTTGTTCTTTCGAGATCATCGGAAAGTTGAATTCCTTGAAGTTGTCAATGTTTTTTCCATATTTTCCCAAGCCTGTTTTTGTTTCTACTCGTGGTGGTATTACAGAGTAGGGATCGAAGCGTTGTTTTTTGTGAAGTTGGTTATCATCTTTCTCTGCTATCTCTGATTTTCGTTTTCTTCCTCTTCTTTTTGGTTTGGGTTCTTCTGTCTGAGTTGACTGATGAGTTGCCTGGTGAGTTGACTGGGGAGTTGACTGGTGAGTTGTCTGACGGTCTACAGGTGTGACGGTAGAAGCTGTTAACTTTTGAAAACTGGTTTTATCAAAGTTAATCTGGGTTGAAATCGTTATAGCTGAATCTTGTCTTACAGACGAATCTTGTTGACTCTGGTAGTTCTGTCGACTTTGTTGATTTTGTTGGCATAATGTCTCAATGTTTCTATTGAATTGATTCATATTTGTGTTTAATATTTTCACTTCGTCTAAAATCTGAGTTATTACAGAATTTTGGGTTGAAATCATTTGGGTTATTTCTTCTTCGATTTTGTTAGCTGGTGGTACCATCGGGTCGATGAATGTTGAATTCATAGCTATCGATAGAATATCTCTGCTATTTTCAGGTTGTGGTGAGAAAATGTCTAGGTCGGGATTTTCTTGTGGTAAGGAGTCGTCGTCTAAGTTGGAATCCATGGGATCCATTCTTCCGTGATTACTTTGGTCTAAGTTGGAGCCCATTTTCTGTTAACAGTTTGTTTTTATTCGCACTAGTTAACAAAAACTTTTTTAATTGTAAAAAAGTTTGCACTAGTTAACAGGTTTATTCGTACTATTCGAGAATCGAACCTCGAATGATTCTAGTGAGAAAGTTCGCCAGCCTTTTATAGTTTTTGATCGAAGGGGATTTGTCTTGGGACGTAGACTTTTTCTGTAGGTATTGTAGATAGAACATAATGTACTATATGACCTCACATAGAATGTGAGGTCATATAGTACATTTTTCCATCTCTGTTCTTTTCCAAGTTTTTTGGTTTCTGTGAGATTTTTCTCTTTGCTCAAGTCTCAAGTTTTTGGGAAGGAATCAAAAACAGACGATTTTTAAAATCATTTCTTTATTCAAAGTTTTTCTCTTCGGCCCAAGTTTTGGTCTCTCTTTGTGAGATTTTTCTCTTTGTCCAATTTTTTTGGGAAGGAATCAAAACAGACGACCTTTTTAAAATCATTTCTTTATTCAAAAGTTTGAAACATGAAAAACATCATCATGAAAAACAGGAACATTTCAACCATTCTAAACATATTTACAAAGACAATGTTAGGCAGTTTTAACAAACGTTAAATCTTTTTAACAATTGTTAAATCATTCTAACATTTTTACAAAGAATTGGCAATGTTTACAAAACAATTTCTTTATTCAAGTTTTCTCTTTGCTCAAAGCTGAGCTTTTCTTTTTTGGAAGGAATCAAAAAACAAGCGATCTTTTAAAATCGCTTGTTTATTCAAAGTTTTTTCTCTTTTCCCAAGTCTGAACTTTTTGGGAACATTTTTATATACAAGCCATTGACAATTTTTACAAGATAGTTTTAACAATCGTTAAAAACACTATAACATTTTTTAACAATCGTTACTATAACATTTTTACAAATACATGATTCATTCAAAGTTTTTACAAGACAGTTTTGATCTACAACAAATCTTTACAATGCGAATTCGCAGATCCCTCGATTTTTCCACTTGTCTTCATGTTCCACAATAACTTTATGCAATTGGTCATGACCTAAAAACAATGGAAATTTGCTATCCATCTCGCTATATTCGCGGACTCCACTAAATGGAAAAACATGTTTTAAAACATGTTTTGAAAGATCTTTTGTCGAGAGAGCTGAATATACGGTTTCTTCTGTGACATCTCTATCAAATAGAATATAGCCTTCCATGGTTTCCACTGTTTCCTCACCGTCTTGAATAGATCCTTTTTTGTAACGTAAGTAAAAGTCAAACAGAACGGATTTCATTTTCAGCACGTTCAGAAAACTTTCTTCTGTTCTTCCTACGATGATGAATACCCATCGACTTGTGGAATGCATTTGTTTAGCAATATAGTTGTCTTTCAACAGACAAATTGCTAAATAAGCTTGGAGAGGAAGATCGAAATTTGTATCATCACACATCATCACAATAAAGCTGTGCATTCTATACAATTTGCAGGATGTTTCTCCTTTTGCAACTCCCTTATGCAATTTGTTTATCCAAAGTTTCACACAGGCGAATTTAATATCAAACTGTAGTTGTTCATCGAGCGTGTGCTGATGGCTGGATTCTCTATCATCTTTTTCACCTAGGTCTATCGGTAAAGATAGCATTTCACTTGACATGATTTCTCACTTTTGATTTTTTCCACTTTTGATTTTTTCACTCTTTTAGAGCTGTTTTTAAAACTGTTTTTTAAAATCTGATTTTAAATCTGATTTTTAAAATCTGTTTTTAAAGAACGTCTTACTTTGATCGTTCACTTCAATGTAACACGATATTGTTTTCTTACAGTCTATTTATATATTCTCAAAGTTTTATAGCCATAGGGGACAGTATCAGTATCGTTTACAATGACTCTTTTGGTATATACAGAGCGAAACGTTTTTGACTGTGGTTCGCTGGTCACTGTTCTGTCTCTATGTCTTTTGATTCTACAGTCATACTGAACTTTAATTTCTACGGAGCGATCCAAAGCACATTTTGAATAGGTGTCGAAATTCACCAGTTGATTTGTATTGTGATCCAAAGTAATTCCCTTGACTTTGCATTTGCTTTTTTCTTTTCCATCTTTTGTTTTCATCTTATAAGCGTAATTCTTGGGTCCTAATCCTCTGAAATGAGTGATTCTACAATCAGGCTCTTCATCGGTCCATTTTCCTAGTCTGCTGTTAATGATGGGAGGGTTCCACAATTCAGGATCATGAATGTACATACAACTATCTGTATCGAAATACAGAACTCTATCCCCCAATCTTTCAAGAACACTGTACAGTTCCAATCTTGCATAAGCTGTTACGTAAGATGCTACAATAACATTGGCTGTCGCATGCGTTTCGACAAAGTCCATCTTCTCTTCATAGTTGACTAAAATGCATTCACACTCATTGTCAAAGATTTCCACATGTTTCACCGTATATTTCGGGTCGGTAATCAACTCGAAATATTTAGACGGTTCTCTGATGTATTTCGTCTTGCTCATGTTTTCACGCT
The DNA here is from genome assembly GCA_945859785.2 of Tridacna gigas. Lineage (NCBI taxonomy): Eukaryota > Metazoa > Mollusca > Bivalvia > Cardiida > Cardiidae > Tridacna > Tridacna gigas. The sequence continues at coordinate 36,113,005 of OX244031.2, read as the reverse complement.
GTGCTAATTTTCCCCAAAGACAGTTCAGCATAATCTTAGCAAATGATCTTTTGCCAGGGTTTTTTTGAATACGTTTGGGGTCAAGCCGAATCCCTTCAGCTTCCTCATACTCACGAATGAATTGGGTCTTTTCTGAATCTGTCTGACACCAGCCGGGATATCCACTAGCTTCTTGCTTGATTTTCAAGAAATTGTCCACATAGCCTTTAAAGAATTGATCTGAAACAGAGTCGAAATGCCAGATTTCATACACTTGCATTAGTCGATAGCCACAATCGAGAGCTTTGAACAGTTCGAATGTAACCCAAGTTCCAACCAAGGCTCTCTCTTCTCTGTCATGATTACAAAAGTTTGAACTTTCTTGTGCACATTTCATACAAAGTGGAAACATCATCTTGCCGTTACAGTGAACTGGTAGAACAGGGTGAAACAAATCCATTGGCGGTAGAACTTTGCATTTAATGAGTCCTTCATACTGACGAATATTCTTCATGTCAATGTTCTCATAAGTCAAGATTGTGGGATGGCCTACAGGATAGAATTTATGTTTGCAGACGTAAGGATACAGAGAGCAAATGTCAATGTACTTGATTTCCTTCTCACTGTTTTCCTCAACATCATAGGCAATTTTTATGGCATTGCATCTGCCTCCAGCCAACCCCTCTCTTGGTTCTATGGGGTCATGGTTCGGGTATAGACTTTCGATGGTTTTTCTGTACTCTTTATCCTTCTTCATCTTGGCGTCGAATTCGTGCTCCCATATGGTCACGACGTTATAGCCCATTCTTTTGATGGTTTCTAGCCGTTCGATAGTACTGTCGTACAATTCAGCCATTGATTTTCCATTGATGGGGTTGATATATTTCCGATCCTTGAAACATGTCTGACAGCCATGAAATAAATCCCCGAGGAATTCATAAACCGTGTTTGATTCCTGGTGAAATCCATCTACAGTGTATTTCCCTATTCGGTATTCACCACCATTTTTGGCGTGTTGAATACGAATCACTTTTTCTCTAGCGATGCTTTGAACCCAGCGTATTGCTTTCATAGAAAACCGCCGTCTGATTGGATCTTTGCATGAAATGATGGCTATCTGATCTTTTGGTAAATAATCTTTTCGCCAAATCTTGTTACAGGCTCCGGCGATGGTAAACGATTCTGTAAATGGACAAATTCCGCTCTGTTCGATGAACAACTTTCTGAATTCACCACAACCTCGTCTTAGGATATCAACATCCGAACGACAGTACATTTCCATCTCTTTTTGAAAATTGAATTCCTCACCATTTTGAACTTTGTCATTGTACCAGACTATGAATTTTGATCGAGCCTCTTCAGACATTGAATCGGGTTTGTAATAAGACATGTCCAGGTATGGGCCAACGTAATCCCAAAATTCGTCTGTATTTGCCGAGTGAGGAAAGTAGCCTTTTTTCATTTCTTGAAGTCCAAACGTAGTCGGAAATTTTGCCAACCCAAAGTTCATGAAACTGAAGGAATCGATCAAACGCACACCGTTCAGTTCTAACTTCAAAATATTATTTCCATTCATGGTTACTTCTGGTTCTTTCATTCCTACGTTGATAATATGATTGAGAATAAATTGACCATCATAGCCTTTGAGATTATGGGCAATAGCTATGATTCCTTTATGATGTTTTGTAAAGAGCCAGCTACAAAATTGACTCAAAGTTTCTTTTCCTTGAAAAATAACTTCTCTTCCTTCTTTGAATTCACTGCATGTGGAACAATGAAAATCAAGTGGTTTATCGATACATTCAGCACAGGCTCGATGTGCAATACAGTAGTTCGGAATGTGTACCCCTGTATCTTGTTGGCATTCGAAATCAAAGAAAATGAACAAAGGTTTTTTATCTACAGAAGAACTCGTCTCATCGTCGCTGTCGTGGTTCATCTTACTCTGGTAAGGCTGAATAAAACAGCGATGAGTATAGTCTACGATTTTCTTGCAAAGGGGACACTTTTTCTTTTCCCTACAGATATGATTTTTCTTTCTGTCAAAAATCTGGCCTCCACATTTTGAACAGAGTTTCACTAATTCACAAATGGTTTTCTTCTCTTTGCCTTGAAGCGTTTTGTGATTTTTCAAGCATGCTGCACTGAAAAATCGTCGATGACACTTGTCGCAGACATACTCTTTTGATTCCGATGGACATTTTCCAGCACGAAAGCAACCTTTACAGATCTTTGAGCAAGTATTATGGTCTTCCCGATTCTTATAACGTGTGTCACAGAACTCACAATAATAAGCACAATCAAGAAATCCTGTGATGGATTTGATGTAATCATAATGATTTTGATGAAAGTACAAATGTATAATTTTACTATCGTCTTTCACTTCTGGGTGTTCAAATACTTTCTCCACTTTCGATAGTTGCTGGTGAACTTTAATAACGTAGCCTTTTTCATACAGGAACTCTTGAATTTTTTTGTATTCTTCAAGACCTACAGGCTGTGTTGATGAAAGTCCAACGTCATTCATCAATTTCTCGGCTTCAATCTTTTGAAGGGGTCTGTTTGATCTTTTGATGAGATCCCATCTTCGGTTCCATGCTTGGGTGTTTTCACGTTCATGGTAACAAATCCCCACAATAGCCGCTCTTGCAAAACATAGATGGTCACGATTGTTAATTTCAACAACTGAACGTTTCTTCTTTGCGAAAACTTTTGAATCCAATAGTTCTGTGGCCCTAACCCTTTTTCCACTTCCTCTTGGGGGTATCGTATGTGTAATATCAAACGTCATACAGCCATCGTTCAAGACGAATTCTTCATTCGACTGTAGAACTTTTTCAATTTCGTTCAACATCGTATGACTCTCCAACTCCTCCACATATAGAAAGGGAATATGAATCCCCATATCCAATGAGGGGTGATTGACGCTAATTCTAATCATATCCCTCGATTCAGCCTTTAACTTTTGAATGATTTGTTGGATAACATCGTCGAATAAACCGGTCAACTGTTGTGGCTGTAGCTCATCGAATTTCTTAAAAGACGCCTCCAGTAGATGGGATTCTGTTTTGAATTTTCTTGACTTCTTTTTTCCCACTTCTGTTAAGTCGTATAGACTTCTCATATCCAAAGATTTTTTCTCTGAAGAAGATTTGTCTCCACTTTTCTCTGAAGAATATATTTCTTTCTTGGGTAAAAATAGCCCAGCAGGATTCAAAGATTTTTTGTCTTCTTCTTCTTTCAAAGTTTTTTTATCCTCGTTGGTTAGTCCTGAAAAGGACTGTTTCTCTTCTTTCAAAGATTTCTCGTCTTTCAAAAATTTCTCCTTCGTTGAGGTTGGCGTTGGGCATCTCTCATCGTTTTCTTCTTTCAAAGATTTTTCATCGGTTAGTCCTGAAAAGGACTGTTTCTCCTCTTTCAAAGATTTTTTATCGCTTTCACCGTCACTTTCTTCTTTCAATATTTTTCTCTTTTTGGGCGGAAATTTCTCATCGTCGCTTTCACCATTGCTGCTACTATCTGGGTAGACTAGGATTCTTTTTCTTTTCTTCGCCGGCAACAATTTTTTTCTCTTTTTCGACATGATCTGAATCGCCTCATCGTCGCTTGTGCTGTCCGAATATGGGACTAGTCTTTTAGGCGTTGTTTTATGTCTGTAACTTTTAAACATGTCTGCAATTCAACCAATGATCCAGACATATAATGACCCAGAGTTCAAGAAACCTGGCTTTTATATCTTTTTCAGACCGAATGGGCATAAAAAGATGTTACAACCGACAATTCCATCATTCTTCGGAAAGAGTTCAAACAGAACAGTCGATAGAAAAATGAGTGAGTTCAAGCTAAAAAGTACAACACCAAAGAGAGTGTATTTGTATGTTAACCCATACACTCACGATTATGAGATCACCAATATACCACCACGATATCAAGTCTACCATACTGGGAACTACGTGGGATCATTTCTATCCCACCAACGTTTTGCAGAAAAAGGCGTCTATCGTATTACCAGAGTCCTGGATCAAGCGACATTCGACAAACGCCATAGAGTGGATGATGTGACAACGAATAGTTGCTTTACATGCGACAGATCAGGACATTGGGCCAGCCAATGTCCAGAGAAAGAAAATCAAATGTGGAGATTCGTTTTTGTCTTCGTGAACACCCACACCCACGATGTTGAAATTCACCCAATAAAGGAAATGGATTGGGACTCTCAACATATGAAATATGTTGGGTCTCTATTATCCTATAAAGTAGACGAGAATAAACGAAAGACAAAACCGTCACAGCCTACAGCCTCATCGAGTGGAAAGGGACAGAGTTCACAACAAAAACCCCAAAACAACAAACAGAGTTCTCAAAAATCTGAAGAAAAGAAAATCAACGATAAAATCAACGACCCATCGAGTGGAAATCAGATCGATAGGGAGATCGAAAATATGGAGTTTGATAACACAGAAATCAGCGATACAGAAATCTGTAGAATTCAGATAGATTATCCTGTGAAGAAGAAAACCTCTTCAGGGAAACTTTCTTCAGAAAAGAAAATCAACGATAAAATCAACAATCAAAGCAACAAGATTTCTTCAGAAAAGAAAGAGGACACCCTTATACTCGATCAGAAATCTGGAGAAGCCCAAAACAACGAACAGACGGTTCAAAAATCCTCACCGACTGAAGAGGGAAAAGCCAAGATTTCCTCAGAAAAGAAAATCAGCGATAAAAGCAGCGATAAATCTTCAATGATTGGGGACAAGCAGATCAACGAACAGAAGGTTCAGAAATCTTCAACGATTGGGAACAATCAAATCAACGATAAAATCAATAAGAAACCTTCCTCAGTACCTGGAGAGGGGAAAGCCAAGAAACCCTCTTCAGAAAAGAAAATCAACGATAAAATCAACAAGATTTCTTCAGTAAAACCTATTCGACGAGAAGGAAAGAAGAGCTGTTCAGATATCGAATTGAGATGTAAATGGAAATCCGGTGTTGTGAAAAATAATGAAAAGAAACGTAAGAGTGAGTGTGAACCTGACATCCCGAAGAAAAAAAGAAAATTGTGCCTGTAATTTTTAACAGAAAGAACTATTTCAAAAGAACTATTTCAAAAGAACTGTTTCAAAACAATTTTCAAAGACTGCGTTGCCTCATCGTCGCTTGTACTATCCGAATAGGATACTAACTAGGATACTAACTAGGGTACTAGACTTTTAGACCTTGTTTTTAGGGCTGTAACTTTTAAACATGCCTGCAATTCAGACAATGGCCTTTTAGACATGGTTTTAGAAGCGTACTGTCCGAATACAGGACTATACGAATACATTGTTTTATGTCTGTAACTTTTAAACATGACTGTAAGTCAAGTCTTTTAAACCTTGTTTTAGGGTTGATGATAAGTCAGCCTTTTAGGCATGGTTTTAGAAGCTGGTTGTAAGCCATAGACTGATTATTGTACATATTTGTTAGTTCAATGTTTTCTAACTGTTCATTGTAATGATTATTGTATTTCTGTACTTTCATTGTAATGATTATCTGGCAATACAGTTTTTAAATGTATCATTGTAATAATGATTGTACAGAATGTTTTAACATTATTCAACTTACAATACATGATTCATTCATTGTTTCTGACAGTTCAAAGTTTTAAATAAAAGATATGAAAAGCATATAGGACTTGACTTTGTTTGTTTGACAATTTGAAGAAGCAGACTTTTCATAGAACTTTCTGGGTCTTGGTTAGGTCTGAATGACTAGGTCTGAAAAGGACAATTTGAAGAAGCAGACTTTCTAGGTCTGAAAAGACTACAACTTCCTTCAAGGTTCCTTCACTTCCTTCCCGAACTTCCATCAGAGAACCCACATCAACTTGGTATTAGCAGTATTTGGACAAGGTTTACTAAGTACTTTCCAATTAGAAACTCAACATGGGAGAAAAAAGACTCACCATGGAGAACTGCTCTCGGACAACTCCATCGTGGAAATGAAATGGGCTATAGAGAAATCGGCCGGCTTTTATAGCCTGGCAGGAGGATTGACCTACTTTGATACAGAATTAACAGAATTAAGAGCGCGACCATGGGCGAAAACATGTAGGTAGAATATTACATACATTATACTCTATCTACAATGTCTATTAGAGAGAAAAAGACTAAGTCTATGATACTCTATCTACGATATCTATAGGAATATATCTATATGAATGTAACGAAACTAACGATTGGCTAACGTTAATTCCCTTAAAAGAGCACGAACGTGAGCGGAAGTATGTAGATAGAGCATCACGTTCACATAGAATGTGATATTCTATCTATAATATCTATTATAGAAAAAAGACTAAGTCTATGATCTACAACACCTAATCGAAGATAGAAAAAAGACTAAGTCCAACAGTCTGAGACTCTGGGACAACCACAGCATGGGGACAACCTTGTCAATATGCGTAGAGAGGTGACTCCTCCTCACTCCTCCTCACTCCTCCTCCTCCTCCTCCTCACTCCTCTTTACCTCCTCTTCACGCCTTTTTCGGAGATATAGCCTATATCGTGGAAAAATACTAAGTCCAACGACGACAGAGAAAGCCTAAGCCGAACAAAGACGGAGAAAAGACTAAGTCCAAAGATACCCGAAATAGACTGCTCTGGGGTAGTCTATTTCGGGCAAAGGAGTCTAGGGACAAAAGAAAAAGACTAAGTCCAACAGTGGACCATTCTGTCCCTATATCCCTCTCCCTGGGAGAGGGATATAGGGACAAATCCAAGATGGCCGCCAAAAGGTCAAAAAAGCCTCCCCAGGACGGTTTTTCGACCCAGTTTGGACATTTTGTCCCTATACTGCCCTCCCGTGGCGGGCAGTATAGGGACAAAATGGCTCCAGGGAGGGCAGTATAGGGACAAAATGCCTCATTTGTCCGAATGCTACCCTCCTATACTACTACTGTTGAGACATCAACTTCTTGAAGAGATGTATCTATCTATCTCTGAGAGAGAGAGAGAGAGAGAGAGGGGGGGGGAGAGAGGGGGCAGACAGACAGACAGACAGAGATGGGGGAAGAAGAGAAAGAAAAAAGACAGAGGGAGAGGCAGAGACAGGAAGGCAGACGGAGGAATAGACAAAGAAACAGAAAGACAGACAGACTTAGTGACAGAGAAAGACGATTAGACAGAGAGAGAGAGACAGAGAGAGACAGAGACAGAGAGACATAATGGGAAATGATTCGGCAAGGTAACTGAGTTATTGGTGTAACATTTAAACTATATGTATTTTCTATAATTTCCCTCCTGCCTATTGCTTTAAAACTTGCAATGTCATCATCGATAACGACAACAAAATGTCAAATACAAATATTTCGGACACAGAAAATATCATGAAAGGTGAAAATGTGGTACATATGTAAATTCAGAATTTCAATATCTTTGTTGTAAACAAAGCATAATGATGCAGCATCTTTTTACAATACATGGTTTGTTATTTATATTAAATGAACCATGCTCTGTGAAAAGGGGGCTTTATGCATCTGCGAAAAGTATCGATCCAGGTCAGCCTGCGCAGTCCGCGCAGGCTGACCTGGGCCGAAACTTTTCGCTATCAGTCAATTTTCTGTATGTCCAAGGACCAGGCTACCTCATGATTCAATGATTGGTAAAAAAAGTGGTTATTATGGATCCATAATTATGTGATGACTTCATCGGTACAATGCATCACGGTGATGCATTAAGCCCCCTTTTCACAGAGCACAGCTCTTATATATTGAAATTCATTTATTGCATATATACATGTACTCGTGTCATTTACGAAAACAATGGCGTTTGTGGACGGCACAGATCAAGATCATGCAGTCTGATCTTTGATCTATATAGCGTTCGCTTTTTAAACATGCTTATAAACATGTAGGCAAAGATCTCTCTGGATTTTCATTGGTTTGAATTTTCAGCCTTTGAAATAGGTCGAGTTTTTGTATTTGACGCTGAAAGAGTTGAAATTCTGTATAGAAAATAGAGCTTTTGTTTTATATTTCTAAATGAACTCGTTGAACCATTTGCATCATGCTGGGGCATTTTTTGTTTGTTTGTTTGTTTGTTTGTGCATCTACCACAATGAACTTATTAAAAATTTCATCATGTGGAGAAACAGCGTATAATTTATTCCTTTATTCAAATTATCTTTTTTATGTACGGTTCCGCGGCTATTTTGACGTCAGAGATGGGAAAAAATGATTTGAGCCATGCATCTTCGCGATGCGTTATTCCGAGCAAGTTATCACATAATTATGGATCTGTAAAATACATTTTGTCGAATAATTGACTAAATCTGGGAGATAGAACAGTTCTTTGACATGCAGATATTTTACAAATAGTAGAAAGTTTCGACCCATTTCAGCCTGCGCGGAGTGCGCAGGCTGACATGGTCGATACTTTTACAGATTCATTAAAGCCCAGATTCGCAGTGCATGAGTTGTATAAAAGTCAAACGCTGTGTTTTGTTTTCAGCAATAGCCTACTTCAGGTCTTCACCAGAAATATTTTTGGGTTTAACTCTTTACCAGACGACAAAATTTTACACGTGTCGAAATTGAAAGCATTTTCAGGCGACAACTTGAATGTAAATATTTGTTTCGTTTTTGTTTTCAGCAGTGTAAAGGACTGCTTTTGAAAGGGTGGAAACATTGCGGTTACCAGCATTTTCTGTTTTTCCCACAATGTTTTCGAAAGTTTTCGAGGTTGTTAAAATAGAAGACTGTTTGGCAAAGGATTAACGAAGAAAGTTTTTTTTTCACTAAATCCTAAGTTCTTGGTACTGGTTAGCCTTTATACCTTCCGCTGGCCAAGTCTCTACTGTGGATGGCTTTGGTAAAGATCAGACATGCACTAAACGTGCAGTCGGATCTGAGTTTTAAATATACAGAACACTCAATATATACTTCATTCTAAGTTTTGATTTAAATGTCTCCTCATTTGGAGTGAACCTAACAGTTAGGGTTTGAATATACCAGTAGATTCTAAATGATTATTCAACTGATTTAAAATGTTTCTGTATGAAAAATATATGAGCAATTGTCTGTAAAAAGGGGGCTTAATGTATCTGCGAAAACTATCGATTCAGGTCAGCCTGCGCAGTCCGCGCAGGCTGACCTGAGCCGAAACTTTTCGCTATTGGTCAATTTTCTGTATGTCAAAGGACCAGTCTACCTCATGATTCAGTCGGTTGTTAGACAAAATGGATGTTATGGATCATAATACTGTGATGTCTTGCTTGGTACGATGTATCATGGAGATGCATAAAGCCCCCTTTTGCCAGAGCTTGGCTCAATCATATTATTGATGATTTGAAAACTACATGTAACTGAACTATTATTGAACAAAACATAAGAATCATTGATCAGTTTTGAATAACATATATGCTTTAATTTATTTATTTTTCAATTAGACCACACAACTTTAGACTTTGCAGACGACAAATCAAATGTAGATCAAATAATTTGAGCCATGCTCTGGCAAAATGGGCTTTACTCCAGCCATGCTCTGGTAAAATGGGCTTTAAATTAAATGTAGCTAAAATTGTGGAAGCTGTCTTTGATTGGGTAGAAAACATCGTGGGAAAAGGAGAAAATGCTGGTTACCAAATGCTGCTTTCTCAAAGTCGTTAAAAGTCGGCAATGTGTGGTTAAGAGGTAATTAACATGAAGGGGTCCTTCGTGGCTTAATGACCAAGTGTGAGACTCTTGACCTTGAGGCCTCGCGTTCGAGCTTCACCGAAAGCGCAGGATTTTTCATGAAAGTGTCCTTGGGCAAGACACTTCAGAGCCCTGGCCTAGTACTGGTGAAACCTAGGATATATATGAACATGTGAGCTTGTGTGATAATATCGAAAACGGAGTTTAAAAGAAAATTTCAAATTGGTAATTTACGCGAGGAAACCCCGCCCCAAACACCGTCACGAGGCAATGACGGATCCCGGCACTCGACGGGGGTAATAAAACAGACCAAGAATGAATAAATAAATGGCTGCGACTCCCTTTAAAATGGCTTACTCTCATCATACTGATTGTAAGATAATCATAAAGAAGGGCAATATTTAAATTCATACAGTGCATGTGATTATTTATGTGAGCGAACTAAAAGTCCATGATCACTTAGGGTAATCTTGGTACTTTGATCATATTAATCTCGATTTTTCAAGTTCTGTTTTTGGCGAAGATCAAACTGCTCAAAACGTGCATCGGGATCTACTCTGTCCATTTTGCTGAGATTTTCTGGACAAAAGCAACAATGAAAATGCTCTTATTTTGGTTTTATTTCTACACAGAAATTAATTATCTGTTATGTTTTATACGTCAAACTAGGCGTTAAACTAGAGATACTTGCTTGAATCCGCCTTTCGCTTGCTTTGCGAACAGTATAGATCAGAATTAGACTATCGATCTTGGGTTTACATTCTTGGCTACCTTTTTACAAATTCTGGCAAAATCAATCTCGAAACAGCAATATTTTGGCTCTTTTCCCGTTCTGAATAGGTCCCTTTCATTAACCCGTAGGCTGCTAAGCGCGACTCACTAACCTTTGGCAGACGGCATAGTTCAAGGTCAAACTGCACACAATGAGCAGTCTGATCTTCGATCTACATTGTCTGATGAGGAAATATTAAAAAAAAAAAAAAAAATGAAGTAGCATTATTCGTTTTTTTTTTTTTACTTTCGGCTGGAAAGTTTAATGGTAACTTATTTAGCAGGATAATGATTAATTCAACGTTCTAGAGCTCGAGGGAGACAAACCTAACGGATCCATTTAGAAATATATGACTTATAGTTATCTCCCTGACTTCAGAGTGTGTGTCGTGCCTAGTTGACCACAAATTGCCCAGATAGGTGTAGTAGCTGCCATTGGCAACTAAATGCCTTTATGGGAGGTGAATATCAATATCAGACTGTAGAAAACGTTCAGTCTGATTCGATATTCACTATCCGCTACTTGATTCTTCAATTTTATGGAAAATTTACGGAAAATCGTTTATTCAGTACAAAGGCAGAAATTGAAGTAGAACTGTGTGTCTTGCATCTCTGGTTATTAACGTTGACTAAAATTTGAATGGAAAAGTAACAGGATGAACATATTAGTTTCTGAAACTTATCATTATTTACCTATGTATTATCTGACTTCAGTTTGGCTTGTATTTATACCATTTGATAACAAATAAACTGAGGGTGGGAGCTCTATGGCAAACAGTCAGGCATATAGAAAGTAACAATGATTCTTAAGCAATTTGACAAAGGATCAGACCATTGGTTGATTTCAGATTATCGGATGGTAATTGGAATTCTAAAACCTATATTGCAGATATTCTTTCTTTAATTCCACTAAGTACCCACAACATAGGTTTCATGTTGTTTAAGTTATTTTCAGTATGTATATTAGTTTTATTGTTGTCAATACAAAACTTTCATTACTTTCATTCTCATCCCAGGTAGATAGACACATTTGAATGATGGTGAAGTGGTTAGTGAAGGAACAGACAGTGTAGTTAGCATGGCACAGCATCATTTCTGATCTTCAAGACCTGGAGGTCAGCATTCATAGAAAATGACAGGTATGTCTTGTTCAACAATCTAGCTTACTGAATGTTACTTTTAACTCTTTTTGCTGCAAAAATAAATAAATTCAGCTTTTTTCAAAGTCTAAGCCAGGAAAGCACACTCAGAGTATGCTTTGCGCAGCTCTGTGGTAATACAAGATCAGACGTGCGTTCAACAACTCAACATGTCAAGAGATACCTTACTTGGAATATTTCAATTAAAATGATTATTGTAACAGGGATCATATATACACAGTGTATATATATGAGATCCCACATGGTGGCACAAATTGTGGAATTCGTGTGTGGCAGGGTAGATAAACATTGTGATAAAAGGAGAAAATGCTGGTTACAAACATTTCTACGTTTCCTACATTGTTTCCAAAACCATTGTTCTTCATGACACTTAAAACTCGGAACGTGTGGTAAAGGGTTTAATTGTTTTGATTTTTATGACAAAAAAAGGCCCGTTTAATAATTTGTTTGGCAATGATGGCTACTTATCATCTGTTGTTTTTTTATTCACAAAGTAAAATGGGACGAAATTTCTGTTAACTCTAGAGTCATCTGCTAAACTGAAAAATTACCTGTCTGATCGCGGCGTAGTCATCGCGGTCGTCATAATTGCGTAACCATACCGTCGTGGTCTGCCAGGGATCGCCGCGTTTCATGGTGGTCCGCGTTAGTCCACGTTCACCTCTGTTCAAAAATCGCTGTATTTGGTCCGCGCTAAGTCTACCGCGGAGCGCAAAATGAGAAACAAAAAAAACGCGTGCACTGTACTGTATCTCTCTTTCTCAACCACTGATATATTTTTTTTTATATTATCTAGTGCAGTAAAAGCAAACTGGATTGTTCTTTAAAGAAAGATTTCCATACCCAAAACAAACTCTCATATCCTTAGAGACTGAAGTCGTTTTTGGCTTACAGGATGCTTGGAGGTTGGTAACATGAATTTTAGACATATACATTATGGCTTTAACACAGTTTACATCTGAACACTTTTTAATCTCTCAGTATCTGATCACTTAACCTTTCTGACAGCACTCATTTTCAGGCCAAAGCAACTAAAGACACAAGAAAGTATGGAACACCCAAACTGGATTACAGCAAGGATGGTATATGAACTCATCATTAACGACTGACAGCAAGAGGTTAAGAGCTCACTCCACACCTCTTGTGTAAATAGTGCCATTGTTAAAGTGGAAAACTTGTATGCAAATGCATTTCTTGATTTAATTCCTTTAGCTCCCACATGTAAGCAGGTCTCCCTAAAGGCACATGCATTACAGAGTATAACATTGAAGAAATGGACTCAATATATGAAATACCTTCATCTGGTAACCATTATCCTCCAGCCTCATGTTGGGTAGTCTGTTTCCTCGGTAGTCTGTTTTCCCTCTTCCTCGGTAAGTCCTCAACTTTTTAAATGAAACAAGACTTCCTAAGTTAAAGAATGATGTTGATTGGATACAGTTACCAATCTTTGCTTGGCATAAAAACCACATATCGTGACTCTTCTGAAGGTAAGTTCCTAGCATTTAGTAGATGTTCCTTTTATTTTTTCATGCACTGCTATATCTTTGAACAGCTATTTCTTAGTCAAAGGAATTTATCAACATTATACTTTATTTTCCATTTTTTGATACAATGACCACAATTTTTCAGTCTGATCCAGGTCATAGGGCTAACTGATTTTCACTTGCCAATATTATGGGATGCTCAAAATGTTATCAAACAAGAGGGCCATTATGTCAAAGCTGCCCCTTGTGGTTCAAGGAATGAAAATTTTAAAATTTTCACAGCCAAGTCTTTTATTCTCCCATCATTGCGTTATGTGGGAAAGTACTAGTGGCATGAAAAGAATAATGTGTGAAGTAACGGTAAAATTAAAATCCAGAACAGCATGGAAAGGTGGACTTGCCACCACATCAATCACAATACAAACAAGTCCTCTCCTTGCCTCTGAGGTAAAGGTGCTTATGTTATTATGTACAGGGCACACAAATGGAAAGACAGAAAATAGACAGTAAATTAATGGTCACAATAGCTCACCTTAAAGACTATGTGCTCAGTTGAGCTGAAAAGCGGCAGAAGCTGTACTGAATTTACTTGACTGCAATAGTGAATTCAGTAATGAATCTGGAAGCACACATCTGTGATTATGTTCAACCCCCGCTCCCACCCCCATTACATTATATTAAAGATCCTTCACATTTCATGTGCTAGTTTATGACAGGTTCAGCATCTAAAGACTATTGCTTTGTAGTACAATTATTAATATTTCTCCGAAATCTTAATCACTTGGAAAGAAAGTTGTGTCAGCACTGGTGCTAGAAACCCAGGAAACACATCTGTAGGAGCACTGACCCCCATGATATGACCTAAGCTGTTAAAAAGGCTTTAAACTCCAATACAAACCAACAAACTTAATTATCACTGATTCATTTAAATCCTGGATTTTATCAGTACTAGTTAGGCCTCCTCAGTGCATTACATCAGGACACTCCCAGGTTGCTTGATCTTTTGTTTATTTTTTACCTAGTTTTAAAATTAACCTTCCTGTCAACTACCATACAATAATAGATTGTCATCTGCAAATTAATTTCCATATTTCTTTTAAAACATGATTTGTAATTGCATGCATTTTAACACTCCATTATTTGATTTTGTCACCTAATGGGACTTTATGCCATCTATTTTTTTTTAATATATTTCTTGTTCCCACTACTTTAAGTTAACAAGCACAGAGAAGTTAACTTATTATTCAGATTATCAGGGTTACACAACTACTCTCAGGGCTTGATATGTTAAGAATTATCCCTTGCAAGACACACAGCAAATTTTTACCCTTTTTCAAATGACAAAGTTTTTGACTTGTTCAGATCCAAAACCTTTGCAGAGTACATATTGTGTCTTAAATTGTGGGATTTGTCACTGGAAAAAAAATGGAAGGGGGGGAGAATGTGTATCCTACAATTTTTTCAAAAGCTTTCTTTTTCAGGGTTAAAACTTGGAACTCTGTGTACCAGGGTTAAATTCAGGTTCAACATACCAGAAACGGGCAAGAAATGTGTCCCATTATCTCCATTATTCTTCGCTGCAGCTTGTAGGCGATGGACATTCGAATCAACAACAACTAATGTAGGGTGTTGAACTGAAAAAGAATACTCAGAACAGAGATGAGACATTGTAATCTATATTAGCTCGATACTAGTCTGATACTGTGAGTAAAAAAGTGTAAAGACGCGATACGCTTTTGATTAAAACACTAGCTATAAAGTAAATGTCTAAAATTTTATTTAAGGTAAGACCTGTGTAATGGAAAACAGCTATTTCCACTAAAATATCATCCTGCAAAATTAGCTATAATTAAAAATGAGTATTATTGAACTACTTTCACCTTTTCATTTTTTCCATTTTTTCCTTTTTTGAATTATCATTTATAAATTTAAAACCGCTATATTCTCAATTGAAAAAGAGATAATAATTACCTCCCTTTTTAGAAAACAAACAAAAGTATCAAAAAAAAGTTTCAAGATAGACATAAACGGAATTTCTGATCCATTAGAAATGTGCAAAAATATTATTTCGGCATAAATCCTTATTTATCCTTATTTAACTACCAATTAGAATTTTTGCCCAATGTTCACCGGAAGTGCATTACACAGGTCTTACCTTAATCTTTTCCTATACCGCGTACACAGAACAAACCGACAATGTTAACACGTATTAACCATGCAACCTCGCGTGCTCAGGAACAGCACCGGCAGGCAGAATGAAAACCGCGAAAAATGATTACAACCAAATTATTAACAATCGTCCGTTCTAAAAACCTTAGAAAAAGCAAATACGAAGCAAAGCAGATAAAAAGAATACAGGGACAGAAATATATGTCTATCTGACGTCAGTTTTGTATATATTTATGAAACAATTTGAACGCTTTGGATTCAAATAACCTTTCGTCCTTGACTTAGGTCTCGGAAAGAAAGCATTTTTGTCGCGAGAAAAAGAGAGAACATACGAAAGTGTACAGAAATTCTCGAATTCTTGTCCGGGAAATTCACTGATTCCGCTTTTTACACTTTAATGACCATAAACATTGGGACCACTCAACTAAAATAGAAAGGGGGGGGGGGGGGGGAAATGATAAAGAGAGGAGAGAAATTGGACTGGGTCGAGTGGAAACAGAGTTAGAGATAACAGAAAAAAAGGGGAATAAGGAATCGGGAAATGATGCTCTGTGACGTGCGCCTGCTATTTTAATAATAGGCTGTAAATTTTGCAATTGAATTTGTATCTATTGCTCAAAGCGGCCAGACTGTACAACCCTTTGCCACACAATCCCGGGTTTTAACGACCCTACAGAAAAAGCCTTTTGAAAACATTGTGGGAAAAGAAGAAAATGCCGGTACTCAGCATTTTCTCCTTTTCCCACATTTTTTCTACCCACGCCAAAACAAATTTCAGTTTTTGAGTCACATTCATTTTGTAACCTGCAAATGCTTTGAATTTGGACAAGTCTAAAATTTTGTCGTTTGGTAATGAGATAAATGAAACACTTTAACTACCAAACGACAAAATTTTAGACTGGTTCAAATTCATACCATTTGCAGACGACAAAATAAACGTGACTAAAGCTGTTTAGAAATGGTAGAAAACATTGTTGGAAAAGGAGAAAATGCTGGTAACCAGCATTTTCTCCTTTTCCCACAATGTTTTCAAAAGGCTTCTTTCACAGGGACGTTAAAAGCCTGGATTGTATGGTAAAGGGTTGAATAATGAAGAGTTTGCATCGTTGTTCAAGTTTTCATGGCCACATAACAATTCAACGTTATGAGGATGCAGTGCCCTTGTTGATTAAAAAAAAAAAACATGATTCTGATATCAGAAAACCTGCTACACTTAAAAAAAAAAAACCAGTGTTCTTTATTTTCAACGCCGTTTCTGCAGTCTCGAATTGGATCTAATTGCAAATAACGCAGTAAACTTCTGAATTATTACACGTGTCGACGCTTGATTTATAACCATTTGAGCTGCGCTCTGTTAAAAGGGGCTTAATGCATCTCCGTGATGCACTGTACCAAGCAAGACATCACATAATTCTGGTTAAATAATGGCCACTTTTTTTAACAACTGTCGGAATCATGAGGCAGACTGGTCCTTACATATACACAAAATTGACCAATAGCAAAAAGTTTCGGCCCAGATCAGCTTGTGCGGACTGGTCAATACTTTTCGCAGTTGCATTAAGCCCCCTTTTCTCAGAACATGGCTCGTTTGTATTAGGTAATCAAATCAAATCCAGTGTTTATCGACATTTCCAGTTCAATATATAACAGACAAGCATTGTTTAGTATATTGCAAGCCTTGCGAAAAGGAATTTAATACACAATTGTCTTCAAATATGGATTTATGTTTGTTTGAATTTTCACTTTTATTACTTTCTCTGTTGGGTTGGAAAAATACAGGTATTGTGCTCAGACGAAAAGCCAAAAGTAGTTCTGAAATTAACAAGTAATATTCATTAATTCCACAGGAAATTAAGTGTCTGTTTTATAAAATTTATGTCTCCCTGGATTTTAGGTTAACCTACAGCCTGCTAAGCGCGATTCACTGGCCTTTTGCGGACAGTGTAGACCAAGATCAGACTGCACAGAACATGCAGTCTGATCTTGGATCTACACTGTCCGATAAAGAGATATTTTACCCCCAAAGTAATTTTGAAACAGCAATATTTGAGTTTTTACTATCGACTTGGAAGTTTCGTTTTAGTTATATATCAATGTTAGGGTTAATATGTGTTCCGTATATGTTCAGTATATAACGCCATTTTCAAAATCATTTTAGAAATGTCACAGTGGCCATTGCAGCTATCCATGCTTTCCTGAACTTTCTCTTACGTAAAATCGACAATAAAGCTTTGGAGATGCCACAGGAATTTGATAGTTTAGTTTGTTTATATGCCTGTTTGTCTGATTATTGGTCAATATGTATTCGGTGTTTAACCCGCTACCAAACAATCAAAAGTTTTAACAAATCTGAACAAGAAAGCTTTTGAAAACATTATTGGTAAAGGACAAAACGCAGCTATACAGTACTTTCTCTTTTTCCCACAACGTTTTATCCTTTCAAAGACAAGTCGTATCACTTGAACTGCGTTTAATTTGTTGTCTACATTTTTCCCGAATATTTTGACGAGTCTAAAGTTTTCTTGTCTGAATAAGAGCAAACGAAGTTTTCAACATTATTTAAGTTATATCGCTGCGGTCAGTGCACCTATCCATACTTTCATAGATTTTCTCATACCAGTGATTTGCATACCATTCTTTCCAAGCCACTGACATCGTCGAAACGATGTTCAGCGGTGAGAGAGGAATGAATCCTATCGCAATGACTATTATCAATCCTCGAACAGATTTAGATCTTTGTCGGGCTGGACAATCGAACCAGCGACCCCTAGGTTTCACAGCCCGAAATTTACCGTCTGGGCCAGCGGGTTTCGCTGATCGTAGGTTAATCTAGGACTGTATTTACCAATCGTTCTTGCATTCTCATTGTAATAGTCAGGAATTTTCTAGACTTTCAAGTAAAGTAATTTCTGAATGGCCTGTATATTTTGATTAAAAAATGTCAAGTGGCATTTCAGAAACAACCAGTTTACCTGAGGAGCTACAGAATCTATATACCGGATGCTATGGTACACATTATTTCCAGCCTCGTTGCGAAAATGACGATACAGTGATTGCTGTGCTTGATACCAAGGTTGGGGCTAAACCACTCGATACACTATGTCCAGCAATTGTTGTACGCGTCAGTGGAGAACTCGTTGATGCGGATAATTATTCAATTGTGGTCAATGAAAGTTACTGTTGCACACCGAATTTTGAGACTGATTGTATTTTTTCGAAAGTGTAAGTACTAAGAATTTCGATTGTCTCTAAAACTAATGCAATAACGGAAAAGTCGTTCATACTTCATTTAGAGTTTGTTTAAATTACAAGATAAAAGTCAAGTTGAGTGTACAAGTGGCCCTATTACAAGACAAAATTGCCAACACAATGGAAACAAATATATTTCTATGGTTCTAGGAAAACTGCCCCACTTCCGGAAAACTGCCACTGAAAAAAGCCCCCAGGAAATCTGCCCCCCCACGGAAAAATCCCCCTCCGGAAAACTGCCCCCGCCCACACTTTTATGTGTATTTC
This sequence comes from Tridacna gigas, assembly GCA_945859785.2. Taxonomy (NCBI): domain Eukaryota; kingdom Metazoa; phylum Mollusca; class Bivalvia; order Cardiida; family Cardiidae; genus Tridacna; species Tridacna gigas. Next base: position 36,094,250 of record OX244031.2, on the reverse strand, counting down.
TGGTTCTACAAACATAAAAAAGCTACCTTGGCTTATCTGCAAGCCTCACTGTAATGGCAAGTTCTATCAAAAAGATAGAAATTGCCATAGATATCCCCGAGGTAAACTGGTCCTGTGACATACAAAAAAAGAAAACCACCAACAGCAGCTGTTTTCGACCCAGGTCAGCCTGCGCGGACTAGGCAGGCTGATCTGAGTCGACATATTTGCAGATTTATTAAACCCCTCTTTTCACAGAGCATGACCCACATGAATAGGTAACTTTATGACCCGAAGCCCTTGCTTACAACGCCTGGTCTTTCAAGCAAAGTACGTGTATATGATATGAGCCACGCTCTGGCAAAAGGGGGCTAAATGCATCTCCGTGATCCATGATACTAATCAAGCCATCACATTATTATGGATCCATAATAGCCACCTTCCTTAACAACCGACTTAATCATCAGGTAGACTGGTCCCTGGACATACAGAAATTGACCAAAAGCGAAAAGTTTCGGCCCAGGTCAGCCTGGGCGGATTGCGCAGGTTGACTTGAGTCGATACGTCTCGCAGATGCATTAAGCCCCCTTTTCACTGAGCATGACTCATATGTATTGTAGAATAAGACTTCCATATCTACAGAGCGAATGTCACCTGAAGTCCCACTCCGGAGTGAAATATTCCGCTTTAGAAATACTGACCCAAGAGAAGCAAAAGTCCCGTTGAGGTCTTTGTTAAGGACCACACATTCTCTGCTGAAGACCTATTTTACAACTAGTTTCAGTCATACTTCCCCATAGAATGTATGTCCCTTAATTTAGTCACGCGATTACTTTACTTGAACAACATCACTTTATGGAGAGTGCTAAAGTACCAGGATTGAAAGAAGGAACATTAATCCTGTATATAATAGTATAATATACACTTTCCCGATATAACAAAATTTGAGATACCCTGATTATTACTTCTTTTTTTGTTTAGAGCGGGAACTTTACTATACAAGACTGATAAGTTATGGCGTTTGAGTTTAAACTACTCTGTAAACCTAGAACAGACATGCTCCTTTCGTTACACAATCAGTAAGCTAAAAAATTTACCGGAGAAAGTTTATTCGAAAGCAAGACTTCGGGAATGAAGTATGGCTTGGTTTGGGGAAGCACGGCTCTGCACAGGGCCTTCCCGTGAGGAGGGAGGTCCTTCCTAAGCGCTAGAGTTTCTGAGAAAGAATCTAACTATGATGAAAATTCTCGCTCTGTAACAGCTACTACGCTCTGGTATTACAAAATGCAACGTTTAGGTATTATAACCTGCAATATTTCTGTAATACAGCTTGCAATGCTTTGGCATTACAACTTGCTATGCTTTGCCATTACAATAACCCTGAAGAAGTGATATGTTTTTTTTTTTTGTATTTTGGTTCACTAGACATGACGCGTATATCTACCAGCTCCGATGTACGGGACTGACTAACTGTTCCTCATCATCACCTGTGTTCTGGAACCAAACCGACAACAGCTCATGTTCGTCACCCGAAAGAGGACCATATCTTATGACTACCAATTATATGTATATGGAATATTACTGCATTCAAAGTAAGAAACAAGATCACGGAGTCCGCGTTTAGCAACCCTTCTTAGTTACATTTTAGTCTAATTCTAAATTTAGAAAGTAACATAATTTTCGATTGGCTAAATCATTTGGTTTAACATCAATTATTCGGTTACTTCGAACTTTAGGAAATTCTTGAGGTTAGACTAAAAACTGCTATCAAGAATGGTTGATGAATGCGGGCTCAGCTGTCGCTTTCACCGGTCATATATAATCAAATTCTTCCTAATAAATGAATCAGTTGTTCAGAAATTTATTTATTTATTTATTTCACTTTATTTTCACTGTATTTAACCAAGGAATTTCACTGTCGGTACTGTTGTGACCTGTCATGATAATGTTCGGAAACTGCAGGAAAACCTGTCCATCAAAATTTCAATAAATTGACCGACGTGTTTTATTATCTTTTTATTATTTATCTATTATCACTGCGCTTTATGCAGAAATTCGACCGTACGGCACTGGTATGACATATCAAGATAATAAAGTTATTAAGCGCACCACATTATTCTTTTTTTTTTTATAGAAACAAGAATTGCCACGATGACAGACAATGTTTCCAGATCTGTAACGTCACCGTACTATCTTCAGAATCCCGGCTATCCAGTAAACATCACTTCGGGTTCAGAAAACGTCACGTGCTCCCTGACGTCACAGACATGTGCCTTGATCTTCTTCTACACAATTGATATTAGACTGGTTGATGAAAATGGAGTTTGTAAACAACACCTATCAGTTTCAACAGGAGACCAGACTATATTTGAATGGGATTGTGACGATGAGCTATACTTTAACATTACAAATCAAACCATTGGTTACAATCACGTGACTGTCCGGTTTGAAAACCAGAATGCCGCCGATGGCGGAAATTTTTGGATAGAATTCCAAAGTAAGTGACAGATATGCATCCCTAGGCTACGCAGTTATCGTTTTTCTAATCGATTCTTTATTGTTTTCATGGGAACAAAAACTTGTAAAACAACTTTAAAAATGAGTATTTGTAAACTAACATAGCAGTGTGACTTGTTATAACGGTTTCTTCGATATTTGCCTAATCTAAATTTTTACCAGAAAGAGAAAGCATTTTCAAAAGTGCGCGAATGTTTACAAAATCACGAGCATTTCTTGTTTTCTGCACAAATCACGTACATATCTTACATCGTGCCCTGTTCGGTTTTTTAAAGTTGTTTTACAACCAGCCTCAACCTTTATGCCAGCCATATATTGATAACGTGTATATTTCTCTTCTCTCGTTATACATGTATGTATGAGTTGTAGTTCCAATGCCACTTCGGCTAGCTTTTACAGGTTCGATACTCGTCGCAACATGAGCTACTCCTCTGTCACTGTATGACATCTACACACATGCAATTAAGCGCATTTGAGCCGACAGTAACTTATAAACACTGTTTATCCTGTCTTATTATTTCTTTTCATGGTGAAAGAGGAATTAAGTAAACAAAAATATTTAATAAAGGAAACAAATGAAGATAGAACTAATCTTCAAAATAACTGAATCAAAAATGTCGTCGTCTGGTAAAGAGGCAAACATCAAAAAGCTGACAAAGTATTCTATTGAATATTGGTGTTTTTGAACAGCTTCATCTCTGTGTACTGTTAACAACTATAACGTGAGCTATACTCAGGCAAAAGGGGGCTTAATGCATCTCCCTGATCCATGATACCAAGTAAGTCATCACATGATTATGGATCCATATAATCCATTTGTATAAGAACCGACTGAATCAAGAGGTAGACTGGTCCTTTGACATGCAAGAGCAAAAAGTTTCGGCCCAGGCCAGCATGCGCGGACTACGAAGGCTGACCTGAGTCGATACTTCTGCAGATGCATTAAGCCTCTCTTTTCACAGAGCATGGCTCACATTACATGTATATACCCTTGGAATGGAAATATTAAATAAATAATATCATTTTTACAGTTATCCAATTTCTAATCATCGCTAAAATAATCATTTTTTTTTTTGTATCATTGCAGGGCTAAGTGGGCTACACAATTTTAATTCAGTACCTTGTCTTTCTTTAACCAAATTACAGTTTCATTGTTACTTATCTTAATCAGGTAGTGATGGATCAGAACTGCTGCTAGACTGTCCTGCGACGACACTTGATGCAATGAGCTGCCAGAATTCAAATATCACTTCAAGTACAAGCATGTCATCACAGAACAGGGATAGCAAAAATGGTAAAGCCCTGTATTCATAAATTAGCACTGTGATCATCTTCTATGCTTACAGTCGTCTAAAATGAATGTCCTGTATGACAAGATATAGTTAAAAACCCTATTGAACAGCCAGTCATTGAAAATACATAACGGCATCAAAAGACAGTTGACCGCTTAACCTATAAGTGATGATCTATAAATACAGTTTGAGATGACTTTTTTGCAAGAGAATACAGCAAACTTTACCAACTAAAATGGTATTTGTTATACTAGTACTACTTTGATAGACCTACCCTTAGTTTAAACATATTTTATTCATCAGTTAAATACAACGTTTTACAGACAATCACACAGAATAATAAAAATGACGGATGAAATGGATCAGAACGAAAGCAAAAGCTTATATAGTTCTTCTCCAGTTCCAGGTAAACAGTTTATGGTAATGATATTTATAAAGACACGGCTACAGAAAGAAAAACAATAATGGTAATTTGATAAATAGAGAGAAAAAAGAATGACAACAATGAAAAATAAAAGTGGGGGCAGACCTACCCTTGTCGACACCATTATATCCCATTTGGCAAACCTCCGGTGATCCGTTGATTTAGCCCTCGGCTGTATCACCTGTATGTAGCTTGATATGCACCTACACGGTACATTTCTTTGCCGGAAATGCACTGCTTTACCGCTTTTAAAATCGTAACACTTAAAGAAAGTAAAAACAAGTCACCACGTCCTTAGGGAATCTTTCTAAATACATTTTCGATGACAGAAACAGTTTGTATATTTATTTTCTTACTCGGTTTATCGATTCCGATGGCATGTTTCAGCGACAGGTTGCTTATCACCATGGCTGTTATTGCCGCTTCTGGCGCCACCGTATTAAAGATCATGCGATTTGTAGTTATTCAAAATGGAAATCCCCTTGATACAGACGAGGTTACATTTAGGTACCGAATCGGTCGAGTTGTGACGATTGCCTTATATCGGTGACTTCTAATGTTGTGTAACCCAGCTAACATTAATGGATATATGCACAGGCACTTGGGTTTTAACAAGCATCACCTTCTGTGACCTAATAACAAAAGTGTTGCCTGCCGAACACTTCCAAGCGTCAATTGTCAGTATTTTTAACACATTTCTTACCAAAACGCTTTAACCAGTCAGAAATTGTGTTACTTTCTAGACCTAAAATTCAACTAAGAATGCAATAGAAGACAAAAAACAATTGCTTCCCTTGTTAGCTCTCCACTAATTCAAAGGTCCTGAATAAGGTATCACTTGGTTTTTATCCTTGATATCCTCAGCAATATTGAGGAATGTTAAGGTTTAAATATCTCCTTTAAAATTCATCAAAGCACAAATTAAAACTACTTAACGCGTTTCGATCGTAGTAGTGCATGAACTTCGATTTGCAAATATTATGAAGACCTTACAGATACATCACAAGTCAAATTATAATAATCGCAACTGTTACCTTGGTTTTTATGTAACAAGGGAGATAATTTGGATTTCATTTTTTCTTCCATTAAGAACGGTTGTTAATACGAATCCTTAAAATTTTCTTCTTTTAGTCATACCTATCATCGCCGGAGTTGTCGTTGCTGTAATTATGGCAGTTCTTGGTGTACTGATTTTGCTCTGGTACTGCGTTTTCAGAAAACGAAAACCGACTGTAAGTCGAATATTACTTTTGTCGTTGTTGTTGTTGTTGTTCTTGTTCTTGTTAGCTCACTTGAGCACGAAGTGCTCAAGGTGAGCTATTGTGATCGGTCAATGTCAGTCCGTCCGTCCGTCCGTTCACAATTACAAAAAAAAAATCTTCTCCTCCTAAACTAACAATCAGATTTTAATCAAACTTCACAGAAATGATCCTTAGGTCATGCTCTTTCAAAATACTTTAAAGAATTGAATTCCATGAAGAACTCTGGTTGCCATGGCAACCGAAAGAAAAAACTTTAAAAATCTTCTTGTCCCAAACTGTAAGGGCTAGAGCTTTCATATATGGCATGTAGCATCATCTAGTGGCCCTCTACCAAAATACTTCAAATTATGGCCCTAGTATGGAAATTGGCCCTATGTTGTGGGTTCTCGGATTTCACATAGAGATAAAGAAGGAAATCTTTAAAAATCTTCTTGTCCCAAACCGTAAGGGCTAGAGCTTTCATATATGGCATGTAGCATCATCTAGTGACCCTCTACCAAAATACTTCAAATTATAGCCCTGGTGTTAAAAATTGGCCCTACGTTGTGGGGTCTCGGATTTCACATAAAGATAAAGAAGGAAATCTTTAAAAATCTTCTTGTCCCAAACCGTTAGGGCTAGAGCTTTCATATTTGGCATGTAGCATCATCTAGTGGCCTTCTACCAAAATACTTCAAATTATGGCCCTAGTGTTGAAAATGGCCCTATGTTGTGGGTTCTCGGATTTCACATAGAGATAAAGAAGGAAATCTTTAAAAATCTTCTTGTCCCAAACCGTAAGGGCTAGAGCTCTCATATATGGCATGTAGCATCACCTAGTGGCCCTCTACCATAATACTTCAAATTATGGCCCTAGTGTCTTTTTTTATAAGAATATACATCAGTTAAAACGATATTCAGATAAAACGGTATGATTTCTTCGGTCCCCTGAGTATCATTATAAGTGGAACCCTATTTTGGGCTGTCGCAGATGTCAACCCGTACCAGGTATGTGCCACTATTGGGAAACACTGAGTCTTTTAACTGCTTTCTGCAATTATTGTCTAATTGTAGTCAACTTTTCATTTGCTTGTCTATCAAAAGGTCATTGCATATCTAATTTATTTTTGGACCTACTCATAAAAAAGGTATACTCACAATATGAAGGCCATATCTGTGAACGATGGCTTATATGCAGAGCAAAAAACAAGAGGCAAGTGGCCATAGCAATGACAGCTGAGTTGCATTTCAGGTGAGCGATTTAGGACCATCATGGTCCTCTTGTTTTTGTTTTTGTCGTCGTCTTGATGTTGTTCCTTGACGACTGAGTACATCTTGAGGTAAGATGATGCCAGTCTGTTATATTAAGATATATTGGTTCAAATCCAGTAATAAGTGGGATCGACGTTTTGTCCAACGAAAACTATTAGAATGAGCATTAGTATTGGGACTTCTACTCGTAAGAAAAAAACTTAAACGTTCGCTATTGTAATTTGTCTTCAGAGTTTTAGCTTTACTCTGGTCTGGACAAAATTACTAAAGCTAAAAGTTGTTTCCGCCCCCCCCCCCCCCTTCCTTTCCCACCTCCTCCCCAACAAATCAAGAGGTTGAATTTTAAGCTACTTTTTGCTGTCATAGTTTAAAAAGACACAAATTTAGACTCATCCGTGTTCCACACATTTGCCGACGACAAATTCAATGTGGATCTCTTAATTTGTTTTTGAAAGGCCAAAATTCGTGGTAGGAAAAAGAGAGAACACTGGTTACCCGCATTTTCTCTTTTTCCGGCAACTTTCTTGAAAGCATTTTTGCCCAGAGTCGTAACAAACAGGGGTAGTTTTGTAAGAAATTCATCGTCCCTAGTCAATGCACTTTTACCTTAGTAATTTTGTGCGTGCAATGTTAGAATGTGATTGATCTGATCGGTGTGCATGGTTAAAAATATATTAAATAGAGCCATGCTCCGTGAATAGGAGGTTTAATATATCTGCACAAAGTATCGATTCAGGTCAGTCCATGGTCGAAACTTTTTGCCATTGGTCAATTTTCTGAATGTCAAAGGACCAGTCTACCTCTTAATGAAGTCGGTTATCAAACAAAATGGATTTCATAGATCCATAATTATGTGATCACTTGCTTGGTATAATGTATCACGAAGATGCATTAAACCCCCTTTTGCCAGAAAATCGCCCATTGATTATTGATATAAAGCAAACGAGCAAGGAGCATACGACCCCATTATGAGTTCTCAAACATCTCTCGTAGGCCTGCATGGCGTTGTGGTGAAGGCATGGGATCTGTTACCTGGAGGCTCCAGGCTTGATCCTCACTCGAGGTCCTGGGATTTTCATGGGAATGTCCTTCGACAAGACACTTCAGAGCCCTAACCTGGTACTCGTGAAACCCCTGAATAAGTGAGCTGTCGCAGTGATTTGACTAAGATTCCTGTTTTTGGTAAACAAATAAACAAGCAAAACTTTAATATAAGTTGATATAATTCGAATCAGTTTTTACAGGACTGATATGAGGCAAATGTCCATGTAGTAACCGCATAGATCTTGTTGTATTGGTATTTCAATCCCGAGTTTTAACAACCCTGAGAAATATTCCTTTTGAAATCATTGTGGGAAAAAGGAGAAAATGCTGGTAACCAGCATTTTCTCCCTTTCCCACAATGATTTCTGTCCTCTTGCAGACAAATTCCACCATATGAGACATATCTAATTTGTCGTCTGTAAATGTTTTCAGTTTGGACAAGTATAAAATTTTGTCGTGTGGTAAAGAGTTAAAATAGAGGAAGATTTATTCGTCAAAACATTTTGAACTGCCGTTGATTGTGTAGGAAAGCAGTCTATAACACTATAAAAGTGTGCTTTGTTAACCCGTTGCAATCTGATCTTTGATCTATACAGCCTGCACGTTTAGTCAAGCCTATTTTTAATTAGCCTAAAGAGCTTGACTTTATGTATTTAGCGGTGAAAGAGTTGAATAAGATGGAAGACACGGATAGGTGTCGGGAAATCAGATAAGTGCAGCTTTTGACGGCATGAAAATAAAATAAACGACTGTTCAGCTTAAGAAGTTCGTTCATATTACTTCTTATCCGATAAACATGTACCTGGGTTGCAACTGTAGTTGTAGTGCCTGTATGTTCTGACTTCTTCAGAAATCTGACACCCCTGATTCCGATCGAAAGACCCTGCGAAACGAAGGTGAATCACAGACCCTGCAAAGCGGTAGCGAACAAGGAAACCTGCAAACTGGAGACTCACAAGGGATCCTGCTAAACGAGGCTGCACAAGAAAACCCTCCAAGCGGAGGTATATATGTACCAGATACCTTGATAAATAATGATTCGTTCGCTTTGACTGACTTAAGACAGAGACCTCCAGAACGAATCTCGTTTCCAAGTGAGGAGCCGCCATCTGTTAGAAATCATCAATTGCCGCCGATTCAACAGCAATCAACAACCGAGAAGTCAGAAGACGACGAAAAACGCATGAAAAGAAAAAGGAAGAAAAAGAAGAAAAGAGAACGTAAAGCGAATAGCGATCTCGAAGAAAGCAAGACCGAAACGGGAGAGAAAAAAGAAAGTGCCTCTGATTTAACCAAAGTCTCTGTCAGTTGAAATACGTCGCTATATATTGAATATATATTGAAGCATGTGACCTTTGTAAATACACTTCGAGGAGTTCAAGTAATCCCAACCGTTTCTGGATGTCACTGAATGAGTATTTATCCGCGTGCTTTGACCTTGGTCACACATCTCGTCCGCAGTCATATAGCCAGCTGGGTTCCAATCTGACCATCGTTTCCTTTTATGTATTGTTTGGCGTGTTTTTGTCAAAACTGACTGGGATAATCAAGACAACTATACTTTGATGGAATAAAGATGAAATGACTCGTGTATAATTCAGTGAAAATGAGTACGTATGCAATAGTATCATTTGTCTGTTGAATTAAGATAATGAAGAACAAAATCATTAAACCTTTACCAGACGACAAAATTTTAGCCTTGTCCAAATTGAAAGCCTTTGCAGACGACAATTTCGACGCGGCTAAAACGGTGCATTTTTTCTTTGATAGGGTAGAAAACATTACGGGAAAAGAGAAAATGCTGTTTACCAGCATTTTCTCCTTTTCCCACAATGTTTTCAAAAGGCCCCTTTCCCAGGGTCATTAAAAAGTGGCATTGTGCGGTAAAGGGTTAAAGAAACTATGGTGTGATTAATCTCTGATTAGAAATAAAAGATATGATGTAAGTTGGCGCTCAAGATGAAATTTTATGAAACGTGTTCAGAAAAATCTTATTGTGCGATTATTAGGCGAGCCTAATAAAATTTTTCTCCGGACCAGTTTTATGGAAAAAAATTACACAATACTACCCTTATTTTAAATGTAATACAGCCGTTACAAATTTTTCTTTACGATACATTTTTTAGATAAACAACTAGCTAGTGTCGTCATTTGCTAAACCTGTGTAACCATACACCTCATTTCTAAAACATTACTGACCTAGATTTTCCTATGAATTTAACTCTCAAAATTGGCGATTACAACAAAACTGTGATTTTTTTTTTTATCTTTGGATACAAAATAAGATCTTTATATGTGAGCTTGTCTGAAACTTTTTTCAGCAAAGGACGTATACACGTGTATTAGAAGAGAATAAGTCGCATGTGACTTTCAAATCCACATTATACGAAAAGTTTGTGCTTGAACTTATAAACTACAAGTTCCTCAGGTAGTTACGTGAGAAAAAAGTATCTGAAATTCGTTGGCTTTTGGGGTATAATCTTATTAAAGTGGTTGACAAAACTGTTGTTTTGCCAAAGATTCGCCAAAAAACATTTTTCTAGACTCGTTTAATAAAACTTTATCTCAATGATACGCCTTTCTCGGGTCCTATATATCTCAAAGACCAACTTTATCTTAAGAAAAACATGACCGTGTAATGAAACCAACATGAGACCAGCTAACTTCTTTGACGAGAGAGCACGTTAGAGAAAGAAATAGTTCCAAAGAAGCTGACATATAACGAAATTAAATCTGAAAATAAAATGAGCCTTCACTTTGCTATGATCACCAGATTTTTAAAGCTTAATTTGCCATTCCCACGGGTATGTGACATGCGGTCAAACTTTCTTACAATTATTTAAATATTCTGTATCGGAGGCTTGACGTGGTTGCGTTCTTAGAGCAGGGTGAGATGTTTGTGTGTGTGTGTGTGTGTGTTGCATAATGTACATGGTCCATGATCTAGCTACAGGGGGCTTAGTTCATCTCCGTGATGCATGACCTGGGTTGCCACTTTTTGCAGATGCATTAATCACCCTTTTCACAGAGCATAGCTGTGTCATAATTTTGAATCAGATTGTGAATCCACTTAACCCTTACCCGGCTAAATAAATCCAACAAAACTTTCCAGGACAATAGTAAAAACCCTAATAATGTTATTTCAAACTTATCTTTTTAGGAGAACAATATCTCCTCATGGAACAGTGTAGATACAAGATCAGACTGCACGTTCTGTGCAGTCTGATCTTGATCTACACTTTCCGCAAAAGGTCATTAAGTCGCACTTAGCAGCGTAAGGGTTAACAGTAATTTTTGTATTTTGAAATGATTGCTTTTATTAAGTTTAGTACACTGCAAGTTACATTATTTCCTTTGTTACTGTTGTTGTTCTTAATGTCTCCCAAATTTTCAAAATCTGCATTTCATACAAGGTGTCTTTCGCAAATCTGAATCCATATCTGTATACATAGTTCTGGATTTAAAAAAGCATTTGGACCCAATGTTGAAAATGTTGTTAATCTATGAAATGCTGAACACACCAACCCATACGTTTAAAAATGAAAATGATGAAAAATGTTAAAGGATCTCTTTAAGATATATTTCTATCGTTTTGATAATTTTTTCAAAAATTATTCCAGAATTTAACATATATCAATAGCCTTACTTATTAATTCATAACAAACAGATTCACGATCAAGTATTGGTGATTTCCTGGTTTCTTTTCTTTTTAAACCATTTAGTCTTCATGTAGTTGTATGCCACAGTTTTTCCTGCAGTTCGGCTTGCACATGTTTCTATTTTATATGATCTATTATACTCCACTGGGTTGGTATGACAGAAAGATGGTATATTTTCATCTTTGATATGTTGGTTGCCTTTTAAATATCAGGAAATCACAGATGCGGAAGAAAAATGGGAGATTTACAAATGAATGGGATGCCAAAGCACGCCGAAATAGACATTTCGTTGTAAAGGGAGGTCATTCATCATGTCAATAACTTTTAAAAATGCACCTTGTCTCCCAAAAATGCCCCACTTAATATGTTTTTTTTTTTAATCTCTCTACGAGATATTGGAAAGCACTAATTCCAAAGTTTAAAAAAAAATCTGTCCTCTAATTTTTTTTTTTTTTTTTTTATTGCAGAAAATTGATCAGAAAATAAGTCTTTGTTGACTCGTAAGAACGTTTCTAATTACTACTGTTATCTGTTTATTGCCTTAATTCTTTCTGTTAACCTTTTTACCATTGGAAATATCCCATTTCTAGACATAGTCATTTATTTTTAGCAGTATTTGTTACTTTAAGAACCATTTTTAGGTTTGAAATTAAAGCCTATTTTCTGTAATTTTGACAAGAGTTATCCCCCTAAAAGAGCTGTATCTTTGTATTTTGCTCCGCAACATATGATTTTTTTTTTTTTTTTTCATTTTTTTACTTCGCATACATTATAATATCATCTCTGCGAAAATACAAAAGAAAATCTGTCCAAAAGAAAAAAACTGTGGCATACATGTATGTCCTTAAATCATAACTATAAATGCCCCCCATGAACAATGAATGTCCCCCATGAACAAGCCCTTTCAGAAAGCGTGTTAAGTTTTTGATTTACCATTCCATAGAAAAGTTCGTGTACAGTATTACTGAGCAGTCTGCGATAATCCTTCGTACGAGACCGTAGACTGACAAACAAGGGTATTAAATCTTTCAGCCCAAAATATATGAGCCATGGTCTGGCAAAGGGGGCTTAATGCATCTCCGCAATGCATGATACCAGGGAGGCCATCGCAGTATTTTGGATCCACATAATACATTTTGTCTAACAACCAACTGGATCTTGAGATACAGTGGTTCTTTGAGCTTCAGAAAATCTATCAGTATCAAAAAGTTACGGCTCAGGTTAGCTGCATAGGCTACGCAGGCTGACCTGGTCGATAATTTTTGCAGATGAATTAAGCCCCCTTTTCACAGAGCATGGCTCAATTTAAAACTTGGCCTCTTCCGACGGCTTAAAATACCATCCATTGAGACTCAGAAAGATTTTTACCTCAGGATTGACAAAACAAGCGGGCGGTATAGATCAAAGATCAGACTGCACATTTTGGGCATTCTAATCTTGATCTATGTCGTCCGCAAAAGACCCTATTTTCGCCTGTAGCACTGAAAGGGTTAAAGGGGCCTGAAACCGGATTTTGATTCTCAGTTTCTTTTTGGCGAGAGAAAGTGATATTTTGTTTGGAAAAATCATTAACACTTATACTGCTAAAAAAGTGAAGCGAGACTTTCGAGTCGATAGTAGAAACCCGAATGTTGTTATTTCAAACTCATTTTTCGGAGCAAAAACATCACCTTATCGGAGCAGTGTAGATCCAAGATCAGACTCCGCAAAAGGTCATTTGGTAGCAGCCTAAGGGTTAACATGACCTGACTGTTTACCTTTAGATGGGGAAAAACAGAAAAAAAATCTGGGAAAAATCCCTCGGCTTTGAATCGAGTCCACAACCTTCAGAGCTGTAGTCGACGACTATACCCACTGAGTTATAAACTTAACTCTTAACCACACAAACCCGAGTTTTAACGACGCTAACAAAGACGGCTTTTGAACACATAGTGGAAACAGGAGAAACTGCTGGTAACCAGCATTTTCTCCTTATCCTATAATGGTTTCTATCTTATCAAAACCCAAGTCAATCACTTTCGCCACATTTCAATTGTCGTCTGCAAATGCTTTGAATTTCGACTGGCCCAAAATTTTGTCGTTTGGTAAAGAGTTGAATTAACTGAAAGATTTTCCTGTATTTATCCCATATAATGACGGCTATACCGTTACAAACGAATCAAGAAATTTCAATTGCATTCTGATCTTGATCTGTGCCGTCTACAAAAACCCGTTTTCCCCTGCGGCAGAGTTTAACCCTTTACCAGACAACAAAATTATAGCCTTGTCCAAATTGAAAGCATTTGCAGACGACAATTTCAATGTGGCTTAAATGGTGCAACTTTTCTTTGATAGGGTAGAAAACATTGTGGGAAAGGAGAAAATGCTGGTTACCAGCATTTTCTCCTTTTCCCACAATTTTTTCAAAAGGCTTCTTTCCCAGGGGCGTCAAAAGGCCTTATTGTGCGGTAAAGGGTTAAATGGGTGATAGAGGACCGGTGCTTTTAACCCTCTGCCCAAAAAATAAAATAGACGGAAACCGTGTGGTTTACTCTTTACCAAACGACAAAATTTTGGACTTGACTAAATTGAAAGCATTTGCAGACGACAAATTATATGAAGCTCAAGTGATGATTTCTGCCTTCGGTAAGGTAGAAAACACTGTGGGAAAAGGAGAAAATGCTGGTTACCAGCATTTTCTCCTTTTCCCACAATGTTTTCAAAAGCCTTCGGGATTATGTGGTAAACAGTTAATTTAGGGAAAGAAAGTATTTAGATACAAAGTTCTCCAATACAGCGGAAAATACAAAGAAATGAATACTGAAAATGTCAGTATTACCATTTCTCTTCCAAAATGAATACTAATGGCTCTCTAAAATCTTTCCATTGTGCATGCGTGGTACTTCGGCCAAATTTCATCGGCAAGGAGCTACATACAAAAGCTGAGATTTGGAATCATACAGGTATTTTTGCTTTTTGGTTGTTAATTTTGTTTTTTCCCGTTTGCGTAAATTTTTTTCGATCATCATAAGTAGATCTATATCACTACACAAGTATTTTACATGTTTATCACTTTAAAGGCCATCTAGCTGCCAAAAGTAAACATTTCGAGCGTCAAAACTGCATGGAGTCAAATTCAATTCATACCATTTAAAAGCTGCTAAATAAATAGAATACAGATTTCCAGCCAACACAATATACCGAAACATAGTGCTTGTTGCTGGAAAAAATTTAACCTTTTCGTACAAGGTTGATCCGAAATCAGACTGCACGTCCTGTTCAGTCTGATCTTGATCTGCACTGCCCGCAAAAGGTCAGTGAGTCGCGCTTAGCAGCTTAAGGTTTAAGAGTCTGACAGAGTGTTTCAGTATGGTCAGTCAAAGCTCAGGTCGCTGGCAGAAAAATGAATTGTAAAAGTTGAATTCTCGTTTTAAGATTAATTTTTCTGCTAGCGGCTGGAGTTTTTTGAAAAGCTGTCTATTATCGAGATTTGTTGATTAACTCTTAACAAGAAAAAAAAATAGACTGGTCCAAATTCAAAGCGTAATATATAGACGAGGAATAAAGCATGATTCAAATTATAGGAGTTTGGTTTGATATGTTAGAAAACGTTATGGGAAAAGGAGAAAATGCTGGTAACCTTTTCCCACAATGTTTTCAAAGGGCCTCTTTCTCTGGGTCGTTAAAACTCGGGATTGTGTGGTAAAGATTTAATCTCGTAGAACTGGGTTTTAAACCGCTTCAGTGCCATTGGCGAAATCAAGGGCTTTTGCAAAGGGGAAATACCAAGATCAGTCTGCACAGAACGTGTAGTTTGCATCTATAACGTCAGGTTCTTTGGTCAAAGTTACGTGATAAGAATTAGCGTGGGGGAAAAACCTTTAAATTTGCACGTGTGCTACTTTCTTACAGGATGTTTGCGCGCTGGCTATTGTTGGTTTCTGTTCTTGCCTGTTTACCGTTAGTGTTTGGAGACAGAAGAAGGGAGCCGTCCAGGTTAACAACACCGTCTACAGAAGTCAAGCTAGTTCTTGTGTCTGAAAGCCACGAGTCGGCCAATGCAACAGAAAACGGGGGTAAATGAATTGTATTCTGTAAGACAGACTCCTAGAGAAAGAGAGAGAGTAGGGGAGGTAGGAGAAAGAGATTATGTTGTATGTGGTCTGATCTTGATCTTGTTTCATGATCCTTTAAGTCATTTAAAATATGTATACATATGAGCAGTGCTCTGTGAAAAGAGGGCTTAATACTTCTATAAAATGTATCGACTCAGGTCAGCCTGCGCAGTCCGCGCAGGCTGGACTGAGCCGAAACTTTTCGCTATTGGTCAATTTTCTGTATGTCAAAGAACCAGAGTACCTCATGATTCAGTCGGTTGTTAGACAAATAGACTTTAGGGATCCATGATCATGTGATGACTTGCTTGGTATCATGTATCACAGAGATGCATTAAGACCCCTTTTTCCAGAGCATGGGTCATATACATGTATTATTTCATTTGCATTTGTGGTTAAATATGTTCTTATTTCTAGCAATTTCTCACCAATTAATATATTGTGTTTTGGCTAACAGTACATAGATCTATATACGAATATGAAACTCATTTATATGTGCTTGACATTTTAATTAATTAGATACAGTATTCCATGTTACTGTTATTCATTTGACCAACTTGATTAATAACTGATGAATGCAAATTGGTTTTTCATGTTTCATGGTTACTTTTGATTAGAAGCAATAACCGCAATGCACCGCCATAACAACGATATATTTGTCATAAACATATAAGCCATGCTCTGTGGAAAGGGTGATTAAATACATCTGCGAAAAGTACCGACCCAGGTCAGCCTGCGCAGTCCGACCTGAGTCTTGAAACTTGTTGCTTTTGCATTTTCTGCTTTTCCGATGGCCATTCTACCTCATGATTCAGCCGCTTCTTATACAACATGAAGTTTATGGATCCATAATTATGTGACGACTTGTTTGGTATATTGCATCACGGAGATGCATTAAACCCCTCTTTTGCAAGATCATGGCTCATATATGTAGTAAAATATCAGACATGACAATACAGACTTTGTAGATTTTCTACAATAGTCAGAATATAACGATAGAACTTCTAAAACTGATCAGTTTCTCCGAGCCAACATTGTTGGCAACTGCTATGCTACAGGTGGATATAACCCTTTCAATGTTAAAGTGCGAAAGAAAAAGCTTTAATAGACGGCACAAATGTAGATCAGAATACACAGATCCTACCGTCTGATCTTGGATCTACGCCGTCAGTTCTCCTGTTTAGTCAAGCCTGTAAGATTAAATCAAAATTCTAGTATTCGTTGTATTGTATTGTATTTTCTGCCAACGAAAAAAAGTCGAGTTAACTTATTTGGCGCCGGAGGAGTTCAATAGGCCTACTTTCCGTTGCCAGGACATAAATGTGGCAGTTTAGTCCGCAACGAACAGGCTCGCTGGTTCGATTCTATGACTCGGCAAAAAGCTTTCTCTGGGATTGATGAATGTCATGACAAAAGGATTCCTCCATCTCACAACCCTGAACAATGTTTCGACGGCGATTATATGGCTTGGGAAGAATGTTGTGCAAATTAATGGCAAAGAGAAAGTCCAGGAAAGCATGGGCAGGTGCACTGGCTGCCGCGATACAACTAAATCAATTTTAAAGCAAACGCTGATAAATAACAAGCTAACAAACTTTACCAGGCGCTAAATTCTCGACTCATCCGTAATGAAAATATTTGCAGACTATTAATTACAATATACCTATATGATGGAATTTACTTCTGAAGTGTATCCTATATCAAGGAATCAAAATGCTGATAGCACTAAAAAAAACGCCAGCTGGCGAGTAATTACTGGTAGTTGGTGTAGTTAAAATGTTTCGTGCAATAACTGTTTCGGGCGAGTGCCCTGAAACCATTCACCATGATATTTCAAATTTTTGTGACCGTGAAAAAGACAGTTTTTGAAAACTTTTTTTTTTCTCAAAGTCGTTAAAAGGCAGGGTCATTTGGTACAATTAAATTACATGTAAAGGTGAATATCTACTTCTTCTTATTGGCACACCGGGGAAAAATAAGATGGGTTACCAGGATATTTTTCATTTGTTTGTATGTTTGTGTTATATAACATTGTTTTTTCATAGATCACCCGATCAATACTACTGGCTACTGATCCCTCATTTGACTTACATTTTATTTCTTTCTTTTCAGAGAGCATTCAAAAGCCCAAGGATGTGGCGAAGAGTAAGAATGTAACAGAATCGAACACCAAACCTGCGACTACCCCACAGCCACAACCACAGAAAAATGATGTTAATTCAAAAAGACGGGATATGTGGTACCTTAAACCAAAGAGCAAACTCTATGACTGGAAAAACACCGTAAGTTCCGAGGGAGTAAATTTCTATCCCACCTTTGTTGTGTATGATAAGTTACATATGCCAATACTGGAAACATCTTCGACAGACGTGCGCCCTTCTGAAATTTTCTTAACCCATTTGAAAAACAGTGATCAACTGACAGAAGACATAACATGATTTCTTGAACTTCTTTAAAGTTCTAACAGGTGTTTCTCCACTCTCAGCACAAAATTAATGACGGGGCGTATTTCTAGTATATTTTTTTCTATTTATATGGGCAATATAACGTCGTTAAAGCCAGTCCGACGCTTGCATTTTAAAACACGCACGGTTTGATAACTTTAACCATGAATACGTCATGAACATACAATGATTCCATTGCACAGAATTTCGTCAACATAAAACAGTGAACCTTTTAATAGAGGTTATGCATCGTTAATATGAAGACTAGTCTCAGCTTGGTTTCTGATAACAGTTTGGTCAAATTCTACGCTGTAATATTCATCTACTGGATTGATTGGCTGAAATTTTACCTTATAATATGCATCTACTTTTCTTAAAGAATGTTATTTACCTTCTTCCCTGGTGTTTGTTTTAATTTTTTACCATTTTCGATTAAAAAATGTGCACAGTTGCAATAATTCGTTGTTGAATATTGTAGGTATAAAACAAAAGGAATTTTATGTTAGGATATTAGTATCTTTGCTGGAGCTTGTATACGCAGCGTTAGAAATTTTGACACTTCGCGAGATACTAAATTTTCCCACACAGGTCGAAGCAAATACAAGCCCGTGGAAAGTTTCAGCAGCAAAATATTCCATACCTTTAGTAACTGGAAGATTACCCAGGGGCAACATGTCGAGCCCACCATGTGGGAATAAGCACATACATCGAAGCGACACTGGGACAACTATGTCTCGCTCACCGCAAGCGGGCTCGACAAAAATTAACATGATACGCTATTACACGTGATGAGCCCTGGAGTCCTATGTGAAAAATGATGCCTAATGCGCCATGTAGTTTTAAGTGTATCTATACAAGTTGCCGATGGTGATGTGATGGGTCACGGAATAATCGACGTTGTCTCAAACTCTGCATAGAGAGACTTAAGTATTTGTTTTAAAACCATAAGATCCTGCTTAATTTGACAGATCAATGTAAATGAGCCATGCTCTGTGAAAAGGTAGCTTAATGTATCTGCGAAAAGTATCGACCCAGGTCAGCCTGCGCAGTCAGCGCAGGCTGGCCCGGGCCGAAAGTTTTCGCTGCTGGTCAATTTTCTGTATGTCCAAGGACCAGTCTACCTCATGATTCAGTCGGTGGTTAGGCAATGTGAATTTTATGGATCCCTAATTACGTGATGTCTTGCTTGGTACAATGAATCACGAAGATGCATTAAGCCCCCTTTTCACAGAGCAAGGCTCAAATATATTTACAGGTTTACGGAAACAAGAAATTCCCAACAAACTACAGGGACTATGGGAGATGGTGGTACTATCGGGGAAGTTTGAAGAATGGAAGAAAATTTCTAACCAGATTCAGATATAACCATCATTACGAATGAACATTCCAATAATAAATCTCACATATAAAAATACAGGCCATTTAAAGATTTCCTATCTTTCTTTTCTAGTACAAATCTGTAACCTTTGTGGCGAGAAAAGCAGGTTGCTCGTTATGACTATCTGCTTCTTTTCCCCGATGTTCTAATATTGTTTTGCGCAGCGATATTAAACTAGTGACCGTGTATCAGAAAGAGCTTATAAAAATAAGGCTAGTTCTTTTAAACAACATTATATCACATCGTTAACTCTTTCAAAGGATAGACATTTTTTCGATTTTTACAATAAATGATTACATACTTTGTAGTTCACCTACTTGATAGTTTCTATAATCTCTTAAAAATAATATACATGTATTCTCGTTTCCAGCCAGTTTTTTTTTTTAACCAATTTCATCTTTATATCATGTAACCATAATCATTCTTGTATCTTAATGCCAAATATTGCCCCTGACAGTTGCAAGGCTGAACAGATTACGGCCGATAGAAAATGCCTTTCATTTGCTGGAGGCCTTCAAAGAAATCACAATTTTTCTGTCTGACTGTAAGGATATATCTTCAATTCCATGTAGATGTATTTTTCAAAACCTACCGCTGGGTGGTTTTGAAAAATTGGGGCCTGCTTGGGTAGCTCTGTGGTTGGTGTATCTGACTCATGACCTGGTGGTTGCGAGTTTGATATCTTGTTGAGGCAAACTTTCTTTCCGGCGATTCTTCGCCTCTCACCTCTGATGCATGTTAGAAAAGCAGTCAGTGGCTTTGGAAAAAAAAGTTGTGTCAGTATTGGTGTGAGAAAGCCAGGAAAAACATGGGTGCGTCAATGACTGCCATGAAAGGACCCGAGCTGTTAAAATGGCGTTAAACTCCAAAACAAACCAATGAAAAATTGCTCAAACCTTGCAATCAATATCTGTATTTGTAAATTTTTTCTCTTGAATATCTGGAAGAGTAAACAATATGGACAAAAACATCAAACCGTTATCTTCTGTGACCTTTAGAATGTTACTCGGAAACTTTTTCTTATCTTAATGCAGACCTATTGTGAGCAACAAAAAATACTTTTCAACAAATGCCTCTGGTAAAAAAACATGTCAATTCCATCTAGACTTTTTCGAGAGTAAATTAACCCTCTACCACACAATCCTTTGTTTTAATGAATGAAGAAAGCTTTTGAAAACATAGCGGGGAAAGGAGAAAATGCTTTTCCCAAAAAGATAAATATCACTGAGCCGTGTTTTATTTGTTGTCTGTACTGTTTTCAATTTGAATAAGTCAAACTTTTTGTTTGGTAAAGAGTTAAAAATAACTGATAAAAGACAAAAAAAATCAGTTTCAGACAAAAAGGGAATTATTCCTATACAGTGAAAAATTCAGTGTAACAGTGGTGAGGTTTTTTTTTTGTCTCATTTCATTATTATCATTACATGTAACCTCATCTGCAGTAAAATTTTCAAATAAAGTGTATTTATTCATGAACATGCCTGCTTGGTGTCTTATTATTATTATTTTCAAACTTAAGCTGTATGCCAACTTAACCCTTAACCATACAATCCCAAGTTTTGATAACCCAAAGAAGGCTTGTAAAAACGTTGTGGGAAAAAGAAAATGCTGGTAACCAGCATCATTTGATCTCCATTGACTTTGTTGTCTTCAAAAGCTTTCAATTTATTGATGTCTAAAATATATATTGTTTGGAAAGAACTGGACCCTTTAGCTCTTTACCACACAATCCCAATTTTTAACGACCCTGAAAAAGAAAGCTTTTGAAAACATTGTGGGAAAAGGAGAAAATGCTGGTAACCAGCATTTTCTCCTTTTCCCACAATGTTTTCTTCCCTGCCCAAAACAAATTTCAATTTTGGGGTTACATTCATTTTGTTGTCTGCAAATGCTTTCAATTTGGACCAGTCTAAAATTTCGTCATTTGGTAAAGAGTTAACACACAATCCCGACCTAATGACCCTTAAAGAGAAGGCTTTCAAAACATTTTAGGGAAAAGGAGGAAATGCTGGTAACCAGCTTTTTCTCCATTTCCCATTTTTTTTTTACCCTACCAATGTCAGACATTATCAATTTAGCAATATTCATTTTCTCGTCTGCAAATGCTTTCAATTTGGTCCAGTCCAATATTTTGCCTTTTGGTAAAGAGTTAATCACAGGTCACAATCACATGGTTTTTTGCTTTGATACACTGCACGAAAGAAATACTGGAATTTTTACCAAAAAAGAAGAGGTAAATTTTAAAGTCTATCATCTCTTCAGTCTTATTGTTCAACATGTGCATGATATTCCATCAAACTTGGGTCCAAACTGAATGACAACCACATTGGTGTCATAAATATTCATGCTCTTTGCAAACGTCATGTTATGAAATCTTAATCCTTCAGCTGCCATGCGCGACTCGCTGACCTTTTGCGGACAGTGTAGATCAAGATCAGACTGCACAGAATGTGCAGTCTGATCTTGGGTCAACGCTGTCCAATAATGAGATATTTTTTTCCCCCAAAACATAACTCTGAAATAGCAATATTTGGATTTTAACTATCGACTTGAATGTTTTAGTTATTTAGGAGGCTAAGGGTTAAAAGATGGGCATCAACATCTTTTGTTTCATTTGCTGCAAATTCTTTTTTGAGGGTAACAAACTAAGGCATCTCAATCTGTAAGGAAGAACAACTGAAAGAAAAAATCTGACAAATATTACCTATAAAAATAATTTTATACTATAAAATTCCAATTTTACAATGCTGCTCAGATTTAACGAATGGTATGAGATAAGATTTCATCAACATCAGTAACTCTTGTCGTGTTTCTGGCCCATCCATCAGCCGTCTCTGTTTAACATCTCTCCAGTTCCAGTCTAATATAACAGCTTTTAATTTATCAAGGTTTAAGTGGCCTGAAACAGTTTAAACAGAAATACTCCTACAATAAAATAAAAAATGTGTAACTAGTTTTGATTTTAAATATTTATGATATTCAAACAGAATCCAGTTAAAGACTTCAGATAAAAAAAAAAAAAAAACTCACAATATAGATTATGTAAGCCATGCTCTGTGAAAAGGAGGGTTTCATGTGTCTGCAAAAAGTATCGACCCAGGTCAGCCTGCACAGTCTGTCCAGGCTGACCTGGGTCAAAATTTTTTGCTATGGTTCAATTTTCTGCATGTACAGGAACGATTCAACAGCTAGATCCAGTTAAAATGGATTTTAGAGATCCATAATTATGTGATGACTTGCTTGATATAATGCATCAGGGAAAAGCATTAAACCCCATTCAACCCAGATTGCCCATTATATGTGTGGTGACTTAGATGCCAACTTAATAGTAAATGAGCATAGTTTTCTTTCTTTTGTTTTAATGATACATATTTTAATTTGAAAAACTAAAGACCAAAATCATTAGCTGAAGATGGGTCCCTGATTATGCACATCTGACGGTAATACTTTAACTCTGATGATTTCAAGTAGTGCTCTGAGATTTTCTAAAACAATCAGTAATCACAAAATTTTTAGAATTTTAAGAGAAATACTATGTACCAGTTTTCAACAAAGCAGTAATTCTGTTGGGTGTTCCCACAGCTACATGGCAAACTGTTTTCTTCAAGAACTTTTGTTGGTCTTCTATCTAAAATGGAATTTTAAAAAAAAATGTTTAGAAACATACTTTTTTAAAAATAAAAAACAAAAAAAACATTTCCTCCTTTTCCCAAACTGTGTCCTACTCTTTCAGACACAAATCTTGTGATGTGAGCTACATGTACATGTAATTTGTTGTCTGCAACTGCTTAGAATATGCCTTTATGGGCGAGCCTAAAGTGATGTTGTCTGGTACAGAGTTGAGAACAAGCTAACTCTAAGAGTGCCAAATAAACTTATCAGACATTTTCATCCTAGAAATATGACCTAAATAATGAGATTTCAGGGTGTCTACAGTGTTTCAGCAAAGTGGACAGTGTTGATCATAATCAGGCTGCACATTTTGTGCAGCCTGATCTTGATTTGCAATAGCCGCAAAGGCAACTATAGTTGTGAAAAGTGCTTTAAGGGTTAAAAACTTTTTTATTCTGATGCATGATTGTATCAACAGTTTTTGCAAAGCCCAGTAACTCAACCAGTCATGTACAGGACTTGAAACTAGGGGGTCACTAGTTCCAATTCCCAACTCTGCAAATTTCTGTCCTAGGATTGATTCATTGCTCTCTCACTGCTGGTCATTGTTTCTACTATGATTATGTGAGAAAGCAGCCAGTCGCTTGGGAAGGCTATTGTTTGAAGTACTGGTAAGAGAAACTCCAAGAAATCATGGATAAGTGCACTGGCTGTCATGATATAGCTACAATAAAGTTGGAAAAGTGTTTATGCACAAAACAAAAATCAACAGTTCATATGTTAAGTGTCTCCACTCTACAGTAAAAATAGTTTCAAAGATTACAGTTAGTTTACTATGCCTCTGCAGTAACCAAATAATGAAAAGCAGCAATAACTTCTTTCAGGCTATTGCAGCTTTTCAAACAATGTTTTCCATATCATTTAACCCTTTCCCAAACAAGCCCTGGTTTTCACGTATCTGCAGTACAAGTCTTTTGAAAACACTGTGGGAAAAGGAGAAATTGCCATAATGAGCAATTTCTCCTTTTCCCACAGTGTTTTCTACCCTTTTTGATAACTTTCTGCCATTTTCATCAAATTTAAAATTGTCGTCTTCTGCAAACCCTTTCAATTTGGACCAGTCCAAAATTTGTCATTTGGGAAAGGGTTAAAAAGTAGGTTACAAGCATTTTCTCCTTTTCCCACAATGTTTTCTAACCTATTGCAGACATATGTAATAATTTATGATCATTTATCATCTGCAAGTGCTTTCAATACAGATGACTCTAGAATTTCTTTGTGTGGTAAAGACTCAAAAATGTCATTTCTCATACTGCCAAACATTGCTCTTTATCTTAGTTGTATTAGCTGCAAGTTTTTCTTAACCTTTTCATGCTCAATATATGAAATGGACATTCTCAGTCAGTTCTAATAAAAAAGAAAAAATAATGCATTTTCAAAGCCTTTCTGTCACAATATCTGGTAAGGAAGAAGGGGTAGCATAGATCCAAGATCAGAGTGCTGATCCTGTGCAGTCTGATCTTGATCTACACTCTCTGCATAATCAATTAAATTCAGGTTAAATACTACAACTGGTGACAGAGCCAGTGAATATTGCAACTTACTTTCATATGTTTTGCAAACAATTTGGCACATTTACAATCTTCTCCTTTAAAATCTGTGATGAGCCTTAAATAAAAATAACAACAAAATGAGATTATGTAAGTAGTTACAATAACGCTGGCTGACAGAAAGAAAACAAAAAGCTGTATAGTAACTCACTCTTTAACTCTTTATCAAATGACAACATTTTTGTCTGGACCAAACTGAAAGCATTTGCAGACAAAAAATTAATGTCGCTTAACCTTTTCCCAGACGACAAAATTTGGATTGATCCAAATTGAAAGAGTTTGCAGATGACAATATTAAATTTGATGAAAATGGTAGAAAGTTCTCAATAAGGGTATAAAACACCGTGGGAAAAGGAGAAATTGCTCGTTATGAGCAATTTCTCCTTTTCCCACAGTGTTTTCAAAAGACTTGTGCTGCAAACACGTGAAAACCAGGGCTTGTTTCGGAAAGGGTTAAATGATGATTTCTCTCTATGGCAGGGTAGAAAAAAGCAAGGGAACAGGACAAAAGGCTGGTTACCAGCATTTTCTCCTTCTCCTACAATGTTTTCAAATGTATCCACTACCAGGGTATTTAATACACAGTACTGTATGGTGAAGAGTTTACAGACAACAAAATTTCAGACTCATCCATATTGACAGCATAGGACAACAGCAAATTAAATGTGGCTCAATCAATTCTTTACCAAACGACAAAATTTCAGACTGGCTCAAATAGAAAGCAATTGCAGATGACAATTTATATGTAGTTGAAATGATGATTTCTGTCTTTGATAGGGTAGAAAACATTGTGGGAAAAGGAGAAAATGCTGGTTACCAGCATTTTCTCCTTTTCCCATGTTTTCAAAAGGCTTCTTTCTCAGGGTTGTTAAAACCCAGGATAGTGTGCGAAAGGGTTAATAGGATTTGTCTTTGAATGAGTAGAAAAGATTGTAGGAAAACAAGAAAATGTTAAATACCAACATTTTTTTTTCCATTTTCCCACTGTTTCAAAAGCCCTCTTTGTTTGGGATGGAAACTGACAGGATTATTTGATGAGGGGGGTTAAGTATGAAAGTAAGTCTAACTGAGAAGATTAGCAACATTCCATTACACTCTATATAAATCTTTATCAAACAAAAAAAATTCAGACATGTCCAAATTCAAAGCATTTGCAGACAATAAAATATATGAGACTCAGAACTTGAAATTTTTCCTTTTATGGATAAAAACATTGTAGGGAAAGGAAAATTCGCTAGTTACTAGCATTTTTTTTCCTTTTCCCATGATGTTTTCACAAAGTCTTCTTCCACCAGGATGTTAAAACATGTGATTGTCTGGTAAACAGTTAATTAAGAATGCTTCTTATATTTATTACTAGACATCTCCAAATGACAGGCGCTTTCAAAAAAAGGTGGCGCCAAATATGAATTACAATCACATGCACACATTTACACTGACATACATTTTACTGGGAAGCAGCGTTTAGAATTTGGTGTAATTCCACTTTCATTCTTCACTTGTTATTCTCATGTTTGTTTACCTTACACACTACTGTGGATGTACAGATAGTCTCACACTGTCTCATAACACAGACATTTTCATACGAAATGTATACCTGAGTGCACAAAGGGTGCTTACTGCCTCTTTCTGTGCTTGTATTGGAGTTAACACCATTTTAATAGCTTAGGTCATATCACTGCAGTCAGTCCTAGTGCACCTAGGCATATGTTTCCTGGCTTTCTCACACAAGTACTGACACAACTTTCTTTCCAAGCCACTGACTACTTTTCTCACATGTATCAGAGATGAGAGGCAAAAAATCACCAGAAAGAAAGTGTGCCTCAACTGGGTATCGAACCTGCGACCACCAGGGCACGAGTCAGATACTCTGACCACTGAGCTACCCGGTGGGGCACTTACTGCCTTGAATTATCAACAATTGGTATGGAGCAGATATTTGTGAATCAGAGGCAATGATATTCTATAATGGCATATTTGTCTGTAAATGAAAACCTTTTGCTTGACTTGCCCATAAAGTCATAATAGATAAGAGTTATGCTCTGTGAAAAGGGTGCTTAATGCATCTACGTGATGCATGGTACCAAGCAGGTCATCATATAATTATTGATCCAAATAAATCAATTTTGTACAACAACCAATCACTTCATGAGGTACATTGGTCCTCTGACATGCAGAAAACTGACCAAAATGAAAAAGTTTTTGCAGATGCATTTTGACCCCTTTTCACAGAGATTGCTCATTAGTTTTGAAATATTGAAGATCTATGTGACTGTATGTACGTTACAACATAGACAGTTTTCTGCCACCCTTGGTGAGTTCCACTGATGACCAGTCAAAGTAGATGGAGTGCATTCATGCCACAGATGGGCAGACAGAACGATGGACAGACTGATTCCAGTATGACCAAAGATACATTTGAAATTCATTAGATTACTAGGATACATGATAAAGGCCCTGGGAAAACCAAATTCAAGTCATATACTGATGTACCTGTTGAAGTTAACTGATCTTATTGCTGATGATGAAATAATTAGAACTAAAGGTGAGCCTTCGCTTGTTAAATTCTTTTTCAATTTCTTCCATTTTGGCAAAATACTTTTTAAATAAGACACTGGAAATTTGTGGTCACTTTCTGCCTTGAAAAAATGGCTTTCTGAAAAACATAAATAAAAACATGAAAAAATATAACAATTACAAATTGAGAAAAACAATAATGTTTGCTTTCTCTTATACGTTTTCTTTGCAATCCTCTTGTTTAGAATATTTGAAGTGTACTGCATTCAGTTCAGTTCTTCTGAACTGCAAGCATTAATGCAAAATAAACTGGATTTACAGGCAGTCCAGGTATGCTATCAGCAACAAATCAAAATTTAATTCAATATTCCAGGAGTACCTGAGTATCCATCTAACTGGCTGAGGTGGTCTTCATGTATCTCATGACTCAAAGGAATAATTTCAACTTAGACAGGGAACAAAACATTGTAACAGCATTTTTCAACAGCAAAAACAGTCTTCCCCCTCCCCCATGCACAACATCCCCTTCTCCATTTTTGTCATTTTTTCATGACAGAAATTTAAATCATACATTTTAATTTTTCAGCCACTCGGTATTTTTCAAGGGAAAAAGTAAAGTAGAGCAAATAAGTTGCCAACCTGCTTTTCACTTCAAGCTGTTAGTGGAGACAAAGGTATCTTATCTGCATAATTCTAGAATATATTGTCTTTATGGCAGCAATGTACAAGTAATTGTATGTACAAAAGTTATAAGTAAGTGATATACTAGTACCTTTATCAAGTAACACTTCGTCTAGTTCAACTGAAGTCAGTTTTCCTTCAAACTGTTTTCTTAGATAATTTATAACATCCTCTGGAGTAGCTGGAACATCTCCTTTCTCATTCAGCTCTGCTGTTATACTTTTTTATATTAATATAATTAAACCCTATCAGACAGATAGTGATCACACTGGAGCATTCAGTTACTGGCAGAAATCTATCAAGTTTTTTCAACCCTTTCAGTGTAGAGGTATTTGTGACTGATATGTTTGGTAAAGATTGTGAAATAGCAATCTTGAGCAATTTCACCTTGTCACCATGTTTTATACCATCAAACATTATACATAATGTTATTTTTTACATGTTCTCTAAGCAAATCTGGATGTCTCCTGGATTACACTCACACAAGATGTCCTTAAAAACAGCCTTATCAATTGTAGATAATCAATTGCAGACAACAAAGTGAATGTAGCTCAAATGATGATTTCTGTCTTTGGTAGGGAAGAAAACATTGTAGGCAAAAGGCGAAAATTTTTTGCACATATATAGACTAAGTGGGGATTACAGTGGTTCACTAGCCCTAGGTATTTTGCCAGTTGTGCAAAGTATTTAATGTCTCCACCGATGAATTCTGAAAATTCATGCAAATTGCATGTTGAATGATGCTAATCACAATCTTTTTCAGTATGTAAAATGTCCTCTTGCCATGCCAGTTGTAAAGGTTTATTTCCATATTTGCACTGAATTGTGCTGTGAAAATTGTAATGAATAATATGACTGAACGTGCCTATAATGTGGTTGAATGTCCTTGTGCCGTACCTCTGCTTTAGGATCATTAGAGTCCTTAATAAACACACAGAGTTCCCATATTACTCTCTCATCCATTTTTCTCCCCAAACGACTAATGACTTCATGTCCATGAAAATGTTCAAATGCAAATGAGTTACCTGTTACTACATGACATTTGTATGTGTGAAGTTGAAAAAAGAAAGAACAAAGAAAGTTAAAACAAACTGTTCTTTCTGCAACTTCTGACACATAGGAGTGCAGTCCATATCTGTTTGCATGTGAACATTTTCATGGATATGGGATCTTTTGGAAAAAACAGTCGGGTAGCTGGGCAGGAAAGAACAGAGGAAAGGAACTCTACATGTTGCGAGAACAATAATAATAAATCTTGCACAAAGATCAAGCAAAAGAAAATATGAAGTAAAAATTACTCTACATGAACATGTACAAAGGGTGACCTTATTGTTCGCATCAGAGGCAAACTTCCCCTCACAGTTTTTGCACGAATATAAATTTTATTCTTTGCACTTGAAGCGGAGGCTTTCAGGCAAATTGTGAGTGTTGCTCATGTGGAGATATCAATCTTTCCACGCATTTCTGTGAATCATGCATGAGCACAAATTCTCAGGCCTTCGCAGCAAGTGGACTGTATAAACAGTGGTAAAAAGAGTGGATTTCAATTTCCAAACAGTATCATGGGCTTATCTTCATAGTACTGCAATGACTAAAGGCAACTTATAAAAGGAAGGAGGGAATATTTAGCTTACTTTTTTCCTGTTCCTTTTTTTCTTTTTAGTTTTCTCATCACCTGTTGCTTTTCTTTCAGGTTGTTCAACATCTTCTTCCATTTCATCTTGAACATCCTTTACCTTGTTGTCTGAATAATTTTCAAACAGAGAGAAGCATAATGTTAAAACTCATTTAACCACTTATCACATGATTCCGAGTTTTAACTACCTCAATGAAAAGAACATTTGAAAACAGTGTGGAAAAAGGCATTTTCTCCTTTTCCCACAATGTTTTCTACCCTTCCTAAAACAAATTTCAATTTTTGAGTAACATTTATTTTGTCGTCTGCAAATGCTTTGAAATTGGATGAGGCTGAAACTTTGTCGTTTGGTAAGGAGTTAAACTAGTGTGCGCTAATCATTGTCCGGAAAGGGTTTTGTATGTTGAAGATCAGTGGGACCTTGACCTATTGAACTGAAAATCAATAGGGACCATTTACACTTAATACATCTGTCCCAATTTTGAAGGTAAATCAAACCAACTATTTATTCTGCTGCGAAGCTTTTGACATAATGGCTTAAATATCAATAGGGATCATCTTCACTTAAACATGATTTGTTGGACCATTGCAAACAAGATTAAACATAAGCTACTGATCAAGGGCTTCACTATCGGCAGACAATGAAAAAACGACAAATATAGCCACTTGACGAGATGCAGGTATGATCCCATTTTTCCACAGGCACAAAAGAAGGGCTGCTTCAGGGAAATAGCCAAGATAAAACAAACTATAACATCAGAGGCATTCAGAGCTACCCTCAGAAATGCTGGCTCTACAAAACCTTGCTACTGAGCATCCTCCACAATGACTGGACCAGCATTTTTACCAAGAGATCCAAGGGGAGAAACTCAGTTCAAACGAATGTCCATTTAATGTCCTGACCACCTTCCAATTCAAAGCAGAAATTTGTCATGCTGTGGAAGGCTAAATACCAGCCTCTGTCAGAAATATTTTCATTGCAAATTTCTCAGGTTTAAGTCTTTACCACACCAACAAAATGTTAGAAATGTCCAAATTGAAAGCATTTACAGACAATAAATAAGATAGTATACAAAACATGAATTTAGTCTATGCCGAGTGTCCGATCACATAAAAATGTATGTGAATCATGTAAATTTTGCAATAATCGCATACAACTTAACGCCCGCATACGTGTCAGAACATATGCAAAATGTATTGCCAAATTTCATCATAAACAATTGATGCAAAGATATAGTGGGTAAGTCAGTCGGGTTGCTAATTCAAAACATGGATTTCCCATAACCAAATATAGGAACACACTATTTTCTGACACATTCATTTTTACCGTAGTATTCGTAGACTGGAATCCTGATGAAGATATCTATATCTTCATTTATCAGATTGAAAACTGTGCTTAGTCTAGATGAATATAGGCTAGTAATGTTGCATTTTAGATCTATCAGTATGTAGCAAAATTACAACAGCATTACATTTGGCGAAGCAACAACCAACTTTGTTGACTTTCAACTTTTTCAAAAGGCCCTCCCCATCAATCTGAAACTGAGCTGAGCTGAGCACATCAGCCAAGGACAATCAGCCTTCGTCACTCGGCACAATCATGCCACCAGGAAAAGTGAGTCTGACATAAACAGGGCTCCCACTGTCGATTGCCACCAGCACCAACTGGGATAATTTAGAAAAAAAAAAAAGTCTCCAAAAATCAAGCACTAGCAAATCAATAAGCAACAAGTAATGTCTTTACTTGACCCTTAAAAGATTTATACTCCAACATAAAAAATATGTGAAAGAAGCAGGCATCACTGTTATTACAGCTAATCAAGCTGGCGTGTTACTAAGGAAAGATGTGATAATGATGTTATTAATCTACTGATCTTGTGCACAAATGACAAATTTTGAAGTAACCTGCTACCCTATTGACAAATTTGTCAAATCATGCAGAAATACCTTTCCAAATATCAACTGACATTGAAAACTAGATTGCTGAAAAAAAAAAAACATGTAACACCATCACACAACGAAATATTAGTTGGACATTGTTCTATCACAGATACTTATGACTGTCATTTCAGCTTTATTAATGACTTTAACCACTAAATTTGCGTAAGTATCAGTATAAAACAAGAAGTGTGAGCGAAAATACCTGTCTAATAATGAAGAAAAAGCTTAGATGATTTTATGAAATGAAAAAAGTTGAACAAGCTATGAATCAGCCAGGGAAGGGTGTGGATTAGGCCACCTTGTCTTACTGTGACAGTAAGTGTTAAAGAAGAAGGTATTATAGGAGTTTTTTTTTCCAAAGAAATTCAAAATCAAATTATTCATTAACCCTTTACCACACAATCCACATATTTGATGGCACTCAAATAAAAAAAAATCAGGGGAAGCCATGATAGTTTTATGAAATTGACATTTATCGAAAAATAGATCAAACTGATGAAAATCATTGCAGTGTTCTCACTAGGATTTTGAAAGTTGGATTCCAGGAATCCAACTCAGGAAAAAGTTGGATTCCAAACTGAAAAGTTGGATTCCAGTCTGAAGAAGTTGGATTCCTGCACAGTCGGGATGAATTTCCATGATGCAAGTAATAAACATATAAAAACTGTAAACTTTATATTGGTGCATTATGAAGACAATGTCTGTAATGGACAAGTCTATGTTTACATCAGAAATTAGTAGCTAGGACTTTCTTTGTAATTGCCCAAAGGGTTAAAGAAGTTTAATAATTCTTCACTAAATATCTTTTATTTAGACTAGAGCTGTAAGTAATTCAACTGATAATGCATACCTTATATATTCATAATGATAATGGCAACATTTATGGACCCATCTTCACAAAAATAATTTTTTTTTTAAGTTCATTTCTAATTCCATTTTAATTGGTAACTGGAACTGAATTTAGAGTTGTTTGTCCATATGGACCATGATGTCAATTAAATCTTCTCAGTGGTGAAAAACTTTGTGGGAAAAGAAAAAAAAAAAATGCTTCTTTACCCACAATGTTGTATCAAGCTTTCCTTCTTAAGGTTGTTGAATTCCGTATAATGGGTTGTTTGGTAAAGGGCTAATTAGCAGAGAGCAGCTATTGACAATGATGGAGGAACCAGTTGCATTAAGTTAAGACTTGTGGTAAAAACAAAGTATTAGAAATTTTTTCTTGTCACAATGTTTTCAACTTATAATTAACTAGAGTCTACTAAACACAAATCAAATGATAAATTTTATCTCTATTCATTCTTTCCTTTTATGATCAATTTGGAGGCTAAATTTTCGTGGAACATTTTTCTACTGGAGTCTACAGAATACAAATCAAATGATAAATTTTATCTCTTTTCATTCTTTCCTTTTATGATCAATATGGAGGCTAAATTTTCGTGGAACATTTTTCTTCATTAGGTGTTTTCTTTAATCGGGCATTGATCCATTATCCGTGTAAATTAGTCTTTTAATTCATGCTTTTCGGTAGTTTATCGGGATATAATGGTGGATTATGGTTGAAATCAAGCTGAGCAGCTGATTAGGAGCTGATTAGGGACGCGTGCCCTGAAAAAACTTGTCGTCCGGTGGAATCTTTTGTTAGGATTTTTTGTCGTCCGCCGGAAAAAGTTGTCGTCTCAGAAGACAGTATTGGCGTTTCCGAGAACTCTGTTATTGTGTCAAATTTCATTTTTTTCTGTACCCCAAAATTGCAAACCAAGAGGTACAAAAACCCCCGATTTGAAAAATTCAGTGGACACAGTGGTCTACTGGTTTGCAGCATTAATTTTCTCCCTTACCCTCAATGTGTTCAAAAGCCTTTGCAGTCAGGACAATTAAAACTAACCTTAGTACCTATATGTTGATGGAAATCTAGTTTTTTGTCAAATATTACCCCAAGACCTTTCTCATGTTCGACTTTACCATCAATGTGTTCAAAAGCCTTCGCAGTCAGGGCAATTAAAACTCGGGATTGTGTGGTAAACTAAAGGGTTAACTCATTACAGTAACCTTAGTTTTGACTGGATTTCCTTTGAGAAGCTTTTGAGCAAAATAAGAAGTCTAAATGCACAAAATATGTTTATATAACAAAAATGATATTGAAAAGGACGGCGATAAACACAAAATTGATAACCTATCCACCACTCATCATCCAAGTTGTCTGCCATGTTGGAAGATAGCTCCGTAAACGAATATTGGTAAAAAATGAGAATGTGCAACGTGTATCAAAACTGCACCATTTTTGTCCAATTATTGAAAATTCGGTCTTTTTTATAAAAGAGCAAAAGATAAGAAAAAATAGGTCAATGAAAAAAATATAATTATGTAAATTCGAAACTACATCGTACAGACTGTCTGCTTGGCAGGGGAGGAATGACAGTTCGACATTCCCCGAAAAATGGAGACAAAGCCAATAGTGACATGTATGCTTGCTACTCTTTTTAGATTTCAAAATGATTCTGTCAAAGATTTTCAACACAGGCTTATTTTATCATATTCTCAAATTATTTTGTATGTATGCAGTCAGCATAGGCTGCAGTGCATTACAATTTGGTTCATCATCATGCATGGATTCTAGTGATGGATCTTGGTACACTGGGCATTACCTTGGCTCTTTACCAAATTTTAGACTAGTCAAAATTTAAAGTATTTGCAGACGACAACTCAAATACAGCTGAAATTATGGCAGTTGTCTATGAAAGTGTATAACACATTGTGGCAAAAGGAGAAAATGCTGGTTACCAGCATTTTCTCCTTTTCCTACAATGTTTTCAAAAGCCTTTTTCTTCAGGTCATTAAAACATGGGATTGTGTGGTAAAGCGTAACCAACATTTTCTCCTTGCTCCCAAAGTCTGTCTACACTTCCAAAGACCAATGATATTTGATCCACATTTAATATTTGTCTGCAAATGCTTTAGAAATGGACAAGTCTCTAATGAAGCATATCACACAGACGAAACACTTTCACAGGATCTTGAACCCTTGTCCATGAAAGGTTGGTACATTTGTCAACACTACATGGACACCAATAATGTCCAGCAGTCCTGATGACACCAAAATTTATGAAAGGACACTCGCAATTTGGCATTTCCCAGAGTGAGCTAAGTGTTCTTCACATGTGATACCATATTTGCTGGCTATGTGCAATCAACTGCTTCATTGCCAATCACTAGCTGGGCTGCCTCAAAATGCATCTATAACCTTTCAAATGTTAGCATCTACCAGGTAACTTGTACATTAAGAACTTGAACAAAAAAATTGACATTTGCCCCATTTATCTAGGTGCTCTTCTCCTGTCAGTTTCATGTTTGCAGGCAAATATCAGATTTTCAGTTTTTGTAGATTTTTGTTTTTTAAACTTGCCAAAATGTTTCAGCTTGGACCGCAAGATAAAAAATATTTCTGTAACAAAGGTCAGGCTGCATGTTTTGTGCAGTCTGATCTTGATCAGCACCTGGCATAGAGGCACCTATAAGTGAAATGTGCCTTACCTTCACCCAAAAATCTGTGTTTTAACAACTGAAGAGAAGAAGGCTTTTTAAAATATTTTCCCGTTGTATTTCTTAACCATTTGAAGATATAAATCATGTTTTGAACTACAGTATGTTTAATTTTTCGTCAGTGAATGCTTTTAATTTTGTGGAGTGTAAAATTATGTTATTTTGAAAAAGTACATGGATTGATGTAATTTACATATTTCTGTGTATTACAGCACATGGGAACCAAGAAGTATTCTCCAGTCTTCATAAAGTTCTCTTAGATACATTACCTAAAGAATCAGCTGAGTGGAGGAGGTAAGATATTCTTAACTTAAGTGAGTATCTCAGATTCTGTCATTGCTGAGAGTTTAACTCTTTACCAGATGACAAAATTATGGGCGCATTTAAATGGAATGCTTACACAGATAAATGTGGCTCAAATCATGATTTCTGTCTGTGAAACAGAAAACACTGTGGGAATGGGAGAAAACGTTGGTAACCAGCATTTTCTCCATTTCCGACAATGTTTTCAGAAGGGTCATTAAACAAGGGATTAATTGGTAAAGAGTTAAGTACATGAATAGAAATACCTCTGATAACTAATCAGATAGTTGGTCTCATCTTTGGAAACTTTTTTCACAAGCACAGGGTTCTCCATGAATCAGTGGTTGAGGCATTTCATATGTAATCCAGAGG
This sequence comes from Tridacna gigas, assembly GCA_945859785.2. Classification (NCBI taxonomy): domain Eukaryota; kingdom Metazoa; phylum Mollusca; class Bivalvia; order Cardiida; family Cardiidae; genus Tridacna; species Tridacna gigas. The sequence continues at coordinate 36,058,694 of OX244031.2, read as the reverse complement.
TTCTGGGGTACCTTTCGCTAAACTGCGTATGCACGAAGTTTGGGTATGCAGGGTTGGTAAGCAAGCTTTAAGTCTAAAAACAAGTTTTACAGAACTGCATAACTTTATGATGTTAGTAAATGTTTGCATAACTTTCCACCAGTTCATACCTTTGGGTAAAGCAGGGATCTTACATGTGTGTATATTCAGTCCTAAAAACATTGCATAAATCTACGCAATTTAGTGAAATGTACCCCTTATCTCTGTGGTGTTTCTGGTTGAGTGGGAATGTCCTTAGACAAGACACTGCAGAGCTCTATCCTACCACTGGTGAAACCAGGAAATAGATGGATAAATGAGCTGTCAGAGTGGCATAACTGAAATACTGAACATAGAGGCATAAACACCAAACAAAAAATCTACAAGTGCATTAATTGCTACATAAACATCTTGACTAAAAGCGTAATTAATTTTTTTTCTTATGTTTAGCATTTGAATTGAAAGTATTTGCATGTGAAATGAAGGATTATTGAATATCCAAGCAACAGGTATGTTCAAGTTCTAGTTTTGATGTCAATCCATGAAAATTCTGATAGTTTAAACATGCGCACACAGTCTATGCGAGATTTCACCTATTCTTTTTTTTTGCCATGATCTCCATATACAGATGCCACCTGTCAAACTCTAAAACTGTGTTCGAGGGACTTTCTTTACTAAGTTAAAAGCATTGTATACTGTGATTGAAAATATGGCAAAACAAAGAAATTACAAGTCTCAGGAAATTTAGCAGTTTTTCCTTTTATTTACAATATTCTCAAAAGATATCTGCCACTGGAGAGAAAAAACAGATTGATACAGCAGGTTTTGTGTTAAGAAGATAAATCATTTACCAAACAATCCCAACTTTTATTTACCTTGAAATGGAAAGCTATAGAAATCATTGTTGGAAAAGGAAAAACATGCTGGTAATCAGCGTGTTTTTCCGTTTCCTATAATTTTTCCCTACCCTTTCAAAGACAAATCCTTTTATTTGAGACACATCTAATTTTTCCTCTGCAAATGCTTAGAATTTGGGACCAGTCTAAAACATTGTCATGTGATAGAGAGTCTTTGCAAATTCTTTCAACTCGGACAAGTCTAGAATTTTGTAATCTTTTGTCATCTTGTAATTCAAAGATTTAATGCATAATCTCATCAGGTCCTATGGGAGGCCAGCTAGAAACGTTTACCTGGAGGCCAGTTTTGTGCCCTATGATGATGACATTCTACCAGATGACACAGATAAGACGCTGATCAGCAGGCCCTACTTTCACATCTACTGGACAGACTGTGTAAGCCCCTGCACGGTTTTTGGGACTTTTTGACCTGTCTTGTTGGTCAAAATAGATGCAGAAATTGTTGAAAGTACCCTTTACCAAACAACCCCATGCGTTAATGAGCCTTAAAAAATAGACTCTTGAAAAACCTTGTAGGAAAAGAAGAGAATGCTGGTAACCAGCATTCTCATTACCAGTATTCTCCTTTCCATCATTCCAACAATATTTAATTTGCTCTCAAGTCCAAAATTTCATTGTATGGCAAAGAGTTAGCCTAATAGAGTAAAGACAAATTTTTAACCAAGTTGAAACTTTCTCAAATCACAAATAGGGCAAAAAGTTGAAAGAAAGAAAAATGTTTTTTTATATAGTGGAGAAAACATTGTGCAGAAAGGATCATTCTCATCTTTTCCCCACAGCCTTTTCCAGATCAGTCAATAGCAGGTATGTAAAACTGTGTTTGTACAGTACAGTAAAACTTAATTATAACAAACTCTGATAATGCGAATTTTCGCTTAGTACGAATCGAAATCAATTCCCCGCCAAAAACCTTCTTTCGCCTTTGTAAAAATTAATTGTTAAAACGAATTTGGATATAACGAATTTTCGCATATTGCGAATCAAAAATCAGGTCCGCAGATATCCATTTCAACTGAAAATACCTTGGTTACACTGAAGTCGCATCTAAGGGTCTTTAATTACCAAGTCAGTTATTCACACCTTCCCGCTTGCCCAATTAACACGTTGACGCTAGAGGCGTTGATCTACACAACATAAAGTGACTGCATTATCGATCGATAATTATCGTGGTAAGGTATAATTTGCCACAAGTAAAAAAAAATTGTCGTCTACAAATGCTTTCAATTCCTACCGGTATAAAATGTGTTTTGAATGATTAACATCGCTCACTCGATTAAATGAATACGAAAGCGATGATGACGAGGAGGAGGTCGTTTTACCCATACCCACATCTGCAGAGACTACTTCCGCTTTCGATTGTTTATTCCGTGCTTTTGAGTGTAATTCTGACATTCCACATGATTATTTCAAGCAGTTACAAGAAATGAAACAATTTCTTGCAACAAGTCAAACATCAAAACTAAAACAGAAACAAGTGACTGACTTTTTCAGTGGTAAATGATTTAATGACTTCAGATATATAAATGTCATTGGATACTATAAATGTAACACATACTTGTCGAAGTATGTTAGAAAAACATTTTTCTGGTAAATAAATGTTAGACTGCATGTACATGTGTCCACCTTTGAGTCCCGAAATATAACGAAGTTCGTACTATCAATAAAGCGGATTATGCTTATAGCGAATTAAATCTGACGGTCCCGTGAAATTCGCTGTATCAAAGTTTTACTGTAATGGGATAAAATGAAACAAAATTTTTTTTTCATTAACCCTTTACCACACGATCCAAATATTTTTACGACCTTGAGGAAAAAGGCCTTTGAAAACATAGTTGGAAAATGCTGGTAACCCTCATTTTCAGCTAATGAAATATTCCAAGATGATACAATTTCAGGCAATGATTACCGGTACATGTATTTTTACTTGTTGCTTGAATAAATTATCACTATATTTATTGGACAAAGTATGCCTAAGATCCAGTTTCTCAGAATGTGCAATCTAATCTTGATCTACACTACCTGGCAGAATACTTTAACCCATTACTAAACAATCCTGAGTTTTAATAACCCAGAAGAAAAAGCTTTAAAAACATTGTGGGAAAAGGAGAAAATGCTGGTAACCAGAATTTTTTTCCTTTTCCCACAATACTTTCCACCCATTCACAGACTTACTCCATCATTTGAGCCACACTTAATTTGTCATCTTTAAATGTTTTCAATTTGGGCTAGTCTAACATGTTGTTGTGTGGTAAAGATTTGAGATGCCTTTTAGTTTTTAACATGTTTGGAGTCAAATATTTCAGGATTTGGAAACATACAAGCAGAAAGTGAAAGAAGAACTTGGTGAATGGTGTGCTGCACTGAAGGGTAAAAATATTCCAGATTGGCAGATTGTGGTCATTAACAATGAGGAGATGAAAGTGAAAACTAAGTTGTTGCCTCGATCATCAGTCTATGATAAAATAAAGAGTGACTTTTGTAGTAAAAATCCTGATAGGTAATAAAATCATTAGCAGTAGTGTCCTATAATTCACCTTTTTTCATGTCTATCTTTTTCTCTCTCACTATATACAAGTACATGTACAAGCTGTTGTCCCCCTGTAGACAGCTACCTAAAACTTTATAAAAAATTCTTCCACATTTCACAAAAATAGTCAGTTCCATTCATCAATTCATTATTTTAAAAAGAAATGAGCAGTGCTCTTTGAAAAAAGGGCACATGCATTTGCAAAAAGTGTAGACCCAGGTCAGCCTACGCAGTCGGTGCAGGCTGACCTTGGCTGAAACTATTTGCTTTTGGTCAATTTTCTACATGTCAAGAACTAGTATACCTCATGATTCAGTAGGTTGTTATACAAAACAGATTTTAGGGATGTATAATACTGTGATCACTTGCCTGGTATAATGCATACAAGGAGATGTATTAAGCTCCCTTTTGCTAGAGCATGGGTCAAATATTTTTACTGTAAATATGCTAGTTTGTGGTATATCTATAAATATGAAGAGTTTCAGTAAAATGTGTGTGACACTTCACATTGTAACCTTTGAGCTGGCACATCATCCTCTGACAGAGCTTGTCTCAGTGCTTGTCCTTGAAGGTGCAGGGCCCTTGAAGTGTGGAAACAAGAGGCATAAATCTCCCAAATTGGGAAGTTTGTGTAATACAGTGTACCATTTTTATCCTTTAAACTGAGAGTAGCCTGCTTCTGAAATAGTTGCTTCCTATTTTGTAATTGGATAAGCAATATTCCAAGGGCATACTAGGTTTTCTTGGCTTATATGTAATATTCTTAAAATTATCCAGAATAGTTATGATATTCTAAAATGAACAATTCTAAAATAAGCAGAAATATCAATATCCAAAAGGCTTTAATAAGATTTTAATACAGGAAAAGAGACCCTCCCCAATCTAAACATAGATCCCACGTCAAAACTCAAGTCGGCTTTTGGCTTCCCAGTATGAATCTGCATGACTTATTTAAAAAATAATCTTCTTTCTATTATGGTTTATCATTCAATAAACCATGGTTGTGAGTTATGAGGCACAATAAATAATCCACAAGGGTGATAGCCAAATGGTTTATTCATTGTGCCTCATAACTCACAATTGTGGTTTATTGAATGATAAACCATGATAGAAAGAAGATTATTTCATTTCTAACATAACCGAGTCTTGATAAAAGGAAAACAAGTTCATACTTAAACAAAAGTCGATGCAGATTAATTCTTACTTTACATAGAATATAGAATGACATCGATTTTGCCATGCTTCCCTTGCACTGTATGTATAGAGTCAAATTAACATGTCATGTTAGAATATTACTTGGGGAATGATAAAATGATTTTGGATGGGGGGGGGGGAGGGGCGCGTACTTGGTCCCAAAGGTGGGGAAGGAAAATCCCTGTACATAAATACTGTGCACTGTGCATGAGTTGATATATATATATTTCTCTTGTTTTTAGGATTGTTGTTTTGACAGATCCACTCAAACAAGAACCAAAGAATATTGAGGCCTGGAATATGTTTATATCCAAGTTGAGACAACATTTACTACAGGCATTTACAAGACATTTACAGAAGTATGAGGACAATATGAGAGCTCTGAGAGAGAAACGGAATGAGATAGGCTGGAACTTTCAGCACTATTTCATTGTACAAGTATGTAGTCTTAAGCTGCACTATCCAAAGGCCAGCAAACTTATGTCATGGTGCTTTGTGTGTCTGTCTTTCTGTCTGTCCATGTGTTCACTTTCAGATCAAACATCATCTTGCTGAAACTACTAAACCTTTTTTCTCACAAAATTCCTTTACCCTGATGGTTCTCTTCAGAAATATTTGCATTGAAAATCTGTTTGTCAGAGTTCATTGACATTTAATATGAATGATCCTTGGGAGCACCTTCCTGGTATCCAATGATATCATCTTTGCTTGTAGAATTGTGTTATTACTGAAGATTTTTTATTTCAAACTTAGACAAGCTCTTATACAACAAGGGCAGGTAATCATCAAAGTGTTTTTGATATAGTTATGCCCCTTTTTCACTTCAGAATTTTCACTTACAATCAAGCAACAGCAATAGCATGCTGTGCTCTTGTTTCATTCAAATTAATTACAGTCCAGCAGAAGCTGCTTTTCTTTGATTGTTATTGAATTTACTGTGATCTTTTGTTCACTATAGGAGGAGCTTGCATTCATGTTTGAGATGCTAGGTTTATTAGAAGATGCCATGATCCAGTATGATGAGTTAGATGCTTTGTTCACACAGTTTGTTGTGAATCATGCATCAGGCAGTAAGTATTGTAATTCTGCACTAAACAATCCAATGTTATTAGGACTTAGAAAAAGAAAGCTTTTTAAAACCTTATGGGAAATGGGGAAATTGCAGATAACCAGTATTTTCTCCATTTCCCAAAATGTTTTCTACCTAACTATGACTGATCACGTTGTTCAGCCACATTCAGTTTGTTGGGTGCAAAAACTTTTAACATGGATAAGTCTATCACTTTGTTGTATGGTATAGAATAAATGTCTTTACAATGACATCGGAATCTTCTTTAGAATAGGGCGACTGTAAACTTACTAAAAAAAAAAAGAAAAAAAAGAAGATTTGCTGAATGTGCATATTATATCCAATTGCCCTAATGTTTTTCTTGGTTGTTCCTTTATCAGCCCTGCCAATTATCCAGGTCTGAGTTTTGAAACATTTGACCTCTATTCTATTCACATGAAGCCTGTACCTGCATGAAGTAACCAGCCTTTCTCTTTTGTAAAGGCCTGTGGGTTCTTCTTGAACGTTACACCAAATGAAAAAAACATTACAACAGAGGCAATTTAGACACCACAGACATTGTACTTAGTGTAAAAGATAATAAACCTCTACCAAACAATCCTGATTTTTATGAGGAAAAAAACTTGTAAAAATAGTGTTTGAAAAGAAGAAAATGTGGGTAACTAGCATTGTTTCCTTTCTCCACAGTGTTTTCTACTATTTGTCTTACAGATGCATTCATTTGAGTCACATTTAATTTGTTGTCTGCAAATGCTTACAAGTTGGACATAGCTAAAATTTTTGTTGACTGGTAAAGAATTAAAAAAAAATGATTTAGGCGGCAAGAATATATATTTTCTAAACAATAATTAATTTTGGGGAAAAGGAGCCTGCATTGTACCAAGCTTTCTTTTAAATATACTGTATTATTGTAGTATTTTATGTTTCTCGGTTTTTTTTTTTTTTTTTTTTTTTTTTTTCTAAACAGAATTGAAATTATCAAATCAGAATCAATATGATTTATTCAATATGACCTTTTTTATTTTGTTGTATGTAAATACTAATTGTAGGGATTCAAGACATAGTGAATGATTATTTGATAAAGAGACAGATAGATGTTGAAGTTGACTTACAAATCAAACAGCAACTGTTATTGCATGAGCACATTGACTTGGGTTTGATTCTAATATTTCCTTATTGATGTACTGACCTCAAACCTTGTCCCTTATTCCCATTTGTACCATTTTTTGCTGCCTCCTTTGCAAGTAATTATTAAATGATGTAGTTACCAACTTTGCCAACTTCTTTTAGAGGATTAATGATACATGTAGGTATAGGAACAAGCCTTATTCCTCTCTCACATCTGAACATTGTTTTGACTTTATGTCCAAAAGCAGTCTCTGGCTTGGAAGCGTATTATGCATTGTCTTTAATAAAAGAAAAAAAAATAGGATGGCTTAGATAGGTGCACTGTCAACATCGATATTGCTGGAACATTTTGAAAAGGGGTATGAACTACCAAACTGTTACCATATTTAGAGAAGCCTCAGGTCCTTTTGTGGAGTATTTTTGGGGAATTTGCATCAAGATAAGACTGTGCAGAACGTGCACTTTTAACTTTTCTCACTACGGAGCTCATTCGATGTTAGAAATGAAATGCTGTTGAAAGCAAAGAAGGACCAATCAAACAAAACAAATCTTCTGATTACAAATGTCAGTCTCATTTAACAAGCTAACTACTTTGGTTTTATTGGCATCTGTAACATTGGAGGCAATTTTTCAAAATGATTTTATAAGATGCACCTAGACAAAACTATTTACCCTTTACCTCATTGATCCTGAGCAAAATTGCTTTCAAAAACATTGTTTTCAACCTTTACAAAGATACAACCCCTTATTTTGGTTACATTTAATTTGTAGTCTGCAAATGCATTCAACATGGACTAGTCAAGAATTACGGTGTCTGGAAAAGACTTAAATGTCATTATAAAGCAATAATATCCATTGCTTTCTAAATTATTATAATTTCATTAACTGAAACATAGAATTTCCATCAATTTCTTTAAAAACTGTCAGTGTAAATGTAAAGTCTATAATATAGCTTTTGCTTAAGCATCTATCCACATGCACATAACTCTTAATTACATGTATTCCTGCTTTATCCCGTAAAACATCCAAAGTGCCTCCTTTAGCTCTTAAGCAGATACAGAATGCTCAGTTATTACCTTATTAACAATCAGTTTTTAATTATTTTGAAATGCATAAGATACATTTAATAAAAAAAAGAATTAAAGTCTATGGATATGACCCATGCTGTGTGAAAAGGGGGCTTAATGCATTTGCGAAAAGTATCGACCCATGTGAGCCTTTGCAGGCTGACCTGGGCCGAAATTTTCGTTTTCTTTAAATTTTCTGCATGTTAAAGGATAATTCTGCCTCATGATTCAGTCGGTTATTTGTCAAAATGAATTTTACTTATCCATAATTAGGTGATTTCTTGCTTGGTGTAATGCATCACAGGGATGCAATAAGCCCTCTTTTGCCAGAGTATGGCTCATGTATTCTAGTTTGAGAAGACAAGTTGAGGACAAATTCCTGCTTGTTACCGCTAAGTCACCTTTTGTTAACCCTTTGCTAAACAATCATTTAAAACATGGGGGGAAAAGGAGAAAATGCTAGTTAAAAGCATTTCCCCTTTTCTCCCAATGTTTCTGCCCTATCAAAGACAAACCTCATTATTTTAGCCACATTTAACATTTCATTTGCAAATGCTTTCAATATGTATGAGTCTAAAATCTTATTGTATGATGTAGACTAAGTATATATGAGCCATGCTCTTTGAAAAGGGGGCTTAATGCATGTGCGAAAAGTATCGACCCAGGTCAGCCTGCGCGGTTCTCGCAGGCTGACCTGGGGCCAAAACTTTTCATTATTGGTCAATCTTCTGTATGTCAAAGGATCATTCTACCCCATCATTAAGTCTGTTGTTGGAAAAAGTGGCTATTATGGATCCATAATCATGTGATGGCTTGATAGGTAGAATACCTTACAGAGATGCATTAAACCCTCTTTTGCCAGAGCATGGCTCATGTAATGCATATTCCTAATGCATTGTAGCAAGCAAATCATCACATAATTATAGATTCATAAAATCCGTGTTGTCTAACAGCTGACTGAATCATGGGGTAAATTGGTCGTTCAACATGCAGAAAATTGACCAATAGCAAAAAGTTTCTGCCAAGATCAGCCTGTGCAGATTTGCGGGGGCTGACTTGGGTTGATTCTTTTTGCAGCCCCCTTTGCACAGAGCATGGCTCATATATATCGATCTATTTTACTTTCAGGCTTGTTGAATACACACAGGAAAGAAAAAATATTAGTATGGAATTGTTTTGAAAATGTTGTAGAATTGCAGGAAAGGGGGCAGTTGCTTGTATCAAGAAATTGCTGCTTTTCCCACAACATTTTCTAAGAAATTGAGAATAATTAATTGATTTGCACAACCAAAATTTGAATGTATATACAAAAAAGAAACCATTATGAAAAGGGAGAAAGTGGTTGTTCTGAGAAAGTTCTCCCACGATCAAAATTTGTTTAAACCCTGCACAGGACAATTCTAAGTTTTAAGACCCACAGGAAAAGGATCTTTTGATGACCCAAAGAAAGGAAATGACTTTTGAAAACATTGTGGTTTCCAGCATTTTCTCCTTTTCCCATAATGTTTTCTACCATTCCAATGACAAACTTAAGAATTTAAATAAAATTGAATTTTTTTGTCTGCAAATGATTTCGATTTTGGACCATTCTAAAATTTTGTCATCTGGTAAAGAGTTATGATATTCTATTGGAGAGGCATTAAACGGAGCTAATGTGTTTAGGGGGAGGAATCCTACCTTACTTTCAAATACATAATTCAATGATGTTTTAATTTTAATTTTGCAGTGGCAGTTCCCTGGCTAAAGACGTTATTACTGCCTTGTAAATGTTGGGCTGGTCTGTCATTACACAAGCCAATCACCTGGGACAAACGCAACCTGATAAAGGATAACGAGGCTACGCTATTAGACTTTAGAGGGTACCTGTTTTCACGACAGTGTGCCCTTCTGTTTCTGTTGAAACGTCCTGGGGAGATTATACAACGTGCCATTGATTATTTGCATGAGACTGTGCAGGAAATGAAAACACTGGATGTAAGTTATAAAATTTTAACTATTTACCAAACGACAAAATTTCAGACTGGTTCAAAATGCATTTACAGATGACAAATTAAATGTGGCAAATGTGGCACTGAGGATGGTACATTTATTAGAAAAAGAAGAAAACATTGTGGGAAAAGGAGAAAATGCTGGTTACTTGTGCTAATCATAATTCTTGTCTCCTCTTTGGCCATTGTAGATCATGATCAGATTGATCAAATGTGTAGCCTTATCTTGTGTTTGTAATATTGTATACACTGTTATGGTACAAGGGCCAAAAATGGATCACACATGATATTGGGCAGTACATATCCAAGACCTGACTGCATGTTGTGTGGTGTCTGATCTCAGTCTACACTGTTTTCATTTGTATTAAACTATAGTCATTCTTGTGTCATTACGGTTGCATTGTCGCATAGATTATGATGGACAAAAAATGCATTTCATTTTCTGGAGGCCTTCCAAGAAAGCTGTCGTCACTTTTTCTGTTTTAATTCTAAGATTCTGATATGTGTATTTGTCCCATACCAACTGTTTTATGTTTATACAGCTGATTAATTCTGAACCATAATATAGTCTATCAGTTTTAACAGCATCTTTTTTTTTTTCTCTGGCTGTAAGGATGTATCTTTGAAAGGTAAATCACTCGAAATGTTTGTATACATTAGGTGTGTATGTCATTAGTATTATGGGCCGGAGGTCTTTATACTTTGAATAAAAATATTCTATTGTATTGTACTACTTTAAATAAAAATATTATATTGTATTGTACAAAGCTATCCCAGAGGATGCTTTTTGCTCCATGAGCTGATATTTTCAAACTGCTTTCTAGATATAGGTTTGTTCAGAGATACTTTCTGACCAGCAGAGTGTTAACTAATAGAGCACCAAGTTTCAGTGTAGAAAGTAAGGCTAAAATATTGCAATTTCATGGTTTCTATTGTGCAGAGTATCTAATCAAAGTGCATACTAATCAGCCTGCATATTTATGAAGTCAGATCTTGATCTACAATGACAGCAAAGTGGACTGTAGTTGTGAAAGGTACTGTAAGGATTAAATGACATGGCAGCATAAAAGACCATGAAATTGAGTGTTAAGCTCCTTAACCCTTTCCCAAACGACAAATTTTAGACCCATCCAAATTCAAAACATCTGCAGACAACAAATTTAGAATTGGTACAAATGGGCTTAAGGTCTCTGATAGGATAGAACACATTGGAGAAAATGCTGGTTACCAGCATTTTCCCACAATTTTTTCAAGAGGCTTCTTTCTCAGGGTTGTTGAAAGTCAGCATTGTGTGGTAAAGGGTTAACAAACCTGCTCAAGGTTAAAGTTATTGTGTTCTGTAGATATCAATTGCTGTCGGAGGGCTGGACTGTTGGGTGTTTCTGAGTGGACTAGAAGTGTTGCAAAGATGTGAAACAATCAGAGATGCCAGTCAACCTAGAAATCAAGCCCTGAATACTGCTTACCTCTGGGACTACGTCTGTAGAAAGGTAGGAGATAAGAAAAAAAAAGAAAAAAGGAAATAGAAATATTTCATTTGGAAATCATGGCCAAATATTGTAAACTTTTTACTTACCATATATACTCGACTATAAGACGCATTTTTTTCCCTAGAATTTTGAGCTTGAAGTAGGGGCGGCGTCTTGTAAGCGCATAATCAAAAGACTTTGTAAAATCCAGCTGGAGAACGTACTTATCTGCCGATCAACACGAAGAGATACAACCACCTCCCGAACTAGTCATGCTGATGTAAAGCTTTAAGTGACTCAGTAATAGTTGTAATTACCCTTTGTATGAAGAAATAAAAGTCTAGAATACACATTTTTCATGTTTTTCTTATTAGCTTAGCTTTAAATCCATTTCCGCGCTGAGCAGTTATTCCTCTTGTTGTTGTTGTAGCAGTCAGGTTATAATACAGCCCTCGAGTCGACTGTGGTAAATATTGTAAAAGTATGGTGTATTGATTGACCCTTTTGACAATTCTAAAATTTAAGAAGAATCACTTTACAAAATTAAATGCTTTAATTGGTAATTTTTGTCATTGAAACAACTTAGGATGATGTAATGACACAAGTAATCTAACTGAGACAAATATTTCCACATTGCAAAATTCAGATCTAAATAGGGATTTTGTTGCATTAATCTATTGATTATCGAGGTAAGAAAGTAGAGTTGTGATTGCAGTCCATGTTTTACAGCACAGACAACACCTGTTTTTTAGGAGATTTACAGCTTGATGTCAAACTTTTACAGCTTGAACTGACCAAGCCACCAATCGATAAATTAGTGCTGATAACACCAGTGTTATACAGTCAGCTTTAATTTACGACCAGGATAGCGGATTATGATTATTTAGATTTAAATTAGCAAGCATTAATTTCTCTATTGTGATGGCTCATGATTTAAATGCCAAATGTATCCTTTGCCATATAGATATTTAACCTTTTACCAAACAATTCGTAGTATTAACGACATGGAAAAAAAAAAAAGACTTCCAAAACATTGTGCAGAAAGGTGAAACGCTGTTAAAACAAATTTAAATTTTTGAATCAGGTATTTTTTCATATTCAAATCCTTTCAATTCAGACAAGTCTAAAATTTTGTTGTTTGGTGAAGAGGTAAATACATTGCAGTGGGCGTTAAATACTAGAGTACTTTGGTGTGACTCTTCCCATCGGCGAGGTAAACTTTGTATACTCATTGATAAATAACAACATGTGAGCAAACCATCGAAGGCCTAATTTACCCGATAGGATTATTTTAACAAAAACTGTGAGTGGTTTGGTCTATGCATTACAGTTTTTCAAGTTATTTGTTCCATTTTTAAAAAAGAAATTAGACTTAAATCAAGATACAATCGGCTAAGACATAGGAGATTTATTTTTTGAATGATGTGATTCTGATACCGGGCAATAGATCATAATATATGCATGGCATATTGCCAGTTGAATAATCACAATTTTTGCATTCTTACAGTCAGTATGAAGTCTACCTGCGTCTTATAGGAGGTCATCAATGAAATTCCTGATTTGGAATCACAAAGTTGGGGGAGCGTCTTATAAGCGAAGGCGTCTTAAAGTCGAGCATATACAGTAGGTTATAAAGTGATAGGTTTTTACTTATGTTTAAAGAGGTAGGATTTTACTTATGTTTATGTTTTTTTTTTTTTTTTTTGTTTAACTCTTTACCACAAGACAAAACTGTAGACTTGTCCATTACTGAAAGCATTTGCAGATGACACTTCAACCCTGTACCACACAATTCCTACTTTTAACGACCCTGAGAAAGAAGCCTTTTGAAAACATTGTGGGAAAAGGATAAAACGCTGGTACCCTTCCCAAAACAAACTTCAATTTTTGAGCCACATTTAATTTGTCGTCTGCAGATGCTCTCAGTTTGGACCAGTCTAAAATTTTGTCATTTGGTAAAGAGTTAAATGTAACTCAAATGATGGAATTCATCATTGATAGAGAAGAAAACAATGTGGAAAAAGGAGAAAATACTGTTTACCAGCATTTTCTCCTTTTCCCACAGTTTTTCCAAAAGCTGTCTTCCCCAGGGTCATTTAAAAATAGTGGTATTTGGTAAATAACATTTTCTCCATTTTACCCAAAGTTTTCAGAAGCCTTCTTTCAAAGGGTTGGTAAAACATGGGTATATCTGTCAAAGGGTTAAAGATCAAAAAGATTATCGCTTCAAAACTTTTCAGCTACATCATCTTGGAGATCTATGTGGGCTGATGCCAGGGTCTGGGCCAGAGCCTTCCTCTGAACAATTAGCGCTGGTTTTAGATCTTATCTCTGGGATGGGACCTGAGATGGACAAGGATGAGGATGGTAATAGTTTTGAAGTTTCCTTACGAGTCAAAATTTGGCACTTTTGCTTCTTGAGATTCTTTTAGACAGAATCTGTTCAAACTGGAGATAGGTCTAGAGATTTTTTTCAAACATTATTTTACTTTTTACCAAGCAACAAAGTTTTAGACCAATCCAAAATGAAAGTATTTGTAGATGATGGAAATTGGTGTGACCAAAAAATTGAATTTTGTTTTTGGAAGGGTAATTACCAGTATTTTCTTCTTTTTCTCACGTGTTCAAAAGTGTTTTTCTCAGGGTTAACTTTTTTACAAAACAGTCTCAAGTTTTAGCAACCCAGTGGAAAAAAGCCTTTGAAAACGCTATGGACAAAAGGAAAATTTGCTAGTTACCAGCATTTTTTCCCTTCCCACAACGTTTTCCTTCTTTGCAAACACAGATCCAATCAATTGTCAGTTGCAAATGAACTATGCTGTGTTTAAAGTTTAAAATGGCATGTTGAGAAAAGAAATTTGTACAGTCACTTGTAAGGGGTTAATAGATCTTGGGCAACTGTATAACCCTAAGTTTCTCAAACTGCCACTTTAAATGAAGGATAAGGAAGACTGTAGTTGACTTTGTTACTAAACCTTGACTTGTTTTCACTAAAATATGAATAAAGAATCCCAAGTTAATACAAAGCATACTTCTGGTCCTACACTGTGAATATTAACAAGCAAAAACATATGAAAGCAAACAATATTACATTTTGATGACCAAAATCTGTGACTCTGATTTAGTTTTTGTTCTATCAAACAGATGCAGGTGAAGGCAACATTTCACCTAGAGACAAACTTAGGGATGCCTTATCCTCAAAGGAAGCTTTCCAGAAAGTATATATGGTAAACCTTTAATTTTTGTGTTACTTCTGTCACAATGTCAAGTTGCTGCTTTACATTGTTTTGATGAAGTTAATGTGGAAAACAGCCAGTGGATGGGGGAGAATCTGGCACATGGTCCTGGTAAAAGAAACTCCAGAAAAGCATGGTTAGGTGCATTGTCCACCATGATATATTTTATAGCTGAAATTGTATTGAAAACAGCAAAGTAAAGAATTTCTGTTTTACTTTGCAGTCTGTTTAATTTATAAAATAATAATATAACAATATTTTGTTAGAAAAAAGAAGCAACTGTTTTTTTTTTTTTTTTTTTTAGCTCTACTGGCAGAAAGCTAGCAGAGCTTATGCCATGGCAAGGTTTCAGTTGTTCATCCATTTGTCTGTCCACCTGTTAGTCTTTTTCTTGTTTACGCGATAAAGTCTGCATTTGTGGTCAGGTTTCAGTGAAACTTGCACAGTTCGTTCATGTTACAAGTAGCTTGGACCCTATTGATTTTGAAAAGAAATCTGACAATCAGTAAGGAAAAAGTAGCCATTTAAAGTTGAAAATTTACATTTTTTTGTTTATGTGATAAAGTCCGTATTTGTGTTTTGATTTTCATGAAACTTGCACAGTTGCTTCATACTATCAATAGCTTGAACCCCTATGGATTCTGAATAAAATTCTGACAGTTTTAGTAAAGGAAAAGCAGCCATTAAAGTTGGCATTTTTGATCCAGTTCTTTTGAAACTTGCACAGATCATTTGCTTTATCAAGGGATTAAACGCTATGAAAAATAAAGAAAACCCAGCAATCAGTTCAGGAAAAGCAGCCATTTTATGACTCAGTTTTGTTCACTCATCAGAGTCCACATTATTGTTCACATTTCTTGGAACCTGCAAGGACTGTTTAACAGAATGAGTTCTGAAATTCTATCAAGTTTAGCTAGATTCCAAACTATTTGTTGTGAGAAATTATACCTTAATTATTTCACTATTTGTTTAACTCACCATGCCTTCATAATGATGTATGTTAGCTTTTGTGTGTGTTTCTTTTTCCTTTTTGCATCAAACTGTATGCTAGAAAATAACCAGAATTACTGCCAGTAGAGTGATTCAGGGCCTCTGGTTTATCAAGCAATTGTTGTTGTTTCCCTGTAGTGTTTTCATAAACTGCCTACTTGGGGCTTAAAAGTCATAATAGAATTATAACGGACAAATGAGATGTATGCTTTATAATAATGACATACATACATGTACAACAAGGGTCATTAAGGAAAAAGTTACTATTGTTTCTCATGTAACAGGAGCAGTCAGAGCTAGCAATGGGAACATTTAAACATATTGGGAGGTTTCGATCTGCTAGAATGATTGGGAAAAACCTGGCAGAATTTTACATGTAAGTGTAACAGACCACCTGTAAGGTTTTTTTACACACACTAGATAATACTGTTTCTTTCATAACATTAATCTAGGGAAGGTAAAATGCCACATTACCATTTAGGCGTTTGTTTTATTACGCAGTGGACCCTTTTTTTGGAACCAGAGCGAAAGAAGAGATTGCTTGTAAGGAGAAATTTTTCTTTTAACTACAATATTTTTACCTGTATTAAAGCTTGTTTCATTTTTTATTTTTTTTTTTTTTTTGTTTTTCTATGATTTCAAATATGGTGCAAATATGTTTGAGAAGTTATAATTGAAATAAATTAGACTCTTCCATGGTAAGTGAAGAGAATGCAGATATTTCGAGATCTTGCATAATTTTGAACAGTGTAAGTCAAACTGCATGTTCATTCTATCCTGATCTTGATACATACTTTCACAAGTGTAGATCAGACTTAAAGTTAATGCAGTTTGATCTTATCCCAAAATTAGTTTTAATTCTAACAGAGGGAGTTAATTCTCTCCACATGAACCAAGGGTTTTGATTCAAGATTGTGCCATATTAGGTAGTTAAAAACATTGTGGTCAAAGGTATCATTTAAGATCTGTCAGCGATAAAAGTTTGTTGTTGTTTTAGTGCTACTGATTTTAAACCCTTTCCCAAACGACAGATTTTGGACTGGTCCAAATTGAACGAGTTTGCAGACAACAATTTTAAATCTGATGAAAATGGCAGAAAGTTCTCAAAAAGGGTAGAAAACACTGTGGGAAAAGGAGAAATTGCTCGTTACGAGCAATTTCTCCTTTTCCCACAGTGTTTTCAAAAGACTTGTACTGCAGACACATGAAAACCAGGGCTTGTTTGGGAAAGGGTTAAGAAAACATTGAGATAACTGTCATAGCCCTGTTGTAGTTTGGATTATTATTATTGTGCAAAAGCTCACATTTCCTAATATCTCTGCCATTACTAAAGCTATTCACTTCAAACTTGGGCTAATTAAAAACTAAGAAAAGGGTTACTGACAGTAACAGGGCAGGTAACCTTCAAAATAATGACACAGTTAAGCTCCTTTTTCAAACTGCCTCAATGAGAGGTATGAAGAGCACCACCACATCCACTCAATTATGGGTGGCAAAATTGCAAGTTATCCATTTTGTTCCTCAGGTAGTTCTTACTAGTACTTTTTTGGCAAATCGACTTTCTCCTTACATCATGAGCAAGACTGAATATTTCCTTTATAGGCATTGAAATTGAAATCTTATTTTGTTGCAGATGGACAACTCTTTGCCACACAATCCAGAGTTTTAATGACCCTGAGGAAAAAGTCTTTTAAAAACATTGGGAAAAGGAGAAAATTCTAGTAGCCAGTCTTTTCCCCTTTTCCCTCTATGTTTTCTGCCCTTTGAAAACAAATTGTCTGTTTTAGTTACACATAATTTTTCCTCTACAAATGCTTTCAATTTGGACCAAGCTGAAGTTTTGTCTTGTAGTAAAAAGTTAAGCAAAGAAAAAATGGTTTTAGAATGTTACTACCTAAATTTTCTTAATTATTTTGACATCTGTCAGAATAATTTTTTTTTTTTTTTTAAATCAGGAAGCTTGGAGAGCCACAGAAAGCTGAGAATTTTCTTGTTGATGCAATGACAAGTTACCATCAGGAAGGCTGGAAAACTTTGAGAGATATGACGAGACTTGAACTTGCTACCTGTCAATATCAGGTGTCAAATTATCAAAAGTATCCTTCAGTTTATTGAATTGTGGGTTTTAGGCAGTAAGGTTTGGATCAGTTATGTTTCTGGTTGAGATAAAACTGTGAGAATACGGTATCTTTTAGCTCTTTACCAAATGACAAAATTTTAGACTAGTCCAGATTGAAAGAATTTACAAAGGACAATCAAATGTGTCTCTGAAAGGACAGAAAACATTGTGAAAGAAGGAGAAAATGCTGGTTACCAGCATTTTCTCCTTTTCACACAATGTTTTCCAAAGGCTTCTTCTACAGGGTTGTTTAAACTCGGGATTGTTTGGTAAACGGTTAAAGAATGATTGTAGAAGCTGTTCCTACATGCTGTTCCAAGTTTAGCTTGTGACCAGACAACAAAATTACCAGTGCTTTTTCCCGCCTTTTCCCACAATGTTTTCAAAAGCCTTTTTCCATAGGGTCATGAAAACATGTTATTGTGTCGTGAAGGATTAACTCTTTACCACACAACAAAAATGTAGACTTATCCAAATTGAAAGCATTTGCAGACGACATCTTAAATGTGGCTTAAATGATTGGATTTGTTTTTTCAAATTAAGAAAACATTGTGGGAAAAGGAGAAAATGCAGGTTGCCAGCATTTTCTCCTTTTCCCCACCGTCTTTTCAAAAGGCTCCTCCTGCAGGGTCATTTAAACTCGGGATTGTTGACTGTCAAATTAACAGGCTATCTCTTGCATTCTATTTTGTGGATCAGGTTAAAACTGCCTGTATCTTACAATGTTTGCTTAGTTTGTTTTGTTTATCCATATACTAGTATAGTGAGGCTATTTTCAAAAGTAGATTTCTACAAAACTATTTTAGGTGCTGGTATATGTAGTAATTCCTTTCCCACACAGTCCGCCAAGTCCCGGTAGCTCAGTCGGTAGCGTACAGGACTTGAGAACAGGAGGTTGCTGGTTTGATCCCTGGCTCGTCCAATTTCTTTCCAAAGATTGATGATAGTCATTGCGACAGGATTCGTTCCTCTCTCACCGCTGACCATTGCTTTGGCGATGGCCATGTGGGAAAGCAGCCAGTGGCTTGGAAAGAATATTGCATGGAGTACTGGTAAAAGAAACTCCAGGAAAGTATGAATAGGTGCACTGGCCTCTGTGATATAACTGAAATAATGTTGAAAACGGCCTTAAACACCATACAATCAATCCCACACAGTCCAAATTTTTAACAATCCTGAGAAAGACAGCCTTTGAAAATATTGTGGGAAAAGGAGAAAATGCTGGTGACCAACATTTTCTCCTTTACCCACAATGTTTTCTACCCTTTAAAAAACAATTTTAAGCATTTGGACCACATTCAATTTGTTGTCTGCTAATGTTTTCATTTTGGACAAGTCTGTGAGTTTGTCGTCTAATAAAGAATTGACTTTTTACCACAGAACAGACATATGCAGACAGCAGACAATAAATCAAGGGTGGTTCAAATGATGAAACTTGCCTGTAATTGAGGAGAAAACATTGTGGTAAAAGGAGAAAATGCTGATTACCAGCATGTTCTCCTTTTTCCGCAATGTTTTCAAAAGCTTTCTCTCTCAAGGTTATTAAAACTTGGGACTGTGTGGTAAAGGCTTGACCCTATACCACACAATCCTGACTTTTAACGACCCTGAAATAGAAAGCTTTTGAAAACATTGTGGGAAAAGGAGAAAATGTGGGAAACCAGCATTTTCTTTTTTTCGCACAATGTTTTCTACCCTATCTAAGTCAGAAATAATCATTTTTGCAACATTTAATTTGTCGTCTGCAAATGCTTTCAATTTGGACTGGTCTAAAATTTTGTCATTTGGTAAAGGTTTGAAGGTTTCAGTATGTAAAGATCCTTAAGTAATAACTACAGATATATAAAAACAGCTTGCCAGGTCGGCAGTAGTTCACTTCTACCAAATAGAGATAGGATACATCACATGACCACAGCCTTGGAGATGGCAGAAAGTTTGGAGGGTAGGATTAGGACCTGGAGCATTGGCTCATTTTTGTTTTAAATACATTACAAAACAATCTGTTTTTTACAATCCTGAGTAAAAAGACTTTTGAAAACATCGTGGGAAAGGAGCAAATGCTAGACACCAATGTTTACAGTGTTTTCTTTTCCTCTCAAAAATAAATCCCATCATTTGAAGCATGTTAAATTTGAATTTGTAAATATTTTCAATATTTCACAATTTATACATTTTGGCAGAGCAGGTACTTTAGTAAGTTGCAGGGCTGGTAATACAGGGGTAGCGTGATGGAATCCCAGCTAGTCCAGCAGCAAGCCAGCAGCTTGGAAGGAGTGTTGTTTAAAGTGCTGTTTAAAAAAACTCCAGGAAGGGACGGATAGGTTTACTGGTTACTGGAAATTATAATTATAATGGAAAATTTTAATGGAAATTATTTTGAAAATAATGGTAAAAACCAAACAAACATAGAGAGTTTGTTTGTCTTGTTAACTTTTTACCACACAATCCGGAGTTTTAACAACCTCTTGAAAAAGGACTTTTTAAAACATTGTGGGAAAAGGAGAAAATGCTGGTAACCAGCATTTTCTCCTTTTCCCACAACTTTTTCTACCCTTTCAAAGAAAAATTTCCTAACTTGTGCAAAATTTGACTTGTTCTATGCAGTGAAAACAGTGTTAAATACCATACAGTCAATCAATCAATCAGTTGTCTGCAAATGCTTTCAATTTAGACCAGTCTTAACATTCTGTTGTGTGGTAAAGAGTTAAAGAGTTAACCCTTTCCCAAACGACAAATTTTGGACTGGGCCAAATTGAAAGAGTTTGCAGACGACAATTTTAAATTTGATGAAAATGGCAGAAAGTTCTCAAAAAGGGTAGAAAACACTGTGGCAAAAGGAGAAATTGCTCGTTACGAGCAATTTCTCCTTTTCCCACAGTGTTTTCATAAGACTTGTACTGCAGACACGTGAAAACCAGGGCTTGTTTGGGAAAGGGTTAAATGACATAAAACAGTTATGTATAAGGAGTAAGTCATGACTCTCTGGAATACTGAAACAAATATGCTAAGAAAAACCTTGAAAACATCAAAGTAAAAGGTAGATAATCGACAGGGAAATATATAATATATAAATGAGCCTTGCTCTGGCAAAAGGGGGCATAATGCATCTCTGTGAAGCATTACACCAAGCCAGTCATCATAGAATTATGGATCCATAGAATCCGTTTTTGTCTAACAGCCAGTTGAATCCTGAGGTAGAATGATCCTTAGAAATGCAGAAAATTTACCAAAAACAAAAAGTTTCGACACAGGTCAGCCTTCCTGGGCTGGGCAGGCTGACCTGGGTCGATACTTTTTGCAGAGGCATCAAAACCTCTTTTCACAGACCATGGCACAAATACAAAGGAGAACATTTTGTAATAGGTGTGTTTGTCACATTGTTGTTGGAACTGGGATACAGCTTGATTAATTTTTAATTTTTTGAATCTGTTTCAGAAAGTTCATTGTTGCTGAAAGCTTCTCCACTTTTTAAGATAGATAGGATAGACTTCAGTGTTCAAGAAATCACTATTGATCAATCATTCCAAATTAATTTGACATTTATCAACAATTCTCTCTGTGATATAACTTGTAATTCGGTGTCAGTGACCCTGCCAGTATGTGTACATAATGATATATTACCCTCTGAGGTCTTGAACCCACAACTGGAACATATAAAAACTCCACTGTCTCGCCAAACAAGTAATTCTAGTCTAGATAACAAACGAGTCATGAATTTTTCATCAAGCAGTTCAAAGGAGCAAGTTATAATTAATCTACGAGAACATTATGAAGGGAATGAGGCATCGGGAATTACATGTGTAAACTCACATGAGGTCCTAAAACGTAACGATAGTTCAGGAGGGATGATTGTACCTACTGAGGAAAAAATTGTCAAAGATACAATGTCGCAGTATGTGTCAGTGTCAGACATTGTCCTGAAGCCAGGTGAAAATGCAGTAACACTGGATTGTGAGGTATTTCTGATTCCTTACTTTTTATCCTTTGCCAAACAATCCCAAGTTTAAATAATCCCGAGAAAGAGGTCTTTTGAAAACGTGCAAATGCTGGTAACCAATATTTTCTACTTTTCCCAGAGTGTTTTTTGTCCCTTCATAGACAAACCCCATCATCTGAGCCACATAAGGTCCTGAGTTTTATATCCGGGAGCGGATATCAACTTAGGGACTATGCACTGGCACACACATTCGGCGCGAGTACTGGTGTAGCTCCCAGGAAGCAGAATCAAGAGGGATTAGTATAAGTTGTAAGACCTTGTTTCTCAATCAATGTAAAATAAATATGTTTAAACTATCTGAGCCACATTTAACTTCTTGTCTTCAACTGTATTTAATATGGACTGGTTTACAATTTTGTCATCTGGTAAAGAGTAAACCCATTGCTGTTCTGGGTATTGCTGAACCCTTCTAAAATTATCACAAATTACATAAATGACAAAAAAACTGAAGGAAAGGAGATTGATTTTCTTCAGAGTAGAAAACATGGTAGAAAGTGAAGTAATTGCTTCTGACATTTGCTCTTTTTCTCGCAATGTTTTCTAAAGCTGTAATTGTCAAAATGATACATTTATTTGTACAGTTATCATTTTTCTCTTTAATCCTTTTTTAGGGGTGTTAAAATTTGTGACTGTGATAAATGGTGAAAACACACATTATACCCTCACAAGGAAGTTTGAGGGGTATTCTGGGATGAAGTTACCAGTATCTGTACTGTTGTAGATGCATTTTTGTGTCCTCCTCTCCTTCTGTAATTTTCAACCAATTTGGCTGAAATTTAACTCTTTACCACTCAATCCTGGGTTTCAACAACCTTGAGGGAAAAGCTTTGGAAAACATTGTATGAAAAGGAGAAAATGCTGGTAACCAGCAATTGCTCTTTTTCCCACAATGTTTCTCCCCTTCCAAAGGGGAATTTCTGTTTCTGAGTCATATTTATTTTGTTGTCTGCAAAAGCTTTCAATTTGGGAAAGAGTAAAATTTTGGTGTTTAGTAAAGGGTTAATGGAAGACTTCTTACCGTGGGAACTAGTGCACCTGCAGTTTTCAGTATGATAAACCCTTTACCACATGGCAAAATTTTATGTTGTACAAAATTGAAAGCATTTGCAGATGACAATGTAAATGTGGCTCAGATGATGAAAAATGTTCTATGAAGGGGTAGAAAACATTGTGGGAAAAGGAGAAAATGCTGGTTACAAGCATTTTCTGCTTGTCCCTCAGTGTTGTCAAAAGCCTTCTTACTCAAGGTCGTTAAAACATTGGATTGTGTGGTAAAGGCTTT
This sequence comes from Tridacna gigas, assembly GCA_945859785.2. Taxonomy (NCBI): domain Eukaryota; kingdom Metazoa; phylum Mollusca; class Bivalvia; order Cardiida; family Cardiidae; genus Tridacna; species Tridacna gigas. Next base: position 36,035,693 of record OX244031.2, on the reverse strand, counting down.
AAACTTTATCACACACCTGAATTTCAGACCAGTCCAAATTGAAAGCGTTTGCAGATGACAAATAAAATGGGGTACAAATGACAGTATCTGTCTTTGAGATTGTTGAAAACATTGTGGGAAAAGAAGAAAATGCTGGTTACTAGCATTTTCTTCTTTTCCCACAATGTTTTCAGAAGCTTTCTTCTTCAGGGTCGTTAAAACTCAGGATTGTGTGGTAAAGGATTAAATAACTACCACAGGAGTTATTGCCATTTTGATTTATTCCTAATCCAAAGACAAGGCAGCTAGTGGGGGATTATGGTTGGCGTTTTACGGTTCTACTTATAGTTTAGAACTAGCATGATATGTTGTATAGTGTAACTTTATAACTGAATAGGTAGCAATTCTATTTTTCAGTCAATGGTGGCAGGTTTTTACAAGCCAGGTCAAGTTTGGATCCAAGTTGGCAGACTAGATTTTGTTAAAGAACTTAATTCTGATCTCAGGTTGTCTGTGAGCAGCCATGAATCTTATATTGAAATAAAACCAGGTAGTGCCTGTTTTTCTGCTGTGTGGCATGTTTGATTTTGTGCAAAAATGCTGCAGTTAAAGCTAGAAAATTAAGATTTTTCACCCTTTACTAGAAAACAAAATTTTTAGGAATGGTCCAGATGGAAATCATTTTCATATAACTTAATTTCATGTAGCTGAAATAATGACAAGTTGTCTTTGAAACGGTAGAAATCATCGTAGGGAAAGGAGAAAATACTGGTTGCATTTTCTCTTTTTCTCACAATGTTTTCAAAGGCCATCTTCCTCTGGGATTTTAAATATAATTATTTAACACTTTACCACACAATGCCTACTTTTAATGACACCAAGGAAGAAACCTTTTGAAAACATAGTGGGAAACGGACAAAATGCTGGTAACCAGCATTTTCTCCTTTTCCCACATTGATTTCTACCCTATCAAAGAAAAAAAGCATCATTTGAGCCATATTTAAATTGTTGTCTGCAAATGCTTTCAATTTGAATGGGTCAAAAATTTTGTTGTGTGGTAAAGGGTTATTGGAGGATTGAGGGACCAGAAAATAAGCTGTCATTGTATTCAAATGTTTGAAAATTTACTTTCTACCATCAGTGTTCTTTGACTTTCTAGTAGGTGATTCTGTGTTTGTAAACTAATAAAAAAGGAGCCATTTAAAATCATTGTGGGAAAAGAAGAAATTGCTGTTTCTGCCCCCACAGAGTACAAATCCTATTACTTTACCCAATTTGATTTGTTGTTTGCAAACACTTTCCAAATGGATGAGTCTAGAATTTTGTTGTCTGGTAAAGACTTTAAAGGTATATGCACATTCATTAAATCTTTACCAAACGACAAAATTTTAGACATATGCAGATATCCAAATTAATAACACTTGCAGACAACAAAGTAAATGATTGTATTGCTTTTGATAGTGGAGAAAACATTGTGGGAAAAAAAGAAGATGTAGGTTACCAGCATTTTCTTCTTTTCCCACAGTGTTTTAAAAAGGCTTCTTCCTCAGATTCGTTTTATGTTGGGATTGTGTGGTAATGGGTTACGTTCCTCAGTGTTATCTATGTTTTTTTTTTATTTTACAAATATAATGCATTGGCACTTCTAAGTGCTAACATGTGTAATTAGAACTGCAGCTACACTGTTTTATTTTACTCGGAAATTTCAGGCATGTTTAAGTAAATTTTCTTTTTTTTTTTTTCTAATTTGAATACATGATAAATGAGTTTCTTGACCCAACAGATTTTCAAAGTTTACTAGCTTTTTCCACATTATTCTGATATAGTGTTGGTTTCAGTACTTGGGGAGGTAGGTCTTGGAAATTCACCATCAAAAACATTCTGCAGGTCAGGAAACTTTAGCAGGTCTACTAGCTAGTTTCTAATATAGCTAACCCTAGGAGTTTGCTGTAAAGAAAAAAATAAGATTTTTAGAAAGAGAAAGAGAAAAAAATTTGAGGCTTTTCATGCAAGAACATCTCACAAATTGTTGTAATTTATAATGTTGACCTAAGATCAGACTGTCTAATCATAAGATGAATGTGATGAATTCCTGTGTAGGGGGAAAAATAGACTCTTTTTGATAGCTTATAATCATGTCTTTGATTAGATTTGATTCATTGGTATGACGGTGTTATTTTACAATTTATTTAGTTTTACATCTACACTATATTGATATTTATTTTTCTCAATTTTCCTGTAGAGAAACTCACCTGCGGAGTAAATTGCGATGTCACTGTTGAACTTCATGCAGGAAGCACATCAGTTTTACCTGGAAGTAAGGTGAATGTCATGCCGTCCAATAACCTTGAAATGACCTTGACAGGTAGTGAAGATAAATTTGTCACCATTGATGGGCTGGAGAAAGAGGAGTCCTTACAGTGGAATATGACATTGTTCCAAGTGCCCAATGTTCTTGCTGGAAAGGATATTCCTGTCAAGGTATAGAAAATCTGGAATTTTTTTTAACCTTTACATTGCCTTTCCTGACTTTAGTTACTTTTGTGGCCTGTGTAGATCAAGATCAGACTGCACAGAAAGTTCATTCTGATCTGGGATCTACACTGTCCACTGTGCTGAGGTATTGTGGCTACATGAAGCTAGAAATTTCATCATTTGTTCTTTTTTTTCCATAGGTTAAAAATGTCTTAGTTATCAGATAGTTATTGACATATTTAAAAAATTATGAATATACCTTTTTTTAGCTCACCTTAGCACAACGTGCTAAAGGTGAGCTATTGTGATCGCCCTATGTCCGGCGTCCGTCAACAATTTCTTTAAACATCTTCTTCTCCTAAACTACTAGGCCAATTTTGATGAAACTTGGCAGGGATGTTCCTTGGGTGAAGCTCTACCAAAATTGTTCAAAGAATTGAATTCCACCTACAACTCTGGTTGCCATGGCAACAAAAAGGAAAAAAAAAGCAAAATCTTTGAAAATCTTCTTCTCTGAAACTAAAAGGTGCAGAGCTTTGATATTTGGCATGTAGCATCTCCTAGTGGACCTCTACCAAGTTTGTTCATATGATGCCCCTGGGGTCAAAACTGGCCCCGCCCCAGGGGTCACAATTTCCAACATAGGAACAAAGAAGGAAAACTTTAAAAATCTTCTTCTGTAAAACTAGAAGGCATAGAGCTTTGATATTTGGCATGAAGCATCTCCTAGTAGACCTCTACTAAGTTTGTTCATATGATGCCCTTGGGGTCAAAACTGGCCCTGCACCGGGGGTCACAAGTTCGAACATAGGAACAAAGAGGGGAAACTTTAAAAATCATCTTCTCTGAAACTAGAAGGCGTAGAGCTTTGATATTTGGTATGTAGCATTGCCTAGTGGACCTCTACCAAGTTTGTTCATATGATGCCCCTGAGGTCAAAACTGGCCCCACCCCGGGGGTCACAAGTTTGAGCATAGTAACAAAGAAGGAAAACTTTAAAAATCTTCTTCTGTAAAACTAGAAGGCATAGAGCTTTGATATTTGGTATGTAGCATCGCCTAGTACACCTCTACAAAGTTTGTTCATATGATGCCCTTGGGGTCAAAATTGGCCCTGCCCCGGGGGTCACAATTTCAAACATAGGAACAAAGAAGGAAAACTTAACTTTTTTTTCTCTTAAATGGGAAGGCATAGAGCTTTGATATTTGGTATGTAGCATCTCCTAGTGGACTTCTACCAAGTTTGTTCCAAGGATGCTGCTTGGGTCAAAACTGGCCCAGCCCCTGGGGTCACAAGTTCGAACATAGGAACATACATGTAGAAGGAAAACTTTAAAATTCTTCTTTTCTGAAACCGAAAGGTGTGGAGCTTTGATATTTGGTATGTTGCATCTCCGAGTGGACCTCTACCAAGTTTGTTCATATGATGCCCCTGGGTCAAAACCGGCCCCGCCCCGGGGGTCACAAGTTCGAAGATAGGAACAAAGAAGGAAAACTTTAAATTTTTTTTTCTCTTAAACGAGAAGGTGTAGAGCTTTGATATTTGGTATGTAGCATTTCCTAGTGGACCTCTACCAAGTTTGTTCATATGATGCCCCTGGGTCAAAACTGGCCCAGCCCCGGGGGTCACAAGTTCAAACATAGGAACAAAGAAGGAAAACTTTAAAATTCTTCTTTAAAACTGGAAGGCATAGAGCTTTGATATTTGGTATGTAGTGATTCTCTTCTAAGTTTGCTTGCCCATCTGAGCGCAACAAGTTCATTGAGTTCAAAATTGGGTCATCTTGGGTCATAAACTAGGTCACTAGGTCAAATTAAAGAAATACCTTGTTGGCACTCTCGAGGCCACATTATTTGCTCAATTGCCTTGAAAATTAGTTAGAAAGTTTGTCTTTATAAAGTCTCACATAAGGTTAATTTGGGTCAACTTGGGTCATAAACTAATTCACTGGGTCAAATTAAAGAAATACCTTGTTTGCACTCTGGAGGCCACATTTATTGCTCAAATGACCTGAAATTCGGCCAGAATGTTTGTCTTGATGAAATACCAGATGAGTTTGGATTTGGGTCACCTGGAACCATAAACTAGGTCACTAGGTCAAAATAAAGAAATACCTTGTGGGCACTCTAGAGGCCACATTCTTTGCTTAATTGCCTTGAAAATTGGTCAGAATGTTTGTCTTTGTAAAATCTCACATGAGTCTGAATTTGGGTCAACTGGGGTCATGAACTAGGTCACTTGGTCAAATTAACCCTTTCCCAAACAAGCCATGGTTTTCACGTGTCTGCAATACAAGTCTTTTGAAAAACACTACCCTTTTTGAGACCTTTCTGCCATTTTCATCAAATTTAAAATTGTCGTCTGCAAACTCTTTCAATTTGGACCAGTCCAAAATTTGTCGTTTGGGAAAGGGTTAAAGAAATAGCTAGTGGGCACTCTAGAGGCCACATTTATTATTCATTTGATTTGAAAATTGGTTAAAATGTTTCTTTTGATATAGTCAAAGACCAGTTCAAATCTGGGTCATCTGGGGTCAAAATCTAGATCACTAGGTCAAATTAAAGAAATATCTTTAGGGCACTCGAGGCCACATTTTTTGCTCAGTTGACTTGAAAATTGGTCAGAATGTTTGTCTTCATGAAATATGAGTTTGAAATTGGGTCACCTGCGGTCAAAAACTAGGTCACATGGTCAAATTAAAGAAAAACCTTAAAGGCACTCTACTAAGGTGAGCGACCCAGGGCCATCATGGCCCTCTTGTTTTTAAATTGTAAAAGATTTATTTTATTAACATGGCATGTTAGGGGACATTTGAAGCATTTTCTTGAGTAGGCAACCCTTTGGAAAATAGTGTAGCAGCAGTCCTGATTGCTCTTTCAAGCACTGCTGTTGCTCAGTTTATGTGTGTATGAGGACCTCTATGGACCACATGAATATAAGCATGAAATGGTTGTTACACATAATGAAGTTATAATCTATTTAACCCTTTCCCAAATGACAAATTTTGGACTGGTCCAAATTGAAAGAGTTTGCAGACGACGATTTTAAATTTGATGAAAATGGCAGGAAGTTCTCAAAAAGGGTAGAAAACACTGTGGGAAAAGGAGAAATTGCGCATTACGAGCAATTTCTCCTTTTCCCACTGTGTTTTCAAAAGACTTGTACTGCAGACACATGAAAACCAGGGCTTGTTTGGGAAAGGGTTAACCTAGGTCTGTATTTGTTTCCCCTTTCTTACATGGATTCAGAGTTGTCAGCAAATTGGTATCATGAGATAAATTTGTTAAGCTTATATTTTGATTTTATATTTAAAGTGCCTTTCACAACTATAGTTACCTTTGTGACCCCTGTAGATCAAGATCAGACTGCACAAAATGTGCAGTCTGATCTTTGATCTACACTGGCTGCTTTGCTGAAACACTGTAGACAAAAGCAACCTTGAAGTTAAACTTAACTGGGTCTTATTTCTAGACTGAAATTGTCTGTTTGGTTTCCTAGGCACTCTAAGGGGTAAATTGATTAAGCTTCGATTTTACGTGGATTCAAGGTCAACTGCAAACTTTTATCAGGAGTTAAAGAACAAGTAGTTAAGCTTATATTTTGATGCCTTTTGACCTTTTTCAGGTTGCATTTGACTGTTCTTGGCTCCCCAGACCATTGATGACAACTCTTTGCTTTCACAATGCATTTTACATCAGTCATAAACTACACACAGCTAGAGAAATGTAAGTATAATTCAGTCGTTTCTTTTAAGTCAGATTCAACTTTGCCATTTTTACCTTGATATGACAAATTGGCATTTGTGTGACTTACTTTGAATAACATAAAAGCCCTTTATTTCCCCCGCCTTTCCCCCCCACACACACACACACTAGATTCATGGCATACAACATTGCAAGCATCAAAGTAACCACCAACATGAATTGGAGTTTATTATAGGTTACAGATATACAAGAGAAAGACTGTGGCAAAAGGAGATTTCAGTTTCTTTGTTTGCCACATTGTTATATAAAAATTTCTGGCCGCAAAATACAAAAAATTGTCATCTTATGGTTATATAGGTACAGTATCTTTTCTAAAAATTGCCACATGAAGATTGAAAGCCATGTCATATCAGGAACCTAATCTACATTGTATTTTTATATAGGAAATATGTGCAAGTATTAGTCCATGGATTGTGCAGGATGGAATTTCAACTGAAAAACTGGAAGCTTGAGGCTACAAATACCAAAGATGTAGCACTTGTGTTGTTAAACACAAGTAATCAAAAACTGGTATGAATTCACTGACTAATTGCACTTTTTCTGCATTGAGGATTGAATAACTGACAACTACAATCCTATAATCTGCCTTTAACTCTTGACCACACGACAAAATTTTAGACATGTCCAAATTGAAGGCATTTGCAGACAGTAATTTCAGTGCACCTCAAATAATTGAATTTGTTTCTGAAAGGTAAAAGAACATTGTGGGAAAAGGAGAAAATGCTGGTTGTTACCAGCATTTTCTCCTTTTCCCACAATGTTTTCAAAAGACTTCTTTGTAAGGGTCGTTAAAACTCAGGATTGTGTGGTAAAGGGTTAAATCAACAAAAAGATTTTGATACAGTAAAAATCTGTATTTTGTCTGAAAAGATGGTCACAAACTAAGCTAGCTACAGAAATATTTTAGCCATGCTCTGACAAAGGGGCTTAATGCATCTTCAAAAATATTGACACTTGTCAGCCTGCGCAGTCCATGCAGGCCAACATGGGTTGAAACTTTTTTCTATTTGTAAAGCCCCATTCTACCTCCAGATCCAGTTAAATGTTTGACTAAATGGATTTTATGGATTCATAATTATGTGATACCTTGCTCGGTGTAAGGCATCACAAAAATGCATTAAACCCCCTTTTGCCAGAGCATGGCTCATTGTAAGCAGTGTTAAATCTGAATCAAACAAACAATAATAAAAAAAAAAGGCAAACAAAGATAATGTTACCCCATTTCCATAGACAGATCACCTTCTTTGTATTTCTAGAAAGTAAATGAAGAACAAACAGCCTCCATTGTTTGGCAACTGAAACCTAACACAGCTGAGCTGAATCAAGTGGACTTAAAGTTCACTATGAGCTACCATAATCTACCATCCAACCTAGACAGTGTGGGAAGAGATGTAGAGTACAATTTCAGTATTGCCGATTTTTTGGTAAGCTATGAACTGTTTAATAGTTATAAACAGGCTTTGGTGATTATGCTTCAAAAATCACTCAAAAACATTGAGGCAAATGTGGAAATCAGTTGAAATGATGTTTCCTTTTGTTTGTCAGACTATATAGCCATGTCTCCATATTAGTATTCACTTGCTCAGATTCACAACATACATGAGGGTCCTGGATAAAGTACTGTCATTAGGCTTGGTATTTTGTATGATTTATCAAAATAATTTTAGGCATGCTCTGTGAAAGGGGGGCGCTTAATGCAACTGTGAAAAGTATCCATCCAGGTCAGCCTGCGCAGTCCTGTGCAGGCTGATCTGGGCCAAGACTCTTTCGCTACTGGTCAATGTTCTGTGTGTCCAACGACCAGTTTACCTCATTATTTACTTGGTTGTTAGACAAAATGAATTATATGGAACCATAATTATGTGATGACTTGCTTGGTATCATGCATCACAGAGATGCATTAAGCCCCCTTTTGTCAGAATATGGCTCATTTATATTTTCAAACCTTCAAAGTACTGGCCCTTTACCAAAACACATTTCTTTAACCTTTTTATCCAATCCCAAAAGGCAGATGAACAGCCTTCATTCTAGTATCTGTTGCAGGTACTGATAAAAGTCGCAAAAAAACTTAAGTCTCTTATCCAAATCCAGTAGTGGACTCAGTTGGCTGACATATGTTGAGTACATTATTTGAGGCATATTTCTTAAGTCTTAGAGCTTTGCTATTTTCCTGTAGCAACATGTGGTCCTGTCTGAAAGCTGTTTAGATTTATGTATATAACTCAGAGAGGAAGGATGACAATATGGAAATGCTGCTCGTTCATTTAGTGAAGGTCGAGGTCACCACCAAAAGTAGAAACCTTGAAAATGCAGTAACTTCCAACAATCAGAGCTAGGTTTATGAACATTGGCATTGGCGTGGTATGCGATTTAGATTTGCGAATTTAACTCTACCACACAGTCCCAGCTTTTAACGACCCTGAGAAAGAAGCAGTTTGAAAACATTGTGGGAAAAAGGAGAAAATGCTGGTGACCAGCATTTTCTCCCTTTTCCCACAATGTTTTCGACCCTTCCGAAAACAAATTTCAATTTTTTAGTCACATTTGTCGTCTGCAACTGCTTTCAATTTGGACTGGTCTAAAATTCTGTCGTTTGGTAAAGAGTTAAGCACACATCATTCATTTCAGGGCAAATGGAGGCTAAGATCACTGTTACTATATAAAAATTTAGGGAAAAAATCTGGAATTTGCAATAACTTAAACAATGTTTTTAGCTTGATATATGAAAGTTTGCAAGATTTGGAAGATATACTTTCTCTATAGCTTTGCTGATATGTTAATTTGAGCCATGCTCTGAGAAAGGGGGTTAAATGCATCTTGTGATCCATTATACCAAGCAAGTCGTCACATGATTATGGATCCATTTTGTGTAACAACCCACTGAATCATAAAGTAGACTGGTCCTATGACATGCAGGGAATTGTTTTTAGTCAAGTCAGCCTGTGCTGATTGTACAGGCTGACCTGGGTTGATACTTTTTGCAGATGCATTAAACTCCCTTTTCACAGAGCATGACTCATTTGTTTTTACCTGTAGAAATCCTCATTAACAAATTAGAAGCTGCATTTATCTTGTTCCCAGTTTTTATGTTGTCATTTTTTCCAGACCATGTTTACAGTAAAGACAGATGTAATACCAAATGTGGATGAGAAGAATTGTAAGGTGGGAAATCTTGCCACTCTGAAAATCCAGGTATTCCAGATGCCACATATAAAACCTCCCTCTGACCAGGAATACTTGTATGAAGTTCAAGGTCAGACAAATTGGAGTTGCCATGGTAAATCAACAGGTATGGGAAATATATAGGATCTGATATGAGTTGCCATTTGAGATAATATTTTATGCAACGAGTCTAGGAAAATGTTTTTAAGCGAGCCTTTGGAGAGCTAAATAACATTTTTCCTTGACGAGTTTAATAAAATCTTATCTCAAAAGGCAACGAATGTCAGATTCTTTTTATCACATAATGACATTTCACAAATTATAGATCAGAAGATGCAAAACCATCTATAGATGTACATGTGGTAATATCCATAAAAAAGCCCATTCACTTCTATGAAATATGTACAGATTGATGTCAAAATTGGCGTCACGCAATTATGATACCAAATGTGTATAAGATAAGAAAATTCGTAAAGGGTATATTACACTGAAAACACGGGAGGTTATGTGATAAATTTCAGTTTGCTTTTTTACAAAGATTTTGATTTCACATTGTTATCATTTATGTTCATGAGAAAATGGCCAAATCTTTGCTGAAGGAATGGATGTAATTTATGTAATTGATATTGTTCATCACCTGTATTGAACAAGTTCCTCTAAAATTTTGTTTTAGTAAAACAAAGATATATCAGTTTGCACTATGATTTAAATGTGTTAAAGTTTTGGAACATCAGTTTTGAAATTATGAAACATATTTTTAAAAGAAATCATCGAAGGAGAAAAGAGATTACATCTTATGGCATCTACATATTTTCTGTGTTTGTTCATTGTTTTTCAGGTGTTTTTTCCACCACAAAAGGGGGTTTCACAACAACAATAAAAGTGATGCCGTTAGTAGCTGGATTCATGCATTTGCCAAAAGTGAAAATATTCAAATATAATGGAGTAATAGCAGAAAAAGGTAAATGTATTGAGATTTCACGACTATTAACCTTTTACTACATGATCCTGAGTTTTACAAACCCTGACAAAGAAAGCCTTTGAAAACATTGAGGGAAAAGGAGAAAATGATGGTAACCAGCATTTTCTTCTTTTCCCACAATGTTTTCTACCCTTTCACAGAAAGTTTTATTATTTAAGTAACATTTGTCGTCTGCAAAATGTAAGCCTTCTTCCTCTAGGTCGTTAAAACAAGGGATTGTGTTGTAAAAGGGTTAATGGCTGGGATTCATCTCCATTTTTTTATTCAATACTGACAGTCATATCAACCTTGTTTTGTTTGTTATTGGCAGTGTTTTTCTCATATTGGCAGGTTTTGCTGAATTTTGCCTATTTTGTCATTTAGAACTGAACAGACTGTACATGTATTAGTCATATATATGCAACAGCACAATTTGTTATATAAGTAATGATACATCTGGCAGCTTCTTTTCCTATTTCAGACATTTGGACCAAAAAAGCAATATTGGAGAAAGAAGAGGAGAATTTTGACAGCACAGATGAAGAGAGTTCAGAAACAGAATCAGAACAAGCAATACCCCCAAGTCATGTAGACTTTGAACAAGGACAGGTGTACTACAGCAGTGCTGCAACACAAGTGCATGTGTACCCAGATCAGTCACATGGAGACGTTGAAATTTCATTGGTTGAATCTTGATTCTTGTTTCTTTTACTTATTTCGCAACTCATTATAAGACAACAAATTTTTAGACACATCCATATTAAAAGCTTTTGCTGATGACAAATTAGATAGGGCTTTATCGATAGAATTTGTCTTTGAAACAGTGGAAAATTTTGTGGGAAAAGAAGAAATTATTGGTTTCCAGCATTTTCTTCTCTTCCCACAATGTTTTCAAAAGCCTTCTTCCCCAGGGTTGTTAGCACATGGAACTGTATGGTAAGGGGTTACACTCATGAACATATGAGCCATACTGTGGCAAAAGGGGCCTTAATGCATCTCTATAATTCATTGTATAAAGCAACTTATTACCTAATTATCCATTCATAAAATCAATTATGTTTATACAATCAACTGAATCATGAGGTGCAGTGGTCCTTTGACACACAGAAAACCGGAGAATAGCAAAAAGTTTTGACCCAGGTCAGTCTGTGCAGGCTGACTTGGGTTCTTACTTTTTGCAGATGCATGAAACTCCCTTTTCACAGAGCATGGCTCATATATGTATGATTTTGTTATGCCTTTGTGAAAGACAGCTTTTGAGAAACAAAGATTAAAGAAGAAATTACTGTTTTTTGCACAATTATGTTCATACAATTAAAAATTACTAAGTTTGCTTTCCTTCATTGTATCTCCCTCTTGTCCTTTGCATTAATTTTCCATTTGATCTGAAAATATGCCCATATTTTTGTAGGTTTTTATGTTGAATATTCTGATAATATTCTTATCTTAACTTTTAAACCCTGTTCATATGGTTTTTTTACAATGCTGGTTTAGATTTTTGAAAATAAAAAAGATCTGGTGAGAAAAGAAGAAACACTTATTGGCAGCATTTTCTCCTTTTCCAATAAAGTTTTCTGGCCTATCAAAACATAGTCAAACATTTTAGGTATGTATACTTCTGTGTCTGCAAATTCTTCAAATTTGAAAAAAAAATCCATTTATAATAATACGACAGAATTAACGTTAAAAAGGAGATCTCAGGACAGAATTTCACTTGAAGCAACAGGCACAGTCCCTATAGCTTTTCAGCCATTTACCAAGCAATCCTGACTTCTAATGGCCCCGAGGAAAAGGGCTTTTGAAAATATTCTGGGAAAAGAGTGTAGACTTTTTCTGCTTTACTTATACTTCAGATGAAGGTTATCAGCAGTGAAGGCAGCAGGCCATATTTTTCAATTTTTTGTTAGTCTTTGTTGAAAGTCAGACAAGCAAACACAAAATTGAATTTCATACACTTTCACTTCAAGAATTATTATCTTTGCAGGCAAATGCTCTTATTATGCCCCTGCCATAAAATGGCAAATGGACATACATTGTTACCCCTGTCTGTGTATGTGGTTTTGATGTCTGGCCCTTTACCTTGACATGTATGGTTGGATTTTAAAATAATTTGGCACAAATGATTGCCATGAACAGACATCATGTTGCATAACCATTTTTCATTAAAAAAAAACTTGAAGATGGTGGCATGTTTGATGATAGATACACAGTAAAAAAGGCAAGTTTTGGACCCCCAGTGTTTTTCACCGGATTTGATTTTCTGAAGTGAATAATATAAAATGGGGTAGAAATTACAATCAGGATGCTGTATACTTCATCAGACCAGTCTTTTGCCCATGAACTGAACTGAGGTATCCCTTGACCTGTTAAATAGGAACTTTTTGCTTAGATATTGCTTTCAAGTTAAGAAAAACGAGAAGCTTTTAAGTTTCGTTAAAACTAGGAATTTAATGTCGAAATAACACTTGCGACAGGTTGAAGGTGACCTGCAGAGAATGGGCACAATCAGTCAATATTGCGTACTTCTGGCTGGCAGAACAGCTTGCAGTCTTCATCTCATACGTCTAACAAGAGGTTGAAACAGCTCGATCATTGGCCGCACTACCCCCAGCTGGGCGGGGGGGATAGAAATAGCTCAGCTGTCGCACTACAGCAGGGATAAGACCCCCCCCCCCCCACTGTGCCTGCCTGTTTGCCGTGGGCTGCAACTCGTATCGTTCGATGACAGGATCCTGGTGGTTGAGTGGATTCAGAGCTCGGCCCTTTGATGGCTCTGTTTTTGCAACACACCACTTTGGCCTTGAGTTGAATTAAACGAGGGGTCAGGAAGGCCCGTTCTGATCAATCGGCTGGTCACGCCGAGCCCTAGGGTGTTTCTCTGACTTTGTTTTTTTTTTAATCATACACAGATACATCATTTCTCTGTCATCAGTTGCTGTATGTCAATACCCTAGAAGGCGGTGGCTCGTGGGCTAATCGGGTGAAAGTTGGTGTTTGGTTGACACTTGTAACCGCCCAAAGTTAGTCTATGCTTGGTATGACATTCTGCGGGCCTACATTTGTCCAGTCTAGCCCTTTCACTTCGAGTATATTACCGATGTATCCTTGTCATGATCTGAGTTGGATTTCCCCAGATCATGTCCCCTTGTTGGACTCCGAGGCGGGTGGGGAACATCGGTGATGAATATACAACAACAATTATGGCTTCTCAAAAAAAGGCCAAGCGTGTACTCTCTGACTCTGATTCAGAGTCTGAATATTCAACACCTTCTTCATCATTGCACGTTTTTTAGTTCTTGAATCTGTAGACTCTTCCAAACCAGTCACAAAACTATCTCCTTTTATTATTGAAAAATCCATTTCGGCAATCCTTGGCACACCCAAATCTGTTAAAAAACTTAAAAATGAAACCTTGCTTGTTGAGTGCTTCTCGCAACAACAGGTTAGAAATCTACTTGGACACAAGAAACTTTTCAATCTTGATGTCAAAATATTTCCCCACTAGACCCTTAATACCTCCAAGGGGATCATTAGATGCAAAGAATTAAGTTTCTGTGACTCTCTGGAGGAAATCAAGTCAAACCTAAAAAGCCAGGCCGTGTCTGATGTGAAAATAATTTCAGTTCTCAGAAATGGCATTCGTAGAGATACACATACATACATCTTAACATTCTCTACGCCAACTCTCCCTACTTCAGTTAAAATTGGATTTCAATCCGTCAAGGTCGATGTTTATGTCCTGATCTGTTGCGCTGTTATAGATGCCAGCGGTACGGCCATCATGAAAGTAACTGCAGAAGCACACCTGTTTGTCCCAAATGTGCTTTTGAAGGGGAAAACCATGACCAAAAGACTTGCAATAACCCTCTTCTCTGTGTCAATTGCAAGTCTTCTCATCCTACCTATTCCAAAGAATGTTCAGTTTGGAAAGATGAGAAAGAAATCCTGTCAATCAAGTTTAAGAAGAATGTTACCTTTTTGGAAGCCAGGAAAACAGTTGAAAAACGCAGGTCTGATCAGGCATTGTTGAGCAAAAGCACAACATATGCAAATGTTGCATCTCCTTTGCCTGCAAATGGACATTGTCCAACCTGCAAACTGTTGGCTAAAAAACTTCTCCAAAAGTTTCCTGAAATGACTAATGAACTGAAAGCTCTCATTCCCAATGTCGAGGTTACAACACCTTCCACTCAGACTCAGCCTGCGTCTGAAACAAACAAACCCTCTTCTGCACTCTCAAAACCCACAGACTCTCAAATTATTCCTTCACAAAAAACTCCAAAGCCCTCTTCCTCTTCGCAAAATATTTCTTCAAAAAAAGCTTCAAAGCCATCTGCCCCTTCAAAACAGCCTCCTAAGAAACCCCAACCTCCATCTTCACAGTCTACAAATAAATCTAACGTTCCACCTAAAGATACAAATCTTATCATGTACCCCGATCACCAAAAAGATCTTCCTCGAAATCTAAACCACAGTCCAGAGATAACCATGGATCTTGTGAAATAGCAGTCACAGTAGACGATCCGGTCCCTGCCTCCAACAGATTTTCGGAGCTAGAGGACATGGATGCAGATACTGAAAATCTGGAAGGTGAGGCTTCAGATTCAGAAGCCTCTATCTGGTTCGGTTCTAAAGATCTTTGGAACAAGGACACTGACACTTGGCACTCGTCCAAACCGGAGACAACTGTAATTAAATCTTAATCTATTTTAAAATGTATTGGTTTACGGCTTCTTTTTTTACTTTAGCTTTTATACTTTCTTCATGCACTATGGATACCATAATCCAGTGGAATTGTCGAGGTCTAAAGTCAAACTTCGACGAACTTTCCCTTTTAATCAATGATCACAAACCAGTTGCTGTTTGTCTGCAAGAAACCTTCCTTAAGCGGGAGGATGATATTTCTGTCAAGTATCATTCCATTTACAACAAAGTCTTTACCGAAGGCGAGAAAGCTAGAGGTGGTGTTTCTATTATTGTCAATAACAACATTCCTCATAAAGTTGTGTCTCTTAATACAAACTTGCAAGCTGTTGCCATCAGGTTATCTTTACACAGTGCTGATACACTGTGTTCTTTATATCTCCCCCCAAGCACACCTATCAATGAGAACAATCTGAATGATCTCATTTCCCAATTGCCATCCCCCTATATTCTTGCTGGGGACTTTAATGGTCACAATGTTATGTGGGGTTGCAATGACACTAACCAGAGAGGTTTACAGTTGGAGAACTTCATTTCGAATAACTCTTTATCTTTCATGAATGATAACAAATCCAAAACCTACTTGTATCCAGCAACTGGATCTTACTCTTCTATTGATTTAACCTTATGCAGCCCAGTCTTACTTCCCGATTTCACCTGGAAAGTGACTGAGGATTTGTGTGGAAGTGATCACTTCCCTATTATCTTTTCATCTACACAACCATCCAGCAGTGTAAGACCACAGAAATGGAAGCTCTCTTAAGCCAATTGGAACAGATTTGAAACCCTCTGTGAACAGACCATTACACATGACAAGTTTAGAGATTGCGACGATCCAGCAAAACTTTTTACTTCGCTGTTAATTGATGCAGCTAAACAGTCTGTCCCTCAGACCTCGACAAATCCAAAACGTCCTGACAAGCCTTGGTACAATGAAGATTGTAAACAGGCTATCAGAGACAGAAAACAAGCCCTTAGAAAGTTTAACCTCAGACCTACCAAAGAAAATCATAACTTATTCCGTATTTCCAGGGCAAAGGCTCGTCGTACCATTAGAGAAAGTAAGCGCAAGGCTTGGAGACAATATGTCTCTAAATTAAATAGTAGAACTACTACTAAAAAAACCTGGGACATGATCAGAAAGATCAATGGCAAAGGCCAACCCCCTCTTAGTCACCTTGAAGTTAACAATACTTCGTTGGAATCACCCCCAGGATATAGCTGATGCTCTTGCCGACACCTTTTGTAAAAAGTCTTCCTCTGCAAACTATTCTGAAAAGTTTCAGAGGAATAAAGCCAGAGAAGAAAAGAAAAAACTTAATTTCAATTCTTCTAATTCAGAGCACTATAATAAACTCTTCACCTTTAAAGAATTAAAATCTGCTCTGAATAAAGCTCACGATTCTTCTGGCCAAGTTAAAGTTCATTACCAGTTTTTAAAACACTTACCTTTTACTTCTCTCTCTCTGTTTTACTTGATATTTTTTAATGATATCTGGCAATCCGGTGATTTTCCTTCGTCCTGGCGAGAGGCACTAGTCATTCCTATCCCAAAACCTGGCAAGGATGCTAATGACCCAGCCAACTATCGTCCAATAGCTCTTACTAGTTGTCTCTGCAAGACTCTAGAACGTATGGTCAACGACAGGCTTGTCTGGTTTTTAGAAAAAAACAACCTCATCGTTGATGTACAGAGTGGATTTCGTCGTCAACGTGGCACCATCGATCATCTTGTCCGCTTTGAAACCTTTGTCAGAGAAGCCTTTATTATAGACAACATGTAGTATCTGTCTTTTTCGACCTTGAAAGCGCTTATGATACCACTTGGAAATACGGAATTCTTAAAGACTTGCATGACTTTGGTCTTCGAGGCCGTCTTCCTCTTTTTATCTCTGCCTTCTTGGATGAACGTCTTTTCCGCGTCCGAGTTGGTAATACTGTCTCGGGAGCCCGTGAACAGGAAATGGGTGTGCCGCAAGGATGTATTCTCTCTGTTACACTTTTTAGTGTAAAAATAAACAGTATAGTTAAAGCTATCTGTCCTGGTGTAGACTGTTCTCTTTATGTTGATGACTTTGTTATATGCTTCAGATCTCGGAATATGAATATTATTGAGAGACAACTTCAACAGTGTCTCAACAAACTCCAAACGTGGTCTGATGAAAATGGCTTCAAATTTTCAAAGTCCAAAACTAAGTGCATGCACCTATGTAATCTACGTGGTGTTCATCCAGACCCTGAACTGTATTTGGACAAAACTAAAATTGAAGTCGTTTCTGAATCTAAATTTCTCGGAGTCATCTTTGACAGAAAGCTTTCATTCCTTCCTCATATCACTGCACTTAAAAAGACGTGCAAGAAGGCTCTTAACCTTTTAAAGGTAGTGGCCCATTCTGAATGGGGAGCAGACCGTAAAGTCCTCTTGCGGCTTTATCGGTCTTTAGTTCGCTCCAAATTGGACTATGGATCTATTGTATATGGATCTGCTCGTAAATCTTACCTCAAGATTCTGGATTCTATACACCATGAAGGTCTGCGTCTAGTACTTGGAGCTTTTAGAACTTCTCCTGTCAATAGTCTCTATGTTGAAGCTAATGAACCTTCTCTTTCTTACAGGAGGGAAGAACTCTCACTTCAATATCTTTTAAAACTGAAGTCAAATCGTTTTAACCCAACTCATAAAGTTGTTTTTAAAGCTCAATATAAACGTCTTTTTGAAAGGAAACCAAATGTTATTCCCCCATTTGGTATCCGCATGGAGCCCATTGTAGATAACCTTGGCATAGACACTGAGTCTATTGCCGACTATAAAATCTCTGAAATCCCTCCATGGACTCTAAACAGTACAGAATTCAGATTTGACCTTGCATCTGACAAAAAGTCTGTCACGGATAGAACTGTGTTTCATGCTAGATACAACGAGATAAAGGAGCATTATTTTTCCTTCAAACCAATCTATACAGATGGATCCAAAGAGGGAAATTCTGTAGCAGCTGCCGCTGTTTATGGAGAAAGGACCTTAAAGAGCCGCCTTCCAAACAACTCCTCTATCTTCTCTGCTGAAATTAAAGCAATTGACCTTGCCCTTAATCTAGCTGAACGTTCTAATTCCAATCGTTTTATTATCTTTTCGGACTCCTTGTCAACATTACAGGCCCTCTCAAATCAACGACTTGAGAATCCCTTAATCTGTGGTCTACTTGAAAGGATCTCACAAATTTCTTCTATAAACAGATTGGTGTTCTGCTGGCTTCCAAGTCATGTAGGCATCAAAGGCAATGAAAATGCCGATAGGTCTGCCAAATCTGCACTTAACCTTCCTATTTCAGATTTTAAAGTTCCACACACTGATTTTAAATCCTCCATTTTAAAGCATATCCAATCTTCTTGGCAATCCCAGTGGGATGCTGATGTTTTCAATAAATTGCATTCAGTAAAACCTTCCCTTGGTGAACGGTACCCCGTTTACAGGTCTGTTCGTCGAGAAGAAGTGATAATTGCACGACTTCGAATTGGCCATTCACTCATTACACATTCCTGGCTCTTGACCAGAGATGATCCCCCTGAATGTATTCCATGCAGTGCATCCTTTTCTGTAAAACATATCCTACTAGACTGCATTGACTTTCAGCCCATTCGTTCAAAGTATTTCGGCGTCGATAGTTTGAAAAATCTGTTTGATTCTGTTGACGTTGAATCTATTATCGCTTTCATAAAGGAGATTGGCATTTACAATAAACTGTGATATTTGCTCTTTAGTTTCTTTACACACTTTTCTCAATGTTAAGTTCTCATTACCTTTAAGCTACTATTCACATTCTTAACTTTTTCATTTAAAACTTTGAGTAGGCAGGGTTTATCCTGCCACTCAGTATCATATTTTATGCACATTAAAAAAATGACACTCTTCTTAATTTAACACTTCTACTATCAATCCAACTTTTTGTTCAGATCCTTTTATCACATTCCTAACTTTGTGATTTAAAACTTTTTGAGTAGATAGGGATTGCCCTGTCACTCAATTATTTCCATTATACATATGAAGGTCACACATAACACTTCTTAATCCAACTCTTTTATCATTATTAATGTATTCAAACTTTTTTCAGTTTAAACAATTTCACTTTTATTATCTTTTAACACAGATATGCGCGCTAAATTACCAAAGCTGTCGATGCGCCATAAAACAACATTCATTCATTCATTCATTCATTGGTCCGCACGGGATCAAGGGTTTCCTCTGTTCAGTTCATTTCAGAGGCAATAGATTGGTCTGTTGGTGAGTGCAGCAGCCAGATTCTAACTTCCAACCTATTTCATATCATTCAAGCGAGAAAATTAAACCCGATAAAAACACTCCCTATGTACATATATAAGACTGGCAAAATTGAGAAATATTAATGGTCTAAGGGAGAAAACTCGTACTTTCACAAGGCTTCATTGGTATCAGAGTCGCATCCCTTATAAATGTGAAGAGCCTAAAACCAATGACGAATAAACATACATGTATTGTACACGTTCATAGTGTTTGGAGACGGTCGGGTTGAAAAAGTTAATCCGCTGAGTTTTAATGGATTATTTAATATTTTTATGACAGTATTGTAAATATTTACAGTTCTGAAGTTATCACTACATCACAGAATTAAGAGAGCCGATAAGAATATGGGTGATTTTTTGTAACTAACCGGTAATCTGCCTTCCATCTGATTGCACACTCTAAACACAACAACCGTTAAATCGGTACGCGGAAGTCGATCAGATAGATTGCTGCACATACACTCGGAAATACACGATATAACAACAGTACCTAGGTCACGGTTTTCTCCACTCAAGGTCATCGACAATAACAACATCAAATGTGCTGAGTTGCCCTTCCATTTCAAATTTAACAATGTGCATTTGACTTGAAGAAAATCGAGAATAAACAGTCCCTTTTATGTTGAAAGCATGTGCCTTATATCAAATCTTTTTCGGCGATTGTTTACATGTTTATCCGAAATAAGGTGTTACTGTAACTCTCATCACGCCCGTAAGTAGGACTGAATTCAATCCAAAACAGACATGGACATAGCGCAAGGCGGAAATCCCTGCGAAATTATGATTAAGCAAATCAGGAATATTTCAGATAACAATAATTATTTCTTTACAAGGGAGGAGAGCGGGGAATCGTCACAATAACGTCGGTCGCTCTACATAAATTTGACTGTAGACTTGTCCAAATTGAAAGCATGTGCAGACGACAACACAAATGTGGCTCATCGCCATGGAATTTGTCTTTAATAGAAAACATTTGTGGAAAAAGGAGAAAATGCTGGTTACCAACATTTTCTCCTTTTTCCACAATGTTTTCAAAAGGCTTCTCTGTCAGGGTCGTTAAAACTCGGGATTGTGTGGTAAAGAGATTATCTTTAGTAATCAAAACACTCAAGGCGACAGCCCACTTATGAAATTATTCTAGCAAAAGAAAAAATGCTTGTGGTAAGTAATTCATTGTTTTCGCAACAAAGTCTTTGACACAATTTTCATGTGGCACTTACCTCTATTTATGTTGATTTTCATGACTTTACCAATACAGTATTAATCTAACGTTGTTTATTAAAAATTTGTCTCGTGATGTTATTACTTAACCCATTGCGAAACAAACTTGTATTTCTGTGACTGTGGGGGAGAACGCTTTTGAAAGCAGTGTTGCAAAAGCAGGAAACGCAGGCATACAAACACGGTGGCACGAAATTCCCAAATCTACCCAAATAATCCACATCTCGTTCCCAAATCTACCCAAGTCTTCCAAATCTGTCGCAGATCTTACCTACTTAAAAATATCTGCTAGGAATGAAATTGGATGGCGTTCTTAGCTTGTGCACTTTAAATTATCATTTGATGACTAAGAATGTAGACCTTTTACGGGATGCCTTTTCGACGAATTGACGAATATTGGGTTTCATTTTACCGAAAGAGCTGCCCGCGACAGTATGCGCTTCGAAGAACCGTTTCTGGGGTGTTGATTCTCTGGGTAAGTGGATTAAGTCAGACGGAATATGTCCTTTGAATATTAATTATAATCTTTAAGCTTGCCACAGTCAAACCAAACACAATGCCGTGTCACAGCAAACTGAGTAGGACACATGTACCCAGACTGATACGGTGACAATTACGGGGAGTGTTCAAATATGCATCTAAGCACCTAAAATTTGATTCTTCATAGGTTTCACTGAAATTTTTATTTTGTTCCCTCTAAGTATTCACCGCCAACAGATATACAAAGTTTCAGTCTCCGGAACCAATCTCTGAAGGCATTTTCATAGTCTTTCTTAGGTATAGGCCTACTATGAAGACACTGGAATATTGCAGAGCCGAGGTGTTTGCGCTGAACAATTTTTTTACTTTAAAGGTATTTTTGAGATTTGGAAACGGAAAGAAGTCACAAGGGGCAAGGTCAGGTGAATACGGAGGGTGGGGGAGCACAACGACTCTTTCCTGCTTCAGAAAGCCTTGCATCTCTGTCAAAAGACAATGCATGACTGAAACTGGTGGTTGACACACGTTGAAATAGAGTTGAATGAATTTGCTGTCAGTAGATCTAAATGCTTTCAATTTGGAAAAGTTTAGAGTTACAGTTGCATCCAAACTCTCCTTCGAACCACAACTTACATTTTAACTCTTTACCAAACGACAACATTTTAGACCTTACCAAATTCAAAGCATTTGCAGACGACAAAATGATTATGAATGAAAAATTGAATCGTTTTTGAAAGTGTAGAAAACATTGTGTGAAAAGGAGGAAATGTTGTTTACCAGCATTTTAACCTTTTCCCACAATGTTTTCAAAAGCCTTCCTGCTTAGGGTCATTAAAACTAGGAACTTTTTGGTAAAGGGTTAAACTGGCAGTCCTCCTTAAACTGTAGACTGACACTAAAGCATCCGTAGACAAAGAAGAGCCTTCGACGCTAAAACGTCTGTAGACAAGGAAGAATTGTCAAAAACTGTTTTATTTTTCTGAGTTTACAGCTGGTTAAGATGTCACGCCAAGCAAACCGAGGAAGTGATCCGAGAAAAGTGGTAAAAATCTCCCAATGTTATAATCTTGCAGGGATTTTATTGCAAGTTGTTTCGATCCAGAGTCTTTTGGTCCCGACTCGTTTCGGGTCCGAGTCGTTTCGTCCAAGAATAGGGGGTGGGTCGATTCGGACCTAAATGTGTTCCCTCTTGTTTACTTCATTCCATAATTTATATTAGTTAAGTTATTCTAGTACCACATACGTTATCAATTCTACTTGAAATAAAGATTAATTGGCTTAACTGATTGATTTAATTCATCTAGTTTTTTTTTTTTTTTTTTCCTGAATATTCTGTGTTCTGCCAAAGAAGTGGATCAGGCCATTGTTCCATTGAGTTATAATAAAATAGCCAATCATGATGGATACAAGTGAGAGATTACCCACTGAATAAAAAAAGATATTGTTCTTATTAAAATGGAAAACATTGTGGAAAAAAGGAGCATTTGCTTGTTAATGTTAAAGTTATGAAGAAATGCTCCTTTCCCCACAATGTTTTCAAAGCTTGTTAATGGCAAAGTTGTGAAAGTTAACTCTTTACAACACAATCCTGACTTTAAACAACTCTGAAGAAAATGCATTTTGAAAACATTGTAGGAAAAGGAGAAAATGCTGGTAACCAGCATTTTCTCCTTGTTCCACAATGTTTTCTACCCTTCCCAAATCAAATTTCAAGTTTTTAGCAATATTTCATTTGTCATCTGCAAATGCTTTCAATTTGGACCAATCTAAAATTTTGTCATTTGGTAAAGAGTTAAAGGGTTGATCTCATAGATAATTGTTATGTTTAACAATTTGCATTTCAGAATGGAGAATTATTTACGTTGACCTATGGAGCATTGGTTGCACAGTTGCTTAGAGATTATGAAGATGATGAGGAAGTAAATAAACAGTTAGAGAAAATGTACTGGTATTTTTGGCACATTTTTAGAGCTGAGTTTTGGTTAAGAATAATTATTTACCAGCTGACAACTTTCAGACTCACTACATATTGAACATATTGAAAGTACTCAAACACAACAAATTGAGTTCAGGAGACAGTGGAAGAGTGACAGCCTCTCACATCAAAGATTCTTGGTTCAAATCCCATAATGAGCTGGTTCCAACTTTGGAACCAACCATATGACAGCGCAAGTACTGGTTCAGGTTTCCAGAAAGCAGTCATCCAGATTGATAGATATAGGCTGTAAAACTTGTTTCACAATGTATTTAAATTTAGCAGATTTAAATTTAAACAAATTTAATGTGACTTAAACAGTGGGTTTGTGTTTGAAAGGGTAGAAAACAGTGTAGGAAAAGGAGAAATACTTGGAATGTTTTCAACAGTCTTCCTCAGGATTCTCTGTTGGATAATGTGGTAAAAGGTTCATGTTGCATGGATTAAAGTAGTTACATCTTTTGACCCATGATATTCCATTCATATTACACTGTTCTTTTTTAACCCTTTACCACACAATCCCAACTTTTAACTACCCTGGGAAAGAAGCCTTTTGAAAACGTTGTTTGAAAAGGAGAAAATGCTGGTAACCAGCATTTTCTCCTTTTCCAACAATGTTTTCTGTCCCTCCTAAAACAATTTCAGTCACATTTATCATGTTGTCTGCAAATGCTTTCAATTTGGGCTAGTCTAAAATTTTGTTGTTTGGTAAAGGGTGAAAGGTTTTGATTTGTACAGCTCTTGAAGGTATAATGCAAAAATAAGTTTACACATTATCACTAGTGCACCACTTTTTTCATCTTGCAGCAGACTACTTCTGTAAATATTGTGGTGTAACAAGAGTTTTTGTAACAAGTACTCGCTCTCTTTTCCACAATGATTTTACATGTATTCACATATCTAAATGTCCATTGCCCTTTATTTCTGTAACTCCATGTTAATCTTTGTATGCTTAACCCTTTACCAGATGAGAAGATATTAGACTTGTGCAAAATTGAAAGCATTTGGAGACATCAACTTAGATGTATCTCCAATTATAGCATTTGTCTTTGAAAAAGTAGAAAGCATTGTGGGAAAAGGACAATACTGTGGTTACCAGCATTTTCTTCTTTTCCAGCAATGTTTTCAAAGGCCTTCTTCCTCGAAGTAATTAAAACTGGATTATTTGGTAAAGGGTTAAATATGTTTATCTTACAAGTCCATTACTACAGACATTAACTTATTTTTAGCCTACTTCTAGCCAGTGCAATAATTACCAGCAGAAATATCTTGGTCCCAACAAGCCTGGTTTCAGTGATGAAGAAAGCAGATGATAAGTCTATGATAAATTTTTAACTACAAAACTTTTAATATTTCTGCCTCTGTAATCACATTTTCTTGTAGGGGCTACAATATTGGTGTCAGGCTGATTGAAGATTTCCTAGCCAGATCTAACGTTGGAAGATGTACAGACTTTAGGGAAACAGCTGATGTTATTTCAAAGGTATAAAAAATGTATTTTGCCCTTAACAAAGCAATCCTGTGTTGTGTGACCTTGAGGATGTAAGCTTTTCGAAAACATTGTTGGAAAAGGAACAAATGCGGGCAACCAGCATTTTCTCCTCTTTCAAGAATATTCACTATCCTTCTGAAGACTAATACTATAAATTTAGCCATATTTGTCAACTGAAAATGTTTTCATTTCCATTGAGTCTAGGATTTAATAACATACAGTATACTAGAAAGAAGGGGCATGACTTAAACATACCTCTCTCAAACATTTTTTCCTACAATACGTTTTGAATCAATATTCTCATGAGAGTTTAAAAAAAAAAATTTAAGCCTTTTCTGACCAACTTGGTGTTCATCATGATATTGATATGAGTTTTCAAATGTACAAACAGGAATTGATGTGTTAACCCTTATCCTGGTAAATAAAAGAAATGAAACTTTCAAGCTGACAGTAAAACCCCAAAAATTCCTATTTCAAAGGTATTTTTGAAGAAGAGATAATCTCTTTATTGGACAGTGTAGATCTAAGATCAGGCTGCACATTCTGTGCAGTCTGATCTTGATCTATGCTGTCTGCAAAAGGTCAGTGAGTCGCGTTTAGCAGCTTAAGAGTTAAAGGCTACTTTGTGAAGAACTGGGTTTCCCAAGAAATGTCACAGAAAAAAAAAATGAAAAATTGGCTCCTCTGATTGTTTTTTTTCTCCTTGCATTTGATGTACAATAACTTATGAATAGTTGAAAGATAAATACATGTAACTATTTTTTTTAATGTTATTTTCTTGCTTGTTTTTAAGTAAATGAAGAAGTGCCAAAAGTAATCAGTGACTTTTGTTCCCCTGCTTTCAGCTAGGGTTCAAGATGTATCTAGGTATCACACCTGTGATAAGTAACTGGAGCCCTGCAGGTGATGAATTTTCACTTCTGATTGAGAACAATCCCCTTATAGACTTTGTGGAACTGCCAGATGGTCATAATGCCCTTAACTACTCCAATATTCTATGTGGTGTTTTGAAAGGGGCTTTAGAAATGGTATTTATGTCTTTGTTCGTCTTATCAATCTGATTCTGATTTGATTTTTTGAGTTAGGTTTTAACCCTTTACCACACAATCCCGACTTATCAAGACCCTGAGAAAGAAGCCTTTTGAAAATGTGGGAAAAGGAGAAAATGCTGGTAATCAGCATTTTCGGCTTCTCCCACAATCTTTTCTATCTTTCCCAAAACAAAGTTTAGTTTTCTATTCACTTTTATGCTGTTGTCTGCTAATGCTTTCAATTTGTACAGGTCTAAAATTTTGTCGTTTTGTAAAGAGTTAAATTGCTATCAGCTGTATTTGAGTTGTTTTCCTGTGACAGCTTACTTTGTAACTCTTTACCGAATGAAAAAATTGTAAACTTGTCAGATTTGATAATATTTGCAGACCACAAATTAAATGAGGCCCCAGGGGTGATATTTGCCTGTGAAAGTGTCAAATAAATGTAGAATAAAGGAGAAAATGCTGTTTTTCAGCATTTTCTCCTTTTACCACAAAGCCAAGCACCGTAGCTCAGTCGGTAGCGTACAGGACTTGAGAACAGTGACAGAACAGGAGGTCGCTGGTTTGATCCCAGGCTGGCCAATTTCTTTCTGAGGATTGATGATAGTCATTGCAACAGGATTCATTTCTCTCTCACCGCTGACCATTGTTTCAACGATGGTTATGTGGGAAAGCAGCCAGTGGCTTGGAAAGAATATTGTGCAGAGTACTGGTAAAAGAAACTCCAGGAAAGCATGGATAGGTGCACTGGTCACCACAATGTAACTGAAATGATGTTGAAAACGGTGTTAAACACCATACAACAATCCTTTTACCACAATGATTTCAAATACCGTTTTTTCCTCTGGATGATGTAAACATTGGATTGTGTGGTGAAAGGTTAATCTTTACCAAAGAAGGATAAACAGCAAATGAATTGTGAACTCTTTACTTCCCACAGATCAGTTTGAAAACAGTGTTGTAAAAGAAAATTACTTTTTTTTTTTAAACTTTATGTTAAGTGGAATATAGCTTGTGCCAAGTGTTTTTTTCCCACAATATTTCCAGTTGAATAACTGTTGACTTTGTCCATTATATTTTAGAGGGATACATACAGAGACTCCTGCTGCCAGTTTGTTTCAGGATGAAATTAGTAAAACAATGTCATGTCTGATGAAGTTTAAAGCAAGTGTTTGGTAATCCTTGCATACCTAATATTTCCTGCTTATTTCTTTGTCCTGTTTATACACTCATTTTTATTTGAATTATGGAGATTTTACTGCTCTTGAAAGCAGAGTATTGCAGGCTTGAATCCCCAGCTTGGCCAATTTTTTTCAAAGGATTGGTGACATTCATTGCGACAGGATTTATTTGTCTCTTACTGGTGATCAATGTTTGGAAGTTGCTTATGTAGGAAGGTAGCCATGAAGCTTTGAAAGAATATAGTGCCAAGTAATAGTAAAAGAAACTCCAGGAAAGCATGGATAGATGCACTGGCTGCCATCATATAACAGAGATATAGTTGAAAAAGGTGTTAAAATCTACACAATCAAAACAGAAAATTGCATTTGGAAGTTGGCAAAGCTTCATAATTAATTATATGTACTGTTCTGCTTCCAGATTCAAATGGATGTTGATGTAAAATTTGTACAGGACCAGTTAAAGGGTGATAACATTACAGAATTACGTCTGAAGTTTATAAAAAGACTGGAAGATGCAGTTCCTGTAGGGGAGGATTAATGCTTAGAGTGTCAAGCATCAAGTTGATTTGTTTTTATAGACGATGTAGATCAAGATCAGAATGCCTTTTGCGGCTAGAATCGAGCAAGATCAGACTGCACAGAACGTGCAGCCTGATCTTGAATCTACACTGTCTGCTGTTTTGTGAAATATTCTGGAAAAGAATACCTTTAGTAAGGCAGTGCATTGGTCTAATTTCCTGTCAGATTCAGAAAGTCCATTTTATTTATTAAAGAGCCTTTAGGGATGATTATGTTATTTCTGTTGTATAGATCTAGGTACAAAGCTGTATTTGGGTTTTTTCTCAAACATGTATATAAGTTTTTTCTCTGCATGGCTGTGTGGTAGAGTTAAAGACTCGTAACTGTGAGGTCTTCATTTGATCCTCTCTCGAAGCACTGGGAGTTGCCCTTTGGCAAGACACTTCAGAGCCCTAGCCTAGTACTGGCAAAATCTAGGACACAAGAGAATAAGTGAGCTGACAGTGTGATATGACTGACACAATGTTGAGAGTAGCATAAAAAACATTCAGTCAGTCATTGAATTATCTTTTCTATGCAACCTAAGTTGCTTTTTTGGGGCAACGTTAAGTACCCTTACCTGCTAATTTTTTTTTTTTTTTTTTTCCAGACAGTTAAGATAAAGAACTTGCAGTCTGATCTTTGTTCTACGCTGCTACTAAGATTTTTATCAGCTCAAATAGATCTGGGCCATGCTCTGTGAAAAGGGGGCTTAATGTATTGTACCAAGCAAGACATCATTTAAGTAGGGATCCATAGAATCCACTTGGTCTAACAACCAACTGAATTCTGAGATAGACTGGTCCTTGACATATAGAAAATTTACTGATAGCAAAAGGTATTGGCTAAGGTCAGCTTGCATGGACTGCACAGGCTGACCTGGGTCAAGACTTTTCGCAGATGCATTTAGTCTCTTTTTCACAGAGAATGGCTCAACTTTAAAAAATTGCCATATTTGAGTTTCACTCTTGGATGGAAATTTTTATCCAACTTTTGCAGCATATAAAGCCATTGCCAAATGAAAAAAATTTAAAATTAATGAGTTCAACTTAACTGTTTACCAAACGACAAAATTTTGAACTGGACCAAATTGAAAGCATTTGCAGACGACAATTTAAATGTTGCTAAATTGATGGTTTATGTCTTTGATAGGATAGAACACATTGTAGGAAAAGCAGAAAATGCTGGTTACTAGCATTTTCTCCTTTCTCCACAATGTTTTCAAAAGGCCTCTTCCTCAGGGTCATTAAAAGTCAGGATTGTGTGGTAAAGGGTTAAAGCAATCGCGGACAACAAAGTAAATGTAGTTTGAAGGCTTAAATTCGTCTTTGAAAGGACTAAAAACATTGTTGGAAAAGATGAAAATGCTAGTTACCAGCATTTTCTACTTTTCCCACAATGTTTTCCCAAGATGTCTTCTTCAGGGTTGTTAACACAAGAGATTCTTTGTTAAAGGTTGAAGGGTTATGGTTAAATGGCACAAAAGATGCAGTTGGATATTTGACCAATGAGCTTTAAGACATGCTAGCTAAAACAAGTTTTTACAGTTCACTCTTTTTCATTCTCATTCCTTTTTTCATGTATTGAAAGTAAACAATACTTGAAAAGACTGATAAATATTGATCTTTGTATACAAAGTTTGTGCAATATTGTAATAAACATAGAAGAAACGACACACTAGTGCTCGTATTTATTTTGCCTCAGCCATTTTCAGGTATCCAGGTATGGGGAAGAGTGGGGGGTGGGGAATCATAATGCTGTACACATACGCATTGCTGGTATTTATTTTGCCTCTGCCATTTTCAGGTATTCAGGTATGGGGAAAGAGTGGGGGGGGGGATCATACACATACCGCATTGCTTGTATGCTTTGTATGGAAAAAAAATAGTTCAAAGCAGTAATTGGGCTATGTTCTGACAATGCTTTGTATGCGAAAAATAGTTCTAAATAATAATAATAATCAGTCATGCTCTAACAAAAGGGGGTCTAATGCATCCCCGTGATCCATGATAACTAGCAAGTCACTACATAATTATGGATCCGTAAAATCCATTTTATATAACAACCGACTGAGTCATGTGGTAAACTGGTTGTTTGACATTCAGAAAATTGAAAAAAAGCAAAATGTTTCAATCGGTTCGATACTTTTCACAGATGCACAAAGTACTATTTTCACAGAGCATGACTCAAAATATACATGTAATAAACAATATATTGGTGATTTAACTCTATCTCGACATATATTATTATACAAGTATACTAGTTATCAACAGTATGCAGCAGAATCCTGTCAATGACTAAACGGAAAAATTTAATGAATCTATTAATTATAATTATACTAATAAATATGAGCCATGCTCTGTGAAAAGGGGGGCTTGATATATCTGCAAAAGGCATCGACCCAGATCAGTCTGCGCAGGCTGACCGGGTCGAAATTTTCGCTATAGGTCAATTTCCTGTATGTCAAAGGACCAGTCTACCTTATGATACAGCCGGTTGTTAGACAAAATGGACCCATGATCATGTGATGATGTGTTTGGCATAAAGCATCACGGAGATGCATTTAGCCCCCTTTTACCAGAGCATGGCTCATATTGTGATTAGCTGGTAGAGAATCATATTGATCTTAGGCTGCTAGGCACAATTCAAAAACTTTTGTGGACAGTGTAGATCAGGATCAGACTGCACAGAATATGCAGTCTAATCTTGGATCTACACTATCCGATAGGGAGATACCTTTTCCCCAAAAAATAACTGACCTAGCAACACTTGGGATTTTAATATCAGCTTGGAAGTTTCATGAAAACTTTTTCGGCAGGCTAAGGGCTACGGTGTATTACCATCTTTTGTCATAATGTTTTCAAAAGCTTTCAATTTTGGGACCATTGAAAGTCCTTTTTTCCAATAGAAACGGGTTTATACAAAAATATTGTCGCATTATTCTGTCTTTGAAGTTAAACAATGTCACGACCTTGATTAACACATGTTAATGCGTTTTTAATAGTACATTTAACTTCGTGGCTCTATTCTTAACCCTTTACCAGACGACAAAATTTTAGCCTTGTCCAAATTGAAAGCATTTGCAGACAATTTCAGTGTGGCTCAACAGGTGCAATTTTCCTTTCGTAGGGCAGAAAACATTGAGGGAAAAGGAGAAAATGCTGGTTACCAGCATTTTATCCTTTTCCCACAATGTTTTCAAAAGGCTTCTTCCCCGGAGTCGCTAAAAGGCGGCATTGTGCGGTAAAGGGTTAACTCATGTGATCAAAGCTAAATTATGCCAAACAGGTCCCCCTATCACACAATACATGAGCCGTTCTCTGGTAAAAGGGGGCTTAATGCATCTATGCTGCATCATACCAAGCAAGTCATCACATATTAATCATGTATCCATAAAGTCCATTTTGTTGCACAATTGACTGAATGATGACGTAAACTGTCCTTGAACGTGTAGAAAATTTACCAAACGCAAAACGTTTCGACTCATGTTGTCCAGACAAGGGCCGATACTTTTTGCAGATGCATTAAGCCCCCTTTTCACAGAGTATGTAACTTACATAATATCGACAAGCTTTGACTCGGAACGTGTCAGTCATTTATTAAAGCGTAATGAATTTCACGTATCGTTATATTACACACAAAAAAAATCTATGTACGAGAATCTCGTACATGTTGCATTATTCACTTATTCAACCTGCCATCCGCTCTCTCCTTTCTCGTAGCAAAAATTCAATTTCGATAGCGTTATCCTACACATAGCATTGAAATTTCTCCATATTAACCATTTACTAAACAATCCTTAGTTTCAAAGACCGAGACAGAGAAAAGTTTTGAAAACATTGTGTGAAAAGGAGAAAATGAAGGTAACCAGCATTTTATTCGATCTCTCTGCGACAGTTTCGAACGTATTGTGGTAAAAAGGAGAAAATGCTGGTTACCTGCATTTTCTCCTTTCCAACAATGTTTTGAAAGGCTATAATCCCATAATCGTTAAAACAAGGGATTGCTGATACATCTGCAGAAAGGTATCGCACCATGTCGGCCTGCGCCATCTACGCAGGCTGACCTGGGTCGAAACTATTTGCTATTGGTAAATTGTATGCATGTCTAAGGACCATTCTTTCTCATGATTTAGTTGGTTGTTGAACACAATGGATCTATACAATACATTATTCCATAATAAAATCTATGAGCTCCGGATATTATACAAAGCATTTATATATTTATTAGCCATGCTCTATGAAAAGGGGGCTTAATGCATCTGCGAAAAGTATCGACTCAGGTCAGCCTGCGCAGTCCGCGCAGGCTGACCCGAGCCGAAACTTTTCGCAACTGGTCAATTTTCTGTATGTTCAAGGACTAGTCTACCTCACGATTCAGTCGCTTGTTATACAAAATGGATTTCATGGACCCATAATTATGTGATGACTTGGTTGGTATGATGCATCACGGAGATGCACTAAGCCCCCTTTTGCCAGAGCATGGCTCATATACATGTACATGTTATTTACAGAGTAAAGTTCCCCCATTGTGAACCATTAACCCTTTAACTGCGAAATAAATGAAACGAAATTTCCATTCCACAGTAAAAATCAACATATTGCGATTTCAAAGTTGATTTCACCGGAAAGAAAATACCGTATCGGACAGTGTAGATCAAAGATCAGACTGCACGTTTTGTGCAGTCTGATCTTGACCTACAGCGTACGCAAAAGCGCCCCGAGTCGCGCTTACCAGCTTAGTTTAGACATATTTTATTCATCAATTAAATACAACCTTTTACAGACAATCACATAGAACAGCAAAAATAACTGATGAAACGGACAAGAACGAAAGCAAAAGCTTATATAGTTCTTCTCCAAATTCCAGGTACACAGTTAATGATAATGATATTTATAATGTCATGGCTACAGAAAGAAAAACAATAAAGGTAATTTGATAAATAACGTGGAAAAAGAATAACAATGAAAAAAAAGGGGGGGCAGATTGGTGTGGAGTGTCAAACTGCAGGACTAGGACTAAGGGTATTTTTACACAGGCTAATATCTTCCTCCATGACCATGACAGATCGTTAGATATTAGTTGCTATTGATGAAAGAACTTGTAAAATCTTGGCGTATAAGCCGCTGTGTGAATTAGACCGCTTAGCAGCTTAAGGGGTAAACAAATATGGTAATCAAGAATATGAGTCAAGAGTTTAAACAGTATGCCATAAATTTGCTCTCAGTAAGTCTTGTGGTTATTATATTCGACAAGATATTATATGTAATAATTTGCCGCAATCACAGTGAAGGTTGCAGATGGCTACTTAACCCGCAAAACGTAATGCAATGCAAATTAATCCCTAATCCTTTGTAAGTAATGAAATACACTTATAAACGCTCATGCAAGATCCTCTCTGTACATATCCCGATGAAAACAGAACACTGTTTCCTCCAAACGTGACGGCTGCATGATTACAGAAATTGAAATGTGTGTCTCTAAATAAAGAAAGGTATACAACTCCAAACAACGAATTACCTGGGTCCAGTCAATTTACATGAAAAAACTACCACAAAACAGATAGAAATCCTGTAACTATGTGTTTTATCAATGATACATATATTTTTCTTTAAAACCCTCAGACTCATGCATGAGCACAGTCACACTAAGATGACTTAAATAAATCTTTAAACTTTTAGAATGGTCAGGTCGCCGAGATCTGACCGACATACATGTACACAATTCACCAACAAATTACATTGAAAATGCGCCAAATCACATGTCAATCTTCTGAAATATGCATGCAATCAGTAGAAACCGACTGACTTGTAACAAACAGATGGTTTTACATCTATTTTACACAATTATGTACACTTATATTGGGGTTATATTGGAAAGGCGATGATTGTCGTTAACGAAATGAAGTGCACTTGTGTTAACCCTTATCCTGCTAAACCTAAATAAATGAAACTTTTAAACAGATAGTATAAACTCAAATTTTCCTATTTCAAAGGTATGTGTGGAAGAAAAATATCTCCTTTTCCGTCAATGTAGATCCAAGATCAGACTGCACACTTTGTGTGATCTACACTGTCCGCAAAAGGTCATTGAGTCGTGCTTAGCAGCCTAAGGGTTAACAGGGACGCTGTAAAGGTGACCTGCAAGTAACTACATGTATTTATTTCGAACAGTAATTTTCTTCTTATATATGTAAAACAGATAGAGGCTACAAGTACCTGACAACTGGGGTCCGTATTCACCAACCATTCTTAAGAATGTTCTTTGTCTTGTTCTCCAGAATTTTCTGCATTTGAAAGTAACACAACTCCTGATTGGCTAAACCATTTGGTTTAGCCAATCAGGAGTTGTGTTACTTTCAAATGTAGAAAATCTTTGAGAATTAGACTAAGAATATTCTTAAGAATGGTTGGTGAATACGGACCCTGATCTCTGACAGCCTTGTACTTGCTCTGTAACCTTTACAGCAAATAACATCACATGCCTTTATTTTATACATCACATGGGATACATGTAGTCGTAGTATCTAGCGAAGTGGCACAAGTATGTTGAATATTTATTACATAATATAAGCGTTAGAGTTGAGAAATCAGTCACACATATTGGGTTTGATTTAGAATACAAATCTGATCGCTGCAGATCCACAACTACAGCTAGATTATGCCTACCATATTCCTATCACTACAACATCCAGTTTCTGTTTTAACTTTGTTTTTAAAATGAACCCTTCACCACATGACAAAATTTTAGATTTGTCCAAACCCAAAGCATATGCAGACGCCAAAATAAATGTGGCTAAAGTTGTGGAAATTGCCATCGACAGGGTAGAAAACAAGGTGGGAAAACGAGAAAATGCTGGTAACGAGTATTGTCTCCTTTTTCCACAACGTTTTCAAGTCTTCTTTCTCGAGGTCGTCAAAAGTCGGTATTGTGTGGCAAAGGGCCAAACACCAATCGTTTGTGGTTGGGAATCATTTAAACAGAATTTCTCCATATGTCAATTCGTCTAGATAAGCACAGCTACCAGCATTGTTCACACACGACTTGCAAATAGGGTCGAGCAGGATCAATCGTCTTTCAGGGCATGTAGGTCTTTATTTTGTGTATAATGGGTTGTTCACAAACCGGACACCTAAACTGGTTTTCCGAACATGACATGCACATCCGCAAGTGCTTACAAGGTAGAAAGAGAGCTTCACGGTTTCTCGCTCTACATTTCATACAAATCATCTTGTTTTTAAGCATCTCATTTTCTCTTCGCAGTGACTCTGTAGGGAAAAAAAAGATAACAATGCATAGAATTGGAGAAAAAAAAAACATTGAAATGATACCTCTATATAAATTACAATAACGCAGTCATAATGATGTAAACTAAGACCAATGGAAGCATCTTATTTTATCGAGCGAATTATTTCGATTAAATAAATAAAACGTCGTTAAGCTAGATTTTTGTCAAATTTTATATGATAAAAGCTAAGACGGAATAGTGCGGTAGTAACAATTTTATTTCTACTGAAAGGCCCACTAGCTGCCAAATGTAAACAATTCGGGGTCAAATTGCGAAAAAATTCTTTTTACACCTTTTAACCCTTTCCCGTACAATGCCGCCTTTTAACACCACTGGGAAAGAAGCCTTTTGAAAATATTGTGGGAAAAGGAGAAAATGTTGGTAACCAGCATTTCCTCCTTTTCCCACAATGTTTTCTACCCTATCAAAGAAAAATTGCATCATTTGAGCCACAAGACAATTGTCGTCTGCAAATGCTTTCTATTTGGACAGGTCTAAAATTTTGTCGTCTGGTAAAGGGTTAAAGTATGGACATTACTATGCGTCTGGTAATCTGTCAAAGTACTCGTCACTGGCCGAAAAGTGTATTTTAAAACTAAAACAAAAGTTGCCAAACTTTGTTCTAGTTTTAGGATACACTAAGTTTTTCTGCCAAAAGTAGTAGTAACTCAGGTTAACTTCTGCTGCCAGCGACTGGTCACAGACGTGGAAATGTTTATTTGGCTGACCCCTGCTGGCCTACTTGCAGTCACATCTCCTACTTCGTCTATCTTTTTTTAACCCTTAAGCTGCTGAACAAATGAAACGAAAATTTCTACTGAATAGTAAAAACGCAAATATTGCGTTTTCAAAGATGATTTCACCTAAAGAAAATAGAGTATCGGACAGTATAAATCAAAGATCAGACTGAACGTTCTGTGCAGTCTGATCTTGATCTACACTGTCCGCAAAAGGTCAGTGAGTCGCGCTTTGCAGCTTAAGGGTTAAATAGATAGTTGTATGATACGCTTGTATGTATTGTCAAGTTTTACACCGCCGGTCAGTCAGTGTATATGGGCCGCGCTCTGGTAGAAGGGGTTTAATGCACCTCCGGAATGCATGCCAACCAACCAACCAACCAATTAACCAACCAACCAACCGGAATGCATGCCACGAACCAAGTCATCGTATAATTCTTAATCTATAAAATCTATT
This sequence comes from Tridacna gigas, assembly GCA_945859785.2. Lineage (NCBI taxonomy): Eukaryota > Metazoa > Mollusca > Bivalvia > Cardiida > Cardiidae > Tridacna > Tridacna gigas. The sequence goes on along the minus strand of OX244031.2, from coordinate 35,999,908 downwards.
TCGTCCAACAACCGACTGAATGTTAAGTTAGACTGGACCTTTGACATGCAGAAAATTGACAAACAGCAAAAACTTTCGGCACAGATCAGTCTGCAGATACTCCATAGGCTGACCTGAGTCGATACCCTTTGCAGATGCATTTAACCCACCTTTCACAAAGCATGGCTTACATAGTTTTGTAATGGAAACGTGTTATCTTCATATAGTCGTATCATATTTGCAAGAGGGCTAAAGAATGTAAATGATAAACATGTGATTCGTGTAACATCTTTATTTATTTCGGTACCGAAATACTGAATACTTGATTTAAGAGAAGACTTATTTTAAGAGAAGACAAAATTTGACTTGCCAGCTGTCCTATGTTCCCTTGTAGAACCACGTTTTCCCTCTTCACGGTGAATTTCGTCAATCACAGACAAAATATCTGGTTGATGGTTGCCTTTCCGTGCAAGAGATGCCACGGCTGACTTTACTATGCTTGCATCATATCCCATTTCTTTCAGTTGTACAACAAAGGAGTTTGTATTCTCATCACTTCCAACAGCTCCTTCTTGTCGACTAACAGCCTGCATATTCGAGCCTTCAGCTTCCGTCGTTTCTTGTATTACTCTCATTTTTTCCACTTCAGCAAGAAGTGTTCGCTGTAAAGCGTATGTTTACAAAACTAGAAGCACCTTAACCCTTAGGCTGCTAAGCGTGACTCACTGATCTTTTGCGGACAGTGTAGATCAAGATCAGACTGCACAGAACGTGCACTCTGATCTTGGATCTACACTGTTGGATACAGTGATACTTTTCCCCAAAATGTACCTTTGAAATAACAACATTTGGGTTTTTACCATCGGATTGAAAGTTTCATTTTATTTATTTAGCAGGATAAGAGTTAATATTATGCATATTTAATGACAAGTTTTTGCAGCAGAAAACAATAATTCACCTAATCGTATCGAAGGTATGACTTTTTGGATATGCTAAATGTAACTTCGATCTTGTCTACAATCAAAGTATAGAACAAAATTTCTAGTCTGCTTCAAATATAAATTAAGTTCAGTAAGTTGACAAGCAAATGATAAGTCGGTTATCAAAGTCTATGTAAAGAAAGATGCGTAGAAGATGAAAGCATTTTAAACATGGCACATACATTTGAGCCATGCTCTGTAAAAATGAGGCTTAATGCATCTCCGTGATGCAATGTACCAAGCAAGACATCACATAATTAGGGATCCATAAAATCCACTTTGTTCAACAACAGATATGAGGTAGACAGTCCTTGGACATACAGAAAATTGACCAATAGCGAAAAGTTTCGGCCCAGGTCAGCCTGCGCGGACTGCGCAGGCTGACCTGGGTCGATACTTTTCGCAAATGCATTAAGCCCCCTTTCAACAGAGCATGGTTCATTTGTTTTATTTTTCATGCATTACGGTATTATATCATTTTTTGATGCGCAGAATTTTATCGTGTTATCTGGCTAGTTTTAGGTAAGCCACCATGACCGATAAATCTTTAGCTTCTTCGATAGAAACCATTTAGTCCATTCAAAAATTCTTGCTATGATTTAGGCAGGTTCGATCGATGGATTTTCTACTTTTCATACAATTGTCTTAACAAAATAAGACCGAATGTTGTATACCTTTCGAGGGAAAGCGTGTGCTTACAGGATCTATTAGATGCAAATTTTACTATAGGCCATTTATGGATCCGAGGCAATAACCAATATCTTATTTTTTTCACATACATTCTTAATTGAATAATCTTTATAATTACACATATTAACAGAAGTTTTAAGAACAGCAAATAGGCACCAAACGCCCTCTCATTTGTTTAAATATGTTAATGCTGTCTTAAAATGCTGATACCTCGTTGCCTGATTCAGTTGCTTGTTGTACAAGTCTGATAAATTGCTCTCCCTTTTCCTGGTATGCAAAGTGACACGAGGGGAACCACCTACAGTGTTCTACCCAAGGGTCATCCATAGGGTCCCAGTTCTGAAAACCTCCATCGCAAAACCAGCATCTGACAAGATCGCCATTTTCTAGACAAAAAAGATTAGTTCTAAGAGGATATGGGTCTGGATTTTCCGATCACTCCCAGAAAAAGTTACATACTATGTTTCGGACATTGGTATTTAGCTACAATGTGCCATGATTACCTACTATATAAAGTATATCATTGTACCTTCATGGTACTGTATTTAGTTAACTCTTTACCACATAATTCCGACTTTTAACGACCCTGAGGAAGAAGCCTTTAGAAAACATTGTGGGAGAAGGAGAAAATGCTGGTAACCAGCATTTTCTCCTTTTCCCACAATGTTTTCTGCCCTTCCCAAAACAAGTTTCAGTTTTTCGGTAACATTTATTTTGTTGTCTGCAGATGCTTTCAATCTGGACCAGTCTAAAATTTTGTCGTTTTGGTAAAGGGTTAAACCATTCTATCGGTAACTTGTTGTACTCCTCATATTGATTACCCATGCCAAGTTTCAGTTTCATCTGACTTTCGGTTCTCCAGAAAGTTTTCAAGCTTTTTGATAAATATAGAGAAGGAAACAATCTTTGTCACATGACCAAATCTTGTTTTAGTATAAATTCAAGGACAACGTCTGTAAAGTTTCTTTAGGACTGACCCATTGGTTCCGGAGAAATCTCAGGGTTGGGATCATCTGTGTCTCTAGGGGCATTATTCTAACAACCTCAACCCTTTACCACGCAATCCCAATTTTTAACGACCCTGAGGAAGAAACCTTTTGAAAACATTGTGGGAAAAGAAGAAAATGCCGATAACCAGCATTTTCTCCTTTTCCTATAATGCTTCTACCCTATCGTCTTTTGGGCAACCTTTAATTTCGTCGTCTGCAAATGCTTCCAGTTTGGACTAGTCTAAAATTTTGTCGTTAGGTAAAGAGTTGTTAAAGGAGGGTCACAAGACGATGCATATAGACGATAAGCATTCTTGGTCTTGTTGCTTTTGGCTCGGGCATTTAACGCTCCATTTGGTCTGTCACGAAAGATCGAAATTTTCATCGGTTGATCATCGAACACTGTTTCTTAAAGTTGCACGTTGGCGCATCGACTCTATAGCTTAGTTAAAACATATATATTTGTTTTTATATCGACTGAGAAACAAATTTTTGCAGCTTATACTAATTTCTCTCGGTTCTGTTTCCTGGAAACTACACAAGTACTCATGCCAAATATGTGAGCCAATTATCAGCCCAAAAGTTGACACCCGCTATATAGAGGCGATGAGCCATTGTGCTATTTCAGTAACAGTGTTCGATACTCGAAATGAACATTTCTAGCTATAAAGAGATATGCGCCATTGTGCGATTTATAGCAGTAGTCTTCGATGATCGACAAATAAAATATTCTGGCTTCCATGATGGACCAATGGAGCTTCAGTAGCCTGTGCTTTGGCGGCGAATGGATGACGTATTGATGAGGGACCACGGACGACGGACACCTTACCCACCACAATTTAGCTTCATCAAGAGCATTGTGTGCGAAGCTGAGACTGAAAAGAACAAAGTGTGTTGAGTTATCACTACATGCACATATGTTACAATTGATTTATGAAAAGCGAAGGGGTGTTTAAGTTTTATTTGACGGGAATTTTACTCCCGTGAAAACATTTCAAAGTAAGAATTATGAGCAGAGCTTGCGTCCTAGGCCTGGGTCCAAGATTGGAAGCAAGTTTATATCTTGGCGTGAATAGCAAAATCATGGTTCTAGTAGACTAAGTTTACATCTACAGCCACATAAATCAGTTGTAACTGGCACTCTTAAGTTTAAAATATGTTGCCTCTATGCTAAAACGCCAAGACTTATACTGTTTAATGAAACAAACAGTCTGAGTTCGAACAAGATATTCAGATTTTAAAGTTATATCAATAAGACTATCCCCCAAAGTAAGTCAATCGAGGACTGCCTTATTTCGATGGACACGCTGCTATAAAGAATTGGTCATCGTTATTTATCTACGCATTCAGATCGCTTGAAACACAGATTGCCTGAAATAGGTTAAGAAACTGGCTTTCCTCACTTCCTGAATGCAGTATTGAAATGGCTATCTTTGGTCTTTGCCGATAATTTAGAGATTACTAGGCAATCACTGGCGTGTATAAACTATTGTTCGAGTCTATTCGAAAGACATACAGAACATTATGTCTAAGTAACTTTTCCGGTGCCTGTATTTGATTTGGGCAGCGAAAGGGTATTTGATATCGCGCAAGACAGAAGGTCGAGCGAGACGTCAGGATTTTCTTACGCGGCGAAAAGCAAATACAAGCACCAGGAAAGCTACTCCAACATGACATTCCTTTTATTATATACCTACGCTTTCAAAGACAAAATATTGCAATTATTGACACTTTATTTGGAAAAGGTAAACAAAATAAAACAATTGATGATTCAGTAGGTAGTAACTTTGTTTCTATGAATGGCCGATGAATATCAAAGCTTAACATTTTGACCAGTCAAATCATAAACGAATATGCACGTATTCATGGCACCATATTTGGAACCGTAATTGACACTCTGTAGATATGAATTTTAATCCGTGCGTGACGCATGCCGAAAAAAAAATCAGGTACATAATGAAAAATGACGTACGGTAATATTTATTACGACGGTACATACATGGACATTGAAGCTGCTGTCGGTATCGCTATAAAGATTATAATAATAAACTATACCTGTGTAGAAAAAGCCAGCTTTTGCTAGCTCCACTGGTTTCTTGCAGGATGTCCGCGGCCAGGTTTCAAAAGTCTTCAGACGGGAATGTAACGCCGAATAACATGGATGTCTCCCGGGCGGCGATGATGTCGCAGCATTATACTGTCCAGCTTTAAAGGTAACAACTGATTGCATATGATATATTCTTATGGACCATGCTCTGTGACAAGAGAGTTTATTGCCTCTGCAAAGGGTATTGACCCATTTCAGCCTGCGCGGACTGCATAAGCCTCGCAGGTGAAATGCACGTCTCTCCGAAAGCAACTGTTTATGGAGAAGCATGTAACACAAATCATCAGTGGACGAGCAAAAATTGAAGGCGTTGTTAATGATATTAATTAATTCTTTACCAAACGATAAAGTTTTGGACTTGTCCAAATTTAATGCATTTGCATACGAGAAATCATATGTAGCTGAAACGATGATAATTGTTTGTGCGAGTAGTAGGTACAACCTTTTTCTCCTTTTCCGACGAAGTTTTCAAATGACTATGTCCACAGAGTCGTTACAACTCGGGGTCGTGTGGTAAACAGGTAATAAAATTGTAGATATGGGTCCGTATTCACCGAGCATAGTTGAGAACATTCATACTCTTGTCCTCCAAGAATGTCAAGGTCTGAAAGTAACACAACTTCTGATTGGCTAAACCAAATGGTTTAGCCAATCAGAGGTTGTGTTACTTTCAAATCTAGAAAGATCTAGAAAATAAGACTAAGAACATTCTTAAGAATGGTTGGTGAATGCGGGCCATGGATGTATCCGATGATTGACTAATCAAAGACAGTAAATAAATGACCGGTGAGAAAAATGGATGGATGGTGAAAATGTTGAAGATGATCCAACATGATGCTGGTGAGATGTATTCACCTATAAAAGTAATGCATTAATAAAGGGGCGTTTCTCAGTATAGATATTATTAAAATGCATAACCGTTATCCTGCTGTATAACTTCAATGAAGCTTTCAAGCCGACAGTAAAAACCCAAATAATGCTGTTACTAACTTATTTGTTTAGGGAAAAATAACTCCTTATCGGACAGTGTAGATCCAAGATCAGACTGCACGTTCTGATCTTGATCAACACTGTCCGTGAGTCGTGCTTAGCAGCCTGAGGGTTAAAATGCTTAATAATTTTGTCAGTTACAGAAAAATGGAGTAACTAATGAAGCTTCTTATTAAAGAAATGCAAGCATTCATCTTTATTACCCATGAAACACCTAACAGTGCGTGCCGGTGATGTTCCTAGTTCATCCACGGCTTCAGCTCAATTAACCCTTTACCACACAGTGCCGACTTTTAACGACCCTGAGGAAGAAGCCTTTTGAAATCATCGTGGGAAAAGGAGAAAATGCTGGAAACCAGCATTTTCTCCTTTTCCCACAATGTTTTCTACCCTATCCAAGACAGAAATCAACATTTTAATTACATGTAATTTGTCGTCTGCACATGCTTCCAATTTGGTTCAGTCAAAAATTTTGTCGTTTGGTAAAGAGTTAAAGCGGGGGCCTTGAACAGGCATAGGTATAGTATGACCTAGGTACATACATTGTTACAGTGAATTACTGTAGCCTATGATTTAAACACACAACTAGTGAACAAAATACTTACACTGAATTTTATCCCATTGTAATTTCCTCTGGTAGGTAGGATCCGATTGCTCCAATCTCGCCTATTATCAAAGAAAAGTGCATTAAATCAAGAACATGGATAGGATTTAACATAATTGATTTAATTAAATTAATTAATCATGCTCTGTGAAAAGGGGGCTTCATGCATCTGCGAAAAGTATCGACCCAGGTCAGCCTGCGCAGTCCGCGCAGGCTGACCTGGGCCGAAACTTTTCGCTATTTGTCATTTTTTTGTATGTCAAAGGACCGGTCAACTTCATGATATAGACAGTTGTTCGACAAATGGATTTCACGGGTCCATGATGACATGAAGACTTTCTTGGTATCATCTATCACAGAGATGCATTAAGCCCCCTTTTGCCAGAGCATGGCTCGATTATTAACTTTTAGGGTAAAACTAGGTCCTATGAGAATAGTACTTCGACAGACTGTGCATGACAGCATGCGCCGGAAACACTGTAACTTGGGGACTTTACGAACGGTTAGCCGTCAGTTTCTATTACCACACATGAACTGGTACAGTGAGAAGACTATTTGATGAATGTACCTTTTCCCAGTATAGTTTTTCGCCACCAATTAGGTCCACCAGAAAGTCGCAGTTTTCAGCATATCTAATATGTTCAAGTAGGGAGTCGTCATCATTTGAGAAATCCTTGAGGCCCAGTCCACACTGGAAACATCGGACAAGGTCAAGGGGGCCTGTAATGTAATCAGTGAATCTGAACCATGCTCTGTGAAAAGGGGCTTTGATGCATTTGAAAAAAGTATCAACCCATGTCAGCCTGCGCAGGCAGGCATGGGGCCGAAAATTTTGCTAATTGTAAATTTTTCTGCATGTTAAGGGGCCATTCTACTTCATGATTCAGTCGGTTGTTAGACAGAAAGGATTTTATGGATCCAGAATCATATGATGACTTGCTTGGTATCATGCATCACGGTGATGCATTAACTCTTTACCAAACGACAAATTTTTGGACAGGACCAAATTCAAAGCATTTGCAGACGACAAATTAACTGTTGCTAAAATGGTGATTTCTGTCTCTGATGGGGTAGAAAACATTGTGGGAAAAGGAGAAAATGCTGGTTACCAGCATTTTCTCCTTTTCCCACAATGTTTTTAAAAGGCCTCTTTCTCAGGATCGTTAAAACTCGGGATTGTGTGGTAAAGGGTTAAACCCTCTTTTGCCAGGGCATGGCTCATTTTTATCTAAAAGTAGACATTGTCTGAGAAGGGGAACCAGAACAATCCGTACCGTTTAACTCTTTACCAAATGGCAAAATTGTCGACTTGTCCAAATCCAGATCATTTGCTGACTACTATTTAAAGTGGATCAACTTGCGGAAATTTGTCTATAAAAGGGTAGAAAACATAATGGAAACAGTATGAAAAAAAAAACTGTATTTTCTCCTTTTCCCAGAATGTTTTCAAAAGCTTTCTTCCCCGAGGTCGATGAAACTTAGGATCGTTTGGTAAAGGGTTGCACTCAACAGATTAGTTTGGTAGACTTTTATTGCAATGATATTATACATAGGGCAAGGTACCTTCTACATCATATTAGCCATGCTCTGTGAAAAGGGAGCTTAATACATCCGCGAAAAGTATCGACCCAGGTCAGCCTGCGCAGCCCGCGCAGGCTGACCTGGGCCGAAACTTTTCGCTATTGGCCAATTTTCTGTATTTTCAAGGACCACTTTACCTCATGATTAAGTCGATTTTGAAAAAAAAAAAGTGGCTTTTATGGATCCATAATTATGTGATGACATCACGGAGATGCATTAAGCCCCCTTTTGTCTGAGCATGTCTAATTTATTAGTGCCACTAATTCAGTGTTTTACTGAAAAGGGAGAATATCCCAGATCACATAGACTTGCACTGCTTAAACCTGATTTTGTAACTGAAACAGCAAGCATAAACCTGATTTTGTAACTGAAACAGGATATGTTATTGGACGGATCTTGTAGGCATAATCTGAAATTGAAATGGGTTATCGATATAGAAATTGTTCACTTTCCAGAAAACTTTTTTTTTTTCGAAAGATCCTTGTGTATTATAAAAGCAAGTTCGAAATCAGACATTATATTTCATTATCTAAGATAAATATGAAGGTGGAAATTATACCTGTATAAAAGAACCCGTTTCTGACAAGGACCTTTGGATCTTGGATTTCTCCATACGACCAGTATGAAAATGAAGATCTTCGCTGAACCTCGTCAATATAGTCAGGATGTTTAGCTGGTCTTTTCGCCGAGGTGGGACAGTCAAGTGTGATTTTTTCGTCTTTCTGATTCGACCTATTTGGACGACTTAGGAAACCCACTGCTATTGTCTTCTGTTTTTCATCTTCACCACGCTCAGGTTGCGAGGGCTGATATTGATTTCGATGTGATGGCGGGTCATCCTGACGCCGATGTACTGGATGGGTATAGCTCTCATAATTATAATCTCTACTTTGCCTTACTTTTGTTGCTTTAAGGCTCACATCCTCTTCCTTAATCAAGGGATATCGATGTGATAGCGGGTCATCCTGACGCCGATGTACTGGAAGGGCATTGCTCGCATTATTATAATCTGTACTTGACAATATTTTGGGTGCTTTATGGCCCACAGAATGATTCTCTTCGTCACTCAATAAATAAATAATGTCGCAAATAGAATTGCTTTTCTCTTTAAAACTGTGGTTAAAGCAGTTTTGCGTTTCAATGAATCCCTCACCACTATCTTCAACAATCGCCATTTTACCAGCGTCAATACAATAATTTCTGATGAGGTCCAGGCACCAATGAATATCTTCGCAATTTTGAATTTTGAAATACTGTTTTTGTGGACCACGAAAAAAGATGCTTTCTTCGTCCTCAAGAATTTCTTCTATATCACTCACCAACTCATACTCTCTTTTGAGCAGAGTAGATTTGGCCGTTGGACTTGCATTAAGAAATAGATAAACATGTCCACCAGTACTTTGGCAAATAGTTCTGTCCTCAGAAAAAAGCCACAACGCAACTTGTTTCAATATACCTCTTTCTTTGTTTATGCGCACGAGATCGATATCATTCTCCAATTTAGCCATTTTGTGAACTGTTGGGTAACGGCTCAAATTGTAGAATATTTACAATGATTGTTCGACATGGGCTATCAAATATGTCATGGACAACTTTAGAACTTTTTGTAAAATCAGTAAGTGTGTATACATTAAATGCAGTTGTTATCTCATGCAACAAACGCCGCCTGTGTCAATGTTTAAATGACTCGTTTTTACAGTTTATTTCGTCTTGAACCCTGCTGATTCTACGACCTCAAATAAAAGGAAATAATTGAATTAAAACTAGAAAACAATGTTAGCCCTTACCACAAAATCCCGCATGTTAACGACCTGGAGAAAAGAGGCTTTTGAAAACATTGTGGGAAATAGGGAAAAATGCTCGTCCCATTATGATTCTATCCTTTCAAAGACAAATATCCCTACTTGAGCCACACTTAATTTGTAGTCTGCAAAAACTTTCAATTTGGACCAGTTTAAACTTTTTCGTTTCGTAAAATAGTTTAAAAAAAAAAGGGGGCAGGTCTATCAGAATCCTGCTTATTCCACAACCTGAAATAAAGTGAAATAATTGGGAAAAAAGGTAGATATAGAGATCTATTAGAATAAAGATAATTATGTAAAGCTTAAGATGATAAATAATGAGAATGGGAAAATTTAATTGAGCCATGCTCTGTGAAAAGTGGGCTTAACATCTGCGAAAAATTTCGGCCCAGGTCAGCCTGCGCGTACTGCGCAGGCTGACCTGGGCCGAAATTTTTCGCTATTGGTCAATTTTCTGTATGTCCAAGGACCAGTCTATCTCATGATTCAGTCAGTTGTTAAAAAAAAGTGGTTATAATGGATCCATAATTACGTGATGGCTCCAATGGTATAATACATCACGGGGATGCATTAAATCCCCTTTTGTCAGAGTATGGCTCGATTAATTTCAAATAGGAGTTTCTGACCGGAAGTATAGGCACCGAAGCAGATAAAGTAGACGCCCATCTGATACAGATTTAAAATATACACGATAATTGGCGTGCAACACACGAAAAGGGGCCTTCGGACATATGCGAAAGAGTGTGTCGTCCCAGATCAGCCTGTGCAGTCTATGACTAATCCGAGACGACACTTCCCGTTTTTGCGCGATTTTCTATTTCACGAAAGTCTACTGTAAGAAAAAAGCTTATGTAGTCGTAAAGCGCCGTCTCGGATTGGCCTGTGCGGATTACGCAGGATAATCCGGGACGACACTTTACGCAGATGTCCGAAGGTCTCATTTCGCATGTTGCGGGCCATATAACTAATTTTGAAATATTTAAGTTTAATAAAGTTTCAAATAAGATTTCATATATACATGATACAACCAAATTTGACGTGTTTTAATTCCATATGGATTAATACCTTGTTCTGTAACGATTCAACATAAGAACGGATTACACATTTGTAAAAAAAAACCAACATATTGCCGTCACAAATAGAGAAGACATGTTATCAAACAATTTCTCGCTGATGCTTAGAATTTAAGATAAACCGATAGATGCATTAAAGAGTTGCGTCTGTAGCTCATCTAAGCACAAAGAACTGAGAATGTGCCCAGCCTCCATTATTCGTCCGTCTTTCATGAGCTTCAAAGATATCTGGTTAGAAACTACTTTGTCATGCAGTCGCGATAGGTTGGGGAGGAAACTTATGTTTGAATCATTCGTATCATACAAGAGTAATAGTCCATGACCCTTTGCGACACAATCCCAAGTTTAACGACTTATTGAAAACATTGTAGGAAAAAGAGAAATGCTAATAAACAGCATTTTCTTCTTTTCCCACAATGTTTTCTAACCTGCCATTGACAGAAATCATCATTTGAGCTAGATTTAATTTGTCGTCTACAAATGCTCTGAAATTGGTCAATTCAACAATTCTGTCGTTTGGTAAAGGGATACTAGACAGAAATAAACACACTTAGAGACACTAATGGTCACAAGTCCATTGTAATTCATAATCGACTCGCTTAATCCTTTACCGCACAATGCCGACGTTTAACGACCCTGGGAAAGAGGCCTTTTGAAAACATTGTGGGAAAAGGAGAAAATGCGGGTAGCCAGCATTTTCTCCTTTTCCCACAACGTTTTCTTCCCTATCAAAGAAAAATTGCAGCATTGGAGCCACATTGAAATTGTCGTATGCAAATGTTTTCAATTAGGCAAAAGCTAAAATTTTGTCGTCTGGTAAAAGGTTAAGATATTTTTTCAGTCTCGAAAGTCAGATCCTATATGTTTCGGAGTCAGAAGGACTCTCAGGACATATATCGTTAAAATTACGTGTACATCAGCGTGTACATTATTAGTTATACCATAGGCCACTGAAACTCCATTGGTCTATTACCGGACAACGAAATTTTCCTTATCGGACACCGTTACTATAAATAGCACATTGGCCACTGTAAATAGTAAGTCTTATTATATACAAGCAGTTGCCAATGTGCTATTTATATTAACGGTGTCCGATATGGAAAATTTCGTTGTCCGGTAATAGACCAATGGAGTTTCAGTGGCCTATGGTTATACGGTCAGATGACAGGGGACTTGGAAACTTGTTCACGGCTGTGGCAAATCATATCGTCCCGAACCGAAGGACCTTTACTATTCCCTTCAATATTCAATATTCTACTCAATATTTATTTATTTTGTTCTGTTCTAGGAACTAATGAAGGTAACTTCCGCTGAACATGGTAGTTAATTGTAACGAATTAGGTTTTCCATTCCAGTTTATGAATACGTGAAAAATACTGTTCAGTGACTACGGTTGTGTTCGGTAGGTAATACAGTTGGAAGACATAGGTAAAAAAGTTTGTCAAAAGAAAAGAAGTTCCTGTGACGTGGCATTGAAGTAGATCATATCATTATGGAACTTTCGATCGGAAGAAATAACATAGGAGCTACATTTCGGATCGAAGGTAACTATTATGGCTGACTGGGTCGTTGTGTAAATCATGCCTAACCTATTTTCACACCCTCTGTCTGTCTCTTTCACAGATTATAAAAGACGAAATAGAGTACATGTATTTCATTTACAAATGAGACCGTCTATGTACAAGAACACCATATTTTAAATATTAAAGCATAAGAAAAGCGAAAGCGAAAGTAGTAAAAGTAGATTTGATAAATAAATTCTATCGGCAATTTTAGTGGGGGGGGGGGGGGGGGGAGGGAAGAATAAGAAAAGAATAAGAACAACAGATTCAGAAGATCTGTCGGCACATATAGCTAACGACTGCTCTTAAGTGCCTGGGATTACAAATTATATTGGACCGAAATTAAGATCCGCATTACTGCTTAGAGTTTCTTTACATTTTGAGTTACCTTTTCTTTTTACTTCCCGGATTACCTCAAGTGAATGTTGACATATATATATATCGCCACTACATAGGTGTTACTTCTTAAGTTTTGTACTAAAAAGTGAGAGAAAAGTTACCTGACATTCATTTCTTTATTCTGGTAATTCTATAAATAGATCCATGAAACACCAGGGAAAAAAAAACGCGGTTGAATGGGCTTAACGGATATAAGTTAATCTGAATGATAGTCATCGTCACAACTCGGCCGATTCCGTCCCCATTCGGCAAACCTCGGTGATCAAGTCCCTTGGCTGTATCACAAAGCTTGATATGCATATCCACGGTAAATTTCTTCGCCGGAGGTACACCGTTTTACTGTTATTAACATTGTAAGGCTCCTCTTAAAACAGAAAACATGAGTCGCAATTTTCTATCGATATCTTTCTAAGAATATTTCCGTTAGCAAAGTTTGTACATTAAATTTTTAGCGTAGTTTATCTATTCCGTTGGAAGCTTTCATCGACAGAGAGATAGATATGAATAACTTCACCGTGGTTATTCCTGTCGTTGCTATGCGATTTACGTGGGCGCCGCCATGTTTAATATCATGTGATTGGTAGTTCAAAATGGAAATCTCCGGACAAGGTTAGATGTAGGTACGGAATCGGCCGAGTTGTGACAACTGATTTTGTCCCTACATCTGACTTGATCAACGGATCACCCGAGGGTTGCCGAATGTGTATTTATGTTAAAACTTCCGCATTCATTTTCGCGATGAAAAAAAAAAAAACTTTTAAAAGTTTGAGGTATTTTGGGTAAAGCAGACAGCCTATAAGTCAAGCGGCCATCAGCAAAATGTAAAATTATCAAAAAATGTAAAAAAAAAAAACTACAACAAAGGAGTAGGCGAAAAGAAAAGTAGTTTTGAAAAAACAAACGTGGTTACAGTAAATGGTTCCATGTACATGGTATTTTTATTGAAAATACATGTACAAGAAATTAGGATCAGTAAGTTCGACTCCTCATTTGACTTCGATCACCGACAATTCAGTCGAAAGTGACAAATAAGTTAAACAGTAAATTAGATTGTTTAGATCCTTGACTTTCAGAGTTCGAAATTAGCAGTAGCAAGTAGCAAATTTGCTACTTAAAAAGAAATTTTGCTACCTGGGCACAAAAGAAGTAGCAAAAGGTCGCTACCTGGTAATCCTGTGTTCTTGAAGTGTTTTGCCAATTTTCAGTGAAATAATCTTCCACTTGTTAATTCAGACATCTGTTGAAATGATCTTCGCAATCGTCCACGTAGGTACAAAAACATGCAAGCATCAATGAGTCACGCAATCGAACATGTCTGTGCTTGATGATGACTTTACATTTGAAATCTATATTTATAGCTACCTTTGTGAATCTTTGCTAATGTCCATTTGAAAACGGTCTGCATTATAATAAATGGGCGAAAACCTGCAAGTATAAATGAGCTACCTGAATCTGAAATTGCAAAACAGCACAGCCTCTATGCCCATGTCTTTGAAGACATGCTGTTTTTACTACTGCCAAGCAATTCATGGACAAAGGCAGTAATTCAAACATCATTCTGTGAGTGGAAGGGAGCACAGGGACTCGATCCAGTAATTTTTATGGTATCTTGTACTTAAATATAGACAATGTGTCGAACATGACCGAAGGGCAGATATTACCGGGTACGCGTTGAGGCCCAATTACAAAGTCAATTTCGATTCAATTTTGTCATGCAATATACCAAATAACAGCTAAATGAATACGCTTGTCGATGATGCTAAGATTATGACCATAATCAATCCGTTTACCGAACACAAGTCGAGATATCGGGCGATTTAGGGTCAATTTTGCAGGTCAGACACAACCGTGCAACTGGGACACCACTCTACTTACAGGGCTAAATACCATCTCTTTGTCACTGACAGCCGTTTTTCCTACAACGCATCGATTAAAAACAAGTTAATAAATAACTTACTGCCAATAAATTTCTATTTCTTTCGAAGTTAATAGCGTTTTCAGGTTTATAATCTTTCAAACAGAAGATGAAACCATTTTGACAAGCCTTCATCTGTATGTTAGGGAAGATTTCATTGGTCAGCGTTACTTGTTCTCTGCCTCGTGATATTTATGAATTACAAAGCCGGTACTCTAATAGCCGGTTCGTTTGGGCCAACGGTAGAGCTGCCAGAATTGGAGGAGATATTCCGGTGCGTTCGATTGGGCGTCTTCCGCTTTTAGAAGCTCTGCCGTCTCTTCCACTCGATATTTGGAAGAGCCGGCAGAGATTCGAAACAAAATGGCGGAAGCGGCCAACGAAACGCGAGTTGAAGAATGGTTTCTTTTCAGTTGACATTTGTTTTTATTGTTGTCATGTGCAAATATTCGTGTTTTTACTTGCTGAAAAGATTGCTCTTGCTCAGTATCCAATTTGCGGTGGTAAATATACAGTAAATACGGATTAATTCCTCCGCATGTCTTGAATCGCCCTCAGAATTTTTAGGGGCGAAATGTCATTGGTTCGAAACGTTCTAATATCTCTCGAATTGGTATAAAAAGTATATATATTTTTATCACTAATTCGACTTAAACTGATGAATACAAAGCTGCTATTTTGGGGATTGTTCAAGGCCTGTTTAGACAGAACAAGCTAGCGCCATTCTCATCAAATAGCCATTCTTCTACAAACAACAGCAGTTTGTTGTAAAAAGCCGCCATGTTGAATGATTCTAAATTCGTTCGATTGGCTTTCTATTCTAATCGCTTCTGTGAATAGCATTCTCTTCTTAGCAGAGCCCAAACGAACCGGCTATTACAGCAGAACTAAAATGCGCAACGGGGCGAAAGTGAATCTAAAAGTAGAGTTCTTTAGGAGAAAGTGAAACTAAAAGTATAGTTCTTTAGGCGAAAGTGAAACTAAAAGTATAGTTCTTTAATTCACCTCGACATCTACTTCAGCAGAGAGAATGATTTTGAATAAGAATCAACAATTTTAACCAGCATTTTCTCCTTTTCCCACAATGTTTTCTACTCTTCCCAAAACAAAGTTTAACTTTTGAGTGACCCTTATTTTGTCGTTTGCAAAGTCTTTTAATTTGGACTGCTCTAAAATTTGTTGTTTGGTAATTGTCGAAAGAAGTCAATACATGGACGCACATTGGTTCTCTTTCAATCTTGTTTTAGAACCAAAAAGTTAACACAAGTAAAGCATGTCTTTGATCTTGCTCTCATTTTTTTTTTTTATTATTGTAACCATCACTTTTTATACAAGATGTTTCTCTGTTATGTTTCTAGAGCCTCAGCTGGTTGGGAGTTCGATTTCATGCAAAAAAAAACCATACATTTGATGACGGTTCTTACGGTCATGTAGTTTGAATTATTTCCCCCGGCAAATTGGAGAAAAATTGCATTGTGTTTGTTTTTCGATAGTCTTTAACACATCACTTCGTCATTAATCATCAAATAAGGGGAAAGCATTCTTATACGTATTCTGATCTCTAATTTCCTGCAGAATGCCTTCTTCAGCTCTTTACAAAATAGACTTTGGCCCTTTAAGAAACATGTTTTATGGCTCTAACAAAGAAAGCTTTGGGAAACATAGAGGGAAAAGAAGAAAATGCTGGTAATAAGTATTGTCTCATTTTCCGCAATTTTTACTTTCTTATTACATAAAGAAAAAAAACCTATTTTTTCGTCTGCATCTCCTTTTAAAGCCCCAATAAAGTCCAAAATTAGAATTTTTTTATGCTTGAAAAAAGGCACGAATCTGTTAGATTTACTCTTATTTTGTCGCCAAGGGGATAGGGGCGTTCATTGCAGCATCGGTTGATGTCACAGAACCATACAAAAAATCCTTTTTTTTTTTTTATCAATTCTCCCAAGTGACGTTGCCACGCACTATTCGGAATCATTCTGGTGTCCTATTTGTAGACACCATGTGACCGATGACGTATGACACAGACGATGTGCTGTCTCTCCTTAGAAAACGTTGCGAAACGTCGGTAAGTCTTTAATTTTCGTTAAATTACCTTCGCTCATCGTATCTAATTTATTTGTATGCATTTGATTGGTAAATCGGAGTTGTGTTATATTTATTTCGATCATGATATGCCTATTTCTTCTTGTCAAGAGTCGTCCAAACATCGAATGATATCTCGGCCTATAACTCTTTCGGCCTATTACAATTTCGACTAGTAAGAAATTCGGTGCATACAAAATCGAATGTCTACACAGGTTATAAAGGTTTGTAATATGAGCCATGAATAAGTCAAACAAAATGTGGACGGTTTATAACGAAGATCAGACTCAAGACATGTGCGATCTGATCTTGATCTTCGTAGGTAATGAAAAAGTTAAGAACTTTGTGGGTTTTTTTTTTTTTTGGTCTGTAATTACAAGCGAATTTTGACCTGAGTTTAGCATCAGGTGGTGGACGTTTTATATCAAAGGTCAGACCTCTTACTAGGTGCAATCTGATCTCGATCTATGCTGTCAACAAAGGATATTTCTCAACTTTCAAGAGTTTAGTAAAACACATTGCTTATAGTTATTTTTACTGCTAGTTTTTGAAGACAGAGTTGATGTTATTTCATCAGTCAAGTTATTGCATGCAGATGAACCATACTTTTCAAAACTATAGATACATATTCCAAAGCTGATAAATACATGTACTTCAAGTTATTGGAGTGCAAGACAATTGAAGACAAAAGTAGAAGTTTACTAGTACTCAAGTAATATTTATCTACCACATTGTGATTAAGAAAAAATATTTTTTATATATTTTTAACTGATCTCTTTTCTTTCCAATCTAAAAACAGTGTATCCTTTTAGGGTGTGATACAGAGAGACCAAGATGTTTGTTAACCGACAAATAGATATTCCAATCTGGTGTTATTATATCTCTGCTGTACGACAATTTTTTTTTCACAGATTTTAGCACAGTCCATGTCAACAGGTATTTGAATGATATTTAGATCTACATCTATTACACATTAATGTTAGAACTTTGAAGTCTATTATATTTTAAGCTTAGAAAGGATCAGCTGCTGAAGGGATGATAGATCAAATACAACTTTTTTACACCCTTGCCATAAATTTTTGAAAGGAGCAATTGTTTGCTACAAGCAACTGCTCCTTTCTCACATTTCTCCATTTAGTTGATTTTTAGCTCACCTTAGCACAACGTGCTAAAGGTGAGCTATTGTGATCGCCCTATGTCCGTCGTCCGTCGTCTGTCGTCCGTCAACAATTTCTTTAAACATCTTCTTCTCCTAAACCACTGGGCCAATCTTGATGAAACTTGGCAGGGATGTTCCTTGGGTGAAGCTCTACCAAAACTGTTCAAAGAATTAAATTCCACCCACAACTCTGGTTGCCATGGCAACAAAAAGGAAAAAAAAGCAAAATCTTTGAAAATCTTCTTCTCTGAAACTAGAAGGCGCAGAGCTTTGATATTTGGTATGTAGCATCTCCTAGTAGACCTCTACCAAGTTTGTTCATTTGATGCCCCTGGAGTCAAAACTGGCCCCGCCCCAGGGGTCACAAGTTTGAGCATAGTAACAAAGAAGGAAAACTTTGAAAATCTTCTTCTCTGAAACTTGAAGGCATAGAGCTTTGATATTTGGCATGTAGCATCTCCTAGTGGACCTCTACCAAGTTTGTTCATATGATACCCCTGGGGTCAAAACTGGCCCCGCCCCAGGGGTCACAAGTTTGAGCATAGAAACAAAGAAGGAAAACTTTAAAAATCTTCTTCTCTGAAACTAGAAGGCATACAGCTTTCATATTTGGCATGAAGCATCTCCTAGTGGACCTCTACCAAGTTTGTTCATATGATGCCCTTGGGGTCAAAACTGGCCCTGCCCCAGGGGTCACAAGTTCGAACATAGGAACAAAGAGGGGAAACTTTAAAAATCATCTTCTCTGAAACTGGAAGGCGTAGAGCTTTGATATTTGGTATGTAGCATTGCCTAGTGGACCTCTACAAAGTTTGTTCATATGATGCCCCTGGGGTCAAAACTGGCCCCGCCCCGGGGGTCACAAGTTTGAGCATAGTAACAAAGAAGAAAAACTTTAAAAATCTTCTTCTCTGAAACTTGAAGGCGTAGAGCTTTGATATTTGGCATGTAGCATCTCCTAGTGGACCTCTACCAAGTTTGTTCATATGATGCCCCTGGGGTCAAAACTGCCCAACCCCGGGGGTCACAATTTCCAACATAGGAACAAAGAAGGAAAACTTTAAAAATCTTCTTCTGTAAAACTAGAAGGCATAGAGCTTTGATATTTGGCATGAAGCATCTCCTAGTAGACCTCTACCAAGTTTGTTCATATGATGCCCTTGGGGTCAAAACTGGCCCTGCCCCGGGGGTCACAAGTTCGAACATAGGAACAAAGAAGGAAAACTTTAATTTTTTTTTCTCTTAAATGGGAAGGCATAGAGCTTTGATATTTGGTATGTAGCATCTCCTAGTGGACTTCTACCAAGTTTGTTCCAAGGATGCTGCTTGGGTCAAAACTGGCCCAGCCCCTGGGGTCACAAGTTCAAACATAGGAACAAAGAAGGAAAACTTTAAAATTCTTCTTTTCTGAAACTGAAAGGTGTGGCGCTTTGATATTTGGTATGTTGCATTTCCTAGTGGACCTCTATCAAGTTTGTTCATATGATGTCCCTGGGTCAAAACTGGCCCAGCCCCGGGGGTCACAAGTTCGAACACAGGAACAAAGAAGGAAAACTTTAAAATTCTTCTTTAAAACTGGAAGGCGTAGAGCTTTGATATTTGGTATGTAGTGATTCTCTTCTAAGTTTGTTTGCCCATCTAAGCGCAACAATTTCATTGAGTTCAAAATTGGGTCATCTTGGGTCATAAACTAGGTCACTAGGTCAAATTAAAGAAATACCTTGTTGACACTCTCGAGGCCACATTATTTGCTCAATTGCCTTGAAAATTTGTTAGAAAGTTTGTCTATATAAAGTCTCACATAAGATTAATTTGGGTCAACTTGGGTCATAAACTAGTTCACTGGGTCAAATTAAAGAAATACCTTGTTTGCACTCTGGAGGCCACATTTATTGCTCAAATGACCTGAAATTTGGCCAGAATGTTTGTCTTGATGAAATACCAGATGAGTTTGGATTTGGGTCACCTGGAACCATAAACTAGGTCACTAGGTCAAAATAAAGAAATACCTTGTGGGCACTCTAGAGGCCACATTCTTTGCTTAATTGCCTTGAAAATTGGTCAGAATGTTTGTCTTTGTAAAATCTCACATGAGTCTGAATTTGGGTCAACTGGGGTCATAAACTAGGTCACTTGGTCAAATTAAAGAAATAGCTAGTGGGCACGCTAGAGGCCACATTTATTATTCATATGATTTGAAAATTGGGTAAAATGTTCCTTTTGATATAGTCAAAGACCAGTTCAAATTTGGGTCACCTGGGGTCATAATCTAGGTCACTAGGTCAAATTAAAGAAATATCTTTAGGGCACTCGAGGCCACATTTTTTGCTCAATTGACTTGAAAATTTGTCAGAATGTTTGTCTTCATGAAATATGAGTTTGAAATTGGGTCACCTGCGGTCAAAAACTAGGTCACATGGTCAAATTAAAGAAAAACCTTAAAGGCACTCTACTAAGGTGAGCGACCCAGGGCCATCATGGCCCTCTTGTTTTTTTTTTTTGTGAATATTCCCCAGTTGTCGGTTGTTTAATGCCATTTTCAACATTATTTCAGTTTTATCACAGCAGCCAGTGCACCTGTCCATGCTTATCAAGAGTTTCTGTTTCCAGTACTTTGCATAATATCCCACTGGCTGCTTTTCCGTGTAATCATTGTCAATACACTGATTAGCATTGAGAGGGGAATGTATCCTGTTGCAATGACTATCATCAGTCCTGGGAAAGAAATTGGCTGAGCTAGGGATTTGAAGCAGCAATCCCCCAATCTCAAGTCCTTTATGCAACTAGCTGCACCACTAGGGCTCTGCAGTAGTATTTCATAAAAGTAATGTACTCTTGAGAGAGAAAAAGGCATGCCTTGGGGCTAAAACAAATTAAAGTCCAACTTTTAGTAAGCAAGCACAAAAGGTACACTCAAAAGCTGCTTTGTATCAAGCCAGCACCAAAGAGACTCTCAAATTGTGTGGTTTTTTTTTACCTTGAAAAAGAAGGCTTTTGAAACATAATGAAAAAAAGTGAAAAGCAACATTTTCTGTTTCCAAAAGTGATTTTACCTTTTTAGACAAGTTCCGTCATTTGAGCCACATTCAATTTGTTGTCCACAAATTCTTTCAATTTGGACAAGTTAGAAATTTTATCAGCTTGAAAAGAATTAGTATAAAGGTGGCCACAAGGGCAGGGTTTACTGTATAAAGAAATGAAGATATCTTGTAAAATAGTTCTAGAGATACAATCAGACTAGTAGATTAAAAATACATGTGTTTTTAAATCTAAATTTACTTGATTGATTGAATGGTGTTTAATGCGGCATTCAACATTATATCAGTCATTTCATTGCGTCAGTTTGCTTGTTCATGTATACCCTGGGTTTAAATGGTGCAAGGCTGTGGCTCTGTAGTGTCATGCCCAAGGACACTCTTATGAAAAACCCATTGCTTCCAGTGAGGCTCAAAGCTCGGACCTCCAGGTTATGAGTGCTACACTTTACCACTGAGCCAGGGAGACCTTATATAAATTTGTATTTCAGACTCAAAATGCGAATGCAGTCGCAATGGCAGTGTAAGATACAAGGACATAGTTGTTAAATGGCCTCTTTAGGATTTCATTTAACTCTACCAAACGACAAAATTTTGGACTAGTCCAAATTCAAAGTATTTGCAGCCAAAAATTTAACTGTGGCTCAAATGATGGAATTTGTTTTTATTAGGGTAGAAAACATAGTGTGGAATCAAGAAAATGCTGGTTACCTGCATTTTCTCCTTTTCTCACAATGTTTTCGAAATACCTGGAGATGCATTAAGCCCCCTTTTGCCCGAGTATGGCACATACATACTTTGCATTATTTAATTCTTTACCAAACGACAAAATTTTAGACTGAACCAAATTGAAAGCATTAATTTTGCAGACGACAAATTAAGTGTTGCTAAATTGATGATTTCTCTTTTTGATAGGGTAGTAAACATTGTGGGAAAAGGAGAAAATGCTGGTTACCAGCATTTTCTCCTTTTCCCACAATGTTTTCAAAAGCCTTTTCTTTCAGGGTTGTTAAAAGTCGGGATTGTGTGGTAAAGAGTTAAAAAGAAATTTATGTTCTTGTCATTTCAGTGTCTCAATTGGACAGAGTGACGTGACATTTGAACAGTGTGGACAGGGAAAAAATCACTCACAGTTTATAGACAAATATGGACAATATTAGTGCATCTACTAACTTAACAATATACCAGTAACATCGAAATGGACTTCTGCAGTGATTGGTGATCGTAATTTTAGAATTTTGGATCAAAATTGTGGATTTTGGAGGTTTCTTTTGGAACAATTTGAGTGAGTAAAATTCAAAATAAGAACTCTACCTATACATATACCTATACACATCATCTACAGACAATAAAGCTAGAAAACAAGTTTGGACAGATACACTTACGAGCTATTGCTTTCTGAGTGCTGGAATAGATAATGGGTATAAGACGACTGATTTTGCTTATGAGCTATGCTCTGTAATAAGGGGGTTTAATGCATCTGTTAAAAGTATCGACCCAGGTCAGCCTGTGCAGACTGCACAGGCTGACCTGAGACGAAACTTTTCACTATTGGACAATTTTCTGTATGTAATAGGACCATTCCACCTCATGATTCAGTCAGTTGTTAGAAAAAAATGAACTCTGTGGATCCATGATCATGTTATGACTTGCTAGGTATCATGCATCACAGATGTGCCTTAAGCCCCTTTTGCCATAGCCTGGTTCATTCTACTATACACAGGTATTTACTTATGAACAGGACAAAGCCAAGGTAGCTCAGTCAAGGACTTGAGAACAGGGGGTCAGTGGTTTGATTCCTGGCTTTTCCAATTTCTTAGAATTGACAATATTCATTGAGACATGTGGGAAAGCAGCCAGTGGCTTTGAAATATTATTGTGTGAGGTACTTTAAAAAGGGTTTTTGTCGGTTTAACTTTTTACTAAACAATCTTGAATTTTCACGACCCTAGAGATGAAGACTTTTGAAAACATTGTTGAAATTCTCTGGTTACCAGCATTTTTTTTCATTTTCCCATAATATTTTCTACTCTTTCAAAAACAAATTTCAATACTTGAGTCCCATTTATCATCTGCAAATACTTTCAAGTCTAAAATTTTGTTGTTTGTCAAGAGTTAAAAACTATGTGCAGAAATGGGTTAACCGTTTACCGGATGACAGACTTTGGACAAGTCCAAATTGGAAGTGTTTTTTGACAACTACTGTAATTCAGTGTGGCGGAAAGGATTAGATTTGTCATTGAAATGGTAGAAATCATTGAGGGAATAGAAGAAAATGCTGGTTACCAACATTTTCTCCTTCACCCACGAAGTTTCTAAAGCTATCTCCTGGGGGTCATTAAAAGACGAGATTGTTTGCTAAAGGACCATTGTATACTTGATTTAAGATTGAAAACATGTAGATAGTGAAAACAATTGCAGTTTGCTCAAATGTACTTTTTATTGGTCTCGAACTTTGTAAGATATGGTTTTGTTTTCAAATTCATAAACATGAATTAAAACTGTAACCCTTTCCCAAATGACAAAATTTTATGCTAGTCCATACTGAAAGCATTTGCAGTTGACAAAATAATTGTGACTCTAAAATTAAGAATCTTTTTCGGAAGGGAAGAAAACACTGTGGGAAAAGGAGAAAATGCTGGTTACCAGCATTTTCTCCTTTTCCTACAATGTTTTCAAAGGGCTTCTCTCTCAGGGCTGTTAAAAACTGTGAGTGTGTGGTAAAGGCTTAAACTGGAAATAGAGTTTAGTATCTTTCAATAATTTTCCTTTTAGTAATAAAAAACAATGGTCACAGAAATATCACACTCAACTCTTTACCACACAAACCCGGGTTTTAATGACCTGAAGAAGAGGGCTTTTGAAAAAATTGTGGGAAAAGGAGAAAATGCTGGTAACCAGCATTTTCTCCTTTTCCCACAATGTTTTCTATCCTTCCCAAAACAAATTTCAATTTTTCAATCATATTTATTTTGTCGTCTGCAAGTGCTTTCAACTTGGACCAGTCTAAAATTTTGTCGTTTGGTAAAGAGTTAATCATATTGGTAATCTTAATTCAATATTCTTCATGACTGTTGTAAAAACTTAATACTGGTTATCTGTATCTTGGGCAAAAATACTGTTCATGTAAAACTTTCCATCATAGAGCACCTAAGGTAGGAAGAGAAACAGAAACAAGTAAATGTATTTGACTGATATTTGTCACAATGCCATAAATGTTTTCAACAGTATTTCAACTGTATAGCAGTAGCTGTACACTTACTCATGTTCACTTGGTCAATAACTGATATCCCTTTACCACACAATCCCGACTTTTCACGACCCCGAGAAAGAAGCCTTTTGAAAACATTGTGAGAAAAGGAGGAAATGCTGGTAACCAGCATTTTCTCCTTTTCCCACAGTGTTTTCTACCCTTCCCAAAACAAATTTCAATTTTTCAGTCACATTTATTTTGTCGTCTGCAACTGCTTTCAATTTAGACCAGTCTAAAATTTTGTTGTTTGGTAAAGAGATATTACCGGCAATAAAGCTGGGGGAGGTTACTTTTTGTAGGAAACTACCTGTCAAGCTCCAGTTACAGTTGAATTTTGAACACATGTTTTACAAATCATATCAACCAAAAGGCCATGGTTGGCTTGCAAGCATCTTCACGTCCTGGTTTATTAACCCTTAACCACACAATTCAGGGTTTAAACGAACCTATGGAAGATGCCTTCTGAAAACATTCCGAGAAAAGGAGAAAATGCTTGTTACCAGCATTTTCTCCTTTTCCCACTGTGTTTTCTACCCTACCAGAAACAAATTTAAATTTTGAGTCACATTTATTTTGTCGTCTGTAAATGCTTTCATTTTGGACCAAGCTAAAATATTGCTGTGTGGTAAAGAGTTAAGTGTCATTGCAACAGGATTTGATCCTTGCAAACTCCTGAACATGATTTGGGTTGGCTCATGGGGGGAAACAGCCAGTGAATTTTAGAGAATTTGCTGAGAATTACTAGTATATGAAATATAGGTAAAAGGCGCATTATTAAATTTAAACCTTTTTCAAACAATCCAAGTTTTAACAACTCTTAGTAAGTCAGCCTCTCCAAATATTGTGGGATAAAGAGAAAATTTTGGTACAATATAGTCTGTAGAAAAAACAGAAAATGTTGGTAGCCTGCATTTTTTCTTTTTTCCCCACACTGTTTTCTACCCTTCCAGAGAGACATTTATTGTGTTGAGTTACATGTACTTTTTCATCTGCAAATAGTTTCAGTTTAGATGAGACTAAAATGTTCTTCTCTTGTATAGATTGGGTGTTTATTTGTTGGAGCATTTTGCACCACTTTGAACATTATTTCAGATATTTATTCATGTCAGTGTGACAACTCATTACTGTCTTTTCTGTATTTCACCAGCACAAAGCTGGGGCTCTGCAATGTCTTGCCTAAGGACATTCCTTAACCCTTAAAGCCCTGGATTGATTGATTCTATGGTGTTTAATGCCATTTTTAACATTATTTCAGTTATATCGTGGCAGCCTGTGCACCTATCCATGCTTTCCTAGCGTTTCTTTTAGCAGTGCTTCGCACAGTATTCTTTCCAAGCCACTGGCTGCTTTTCCCACATAGCCATTGTCAAAACAATGGTCAGCGGTGAGTGAGGAATGAATCCTGTCGCAATGACCATCATCAATCAGCGGAAAGAAATTGGCCGGGCCGGGAATGGAACCAGCGACCTCCTGTTCTCAAGTCCCTTACGCTACAGACTGAGCTACAGGGTGCGGCTTAAAGCCCTGGAACCAACTTAAGTTGTTTTTGCAGACAAAAGTTGTTTTTGCAGACAGTGTAGATAAAGATCAGACTGCACATAACATGTAGTCTGATTTAAGATCTATACTTTCTGCTACTATGAATCAAGTTTTGTCAAAATAAAGCAAGACGGCTACCATTTTCTTACTTTCCAAGCAGGTGCGCAACCCTTTACCAGTTGGTAAAATTTTAGTTCAATTGTTCAAATTGGAAACAATTGCAGATGAAAAATTTGACTAGTAGCTCAAATGAAAAGATTTGCTTCAAGAAGAATAGTAAACATTATGGGAAAAGGAAAAAATACTGGTAACCAGCAATTCTGCTATTTCCATAATGTTTCAAAAGCATTTTTCTTTGTGAAAATGATTAATTAGTGCTTTACATAATAACTTGGATGTTTTGGTTAACCCTTTACCACACAATCCCAACTTTTAAAGACCCTGGGAAAGAAGCCTTTTAAAAACGTTGCGGGAAAAGGAGAAAATGCTGGTAATCAGCATTTTCTCCTTTTCCCACAATGTTTTCTACCTTTCCCAAAACAAATTTCAGCTTTTGAGTCGCATTTATTTTGTCGTCTGCAAATGCTTTCATTTTGCAAATGTCCAAAATATTGTTGTTTGGTAAAGAGTTAAGGGTTGAGGGCAAGCAATAGCTTCTAACATTGCTCTGTATGTATGAATATATTTTTTTTATTTTTTGTCCACAAATTCTTCTTGTAGGACTATTGTGATGTACCGGTACATGTATTTAAAATAATAAAATAATATTACACTATATTGCCTTGATTGTTGCATGAAACATATCTGTCTTTGTAAGACCTGTGATCTGAACCAGCCAGTTTTATATCATAGTACTGAAGGCCAGCTTTTCACATGCTACATATTCTACAGCAACACCACAGAATATGTCTTTGGAAATCTGATTATTCTGCTGTATATCTGAAAATTTAAAAAAAGACGTATTCTCTTTTTTAGCTCCACTGGCCAAAGGCCAGCGGGCTTATGTCATGGCCCGGTGTCCGTCGTCCGTGCGTGTGTGCGTGCGTGCGTCCGTCCGTCCGTTAACTTCTATTTCAAACATCTTCTTCTCTGTAACTACCCATCCAATTTTCATGAAACTTCACAGAAATGATCCTGCCATGGTCCTCTTCAGAATTTCTTGAAAGAATTTGATTCCTTCAAAAACTCTGGTTGCCATGGCAACAAAACTGAAAAATATTGGAAATCTTTAAAAATCTTCTTGTCTGAAACCATAAGGCATAGGGCTACCAAATTTGGCATGTAGCTTTATGTAGTAGACCTCTATCATGTTTCTTGAAATTATAGCCCTGGGGTCAAAATTGGCTCTGCCCCAGGGGTCACAAGTTTTACATAGGCTTATATAGAGAAAACTTTAAAAATCTTCTTGTCTGAAACCATAAGGCATAGGGCTACCAAATTTGGCATGTAGCTTTATGTAGTAAACCTCTATCATGTTTCTTGAAATTATAGCCCTGGGGTCAAAATTGGCTCTGCCCCAGGGGTCACAAGTTTTACATAGGCTTATATAGAGAAAACTTTAAAAATCTTCCTGTACCTAGCCATAAGGCCTAGAGCTACCAAATTTTGCATTTAGCTTGATCTAGTTGGGGTCTACCAAAAGTGCCTAAATTATAGTCCTGGGGTCAATTTGGCCTCATGTTGGGGGGGGGGGGGATTCACAAGATTTACATAGGCTTACATAGGGGAAACTTTTAAATCTTGGTGTACATAGCCATAAGGCTTAGGCTACCAAATTTTGCATAATTATAGCATTATCTAGTGGACAACTACAAAGAGGGCCCAAGTTACAGCCCTAGGATCAAGTTTGGCCCTGCACCAGGGGTCACAAGTTTTACATGGGTTTATGGAGTGAAAAGTTCAGAAACCGTCTTGTTACTAGCCATAAGGCCAAGAACTCCAAAATTTGGCATGTTATTCTTCTACTACACATCTAATACACATATTCCCCATTTAGTCCGACTGTAGCTTTTGGGTCAAAGTTTTATAAGGGCTTATATAGTGAAGACTTCTCTTCATGGTTTATATTTATAAGCCAGTGGAGCGATACAGGGCCATCATGGCCCTCTTGTTTATTTATCTAAGTCTGAAACTGTAAAAAAAAAAAAGACAGCAGTATAGTAATAGGTGTAGGTTTACTCCAACTTCATTCCATTTGATAACAGAATTGATTGCAGCATTTGTCCAGGATGTGGTTGAACTTAAATAATGTTGAAAACTGTACATGTATGAAGTCATAACTGTACAAATACAGCTTTTAACAAACCTGTTTCGAAACAGCATTGTTAATTACTTATCATTAGTAGGGAAGAATCATGTGATCCATCTTCCACAATGTTACTTTTCCATATGGATCAAAATTGACTGTTGCTGCATTTCCAACCTTTTACTAATTTTCTTCATGTTCTTTACTCTAGTATGGCATATGTCTCAAAGCCCGAATAGTAGCAAAAAGTACACAAAAAGTAGGTCAGCAGTTGCTATGCTGCTCTATCTTTTGTTAACTTTTTACTTGATTTCAGTTTTTTTTTTTTGGCATTGACTTACACTTGGATTGACTGTACAACAACAGATTGTCATCTTCCCAACAATTTCGTACTTTCAAAAGGTATGACTTAAATCAAAATGCATTTTAACACCCACTTTGTTTACTTTTGGTGGCTGCTGGGCGTTTAAACAGTAGCACATACAATCATGGGTATGGGCTATACATCAAACATATGAATGTAGTTTTTAGACTTTCAATTTCTGACAATCATTCTGTTTACATGTATGATACATGTAAATTCTAGAACAGTGTAATGCAGTATCTTTTACTCAGTAATCAGCACTTTTGCAAATGAAGCCCAGTTTGATTGACTGAGTGATACATACGTGTAGCTTTCAACATTATATCAGTCATACCATTTTGACAGATCATTTATTCATATGTTTCCAGAGTTTTAACAATATCTGAAGTAACTTGCCCATGGACATCCCAACGAAACCCAGTGAGAATTGAATCTGAGTCATGGATTACTTATATTATGCATTTACCACTGAGACATGAAGTAATCCTTGAGCCCTTTACAGCTGTTCAGTTGAATAAAACTTGTGGCATTACTAGTATCACAAGGGTCAGCACAAGTAATATAGGAGAACTGTGAAGCCCTAAGTGACAAAACAAAATTCAGTCGCATAAGCACAGTAGTAGCTTAATCAGCTGTCTACCGGTATTTTGTCCAACAGCATATTTTCAAGAATTCTGCTCCATTTTCATCCTGGCCTATAATAAGGGTTTCATTCAAGATCTAGCAAAATGAGACAACAAAAACTTCTTGCAGTATACCAGTAATCTTGAATCTACACTGCTTCTTTAAAGGTATAGCCCATGTAGTGGGTTGAGGTGAATCCCTGAAACTGCAATACATTGTTTTGAATTTTCATTACTTTACCAGTCATGTAAATTTTGTGAATTTGGCTATTGAAAATAACATTTGTTTTATCTGATTAAGACATATGTACCTGAAAAGTGGTTGCCAAATTCTGAATCTACTGGGATGGAATCACAATCATAACAGAGTCAGAAACCAAGGCTCATCTGCATCTGCACAGTCGGTATAATTCAGTATGTGTATCATCATGTAGGAAGATCCATTCACATTGGCCAGAGATGTGTAAAGTAATTATCTCCATACTCTGGAATATCATTTACATATCATTTAACATTCTGTGCCAGAAATTTAATGGTGTTTTACTCCGCTTTCAACAGTATTTCAGTTATATCATGGCAACATCACACAAATTCATTGTATTTCCTGGGATTCACCAGTACTAGGCTAGGGCTCTGAAGTGTCTTGCCCAAAGACACTCCCATGAAAAAACCAGCAGATCGAACCCCAGACCTAATAATGTGCAAATTCATCTTTTACTCTTTACCAAAAGACAAAAATTTAGACTTGTCCAAATTGAAAGCATTTGCAGACGACAATTTAATGTGGCCCAAACGATAGAATATGTCTTTGATAGGGGAGAAAATATTGTGGGAAAAGGAGAAAATGCTGGTTAGTAACATTTTCTCCTTTTCCTACAATGTTTTCAAAAGGCTTATTTCTCAGGGTCGTAAAAACTCGGGATTGTGTAGTAAAGGGTTAACATACAACCCAGTGCTGTAATGACCCAGAGGCATAAACCTTTTCAGAACATTGTAGGAAAAGGAGAAAATGCTGCTGGTGACTAGTATTTACTTTTAATTCAACAACTGTTTCTCCTGTTTCAAATACAAATCATGTAGATCCAATACAAGCTATGTCGTCTGCAAATGGCTTCGATCTAGACAAGTCCAAAATTTTGTCATCTGCTAAAAAAAAAAAACACCAAGATTCCATTGATATGTGCACTGACCAGATTAGGGAAAGATAATTGGTTTCTACGTTCAAATTTGTGTCACCCAAGAAATTCAGCCATTTTTTTTTTTTAAATGGTGCAGATTTAATTCAACACATTGAGTTTCAATTGCATTTCTAAAGTGTTACACCCCCCCCCCCCCCCCCCATACTTAGCCTTGTCCAACACTTAAGGCATTTGCGGAAAAACAAATATTTCTCAAACAATGAAATTTGTCTGTGATACAAGAAAAATATTGTGAAAATAGGAGAAAATGTCGGCTATCAACTTTTTCTCATATTTCCACCATGTTTTCAAAAGCATTTTTTCGATATCTAAAAACTAGGGATTGCTAGGTAAATGGCCAATCTCCGAATAAATATGCGTCGCGTATATCCGAGGTTCAGACTACATTCATGCACATTTAATCATTATCTGCATTCTCTGCAAAGAAAATGGGTCAATTGGGTGCTGCGAAAAAATGAAAGATCACTTTCATCTCACAGGTGAACGGCGAGCGACAGTACAATTCATGTATTACACACTAAGTAATAGTAAATTAGTGTGTAACATACGAATTATACTGTCGCTCGCCGTTCACCTGTGTTTCATCTTACTAGCCGATATTCATTAATCAGAAAGTGCTTACGTATCCTGTTCCAACAGTAAATGGGGAAATCATTACAGATATATAGCAATAAATCTGTTTTTAACACAATAAAAATAAGATGAACGTAAGGCGACTTACCGATTCAAGAATGCGAACTGAAATCCGCATCTGTTTTCAGACAGTTCTCTCATTCTGTATATTTACACGGAGCTTCTTGTTCAAAACAAAAGAAACAAATCCTAAATTAGACGCCCGTTTGTTCTTTCTGTGTCGCTCTTCGGCAAATTCGGTAAACGAACTTGGTTTTTTGTCGAATATGATTCTCACACCGTCACACCGTCCTCCATTTTGTTTTTCGTTTACCTTAGCTCCAAGGTATCACGTGGTGTACCTACGTCATCGTTATTGATGTAAACAAAAGTTAGAGATACCTGGTAGTATTTCTTGTAGTTTTGAAAATAATTCTTCTGCCAGCGAATGGAACTTTGACCAATCGCACATTAAGAGAGTGTCATCGTTATATTAATTTACATAGTTTTAAATGGTTTGATTAAAATTTAACTTCATTTTTTACCCCGCATTGTTTACATTTGGACTTTATTGGAACTTTAATTTAGATCAATCTAAAATTTTGTCATCTGATAAAGGGTTAGAAGGTAATGTCACATCCATCATAGTAATAGATAGACCCGATCTATTATGGATTTATGTATCATGTGAGATGAAGGTGACATACCGTTTTAAAAGTCTAATTATGTCTGAAGAAGGCATAATGCCGAAGAATTTATACAGTATTTAAAGTATTTTTTGTGGATAAATAAACAGACTGGCCAGACATATTCCCTGATTTCTGTTGCTCTGTGTAAAAATAAATAAGTACAGATATGACAATAAAAATGTTAAAACTAAACAGCATTCATGATTTGAGTACTTATTCATTTGGTGTACCTATTTTCTTACCCGGCAACGCCATGTGCAAATCATCCTGCAATACAATAAGCAAAAGAACATCTCATGTTACATCTTTTGAATGGTAAGTATACATAGCGCTTCTATCCTAATCACCAGCAAAAAACCAGTGTTTTTCTTGTTTAAAAAACATAGTATTTAATCTAAATACCAAAGACAAAGAGCATTTTCAATCTGAACGTATTAAAGTAGGTAAATATGTTCTTATAAAGTAATTATAAAATAAATAATTAAAAAGCAATCAAACGTAGAGCCTACATTACCCATTTTGTCCATTGCGCTACTTAATTTCACTACCTGTAGGAATTGGGTTTCTTTTGCTCTGCTGAGGGTATATTTCGAATAAAAGTTTTAGTTAAGTGAATAAAATTATCATAAGAGCTTGTATTTTCTTTAATACTCACCAGTTAACAAGCATTTCCGGATTTCTACGATTGAAAGTCAAAACTCGCGGTAAATGCCATTAGAACTTGAAAGCCGCTTCTTAATTATGGTAAGAGCGAGCCGGGTCCAGTATTTCAAATTTCGTTTTAAAAAAACGTCGTTTCGGTCAAGTATGGCGATAATTGGAAATTCGCTGCGATAAGGTAATAAATAATTGGTTTTGTTCCCTGGTCGATCAATTTCGAAAGAAGTAGTCGACTGTAAGTTATTTATTAACTTGTTTTTAATCGATGCGTGGTAGAAAAAACGGCTGTCAATGGCTGTGAGGTGGCATTTAGCCCTATAAGTAGAGTGGTGTCCTAGTTGCACGGTTGTGTCCGACCTGCAAAATTGACCCTAAACCGCCCGATATCTCGACTTGTGTTCGGTAAACGGATTGATTATGGTCATAATCTGTAGCATCATCAACAAGCGTATTCATTTAGCTGTTATTTGGTATATTGCATGACAAAATTGAATCGAAACTGACTTTGTAATTGGGCCTCAACGCGTACCCGGTAATATCTGCCCTTCGGTCATGTTCGACCCCTTGTCTATATTTACGTATAAGATACCAAAAAAATTACTGGATCGAGTCCCTGTGGAAGGGAGGGCCGTTATTTGTCTGGCCCTATTTACTACCAGGAACATTCCTTTTCTTACCTTATTTTACACCAGGTAGCAAGTACTTGCGGCCTGCAAAATATGTCAATTTCTAACTCTGACTTTAATCTTTTACCAAACAATCCTGAGTTTTAAAGACCCCGTTGAAAAACAGCTTTGAAACCATTGTGGGAAAAGAAAAAAAACAATGATGGTAACCAAACTTTTCTCATTTTCCCACAGTGTTGTTTACCATTTTTGAAATGATTTCATCATTTGAGACACATTTAATTTATCGTCTGCAAAGGATTTCATTTCATTTTGTTTGGCCCTTCATATGGCAGAATCAAATGGAGGTCACTTGATAAGGACCGCTGAGCACTGTTAAAGCGAAAAAGTGTTTGCGATGGGTTGGTTGTGCGCGTTTCACTTTGTTCGTTTGAGAGCATTTCGCGTCGCTTTCCAGTTAAGTAATGGCATGTAACAGCTTGTAACGGCAACGGCTTTTATATATCTCCCTATTAAACAATTGAGCCATGCTCTGTGAAAATGGGGCTTAATGCATCTGCAAAAAGTATCCGATGACAAAGGAAGCCTGACCTGTTCGTCAATTTTCTACGTGTCAAAGGACCATTCTACCTCATAATTCAGTTGGTTGTTTAAAAAAACTGGCTTATATATAGAACCATAATTATGTCATGATTCGCTAGGTATCATGCATCACGGAGGTGCATTAAGCCCCGTTTTTACAGAGTATGACTCATATATGTATGAGTCATGCTCTGTAAAAGGGGGCTTAATTCACCTGCGAAAAATATCGACCCAGGTAAGCCTGCTCGGACTGCGCAGGCTGACCTGGGTTGAAACTTTTCGCTATTGGTCAATTTTCTGTATGTCCAAGGACCAGTCTATCTCATGATTAAGTCGGTTGTTAAAAAAAAGTTGTCATTATGGGTCCATTATTATATGTGATGGCTTGATAGGTATTATGTATCACGGGGACGCTTTAAGCCCCCTTTTGCCAGAGCATGGCTCATGTATCTTTTCATGTTTCAAGCGTTAGACCAGTATGTATTAGCATAATGCTTTGTGGTCCTTTATCCAAAGTCACCCCGAGCCATACGAACTGCCTGTGGAACTCGAGCGCACTGAGAGGCTGCGAATTCCGAAACCCCATTCTTAACCCCTAGGCTGCTAGGCTGCTTAGCGCGACTCAAGGACATTTTCTTTCTTTCACAAAATGTTTCCAGCGAGTCTCGGCTGATTTGTCGTATGCTGAAACTCTCAATTTGGATAAGACTAAAATTTGTCCGTCTAGTAAGGAGTTAAATGTTATGCTTTGGCATAAATATGTACTCTTGTAAGAGAATGTCTTAAAAATACTGTATGTTTATATCATGGGCTTTATTTCAAATAGTAGTGAAACGAATAGTCGGGATTGGCAACGGTGTAGGAGAGGGGAAAGATGTCCGTAACGTGCGTTTTCTCCTTTTCACACAATGTTCAAGCCGAGTGTTGGTTGATTTGTCGTATGCAGATGCTCTGAATTTGGATAAGACCAAAATTTGTCCGTCTAGTAAAAGGTCAAAAGTTTTGTGAATAAGTGGGGCGGGGGGGGGGGGTTCAGGGGGCTGTGGGAAAGGGAGGGAATACTCGTGACGATCATTTCCCCCTTTTCAAACAATGCCTCCTACTATTTGAAAAAAAAAACTTCAACAGACTTAGCTCGTGGCCTATGTCTTCGACTGGACATTTAGATTGAAACGAATTGCAAACGTCGTGGGAAAGGGAGGGATGCCCGGAACAGGCATTTTCTCTCTTTCAAACAATGTCTCCTACTGT
Source organism: Tridacna gigas (assembly GCA_945859785.2). Classification (NCBI taxonomy): domain Eukaryota; kingdom Metazoa; phylum Mollusca; class Bivalvia; order Cardiida; family Cardiidae; genus Tridacna; species Tridacna gigas. The sequence goes on along the minus strand of OX244031.2, from coordinate 35,965,318 downwards.
TTGAGAAACAAATCTAACCAACTGAGCCGCACTTGATTTGTCGTCTGTGGACTCGCGCAATTTGGACAAGGTAAAATTTTCTCGTCAGTTAGCAAAATGTATTGGTTTAAATACATGTAATTTTAAACTTGTTAATTTATGCAAGGGAGAGTCTTGCAAAATTGTCTGTATTATGAGCCAGTAGCCTATATTTCTGAATAAAAACAATTATTATTATTAGTAGTAGATATTTTTTTCCCCAAAAAATACGTTTGAAACGCCAAAATTTGGAATTTTGCTAACGCCTTTAAAATTTCAATTCACTTATTTAGCATGGTAAAGGTTAACCGAAGAACCTCGACAGACATGTGAACATGAAACTGGTTCTGCTTAACCCTTTACCATACGACAAAATTTTAGCGCTTTCCAAATTGAAAGCATTTGCAGACGACAATTTGAATGTGAAATGGTGCAATTTTTCTTTGAAAGGGTAGAAAACATTGCAGGAAAAGGAGAAAATGCTGGTTACCAGCATTTTCTCCTTTTCCTTCAAATGTTTTCAAAAGGCCTCTTTCCCAGGGTTGTCAAAAGGCGGCATTGTGCGGAAGAGTAAAGTATCGCGGAATGACATCTGTATATACATGTACTTAGATCTAACGGACGTTTTCCCGCACAGAGTTTAACTCTTTAGCAAACAACCCTGTGTTTTAACGACACCGAAGAAGCGAAACTTTTGAAATCGTTTCGGGAAAAAGAGGAATTGCTGCTAACTAGCATTTCATTGCGTTAATGTATTGTACTCTTTGGAGGAGATTAAGTCGTGGAAGCCACAAGTTTACCTCATGGAACAAGATATTAAATATACATGTACATGCGTGTATGAGAACGATATTAAAGAATAATTGTGCCATGCTCTATGAAAATGGGCTTAAAGCACCTGCGAAAAGTATCGACCCAGGTCAGCCTGCGCAGTCCGCGCAGGCTGACCTGGGCCGAAACTTTTCGCTATTGGTCAATTTTCTCTATGTCCAAGGATGACTTCACCTCATGATTAAGTCGATTATTAAAAAAAAAAAAAATGTGGCTTTTATGGATCCGTGAATTAATTATGTGATGGCTTGATCGGTATAATGCATCACGGAGATGTGCATTAAGTCCCCATATACCAGAGAGTGGGTCAAGTGTTTCTTATCCTGCCTCTTCTTGAAGTCTGTGGTTTATATTGTTATTTGTTTTGTGCATGTAAATAGCTCTTTACCAGACGTCAAAACATTAGACTTGTCCAAATTAAAAAGCATTTGCAGACAGCAATGTAACTGGTTTATAAAAATAACAACTAAAGACATCGTGGGGAAAAAAAGAAAATATGAATATGATGCTCATACATGCCTCATTCTATTCTTTCGACTGGTACCGCGTTCCTATCTCTAGTAGCGTTAGCAATCGGATGTGTTGTTCAGCGATGAAAAAAAAACAACAACAACAGCACCGAAGGTGGCTGCCAACGCCCGGCTACAATTGCTTTTTATTTGAAAATTTAGTCGTCAAAAATATTTCATGGTTACCTCCCTTCCTGGTATTGGTTCTCCTTTTAATAATTAATCTTTAAGCTGCTAAGCGCGACTCACTGACCTTTTGCGGACAACGTAGGTCAAGATCAGACTGCACAAAACGTGCAGCCTGATCTTTTATCTACACTGTCCGATAAGGATATATTTTTCTCCAAAAATTCAGTTGGAAATAACGTTTATCGGGTTTTCACTATCGTCTTGAAAGTTATATATAACTTATCTAGCAGGATGAGGGTTAATAGCTTACCTTAGTTTGAATTAACCCTTTACCACACAATCCCGACTTTTAACGACCCCAAGAAAGAAGCCATTAGAAAACATTGTGGGAAAAGAAGAAAATGCTGGTAACCAGCATTTTCTTCTTTTCCCACAATGTTTTCTACCCTTTAAGAGACGAATTTTATGTTTTGAGCTACATTTAAAATGTCGTCTGCAAATGCTTTCAATTTGGACTAGTCTACATTTTTGTCGTGTGGTAAAGAGTTAAATATCATCGGTAATGAGAAAGATATCAGGAAATTTCAAAGTTTTCTCTCGATTACGAAGACGCAGACGACAACAGGGCTATGGCAATACCTCGTCGTTTTCTTCGAAAACAGCCAGAACAGACCAGAGCAGAGCAGATCATTTTGTTAACCTAACCTATACAGGTCATCGTCTCAACATTAATTATCTAACATCAAACGACAACGTGAATCATACAGGAGGTAATAAAGTCCTATGCAACAAAACATACGTATATATGGAAACTGAAATTAATTTACATATAAGCATTTAAGTTTTCATACTTCTGAGGCCTACTGGTAATATGCGATGTTGTCACCCTAGATAGCTGTTGCAGACTGTGTAGATTAAGATCAGACCGCACAAATGTGCAGTCTGATCTTAAATCGAAATCGTCCGCTGTCTGAAGCCAATCCACACAATTACAAAATCATACGAGAGGTAATAAAATCCTATGTAACAACACATACGTATATATGGAAACTGATTTTAATTTGCATTTAAGTTTTCAAACCATCTGAAGATGACACCTCGGATAGCTGTTGCAGACTGTATAGCTCAAGTTCAGGCCGTACAAATATGCAGTCTGATCCTAGATCTAAACAGTCCGCTGTCTGAAGCCAATCCACACGATTACAAAATCATACAGAATGTAATAAAATCCTATGTAACAAAAACATACGTACATATGGAAATTGATTATAATTTAAATATACGCATTTAAGTTTTCAAGCTATCAGGCCTACTGGTAATATCGGAAGTTGTCACCCCAGATAGCTGTTGCAGATTGTAGATCAAGATCAGACCGCACAAATGTGCAGTCTGATCCTAGATCTAAACAGTCCGCTGTCTGAAGCTAAACAACACAATTACAAAATCACACAGATGGTAATAAAATCCTATGTAACAAAACATACGCATATATGCAAACTGAAATTAATCTAGACATAAGCATTTAAGTTTACACAGTATCTGAAGATGTCACATTGGATAGCTGTTTCAGACTGTGTAGATCAGGATCAGACCGCACAAATGTGCAGTCTGATCCTAGATCTAAACCGTCCGCTGTCTGAATCCAATCCTCACAATTACAAAATCATACAGGAGGTAATAAGAAAACATACGTATATATGGAAATTGAAATTAATTTAGACATAAGTAAGTTTTCAAACTATCGGGCCTACAGGTAATATCTGAAGATGTCACCCTAGATAGCTGATTGCGGACTGTGTAGATCAAGGTCAGACAGCACAAATGTGCAGTCTGATCTTAGATCCAAGCGGTCGCTGTCTAAAGCCAATTCACACAATTACAACAAGGAATACAGATTCAGTTGATAAGTACCACATGTTTATAAGCCTAGATAGATGTTGCAGACTGTGCAGATCAAGATCAGACTGCACAAATGTGCAGTCTGATCTTAGATCCAAGCCGTCCGTTGTCCAAATCCAATTCACACAATTACAATTACAACAAGGAATACAGATTCAGTTGATAAGAACCACATGTTTATAAGCCTATATAGATGTTGCAGACTGTGCAGATCAAGATCAGACTGCACAAATGTGCAGTCTGATCTTAGATCCAAGCCGTCCGCTGCCCAAAGCCAATTTACACAATTACAACAAGGAATACAGATTCAGTTGATAAGAACTACATGTTTATAAGCCTAGATAGATGTTGCAGACTGTGCAGATCAAGATCAGACTGCACAAATGTGCAGTCTGATCTTAGATCCAAGCCGTCCGCTGTCCAAACCCAATTCACACAATTGCAACAAGGAATACAGATTCAGTTGATAAGAACCACATGTTTATAAGCCTATATAGATGTTGCAGACTGTGCAGATCAAGATCAGACTGCACAAATGTGCAGTCTGATCTTAGATCTAAGCCGTCCGCTGCCCAAAGCCAATTTACACAATTACAACAAGGAATACAGATTCAGTTGATAAGAACTACATGTTTATAAGCCTCAAGAAAAAAAAATAGTTTCAGCAAAAGAGTTAAACATTAGTCAAATCGTTACGTAAGGAGAAAGCTTCATATACATATAGACCTTTTCTTTTTTAACAGAATAGAACATTTATTTTCTCCCAAGAATTTGAAAAGTACAATTAGGCGAATATACAAAATAAAGATGTTATAGAAATGAGCAATGCTCTGGCAAAAGGGGGCTTAATACATCTCCGTAATGCATCATACCAAGCAAGTCATCATTTAATTATGGATCCCGAATAACCACTTGTTCTAATAATCGACTTAATCATGGGGTAGACTGGTCCCTGGACATATAGAAAATTGATCAATTGCGAAAAGTTTCGACCCAGGTCAGCCTGCGCGGACTGCGCAGGCTGACCTGTGTCGATACTTTTCGCAGATGCATTAAGCCCCCTTTAACAGAGCATGACTCAAACATAAGGACTTCCAAGTCCGAACAAGCTAAAAATTATTAACTGCACTACATGATGTTTCCATTGTACATCCAAGTACGAACAAAAGCACATATCGCTCTACCTGAGCAGAATGGAATTGATACACGTCCATGTATATAGATCTACTCGTATCGGATTTAACCCTTTACCACACAGTGACGAGTTTTAACGTCTCTGGGAAATTAGACTTTTGAAAACATCGTGGAAGAAAGGAGAAAATGCCGGTAACAACTATTTCAGGAACTGGTGACAAAACAGCAATACAAACGACTTTAGAAAAAAAAAAATCTAGAAAGACACAGCATGAGAATTAGCAACTGCTTGCTACAAGCAACCGTTTCTTTTCCGACCGTATTTGCAAGTATAAATTGTGTTGTAATACCTACAACAAACGCAACAAAACTGCAACAAAGGGAAACAACTCCTAATACATTCACAAACAGAAACACGTGAAGTTATTTTCCTAATACAAATTCCAGTGGATTGTATCTTCTGCCGTCGAAAGACGTCGAGGTTATGTATTTGGCTCCGACAGAGTTTACTACTTATGCTCCTATTTCTGCATATTCTACATGCCAGCCATGCTCTGGCAAAAATGGGGCTTGATGCATCTCCGTGATGCATGATACCAAGCAAGTCATCACATGATTATGGATCCATTATGGATCCATAAAGTCCATTTTGTCTAACAACCGACCGAATTATGATCCCCGTGATGTATTATACCATGGGAGCCATCACGTAATTATGGATCCATTATAACCACTTTTTTTAAACAACTGACTGAATCATGAAATAGACTGGTCCTTGGACATAGAGAAAAATTGACCAATAGCGAAAAGTTTCGGCCCAGGTCAGCCTGCGCGGACTGCGCAGGCTGACCTGGGTCGATGCTTTTCGCAGATGCATTAAGCCCCCTTTTCACAGGGCACGGCTCAATTATACATGTCTCTAGTAAAACAAGAATCCAACTGCTGGCGATTTACGACAGATATGTCTTCACTTTATGAAGAATGGCTTTGCCACACACAGGGCAATGTGTCATGCCTTCCGAACAGCTCGTGCAGAACTTATGATGTTGACAAGGAAGAAATAACGCGTTTATCTCCTCTTGGTTGCAGCCCATACATATCGGCATACTCTTCAGCCTGCTGTTTTCTGCAAGTAGGTCTGAAATTAAATGCAAAAAAAAAAAACATTTAAATCAGTTGTCGAACAACTGCCTGAATCATGAGGAAGAATGGTTCTTTGTCATACAGAAAATTGACGAATAGCAAAACATTTCGGCCCTGGTCAGCCTGCGCAGAGGCGCAGGCTGACCTGGGTCGATACTTTGTGCAGATGCATTTAGCACTTTTTTCATAGAGCGTGGCTTAAATTGTTCCTTTTAGATTTTAATAATCAAATTGAAAACATTTTCAGAAACCAGAAATTGCTTGTAACAATTACATATTGTTCTCCTTTTTCCTGAAAGCTTTCAAAACCTGTCAAGCGTTAGGGCGTGAACAGTGGTATCTATTTGTTACAAGTTCATTTAGGAAGCGTGGAAATATTCAGGACACTGCATATTTAAAACCACACAGTTCTTGACACTACTATTTTCACATACTGCACTAAAGGTGGGGGTGGAGGGGGGGTTATAATGAAACAAAACTTCATCAAAGAACAAAAGGGGGTTTAATGCATCTCCGTGACACATTTAATCAAGCAAGACATTACATAATTATGGATCCATAAAAGAGAAATTTTAGCAAAAAAATCTTTAATGAGATACATAGCCCCTGAAGATGTTTTAGATCTCGCACTTAAATTTCGCAAAAGCTTTGCGAATGTCACTTGGTCAATAACTTCCGTTGATTTATTCGGAAAACCTCGAGTGTTGCGCCGCTATTTTACAGATCATGTAATTGAAAATATTTCAAAAAGAAACCTCGAAACGACAAGGTTAGAAGCATTTACGGAATCGGCCGAGTTGTGTCGAGTGGCGTCGATTATGTGGGGTCGTATTCAAATAGGCACGGTGACGTTATACATGTATCTCATATGAACCGACAGAGTTCCCGATTGTAAAACGACCACCCCGATATTTAAAGACCTAAATTGTTCTTTCTTTCCAAATTTACATGTAATTTTTCATTTTTGACGCTTGCAGAGACATAAGAGCCATGCTTTGTGAAAAGGGGGCTTAATGAGTCTGCGAAAAGTATCGACTGAGGTCAGCCTGCCAAGTACGTGCAGGTTGACCTGGGCAGAAACTTTTCGCTATTGGTCCATTTTCTGTACGTCTAAGGACCAGTATACCTCATGATTCAGTCGGCTGTTAGACAAAATGGATTTTATTGATCCATGATCATGTGATGACTTGCTTGATATCATGCATCAAGGAGATGCATTAAGCCCCCTTTTGCAAGAGCATGGCTCGTATATATTTTGTTGTATTTGTCGGGGTTTTACAAAAACATGAATTGATTCACAGCAGAGTTGTGTAGTGAAAGTGAGCCGCCCATATCTATTGCCATTTCTTTTGCCAAAAAAGTCATAAGCACATTGAACCAGGATAAGATATAATTAGTAGATTTTTAATGAACCTTGAACCTTTTTCCAAACATTCGCTGCTGTATTAACTACTCTGGGAGAAATGATTTTCGAAAACATTGTGGGGAAAAGAAGAAAATGCTGGTAACCAGCATTTCGTCCTTTTCCCAGAATGTTTTCTGAACACTCCCGTACAAATTCCGATATTTGCACCACTTTTTATTTGTCGTCTGCGAATGTTTTCAATTTGGACAAGTCAGAACTTTTGTCATTTGGTACAGAGTTAAGAGTATGACGAATGACAGATCAAAATCACGTATCACCTTGTGCTTTTCGGGCTGTTACAGTAGATTTAGTTTCTGTACTTTTCTTTAGCTTTTCAATAACTTCAATAATAAGCTCTGGAGAGTCGTCTCTTTTTTCTGTAAATGTTAAAAGTAGACAGCAAATCAAACAATAAATTCCTTTTAAAAATGATAGAATGATAGTCGGCGTAAGAGGTACTGAAATATAAACACATTTTCACTCTTTTGTGGTTCAATATGAAGATATATAACGGAACGTAACCACGCCAGCATGTGCTCAAAAATAGGCCTGCGGGGGGCCCTCAGAAAAAAAAAAAAACATGTCAACATTTTTCTTTCCAGTCACATGTAACTATTTATTAATTCTTACATGACAATACCAAGAAATAGGCCAAAAGCCAGCGCATTCAGCTACGTAGATTGGTTACCTCCCCTGATACAGCAAGTGTATAGGGATCGGTACAGGCTACTAAAAACGGGCGAAATTCTGCCCGTCTATTTTTAGAACAGCCCTGACGCTGGACTGACGCTAGAGATTCAGGGGAGGTCACTCTCACTTCCAGAGCAGTAGATTTTCCGATATTTTTGACCTCACAAATAAGTGTATTTTTGGTATCACCTTTTATGTTTATGTCTGCTAATATTCTTTTTAGTTTCGATTACCAATTCCAAAATGTGCAAAAGATCGCAATCTTACCTCTACAGCCAAACAGCAAATGTGTATGCTGCACTGATTGGCTATTCTGTGATACAAATGTAGCCCAATGAAAAGCAACGACACAATAGCCTGTGCCAGTTGTAATATGTATATCTACAACGGGGACCAGTTCATCAGCTACGCCGAAAAATAACCATGTCGGATATAATCCGCATAAATTGTATATCGAGCGGAATGTTTTCTCCATGGTAAATTCTAGCGACACACGATGATACTGATTGTCGGTATATCGATGGACTATTGTCACTGAACATTGTATTTCGTCTCAAAAGACCAAAGTGGTCATAACACTTAGCTTGGGTATTCATTCTGCGATATGTGTGAGAAAAAATATACAAATATTTTCTTTAAAGTTCTGTATAAATATTAGAAACGTTTTTTTTTTTCTTTTTTTATCAACACTTTCTTATCTTAAAAAAAAAGAAACTTTATTAATCGATAAAACGATCATTTCGAGTTTGAAAGAGGACAGCAAGGCCGGCTAACTGTACCAACCTGCCTGCAACTGTTGAACTGCCTGTTTCACCTCATGGTCTTTAAAGCCCATTTCAAGTACCAATTCAGCCGCCGAAGTTCTCCATATCGGCATAGTATTTGTATTCTCTGTACTTACAACTTGGGTGACTGTTCTCTGCGAAGCTTCCATTGGTTGTTTCCCTACCGACATCATGACCATTGGTCCCTGAAGACCCTCCACAGATTGTGCATTTGTAGCCTGCTCTTGTGTAACTTGTTGCTAGATTGTTACATTCAGATACAATGAGCTAATTTTACATGCAAATGTCATCACTGTTATTCACTACTTTACTTTTAGTCTAGATAAACTACAATACCAGGGCTGACTTTCACTACACTGGGCAGATTTACGCAATAATTGTGATTATATATACACACATGCGATCCTTCCTTTAGCAAAAGGTATGAGCTGGCGTAAAGCTATGTAAATATTTACTGCTTAACAGCGATTTCTCCTTTTCCTATTACTGTTCCTGAAATTTTCTTCTTCAGGGTCATTAACCCTTTACCGCACAATGCCGCCTTTTGACGCCCCTGGGAAAGAAGCCTTTTGAAAACATTGTGGGAAAAGGAGAAAATGCTGGTAAGCAGCATTTTCTCATTTTCCCACAATGTTTTCTACCTTATCAAAAAAAAAAGTTGCACCATTTGAGCGACACTGAAATTGTCGTCAGCAAATGCTTTCAATTTTGACAAGGCTGAAATTTTGTCGTCTGGTAAAGGGTTAAAACACAAGATTATTAGGTAAGCAATAAATTACATGTACCTGATTTGGTCTACTCTGGTAATAGTGTTTGACTTGCTCTACATAGGAATCACCCTTCATTTCTCTCACAAATCGGCAGGTATGAAACCATCGACAGTGCTCTATCCAGGGGTCGTCTGTAGGGTCCCACCTTTGTAAGCCCCCATCACAGTAGAAACATCGCACCACGTCATTAGTACCTATAGAGACACAGCATTTAAAAGCATGCGAAAACTGAGTCGGACGATCGTAAATTTTCCTCATTTGCAGCAAGACAGAGGAGTAGTATATATCAATTGATTTCAGAGAATTCCTGCAGCCCCTGCTGCATGGTTGAGTCATCGGAAAAACCTCCGACGTCATCGACGTCAACGAGGTCAAGGTCAACGAGGTCAAGGTCATGGGAAACAATGGGGATGGGTATCATATGTCAGCCATTCCCTAATGATTCATCCCATATACCACTCAGGGGCTATGATAGATTGTTTACCTCCCCTGACACAACTAACGTCTACAGGTAGGCCTATGGTATGACTATTTACAACGGGAATCAATTAACACGATCATCCTCTTCATATCTGCTGCAGAATATGCACTGGGTCACATCGTGTAAACCATGTTTTAATGGGGCATTTGCTATCGGATCTTACAAGCAGAGGAAATAGAACATGTTCCGTCTTGTCTGACTTTTCAGATGACCAATTAGTGTCCAGTGTGCCATTTGCCGGCCATTCATCTTGATAGTTATCACATTTGTAGGGGTCTGTTTGTCGTCTTGTAAAGAGTCGATCATTCATCAAACAATCTCGAAAAGGAGAAGATGATGGTTACAAGCATTTCTGGTTTTCTCACGACCTTTTCTGTCTTTTCAAAGACAAATTACATAATTATAGCCACATTTAATTTTTCTTCAACAAATGTGTTCACTTTGGGCACGTGTAAAAATTTGTAATCTGGTGAAAGGTTAAACATTACAGATAAGCTTAAATCAAGACCTGCCTTATATCATATCTGATAAAAGATACCGTGTAAAATGCCTTTGCGGCTATGATATAGGTTTGCATGTATATACGTTGTATATATACCTAAACAGTAAATTTCTTAATCTCATACTTACCCGCTATACCCAGTGCCCGTATTCACCAACCATTCTAAATTGGGTTCTTAGTCTTATCCTAGATTTAGAAAGTAACGCAATTTCTGATTGGCGAAAACACATTGTTTAGAGTGATTATTAAGAATGGAATGAGGCTCGATTATGATACTACTAATAATATTCATCATTACACCAATAAAATTCCTGGTTCCGATACATGCATCGCACACGAATAAAATCGAACAAGACTGATATTAATAGAAGGATGTCGACACCCGCACCTAAAATGAATGGCTTCTTTCAGGCCGTTCTAAGTAGCATCCTCTATTTTGATTTACCATGGTGTTTAAATATACCTATCGACAAGCTGAAAGAAGTAGAGAAATTCAAAGCAAAAGAAATCTACCAGTATAGAAAAATCCAGCTTCAGCAAGATTTTGCGGGGTTTGAGCGAGCTCTCTGGGCCATCCACTAAAAGACGCCAATCTAACGCCGAGAGTCCGGTATTCAGGATGCCTGCATCTCGGGGTGCTCCGACTTACGGAGGTCGCTAAAACACTTTTTGATATGCCTGCAATGTGTGCAAAGATGTCGAATAGTGCTGTGATTTCAATTAAAACAATTACATGTACCAATCACAGAGCAGTTTTTATACAAATAGTGGTCTCTCTGTTGAAACCTCGGAGGATCGTAAGTAGATATTATAATGCTCGATCTGGGCCAATACCCTTAAGATCCTCACCCCCATACGCACACGATTAACCCTCACCAAAATTTCATGTAACACGCCTTCAAAACCGCATGCTCATAAAATTATCACCCTCATAAAATTAACAAAACCAATAGGTGAAGCATTCATAATTAAATCAAACAAACCTCTATCTTAATCCTTTTACCTTTAATTCAATTATTATAACACATCAACCCCTCACCCACTAAATGAAAAATTTTATAAAAAAAAAAAAAATTTCATCATCTCATCGCTTCAGTCACTCAAGTCACTGATTCATTCGAGTCACTGATTCATTTGAGTCACTAAGTCAACCGGGTGCATCATTACATCATTGCTTCAGTTACTGAGTTGCTCAAGACAATCACTTACATCAATTAATCGCTTAACCTCCCCATCAACCAACGCGTCATTGCTTCAGATACTGAGTTACTGAGTTGCTCAAGACATCACGCAACGGCTAGCCAGTTTATGAGTTAGTGAACAGCTTAAGATAAAAAAAATTATCTTGATGTTCATAAAATTTGAGTTTAAGTATTTAAAAAGTCTCAACAACATAATAGGTTAAAGAACCGACGATATAAAAAATATGGAAATTAGAGTTTGTCCTTACTATTGTGAAAATGAAAGTATTTTATTAACAAACTGTACCTGTTGTGATAGTTTATTAAAAAGAGAAGTAAAAAAGGGAAAGGGTTTTATAAAAAATTGTGAAGCGTGTATTAACAAAGATAAACCGTTTGGTTGGTCAAAATCATGTAAGTGTGAATGGGGAGAAAAAACTTTTTTGTATATCAGTTGTTCAACTTGTATTTCTCCAACTTGTATATATTGTGGGAAAAAATGTTTACCTTCTTTTTGGAATTGTTTTAATAATGATTGTTCACAATTTTACTGTGCTGATTGTTTTGATGATGATAGAGCACGAGAAATAGTTGATGAAATTAATTTAAAAGAAAAATGGAAAGGTTCAATAAAAGATAAACTAGAGTGTTATGGAATTTTTAAATTACAATATTTAGCAGTAAAGAAAAAAATAAAAGGTTTTACTAGACTAAATAGAAATGCATTAATAGAATTGTTAATTCCTTTTACAACAGAAAATGATTTACCAATTAAATAAAAATTATAAATATTTAACCTCATAAACAAGGTTAAATATTTTATTTTACTTTGTTTTTGGTCTTGCCCCTGTGCTTCTTACATTTCTCTTTCTTCTTCTGTTAATCCTTGTAATCTATAATGTCCATGTGATAAAGTTCTATAACTTCCATCCCTCAGTATCAAACCCTTTTTATCATCTTCAAAACTTAAAGCTATTTTTTTCATTTTTATAGTAGTTAATTCATGAAGTTTACTTTTTATTCCTCCCATAGTTACACAAAAATCTTTTTCTGTATCCAAACAATCTTTATAAGTTTTAAATTTTAGGTCTTTTTTTATTACAGACTTTTTAACTCCTTTACATTTTTTAGTTTCTGATGAACTATCTTCATAAACAAACATACCATTTTTATCAGTTAAAGCATTACCTTCTTCATCCTTTTTTAAGATAAATTTTTTCATAGCATAAGTTTTTGCTCCTGGACTTACAAATCCAGTTAAAAGATTTCCTTCCATTTCATCCTTAAATTTACCTAACACATTACAATTTTTATCACTATACAATGGATGATTTTTTGGATAATTGCTAAAGTCAAACAAATCATCGGCATCCTCTTTTAAATCTTCATACAAATCTTCAGTTTCTATTTTTAAAACATAACTATCAGTATCAGTATAGCACATAAATACTTTATCTTCACCAAATTTATTTTTAAAATAGTTATAATAATCTTCTAACATAGTTGTTTTGCTAATATCGAGTATACTTACTCCTAAATAAATTGGTTTATCATATTTAATCCATGTTTTTTTCATATGAACAGCAACCAAATTTTCATCAAATATAGTATGATTATGAAAGTTATGTTTTGCTGTTAACTTTCTAAATCGTTCACTATTTTCACCATTAACTAATTCTATGTTTACTCTATTTCTTATATTTTCCATGGTTTTACCAAAAACAGAATTCATTGCTAACTTCCATAAATTATCTAAAAATTTATTTTTATCCTTCTTTGCTTGTGTTCTTAAAGCCACACACTTATCAACATATTTTTTAATAGCGGTACTCTCTTGATATTTAATTCCGCGATGTATTTTTTTAATTTTTAATCCTAATCTCAGGTAAGTCTTTAAAGCTTCATGATGAAGTATATATTTTTCCTTATCATTTAAGTTTGGTATTAACTTTTCTACTTTACTAACTTTTAATTTTTCTGCTGCTAAAGGCATTTCATTATGCAAATCATGTAACTCTTTTGGATACTCCAAATCAACCTCCAGGGAACATGGATATTTTTCCCAGTTATTTAATTCTTCTTCTGTCATCCACTTAAAATAGTTTACAGGTAAAGGCTTACTCATAGCCCAAGGATAAAGACTGTTTTTATCAATATAAAACCCATATATACTAGGTTTAGTTGAATCATACTCATCACCCATATACTTATTGTTTGCTTCAAAATGTCTAATACTTGTCATGCAAACGCCACCCCTTTTTGATGCTTCAAAAAAGTTAAGCATATTAATATCAGTAAGTTTTTTTAATTTTATTTCGCTTACCTTAAGCATAGCATCCCATCCATATCCAGGTAAAGTATAATACCAAGCAGGATCTAAACCAAATTCTTTATGCATAGAAAATCTAAAGTTTTCCATAACATCGGCTAAAAGTACAACATCTGTTTCATTGTATAGTTGTAAATAATCAGACATAGTTTTGCAACCAAAAACATCCCACACTTTTAACGCGTGTGCCAGATCTTCTTCTGAAATTCCTTCTCCATTTAAGCTTGAATAAAATTCTTCTATAGGTGGTAGTTGTGTTTCTTTTAACTTATCAAAACTATCCATCCATTCATAAGGAAAGATACCCTTTCTACTTAACAATTTTAATTTTTCTTCTGTATAACCACCACGATGATTTTTTAAATAATACTTTAAATTTTTAAAATTTTCATCTTTTAAATTTTCTACAATTTTTTCTAAACTACTAGCTAAAAACTTAAAACTATCAAGAAATCTTAATTTAATATTTTTATTTCCTACCTTTAGATGTTTTGTAAAACTAATATATTTTTCTTCTGTGTTAGGTAAACAATCAATTCTACCACTAGTTTTACCAAGATACTTAATAAAAATATGTGCATCATAACCAGATAAATTATGAAAGATAACAGGTATAAAATTTGGAACTTTTGCTTTAAGATTACATTCATTATGTGCGGCACCTCTATACTCACCAGTAAAATGACAATGATCTCTTACTTTATAATTTTTATGCGTAAATTTACCACCACATATCCAACATTTTACTTCATTTTTATGTTTTCTAACTTTATCTTCAGTTAATTTTTCTATTTTTACTGGGTTTTTATAAAATTCTTTATAAAGTTGTTTAGCATCCTTAGTTAAAGTATCTATAAAATGTTTTTCGGCATCCTCACCTACATATCCTCTTAATACTGGTTTCATAATTTCATCATTAAAAGGACAAATTAAATAGTTATAACTTACAGGTATATGCTTTTGTGTTTCAATAGTATTACTTTTTTGTTGTGGTTCTATTTTTTGTAATATACATTCAAAATCGGCAATAACTACAAATGGTACCTTAATTTTTCTACAATAGTTTTCAAACTTTATTAATATTTTTTCAGGATTTTCAGGATCAAACTTAGGCATTATTAAATCAACTCCATCATGATCTTCACAACGCTCCATATGCTTTTCTAGAAGTTTCTCACTACCAAAATGGTTCATACAAAGCATACAATACTCTACATTATGATTAGAAGCTGCTTGAGTTCTCAGTAAAGCATTAATATTTTTTATTAAAACATAATGTGTTTTTTCTTCTTCATCTTCAATATATAACAAATTTATATGATTTTCTTTTAAACTTTTTATAGCTCTAATACGTTTGATTTTTTCCTTACCTTCTACTATCCCAAAAACATTAACGCTAATTGTTGGATTTTGTCTTTCAAACTTATCTATATCCTGTAAAGAAACAGGATATTTAATTCCTTTCATATTTAAGCTATTTTTCTTTGATTTTAAATTAGCAATTCTTTCAGGGTGATTATCTGTTGGATTTAAATGTCTCGAAATACAATCTGTAAAACATTCATCATTCTCACTTTTCATATTAATACACGCATTTTTATTAGCAATCCACTTAGGTAGGGGTAACCAACCACCTGCTCTTAACGGTTCATAAATAACACTATGTAACTTTAAATGAACCACACTATTAAACGACCAACCACTGCCATTTGAAGTAAATTTAGTAAAATTTTCTAAAATTCTTTCCATCATTTTTTCGTATACTTCTTCTACATTAGTTCCTTCTAATTTAATCTCATAACTACCAGAAGAAAAATTTGCTTCTACTATTTGTCTATTATTACCCTCTCCTCTTTCCATAAAACATTGAAGATTTAATTTTACTTTATGACTATGCATGCTTCTTAAAAGATTTTCAATTGTCGGTTTTGTAAGCATTAAAAACTCTTGTAATGTCTTAACAGGTATACCATCTATTTTATGTTCAGTTGCATAATCTTTTAAGGCAGACCTATTTTGAAATAATTTTATTTTTTCCTCTCTTTCTTCATCATATAAACTTTTTAATTTATTTTTTAAAGCATTAAGTTCTGGTGTTATACTTGGTTGTTCTACTCTTACATTTTCTAAGCTCCTTAGCAAATCATTAACTGAAGTAGTTGGTGAAGTGACCAGTCTTTGTCTTGGTGGTATATAGGGCGTTGGTTGTAATATTGGTGCATCAATAGTATCTATGTCTCTATCTAATATTGAGGGTCCCGTATTATTCAAAAGAGTTATTAGTTCATCACGTCTAAGCCTTGAGTATCTTCTTAATCCCCTTTCCCTTGCTAAATTTCTTAATCCTTCTACATTGTATCTATCAAATTGACGATCCATTTTTTTAAAATATAAAATTCTTTCCTTAAGTCAAATTTTATTATTTTTTTCATAAATAATAAAATTAAAGAATATCAATTCTATATTTACCATTCCATACTCTACCATTCCAATTTTCAATCGTTTGAGGGCATCTATCTATATACTTAGAAGCCTTGTAAATCGATGGAAACTCTTTCACCTCTTCAGTTTCTACATCCTTTAAGGTAACCCTCTTTGGGTTTTTAGCAATATACTTTAATCTTTCATAATTAGGAATTTTTTTTAAAAATTTTTTTTCTTCCTCTTCAGGATACAAACCATGTTTTTTTAACACATCAATATACTTTTTCTTGTTCCAATAGGAATACCACTTAATATTGTTATCTGTTAATATTTTCTTAAAATCAGCAACCTTTTTCATTTATTTAAGTAAAAAATTACTTAATACACTACACTCATCTTATTTCCATCACTCTGGAAGTTGATTAACCTATCACTAAGTAAAACAGCATATGCTTGTGTATTTGCGTTAGGAGCAGCACCAAATGTTGCTTTAACATGTATATCGGTAACAGAATACTTAAGTCTTTCACTTTGTTTTGTCATATCAAACACAAACAAAGGAAAAATATCTTTAAATTCTATTGGGGTAATATTAGGGTTTGATACCAATTCATCCATGTTAAAAAACTTTTTTCTAAACGTGGATGCCTCACCATATATTCTACTAAATTGATTTTGAGAAAAATTTATATCATGATCATATATAGGATATTTTTTAGAACCTAACATTACATAAATATTTCTAACATCTATGTTATCAAACACAGCCGGGTTTTGAATTTGTTGATTACTTTTGTCAGTTTGAAAACCAATAATTAAGAATCGTGGTACCTCAGGAGATGATTTAGATGATAACCTCCAAGTAAAACTTGTTGCTTGTGGAACCATAATATTATCACTTTGTATCATTCTATACCCAACCGGGAATTTTTCTTTCTTCTCAATAAATTTATAAAGTTCCATCCTATTTCCATCTTCCGGTTCAACATGAGGAATAAACCAAGATACTTTAGATAATTCCACTCTTCCAATATCAATACCAGCTTGTCTAAAAATTGCGTCATTATTATTATTTCTTGTTAAAGTAAGGGTTTGTTTCATACCATATAAAACTTTGTTGTAATCTTCACAAAAACCGAATATATGTTTCAATGGTATCCTAAAACTAAATGTTCCAATTGGATCGGAACTAAAAATCATAGATCGTCTAGCTCTAAAACCTAAATTTGTGGCTGGATCGTTATCATCATCATTATCTTTGTACCAGAGTTGATTTAATCCCTGTGATTTAGAAAAGTCATCAGGGTATTTTAACAGTCCTAACATTGTGGTAGATTGACCAGGATAATTAATGTTTTCTATCTCTTGGCCACTAAGTTGATATCTAATATTTTTAAATAAATACATCATCCCATTATTTATTAAGGTAATTCTATCAGCCGCTCCATAATCTCTGTTTGCACCGCCGACGGGGACCACATTTTTTTCTAATTTTCCCATAATTTGTAAATATGACTCTGAAGGATGATAAAAAATATCTTGTGTTTCAATATCAATCCTAATATTTCCTCCAGGGTTGTTTAGATTGGTTCCTGTAATAGGTTGATATTCATAGTATTCATATTCATTAATACTATCATCTTTTAAAATCGGCGCTTTAATATTTAAAATATCCATTTTTATTATATGCAATTATAATTTTAAGTCAAATTATAATTGTTTAAACTATTTTGCCCATAGTTGAGGGAATGACCTGTTTTCATCATTTACATACACACCCTTAAGTTTAATATTTTTTATTTTTTCTACTGAAAGGTTTTTTTTTATTTTTAGATAAATTCTATTTCCGTAAAGAATGGTTACCTTAGGCATATTATTTTTTTTTAAATATTGATTTACATCTTCTTCAAATTCCTTAATGATATCAGCTTTTTCAGGTGACAATTTTAAAGCAATCTTTTTATAATCATAATTTGTATCACTGCTATCTATTACTTCACAATCTTCATCAAGTTTTAAATTAGCATAAAGGATACTAACCTTTTTTGTATTGTATTTTTCATAATGCGTTAAATTAAATTTTAGATTAGTCATTCTTTTTATTTAATGTAATATTTTACTTAACTTAACTTAAATTTATAATACTTTAACTCCGGAACCCTTACTATTTAATTTCTTAACTAAATCTTGAATAGCAATGGCACTACCATCTATTAAAGCATTAATATTTTCCATTGCAGGTTGAGTAGTTGTGGTAGGCTTTTGAGCATATTTTTCTATAATCTTTTTAGATTTTGGTGTTAAAGCCTTTTGAACTAACTTTTTACCTGCATCAATTGCTGCACTCTTTCCAACCTCTAATGCTTTCTTTGCTCCTTCCTTAGCTACGCTCTTACCAACATCAACTGCTGAAGATGCAATTTGTTTAGCTGCGCTGCTTGTAAATAAATTTGTAAGAAAATTGGTTAAAGTATCAAATATTCCTGTCCCTCCATATGCATAACTTCTTTTAAATCCTCTCTTTTGTGATGTAATCATTTTTTATATTATAGACATTAATTTTTTATAAGTTTTTGTATTTAAAACATGTTGTCTTCTTAATTCATCACAAATACTTATAAGCTCATTTCTTACACCTGTATGACCAGCTTTTTTACTTGCCATTAAGAGGTCTAATCTTTCTAATAGTGCATTAGGATCAGATGGGATAATAGTAATTCCACTTCCTGTTCGATACCAAATTTTACTAAGTATTTTTTTCCACTTTGGCATCCCTTTAGCAGATTTATGTCTAGTTTCAAATGGGTCGTTATTGCGATAAAGAGCATTGGATTGTATCATTATGTCCCTATAATTAACTAAATCGGTGTTATTATATTTTGTTTGGTCTGGGTCTTTAGCCACAATTAACTCCCACAAACCTGGTGTGCCTTCATATTCTTTATCATCAATGTAAAAACTATCATTTAGAATATCAATTTTTTTATTACCAATATTTAATTTTTCATCTTTTTCATAAAGACCATATATTAAATCAACTTCATCTTTATTTTTAAATCTTCTTAACTGAGATAGTTCAAATGGATTAACCATTATTTTTGATATATCATCATCTAAACCTTTAAAATCTAATAAATAAAAAAAATCGGCTATTTCTTTATCTTCTTGATTACTTATTTTTGTTGATTCAAAAACTTTCAAAGTAGGAAAATCATCAAGTTTAATTGTTAATCTATTAATCTTATTAAAGCCTAATTCATTTGCTAACTCCTTTGATGTTTCTTTTTGTGATTCTATAACAGGTTTAAAAAACCTAGAAAGCTGTTGTTGATATTTAAGTTTGCCTTCTTTCTCTGCAAGCTGATTATCATGAATTCTTTTTTTCAGTGCAACAAATTCTTTTACTGTTTCTTCCCTTTTTAAAGGGTCTTTTATCTTCAAAAATGACATTTTTTTTAAAAAGTAAAAAAATTTTTTAATTTGTATTATTTATCTCACATGCACAAGAACACTTAAACTTAGGCGGATTTAGTTTTAATTTGAATGCCTTTCTACAAGTCTCCTGAATTCCTCCCGTGCTTCTATTCGTCCCTTCTCTATTAAACTCTCCGATTCTTCTAGCTTGCTTTTTTTCTTTGTTTTACTTCTAATTTCTTCCTTCATTTGTTTATATTTTTCCAATTCTTCCATAATTAAAGTAAATTCTGAATGATCTATTTTGTTGTCTGTTATTGCTTTTGATATATGTGTAAGTAGTGTGTTTAGCTTTGAATCAGCCAACATTTTAATCTGAAGATGTTTTTCAGATTTTGTTCTGCTTCTTCTAACCACAAACTTACCTACTAAAGCGGCTAACCCAACAACTAAAGCACAGCCTTCTAGAACCATAGTTGCAGGTATCGCTACTACGGTTGATAGTAAAGCGATTCCCCCTGCTCCTGCACCTAGTGCTATAACGGTTAGTCCAGCTTCTACATTGTCCACATTCTTACTAATCTTCATGTATTTTTTACTTAGTTGCTCTCTTTCCCTAACTTCATTTTCTAGAAAAGTCTGAATTTCTGATATCTTTTGTAACCTGAATGATTGACCGTTATCTCTTGCAGTTATTACTGGCTCTAATGATGGTGCATTTGGTATATTTCGTGCTTCTGGTAGCTCTGGATAAATCTTTTCTTTTAGTTCCATTTTATTATTAGCAACTTATTTTTAAATAGAATAATAAAGACGACACAAAAAGGTGTTTTCTTGCATTTTTTTTATTTTACCAGAGTTGTTTGTAATTGTTGCAACCATGTCATCCACCTCTTCTAATGTAACTTCATTTGTAATAGATAATTGATTGAGTTTAAGATTATAAGATAGAGAAGCTAAAACAAAACCTTTACTCATATTGAAGCCCATACCTAAGGCTATCGTCTTCGTTTGTCCTCCTTCTATTACTAACGGTTGTTGAGTAAAAACATCCCATGTAACAGGATTAACTTTTTTAGCTGGATACTTAACTTCTACAGGTTTCCAAAAAATAGATTTTGGTTGAACTATTTTATGTTTTCCATTTCCAAATTTATGCACATTCATATTTTTTAATTTACAATATTGCACCTAATATAGGAATATTAGCAAATGGACTATTAGGCCCTAAAAGAAGACCTTTTCCATCATAAATTTTACCACCTTGTTTTAAATACAATCCATCACCAACGGAACTTAATCCTTTACCTTTAGCTGGACCAAGAAATAAACCTTTACCATCAGTTTCTACTTGACAGACGCAACCACCTTTCTTAAGATATAGACCATTACCCATTGCTTTTTGAACTCCTGAAGATGCTAACCCAGATAGTGCACCAACTCCCAAAGCAGGTAAAACGGTCCTTGCTAATGTAGGTAGAACTGATGAAGCTAATCCTGCTAATAGAGGTAAAAATCCACCTTCTACTTTCATATTATGCTTAAGTTGTTTAGTTGACATTCTAAACGTTGCCCCCTTACCACCTTTATAAGCTTTTGTAAGTTTATTTACTTGTGGTTTGGTTAATGCTATTACATCATTACCATGAATATCCTCATGCTTTAAACGAATACTAGCTGGAGCTTTGTTTCTAAAAGAATGTAAAATTTTTTCCTTTTGTCCGTCTGATATATTTATTTTAGCGTTAATATAGTTCGTCATTTTTATATTTATCTTGCTTCTCTTATATGAAATCTAATTGTTAAATTTTCCCCTCTAAGATTGAGTAATGTTTCATCTTGGTCAGTAATTGACACATTAAGATTATGTATTTCATTTAATGTTAATGGAAGGTAAACTAAATTAACTGGATTTTCTATTATTTTATATCCTGGTGATACATTTGGAAAAAAACTATAAATTGTATTTCTTTGTGAACCGTTAACATAACTACCTGAAATTAAATCTATATTAACTAGTAAACTATTAATACTAAGAATATTTACTACATTTTCAGATTCATGAAATCCTTGTGTATATTTAGCACGAGAGAACCCTAATACTTTAGCAATAGAATTTTGTTGGTTAAAATCAACCTGATATCCATTTTCTACAACAAGAATAGACTTTAAAGTATTAGTATTTGCTGAGATGTTAATATAATATTCTTCATTAACAGCATCATAATGGCCCTTTTTTCTCATTTCTTGTTGAATTACATCATTAATATCAACTAGATCATAACTTCCTTCAGGTATTCTTATTTTTATCCATGACGTACCATTATCTGGTGTATAAACAAAAATGTTATTGCTTGCATCAATATTAGGAAATGAATAGTAAGTTTCAAGATTAACCAATGCTATTTCATATTCTTTATCTTTTTCTAATAAAAGAGGAGGAGTAAATCTTGTTCTAATCTCTGTTTTGTTATCGCTTACGATAATTTGAAATGAAGTTTTATGATTAGTGTTTTTTACTATCTTTTCAAGTAATTCTACTTCCATTTTAAAATGAAAAATATATTTTTTAATAATAATCTTTATAATCTCGTGGTATATAAACGTTATCAAATCCACATCTATATTTACCATCATTAGGGTTCTTAGTTAAATCTAACACTACGAATCCATGAGGCTGTTCCCAACACTTTTTACAAAAATTAATAAACTCTGTTTTAGTCATATCATCTCCTACATGATCACTATAAATATGATTAAGATTTTTTAAGTCTTGTCTAAACAAGCATATTAAGTTTGCATTTTCTCTAATAGTTTGACGAGGTAGTCTAAAATAGTTTTGTGCTAGATAAAAACAATCTGCGTTACTATGTCTACCCCGCACATAATAGTTTTCACACTTGTTTTGTCTTTCTAAAAGTAAGTCATCAAATATCATTAAGTTTTTATTTGATGCATTTAAATCTCTCGGATCAGGAACATCACTTGCATATTCAAAAAAATCACAATCAATATCAGATTTTTCCTTAATTGTTTTTGCCCATTCTTCAACTAATGCTGTAGGTGAAATATCACGGTTTTGAACTTCATCTTTAATTGAAAACAACCTTAATATATATTCTTTTGGTATTTTTTCTTCAAAAGCTTTTTTAAGTATGCGATATTCTGGTTGAAACAAACTTTTACCAAAAACGTATAAGTTACCATAATCTAACCAATCAGGTCTTAACAAAAGGTTAAGTAAAAGTGTAGTTTTACCACATCCTGATTTACCTACTATTAAACCTCTGATACTCCTAGGTAAAAGGGGAT
Source organism: Tridacna gigas (assembly GCA_945859785.2). Classification (NCBI taxonomy): domain Eukaryota; kingdom Metazoa; phylum Mollusca; class Bivalvia; order Cardiida; family Cardiidae; genus Tridacna; species Tridacna gigas. The sequence continues at coordinate 35,942,362 of OX244031.2, read as the reverse complement.
GATTAAATCTTTTTGCTAATGTTTCATTCCAAGATAAATTAACAATATCCATATTTTATATTAAAATATAATTTTTTTAATATAAAAAAAATGTATTGCGTTAAATGTAAAGAGGAAACTGATACTACTGATATAAAATATGTAGTAAGTAAAAATGGTAAAAATATGGTACGAGGAAAATGTGTTAATTGTGGTACAACAAAAACACAATTTATTAAACAACAAGAAGGTGGTTCATTGTTAAACAAAGCAATTAATAACTTACCTGTTGAAATGCACTTACCAGGGCATAACTTTACTGGTCCCGGTACAAAGTTAAAGAAAAGATTAAATCCCGACTTAACACCTAAAGATTGGTCAAAGCCAGTAAATCGTGTTGATAAAGCGGCTTATCATCATGATATTTGTTATCTTAAGCATAATGATACTAAAACACGTAATGATGTATGTGATGCTAATATGCTTAAAGAGTTAAAAGGTATCTATAATCCTACTATTAAGGAAAGAATGGAAAGAGGATTGGTTTCCTCATTGATAGGAACCAAGAAAAGATTTGGTATGGGAATGAGTAAAAAAAAAAATATTCACTAGCAGAAGAATTACATAAACCTGTAAAAAGAAAATTTAAGAAGAGAAGAGTTAGAGTAAATGGTATCGATAGGATATGGGCTGCTGATTTAGTAGATATGCAAGCATTTTCTAAACTAAATCGTGGAGTAAAATTTCTTCTTGCTGTCATTGATATCTTTTCAAAATATGGATGGCTTATACCATTAAAGGATAAAACAGGAAAATCTGTTTCTGTTGCACTGAAGAGTATTTTTAAGGAAAGAAAACCTGAGAAAATGTGGGTGGATAAAGGTAAAGAGTTTTATAACAAAGATGTTAAAGATTTGGTTGAATTGTATTCTACTGAAAATGAAGAAAAATCAAGCGTTGTTGAGAGATGGATTAGAACAATGAAAGAAAAAATGTGGAAGTATTTCTCTGCTCACTCAACAAATGTATATATTGATGTATTACAAAATCTTGTTAAGGAATACAACAACACGATGCATTCATCTATTAAGATGACACCAATTGAAGCAAGTAAGAAGAAGAATGAAAATAAAGTTTGGACAACATTATATCCTGATTATGATCAAGTAAAGGAGGATATCAAACCAAAGTTTTCTGTTGGAGACAAAGTAAGGATAAGTAAAAAGAAAAAGACTTTTGAAAAAGGTTATACTACGAGATGGACTGAAGAGGTTTTTACAGTTACAGAAGTAAAACAAACAATGCCTATAACGTATAAGATTGAAGATTTAAATGGTGAAGAAATTAAAGGTTCTTTTTATGAACCTGAACTACAAAAAACGAGTCAAGAGGTGTTTAGGATAGAAAAGATTATTAAAAAAGGTAAAAAGAAATCTCTTGTAAAGTGGAAAGGTTATTCTGATGAGTTTAATTCGTGGGTTGATAATAGTGCTATTGTAAATATTTAAGTATATAAAAATGGAGAATATTTTAGTTGATAAAATAACTTTACCAAATAAACCTTTAAGCAATTTTGAGCTTGAGGATGCAGCAAAAAAATTAAAAATAAAAAATTTTAGAGGAATATTTTTAAGAGATACCCTACCTAAAAAAGTAAGAAATAAAGAATGTGGTATATTTAATCTTGATGACGTGGGCGGACCTGGTACTCATTGGGTTGCTTGGTTTAAAGATGGAAAGAAAAAAATTTATTTTGATAGTTATGGTATTCAACCGCCTCTTGAAATTATAGATTATTTAAAAAGTCCATTACATTACAATACGGATCAATTACAACAAGCAGGTGAAGTATTTTGTGGACATTTATGTTTATATATTCTTAAAGAATTGTGCTTGGGTAATAAATTTCAAGATATTTTAAATAAACTTTTTTAGCAATATTAAAAATGCCTGTTGATAAATTTGGAAGAATGGATGAAGTTAAAACAAGCGGTGATGGTGTATCACTTGCTTACATCTCAAATAATTTTTTACGTAAAGATGGAACTACCCCCGCTGCTGGTTCTATAAATATGAATGGAAACACGCTAACAAGGGTTAGTAATCCAGTAAATCCACAGGATGTTGCTACTAAGAGTTATGTTGATGCAAACGCTGGGCTGTTAGATGAAAATGGAGGATATCATATGACTGGATATTTAAATATGGGTTTTAATAAAATAAAAAATATAGCGGACCCTGAGGAACTGAGTGAAGCTGCTAATAAAAAATATGTAGATGCTGCTGAAAGTGCTTTTGTTTTGGGGGCAGATGGTACAGCAAGAGGAGACATTTCTATGGATGGATTTAGGATTAACAATGTTGGTTCACCTATAGAAACTCAGCAAGTTGCAAATAAGTTTTATGTTGATACCGCTGTTGAAGCAATAACTGCAGGTAATAATGCCTTAACAAAAAACCGATATGGAACTTTCTTAGCAACTGGTAAAATAGATATGAACACTCACCCACTTACTGGATTGCCGAATCCTACAGATCGTGATGCTGCTGCTAATAAAAATTATGTTGATAATGGAGGGGCCATTGTAAAAAATCCTGATGGAAGTTTTACGGCAATATCTGATGTAGATTTTCAAGGTTTTACTATAAAAAATGCTGGGGCTCCTGTAGAAGAAAGAGACTTAGCAACAAAATCTTACGTGGATGAAAAAGTATCACTTCCTTCTCTCATAGGCCCTAAACCTATTATAAGCGTGCATGCTGAGGAACAAGGAGAATTAAAAATTGGTAGTTATGAGTTTGCTTTTGGTAATGGAGGCAGTGGAGAAACTCATGGGTTAGGAGGTTATTGTATGTCTGCTCCTGGTAGAATTATAAGAGGAACTTTAATGGTTGTTAAAGGAACCGGTGCTCTAAGAGAAGAGTCAAAAGTTAATATTGTCGTAAATGGAGTTGAACAACCTAACTACTCCATAATAAAAAAGAAAGGAGAAGGTTGTAGTTGTACAGTTTTTCCTATACCTTTAGAGGTGGAGCAATGTGATGTTATTAACTTTATAACAAAGAGAAACAATCCAAACGCTAGAAATGCATATTTAACAATATTAATAGAATTGGACTTGTAAAAATATATAACCCTTTACTGGGTTAAATATTTATAGAAACTTAAAGTTTATGCTATATTCTTCAATATCATTAATACAACTTTCTAGGAATTGATGTTCGTGTGGACAATCTATAAATCTTTCTTTAAAGAGAGATAGTAAATTGGTTAAATCTTTACTGCAAAAACAATGTTTAACACGTATGTTGTTACCACCAGCATAAAATGTTATGTTTAAAGTATCTTCTTTAGGTTGTTCATAAAGCATTTTACTGCAGTAGTAGTATATATCACTAAACCATCTTGGATTTTTATAGGGCATTAGACCGGTTCCATTTGTGTAAATGATTTTGTTTGTGTTTATAGAAAAAATATTTGATTTATCCTTAAGTAAGTCACTTAGCTTTTGCTTGAAATCTGGCTCTAGTTCTAGCATTTTATTTTATGAAAATTTTTGTTTAATAATCTATTTCTTCTATTTCATCCATGATGTCTTCTCTAATTTTTTCATATTCTTCTTCTACCACAGCTTTCAACTGTTGTTCTTCTACCGTGATACCCTCTTTCTCTTTCAACAAAAGATTTTCTAGTTTTTTATAAATTTCTTCCCCTTTCTTTTCTAAATATGTTCTTATACCAGCTAGGGTTTCTCTTTTAAAATAATCATAAGCATGGAAAAACCGTTCTTCCATTTCATATATGCGAGCATCTGTTGAAATTAAACCGTTTTCTAGTTCTTCTCTTTTTGATATTAGATGATCTAGATAGAAACATTTGTCTGCAAATTCACATTTTTTATCAAACCATTCTTGCATTACACCATCGTGTATACTATGGGTTAGGTAGTAAGTATAACAATTTATTTCTTCATAAAACTTTTCTAGTTCTCTATATTTTTTTATCACATCTACTACGTGTTCATATTCTTTATCCTCTTTGGAAAATGTTACACTTGCTTTGTTTGTCATTTCTTTAAATAACTCATAACTATCACTAATATCTATAGATGCTCTTGATAGGAATTGATCTATTTCCCATTTATCTTCTACAGTTTTACTTGCTTCTATATCTTCATTTATTTTTTCCATATTTAACCTACTATGTTGTTGAGACTTTTTAAGTAAAAATCAATTTTTTATTTCTATCAAAGGAATAAAAAATTAAAAAATTTTTTTAAACCAATACTAATGGTTCACCAATATACATATGTCTCACCCCAAAACTTGCTATACTATGCAATAGACATGTAGAAAACAATGCTCTGATATCTTCTTTTTCCATTTCATAAATATTTTTTTTTTCCAAATTCAACGAATACCTTTTACTTCCATTTTCCACTATTTCAAATATATCATCTTTAAACCATTCATAAACTTTCCTTTTTAAAACTTCCTCCGCTTGTTCTATTACTACAGATTGTACCATATCTTCTTTTTGGTTGAAGATTTCTTTTAAAAACTCATTACTCAATATTTTTTTATTTTCACTAGTCATATTTTTTTATTATTTTTTTTATTTAACTTTTAATTTTTTTTAATGATTAGGGCAAAGTTTATTTCTTGCTATGATGTCTTGAACAACTCTTAGTTTATCAAAGATAAAAAATATGTCTCTTCTAAGAAATGTCATTCCTTTTCGATGGCCTTTAGATTTTTTTCTTAAGTATATTTTAATCATCTCTTGGGCTGTTTGAATTTCCTCGTTGACGTGTGATTGAATAATTATTTTCATTTTTAAATTTCTATCTTCATCTTTTACTTTTTTAAGATTTAAAAATGTAAGTGCTTGTTCCAATGGTTTGTTATGTGGTTCATTTGTTATTACCTCTGTAATATTTTCTCCAAGGCACTTAAATAAGTCTTCATAGTCTTCCGGCTTTAAATCTTTTAACAAAGAATTATCTCTTGTAAATGCTAATTGGGTTATCCCATTTCTTTTGGCTCCAACTGCTCCAATTGATTTTCCTCTGTTGTTATTCATTTTCTCCAACACAATCCATATACTAATTTAAATACTTAAACTCAAATTTTATGAACATCAAGATAATTTTTTTTATCTTAAACTCTCAGGTTAACCACTTACTCAGTAACTCAGTATCTGAAGCAATGATGTAATGATGATGAAATTTTTTAAAAATTAATTTTTTTTTTTTTTTTTTTTTATCAAAATCTTAAGCTGTTCACTAACTCATAAACTGGCTAGCCGTTGCGTGATGTCTTGAGCAACTCAGTAACTCAGTATCTGAAGCAATGACGCGTTGGTTGATGGGGAGGTTAAGCGATTAATTGATGTAAGTGATTGTCTTGAGCAACTCAGTAACTGAAGCAATGATGTAATGATGCACCCGGTTGACTTAGTGACTCAAATGAATCAGTGACTCGAATGAATCAGTGACTTGAGTGACTGAAGCGATGAGATGATGAAATTTTTTTTTTTTTTATAAAATTTTTCATTTAGTGGGTGAGGGGTTGATGTGTTATAATAATTGAATTAAAGGTAAAAGGATTAAGATAGAGGTTTGTTTGATTTAATTATGAATGCTTCACCTATTGGTTTTGTTAATTTTATGAGGGTGATAATTTTATGAGCATGCGGTTTTGAAGGCGTGTTACATGAAATTTTGGTGAGGGTTAATCGTGTGCGTATGGGGGTGAGGATCTTAAGGGTATTGGCCCAGATCGAGCATTATAATATCTACTATCGTATCATTTCCTCCCTCTCAAAGGTTGTGGAAAATGAGTCAAAAATAGTGACCAGTTATTACGGATATAATTGTGGTGAGGAGACGTATGCCATGATGGTTCAAGAAAATTATGACGGAACAAAAGTCCTATGATAATATACATGAGCCATGCTCTGTGAAAAGGGGGCTTAATGCATTTCCGAAAAGTATCGACAAGGTCAGCATGCGCAGTCCGCGCAGGCTGACCTGGGCCGAAACTTTTCGCTATTGGTGAATTCTCTGCATGTCGAAAGACCATTCCATCTCATGATTCAGTATGTTGTCATATTAAATGCATTCTAGGGATACATAGTTATAATGATGACTTGCTTGGGATGATGCAACACGGAGATGCATTAAGTCCCCTTTTGCCAGAGCGTGGTTCAAATGTATGTGCAAACTTACCCGGATCTGAATTGTTAGGTTGTTGTTCTTGGCGCACGGATTCTGCTTTCACTTTGGCCTAAAAAATGTGACACAGAATTTGAGAATCAAACCGTTACCAATCAAGCCCGTTCTTTGACTACCCTGAAAAAGGAAGCTTTTGGAAACATTTTGGAAAAGGGAAAAAAATGCCGATGGAAAGCATTTCCCCTTTTCACATAAATGCATCCTATCCTCTCAATGACAACTCTCGTCACTTGAGCCAAGTCTAATTTGTCGTCTGCAAATGCTTTGAATTCAGACAAGTCTAAAGTTTTGTTCCACTGGTAAAGTGTATGCGCGTGTCAAAGTCATTGGGTAAACCATAATGTAGTTGAATAGATGAAGTCAGTTTGTTTCATTCGTTCATCGCGGTGCTTCTGGTGAGGATTTTTGAGTCGAATACCTGTATACATTATGACCAGTGAATGCTAGTAATGTCTGTTTCTAGTTCCTTGTGAATAAAAGGTATATGTTACAGACTTTGGTCTCCCGAGATATGAAAATTTGCCTCGAAACTCGAAGAAAATAAAATCTTACATCAAACTGTTGAAGACAGTGGTATATTGGTGGTGCGTTAGCCGCTCCCACATCAACGATTCAGGGTTCGAATCCTGTGCTGAGCGGAACCTTTGGAAATACAGACATTACCGCACAAGTACTGGTTAAGGTTTCCAGGAAGAAATCATCGAGGGTGATTACTATAAACTAACTACAAGCCCAAGGAAAGCTATTACAATATAATATTCTGTATTTACCTTGAAATCGTCCAAAACTCTCTGGCCGAGAAGCTCCAGTAAATAAGGACACCAGCTGGAATATCTGACATGCTCCAACAAAGCATCGTCACTAACATCGAAGTCTTTTAAACCCAGGCCACAGTAAAAACATCGGACCAGGTCCCCTTGTCCTGTATCAAAGAAAGCATTAAGTCTTTAATGGAAATAGTGTTAAATAAGGCATGTACTTTTCTTCTATGCATTAACCTTTACCCCCTGCCCCCCCGCAAAAAATCTGTCTTTAAACAACCATGTCTGGCCGAGAAGCTCCAGTAAATAAGGACACCAGCTGGAATATCTGACATGCTCCAACAAAGCATCGTCACTAGCATCGAAGTCTTTTAAACCCAGGCCACAGTAAAACATCGGACCAGGTCCCCTTGTCCTGTATCAAAGAAAGCATTAAGTCTTTAATGGAAATAGTGTTAAATAAGGCATGTACTTTTTTTCTATGCATTAACCTTTACCCCCACCCCCCGAAAAAAAAAAATCCGTCTTTAAACAACCATGAGGAAGAAAGTATTTGAAAACATTGTGTAAAAGGAGAAAATGCTATAACCAGTATTTTCTCCTTTTTACCACGTTTTCTACCCTTTCGAAGACAAATCCTCTTGCTTAAACAACATCTTATTTACCGTCTGCAAAAGCCCTTGATATGGAAGGGTATAAAATTGTCGTCTGGTAAAGGGTTAAAGGTGGATGCTCTTCGCATGGGATGTGTCAAGTAGAAATGAAAGAGAAAGCGCTATAAAGATTGCGTACGATGACGTTGCTATCTAACAAAATGTGTGCTTTATTCTTATAAATGCTTACGGTCTTCAACGCACGATGCACCATTTACATATATACAAGATCTCAGTCAGTTATTTGCAATGTTTGTATTGGTCATTTGCCATGAAAATTGCCACGGTTGCAAAGCTTCAACATTTGAGCCATGGTCTTCGAGAAGTGGCTTAACTCTTTACCAAACGTCAAAACTGTAGAGCTTTCCAAATTGAAAGCATTTGCAGACGATAAAATATATACGATTTAAAAATTGAAATTTGTGTTGGATTGGGTAGACAACATTGTGGGAAAAGGAGAAAATGTTGGTCACCAGCATTTTCTCCTTTTCCCACAATATTTTCAAAAGCCTTCTCTGTCAGGGTCGTTAAAACTCGGGATTGTTTGGTAAAAGGTTAATGCATCTCCGCGATTCATGATACCAAGCAAGCAATCGCGTGGTAACAGCCACGGTTTTTTAACAATCACCTGAATGATGAAGTCGAATGGTCCTTTGACACGTAGCGAAAGGTTTCGGCCCAGGTCAGCCTGCTCCGACAGCGTAGGCTGACCTGGATCGATACTTTTCGCAGATGCATTATGCCCCGTTTTCACAGATCATGACTCTTTTCTATTAGGTGTCCTTAAGCCTTATCCAAGCAATCACGTGTTCCACGACACTGAGGCACAAGGCTTATGAAAACTATGTGGGGAAAGAAAAGCATGCCAATAACCACTATTTTCCCTTTTACTCACAATGTTTTCTACCCTTTAAAAGACAATTTCATCATTTGACCCACATTTAATATACCGCTTGCAAATGCCATCAATATGGACGAGTCTAAAGCTGTGTCCTTTGCTAAAGGTATTTCTGTATTTTATTTTCATCATGTGATGTGGCCGGCTAAAAAAAAATATCATGCATTGTGGTCCCTGCTTCAGCATGTCATGCTACCTGTATAGAAGAACCCGTAGTTGGTCAATCTGTGTGGATCCTGTACACGCTTATGTCGCCAGGTTGTGAAGGAAATCAGTCTGTTATTTTTATCTCTGTATTCCGGATGTCGTGGAGAGCTAGTCACAGACTCTGGGCCATCTGTTTCAAAATCTAACCGAGATCTTGTCACTTCTGGCGTGACAAGTGAACTCAGGTTACAGCAATCTCCACGACACTCGAAGATTGTTTCGATTTGTTGCAGTATTTCTTTCGTATCTATAAGCACTTTATGTAGTGCGTTCCTGTGCTCTAGCTCGTGAAGTTCTGCTTTTGATGGTGGAAATATTATTCCTTCTGTCTCATGTTTCTTAACTTCGGGATAATTTACAACATTGTTATTCTTATCGAGATCCGAAAAGTTCTTTGGCTTTGCAAAGCCGTCATCTAATGCGTTATCAATTGATAAAATAAAGAGAGAACTAAACAAACAAGTGTCATTTGATGTCGGTGTTACCAGAGAAGAGTTGAACCGTCTTGAATTTGTGTTCCTTCTTTCTGATTTCAAAGAAATCGTGACATAGTTTTCAACATGATTTGGTATCGACTCTACGCCCTTGGCCATTTTATCCACAACAAGAATCTGCGGTTTTCTTTCTGGCAAAGGTCTTGAAGAGCTGACAATAATGTTTTTTATACACACGGCATGCTTGGTTTCTTGCTCAACGTGAGAACGGTGCAAGACAGTACCTAATGATGCATCTGTCTTTGATAGATCAAGTTTATCATAACACTCGATAAAATAATTTATAGTTTCTTCGGGTAAACAACAAATTAACCTGTGCGATTTAGATAAATCTCTTACATCTGAACATCGATACAGACAACAGTATCTTTTTTTGTAGTCTCTTTGACCATTCACTGTAAAGGGCTTCGAGCATTTACTTATTTCTCGTCTGTAGGCGCAACGCTGATTAAATCTGTTGAACTGGGATTCCATTCAGATAGATACAACTTTTACTCTTCGCTTCTTTTATCTTTCTCTTCTTCAAGCAATTTCCCGATTGAAGTAAGTATTTCGTCTGAAATTCAAAACGTGAAGACAAAATAAATACTAGTATTTGCGCAGTATAAGAAATAAGACTGATAAACAACTTAAACACAGAAGTTTGAAGTATAACGCAGAGAGTACAGCGAAAATTGTTCCATTGATGTTTGGCTATATATTTATATAACCCATATTTATTTACTTTCCAAATTTCAACCCATGGTCGAAACTTAAGTTTTCAAGTTATATTTATTTCATGTAACTCAGAAAAAAGCCTACGCTCTATCTACATTTACTTGTTTCTTTGCAGATGCTTTGCTGTGAGCATTTGTCATTTTCTTCTTTTAAATGAACAATATCCTATCAGGGTCCGTATTCACCAACCTTATAATTGGATCCTTAGTCTTGTTCTTGATTTTGAAAGCAACGCGACGATGGCTAAATCTAGTGACTATGGGCTACATCTCGTAAATCATTTGGTTTAGGCAACCGAAAGTTGCGTTAGTTTGAAATTTATAAATACTTGAGAATTACAGTAAGATTGCAAATCAAAGTCATGTTGGACTTTCTGTCGTTCAATAGGCCCTGTATAGCAGAAAATAAAACGGAAGCAAAACAATAACTGAAGATGGTTTAGAAAACATAAATGACGAAAGGTGATTTTCTCACTAGTACCAAAATCGTATTGGCCTCCTTCCTTACCAACGGCGACTTCAGTTTCTTGTGCGGACGACGTAGATATAGATTAGACTGCACAGAACGAGCAACCTTATCTTGAATCTACAAAGCACGCCATCTGAAGCAAGCCTACCACTAATATCCTCTTCAACTGCTTTTCAAATATACCCCTAGACCTCGGAAAAAAGTTGAACTTGTTTAATTGGCAGCGAAAAATGGATTTGAAACTATGGTCCAAACATCGTTTGATTTTGAATCCATGCACAATGGGCAGGATACTGAAATCTAACATCCCAATCCAGACAATGTCTCTTGTTATATAAAAACGCCATCCATGGCTTCATGCGTAATATGTGAGATCTGAATGAAATCTGGACATTGCTATACAATAGCAACAAAAAAAGGGGTTGAAATTACCGGTATGCGAGCCGTGCTTTGTGAAAAAGGGTACTTAATACATCTGCAAACAGTATCGATTCAGGTCAGCCTGCGCAGTCCGCGCAGACTGACCTGGCCTGAAACTTCTCTTGCCATTGGTCAATTGTCTACGTTTCAAATTAATTCGCTAAAAATTTCATAATGTTTGTGCTAGAAGTTTGTAAGAGTCAATGAAAATGTGACGTGATCAATATCATGCATTGTTTATGCGAAAATAATCGATCCGGTCTCTATAAATTTGAGTCCCTGATGCGAATTATTTGCACTTTTTCATCGTATATTTCTAGATATGTAAGTATCCAATTTCTGTATGCATGCATTTTGCGAAATGCAAAATAAAGGAAGATTTTCTAAATTTTTTGAAAAAAAAAAAAAAAAAATTGAACTGAAATAGATCTTTTCCACTTCGTTTCTACCCTTTTTAATGTACTGAGTTCGCCTTTACAGAAGCTACCACGGTCCACCCACGTACATCTCTGGATAAAGAATACATGTATACGAGTCATGCTCTGTGAAAGGGGGTTTAGTGTACCTGCAAAAGTTTTCGACCAGGTCAGCCTGCGCAATCCGCGCAGGCTGACCTGGGTCGAAAACTTTTGCCACTGGGGATTTTTTTTTTCTCTGCATGTCCAAGGACCATTCTACCTCATGATTCAGTCGGTTCTTAGACAAAATGGATTTTCTGAATCCATATTTATGTGATGACCTGCTTGGTATATAATGCATCACGGCGTTGCATTAAAGCCAGTTCTTCCTGGACGGCACTCAATTATGCTTTCAGTGCCCGATGGAATGTGTAAGGAATCCTAGAATTTGTATTACATGTAGGTGTAGGTTGAACAATTTTACAGCGGTTTATACAGGTCAAAATCTGAAAAATAAGAAAAAAATGAGACAAAAGAGAAACTGCCCGTGACGAGCAATTTCTCTCTTGGTCACGTTTTCTCGTGCTTTCGTGCATTAAAACTTTAGTAATAAGTAATGGTTGTGTCTCCACAAATTATTCATTATAAACTTACATCCTCCCTCCATGTTCGTTTGGACAAATGAGACTCTTTGGTGTTAAACATTCAAGTTTTTTGGGATAGAAAATATTCAGTTTTCGGTGAGAGTGATTAACTTTTATGTTAATTGTTAGCTCAGATGAGTTGAATATTTATCATGAAGTGAGGTTTGTATCCCGTTTTTTATTCTAGAACTTTACCATTCATGCCCATGAATGTATGCTTTCTGCTACTGAAGTTTCTGAAATCTTCTTTGTCAAAGCACTTTGTGCTAGAGTGCACTGATATTCTTTTATAACGACGCTTAATCAGATCTGCTTGTATTCATTGACATCATCTAAATACTTCTGAAAAACAAAATGACTTTTTTTTGCAGGTGGGGGGGTGGGCGCGGGCTAGGCTATTTCTCTATAAAAGTTTATTGCCACACAAACTTCTAACGATTCGTGTTATTGTCAATGGCAATCAAACATATTATACATTAATTCAAAAGGCAGTGGAGCATTAGAGGGCCATCATGGCCCTCTTGTTAATATGAAGCCACAAGCAGCTACAAGAGTTACTATAGTTTTATAAATTATTTACGAAATGGCCGGATTATATTTGACTTAAAATGATTACTTTAATAACTTTAATACAAGATTGAATAGTTATACAATAACTACATATTTCATAATCATTCGGAACTCTTACGAATTCAAAAGATCTGTCAGATCTATATCAATTCAAATCTTGTATCTTGTTGTCTCGTTTTAAAACAGTAAAATTCAATTTGTACGTCTGCAATCGTTCAATTTGGACAAGACTAAAATTCTGGCGTATGGAAAAGAGTAGATTTATGCTTCCGTGACCCGGATCCAGCGAATCCCGACCTGTGATATCCTTTTGCAAAGAGAGTACTACTGTATGTACTCATTTAAAACATTAACAAATCAAAGTGCTGTAAGCACTGTAATCGGTCGACAATGAATAATTACAGTGGTTTGAAATCACAAATGAGATGGTAGATGTTTGAACTATGTATTGGACAAAATATCCTACACCGTTACAAATGAGCTACGTAGGATCCCACTTTTTTAAACTGCCTTTTACAAATTAGTAGTTTAACGATTGGTTAAAATATAAGTTATGTTTGCCAGCCGACAGCAATAGAACGTAAAAGATATGTGACAATTCTGATCGGCATTACCCATTATCAAGTTTTAGATATCACTCATCATGAACAGCAGTACCTACCAACCCATTAAAAGAGTGAAAAAATACATATATTCTTTTCTGTAACTTTGGCAACTTTGGTAACTGTATTGTAACATATAAAAGCCGTATAACATATGTCTGCATTATAACTTTGGAATTGTTTACTTTTGGCTGCTTGTAGGCCTTTCATTTTTCCATTTTGAACAAGACATCGTATTCATCTTGACCAACTGTCCTACTTATTTTCTAGCGGGCCAAATCGCCCAGTCCAAACGTCTGCTGGCAAATTTCTCCTACATTATACTTTCAAAGAATGTAGATGCCCAATAGCTCCCTAACCGTCAACTCTTTACCAAATGATAAAATTTTAGGCTTGTCCAAATCAAAAGCATCTGCACATGACGATTAAATGTAGACCAGATGATGATCTGAATCGTTGAAAGGGTAAAAAAACATGGGAAAAGGAGAAAATGGTAACCTGCATTTTCCCCTTTTCTCACAATGTTTTCAGCTTCTTTCTCATGGGCATTAAGAAAGGATAGCTTGGTTAAGGGTTAAAACACTCAGTTAATCGACTAGCCTTTTACAGTCAGGAAAATAATATCAAACATTAGGCTTCAATTTCATGGTCGTTTTTTTTTTTCCCATATACATTCCAAATAAACAGACATTTAGATCTAAGATATGAACGTCTGTGATATTAAACTGCATTGCGTTCTAAGGACAGTCTGATCTTTATCTTTTATTGTCTTCAAAAGCGAGTTTACCTGTCCATATCCAACACAAGTAATTGTATTTGAGTCATTCTAACCAGTAAGAGCATAACTGCGGTAGCCTTGATCTCTTTATCTGAAATGTGGAAAAGATGAGAATCGACCAATGTGGAATAGCTGATGAGACAAACATGTTGCTGACATTTGCACGCTAAGAGCGCTAAATTGTTAAAATAGACATGTTAAGCTTAGAAAAGTAGCCTAAATCTTGCAGGAACATTGCTGTCTTGAGTAGAATAACTCGGAAAACTGGCATGACAGATCCAAGATCTGACTGCATGTTCTGAGCAGTCTGGTCTGAATCAGCACTCTCTGCAAATACTTTTTCCCTGGTCCCTTGATTCAGATATGGATAATATAACAGTAAATGAGCTTATCTGTGTGACCGTTTCAGGGTTTTTTTTATCCTCGATGAAAATGTTCTATTTGACAAAATTTCGAAAATCTTTTAAATGGGTGAAAAACGCCGTGGAAAAAAGAGAACATGCTGAATACATACAGTTTTTCCAACTATATTTTCAAAGCCACACAGGATTGTTTGGTCAAGGGTTTACAGATGTGATTCCAGTCTGTAGAAACTCACCAAGAAGAAACATGTAAGTGAGTGTAAAACGGTAGTGCCATGGCTGGAAGGAGAGGAAAAGGGACTGTGAAAACAATTCAACTCTTATCCCGCTAAAACATTGAAATGAAATTTCAAACCGGTGGTAAAACCCGAATAATTCTATGTCAAACTTATTCTATTTTGGAAAAAGAAATCTCTCCTTATCGGACAGTATACATCCAAGATCAGACTGCACGTTCTGTGCAGTCTGATCTTGATCTATACTATCCGCAAAATAGGTCAGTGAGTCGCACTTAGCAGCCTAGGGGTTAATACATCATACGCTGAAAGATGCGTAATCAGTCAGTATTGCGAATGGACAGTCTGGGTACTAAGGTTGCAAGCGATGAATCGCCAGTCCATCCTGAAAATGTTTACGTAATGGCCTCTCCGAGAGGGCCATAAGCTTTACACAACTCTATACCCTTTGTCCCCACAGCTTCACACGCTTCGCCTCGCTAACATTAAACGACCAGCCGGTTACTATTTTAAACTTACGACTGTTACGAGTTGCATTTACATCAGTTTTCTCTTAGGCAGAACAATCTAAATTTTCAAATTCTTTTCAAGCAATGTTTCCTGTTGCGATTTTATTCCTCTCAAGACCAAAATGACCTATTATCTTTTCAACACCTGCTACATATACGGAGAGCACTCGTCACAACTCGGCCGATCCCGTAACTACGTATAACTATCAACGGATCACTCGAAATTTGCCGAATGACATGGACAGTAGACCACTACAAGATGTGTTCACATCACCCAATACACTTGATTCGCACTCGTTTCATTCATAAAGTTGCTGCTAATTACTGACCATATTTCTTATAATCGTGTTGAAAGTAAACTGCTCCAGTTTTTGCTGGCCAGAGATTTTGATAATACTGTAATTATGACATACTTCAATACTAAACAAATTGTAACCGCCGTTTATTACATAATTGAAAAGTTATTACGGGATTACTTGACATTACTTAACGCCTGTTTACCGCTAATTACTATTCCTGCGCGTATCTGGGTCAAAAGTGCGGTTATCTGGGTCAAAAGTAGTTTTTGTAATAAGGTCATCACAGCAGGTATAAGCGTTAAAACGCTGTAAGTAAAAGCTGTTCCGAGTTGCAGTTACACCAGTTTGCCTGAGTAGACGGGTTTCATCTCTCTAATCGGTCTACCGCCCGATTAAAAATAGAATATTTCAACCCTTAATCTGCTGTAAACATGCCACTTTCAAGCAGATAGTAAAAAACCCAAATATTGCTAGTTCAAAGATAGTTTTAGAAGATAAAAATATCTCTTTATCGGGTAGTGTAGATCCAAGATCAGACTGCACGTTCTATGCAGTCTGATCTTGATCTACACTGTCAGCAAAAGGTCATTGAGTCGCACTTAACTGCCTAAGCGTTCAAAGATTTTCAGTGCTTGGCAGGCTGTTGGAACAAACTGTTGGAAAGTATTAAAATACATGTACTGGTATGCAGCTGTCTCTCAAAGATGGTGTTTTTTTTTTTACCATTTGAAACACTAATTCCGTCATTTGAGCTACATTTAACCAAAATATTGTCTGGAAATCCTCTCATTCTGGACTAGTCTTTCATTATCTTGTTTGGTAAAGAGTTAATTGCGGCAGAACGATTATCTTAGTTTTCCGTAGTAATTGTTTATTAAAAATTGAAAGTAGACAACAGTAGTATAGGGAGTCAGATTTCGGCATTTTGCCCGAATCTGACTCCCCTGGAGCCCAATTTGCCCGAAATAGACTACCCTGGGGTAGTCTATTTCGGGCAAATTGGGTCGAAAAATCGTCATTTACCCTTAACTTTCCCTTAACCCTTCTAAAACCCTTTTGTTTTGTTCTAAAACCCTTATACTTTCTTCTAATGGACAAATTTCTTCTAAATCCTTAACCCTTAACGGGTGGTTGTAACCCTTAACGTTTTGATACAACCCTTAACTTTTACACAGGCAATCACCTTGTTCGACTTAGTCTTTTTTTTTTTTTCACCGTCTATCTTTCTCTGTCATCGTTGGACTTAGTCTTTTCCCACGATATAGGTTGTCCTTAGGCTCCTTTGCCCGAAATAGACTGCCCCAGGGTAGTCTATTTCGGGCAAATTGGTCTCCCTACCCGGGGTAGGGAGCCTAGGGACAACGCATAGGGCAAAATGGTCCGCTGTTGGACTTAGTCTTTTTTCTTCGCCCTCGATCGGCTGAAAGCTAATGTTTCTTCCTCTATCAGCGTTGGACTTAGTCTTTTTCCGTCTTTTATTCACTTCTGTAGGGCTTGGTCTTCCTCTACTATCGTTGGATTTAGCCATTTCTCAGCTTTCAGTCGGTCCTGAAAAGGACTCTTTTTCCTCTATTGAGAGTCTTCCTCTCTATTAGGATAAAGTTGGACTTAGGCTTTTTTCTCTATCTTCGATTAGGTGTTGTAGATCATTCGTAGATAGAATATCACAGCGATGCTCTATCTACATGCTTCCGCTCACGTTCGTGCTCTTTTAATGGAATTAACGTTAACCAATCGTAGGACTCGTTACATTTTTCTACATTCATATAGATATTGTAGGACTTAGTCTTTATATGCTTTCGCCCGTGGTCGTGCTCTTTCATTTTAATGGAATTCTGTTAATTCTGTATCAAAGTAGGTCAATCCTCCTGTCAGGCTATAAAGGCCGGCCGATTTTTCTCATTCCCACGATAATGTTGTCCGAGTGCTGTTCTCCATGGTGAGTCTTTTTTCTCCCATGTTGGATTTCTAGTACCAAATACTGCTAGTGCCAAGTTGATGTGGGTTATTTGATGGAAGTTCGGGAAGGAAGTGAAGGAAGCTATTTTCAGACCTAGAAAGTTCTTACTTTCTTCAAATTGTCCTTTTCAGAAGATTATGAATCGACTAACCAAGAACCAGAAAGTCTGCTTCAAATTGTCAAAACAAACAAAGTCAAGTCCTATATGCTTTTCATATCTTTTATTTAAAACTTTGAACTGTCAGAAACAATGAATGAATCATGTATTGTAAGTTGAATAAAGTTAAAACATTCTGTACAATAATTATTACAATGATACATTTAAAAACTGTATTGCCAGATAATCATTACAATGAAAGTACAGAAATACAATAATCATTACAATGAACAGTTAGAAACAATAAACTGTTAGAAATTTTATTTAAAACATTGAACTGTGAAAATATATACATATACAATGAACTGTGAAAATATATACAATAATCAGTCTATGGGTCAGTATACGACTTACATCCAGGCATAAAACAATGTATTCGGATAGTCCCGTATTCGGACAGTACGCTTCTAAAACCATGTCTAAAAGGCTATTGTCTGAATTGCAGTCATGTTTAAAAGTTACAGCCCTAAAAACAAGGTCTAAAAGTCTAGTACCCTAGTTAGTATCCTAGTTAGTATCCTATTCGGACAGTACAAGCGACGATGAGGCAACGCAGTCTTTGAAAATTGTTTTGAAACAGTTCTTTTGAAATAGTTCTTACAACTCACTGTTTGAAAAATGTTTTTTGTTAAAAATTACAGACACAATTTTCTTTTTTTCTTCGGGATGTCAGGCTCACACTCACTCTTGCGTTTCTTTTCATTATTTTTCACAACATCGGATTTCCATCTACGTCTCAACTCGATCTCTGAACAGATCTTCTTTCCTTCTCGTCGAATAGGCTTTACTGAAGAAATCTTGTTGATTTTCTTTTCTGAAGAGGGTTTCTTGTTTTTCGCCTCTCCAGGTATTGAAGAGGGCTTCTTGTTGATTTTATCGTTGATTTGATTGTTCCCAATCGTTGAAGATTTCTGAACCTTCTGTTCGTTGATTTGATTGTCCCCAATCGCTGAAGATTTATCGCTGATTTTATCGTTGATTTTCTTTCCTTCAAGTTTTGAAGAAAGTTTCTTGTTTCCAATCGCTGAAGATTTTTGAACCGTCTGTTCGTTGTTTTGGTCTTCTCCAGATTTCTGATCGAGTATAAGCGTGTCCTCTTTCTTTTCTGAAGAAATCTTGTTGATCTGATTGTTGATTTTATCGTTGATTTTATTGTTAATTTTATCGTTGATTTTCTTTTCTGAAGAGATTTTCTTCTTCACAGGGTAATCTATCTGAATTCTACAGATTTCTGTATCGCTGATTTCTGTGTTATCAAGCTCCATATTTTCAATCTCCCTCTCGATCTGATTTTCGATCTGTTTTTCAGGCGATGACTCGTTGGTGTTATCGTTGATTTTCTTTTCTTCAGACTGTGAAGATTTTTGAGAACTCTGTTTGTTGTTTTGGGGTTTTTGTTGTGAACTCTGTCCCTTTCCACTCGATGAGGTTGTAGGCTGTGACGGTTTTGTCTTCCGTTTATTCTCGTCTACTTTATAGGATAATAGAGACCCAACGTATTTCATATGTTGAGAGTCCCAATCCATTTCCTTTATTGGGTGAATTTCGACATCGTGGGTGTGGGTGTTCACGAAGGCAAAAACGAATCTCCACATTTGATTTTCTTTCTCTGGACATTGGTTGGCCCAATGTCCTGATCTGTCGCATGTAAAGCAAATATTCGTTGTCACATCATCCACTCTATGGCGTTTGTCGAATGTTGCTTGATCCAGGACTCTGGTGATACGATAGACACCTTTTTCTGCAGAATGTTGGTGGGATAGAAATGATCCCACGTAGTTCCCAGTATGGTAGACTTGATATCGTGGTGGTATATTGCTGATCTCATAATCGTGAGTGTATGGGTTAACATACAAATACACTCTCTTTGGGGTTGTACTTTTTAGTTTGAACGCACTCATTTTTCTATCAACTGTTCTGTTTGAACTCTTTCCGAAGAATGATGGAATTGTCGATTGTAACATCTTTTTATGCCCATTCGATCTGAAAAAGATATAAAAAGCCAGGATTTTTGAGTTCTGGGGCATTACTTGACTTGCAGACATGTTTAAAAGTTACAGACATAAAACAACGTCTAAAAGGTTAGTGCCGTATTCGGACAGTACAAGCGACGATGAGGCAAGTCAGCCCATGTCGAAAAAGAGAAAAAAATTACTGCCGGCCAAGAAAAGAAAAAGAATCCTAGTCTATCCAGACAGTAGCAGCCATGATGAAAGTGACGATGAGAAATTTCCACCCAAAAAGAGAAAACGTTTACCCTTGAAAGAAGAAAGTGACGGTGAAAGCGATAAAAAATCTTTCAAAGAAGAAAACGCTGAGAAATTTTCACCGTCAATCTCAACAAAGGAGAAATCTATACAAATGAATATGGGTTGTATCACCGAAGACGAGAAATCTTTGAAAGAGCTATATCAAAAACAGTCCTTTTCAGGACTAACCAACAAATGTGAAAAATCTTTGAAAGTCTCAACGAAGGAAAACTCTTTGAAAGAAGAAAACGATGAGAAATGTCCACCGTCAACCTCAACAAAGGAGAAATCTGTACAAATGAATATGGATTGTACCAGCGAAGACGAGAAATTTTTGAAAGAAGAGAAACAGTCCTTTTCAGGACTAACCAATGAAGACGAGAAATCTTTGAAAGAAGAAGAAGACAAAAAATCTTTGAATCCTGCTGGGCTATTTTTAACCAAGAAAGAAGTATATTCTTCAGAGAAAAGTGAAGATAAAAACGCTCTGGCTATGAGAAGCCTATACGACTTAACAGAAGTGGGAAAAAAGAAGTCAAGAAAATTCAAAACAGAATCCCATCTACTGGAGGCGTCTTTTAAGAAATTCGATGAGCTACAACCCCAGCAACTGACCGGCTTATTCGACGATGTCATCCAACAAATCGTTCAAAAGTTAAAGGCTGAATCGAGGGATATGATTAGAATTAGCGTCAATCACCCCTCATTGGATATGGGGATTCATATTCCCTTTCTATATGTGGAGGAATTGGAGAGTCATACGATGTTGAACGAAATTGAAAAAGTTCTACAATCGAATGAAGAATTCGTCTTGAACGATGGCTGCATGACATTCGATATCACACATACGATACCTCCAAGTGGAAGTGGAAAAAATCTTAGAGCCACAGACCTATTGGATTCAAAGGTTTTTGCAAAAAAGAAATATTCACTTGTTGAAATCAACAATGAAGATCATCTATGTTTTGCAAGAGCCGTTGTTGTGGGGATTTGTTACCATGAACGTGAAAACACCCAAGAATGGAATCGGAGATGGGGTAATATTAAAAGATCAAACAGATTACTTCAAAAGACTGAAGCCGAAAAATTAATGAAGGAAGTTGGAGTTTCATCGACACAGCCTGTAGGTCTTGAAGAATACAAAAAAATTCAAGAGTTCCTGTATGAAAAAGACTATGTTATTAAAGTTCATCAACAGCTATCGAAATTGGAGAAAGTGTTTGAACATCCAGAAGTGAAAGACGATAGTAAAATCATACATTTGTACTTTCATCAAAATCATTATGATTACATCAAATCCATCACAGGATTTCTTGATTGTGTTTATTATTGTGAGTTCTGTGACAGACGTTACAGCAGACGGGAAGACCATGCTTGCTCAAAGATCTGTAAAGGCTGTTTCCGTGCTGGAAAATGTCCATCGGAATCAAAAGAATATGTCTGCGACAAGTGTCATAGACGATTTTTCAGTGCAGCATGCTTGAAAAATCACAAAACACTTCAAGGCAAAGAGAAGAAAACCATTTGTGAATTAGTGAAACTTTGTTCAAAATGTGGAGGTCAAATTTTTGACAGAAAGAAAAATCATGTCTGTAACGGAAAGACAAAGTGCCGCCTTTGCAAGAAAATCGTTGACTTCGATCATCGCTGTTTTATTCAGCCTTACCAGAGTAAGATGAAGCATGACAGCGACGATGAGACGAGTTCTTCTGTAGTCAAAAAACCTTTGTTCATTTTCTTTGATTTCGAATGCCAGCAAGATACAGGGGTACATATTCCGAATTACTGTATTGCACACCGAGCCTGTGCTGAATGTATCGATAAACCACTTGATTTTCATTGTTCCACATGCAGTGAATTTGAAGAAGGAAGAGAAGTTATTTTTCAAGGAAAAGAAACTTTGAGTCAATTTTGCACCTGGCTCTTTACAAAGCATCATAAAGGAATCATAGGTATTGCCCATAATCTCAAAGGCTATGATGGGCAATTTATTCTCAATCATATCATTAACGTAGGAATGAAAGAACCAGAAGTAACCATGAATGGAAATAATATTTTAAAGTTAGAACTGAACGGTGTGAGTTTGATCGACTCCTTCAGTTTCATGAATTTTGGGCTGGCAAAATTTCCGACCACGTTTGGTCTTCAAGAAATGAAAAAAGGCTACTTTCCTCACTGGGCAAATACAGATGAGTTTTGGAATTACGTCGGGCCGTATCTGGATATGTCTTATTACAAACCCGACTCAATGTCTGAAGAAGCTCGATCAAAATTCATAGTCTGGTATAATGACAAAGTTCAAAATGGTGAGGAATTCAATTTTCAAAAAGAGATGGAGATGTACTGTCGATCGGATGTTGATATCCTAAGACGAGGTTGTGGTGAATTCAGAAAGTTGTTCATCGAACAGAGTGGAATTTGTCCATTTACAGAGTCGTTTACCATCGCTGGAGCCTGTAACAAGATTTGGCGAAAAGATTATTTACCAAAAGATCAGATAGCCATCATTTCATGCAAAGACCCAATCAGCCGTCGGTTTTCTATGAAAGCAATACGCTGGGTTCAAAGCATCGCTAGAGAAAAAGTGATTCGTATTCAACACGCCAAAAATGGTGGTGAATATCGGATAGGAAAATACACTGTAGATGGATTTCACCACCAATCAAACACGGTTTATGAATTCCTCGGGGATTTATTTCATGGTTGTCAGACATGTTTCAAGGATCGAAAATATATCAACCCCATCAATGGAAAATCAATGGCTGAATTGTACGACAGTACTATCGAACGGCTAGAAACCATCAAAAGAATGGGCTATAACGTCGTGACCATATGGGAGCACGAATTCGACGCCAAGATGAAGAAGGATAAAGAGTACAGAAAAACCATTGAAAGTCTATACCCGAACCAGGACCCCATCGAACCAAGAGAGGGGTTGGCTGGAGGCAGATGCAATGCCATAAAAATTGCCTATGATGTTGAGGAAAACAGTGAAAAGGAAATCAAGTACATTGACATTTGCTCTCTGTATCCTTACGTCTGCAAACATAAATTCTATCCTGTAGGCCATCCCACAATCTTGACTTATGAGAACATTGACATGGAGAATATTCGTCAGTATGAAGGACTCATTAAATGTAAAGTTCTACCCCCAATGGATTTGTTTCATCCGGTTCTTCCAGTTCACTGTAACAACAAGATGATGTTTCCACTTTGTATGAAATGTGCACAAGAAAGTTCAAAATTTTGTAATCATGACAGAGAAGAGAGAGCCTTGGTTGGAACTTGGGTTACATTCGAACTGTTCAAAGCTCTCGATTGTGGCTATCGGATAATGCAAGTGTATGAAATCTGGCATTTCGACTCTGTTTCGGACCAGTTCTTTAAAGGCTATGTGGACAATTTCTTGAAAATCAAGCAAGAAGCTAGTGGCTATCCCGGCTGGTGTCAGACAGATTCGGAAAAGGCCCAATTCATTCGTGAGTATGAGGAAGCCGAAGGGATTCGTCTCGACCCCAAACGTATTCAAAAAAACCCTGGCAAAAGATCATTTGCTAAGATTATGCTGAACTGTCTTTGGGGAAAATTAGCACAGCGTGAAAACATGAGCAAAACGAAATACATCAGAGAACCGTCTAAATATTTCGAGTTGATTACCGACCCGAAATATACGGTAAAACATGTGGAAATCTTTGACAATGAGTGTGAATGCATTTTAGTCAACTATGAAGAGAAGATGGACTTTGTCGAAACGCATGCGACAGCCAATGTTATTGTAGCATCCTACGTAACAGCTTATGCAAGATTGGAACTGTACAGTGTTCTTGAAAGATTGGGGGATAGAGTTCTGTATTTCGATACAGATAGTTGTATGTACATTCATGATCCTGAATTGTGGAACCCTCCCATTATTAACAGCAGATTAGGAAAATGGACCGATGAAGAGCCTGATTGTAGAATCACCCATTTCAGAGGATTAGGTCCCAAGAATTACGCTTATAAGATGAAAACAAAAGATGGAAAAGAAAAAAGCAAATGTAAAGTCAAGGGAATTACTTTGGATCACAATACAAATAAACTGGTGAATTTCGATACCTATTCAAAATGTGCTTTGGATCGCACCGTAGAAATTAAAGTTCAGTATGACTGTAGAATCAAAAGACATAGAGACAGAACAGTGACCAGCGAACCACAGTCAAAAACGTTTCGCTCTGTATATACCAAAAGAGTCATTGTAAACGATACTGATACTGTCCCCTATGGCTATAAAACTTTGAGAATATATAAATAGACTGTAAGAAAACAATATCGTGTTACATTGAAGTGAACGATCAAAGTAAGACGTTCTTTAAAAAATCAGTTTTAAAATCAGATTTTAAAAACAGTTTTAAAAACAGCTCTAAAAGAGTGAAAAAAATCAAAAGTGGAAAAAATCAAAAGTGAGAAATCATGTCAAGTGAAATGCTACCTTTACCGATAGAACTATGTGAAAAAGATGATAGAGAATTCAGCCATCAGCACACGCTCGATGAACAACTACAGTTTGATATTAAATTCGCCTGTGTGAAACTTTGGATAAACAAATTGCATAAGGGAGTTGCAAAAGGAGAAACATCCTGCAAATTGTATAGAATGCACAGCTTTATTGTGATGATGTGTGATGATACAAATTTCGATCTTCCTCTCCAAGCTTATTTAGCAATTTGTCTGTTGAAAGACAACTATATTGCTAAACAAATGCGAACCACAAGGCGTTGGGTGTTCATCATCGTAGGAAAAACAGAAGAAAGTTTTCTGAACGTGCTGAAAATGAAATCCGTTCTGTTTGACTTTTACTTACGCTACAAAAAAGGTTCCATTCAAGACGGTGAGGAAACAGTGGAAACCATGGAAGGCTATATTCTATTCGATAGAGATGTCACAGAAGAAACCGTATATTCAGCTCTCTCGACAAAAGATCTTTCAAAGCATGTTTTAAAACATGTTTTTCCATTTAGTGGAGTCCGTGAATATAGCGAAATGGATAGCAAATTTCCATTGTCTTTAGGTTATGAACAATTGCATAAAGTTATTGTGGAACATGAAGACAAGTGGAAAAATCGAGACATCTGCGAATTTGCTTTGTAAGATTTGTAAAAATTGTTTTGTAAAAAACTTTGAATGAATTGTTGTAGATCAGAACTGTATTGTTAAAAACTATATTGTATATAAAATGTATCACCAATGTTTTGTAGATCAAAATGTTCCCAAAAAGTTCAGACTTGGGAAAAGTTTGAATAAAGAATATATCTTGCAGAGAATGCTTTAACGATTGTTAAAAATGTTATAGTGTTTTTAACAATCGTTAAAACTGTCTTGTTAAAAACATTGAATGACTTATGTATTTGTAAAAATGTTAGAATGATTTAACAATTGTTAAAAAATGTTATAGTGTTTTTAACACCTGTTAAAACTTTCTAACATTGTCTTTGTAAATATGTTTAGAATGGTTGAAACGTTTCCTGTTTTTCATGATGATGTTTTTCATGTTTTAAGAAGTTGAATAAAGTTAATTTTAAGAAGTTGTAAGTTGAATAAAGAAAATGATTTTAAAAAGGTCGTCTGTTTTGATTTCTTCCCAAAACTTGGACAAAGTTAAAAACTTTGAATAAAGAAATGATTTTAAAAGTCGTCTGTTTTTGATTCCTTCCCAAAAAACTTGGAAAAGAACAGAGATGGAAAAATGTACTATATGACCTCACATTCTATGTGAGGTCATATAGTACATTATGTTCTATCTACAATACCTACAGAAAAAGTCTATATCCCAAGACAAGTCCCCTCGACCAAAAAACTATAAAAGGCTGGTGACCTTTCTCTCTAGAATCATTCGACTTTCGATTCTCGAATAGTACGAATAAAACTCTTCATTAGTGCGAACTTTTTTACAATTAAAAAGTTTTTGTTAACTAGGGCGAATATTTCGTGCTGGAGAAAATGGATTCCAACTTAGACCAGACAAATCACGGAAGAATGGATTCCAGGGATTCCAACTTAGACGATGACTCCTTATCGCAAGAAAACCCCGACCTAGACATTTTCTCACCACAGCCTGAAAACAGCAGAGATATTCTATCGATAGCTATGAATTCAACATTCATCGACCCGATGATACCACCAGCTAACAAAATCGAAGAAGAAATAACTCAAATGATTTCAAACCAAAATTCTGTAATAACCCAGATTTTAGACGAAGTGAAGATGTTGAACAGAAATATGAATCAATTCAACAAAAACATTGAGACATTATGCCTACAAAATCAACAGAGTCGACAGAACTACCAGAGTCAACAAGATTCATCTGTAAGACAAGATTCGTCTGTAAGACAAGATTCAGCTATAACGATTTCAACCCAGATTAACTTTGATAAATCCAGATTTCAAAAGTTAACAGGTTCTACAGTCACGCCTGTAGACCATCAGACAACTCACCAGTCAACTCACCAGTCAACTCATCAGTCAACTCAGACAGAAGAACCCAAGCCAAAAAGAAGAGGAAGAAAACGAAAATCAGAGACAGTAGAGAAAGACGATAACCATCTTCACAAAAAACAACGATTCGATCCCTACTCTGTAATACCACCACGAGTAGAAACAAAAACGGGGTTGGGTAAATATGGAAAAAACATTGACAACTTCAAAGAGTTCAAGTTCCCGATGATCTCGAAAGAACAAGGAGAAAAGCTATCGTCAGAAGAAAAGGTGTCATCAGAAGAAAAGCTATCATCAGAAGAAAAGATCTCAATAGAGGAAGGCTCTCGATAAAGGAGAAGAAATCTTTGAAAGAGCGACACCAAAAAATCGAAACAGTCCTTTTCAGGACTAACCAAAAACCCTAGAAAATCTATCTTCAACATTTGTGAATAAGTAAGGCACCTAACCTCCAAGCCTATAAAAGACGATGCTATTTCCAGTAATTAATCATTCGGATTCCCGAATAGACGACAGCTAAAAGAAATGGTGATGGACTATAGTATACAATTTCTACTTCTCTCGATGACAAAATGGTATCTAACAACATTTCTGCTGGCCATGATGCATGACTCCACTTTACCTATACATAAAATAAACAAAATAAGAAAGTTAATAGCAGATCGAAGAAGAATCGTGGAGTGTCCTATCTGTCAGGCGAATTTTGGATCCTATCATTAGACGAGAAAAAATTCACAGCAAGAAAGAATCTAAGGAAAGCTGTCGATAGAGGAAGGATCTCAATAGAGGAGAAAAAAGCCACAGAAACCAAAAATTCGAAACAGTCCTTTTCAGGACTAACCATTCCCCAAGAAAAGTCTATCTTACTCAAATTGTCAATTTCGCAGATGTATTCTAAGAGTTGTACTCTTACAGAGAGAGAGAAACTTTTTAGTGATAGAAAAAATCTTGCAGAGAGAAAAAACTTTTTATCGATAGAAAAATTTTCGAATAAAAATTTTACAATTAAAAAGTTTTGCAGATTAAAACTAGGGACGATTAAGATTAAGATCGGATAAGACTAAGATCGGATAAGTCTAGATGATCCAATTCCTGGGAAATGGTGGGAAAAACCCAGTAAACATGATTCCGTTACATTTTCGGAAAATGACGTCATGTTTGATTTCCGGGGAAAGTCACGTAGTGCACAAAGGGAGATAAATCTTGTCTGACTAATGCAATCATGATACGGTATATAGCTCATAACCCATACCGTGGAGAAAAGTCTAAGTTCAACGATGATCTTTGTCTTGGCCAAGTTGAGAAGAGGAAAATAACCCATATCATGAAAAAATGGCTAAGTCCTACGATAGTAGAAAAACCCTAAGTCGAACAAGGTCTTTGCCTGAGTCAGTGTGAGATGGTATATAACCCATATCGTGGAGAAAAGTCTAAGTTCAACGATGATCTTTGTCTTGGCCAAGTTGAGAAGAGGAAAATAACCCATATCATGAAAAAATGGCTAAGTCCTACGATAGTAGAAAAACCCTAAGTCGAACAAGGTCTTTGCCTGAGTCAGTGTGAGATGGTATATAACCCATATCGTGGAGAAAAAAGACTAAGTCCAACGATGACAGAGAAAGAACAGATCTCAATCGAGAAGAAAAGCGGGTGGAATGGGGGACAAACTTGTCAATATAGCAAGAAAGGTGACTCCTCCTCACTCCTCCTCACCTCCTCCTCACTCCTCTTTCGACATATAGCGCCATATCGTGGAGAAAAAGACTAAGTCCAACAGAGGACCATTTTGCCCTATGCGTTGTCCCTAGGCTCCCTACCCCGGGTAGGGAGACCAATTTGCCCGAAATAGACTACCCTGGGGCAGTCTATTTCGGGCAAAGGAGCCTAAGGACAACCTATATCGTGGGAAAAGACTAAGTCCAACGATGACAGAGAAAGATAGACGGTGAAAAAAACTAAGTCGAACAAGGTGATTGCCTGTGTAAAAGTTAAGGGTTGTATCAAAACGTTAAGGGTTACAACCACCCGTTAAGGGTTAAGGATTTAGAAGAAATTTGTCCATTAGAAGAAAGTATAAGGGTTTTAGAACAAAACAAAAGGGTTTTAGAAGGGTTAAGGGAAAGTTAAGGGTAAATGACGATTTTTCGACCCAATTTGCCCGAAATAGACTGCCCCAGGGCAGTCTATTTCGGGCAAATTGGGCTCCAGGGGAGTCAGATTCGGGCAAAATGCCCAAATCTGACTCCCTATACAACTGACAACATCAACGAGCTGATTTGAAGTAGCTATTTACATCTACGTATACATGAAAATATTAAGTCTTACCTCACAAAAATAAGCCCCAGCCAACTTTAGCTATAATTCAAACCTTTACCACACAATCCCGAGTTTTAACGACCTTGAGGAAATGACCTTTTAAAAACATTATGGGAAAAGGAGAAAATGCTGGTAACCAGCATTTTCTCCTTCTCCTACAATGTTTTCTACCTAGTCAAAGACAGCAATAAGCAATTGAGCTATATTTATTTTGTCGTCTGCAAATTTTTTGATTTTGGTCGAGAACAAAAAATTGTCGTATGGTAAAGAGTTATGTAGGACACCCTTTACATATGTATATTTATTCATGAATGCAGTTACAACGACTTCTTCCGATCTTGTGCTTTAAAAATCAGGTACTTTTCTGTTACTATTGTAATTTCAAAATAATGCAAGTAAAGGCCTAATATATATGGGAAAAAAGGTATCATAAATAAACTAGGGATAGACAGATAGATCTATGTTTTCATACATTTTTCAGGCAGTTTGAAAGGTGTAAAACGAGCCGGTCTGTTGAAACAGCCTATCTACTTTATAAGTGTATATATATAGATAAAATAAGCAGGTTGTAAAATTAAACTCCGCGCAAAACGTTAACCCTTTACCAAGCAATCCCTTGTTTTAAAGACCCTGAGGTGGACGGCTTTTGAAAACATTGTTGGAAAAGACAAAGCTAGCAATCATGAAAAAATTATATATTTTCTCACAACGTTTTCTACCCATTCAAGGAAAAATCCCCTCAACCGAGTCAAATATTGGAATTGTAGTCTGCAAGTCTGTTGTTTGGTAGTTAGTTAAGAAACAAAAATGTTGTATATCTATACATCTGTATGTTATCGAACAATAGGCCTAGCTAGGCCTATATGTCAGTGGTGCAAATTGTTTGCGCAGAACATTGCAGTGTTTACCTTGGCAAGGGATAACAGCATTCGAAAAGAATTTCCATGTATCTTTTTTAAGAAAAAAAAAAAGCAATTATTCAATCTGCAAGGGTTTTTTTTTTTTTTGTCATGAGTATATTTATACACACAGGAAAAACTTTGTATTTATTTCAAACCGGCGCGATCATGCTTTTCTTGTTTAATGTATTTAACATTTTGTGCCGTCTGGTCTTTATCTAAATCGGCTGCAAAGGCAATTATATTGTTGTGAAAGCCGTTTCAATTTTTACGGCTTTGAGACAGCCTTTTGAAAAAAAAATGGCAAAAGGAAAAAATGCTGGTTACTAGTGGTAAGCAGCATTTTCCCCTTTTCCCCCATTTTTTCTGCCTATTAAATAAGAAATTCTATCATAGAAATTGAATTTTCGTTCACACAGGCTGTCAATTTGGATAATTATAGAATTTAGTTGTTTGGTAAAAAGAAATAACATTAGCACATGTTTTCAATATTTCTTCCCGTTTCAGCCCATTTGCTTAATTCATGGGGCCCCGTAATTCACATATGTTAGCCGGTTCGTTTGGGCCAACGGTAGAGCTGCCAGAATTGGAGGAGATATTCCGGTGCGTTCGATTGGGCGTCTTCCGTTTTTAGAAGCTCTGCCGTCTCTTCCACTCGATGTTTGGAAGAGTCGGCAGAGATTCGAAACAAAATGGCGGAAGCGGCCAACGAAACGTGAGTTGAAGAATGGTTTCTTTTCAGTTGACATTTGTTTTTATTGTTGTCATGTGCAAATATTCGTGTTTTTACTTGCTGAAAAGATTGATCTTGCTTAGTATCCAATTTGCGGTGGTAAATATACAGTAAATACTGATTAATTCCTCCGCATGTCTTGAATCGCCCTCAAAATTTTTAGGGGCGAAATGTCTTGGGTTCGAAACGTTCTAATATCTCTCGAATTGGTATAAAAAGTATATATATTTTTATCACTAATTCGACTTACTCTGATGAATACAAAGCTGCTATTTTGGGGATTGTTCAAGGCCTGTTTAGACAGAACAAGCTAGCGCCATTCTCATCAAATAGCCATTCTTCTACAAACAACAGCAGTTTGTTGTAAAAAGCTGCCATGTTGAATGATTCTAAATTCGTTCGATTGACTTTCTATTCTAATCGCTTCTGTGAATAGCATTCTCTTCTTAGCAGAGCCCAAACGAACCGGCTATGTTTTAAATACTCTCTACTCTTAGAGGTTTTCCGCGAAAATCAAAACGATGGAGTGTTACTTCCAAAACGACTGTCTTGTGGTAACAACGAATGTGGGTGGTGAGGTAAGTTACTCTCAAATTGTACTTAGGGGTAGCTAATATATTCTTCAATTCACCCGCCTAAAGCTTTTGCTTAATATGAATATAGGCAAAGCCTAAAGGCGAGCAGCGCTACTTTGATGGAAGTATATCTCCAAATGCCTACAGGCTACAAATTGTTGGGGGTAGATCTAGATCTATTTCTGATTTTTATATAATCTCATTAAAGTTCAAATATAATTCATCTTTAGCAGATTTAAGCAAAGCACACCACCAGCCCTAGACAAATGTATACAATAAGTCGCCCCACTCTACCCTCCTAAAAAAGAAAAACGGGTATTTCCTTAATGGACCAGATAGCCCTTTAAGATATTTTTAGGTTTCATGCCATTTGTTTGTATATTGGAGTTTAACAGCGTTTTAACTGCTTTGGTCATGTTGAGGCGGTCATTGCACCTACACATGTGTTTCCTGGCTTTCTTAGATGAGTACTGACACAACTTCCTTTCCAAGCTACAGACCACTTTTCTCTAATGCATCAGAGGTGAAAGGTGAAAAATCACCAGGAAGAAAGTTTGCCCCAACCAGGTATTGAACCCGCAACCACCAGGTAATGAGTCAGACACGCTAACCACTGAGGTACTTGGCCGGGCAGTTTTCATGCAAGAATTACGCATATTAGTATGATGCTGTCATATTTGATAGCATATCAGTAGACAGTGTAACATATTGCCATGTATATTCATTATTTGAATGCCAAATTTGCACCTTTTTATTGCATTTAACCATCCAGTGTCATTAGTGGTATTCATCTGTGCTTAACCAAAAAAAAAAATTGAATTTGAAGATCTAAACTCTAAAAAAGCCCCTTTAACACCAAAAATCTTTTAGTAGCACTGATCATATAGGGTGGTCATGTTACTCAGTTGGTAGACCTACATCATAGGCTCAGGTAGAGCAGGGGTTTGTGTTGGAATCATTTCTAGGGTAGCATTTCCTGTGGATTCTCATTACATTGTTGACAAGCTGAATTTGTGTATGTTGGCAGGTGTTCTTAATCAGGGAACAGTGATTGGGAAAGGATTTTTTGCAATGGGACAATGTCCCTTTGGTCAGGAAATTCAATGTGACATTTTGAAAACCAATGTGACAATTTCAACAACATGAAAATTTTCATTGCCTTCATTTATTTGTTTAAAACACTGTACCATGCAAATACAAGTCATGTATGTAGCTAATGCCTTGGTAGCTTATGTTTGTTTCTTGGTATCTGAGGGTCGGTCTGATCTTCGTCTGTTTGAGTCTGTTGAACTTGAGGAACATTTGTTTTGGGAAAGAAACTTATTGAGCCCTGGCCTTCAGGCAGCTTCTTTTTCGGGGGCATTTTAGACGTTGAAAATTAAATTTTACTATTCAGTTCAAGCAGCTTAACAGACGAATTCACGACGACGACATAGGTACAAATTTTCAATGAGCATTTCATGATTTACAAGTTGATGACGTCACGCACACCTACGCTACTCATTTTTATACAGCTTCTAATCGGATCCGATCAAAATAGATTTGCCCAATGATTTTTCGTACTTTTTCCGAAGTCGAAAATTGAATGGGACACGGCTGCACTCGATAGCAAAAACGATGTGACATTTTGGATTTTAATGTGACTATGGCACATGGCGCAAGCCTTTCCCAGTCACTGAGGGGATATAACAAACTGAAACTAGGAGTTGTTATGTCAGCTTTGTTGCCTTCAAGTCTGTACAGCAATGCCCTGTTAGCCAGAAGTAACTTGTTCCAACAGCCTGGCACCATTTTCCCCCTTTACCACGCAATCCAAAGTTTTAACGGCCCCGAGGAAGAATGCATTTGAAACCATTGTGAGAAAAGAAGAAAATGTTGGTGTCCAACATTTCTGTTCTTTCAAAGACAAAAACTATCATGTGAAATAGATTTATCATCTGCAAATGCTTTGAAGTTTGACAGGTCTGAAATTTTGCTGTTTGGAAAAGACTTAATTATCATTGGACCTTTTTGAGAGAATGGATGGACAGACAAACAGACTGACCAATGGATGGGCAGAATTATCTGTACTTGAAGCAATGTTGCCATGTTGATATCTTGGGCCATTAATTTGTTGCAATCTTTGATTATTAAAATAAACAGTTCATCAAAACATTTTCATCTTTTTACTGTCAGGGATGTTGATATTTTGGGCTATGAATTTGTTGCAGTCTGTAATCATTAAAACAAACTGTTCATCAAAACATTTTCATCTTTTTACTATAAGGGATAAACAAGGTTAAACAAAATCAGAGTAGAACTTAAAAGTTTTTTAAGAGTTTGTAGGATCTGGGTCAAAATGGCATCCTCCAAAGAGTTTTGAGTGGCTCAGCGCTTAAGGTGTTGAATTAGTAATCTTAAGGCCCTGGGTTTGATCCTCATCCAAGTTTTAGTTGTATGGGAGTGTCTATGGGCAAGGCAAGGTACATTCGAAGCATTGACTAGGTGTAAAACCAAGGAAACTACAATGAAGAGTGAGCTGTCAGCCTGATAGGGCTGAAATAATTTTGAAAGGAGAGTAAAACACCAACTGATCAATCCAAAAAAGTCCTAGTATCAAAATGGATAAGGCCAAAAGAGGCTAGTTAAAAATCATGATCCTTTTTTTAAATCAGTATCTGATATTGGTATTCAAATTGAATTAATTTCTATTTAGTCATTCAGTGTTGCCATTTTTTATTTTTTTTCACTGCGTCCCATGGACGCAGTACCCATCAGAAAATTGAGTCCCATCTAGCTCTCATTGAGTCCCATTCTTCTGCCCGCTGTAAGGATTTTAGTGACGCGATTCTTTGGATTTTTTTTTATTTCAACTGCACGGCGATGTCCGTCCGAAGAAGCGTGCCGAGTTAGCGTCGATCTTTGAAAGTCCATGCATTCATCAGTAAACAGGTTTTTCGCTCTGATATCTAGGCAAAACGAGCATTTCATAACAATGTTGCTTTCTGATTTCGTTTCTTTTATTACTCATGGCTTACATTAGGGCTCTTTCAGCCAGGATTCTTGAAAAGAGCAAGTATATTTTTCCTCTTCGCCAGGGTAGCCATATTGGACTGCAATAGATGCGGTTGCTATGCGATGAAATCGCAATAACTTGGATGAGGTTGC
The DNA here is from genome assembly GCA_945859785.2 of Tridacna gigas. NCBI lineage: Eukaryota > Metazoa > Mollusca > Bivalvia > Cardiida > Cardiidae > Tridacna > Tridacna gigas. Next base: position 35,908,624 of record OX244031.2, on the reverse strand, counting down.
TACTCATGTAACTGGGAGCTACTTTTAGAAGCCGAATTTCCAAAAAAAAAAAAGAAATAGATTATTGTTTTGGGGCCATCTTTTGCAAGCATGGAAACAGAAACATTTATCGTCAAAACAACCCTTATTTGTATTTAAACGGTGGTTAAACAGTGCCGATTTTTCGTTTCGTCCTGTGGACGCAATGGCGACTTTTTCGTTTCATCCCAAATCAATTCTGATGCGTAAAAAGACATGTTTACGGTGTAAATGCGAACCCTGGTCATTGCTTTGACAACAGAGTATTTCTGTTTCTTAATTAAAGTTATGAACAACAAATGTTTTATTTGCATGGATCTAGGAAGAAAGTAAAGACTGAGAGTTTTCAGAGATTTAAGTTTGTAGATCTCAATCTTTGTAAATATTTGTATAGAGTTTTATGTTGCTTTCCACAGCAACTTAGCTTACTTATTGTCATTAACATCTTTCTTAGTAATGTTTTAACCAGCACTAGCCTGTGGCTACAGTGTGCCTTGCTCAAGGATAGTCCTACATGACTCTAAGTGCAATCAGGGGTTGAAACAGGATTTCCAGACAACAAACCCTTTGCCTTGATCAATAGCTGCAGTTTGCAGATCACCCTATGGATACAATACAGTCACCCACAAAACCAAATCTGCAGAAAAAAATATTTCAGCAGCTCGCAAGTCCTTGCCATTACTTTGCCACAAATCTACTCTTAATAGTCAATTCATTGATGGTACTGGTATGTTTTTTTATGACTATGCAGCTAAATGCAGCTAACGGATTTGCCGTGATAAACTTAAATTTGCTGAAAGCAGATTTAAACCAGGCGTGTTAAAAAGGCATAACACCAGATTTTGTTTTGAGAAGATAAAAAAAATCTTTTCCAAATGGATAAGCAATATCATTCTACAAAAAGAGGCCTATAACTCTTTACCACACAACAAATTTTGGACTTGTCCAAATTCAAAACATCTGCAAATGGCAAATTTAGAATTGGTGCAAACATACTTAGTTCTCTGATAGGATAGAAAACATTGAGGAAAAGGGAGAAAATGCTGGTCACCACCTCAATGTTTTCAGAACTTTCTCCTACAGGGTCGTTAAAACTCATGACTGAGTGGTAAAGGTTTAAATTTAAATATCATTTCTAGAGCAAATACCTAAAGGAATATCCCATTTATTGAAAATGTTTTAACTGTTAACTCACTGTAATAGGGTAGATTCTAGTTCTAAGTACATTTAAACATGCATGACAGATACCACAGATTGGATGATAAAGGTTAGTTGAGTCAATGAAGGCATTCTCTAGAGGCAGTCATTCTAACCCTAAAGCAGATGTAGATCTCGATGAAAATCGAATTTTGTTAATTTCTGTTCAGAATAAAAGACACGCTAATCAATCGGTCAATATCTACATAGATAATCAAACTTGAGTTTGCTCGGGTCGAGTTGATCTGGGGACGAGTTAAATACTGGACAAGTTGTTTCGCTACTTTACTGAACAAGATAGATAGATAGATACAATGTAGATAGATTTTAAAAATTAGTGAAAACGCACTAATGAAACATGGACAAAGTATTCATCAGCAAGAGCGCGAAAAAACTTTTAGGAAAAGATCGATTGGCTCACCCGAAATGCTTCAGCTGCTTATTAATTCCTGTAATGTTTATTTATGTATTTGGAAATATCCGTACCTCGGACAGGTACGGAAAACCTCGAATTTCTTCATATTTGACCAGATCTTGCGAGGGTCTCGTTTGTAGACTGGAACGCTGTTTCAAATCACGTGATTGTAAACATTGTCAGAAATCATAGGGCAGAAACGCTCTTAGTACCAGTCTTTTATGTCACTTCCGTCGGCCATATTTGAATTTGTAAAAATCTACTTCCGGTCCACCACTTTTTCTAAGTCAACAGGTATGTACATTTTTGACACCATCTCTACCAATAAGCTCTCGCTTACGCGAGGCGTCGCAGAGCGACGCCTCTTGTGCGCTGCTCGCTATTATTCAAGGGTCAAGGCCGTCGACTTTCGATTCTTTCGCCTGCCTCTCCTTTGCTTCTTGGATTAGGCTACCTTTACCTTCAGTCTGGAGGTTCGCTCTGATGTTATTTTTGTGACTGTTTCTCCGCTCACTTTTATATCAGCCATTCATAGCTCTATTCTGGAATGAAAGTTGATCATACCGGCATCTCTTCTAACGGCTCCGTGCGGCAAAATTATGGTTGACTGCCAAAAATATGGGCACAAATCGTTAGAGAAATGATTAATCTTTACAAAAATGCCAAAATTATTAAAAATGTAACTGTAACCTCCTCCTAATTCCATGATTTTGAAGTGTAAACATTGATTGACTTACTTCCAAGGAAACGGAAACTAAGCTTTACGTTTACCGCGCATGTTCCAGAAGTCATTTCCAGTACAATAAAATTACTTTTTTTCACAATTCATCGGCTTCTGTTTCATCATCTTGGGCACTGAAAGGAAAACTGAAACATACTGGATGTATTTCATTTACAAGGAGTCATAATTATCACTTAATTTGCTGATCACATGATGTCATTTTTTCAAATAAAAATGACCGCGCATGGGCAGTTAACTGAATTTATAATGAGTGTTTGTTTACAAATTGACCAGATGTATTATGCCAAATAAAAGTTAAATTACAAAAAGATCGATGACAACCTTACACTACGCTTGGTGTTGATGTGAAGTTAAATCATTTTATCTATTTATTCATGCCCATTTTTATAGCTGACAAGCAGATTTAAGACACATTATACCAACTGAAAGATGACCGGTAAGATTTTGAAATTTCCAGAAGCCCTTAAAGAATGGCTGATATGAAGGGGTGCGGAGACCCTATCACAAAATAACATCATAGCAAACGTTCAGACTGAAGGTAGCCTACGCTCCGATGTTATTTTGGTGACTGTTTCTCCACTCACCTTCATATCAGCCATTCATAGTTCTATTCTTGAATGAAAGTTGATCATACTGGCATCTCTTCTAACAGCTCTTATCATCTATGCGGCAAAATTATTGTTGACTGCCAATAATATGGACACAGATCGTTACACAAATGATTAATCTTTACAAAAATGCCAAAATTATTAAAAATGTAACTGTGACCTCGAAATTTCATATTTTTGAAGTGTAAATATCAATTGACCTACTTCCAAGGAAACCGAAACTCGGCTTTACATTTACTGCGCATGGTCCGGAAGTCATTTCTGGTACAGTAAATTTTTTTTTTACAATTTATCGCCTTATGTTTCGTCACCTTTGGCATTGAAAGGAAAACTCTAACGTAGTACGGATGTATTTCATTTACAAGGACAGGGTTCTTGTTTATGCTGTAAACATGTCTTTTTACGCAATGGAATTGATTTGGGATGAAACGAAAAAGTCGCCATTGCATCCACAGGACGAAATGAAAAATCGGCACTGTTTAACCGCCGTTTAAAATACAAATAAGGGTTGTTTTGACGATAAATGTTTCTGTTTCCATGCTCGCAAAAGATAGCCCCAAAACAAAATATTTCTTTTGGGGGGGGAAATCGGGCTTCTAAAAATAGCTCCAATTACATGAGTAGCAACCTCTTATCCAAGTTATTGCGATTTCATCGCATAGCAACTGCATCGGTTACAGTCCAATATGGCTACCCTGGCGAGGAGGAAAAACTATACTCGCTCTTTTCAAGAATCTTGGCTGAAAGAGCCCGAATTTAAGCCATGAGTAATAAAAGAAACGAAATCGGAAAGCAACATTGTTATGAAATACTCGTTTTGCCTAGATATCAGAGCAAAAAACGTGTTTACTGATGAATGCATGGACTTTCAAAGATCGACTCTAACTCGGCACGCTTCTTCAGATGGACATCACCGTGCAGTTGAAATAAAACAAGAATCCAAAGAATCGTCACTAAAATCCTTACAGCAGGCAGAAGAATGGGACTCGATGAGAGCTAGATGGGACTCAGTTTTCTGATAGCTATGCGTCCATGGGACGCAGTGAAAAAAATAAAATATGCCAACACTGAAGGAGTCATAATTATCACTTAAATTGCCAATCATGCAATATCATTTTTTTTTCAAATAGAAATGACCCCACATGCGCAGTCAACTGAATTTATAATGACTGTTTGTTTACAAATTGACCAGATGTATTTATGTCAAATAAAAGGTAAATTACAAAAAGATAGATGACAACCTCGCACTACACTTGGTGTCACTGTGAAGTTAAATCATTTATCTATTGATTCATGTCCCATTTTTATAGCTGACAAGCAGATTTAAGACACATTATGCCGACTGAAAGTTGACCGGTAAGATTTTGAAATTTCCAGAAGCCTGCTGATATGAAGGGGTGCGGAGACCCAATCACAAATAACATTGGAGCAACCCTTCAGACTGAAGGTAGGATTAGGCCAAAACAGAACATATAGGGCGACCTACCTTCGATCCGAAGGCGAGCTCCGATGTTATTTTTCTATTGTTTCTCCGCTCATCCCCTGGAGAAATCATTCACTGGAGAAATCATCCCCACACTGTTTGGGGGAGATTTCTCTAGAGAAAGCGTCTCCCGGGGACAAATTCTCTGGAGAAGTTGTCCCCAGGTGAAATTTTGGAGAAATTTCCCCATATTCATAAATCATAGATAAAGTTGTTAAGGTTGTCTTTGAAAATTGATTTTTAAAAGTTTTTTTATTTGTTTTAGTAATTTCATTGTGTGAAGGTTTTCTTATTTCAAGTGCTATTTGATAACACTGTCACTGTTTATACAGCAAATTTCACACTAACAGGTTGTTGTGCATGGTAAATGGAAAGAAAGTATCAGGAAAAAAACGTATCAGAAAAAAAAAGAATCAGTTTTTGCTAGGAAAAAAGGTATCAGGAAAAAAGCAGTGTTCCCACTCACATCTTTTTTTTGGGAGTGCGTGCCCTCCCTGGGGTACAAGTTTGGGAGTGCCAGAGAAATTCTAGGAGTTCACTAAATAATGACAATTTAAGAGATTTATGGAGGAAAGTAAGGCTCTCTTGTATTGAATATTTGTTTTGGCAAGTCTCACTCTGCTCTTGAAAACAATATGGGTAACTTAAAAAAGTAGATGCTTGCTATGTTTCCTCAATCACAGGACAACTGTTAGAGAGGGACAACCTATAGCCTGATGGCCAGTAGAATTTTCCATTTTACTGTCAATTTCAGAAACTAATTAGCTTTCACTTATTGTTTTATAGCGATATTCATGTAAATTTACTGTTTAAAGTCATTGATAAAGCTGAATAGACCGTTTGAAATGCCTATGATCGAATGATGTCAAACTAATTTTGGTTGTGTCATGGGTTTTCACGGTTTTTTTGCAGCGATCTTTTTTTCATGCCTGTTAAGTTTTGGAGTACACCAGAAAAACGGATTGATATCATTAATACTTCTCAATAAATGACAACAGTGATAAACAGTGACTTTCACATTTGATACCTGTTGTCTGTGTCGGAGTTTCAATCTTTCAAATATCATGTAAATACATTACTTGTTGCCAGTAGATTCGTCAGTGGTTAAGCTTTGGAGACATTTTTTCTAACTTGTTCCAATTGGTGCCACTGGGGATCGACTGCAGGAGCCCTGAAACCTGTGCGTGCATGCATGTTTCCCTTCATATTTTTGTGTGTGATTATTCAATTAAGTGCGTGAATCACGCACACATGTGCGTGAATGGGAACCCTGAAAAAGTACACGGAAAAAGAGACAAATTATTTTCCAAGGCAAAATGGTCGAACTCTCAGGTGATCAGCAAACAGTATTAAGCAATTAAATGTAAGATCCAGAGAGACATAAGGAAAGCATGTTGGCAATATCTTGAATCGGTCATCTTCAAAGAAGGTTCAAAAGCTGGAAAGAACAAAAAGCATATTTTTTTAATGCTCCCGGGGACATTATATTTTCTGCAAGGGGGATGATCAATAGAGGTAAAACAATAGAGAATTTTCGCGGGATGAGGGTAACATTACCATCCGGGGCCCACTATCTCAAAGCACTTTAAGTGCTACGATCATCGTAAACCAACCTTGAAGTCCCTCGTAAGCATTTTATCATCTCTCTCAAAACATTGCAACTTAGGGGCCGATCGTAAACCCAACCTTAAACTAAGGCCACTCCGAAGCTACCTTAGCGTAATCGTAGGCTGTTTTTCAGTAATACACAAAAACTTGGTGTTGTGTTTTATTTTTAAAAATGGCATTCTTTTTACACGTGAACAAACAGAAGAAACAATATATAGCAGGTGAGTTTTTAGGGGTAGAATGAATTCCTTAGATTACATAGATGACATGGAATTGATTGGAAAATACCGCCTCAATGGAGGATCAATTGTTACTCTCTTCAATGCTCTTGGTTGGGCACGCATTCCACTACTGCAAGAGCTGGACGTCTAGTTAGGGAAACTTTTGCCAAAGCAGCTGACAAGCAATAGTTATTAGTCCACATTTGCCGACAAAGTGAGGACTAAAACGACGAGTGCTTTAAACTGGAACAGTCATTATGCTCATTACGCTTCTTTCAAGTATTTCATAATGTTCATGCTTCGATGTAAATCATGTGTGTCCTATCTTCTTCGACTCCCCTTTTTTTTTTTTTTTAATTCATCCATGATAGAGTAAGTGTGTAAAGGACCACTGCTTATAGACTAATATCTCCAAGGGACCGTTTTACTGAAGAACTTAGCAAACATAACTAAAACATTTCGCAAGTTTTAGCGTTAAAATTCCAAGTTTTGCGTTTTACTAAAACATGCGTACCAAAGTACGAGCGTAAGTTTTTGCGTAACAATACGTACAAAAATGTTGGTCATAAGTAAGAACATAGGCCGCAGTCTGGAGGCATTTTTTTGCAATGTGTTGTCATAGAGTAAGAAATTAGAGAAAAAACATAATTATCCTCACAGCTATCCACAGTAGACATAAATTTCATTTTCTGACAAATTATATTTTTCTTCATACACACGGTATCTACATTTGACCGAAGCAGCTGACATATGGTTTGCAGTAGATATATGCTTGATTGATTAGAATAAAATGGTGTGTATGCCATGCTTCCCAACTTTTTCAAACAGCAAAGGGGGTTTTTGAGAGTTTCAAAGGGGGAGATTTGGGGTTTCAAGGGGGAGACTTTTTGCTGCATACTGGAAGGTCCTTCTTAAGGTCACTTTTAAACCATTTTAGGCTAAATACCTTTATAATTGAACAAAAATCTAGTTTATGATTTGTTTCTTTTTATTCTTTATTGAATATTATTGTTTTTTAAATGTATACATGTGAATATTTAGAGCAAAAACAAAATCAGTCCCATTGAGTTCCATTTGAGTATCATTTTTATCTGCATAGATCATCAGTAAAATATCTCAAAAGCAAAAAGAAAGTTAAATAAAAATGCATTTTTCAAAAAAAAAAAAAAAAAATCTGGAGGCAATCTTCACACGAAAAAATTCTGGAAGCAAACATCAGCATCGGTAACGCTGGGTTACACTCCAATCAGTGCCCTGAGCATTACAAATTTACCCAATCGCCGGTAACCAGTCGAATATTGCTCCATCATTGTTTTAAATAAAACTATCATCACATTCTGGTCGATCTATTTTTACATAAATTGGAATTCCAGTGGTCACTTTAAGCAGGAAGAGTTTAAAACTTCATATTTGTTCATTTTTTTGATGATGATTAACTTAATGTTTCCACTCATTTTTGTCTGTGTCCTGGGGACGCAATAAGCACTGGAATTTTGTGTTATAGATCTATACTCTGAGGACGTAATTTACCTGTTAACGTCAGGTGAACGACGTTTTGATTTCCACTCTGAAAATAATTGGTACTCGTTGTTATCTCCCGTAGCCGTTCGATAGAAAATCGATAACAGGTTGCCAGTTTACTCTGAAAAGTACCTCGGCCCGTTCTGAAATTTGATTGGTTCACGATCATCGATTGATAAATCTCAATCTCTTGAGACAACGAACCTGATTGACCGTGAAATACACACACGTGTCAACTAGTTGTAAACTATGGATAATATACATGTACCTCGGGTACAAATTTATCACTCCCTTTTTACCCTTATGCTGGATTTTTTCCAAATCGGGGCTTTTTAACTGTCTGTCAGGGTGATCGGGTATTTTGTCTTGAATCGGGAGACTCCCGATGAAATCGGGAGAGTTGGGAAGCATGGTATGCATTTTTAGTGTGTAATTAGAGAAAACCAAGGTTGTCGCTAAACACACACTGTATAATGCTAGTCATAGATTTGTGATGGGTACACACGTTATAATGCAGGGAAAAGGCTTAGCTTTAGAAATATTGACTGCGGGTAAATCTTGTACGTCTTCCTGATTGGTTCGAAAGATTCATTGAATGCAAACCCCTTGCTACGGCAGTAGGGATAGTAAACACCCAAAAGAATGTGCATGCTATAGAATGCAGGTCTAGCCTAGATTACAAAATTAGGGAAAGAAAACATCCAACATAGTGTGCACACAAAAGAATATATGTATAGGATTCTGTGAAAAAGACATTTAACACTGAAAAGAATGTGCATGTTATAGAATACAGGTCTAGGCTATTTTAGTAGGGTTAGAAATATCCCAAATAAAGTGCATACCATAAAATGTAGGTCTAGGCTTCGACATTAGGACAGAAAATGCAACAAAAAATGTACAAGCAGTGCAGGTCCTTTGCAGTAGGGGCAGAATACGCAAAAAAACTGTGCACACCCTTGAATGCAGGTCCCTGTTGAGAACAGTAGGGACTTGAAACACTTTCAATAATGGGCACACCTTACAATGCAGGTCCCAGTTTTGGCAGTAAGGAGAAATAACACCCTAAATATGTGTAATGTGCATACCACACAATGCAGGTCCTGGGTTGCAACAGTTTGCAGTGAAAATGCCCAAAATAATGTGCACACAAAATAATGCTGGTTGCTTGTAGATTTAGGCAGAAGGGACATTAGATGCCAAAAACTGTGCACACCATAGAAAGCAGGTCCCCTTCAAGAAAATGCTTTTATAATGTGCACATCATACAATGAAGGTCCCTTGAAAGTGCAGTAGAGACAGAAAAAGCCCAAAAAACTGTGCATACTATATAATGCAGGTGCCTGGTTACGGCAGTAGGGAGAAAAAACACGTCATGTATTAAGCAGGTCCTGGGTTAAGGCAGTAAGGATAGAAAATGCCCTTAATAATGTGCACACCATATAATGCAGGTCCCTTGTTACCGCAGTAGGTACTGAAAATACCGAAAAACTGGGCACACTGAAGAATTCAAGTCTCTTTGAAGAACAGTAGGGACAGAAAAAACTCTAAAAATGTGCGTTCATACAGTGCAGGTCCCTTGTGAATGCAATAGGGATTGATTAATTCAATGCTGTTTCCACACGGCTTTAAACAATATTTCAGTCATATCACAGCAACAGCTCACATATTCATGTACGTGTTTGATTTCACTTGTACTAGGCTGGGGCTCTGACGTGTCTTGCCAAACACACTCCCACAAAAAACCGAGTGCTTCAAGTAAGGCTTGACTCCTGCAAGTCCTAACATTTCCCACTTAACCACAAAGGGATAGGAGGCAACAAAATCTGTGCACATCGTATAATGCAGGTCCCTCGTACCTGCAGTAGGGACAGAAAACTCTGAAAATAATGTGCACATCATTTAATGCAGGTCTCTGGTAATGTCAGAATAGATAGATAATACAAAGTATAATATGAACACCAAGCAATGCAGGTGCCTTTTAAGGACAGTAGGGACAGAGTTATGACAGAAAGGATTAAAAATGCCCTAAAATGTGCACACCCTTTTAAATGCAAGTCTCTTGCAACTGCAGTAGGGACAGAAAATACTGAACAACTGTGCTCACCATAAAATGCAGGTCCCTGGTTATGTCTGCAGAGACAGAACACACTCTAAATAATGTGCACATCATACAATGAAGGTCCCTTGAAAGTGCAGTAGGGACCACCCTCCTTAACCCAGGTGTGAAGTATTACCATTCATCACACCTGGGACATTCAGTTGCGAAACCGTCGTTTTTATGAATATTCGTAAGAAATTACACCCGATAGCCAATCGAATTTGTCGATAACATAACGATACTGTCTTGTAGTGGAAAATAATCACATTTCTTCCATTAATATCAATAAACCGGGGACAACCCACATCATTATCAACGAATATGGTGGCCGCCGGTGAGCCTTCCTTCTGTGGCATTTGCCTTATGACAATCCAGGGCAGACATTATAAATCTTTGTATATAAAGGCAAATATTCAGAAATACAGCATGCTGCTGCAGTCCTTAGGGGTATGTAGCAGGGGTGACGTCATCCTCCTTGACCCAGTTCCGATGTACTCCGTAAACTACATTCATCAATTTGACTGGTTGTAGACGAGGTAAAAATAGAAATTATGGCATGTTTTTGATAAAAATAGATTAAATTTTCTCACTGAGACACTGAGATTACCAATCAAAATGCCTCATGAATAATTCATGAAAATGAGAAAACATACATGAGATAACCCAGGGGCGATGGATGTAGTTTACGGAATACATCGGAACTGAGTTAACGAGGATGAGTAGGGACATGAAATGACAAAAAACTGTGCACACCATAGAATGCAGGTCCTTTACTATTGCAGTAGGGACAGAATATGCTCTAAATAGATCAATGATGTGCACACCATTGAATGCAGGTTTCTTTTAAGAACAGTATGGACAGAAAACGCTGTAAATAATGTTTACACCATGCAACAGAATTCTCTTGAGGGTGCAGCAGGGACAGGGACTAAAAAAAAAAACTATGTACACCATAGGATGCAGATCCCTTTTGAGAACAATAGGGACAGAAAACACTTAAAATAATGTGCACACCATACTATGCAGGTCAGTTGAAAGTGCAGTAGGGACAGGAAACACCGAAAACTGTGCACACCATAGAATGCAGGTCCCTGATTACAACAGTAGGGACAAAAAATGCTCTAAATTATGTGCACAGCATTGAATGCAGGTCCCTCGTTATGGCACTTGGCAATGCATATAGTAGTCACTCTGTGTAAATGTGTAAAATGTCACATAATAATTGGAAACCATTTGGGAAAATAATATATAAGTAAGTATGAGATATTAACTTGTTTCAGACCCTTTTGTGGGGAAAAAAATCAATATCTTAGTGTATTGCAGTATCATGGGGTGTCTTTGGGTGCCTTGGGGTGACTCATATAGAGCAAAAGAAGCAGTTTTGTTGCCATGGCAACCAGAGTTTTTGAAGGAATCAAATTCTTTCAAGAAATTCTGAAGAGGACCATGGCAGGATAATTTCTGTGAAGTTTCATGAAAATTGGATGGGTAGTTTCAGAGAAGAAGATGTTTGAAATAAAAGTTAACGCACGGACGGACAGATGGATGCACGACGGACACCAGGCCATGACATAAGCCCGCTGGCCAGTGGAGCTAAAAACTTGTGTACACTCTAGAGGCCACATTTCTTGTCCAATATCTATGAAAGTTAGTCAGAATGTTTGTGTTGATGGTTGATGGTATCATGGAATACTTTTAAAGTAGGTCATGTCATGATAGAAAATAAGGTCATTGAGTCAAATCTTAAAAAAAAAAACATGTTTATACTTTAAAGGCCACATTTTTAATCAAATACTCATAAAACATAGTCAGAATGTTTGTCTGAATTTAATGTCAGTCAAGCTTGAAACTGGGTCAGATCTTGTCAAAATTTAGGTCACAGGGATAAATCATAGAAAAACCTTAAAATTGTAAACACAAGAGGAAACATTTACATTCCAATATTCATAAAAGCTGGTCAGAATGTTTGTCTTGATGATATCTAGATGGCTTAAAAAAATGGGTCAAGTCAAATAAAAGAGTAGTTCACTTAGAAAATTCTTATGGACCCTCTAGAGGCCACATTTTCAGCCCAGTGCAGATGAGCGTTCTCAAAGGTACACAGGCTCAGGTGAGCAATTGTAGGTCATCATTGCCCAGTTGTTTTTGAAATGAAATTGAATGGACATAATAAGCAGTCAACTGAATCATGAATGTTTGTTTCCAAATTAACCTGCTGTGTTTATGTCAGCAAAAGGTAAATTGTAGTAAGATGGATGGACAACTTGAACTATATTGGGCCTCCATGTTGCTGAAAAATGACAGGTAAGAATATGAAATTTCCAGAGGCAGGTAAAGAAAGGATGTGGCAGAGAGGAGCGGAGATCAAGTGGAGCTACCCTCCAGTCCAAATCTGAGGAAGGATGCTGCTGAACTGCTCAATAAAAAAATTGAAATGTGGCATTCTTTCAAAGGTATGGATCAAATATTGAATCAAAAGCAGGAGTCTAGCCAGGCATGTATTAAAGATGAAGCCCAATTTATTTATTTTTTCTTTCTTTATTTTCCCCACCCTTATTCTTACTGTTAGCCATGAAGCAGAACTCAGATCTTAGCACTTAAAGCACCATGCACAACTTCTGTTGTTTTTTAGACAATGTAGAAAAAGGTCAGGCTGCATTTTGCATACAGCATTGATCAAAATGAGGCAGCACTGAATTTGAAGTCTAACTACCCCGATGGCTATTTTGTAAAATACTATAGCCAAAACACTGGTGAGATTGAAGTGATTTGGGCTGTTTTTCCTGATTGAGAAAGTGAAATTTATTTCATGCTTTCATGCTTAATGTTGAAGCCCTAGCTGTGCACCTGAAACCATTTTATATTTGCAGATTGTGGTAAAAGCCCAAAGCTTAATAGTGGATTACAGTTTACAAGAAAATACTGGCAATGACACAAATGGCACAGAGTGGGTCCTATTTTGTGTTGAAGACACAGGAATAATCTCCTGTTTGGACAGCCAGCAAATTACAAATAAGCACAGGTATTTTAAGCTCACTGGAGCACTTTATGCTCAAGGTGTGCTTTTGTGATCGTGCTGTTCCCAGTATCCGTCGTGCATTGAGCGTTGTCAACTTGTACCTTGTGTACACTCTAGAGGCTACATTTTCCATTTGATACCCTTGAAACTTGATCAGAATGTTTGTCTTGGTTATATTTCACACTAGTTGCAAAAGGGTTACATGGGGTCAAAAAGTAGGTCACTGGGTCAAATCTTAGAAAAACCTTGTGTACCAGTCCAATTCTCATGAAAATTGGCCAGAATGCTTTTCTTGGTGATACTTCAGGCAAATTTGAAAATAGGCCAGGTCTAAAGCCAGATCACAAGGTCAAATCATAGAAAAACCTATGTGTACACTCTAGAGGCCACAATTTCAGTCTGATACTCATGAAAGTTGGTCAGAATTTTTTTTTTTTTTTTTTTAAAGATAATATCTAGGACCAATTTGAAAATGAGTCGTGTTAGGTCAAATCATGTCACATCTTAGAAAATCTTTGTTTATGGTCTAGATGCCACATTTTATGTCAAATACTTGTTAAACTTGGTCAGAATGTTATCTCAGAGGAATATGAAATGGGTCACTGTGAGTCAAAAACTTAGTCACCAGGTTAAATCTTTGAAAAACTTTGAGTATGCTCTAGGGCCACATTATATGTCCTATACTCATAAAAGTCAGTAGGAATGTTTGTCTTGATAACAATTTCAGCAAGTTTAAATATGGTCAAATGGGGTGAAAAACTTTGTCAGCAGGTCAAATCTTAGACACTCTGTGCACACTCTGGAAGTCTCATTTGCAGTCCAATAGCCATGAAATTTAGTCAGAATGTTTGTCCTGGTGATACCTCAGACAAGTTTGGAAATAGTCACGTCAGGTTAAAAATGGGTCACCAGGTAAAATAAATTCCAAGATTTAAGCTACATTTAATTTTATAGCCTGCAAGTCTACAGATGTGTTTAATCTGGACAAGTCTAAAATTTTTTCTCTGGTAGAGCGTTAACTGGTGATGTTTTCAGTTTAGAACATTAGAAACATGCTGTGAATCACACAACTTGAACAATTAGTGGCTTTTGATTACCTACTTGTTGGTTGCAAATATCGTTTTTTATTGCCCTGAGCGCAAAGTGCTTAAGGTGATGTTTTGTGTTCTTGCTGTGTTCGATGTCTGTTGTGCTTAGTCCGTCATCAACTTTCACTTTGTGTACTCTTTAGAGGCCAAATTTTCAGTCAAGGATATTTGTCTTGCTATCTCTGACAAATTTGAAAATGAGTCACGCTGGTCAAATCTTTGAAAAACCTTGTGTACACTCTAGAGGCAACAATTTCTGTCTAATACTCTTAGAATTTGGTCAGAATGTTTGTCATGATAAAATGGGTCATGTCTGGCCAAAAAGTAGGTCACTAGGTTGAATCTCGGAAAACCTTGTGTATACTCTAGAAGCCACATTTTCAGCCCAGTTCTCATGAAAGTTGGTCAGAATGTTAATACCTCTGACAAGTTTGAAAATGGGTAACATCAAGTCAAAACAAGGTAACCAGGTCAAATCTTAGAAAAACCTTGTGTACACCCTTGAGGCCCCATTTTCAGTCCAATACTTGTGAAATTGATCAGAATGTTTGGCTAGCACATGCATACATCTTAGGTTTTAAAATTGGCTACATAGATCAAAAACTAGGTCACAGGCCAAGTCTTTGAAAAACCTTGTGTACACCCTAGAGGCCACATTTTCAGTCAAATACTCATTAAATTTGGTCAGGCGGAGCCCCATTAGCTCAGTCGGTAGTGTACAGAACTTGAGAACAGGAGGTCGCTGGTTCGATCCCTGGCTTGGCCAATTTCTTTCCGAGGATTGATGATAGTCATCGTGACAGGATTCATTCCTCTCTCACCGCTGACCATTGTTTCGATGATGGTTATGTGGGAAAGCAGCCAGTGGCTTGGAAAGAATATTGTGCGGAGTACTGGTAAAAGAATCTCCAGGAAAGCATGGATAGGTGCACTGGCTGCCGTGATATAACTGAAATAATGTTGAAAACAGCGTTAAACACCATGCAATCAATCAATAAAATTTGGTCAGAATGCTTGTTTTGATGAAATCTCAGATATGTTTGAAAAAATGGGTCATGTCGGGTCAAAAACGAGGTTGCCAGTTTCAATCTTTGAAAAACCTTTTGTACACTTTAGAGGCCACATTTTCGGTCCAATATTCGTTAAAGTTGGTCGGAATGTTTGTCATGAAAATATTTCTGATGAGCTTAAAAACTTGGATATAATATTGTAGGGTCACAAACTAGGTCACCATGTCAAATCTGTAAAACAAAAAACTTGTCAGACAAATCACCAAAACACCAAAATTAAATACCCATAAATTTTATTGAATTTAGAATGTTGAAGCTTTACACATGATTTGTGTTTTTTTTTATGTAGGTTAGATTAGTTTTAATACTTTTTGACAGAATTACGACATACCATTGAGGCAATGTTTGCTTGAATAGAGTCGAAGGTACTAGTAAATATTCCCCAAATACCTGCTTGACGTAATTTTTTTTTAATTCAACAAAATACATGTTTATGTAAATACCTCAGCGCTATCACTACAACACCTTTTGTACACGTTTGATATGTCTCATCGAGATCCATATGTATGCAAGAAAAAAATTTTCTGCAGTTTTCATATTGGGATTATAACATTAAAACAGGCTGCACTAAATTAAAGACCTGACAGCTATTGAATCTGTGCTAAACTGTCATTATCATGCATCAAATTTTTACACTTTTCTAAGTTAAGCACATCTGCATGTGACAAACTGAATATTAATACAGTTTAACTTAATTTGATTGGAGTGGACTTTATAGGATAGAAAGTATAGAAGGAAAAGGAAAAAAATTAAAGATCAGGTAATTCAATGTGTAAGACCAGACATGCGAGTATTACAGCAATTCTTTTCTAAATAAAGCTATGATCAATGTAGATATAAAAACAATATTATTCTTCTCATTAATTAATGATAAAAGGTTCCCGCTGGGCTTTGTGTTAGGTTTTCAAGTATGGTAAGCCTTTTTTGATTGGATGATGTGGGTGACCCACCCACAGAAATAACCAATAAGAGCCCTCGTAACAATTCACCAGTCATATGTTGGCTGCACTTGGTTCTTCAATACATGGATCCTTGGCAATGATACAAACCGACTTCCTTGGTTACCGTCATTAAGGGCTCACGAATGACCGCAGTAAATACATATACAGTATAGCAGAAAGGCTACTTAAATCGTGCTGTCATGACTGTTTCTATAGATTAAATTCCGGAAAAATATTCCTTTTTATATGTTATTCTGATGATGGATTCTCGGTAAGAAATATATGGATACTTGAACTTATTTACAGGAGGATTTGTACAAAAAGTGTGAATTTCAGGGGCTACGGACAATGTAACATCTGTGCCAGCAAAGTTTTGAACTTTTACAAGAAAGAATGAAACACCTCATAATCCTCAGTTTTGCTTAAAAATAATAGAAATAAAGATGATTAGTATATTTGTAAGGCTTGTTAGGTTGTCTCAACATCGTATTCGATAACAAATTACACTAAATTGCAAGCATTTTGAAATATTTATAGATTGTCTCATTCAACAGAGAGGTGGAAGTCTAAGAAATGTTTAAATTTTAAGTTAAGGGAAAATGGTGGCCTGATGAATTTTTAAAATGTGTAAGGTGTGCTGTCAATTAACAAACTTGTTAATATCACTGGCGGTACAGTAGTTTGTTTTATCTTGTGATATACTGAAGACAGCGTATGGTCAAGTGGATTACAGCGGCAATCAAACACACATCCTATCAGTTAGCAGTTTACCGACATATACCCTTTGAAATGGCAGATGTGCTAATCCACATAAATATGGCAAAGTCAAAAGCTGATTTTGAGCTGAACTTCCAAAACTGTACAAAACACAACTTAGTCTGTTTCATAATTGGAATCTACATGTACCTTCAGTAAAGAATACACTTAAATGTACTTAATTTAAGTAGCAGATGGTTTGAATCCAAGAATAAACTGTATCTTTTTTTGCACTCTGATCTGTATCTACACATTCAGCATTCATCACGCACCAAAGGTTAATGTTAACGTCAAATTGAAACACTGATGAGGCATACCCCTTTTTGTATGTGCAGAGGTTATTAAACAAGGTTAGCTATTTTAGTGAACGTACTTTCTTTTTATTAGTATTTCATATATTTTACCTTTGTTTACCACTGTAAAACATTTTTTTTTTTTTTTTCAGAGAGTTTCAGAGGAAAAAAAAAACTAACATTAATTAATCCAATGCGTAATATAGAGGTGATTGAAACTCTTTGCTCATGTCCCGTTGTCAGTCATAATCATAATCATTCGCAAAGCACATCTTTTAAACTTTTTCCTAAAATTCAAGCATTTTAAACACATAATATTGCACTTCTCCAACATTAACAGTCGCTTGTTTGTGAGCCGAAATAGCAAACAGCAAGACTGAACATCGGCCAAATAAATGCGATGATGTGATTGGTCAAATATCTATTTCCACGGATCCATGTATTAGTGTGAACTTGAGAACAAATTCTCTTTATCAAATGAACACCTTACAAAAAACATGCACGTGCTCATCCCTGAGGTAAGATCTCTGATGCGCCAAATATGAAAAATATGCGCAAGGGCGCACTCTACTATGAACCTTGCTTAACTTGTATGAAACACATATATCTGATAATTTCCTTGTTAATTAAAGAAGATCAAACACATAAGATGTTGCACAATTTACTGGCATGGGATTTTTTATTCGCAAACAACATAGTGTTATTAGTTTTTGTATTGACTTTTAAAGAAGTGTGTTGCATATGGGTATTTTGGTGATTTTGTGGTATTTTGATATTTCAGTGAGTCATTGGACCACTCTAGAGACCACATTTCCAGAGCAAAACTCATGAAGTTGGTCAGAATGTTTTTTGTGATGATATGGCCAGAAAGATCACCAGGACAAATCCTACATAAAGCTTATGTATACTCAAGAGGCCACATTTTCTGTCCAGTACTCTTAAGAATTGGTCAGAATGTTTTTCTTGATGATATCTCAAACTATTTTGAAAATTGGTCACATCAGGTCAAAAACTAGGTCACTGGAACAAATCTCAGAAAAATCTTGTGTACACTCTTTCAGATTTTCAGTCCAAAACTCATGAAAGTTTGTCACATATTCACTATGAATTCCCAAATGGATTATGTTGGGTCTAAAAGTAGGTCACAGAGACAAATCCTAGAAAAAGCTTGTGTACACTCTAGAGGCCATAAATTCAGTCAATACTTATAAAAGTTTGATAGAATGTCTGTCTTGATACCTCGGAAGAGATTGGAAAAGGGTCTTGTTGGGTCAAGAAGGCTCAGGTGAGTGTCCCAGGCCATCATGGCCCTCTTGTTTTATTTAACCCTTTACCAGATGACAAAATTTTAGCCTTGTCCACATTGAAAGCATTTGCAGACAACAATTTCAATGTGGCTCAAATGGTGCAATTTTTCTTTGATAGGGCTGAAAACATTGTGGAAAAAGGAGAAAATGCTGGTTACCACAATGTTTTCCACAATGTTTTCAAAAGGCTTCTTTCCCAGGGTCGCTAAAAGGCGGCATTGTGTGGTAAAGGGTTAACTGAAATACTTTCTACATGACACTTAGTTTTGCCTATAATCTCATCATTGTTAAAATAATATGGACCATTAACGTAACTCTTTACCAAACGACAAAATCTTAGACTTGTCCTAATTGAAAGCATTTGCAGACGACAAAACAAACGTGACTCAAAAATAGAAATTTGTTTTGGGAAGGGAAGAAAACGTTGTTGGAAAAGGAGAAAATGCTGCTTACCAGCATTTTCTCCTTTTCCCACAATGTTTTTACCCCCACAAAACGAATGTTTTCGGGGGTATACTTGAATCAGCCTGTCTGTCTGTCTGTCCGTCCGTGTGTCCGTCTGTCCGTGTGTCCGTCTGTGTACAAACTACTAGCAATTTTGTGTCGCAAACTCCTCCTAGAGTTTTCCTTCAATTGCATTGAAACTTTGCACATATATTGATCATATATTGAAGATTTGCAAGACGTAATTTTCAAGTGTCGACTCCCCCTGGTTGAGGAATTATCTCCCCTTGAACTTGACACATTTTTTCTGTCAAAGCGCTGGCGGGGGTATTAAGTCACATTCAGTGACAGCTCTAGTTTCAAAAGCCTTCATTGTCAGGGTTGTTAAATCTCGGGATTGTGTGGTAAAGGTTTGATACACGAAAGCAATTGAAATTTTTTTGTAGTAAAGAGAGAACTTTCTTGAAATGAACAGCTCGTTCTTTTGGCACCAGTTTTAAAAGTAGTCAGCAGAAAGATAAAGCTAATTTTGTGAAAGTACATGTAGTTACAGATACTGACTGCTGGTAGTTGAAGGAAGTAAGAATTCTCATTCAAATTAAATAATTTTCTAAAGGATATCAAGTCACTGGTTTAGAAAAGAAACAAAAATGAAGTATAGTTCATGGTACTATATCACATTTCAGAATTCAGACACGCCATTCAGAAAACCTGGAAATATTCTCCAACTTACTAGAACCAAAGCTAGAAGAACAATACCTAGATGCTGAATATATAGAGTCAACTGTACCAGTATTTAGTCTAGAGCATAGACATGTACTGCACAAAGTGGAAGATAAACCACTATCAGTGTGCTCTTACAGAGATTTCCTGATAGTACTATCTGAAGATGGATACAAATATACTTTCAAAGCACTGAGGATACAACATAGTGAGAGTGGTAGAAAAATAAAGGGGAAAATACAAAGCCTTTCATTAAAAAGAGCCGGTGAATTAATGGAATTGAGGAAAAGTCTGTTGAAAATTGTCACAGCTGATTTAATAGAACAAGATAAAGATGCACATAAAACCAGTGATACACTGAATATTGGAAATGATTTATTTAAAACGTTATTTGGATCTTTTCCAGCTTTAGTTAACTCCCCTGTTCTTTTATTCTGTCCTCCAGATGGATCAGTGTACCATATTGCATTAACCTTTATCTTTTCCAGTGCAAATGATAAAAATTCCTTGCTGGAAACAGGCAGACCTAATAACCATAGTTTGTGGAAAGTTTTATGTGATACTTCCAGTGCAGTTGTTAATATATTACAATTAACAGTCCCATATTCTACCTCTGTAGATGGTCCATACACTGGCATTGAAAATGATGTACAGGTTTTACTGATATGCTGCAGTAATGGAATTGTAACCACCCTCCACATTGACCCTTCAAGTCCTGAACAAGAATTTGTCTCACAGTTTTTTGTGAATGGAACGGTTCTCGGAACAGCAACATTTTGTAACAAGCTCTATCACTCTACAATCTCCACAATATGTGAAACAAGTCTTGAAATTGTGAAACAGGGATCTCAATTTAACCAAATGGTCCAAATAAAGGCAACAAGGACAAAAAAACAAGCTATGATATGCCATATTCGCACTGAGGCAATAAGTTCATTCACTGATATTAGAGGTATGTAAAGTGATAATGATCTCTCAACCCTTTATAAAACAAATAAAAGATTCTAATGACAGTGAGGTACAGGGTTATTAAAAACATTCTGGGAAAAGGAGAAAATGCTGGTAAACAGCATTTTTTTCCTATTCCCAGCATGCCCTCTATTCTTTTAGAGCCAAGTCTCATCATTCCGGCCACATTTGATTTGTCATCTTTAGATATTTTCAAATTGGGCAAGTCTAAGATTTTGAGATTTTGATGTCTAGCTAAAGGGTTAAGTAAGAGAAACACGGCAAAGTCCCAAAGTCTGCCCCCTGAATTAGTGTTCCGGGTGACTCAAAATGACCCTGTTCCAATGGGCAAAAGTAATGTCTCAATGATACAGATGATACATGTAGCTAATGACATAACAGGATATTTATAGGCTTACCACTAGTTAGTGTTAAAGTGACACACTTGAAGAAGCTTTTGACTCCTTAACAAATTACAAAACCTTAGACTTGTCCAAATTGAAAACAGATCCCAAATAAAATATATGACTATAAAATACTCATATGATTCAAACAATGGGATTTGCCTTTGAAAGGGTTTAACTCTTTACCACACAACCTCGAGTTTTAACGACCCTGAAGAAGTAGGCTTTTGAAAACATTGTGGGAAAAGAAGAAAATGCTGGTAAACAGCATTTTCTTCTTTTCCCACAATGTTTTCAACTATCTCAAAGACAGATACTGTTGTTTGTACCCCATTTTATTTGTCGTCTGCCTATGCTTTCGATTTAGACTGGTCTAAAATTTTGTTGTGTGGTACAGAGTTAAAATATTTTTGATAAAGGTGTAAATGCTCATTACTAGAACTTGCTTCTTTGTCCAAAATGTTTTCAAAAGCCTTCTTTCTTTAAAGCTTGGTTGTTTTATAAAGGGTTATAATTGTTAGTCCTTTACCACAGTCCCAAGTTTTAGCAACCTTTTGGAGAAGACTTTTTGAAAATGTGGGAACTGGAGAAAATGCTGGGTACCAGGAGAAACCCCTTTTACCACAATGTTTCTTACCCTTCCAACTTAAGGTGAATTTCAAATCTAAAGTCACATTTTTTTTTTTCTGCTAAAACTTTCACTTTTAGGCAAGTCTAAAGTTTTGTCATATGGTAAATGGTTACAAACTCTTTACCAGTCAAAAAAAATGTAGACTTGTCCAAATTCTGTAGACAACAATTTAAATGTGACTCAGATGAAGAAACTTTCCTTTGATAGGGTAGAAAACATCGGAAGAAAAGGAGAAAATGCTGCATTTTCTCCTTTTCCCACATTGTTTTTAAGAGGCTTCTTCCTTAGGGTCGTTAAAACTCAGGATTGTGTGCTATAAGGTTATGAAAGGAGAAATGTGTGACTCTAACTTGTAGAAATTTCTGAACCTGAGGGGCCCTTCCAAAATATTGAATAGCTGAGAACTATCGGTGTGTAAGGATTCATATTTGTTTGGTAATGGTTGTATTTTTATACTAAATGTTTCTTAGGTCTGCCATTGAAAGGAGACAGTGAGTAAACAGAGTGTGATTATGCTTGAATATCAATATTAATGCATTGGTTCATATTTTACACAAAGATATATAATCATGAAATATACATCATCAGTGATTTAGGGTAAAATGTACCTAATAAAATTAATATGTTATGGCCCTTTCCCTCTTTTTGGGGGCCAGGTTGTATCAACATATTTCTAGTTTTATAAAACTGAACTAAAGAGATGTTTCAAATTTGTTATATTGTTATTACAGTGCAAATGTATATGAGCCATGCTCTGGAAAAAGGGGGCTTAATCCATCCCCTTGATGCCACATACCATGCAAGTCATCACATAATTATGGATCCATAAAATCAACTTTGTCTAACACCCGATTGAATCATGAGGTAAGCTGTTCCTTTGACTTGCAGAAAATTAACCAATAGCAAAAGGTTTCGGTCCAGGTCAGCATGGGCAGATTGCACAGGCTGACCTGGTTCGATACTTTTTGCAGATTCATTGAGCCCCCTTTTCACAGAGTGTGGCTCATATCTTTCAGCCATGTTCCTGTTTTCTTACAAATAGGCCAAGGGTTACAGTTTACTTTATATTACAGATGCGCCTTGCACCCTACACTGTATTCTGAAGGATGGTACATATAAAAGGTTGGATTCTGATGCTTTGTTCACTCAAGGTAGTGATCTTCCAGATGGTTCACTGCAAATTAAGGATGTACTTACAGCCATTGATAAAACTGGCAAGGAGCAACAGAAACTTACTCAGTCCATTAAAATATATGATGACAAGCTGGAACAGATTAGCATTGCTGCTTTCCTACAAAACAGAGAACTAGCAAAGATCAGGGTTACACAGAACTTGGGAAAAAATCCATTTGATTGTAAATTTAGAACAATTATAGATAATGGAAGAATATTTCAAGCTCAAGGACATGTTGATCTGGAATGTGAAATCACCAACCAGATGCCTAGAAACCTTAATTCTGATTGGTCAATAGAAGTCTCTGCTTTACCTATTGGTTGTAACTCTGGATCCCAGCCTTGTCATACATCAACAGTTGTCCCACTGGTCATTGGCTGTAAATCTAGGGAGACAGTAACAGTTCCAATAGCTGTTAACTTTGACCACATTTTAAATGGTTGTAATATGTTGGTGACCTTGAACTTAGATACAAGGCATTATTTTTCTGACAGCAAAAATAGTGCATGTTTGTGTATCAACATTTACCAAGAGAGAATTGATGTACTACACTTTTTGATCTCTAAAGAAGCCTTCAACAGAAGTGCAAGAACTTGTAACACACCAGCTAAGGTTGCAGACCAAATTAGAACTCTTGCCATTCAGAATCCAGCAGCAAATTTACTCATTTCTGATATGGACAGACAGGGTAAGTTCTTCCTGAAAGAGATTTTCATTTGTTCTGTTGTCACTTCTTGCCAGATTGCAACAACACATGTTTGACCAGAGTTGTGGCAAAAGGGGGTTTAATGCATCTCCATGATGTGTTATACCAATCAGGCCATCATACATTTATGGATCCATAAAATCCATTTTTTCTTTCAACCGACTGAATCGTTGGGTACACCGGTCCTTTGACATGCAGAAAATTGACCAATAACAAAATTTTTCCACCAAGATATTATTCATAAATCTTTGAGTATTTATCATCTTTTGTGCTATAAAAGTGACCCCCACGATGTGTGAATATAGACATATCTATTTTTTAACCCTCCATCAAATAACCCTGAATTTTACTGAAAAATTTTGAAAACATCCAGGGAAAGGAGAAACAGCTGGTAACCACTATGTTTTCTACCCCTTTTTTGGGAATATAACATTTGAGTTACATTTCATTTGTTGTCTGCAAATGCTTTAAATATTAATAAGTATAAAGTTTTGCAGCAGATGAAGAGTTACTGGTAACCAGCATTTATTCCTTTTCACACAATTTTTTTTCTTCCTGTTTGAAGACAAATTCCATCATCTGAACCATATTTGTCATCTACAAAGTGAGTTCAATATGGATATTTTACTCTTAGAAATGACGAATCCATGCATCCATGCTTTTTTCTTGTTTTCAAGCTTGGTTCTATAACTTACAATAGAAAGGTTCTTCAGTGATTGGTTCAGCGATAGTTTCCAATAGAAAATTAGTGCAAATGATTAAGTTAGAACATAGAGGTTTCACATACAGTTGTGCATTAATGGCTACTCTGATTTTGTCATATAATGTAAGTCAGAAAAGGGGTAGAAACTTGTCTTAGCTCTCTCTACCATGCATTGAAACAAAAGCACCTCACTTTGGCACCAACATTTGGCTGCAGTTGCATTTTCAGTGAAAAGTATTAACACTATACCACACAATCTGGACTTTTAATGACCATGAGAAAGAACCCTTTTGAAAACCTTGTGGGAAAAGGAGAAAATGCTGGTAACCAGCATTTTCTCCTTTTCCCACAATGTTTTCTAACCTTTTAGAAACAAATGCAATCATTTTAGCCACATTTAATTTGTCATCTGCAAATGCTTTCAATTTGGACCCGTCCGAAATATTGTCTGGTAAAGAGTTAATCCTTTCCCAAACGACAAATTTTGGACTGGTCCAAACTGAAAGAGTTTGCAGACGACAATTTTAAATTTGATAAAAATGGCAGAAAGGTCTCAAAAAGGGTAGAAAACACTGGGGGAAAAGGAGAAATTGCTCGTTACAAGCAATTTCTCCTTTTCCCACAGTATTTTCAAGACTTGTACTGCAGACACGTGAAAACCAGGGCTTGTTTGGGAAAGGGTTAAGTGAAAAAAAAAAAAAAGGCTTATAATTCTGTCAAAAATATTTGAAGGTTACCTGCCCTTCTGGTATTCTCCTTTTTGATACAGTTAACAGTGAGCCTGAAGTAAATACCGTCAGCAAAGACAGAAATATCAAAAAGTCAATTTTCATATGACAAGGCAGATGACAATAGGACTATGATAACAGTGTCAAAGTTTTCTTCTAAAAGAGTCAAGCAGATAAGGATCAAAAAGGGTCTTAACCCTTTACCACACAGTCCCGACTTTTAACGACTCTGGGGAAGAAGCCTTTTGAAAACATTTTGGGAAAAGGAGAAAATACTGGTAACCAGCATTTTCTCCTTTTCCCACAATGTTTTCCACCTTTCCCAAACAAATTTCAGTTTTTGAGTCACATCTGTTTTGTCGTCTGCAAATGCTTTCAATTTGGAAGTGTCCAAAATGTTGTCGTTTGGTAAAGAGTTAACTCTTACCAAATATTCTCAGGTTTTAACCACCCTCAGGAAAACCTTTTGAAAAGCTCATTGGAAAAGGGGAAAATGCTGGTTACCAAATAAATATGAGTTACAAGATGGGCTTTATATTAATTTGGAATTGCATAAATGCAGACCAGTTTTAGTACTTATACACTAAATTTTAATCCAGAAAAAGCACCTGGAAGATTTTTTATCCCCTGCCAAATTTGGGGAGGGGGGGATGGGGATATATGGTTTTTGTGTTGTTCGTTTGTTCATCTGTCTTGACAGATATCTTCTAGAATCCCTGACGAAAATTGATGAAACCTCATACATGTGATCCTTATGATAGTCGGCCTATATACTTTTTTTTTTCTTTTAATTTAATGCTGTGTCAAGGAAAAATGGGGCTTGATGTATATTTCCATTATAGACCAATATCTGTAACTACTAGACAAAATTTTAAGAAATTTCATAATTATTTATCATAAATGAAATGCAGTGTCATGAAAAAAGAGGGCTTAATGTTTAGTTTCATTATGGACCAATAACTGTTTGTTAGTTCATCTGGACAGAGATCTTCTAACATCCTTGACAAAAATCTGTGAAACTTCACACATGTGTTCCTTATGATAGTCTGCCTATATACATTTTTTTTTTTTTTTTGATGTAATGCCATATCATGGAAAGAAGGGTATTGATGTATATTTCAATTATGCACCAATATCTTTCTGGGTCAATACTTTTTGCAGATTCAATAAGCCCCTTTTCACAGAGCATGGCTCATATATATATGTTTAAAAGGGAACCATCTTACCTTTAATTGTACTTGCTATATGACAATGTGTGGCCCATACACCATCTTTAGTACCATTAAATGACTTCTTCTGTTTATGTGAAACAAACTGGACACTACAAAGACAAAAACTGCCATCATAAAATGGGGACAAGTAGACAGTCTTACGTTTTTCATTGCCAGATGGTTGAATTTAGACTTTTCTTCTGCAGATAGCTAATAAGATGATTCTACACGTCAACTTTGGTCATAGTATAGAATCAAGTCATGGATGTAGATTGAAGACCAGACTATATTCTGTGTAGCCTGATCTTGATCTATGCATCATGTTGATCTAAGAACAGAGTGTGTGGCTAAAAGAAAAATTGAAGCGATTTCTTCTTTTGCCACAATAATTTGCTGTAAGAAGTCGGACACACTTTCTACAAGACCTAATTATTTTTCAAATATCAAATGAAGAAATCATCAGAAAATATAGCATATAGCTTAATTACTTAACTCTTTATTAGACGACAAAATTTTAGACTTGTCCATATTGAAAGCATTTGCAGACGACAAAATAAGTGTGATTGAAAAATTAGAAGTTAGAAGAAGGGAATGTTTTCAAAAACTTCTTACTCAGGGTGGTTAAAACTCAGGATTGTGTGGTAAAGAGTTAACTCTTTAAATTTTAGACTTGTCCAAATCCAAAGCATTTTTAGATAACAAATAAAATGTGGCTCATATGATATTTTCTGTGAAAGGGTAGAAAATATTGTTTAAAAAGGAGAAAATGCTGATTATCAGTTTTCAAAGGCTTCGTTTGTTTGGGTCATCAAACTGGGGATCATAAGGTAAAGGGTTAAATTCCCCTTTTTACTGTACTCTTGACTATACTTACCCCCCATGTTCTACTTCAGTTTCGGAAGAGTCATGAATTTACCATGTGATAATATGGTCCAGTCCACGAATTAGTTATCCATATAGTAGATGCTTACACTACCCGTACTATATCCAGCTAAAATAGTGAACTCATGCACTTTTGACCAGACAAAAAATTTTAGACTGGTCCATTTTGAAAGCTTTTTGCAGACGACAAAATAAGCATGCCTGAAATGACAGAATTTCCCTTAAAAAGTCATTGTGGAAAAAAGGAGAAAATGCAGCATTTTCTTCTTTGCCACAATGTTCTCTAAAGTTTTCTTATCAGGTATGCTTAACCCTTTACCTAACAATCGCAAGTTCTAACGACCCTGAGGAAGAAGGCTTTTGAAAACATTATTGGGAAAATTCCAGCATTTGAGATGAAATAAAATACACAAGTTCACCATGCCATAGTAGTCCTGTCAGATGTTTGATATACATGTATTGGGAAAACAATATCTAATACTGACTTGAAACACTAACCTCCATGACTTTATTTCCTTAAAACATATAGCTTAATATTTTTAATTTCCTGTTTTTGAGGATTTTTTTTCAATATGGATAAGATTTCAAGTTATGGAAAGTCATTTTAGCTTGTGATTTTTTGTTCAAAGGGCATAATGACCTTTCATTTCAGTATTTAGAGTACTCAAAGGTCACATGAGCTATCTGCCTAACTTGTAGCAGCAGACAAAATTGTAGACTGGTTCCAAAGTGATTAACCCTTTACCACACAGTCCAGGGTTTTAATGACCCTGAGAAAGAGGCCTTTTGAAAACATTGTGGGTAAAGGAGAAAATGCTGGTAACCAGCATTTTCTCCTCTTCCCACAATGTTTTCTGGCCTTTTACAGACAAATCTCACCATATGAGCTATATCTAATTTGTCATCTGTAAATGCTTTCAATTTGGACAAGTGTAAAATTTGGTTGTGTAGTAAAGGGTTAATTTGCTGATGACAACTGGATATGGCTCAAATAATGGCATTTACCTTTAAAGGGGTAGCAAACACCATAAGAAAGGGAGAAAGGGCTGGCTACCAGTATTTTCTTCTTTTCCAACATTGCTTTTCCAAAAGCCCACTTCCTCAGGGTTGGTGAAATCAGGGTTAAGTTTAAAAATCATCAGTAATACTTTAGCTGCTGAAGCCTTAAGCTGCTGAATGTGACCGTGGACTCTTTTGTGGACAGTGTAGATCAAGATCAGACTGCACAAAGAGTGCAGTCTGATCTTGGATATACACTGTTAATACAATATTTTTTATCAGTGAAATGAACTTTGAAAGTGCACTTATTTGGGTTTTAGTATTAAGTGGAAACTATTGTTTCATTTATTGAGCAGCTTAGGGTTGATAAATGTAATGATGTTATGAATATTTTCAGTCAGCCCTTACCAAATGACAAAATTTTAGACTCCTCAATTTTCAGAGCTTTTGCAGAAGACAAAATTACTTGGGCTGCAAATGACTGATTTGTCTTTGAAAAGATTCATGACTCCTTGAAAAAATGCTGGTTACCACTACTCCCACAATGTGTTCAAAAGCCTTTCTCAGGTTTGTTAAAACTTATTTGGTAAAGGTTTAGAAAGCTTGAAGCTCCAAATGATATCTAACAAAAAGCGGGGACCTCTATAAGTATTATGTTATGTTTTGCTGAAAGTTGAACTTATGTAAATTTATTTCAGATAATGACAGCATAGCAGAGGTTACCATCAAAAAGCCTGTCCAGTTTTTTAGAAGACAAAAAATGGTGTGGAAGAACAACAGTTTGCAAGGTCACTAGTTTGTACATAACAGTACCAATTAATCTTTAAAGCACCTTTCATAACTTAGGTTGCCTTTGTGGCCAGTTTAGATCAAGATCAGACTGCACTTAAGATGCTGTCTGATCTTTGATCTACACTGTTGGCTTTACAAGAGCAAACTTGAAATTACAATTACTTAGATCAAGATCAGACTGCATGAAATATGCAGTCTGTTCTATGATCTACATTGCCCTTTCTGGTGAGACAAGGCAAGAGCAACCTTGAAATTACAATTATTTGGTTGTATTCATAGACTGAAAGTGTCAGATGGATTTATTTGGCACTCTAAGGGTTACTTTCCTCACTTATAGCTTAGCTGTTTTTTGAAAAAACATGTCAAAGAATTGCCATAACCCTGTTGTCTGTAGAAGTTTGACATTTTCTCACATCTCTGTTATTACCAACTGGGTAGTTGTTAACTATCAAAAGGAGAACCCTTACAAGAAGGACAGGTAATCATTAAATTATTTTTCACACAATGATTCCCCCCTTCCCCTTTTTTGATTAAGAATTTCCACAGAGTTTTCACTGAAAATCAATCTCTTTCTACAGGCGACTGCAGGCGAGCATTGGCACCCGCATGCGGTGCTCTTGTTCTCTCTTTGCCACAAACTGTTAAATTGTCTGCAACAAGATGAAAAAAGTGGCGATGAATTAGGGTTTATAAATTGTGACATAGTAAATTGTTTTCCTTGTTTGCTACTTGAACACAATGCTGTACCACACAATCCTTTAACTTTAAGTTTTAACGACCCTGAAAAAGAAGGCATTTGAAAACATTATGGGACATCATGGGAAAAAGAGAATGCTGGTAACCAGCATTTTCTTCTTTTTTGCACAATGTTTTCTACCTTATTGAATAAGAGTCACCATTCAAGTTACATTTAATTTGTTGCGTACAAATGCTTTCCATTTCCATTGCTTCGCATCCGAAATTTTGTTGTTTGGAAAAGAGTCAACCATGTAGCATAGAATTCCATGTTTTAATGAGGCGACCCTGAGGAATCTGGCTTTTGAAAACATGGCAGGAAAAGGAGAAAATGCTGGTAACCATCATTTTCCCTGTTTTGTATCCTTTCAAACATAAACCTTATCATTTGAGCCACATTTGATTTTTTGTCTGTAAATTCTTACCATATGGACTAGTTCAAAATTTTGTAGTCTGGTAAAAAGTGTACAGTGTACAGGCTTATTTTAGAACTACTGAATACGAATGAATGATGCAAAAGAACAGCATATAACCCCTACCACACAGTCCCAAGTATTAACTAACCAAATAAAGACGCCTTTTGAAAACACTTTCGGAAATGGAGAAAATACTTGTAACCAGCATTTTCTCCTTATCCCATAATGTTTTCTGCCTTTTCAGAGACGAATCCCATCATCCAACTCTGTACTATAAAATCCTGAGTTTTAACAATCTTGAGAAAGACAATTTTTGAAAACTAAACACGCTGCAAAACAGAGAAAATGCTGGTCACCAGCATTTACTCCTTTTCCCTCAACGTTTTCTACCCTATCAAAGAAAGATTGCACCATTTGAGCTACATTGAAATTGTCGTCTGCAAATGCTTTCAATTTAGACAAGGCTAAAATTTGATGTCTTTAAAAGGGTTAAATGGAAGGAAAATACTGACTGTAAAAGATTGCAGCCTCAGATATTGACTGAAAGGAGCATTTGCTTGGAACGATGTATTGCTCCTCTTCCTTCAATATTCAATAAAGCTCTCTACATTAGGGACATGGAAAGTTGTGTTATGAAGCAGTTGATTCAGTCTTAACCCTTATGCTGCTAAATAAATTACATGGAACTTTCAAATCTGATCTTGATCTACACTGTCTGCAAAAGGTCAGTGAGTCATGCATAGCAGCTTTAGGGTTAACTCTACCATTACGAATGACATAGCTATTGCGAACAATGAAGATCAAGATCAGACTGCACAGAAGGTGCAGTCTTATCTTAGATCTTCTCTTTCTGCTGTGTGATACATATCCATGTCAATAATCATCTTCAAAAGCAGCGGAAAACCACTTGTACAACTGGGTAAAAAGTGGAACTGGTTGAGTTAGTAGTGAAAGAGCAGTTAACGTGACTCATTGACCTTTTGCGGACAGTGTAGATCAAGATCAGACTGCACAGAACATGCAGTCTGATCTTGGATCTACACTGTCTGATAAGGAGATACTTATATCCAAAATATAAGTTTGAAATAACATTATTTGGGTTTTTTCTGTCAACTTGAAAGTTTTATTTACTTATTTAGCAGGATAAGGGTAATAGGAAGACAAAATTTTAGACATATCTATATGGAAAGTATTTGCAGATTGCAAATAATATGCTAGGCTGGGTTTTTATGCTAGAATACCTGAACATACCAAATATTTTTTGATAAGGCATCAGACTGCTTGATTCTTCACTTAGCGATCCCATGTTACAACAACTCTGATGAAAAAGGCTTAAACGTTGTGGAAAATAGAGAAAAACCAACAGCTGTCCTTTTCCCAAAATGTTTTCTAGCCTTTTAAAGATAAATCCCATTTCTTGAGTGTGCAATTCCTGCATGACTTTTTATACCCACAGTGTATACAGTAATGGGTGAACAGTTTCTCACAAGGATAATTAGAAATATTCTTCCTTGATAGATCCAGAGAGTGTCCTCAACATTCTGCTGGAAGACTCGAACTTAAAACCAGAGGACATTATGCAGAATACATGCCATGCTGTTACTTTGACTGGTAAAGACTTATATTTAGAAGTTAAAGACATCCAAAACACCTCAACTAAGACCTACACTTTTGACCAGCAAGGGGAGATAATAAGTGCTGTTCTGTACATTCAGAGTGACCTTTCCACAGCAGCTGCAATATCATTATCTGTTGAGCAGAAATTAAAGGTTGGTTACCATGACAACTTTAATATTCATGTTTGCTTGGAAGTTATTGTTATCATAACCCAATCTTGATTGTTGATATGTTTTCATGGACTTGCAAAACCAGCTGTTTTAAGCTTTTTCCAATCAAAGTGTTATTACATATTTTGTATGTACCTTATTGTGGGATGGCCCATAGCAAGTAGACCTAAAATGTAACACAAAGTATTGAACCTAAATATACAGGCATAAATCAGCCTCAAAGCTCCGAGCCTCAGGTAGGAAAAAACAGCTCATTTTACCTTAGATATTTAACCCTTTACCAAACGAAAAAATTTTAGGCTTGTCCAAATTCAAAGCATTTGCAGATGACAATATCAATGTGACTAAAACATTGAAATTTGTTTTTTGAAAGGAAGAAAACATTGTGGGAAAAGGAGAAAATGCTGGTTACCTGCATTTTTTCCTTTTCCCACAATGTTTTCAAAAGGCTTCTTTCTCAGGGTCGTTAAAAGTCGGGATTGTATGGCAAAGAGTTAAGAGAACTTATAAACTGTAAGCCCATATTTGACCCTTAAGCACATGATCCCTGATACCAGCATTTTCTCCTGCTCCCACAATGTTTTCTTCAGTTTTAGAGACAAATCCTATCATTTGAACTACCTTTTAATTTAGCATCTATGAAAGCTTTCAATTTAGGTAAGTCTAAAATGTGTCGTTTGATAAAGAGGTGAAGCTAAAACTGAAAATCCAGAACTGTTCCAGGGTCTGTATTCACCAACAATTCTTAAGAGAAATTCTTGGTTTAAGTATGGATTTTGAATGTAATAGAACTTCTGATTGGCTAAAGCATTTGCTTTAGCCAATCAAAAGGCGTCTTACTTTTAAATTTAGAAAATTCTTGAGAATAAGACGAAGAATGTTCTTAACTCTTTACCACATAATCCCGACTTTTAACGACCCTGGAACAGAAGCCTTTTAAAAACATTGTGGGAAAAGGAGAAAATGCTGGTAACCAGCATTTTCTCCTTTTCCCACAATGTTTTCTACCCTTCTCAAAACAAATTTCATGTTTTCAGTCACATTTATTTAGTCGTCTGCAAATGCTTTCAATTTGGACAAGTCTAAAATGTTGTCATTTGGTAAAGAGTTAAGAATGGTTGGTGAAAACAGAGCCTGGTGCAGCTCATAAGTATCTGCTCAGAAGTGATGTTTTTACTGATGTATGTGAGGAGGAGTCAGGATATTTTCCTCCTGTCTCATATTTCATAAATCACACCCTTGTGTATGTGTTTTTGATATATGTGAGGTGTAGTTTGAAAAACAAGTAGAAAAATCCAAAAAGACTGTGAAAAACTGAGAATGGCTAATTTCTTTTGTTGAAATGTTTGCAAAGGTTGTCAACTGCAAATGACTCCAGTTTGGTCCTATAAACCTTGTCCAAACGATTCTATGTATTCATGACCCTGAAGAAGAGATCTTTTCAAAAAACATTATGGCAAAAAAGAGAAGAAAATATAGAAAATCAGAATTCCTTTTTCCTTTTCCTCATTTTTTCTTCCCTTCAAAAAACAAATTTGTATAGTATTATGTGACTAGGGCATATTAAATTTGTGGTTTGCAAATACTTTCCAAATGGATGAATCTAAATGTTTTCATGTGGTAAAGACTTCAGGCACAAGGTTAGCGCTTTAAAACATGGCAAAATTTTGGACTTGTCCAAATTGAAATCAATCGCAGATGACAAATGTTGCTCAAATGATTTGGTTTATGTTTAATGAGTAGAAAACATTATGGGGAATGAAGAAAATGCTGGTAACCAGCATTTTCTCCTTTTGCAACAATGTCCCAAGAAACATTTTCCCTCAAGCTGGTTGTTTTTTAGAAGTTTAAACCTCTTGGCAATTTACAAATGAAATGACCATATGGACACAGACCTGACCAATTTAAAATTCTGAGGTGTTTTGGGGAGGAAAATCCTTCCAAATATCAGTAAAGATCCAAGATTAGACTGGGCACATACTGTGCATTGTTATCTTTATCTACATTGCTAAAGGATACTTTATCCCTTAACCCTTTACCGCACAATGCTGCCTTTTGACGCCCCTGGGAAAGAAGCCTTTTGAAAACATTGTGGGAAAAAGAGAAAATGCTAGTAACCAGCATTTTCTCCTTTTCTCACAATGTTTTCTACCCTATCAAAGAAAAGTTGCACCATTTGAGCCACATTGAAATTGTTGTCTGCAAATACTTTCAATTCGGACAAGGCTAAATTTTGTCGTCTGGTAAAGGGTTAACCCCATACCAAACAATCCAAACTTTTAACGACCCTAGGAATCAAGACTTTTGTAGACATTGCTGGAGGCAGCATTTTCTAATTTTCCCACATCGTTTTCTACATTTCCAGGACAAATTTCAAGTTTTGCGTTAATGACTTTGTCTTCTGCAAATGCTTTCAATTTGGACAAGTTGAAATTTTCCTGTTTGGTAAAGAGTTAACAAAACAGTTCTGTGTTTTAACGACCCTGATGATAGAGGCTTTTGAAATATTGTGGGAAAAGGGAAAGTTGCTTGTAACCAGCATTTTCTCCTTTTCTTACAATGTTTTGTACCCACTCAAAGACAAATCCTCTTGTTTTAGTCTTGTTATATTTGTTGTCGGTAACTGCTCTTAGTTTGGAAAAGTCCAAAATTTTGTTGTTTTGTACACAGTGAACTCTTTACCAGCTAGGAAATAAATTTTAGGCTTCTGTATACTGAAAGCACTTGCAGACAAAAAATTGAATATGGATAAAAGAGTGGAGATTAGTCTTTGTGGGTTAGAAAACATTGAGAGAAAAGGAGAAGCTGATGGTTCCCAGCATTTTCTTCTTTCCCCACAATGATTTCTAAAGCCCTCTTTCCCATGGTAATTAACTCATTACCAAACAAAAAGTTTAGACTTGTCTAAATTGAAAGCATTAACAAACAACTTAAATGCTGCTAGAATGATTGAATTTGTCGTGAAAAGCTAGAAAACATTGAAGGGAAGGGAGAAATATTGGTTCCCAGCATATACAGTCGAGCCTCGTTTATCCGGCCACTTCTGTTTCCTATGAATGTTTCCGGATCAGCCGTATTTCCGGATCGACGAACTCTGATTGCTGGCATGGCATCCAAGTTAAGCTAGGTCAATAACCTCCATGTTGATAAGGGACACCGTGTATCGTAAGAATTACAACAGCGTATGTTTTACACAAGCCCTTGTATACATGTCATTATTGCTCCTACGATTGTTCAGGTTTATAAAATAAAGGGTGTCATAAATTTGCATTTTGCCTTTTTGTTATTTGTCTGTTTTTGTACATGTCTTTTTACTTGTACCTAATTACATGCACATGCATACCTATTGTGCAAACAGGTGTGCTTGTAAAGCTCGGCACATTTATGACTTTGAAAACACCATGAAAAGGGCGAAACAAAAGGAAAACACGATATGCACAGTATTTTAAATGAACATGACGTATTGTCAAATTCCTGCAAAAGTGTTTTTTTTTTTTGGATGGTCTTCTTTGTACTGAAAAATGTCTTTTTTCACGGAAGTCGAAACTTCAACTCGTCTTTTGCTGGTGGTGTAGACATTCTGTTGGCTTCTGATAGTCGTACTTTCAAAGTGGTAAAATGGCAAAGGCTAATTGAGATTGATTGCCAATTGAATCGATATCGAAGACGGGCATATTTTCAATCATCTTTACAGTCTGTTAGGAGTAAAATATTTTCGAAAAACCTAACGAAATTTATCGTGTTTGGCGGCCATTTTGTGTGTACTTTGGGGAACATAAACATCTCGAGTTAACACATGAATCAAACTGTTTTTTTTTTTCCTATGGTTTACCATTTAAATTGAAAATATTTGTTTTTGAACGAAGGATTATTGAATATGCAAGCAGACGGTATGTTCATATTTTAGTTTTGCGTTTAATTTTGAAAGATAAGTTTAAACATGCCCACAAAATCTTTGCGGATATTTCAGTTATTTTTTTAGCGATTGTTACTGTAATCAAGTAGATCCAGTAATAATTAAACAACAAAAGCGTGGAATTGTCACTTCACTATGTGTATGGATAATCTGTTAAGTTGACAATTGTCGATGGCACGAGAACGTCATTTAACAGTTTTTGAAAACAGTACTAATTAACACGCGTGTTTTCAAAACGTGTGAAAATCGTCTGCAACAATTGACACTATTTAGACTGATACCCGTGTTATTCACGACGAACCAGTCCGAAATCGCTCGAAGTAGACTGTATTTATGATATTTATGATAACCAGTCTATGGTCCCTGGGAAAATAACAAGTCTAAATTGTGTGTAAACTAGTGGCCTGTTATCGATTTTTGTATTTATCGGACGGTTACGGGAGATGTAACGGGTACCAGTTTAAATTGTGTGATACACAGTCAGGCCACGTCCGGTTTCTTGGATAAAGTTTGTACTAATTTTTAACCCTTCGTTCCCGATTTTTTCATTCCAGTTCCGGAACGCGGATTTCCGGAATAAAAAGTAAAATTTGTTCAGAAAATATCCGTTCCCTGATGTTTTTGTCCGGATCCTGAGATTTCCGGAATTATGGAGCCCGGATAAACGCGGTTCGACTGTACTTCTTTTCTTTCAAAAAACCTTCTTTCATTAACACACAGGGTTGTTTGGTAATTTCTATTAGTGGAACTCTTCAAATTAAAGGTGCATTTAGGTTTACCTATGGGGCAATGTGTCAGCCAAAAGCAATGGCCTTGTATATATCTTACAATCAAATTAAAGAAACTGCATCAGTGAAGACATAGTTCATCATGATGCATTGTCTGATCAGTAAATTGAGGCTTTCATTGCTCCTTTGTAGTTAGCTGGGCTGTTTTTTAAGAAAATGTCAAGGTATTGTCATAGCCCTGGCATTGTTGTTTCTGTTGTCATGTGAAAACTTCCACATTTTATAATATCTCTATCATTACTGAAGACATTTACTTCAAACTTAGACTAGTTGTTAACTTTTAAAAAGAAACCTGTACATCAGGAGCAGACAACTGTCAAAATATTTTTGACAGAGTTATGTCCACTTTTTACTTACAATTTTCAAAAACTTTGACAGTTTACAATATCTGTTATTTCTGAAGGTATTTACTTCAAACTCAGGAAATTCGTTAAATATCGAAAGTGAAACTCATACAAAAAGGGCAGATATCAAAGTATTTTTGACATAGTTATGCCCCCTTTTCCACTTAGAATTTTCACTGAAAATCAAGCAATTGTAGGCAAGTGTTGGCACCTGCATGTGATGCCCTTGTTCTCATTATGGGTTGGTTAATGTTTTGTCTAATATTTAGCTCACCTGAGCATGAAGTGCACTAGGTAAGCTTTTATTATTGTGCTGCGTATTCATCTGGCATCTGTTGTCAACTTTAAAGTTGTGTCTGCTCTACATTTTCAGTTAGAATGTTTGTCTTGATAATATCTTAGTTAAGTTCAAATAAGGGTTATGATGGATCAAAAACTAGGTCACCAGTTTAATCTTTTCTGTATACACTAGAGGACATTTTTGAAGTCCTATACCCATGAAACTTGGTCAGTATATTTGTCTTGGTGATATCTTTAATGAGGCAGAAAGCAGGTAACATCAGGTCAAAATCTTGGTCATGAAGTTAGATTTTAGAAAAACTCTGTGTACATTGTAGAGGCCACATTTTCAGTCCAATACTCATGAAGATTTCTCAAGTGTTTGGACATCTTAAAAAAGTGGCTCATGTTGGGTCAAAAACTGGGTCACTAGGTCCAGTCTTCGAAAAAACTTGTATATGCTCTAGAGTCCACATCTTCAGTTGAATGTTTATGAAAATTGGTCTGAAAGTTAGCCTAGATGATATCTCAGATGACTTCAAAAAAGGGTCACATTGGGTAAGAAAAACTAGGTCACCAGGTCAATGCTTTTAAAAAATCTTGTGTACACTTTACAGGCTTAATTTTCAGTCCAGTGCTTGGTTAGAATTGTTTTTCTTGATGATATCTCAGATGAGCATGAAAATGGGTCACAGTGGGTCAAAAAGTAGGTCACTGAGACAAATCTTAGAAAAAGCTTGTGTACACTCCGGAGGCTACATTTTCAATCTGTCCAATGTAGATGAAAGTTGAACAGAATGTTTGTCTTGATGATATCTGGGACAAGGCTGAAAATAGGTCATGTCAAGTCAAAAAAAAAAAAGATCACTAAATCAGATCTTTGAAAAATTGTGTAGAAAATCTAGAAGCCACATTTTCAGCATGTACAATGATGCCCTGAATGGCTTGCATAGAATTGAAAACTGTTGATAAATAGTTAATACAGTACTTACCTATTTAGTCTTCATTTTGCACTATGAGTGTGTCACAACACTTGATAAGCATTATATTGGTCCAGCATAGACAAGTAAAAACCTCCCATTTTTTTACAGGATTTAGCAGTGACAAATACTGGTTTCCCTACATTGATGTCTGCCAGGGAATTACAGATATTGAATGAGAAAATGCAAGTAAGATTGCCAAACAATCCTTTACAACACAACATTGGAGAATGAACATCCTTTACATTACACAACTCCTGAAAATAGTCTGGAAAATTATAAGCAGTTGCAACTTTTTCTGCAATATTTTTTCAGTGATTGACAAAGATTTTCTCTTTTTTTTTAATCATTCCTGTCCGTGTTTTTTGTACCTGATATTAGTTTTTCAGGTCTGAATATAGCCCATTTGTCTGAATATAGCCTGTTTATTGGTCAACAACCCTGTGTGAACTAAACTCTACCAAACAACAAATATTTAAACTGGTCAAAATTGAAAGCATCGGCAGACGACAAATCAAGTGTGGCACAGTCTATTCATTTTTCTTTGAAAGGTTAGAAAACATTGTGGGAAAAGGAGAAAATGCTGGTCACCAGCATTTTCTCCTTTTCCCACAATGTTTTCAAAAGCTTTTTTTTCTCAAGGTTGTTAAAATCTGGGATTGTGTGGTGAAGGGTTAAGCTCATTTTGCTATTTTAAACATTATTGATAAATTCAGTATCTACATGTTGGCAGTAACTATCACATTGTATTTCATCTATATTGCTTAGGTACTCATCGATTTCTAGTTTATTTATCCTCACCCTCATTTACCAACATGGGCATCTGCTAGTAATGTTATATAGAGGAATAGTGCAAGATACAAGACAAAACCCATCCTAAGTTGGGCCCAATTCTTTAACTCTTTACCACACAATAAAATTTTGCACGTGTCCAATTTCAAAGCATTTGCAGACAACATTATTAACCCTTAAAATGCCTTTCATGACTACCGTTGCCTTTGCGGCCAGTGTAGATGAATTGGCATAAAACATGCAGTCTGATCTTTGAGCTACATAGTCCGCTTTGCTAAAACACTACAGCAAAAAGTAACCACGAAATTGCAATTATCCTAGTCTTGTTCTAGACTGAAAATGTCCATTTGGTTTTTTGGGCCCTTTTATGGTTAAATGTGGCTTAACTATTGGAAATTGTCCTTGAAAGGGTAGAAAACATTGTGGGAAAAGGAGAAAATGCTGGTAACTAGCATTTTTTTCCTTTCCCAACAAAGTTTTCAAAGTCCTTCCTCATCTGGGAGAGGATTATGTGGTAAAGGTTTAATCACCTTAAAGAATAATTTTAGACCCATCCAAAATGGAGGCATTTGTAGATGAGAAAAAAGGCTCAAATGATGCGATTTGTTTTGGAAAGGGTAGAAAATATACCATAGTGAAACAGGTGAAAAATATGAGTGAAAAGCATTTTGCTCTGTGGAAAAGAGTCTTAAATAAGGAACTTTACTATAGTTACTGTCTGTAGTATAGGGCTTTGGAAAACATCGTGGGAAAAATGTATATGTATCACGGTAATGGGCTAGAGTGAACCCTTTACCATACAATCCCTGGGTTTTAACAACCCTGAGGAAGAAGCCTTTTGAAAACAATGTGGGAAAAGGAGAAAATGCTGGTAAACAGCATTTTCTTCTTATCTACCACTGTTTTCTATCCTATGAAAGACAAATTTTATGTTCGGAGTAACATTTGATTTGTCGTCTTCAAATACTGTCTATTTGGACAAGGCAAAAATTTTGTAGTCTGGTGAAGAGGTAACATAAACAGAAAGAAGGGATCCCAGAATGGTGAATCCTTTACCAAACAAGCTAGTTTTAATGAAAATATTTTTGATAACATTGTAGAAAAAGTATTCATGAAATTTCCCATGATATTTTCTACCATTTAAAAGACAGGCGCATTCATTTGAGCCATATTTGATCTGTCACCTGCAAGTGCTGTCAATACAGAGGAGTCTAAAATGTTGTTTTGTTGAGAGTAAACTCTTTACAAAACAACAAAATTTTAGACCTTTATAGACCAATTTGAAAGCATTTTGCAGACAACAAATGAAATATGGATCAAATGATGGAGTTTGAGTGTTGAAGGGAAGAAAACATTGTGGTAAAAGGAGAAAATGGTGGTTACCAGCAATTTTTCCTTTTCCAACAATGTTTTCAAAGGCCTTTCTCATCTGGGACAGAATTGTGTGGTAAAGGTTTAATGGCCTTACAGAAGAAAAACCAGAAATGATTAATTAGTATTAAATGACATGCAGCTGGTAGCCATTAACTTATATACCGGTATCAAGTACAGTATACAGTATAAATTAAAGTGACATTTACCAACCTGAGAAAAGAGCCAGTTAACTCTTTACCAGACTAGTCCAAATTGCAAGCATTTGCAGATGAC
This sequence comes from Tridacna gigas, assembly GCA_945859785.2. Lineage (NCBI taxonomy): Eukaryota > Metazoa > Mollusca > Bivalvia > Cardiida > Cardiidae > Tridacna > Tridacna gigas. The sequence goes on along the minus strand of OX244031.2, from coordinate 35,868,210 downwards.
AAATTAAATGTGACTTAAAAATAGAAATTTGTTATGAAATTGACAGAAAACATTGTGGGAAAAGGAGAAAATGCTGGTTACCATCTTTCACATTTAGTGACAGCTCTAGTTTAATACAGAAATGCGAGCTAAATGACCAAAACTGTTGATGTGCCATAAAACAACATTCATTCATTCATTCGTTATCTCTTTACCACACAGTGACAAATCCTAATGCCTCTTGGAAATTAGACTTTTGGAAACATTGTGGGAAAAGGAGAAAATGCTGGTAATTAGCATTTTCCCCTTTACCCACGATGTTTTCTAACCTTTCAGAATCAAATTCAGTTATTTGAGCCACATTCAATATGTCATCTGCAAATGGTTTGAATTTGGGCCAGTCTGAAATTTTGTCATCTGGTAAAGAGTTATTATTGGCCTGTCTAGATCGAAGATCAAGTTGTATGTTCTGTTCAGTCAGATCTTGTTCTACACTGTGCCTAGAAACTACTTAGGTCTATTGTAGTTTGTTAACTTTTTACCACACAGCAAAATTTTTCAAACTGAAATAATTGCACACAAAAAATTGAAAATGGTGCAAAAGATTAGATGCATTTTTGAAAAGGAACAAAACATTGTGGGGAAAGGTGTAATGCTGGTTACCTAAATGTGCTGGTAACCAGCACTTTCTCTTCTTCTCATAATAGTTTCAAATAGTTTCACTTGGCCAATAAAATGCAGGATTGTCTGATAAAGGGTTTACCCATTCCCTAACAATCCCAGGTTTTAATGACCCTGAGAAAGATTGCTTTTAAAAGCATTGTGGGAAAAGCAGAAAATGCTGGTAGCCAGTATTTTGTCCTTTTCCCACAATGTTCTCAAGCATGTTCAAGATAAATCTCAGCCTTTGAATCACATTGAATTTGTTCTCTGCAAATGATCTCAATTTGGTTTGGGTCTAAACATTTTTCATTTAGTTAAGGGTAGGGTATTAGAAATTTTATATTGCTGCATTCGTAAATTATTGCAATCATCGGCAATCGTTATTTGAAAATGCTGTAATTGATCTTATTTAGTCTCTCCCAAAATCAGTACGTGTATTTCACCTCTCCCATGTTGTCTTGAATCGTGGGATTTTGTTTCTGATAGGCTAGAGTAACAGCATTTATCTTTTCCACACAATGCTTTAACCCTTGACCAAACAAACCCGAGTAATAACAACCGTAGGAAAGAAGGCGTTTGAAAAGAATGTGGGTAAAGGGGAAAATTCTCATGACTAGCATTTTCTCCTTTTCCCACAATCTTTTCTCTCCTTTCAAAGACAATTCCATCATTTGATTCACATTTAATTTGTTAACTGCAAAAGGTTTCAATTTGGACAAGTCTAGAATTTTGTTATTTAGGAAAGAGTCAAATAGACTCTCCATCACGGTTGTCAAGAAAGAAAATTGTGTGGTAAAGGGTAAATAAAAAGTCAAGATGTTTTCCAATTTTAAGACTGTTTTTGGTCAGAAAATCTCACAATATATTGAAGATTAGATTGTACATCTTAGATCAAACAGACTGCAGGTTCTACCACACGTTTTTTTTTTATGCTGTGTCTTTATTTTGTTACAATATTTTCAAAGCTGCCAGGGGAAATTCTCATCAGAATGATTACCATGTATGAATGATTTTAAGATCAGAAAACATGGTGAGAAAAAAAATCAGCCAAAAAGACACTGTAGTAAAAAATCATCCTGTTGTTTGAGCAACATTAAATTTTAGTTTGTCTTCTGTAAAAGCGTTCAACTTGGACAAGTTAAAATTTGATCACCTTTTCACAAGTTAAAGGGGCCTATTAAAGTTTTTGGTTGTAAAATAAAATTTCAAAACACTGTTAAATGCTATTTATATAAAATATATTTTTCTTTACAAGCATAGAGAAAGTAGAGAGTTATTTCTTTACCAAACGACAACATTTTAGACTTGGCCAAATTGAAAGCATTTGCAGACAACAAATTAAATGTGACTCAAATGCCGAGTTTTGCCTGTGATTGTGTAGAAAACATGAGTGGCACAGCCACAAGTGAAAATATAACCGATGATGTTCACGAGGTGAAATAAATTTCTGTCTTTCACCAAAAATAACAAATACTGTATTTTATTTGTTTCATGCTTCTAACCCCAATTTTGTTGGAACCTTCATCAAAATCCACTACAGTTGTTTTTGGTAATTTCCCATGGCGGACCTCCCCGTCACATAACAACGCATTACAATATTACATAAAGTGCGAGAAATATAGCATAAATTATGTCATATTTTCCTCCATTTGAATAGCATGCTCTTATTACTTAGGTAACTTGTGCACGGGAATTACTGTTTCCACCTTCAATTGAAGAGTTAGAAAATATAAAATCTGTATTTTCACTGGTAGTAACCATGAAATATCAAACCATTCCACCATTATTTCTCGATAAACTACCGAAAAGCATGAAATAATAAATTCTAATACATTTAATTTCATTCATGGATTTCTTTAGATTTCAATATGCTCTGTTAATTCTGTACAATGTTTTCAATGTTGTGAATTCCTCTCAAAATATTGTATGAGCCATGCTCTGTGAAAAGGGGGTTTAATGCATCTGCAAAAAGTATCGACCTATATCAGCCTGCGTGGCCCACGCGTGTGTAAATTTTCTGTGCTTGTCTAAGGACCATTCTACCACATGAACAAGTTGGTTGTCAGACAAAATGTATTTTATGAATCCATAATTATGTGATGACTGGCTTGGTATAATGCATCACTGAGACACATTAACCCTTTACCACACAATCCGACTTTTAATGACCCTAAGGAAGAGGGCTTTTGAAAACAATGTGGGAAAAAGAGAAAGCGCTGGTAACCAGCATTTTCTCCTTTTTCCACATTGTTTTCTATCCTTTCATAGACAAATCCAATTAACTGAGTCACATTTGATTTTTGTCCTCAAATGTTTTGGATTTTGCAAGTCCACAATTTTGTTGTGTTTTAACCCTTTACCAGACAACAAAATTTTAGCCTTATCAAATTGAAAGCATTTGCAGACGACAATTTCAGTGTGGCTCAAATGGTGCAATTTTTCTTTGATAGGTTAGAAAACATTGTGGAAGAAGGAGAAAATGCTGGTTACCAGCATTTTCTCCTTTTCCCACAATGTTTTCAAAAGGCTTCTTTCCCAGAAGTGTTAAAAGGCGGCATTGGTGGTAAAGGGTTAAGAGTTAAACCCTCTTTTCACACAGCATGGCTCATGTGTTGATTTAGACAGATAAATCTGCTATTTGTTTTGTTTTGTTTTTTTCTCTTTTTTTAGGCATTGGAGAAGAACATCCAATTACTTAACAGCAAGGAAATGACTGAGAAAGAAATGAGGAAAGAAATAGGAAAACTTTATGAAAGTCTTCGCTCAGTGCCAACTGTTGACTGAGATTTTTTTAAATCTAATTGGAGAGATCATCAGACCTCTCCAACAGTGGTGAGTTTAAAAGGCAGACTGCCACAGAAATTGCTGTCTAAATCCATATGTTTTTGCTAAATTGTTCTGATACACAGTCTATTTCATCATGGTTTTATAAACAAACCGAAATCAAAAAACTGAAATAGGAAATAAACGTTTTCTTTTGTATGACGGATTTCCAAAAAGATTTATTATACTATATTGATAGTAAATGATCTCTCCAATAATTGCAATTTTTTCATTAAACAAATAAATCTAAGCAGAGAGAAAAAAATTTCGTTAAAAAAAAAGAGAAAGAACACCATGGGAAAAGATCACGTGACTTGATACTATCTGGAGAATTCGTACCCTGGAGAACTCGTATCCCAATCCCGAGAGCACGAGTTCTCTGGAGAACTCGTACCTCAAAATAGATATAAATAGGTTGATCAGTATGTTTTCAAGTTCTATTTTTCAAAACTGACTAGACTCTAGCATTTTTCTCAGTTTTATACAAAAATTCTATGGATTTATAATGATATAGATTTGATGAAATAACACACGGAGTTGCCTCTATTATGCGGGATTGCGAGAATCCCTCGAAAATCAACTTATGAGCGGGAAAAAAAGTCGTGCCTCTTCGCCCTACGTACCGCACACCTCAAAAGAGTCTGTGGTCCTTTGGTTTTAGGCGGATTGCGCAGGCTAACATGGATCGATACTTTTTGCAGATGCATTAAGTGCCCTTTTTTCAGAGCATGGCTCATTTATCTACTTTCTTAAATTTTTAAATTTTAGACAAACAACCTCTTCATTTTACATGTCTGCAGCAGACAATTTTTCAAAATATTATGGAAACAGGAGAAGCTGTTAGTCACTGCAGTTTCTCCTTTTGTCACAATGGTTTCCATCACATCAAAGCACCATCTTCCACATTAATTATCAAAGTTTGAATTGTCGTCTGCATGCTTTTTCTGTTTGGGACAGTCCAAAAATTGCTGTTTGTTAAAAGATTAAAAAAATGTTACATTTATTTTTAACATGTCTGGTACTAGTATTATGTATAGGCCACCTTTATTTGTTGTTACCAGGTAAGATTCTTGCCTCTTCAGTGGAATTAGCATATTGTATCAAATTTGAATTTAACGATTTCTCCTTTCCAAAAAAAATTTGGCTTATCTGAGCACACATTACAAACATTCATTAGAGGGTTGTTCCTTTTGAAAATGAGCTAAACTGGATCACCATCTTCGGTTTTGTGTCCTTGAATTTTGAAAAAAAAATATGCATTTCTGAGCATGTTAATAGCATATGGCCTCCAATTCCTAGAATATTATAACAATGTGGAACATGTACTGTTTTATGCCTTTACACCAGCAAGATTTGAAAAAAAAAAGTTTTTTCTCATTCATTTAACACCTAACTTGTTTGTTTATATCTACCAAAATAAATTGAAATCAAAAGCCAATAAACTATTTGAAAACATTGATGCCGACCTCTCCTGGCTTCTTTTTTAAAGAAGCCAACTTTTGTTTAATATGGAATAGACATCATTATCAACCTTGAGTGTTCCAAATAAATGAAGTGATCCATGATCTGGCAAAAGGGGCTTAACCCTTTACCACACAATCCCGACTTTTAACAACCCTGAGAAAGGAGCCTTTTTAGAACATTGTGGGTAAAGGAGAAAATGCTGGTAACCAGCATTTTCTCCTTTTCACTCAATGTTTTCTAGTGCATCAGAAACAAATCAAATCATTTGAGCAGCATTTAATTTGTCGTCTGCATATGCTTTCAATTTGGACCAGTGTAAAACATTGCCTTGTGGTAAAGAGTTAAAGCATCTCCACGATGCATGACATCACATAACTATGGATCCATAGTACTAGTAAATATTGTTTGAAAAAGAGGAAATTCTTGTTATGGTTCTCTCAATATTTTCCCAGCTGTTCAACCGTTTACCACACAATCCCGACTTTTAATGACCCTGAAAAAGAATCTTTTTGAAAACATTGTGGGAAAAGGAAGAAATGCTGGTCAATCTATTGAAAGCAGCTGTTGAAAAATTTCAGTGTGGTATGAACTAGGACCTCATGTATCATTTACCATGACGCCAATTAATAGGCAAATGCTAATACTAGCTCTTGTGTTAAAACTCATGTAGTTTCATAGTTGCATTGAAATGTTTTACATGTATTCTGCAATCATAGAAAATGGCCCTTGTGCATTATAAATTATCAGCTTGAATAAGTATCCCCTCATTATACAATCCAGATGTAGCAAAACTGAGGAAGAAGGCCTCTGAAGACAATGTGGAAAAAGGAGAAAAGCCTGGCAGTAAGCATTTTCTCCTTTTCTCAGAATGTTTTCTATTCTTTCGGAAGGTAGTCCCATTGTTGAGCCACATTTAATCTTTGCATTTTGACAGTCTAGAATTTGTTTGTTCTAAAGAGTTACAGATAGATACACGAAGGTATGAAAGAATCATTGGAGAGGGCAAGTTGATGATTGCGAAGGATTTCTCCTGTACTGAAAACAGGTTGGAATATTGTTTGCTGTAAGATAAGCAAAAAATGTAAACAAGTGAAAATGAGGAAACCAAATTACGTATTGGCTATATTTAGACTTACCTCTTACTTGTACTCAAGACCAGGCTGTACCAAATCCAGCCTGATCTCAGATCTAAATCACCACAAAGGTACAATACTCTTTCGTTTGACTTTCATCAAGATAATACCGCTTAACCCCTAAGCTGCTAAGCGTGACTCACTGACCTTTTGGGGACAGCGTAGATCAAGATCAGACTGCACAGAATTTGCAGTCTTATCTTGGATCTACAATTTTCGATAAGGAGATATCTCTCCTCCAAAAATACCTTTGAAATAGGAAAATTGGGTTTTTCTATCGTCTTGAGTCTCAATTTTTTTATTTGGCAGGATAAGGGTTGATAAAAACATATCTAGAATCTGAATCTCGACCACCCACGAGAGTACAGTAAGTATAAGTTACAGATCATATATTTCATTTTTAGGGAATTAAATTGGAGGGAGGTGAAGCCGACAGATGATTTAATTCCCTAAAAATGAAATATATGATCAATAACAAACTGACAGTTTGCCCTAATTGACTGACAGCAGCCTCTCGGAGAAAAGAGCCATACGAGTCGGACAGAGAACGCCATCGCCATGCCTCTTGTCATCTTTAAATTGGCACTGAACCTGACATAGGACAACTGTCTGTGGCGCTAAACTCTATCTAGGACACCCAACAAATGTCTGCGCTCATATTTACTCAAGCGCTTGATTTAGTCATGGACGCATCATTTGATCTAGTCGACGACAAAGAATTTTACAAAGAATTTATTTTTCCTGGCACAGGTGACGTGTCGCTTACACAATTATGTACAATTAACACACAAGACCTTGTTCCATGTCCCTCTGAAATTGCAAGCTCAGACACTAACGCTAAGTTGCGTTGTTTTGTCTAGATATAAAAATATAACCCTTTCGCTTGATTTCATTGCATTTCGCGACTTTGTATATTAAGTGCAGCCTACAATAGGCATAGTAGATCTAATGTGATTGACCAACAGGTATTGGTATAGGGAGCTGTCCTTATTTTTGCATTTATTAGCTCCACTGGCCGAAGGCCAGCGGGCTTATGTCATGGACCGGTGTCCATCGTGCGTCCGTCCGTCCGTCTGTCTGTGCGTTAACTTTTATTTCAAACATCTTCTCTGAAACTACACATCCAATTTTCATGAAACTTTACAGAAATGATCCTGCCATGGTCCTCTTCAGAATTTCTTGAAAGAATTTGATTCCTTCAAAAACTCTGGTTGCCATGGCAACAAAACTGAAAAATATTGGAAATCTTTAAAAATCTTCTTGTCTGAAACCATAAGGCATAGGGCTACCAAATTTGGCGTGTAGCTTTCTGTAGTAGACCTCTATCATGTTTCTTCAAATTATAGCCCTGGGGTCATTCTTCTAATACACATATTCCCCATTTAGTCCGACTGTAGCCCTGGGGGTCAAAGTTTTATAAGGGCTTATATAGTGAAGCCTTCTTGACAATCTTCTTGTTTCTAACCATAAAGCATCGTACTAACAAATTTGGCATGTTTTGAGCCTTGGGATTAAAATTTGTCTCACTCCAGGGTTCACAAATTTTACATAGGCTTACATAGTGAAAACTCAAGATATCTTTTTTATCCTTACTGTAAGGCCTAGGGCTATAAAAATTTGGCATGCTGATTCATATTGTAGACTTCTACCAAGACTGTTCCATCTTTTTTATTGAAACCACTCTTCCAATTTTGACCAAACTTTACAGATATCATCTTGCCATGATGTTCTTCAGAATGTCTTCAAAGAATTAAGTTCTGTTAAAAGCTATGGTTGCTTTGGCTACAAAACTGAAAAGTATTGAAAAACCTTTAAAAATCTTTTCCAAAAGCTTGTATTTACTAACGTCATTGTAGCTCATGAAAAAGATACTGCTTGTTAGCTCCACAGGCCTAAGGCCATTAAGCTTATTGTCTCTGAAACTGCTTCACCCAATAAGTCACAAGCTTTACATAGGCTAATATAGTGAGAACTTAAAAGGTCTTCTTGTTCCTTACCTTGAGTTACAGATGTAATATTGTATGAGTGTAATCTGAATAACCTCTTCCAAAGTTATCCAAGTTATGTCAAAACTAGTCCTATCTCATGGGTCATAAACGTGCTTATAGCGTGAAAATTCAAAAAATCTTTTTGCTCCTAACCGCAAACCCAAGGGCTACCAAATCTGGATCACTTTTGATTTTTTTTTTTTTTTTGAAATTAGCCTTGCATCAGGGGTCTTATGTTTTACAGAGGCTTCATATGGATGGAACTTGAAAATCACCTTATTTATATCCATACAGCATAGACTTGTATTATCTTGGCATGTGGCTTTATCTTGTGGACCTCTACCAGGGTTCAAGTAATTATAGCTCTGGGATCAAAAATGGCTTTGCCTTGCGGGTCTCAACTTTCACATGGGCTTTTACAGAGAAAGCTTTGTAAGTCTTCATTTTGAAACCATTTGGCTCAGAATTAAAATGTTTAGTACTTATGGTTTATATTTATAAGCCAGTGGAGCGATACAGGGCCATCATGGCCCTCTTGTTTTTGTCGAAGTTACAGAGCTACAGATAACGTTAGATTTGCACGTACCGAAATCCTTCTTTTAATATTTAAACCCCATGTTGTTGGTATTCTACAGAAAGGTCTCACTGAGACAATTGTTTCGAGTGTCTACAACAGTCAGTAATAAGAGAGATCTTGTCTAAAAAGGGTACTTTTACTCCTTATGAATCCCTAGAGGAATTTAAAGGTAATTTGTTCATACGTGTTTTTGTTAACTTTTCAGGGTCCCCAAAGTTGCAATAGTCCCCGCCTCTTTCACGACAGTGCACACATTGTAGTATTTTTTACTGTACAACGACCGGCTAAAATATTGTCGGCGGAGCTTCAGGTTTAGCGGGAAATATTTGTATATAGGTCAACCATTTAATAATATAGTGGTCGCATATTGCGAGATATTGAGTGAATTCCGGTCTTTTGATTGGTTTAGAAAGTAGGGCAAACTGTAATATCAATCTACAGTTTGCCCTACTTTCTAAACCAATCAAAAGACCAGGTTTCATTCAAAACTGCTGGATTTAATTCCATACAGACTCAATATCTCGCAATATGCGACCACTTAATTATTAAATGGTTGACCTATATACAAACATTTCCCGCTAAACCTGAAGCTCTGCCCACAGTATTTTAGCTGGTCGTTGTACAGTAAAAAGAAAAAAACTACAGTGTGTGCACTGTCGTGAAAGAGGCGGGGACTATTGCAACTTTTGGGATCCTGAAAAGTTAATTAAAACAAAAACACGTACGAACGAGTTACCTTTATGTTCCTCTAGGAAATATCAAGAGAAATACAAACACTTTTATTCAGTATTCGCAAAACACCGTGATTTTTGCCTTTTACGAAGATGTAGTACAACTGGCGAAATCTTTAAAATTGAAAGCATTGTGAAATTTATGAATTTGAAATTATGAACATGTAAGTGGGTTAAATGAAGGGCCAGACAACTTAGTCAACTATCAGACAGCACGTACTAGTATGTGCAGACACCATTTTATCTTCGGTGCTTGCATTAAGCGGGTCCAGTTTCCAGGTGATCAGCAGAATAAGCCTTAATGTACTGGTCTATAAAGAAAACTATGCTTAAACATAGAAAGTTCTACGCTGTTTTGAAATAAGTAAACTGAATAAATTTTTTAATAAATTCTTTGTAAAATTCTTCGTCCTCAACTATTCCAAAGGATGTGTCCATGGCTAAATCAAGCGCTTGAGTGAATATGAGCGTAGATCATTTTTAGCGCCAGACAGTTGTCCAAGATAGGTTCAGTGCCAAATTAAAGGTGACACAATACGACTCAGTGCGCATGTTAGTACCTCCGTCAACCACAAGAGGCGTGGCGACCGCGTTCTCTGTCCGACTTGTATGGCTCTTTCCTCCGAGAGGCTGACTGTCAATCAATTAGAAAGTAGGGCAAACTGTAAGTCAGTTATTGATCGTATATTTCATTTTTAGGGCTTCGCCTCCCTCCAATTTAATTCCCTAAAAATGAAATATATGATCAATAACTAATACTCATCTTATCCCAGCAAGCTCCCGGTCTAAATACAACACTACAGATAAACATCCTGTGAAATCTTTGTAAATTTGACCCTTTACCAAACAATCCAGAGTTTTAACGACCCTGAGGAAGAAACCCTTTGAAGACATTGTGGAAAAAGGAAACAATGCTGATAATCAGACTTTTCCTTCTACCCAACAGTGTCTTCTTCCCTTTCAAAGGCCATTTCCATCATTTGAGTCCCCTTTAATTTGTCGTCTGCAAATGCTTTGAGGAATCTAAAATGTCGTTTGGTGAACAGTTAACCTCTTTTTGTAAGACCCTCCATGAGTTTTGTAATATACATTGCAAGATACTTTACCGTATTTATGTTATTATTGCTCAGGAAACTGTTGAAGGATCCATCCGACCACTATACCAGTTGAACAAATGGTTTTCTCGGATTTCCTTGTATTGAGGACATCCGAAGAAAACATGCTATTCATTCCCAATAATTAAATTATCAGGAAAAGCGAGACAATACACAGTACACAGACTCTGGCTTCCCTAGTTATAGTGTCTTCCTTGTTTGATATTTGATGTGTGATTTGAACATCTAAATCGCGCCATGGCTCTTCTCATAATACAATTTATATTAATTGAAGGGTGCCTTCCTGGTGGTAAAAGTGAGCTAGGCTCTGTGAAAAGGGGGCTTCATGCATCTGCGGAAAGTAACGACTCATGTCAGCCTGCGCAGTCCGCACAGGCTGACCTGGGCCGAAACTTTTCGCTATTGGTCAATTTTCTGTATGTCTAAAATGACCAGTCTACCTCATGATACAGTCGGTTGTTAGACAAAAAGGATTTCATGGATCCGTAATTATATGATAACTTGCTTGGTATCATGGATCACGGAGAAGCATTAAGCCCCTTTTTCACAGAACATGGCTGAAGTGTTATAAAGCATTTGTAAACATCACAGCGTGATGATGAATCTATATCACTTAGCCATGTCTGTGTCATACAGTCTGTCAGTCGTTGCTTAAAAGTTCTTAGAAACATATCAAAGTCACCAACGTGTTGTGTAATCCATATATAACCAAAACCATGTCTGAATAACAATTCCTTAACTTTGTTGGCCCAACTCCGCCTCCCACTATTGTCGATATCTTTTAACATTTTATAACATTTTGCTGGGTATCTGTACAGTGTGGTATTCGTAATAATTGGCACCAGTACCTTATAAATGCATTTTGTAAAATAATTGATACAAAGTGGAAGCCGTCCACCACAGAAACGCTTGTATCGGAATTAAGTCATGAGAAATACCTGCAGAACTCACTGTGAGATATGTGCGCTGTTGACTTTCCTTAAGAGCAATGGGGATGTCTTGATCAGTTGATCCTGTGCTAAAAGTACAGCTGATTTTGTTAAAAGAAAATTGCCGTTCTTTTTGAATACTCGGCGTTAAAAATGGAAAATATGTAAATACATGTAGTTCTTTATTCATTTTTTGGTGAAAACATGTCAAGGTTTGGTAACCTTCGTTTAAAATGGCACGTTGAGAAAATTTGTACAGTCATTTCAGGCGACTGTACAACCGTATGGTTCTTAACGTGCCATTTTAAACGAAGTTTCCGGTCCTACACAGTGATGTTCCCTATTAAGTTACCGGTGTGGGCCAATGGCTGCAGAAACAGCAGAGTAAAGTAGATCTAGTCCTTTATACTAGTCTAGTTTGGGTGAAAAACAGGGTAAGATAATGAATGAAAAAGGTGCTTAAAATAAAAAAAGCTTTTTTATGTAGTTTACTTCTTTGCATTCTCAACAATTAACTGGCATTTCACACAACATTCTCATCAAGCCTGCTGTTAACATACCGGACACAATCCAAAATATAGAGGCAGATACAGAAAATATATGTGTGTGTACATAAAGCACATGAAAGTTCAAGGCTAAGCTGCATGACACTGAGTTGCTTGCATACCATTGCAATTGCAGTAATGTAATTTGTTATGATAACTTATTGTAGATAGCAACTCCTTTTCTCATTTTATTCGCCAAGCAGATCTTGGCAAATTACTGCACCTTCAGCAAAAATACCCTCTGACGGTGTAACAAGCTTATTTTAACATTAGATCCAGGGCCGTAGGAATATGCAGGCTTGGGAGGGGGTTCGGCTTAGCTCTCCCTATTATTTGGGAAATGTTTGAAAGCTCATAAACTCCTATGGTGGCCGACGCTTTTCTCAACTTTTGGTCAAAACTCTTAACTCATACATGTAACGAACTTCACCATCCATATAACGTAATTTTATTTATTACATTATATGGCTGGCGAAATTCGCCACAAAACCTATCTGATTTTGGCATTCTCCGTACAGAATCGGACTACTTTTCAAGCGGCAGCAATCGATGCAGATAATTTCAAAATATACGTTTACTCACTAAAACGCGATCTGGTATGATTCATCCAGCCATGGTTAGCTGTCATTTAACCTTTACACCAGTCATTTATAAATATAGCTCCCACAAATTTGGGAAATATCCCCGATATAAAGCCTAGCATGGTGGGGACGTCTGTTGCACAAATCCCGGTTTTCCCCATGTCTGTATACGGAGAATTGCAGATGACAATGGAATTTTATAAAATTATTTTTCGCTTTTGAAATTATTAAATTTTTAAGAAGTTTGCAGAGAAAAACTTGCTTGATTTTTCTACAGGCGTAATATTTATAGCCATTTTCCGCTAGTAACTTTTAGCGGCAATTCATGCACCGCGTATTAATATTTATCCCGTTGTCTGAGCATGTCATATTCTCCGAAGATAGATATGACGCATCACTATCCTGTACAGAAAAAATATTAACACGCAGTGCGTAAATTGCCGCTAAAAATAAAAAGCGGAAAATGGCTGTGAATCATACCAAGTAGCGCGTTAGTGAGTAAGCGTATATTTTATTTTGAAATGCGCTGCATCGATTGCCGCCTTCTAGTTCTGTGCGCAGAATGCCCAAATCAGATAGGTATGCAATTGAAAATCAAAGGACCGATAGTCCTGAGAGTCGCCTTTAGGGTAATGGGTTAGAAGTTTTCACCTTTTTTTGTTCAAATCTATTAAAATTATTCAAGATAAAAAATAACTTAACCATAAGACAGTATTATATGCAAGCATATTTCTGAGTTGTCATCCTAAAATTATAAACATTAATATTATAATTTACATGAAAAAATATGTGGTGAGAATAAAAAATTTAGGCACCAAGAACAGCTTTTAAAACTTTAAAGTCTCTCAACCCGGGTGACTTCGTTTAAAAAATGGTTTTCAAAAGGTACAATAAATATAAAACAAGTCATTTTGTTGAAATGATATCCACCGCCGAAAAAAACTTTTTTTGACAGAAACATAGTTATAAGAGGTATTGTTTTTTGCATGTAAATGGCCTTTTTTGTTATTGGTGAAAATGTACTTTAAGCCCCCTTTTTCCATGACACGGCATTTCATTAAATAAAAACAAATACTGATTGTCCGTTGCTTATGATAAACGATATAAATATGAAGTTTCATAAAATTTTGTTCGGTAGTTAAAGAGATATTGGTCCAAAATGGAAATATACATCAAGCCCCCTTTTTCCATGACACCGCATTAAAAACAAAAACAAAATAAAACAAGCAGACCGGAAGACATCGAGCCTCCTTTTTCCATGACAAGGCATTACACTTAAAAAAAGTACATGTATATCGGCGGACTATCATGAGGAGCACATGTATGAAGTTTCATTAACTTTCGTCAACAATTTTAGAATATGTCTGGATGGACGGAAGATCGGACGGACGAACGGACAGACAACATAAAAACTACATCTTCCCCCCACACCCCGAAATTCGGTGGGGCATAATAACTGTCGAAGTTCTATCAATATTTACAGTTCCTCCCTAGCTTAATAATGCCTGTAAAGAATGTGGATAAAAATTAGGCTTCTAGCTTGATAAAAATGTTTTTCTAGCGCAGAATCTGGGTGACCTAACTTACATGTATATCTTAATTCTTACACATATAACTAAAACAAACATTCTAAATAATTTCAGTAGAATAGGGCATACATTTTCTCTCCAGATTTAGAATAAGTTGTTTTTGTATGACACAAATTTTCTAAAATTGTACCATTTGGTTATATATATTGGTTAATTTGAATAATTGCCCTTTCCAAATGCAGGATGCTGGATGTGAAATTTGGGTATAATTGCTTATAGTTTCAGAGGCGGTGATTTTGAAATGTTACTACTCAGTTCTGAAGCTTCTGTGAAGTTTATAGAAACAGAACAATTTAACAAGAGGACCATTTAGGCAACATAAGTATGGAACTCAAATGAACTTTGTCTTCTGTTATAGGATCTTTGACATACTTTTAGACCAAAAATGCCCTTTAGCAACCCACCAACATCTAATCTAAGCAGTCTGACAAAGTTTCGGACATAGATTCTATAGCTCTACAAAGGTTTAGTCTGATTTTCTTTTAATCCCAGGTGACCTATAATTATATATTATGGGCAATTTCATGATCATTGGACTGAAATGTAGCCTCAATCTGGAGCACACACAAATATTTGACTCAGTAATCTACCTGGCCTTTGGAAATAATTTGTTTTTGCTGTTGTCCGGGTTCAAGTTTTGTCCACAATGGACTATAAGAATGTGGCTGCTACAGCTCAAGAAAAACAATAACCTAATAGCATGATCATCAGCCTTTTAGCTTTGTCTGCGTTTTATAACGTCCTAGGAATTAGGACTGCTTCCACACCAGGTGAAAATTGTAGAGATGTACATGTATGTTGCTTTGGTGTAAACTAAATGTTTGCAATTCGCTTTATTACCCTTTACAACAACCCTTTACAAGATTACAAACACCCCAATAAAGAACTTGTTGTTCGAGTGGGTTAACATTGATCTGTTCTTGAAATATAGTGAGTAAAGAGTCAATTTCTCAGACTGCTGGTTGTTAGAACTGCGTAGTTTCAAGTCGAATTCCCTAGTGAATTCAGATATTGGCAGTTACGATAGCACCAAGTGCGTTCTGACACCCGCACTAATAAATTGTTGTTTCATAAATACTAGATCTGGGTTAATCGCACATTGAGAAAAAAAAACAGTAGACTTTGACAAATTCACCTCTGTAGAAACGAAAAACAATCCTAAACACAGTAAACTTTAACACACACTCTCTGCATGGATCGGTGAAGCGCTAGGTCGGTGTACACTGAAGATAAAGACCTGTTCAGCAACTGATTCATAACTATGTAAATTTATAAAGAATTCCGTGGTGCAAATGACGTTATACGTCACGTGATTATAAGATCTATATTTGTCACACAGCTACATTCCAGAAAGCACCTGCCAAGCGATGACTTGGTGCAGCCTAGAACCGCACTCGTCACAACTCGGCCGATTCCGTACCTACATCTAATCCGTCTGTATAAAGAAGACTTCCATTTTGAACTACCAATCACATGATCTTAAACATGGCGGCGCCCCTGTAGATCGCTTAGCAACGACATGAACAACCACTGTGAAGTTATTCACTTCTATCGATCTGTCGATTAAAGCTCCTAACGGAATTGATAAACCACGCTAAAATTTGAATGTACAAACTGTTTGCCGACTGAAATACTCTTAGAAAGATAACGATAGAAAATTTACGCATGTGTTCTTTCTAAAGAGGAGCCTTACAATTTCAATAACGGTAAAGCGGTGTGCTTCCGGAGATGTGCGAAATGTACCGTGTAGGTGCATATCAAGCTACGTGATACAGCCGAGGGATTTGATCACCGGATCACCCGAGGTATGCCGAATGCCTAGAACCGTACATACACACGCTATGTACGATCTCTGCATGTACATCTAAAACATGGGTGTGCAAAGTATTTAAACTCTAAAATAACAAGAGGGCCATGATGGCCCTGGGTCGCTCACCTTAGTAGAGTGCCTTAAAGGTATTTCTTTAATTTGACCATGTGACCTAGTTTTTGACCGCAGGTGACCCAATTTCAAACTCAAATTTCATAAAGACAAACATTCTGACCAATTTTCAAGTCAAGTGAGCAAGAAATGTGACCTCGAGTGCCCTAAAGGTATTTTTTTTAATTTGACCTAGTGACCTAGATTATGACCCTACGTGACCCAAATTTGAACTGGTCTTGGACTATATCAAAAGAAACATTTTAACCAATTTTCAAATCAACTGAATAATAAATGTGGCCTCTAGAGTGCCCACTAGGTATTTCTTTAATTTGACCAAGTGACCTAGTTTATGAGCCCAGTCGACCCAAATTCCGACTCATGTGAGATTTTACAAAGACAAACATTCTGACCAATTTTCAAGGCAATTAAGCAAATAATGTGGCCTCTAGAGTGCCCACAAGGAATTTCTTTAATTTGACCTAGTGACCTAGTTTATGGTTCCAGGTGACCCAAATCCAAACTCATCTGGTACTTCATCAAGACAAACATTCTGGCCAAATTTCAGGTCATTTGAGCAATAAATGTGGCCTCCAGAGTGCAAACAAGGTATTTCTTTAAATTGACCCAGTAAACTAGTTTATGACCCAAGTTGACCCAAATTAATCTTATGTGAGACTTTATAAAGACAAACTTTCTAACTAATTTTCAAGGCAATTGAGCAAATAATGTGGCCTCGAGAGTGCCAACAAGGTATTTCTTTAATTTGACCTAGTGACCTAGTTTATGACCCAAGATGACCCAATTTTGAACTCAATGAACTTGATGTGCTTAGATGGGCAAAAAAACTTAGAAGGGAATCACTACATACCAAATATCAAAGCTCTACGCCTTCCAGTTTTAAAGAAGAATTTTAAAGTTTTCCTTCTTTGTTCCTATGTTCGAACTTCTGACACCCGGGGCTGGGCCAGTTTTGACCCAAGCAGCATCCTTAGAACAAACTTGGTAGAGGTCCACTAGGAGATGCTACACACCAAATATCAAAGCTCTACACCTTCCCGTTTAAGAGAAAAAGAAATTTAAAGTTTTCCTTCTTTGTTCCTATGTTTGAACTTGTGACCCCTGGGGCGGGGCCAGTTTTGACCCCAAGGGCATCATATGAACAAACTTGGTAGAGGTCCACTCTGAGATGCAACATACCAAATATCAAAGCTCCACACCTTTCAGTTTCAGAAAAGAAGAATTTTAAAGTTTTCCTTCTTTGTTACTATGTTCGAACTTGTGACCCCAGGGGATGGGCCAGTTTTGACCCAAGCAGCATCCTTGGAACAAACTTGGTAGAAGTCCACTAGGAGATGCTACATACCAAATATCAAAGCTCTATGCCTTCCCATTTAAGAGAAAAAAAAAAAATAAAGTTTTCCTTGTTTGTTCCTATTTTTAAACTTGTGACCCCCGGGGCTGGGCCAGTTTTGACCCCAAGGGCATCATATGAACAAACTTAGCAGAGGTCTTCTAGGCGATGCTACATACAAAATATCAAAGCTCTATGCCTTCCAGTTTTAGAGAAGATGATTCTTAAAGTTTTCCTTCTTTGTTCCTATGTTGGAAATTGTGACCCCCCCGGGGCGGGGCCAGTTTTGACTCCAAGGGCATCATATGAACAAACTTGGTAGAGGTCCACTAGGAGATGCTACATACCAATATCAAAGCTCTACGCCTTCAAATTTCAGAGAAGAAGATTTTTAAAGTTTTCCTTCTTTGTTACTATGCTCAAACTTGTGACCCCCGGGGTGGGGCCAGTTTTGACCCCAGGGGCATCATATGAACAAACTTGGTAGAGGTCCACTAGGCAATGCTACATACCAAATATGAAAGCTCTACGCCTTCCAGTTTCAGAGAAGATGATTTTTAAAGTTTCCCCTCTTTGTTCCTATGTTCGAAATTGTGACCCCAAGGGCATCATATGAACAAACTTGGTAGAGGTCCACTAGGAGATGCTTCATGCCAAATATCAAAGCTCTATGCCTCCTAGTTTTAGAGAAGAAGATTTTTAAAGTTTTCCTTCTTTGTTGCTATGTTGGAAATTGTGACCCCCGGGGCGGGGCCAGTTTTGATCCCAGTGGCATCATATGAACAAACTTGGTAGAGGTCCACTAGGAGATGCTACATGCCAAATATCAAAGCTCTATGCCTTCAAATTTCAGAGAAGAAGATTTTTAAAGTTTTCCTTCTTTGTTACTATGCTCAAACTTGTGACCCCCGGGGCGGGACCAGTTTTGACCCCAGGGGCATCAAATGAACAAACTTGGTAGAGGTCCACTAGGAGATGCTACATACCAAATATCATAGCTCTGCGCCTTCTAGTTTCAGAGAAGAAGATTTTCAAAGATTTTGCTTTTTTTTTTCTTTTTGTTGCCATGGCAACCAGAGTTGTGGGTGGAATTCAATTCTTTGAACAATTTTGGTAGAGCTTCACCCAAGGAACATCCCTGCCAAGTTTCATCAAGATTGGCCCAGTGGTTTAGGAGAAGAAGATGTTTAAAAGAAATTGTTGACGGACGACGGACGATGGACTTAGGGCGATCACAATAGCTCACCTTTAGCACGTTGTGCTAAGGTGAGCTAAAAAGCTGTGAAGAAGCAACGTGTAAGAATGTCTAAGAAGGCAACGCAACCATTCCAAGTCGTTATAAACTTGTTTAAAAAAAACTAGCCTACTGTTGGGAAAAATCTCCATTGAAAGCTTCTATGGTAACTCGGTATCGCCTTTCTCTTTCCGATCATAGGTTGAGTGTTGAATTGAAATAAGTCTTACAATTAAGGACAGATTGTAAGATTTAGAGTGTACTTCTAATGGGTAATTACATACATGTACCATTTTTAGACGAGCGAAGCTAGTCTATAGGCATCATGACTGACCCAGATTCAAAGTAAACAAAAAACCCCACAGTTGCCAAATACTGCCTCACAGAAAATACTTCTTTCAGTGAGAAATCTTAATTCTGTTATAGATGACAGTTTTGACAAAAAGCACTAAATCTCTACCACTCCACTTTGAACATGTCCTCTTACAAAGTAATAGACTGAACAAGATGTCATTTATAAGGTACAGGATCTTTGCTTATATGTAAATTAAGTGACCTATGCAAAGCAGGCTATAATCACAATCCTACACCACTGTAACATTATGAATGAATCTAAAAATAGATACACCTAGGTAACTTGTAGCAAATCCCAGCTGCATTAACCCTCGCTGGACAGGGTACCCATGTCATTCCTTCAGTCACTTGTTATTTAGACCATTGTGTACAGTTAAACTGTTATGTTAAACTGTTATTTTACATCTTGAATATTAACCCTTTACCACACAATCCCGAGTTTTAACGACACTGTGGAAGAATCCCTGGTAACCAGCAATTTCTCATTTTCCCACATTGTTTTCTGCCCTTTTGGAATCAGATTTCATCAATTCAGCCACATTTAATTTGTGGTTTGCAACAGCTTTGAATTTCATTTTGTAAAAAGTTAACTATATCTTGTGCTATTAGTTATTGATTGTATGGTGTTTTTCGCCGTTTTCAACATTATGTCAGTGATATCATGGCGGCCAGTGCACCTATCCATGCTTTTACCAGCACCACCGCGACTCAGTGAACTTTTGTGGACAGTGCGGATTAAGATCAGACTGCATAGAATGTGCAGTCTGTTCTTGGATCTACACTGTCCGATAAGAGGATATATTTTCTCCAAAATGTAACTTTGAAATAGCAATATTCAGGTGTTTTGCAATAGCTTGAAAGTTTCATTTAATTTTTTCTAGCAGGTTAAGGGTTAAATTAAACTGGATTATGAGTAATCAATAGCATGCATAGCCCCGGTAGCTCAGTCGATAGTGTAGAGGACTTGAGAACAGGAGGTCGCTGGTTCGATCCCTGGCTTGGCCAATTTCTTTCCGAGGATTGATGATAGTCCTTGCGACAGGATTCATTCCTCTCTCAAGTTTTGACGATGGTTATGTGGGAAAGAAGCCAGTGACTTTGAAAGAATAGTGTGCTGAGTACTGGTAAAAGAAACTCCAGGAAAGCATAGATATGTGCACTGGCTACTGCTACATAACTGAAATAATGTTGAAATTAGGGTTAAACACCATACAATCAATCAATCAATCAATCAAATTCGCTGGTCTGTCAGTACTTTCAGTACTTTGATTTACTCAGAAGCGTCCACAATAGAAGCGTGCCGTAGTAAATACGCTTGTAGTCGAAGAGTGTTTTTCAGCATGTCCGCAAACTTTAAGGTCACGACTGCTATTTTTAGATACATAATGCCCTAATTTTAGAGATGATGTCTGTGTAAGCGATAGGCTATCGTGTACCCTTGTGGACGAAATGATTGTTTCAAAGGTTTGAACCGTTAAATAGCTCAGTCTTAATAGACATAATTATTATTATCATTCATTATCACAAAGGCACAATTGTAAAGTATTAACAACAGAAAAAACTGAGTTGTTTACCGAGTAATTTGAAAACTATGTTTTATCTCGTAAACCGGAACTTAGGACAGGAAGCAGTATAAGGCCGGAGGTATGCTTACGTCACCCCCATAGATCAGGATGATAACAATGAGAGCCTGGTTGCTACGCAACCAGGCGACTCAAAAATGCCACCTACCAGAAGATAATGAGGTTGAATAGATGGAAAAATAAAATAATGAGTTACTGTATTTTATACATATTCTAAATAGTGCTCTTCGTCATTTCCTCAACGGTCAATCATGAACAAGATTCGTACTTAGCCCGATGAAAATTTCCATCCCACGCTGGCAAGAGAAAAATTGTCTTTCTTAAAAGTTCAGACCTTTGTTACTCTCTAAAAACTTACCCAGTGCTAACGTCGTACATGCCAATTAATAGAAACAAGAGGGCTATGATGGCCCTGTATCGATCCACTGGTTTATAAATATAAACCATAAATACTAAACATTTCAATTCTGAGCCAAATGGTTTCAAAATGAAGACTTACAAAGTTTTCTCTGTAAAAGCCCATGTGAAAGTTGAGACCCGCAAGGCAAAGCCATTTTTGATCCCAGAGCTATAATTACTTGAACCCTGGTAGAGGTCCACAAGATAAAGCCGCATGCCAAAATAATACAAGTCTATGCTGTATGGTTATAAATAAGGTGATTTTCAAGTTTTGTCCATATGAAGCCTCTGTAAAACGTAAGAACCCTGATGCAAGGCTAATTAAAAAAAAAAAAAAAAAAAATCAAAACAGGAAGATTTCTTAAGTTGTCACTATGTAAGCCCATGTAAAAGTTGTGACCCCTGCGGCGGGCCCGATTTTGACCCCAGGGCTAAAATTTTGGCCTGCTTGGTAGAGGCCCACTAGATATAGCAACATGCGAAATTTGGTAGCTCTAGGCCTTATGGCTAGGTACAGGAAGATTTTTAAAGTTTTCTCTATATAAGCCTATGTAAAACTTGTGACCCCTGGGGCAGAGCCAATTTTGACCCCAGGGCTATAATTTGAAGAAACTTGATAGAGGTCTACTACATAAAGCTACATGCCAAATCTGGTAGCCCTATGCCTTATGATTTCAGACAAGAAGATTTTTAAAAATTTCCAATATTTTTCAGTTTTGTTGCCATGGCAACCAGAGTTTTTGATGGAATCAAATTCTTTCAAGAAATTCTGAAGAGGACCATGGCAGGATCATTTCTGTGAAGTTTCATGAAAATTGGATGGGTAGTTTCAGAGAAGAAGATGTTTGAAATAAAAGTTAACGCACGGACGGACGGACGGACGCACGGACGGACGCACGGACTGACGGACGGACGGACGCACGACGGACACCGGGCCATGACATAAGCTCGCTGGCCTTCGGCCAATGGAGCTAAAAACCGTCACAGAACACGATTAAAGCATCGACATTTTCATTTCGGTGGCATAAAATGTGAAAATTAAAGATAAATGACGACTGGTGGTCTTCGGCATGGAATAGAGGTAGACACTTGTCATATTATACAAGTATTGCATTATGTACATGGTGAAGTTCGTCATCAAAACAAACGCCTGTGATCTTACCTATAAAAGATTCGATATTTTGACTTATAATCTGTTATAAACAGAAAATATTGTGCAGCATCTCGGACTTTTGCGCTCCCTATCTGTCTCAGTTTCATTAGTCAAGGTTAAAAGTTCACGTATCAGCTGGTCATCTAACAAAGTAATCCTTATGCTGGTAAGTGGGAATTTAGACCTTTACCGATTGACAAACTCACTGGCACGGAAATACCGAACGCTCCCCAGTACTCTGAGAGTACCAACAAAAAGGGGTTAGAAGCATGGAATAACTAGAATTATTATTTTTTCGGTGAAAGAAACTTTATTTCATCTCGTGAACATCATACGGTAATATTTTCAGTCGTGGCGCAGATATTTCAGAACGTAATGCAACAATGCGATTACCGCCAATTGACCCTTAACCCTATAACTTATCTCTAGACGTCCTCTGATATGTGAAGTGTTTGTAGCCCACAGGTTGTGGACAAAGATATATTAATGACTTTGCTCACATCAAGAGCTATTTCTATAGTTAGTCTTCAATTCATATGGTCTTATTTTGGTCATCTTTAAAAAATACACGTTCTTTTGAAAGAAATGTGTGATCTCTGCCCACTCAGACATTGTAATTTGTACAATATGGGGTTGGGGTCTACGTTACATGTTCAATCATAGACCGTCTAAACGTGCTCAAGATATACTATTGGATGATTTTACATGTGTATGCTTGAGGCTAGGTGTGATACTGCTGAATTTTCGTGGACATTGATAAAATATTAATACCATCTGGCATCCATTCAAGCAAGTTCAATTATTTCTGACATTAACAACTAAAACTTAGTGTTACCCGTCGGCACATTCTACCTCTGCTCATTACCTTCCGCTATGTAGCATTTTTCAAATACATACTTCGACGGTGTCTGCGCATGTCGTATTCTGCGAAGATAGGCGTGTCTGCTATGACGCTTCACGATCCTGTACAAGGTAAATATTAATAGGCGGTGCGTAAATTGCCGCTAAAAGTAACAAGCGGAAAATGGCTATTAATAATACGTCATCGGAAAAATCAAACCTATTTTTCATTCAAAATTTCTTAATAATACGATAATTTCAAACCGGAAAAATTATTTTAAAACATATACCATTGTTTACTGCAAATCTTTGTGTACACTTTCTAAATAAAGACATGGGGGAAAACCCGGAATTTGTGCAACATACATGACAACTAAAATAATGACCCCCCCCCCGCCCTGCTGGGCTTATACCAGGGCTATTTCTCAAGCTTATACGGACTGTGTTTATCAATGACTAGTGCATAGCTTATATACTCGCTAACCATGACTAGATGAATCGTAACAGGTAGTTTTTCAATGAGTAAATGTTTATTTTATTTTGAAATTCGCTGCATCGATTGCGGTCTTGAAAAGTAGTCCGGTTCTGTGCCCAAATCAGATAGTTATATATATTTTGAAAATGCCACTTAGCGGAAGATAATGCTAACTTCAAAGAATATGACTTGTGAAGGCAACAACCTCTGCTAGATGACGCCATATCCATTTCGCAAGTCGTATGAGATTTTTTTTTTTTTAGGCAATCGTGAAAAAAGCTTATGAAACACTTTCAGGATACTGAAGAAAATAAGCAAGGGCGGAGAATAAATGACCTCATAATTTCACATAGAAATTGCAAAAATATGATTCATGTACAAACTGCTTTAATTCAACGAATAAGATGCAAGAAAATGAGGGACTCTTAATTTGTATTAAGTTGCGTCTAGGAAAAACAGCTGAAAAATGGCGAAAACAGATTCTCTTATTATTAGCATCTTTCGCTATATTCTGCGTGTACTCGTAGATCTTTTTGCACAATCGCCAATATTTATAAATGAGCCGTGCTCTGAGAAAGGGGGCTTAATGCATCTGCGAAAAGTATCGACCCAGGTCAGCCTGCGCAGTCCGCGCAGGCTGACATGGGCCAAAACTTTTCGCTATTGGTGAATTTCTGCATGTCAAAGGACAGTCTTAACTTATGATACAGTCGGTAATAATGGATTTTATAGAACCCTAATGGTGTGATGACTTCTTTGGTACCATGTATTACGGAGATGCATGAAGCCCACTTTTGCCAGAGCATGGCTCAAATGTTTTTGTGCTAAAATGAGCTCAGCGTGAAATTCAAAGCTGTTAAGATGTTTTTTTTTTACATCTACGCTTTGATCGTGAAGCAATATCTGGACTTGAAGTATTAAGCTGTTCTCTTCTTCTGATTAAATATAAAACTCGGTATTACTTCTTTCCACTTGTTCAAGGGATTAAATGAATAAACTTTGAACAGTATGAATTCCGTTGAGCATTCAGTGGTATTCTACAATCACGGTTCTAGTGGCTTTGTAAGTTACGAATATTATGTAAGTAGGTTAAGTAAGGCAATAAAAGCTTCAAACGTTGTCTACTCCTTGCTGTCCAATAGACAGTGAAATGGTTAAAATGAAAGTAAAGAATGTGAATTCATTACCTTTGTCTACGTAGCTTACTATCAGATTTTAAACCGTAAACACTAAACTCACGTTGGAGCTTACATAGTCGCAGTCTGCCATATCGGTTCAACCATTGATTGCATCGGATTTATTTTAAGTGTTCGACTTGAAGTAACCTTTTCACCTTCGAGGCCTTTGATAAATCTGAAAATTAATTTGATGTTTCAAGGATTGTAGCCAAATGTCTTTGAAAGCTGTTGAGGATTTAAAGAATGACCATGTTTTCCTACATTTCAAACATATTGTATTCCATTATAAAACAAGGCAAAAATCATAGAAAGTTTTTTTTTGGTGGCAAGCTGAATTGGATGCTTTCTTGTTTTCCCTCCAACTGTTGGCTTCTCATTTATCTACAAGTTATATAAATGTTGGGCCCATCGTGTCTTTCAACCTTCTTCTCATCATTTGGGAGGTCAAGAAACTTCCCTTGCAGAGATTGGTCATTTTTTTTTTTGTGTGTGTGTATGAAGCAAAACCTGATATTATGAAACTCAGTTTGGTCTGGAATTTCTACTTGTTGACAATGTGGACTGCTATAACTCTTGTTGAACTTATATTTTCCCTTTTTGTTCATTATATTTCATAGCATCATTTATTTCTTCCGCCAATGCCTTCACCAATAGCAGCTTTAAAAAAAAAAACCTTGGAAGCTTCTTGGGTAACCAAGAAGACACCATTGTAAAAAATTGTTCTGTTCAGAGCGTTTGCCAAATCTGTATGTGATTGGCTAAATAATTAATGATGTTTGAGATTTTTATTTCATTGAGGGAGCAAATAACTTGTTTAAACAGCACATATATGTTGGAATAAAAATCTTTATACATTATGTCAAGGTTCATGCATGACAAACTTTTTTTTTTTTTTAATCAATTTTAATGATAAGAGAGTAAAACACAGTTTAAACTAGTTTTAAATTAAAGCATTTATAACATGAAAAACATTGCCATCATAAAAGACAGGTAAAAATAAATAGAAGAAAATCTTTATTAGATCTACATGAAAAAATGCTTGAATCAATTTTAATTCTTTACTACATAATCCCAACTTTTAATGAGCCAGAAAAAGGCTTTTGAATACATTGTGGGAAAAGAAGAAAATGCTGGTAACCAGCATTTTCTTCTTTTCCCACAATGTTTTCTACCTCATCAAGGACAAACTTCATCCGTTGGGCCACTTTTAATTTGTTGTCTGCAAATTCTTCCAATTTGGACCAATCTAAAATTTTGTCATCTGGTAATGAGTTTAATGTCTATGGAAAAAATGAAGCAGATACATAATCCATTACCTACTGCATATAGGCAATTTCTAGATATACCAATAATGAGTACAAGTCAATATCTGAAGGAAAGAAATATATGCAATATCTTCAGCTGTGCATTAGAAGTTGTGGGGAAAGAAGCAATCACAAGATTTTTCTCACTGCATGGTCATAACCCTCTTATTCATACAGAAATGCCATGTAGATATCACTGGAGGTGGTAGAATGCTTCTGACTGATAGGCCATACCATGGTGTGTACTCACCAGCCATTCTTGATGATATTCTTAGTCTATTTTGCATGGTTTTTAAAAATTCAATACACATAATTTCTGATGGGCTAAACCTCATAATTCAGCTGTTTAGCCAATCAATTAGGTTTAGCCAATCAGAAATTGTCTTACTTTCTACATCAAGAGTGACTAAAAATGTTTTTAAGAATGATTGAGAATACAGGCTCTGGACCTCTAAGGGCAAATATGGACACTATGCTAATTGGTACTATGAAGAAGCATGTCTCAGTGTTTCCATTAGCAAGAAAAGTTCGAAGATATAGTGGTGGTCTACGAAAAGGGGGTATCTTCACAGTACTTTTTTACCAAGCCAGTTGTCACATTATATGGATCTACTTTGTCTCGAAACAAAAGGTAGAAAGGTCCTCTGACATGCAGAAAATTTCCTGGTAGCAAATAATTTTGATCCAGGTCTGACGCAGGCAGACCGAACAGGCTGACCTTCTTAATAACTTTTTAAAGATGCATCAAACAACCTTTCCACAGACTATGGCTCATATCTTTTGATACAAATCATAAAGTGTTACACCAAGACCTGGCTCCAATGAGTATTGATACTTCAGTGAAAATCATATAATTTTATTGTTTAATGATGGCTTCTTGTAACTAATATAAAATGTATTCTTCATGTATTTGTGTGTTGAAGCTTAACACATTCAAGTTGATTATCCATAGTTTAGAAGAGTGCTGACACAATGTGTTAGTCATTCGCATAAAGGCAATTTTACTTCAAGGGGTAATGAGTTAACTCTATACCAGACAACAAAATTGTAGACTGGTCCAAATTCAAGGCATTGCAGATGACAATTTGATTGTGGCTTAAAATATGAGATTTGGCTCTGAAAGCATAGAAAACATTGTGGGAAAAGGAGAAAATGCTGGTTACAAGCATTTTCTCCTTTTCCCATGATGTTTTCATAAGACTTCTTTCTCATGGTTGTTAAAAGTTGAGATTGTGTGGTAAAGGGTTAAAACAATGCAACAAGTAACTGCACTATGTTTAACAATTTTCCTAATAATTTCAAGTTGCAACAACCCAGAGAAAAAGGGCTCCTGAAAACAATAGGGGAAAAGGGGAAAATGCTGGTAACCAGCAATTTCTTCTTTTCCCCCAGTGTTTTATGCCCTTTCAAAGATGAAGCCCACCATCTGAGCCACATTTAATATGTTGTTAGCTACTGCTGTCAATATGGACAAAAAGTATAAAATTTTGTCATCTCGTAGAAAATTACAAGCACAAGTTACACTTACAATACACCGGTACAGTATACTTATGATGGCAAAAATATCATTTGATAACATATACACAACAATACAGTATTCTTATAAAAGCAAAAATATTGATTCATGACACAGTACTTTACAATAGAAAACAGACTAGTTTTTACCTAAATATCCTAATAATCTCATAAAATAATACATGGCAATTTGAATGTGGAACAATAGCACTGCATTAGAGTGCCAACCCTCAGCTGCAATTGCCTTTTCAATGAAAATCATAAATTGAAAAATGGGCATAAAAACATAACTATCTAAAAAATAATGAGCATTACCTGCCCTTTTGGTATTGGTTCCCCTGTTGACAGTTAACAACTTGCCAAAGTTTGAAGTAGTCATTTTTTGTAACAAGAGAGATGTCAGATAGTGTCAGAGTTTTTGCACATAAATTTTACAAACAGTGGGCCTTTGACAATACCACAACATTTTCTTAAAAAAAAAAAAAAAAAAAAAAAAAAAAAAAAGCCAAGTTAACCCTGATAAAAATGAAAACATACACATAATACTTCAAGCTGTAGCATTGACTGATAAATAAGCAAGAGTACAATTGCTAAAAACATTATACAAG
Source organism: Tridacna gigas (assembly GCA_945859785.2). Classification (NCBI taxonomy): domain Eukaryota; kingdom Metazoa; phylum Mollusca; class Bivalvia; order Cardiida; family Cardiidae; genus Tridacna; species Tridacna gigas. Next base: position 35,840,175 of record OX244031.2, on the reverse strand, counting down.
ACACAATATTTTCCCACAATGTTTTCCACCCTATGAAAGACAAATTTCATTATTTGAGCCACCTTTAATTTGTCGACTGCAAATGCTTTCAATTTTGACAAGTCTTAAATTTTGTAGTTTGGTGAAGAGTTCACACAAGAGAGCAGCATATCAAAGATTAATCTATTCATTTTGAATCTAGAACTGTCACAAGAATTACATAACTCTTTCACAGATGCAAAGCTTTTTACGTCTCCAAATTACAGCTTCTGAATACAAAAAATTAACTATGGTTCAAATATAGGATTTGTCCTTGAAAGGTAAGAACATTGTGGGAAAAGGAGGAAATGCTGGTTACTAGAAATGTCAAAGGTCAAAGGGAGATAACTACACAACATTAAAAGCAATCATTTGAAAATTGCTTCATGCACATCAAAAGTTTCTGCTTAGAAGCTGTACAAAGTTTTAATAAAATAACAGCAATGCTCAAATGATGGAAATTGTCTTTGATAGGGTGGAAAACATTTGCATAAAAGGAGAAAATGCTGGTCACCAGCATTTTCTCCTTTTCCCACAATGCTTTCAAAAGGCTTCTTTCGCAAGATTGCATTGTAAAACATTAAAAAAGACAACAGCATGGCATGTGGGTGCCAGTGCTTGGCTGCAGTTGCTTCTAGAGATTTACAGAGCACCTCTGATTACAACAGTATTACTAAATAACTGTGTCAAAAGTCTTGAGCGTTGCCTGTCCTGTGAGCATGGTTCCCTATTTAATAATTAACAGCTACCCAAAACCTGAAGTAAATACAGTGTATCTTATTTTACACCTCATTTGTTTACCATCTGCCATTGATTTCAATTAGGACAGGCCTATAATTTTCTTGTCTGGTTAAAAACCATAGTAACTGCTTAAAATGGATATCAATTACACACACTTGGATTAACATTTGGATATACAAATACAGATCTATGCAATACTAAAATTATCAACCATAATTAATATCATATCTTAACCCTTTGAGCACCGGATGTACAAAATTTGTATTGGAGTTTAATGCCATTTTAACAGCTCAGGTCATATCGTGGCCATCAGTGGCACACCCTTGTGTTTCAAGGCTTTCTCACACCAGTACTAACACAACTCTCTTTCCAAAGCCACTGACTACTTTTCTCATATGCATCAGAGGTGAGAGGCGAAAAATCGCCAGAAAGAAAGTTTGCCTCGACTGGGTATCTAACCGCAACCACCAGGTCACGAATAAGATACACTAACCACTGAGCTACCTAGGCGGGCATATACAAAATAAAAACTTTTAGTCAAGAAAAATACTTTAAATCTTGTGAATTTCGAGGCTGTTTTTGACCAGAATATCTCTACATTGTGAGAGAAAGTTTAGATCAAAGATCAGATTGAACATTTTGTGCAGTCTCATCTTGTCTTCAATGTAAGCAAAAGAAACTAAAATGTAGCAAAGGCGCCATGAGAGTAACTCCTAACTTTCACTGCATACTTCAATGGTAAGAACTACCAACAAGAGAAATATCAATACATGTACATATAAAAGCACCAAAATGGTTATAAGATCCTGGAATATTGCGTAACTTAAGTGGCCTTGCTAAAAAACGTCTTTGAAAACATTTGAAAGCCTCAAACAAAACTTGGCCATAATACATATACATGTACTTGTACTCAGATGAACATAAAATCAATATATTCATATACAAACATTTACACTGCGTAGTACATTTTAAGCACACACATTTTCCAGCATATAAATAAGTTTTAAGAACAAAAATACATGGAATCTCTAATCTCAATAAAATATAGATGTATGGGTATGTCACGGTTAATATCTGCAATAAAGGTAAAAATCATTTTGAATAATTTCTCCATTTGCCTCAGTGTTTTCAAATAAGGCCTGTTACAACAGAAAATCTAACCTTGCATGTATTTATATCAAGAGAAAAGTTAGAATTGTTGCATGCTCTGTCTTAGTTCTGCTGTACCTTTTTACCTTCAAAAACCCTGACTAATCATTGTTTCAACAATGGTTATTTGAAAAAGCAGCCAGAGGTTTGGGAAGAATATTGTGCATATGACTGGTATAGCTCTTAGAGTGCTGAATTAATGAAATGGACCTTTTCAAACAGGAAATATCATTTGAAATATTGACATTTCAAGGTTATTTTGGCCAGAATATGCAAAAAATTAGCAGACAGTGTAGATTCAAGATCAGACTGCACATTCTGTGCAGTCTGATCTTGATCTACACTGTCCACAAAAACAACTTAAGTCGGTTCCAGCCCTTTATGGGATAGGAAACTCCAGGAAATCATAGACAGATGCACTGGTTGCTGCGATACAACTGAAATAATGTTAAAAACAGTGTTAAAACACCATACAAATCAACAACCCAGACAATCGATTTTGTCAGAAATAAGCAGGGGACGTATCAAACTGTCTCTGTTGGGGAAAAGGTTTAAAGCTACATATTGTGTAAAATTGTAAACCCTTCGGATTTCAACAATCTTTTGCCTTCAAAATACGCATATAATCATTAAAACTGCTAAGATCACAGATATGAGAAAACGTTTCTGAAAAGTTTAAATAAGTATTCTTTTTGTAAAATATTAACAAATTACCATCTGTATTAAGCCTTTACCCCACAGCGAAATTTTGGACTGGACCTGATTGAAAACATTTTCAGACAACAAATCAAATGTGGTTCAAATGTTTGAAATTGTTTTTGACAAATTAGAAAATATTGTGGTAAAAGGAGAAAATGCTCGTTGCCAGCATTTTCTCCTTTTCCCACAATGTTTTCAAAAAGCTTCTTCCTCAGAGTCGTTAAAACTCGGAATTGTGAGGTAAAGGGATAATAAATGTGAAAAAAAAAAAAGACAAAAGGAGAAAATGCTTATCACAACCACACTCCTTTTACCACAATGTTTTCAAAAGTGGTCTACTGCAGGACAACAAGAGTAGGCTACTTAACTAAACCCTTTACCACACAATCATGACTTTTAACAACCCTGAGGATGAAGGCTTTTGAAAATATTGTGGGAAAAGAAGAAGGATTTCCTTCTTTTTCCACAATGTTTTCTATCCTTTAAACTTTATGTTTTGAAAGACATTTAATTTGCCATCAGCAAATACTTTCAGTTGGGACCAGGCCAATAGTTTGTTGCGTTGTAAAGAGTTAATATGATAAAGATGAAAATATATGCCATTTATAGCTACTGTGAGTGCATTTTAAACCTTTGAGTAAAAAGAAATTCCAAACCTGCTAATTTAGAACGGGAGAAATATCTGCACAGGTGAAACAAAAACAAAGTATTTGAAACAAAAGAATTTTTATATGAGTGGTATGAAAAACAATGAGGTAAGCAGCTCATGTTTGTTAAACTCAATTGTTCCTATTTTGTGGGATTGTTTCCAAGTTAGGTCAAGGACATAAAGACGTGTCTTTTCATTGCATTGAAATACCTACATGTACATGTAAATAGGCTAAAAATCCTGAGCCATTAGAGAAAACTAAAATGTTAGCATAAACAGCTACGTCTTTCACAAAAGAATGACAGAAATACTGCAACAGACAATTTTCTTGTGCTGCACTAATCCACAAATAAAATACATTGGTTGATTGACTGAATGGTGTTTTACACAGCTTTCAGCACTACTTCAGTCATATCACAGTAACAGCTTACATACATAGGAGCCGTGCTCTGTGAAAAGGGGCTTAATGCATCTCCATGATACATCGTACCAAGCAAGACATCACATAATTAAGGATCCATAAAATCCATTTTGTCTAACAACCGACTAAATCATGAGGTAGACTGGTCCTTGGACATACAGAAACTGACCAACAGCAAAAAGTTTCGGCCCAGGTCAGCTTGCACGGATTGCACAGGCTGACCTGTGTCGATACTTTTCGCAGATGCATTTAGCCCCATTTTCATAGAGCTTGGCTCATATTCATGTATGTCCTGGGTTTCACCTGTACTAGGCTAAAACAGAACTAAATAACTTAAAATTTTATGTCTTAAAGCTTTACAAAACAATCTTGAGTTACAACTTAGAGGGAAAAGGCCTGTGGAAACATTGTAGGAAAGGAGAAAATGCTGGTATGGACAAGCAACAAACTGGTTTTTAACCCTTTGAAAGTTGAGCCAATCCTGTAGCATTTATTTGTAGTGCAGCTTAAGGTCAGCCTGTACTGACCATGCTGATTGATCTTGAATCTACACTGTCTAATGTTCTGTGACATGTACTGGCCAAAGCAGCCTAGAAATGCAATGTTTGGATTTTTTTATCAAAGATTTTCCATGATAATTCTATAGCACTCTTATAGTTAATCCTTATCATGCCATAGCCAACTTGAATACTATTGCAAAAAGTGTAGATCACAGTGTGCAGTCTGATCTTGTCCTACAGTCTGCTTTATACCACCCCAAATATATGCCAATAATCTCAAAGAAACCCATTTTAGATAGACGATAATATAAATTATAAATATAAAATGGGATAACAAGAGCACTGCATGTGGGTTGCTTGATTTTCAGTGAAAATTCTGAGTCGAAAAAAGGGGGCATTACTGTGTCAAAAATACTTTGATGGTTATCTGTTCTTGTTTAATGGGTTCCCGTTTTGATAGTTAACAACTTGTCTGAGTTTGAAGTGAATGTAATCAGTAATAACAGAGATGGTCAACGTTTTTGTACAACAAAAATGACAACGCCAGTTCTATGACGATACCTCAATGTTTTCTTCTAAAACAGCTTAGTTAAAAAAGAAAAATTAACATCTAGTTTATCTTGTCAACTGTTTCAAAACAATTCCAGTACAAATATATCAGATTTAAAGAGAAGTATTTAAGATTCATAAGAGAAATCTCTCTTGTTCTTTACTGAATCCTGGGCTGAAGGTATGTGTACTTAAAAGAATCATGTCTTCAAGACAATTCTTATGAGTACCCACAACATAGTTCTTAACTCTTTACAAGTCAACAAAATGTTAGAATTGTCCAAGTCGAAAGTGTTTGCAGAGGACAAATTAAATGTCTCTAAATTGATGGAATTTGCTGATGAAAGGAAAAAAATCGTCGTTGGAAAAGAAGAAAATGTGGGTTATCAGCATGTTATCCTTTGCCCACAATGTTTTAAAAAGCCCCTTTCCCCAAGGTTGTTAAACACAGGCTTGTTTGGTAAAGGGTTAAAGATGAAACAGTAACTGTAAAAACTTGATCATCTAGACATCCATTGGAACATTCTCAAAAATTAAGTTTAAATCTTTACCACACAATCCCCAGTTTTAACAACCCAAAGGTGAAGCCTTTTGAAAACATTGTGGGTAAAAGAGAAAATGCTGGTATCCATTTTTTTTAAAATCCTTCCCAAGGTAAATTTCCATTTTTGAGCAACATTTATGTTGTTGTTGGCAAAAGCTTTCAATTTGGTCAAGTTCAAAACTTTGTTGTATAGTAAAGAGTTAAATCTTTACCAATCAACAAAATTTTCGACTTGACCTAATTGAAAGTATTTGCAGACAACAAAATAGATGTGCACGTAGCTCAAGTGATGATTTTCCGTCTTTGACAGGATAGAAAACTTTGTGGGAAAAGGAGAAAAAGATGTTGGTTACCATAATTTTCTCCTTTTCCCATAATGTTTTCAAAAGCCTTCTTCTTCAGGGTAGTTCAAACTTGGGATTGTGTGGTAAATGGTTATATATAGTATAGTCCATTTGGTTGGTATGAAAACTAACATTTGGGTCTAAATCATATATCTAAGTCTTGTTTTTGGAAATTTCTTTGCACCTACATGATTACAAAAACCACCAGAGAAAAAATATTCTATGAATTTAAAATTTTATATTAATGATTTTTTCAATTTAAACTAAATTTTGACATCTGAATATAGTTGGAAAAAGTATGACTAATAGAACAGCATACTAGCCCACAGACAGTCAATTTGAAAACATTTTCATGCGAGGCTAAGCATATTAAAAACTACGTTAGGGATTTATCCTTATTCAAACATATTTTCAATTGCTTGAATACAACCAGTTTCAGGAAACATTCCCAGTACAACAGAAGTTGTACTTAACAGGTATACCTTCTTTTTTCCATGAAGTTTTTTTTCAGGAATAATATTATTATCAATTCTCTAAATAATCAATATTTTTTATCACATTTTTACGGTTAGGAAAACTGATAAAATTGCTACCCTTAAACGGGTAATTCAATTTATTAAGGAATATAAATACTCAAATAATTCTATTTTTATGGCTTTAAAAAGTGAGCATGGTAGTACATGAAATTAACATGTTTGTTTGTATTGTTATGCTAGTTGTGTACTTTAAGTTACTACTGAATCTAAATATAGATAAAATTATGACAAAAACTTGTGGTTTTGCAATGTTTTCCCCAACTGTCTGTCACTCCTTTGTGGCTAAGACAAAAAAAGAATCTAAAATATTACCACGGATTTTATTAGTAAGAAGCATAAAATTGAAAATAGAAAGTTGTGAAAAATTTGATTTCTGCATGGTTTTTGAAAATAAATAACACTGTAACAAAGAAATATTGACAAAGTTATTTCATTTAACCCTTTACCACATAATCCCGACTTTTAACGACCCAGAGAAAGAGGCCTTTTGAAAACATTGTAGGAAAAGGAGAACATGCTAGTAACCAGCATTTTCTCCTTTTCCCACTATGTTTTCAACCCTTCCCAAGAGGAATTTCAATTTTTCAGTCAAGATTTAGTTTGTCGTCTGCAGATGCTTTCAATCTGGACCAGTCTAAAATTTTGTCATTTGGTAAAGAGTTAAATGCACTTGATCAAAATATTAGTTTTTATACAAACCAAATAGTCTATAAAAGCTGTCAAAGTTTATCAAACTGATTTTGCAATAATAACAATAATAATTATCATCAGTACCCCAAGAAATATACTCAGATAGCTAAGAATCGTTGACTTTTTGCTATCTCTCTGTGCAAGTCCATATAAACCTTTACTATGCTGCATTTTGGCATTTTTTGCCAGCCGTACAGCAAACAGTCCTGTGAATACAAAAAACACAGCACCAACAATAGACAAGATTAACACATGGTTGAATTTCTTAAAAGGCGCAGGCACAAGGTCTGAACTTGGTACTCTCCTAATAAAACTCTGTGAAGTGTCTGTTGTTTCCTTGTAAGGGTTTTCATATGCATCATTCAGAGCTGTTGGATCTCTGCTATATGGAGATACTAGGTCACTGTCGGCAGTTTCATCAACATGACGTATCAATGACTGACCAGTTTGGTTGGGATCATGGACTGTGTTTTGGGTGGTGGTATCTTGGTTACACTCCTCACCCTGCTGGAGAGGAAGCTTCTCTTGTTCAGCCTCTCCATTATTGGCAGCCATCTCTCTCTGGTATTAAGTTTAGAATGTGCTATATATCTAAAATGTAAAAAAAATATTGTTAACTCTTTACCAAATGACAAAATTTTAGACCTGTCCAAAGTGAAAGCCTGTGAAATAAAATGTTGCTCAGATGATGAAATTTTTCTTTGGAAGGGCAGAAAACACTATGGGAAATGAAGAAAATGCTGGTTACAAGCATTTTCTCCTTTTCCTACAATGTGTTCAAAGGCCTTCTTCCCCTGGGTTGTAAAAACTCGGCATTGTTTGGTAAAAGGTTGACCATAAATTTATGAATTAAAATTGAAATTACCGATAATTCAAGGGCAACCATCAGGACTTGCTGTAAACAGTATAAAACTATTCTGCTACACAGTTTTAGGAGTTTTAATCCACAGAGTGCTGCATTAACTGTTACTTTTCACCACAAAACAAAATTTCATGCCTGTCAAAATTGAAAGTACATGTATATGCAGATGACAAATGTATCTCAAATTATGGAAATTGCTGATAAAAGGGTGGAAAACAATGTTAATAAAGGAGAAAACACTGTACCCACAAACCAAGGTACTGCATTTTCAAGCTTGTTTTAGCCAGAATATGTTACACAGTAGTGAAAAGTGTATAACTGAAGATCAGACTGCATGTTCTGTGCAATCTGATCTTGTTCTTTGCTGTCAAAAAAAAAAAAAACAACCCAATAACATTTGTGCTTAGCTGTGATGGTAAAAGCTAGCCACAGACAGTGAAACATACAATTACCCACAAACCAACATTTGTGCTTAGCTATAATGGTAGCAGCTAGTCACAGACACTGAAACATACAATTACCCACAAACTTTAACCCTTTACCAAACAACAAACTTTTGGACTTGTCCAAATTGAAAGGTTTTGCAGACGACAAAGTAATTGTGACTCAAAAATTAAAAAATAAATTATCTTTTTGTGGAAGGGAAGAAAACATAGTGGGAAAAGAAGAAAATGCCGGTCACGTTCCAGCATTTTCTTCTTTTCCCACAACGTTTTCAAAAGCCTTTTCCTTAGGGTCTTTAAAACTCGGGATTGTGAGGTAAAGAGTTAACTCTTTACTAAAGACAAAGTTGCGGGCTAGATGAATTAAAAGCAACAAAATAACAACATAAATGTAGCTCAAATTATAATTTCTGTCTTTGAAATGGAAGAAAACATTGTGGGACGAGCATATTCTCCTTTTCTCCTTTTTCTTCAGTGTTTTTAAAAGCTTTCACCCCACGGTCAATAAAACATAGCATTGTTTTGTAATGGGATAAATGTGACATTATGTTCCTCTTTGTGAAGACTTGACCCTGAGACACAATTCAGCTTGATCTGTAACTGAACACGACAATTCAAGTCCACCACTTTGTGACATTTAAGATTTATTGGATGTAATGAGCATGTTAAGATATCTGCCAAGGGCACACATCAAACCCATAACTTTCTAAAGCAAATATTACCACATCACTATAAAAACAAGGTATCGGTACTTGTATGGAGCAAAGCAGTACGAAGTTCCAACTTAAACTACCCCTGGCCATATAATAAATTTGCCCTAGAGTTTCCTGGGAACAAATATTGTGAAGCGGTCTTGAAGCATTCTAATGCAGTCCTAGGTTATCTGTACACAGCTCCATCATAGGCACCCAGAAACAAAATCTAGCTCAGTAGCAACGTATACAAGCACCAACTTATACTGGTCTGTGTCTGGCTATATTGGTTCCGTGATTGGGAATGGGAGACAGGAACAATACCAGTATAGCAGGCTGATAATTGACCTAAATTGTTTGTATTGGAATTTAAAGCTGTTTTAATAGCTTACATGATAATCATATCATGGCCTTCGGTGCACCTGCATGTGTTTCCTGGCTTTCTCACACCAGCACTGATACAACTGTCTTTTCAAGTCACTGACTGCTTTTCTCACATGAGATGAAAAAGCTCAATCAGGTATCAAACTCACAACCACCAGGCCACCATTTGGATACGCTAACCACTGAGCTACCCATGCCAGCTTGACCTGAACATGGTGAGAAAACAATGCCCTGAACCCACAATCTCCTGGTCAATAAGCAAATGCTATCAAGAGCAAAATAAGTGACTTAAGTTTTTTCATGAAACCTGGCCAGTAGTGTCTATTCTTGGATTCAGGCTAATTTTTTTGTAAGATCACCCATAAATTCAGGCCCAATGTGTGACAGTCTGGCATAAAAAATAAACAGTGAAAAAGTCTCATTTGAACAAAGAATTTACTCTTCCCTTGCAGACAACAACACTGTTTTGGATAAAATGGCATCATTGCCAAAGCTGTCTTTGCAACATATTGCTCATTAAAGTAACCTCCATTAACACGGAGTGATTCAAAACAGCCCATTTCCAAAATGGCCAGGTCCAAAATGGCCCACTATACCAAAACAAACAACTTTTCTGGGTTTTAAAAAGGCCCCCTCTTTTTTTTTTAATGATTTAAACTATTATTTCAATGAATTTTATCAGAATGAATTCTATAACTGTCTCACTGGGTCACCATTTCTAATTTTGAAAAATGAATTTAATTTCAAGAGAAGGATATTCCAGAAACTGACTTTTGACATGTATACAGGTCAGTTGAAATTTCTATTTAGTCTTGGACAGGAATAAATGTCTTCTGTACTAGCTATATGTTACAGATTGAGCGTGAAGGGGAATTTCCTCCCTCCCATTTTCAGACTAGGCAATGGGCCAGGATCTCTTCACAACTGCACATTTTGGTGAAAAATGTAATGGATCAATATACAACCTGTCCTGGGCAGGAATCCATCGTATAACCTCTATGTCCATAAGCAAACAGTCTACCACATTGCTACAAAAGTTTGCCCCGTTAGTGTTAGGACTGTAGCAAAGCAGCACAAGCCCTAACCTAAACCACTCCTGGCCACAAAAGAATATCTATTGTAGATATCTATCATGGGTAATGTCATTTGTTTGAAGTGTGAGCATTGTGCAGATAGGCCTTCAGGGTTTGACATTAACATTTTTTTCAACTAGACCAGTGGACTAGTAACTTACAGTTTTTACTAGACCACTTGAGATTTCTACTAGACCATTTTTGAAAAATGAAGAACAAGTTTAAAGTGCATTCTCTCAGTTGTTATTTTACCAACATTGAGACAAAAACAAAATTACAATGTAAAAGAATGTAATACATGTTAAATCATACAAACAATGTCATAATCCTTTACCAGAGGACAGCATTTTATTTTTTTCATAGTTTTGTTTTGATTCAGCTTTATTTTTTCTGTTTGGATTTTCATTTTGAGCTTCAGCTCCTCCAAGATCAGATGTGAATCCAAACTTATATAGGTTTGACATCTTCGCGCGTCGTCTGCTTCGTTGTCTGTGTAAACAGCTGGAAGACTCATTTTCGGTTGTTGTCAAAAAGGAAACTATCCTTTCACTCTCTATTTCTTAAATCCTCCTGGACATAAGACAAATCTCGGTAAAAGTGTGTGGTAATGAAGGAGAAAAAAGATAAACATCAAGATAAATTTTACGACTTTTAATCTGGACTAAAAATATATCAAACTTGTATCCCTTTTGTAACATTACCACCCGATAACGATGAACAGTAACAGGCTACCAGTCTAAAAATAGATCTAGCCATCGATAGTTGGTTTTTCCCATAACAATGGAATACCGTGCATGCACAACAATTGACAGTTTTCCAGTTGAAAAAAGAAATGTTTTCAATACACTCTTGGCGATTTAACCATCTTATTAGATATGCTAGAGATCTTCTTCGGTTAACAGCTGGTTCAATGATCGCCATCGGTTAATTATGCGATTAATGCGTGAAAATAATACAAATTTCTCGATTTTTTTTGCACTAGACCATTCGGGCTAGCTCGACGCAGTCTCAACTAGCCCGAACCGATGGTTTACTAGACAATGTCGTTCGGACATGCCTTAATATCGAACCCTGGCCTTTGCCCCCAAGATTTACCTGTAAGTTTGAAACCAAGAGAAACAATCCAGTAAATAGACAGAAATTTATTTAGCAGTCAGGTCTTCACTTGATTTAGGGAAATTAACAGAGAAAGGCATTCCATAATAATGAAGCATATATCTGCTGTTAAATCATTTTCATATGACAATCTGAAATTCTTGTCCAATGACTGAATGAATCAGAAAATGACAATGAGTCAGCTGTCACTGTCAGTGTCAAATGCCGGTATTCATAAATTTAAAAAGTATAGATCTGCTAATAACAGTTCTTTTCTCCCTGGAAAATGCAAGGTACTCTAATAATTCATACCTGAGCGCTAATTGCTGACGAATTCTAGTTTATCAATGTACGAAAAAGTATTCTGCCACAATTTTCCTCGAATTTCCCTAATTTCAGTTTCCAGTGAACATGGAAAACACACACATCGTAATATTTGCACTACATTAAATTTTATTTTTGACAAGTCGTTATCTATTAAATAAACTTAAATTTTATTGAATTTGGAAGTTTAAATTTATTGAAAAATCAAATTAAGATTTAAAAAATCAACAAAGATTAAAAATAAGGACTAGTATCACATAACAGCTTAACGTTTCTCTTCGTGTATTTTTCACATAAAATTTCAATATCGCACCGGGCAAGTCTTGTAATTTACTTCCGGTATCTTGATGACGAAAATTCTTAGATCCGTTTTAAGAAGAAAAATATTCGTATAGTGTTATTCCTTGAAAAATGGACAAGCTAAAGAAAGCTCTAAGTGGTGATGACGATGAAGAACAAGGCATTGTCACAAACGTAAGCATTGAAGATTTTGCTGTCAGACAGATTCAGTTTATGTGGGCGTGATGTTCTCTTTCACTCTGAATGCCGGAGAAAGGTATACGGTTAAAACGTCCCACAGTCAAAACGTCCCACAGTCAAAACGTCCGCCATTTGGTTAAAACGTGCCTATTTCCATTCCGAATTGGTTAAAACGTCCCCCTAAAACGTTCCCCTATAACGTCCCGTTTATTTTGTTAATATTATTATTTTGATCTTGTTTGATTATTTTATAGATCGTGTACAGTCAGTGTTTTATATTTAGATCTTGTTCTTATCACGATAGGTTATTGATTTTTAACCCTTATCCTGCCGAACTTACAAGTTTAAGCAGCATAACATCAATTTTCGGTACATTTTTTGACAATTACCTTAATTAGTATGACTTAAATCATCATTAGATATCGTAATTGTGTATTTCAATAACAGGCAACACTTGTGTATTTCTTGGGTTTTCACTTGGTAGAATGAAGAAAGTGTAATGTAAGCTAAGTAGGATCCAGAATGTTTGTTGTAGACTAAGGGTTATGAATGTTTATTCGACACGCTCTAATGCCTCCCTGCATACCATGTTATCACTAATTAATTTTTTGTGTGTTTCCATTTAACCCTTAGCAAAAACAGTTCCAATGACTAACAGGAAACATTCAAAACACCGTTGGGATATGAGAAAATGCAGGTTTTCAGATTTAATTCAACTGATACGTTGAATTCCGGGAAATCACAATTCAATAAAAGTCAAGTTTTGCATGCGACATAATAATTAATTAATTGATTGAATAATTCTATACAGTGGTACAAATTTGTAGATGACAAATGAAAACACGGTGCACCTAATGGGATTTAGGAAGGGTTTGGAAACAATTTGCTAAAATGAGAAAATGCTTGTAATCGGCACTCTCTTTTTATCCATAATGTTTTCAAAGTCACATTTTTTCTTTTCTTGTTTGAAGAAGCTGGAACATTACGAAAAAGTTAGCGTAACATCAATACAAATTAAGAACACTTTGACTTCATGTATATGAATTCTTATAATCCTACGTACAACTACGGAACATTCCTGAACAGCAGCAGGCACAGGGATTTGTGTGATGGTTGCTGGGGTAGATGATGTAAATGATGATGTTTCCACGGAGACTGCGTGTTCCAATGATGGACTTGCCTGTACGGGTGTTGTTGGTGCTAATGGTGTGTGTACAATGTTGGAAGTGTTTTGGGACGTTGTGCAATTACTGCATAAGAAATATATACCAGAACCTGTTTGAACTGCGTGTCGGTACACATCTATGCTTATCCCTGAGAATATCAGAGATTGCTTTTTATATGTGAGCCATGCCCTGTGAAAAAAAAGGGATTAATGCACCTGCAAAAAGTATAGACCCAGGTCAGCCTGTGCATGCTGACCTGGGCTGAAACTTTACTCATTTAGTCAATTTTCGGTATGTCAAAGAACCATTATACTTTATGATACAGTCAGTTGTTGGACAACTTTTTTTTTTTTTTATGGATCCATTATTATGTGATTACGTACTTGGTATAATGCATCACGTAGGTGCATTAAGCCCCCTTTTGCCTGAGTATGGCTCTCACACACACACACACACACACACACACACACACACACACACACACACACACGTATAAACACCTATTTCTGTTGTTTTACTTCTTTCAGTATTATTATAATTAGTAGGAGTGATTGTAGCAATAGTAGTGGTAATATTTTGGCTGTTGTAGTTGTTCTTTGTGCGATTCTGTGTACCTTTTTTAACAGTGAGATTGTGTCTAATTGCTTAATATGGTCTTCCATTACCATTTATAACCAGTCCACACTTTAACAACATGCTGATCCCACACACAGACTTGCAGGAAAAAAAAAAGTCGTATATTGCGCTCATTGTTCATTGAATGTATACATTATGCAAGATTAGTTGGTTGTATGGTGTTTAACGCTGTTTTGAGCAGTGTTTCTTTATTTCCTTTTACGAGTAATCCACACAACATTCTTTCAAAGCCACTGGCTGCTTTCCCATGAAACTATCGTCGAAACAATGATCCTGGGAGAGAAATGGGCCTGAATGAACACCCATTTACCACATTATAAAACATAAGAACCTCAAATGATAAATCCTGTCTTTGTTTCAGTTAAATAGCGGTGGCCAGTGCACCTATCCATACTTTCCTTTATTTCCTTTTACGAGTAATCCACATAACATTATTTCAAAGCCACTGGCTGCTTTCCCATGAATCTGTCGTCGAAACAATGATCCTCGGAGAGAAATGGGCCAGAATGAACACCCCTTTACCATATTATAAAACATAAGATGCTCAAATGATAAATTCTGTCTTTGTTTCAGTTAAATAGCGGCGGCCAGTGCACCTATCCAAACTTTTGTTTATTTCCTTTTACAAGTAATCCACACAACATTCTTTCAAAGCCACTGGCTGCTTTCCCACGAATCTGTCATCGAAACAATGATCCTCGGAGAGAAATGGGCCGGAATGAACACCCCTTTACCACATTGTGGGAAAAGGAGAAAATGCTGGTAACCAGCATTTTCTCCTCGAAAACAGCATTTTCTCCTTTTCCCACAATGTTTTCTGCCCTCCCCAAAACAAACTTCAATTTTTCCTTAACATTTATTTTGTCGTCTGCAAAAACTTTCACTTTCGACCGGTCTGAAATTTTGTCGTTTGGTAAAGGGTTAAAAGACCTTCTCATAGAGAGTCATTGAAACTTGGGCTTATGTGTTAACATGAATCTCTCAGATGTTAAATGCATGTATATGGATAATCTCTTAAGAAATAAACATTAATGTACCAGTATTGCATATGCGATGCTGCCAGCGTTCACAAGTACATTGCAGAGCATGCTGCCATTTTCTTACTTCTCTCTCAGACACAACACACAAGCATTCCATTCCACTCTATAACGAAACTTCCCACAATAATATATATCTATCTTTAAACTTCACACAGTTACAAAATCACCAAATTAAAATCCAGAAATCTTAACAAGGCACAATTTTATCTTATTTTGAACTCAACAACTGACTTGAAGAACTTCAAAACAAATAATAATCAAAATTCCATTAAACATAATTATATACTTTCAAACTCGGGTTAAGTTTGAAAAAACGCAGATAATTATGTAATTTGTCTTTGAAAACCTGCTTTATCGGCAAAAAGGAAAACTTTCTAAAAATGATTGATCCATATACATGTAATTTCGTCTTTAATTAACCGTCATTATTCATTACCGACTAATCAAAACATTTTTCTTTTCATGTGTACCCGATTGACCATAATTGCGATTAATTTTAATAAAACTTTTGACAAACAACTTTATTCTTTATCACTCATATCAAAATTAACCAAATGAATTAATAGCTTCAACATTTACCGGCAGTTGATAAGAACAACAACAACAACAAAAAACCCGAGAGGGACATTTTGACCAATTTTTCTTAATTGGGGGACATTTTAACCAATTTAGTGGGACGTTTTGACCAAATGGGGGACGTTTTGACTGTGGGACGTTTTTACTGGGGGACGTTTTGACTGTAAACCCCGGAGAAATCGTACTTTGGAGAAATCAACTCCAAATTAAATTTTGGAGAAAAGGTCACTAAATCTAATTTCGAGACGTTTGCTCTCGAGAAACCATCCACAAGTAGTTTGGGAACAATTTCTTTAGGGGACGAATTCCCCAGCGGACGATTTCTCCAGCGGACGATTTCTCCTTACACCTTCACGAATGCCGGAGAAATCGTACTGTTGAGGTAGTAAACATTTTAGTTAAGTGGTTGTGTAACTTGATCTTTTTCTGTTCTTTATTTATGAACTGTTATATAGATAATTGAAAGCTCCGAAATGAGGTCAGGTTTTCCCATCTGCCAATTCCATTTCAGGCTCAAGATTGATGGGTGAAATATGCCATTACCGATGAATATATATGCATGATTCAAGCAGAATTTATAGTTAAAGTGATAATAAGAAATTATTTTTTGGATATGAAATGATTTCGTAAACAGTGCCTCATTTAAATATGCATGAACTAAAATGGTCAATTAAGTCACTCGAAAACTAGTGGTACAGCATTCAATCTAGCTTAAAAATGCTTGTAAGGGGGCCCATCGGGCCCACAGACATTTAAATTGGGGGCCATGTTGGAAAACTGGGGGCCACAAACAAAAAATATTATATTACTGATATGTTAACCTTTTTATTTAACAAGTGTATTCCCATTCATATATCTATGAATACCCTGGTAAAAAAACTACAACACTGCAGAAATCATCACTTTTAATTGATGTAACCTTATTTCAGCCATTAATTTAAACCTGAAAAATGATGAAATATGTCTGTCAATGGTAGACTTTCGAAATTTTGACATCCCATCACAAAGAGATTTAACTTTTCTTTCGATCATTCAAACTACAGTTTATTTTCTCGTCATAAACTAACTGTCTATGATCTTATTGTTGGGAGCCATTTTGGTTGAAACTTTATACTTCCAAAATACTCGTAAGTGATAATAGTAAGTGGATTGCTTTATGCATCCACTAAACAACTGAAAACTGTTTTTGTACATGACAGGAGACACTGTTTTTTTTTTTTTAAGTTCAAAGCAAGATTGACATCAATCCTTGCCCTTTGGGAAAAAATAGTGAATTATAGGTCAAAGACTTTTGAAAAAAAAACAACAAAAAAACAGCGCAATGATTATGGTTTTTCTTCCAGATATCTGATGCCACAACATTAAGTTGGAGTACAAGAATCAAGGGGTTTGCCATTTGTTTTGTTCTCGGTGTTACTTTATCTATTGTAGTAAGTGTCTGCCCACCGTAGCAGGTTTGTTCTAAAAATAATTGTTGTATTTGTCTCCATGACACTCACTGAGCAGCCCTTCTAAACTAATTCTAAAAATTCCATTACCATAGGGCTTGTCATTCAGCTGATTTTATATGTTTTTATTTCATGCTTTTTGGTAGTTTATCAAGAAATAATGGTGGAATATGGCTTGATAATTTCACCATTTTGACTAGTGAATTTACCAATTGATAAACTCACTGCAGTCACTGGTACAGAAATACCGAGAGCTCCCCTGTACTTCTCAAGTCCTGACAAAAAAAGGGATAGAAGCATGAAATAAATAGACCTTTTTTTTTTTTCTCTGCGAAAGATAGAAATTTATTTCATTGAGTGAACATCATTGGTAATCATCAATGGTGCAGCCATTCATGAGATGAAATATATTTTGACCTTTCACAAAAAAAATATATCCTCTATGTAATCTGCTTGACTGTTTTAAAAATGCATATAGAGGGGTAGGTAAATAGCTAATCTTCACTCAGTTTAGTGCAAGATTTTCATCAATCTTTATTTTTGTCTGAAACAAGTATATCTGGCCGATTTGTAAACAAGATCTGTGATGAATCCACTTGAATGTGCATACATCTTTGAGTTTTAAAAAAAAACCACTGTTTGATTGATCCACAGTTTAAGGTGAATTAAGGTGGGAAATGAAAAACTTCTAGATTTTGTAATTTAGTGTCTTCTAACATGAATAAAATGTTCACCAAGCAAGCTGGTACATTGTAATAGAAGAAGGACTAATGTTACTGTAACTTGTCTGCCTTTTGGAATATGCACAGTAGTGTGAACTCTTTATGAAACAAAATTTTGGACACGTTCATATTAAAAACATTTGCAGATGAGGAGAAATCAAATATGGCTGAAATGGTGAAATTTGTCTCAGAAAGGGTAGAAAACATTGTGGGAAAGGGAGAAAATGCTGGTTACTAGCATTTTCTCCTTTTTCCACAATGTTTTCAAAAGCTTTCTTCCCTGAAGTCGTTAAAACTTGGAATTGTGTAGTAAAGGGTTAATGGCAACATTGGCCTTTATCTGTACAAGTAAGGCCAACTATTATTTATATTAACTCTTTACCACACAACAGAAATTTAGACTTGCCCAAATTCAAAGCACTTGCAGTTTAGACATGGCTCAAATGATGGAATTTGTCTTTGATAGGGTAGAAAACATTACAGGAAAAGGAGAAAATGCTGGTTACCAGCATTTTCTCGTTTTCCCACAATGTTTTCAAATGGCTTCTTGGAAAGGGTCATTAAAAGTTGGAATTGTGTGGTAAAGGGTTAAAATATTTGGTTTTGAACAGACCTATAAATCATTCCATTTCAGGGTTCTTGTCTGCTTTGGCTGCCAAAGAATGGGTTGATTTTATTTGCAGTGTTCTACACATTTGGAAACATTTTGTCATTGACAAGGTAGGTTGTTGGACTCCTTCCACAAATTTGTCAGGTAATTTTTTTATTTTTTTCTGACCAATTACGTTGTTTCATGGAGTTTTGACAGCTGAAGTCAGTAGCACCTTAGCAATTACATTACGGGGAGACACGTGTATGAAACTATCATTGGAACATGCAAAATACTCGTAATCAACCCTTTACCACACTATCCCGAGTTTTGACCTTGAGGAAGTCACCTTTTAAAAACATTATGGGAAAAGGAGAAAATGCTGGTTACCAGCATTGTCTCCTTTTCCCACCATGTTTTCTACTCTTTCAAATTTCATCAATTGAGCCACATTTAGTATGTTTTCTGCAAATGCTTTCAATTTAGATCACTTTAAAATTTTGTCGTTTGGTAAGGAGTTAATGACATTAGCCGCTGCAGCTTAGCCAGTAGGACAAACAGGGCAGTGACTCAATATTTTTTCACGCAACAAGCATTTATTTCCCTTGATTTTAACTTGACTTGAAGCTATTGCTATGTCTTGTTTTCTTTTCGTTTACCCACTCATGCCAGCAAAAAATATTTTTCACTTGGCCTATTTTTGGTTTGGAAATCTCCTTGTCTAAAACTAAGCATCAGTGTTCATTGATACTTGGCAGGAATGGTCTTTAACCCTTTACCGCACAATGCCGCATTTTAACGCCATTGGGAAAGAAACCTTTTGAAAACATTGTGGGAAAAGGAGAAAATGCTGGCAACCAGCATTTTCTCCTTTTCCCACAATGTTTTCTACCCTATCAAAGAAAAATTTGCACCGTTTGAGCCACACTGATTTTGTCGTCTGCAACTGCTTTCAATTTGGACAGGTCTAAAATTTTGTAGTGTGGTAAAGGGTTAAATAAGTTTGTTTTAAATTTCACAACTGTATTTGGGTAACTCAAAAGATTTACTTGTTATATAGTAAAACCTCACTTCACGACAACCCCAAGAATACAAGCAACCTGCTATTACAAATAATTTTTGTCAGAACAGAATTTTTCCATCTTAATGATCAGTGATCATGAATCCGGAAATACAAGCACCCTATTCTGAAATTACAACCACCATTTTCAGTAAAAATGAGACATTACCTGTAGACTTTAAACCAGTGAAACAACCAATCAGTTTTCATAACTTCATTACGACCAGCTAATTTTCACAACTTCTTTATAAACGATATTACATGACATAATCAAATGACATGTGAATTGATACTTTAAAGGATTATGCTTTTATGGGGTAATCAGGCCTGTACTACACATTGCTGACCCAAATGAAAATCATATCGACATCCGGGTTGTTAGAAGTTAACAAGCTCTTGTTTATGGACAGCCATTGTAATTTAAGAGGCTTGGCTTAACTAGTAATCTAGATGCGATTTTCTTTTTTTGTGACACATTAAAGCCATACTTATAAAGAACATGTGATTTTGAAAACAAGTGAACACTGCTACTATGAGATGATGATAAGCAGGATTGTTCAAACTTTCAGCTCAAATCAAAAAGGGTACTCTGTAAAGGAAAAAAACAAATTGTAAATGTCAGGTTGTTCAATGATCACCACACTGGAAAATATTTGTTGCTAAATGAAGACTGACACATGAAAAATGTGTTTTGCAGAGCTATAAATGAGAAATCTATCTTGGTTCAAATGACTTGATAGGGCAAGTTCTATCAGTAATATTAACATCAATAATGTAGTCTTTGTTTTCATTTGTTAATTTATGTATGTAAAATGAAAACAGAAACGAGGTTTGAGAGGTTTGTGTCTTATCCATGACAGAGCACCTGCTCACGGGTGTGTTCTTGTCCAAGACTTCCTGAAAGAGGAAAAGTAGTTCAGCACCCGAAGGGTTGAAGTAAAGAAAATTCAATTGCGATTAATAATTATGCCCAGTAAAACCCAGATAACAACATTGCATTAATGGCCCTCGTAGAGGGGTTTTACTGTATCTGTTGACTATTAGAAAATTCTATGGATTACAGATTTCTGTCAGATAAACATCACTGTCCTATAAACATCACTATGCCAATAATCACTCACTTGCATGTAGTCAAAAGGAGTAATACAGGATCGTTATGAATGTCCTGTTTGTGAAAAATAATCAGAGAAATTGTCAGTATGTTGTGAATTTTCCATTTTGCACGCACTGTATTTTTTTTACATATGTGTATACATTTATTTCATAGCGAATTATTTTTTCATTTGAATGTTGTGGAAAGTCTCTGCTTTATTGAGCCATGCTCTGTGAAAAGGGGCCTTAATGCATCTGCCAAAATTATCGAACCATGTCAGTCTGCACAGGCAGACATGGGTCAAAATTTTCGGCATGTAAAAATAAAAATTTTCTGCATGTTCAAGGACCATTCTTCCTTATGAATCTGTCAATTGTTAGGGAAAATGAATTTCCTGAATCCATAATTATGTCATGACTTGCTTGGTATAATGCATCACAGAGATGCATTAACCCTCTATCACACAATCACAACTTTTAACAACCCTGAAGAAGAAGGCTTTTGATAACATTGTGGGAAAAGGAGAAAATGATGCTGGTAACCAGCATTTTCTCCTTTTCCCACAATGTTTTCTATCCTATCAAAGATGGAAATCATCATTTGTACTACATTTAATTTGTCGCCTGCAAATGTTTTCAATTTGGTTGAGTCCTAAATTCTGTTGTTTTGTAAAGGGTTAAACCCACTTTTGCCAGAGTATCACTCATGTGTAGACTTTCCTCATATCCACAACCCATGACAGAACACTCCTATATTTTACATGGTTTTACAGACAAGCCATTTTAGATACATTGTGGAAAATAGAAATGGCTTGTTGAAAGCATTTGCTAACTTTCTTCACAAAGTTTTTTTACCCTTATAGGGCAGTCTTTTCTTGTGTTACAATCTTAACCCCTAGAATTTCCAAATAAACCCAATGGGCATCGTCATTCTAAAATAAGGCCCAAATAATTGCTATTACATGGCTACCCTTTGACTGTTTGTTTCAGCAAAGCAGACTGTGTAGATCAGAGATCAGACTGCATGTTTTATGCAGTCTGATCTTGAGCTACACTGACCACACAGGCAACTATGGTGGTCTAAGGGTTAAATTTTTCACTTGTTAATGCTGTCGGTTTTGCAAAGTGTAACATAATCATGCATTTTTACAGAGAGTAAAATAATGCACGTACATGGATTGTATGCAATGTTGAGTTTTGAATGAACACTTACTGTTCAAATGACAATTTAATGTTTGTGGACAGTGTAGATCAAGATCAGCAGACTGGGAGTCTGATCTAATGATTGACCTCCAGCAGCATATACATAGGAGTATTAAGACATTTTGATCAGAACAGCAACCTGAAATTTTTTGTTTATATTATTTAGCTTTTTAATTCTTTATAGGCTGTAAGAATAGACCTGGCAGGGCGTGGCTAACCTTTGACATAAGTGGACAGTTTATTTTTCATTTTAGTGGCCTCAAGCCAATTCTGAGGCATTTGTTAAAAATCCATGTAAACAGATGCTTCATAACAGTGCTTTATCGATCCTTTACAGCTACTCATGATGATTTCTGAATAACCTATCTTACCTCAATCTGAAATGCAGTGAACTGAAACATAGCTCCTCCCTGCCAGGTCAATCCTTACATCCTATATCAGATGACAAAATTTTATACCTGTCCAAATTGAGAGCATTTGAAGACAACAAATGTTACTTAAAACATAAATCTTTATCTCACCAGATCAAGAAGTGCTCATGGTGATCTTTTGTGATCATGCTGTGTCTGATGTCTTTTACTCTGTCTGGTCATGAACAGTTCCCTTTATTGCACTCTAGAAGCACATTTGAAGTTGGATACTCATGAAAATTGATCAGAATGTTTTTTTGGTATCTCGGACATGTTTTAAATTTGGTCAAATTGGGTCAAAAAGTAGGTCACTGAGACAAATTTTACAAACCCTTGTATGCATTCTAGAGGCCACACTTTCAGTCTGATACTCATGAAAATTGATGAGAATTTTTGTCTTGATACTATCTCAGACTAGTTTGAAATTGGTTCACATGGGGTGGAAAAGTAGGTCACGGGGACAAACTTTAGAAAATCCATGTGTGCACAGTAGAGGCCACATTTTCAGTCAGATACTTATGTTTTCTATCCCATCAAAGACAGAGATCATCATTTGAGCTATATTTATATTGGGGTCTGCAAATGCTTTCAATTCGGTCATGTCCAAAATTTTCTCATGTGGTAAAGAGTTAAGGCTAAATGATTAGATCTGAAATTATTATGGCAAATGGAGAAATTGCTCATTACAAGAAATTTCATCTGTAATGCCAATTTTCGCAAAAGTGATCCTTTGCAAGAAACAAATAGTTGTCTGCATAAATAAATGAATGCAAGGTTAACCCTTTACCAAACAACCCTGTATTCTACTGGCCCTGAGGGAAAATACAGAATAAGAGAAAATACTGATGACCAACATTTTTACCTACTCCCACAATGTTCTCTATGCTTTTATCTCTTTGCCACAACAAAAATGTAGACTAGTCCAAATTGAAAGCATTTGCAGATAATTTAAAGGAAGCTCAAAACATAATATTTGTCTCTTAAAGGGTAGAAAACATTGTGGGAAAAGAAGGAAATGCTGGTTACCAGCATTTTCTTCTATCGCCACAATGTTTCAAAAGGCTTCTTTCTCATGGTCGTTAAAAGTCAGGATTGTGTGGTAAAGGGTTAAGACAATTTGAACTACATTTAACAAATGCTTTCAAATGTGGCAGATCTAGAATTTTGTTGTATGATAAAGAATTATTGTTGTCTCACACAATTATTTTTACAGCACATGTTTTCTAATGGGGCCTTTGAATCAGTTGAAAAAGATGTTTGCACAGACAAGAATTTTTGCCACAATTCTTGTTATAGTATGTATCTTATGTTGTTTTTTTCTTAATTTGTTTTTTTAATTAATTTTGTAAACATGTTAGTTCCTGTAATAGATTTATACTGTTCAGAGGATCTTAAGTTTCGTAGAATGTCCAGATGATGCACGTTGAATGTTTTGGAACATTTTGTTAATTTACTTTTTATTTAAAATTTAGCTGTACCAACAAAAGCGGCAGTGTTTACCTATTTACCAGACCATAAATTTTAGACTGGTCTAAACTAAAGACAGTTGCAAATGATAAAAGTTGCTCAAATGATAAAATTAGTTTATAACCCTTTACCAAACAACAAATTTTGAACTTTTCCAAATTTAAAGCATTTGCAGATGACAAATCATATGTTTCTCAAATGATAGAATTTGTGAGGGAAAGAGCAGAAAACTTTGTGGGAAAAGAAGTAAATGTTGCTTACCAGCATTTTCTCCTTTTCCAACATTGTTTTCCAAAGTCTTTCCCCTTAGGGTCTTGGGACTGTGTGCTAAAAGATTAACCCGTTACCACACAATCCCGAGTTTTAACGACCCTGAAGAAAAAGCCTTTTGAAAACATTGTGAGAAAAGGGGGAAATGCTGGTAACCAGCATTTTTCCTTTTCCCACAATGTTTTCTACCATATCAATGGCAGAAATCATCATTTGAGCCACTCTCAATTTGTGGTCTGCAAATGCTTTCAATTCGGTGTAGTCCAAAATTTTGTTGTGTGGTAAAGAGTTAAAGGGGTAGAAACAGACCTGAAATGCCAGTCTCTATTATTTTCAACCATTTCTCAAACAACTCCCAGTCTAACCCTTAACCACATAACAAAATTTCAGATTTGTCCAAATTGAAAACATTTGCAGATGACAAAATATGTGTGACTCAAAAACTGAAATTTGTGTTTGGAAGGGTAGAAAATTAAAAGATGGCTTAACTACCACACATTCCCGGGGTTTAACGACCCTGAAGAAATAAGCATATAGGACACTTTTAGTCCTCATAAAAGAGACCCAAGTCTGGCAATGTTTCAAGGCCATGTTAAACTTGAACTATGAGCCCAAATTACAAAGTATAAGTAATAGCATTTCATACTGGAAAAAAAGAAAATTAACTCCTATTGGTAAAATAACTGTGGTCAAAAGTCTCCTTGTGCCAGTTCTCCCACATTTGTTTATCTCTTTACCATCACCGACCAATGAATATTTAAAAAGAGTGCATGATATTCTCTATAAATTTGTATGGGATGGCCCAGCTAAAATAAAACATAAAGAGATGACCAAAGATTATGTGGACAGGGGGTTAAGGATGATAGATATACAGAGTTTTAATACAACCATGAAATTAAAATGGATGAAGAAAATAGCTGCTAATGGTGAAAATGATTGTTACAAATTTATAAGTAACATATTTGAACCAGAGAGAATTTTGAATTTTGGAACTTTATACTGCAAAAAAATTATAGGCACAATAAAGAATGTATTCTGGATAGATGTTTTAAAATCATTCACGGTATTCAGCTCTACATACAAATTTACAAAATGCTCGGAAATAATGACAATGCCTCTGTTTTACAATGAAAACTTTCTGATAGAATCTAAATATATCTACAACGCCAACTTATACAAATGTGGTATAAGATATGTTAAAGACATGTTGACTGACAATGGTAGTTTTAAAAATTTTAACGATATCAAAACCATTACCAAGAACGGAATAAATTTTTTAAACTATTATAGCATTGTAAATTCAATTAAAGCCTTCTTTTTACAGCATAATATTTCATTCCCGGTTGCACATACAATTTTGAACAAGTGCCATAATCCTTCAATTAACAGCTATTTCTTTCATATAATAACTAAAAAGGACATAAACAAACATGTTTACAATGCTCTTATAAAAAACAACGAAACCCCAACAAGTAGGAACAAATAGTCTACATTATATAATGGTTTAAACTTTGATTGGAAACAAATTCATGGAAACGTTTTCAAATATACATGAGATACTTACACCCAATGGCTACAAACAAGAATAGTGCATCGTATTATTGCAACAAACTCCTTACTTTTTAAAATGAAGCTGAAAGATACAAATTTATGTACATTTTGTGGCACAGATGCTGAAACAATTATACATTTATTCTACGAATGTAGATACACGAGATCTTTGATAAATAGAATCACAGGAATAATAACCACAGGAATAATAACCAATTTTGATCAAACTGTGCAAATCAATAGCTCTATTTTACTTTTGGGCTCAAGTGCACCAAATATTAATTTGGATATACTTCTTTTGGAAATCAAGAAGTATATCTATTTTTGTAGAAATAAAGTAAATAAACCTTCAATAGGTGGATTAAGGAACCATCTTATCACTAATTTACAAATTTACAAAAATACTAAGATGTTTGAAAAAGGAGAATGTACCATGGCATTTGTAGAACAAATCATACAAAACCTCCCATGAGAAGATTAAGATAGTGAATAAATGAAGACAAAACCAAACATAATCTATAAGTAAAAAGTAGAATTAAAGACCCAAAAAAAAAAAAACCTGGTCAATTTTAGCGCGCAAACACACACACCCACCCACCTACCCACCCACACACACACTTTTTCATCACAAAAAAAAAGCTTTGTTGTCACCTTTTGATCATTAATTTGGCTTATCAATTAATATGTGAATTGGTTAAACTTGAAATTTTGTAATGGTAAGCTTATAAAAGAAAAGAACTTGAAATTTATTAACAAAATGAAACATAATGATATTGTGAATAAATCTGTGTATTACTAACAAAATATTTACTAACACTGATTTGTAAAGTATGTTGGGGGATGGCCACGACCCTCACATACTGATTGACATGGCAAATAAAGCCTTAAAAAAAACAAAAAAAGGCTGTTTTAGACTTGAAAACCTTCTAATAATGGATAGTGTAGACCATGATCTGACTGCAGGTTTTATACTTTCTGATTTTGGATATACACTGTCCACAAAAGCAAACCATGATGTCTTTGTCTGATTACAGGTGATGTTTGCACTGACACTAGTGTGTGCCTTAGCTGTAAGTTGTTTTCTTTTTGGTCTTAATTTAGTAAATTCTTAAACTTGTTGACTGTTCGAGGTCCTGCTTTGCTCAGTTGTAAAGTGTAGGGGTTCTGACCTTGAAGCCCCAGGTGTAATCCTGACTTGAAGCACTGGGTTTTTCAGGGTCTTGTCCTCTGGCAAAACATTTCAGAGCCCAAGCCTAGTACTGGTGAAACCCAGGACATACATGATTATGTGAGCCATCACTGTGATGTTACTGAAATAATGTTGAAAGTGACTTTTAACACCATTCTATCAATCATGTTAACCTTTCACAATACAGTCCTGTGTTTTAACCGCCCTGAGAGTCACAGAGGGATTTTGAAAATATTGGAACAAGAACAAAACACTGGAAAGGGTTGTAAAGGTTGTGGGAAAATGAGAAAATGCTGGTAACCGGCATTTTATTCTTTTCACACAATGTTTTTAAAGAGCTTCTATCCCAGGTTGTTAAAATCCGGGATTGTGTGATAGAGGTTTAGTTTGAATTAATTTGGCTAATGCAAATATATTCAATATAGCAGAGCCTGAAACTTTTGTTGGGTGAAAAGGGCTTATGATGCCTCTACATTAACTCTTTGCTGCACAATACCAACTTTTAACGACCCTCAGAAAGAAGGCTGTTGGTAACCAGCATTTTCTGCTTTTCCCCAATTTTTTTTACCCTATTTGGGACAAATTTTGTGTTTTTAGTAACAGTTAATTTGGTTGTCTGCAATGGTTTTTCAATTTGGACAAGGCTAAAATTTTGTCATCTGGTAAAGAGTTGATATAATGATTTTTTCCCTTCCTATTCTTTATTTAAATTTTCTATATTTGTTTTCCAGTTAAAAAATGCAGGGTTGACATTGATATGCTGCATCATCCAGTTCTTGGCACTGACCTGGTATTCTCTGTCATATATAGCCTTTGCCAGGTAAGTACATGTACAGTCCAACCTGTACTGAGTGAGCACCTAAACTGGAACTCTGAAAATACTCTTGCTTGCCACAGGTGCTTGCATAGTACAGGTACATCTAAACATACAGATAAACCTGTCTATTAACCTTTTACCACAATCCTGAGTCTAAGCGACCCTGAAGAATAAGGCTTTTGAAAACATTGTGGGATAAGGAGAAAATAATGAGCATTTTCTCCTTCTCCCACAATGTTTTCAACCCTTTCAAAATGAGAAATCATCATAATTATGAGCTGCATTTGTTTTGTCATCTGCAAATGCTTTCAATTTGGTCTTGTCAAAAATTTTTATTGTTCGGTAAGGAGTTGAGCAAGCAACCTGTGTTAATTCTTTTCCACACAAGCAAAGTGTACACTTGTCCAAAATGAAAGTACATGCAGATGACAATTCTAATATTGCTCAAATGATCGATTTGGTCTTTGATAGTCTTACAAATATGAAAGTCTGCAACAAAGCATAGATGAAATATAAATGGCTCCAGCTTGAATTCGAACTCCTGCAGTAAAGATCCTCGTTTATTGAGGCTTGAAAACCAATACACTAACCACTGAGTGAAAGAGAATTCTCCCCAACGCAGTTTCTATGTATCTCCCATAATAATAGAATAGTAAACATTGTTGAAAAAGGAGAAAATAATGCTGGTTGCCAGCATTTTCTTCATTTTTCCATGTTTTCAAATGTTTTTCGGGGTCATTAAAAGTCCGGATTGTGTGGTTAACCCTTTACCGCACAATGCACCCTTTTGAGGACCCTGGGCAAGAGGCCTTTTGAAAGCATTGTGGGAAAAGGAGAAAATGCTGGTTACCAGCATTTTCTCCTTTTTCCCCTCAATGTTTTATACCCTGTTGAAGACAAATAATCATTAAGTTACATTTAATTTGTCGTCTGCAAATGCTTTCAATTTGGTCTGGGCCAAAATTTTGACATATGGTAAAGGGTTAAAGGGTTAAGCAAGTATAGTGGAGCTCCCAAAGGCAGTAGCCCTATGTTGAAATATATCTGAGCCATGCTTTTTGAAAAGGGGGTTTAGTGCATCTGGGAAAAGTATTGACCCAGGTCAGCCAGTGCAGTCCTCACAGTCTGACCTGGACCAAAACTTTTCTCTATTGGTCGACTTTCTGTATGCCCAAGGACCAGTTTACCTGATGACTCAGTCGGTTGTTAAAAAAAGGCCATTATGGATCTATGATCATGTTACGACATGCATGGTATCATGCATCACAGAGATGCATTAAGCACCATTTTGCCAGAGCATGGCTCATCAGTGTTAATCAAGCACCGTCTTACGCAAGCACATTTTGAGTTTCCCTTGGGTGCTTGCGTAATAAAGGTTGCTTGATGAAATCTTTACTAGACAACAAAAATGTAGACTTGTCCAAATTGAGAGCATTTGTGGATGACAATATAAAGATGGCTCAACTGATGTAATTTCTCTGTGATGGAGTAGAAAGCATTGTGGGAAAAGGAGAAAATGATGGTCACCAACATTTTCTACATTTTCCACAATGTCATCGAAAGGCTTCTTCCTTAGGGTCATTAAAACTCGGAATTGTGTGGTGAAGGATTAAAGGAGGTTGCCACTCAGCTGTGTTTTACTCTCTGTTTCTAAGATTTTTTATTTTTCTTTTTTCCAAAATGGTTTGTATATTTTTAGAGACAAAACCCAATGTTTTAGCCATATTTCATTGTTGTCTCCAAATCCTTCAAATTTGGACAAGGTGAAAATTTTGAAACCTTGGACAGAGTGAACTTCTTTTATTTATATGCCTCTCTTCTGACAATATGTTGTATGAAAGCCCCAATCCCCAAAAACTTATTCACTTTTCTGCTCCTGTGAAGGCACTTGTAGTTTCAATATTTTTCAACTACATACAAGTAATCTAACACTTTTCAAGTTAACTCTTTATTAAAAACAGAAATTACTTTAGACATGTCCAAATTGAAAGCATTTGCAGGCGACAAAGTAAATGTTACTCAAAAATTTGTTTTAGGATTGATAGAAAACATTGTGGGAAAAAGAGAAAGTGCTGGTTTCCAGCATTTTCTCTTTTTCCTTACAATGTTTTCAAGTGCCTTTTTCCTCGGGTTTTTTTTTAAAGTTAGGATTGTGTGGTAAAGGGTTAATCTAATATGCTCATGATAACTTGGAAGTTGCTTTTCTTTTTTCCTGTGGTGCCCAGTAGCTCAGTAAGTATCTTACAGGGCTTGAAACCAGTGGTAGCTGGTTCACTGCCCCAGCTCAACCAAATTTTATCCAAAGATTGATGATAGCTATTGTGACTAGATTCTTTCCTCTCTCAATGCTGATCATGAATTTGAAGATGTTCATGTGGGAAAGCCGAGAGGGGCATGGGAAGAATGTTCTGCAAAGTACTGGTAAAGGAAACTCAGGGAAAACGTGGATTGGTGCACTGGTCAATGCCATATTAATGAAATAATGTCAAAAATTGCTTGACAAAGAAAAAATTGATATTCTTTGTCTTTACAGAGATGCAGTGAAAAAATGTTTCGAATCCTGTATTTCATGAAACAGATCCCCAATAATCAAAAGTTGTACACAGATACCACATTGCGGAACTCTCACAGGGACAAGTGGCTGATGGATGTTTTGGCAGATGTTTTATTGTTTTCTTAAATGTTTATGATTGGTTCTGTTGTTATTTTAAATTCAAAATAATTACATATGGTAGATTAAAAATAAAATTGGCATCATTCTCAGAAAGGGGGGGGGGATTATCTCTGTGTGTGATGCATTATACCAAGTAAGTCATCACATAATTATGGATCCATAAAATCCATTTAGTCTGAGTGCATCATGAGGCAAAATGGTCCTTGGACATGCAAAAAATTTACTCATAGCAAAAAGTTTCGACTCATGTCAGCCTGCCCAAACTGTGCAGGCTGACATGAATTGATACATTTTGCGGATGCATTAAATGCCCTTTTCACAGAACATGACTACAATATTTAGTCATTACCAGTCCTTCTGGAACAAATTTGTTAATTTTCAACCTGAAAATGTCATCATAAAATGTAGATAATATAATCATCATGGATTAAATTTAGTACATGAATACATGTGAAAAGGAAAAAAAAATATGTTTCTGCCATTTTTTCTCTTGTCACGATGTTATCATACAAAGACTCGAAGACAAAAAAGTAATCTGTAGGAGGTATGAGTTAATGTTTAACCCTTGACTGCACAATGCCCACTTTTAACATCCCCAAGAAAGATTTCTTTTGAAAATGTGGGGAAAGGAGAAAATGCTGGTTACCAGCATTTTCTCCTTTTCCCACAATGTTTTCCACCCAATGACAAATTTCATGTTTGTGAGTACAATTTAATTTGTTGTCTGCAAATGCTTTCACTTTCATCAAGGCTGAAACTTTGTTGTTTTGTAAAGAGATAGAGATAAAACAAGAAGGTGCTTCTATTTATTTATTACATAACTACCCTCATTTTCAGTGTAATACAGCTGTTTCAAATTTTCTTACACACATTTGAGATAAAAAGATAGCGCAGTATTTGATCAAAGCTGTTATCATGCATTAGAACACCAAATAAACATTAATGTATTACTAGATTATTAACAAACATTCCATTGCAGCATGATTTCTAAAATATTGCTGACTCAGATTTCTCTGTGTAATTAACTGTCATAATTGATAAGACAAAGCTGCAACTTTTATCATTTGTAGACTCAAAACAAAATACACAAACAGTATACAAGTTTCTCTGTATCTGTTTTTCGCCCATGAGGTAAACACCTGTCAAAGATGCGAATAGGCTTCATGTAATTTCACTTCTTAAGGTACATGTTGGCCTATGTTTTAAATCTTTACCACACAATCCCGACTTTAATGACCCTGAGAAAGAAGCCTTTTGAAAACATTGTGGGAAAAGGAGAAAATGCTGGTAACCAGCATTTTCTCCTTTTCCCACAATGTTTTCCACCCTTCCCAAAACAAATTTCAATTTTTCAGTCACAGTTATTTTGTTGTCTGCAACTGCTTTCAATTTGGGCCAGTTTAAAATTTTGTCGTTGGGAAAAGAGTTATATTATTATGAACTATAGGACTTAAGATACTGTTATGTGATAAAGAGAATCTGATATACTTAGGCTTTTGAGTTAAATTTTATCAAACCTTTTGTCAAAAAATGTATAAAGCTCACCAAAGGCTCCCATTTCTAGACTTCTTTAATAAAATTTTATCTCAAATGCCAGCTCATGTTAGATCCCCTAATTTCATTTTGTGTTCGTTTAGCTTTTGCTAAGCCATATGATGTAGTTGAAGATTTGTCTTGATAAGGAGAAATGTTGGTAACTAGTATTTTTTTTCTTTTCCCACAATGGTTACTATTTTTTGAAAGACAAATTCCATCATAGAAAGCTTAGTTAATTTGTCATCTACACATGAGTCATTCTCATTGAAAAGCGGATTTAATGCATCTGCAAAGAGTATTGACCCAGGTCAGCATGCACAGTCCATGCAGGCTGACCTGGATGGAAACGTTTTGCTATTGGTCCATTTTCTGCATATCCAAGGCCAAGTGCACCTTGTGATTCAATCAGTTTTTAGACATATTGAATGTTATGAGTAACAGTTTGTTATAATGCATCACAGAGATGCATTAAAACCCACCCCCCTTGTCCCTAATTGGCATTTATGTGCTTTCAATTTGGTTCAGCCTGAAATTTTTTGCAAGTAAAGTAATGCTCCAGAAAGATTTCATGAGAAAAACCTCAAAGCCTTCATTTCAATACTTAACTCCTTATTAAATGAAAAGATTTTTAGACTTGTCTGAAATGGAAGCATATTCAGACGATTGATTAAATATGGCTCAAATGATTGGATTTGTGTTTGGAAAAGTAGAAAATATTGTTGGGTAAAAGAGAGAATAATGGTTTTCTCCTTATCCTACCAAATTAAAACAGTAAATTGTTTTGTAAAGGGTTAACTCTTTACCAAACAACAAAATTTTGGATGCTTCCAAATTGAAAGCGTTTGCAGACGACATTTTAAATATAACTCAAATGACGCTTTCTGTCTTTGACAGGGTAGAAAACATTGTGGGAAAAGGAGAAAATGCTGGTTACCAGCATTTTCTCCTTTTCCAACAATAGAAAAGCCTTCTTCTTCAAGGTCGTCAAAAGGCAGCATTATGTGGTAAAGGGTTAACCACCTTTACCACACACAATCCTTTTAACAGCACAGAAGAAGGGACCGTTTGAAAACATTGTTCAAAAAGAGGAACTTGCTAGTTACAAGCTTTTTTTTCTTTTCCATAATCTTTTCCAATCTTGTAAAAAAGAAATTCAGTTTTTGAGTAATATTTATTTTGTCATCTGCAAATGCTTTCAGTCTGGGCAAGTCTAAAATTTTGTTGTCTGGTAGAGTTAACAGACTGAAAATTTACCACGATATCCCAACAGGAAGTGATTCAGCACCTTGAAAATCTGAAAATATATATTTAGATCTAGACTCATTGCAATGATCCTTTTTCTTATTTTTTTTTTTCTAGAAATTTTAAATTCAGTTGATAAATATCTTTGTTTTTCTTACTCTTTTTTTTTTGTCCCCTACCGGCAAAGCTGAAGGGGACTTTAGGTTTGCACTCACTCCGTCCGTCTGTCCATCTGCCCGTCTGTCTGTCTGTCCGGCAATTCAGTTTTCAGGACTTTTTTTCTAAATGCTGGTACATATTGAGCTGGGTTTTGGTGTGTAAGTCACCCACCATCACTTACAGATCAAGTTCAACTTTCATTCCGGTCCACTGGTTTTTCACGGATTTACGGGCCTTGGACTTACAAAATTTCACTGATAAATCAGTTTTCCGGACTTTTTTCCTAAACGCTGGTAGGTATTGATCTCAGATTTGCTGTGTAACTCAACCACCATGACTTACAGATCAAGTTCGACTTTCGTTGTGGTCCACTGGTTTTTCACGGATTTACGGGCCTTGGACTTACAAAATTTCACTGATAAATCAGTTTTCCGGACTTTTTTTCCTAAATGATGGTAGATATTCATCTGACTTTTGCTGTGTAAGTCAACCACCATGACTTACACATCAACTTTGAGTTTCATCCTGCTCCACTGCTTTTTGACGCATTTACGGGCCTTGGACTTACAAAATTTCACTGATAAAACATTTTTCCACACTTTTTTTCTAAATGCTGCTACATATAGAGCTGATTTTTGGTGTGTACATCAACCACCATGACTTACACATCAAGTTTGAGTTTCATCCCGCTCCACTGCTTTTTGACGCATTTACGGGCCTTGGACTTACTATATTTCACTGATAAAACTTTTTTTCGCACTTTTTTTCTAAACGCTGCTACATACAGAGCTGATTTTTGGTTTGTACATCAACCACCATGACTTACACATCAAGTTCGAGTTTCATCTCGCTCCAGTGCTTTTTGACGCATTTTTGGGCCTTGGACTTAAAAATTTCACTGACATGCCAGCGATACATATGGCCGGTAGGGGACTGTGTATTGCTATGCAATACTATCAGAATGCTTGTTTTTTAGCTCTACTGGCTGAAAGCCAGCAGAGCTTATGTCATGGCGGGGTTTCCGTCGTCCGTCCGTCCGTCTGTCCATCTGTCCGTCCGTCCGTCTGTCCGTCCGTTAGTCTTTTTCTTGTTTACGCGATAAAGTCTGCATTTGTTGCCGGATTTTCATGAAACGTGCACAGTTTGTTTATCTCATCAATAGCTTCAACCCTATTGAATTTGAAAAAAATCCAACAAACAGTATGGGAAAAGTAGCCATTTCAAGTTGAAAATTTCCAGTTCTTGTTTACGCGATAAAGTCTGCAAATAACTTCAGATTTTTGTGAAACTTGCACAGTTTGTTTATTTCATCAATAGCTTCAACCCTATCGACTTTGAAAAAAATCCAACAAATAGTATGGGAAAAGTAGCCATTTAAAGTTGAAAATTTAAATTTTCTGTTCTTGTTTACGCAATAAAGTCTGTATTTCTGGTCAGATTTTCATGAAAATCACACAGTTTGTTTATCTCATCAGTAGCTTCAACCCTATTGATTTTGAAAAAAAAATCGAAGAAACAATGTGGGAAAAGTAGCCATTTCATGTTGAAAATTTCCAATTCTTGTTTACATGATAAAGTCTGCATTTGTAATCAGATTTTTGTGAAATTCACCCAGTTGTTTTGTCTTATCAACAGCTTGAATCCTATTGATTTTGAAAAAAAATCCAAGAAACAATGTGGGAAAAGTAGTCATTTTTTTTTGTTGAAAATTTGTCTTTTTGCATCATGAATTCATAATGTATGCTAGCATAAAAGCAAGATTTAATTCCCTGCCAGTAGAGCATATTCAGGCCCTTCAGGGCCTTCTAGTTCTAAATATCCAAACAATCTTTGTATTAATTTGTGTTTTTGATTTTGTGCTTGTTGAAATTAGTCTTACAGTTATCATTTTGTTACTATGTGTTCTGAAAATGCCACACCTTAAGCATAAAGAATACTCATCCAAGAGGCAAAGAAAAAAAATTTGAACAAAAGGAAAGTACCTTGAACTCTTTACCATTTGACAAAATGGTAAACTTGTCCATTTTGAAAGCATTTACTGACAACAGATCAAACGAAGCTGAAATGATAGGATTTGTTCTTGACAGGGTGAAAACTTTGTTGGAAAAGGAGAAAATGCTGGTTTATCAGCTCTTTATCCTTTTCCTACAATTTTTTTAGATTTCTTGCACAGGATCCTTAAAACTCGGGATCATTAAGTCAAAGATTAAAGAGAGATTCGGAAAACATTTTGGAGTAATGAAGCAGTTGTTTGTTTTACAAACAGTTGCTCCTTTTTTCCTCAAATTTGTCAAAATTGAAGCGATAGCAGTGGTGTGAAAATCTTATTTGTATAGTACAGAGATAATTCATCGCCAGGCAGATCTGTACATGTTTTTACTCCCTTACAGGAGAGTTTTTGAAACATGAAAAAGGGACCCATTGCTCTTTACAAACAGCTCTATATCTGCAAAGTCTACAATATCATTGAAAGAAGTATTACATGTACAAGGAAAGATTATGAAAAGCCTTCACCTGGAAAACTTCACACAAAAAAAAAACAGTTATTACTTTCTTTCTAATTGTTTTCCTTTCTGCTGCATAAATTAGGTTTTTTTCAGTGCTAAAGCTAGCTTTTGTGATAATTGGGCTCAGAAAACCAAAACACTTGTAAGACACTTGCAAGGGGAACAGATTTCACATGAATGTTTTATGTTTAAGAGAAAATTTACCAAAACAAGTATTTATTTATATTATCATTGTGTTTGTTTTTGAAGTCATAGCAGTCATTATCCTCATTTCATGTAAGTCTTTTTTTCATATTTTTTGCAAAAATTACAGCTTCAAGGTTTATTGTAAAACTTTTGAAATCCTTAACTCTTTAGAAGACAAAAATTGAAAGCATTTTGCTGATGAAAAATTAAATGTGACTATTGGAATGAGACATGCCGTCAAAGGGGTAGAAAACATTGCAGAAAACATGGTGGGAAAAAGGAGAAAATGCTAGTTACCAGCATTTTGTCCTTTTCCGACAATGTTTTCAAAACCTGCGTTGTCAAGGTTGTTAATATGTGGTATTATTTGAAGGTTTAATGGGGTCTGTTTAGGGGTTTTTTGCTGTAAATCAAAAGTTTAATTTTTTTTTTTTTTCATTTCTGTATAATAAGTAAGATAGATGATATACAGTCATGTACGGTCATCTTGCATGTCTGGTAATCTTGCGCACTTCAGTATATTCCTGTTCTGCAAGTTTGTTTGATTCTACCCGTTTCTGGCATGTCTCAGAACAGGAATTCGGAGTAATAGAGACATTTGACATATCATATGACCCAGTTTAAGATTAGGCTGGCTGTAACAATTTGTCTGTTAATCAAATTAGTAATTTGTGTCTCATCACAAAGAATGAATAATTAAAAACATAATTTCACAACTTTATAAGATATTTAAAACTAGTTTTAACATTATTTTCTTTATTTACATGTAATGTCTATCAGACAACAGATTTGTTTCCTTTTTGCAGCCATTCTGTCAAAGTTCCGAATCAAAGGCCAAAATCAACCATTTCTCTTCTACACTTGGTCTTTGTATGAACCTCAAGTACTTTAGAAATCTCTTGCAGTGATGTCATTTAATATAAGTGCGCAAGATCACTGGACAGTTGGATGCTGGATAAAACATCACAGTATATACTTCTTGAATGCCTGTGCTGTTTGAGGTATCTTTTTATTACATGCTTGTGTCATTATGTAGATAAGATATTTTTATTAACGGATAAATAGATTTGAGGATCTTGCAATTCTTTCGAGTGTCATAATGAAACAGTCTTTCGCGTAGGTGGGCAAGATTACCAGACAGCGTTGTATTAAAGAGGGGATCTTACATGAGTGTTTATGTATTATCATTTTTATCAAACATGTTAACTAAAATTATATGAAGCATGCGTTGGTGGGTACATTTTCTCTTTTTTCCATCCTAAGTTCTACCCTATCTATCAAAGGCAGTTTTGTCATTTTAGCAACATTTAATTTTTCGTCTGCAAATGTTTTGAATTTGGTTCTATCCAAATTTTTTTTGTTTAGTAAAAAGTTAATACACTGCTCAAGGATGCCAAATTATAGGGCCATATCTGCATATTAATTCTTTACCAAAAAGGCCCATGCTTTAAAGAAGAAGCCTTTTGAAATCATCATGGGAAAGGAGAAAAAACTGCTAACCAGCATTTTTAGCTCACCTGAGCACAAAGTGCTCATGGTGAGCTATTGTGATCGTGCTGTGTCCGTCGTGCGGTGTGCGTCGTGTGTCGTCCGTGGTCAACTTTTTACCTTGTGTATGCTCTAGAGGCCACATTTTCAGTCCGATCCTCATGAAATTTGGACAGAATGTTTGTCTTGATAAAATCTCGGACGAGTTCGAAATTGGGTCATGTGGGGTCAAAAACTAGGTCGCTAGGTCAAATCTTATAAAAACCTTGTGTACGCTCTAGAGGCCACATTTTCAGTCAGATACTTGTGAAATTTGGTCAGAATGTTTGTCTTGATAAAATCTCGGACAAGTTCGAAATTGGGTCATGTGGGGTCAAAAAACTAGGTCACTAGGTCATATCTTAGAAAAACCTTGCGTACGCTCTAGAGGCCACATTTTCAGTCCGATCCTCATGAAATTTGGTCAGAACGTTTGTCTTGATAAAATCTCGGACGAGTTCGAAATTGGGTCATGTGGAGTCAAAAACTAGGTCACTAGGTCAAATCTTAGAAAAACCTTGTGTACGCTCTAGAGGCCACATTTTCAGTCCGATCCTCATGAAACTTGGTCAGAATGTTTGTCTTGATAAAATCTCGGATGAGTTCGAAATTGGGTCATGTGGGGTCAAAAACTAGGTCACTAGGTCAAATCGTAGAAAAACCTTGTGTACGCTCTAGATGCCACATTTTCAGTCAGATACTTGTGAAATTTGGTCAGAATGTTTGTCTTGATAAAATCTCGGACAAGTTTGAAATTGGGTTGTGTGGGGTCAAAAACTAGGTCACTAGGTCAAATCTTAGAAAAACCTTTTGTACACTATAGAGGCCACATTTTCAGTCCAATACTCTTGAAAAATGGTCAGAATGTTTGTCTTGATTATATCTTGAAATAGTACGAAAATGTGCCATGTTGGGTCAAAAACTAGGTCACCAAGTCAAATCTAAGAAAAACGTTTTGTATGCTCTAGAGGCCATATTTTCTGTCCAGTACTCTTAAAAGTTGGTCAGAATGTTTGCCTTGATAATATCTCTGACTAGTTTGAAAATGGGTCATGTCAGGTGAAAAACTAGGTCACTAGGTCAAATCTTAGAAAAACCTTGTTTAAGCTCCAGAAGCCACATTTTCTGTCTGATACTCTTGAAATTTGGTCAGAATGTTTGTCTCGATGATATCCCAGTCAAATTTGAAAATGGGTCATGTCGGGTCAAAAACTAGGTCACCTGGTCAAATCTTAGAAAAACCATGTGTACACTGTTGTGGCCACATTTTTAGCTCACCTGAGCACGAAGTGCTCATGGTGAGCTATTGTAATCGTGCTGTGTCCGTCGTGCGGTGTGCGTCGTCCGTCGTCAACTTTTTACCTTGTGTACGCTCTAGAGGCCACATTTTCAGTCCAATCCTCATGAAACTTGGTCAGAATGTTTGTCTCGATAAATCTCGGACCAGTTCAAAATTGGGTCATGTGGGGTCAAAAACTAGGTCACTAGGTCAAATCTTAGAAAAACCTTGTGTACGCTGTAGAGGCCACATTTTCAGTCCGATCCTCATGAAACTTGGTCCGAATGTTTGTCTTGATAAAATCTCGGACCAGTTCGAAATTGGGTCATGTGGGGTCAAAAACTAGGTCACTAGGTCAAATCTTAGAAAAACCTTGTGTACGCTCTAGAGGCCACATTTTCAGTCCGATCCTCATGAAACTTGGTCAGAATGTTTGTCTTGATAAAATCTCGGACGAGTTCGAAATTGGGTCATGTGGGGTCAAAAACTAGGTCACTAGGTCAAATCTTAGAAAAACCTTGTGTACGCTCTAGATGCCACATTTTTAGTCAGATACTTGTGAAATTTGGTCAGAATGTTTGTCTTGATAAAATCTCAGACGAGTTCGAAATTGGGTCATGTGGGGTCAAAAACTAGGTCACTAGGTCAGATTTTAGAAAAACCTTGTGTACGCTGTAGAGGCCACATTTTCAGTCCAATACTCTTGAAATTTGGTAAGAATGTTTGTCCTAATGATATCTTGGACCAGTTTGAAAATGTGTTATGTTGGCTCATAAACTAGGTCACTAGGTGAAATCTTAGAAAAACCTAGTGTACGAATGACTCTCAGAAAGAAGCCTTTTGAAAACACTCTTTGAAAATGAGAAAATGCTGGTATCCAGCATTTTTTCCCTTTTTCACAATGTTTTCTACCCCTTTGAGAGACCAGTCCCACAGCTTGATCCACATATTAGTTGTTTTATGCAGAAGGTTCAGACTGATGAGTTTAAAATTTTATTGTTTGGTAATACATATATCTCACAAGACGTTGGAAATTGGTTGTGCTTGGTCAAAAGGCTCAGGTGAGCGACTCCAGGGCCATCATGGCCCTCTTGTTTGTTCAATGCTCTTTTAAAGTTGCTCAGAATGTTTGCCTTTGTAGTATCTTGGATGAGTTTGAAAATGGGTCATGATGGGTTAAAATCTAGGTCACTAGGTCAGATCTTAGAAAAACCTTGTGTACGCTGTAGAGGCCACATTTTCAGTCCAATACTCTTGAAATTTGGTAAGAATGTTTGTCCTGATGATATCTTGGACCAGTTTGAAAACGTGTCATGTTGGCTGAAAAACTAGGTCAGTAGGTCAAATCTTAGAAAAACCTAGTGTACGAATGACTCTCAGAAAGAAGCCTTTTGAAAACACTCTTTGAAAATGAGAAAATGCTGGTATCCAGCATTTTTTCCCATTTTCACAATGTTTTCCAGCCCTTTGGGAGACCAATCCCACAGCTTGATCCACATATTATTTGTTTTATGCAGAAGGTTCAGACTGATGAGTTTAAAATTTTATTGTTTGGTAATACATATATCTCACAAGACGTTGGAAATTGGTTGTGCTTGGTCAAAAGGCTCAGGTGAGCGACTCCAGGGCCATCATGGCCCTCTTGTATCTTTTCTCCACTAAATTTTCTACGCTATGGAATGCAGATTCTCTTATTTGAGCCAAAGTTAATTTTTTGCCTGCAAATGCTTTTAACTTGGAAGAGCGTAAAACTTTTAAAGTCCCATATAGAGTTAACATGTAAGACTCATTCTTATTAAAATCAGCTTCATCCTTGTTGATCACTGGAAAGCATAGAGAGGGTCTCTGCTGCAGTGTCCTAGCTTTGTCCAGATATCATTGAGGCTTCGAATTTGCAATATTTTAATCTGAAAATGTCCATTTCATATACTTCCCTAGGATCACAAAAACATGAGATTGTATTGTAAAGGATCATTTACCAAAACCAAGGTCCTAAGATCAAATCTGTAGCAGTGACATTATTGTCAGGACCTGATGATGGCCAATGAAAGGTCAGAGACTTTACAGGTGTCTCGGGTTCTATATAGTCTTAACTCTTTACCAAATGACAAAATTTTAGACCCAACCAATTTGAAAGCATTTGCAGATGACAGTTTCAGTGTAGCTGAAATGATATGATTTTTCTCTGATAGGGTAGAAAACATTTTGGGAAAAAGAGAAAATGATGGTTACCAGCATTTTCTCCTTTCCCCACAATGTTTTCAAAAGGCTTCTTCCCCAGGGTCATTAAAAGTCGGGATTTTGTGGTAAAGAGTTAAGTAATACAGCTTATTCATTTTGTTTTGTATTTTAGTGGTTTTGATATTGTAAGTGGTAAAACATATAATGAAAATTTGTTTTAACCTTTTACCAAACAATGAAATATTGGACTGGACCAAATTGAAAGCAGTTGCAGATGGCAAACTAAATGTGGCTCAAATGATGATTTCTGTCTTTGATACGGTAGGAAACATAGTGGAAAAGGGAGAAAATGATTGTTACTAGCATTTTCTCCTTTTCCCACAATGCTTTCAAAAGCCTTCTCTTTCAGGGTCAATATTACTTGGCATTGTGTGGTAAAGAGTTACATTTTAATTTCAAAATGTTCATGCTTTATTCCTTTCTGCCTTCATTTTGTCTTTTCATTGCAAGCTATAGGTACATTGGTGCAATGTCTCAAGTCACATATTTGTATTGGATATTTGGAAGCAAAAGAAAAAATGAGATGAGGAAGAAATGCTAGTCCGATTTGAACTTGATATTGACTTTTTACCATTTGAAACAAGTCTGCAGCAAGTAACTGGTTAAGTTAAAAATTGTAATGCTAGAATTTTAAATTACTCTTTCCAAATGAAAAAAATATGGTTCAACCAAATTAACCCTTTACCAGATGACAAAATTTTATCCTTGTCCAAATTGAAAGCATTTGCAGACAATAATTCCAATGTGGCTCAAATGGTGCAACTTTTTTTTGATGGGGTAGAAAACATTGTGGGAAAAGGAGAAAATGCTGCTTACCAGCATTTTCTCCTGTTCCTACAATGTTTTCAAAAGGCTTCTTTCCCTGGGGTGTCAAAAGGCGGCATTGTGCCATAAAGGGTTAAATGCATTTCCAGTTTACAAACTAAGTCTGGGTCAATTGATAGAATTTATCCTTGAAATGGTAGAAAGTTTCTTGGAGAAGAGAAAGTGCTGGTAACCAGCAATTTTTTTTTCCACAGTACATCTACTTTGGAAAATCTTTTTTGTCAGGGTCATCAAAGTACGGGATCATTTGGTAAAGTTTTAAAGGTTGAATCTTTACAATCTAATCTCGACTTTTAAAGACCCAGAGAAAGAAAGCTTTGAAATTTGAAAACATTGTTGGAAAAGGAGAAAATGCTAGTAACCAGCATTTTCCCCTTTTCTCACAATGTTTTCTACCCTATCTAATACAAATTCCATCATTTCATCCACATTTAATTTGTTGTCTGCAAATTCTGTAAAAATTTGGACTGGTCCACATATTTGTCATTAGGTAAAGAGTTAATTAATTAGTTGGTGAGTAAGATACTAAAACCCAACCAAATGTTAGAAAGTGACCAAATTTCTGCTATATTTCCTATCAGAATCTATATGTATATAGTTGTATAATATTTAACAAATTAATTATGATGTAAATAAATATTATATAGTGTCTTAAATGCAGATTTGCCTTTTTTTTTTCCATTTATCCATATTTATCTAGCTTTATAGTGGTTGAACACTGTTAATTTTGATGGTTCATTAAGCTGAAAAACCAGTGAATAATTATTCTCCCTAGATAACTTTACATAAACAAACATACTGTTAGAATGCTTCTGTTAATCTGTGAAACATGCGCTGAGGTTTAAACCTTTACTAAAAAATCCCAAGCTTTAATGACCCTGAGGGAGGGAGCTTTTGAAAACCTTGTTGGAAAGGAAGAAAGAGTTGGTTACCAACATTTTCTCCTTTCCCCACAAGGTTCTCTTCCCTTTCAAAGACAAATTCCATCATTTGAGCAACATTCAATCTGTTGTCTGCAATCGTTTTCAATTTGGACCAGTCTAAAATTTTGTTGCTTGATAAAGAGTTAACGCTTTGCCAAACAAAAAAATTTTAGACTGGTTCAAATTGAAAGCATTTGCAGACGACAAATAAATGTGACTAAAAAATTGAAAGTTGTTTTTAGAAGGGTAGAAAACATTGTGGGAAAAGGAGAAAATG
This sequence comes from Tridacna gigas, assembly GCA_945859785.2. Lineage (NCBI taxonomy): Eukaryota > Metazoa > Mollusca > Bivalvia > Cardiida > Cardiidae > Tridacna > Tridacna gigas. The sequence goes on along the minus strand of OX244031.2, from coordinate 35,797,370 downwards.
CTGGTTACCAGCATTTTCTCCGTTTCCCACAATGTTTTCAAAAAACTTTTTTTTAAGGGTCATTAAAAGTCGGGATTGTGTGGTAAAGGGTTAATGCATGAGTACATGTACATGTGAAAGCATGTTTAATTAGTGGTCTGCAAGGCAAGAAGCAGTTGTCTGACCAGCCCGCATAGCTCAAGTGGTAGAACGCAGGAATTTTCAACATCAAGTCTTTGGGTCGTATGAACCGAGGTCCCATGTGACGGTGCTATACATTGAGCATGTTAGCCTTTTACCACATGACAAGATTTTACACTTGTCCAAATTGAAAGCATTTGCAGACGACAAGTTAGATATGGCTCATATGGTGAGATTTATCTGTAATAGGACAGAAAACGTTGTGGGAAAAGGAGAAAATGCTGGTTACCAGCATTTTCTCCTTTTCCCACAATGTTTTCAAAAGGCCTCTTTCTCAAGGTCGTTAAAATTCGGGATTGTGTGGTAAAGAGTTAAAAAACCAGGCATAACTTAGGATGGGTTTCATCCTGTATCCTGCACTATCCCCATAACAAAACTAACAGCCTTCAGGGGGCATCGCCCATATGGGCAACCGGTGGCGACGATAAATAAATGCAAAAATCAAAACAGTTGTCTGCAGGTTGCAATGTGGTCTTTACCCTTTACCAAAGGACAACATTGAAGCCTTGTCAAAGCTGTTGCAGACAACAAATTAAGTGCAGCTCAAATGATGAAATTTGTTTCTGAAAGTGTAGAAACATTGTGGGAAATGGTGAAATGCTGGTTCTACTAAGCAATTCTGTGTTGTAACTACCCTGAAAAAGAGTGCTTTTGAAAACATTGTGGTCAAACAAGAAAATGATGATAAGCAGTGCTGATAAAGGCCCACAAGCTGCCAGTTGGGGGCTCAAATGGCAGCCAAATTTAATTCATACTATTTTAATGAGCCATGCTCTATGGAAAGGGGGCTAAATGCATCTGCAAAAAGTATCGATCCAGGTCAACCAGTGCAGTCCACGCAGGCTGACTTGGGCTGAAACTGCTATTTGTCAATTTTCTGTATGTTAAAAGACCAGTCTACCTCATGATTCAATCGGTTATTTGACAAAATGGACTGTATCTATCCATGATTATGTGATGAGTTGCTATTAGCATTCATCACAGAGATGCATTAAGCCCCCTTTTCACACAGCATGGCTCAAATGTACAGATATCATTTTGAGTCTGACATTCAGCTAAAGCACTGTATAAGTTCCAGTTACTGGCAGAAAAATGTTGTAAAAGTAAGATCAAAAGCTGGCAACTTTTGTTCAAATACATTTTCTGCCTACAACTAGAACTTTTACAGATTCCTCTGTAAAACATTATCCATACTTTTAAATGGTATGAATTAAATCTGTCTGCAATTTGATCCCAGAATTGTTTACAAGTGGCAGCTAGTGTGCCTTTAAATATGTGTCAACAACTGTTACAGGCTCGTAATAATAAGCTTGATTTTACACCATACCAGATGACAAAATTTTAGACTTCTCCAAATTGAAAGCATTTGCAGTTGACAAACTATGCTGGTACTGGCATTTTCTCCACTTACCACCATATTTTCAAAAGCCTTCTTACTCGGGGGTCATTGAAATGCAGGATTGTTTGGTAAAGAATTAATGATGTGGAAAAAAACGCAGGAACAGGAACAATTTCTCATTATCCCACATTTTTTTTAAATGCCATAATTACCTACATGGGCATGTTTAGTACAGTGTGGCATTATTGATCTGAAATTAAATGCAGGTATGCTCTTTGTTGCACCATGGTTTCTAGGAATACCCATTTTATGTAGTTTTACAAGGGTCAGATAGGATATTGTTACAATATTCAGAGCTTTTCAGAAGATGAGCTTTAAGGCAAAATAGGTTCATCAACGGATATGTCTCATATAACTCTTTACCAGACAACAAAATTTTAGCTTTGTCCAAACTGGAAGCATTAAATTTGCAGATGACAATTTCAGTGTCAAATGGTGCAATTTTTCTTTGATCAGGTAGAAAACATGGGAAAAGGTTATCAGCATTTTCTCCTTTTCCCACAATGTTTTAAAAAAGCTTCTTTCCTAGGATCTTTTAAAGTTGGCATTGTGCAGTAAAGGGTTAAATCTTGTCAACCAATACTTCTGATGTCACTACATTGACTGATCTACATACCACATTAAGTCATCTGTGTAACTGGATTACATAGATAAACAGTAGTATATTAAATGCCATATTAATGCTGTATGCTGTATGTTTTACATGCGATAATTTGCTCCTCAGTAATCCTTTTCTGCCATAAAACCCCTTAGCAGAAAAACAAAATTTTAGACAGCTATTTAAATACCAGTTGCAGCCTTGACCCTTCACTACAGGACAAAATTTTAGACTCTAATTCTATGCAGTTGCAGACAATAAAAATCAGCATGTTTCCAGTGATGAATCTTGCCTTTGAAAGGGCAGAAAACAATGTTGGAAAAGGAGAAAATGCTGATTTCCAACAACATTTTGAAAGGCTCAAATGATTCTATCTTTGAAAGGGTAGAAAACATTGTGAGAACAGGAGAAAATGCTGGTTATTAGCATTTTCTCCTTTACATATAACAGTTTCCCAAACCTTCCATCGTCAGGGTTGTAAAACAGAATTGTTTGGAAAAAGTTTAAGTCTTTAACCCTTCACTGTAATTGACAGCAGAAATTAGACCTATCAGTTCAAATGACTAAATTGGAAAAGGTCAGGAGAAAACAAAAATGCATGTCATTAATTGTATATAAAACACTAAGGGAAACAGATAGATCCAACATGAAAAACAATATATTAAACTCCATATACATGTATTGCTCTTTTCTCCTTAATTGTAATGAAAGCTGTCTCCTGTAGGGATGTTTGGTGTTTAGTGCTGTTTTCAGAATTATTTTAATCATGTTATATATGGCAGCTGGTGCACTTACTAATGCTTTCCAGGTTTTTCTTTTTTGCCAGTATAAATTTGCACAACATTGTTTCTAAGCCACTAGCTAAATTTCTCAGATAGACGTGCATTTTTGAAGTAATATTCAGCAGTGAGGGAGGTGTCAGTCCTATTTTAATGCCTGTCGTCAATAGTCCGATAAAATTTGGCCTAACTCAGAATCGAACCAGCAACCCTTTGGTTTCAAGTTCAGTATGTTACCAACTGAGCTTATCTACTCTGCCTGCCAGGGTGTAAAAAATCAGATTTGTATTCTGAGATGAAACTTGCATATAATGATCAAGTCACATTAGTCTCGGGAAAAAAAAATCATCTATGTATTTTTGCTGCTGTTTTTGCAATAACATGAAAGCTGACGCCATATAGCCTTATTGGAGATTGTTGATTGAAGAGCCGCCTGTATGTGGCCTGCAGTTTGAGCTAAATCTGTTCTGCTCACAACATGAAAATGAGTTGTGCTCAGTGGTTGAAGGACTAACCTGATTTGCCTATGGTTTCCAGCTGTTTTTCTCCCTTTTTCTTTTTAAGTATCTAGGCTCTTTTCAGACTTCTCTTTCACTTGTAGATCTAGTCTTAATTAACCCTTGTACTCCTAAGCGTGACACACTGACATTTTTGCAGACAGTGTAGATCAAGATAAGACTGCACAGGAAGTGCTGTCTGATCTTGGATCTACGCTGTCCGATTAGGAGATATTTTTCTCTATAAAAAACTTTAAAGTAACATTATTTTGGTTTTTAGTATTGGCTTGAAAGTTTCATTTAACTAATTTCGCGGGTTAAGGTTTAATAAACGATACAGTTATCTCCATTTTTTATATGGAGGTTTCAGAAGACGAAAAATATCGATTTCTTTTTCATCCAAAATTATTACTGTATAATGTAAACACACCATTTGTAATTCACTCTTGGTACTTTGATTGATTTCCTTTTCGTTAAAATTTAATCTTTGTGGTAATGAAACTTCTTATTAAAGTTGACTTCCGTAGACAACTGCCGACGTTGTCATAAATTTCACACAGTGAAAAAAGATGTTACACAAAGTGGTTCTGGCGTTCCATCTCTCACTGCTAGTAGTTACAGATTTATCGGCAACCACAGCGCCTAATCCGACACCACAATCCACCCAACCGTCTCCAAATGACACAAGTAAGCAACGTTATGACTTATGACCGTCTGCATCATTACAATTACATTTAAAGTTCTATAATGCGTCTTAATTCTGGACTCGTCCATATTAAAGGAATTTACAGACGACAAATTCAAATGATAATATATTTACTTGAATAGGAATGCTGGTTACCAGCATTTCTCCTTTTTCCACAATGATTTCAAAAGCTTTCTTTCTCATTTGGGGTTGTGTGGTAAATTAAGGGTTTTAAATAAATCTTGTCATATTTTTGTTATATTATATATAACATTATATTAGAATATTATAAATATTCGAATATTATAAATTCCCATCATGTGTAGATCTATGGTGGACTTACCAAATTTTAAGGTACTAATGAACATTTAATTCATGCATATTTAAATAAAGTAGCTTTGAGTGTCTGCATAGTCACCATGATGATAAGGAAACAACAGGAAAAAATTAAGAGTTTAGACTAGAACATGAGCTAGAAAGTACTTGCCTTCATAACAAAATCATTTCTGATTATTTTCATATGTAAAAATTATAACTTGGATATTAATTTCAATGGTGTGGTGCATGAAAAGCTATTCATGCCGTCAGCCTTCAGCGGCTTCTTGAGCAAACATTTTGTGTCCTAATTCCGGTAGATAGGTCGTACATGTATCAAGGATTGTCGTGTTTTCCATACTGTAAGAACTAAATGCATAGAGAAAAAATACTGCATTATAAATGACTATCATGCATTTATTTTCCTCCCATTCTGCTTTAAATCTACCGCTTAAATGATAAATGCATAAAGAAATTATGCATAGAGATACCAAATACTAAAATGTTTGATAACCAAACAACTCAACTTTAATGCATTTATAACCATAATTTATGTCTGAATCATGCATATATATTCATTTTTTTTTTTTTTTTAAACAACATATTTCACCCTTCAATCTTATGTAATTTTTGTAAGAAGCTGAACTGGGGCATGGCAAAACCTGACCTCATTCAGTCATTTGGAGGCTATTGATATCTATAGAACAGTTCACGAATAAGAACTGAAAATCATCATGTACACTAAAACTCAACTAAAGTGTTTACTGTCACAAGAAGTACTTATTTTGAACAAAATGAACAGGTTTAAGTCAATTAATGAATTATCTTCAGTTTTCGAAACACAATGAAAGGAGCAGATGAGTGTCATGGCAGCCATTGGCCCTCTCCTGACAGTGGCCAGCACCAGAATGCCAGAACCGTAAAATTTAATGCATTTTTTCCCTTTGTTCAATTTGTATGCAACTATGAGGACAGATTAGGCCATTTTATCTTAAAACATTTGAAAATATTTAGTGTCTTAAAAAAGGCTCTGAAACATTTTCTCTCACTAGCAGTGAGATACATGTAGTTTATATATCTGCTAAAAGTATTGACCCATGTAAGCCTGCACATTCCAAGCAGGCTACCCTGGATCAAAATATTTTGCTATCATTAAATTTCCTGCATGTGAAAAGATCATTCGTAGAATTTGCAATTCAGTGAGACCTGGTCTGATTGTTACCCAAGATAATCAATAGATTTTTGGAGTGGGTTTGGGCAAGTCACTTCAGAACCTTAATTAAAGTCTAGTGTGGTGAATTATAGAGAGCACTTTAACATCTTGTAAAAAGTGAGACAGCCAGTGCAGAAACCAGAAAATAGGTCAACTACCCTGTGGGATAAAATGAATGTTCATTTTCAAATATAGATTTTTCTCTTTCACTTATTTCCCTCCCTTCACACAAAATAACCTCAGTTTAAACATATTTATTTTACGTCAATTGAAAAACAAGTTCTTAAAACTTTATTAATGTCTCTTGACTCTGCTTCCTTGGAACTACACCAGTAGTCGCATCAAATGTGTGGGCCAATGAACTATCTCAACCATACCGTAGCAGACCAGTTTCGAAAACATGGCAAATTTATGACAAGCGATTTGCTTGTGTGGTTAATTATTTACTACATAACCACATATTTAAAGGACCCTCAGGAAGAAACCCTTTGAAAACATTGTGGGAAAAGGAGAAAGTGCTGGTGATCAACATTTTCTCCATTTTACACAATGTTTTCTACCATTTAAAAGACATTTCTTATCGTTTGAGCCACATCTAATTTGTCATCTGCAAACTCTTTCAGTTTGGACCAGTCTTAAATTTTGTTGTTTGATAAAGAAGTACTCGGGTTTTCGCTCATTTTTAACCTTAAAAATAATCAAAGATTTATTGAATGACTTAATACGCATAAAATATAAAATGGGCATAAAAAAGTCTTTTCCCAGTGCTACTCATTGTATTACTCATCAGTTTGGCAAGAAATAAATTAGTATGAAAAATGTACAATAAAAAGCTCCTTTTCTGTTCTAATACCACAAATTGCATTTCTAAGTAACTTTGAATGAGTAATCCATTCGGTTATCGATTGGTACCCTAGACCTCTTTAAGATTTCATGCCAGAATCTTGATCTGTCAAAAAACAGGGTTGCTATTGTTGTGGAATTTTGTTTTTCTGAATGGATTATGATTGTGTAATCATTGAAAATCATGTAATAAACTCTTGATCAGAAACTATTTATATTCCTGTAGACTTTTTTCAGGCATCTCGATAGAATATTTATCTGTGTGTCTGAAAACTTGACTTCGGATAGGTAGAGCTAATTTCCTCTGTGACCGACAGTGATGTGTTTGAAAATCATCTTGTCAATAAGTAAAGGTCAGAAATTCATTAATGATAAGTATAAATGGTCCATGAATTGGCCCCTTCAGATTTTATCTTCATCTGTGAAGAAAATGGCTGGTGTAATTTTTCTTCCTTTATGGGTCATAGTGTAGTCTTTTGAGCTCTTTGTATAGAAAGGTTTGGTCAGAATATATTCATACCAGTACATGTGCTTTCATTGGATAATCCGTAACCCATGCTGAATCTTTCCATGATTTCTGGCTGGTTTCCTAATCTGTTCAAAGAAAGAAGTTAGATAAATGAACAGAATAACATAAGAAACTGGCCATTATAGCATATGGCAGCATTCCATCATTTAAGCCATATTTGATGGTCGTCTGGAATGCTTTCCATTTGGACCAGTGTTTCACCTTTAGCTAAGATATTGTGCAATGATTGAAAACCTACCAGTTGTTTGGAAATTATAAGTAACCTTCTTTTAGTATGAAACATGCTTTACAGGCTAGGGCAACTACAGCTGACTTTCCACACTTTTTACCAGATAACTTAATCAGAGACTGGTCTTAATTGAGAGTAACTGCAGATGACAAATTGAATGTCACTCAAATGATGAGATTCATTTTCAAAAGGGTAGAAAACATTGTCGGAAAAGGAGAAAATGCTAGTTACCAGTACTTTCTCCATTTCCCACAGTGTTTTCGAAAGCTGTTTTCTTCAGGGCTGTTAAAAGTCTGGATTGCCTGGTAAAGACTTTAACTCTTTACCACATAATCCTGACTTTTAACGACCCTGAGAAAGAAGCCTTTTGAAAACATTGTGGGAAAAGGAGAAAATGCTGATAACCAGCATTTTCTCCTTTTCCCGCAATGTTTTCTACCCTTTCCAAAGCAAATTTCATTTTTTTAGCCACATTTATTTTGTCGTCTGCAAATGCTTTCAATTTGGGCCAGTCTTAAATTTTGTCGTTTGGTAAAGAGTTAATTAGTAATAGGAGTGATACAGGGCCATGATGTTCCTCTTGTTTTTTAATCATCATTATTGTTTTTAAAACATGTAGCATCTGTTATTAGAGATTTGTAAATAAGTCTGATAGTACAAAGGGTTATAATCAATGTAGAGGAATTGCCTTACATCTATAGATATATATATATATGCAGTATAACTTATTGGTGAATATATCATGCTGAAACAGCTTGCACGGAGGCCCGGCTTTGGAATCTAATAAACAACAGATGACTCACAGGCAATGCCTAACATCAAACTGTTGAAGGAATTTTTGACTACATTAAAAACCTTGATTACACAGTCACTAAGTTTTGACGAACCCAAGAAAGAAGATTTTTGAAAATGTTGTAGGAAAAGGAGAATGTGTTGGTTATCCTTTCAAAAATATCATTTCTTTTAACCCTGTACAAAACAATCCCATGTTTTAATGACCCGGGAAAAGAAGGCTTTTGAAAACATTGTGGAAAAAGGAGAAAGTACTGGTAACTAGCATTTTCTCCTGGTAACCAGCATTTTCTCCTTTTCCCACAATGTTTTCTACCCTTTCAACATCATTGTCACATTCTTTTGGACAAATCTACATTTTTTATTGTGTAGTAAAGAGTTAACTCTTTACCATACAACAAAATTTGGACCAGTCCAAATTGAAAGTGTTGGCAGATGACAAATAAAATGGGGTACAAACGTCTGTATCTGTATTTGAGATGGCTGAAAACATTGTGGGAAAAGAAGAAAATGCTGACCAGCAATTTCTTCTTTTCCCACAATGTTTTCAAAAGCCTTCTTCTTCAGGGTTGTTAAAACTCGGGATTTTGTGGTAAAGAGTTAAACCACATGTAATTTGTCAACTGTAAATCTTCCAAAACGGACAAGTTCTAAAATATTTTATCTGGTAAAGGGCTGACCCTAGTGATGGTGAATAAACGAAATGGACATTTTTAGTTAGTACAAAAGATGCAGATTCATTTTTAAAGCAGATTTTGTTAAATTATCTGGAAAAGAAGAGGACTGCAAAGGTCCAAGATCAGGCTGTATGTTCTGTACAGTCTGATCCTGATCTTTACTGTTTACATAAGCAATCCAGGTTCAGAACTACAAGAGTTAGACCCAGAATCCATAGGCTGAAATGAACTCCAAGCTATTATACATGTAGAAGCATGATAAAATAATACATATAACTAGAACACAGTGCAGTCTGATTTTGGAACCATAGTGACCATTATTATGTGTAAAATTCTGACAACCAGTAACATAGAGCATTCACACTTCGTGTTTGAGCCATGCTCTGTGAAAAAGGGGTTTAATGCATCTGCGAGGAGTATCGACTGAGGTCAGCCTGTGCTGTCCGTGCAGGCTTACCTTGGTTGAAAACTTCTTGCTATTAGTCAATTTTTCTGCATGTCAAAAGACAAGTCAACCCCATGATTGTATTGGTTTCATAGACAAAAATGTGCTGTCTGAGCTTAGATCTGCATTGTCTTCCAGTTTGCCTGTTACATTTACACATATTCTAGCCAGAATAATCTTGAAATAGCATTATTTTGGTTGGTTTTCCAATTGGAATGGTCGATTTCATCCATTTATTCTTTACCAAATAATCTTTGGTGTTGAGAACCATGGGAATTAGAATCTTTTGAAAAGATTTTGGGAAAATGCTGGTAACTGTTGTTTTATACTTTTTCCTCCCTTCCAGATTTTTCAACCCTTCCATGTACAAGCCACATTTGATTTGTAGTTTGCAAAGTAATTCTTCTAGTATGGATTTGTGTAAAAATTTCGTTGTGTGGTAAAGAGTTGAAACTATAGCACACAATCTCGAGTTTTATGTGACCCTGACAGGGAAGGCTTTTGGAAACATTCTGGGAAAAGGAGAAAATGCTGGTAACAGCATTTTCTTCTTTTCCCCAAATGTTTTCTAACCTTACAAAGATGAATTCCACCAGTTAAGCCAGATTTGATTTCTCGTCTCAAATGCTTTGAATTTGGACCAGTCTAAAATTTGGTCTTGTGGTAAAGAATCAAAGAGTTAACTTTAAACAAGATGACAAAATTTTGGACCAGACCAAATTCAAAGCATTTGCAGAAGACAAATGAAATGTGGCTCTGATTATTATTTCTGTCTTTGATAGGGTAGAAAAGATTGCTGGAAAAGGAGAAAATGCTGGTTATCAGCATTTTCTTTTTTTCCAACTATGTTTTCACAAGCCTTTTCTTTCAGCGTAGTTAACCTTGAGGCTGCTAAACATGACTCACTGACCTTTTGTGGACAGGGTAGGTCAAAATCAGACTGCGCAGAATGTGCAGTCTGATCTTAGATCTGCACTGTCCGACAAGGAGATATTTTTCTCCAAAATATACTTTTGAAATACCATTATTGGTTTTTCACTATTCAGCTTGAAAGTGTTCTTTAATTTACTTAGCAGAATGAGGGTTAATACTTTGGATGGCATGATAAAGACTGCAAGGGTAAAATTCCAAGTATGAGTCACAAAGACATATACATGTATTTTATGTTGGTTTCAGAACAGGAAAGGGAAGCTATTGTCTTTCCTGTTAGACTGCAAATCATGTGTCTAGAACCTGCATTATGATCAAGAGCCAAAACAAACTGATAAACAAAGGAACATCCAGTACTACCTGCCATTGCTTAGTACAATATACTCCGAATACTTTGTAATCCTTTACCACACTATCCCGAGATTTAATGATCCCCTGGAAAAGTGCCTTTGAAAACATTGTGGGAAAAGGAGAAAATGCTGGTAACCAGCATTTTCTCCTTTTTCCACAATTTTTTCTACTATTACAAGGAAAAATTTCCCAATTTTATCCAAAGTATGTATGCAAGTTGTTATCTGTAACCGCTAAATGCTTTCAATCTAGACCCTTCAAAAACTTTGCTGTTTGGTAAAGAGTCAAAGAAGATGTGAATTCTTTCAGTGCCCAATACATGTGTACAAACTCAACCTCTACATACAGCTGAAAATATGATCACTTATACCCAAAAAGACTTTGATCTCATAGGCTTGACATAAAAAAAGACAGTATACATTCAAGATCAGACAGCATATTCTCTAGAGTCTGATCTTGACCTATACTGTCAGTATAAACCCCGTTTTTTTCATCTATTGTACTAGAAGGAATAACACAAAAATCATTCACAATTTTTCTTCTTAGGCAGCTTCGAAAACATTCAGGAAAAGGGTGCATTTGCTTGTTACATGTGCAATGTCATGTAATTGATCTGGTTCTTAACCCCTAAAAGTGTCTTTCACAACTGAAGTTGGGGCCTTCATTTTGGACAAGTCTAAAATTTTATCTTGGTAAAAAGTTAAATTGAAGCTGTAAGAGCTAGCTGAAGATTTCTTTGAACACAGTGCAGCTCCTCACTTCAGTGTGTACGTAATAGAACACAGGAGTGATTCTGAGTATCGTACAAATACAATTACTGACGTCTGTCATCAGAAATAGACAGTTAAACAGTGCAGTATGTATGGTAAAATTTGTGTGGTGATTTTATTGGCTATTTCTATAGGTCAGTTAATTTTATCGTGTAACTTGATAATTTCCTAGGGCCAATGTAAGCCTGTTTATACTGAACAAGCTGATGTTTTCTCAACACTGAGTATGTTTAGGCTTTTGAAGTGGTATATAAATGAAATGGACATTTCGAGGCTGAGCTAAAACTGCAGATTTTGCAATTTCATAGCTGTTTTTGTCAAAATATTGGGCAAGGAAGCAGTGTAGATCCAAGAGCAGACAGCACATTCTGTCTGATCTTGATCTATGTAGCCAGCAAAGCAAGTAAATCTGGGTTCAGCAGTAAAAAGAGGGTAAAAAAATGCATTGTATTAAAGTTGGTAGTGAGACAGCTTTTGGAGGACGGTGTAGATTAAGATCAGACAACACAGAGGGTGGATCTAATGCCATTGCTGCCTTATACACACACTAATTTATGACTGATGAGGAAGGCTTTTTAACCTTTAAACTGCTAAGTGCGACTCATTGATCTTTTGCGGACAATGTAAATCAAGATCAGACTGCACAGAACATGCAGTCTGATCTTGGATCTACACTGTCCGATAAGGAGATATTTTTCTCAAAAATATAGGTTTTGAAATAACTTTCTTCGGGTTTTTACTATTGAAAGTTTTATTTAACTTGTTTAGCAGGATAAGGGTTAAAATATTACGGGAAAAAGAGAAAACGATGGTAACCAACATTTTCTCCTTTTGCCACAATGTCTTCTACCCTATCAGAGACAAATCGCATCATTTGAGCTGCATGTCAATTCAGTAACGATAAAATCAGAGACATCCCTGTTTGTGACATAAAAGATTTATGCAAGGATGAATCTTTCACAATTCAAACTCTTCCCAATGAAGAAAAACCTTGTTTTTGACACTTAAATTAACACTTTTTCACACAATCCCAAGTTTTAAGAACCTCTAGAAAGGGGCCTTATGAAAACATTGTGGGAAAAGGAAAAAATACTCGTAACCAGCATTTCTCCTTTTTCCACAATGTTTTCTGACCTTTTACAGACAAATCTCACCATGTGAGCCATATCTAATTTGTTGTCTGTAAATAGTTTCAATTTGGACAAGTGTAAAATTTTGTTATGTGGTAAAGGGTTAACACATTTTTGTGGCAATAATGCTTTTTCGATGTTTACCTTTTACCAAACAATTCCATGTTTTCATGACCTTGGGGAATAAAGCTTTTGAAAACATTGTGGGTAAAGGAGACAATGCTGGTCTCTTTTACACACCATCTTTTCAACCCTGTATAGATAACGTAATTGTTACAGGGTAGAAAACATTGTGGGGAAAGGAGGAAATGCTGGTTACCAGTATTTTCTCATATTTGCCCCATGTTTTCAAAAGCTTTCTTCACTAGTCATTAATGGGGTTGTTTGGTAAAGGGGTAAGGTGCCCTCAGTTAGTTTAATGAGGCTTTTTTATGCTGTTTACAACATTATTTCAGTCATATTACAGCTGGCTTACTCATTTATATCCTGGGTTTCACCAGTCCTAGGCTAGGCTATATTTCTTGCCCAAGGACACTCCCATGGGAAAACCCAGTGCTTCCAGTGGGGCTCAGACCCATGGCCTCAGGATTATCAGTCCTATACTTTACCACTGAGCCATGCAGGGCCCCTTTGCATTATGAAGGAAAATGCAAATTAATTCTAATGTGGATTTTCATAGATATCCTGTATGTTGGCAAACTTCATACATGTATGCATACATTAGTTTAATTAACATAAAACCTCATCCAGTAGTGTATTAACTGTTTACCACACAATCACGAGTTTTAAAGACCCTGAGAAAGAGGCCTTCTAAAAACATTGTGGGAAAAGGAGAAAATGCTGGTAACCAGCATTATCTCCTTTTTCCCCCACAATGTTTTCCACCCTATCAAAGACCACTTCCACTATTTTAGCCACATTTAAATTGTCGTATGCAAACTCTTTCAGTTTGGAGCAGTCTACATTTTTAGACTAGTCTATAGGCATCAAGATTGACCTAGAGTCAAAGTAAACAAAAAAAAAAACCCCAGTTGCCAAATACGGTCTTACAGAAAAATACTTCTTTCTGTTAGAAATCTTAATTCTGTTATATATGACAATTTTGACAAAAACCACTAAATCTCTACCACTCCAGTTTGAACATGTCCTCTTACAAAGTAATAAACTGAGCAAGATGTCATTTACAAGGTACAAGATCTTTGCTTCTATGTAAATCAAGTGACCTATGCAAAGCAGAAAATCACTTTTTCCTACACCACTGTAACATTATGAATGAATCTATTAATAGATACACTTAGGTAACTTGTAGCAAATCCCAGTTACATTTACCCTCACTGGACAGGGAACCCTTGTCATACCTTCAGTCATTCATTATTTAGATCATTGTGTACAGTTATACTGTTATGTTAAACTGTTATTCTAGTCTTGAATATTATCCCTTTCCCAAACGACGAATTTGGACTGGTCCATATTGAAAGAGTTTGCAGACGACAATCTTAAATTTTATGAAAATGGCAGAAAGTTCTCAAAAAGGGTAGAAAACACTGTGGGAAAAGGAGAAATTGCTTGTTACGAGCAATTTCTCCTTTTCCCACAGTGTTTTCAAAAGACTTGTACTGCAGACACGTGAAAACCAGGGCTTGTTTGGGAAAGGGTTTACCCTTTACCAAACAATCCCAAGTTTTAACGATATTGGGGAAAATCCCTTTGAAAACATTGCGGGAAAAGGAGAAATGCTGGTAACCATCATTTTCTCCTTTTTTTCCATCTTGTTTTCTACCCTTTTCGAATCGGGTTTCGTCAGTTCAGCCACTTTTAATTTATGGTCTGCAACAGCCTTGAATTTGGACTGGCGTAAATTTTTTCGTTTTGTAAAGAGAGTTGGATAGTTAACTACATAATGTGCTACTGGATACTGACTAATTGATTGCATGGTGTTTAACTCCGTTTTCAACATTATTTCAGTGATATTGCGGTGGCCAGAGCTCCTATCCATGCTTTCCTGGAGTTTCTTTTACCAGCACTACCGCGACTCAATGACGTTTTGTGGATAGTCTGGATTAAGATCAGACTGCGCAGAGCATGCAGTCTGATCTTGGATCTACACTGTCTGATAAGAGGATATATTATTTTCTCCAAAATGTAACTTTGATATAGCAATATTCAGGTGTTTACCATCAGCTTGAAAGTTTCGTTGAACATTTTTAGCAGGTTAAGGCTTAAACTTAAACTGGATTACAGTTAACCAATAGCACACATAGCGCCAGCAGCTCAGTTGGTAGTGTACAGGACTTGGGAACAGGAGGTCGCTGGTTCGAGCCCCGACCCTGCAAATTCTTTCCAAGGACTGATGATAGTCATTGTGACAGGATTCATTTCTCTCTCATGTTTCGACAATGGTTATAAAATAAATGTGGTAAAGCAGCCAGTGTCTTGGAAAGAATATTGTGCGGAGTACTGGTAAAAGAAACTCCAGAAAAGCATGGATATGTGCACTGTCCACTGCTACATAACTGAAATAATGATGAAAACAAGGTTAAACACCATACAAACAATCAATCAATCAAATTCGCTAGTCTGTCAGTACTTTCAGTACTTTGATTGTTGTGTGGTACATGACTTATTTTTTGATAATACACTAGTGTATAATCATTTTGTGGGTCCCGGTTCTGTTTATTAGTTTATTACCTGAGCACGGAGTGCTAAGGTGAAGTATTGTGATCAGTCGCTGTCTGGCGTCCATCTGTCTGTCTGTCCACAATTCCTTTAAACATCTTCTCCTCCTGAACCGGTGGGCCAATCATCTTGAAACTTGGCAGGCATGTTCCTTGGGTGAAGCTCTACCAAAAGTGTTAAAAGAATTGAATTAACCCATTAACTCTGGTTATCACGGCAACAAAAAAGGGGAAATTTACAACATCTTTAAAATCTTCTTGTCTAAAACCAGAAAGCCCAGAGCTTTGATATTTGGTATGTAGTATCTTCTAGTAGTCCTCTACCAAGTTTGTTCAAATGATGCCCCTGGGGTCAAAATTGGCCGGGTCCCAGGGGTCACAAATTTGGGCAAAATCATATATAGAGCAGACTTTGAAAATCTTCTTCTCTGAAACTAGAAGGCCTAGAGTTTTGATAATTTATATGGATCATCTACCAAGTTTGTTTAAATGATACCCCTGGGGTCAAAATCAGCCCTGCCCCAGGGGTCACAAAGTAGGACATAAAGGTATATAGAGTGAACTTTTGTTTTGACTCATATCTTGAAAACTATACACAGAGTTTTTACATCGAACTTGTAACATCTATCAACCACCATTTGGAAATGCAGGACAACAAGTTTGACCCAGATTGACCATGCAACACCACAGTTATATACCTTTGTTTTGTTTTTATTGCTGTGTCATGGAAAATGGGGGCTTGACGTATATTTTCATTGTGGACCAATATCTCTTTAACTACAGGACAAAATGTCATGAAACTTCATCTATATATTGTTTATTACATGCCTTGTGGACCTCTACCAATTGTGTTCAAATGATGCCCCTGGGTCAAGACAGGACATAAAGGTATATAGAATGAACTTTAAAAATCTTGTCAGAAACTAGATCTACAAGATCTAGAGCTTTGATATTTGTTATGTAGCATCTCCTCCTGGACAGGCATAGCCCATGTAGGCTTTGGAAATAGCTCGTATATAAGCAGCTGCTGTGCATGGTGTGGACGTTATTGCAAATTGTTAGTTGGCAGTCTGTTTTACAAATCCCAGTTTTCCCCATGTCTACATTTTGAAACTATATATAGAGATGCAGTAAACGATGGTATTTTTTAAAATCATTTACCTAGTAAGAAAACATTATATTCTTAAGAACTTTTTAGCGAAAAGTTTGCTTGATTTTTCCATGGATGTAGAATCTATTATTCAAACTTATTCTCCGCTTGCTACTTTAGCAGCAATTTACGCACCGCGAACTAATATTCTGTACAGTGTGATGCGTCATAGGCCAGCAGACAGACCTTCAAAGAACATAACATGCGCAGACAACGATAACAGGCTGCCACTTTAGTCTTATTTACACAAATCAATGAGTTTGATCAGTTCTATACAAAATTTATTAGACGCTACTTAAAAAAAAAAAGTTGTATTGCTTATATCAATACGAAACTTCCTATTCGTACAAAATGTTCTCCTTCTATATGTGAATCTCGACTAATATCAAATAAAGATTGTTTTTATGTACAACTTCTTGTGTTCTGAAGGTTGATGTGCATAATCAAATTGGAGTACATTATTTTTAAAAACAGGCTACAATTCTTACTCAATTGACTTGAAAATTGGTCAGAATGTTTGTCTTAATTAAATCTCTGATGAGTTTGAAATCGGGTCACCTGGGGCCATGAACTAGGTCACAAGGTCAAATCAAAGAAATACCTTGTAGACACTCTAGAGGCCATATTTCTTACTCAATTGACCTGAAAATTGGTCTTGATGAAATCTCAGATGAGTTTGAATTTGGGTCAGCTGGGGTCATAAACTAGGTCACTAGGTCAAATTAAAGAAATACCTTGTGGACAATCTGGAGGCCACATTTCTTGCGCAATTAACCTGAAAATTGGTCAGAATGTTTGTCTTGATAAAATCTCGGATGAGTTTTAATTTGGGTCACCTGGGGTCATTAACCAAGTCACTAGGTCAAATTAAAAGATATTACCTTGTGGACACTCTAGAGGCCACATTTCTTACTCAGTTGACCTGAAAATTTGTCAGAATGTTTGTCTTGATGAAATCTGGAATGAGTTCAATATTGGGTCACCTAGGGTCATAGACTAGGTCACTAGGTCAGATTAAAGAAATATCTCATGGGCACTCAAGAGGCCACTGTTTTTGCTCAGTTGACTTGAAAACTGCTCAGAATGTTTGTCTTAATTAAATCTCGGATGAGTCTTCATGAAATCTCAGATGAGTTCGAATTGGGTCACCTGGGGTCATAAACAAGGTCACTAGGTCAAATTAAAGAAATACCGTGTGGACAATTGAGAGGCCACATTTCTTACTCAATTGACCAGAAAATTGGTCAGAATGTTTGTCTTGATGAAATCTGGGATGAGTTCAATATTGGGCCACCTAGGGTCATAAACTAGGTCACTAGGTCAGATTAAAGAAATACCTCGTGGGCACTCAAGAGGCCACATTTTTTGCTCAGTTGACTTGAAAATTGCTCAGAATGTTTATCTTAATTAAATCTTGGATGAGTAATTTGGTCACCTGGGGTCATAAACAAGGTCACTAGGTCAAATTAAAGAAATACCTTGTGGACACTCTAGAGGCCACATTTTTTGCTCAATTGAACTGAAAATTGTTCGGAATGTATGTCTTGATGAAATCTTGAATGAGTTTGAAATTGGGTCACCTAGAGGACATAAACTAGTTCACTAGGTCAAATTAAAGAAATACCTTGTGGACACTATAGAGGCCACATTTATTGCTCAATTGTCGTGATAATTGGTCAGAATCTTTGTCTTAATAAAATCTCGGATGAGTTCACATTTGGGATACCTTGGGTCATAAACTAGGTCACTAGGTCAAATTAAAGAAATACCTTATGGACACTCTAGAGGCCACATTTCTTACTCAATTGACCTGAAAATTGGTCAGAATGTTTTTCTTGATGAAATTTCGGATGAGTTTGAATTTGGGTCACCTAGGATCATAAACTTAGTCTAACTAGATCAACTCACAAAAATTCCTTGTGGGCGCTCTAGAGGCTACAATTCTTACTCAATTGACCTGAAAATTGATCAGCATGTTTGTCTTGATAAAGTCTTGGATGAGTTCAAAATTGGGTCACATAGGTTCATGGTTACCAGCGTTTTTTCCTTTTCCCACAAGGTTTTCAAAAGCCTTCTTTTTCAGGGTCGTTAAAAGTCGGGATTGTGTGGTAAAGAGTTAAAGAGTTAAGAGGGGCTCATAAATGTAGTTTCTAATATTGACTATGTAGATCAAGTGGGTCAATGGGCTTTCTTTAACTTTATTTACAGTAACCCTTTATCACACAATCCTTACTTTTAAGCTGTCTGCAGAAAAGTCTGTTGAAAACATGTTGTTGGAAATTGAGAATATGCTGGTAATCAGTAATTTTCATTTTCCCACAATGTTTTCTACCCTTTCAAAGACAGATTTCATTATTTGTGCTAAATTTAATTTTTAGTCTGAAAATGTTTTCAAATTAGACACAGTCTAAAGTTTTGTCGTTTGTCAAACAGTTAAACCTTTTTCCATTGAAATGAAAAATGGTCCATTGTAATTTGTTTAGGGGAGAAAGCTGATAACATTGTGCAAATTTTGTCAGATTTAGTTACAAGAGAAATGGCCCGTCAAACATGCTTTTGTCATTTACAAATGCTTCCAATTTGGTTAGGTCTATTTTTTATGGTCTTATAAAAACTTAATCTTTCATTTTGATGCAGAGCATGTTAGTGCAGTCTGCACAGGACTTGAGATTGGAGGGTTGCTCGTTGGCTGTCACAATGTAACTAGTCTTGTGCATCTTGAAAGCATTAATTATGCACTTCAAATTAAATAATGACTGAAAACTGTGAGTCTTGAACTGGGCGATATAAATGATAGATGCCAGTTGTCTCAGTATTGATTTATTACAATAAAGAATATAAAGAAGACCTGGAAAAAAATATAGACAAGGTCTTAGCAACAATATAAGGACAGTGCTAAGGACATTTATGTCTTAACACATTGGAAAGATAGTTAGAAAAAGGAAATACTCTTACTCTTTCAAATTCTAAGTTAAAAGAATAAAGGTAGTAACAGAAAAAAAAATGTATCTCCAATTGCTGAAGTCCAGAATGAGAGTGCCCAACATTGAAGACAGGGAAAAATAAAAATGAACAAGAACAACTTGCATGCAGTTGCAAACTAAACTTACTCACAATTATTCATATAGTTGGGACATAGATATAGGCATATATATCAGCCATTCTCTTGTGAAAAGGGGGTTCAGTTCTGTTCGCAAAAAGAGGGACTTCAGATGAGCCTGCAGAGCCTGCGGGTCATAACTTCTTGCTTTTCATCAATTTTCTGCATGTCCAAGGACCAGCCTACCTAATGATTCAGTCGATGGTCACACAAAATGGATTATATTACATGATGACTTGCTTGGTATGATATATCTTGCAGATGCATAAACCCCCTTTTTGCCAGAGCACCTGTTATGGAGAGACATGACAAAATGAAGCACTGGTTACATGCGGGTGTCTGTAATTCCTGCCCTTGTACAATGATGAAAAATTATATTTTTCAGCAACAACTGTGAAAACCTCAACAACCCAGGCCCCTGCAACCCCAGCATGTGATGGACTTGAAGCAGAAATCTGTTGTAATACTACAGGATGTGGGTTTTATTCTTGTAAAGATATAGAAAACCCAAATTTGAATCATACAGGTGATGGTCAAAACTTTGTTATTCCTGTCATTTGATACTAATTAATTTAAAAGCTGATCTTCTGGTTATCCTAGCTCTGCTGATTTCATTTTAGCTCAGCTGTTTTCGAAGAAAACATTGAGGTATTGTAATAAGCCTGAACTGAAATTTTTGAATAACATTTATTATGTCGTCTGCAAGATGCTATCAATTTGGACAAGTCTAAAACTTGTTTGATAAAGAGTTAAGGGCTTCACAGACCCAGATGAAGACGGCACGCAGATAGATCAATGAATTTAAAAACAAAAGACAGAAAAAGTAATAAATTTTACCTATGCATTTTATCAAAATTCCACCATTTTTCTGTGTATCTGAAAAAAGTATCAGTCCAGATCAGCCTGCTATTTGTCAATTTTCTACTTATCTAAGGACCACTTTACCTCATGATTCAGTCCATTGTAAGATAAAGTGGATCTATGACCGACCATGTGATAACTTGCTTGGTGTCATGCATCACTGAGATGCTTTAAGCCCCATTTGTCAGAGCATGGCTCAATTATTGATTCTTAATGATTGTAGGTTGTCATGTTTTTGATGGAGAGACAACCTTTTGTGTTGCCAACACATCTGAGAATACTTGTAAGTATGTTTCTTTGCTGGGTGAATAAAAGTGAGTGGAACTGCAACAATCTATTTTTATTTGTTTGCTTGTATGTTTGATCTTTACCCCTTTACCACACAATCCCGACTTTAAACGACCCTGAGAAAGAAGCCTTTTGAAAACATTGTGGGAAAAGGAGAAAGTGCTGGTAACCAGCATTTTTAGCTCACTTGAGCACAACATGCTCAAGGTGAGCTTTTGTGGGTGTCCTATGTCCGGCGTCCAGCGTCCGTCATGCTTCGTCCGTCATCAACATTTACATTGTGGACACTCTAGAGGTCACATTTCTCTCTCAGTTGACCTGAAAATTGGTAAGAATGTTTGTCTTGATGAAATCTCAGATGAGTTCGAATTTGGGTCACCTAGGGTCATAAATGAGGTCACTAGGTCAAATTAAAGAAACACCTTGTGGGCACTCTAGAGGCCACATTTTTTGCTCAATTGACTTGAAAAATGGTCAAAATGTTTGTCTTAATAAAATCTCGGATGACTATGAAATTGGGTCACCTGGGTTCATAAAATAGGTCACAAGGTCAAATTAAAGAAATTCCTTGTGGACACTCAAGAGGCCACATTTCTTACTCAAATGACCTGAAAATTGGTCAGAATTTTTGTCTGGATGAAATCTAGGATGACTTCGAATTTTGGTCACCTGGGTCATAAACTAGGTCACTAGGTCAAATTAAAGAAATACCTTGTGAGCACTCTAGAGGCCACATTTTTTGCTCAATTGACTTAAGAATTGGTCAGAATGTTTGTCTTGATGAAATCTCGAATGAGTTCGAATTTGGGTCACCTAGGGTCATAAATAATGAAATACCTTGTGGGCACTGTAGAGACCACATTTTGTGCTCATTTGGCTTGAAAATTGGTCAGAATGTTTGTCTTAATAAAATCTCGGAAGAGTTTGAAATTTGGTCACCTAGGATCATAAACTAGTTCACTAAATCAAATTAAAGAAATACCTTGTGGACACTCTAGAGGCAACATTTTTTACCTAATTGACTGTAAAATTGGTCAGAATGTTTGTCTTAATTAAATCTCAGATGAATTCTAAATCGGGTCACCTTGGGTCATAAACTAGGTCACTAGGTCAAATCAAACAAATACCTTGTGGACACTCTAGAGGCCACATTTCTTACTCAATTGACCTGAAAATTGGTCAGAATATTTGTCTTCATGAAATCTTGTATGAGTTGTAATTTGGGTCACCTGGGATCATAAACTAGGTCACTAGGTCAAATTAAAGAAATATCTTGTGGACACTCTAGAGGCCAAATTTCGTACTTAATTGACCTGAAAATTGATCAGAATGTTTGTCTTGATGTAATCTCGAATGAGTTTGAATTTGGGTCACCTAGGGTCATAAACTAGGTCACTAGGTCAAATTAACGAAATACCTTGTGGGCTCTGTAGAGGCCACACTTTGTGCTCATTTGGCTTGAAAATTGGTCAGAATGTTTGTCTTAATTAAATCTCGGATGAGTTTGAAATTGGGTCACCTTGGGTCATATCTAGGTCACTAGGTCAAATTAAAGAAATACCTTGTGGGCACACTAGAGACCACATTTTTTGCTCAATTAACTGGAAAATTGGTCAGAATCTTAATAAAATCTTGGATGAGTTGGAATTTGGGATACCTTGGGTCATAAACTAGGTCAGTAGGTCAAATTAAAGAAATACCTTATGGACACTCTAGAGGCCACATTTCTTACTCAATTGACCTGAAAATTAGTCAGAATGTTTGTCTTGATGAAATTTCGGATGAGTTTGAATTTGGGTCACCTAGGGTCATAAACTAGGTCTCACTAGATAAACTTACAAAAATTCCTTGTGGGCGCTCTAGAGGCTATAATCCTTACTCAGTTGACATGAAAATTTATCAGCATGTTTGTTTTGAAAAAATCTTTGATGAGTTCAAAATTGGGTCACATAGGTTCATAAACTAGGTTACTAGGTCAAATTTAAAGAAATATCTTGTGGGCGCTCTAACGGCCACAACTCTTGCTCAATTGACCTGAAAATTGGTCAGCATGTTTGTCTTGATGATATCTCGAATGAGTTCAAAATTGAGTCACATATGGTCATAAACAAGGTCACTGGGTCACATTGCAGAAATACCTTGTGGGCACTCTAGAGGCCACAATTCTAGCCAAATTGACCTGAAAATTGGTTTACATGTTTGACTTGATGATATCTTGTATCAGTCAGACATTGGGTCTCATAGGGTCATAAACTAGGTCACTAGGTCAAATTAAAGAAATGTAGTTTGGGTGTTCTAGAGGTCACAATTTTTGCTCAACTGACTTGAAAATTTGTCAGCATGTTTGACTTGATGATATCTTGAATGGATTTGAAATTGGGTCACACAGGGTCATAATCTAGGTCACTAGGTCAAATTACAGAAATACCTTGTGGGCACTCAAGAGGCGGCAATTCTTGCCCAATTCACCTGAACCTTGGGTAACACGTTTGTCTTGATATCTTGGATGAGTTTGAAATATGGTCACATAGGGTCATAAACTAGGCCACTAGGTCAAATTGAAGAAATACATTTTGGACACTCCAGAGGCCACATTTGCAGCTCAATTGACCTGACAATTGGTCAGAATGTCTATCTTTATAATACCTCAGATGAGTTTTAAATTGGGTCATTATGACCCTGGGGTGAAATTTTGCCTATTGACTCAGGTGAACGATCCTGGGCCATAATGGCCCTCTTGTCTCCTTTTCCCACAATGTTTTCTACCCTTTCCAAAACACATTCCAATTTTTCAGTCACATTTATTTTGTAGTCTGCAAATGCTTTCAATTTGGACCAGTCTAAAATTTTGTTGTTTGGTAAAGAGTTAAAGTGTGTAATAATGTGTAACATTATTTTAGCTTTGTCCAGCAGCCAGTGCACCGATCTGTGCTTCCTTAAGGTTCATTTACCAGGGTCCGTGTTCAACAGCTACTCTTAAGAATGTTCTTTTTCTTGTTCTCCAGAATATTCTACTTTAAAACTTAACACAACTCCTGACTGGCTAAACCAAATGGTTTAGCCAATCAGGAGTTGTGTTACTCTTTACCACACAATCCCGACTTTGAATGTAGAAAATCTTGTAGAGTAAGACTAAGAATATTCTTAAGAATGGTTGGTGAACAGAGACCCAGGACCTTGTACAATATTCTTCTTAAGTGACGTGCTGCTTTCCAAAATAACCATTGTCGAAACAATGATCATCAGTTCTCAGAAAGAAATTTTCCAAGGTGGGGATTTGAACCAGCAATCCTCTGGTTTCATGCCTTGTACATTACTGACGAGACTACTGGGCTCAGCCAAGTCTGTTTTGTTAATCGTTTATCATGCAAATAAATACATGTACATTATTTTTATGCCATGGTAGTAGACAAGATGCCAGAGACTATGAAAGAGTATTGTGTCTTGGTTTGGTTAGGAAGCGAATTATAGGTACACTGGCCACCAATGATAGCACGACGTGAAGAAGAAAATGGTGAAGAAGGAAAAATACAGACCACTAAATTTTAAGATTTGTCGTAGGTGAAAGCATTAAATTTTGAACACAACAAATCAAATGTGTCTCAGATTATGACATTTGCTTGTGAAAGGCTAGAAAGGATTGTGAGAAATGGAGAAAATGTGGTTGGTTATAAGCACTTTTTCCTATTTCCAGGATGTTTTCAAATGCTTGTTTGAACTCTGAATTACTATGTAGTGGTTTAACTTATTATCACCTGCAACAAATATTTAGCATAACAGAGCAAAGATATCTTTAAATCTTTACCAAATAACAAAATTTGAGACAAGTCCAAATTGAAGCATTTGCAGATGACAAAGGTAGCCTAAATGATGAAATCTGCCCTTGATAGATTAGAAAACATTGTGGGATAAGGAGAAAATGCTGGTTACCAGCATTTTCTCCTTTTCCCACAATGTTTTTAAAAACCTTCTTCCTCAGGGTCGTTAAAAGTCGGGATTGTGTAGTATAGAGTTAACTCTTAACTAAATAACACATTTCTAGACTAGTCCAAGTTCAAAGCATATTCAAATGACATATCAAGTCTAGCTGAAATGATTCTAATTGTCTTTGAAAGTGAAGAAAACCTTGTCGGAAAAGGAGAAAATATTGGTAATCAGCATTTTCTCCTTTTCCTGCAAAGTTTTTAAAAGCCGGTTTACTCAGAGTCATTAAAACTATGGACTGCATGGGAAAGAGTTAACTCACTGCCAAATGACACAATTTTAGATTTGTGCAAATAGAAAGAATTACAGACAACAAAATAAATGTGACTCAAAAATTTAAATTTGGCATTGAAAGGGTAGAAAAAAAATGATGATGGTTACGAATCCATCCCTGCGATAATGCTATGGAGGGAGAGAGTGATATACAAAACCTGTAAATGGGCGAACATTTTTGTGACTAACATTTCCACACATTAATTGACCCTTTACTACAGTCTCGAGTTTTTACGACCCTGTAGACTAAGGCTTTAAAGAACATTGTGGGAAAAGGGGAAATGCTGGTAGCCAACATTTTCTCCTTTTCCCAGAATGTTTTTCTACCCTTTTGAAGAAAAAATCCTATCATTTGATTCACATTTTTAGCTTACCTGAGCACAAAGTGCTCATGGTGAGCCATTGTGATTGTGCTGTGGCCGTCGTCCGGCGTCAACTTTTTACCTTGTGTACGCTCTAGAGGCCACATTTTTCTGTCCAATCCTCATGAAACTTGGTCAGAATGTTTGTCTAGATAAAATCTCGGACGAGTTCAAAATTGGGTCATGTGGGGTCAAAAACTAGGTCACTAGGTCAAATCTTAGAAAAACCTTGTGTGCGCTCTAGAGGCCACATTTTCAGTCAGATACTTGTGAAATTTGGTCAGAATGTTTGTCTTGATAAAATCTCGGACGAGTTTGAAATTGGGTCATGTGGGGTCAAAAACTAGGTCACTAGGTCATGTCTTAGAAAAGCCTTGTGTGCACTCTAGAGGCCACATTTTCAGTCAGATACTTGTGAAACTTTTTCAGAATGTGTGTCTTTATAAGATCTAGGACAATTCAAAATTGGATCATGTGGGGGCAAAAACTAGGTCACTAGGTCAAATTTTAGAAAAACCTTGTGTGCGCTCTAGAGGCCACATTTACAGTCTGATACTCATGAAATTTGGTCAGAATGTTTGTCTTGATAAAATCCCGGATGAGTTTGAAATTGGTTCATGTGGGGTCAAAAACTAGGTCACTAGTTCAAATTAAAAAAATACCTTGTGGGCACTCTAGAGGCCACATTTTTCGTTCAATTGACTTGAAAATTGGTCAGAATGTTTTTCTTAATTAAATCTCAGATAACTTTGAAATTGGGTCACCTTGGGTTATAAAGTAGGTCACTAGGTCAAATTAAAGAAATACCTTGTGGGCACTCTAGAGGCCACATTTTTCGCTCAGTTGACTTGAAAATTGGTCAAAACGTTTTTCTTAATTAAATCTTGGATGAGTTTGAAATTTGGTCACCTTGGGTCATAAACTAGGTCACCAGGTCATTTTAAAGAAATACCTTGTGGACACTCCAGAGGCCACATTTCTTACTCAATTGACCTAAAAATTAGACAGAATGTTTGCCTTAACTCTTTACCACCCAATCTCGACTTTTAACGACCCTGAGAAAGAGGCCTTTTCCCACAATGTTTTCTAACCTATCGACGACAAATTTCATCATTTGGGCTGCTTTTAATTTGTTGTCTGCAGATGCTTTCAATCTGGACCGGTCTAAAATTTTGTCGTTTGGTAAAGAGTTAATTAAATCTCGGATGAGATTGAAATTGGGTCATCTGGGGTCATAAAGTAGGTCACTAGTCAAATTAAAGAAATAACCTGTGGGCACTCTAAAGGCCACATTTTCACATTTTTTTTGTCTTGATGATATCTTGGATGAGTTCAAAATTGGGTCACATAGGGTCATAAACAATGTCACTGGGTCACATTGAAAAAATACCTTGTGGGCACTCTAGAGGCAACAGTTCTAGCTAAATTGACCTGAAAATTGGTCTACATATTGGACTTGATGATATCTCGAATCATTTAGAAATTGGGTCTGATAGGGTCATAAATTAGGTCACTAGGTCAAATAACAGAAATGTATTGTGGGCACTGTAGAGGCCACAGTTTTTGCTCAACTGACCTGAAAATTGTCAGCATGTTTGACTTGATGATATCTTGAATGGATTTGAAATTGGGTCATATAGGGTCATAATCTAGGTCACTAGGTCAAATTACAGAAATACCTTGTGGGCACTCAAAAGGCGGCAATTCTTGCCCAATTCACCTGAACCTTGGTCAACAAGTTTGTTTGGATGTTTCGGATGAGTTTGAAATATGGTCACATAGGGTCATAAACTAGGTCACTAGGTCAAATTGAAGAAAGACATTTTGGACACTCTGGAGGCCACATTTTCAGCTCAATTGATCTGACAATAGGTCAGAATGTTTGTCTAAATAATATCTCAGATGAGTTTTAAATTGGGTCATTATGACCCTGGAGTGAAATTTCACCTACTGACTCAGGTGAGCGATCCAGGGCCATCATGGCCCTCTTGTATTTGTTGCCTGCGAATCCTTTCAGTTTGGAACAACCTGAAATTTTGTTTGGTGAAGACTTCATAATTATGCTGAGGTACTGATTTTTCCCATAGGAACCTTCAACTAGGGTTGCAAACTATATTAACTCTTTACCACACAATCCCGACTTTTAACGACCTGAGAAAGAAGCCTTTTGAAAACATTGTAAGAAAAGGAGAAAATGTTGGTAACCAGCATTTTCTCCTTTTCCCACAATGTTTTTTACCCTTCCCAAGACAAATTTCAATTTTTAAGTCACTTTTATTTTGTCGTCTGCAAATGCTTTCAATTTGGACTAGTCTAAAATTTTTTTGTTTGGTAAAGAGTTAACACTTGATCTCTTGGAAATGACTTTTTATTGTCTTGCAGTAAAACCATTATTGAAAAGACTAAGCAAAGAGAATAAGTTGCTTCTGGCAAGCAATATCTCCACTTTCCACAACATATTCACATGTATTTATATATAAACTCTTTACCAAACAAAAAGGCCATGATGGCACTGAAATCACTCACCTGAGCCTTTTGACCAAGCATAATCCATTTTGAATCTCTTCGAGATACCATAACAAACATTCTAACAAAACTTTCATGATTATTGGACTGAAAATATGGCCTCTAGAGCACACACAAGCTTTTCTAGAATTTGTCTCAGTGATCTACTTTTCACACCAACATGGCCAATATTCAAACTCACAGAATTATCAAGACAAACATCCTTACCACCTTTCATGGGTATTGGACAAAAAATGTGGCCTCTGGAGTGTACACAAGGTTTTTCAAAGATTCGACCCAGGGACCTACTTTTTACCCCATGTAACCCATTTTCAAATTCATCTAAGATATCATCAAGGCAAACATTCTTACCTACTTTCATGGGTGTGGGAGTAAAAATGTGGTCTCTAAAGTGTACACAAGGTTTATGGAAGACTTGACCTTGTGATGTATTTGTTGGTCCCATATCAACCATTTTCAAAATTGTCCAGAAAAATTACCAGCAACAAATTAAACATAGCTCAAGTAATATTAGTTAACCACAGAAGGCTAGAAAACATTGTTGGAAATGGAGAAAATGCTAGTTACACAACCAGTGTTTTCTCCTTTCTCCACAATGTTTTCAAAATCTTTTTTTCTCAGGGTTGTTAAAACTCAGGATTGTATAGTAAAGGGATAAACCACTAATGGAAAGGGGGGTTACCATCATTTTCTCCTTTTCCCATAATGTTTTCAAGAGGCTTCTTTCACGGGCCATTCTTCCACAGGATTTTATGTTAGCTCCATAAAGACATGTCAAAAATTTTGTTCTTGACAAAAAGTTAACCATAGACCAAACAAGCCAGGAGCTGTAACTACCCTGTGGAAGAAGACTTGTAGAAACATTGTTGGTAAAATAGAAATGCTGGTTACCAGCATTTTCTCCCTTTTTCACCATGTTTTCCATCCTTTGAAGGGCAAATTTCATCAGTTGAGCAACAATTTCTTTGTTGCTTTCAAGCTCTTAATCTGGACAAGTCTAAAAATTTTATAGAGTTAAAAAAATACACTTAGCTATAGCCTTTGTGTTTTACACAGCTAGATTTTCCTAGATCATAGCTTGGTTCTCAAACTTCTTGTCTCTTTCAGGTGAACCAGCCTCATCTGTTGAGCCAACTACCCCCGCACCATCAACAACTGCAAATACTGATAAGCCAGCCACTTCAGCAAAACCTGTGGATCCTTGCGAAATTGTAACAAATCAAACAGAGTGTTGTGCAAGTCTTTCTGCCTGTTCATATATAAAATGTACAAACCCACAAGATGAACCCCATGAAGGTATGACTTGTTGTCTTGTAGAGGTGGTTTGAATTGAGATTATGTGTACCTTAACTCTTTACCAAATGACAAAATTTTGGACTTGATCATGTTGGCCTTTGCAGACAACAAATTAAATGTAGCTCAAATGATGATTTCTTTCTTTGATAGGGTAGAAAATGATTACCAGCATTTTGTCATTTTTCCACAGTGTTTTCAAAAGCCTTCTTCAGGGTCATTAAAACTTGGGATTGTGTGGTAAGGGTTAACCCTTTACCAGACGACAAAATTTTAGCATTGTCCAAATTGAAAGCATTTGCAGACGACAATTTCAATCTGGCTCAATAGTGCAATATTTCTTTGATATCGCAGAAAACATAGTGGGAAAAAGGAGAAAATGCTGGTAACCAGCATTTTCTCCTTTTCCCACAATGTTTTCAAAAGGCTTCTTTCCCAGGGTTGTTAAAAGGCGGCATTGTGTGGTAAAGGGTTAAGCTTTAAATCTTTACCAAACTATGTAGTGTTTCGACGACCCTGTGGATAAAGGCTTTTCAAAACATTATGGATAAAGGAGAAAATGCTGCTTTACAGCATTTTATCCAAGTCCCACAATGTTTTCTACTCTTCAAAAGCCATATCCCATCAATTAAGACATGTTTAATTTGTCATCTAGAAATACATGTACTTTCAAGTTGGACAAGGTTTTTCGTGGGTATGTCCTTGGGCAAGACACTTCAGAGCCCTAGCCTAGAGCTGGTAAAAACCAGGAAATACATGAATATGTGAGCTGTTGCTGTGAGAGGACTGAAATAATGTTGAAAGTGGCGTAAAACACCAATTCAATTCAAGTTGAACAAGCCCAAAGTTTTACCATCTGGTAGAGTAAAACATGATTATGGCAACATTAGATGCTCTTGTGGTTGATGTAGATAAGGATCAGACTATACAGAATGCACATCTGATCTTAGATCTACACTGTGCACAGTCAAATCTGTCAAAAGGACTGCATATATGAAGCAACTCGCTGTTTTAACTCTTTACCAAAAGACAGAATTTTGGACTCGACCAAATTAGATGTAGCTCAAATAACAATTTCTGTCTTTGATAGGTTAGAAAAGGAGAAAATGCTGGTTAACGCCATTTTCTCCTATTCCTGCAATGTTTTCAAAAGCATCCTTCTTCAGGGTTGTTAAAACTTGGGATTGTGTGGAAAAGGGTTAAGAAACCACTGTTTTGATTCTACATCCCTCCTTAACTTTACTTAACTCTTTACCAGACTACATGGTTTTAGACAGGTCCAAATTGAATGCATTTTCAGATGACAAATGTTACTCAGATGATGAAATTTGTCTTTTAATGGATAGAAAACATTGTGGGAAAAGGAGAAAATGCTAGTTACCAGCATTTTCTGCTTTTCCCACTATGTTTTTCAAAGTCTTCTTTCTGAGGGTGTTAGACGCAAATTTTTAGTTTACCCAGCAAAAAATTTACCCAGATTGCTTAGAAGAGTTATTCCCCTGTAATTAGTTGTCAGATACCGCCTTTCTTATGTAATGGCATTATATAACCCCTGGCCTAAGTTTCTAGAAACACCCCTGAGGCAAAAGCACTGTTGAATAAAGATGTAATATAATCGCACAAAATGTCACATGAAACTGATGTATAAGGGTTAATTGAACTTGTCTGATAACCACCTGCCGTAAAAGACTCTTTGTCTTGCTTCCTTTGTAATAATATGTGAATAAAGGTTCACTTGTATTTTTTAAAAAATTTGTGAAGTTTTGTAACATTTCACACATTTTAAGTCTCTTTTTTGGACTGGTCAGAATCCGCAACGCTTGCAGGCATCAAATTAAATTATGACTGTTTTTCCAACAGTGTTTTCTGTCCTTTCTAAGGAGAAATTTCATCATTTGAACTACATTTGATTTGTTGTCTTCAAAGCTTTCAACACTGACAAGTTTTAACTTTTTTTTTTTGGAAAAGGGTTAAGCGTAAAGAAATTTTTTCCTCAATTGGTCAAATTTTTTTCAATACCTCATCAATTATTCAATCTTTCTCTTTTTAGGATGTCACAGAAATACAACAGACTTCTCTCAGTTTTGTAAAGCCAATAAAACTGACTTATGTAAGTAAAGATTTAGAAGCTTATTTTTCCTAAATGCGATTTTTAGTCCAGCTGCTTTTTAGCTCACCTGAGCACAAAGTGCTCAAGGTGAGCTTTTGTGATTGTGCTCTGTAGGGCATCTGTTGTGCGTTGCCTGTCGTGCGGTCATCAACATTTACCTTGTGTGCACTCAAGAGGCCACATTTTCAGCCAGATCCTCATGAAACTTGGTCAGAATATTTGTCTGGATAAAATCTTGGACAAGTTCAAAATTGGGTCACATGGGGTCAAAAAGTAGGTCACAGGGCCAGATATTAGAAAAACCTAGAGGCTACACTTTCAGCCTGATAAGCATGAAACTTGGTCAGAATGTTTGTCTGGATAAAATCTCGGACATATTCAAAATTGGGCCATGTCGGGTCAAAAAGTAGGTCAAGGGGCCAAATCTTAGAAAAAGCTTGTGTGCACTCTAGAGGCCTCATTTTCAGCCTGATATGCATGAAACTTGGTTAGAATGTTTGATTTGATAAAACCTTGGACACACAGATAATTAAGGAATGTCAAATCAAAAAGTAGGTCACTTGGCCAAATCATAGAATAACCTTGTGTGCACTCAAGAGGTCACATTTTCAGCTTGAAACTCATGAAACTTGGTCAGAATGTCCGGATACAGTCTTGGGCAAGTTTGAAATTGGGTCACATTGGGTCAAAAAGTAGGTCACTGGGCCATACCTTAGAAAAACCTTGTGTGCACTCTGTGGGCTACATTTTCAGCCTGGTACTCATGAAACTTGGTCAGAATGTTTGTCTGGCTGAAATCTTGGAAATGAACGATATCAAGTTACCTCAGGTCAAAAAGTTGGTCACAGGGCCAAATCTTAGGAAAACCTTGTGTGACCTTAGAGGCCACATTTTGAGCCAGATTAGAAATTCAAAAATAAGCTAAAGCAGTCCAAAAGTAGATTACTGACACTCATGCGTTTTACATCATCATGACCAGGATCTTTTCAGCCTTATCAATCCTAGATGACCTTACTCAGATGAGCGCTTTATGGCCAATGGCCCTCTTGTATAGAAAACCCAAGGTATATGCAGAGCTCCAGATAGAGGGAGTGAATTTGATTTCAAAATTGAAAATATTAATCACTCTCCTGTAAACCCTATTTTATCAGTACTCATTAGAATCATCTCATCGAGACGATTCTAATGAGTACCCAAAGCATAGGTTTTGGAAGAGAAGTAATGGATTTAGAATACTGTCACTCCCTCATATCTGGATGTCTGTATAAACATGTATTGTCATAGCCCTACCTGTGGCAGTGTTGGCTGCGGCTGTGGTGCTGTGTTAAAACTTTTAACATTTTGACATATCTCTCTTATTACTGAAGATATTTAACCCTTAGAGAGCCAAATAAACCTATCATACATATTCATCCTAGAAATATGGCTCAAGTATTTGCAATTCCATGATTGCTTTTTGTCTACAGTGTTTTGGCAAAGCGGACAGTGTAGATCTAAGATCAGGCTGCATGTTTTGTGCAGCCTTATCTTGATCTACATTGGCCGCTAAGGCAACGATAGTAGTGAAAGGCGCTTAGAGAGTTTAGTTTTCCAGGCCACAATGATTTAGGCCAGGCCCTGCCCAATTTGAATGGCGTTGAAGACAACAAATTAACTCTTTACCAAATGGCAAGCTGACTTGTGGAAACTGAAAGAATTTGCAGACAACAAATTAACCCTTTACCAAACAGCCCTGAATTTTAACGACCCTGAGGAAGAAGGCCTGTAGGAAACGTTTTGGGAAAAGGAGAAACTGCTGGTAACCAGTATTTCCTTCTTTTTCCACGAACTTTTTTCCACCGTTTCAAAAACAAATGCCATCCATTTTACAACTGTTAATTTGTCATCTGCAAGTGGTTTCAAGACTGCTTCAAGCCTGCTCGGGTTGCAGTGGTTAGCCTATCTGACTCGTGACCTGTTGGTTGCAAGTTTGATACCTGGTTGAGGCAAACTTTCTTTCCGGGGAATTTTTGCCTCTCACATCTGATGCATGTGAGAAAAGTAGTCAGTGGCTTTGGAAAGAAAGTTGTGTCAGTACTGGTGTGACAAGGCCAGGCAACACGTGGGTGCGTCACTGACCACCAGGACATGACCTGAGTTTTAAAGTAGCGTTAAACTCCAATACAAACCAAACCAAGTGGTTTCAATTTGGACGAGCGTAAAATTTTGCCATTTGGTAAAGGGTTAACTGTGGCTGAAATGGTGGTAATTGGCTGCGAATGTGTAGAAAACCTTGTGGGAAAAGTAGAAAATGCTGTTTACCAGCATTTTCTCTTTTTCCTACAAGGTTTTCTATAAGGTCATTTCCTCAGTGTCATTAAAACTTGGTATTATATGGTAAATTGTTGAGCATGGTCTTATTTGTAGGGTTTGTCTGTGAGTAGAAAACCTAAGAAAAGGAGAAAATACTGGTTACCAGCATTTGCCAGTAACCAGCATTTTTTTTCCTTTTTGTTCTTTCCTACGGTGGTAAAAAATTTGGGATTGTCCAGTGTAGGGTTAAACTTGAGACAGTTGTTGGCTATCAAAAGGGGAAGCAAGTGTAAGATAAGAAAATCTGTTTTAGGTATATTACACTGAAAACAGGGGAGGCTTTGTGATGAATAGGAGATTCCTTGTTACATCTCTTACTCAGTTTAAACCTATTTACTTCACATCATTCTGAAGCAAGTTGTACATAGATTAATCATTCTCTGTGATTGCGTCTTCGAAACCTTAACTATGGGTAGTACCAGAGTTTGATACAGCTAAGCCTGGGAGTTGAACCCTGATCCTTTGATGCTTTGTTAAATGCTTTTGTGGAGCATGAAGATCCAGGGTCAGGTAACACTGAATAAGCAACCTGATCTTGAATGAAGTCTTATGAGGAAAAAAATGTTGCAGTGATTATGAGATCTCATAGGAGCATTTCATCAGAGGTGCTACTATACTATTTTCAAACAGAAAAAAAAACATCATAATTATATAATTTTGTATGATAACTGATAACTTAACCCTTTGCAACATGGCAGTATTTTAGACATTTCCAAATTGAAAGCATTTGCAGATGACAAAATAAATATGACTGAATAATTGAAAATTGCTTTTAGAAGGAAAGGAAACATTGTGGGAAAAAGGAGAATATGCTGGTTAGCAGCATTTTCTCCTTTTCCCACATTGTTTTCAAAAACCTTCTTTATCAGAGTCGTTAAAAGGCAGCACTGTGTGGTAAAGGGTTAATGCATATAAAGTACATAATTATTAATAATCCAACAACTTGTCAGTCTTGCCTATTTAGGAGTCTAATCACTAACATCATTGACTATACTAAATTTAGACTCATTTTAACCCTTTACCACACAATCCTGACTTTTAACGACCCTGAGAAAAAAATTTTTTGAAAACATTGTGGGGAAAAGGTGAAAATGCTGGTAACCAGCATTTTCTCCTTTTCCCACAATGTTTTCTACCCTATCCAAAACAGAAATCATCATTTGAGCTACATTTAATTTGTCGTCTGCAAATCCTTTGAACTTGGACCAGTCTAAAATTTTGTCGTTTGGTAAAGAGTTAATTCTTAACATTTTACAGCCAAAAAATTAAGGGTAATTCTAATGATGAAATTTGCCTTTAACACTTTACCAAACGACAAAATTTTAGACTAGTCCAAATTGAAAGCAGTTGCAGACGACAAAATGATTGTGACTGAAATTTTGAAATTTATTATGAGAAGGGTAGAAAACATTGTGGGAAGAAGAGAAAATGCTGGTTTCCAGCATTTTCTCCTTTTCCCACAATGTTTTCGAAAGGTGTTCCTTTGAGGGTTGTTAAAAGTCAGGATTGTGTGGTAATGGGTTAATAGAGCAGAAAGAATTGTGGGAATAGGAGAAAATCCTGGTTGCCACAATACTTTGAAAAGCCTAGGGTTGTTGTATCATAGAATCATTTTAGTGAAGGGATTAATATTGAACATTGTAGGCAATCCTGAAACACCGGCCCAGCCCACCTCGCCCTCACAGTCTGCACCAACAGAAACGCCACCAAATGCCCCAACAACAGCTGAAGGCACAACTCAAAGAGGTTCAACTAAAGCTGGCAACAACACTTCCACAACTGTCAGTTCAGGCAATCAGAATGCCCAAGGCGGTGAAAAAGAACGTGGCCAAAGCTTCGACACAGCTTCATTTATCGGAGGAATGGTTCTTGTAGCTGGACTGGTGGGGATAATCTTCTTTGGATTGAAGTTTTACAAGGCGAGAACAGAAAGGAATTATCACACACTTTAACCTAAGTGGTGCATCATACATGTCTGGAATTTGCAATCTGAATATCATCTTCCATGCCTGATGTTTGCAGTCCTAAAATCCTTTTTGTATGTTTACAAACTTCAGACATTGGGAATGATCATACTTTGAAGATCTGTTTTTGCCTCCATGTCTTAAATGTGCAATTAGAATTTAACTCTTTACCATTCAATCTCGACTTTTAATGACCCCGAGGGAGAAACCTTTTGAAAAAATTGTGGGAAAAGGAGAAAAATGCTGGTAACCGGCATTTTCATCCTTTTCCCACAATGTTTTCTACCTTAACAAAAGCAAAATTTCTAATTTGAGTCACTTCTAAATTCTCGTCTGCAAGTGCTTGGAATTTGGACAGGTCTACATTTTCCTTGTGTGGTAAAGAGTTAATTTTTGAGCCTGGTATTCGTAGTCTGATAAGCACAAAGAGAACAGATAAAGAGGTAAAGAATATCAGCATTATGATGAAATAAATTGAATATGATCTTTTGATAATGTATGTTGGCTTCTTATAAAAAACACATGTACCGGTAACATAATAATGTAGGTGCAACTTGGCATGCTTTGAGGGATCTGTAATGAATATTTTGTAATTTTTGCTTTCTCTTTTTGCATAAAGATCTCTTGCCTTTGTATGAGCGAGGTAACAATAGCTTTCTGTGAATATACTGCCATTCCAAGAAAATAAACAGTTTTAGCACACATTTCATTTAACCCTTTACCAAACTGCAAACTTTTAGACTTGTCCAAATGGAAGGTATTTGCAGAGAACATATCAAAAATGGCTCAGAAGATGGGAATTACCCATGTACTAGTTGAAAATTAAAATGGCTCAAAGATCAGAATTGTTCTTGAAAGAATAGAATAAATTGTGGGGGTGGGGAATGCTGGTTACCAGCGTTTTCCTTTTTCTACAAGGTTTTCAAAGGCCTTCCTTTCTAAGATCATTAAAATTTTGAACCAGTTGGTTAAGTACTAAAATTTTAAATACCACTCTGATTACTAGGATTATGCTAAATTTCTAGACTAGCAATCTGATTAGCCGAGATGCTTTGTCTGTGCCAACCATATGATTAATATTGGAAGTTACCCTCTACCACACTATGCCAACTTCTAACTACCTTGAGGAAGAAGCTTTTTGAAAACATTGTAGGAAAAGGAGAAAATGCTGATAACCAGCATTTTCTCCTTTTTCAACAATTTTTTCAATTGTATCAAAGACAAATTTTGTCTTTCGAGTTGCCATCTGCAAATACTTTCAGATTTGACAAGTGTACATTTTTAACTCACCTTAGCACAACGTGCTAAAGGTGAGCTATTGTGATCGCCCTATGTCTGGCGTCCGTCGTCCGTAGTCCGTCAACAATTTCTTTAAACATCCTCTTCTCCTAAACCACTGGGCCAATCTTGATGAAACTTGGCAGGGATGTTCCTTAGGTGAAGCTCTACCAAAATTGTTCAAAGAATTTAATTCCACCCACAACTCTGGTTGCCATGGCAACAAAAAGGAAAAAAAAGCAAAATCTTTGAAAATCTTCTCTGAAACTAGAAGGCGCAGAGCTTTGATATTTGGTATGTAGCATCTCCTAGTGGACCTCTACCAAGTTTGTTCATTTGATGCCCCTGGGGTCAAAACTGGCCCCGCCCCAGGGGTCACAAGTTTGAGCATAGTCACAAAGAAGGAAAACTTTAAAAATCTTCTTCTCTAAAACTTGAAGGCGTAGAGCTTTGATATTTGGCATGTAGCATCTCCTAGTGGACCTCTACCAAGTTTGTTCATGTGATGCCCCTGGGGTCAAAACTGTCCCCGCCCCGGGGTCACAATTTCCAACATAGGAACAAAGAAGGAAAACTTTGAAAATCTTCTTCTCTAAAACTAGGAGGCATAGAGCTTTGATATTTGGCATGAAGCATCTCCTAATGGACCTCTACCAAGTTTGTTCATATGATGCCCCTGGGGTCAAAACTGGCCCTGCCCCGGGGGTCACAAGTTCGAACATAGGAACAAAGGGGGGAAACTTTAAAAATCATCTTCTCTGAAACTAGAAGGCATAGAGCTTTGATATTTGGTATGTAGCATTGCCTATTAGACCTCTACCAAGTTTGTTCATTTGATGCCCCTGGGGTCAAAACTGGCCCCACCCCGGGGGTCACAAGTTTGAGCATAGTCACAAAGAAGGAAAACTTTAAAAATCTTCTTCTCTGAAACTTGAAGGCTTAGAGCTTTGATATTTGGCATGTAGCATCTCCTAGTGGACCTCTACCAAGTTTGTTCATATGATGCCCCTGGGGTCAAAACTGGCTCCACCCCAGGGGTCACAATTTCCAACATAGGAACAAAGAAGGAAAACTTTAAAAATCTTCTTCTGTAAAACTAGAAGGCATAGAGCTTTGATAGTTGGCATGAAGCATCTCCTAATGGACCTCTACCAAATTTGTTGATATGATGCCCTTGGGGTCAAAACTGGCCCTGCCCCGGGGGTCACAAGTTCGAACATAGGAACAAAGAGGGGAAACTTTAAAAATCATCTTCTCCGAAACTGGAAGGCGTAGAGCTTTGATATTTGGTATGTAGCATTGCTTAGTGGACCTCTACCAAGTTTGTTCATATGATGCCCCTGGGGTCAAAGCTGGCCCCGCCCCGGGGGTCACAATTTCCAACATAGGAACAAAGAAGGAAAACTTTAAGAATCATCTTCTCTAAAACTAGAAGGCATAGAGCTTTGATATTTGGCATGAAGCATCTCCTAGTGGACCTCTACCAAATTTGTTGATATGATGCCCTTGGGGTCAAAACTGGCCCTGCCCCGGGGGTCACAAGTTCGAACATGGGAACAAAGAGGTAAAACTTTAAAAATCATCTTCTCTGAAACTGGAAGGCGTAGCGCTTTGATATTTGGTATGTAGCATTGCCTAGTGGACCTCTACCAAGTTTGTTCATATGATGCCCCTGGGGTCAAAACTGGCCCCGCCCCGGGGGTCACATTTCCAACATAGGAACAAAGAAGGAAAATTTTAAAAATCTTCTTCTCTGAAACAGGAAGGCATGGAGCTTTGATATGTGGTATGTAGCATCTTCTAGTGGATCTCTACCAAGTTTGTTCATATGATGCCCTTGGGGCAAAAGTTGGCCCTGCCCCGGGGGTCACAAGTTCGAACATAGGAACAGAGAAGGAAAACTTTAAGAATCATCTTCTCTGAAACTGGAAGGCGTAGAGCTTTGATATTTGGAACGTAGCATCGCCTAGTAGACCTCTACTAAGTTTGTTCATATGATGCCCTTGGGGTCAAAATTGGCCCTGCCCCGGGGGTCACAAGTTCAAACATAGGAACAAAGAAGGAATACTTTAATTTGTTTTTTCTCTTAAATGGGAAGGCATAGAGCTTTGATATTTGGTATGTAGCATCTCCTAGTGGACTTCTACCAAGTTTGTTCCAAGGATGCTGCTTGGGTCAAAACTGGCCCAGCCCCTGGGGTCACAAGTTCGAACATAGGAACAAAGAAGGAAAACTTTAAAATTCTTCTTTTCTGAAACCGAAAGGTGTGGAGCTTTGATATTTGGTATGTTGCATCTCAGAGTGGACCTCTACCAAGTTTGTTCATATGATGCCCCTGGGTCAAAACTGGCCCCCACCCCTGGGGTCACAAGTTCGAAGATAGGAACAAAGAAGGAAAACTTTAAATTTCTTTTTCTCTTAAACGGGAAGGTGTAGAGCTTTGATATTTGGTATGTAGCATTTTCTGGTGGACCTCTACCAAGTTTGTTCACATGATGCCCCTGGGTCAAAACTGGCCCAGCCCCGGGGGTCGCAAGTTCGAACATAGGAACAAAGAAGGAAAACTTTAAAATTCTTCTTTAAAACTGGAAGGTGTAGCGCTTTGATATTTGGTATGTAGTGATTCCCTTCTAAGTTTGTTTGCCCATCTAAGCGCAACAAGTTCATTGAGTTCAAAATTGGGTCATCTTGGGTCATAAACTAGGTCACTAGGTCAAATTAAAGAAATACCTTGTTGGCACTCTCAAGGCCACATTATTTGCTCAATTGCCTTGAAAATTAGTTAGACAGTTTGTCTTAAAAAGTCTCACATAAGATTAATTTGGGTCAACTTGGGTCATAAACCAGTTCACTGGGTCAAATTAAAGAAATACCTTGTTTGCACTCTGGAGGCCACATTTATTGCTCAAATGACCTGAAATTTGGCCAGAATGTTTGTCTTGATGAAATACCAGATGAGTTTGGATTTGGGTCACCTGGAACCATAAACTAGGTCACTAGGTCAAAATAAAGAAATACCTTGTGGGCACTCTAGAGGCCACATTCTTTGCTTAATTGCCTTGAAAATTGGTCAGAATGTTTGTCTTTGTAAAATCTCACATGAGTCTGAATTTGGGTCAACTGGGGTCATAAACTAGGTCACTTAGTCAAATTAAAGAAATAGCTAGTGGGCACTCTAGAGGCCACATTTATTGTTCATTTGATTTGAAAATTGGTCAAAATGTTTCTTTTGATATAGTCAAAGACCAGTTCAAATTTGGGTCACCTGGGGGTCATAATCTAGGTCACTAGGTCAAATTAAAGAAATATCTTTAGGGCACTCGAGGCCACATTTTTTGCTCAATTGACTTGAAAATTGGTCAGAATATTTGTCTTCATGAAATATGAGTTTGAAATTGGGTCACCTGCGGTCAAAACCTAGGTCACATGGTCAAATTAAAGAAAAACCTTTAAGGCACTCTACTAAGGTGAGCGACCCAGGGCCATCATGGCTCTCTTGTTCTTATGTAGTAAAGAGTTAGGAAAGTGATACCATTTTCAGTTCCTTTTCCTTTTCTATTCAGCCTGTAAATCACAATTTTTTAGTTTTTTGTTTTCTTCCATCATTATGTTTCAGTCCGTATGTGAAATCCCTTTGTCAAAATTATCCCTAAGAGAGCTAGGAACAAGTTCTGTTGCTTTTTTGGCCTGGCTGGGTAGCTCAATGGTTAGCTAGCCAACTCATGACCTATTGGTTGTGGGTTCGATACCCAGCGACAAACCTTCTGTCCTGCGATACTGGTGAAACCCAGGAAATGCATAAACATGTGAGCTGTTGCCGTGATATGACTGAAATAATATTGAAAGCGGCATAAAACACCATTCAATCAATCAACTTT
The DNA here is from genome assembly GCA_945859785.2 of Tridacna gigas. NCBI lineage: Eukaryota > Metazoa > Mollusca > Bivalvia > Cardiida > Cardiidae > Tridacna > Tridacna gigas. The sequence goes on along the minus strand of OX244031.2, from coordinate 35,756,914 downwards.
CCTGCCATTTTGCACCTCTCACCTCTGATGCACGTGAAAAAAGTAGTCAGTGGCTTGGACAGAAAGCTGTGTCAGTACTGGCGTAAGAAAGCCAGGAAACACATGCATTGCTTAGGTGCACTGAACAGGATGATATGAAGTAAGCTATTAAACTCAAAATACAAACAAACTGTTGCTTTTTTAGGCAATGTTGATCAAGGTCAGACTACACCAGAGCTCCAGATAAGAGGGACTGATGGTATTCGAAATCCATTATTTCTCTTCCAAACCCTATGTTGTGGGTACTCATTAGAATCGTCTCGATGAGACAATTCTAATGAGTACCATTAACATAGGGTTTTGTGGAGAATAATTGATGTTTTGAAACAAAATCACTCCCTTTATTGGAGCTCTGGACTACACACAAAGCCTTCTTTCTCAGGGTCAATAAGTCATGGGATTGTTTGGTGAAAGGTTAAGTTTACCGCAGACACATTTGAGAAATATTTGTGTAAACTAGGGATAAGTAACACACCGGTAAGCTTATTTTGAAGACCTGAAATCAAGTGAAAACATTGTGGCAAAAAAAATAGAGACTGCTCATTATGCCTCAGTGTTTCCAAAAGTGGTTCGCAGCCTGACGAAAAAATCTTATCCACAGGAAGCAGTGATAAATTATAGTTGAGCCATGCTGTATGAAAAGGGAGCTTAACCCTTTACTTCACAATCCTGAATTTTAACGGCTCTGGGAAAGAAGGCTTTTGAAAAGATTGTGGGAAAAGGAGAAAAGCTGGCAAACAGCATTTTCTCCTTCTTCCTCAATGTTTCCTACTCTATCAAGGACAAATTTTGTCATTGGTCCACCTTTAATTTGTCTGTCTACCAATGCTTTCATTTTGGGTAAGTCTAAAATTTTGTTTTTTGCGAAGAGTTAATGCATCTCAGTGATGCATGATACCAATCATGCCATCACTTAATTATGAATCCAGATTGGCCATTTTTTTAACAACCAACTTACTCATAAGTTCGACTGGTTTTTGGACATATAGAAAATTGACTAGCAAAAAAGTTTCGGCCCAGGTCAGCATGCACGGATTGCATGGACTGCTGGGCTACTTTGCAACAATGTTTTCAATTTAGTGAATAAATTATATGCTGTCTACTTAATTCATTGCATAATTAATCGCTTCAGTTTGCTTCTTGATGATATTTATTAAGTGAATGACTTGTTTACTTACCTTATTAAATGTAAAAGTAGTACTTTGATTGTTTGTATAAGAATTATCGTATATGAAAATCTGAATGAAAGAAATATGTCTAGAGTTCATTGGCATTTAGGTGCTACAAAATACAGCTTTATTTTTTAAATACTTTATTGTACTGCTAAGGAATTAGGGTAAATGAATAATATTCTTGTTTTTCTAAAGTTTTTTGTTCATTGTAGCATCCTTTGACATATATTGGCCCTTTACCAAACAATCCTGACTTTGAAAAACATTGTGGGAAAAAGAAAACATGCTGGTAACCAGCATTTTGTCCTTTTCCTTCTGTGTTTTCTACCATTTGAAAGACAAATTTCATCATGTTTTAACCCTTTACAGCACAGTCCCGACTTTTAACGACCCTGGGAAAGAAAGCTTTGAAAACATTGTTGGAAAGGAAGAAAATGCTGATAACCAGCTTTTTCTCCGTTTCCAATAATATTTTCTACCCGTCTGAAAACAAATTCCAATTTTTCAGTCAGATTTATTTTGTCATCTGCAAATGCTGTCAATTTTGACAAATGTACATTTTTGTATGTGGTAAAGAGTTAAGTAACATTTGGTTAGTCATCTACAAACACTATCAATTTGGACAGGGCTAAAACTTTGCTGTTTGGTAAAGGGTTGCTTTAACTCTTTACCAAACAACAAAATTCTAGACTGGTCCGAAGTGAAAGCATTTGCAGACGACAAAGGTGGCCCAAATGATGAAATTTGTCATTCATAGGTTAGAAAACATTGTGGAAAAAGGAGAAAATGCTGGTGACCAGCATTTTCCCCTTTTACCACAATGTTTTCAAAAGGCTTTTTTCTCAGGGTCGTTGAAAGTCGGGATTGTGTGGTAAAGGGATAAATGTAATGGACTTTCTCAGTCAGGTAAACAGACTGAAACATTGTAAAAGCAACCACATGTATAGATGTGAACAGCACAGTAAGGTCTGATGTGGTTAGTTTGAATACTAGTTAAGAATCTCATTGGTCATGTTTTGTAGCTTTGTATAGTCTACCATTATTGTTATGTTTCATAGTTATAACAAGTTAACCTATTTTCTTTTTTTCATCATACATTTTTTGGGGGAAAAGTAAGCGGGTAGAAATGTACAAGCTATTTTATAGTGAAAGGCAATTTTATGTCAAACTTTGTATTGGTTATTGGTGTTTTTACAACCTTCATTAGCATTATAAGCAGTTTTTGAATAATGTTTAGAAAAGGAACACACTTGGCAGCCAACCTTGTAATCCTTTCACCCTTTACCAAATGACAAAATTTTAGGTTGAGAGCATTTGCAGATGACAAAATGTGACTGAAAAATTAGAATTTGTTTTGGGAATGGTAGAAACCTTTTTGGGAAAAGAAGAAAATGCTGGTTACCAGCATTTTCTTCTTTTCCAACAATGTTTTCAATAGCTTCGTGTTAGGGTCATTAGAGTTCGGGACTGTGTGGTAAAGGGTTAATCTTATCGTACAAATTGGAACTTATGTGTCTTTGAGCCTTTGAAGAAAAAATAAAAACTGTGATAACATAAATTACTTCAAGAGGTCAGTTTTACCACCTAAAACTGGCTTGACCCAAACATGGAAGATTCCACTTTTGGATTCAGAAGTCTTTAGGTTTAGGTAATTGATTGAGGAAAACATTGATGAGCTATGACTCAGTTTGACTGAGAATTTTCAAAAGTCCTTGAGATATACTTAAACGGCTGTCCCGTGTCACTTTTATATAAATGAAAGTAAAAAAAACAACCAACACAGAACAGGTATAGGCTGTAAGAATTAACCCGGCAGGGCTGAGCCATGTTACACCTCACTGCATTTTAGATTGAGGTAAGAGAGGTTATTCAGAAACCATCGCGAGTAGCTGTGAAGGATCAATAAAGTACTGTTATGATGCATATGTTTACATAGATATACGATGAATAATTTTGAACTGGCTCGAGACCACTAAAATGAAAAATGAACAGGTTGACTTATGTCAAAGGTTAGCCAAACCCTGCCAGGTCAATTCTTACAGCCTATCACTCGGGTATGTTTTTTTCATCATTTGTAATTGCTTAAATCTTGATTAACGAAAAAGTTTTAGGCTGGTCCAAACTGAAAGCATTGGAGAAGATAAGTGTATCTCAAATGACAAAATATGTCTGAGAGAGGTTATAAAACATTGTGCAAAAAGGAGAAAATGCCGGGTTGCAAGTTCTGTAATGTTACAGTCTGATCTTAATCTTTACTGTCTTCGAAAAGCACCTGATATTTCTCATGGGATGCCTATTATTAATTGCCGTTGAAAAAAAGATGACACAGGAATGTCAAACAATATCGGGAAGTTACTGTAATTCGCTATGAATTAAATCAGTCTTTTTCTTTTAAAGAGGGATTTAATCCGTAGTGTTTCATTCATTCCGTTAGGAATTTACATTCATTGTATTATTTGATCTGTTACATTATAACATATATTTTGTATGCAGTTTGTATGAGGGCCGTTTGATAAATTTGTGGAATTTTGTTGTTAAAACCATGTTTCCTGATATTTTAAGCTGAAATTTGCCAGTTATAGCATGAACATATTACAAACTTGATACAGAAATTTTGCAGTTTCAGAATATTTCAAAAGCAAAATATTTGTAACCATAGAAACCCATGTAATGGGCATTGCCAGGCTCAAATTTTCTCCTGATTCGAAACATGTAATTTTGTGTAAAATGCACCTTCAGGTATGTGTAAAAATGCCGCCAATTGTGGAAACGGTCAAATAGCATCATAACGGCATTTCTGTAAAAATTCATAGACGTGGCACTTCAGGTTACTGTAATAAATAGTTTTAGTCTAGTCAGTGCAAGGTAATTTTTAACACAGTGACGTCTTCAATGGACGCTGAATTTCACCCATTAATAAAATTTTGTGTTGGACTCAACAAAGTACCAAAACAGGACATAGAACTGAGTTAGGAGTTGACATTTTCAAGTTTCTGTAGTACTTTATTCGTCTAACAGTTGCATGAGCGATTGAGGCATGATTCAGATGATCCTTGTGAAGGACGGCGGGTTAGTGTAACAGGGTCAGTTTTGGCAACAGCGCATGATAAAGTGGGTCACAGCACCTGTCATATCGGACGACTTAGGTGTGTCTTGTTCCACAGTACAAGTATTTCCTTACACAGGACCTAGAAATGCCTAAAGTGAGCAAACGCTGGGTTTTTGGAGGGGATTATATAGAAAAAAGGACACCCATCTCTTGACTTGTAATGACGTTGACGTTATTTTTTTCAATTCGTCGCCCAGCAATGTACGTTCACACGTCTTTTGTAATTCTCTGTTGAAAATGTATTTTTCTACGAATTTGTATGAAATTTGGAGGACATTTTGGATATAGATTGTTTGATATGTATGCTACAAATGATCTTAATTGGTCTCCTAGTTGTATTTTTACAACAAAATTCCATGAATTTATCGAACAGCCCTCGTAAATGTTTATTGCTATCCAAGATAACCAAACAAGTGCTTTATCTTAATATACGCTTGTTGTAGGCTGATAACTTTGTGATCTGAACATTTTACATTCCACCATTTGATAATTATGAGCAGGTTATTGAACATTAGAAATAATCATTAACATAGATATGAAACTAAATACAGAAACTGTTCAATTACTCTTTTATTTAAAAACCTTTTCCTCTGGTAAGTATTTCTTGCCCTCATGAAACAATTTTACTAAAGCCTTAGCTGAAAAGGTATCAAAAGGCATCACATCACAGGGGAAAGGGTGAACGTATACCTTTTGAATCACTGATTGATATTTGTGATATATGTGAGCTATGCTGTGGGAAAAGGGAGGCTTATGCCTCTTTGTAAGCAAGACATCACATAATTAGGGATCCTTAAAATCCACTGTATCAAAACAACCCACTGAATCTTAAGATAGAATAGTCCTTTGACATGCAAAAACACTGACCAATAGTAAAAAGTTACAGTCCAGGTCAGCCTGCGGAGACTGCACAGGCTGAACTGGTTAGTTACTTTTTGCAGATGTATTAACCCTTTCAGCGCCATAGGCGAAAACAGGGACTTCTGCGGACGGCATAGATCAAGATCAGACTGCACAGAATGTGCAGTCTGATCTTTGATCTATGCCCTCCGCTTTTTTTGTCAAGCCTATATGATAAAAATCCTCCGGAGACTCAGTGGGTTGTATTTACAGCCATCAGAAGAGGCCGAATTAGTTTATTTGGCGCCGAAAGAGTTAAACTACCTTTTCACAGAACATATCTCATGTTATCATAGGAGAGGGGAAAGTATGGCAGATTTTACAATATGTGCTGTTGTTCCTTTCTAGATAGATTTTGAAATGATGAAAACAAAAGAAGTATAAATACTAGTTTTGGTGAGAAATGTTTAGGTGTGGAATTATATCACAATGCTTAAGTGTTGTTTCTTACGCAAAAATGTAATTCATTTATAACAAAGAAATATGTAATATAAATGTATATATTGAAATATATTTCGATGGGAAAAAAAAAGTTATTATTTGATGTTCTTTTTTAGTCACCTAGCACTCAGTGCTTTAACAACCCTTGTGTTTGTTATCTAGCATCAATATGTGTCTTGTTATCACTTTCTCCATTCATGGTGAATAATTGATCAATAAAATATTAGACAAGTCATAAATTTGATCAACTCAAGTCAAATCATATATCATTAGATCAATCTAAGATGAAACATTGTTATCAATCTGTTTGCCACAATTTTGCTTGAATATCTGTGAAACTTTGTCAGAATCTTTGTCCCGATAAGGATTCACTCCTTCTCCCAACATTGAAGCATGGGTTGACATTAAGCTTACCTGGACACAAAGTGCTCAAGGTGGGTTTTGTGATCATACCATTTTTTCATTTGTACATGCTACAGACTAGTTTTTTTTTTCTGTCTAATGCTCATGAATTTTGGTCAGAATGATAATCTTAATGAAATCTCAAACAAGATCGAAATGTTGTCACCTCTAGTCAAAATGTAGGTCACAAGGTCAAGTCATAGAAAAACATTTTGTGCAGCCTAAAGGCCCCTTTTTCAGTCTAATGTTCATGGAAGTGGATCAGAATATTTGTCTAGATCAAAAGACTGGAGGATTTGACAAATGGGTCCCTTCAGGTCAATAGGTAGAGCACCAAGTCAAGGCTTAACTCTTTACCAAACGACAAAATTTTGAATGTGAACAAATTGAAAGCATTTGCAGACAACAAATGAAATGTTGCTTACATGATTATATTTGTCTTTAAATGGATGGAAAACATTGTTGGAAAAGGAGAAAATGCTGGTTACCAGCATTTTCTCCTTTTCCCACAATGTTTTCAATAGTCTTCATTTTCAGGGTCATTAAAACTCGGAATTGTGTGGTAAAGGGTTAAAAAACACTTGATTACACACTAGAGGACATGTTTTCCATCCATAGCTCATATGGTCAATATTTTTTTGATCAAATCATAGAAGAGTTTGAAAATGGTTACTTCAAGTTAAAATGTAGGTTAAGAGGTCAAGAATTAGAAAAACCTTGTTAGCTCACCTGAGCACAACATGCTCAAGGGGAGCTTTTAGGATCACCCGGTGTCCATCGTGCATCCGTGCGTCGTTCGTCGTCAACAATTCTTTAAACAACTTCTTCTCCTAAACCACTGGGCCAATTTGGACCAAACTTGGCAGGAATGTTCCTTGGGAGGTCCTCTTTAAAAATTGTTCACAAAATTTGATTCCATCAAAAACTCTGGTTGCCATGGCAACGAAATGGAATTTTCTATGAAATTCTTTAAAAATCTTCTCCTCTGAAACCGCTGATCAGATTTTGAAATAATTTCACAGGAATGTTCCTTGGGTGACCCTTTTCAAATGTTGTTCGCGAAATTTTGATCTGTCGAAAAACATGGCTCTGGTGAATGGGAGCTACTTGCACTATATGGATATGAAGAAATTCTTAAAAATTCTTCTTCTCTGAAATCGCTGGTCAGATTTTAAAATAATTTCACAGAGATGTTCTTTGGGTGACCCTTTTCAAAAATTGTTCGCGAAATTTTGATCCCTCAAGAAACATGGCTCTGGTGACTGGGGGCTACTTGCACGATACGGCCATGAAGAAATTCTTAAAAAATTCTTCTTCTCTGAAACGGCTGGTCAGATTTTGAAATAATTTCACAGAGATGTTCCTTGGGTGACCCTTTTCAAACAGTGTTCGCGAAATTTTTATCCGTCAAGAAACATGGCTCTGGTGACTGGGGGCTACTTGCACTATATGGCCATAAAGAAATTCTTAAAAATTCTTCTTCTCTGGAACCGCTGGTCAGATTTTGAAATAATTTCACAGGAATGTTCCTTGGGTGACCCTTTTCAAAATTTGTGCGCGAAATTTTGATTTGTCGAAAAATTTGGCTCTGGTGACTGGGGGCTACTTGCACTATACGGATATGAAGAAATTCTTAAAAATTCTTCCTCCCTGAAACAGCTGTCAGATTCTGAAATAATTTCACAGAAATGTTCCTTGGGTGACCCTTTTTGCAAATTGTTCGAGAAATTTTGATCTGTCTGGAAACATGGCTCTGATGGCTGTGGGCTACTTACACTATACAGACATGAAGAAATTCTTAAAAATTCTTTTTCTCTGAAATTGCTGGTCAGATTTTGAAATAATTTCACAGAAATGTTCCCTGGCTGACTCTTTTCAAAAATTGTTCGCAAAATTGTGATCTGTCAAGAAACGTGGCTCTGGTGGTGGGAGCTATTTGAACTATAGGGACATGAAGAGGAATTTCTTAATTCTTCTTCTCTGGAATGGCTGGTCAGATTTTGAAATAATTTCACAGAAATGTTCCTAGGGTGACCTTTTTCAAAAATTGTTAGAGAAATTTTTATCTGACGTAAAACAACACCTAATTGTTGGCACCTGCATGTGGTGCTCTTGTTTGACTTATGCTTTTTAACTTACATGAGCACAAAGTGCTCATGGTGAGCTATTGTGATCGTGCTGTGTCCGACGTCCATCTTGCGGCGTCCGTCGTCAACTTTTTACCTTGTGTACGCTCTAGAGGCCACATTTTCGGTCCACTCCTCATGAAACTTGGTCAGAATGTGTGTCTTGATAAAATCTCAGACGAGTTTGAAATTGGGTCATGTGGGGTCAAAAACTAGGTCACTAGGTCAAATCTTAGAAAAACCTTGTGTGTGCTTTAGAGGCCACATTTTCAGTCAGATACTTGTGAAATTTGGTCAGAATGTTTGTCTTGATAAAATCTCGGACGCCTTCGAAATTGGGTCATGTGGGGTCAAAAACTAGGTCACTAGGTCAAATCTTAGAAAAACCTTGTGTGCACTCTAGAGGCCACATTTTCAGTCAGATACTTGTGAAACTTGGTCAGAATGTTTGTCTTGATAAAATCTCGGACAAGTTCGAAATTGGATCATGTGCGGGCAAAAACTAGGTCACTAGGTCAAATCTTAGAAAAACCTTGTGTGCGCTCTAGAGGCCACATTTTCAGTCTGGTACTCATGAAACTTGGTCAGAATGTTTGTCTTGATAAAAACTCGGATGAGTTCGAAATTGGGTCATGTTGGGTCAAAAACTAGGTCACTAGGTCAAATTAAAGATATACCTTGTGGGCACTCTAGAGGCCATATTTTTCGCTCAGTTAACTTGAACATTGGTCAGAATGTTTTTCTTAATTAAATCTCAGATAACTTTGAAATTGGGTCACCTGGGGTCATGAAGTAGGTCACTAGGTCAAATTAACTCTACACCAAATGACAAAAATTTAGACTGGTCCAAATTGAAAGCATTTGCAGATGACAAAATAAATGTAATTGAAAAATTGAAAATTGTTTTGGGTAGGATAGAAAACATTGTGGGAAAAGGAGAAAATGCTGGTTACCAGCATTTTCTCCTTTTCCCACAATGTTTTCAAAGGACCATTAAAAGTCGGGATTGTGTGGTGAAGAGTTAAAGAAATACCTTGTGGGCACTCTAGAGGCCATACTTTTTGCTGTATTGACTTGAAAATTGGTCAAAATGTTTGTCTTAATTAAATCTTGGATGAGTGTGAAATTTGGTTACATGGGGTCATAAACTAGGTCACTGGGTCAAATTAAAGAAATACCCTGTGGATACTCTAGAGGCCACATTTCTTACTCAGTTGACCTGAAAATTGGTCAGAATGTTTGTCTTGATGAAATCTTGGATGAGTTTGAATTCGGGTGACCTAGGGTCATAAGCTAGGTCACTAAGGTCAAATTAAAGCAATACCTTGTGGGCACTCTAGAGGCCACATTTTTTGCTCAATTCACTTGAAAATTTATCAGAATGTTTGACTTAATTAAATCTTGGATGAGATTGAAATTGGGTCATCTGGGGTCATAAAGTAGGTCACTAGGTCAAATTAAAGAAATACCTTGTGGGCACTCTAGAGGCCACATTTTTTTGTCTTGATGATATCTCAGAGGAGTTCAAAATTGGGTCTTATAATGGTCATAAACAATGTCACTGGGTCACATTTAAGAAATACCTTGTGGGCACTCTAGAGGCCACAGTTCTAGCTAAATTGACCTGAAAATTGGGCTACATATTTGACTTTATGATATCTCGGATCAATTAGAAATTGGGTCTCATAGGGTCATAAACTAGGTCACTGGGTCAAATTAAAGAAATGTATTGTGGGCACTGTAGAGGCCACAGTTTTTGCTCAACTGACCTGAAAATTTGTCAGCATGTTTGACTTGATGATATCTTAAACGGATTTGAAATTGGGTCACATAGGGTCATAATCCAGGTCACTAGGTCAAATTACAGAAATACCTTGTGGGCACTCTACAGGCAGCAGTTCTTGCCTAATTCACCTGAACCTTGGTCAACAAGTTTGTTTTGATGTCTCGGATGAGTTTGAAATATGGTCACATAGGGTCATACACTAGGTCACTAGGTCAAATTGAAGAAAGACATTTTGGACACTCTGGAGGCCACATTTTCAGCTCAATTGACCTGACCATTGGTCAGAATGTTTGTCTTAATGATATCTCAGATGAATTTTAAATTGGGTCATTATGACCCTGGAGTGAAATTTCGCCCATTGACTCAGGTGAGCGATCCAGGGCCATCATGGCCCTCTTGTTTTTAATACTATGAAGACCTTGAAATTCATTTTCTGTCAACTCTATTTCACCGAGTGTAAACCATCAGTTTCAGTCATTGTCTTCTGTATGAGGTGCAAGACTTTTTGAACCAGGAAAAAGTCGTTGTGCTCTCCCACCCTCCATATTCATCTGACCTTGCTCCTTGTGACTTCTTTTTGTGTCCAAAGCTGAAAAAATACCTTTTGGGTCAAAAACTTTGTTCAGTGCAAACACCTCGGTTCTGCAATATTCCAGTGTCTTCATAGGATACCTAAAAAAGACTATGAAATTGCCTTCAAAGATTGGATCTGGAGACCAAAACTTTGCATATCTGTTGGAGGAGAATACTCTGAGGGAACAAAATAAAAATTTCAGTGAAACCTATGAAGAATCAAATTTTAGGCACTTAGATGCAATCATATTTGAACACTCTTCATAGTGTTATACAAATCAAGAAACACAAAAAATACTGATTTCCAAGTAATCACCAAGGAGAAATAATTGCAAGAACTGATATGAGCCATGCTCCGGTAAAAGGGGGCTTAATGCATCTCTGTAATGCATGATATCAATCAAGCCATCACATAATGATGGATCCATAATGGTCCCTGTTTTAGCAACCTACTGAATCATGAGGTAGTCTGGTCCTTTGGCATACAGAAAATTGACCAATAGCGAAAGTTTCAGCCCAGATCAGCCTGTGCAGGCTGACTTTGGTTGATACTTTTTGCAGATGCAATAAGCCCCTTTTCACAGAGCATGGTTCATATATATTTGCAACAAATTAGCTCTCACACTGGAAATTGAAACTGATTCCACAACCGGCCATCTGGTTCATTTTATAGCAGCCAATCGGATTGCTAATCTTGAAATTTAGAATATGTAAAAAGAAAACAAGAGTGACTGTGTATTTTTTTTTTAGTTTCTCCTGCACTCGTTTTTAACAATTAGAAAGTGTACAATTCAAGTAACAACAATTACAGAAGAAAGTTTAGGCTTTTGCAGCATTCAAAAAAATATAGAGAATCACAACTACAGTAAATTAATTGTCTCAGTTCAATGCAATATTATTTTGTAGAACTGGGATAATTATCCAGTGAAAATGAGGCACTCCTTGACTTATTTTCATTGGATAAGCATCTTGTGGCCACAAAATATCTCATGGCCATGAAAAAGTCATTGCAACAAGAATTACAAGATCATTATGTCATAGCTATTTTAGAAAAAATTGCTTGTCTCCTCTGTCCTGCTATACACAACCCCTGTACAGTTTGTTTGTAAGTTTGTGAACAAATCCTGACTACATTAATTAACCCTTTACTGCACAATGCTGCTTTTTAATGCCCCTGGGAAAGAAGCCTTTTGAAAACATTGTGGGAAAAGGAGAAAATGCTGGTAACCAGCATTTTCTCCTTTTCCCACAATGTTTTCTACTCTATCAAGAGAAAATTGCACCATTTGAGCCACATTGAAATTGTCGTCTGCAAATGCTTTCAATTTCAACAATGCTAAAATTTTCTCATCTGGTAAAGGGTGAACCCCTTCCAAAAGGACAAATTTTAGATTCTTCTGAATTCGAAATATCTGCAGACCGTAATTTTCAAAAATGGTACAAATGGGCTTGGGATTTCTGATAGGGTAGCAAACACTGTGTGAAAAGGAGAAAATGCTGGTTACCAGCATTTTCTCCTTTTCTCACAATGTTTTCATTAGGCCTCGTTCTCAGGGTTGTTAAAACTCGGGATTGTGTGGTAAAGGGTTAATTGCTGGCATTGGAAGTACACTTATATTGGAAGTGAGCCTGCATTGTAAATGCCCATGCTGGGAAATACAAAGGATCTATAGTCCATATTCTCGAATATTTCACATTGTTTTGAACAAACCATTTGATTCTTGCCAATAAGGAGGCATCCTTTATACAATCAGCATATTTTTACCACATTTTGTTCACGACAAAGCCAGTGCATTAACCATTTACTGCCAGGGCACAAACAGTTAGTTTGAATGCTTTTAGCGGACACTGTAGATCAAGAACAGACATCAAAAAACATGCTGACCAACTTTATACCCACAAATTCCAACACTGACCACAGTAACAGTACCAAACCAATGGTAACCATTTAAGGTCCATTTCCAATGTTCCAGGTAACCGTTCCGATCTTGGATCTACACTGTCTGATATTTTGTGAGATAATCAGCCCAAAAGGTATTGTATTCCAAAGGTAGTTTCACAGACTAAATATTCACTTATTTAGCCCTCCAATATGGTTGAAATAAGAATACAGGAGTCTATTTATTTCAACACTCTATTGAACGATCCAGTATTGTAAGTCTTTAATGAAACAAGCTTTTGAAAACAGTATCAGAAAAAAAGAAAATGCCTGTCGCCAGTATTTTTTTTTTTTTTTCTTTTCCACAATGTTTTCTATTGTTTCAAAGATAAATAGATGAACCATCATTTGAGAATAATTTATAAGTGCTGTCTATGTGGACAAGTCTGAAACTCTGTCACCTGATCAAGCAGCAAGGTGGAGAAACTCACCGGACTTAACTCTTTACCAAAGGGCAAAAGGTTAGACTAGTCCAAGTTGAAAGCATATGCAGATGACAAAAATAATTATGACTGAAAAACTGAAATTTGTTTTTGGAAGGTTAGAAAACATTGTGGGAAGAGAAAATGCTGGTTACCAGCATTTTCTTCTTTTCCCGCCATGTTTTCAAAAGCTTTCTTTCTCAGGATCTTTAAAAGTTTGAATTGTGTGGTAAAGGGTTAAATCATTTAATAGTTTTAAAGTTAATTTATCAGTTTAAGTCACTTAAACTACTGAACCCTGCCATAGCCATATTGTTCTTTACCTCTTCTAACCTTGATACACCGGTAAATCAAAAACCCAATCAACAGTAACACCATTCCTAGAACTATGCCTCCAACGAAAGAACCGGCATCGAACCTACGACCTTGTGGTTTTGGTGTTGTTGTTGGCGATGGTGGTAATGTTGTTTCAGAAGAAGTCTGCGTGGAGGCGGTTGTTTTACCAGTCGGACTGGTAGGCTGGGGAGATGAACCAGTTGATACAGTTGAAGAATTTGCTGGTGTATTTGATGAACCAGTTGGTTCCATAGATGAGGTATGATCACTTGTCATTGGTGGAACTGTTGTAGTAGGTGAATCAGAGGATATTGAAGCACCTGTCGACATAGATGTTTCTGGTGTAGCAGTAGATGGTTGTGTTGATTCAGATGTACCAGGTGGTGCAGGGGAACTTTCTGTTATTATTGGATTGGTGCTAGTAGTCTGTGGGGAATCAGTTATAATAGTCCCTGGTTTCGAACCTGTTGTTATGTCGGTTTTAAAATCTGTCATATCTTCGAGAGAAGCACCATTGCCTAGAGCAATAGCTGAAAATCCAGAAACACGGTCACTAGTACTTATAAATGTTAAAGGTTGGATGCATTGTTATTTGCAGTGCATGTAATGATTCACCCTGATATTTCGGACTTTCTTTTGTGAATGAGACATTCCTATAATTTAAGTTTGACTCTATTTTTCTTGTTTTGAATTGAATAGATCTATTATAAGAAAGACAACATACAAAGCATACTTTGGAGTTCATACCCTTTTTTGTTTGCACTATATTAAATTGTTTGCAATAGCAGATAACATGATCAACAGTTTTTTTTTTGTCAGATCACAACGACTGCTTTGTTACTCTCTTTCTTTCATTTCTGGGTTTCAAAATTTCACCAACCAACAAGGCGGGTGCAGAGCCAATGCACACAATACCTCATAAATACGTCAACTGACCTCAAACTTCTTCTAATCATTCTCACTCTACTCCCAATCCCTAAACCTATCATATTCAAAGTACTCATGTGATTTGTATCCTTCCTTTTTACAGATAATCTAATGTGGTAGTGGAAGTGGTGGAGGAGGTGATGATGATAGTGATGATGATGATGATGATGATGATGATTGAAAAGATGCTGCTGCTGCTCTTGATCATAAAAAGAATGACAAAGATGGTGATAATGTTGATTACCGTTAATGAGGAAGAGTGATCATGATGATAAAGACTGTAAACCTACCTGAACAGATACACAAACTGAGTACCAAAAGTTTATGGAAATCCATCTTTTTTCCTTTTCCAAACATCACAACAGAAGCGCCTTGTCCTCATTAGATAACAGTATCACCCAAATTTCTCCACTCACTAGATCTGATAAATATACTTTGACAATAGTTATCATTAACCCATTGCACGATTGGCTAATTTTAGATATATCTAACCCTTTGTCAGACGACTAATTTTAGACTTTAGCAAATTGAAAGTATTTGCAGTCGACAATTAGATGTGCATTAGATGCTGAGATTTGCCTTAGAAAGGTTAGAAAACATTGTGGGAAAGGGAGAAAATGCTTGTAACCAGCAGTTTCTTCTTTTTCCCCCATAATGCCTTCAAAAACATTGTTCTTCTTGGTTGTAAAAGTAGGATTGTTAAAAATGGTTAACCCTTTACCAAACAATAATATTTTGGATTGGTCCAAATTGAAAGCATTTGCAGACGGCAAATTCAATGTGACTCAAATTATTAAATTTGTTGCTGAAAGGTTAGAAAACGTTGTGGGAAGAGGAGAAAATGCTGGTTACCAGCATTTTCTCCTTTTCCCACAATGTTTTCAAAAGGCCTCTTTCTTAGGGTCATTAAAAGTTGGGATTGTGTGGTAAAGGGTTAAGTATGTCATTAATGAGAAGTACCTGAAAGAAAGCAAAAATTTGTTCTTAAACTGTGTAAATACACTGATGTAAAAGGAGCATAAAACATGCAATTGCTTCTTTTTTCCAACCAATGTTTTCAAAAACTCTTTAGTAAAGGAGTCCTAAAAAGCTGTGTTGTAATCTGTCCACTAATTAACCATAAAACTGCTTTGAAAACGTCCTCACAAAATATTGTTAAATGATTTGAATCAAGGTCTAACACATAAAAGACATGCGGAAACATTGTGGCAAAAGGAGAAATTTTTCATGATGAGCATGCAATGTTCCCTTTTTCCACAGTGTTTTCAAATGTGATTTGCTGCAGCTCACAAAAAAGTTGGCTGCAAACAGAAATTAATTAACCTTTTACCAGACAAACCCAATTTTTAACAACCCTTTTCAAGAAGCCTTTTGAGAACATTGTGGGAAAAGGAGAAAATGCTGGTAACCAGCATTTTCTCCTTTTCCCAGAATGTTTTCTACCCTTTCAAAGATTGAAATCATCATTTGGACCACATTTAATTTGTTGTCTGCAAATGCTTTCAATTTGGACAAGCCTAGAATTTTGTCGTTTGGTAAATGGTTAAACTATTGTTTATCATCCCTTTATCTATATTTCACAATATTTACCAATCCATTAGATTAGATTTAAATTCATGTCTGATAAAAACTAAAAGGATAATAGATTATGAAATAGAATTTTCTACATACCTGTTTCTACAGCATTTTAATGACCAATGAAAATAAATTGTTTAAAAACTTTCCGTGAATTTGAAAAGACATTACAGAGAGGAAGTTTATGACTTTTTTTTAACCCTTAACTCTTTACCAGACGACAAAATTTTAAGATGGCCCAACTTGAGAGCATTTGCAGACTACAAATTAAATGTTACTCAAAACATAGAATTTGTCCGTCATAGGGTAGAAAACATTGTGGGAAAAGAAGAAAATGCTGGTTACCAGCATTTTCTCCATTTTCCACAATGCTTTCAAAAGCCTTCTTTCTCAGGGGCGTTAAAAGTCGGCATTGTGCATTAAAGGGTTAACCCCCTAAATAAGTGAACTGAAACTTTCAAGCTGATAGTGAAAAACCCAAATTTTGCTATTTCAAAGTTACTTTTAAGGGGAAAAAAATATCTCATTATTGGACAATGTAGATCCAAGATCAGACTGCACAGTCTGTGCATTCTGATCTAAATCTATACTGACCTCAAAAGGTCCTCGAGTCAGGCTTAGCAGCTTTAGGGTAACCCTTAACACACCAAATAAACTATTCAGTTATTTGCATTCAGGAAATTAAATCCAAATTAACAATTACTGTCTCTGAGTTCTTTTTGTCCAGGATGTCTTGGGAAGGCAGGCAGTGTTGATCAAAGATCAGACAGTATGTTTTGTGCTGTCTGATCTTGATTTACACTGGCCCCAAAAGCAACTGAAGTTGTGAAAGACACTTTAAGGGTTAACCTCCCCAAACAAAAATTTGCTGCTGACAACTTTAAAATACAGTACCTTTTTCACTCTTTACCACACAATCCTGAGTTTTAACAACGCTGAAAGAGAAGGCTGTTGAAAACATTGTGGGAGAAGGAGAAAATGCTGGTAACCAGCATTTTCTCCTCTTCCCACAATGTTTTCTACCCTATCAAAGAAAAATTTTATAATTTGTGCCACAGTTTATTTGTCGTCTGCAAATGCTTTCAATTCTGTTCAGTCTTTTGGTAAAGAGATAATCCTTTGCCACTCAAGAAAATATTAGACATGTCTAAATTGAAAGCATTTGCAGATAACAATTTACATTTGGCTCAAATGATGGAATTCGTTTTTATATATGAAAGAAAACATTGTGGAAAAAGGAGAAAATGCTGGTTACCAGCATTTTCTCCTTTTCCCACTCTGTGTTCAACAGGCTTCTTCCTCGGGGTCATTAAAACTCGGAATTGTGTGGTAAAGGGTTAACTCTTCATTAGAGAGCAACATTTTTAGCCTCATCTAAACTGAAAGCACTTGCAGATAACAACCTGATATTACTGAAATAATGGTATTTGTCTTTGATAAGGTATAAAATATTGTGGGAAAAGGAGGAAATGCAGGCTACCGGCATTTCCTCCTCTTTCCACTGGACAACTTCATCAGGAGTCTTTGAAATACAAGCTTGTTTGGTGAAGGGTTAACTCTTTACCAGAGACAAATTTTGGGCTCATCCAAATTGATAGCATTGGCAGACCACAATACTTGAAATTGCTCAAATTATTGGCTTTTTCTTCAACAGGGTAAAAACATTGTGAGAAAAGGAGAAAATGCTGGTCCCACAATGACTTAAAATCACAGTTATTTTCCTACAGTGATTTTAAAGGCTTTCTTTATCACAGATATTTAGGCTTTGTAAAGAGTTGAACAAGGATATCTAACATGAACTTAGATCAGACACAAGCTACATGTGAAAACATTATGCCAGAGGAGAGGTTGTGATAAGTAATTTATTCTTTTGTCACAGTATTTTCATAAGCGGTCTACTACAAGATAAAAAAACATGCTTGTGATCAAGTTATTTTATTTAAAAAAAAAAAACATTAAGGAAGATAAAATCCCTGACATTTAACTATTTCCTGCTTCAAAAAATTTCCCTCCTTTTCTTTCTCTGCATGATCTACATGTAACTGCACACAGAAAACATCCTTTAGACAAGCCTAATGAAGTTTGACAAAAAAAAAAAGGAGCAGTGTTATTTGTAATTCTATGACAAGAGAGCCATAATGACCCTGTGTCACTCCACTACCTTGTAGATAAATGAACTTTGCACATACTTTGTAAAGACAGAGACATTAAACTGTAACAGTTTAAGATAACTTTGTACTCAAGTGCATAATCAAACATTAAGAGGAACATTCTGTCTTAGTTACATTAATCATTAAAGTGTCTTTCACTGCTATAGTTGCTTTTGAAGCCAGTAAAGATCAAGATCAGACTGCACATTTTGTGCCCAAAACATGCAGTCTGATCTTTGATCTCTTCTGTCTGCTTTGCTTCAACACCACCCATAAAAGCAACTTTTAATTGCACATATTTGGGTCTTATTTCTAGACTAAAAATATCAAGTGGGTTTACTTGGCAAGTTAACCCTATACCAAACAATCCCGACTTTTAACGACCCTGAGGGAGAAGCCTTTTGAAAACATTGTGGGAAAAGGAGAAAATGATGGTAACCAGCATTTTCTCCTTTTCCCACAAAGTTTTCTACTTTATCAAGGACAAGTTTTGTCATTTGAGCCACCTTTAATTTGTCATCTGCAATGCTTTCAATTTGGACCAGTCAAAATTATTGTTGTTTGGTAAAGAGTTAAGGGTTAACATAGAGGCAGAAGTGTGGCCTCTGGGTAACAAGGGGAACATTGACTACAAAAAGCTTAAAGCCGGTTTTGATCAGTAGCTCTACGGATTTTGAAGTGTCATTAACTAGATAATTATCCCCAACCCACACAAGAAGGTAAGCGGAGAGTAAGTTAGAATCAGGTTTTTGTCTCTTGGACACTATGTTGTGTCCTTTTCTCGTACAGTTTTTGACCAGTTTGGCTGAACATTCAATGAAAACCTCCCTGCAATAGGAATATGGGCAGCTGCACTTTTTACTATGATTGATGGACCATTACAGTTACTTCCATCTGAATTCTTTTCCTGGTCTAGAGACAAGCCAATCAGTGGAGATGTTCCTTGGCCTGTGACAGTTCTGGTTAGAAATTAGCTCTTGGTGTGTACTGGTATTTGATTTTGCTCTGTCTAAAAAAGATATATTTTACAAGATGCATCACGCTTCATATTGATGCTATATGAAAGCTAAATACAATGTAAGGCACTTTGCAATGAAGTTGCAGTGATTTGATCCAGCTTTCCTTCTAATCATGTCTTTCAATGTCTTTGCTTTTAGGCCATGTGATCTAATTCTACACTGTCTGGTGTGTTGTGAGATATTTTGGCTCAAACTGTCTCATCTCATGTAATGTCTCACAGAATATCCGACAATGAAGATTCAAGATCACTATGCATG
This sequence comes from Tridacna gigas, assembly GCA_945859785.2. Taxonomy (NCBI): domain Eukaryota; kingdom Metazoa; phylum Mollusca; class Bivalvia; order Cardiida; family Cardiidae; genus Tridacna; species Tridacna gigas. Next base: position 35,737,740 of record OX244031.2, on the reverse strand, counting down.
TCCCTTCCAGTCTCATCTTGACATACAATGTCGATTTCACCTCTTTAAGTACTACAAAATTCCAAGTTTAAATGACCCTTAGAAATAAGGATTTGGAAAACATTGTGGGAAAAAGAAAAAATGCTGTTGACCAGCATTTTTTCCTTTTCCCATAATATTTTTTACCTGTTCTAAGACAAATATGTCCATTTGAACCACAATTAATTTGTTGTCTGCAAATGGTTTCAGTTTAGACAAGTATAAAGTTTTGTCCATTGGTAATGTGAAAGTAAATCTCCAGACCAGCACTCTGTGAGTTAAAATAAAAAACATTATTGATTTTTAACCTTTAGACTGCCAATAAGCAAAATGGATACTTTCAGTTTAGAAATAAAGGAATAGGACACAAATGAAAGCAACCTCAAGATTTGCTTTGTATATAATGTCTCTGCAAAGCAATCGGTATAAATTAGAGATCAGACTTTATATTTTATGCAGTCTGATTCTTAGAGGTTATTACATGGCTGATGAGTATGGAATACTGTTGGGGCAATTGCCTTTGAATGTGTATGCGCATGCGCACTAGAAGGCGAGAGTACGATGATGAAAACACGATAGCACGATGGTGAAAACATGATAGTACGATGATGAAAACACAATAGTACGATGGTGAAAACATGAAAGTACGATGGTGAAAACACGATAGTACGATGATGGTAACACAACAGTACGATGGTGATAACGTGATACTACGATGGTGAAAACGCGACAGTATGATGGTGAAAACACGATAGTATATTGCACTATCATCATTGTACTATCGTATTGTCGCGTTTTCACCACTGTAATATCGTGTTATCGTCATCATACTATTGTGTTTTCATCATCGTAGTTTCGTAATTTCGCGTTATCATCATTGTGCTATCAAGCATCGCGCTTCAAATTAACACATTTAGAGGCGATGGCCCTAATGGTATTCCGTAGATTTAGGAAGTGACCACTGCTTTGTAAGTGAAACAAGATGGCAGTCTGAAGGACAGCGGTACTTGTTGAAAATCCTTACAGGAGTCAACATTTGACCAGTGAAAATCTCTGAAAGGGCTAAGGAGTTATGAAGTTGCAAAACAGTGTTGGACAGACAGATGGACACAGTTTAAGAGCATGTCATCTTCAACATCTCTGTTGTTACCTAAGAACTACCTTCTAGGAACATTGATGGTTTCGCAACAGTGTAGATGCAGATCTGATTGCACTGAACCTATAGGTTAATCTTTGATCTATAACATAAAATATTCTGAATTTCTAGCTGAAATGGGCATAAAATTGCTAACAAGTGCATATTTTCTAGTGACTGGTAATATCTTTCTTTGTGTTAAAAAACTTGGGTATTGTGGTAAAAGGTTAAGCTTATCAAAATATCAAAGGTGTTCCAGGAACAAATTATTTGCAACCCAATAGAGCTTGCTCTTTAACCCTTTACCTCCACCTACAAGTATTCCATTTACATGCAGACTTACCATTGCAGTATTTACAGTTGTATGTTTCTTCACTGAAAATGTCCTTTTCCTATATTGGCCCTTTAGAATTTTAACTTTTCAAAATTAAGTGTTCTGCTATCAAAATATTTTTCACTTAAATGTATCTGGTGAGCAGTATATGAGCCAGAAGCCTTTCACGCTGAATAATGAATCTCTCCTGTCATATCTTTACAAATTCAAAGATAATTCTACATATTTTCCATATTGACAAGTAGTGCCAGTTCTGATGAGACTGTTTATTCTGTCAATATATCTCTACATATATATTGACTTTTACTGTGTAAACTAGGCTTCTGTACATGACTGTCTTGCAGTTAATAAGTATCTTTTTCTTCACTGATTTCTATTTGCTGTCATAAAACTAAAACTAAGGTATATCGAGTCGTAATTTGAACTGAAAGTATACCTTTTTAAGTTTCATCACGGTATGTAAATAAATAAATAAATAAATAAATAAGAGCACATCTTTTGTTGTTCCCAACAAAATTACAATTTGTACTATGGCATTTTCTTCTCTCTACCTCAATGAAGTTTTTTAATCTATTCATAGATAACTAAACTACATAGGCACAGATGGCTAGAGGTCAGTTGTAAACTTAAGGCCACCTTTTAATTCTTAACCAAACAACAAAATGTTAGAAATGCTGAAATTGAAAGCATTTGCAGATGACAATTTAAATGTGACATAAATGATGGAGATTTTCTTTGACGGGGTAACCCTTTACCAAACAACAATATTTAAGATTGGTCCAAATTGAAAGCATTTGCAGACGACAAATTCAATGTGACTCAAATTATTAAATTTGTTTCTGAAAGGTAAGAAAACATTGTGGAAAAAGGAGAAAATGCTGGTAACCAGCATTTTCTCCTTTTTCCACAATTTTTTCAATAGGCTTCTATCTAAGGCTTGTTAAAAGTCGGGACTGTGTGGTAAAGGGATAATATGTTCGTGAATTTCTGTTTGTTGAAGAAATATTTTAAGAGTTAAGAATTTAAATGCTTTGGGTATCATAATTCTTGATGCTTCTGAAAGTGAAGATTAGATTAGCTATTACGTACTTTCCAGAAAAAAAAAAATAGCAGACCACTTGGAAACTATTCTTAACCCTTTACAAAAAAAAAAAAATCTTAGACTTTGTATCAAGTTAAATGTATTTGCAGATAACACGATAAATATGACTAAAAAATTGAAATTTGTGTTTGGAAGGGAAAAATAACATTGTGAGGAAAGAATAATGCTGGTTACCATCTATTTCTCCTTTTCCCACAATATTTCAAAAGCCTTTTTGCCTGGGGGAGGCTCATTAAAACTCTGGCTTGTTTCGTAAGGGGTCAACTCTTTTAGCACCAAGTATAGTTATAAACAGAACCTCTTTGGACAGCTTACAACCCACTGAAACTCAGACTGACTTGCTTTTTTCTTACATGTTCGACTAAACAAGTTGATGGTATAAATTCAGGATCAGACTGCACATTCTGAAAAGTCTGATCCTGATCCATGTTGCAGGCTGGAGCCCCTTTTTCTGTCCCTGGCCATTAAACAGTTAAAATATATGGTTAATCAACATGACTGAAAATTCAGTCCATGTATACCTGTAGAAAAATCAATGTGGTATTGAAAACTTATAAAGGCCATACTCTGTGGCAGTCTGATCCTAATCTTAACCTCTTATTTGAGACTATAGGCAGAGACTGAGTTTTACTGGCATATCATTGATAGTTCATTTACTGTTTGTAGAGCCAAGTTATTCCTTTTATTTCAAGTAGCCTTGAATACAACTTTTTTTTTTTTGACGGGAAAAGTCGGGAACAATTAATGGTCAAAGGGAGGAAACTTGTACTTACAAAAGTGCTGATTAATATCAGAGTCGCGCCCCTTATCGCAATGAAGAGCCTAAAACCGAAAACGAACAAAAAGTATGGTACCTGTTCAAAATCTGAAGAGACGATCGGTATGAAAAAAAAAAAAACAAAATCTTCTGCTGAGTGTTAATGCATTATTTAATGTATATATGACAGTACTGTTTACATTATCAATGCATCACACAGAATTAAAAGAGCAGTTAAAGCATGTGATGGATAATTTGTACCGAGCCAGTAATTTCCCTTGCATCTCATCACAACAACCGCCAAAACTTAAAAGTTGTGAGTGACGATTTGTTTATCTGTATGAGATTTAATGAAAAATGCCAACTTCATTTAGATAATAAAACATTCAATCAATGAAAATTGACCGACGAAATTTTATCAGATAGGCTACTGCGCGTAGAAATAAATAATATCAACATTTATCTAGGTCATGGTTTCATGTACCTTCGATCTGAAAGGGTAGAGCTCTCCGATGTTATTTTTGTCATCGTTTTTCCGCTCATCAACCCCTCCTTTAATGCCTCTGGAAATTCCAAAATTTTACCATATTTCTTTCAGCCAGTTGTTTATGTCTTTAATCTGCTTGTCAGCGATGAAAAGGTTGCAATCACAAGGAACAACTTCGGAGCTACCCTCCGAATCGGGGGTCGGATTCCTTCACTCAAGGTCATTGATAATGTCAAATGTGGCAAGTGATTCTTTCATTTCAAAGTCAGTACAGTACATTTCAACAAACTGACTATTAAAAATTGAGAATAAATAGTTCCCCATGTGCTAAAAGCTTGTGTTATAGGATATATCAAATCTTTGTTGTCGTTTATCCGATGTAGATGTCTAAATCTCGTACGTAACGCTCATAAGCAAGAAAAATTTCAGTCCAGAACAGAAATTGACAAAGGTAAAGGCGGAAATCGTTGCGAAATTCTGGTAACAATTTTTCAGATAACAGAAAGTCATTGACTGCTGAATCTTTCATGCATTTTGGTTCGAGCAGCATTTTATCCGTCGGGGGATCTCTCGTCTTAATAAGGGAGATAACTCTTCGTATATTTGACTAAATGGTTATACGAGTTTTCTCCCTTACTCCACAAAGAGAAAGGCAATCCCATCGTTCGGTGTCTTCCCAGTTCGCCCAATTCCATTTCGCCCATTCCCATTTCGCCAAACTTTTCTTCCCATTTCGCCCTTTGCCGTCTTGTCCCCTACCCATTTTGCCCTTTTTCATTTTGCCCCATTGCCACCTCGCCCAATCATCTTTTCGCCCAATTGCCATTTCGCTCTTTTGCCAATTCACCCTTTGCCGATTCGCCCAATGCCATCTCGCCCCTTTATCATTTCGCCCCTTCACCACTTCGCCCAATGCCATTTTGCCCAGTTATCAGCTCGCCCCATCACCATTTTGGCCCTTACGTGTTGTAGCCTACACCCTGTTCCTTTACCACTAAATTGAGGAATTAACTTATTAGAGAACTTTTCACTAGTTTTGGGCCCAGATATCAGAAAAATGGCGTTTGGGCGAAATGGGAAGGGGCCTTGTGGGAAAAGGGCGAAATGGTCTTTGGGCGAAATGGGAAAGTTGGGCGAGATGGCTTCTGGGTGAAATGAAAAGTGGGCGAAAATGAATTTGGGCAAAACGGGAAAAGGGCAGGACAGATATTTGGCGAAATGGGAAAAGGGCGAAGTTGGAAAGGGCGAAAAAAGAATGGGCAAAACGGGAAAAATTCTGGCGAAATGGGAATGGGCGAAATGGGATTGGGCAAACTGGGAATAAACCCATCGTTCACATAAATTCGTATCATCGATATGGTTTGATAACGAGTGATATATATATATATATATATATATATATATGAGTCATGATCTATGAAAAAGGGTGCGCTTGATGCATTTGCGAAAAGTATCGATTCAGGTCAGCCTGCGCGGACCGCGCAGGCTGACCTGGGTCGAAATTTTTCGCTATTGGTCAATTTTCTGTACGTCCAAGGACCAGTCCATCTCATGATTAAGTCAGATATTAACAAAGCGGCTTTTATGGATCCATAATTATCTCACGGCTTGCTTCGTATGATGCAATACGGCGATGCAATAAGCCTCCTTTTGCCAGAGTGTGGCTTATATTATTTAGTTCATGATAATCATTCCTTAACAAAACACTCAAGGCAACAGTCTTGCGAAATTATTGTGGCAAAAGAAGAAATTGCTTGCAATATGCAGTTTATTGTTTTTGCAACAATGTTCTGTGCGTAATGATTTATTGGGTATTTAAATTTACCTCAACTTACTTTGATTTTCATAACTTGACCAGTATGAACTAAAGTTGTTTACTAAAAGTTTGTTTCAGGTCTTTATTACTTAACCCCTTACCAAACAAACTTGTATTTCTATGACCTTGGGGAAACATTATGGGAAAAGAAGAAAATTTATGTAACAATCGGTATTACAAGGTACCGAAAATAGCCTATTTTCGCGAAAATAGCTTTCCCGCTACGAAAATAGCTTCCCTAATTGATACATGGATACATGTTTGAATGTATTGCTTTTATTTGTCATTTCCATGTAATATCTTTCATAATTATACTGATAACGTGATGAAAAAGGTGAAATGTAATTAATCGATCCTAATAAAGTTTTTATACGATAGGACCATGCATATGGCCTATTTTCGCGAAAATAGCTTTCCCTATATGAAAATAGTTTTTGGTGTGGCATGGGCCGTGTATCGATGACCATTTTCGTGTTGTATAGAATGCTATTATATTAAAAACATCCATAATATTCTTATTTCTAGACAGGATTGAATTTATTAAGCAATTTCGTGACTAATTGTTGTATAGAATGCTATTATATTAAAAACATCCATAATATTCTTATTTCTAGACAGGATTGAATTTATTAAGCAATTTATTTATTTATCTATTGTTCTAACTTCGAAAATAAATAGACAGGACGAAAATACCATTAAATCGATGTTACTGTTTTCTTTCTCTCCTGCTTCAGGTAACAACCTCATTCGTCTTTTATTTAGTTTTATTATATTAATCATCGATATTAATATGAAATAAAGAATGATAGGGGGGGGGGGGGGTTTGCTTTGAGATAGAAATAATCACTTTCTCCGAAAATAGTTTTCCTCGTATGAAAATACCTACTGATTGCAGTATTTCTTAATTCAAAAAAGTTTTCCTCATTGTAAAGTTAGGGCTCAAAGAACATGTTTATTTTACTTTTTATGAACGTCAATTTTTGAAAGGTAAAAATAGCTTTTATAGTAAAAGTAAATGTCCGCTTCTCGCTAGCATTCTTTTCACGAAAATAGCTTGTACCTGAATCTGGGACAGTGTTCACGAAAATAACTTGAAACCAACTAGGAAAATAGTTTTATCACCTGATAATACGAAAATAATCTTTGAATATTTATTTGAATGTTTATTTCGGTGCAAAAATATCATTCTTGTGTTCGTATCTAGTTTTAGAAACAATGTATGTGCTGATTATACATCTGTTTGCAGGATGGTCTTAGTGTACACTAAATCAAGAGCTCAGATTTGAAGGTGATGATGGTTGGCTGAAGGGGAGGAAGGAGGCCAATTTTGTGGTCAGGGATGGGAATTGTACCCGCTCTGTCAATTTTAGCAGTAAATATTAAACCTGTTCATGTTGTCGTTAATTTATATGACTGTTGTTGCCTTTGTTTACATAGAATTATTATTACATTAAGTATCCGTTTTTTTTTTTTTTTTTTTCCGTCACAAGATCATTGGTACCAATATTGTTATTAATGAAATACAATATTTATTTTTTCATATGGATAGTACACCCTTCAAAATGGTGGTTATATTACTTAAACAAGTTTTGTTTTTGCTTTCTAATGTACTCTTTACTGTTATGTTGAAATTCATTTACAACTGAGTTTGTGTAATTCGTATATTATATGCAGTTTTCAGTTGTTGTTTTTTCAGTTAGTTAGGAACAGTTCTGTTCGTGCAGTGATCATCAAAAAGATGTTTATTTGCCATAGCTATAAGTGATCATTCATTAAATGTTTAACTATCACATAATTTCTGTTCATGAGTTCCATTACAATTTATTTAGAAACAATGTATGTACTGATTATACATCTGTTTGCAGGACGGTCTTAGTGTACACTAAAATCTGGAGCTCAGATTTGAAGGTGGTGATGGTTGGCTGAAGGGGAGGAAGGAGGCCAATTTTTGTAAATACATTTTATGACTTTGTACTTATATGTTTGTATAAATTGGGAATTCTACAAAAATGTCTTAGTGAGAATTGAATTGTAGTAAAGGATGGGTATTGTACCCACTCTGTCAATTTTCACATTAAACTACATGTTTTATGTTGCAATTGATTTAGATGACTTTTGTTGCCTTTGTTTGCAAAGAATTTTTATGACAATAAGTATCCCTTTTTTTCATCACAAGATCATTGGTACCAAAAATCATTTGTAAATATATATCAGTTATATGCTTTTACTAGTATTTCAAATAAGTATCAGGTATCTGATCATTTATTTGGATTATATGGAAATTTTAAAGTTAAAAATTTGGGTTTTATGACAATTTGTACAAGGAAAGTTTGTAATGGACATTTAATAACCCAAAATTTGGCCCTTACCGAGGTGGCCTCCTCATGGCAAGGGCTGGGCATTAATTATCTCTTTTGCAGGTAATGATGGCAAACAACCTCTTGTTATTGTATTTGCAATAATGTGAATAAATGTTGCTTAAATTTAGACTTTGTCCTATCATTATTGGTTAAGTTGCAGCGTCATAGACTTGACAAAATACCTCCAAATGTATTTCCCTTATTTCCCTAAGTCAGCATTTCTTTCTTTACCATGGGCCACAGTTGTTGTCTCCAAATGCTTTCAATTTGGACTTGATATTTATCATCATTTAATTCCTTACCAAACAACAACAAACTGAAAGCATAAATTTTGCAGATGACAAATGAAATACGGCTCAAATGATGAAACCTGTCTCTGAAAGAACAGAAAGCATTGTGGGCAAAGGAGAAAATGCTAGTTGCCGGTATTTTCCCCTTTTCCCACAATGTTTTCAAAAGGTGTCTCTCTCATGACGTTAAAATTCTGGATTGTCTGGTAAAGGGTTAAAGAGTTTTTCCTTTTCCCACGAAAAAAAGATCTGTTTTAATGATGGAAAGATAAGATGAAATTTAAAAACATTGTGAAAAAAGAAACAAAAAGATATATCATTTAAAGTAGGAAGTCTTTAACCTTTCACCACACACACAAACACAAAAAACTTTTATCCCTTTCCCAAACAGCAAATTTTAGACTATCTAAAATTCAGAATATGCAGATGACAGATTTAAGTTCTTTGATAAGGCAGAAATCATTGTGTGAAATGGAGAAAATGCTGTTTACGAACATTTTCAGCTTTCCCCACAATGTTTTCTAAAGGTTTCTTACTTACACTCTGGATTGTTTGTCAAAAGGTTAATGACTCTAGGGAAGAATAGTTTTGAAAAATAATGTGGGAAAAGGAGAAACAAACTGCTGTTTATTGGTATTCTCTTCTTTCCACAATGTTTTGTAACCTTTCAAAGACAAAATCCCATCATTTGAGCCATGCATATTCCATATCATATCCAAAAATTTTCTGCATGCTTGATAGAAATCGTCACAACTGAACAAGAAAACTCTACACAAGTCTTTACCAGATGTCAAAATCTTTAGACTCATCATCCAAATTGAAAGCATTTGCAGACAACAAAATAAATGAGATCCAAAATTTGACATTTGTTCTTGGAAGGGTAGAAAACATTGTGGAAAAAAGACAAAATGGTGGTAACTAGCATTTTCTCCTTTTCCTGCAATGTTTCGAAAGCCTTCTTTAGGGATGTTAAAACTCGGGATTGTATGGAACAGGGATAAAGATTTGGAGGTGAACCAAGGGAGCTTACTCTACTAATTCTATTTCATGAAAAAGGGAGATAATCAGTTGCTCCATTCCAAACTTCCAACCAACCCTTAACCACACTATCCCAACTTTTCCTTATCCCAAGGAAGAAGGCTTTTGAAAATATTGTGGGAAAAGGAGAAAATGCTGGTAACCAGAATTTTCTCCTTTTCCCACAATGTTTTCAATCCTCTCAGAAAACTTTAACTTGCTTTTTACTAATTTTAATCATCTGCAGATGCTTTCAACTTTAAAGAGTCTAGTCTTTGTCATTTAATAACGGGTTAAAACTGCTTTCAAAAATATTTCAGTCATATTGGGGCAATAGCTTACTTATACTGTCGCCCAGCCTTTCAACAGTGCAGTGCTGGGTTCTGCCACGTGATCCATGCTGCCAGCTGAATCAAACAAGGATTTCTCGATTACAGACCCAGATTGTTGACCCTTTACCAAGCAATTCTTTATGGCGCTGGCGAAAAGGGTTTTCGAAAACATTGTGGAAAATGAGAAAATGCTACTGGCAAACAGCATTTTCTCCTTTTCCCTGAATGTTTTCTACTCTTTCAAAAAAATTTTGTTATTTCAGCCAGATTTACGTTTTTATCTGCAAACACTTTCATTTTGGGTGATTCTGAAGTTTTGTTATCTTGTAAAAGATTAAATAGGTTAACACTGCTTTCAACAGTGTTTCAGTTCAATCCAGGCATAAGCTCAATTGTCCACATCTTGGATTTCACAAGTGCCGGGCTAGCGTACTGCTATACCTTACCCAAGGACACTGCCATATGACTAATACTGTGAGCAGACTCAAACAAGAGGCCTTGTTCACCAATCATTCTTAAGAAGATTCTTTGTCTTTATGTCTGAGATTTTTTAAATTTGAAAGTAACACAACTTCTGATTGGCTAAACTATTTGGTTTGGCCAAAATGGTTTAGCCAATCAGAAGTTTCATTACTTTCAAATTTAGAAAATTCTGTAGAATAAGACTGTGAAGAATGGTTGGCGAATATTGACCCAGGATGACCTGATTACTGGTTCCAGGTTCTTAACCCTTGCCACACAATCCTGTATCTACAACCCTGAGAAAGAGGGCTTTTGAAAACATTGTGGTACAAGGAGAAAACGCCACAAGTAAACAACATTTTTAATCCCCATCATCCCCCAGCAAAGTGAGGGGCATTATAGGAATGGCCTTTGTCCATCCGTCTGTCCATCCATATCACTTTCTTGTCTGCTCCATATCTCCTGAACCCTTTGAAAGATTTTCATTAAACTTTGGTCAAATGCTTATCCCAGTGAGACAGTGTGCATTGCACAATATCCACAACTTTACTATTTTTTGAGTTATTGCCCTTTGTTATTTGACACATTAGATTTTTGCCCAGAGCATGACTTCCAATGCACATAAATCACATTGAGGACAAGTGCAGTGCTTAAAATCCATGTTTTTTTTTTCCGAGTTATTGCCCTTTGTTATTTTACCCATGGGAATTTGTCTGGAGCATAATTTCCAAAGTATAAAAGCTATCAACTTCAAACTTCATATGAAGATAAATGACAGAGGACAAGTGCAGTGCACAAGATCCATAACTTCGTCTTAATTATTTTTGGAGTTACCGGTATTACCTTTTGTTATTTCACTAATTGTAGTTTTGTCTGACATAACTTCTTAAGTATGAGAGCTATCAATTTCAAACTTCATATGCAGATAAATCACTTTGAGGGCAAATACAATGCATAGGATCCATAACTCTGTGGTCAGTATTTTTTGAGTTATTGCCCTTTATTTTACAAATTGGGTTTTTGTTTAAAGCGTAACTTCCTAAGTATGTAAGCTATCAACTTAAAAATTCATAAGCAGATTAATCTCATTGTGGACAAGTGCAGTGCACACAATCCATAACTCTGTGGTCTGTATTTTTGGAGTTATTGCCCTTTGTTTTTTTCATGAATTGAATTTTTGTCTGGAGCATTACTTCCAAAGGATAAACACTATTGACTTTGAATTTCATATGCAGATAAATCACATTCAGGACAAGTGCAGTGTACAAGATCAATAATTATGTTTTCATTATTTTTTTAGTTATTTCCCTTTGCAACTTTACAAATTCGATTTTTGTCCGCAGCATAACTTTCAAAGTACGCATGCTATTGACTTCAAACTTCATATGCAGATAAATCACATTGAAAACAAGTGCACAAGATCCATAACCTGTGGTCAGTATTTTTGGAGTTACTGCCCTTTCTTATTTTACAAATTGAATTTTGTCACCGAGTATTATTCATTGGGGATACCTCAGGTGATCCAGTGATCAAATCCCTTGGCTGTATCACGTAGCTTGATATGCACCTACACGGTACATTGGCACATTGCCAGAAGCACATCGTTTTACAATTATTGTAATTGTGAGCCTCCTCTTAAAAAAGAAAACATGAGTCACAATTTTCTATCGATGTATTTTTAAGAATATTTCAGTCGGCAAACAGTTGGTAAATTCAATTTTTAGCATGGTTTATCAATTCCGTTGGGAGCTTTCATCGATAGATCGATAAATGTGAATAACTCAACCATGGTTGTTCATGTCATCGCTAAGCGATTATAGGAGAAGCAATAGTTAAGATAACGTGATTGGGAGTTCAAAATGGAAAAACCTCCTTTATAGGGACGAGATTAGATATAGGTACCGAATCGGCCGAGTTGTGACAACTGGAGTATTATACCCCCTACCTATGAAGTAGAAGGGGATATACTGATTTCACCATGTCTCTGTCTGTCTCCATCCATCCATCCGTCCACCACTTCATTTCCTCGCTCTGTCTCAAAAGCCATTTGACATAGGACCCTGAAACTTTATACAAGTGTTGCTCATGACCCAAGGAGATGCCCTATCATTTTTTGGTCACCAGTCAAAGGTCAAGGTCACATGTGAACTTTGTTTGAAAATCATTTCCATGCTCCAACTCAAAAGCCTTTTAACCTAGGAACCTGAAACTTTATACAAATGTTGCTCATGATCCAAAGAGGTGCCCTATTGTTTTGGGGTCACATGGGTCAAAGGTCAAGGTCACGGGTGAACTTTCTTTTGAAAATCATTTCCGTTCTCTGATCGTGTTGCTTCATCGACAAGGTGCTGGTGGGGGGGAATTTTTCCGCATTGCGACAGTTCTAGTTTCCACAGTATGAAAGCTATTAACTTCAAACTTCACATGCAGATAAATTGCATTGAACACAATTGCAATGCACAAGATCCATAACTCTTCCCTCATTATTTTTGGAGTTACTGCCCTTTGTTATTTTACACATTAGGCTTTTGTCTGGAGCATAACGTTCAACGTTTAAAAGCTATTGACGTCATACTTCAGATACATATAGATCACATAGCCATTTCGTTAAGCAGTACACTCAATGTTCTGGATAACAAGTAGATAAATCTGTATTTTGTAGGCCATCTACAGTAGTACTTGGGAAATAATTCCTATCTCAGTTGGCGATAAAATGGACAAAGTTAAACGATATGACATTCATCTTCAACAGCATTCGTATTACATTATGTGCATGGAATACTTTAAAAATCATTTTTTAAAAATATACCGCAGCAATATTTGATATTGAAGATGGAGTTAATCTTAAAAAATCAGCCCGAAATAGCTCAAGTTGTAGAGCGTAGGGCTTGTTAGCATCAAGTCTTGGCCAAGGTAGACCTTACCTTGTCCGGGTAATAACTATACACAAAATCGACCTAGGTTCATCAAATTTAGCACAGACATACATCTCGGAGTGTAGATGATCCCTATTGATTTTGAGGTCAATTGGTCAAATGTCAAGGTCACAGTGACCGTCAACATGTTGATATTTAGACCAAACCTTGACCGGATGATAACTAGACACAGAACTGACCTAGGTTTGTCAAATTTGGCACAGACATGCGTCTCAGAGTGTTTTATGAGGTCAATCAGTCAAATGTCAAGGTCACAGTGACCGTCAACATGTTGATATACAGACCAAACCTTGTCCTGATGATAACTAGACACAGAATTGACCTAAGTTCGTCAAATTTGGCACAGACATTCGTCTTGGAGTGTAGATGATCCCTATTGATTTTGAGGTCAATTGGTCAAATGTCAAGGTCACAGTGACCGTCAACATGTTGATATATTGACAAAACCTTGTCTGGATGATAACTAGACACAGAATTGACCTAGGTTCGTCAAATTTGGCACAGACATTTGTCTCGGAGTGTAGATGATCCCTATCGATTTTGAGATTAATCCATCAAAGGTCAAGGTCACAGTGGCCTTCAATTTAATGATATATAGACCAAACATTGTCCAGATGATAACTAGACACAGAATTGACATAGGTTCTTCAAATTCTGTACAGATATTCATCTCCGAGTGTAAATGATCCCCATCGATTTTGAGATTAATCCATCAAAGGTCAAGGTCACAGTGGCCTTTAACTTAATGATCTATAGACCAAACCTTGTCCAGATGATAACTACACACAGAATTGATCTAGGTCCTTCAAATTCTGTACAGATATTCATCTTGGAGTGTAAATGATCCCTTTCAATTTTAAGGTTAATCTGTGAAAGGTCAAGGTCACAGTGACCACCAGGTGATTCAGGGCCCATGCTGCCGTTTGCCACTTGAGCCATTTGCTAAAAAAAAAAATAAAGTGTCTCAAAAATCTTCATATGTGACTCAACTTGTGGCTCCAACATTTTATTCGCGTATTATTGGGGACGTAGTAAGCATCGAAGTCGACTGCGAAAAAGCGGAAGTTGAACGCGCGTGCCGAGAAGAAAATCGATAACCCAGTCTGTGTATCAGCGACTGTTTACAATCTTGTATGTATACATTCGCCGGTGAGTATAATTATGCAAACTGTTGACAGATTGTCACATTTAACAATTGAAATGGGCTATAAATCAGACAATTAAAGGATGTCAATTACTTGATTAGCGATTATTGGCGACGCATGTCGGTACTTTGACCCATCTCCAATTAAAGATGGACTTGTCAACAAATTATCGGCAACTGAAGGATCGAATTATGTGGATGTTTTTCGGCGATTGATATCAGTTTATGAACTGTGCCACTTCCTGTATCAATGAGGCAGTAGGGGGGGGCATGACTGTTTTACAAACAGACATCTTGTTTCCTTTTCTAACAATGTTTTCTACTCTTCCAGAGATCTAATTACTCGTGCCGTGTGTTGTCTGCAGATGCTTTGAATTTGAAAGAATCTAAATTCTGATGTTTAGTGAGGCGTTAAAAAAGTCCATACAAATGTGACTGGGTTTATTGTTGCTATCAGATGACTGAAATGTTTAATTACATGAATTTTGCAATGTATTTGAATACATGTATAAATACGAAAGACAGAGCACAATCACAAAGCTTACCTTGAGCACTTTTGTGCTCAGATTAAAAAAAAAGGAAAAATCAAACAATGGAGATTCTCTTCCGTACACATATTTAATGGTTTTTCACAAGCAATTCACAAAAATCTGTAATACTAAGATCTGGTAAAGTTCCTTTCCTTCAATCTAACAAACTCTTGAAGTATTAAATAGTCCTTTGGATGCCAAATTATATGAGCCATGCTCTGTGAAAAGGGAATTTATTGCATCTGCAAAAAGTATCATCCCAGATCAGCCTGCGTAGGCTGACCTGTTGAAACTTTATGCTTTAGGTAAATTATCTGCATGTCCAAGGAACATTCTACCTCATCCTTTCTTAGCTTATTAGACAAAATTCATTTCATAGATCCATTATTATGAGATGACTTGCTTGATATAATGCATCATGGAAATTCTTTTAAACCCCATTTTCCCAGAGCATGGTTCAAATTTATGTACATTATTAAGAAATTCGAATTTAGTATTTCAACAAGTGTGTATTGGCTATCTCATGGACAAAATTGTGGCTATTCAGAAATTTCTCTGGGGAATTTATACATTTCTGAATTTTTTTCAAAAGTTTCTTTTTTTCTATTGATATGGGTAAAAGATTACAGAAGAAAGTTTTTCTGTCTCTGTAATGAATACTCTGACACTTCACCAGATGGTAAACTTTTAAATTTTTCTAAAATTCAACATGGCTCAAGTAATAGGATTTTTCTTCAAACTAGTAGAAAACAGACATGCTAGTTTTCTTTATATAAAACAGCAAAAGATTAACTGCTATCATACTTCAGGCAATTTCGGGTTTGCTGTGTTCAGTGCCGATCAAGATCAGACTGCAAACTACATGCAGAATGACCTACGATTTATAAAATCAGCTTTTGCAAGGATATTTTAGCTACAAACATGATAAATTTGCATTGATTTTTTCAATGGCCAAATACATGTATGTTAAACCTTTTATAAACACTACACAAGAAAATTTTAGATTAATCCACTTTGAAAGTATAGAAGAGAAGAAATGAAATATGGATAAAATGATTCTTTTTGTTTTTGAAAAGGCAGAAAACTTTGCAGGAGAAAATGCTGGTTGCCAGCACTTTCTTCTTTCCCCACAATGTTTTCCATTTCAAACAAAAAGGATCTTTCTCTTCCTTGTAATATTTCTCCTATGTGTCACTTGGAATTGTTTACTATACGTCAAAAATAGCCTGTACAGTAACGGGTTACATGCCACACTGTTTTAGTTTGACCTTTAACCTGCTATATAAGTTAACTATTTACCAAACAATCCTGGGTTTTAAAGACCCTGAGGTAGGAGCCTTTTGAAAACATTGCGGCAAAAAAAGCAGAAAATACTGGTAACTGGTATTTCTCCTTTTCCCACAATGTTTTCAACCCTTGCAATGGAAAATTCCATAATATGTGCTACATCTAATTAAGGGCCTGCAAATGCTTTTAATTTGGACTAGTCCAAAATTGTTTTGTTCTGTAAAGAGTTAAATGAAACTTTCCAGCTGATAGTAAAAACCCAAATATTACTGTTTCAAAGTTATTTCTAAGGGAAAAATATCTCCCTATGGGACAGTGTAGATCTAAGATCAAACAGCATGTTCTGTGCAGTCTGATCTTCATCTACACGTCCACAAAAGCTCCTGGAGATGTGCTTAGCAGCCTAAGGGTTAAGTTACATGTACATGTAACACTAACATGCTAAGGTAGTCAAATCTTCTCTCATAGCCAGGTATGTAGCCCAGTCTAGGTTCCTATTTACCTATAACTCTAAATAATGTTCCTAAGCTAACCATCAGGTCTGATTGGCTGAGGCATTCTCTATCCATCTGATTGGCTGAGACATTCTCTAGCTGTCTGATTAGCTGAGACATTCTCCAGGTGTCTGATTGGCTGTGACATTCTTTAGCTGTCTGATTGACTGAGGCATTCTCTAGCTGTCTGATTGGCTGAGACATTCTCTAGATGTCTGATTGGCTCAGACATTCTCTGGCTGTCTGATTGGCTGAGGCATCCTCAAGCCATCTGATTGGCTGAGATATTCTCTACCTGTCTGATTGGCTGAGATATTCTCTAGCTGTTGGATTGGCTGAGGCATTCTCTAACTATCTGATTGGCCGAGACATTCTCAAGCTGTCTTATTGGCCGAGACATTCTCTAGCTGTCTGATTGGCTGAGACATTCTCTAGCTGTCTAATTGGCTGAGATATTCTCTAGCTGTCTGATTGGCTGAGATATTCTCTAGCTGTCTGATTGGCTTAGACAGAATGTCTCTGCCAATCAGAGGCTAGTCTAGATGGCTAGTCTTAGAATTAAGAACATCTCAGCCAATTAGATAGCTGGTCATAGAATTTTCAATGGCTTAGCAATTCAAAAGGCAAATCTTGAACTTGAATGAAATAACAGAACTTTGAATGTCCAAGCCAATCAGAAAGCTGACCTTGGTTTTTAGAGTAAGAACTTAATCTTGAAATTTGGATTTAGCAGTTTAACCCTTTACTGCACATAGCCGCCTTTTGACAACCCTGGAAAAGAGGCCTTTGAAAAACATTATGGGAATAGGAGAAAATGCTGGTAACCAGCATTTTCTCCTTTTTCCACAATGTTTTCTACCCTATCAAAGAAAAATTCCACCATTTGTGCCACATCAAAAGTGTCGTCTGCAAATGCTTTCAATTTGGGTAAGGCTAAAATTTCGTTGTCTGTTACAGGGTTAAAAGCTCAATCAGAATTTTTTTTTCTATTTAGCCTACAGGTAGCACTAAGTTTATCATAACAGGTAGCACTAAGTTTATCATAAGTTCTCCCACAGCCAAGTAAATAGCACTTTGTGTGCAGATCTAACAACAATTCATCATTTGTTTTAGATTAGAATTCCAAGTCTTGCCATCTGAGTGGCTGAGAACGAATGTCTTAGCCAATCAGATTGCTACTCTTGGAATTCAGGGTTAATTGTAGGAATTTTGAATAACATAATAAATTGTGAGAGTTCGAGTTCAGCCGACAGGTAGCACTAAGTTTGTCATAAGTTCTCTGACAGCCGGGTAGATAGCACAGTCTGGACTCTGATGATACCTCTCCATAAATCTTTTCAACATCTGGCTGACTTGCTGAAGGCTTGGATTGGGAAGTACCGGGCCTTTCTCCACAAGTGTGATACTGTTGTCTTGTATGTTGTAGAGCAAGGGTATGGTGATAGACTGGGGCTCTGACTGCTGGGGTAACTGTAGCCCAATACGTGTCAACTGGAGCTAAAATGGAAGACAAGATAATGATGTCAGAAAAGTGAACTCTTGATTATCTGTGACTTTCATAACTGAAATAAATCAATTTAATTATCTTAAGTAATGAATGAAAAAGCAACAATCAAAACACACAAGCCAATTTCAAATATAGACCAGAACTGACATGCTTTAATTCTTTACCAAATCGTCGAATTCTGAACCTGTCCAAATTGAAAGCATTTCCAGTTTACGCAATAAATTTGTTTTTGATTTGGGATTTGTCTTTTTAAGCATAGAAAACATTTTAGGAAAAGGAGAAAATGATGGTTATCAGCACATTTTTTTGGTTTCCCCCAATGTCTTCAAAAGCCTTCTTCCTCGGGGTCCTTAAAACTCGGAATTGATTGTTAAGAAAACATATAGTAGCTAATCAGCCCTGAGGAGGAATGCTTATGAAATTATTGTGGGAAGGGAGAAAAACAGGCATTTTTCTTCCTTTTCCTCCCCCCATGTTTTCCTCCATTACAAAGACAAATCCCAACATAATAGCCACATTTAATTTTTCGTCTGCAAGTACTTCAAATTTGGACAAGTATATAAATGTCAGCTGGTAAAATGTTAATTACTCAGTCATCCTTCATTTTGTTAATTTTTACATACCATAAGGACCATTTTTGCCATGACAACAATGGCGGGTGTTCCAGCAGGGGCTATATGGGCATATGTAGGGGGTATGGTCATCAGTAACTGTACTGCCCACTTCAAAGTGCGGTCTTGGTTAGGCATCTATAATATAAAGAACAAGTAATTAACTATTAGACTTTTCTGTAAATAAAACAGAAGGAAAAGCCCACTTGTAAGGTTTTTTTTATCATCAGATTCTGATTTTAAGCTACACTGTCTCAAAAGGCAACTTGCATTAACCCTTAACATGCTACATAAGTTAAATGACACTTTCAATCCGACCGTAAAAACCCAAAAGCTGCTAGTTCAAAATTATATTTTGGGGAAAAATATCCCCTAATTAGACAGTGCAGATCCAAACTTCAGACTGCACATCCTGTGCATTCTGATCTTGACCTACGCTGCCCACAAAAACTTTCCATTCGTTAGTCTCTGAAATTTGTGGTTTTGTACAGAGTAAACAGCCTAACAGATTCAAACTCCTAAATCATGGGCTACTAGTACTTCACATTCTCACAGCCATACCTGAGCTTGGCTCATACAGTTTGGTTTGGTTTGTATTGGAGTCCAACGCTATTTTAACAGCTCAGGTCATATCATGGTGGTCAGTGATGCACCCATGTGTTCCCTGGCTTTCTCACACCAGTACCAACAAAACTTTCTTTCCAAAGCCACTGACTACTTTTCTTACATGCATCAGAGGTGAGAGATGAAAAATTGCCGGAAAGAAAGTTTGCCTCAACCGGGTATCGAACTTGCAACCACCAGGTCACGAGTCAGATACGCTAACCACTGAGCTACCCGAACGGGCTTCGTTCATACAGTATAGGAGTGAAATATGGCTATCGAAGACAGGAAAACAATGATACACTTACCAACTCCAGTCTCATTATCTGAACACAGTCTTTCAGTATCCTCACTCCAGCCTTCAGTAAACGTCCAAAAGCTGTGATGGCATTTGTTTTATAGGGAGGACAAGCAACCTGTGGGTATTCATACCAAAAGGTTTATAGCTTATGAACAATCCAACGAAAGTTTTGTGTATTTTTTCTTTTCTTCTTTTTTTTTTATTTCTTTTTTTTTTTTTGATAAGCCCCCTGAAATTAAACTGATGATAAAACTGAGCCTGTTTACAGATAAAAAAAAAAATTAAAACTATGTCAATTTCATTTCAAAATAGCAATATTGAATGTAAGATTCTGAAATAACAATGTAGGCAAGCACACAGTATTTGGGTGCAGACACTTAGCAAGAGTTGCTTTTACAAATACATATCTAGATCTTGAAAAAAGAGAGAATAACTGTGTGCAAAATATCTTCAGGGTTACCTTCCTAATTAGCATGGGTTCTCCTTTTGATGGCAGCAACTCACTTGGACAGACCATTAAACAACAGAATGTCATCTTCAAAGTAATCCTGATACTTTTAAATGGTATAATTTAAAGCCATGTTAAGACCCATATTGTTTACTTTTGGCCATGACTGGTCCTTTAACACCTAGCTTGGGTTTGAAGTAAATATCTTCCATTATGATAAGATATCACTTTAAAAATGACAAGGTAGAAAAGAAGCCCGCTATGACAATATCTTGATAGTTTTTTTTCTGAAAATTGTTGAGCTAAAATCATATCTATTTCTTTTGCATTCAAGTTAGGACAGAACTGTGATATATTTCTCTCTTTTGCAAACTAGTTATATCTAGAGGGGCCATGATGAAAGTGCTTCCTTCACAGGATAACCCACTTGGCGACAAATTTTGTGTGTCATAGCTAAACATACGAGGTGCCTTCAATAAATTTCCGGACTTTTTTTGTAGAGGCATTTAAAATTATTGTAGGCTCTTGAAATCATAGTATGTTATTACTATACATCTGATGAGATGACAGGCCCATTTTTATCAGTTCAGTTTGAAAGGGACAGCTGCAGCAGGACTTGGAACACACCCTACTAAACGCTGATCGTCACAGCTGACGTTTTTCGAAAATGCAGTCCGGGCGAGAGGACACTTTGGAAGAACGATACGCAATAAAGTTTTGTGTTAAACTTGGAAAAAACGCTACAGAAATGTATGGAATGCTTCAGACTGCTTACGGACCGTCCCGCATGGGCCGATCATCAGTTTTTGAGTGGCACAAGAGATTCAAGGAAGGCAGAGAGTCTGTGAGGGACGATGAGAGGTGTGGGAGGAGTAGGGATGTCAGAACACCAGAGTTGGTGAGGCAAATCCGTAATTTTACTTGCACTGGGTTCCCTCTGGACAGACAGTCAACAAAGAATACTACATTCAGGTTTTAAGGGAATTCAGGCAGAGATTCCGTCAAAAGAGGCCAGCACTCTTCACATCTGGTCGATGGCATTTTCACCAGGACAATGCATCAGTCCACAACTCCATCTGTGTTTCCAACTATTTGACCGAGATGGGCATCAAGACAGTTCCTCACCCTCCCTACAGTCCAGACCTTGCTCCCTGTGACTTTTGGTTGTTCCCTAAGCTCAAGGAAAACCTCAGAGGCAGTCGTTTCGAGACCATTGAGGAGATGAAAGAGGCTGTGACGAGGGTCCTTGACACGTTCACACCGGAGGGCTTCCAGGTGGCCTTCCAGAAATTGGTGGAACGGTACAATAAGTGCATTGCAGCCGGAGGAGAGTACTTTGAAGGAGACTAGAGTTTAATGTGTGTCCAATGAAAAAAAGTAGCCATATGAAAAAAGTCCGGAAACTTATTGAAGGCACCTCGTACAATGAAAGACAGCAGAGTATAATACTCACCTTATAATCAAAGTATCTTTCAAATATTTGTATTTCCTCTTGTGACCACTGATCCTTGAATTCTGTAGAAAAGCGTGTAACATATTTGAGCTGTGCTCTTGCAAACAAGGGCTTGATGCATCTCCATGATGCATTATACCATGCAAGTCATCATAAAAATATGGATCCTTAAAATCTATTTTATCTAACAACCAACTGATCCCTGAGGTACACTTGTCCTCTAACATGTAGAAAATTTACCAAAAGCAAAAGGTTTTGGCCCAGGTCACCCTGCGTGGACTGCACAGGCTGACCTAGGTTGATACTTTTTGCAGATGCATTAAGCCCCCTTTTCACAGAGCATGGCTCATTTTCATCAGTAACATGAGAGTAGGCAATAACATGTAATATGATACATTAGTTGACGTAGTATCATCCGTTTTATCACTTAAATCTTTACAAAAATGACAAAATTTTAGACTAATCCAAATTAAAAGCATTTGCAGTCAACAAAATTTGGTACAAACAAGAGTATCTGTCTTTGAAAGGGTAGCAAACATTGTGGAAAAAGAAGAAAATGCTGGATGCCAGCATTTTCGTATTTTCAAACAATGTTTTCAAAAGGTTTTTTCTAAAGGGTGGGATTGTTTGGTAAAGGGTTAAACAGATTTATTCAAAGCGTTAGTAAAAAATTAAAAGTCTACTAAAACCTATCAGAAGGGTCATCGTTTAAACTTTCATACGAACAGTTTCGTTTCTATCATCTTTTTTTTTGTAATAAACTCAAATTGTACAAAAATTTAAACTATTTTACTTACCATATGACAAAACTTTAGGCTACTCCAGTATAAAAACATTTGCACACAACTAAAAACAATTGCAGATAACAAAATAAATGTGATTCAAAATTTGAAATTTGTTTTTAGAAAGGGTACAAAACATTGTCGGAAAAGGAGAAAATACTGTTAAAGTTACCAGCATTTTCTCCTTTTTATGCAATATTTTCAAAAGCTTTCTTTCATGGGGTCGTTGAAAGTCAAGATTGTGTGGTAAAGGGTTATTTCCATTGTGGTCAGACCTAATCTTTTTTTCAAAAAAACATTACACCAGAAAGGTTGCAATGAGAGTCCTTCTTGAAATGATTATATATAGGCATTTGCCTTGGATCTGAGTATAATAATGTTTTCCTATTTAAATACCTGGTAAAGGCTGGATCTTCATGTGGAAAGTTTGGAGTGTGGAGGAATTCAGGATGATTTTGAACTGTAGTGTCTCTGCCTTGAAGATATTGGTATTCAGTTCTGTTGTAGGTACAGATGTCAAATGATTCTCCTGGCTTATCACCCTGGTGATGTGTCGTCGCAGGAACTTACAGCCCAGGAAACGTTCCAGTGAAGACAGGGGCACATGCAGGGGTAGCTGCTGGATGGGTGTCTGTTTTAAGAGATTGTCAAAGGCCTCATGGGAGAGGAGTGTGGGTGTAGAGGCAGCCCAGGCTCTCTGTGGCAGCATCCTTGATGGAGGACTCATCACTGTAAATCAACAACCAAGCGCAATTTTAATTAAGAAAACATGCCATAATTCACATTCATTAATTACTTCCTGAAAGTATTAATATTTCTTGGCAAAGATATCACTGGCAGAAAGTAATGAAAGATAAAACAACTCTTTGTAAAATTTGGAAGTAACACAACTTCTGATTGCTAAACCAAATGCTTTAGAAAGTGTGTTACTTTCAAATTTAGAAAATCTTGGAGACAATAAACAAAGAACTTTCTTAAGAATGGTTGGTGAATACAGACCCTGGATTTGTCCATGTTGAAAGCTTTCTCACTAAACAAATGGAAATGTCTCTCAAATGACGAGATCTGTCTTTGCAATAACAGAATTTGTCCATTACCAGCACTGTCTCCTTTTCCCAAACTGTCTTCAAAAGCTTCTTTCCTCAGGGTCATAAAGAACATGGGATCCCTTGAAAAGGGGTCAAAAGCAGGAGACTGCTGGATACCACAGTTTTGACTACCAGTAGGTAAAAATATACAAATACAAAAACCAACCAACCTGTTGATTTACCATGTTCATCTTTCACCTGTGTTTGTGGGGAGTGAAGTGTTGGGTGACCTGGTGAGGCTACCATTCCATGTCTAGACACAGGGGAAGGTCCCTGGACAGATGGTGAGTTTGGCCAGTTTCTCTGCCCAGGTGATGGCATAGCGAGACTTGTGTTTGGATAGGGAGACCCACTCTCACCCATTCCTGTAGACAAATGTCAATTGATTGATTGATTGTATGGTGTTTAACTCCGTTTTCAACATTATTTCAGTTATATCGCAGTGGCCAGTGCACCTATCCATGCTTTCCTGGAATTTCTTTTCCCAGTACTCCACACAATTTTCTTTCCAAGCCACTGGCAGCTTTCCCACATAGCCATTGTCGAAACAATGGTCAGCGGTGGGAGAGGAATGAATCCTGTCGCAATGACTATCATCAATCCTCGGAAAGAAATTGGCAGAGCCGGGGATCGAACCAGCGACCTCCTGTTCTCAAGTCCTGTATGCTACCGACTGAGCTACGGGGCTCGGCTAGACAAATGTCAAGACAATGCTTATTATATAATCTGGGGTAGTGCACACCTGGTCCGCACACCTAACATTCTAAATCTCACTCTAATTTGAAATTCCAAGACCTGCAAAGCAATTGGCTTGAACAGAATGCTAACAAAACCTTTCAGCCTATCAGTTTTGAAACTTACACCTGGAATTAATTTTTGGAACAGAAAATATTCTTGTACAGCATGCACTATCAACATGAATCAAGGCATAACTACACTGGCACCTCGTTAGAACGAACTTCGCTAATACGCTGACCCTATCATAATGCGGGTGTCCTATGGCTCCCAAAATTTGGGGGGGTTGACCATTTTCCGCATCTGATCTGGATCCACCATTATGCTGATAAGAATGTTCTTTGTAAAAACAAACCCTACTAACAAACCAATTACTGATGTAAACTTGATACCGTGCACATAATGTGACAGTTTTTCACACCTTCACCTTGTTGATTACCATTATCAGCCATGGCTGTACATAAATTGCCTTGTTTGACAAATACACGCGTAGTTCATTACAAAAGGTTTTAAGCCTGTAACTGTCTACACAGTCTTACATTAGACAGACTTTATATCAATATACTTTTATATGTAAACTGTCAACAGCGCTATCGAATGTACCGTAATTCACCAATTTATTCGGACACCCTAAATGTTTCGGACACATTAAACTTTTGTTAAAAATGATTTATGTCTAGTCCTAAATCCTGACAGTTTGAAAAATTAGTTTTCCTAAATTTTGGGACAGGCTGAAAGATATATTTTTCAAAATATCGGACAGTTAAATTTTAGAAAATATTTTCCATAGGATGATCGGCTACATAATAAATGCACAACTGTACATTGTACGTAACACCATCATGAACATGAATCCTTCAAACGCAGAGTAACTCAACGGTAATTTTCAGTCATGAAATTCCGCTAATGTAATTGCAACATTGAGTTTTTTCTTTTTGTTAGAAATGCCTTGTCAAAGTGGAGAGAGTTAATTTAGATCAGAGATCAGACAAAACATATAGTGCAGATAACTGTCCCCGACGGCAATTTTAATTTTTGACTGGTCACCTCTGGTGCACAGTAAATGTCCAAATGTGAAAAAAGGATCGCAAACGTCTCATTATTAAAACTAACAAAACATAAACCAGTCTAATCTTGATCTACAGAGGCCGCAAAAGCAACAAAATACTGAAAGATGCTTCAGGGGAAAAATCTTTTCAGGCATTTTGGTGTTACACAAGCAAGTTTCACCTTTTTTCACGTTTCCAAAAGGCACCTTCTGCAGAAGCATGGCAAGTCGTTTCTTCGAGGGAAAATGGTTGAAGCCCTTTGTTTTCCCCATGATTACGAAAATTAAAGCACTGTTGAATACTAAACCTTGTTGTTTCTCTTCTTTATTTATCGGTAATTAATCCATATTACTGATGCATCAAATAAGCGTATGCATTCTTTTTATCGCAGCCAAAACAAACTTTTCAGAAAATAGCCGGGTGACTTATTTTTCTGCTGACTACACAATACATGTGACATGACTGGGGTGCTTTAGAAATAATCATTAGTGTATGCAAAAAAGCAACATCAGCTTATATAAAGCAGACGTGATACTGGCTTATAGCATAATCATTTTGATTGGAGGTCAGCTTGTAACTAAGTGTAAATTTCTTTGGGCGAAACAGTTGTGTATACAACAAACTCCTGCATTACAACCCTGTCGCTTTGAATGGCATGTTACGTCATACCTCTAATGCAAATTTTACTACAAACGGCTACTATATATGTATTTTTGGTCGTAATTACCCGTTCACTGCCAATGGTAAGATAGCGATTTTTAAAGTTTTTGCCGTCAAAGTAGACAAACATCAGACTACAAAGAACATGCAGTCTGATCTTGGACCTATACCATCCACTGCTGAACTATGACCTAACGAGTGTAGGATAAAACCCCCTAGGACAAAACCCCCATGGACAAAAGCCCCCTAGGACAAAACCCCCATAGGATAAAAGCCCCCTAGGACAAAACCCCCATCATATATAAACAGCATATAAACAGCATATATTTTTCATATTTTCCATATTGTTTTCCTTTTTACTTTATTTCTTAAACAGGTTTAGACAAAATAGAACAAAATTTCATTGTACTTGCAATAAGAAAAGTGAACTTTGAATATTTTGGAATAGAAAACATCATTGATTCCATGTCCTTGATATGAAGGAATATAATATTGGCAAAGGAGAAATTGGTTTGACAGGCAATTTCTCACTTTCCCTAAATATTATCTTCCCTATTTGATGCCTACTTTTTAATTCACACACATTTAACCCATTACCAGACAACCAAAAATCAGATTGGTCCAAATTGAAACAAGTCACAAATGACATTTGAAAGTATGTGTAAATTGGAAAATATATACCAGAAAGCAAAGAAAACATTCTGAGAAAAGGGGAACTTGCTTGTTACAAGCAATTTCTCCATTTCCCTAAATATTTTCTTCTCTATTTGATGCCTACTTTTTAATTCACACCCATTTAACCCATTACCAGACAACAAAAATTTAGATTGGTCCAAACTGAAACAAGTCACAGATGACATTTGAAAGTATGTGTAAATTGGAAAATAAATACCAGAAAGCAAAGAAAACATTCTGAGAAAAGGAGAACTTGCTTGAGAAAACACACATAATTTGCAAAAAGTTTTAAATTATTCAAAACAAGTCTCTTTGATTTAAGGAGAAAAATCAAACATGAAAGGCAGTTACATCTTTAGCCTTTAATTATGTTTGATTTGGGTTTGTTTTTCAAAGTGTGAAAGCAATCACTGTAGTTTGCAAAAAATGTATTTGTATATATAAAACTTTAATTCAATTATCATTATAACTTAATGCTATAACTAGCAAAATAACACCTTTGATTAATATATCAATGAATTTTCCATTGTATGATTTCACTTACAACTTATTATGTTTAATAATATATAATTTACAGTAAAAACTATTGATTATATACATAAACACATTTTTGGTGATAAAGCACAATTTTAAGGAAAAAAAATAAAAATACTTCTCAAATCAATTTAAGTTATACAAAACATTATTTTTTATTCAACTTTAAAATAATTTTACAATGTTCAATTATACAAAAATAATAGAGGAATATTCATGATATCATATTAATATCATTAGTTTAAAGATTTATTTCATTTATACACATAATAAGCATGCTTTTAAAACCATGGGGGTTTTGTCCACTTTTCAGTTAAGGGTATGGGGGTTTTGTCCTAGGGGGGTTTTGTCCATGGGGCTTTTGTCCTAGGGGGGTTTTGTCCTAGGGGGGTTTTGTCCGTACCCCGACCTAACTGGTACCTCTATGAGACATATAAAAAGGGTAAGAGCATATCTAAGATATGTTTACATAAAGTGCAAAACCTGTCCAAACTAGATCCAACATTACAAAAAGATTTGAACTATAGTCCTATTTATAGGCCCTGATGTATGTTATTTCTATTTTGAAATTCATCGTGTAAGTCGGGCCTAATTAAAACCTGTTATTAGGGCTATCCTGTATTGTTCAAAACTTTATTTTCCAAGAGAACTGAAAAATTGATAATTCATTTTACTCCCAATAAATTTGCAAATAACAGTAATTAATGAATGGTTGTTTTGGCATTGGTCGGCTAATAGGTCGCTGGTTGTATCACATAGTATGTGTGTGTGTAGGAGGGGGAGGGAAGACAGCGTTTTAGCTTTTAACCCCAGATATTATGCTGTTGTCGATCGTGGCTCCCGACTACAGTGTTATAACAGGGTTCCAATGTACTACAAAATGTTGTGACAAAAAAAGAAATTGTATCAATGTTGTTAGAAATTGTTTGCTGAAAACCCTAAAAAGTACTTGGCAGGAACTAGTGCCTTAATGATATGAATAAACGGAAAAAATGTCCTTTGACCCTTAACCTGCTCAATATCTAAGATGATTTTTTTAAGTCATTTGTAAAAACCCAAATACTACTATTTCAAACTTACTTCGGGGAAGGGGGGGGGAAATGAATATCTTCTTATAGGACATAGTAGAACCAAGATCAGAGTGCATGTTTTGTTCTGTCTGGTCTTGTTCTACACTGTCTGCAAAAGGTCCTCGAGTCACGCTTAGCAGCCCAAGGGTTAATAAGATTACCTTGTGGACTGATAAAAGAACCTGCAGGTGACTGCATGTGTATTCCCATAGAGCTGGGAGACGGTGCTGGGACAAAGGATCCAGGGGAAGGTACATGGAGTTGTGGGTTGCCTGGGGAACCAGCTGCCAGTATGTTTCCAGGAGATGGGGTACCAATAAAAGTTGAAGGTGATGGTGCTATCTGAAATATAGATTATGTGAGATGCAAATCATGTTTTCCTTTCATCTTTTGACAATGACCTTTTCATGTTGAACAACATTTCACTGCAGCCAGTGAACCTATGTATGTTTTCATGGAGTTCTTTTATCAACACTACAAACAGTTTCCAAGCTACTGGCTGCTGACCAACTATTAGACAGTTAAACAAGTCAGAATTGAATGTCATCCCAACAAAGAGTTTTGGCTGTGCCAGGAATCAAACTCACGGCCTCTGGTTTACTAGTGGTTCTTGTTATTGCTGAGCTACCTTAGCTTGATGACATCTTATACCACTGCATGCAGGTGCCAACGCTTGGCTGCAAAATGCTTTTTGGTAAAATTTGTAAGTCAAAGGGGGCAGCGCTATGTCAAAAATACTTTGATGTTCTGGTATGGGTTTCCTGTTTGATAGATGACTTCCTGTGTGTCAGTGTTATATCCTTAGTAATGACGGAGATATCAGGAAATATTAATGTTTTTGCATAATGACAACTGGGATGATGATAGACTTTTGACAATACCTTGTCATTTTCTTTGGAAACAGAAAAGCTTGTAATATGTCCACAGAAAGGAAAATATAATAACAAATTAAACTTTGGAGAAATGAAAGCTGCTTTGAAAAGAAAATCACATACACAAAAGCTCCAGTCTTCCTCAATAAAAACTGAGCACTTTTATCTCTTTATCACCCAAGTTTTAACAACACTGAAGAGGGGGCCTTTTGAAAACATTGTGGGAAAAGAAAAAAATGCTAGTAACCAGCATTTTCTCCTTTTCCTACAATGTTTTCAATCCTTTGAAATACTTTTTATTTTTTAAATAACATTCAATATGTTGTCTGCAAAACGCTTTCAATTTGGACCAGGCTTCAATTTTTTTGTGAGGTAAAGGATTAGTGTGTAGCTTCACCTTACTTATTACAGAGCTCCAGATAAGAGGGAGTGATGGTATTCTAAACCCATTATTTCCCTTCCAAACCCTATGTTGTTGGTATTCATTAGAATCGTCTCAATGAGACCATTCTAATGAGTACCCATAACATGTGGTTTAGTGGAGAATAATTAATATTTTCAATTTTGAAATCAAAATTACATCCTCTGTCTGGAGCTCAAATAATGCATAAAGGTGCTAATTAAACTTTTAACCAGACAACAACATTTTGGACAGGCCTAAATTGTGAGCAATGGTTTTTAAATGAAGCTAATACAATGGGATTAATTTTTGCATGGGAATAAAACATTGTGGAAAAAAGAAGAAAATGCTGGTGACCAGCATTTTCTCCTTTTTCCCACACTGTTTTCAAAAGCCCTCTTTCTTTGGGTGTATAAACATAGAGTCATCTCATAAGGATTTAGTTAATCCTACCTCTGTCCTTGTCCTTGACCCTGGTGAGCCTGTAGACTGCAATGATTGAGGGATATTAAATACGTCCATGTCCATACCAACGGGGGAAGGGGGATTGTCATCTTCGGTGGCGGATCTATTACGGACATTACTTCCCGAGACTAAATCATCAACAAACATGCCCAAGAAAGCCTACAAGATGAGATCAGTTTTGTCAATAAGATATGAGCCATGCACTGTTTAAAGGGGGCTTAAATGCATCTGCAAAAAGTATCGAACCAGGTCAGCCTGTGCAATTCGCTCAGGCTGACCTTGGCCGAAACTTTTTGTTGTCGGTAAGATTTCTGCGTGTCCAAGGACCAGTCTACAACATGATTCAGTTGCTTCTTAGACAAAGAGCATTTTATGCATATTACCTGATGTTTTGCTTGGTACAATGCATTACTGAGAGGCATTAAGCCCCTTTTACCAAAGCGTGGCTCATTTCCTTTCCCACATTCCTACAAACACATATCTTTTCTCGTACTGCAGTAGACCACTTTTAAAAACATCATAGTAACATGAGATATTGCTGTTATAATGTCTTAATGAGCAATTTCTCCTTTTGCAACATTGTCCTCACAGAGAAGCACTTGTATTTAAAAACCAAGCAGTTTTCGGATGTGAAATCATTTGCTTATTTAAAACTCTGAAAATGACCACATGAACTTTCCCTTTCCCAAGTGCTGCAATGATGGAGAAAACAGGCTTATCTGTTGATACCCTTGCTTATCTTGACTGTCCCATACATACATATAGTTAGGCCAACATAATTCATACATGTACATTTTTCTAACACATTACTGCTCAAACAGTAGGTGTGTAACACACTGATAAAACACAGACATCTTAGACAATGTGATACTATCACTCTAATTTAACAAAACCATGAACCTAGCCTATAGAAACTAACACAACAAACTCCCAATTTCACAGGACAACCAGTTTCTCTGCACCTTAGTCCATTAATTTCTTATCTCACTACAAAGCACAGCTATAGGATTGTAATATAGTGTTCTACCTTTAACATGGGTATTGGAGTAAATCCCTCGATTACTTTGCTCGTATCAAACAAGCTATAGGCTCCATCCCTTACAGCCACAACTTTGTTACTACGGAAATGTAAATCTAAACAATAGCTGATTATGCAGTTAAGGAAAAAAATCAACCGAAAGATGAACTATCTTTTACTCTTTACCAATGAAAACATTTTGAAACAAACTGAAAGCATCTACAAATGACAATCAAAATGTTGCTCTAGTAATGATAACTGTCTATGAATATATAGGAAAAGGACAAAATGCTGCATAAGAATCAGTCATCATTCACACACGACCATCTACAAATGATTTTAACTGTTAACTTTTTACCGCACAATGCCGACTTTTAATGACACTGAGGATGAAGTCTTTTGAAAACATAGAGGAAAAAGGAGAAAATACTGGTAACCAGCATTTTCTCCATTTCCCATATGTTTTCTACTCTATCAAAGAAAAATTATTTGAGCCACATTGAAATTGTCATCTGAAAAATGCTTTCAATTTGGACAGGTCTTAAATTTTGTCATATAGTAAAGGTTTGAAGCAGGATAACTTTTCCATGGTATTTTACTTATATCAGTCACTGTCAGATATGTAAACTTATACTGACAGCCAAGTTACCCTTCAAAAATACCAATCAGATGTTTCCTCTTGTTTATTTGTTTGGGAACATGCAGTTCTTTGGGAAGACAACATCTTTACTTACCTACCCATCACTTTTTAAATGATGACATTTTAAATTCTTCCAAATGGAAAGCAATTACAGAACACAAATGTGATTTAAATGACTGAATTTGTCACTAAAAATTAGAAATCCAGGTTGGAAAAGGAGAAAATGCTTGCTACCAGCATTTTCTCCTTTGCCAACAATGTTTTCAAAAGCTTTTTCCCAAGGGCTACAAAAACTGGGATTCTGTGGACAAGGGTGAGGGACAGCCAAAAACAGCTATAAGTTGCGCCAGGAACATAGATTTATAAGGAGGACAACAGTATGGAATACTGTTTGAAAAAGGTAGCAGATACTAATTACACACATACTGTCCATTGCTGGGGCATGAAAAAATGTATTCAAACAAAATTGGCATAACCCTTTGCCAAACAATCCTGTGTTCTAACAACCATGAGGAAAAAAGCATTGAAAACATCATGGGAAAAATGCTGATAACTAGCATTTTCTCCCTTTCCTACGTTGCTTTCTACCACTTCAAAGACAAACTACATTTATATCATTTGAGCTAAATTTACAATGTTGTCTACAACCCCTTTCATTTGGACAAGTTGAAAATTTTGTCTGCTGGTCAAAACTGAAAAGAACCATTTATTTTTCAACTGGTTTATACAAAAAAGGGATACAAGTTTCTGAAAGCGATTCTGACATGAGTGCTTGACTGTGGTATAATGGTGAAACTCTGGTTTGACTGCTTTGGCGACTGAAAGTAAACAAACAGGAAATACATGTATCATTCAATGGGTGTTAACTTCTAATTTGTTTCCAAACACTTTACTGTATTTATGTGTCACATAGAAAGCTATACGACAGCAGGTAAGTCCGGAATATATTACACAATATTTTCAATATCCCTCTTCTTAGAGGCCCAGTAGCAGCCAAAGGTAAACAATGTGGGTGCTATAATGCATTTAAATCATACCAATTACAGGTATGGAAATCATTATAAAGATGACAATCTGTAATTGCAAAGACGGTTAGTTGCTGATTAGTTGTTGGAAGAAACATGAATTTTTAAACCATGTAAAAAGAGAACAAAAGATAGAGCAACTTGTCAACTTCGTTTTACCTAAATTTAAAAGTCATTTTTCTGCCAGCAAAGTGTGACATGGCTCGATACTGTTTGCAGATGCACTGAGCCCCCTCTTCAGAGCATAACTCCAATACATTGGTTAGTACTACAGTCCAACTTGTATTAACTCTTTACCAAACGACAAAATTTTAGACTGGTCCAAATTGAAAGCATCTGCAGACGACAAATTAAAGGTGACCGTAATGATGAAATTTGTCACTGGTAGGATTAGGAAACATTGTGGGAAAAGGAGAAAATGCTGGTTACCAGCATTTTCTCCTTTTCCCACATTGTTTTCAGAAGGCTTCTTTCTCAGGGTCGTTAAAAGTCAGGATTGTGTGGTAAAGGTTAAACCTTAACCAAGCAAGCCTGGTTTTTCAGTGATCCTGATGAAAAAGGACTTTAACCCTTTCACAAACGACTAATTTTGGACTGCTCCAAATTGAAAGAGTTTGCAGACGATAATTTTAAATTTGATGAAAATGGCAGGAAGTTCTCAATAAGGGTAGAAAACACTGTGGGAAAAGGAGAAATTGCTCATTACGAGCAATTTCTCCTTTTCCCACAGTGTTTTCAAAAGACTTGTACTGCAGACACGTGGAAACCAGGGCTTGTTTGGGAAAGGGTTAAAAATATTGTGGGATTCTCCTTTCCCGACAATGTTTTCTACTGATCTAAAGGTTGAAAACATCTTTCGAGCTATATCAAACCTGTTGTCAGCAAAATCTTGTTGTTTAGTGAAGAATTAAGCAAGCACACAAGGAACTCTCAAATAAGCTCCCATAAATCTTTATCACACAATCCCAAGTTTTCGCAACCCTGACCGGGAAGGCCTTTGAAAACATTGTGGGTACGGAAAAAGTGCTGGTAACCAGCATTTTCCCCTTTTCACAAAATGTTTTCTATCCCTCCTAAGATGACAGTCCACACTGAATCCATATTAAATACTTCTTATTTCCAATAGAGAAACTTTCCAAGCTGAAGGCTCATTTAGACTTATTACTGGGACCAGTTTTTGTACTGTCTATTTTACTGGCACAGTATCGAAATATATTGTGCTGTCTAAAAGTTGTTCATTTTCTTACCAAATATGATGTACAACAGTGCTCAAAGGGAGACAACTGTATCAGACTGGTGATAATAAGCAATAAATTTTGTAGTCCACACATGCTTTCAATTATGACAAGTCTAAAATTTTATTGTCTAATAAAGAGTTAAGACAGACATATTTGCTTCCTCTGGGAACTCAAATAATTGCAGGCTCACATTTTCTCCTTTTCCCACATTATTTTCTACAGTATTAAAAACAAATTCCATCTTTTGAGCCACATTTGTAATATCGAATGTAAATGTTTTCAATTGGACAAGTCTAAAATTTTGAGGTTTGGTAAAGATTTAATACAGGTGGCCACTGGGACAGTTTCAAACAAGATACAATGCTGTCCTACATGTCAATACTTACAGTTCCAGCTCCCAGAATCACAGCAGATGACAGTTTGTACAGGGATGTCATTGGGGACCAGGTATCGTGTAGAATCTACAAAATAAAACAAGTAATATCTTTAACATGTGTTTTTCTAATAAAAAAAGATTTAAGAGATGTGAGGAGCAATAGAAAAGTCCCAAACTGGTCTAGAGCTTTGGTCTTACCTTTTCTATGTCAACTGCAGCATCCTTATGAATGATTTGAGTCATATAATCCTGATTCAATGCAAATCGATTCAATTAATTAATAATTAAATCATGTATAACTCAGCCAGATATACCAGTGACCTAGTTTTATTCAAGTCATTCTGTAAATATGTTATGACAACAAGATTACAACTAAATTGACTTCAAATGAACAAGATGGGAGAATGACCCAGATTTATTAAGGTCATCTAGCAAATATGTTACCATCACATAGAAATAAGTAACAAACTCCTACCTGAGACAGATAAGCAAGTGACCTAGTTTTATTCAGGTCATCCTGTAAATGTGTAACCATGACAATATGAGGACTGATAGTAAGGGCACTCCCCTGTGTACCGAGTGATAAAGCAAACTGGTCAGACTTCCAATTGATGGTTACCTGTATACAAATATTGTTTGAAGTATTTCTACATCAAATTCTTTGTCTAATAAAATTCATATAGTATTATGAAATTTTCTTTTACTCTTTCATTGCCAATGTTGCCTTGAACAGCTGTTGTAGATGGCTGGATCAAGATCAGACTGTATGAAACATGCAGTCTGATCTTGGATCTACATCATCCACTAGCTGATGCTGATTTTTGACTAAAATCATGTTCAAATGCAACAAAAAAGATACATGTCAACCTCGAAAACTGTCGAATCAGGCAGTGAAACAGTTAAATAAAGTACAAACAGTAAAGTGCAAAGTGTCAATCCTTCATGGAAATTGCTCCTGTCATCTAGGTCTGTATTCGCAACTGTTCTTAAGAGCGTTCTTAGTCTTATTCTCATAAATTTTCTAAAATTGAAAGTAAAACAACCTCTGATTGGCTGAACCAAATTGTTTAGCCAATCAGAAGTTGTGTTACTTTCAAAGTTAGAAAATTTTGGAGAATAATCAAATTATTTATTTACTATTTTCATTGCTTTTAACTCTACCTACCAACAAAATTTTAGGCTTGTCAAGTATAATTCAAAGCATTTACAGATGACATGTCAAATATATGGTTGAAATGGTAGTGTTTGTCTTTGAACAGACAGCAAACATTCTTGGAAAAGGAGAAAATGCTAATTTCCAGCCATTCTTCTTCAGGGTCATTAACCCTTTTCCTGCTAAATAAAAGATGGGAAACTTTCCAGCTGATGATCAAAAAAACCCAAATTTTTCTATTTCAAAGGTATTTTTGGAGGAAACATATCTCCTTATCGCACAGTGTGAATCCAAGATCAGACTGCACATTCTGTGCAGTCTGATCTTGATCTACACTCTCCGCAAAAGGTCAGTGAGATGCGCTTAGCAGCCTAAGGCTTAAAACTCAATTGTTTGTTTAAAGGTTTATTCACATTCAACTGAGGAAGTCTTGCTGCCTAAGATTTTTGAAACCATTGTGGCAAAATGAGGAATAGCTCATTACATTTTTTCTCCTTCAAACACAGTATTTCTCCAATTACTCTCGTTAGTGAGAAATCCCAAGTTTCTCCAAGTTTAAAGAAGAGTAGGGCATGCCAGTTCAAACTTCTTGCAGCATTTGCCTTCTCAGAAAAATGAAAAAAGGACATAACTGTATCAAAAGTATTTTCAGGGTTATCTGACCTATTGTTATGGGTTCCCTATTTGATTGTTAATATTAACTAGCCTCGGTTTAAAGTAAATATCCCTAATAATGACAGAAAACAGAAACTGTCAAAGGCTTTGCACATCAAAGACAGGAAAAAAGCTAAGTTAAACACTGGTCCCTTGTTTTCTATCCCTGAGGAAGTAAACATCCAACTAGGAAGAGGATAAACATCTGAAAACTTAAATTTAACTCTTTACCACGCAAGGAAAATTTAGACTTCACCAGATTCAAAACATTTGTACATGACAATTTAAATTTGACTCATATAACAAAATTTGTCTTTCTAAGGTAGAAAACATTGTGGGAAAGGACAAAATGCTGGTTACCAGCATTTTCTCCTTTTCTCACAATGTTTTTAAAAGCCATTAAAATTCATGATTATGTGGTCAAGGGTTAACAATAACTTGATTTGACTTTTTTTTCGTGTTGGAATTGTATCTTTTTTTTATTTTTCATATCTTTATTATCAACCACCATAAAGCAAACTAAAATACAGTATTTAATGCACCAAAACATGTACTTACCAATGAAGTATGATTGGGACCATACATCAACACCAACTTTCTATAACTGTAGGATGAAACTTCTACAATGTTTTGTATTCCAGAATGAGGCCCTGAAATGGCAAGTAAACATGGTCATATGTCCATCAGTGATACACCTTCATTGGTGCATTTCTCATCAAAGACACTCGACCACTTTCAACAACCATCATCCCATTACAAAACAATCCCATGCTTTAACAGCACTGAGGAAGAGGCCTTTTGAAAATATTGTGGGAAAAGAAGAAAAGGCTGGGAAAGGGTTAAATGACAAAGGATGTCTAAAG
Organism: Tridacna gigas; assembly: GCA_945859785.2. Lineage (NCBI taxonomy): Eukaryota > Metazoa > Mollusca > Bivalvia > Cardiida > Cardiidae > Tridacna > Tridacna gigas. The sequence goes on along the minus strand of OX244031.2, from coordinate 35,701,019 downwards.
ATTTCTTTAGGTATCATAATTTAAGATTTTTATGTTGACAAAGGATCTTTACAGAAATGGCAATTGCAATATAATATGGTTGTAATTTTAAAAAGGTTGCCTTGCAACTAGAATCGAAACATTCCTGTTAACCCTTTACCTCACAAATATAGCCAAATATCTCCCTGTACCTGTACCAAACATTGAGGAAAAGTTTGTGTGTTTGTAAGGTTTTTAACCCTTTATCACACGACTTAAATTTTGACTGGTCCAAATTCAAAGCATTGGCAGACAAAAAATCAAAGTTGGCTCAAATGATGAAACTTACCTGTAACTGAAGAGAAAACATTGTGGGAATAGGAGAAAATGCTGGTTACCAGCATTTTCCCCTTTTCCCACAATGTTTTCAAAAGTTTTCCCTCTCAGGGTCGTTAAAACTCGGGACTGTGTGGTAAAGGTTTAATGCTGTTTTCAAAATCATTTCAGTTACATCATGGCACCCTATCCACACTTTCCTAGAGTTTCATCTGACAGTACTCCACACAAAATTCTTCCCAAGCAACTGGCTGATTTCCCACATAGCCATTGTTGAAACACTGATCAGCTGTGAGGAAAGAAGAAATATCTTCCTTGTAACAACAACAACAACAAAAACTGCTCAATCTTCCTCAATGTACACAAATACTGTATAAAAACCAACTTTTCCTGTCCTACAAATCACTGTCCTTGTGTAAGTTCTTTTTTTGAGAGTATGAAACTAACCTGCCAAGTTATAGGTCTGTAATTTCTACTTTTACATACCATTATGTACATGAGCGAATTCCTCAACAATGGAGTACAAGTTACACATAGCTGACCACTCTTCCAGAAGGTCCTTGACCACTTTCTGCTGACCATCGCTGGACAATTCATAGGAACAAATCACACAATAGGTGGGTCCACTCTCCTTGATGTTTGTGGTGTTTAAAGGACTTTTTGTGAACAAGAACTGAATAAAAATACAACAGCATCTCAAGCTGGTGCCAACACACATCTGAATTTGCTTTTTCAGTGAAAATTCCAAGTCAAAAAAGAACATAATTTCCAAACTATTTCAGGATTACCTGCTTTTGTTGCAGGGGTTCTCTTTTGATATCTAACAGCTAGTCCAAGTTTGAGGTAGTATGTAAGTAATAGCAAAGGTACATCAAAATGTGTTTTTGCACAAAGAAAATGATGCGGATGAGGACAGAGCTATGTCAATACCTTTGTCAATACCTAGGGTTTCCTTTGAAAATAGCCCAGCACAAAATACCCTAAAACACTCCAAAACCTGAAAACTACAAGATTGCCGGACCAATCTTTGCTAGATGCTGGTGGTGCTCCATCACATAAATTACCTTTGACTGATCATTTCTTAATTCTTTCTTCAAATGATGGTTTGTCTATCTGACTTTAGTAGTAATTGTATTTTTGAATAAAATGCATAAGCAAAAGGTGGTACCCTAATTCAGATTATACCTGGTTTAATGCCACCCATGAAACATCCACCCATGTCAGCCTGCACAGTCCACACAGGCTGACATGGGTAGAAACATCATGTTATTGGTTAACCCTTTACCACACAATGCTGCCTTTTGACGCCCCTGGGAAAGAAGCTTTTTGAAAACATTGTGGGAAAAGGAGAAAATGCTGGTAACCAGCATTTTCTCCTTTTCCCACAATGTTTTCTACCCTATCAAAGAAAAATTGCACCATTTGAGCCACACTGAAATTGTCGTCTGCAAATGCTTTCAATTTGGACAAGGCTAAAATCTCGTCGTCTGGTAAAGGGTTAATTTTCTGCTTCTCAAATGATCAATCAACCCCATGATTCAGCCTGTTTTCAAGTAAAATTGTTCCATATAGTGCAACAACTTGCATTACCAAGATGCATTTAAACCCTTTGTCCCAGAGCCCAGCTCATGCCTACTATACCTCTACTTGCCAACATCTGGCTGGTCTAGTGATGACCCTGATCTTACAAGACAGCAGTCGCTTACGTAGTGAGTCACACACAGTTTTACTGCAACCTTTTGGATCTGGGAAGCTGAAAGTATGATCGGATATCCCTTTTACAAGCCTGTAATATCATAGTATTTACCAGAATCATCAGGATTTGGAAAATAATACAGCTGGAGTTCTTAATTGCTCACATAAGTAATCACAACTGCAAGTTGTTCATCCACTGCATATTTTATGTCACAGTGAAGTATCATGTGACTTTTCTATCATCTAAATAAAAAGATACATGTTGTTTAAAACAAATGTCTTGGTCCTACCCATTTAAATCTTCAAGATTTACTGAAAATATCCTTTTTTTCCCTTTAGCCCTATACCAAACATCAAACTATTTCACTCTTCAGTTTGCTAAGTATTTATAGAAATGAGCCATGCTCTGGCAAAAGGGGGCTTAATGCATATCCACTGTGCTTTTTACCAATCAAGCCATCACATAATTATGGATCCATAATAGCCACTCTTTTTCAATAACCTACCAAATCAAGAGGTAGACTGTTCCTTGGACATGCAGAAAATTGGCTTGTAATCAAAAGTTTGGGCTCAGGTCAGCCTGCGCGGACCTGGGCCAAAACTTTTCACAAATGCAATAAGTCCCATTTTCACAAAGCATGGTTCAAATAAATTCTATCAAGCAATTTCCACTTTAACAACAATCTTTTTGACTGTTGTCTATCTCAAGATTACTATTTGTCTGGGGATAGAGGTGGATATGCTTTAACTAAAAACTAGGGATAGGACGAATTTCTTATTTAAGTGCTCAAGGACTCAGTTGCTCTCTTGATCAAGCGTTTTAAAGGATACACCAATTTTTGTTTCAATGTTTTCAAAGTTATGTCATCATTGAGAAGTGATGACATATTTTTATTAACATACATTTACAAGCTGTATATCAAAAAGAGAGTGGGGCAACATACAAGTGAATATTATAAAAAAAGTGGGAAATGACAGAATGCGTCAGTAAAAGCAGCATGTGCATTAAGAAAATTATTAAATATGCATGTACATGTTCCTTTCTTTGCCTGGCAATGGGTGTCTATAATATTTACAGGCACTGTCAAATACAACCAAATTCAAGGCTATATTTAGCTTGTGGAATGACCAGTTACAACCGATGGGTATTTTTTATTTTTATAGTCTGTTAATTAGATGTGTGATTACCAAGTCCAAAAGCGTGTAAACCTTACAAATGTTTATTGAAATCCATAAACAGAGTGACATGTATTGGCACAAAAAAATCCTGATTTATTCGTTTTTTTAACCACATTGCTAATTACAGGCTATGCAAATTAAATATCAATTATGGTGGACTAAACGGTTAGAAGGTAAGATGTTACACATATCTGACTTTCACATATCCCTTGTCATCTTTATTGACCCTGAAATTAATCTGTTAAACTAATTTGAATCAGGAAAGCTAGATATTTATATCAAAAAAAAAAAAAAGAAATGAAAGCTTGATTTTAAATTTTTTACCCCAATTCTTGATTACAGATATTGCAAACTGATAATAGGACTTTAGATCTAGTACTGGATTACTTGGTTATGTATTCACATCCATACTATAAACAACTCAATCTTACTGTACTATATCCATCACTAAGCTAATGGCCTCTCTGTCTGTCTGTATGCTGGTAGCTAGAATACCTTGTTCTTTCAACTGTAACAAACAAGTTGTTAAGAATTTGCATACCAAACACAACCTTTTCAGTCAGAATAGAATAGAGAAAAGAAAGACTAAATAGGATGATAACACTCTGGAATTATGAAGTACAAGCTTATAATATTATGTTTGTTTGGTGTTTAAAGCCAATTTCAATAATATCTTATTTATGTCACAGCTATCAACTAACCTAACTACTGTCTCCTATAAATTCTATACCAGTACCATGCACAACATAATTGCCAAACTACTTGCTAGATAAATATCATTGAAAGACATGTTCTGAACTTCAGTATTAGAAGAGGGATCAATCCTGTCCTACTCTCTTCCATTAATCCTCTAGACACTGAAAAAAAAAAATATTAGAAAGGAAGAAAATGAAGACCAGCATTTTCACTTTTCCCCCCACATTGTTTTCTACCCACTTCAAAGGCAAATCCTGTAATTTCAGCCACATTTAACATTTCATCTGCAAATGCTCTCAGTTCTGAGAAGTCTAAAATCTTGTCACCTGGTACACAAGTTAACTCTTTTCCACACACCAAAATTTTGGACTTGTCCAAATTGAAACCATTCACAGCTAACACTTTAAATGTGGCTTAAATGATAGAATTTGTCTTTGATAGAGTATAAAACATTGTGAGAAAAGGAGCAAATGCTGGTTACCAGAATTTTCTCCTTTTCCCACAATGTTTTCTGAAGGCTTCTTCCTCAAGGTGGTTAAAACATGGGACTGTGTGATAAAGGGTTAAAGTAATGAGTACACCAACCTCCTCCCCTAGAAATACAAAAGGTAGTCTCTCCTCTGCAGCAGCAACAACATGCACAATCACTGGGTTGAAGTAGGGTGAAGTTTTGGACTTCTTACTGCTAGGCTCGAAGTATTCACCAAGAAGAAGCTAAAATGGAAAAGAAGCAGTGTTAGACCACAGATTTACAAAGTGGCATTTTTGTATTAACCCTTTACCAAACTTTTAACCACCTTGCGAGAAAGGTCTTTTGAAAACATCGTGGGAAAAGAAGACAATGCTGGTAAACGGCATTTTCTCCTTTTCAACAATGTTTTCTTCCTATCAAAGACAACTTCCACAATTTTAGGCACATTTCATTTGGCATCCGCATATGTTTTGGGTTTGAACTGGTCTAAAATTTTGTCCTGTTGTAAAGGGTTAATGGAGCTTTGAAAGACATATTTCAGAAACATACTGATAAATGTAAATAGTGCTAAAAAAAGGTCATTTGCTACAATTTTTTCTATAGCTGAATTCCCATTAAAATACCGGTAAATGACTCATTGAAACTAACTATGTAAGAAAGTAGCTTGACAGCAAAACATGCATCGATAGAGAAGAAAAATATTTATATCTAACATGCATGACATACAAAAAAAAAAAGTTCAAGGTGAAGGCTTAAAGGCAAATATCTGAAATATTGCATAATTTTGCTTCTGGCTAATAACAAAAGCACATCATCCAATTTCAGTGAAAATTATAAGTTGAAAAAATGACAATAACATATAAGCTTTACCTTGCGCTTTTTGTGAAAGCTTTCAATTTCTGACTGATCTTGATCTTCTACAAAGGAAAAAAAGTGTTGTATAGAACAGTATATAGGCTTTGCAAAACTGAGTCCCCACAGCTTTTGTGCCGATTTGTTGGGCGGTAAAAAAGGGGTTGTGGAATTTGAATCCATGGCTTAGCCAAAAATAAATTGATGACAAAATACCTCTTCTGTAGTCTAATCTTAATCTATACCATCTATAAAAAAAAAAAATGTTATCCTCGGCCTAACTTGGGTGAAAGACCCCAGAAGAGTGGAAAGTCTTTCAGCACAAAATATATAAACTCGACTTTCTTTGTGGACTGAAACTTCAATCCATTAAAACTCAGAAAGATTTTTGTCTTGAAAGTTAAACTAAACAAGCAGATCGTATGGATCAAAATGAAAGATCATACTGCATGTTCTGTGTTGTTTAATCTTGATCTTTGCTGTCTGCAAAAGCCCCTGTCTTCAGTATCAGTTCAAGTTAACAAAACAACTCATCAAATTCATCAGTTTCAAGTATAAATAAGAAACCATAATTTCTAATTTTGTATCCTCAGCCTTCCAACTCCACCACATGCGGACATCGAAAGGGGCCAAAAAGTCTCTGCATACAAAGTACAGTGGGTACATTGTTATATGTGAGCAAGGATATAGTCATCATTGGATACAAATAGTATTGCAGATGTTGTTACTAAACTATTTCAACCTTTTACTAAATAATCAGATGTTTACATGACCCTGAAAAATTAGGCTTTAGAAAATGCTGGAAAAATGAGAAAATTTCAGCACTACATTTTTCTTCCTTTCTTACAATAATTTATCTCTTACCATTAAAAATACAAGTCCAAGCATTTCAACAGAAAAGATAGTTTGTGCTTACTAAAAATGCTAGTGTAAGGTCCATTTGTTATGGAGAAGGTATCTAATGGTAACATCCTGCCAGCTTTCAGATAAGGCTTGATGATTTCATCAGAGCCATCCACATCCATCCCTTCAGGGGGACATGGGCTGGTTTCTAGAAGGTGGTACTGCATTTCTACAGATCGTGGTGGGCTGTCTTCTGCGCACACAACCTGAAAATAATGAAATAAAACATCGAAAGAATTTTTAAGTGTCTTTCAATGGCATCTAGCATGACTCTGTCTACAATTAAAACTTACACATGCCACAATTTCATCATATCTGCTCCTTTGACAATGTGTATCTGTTACACTTAATACCTATGTCTGTGGAGAATAAAACTCTATTTCTCAGCAGCCTATAATCATGCTATACAAGAGACAGTAGTGTACAGCTGGACTGTCAGCCTCTTGTATCAGAGATTCTGTGTTCATATCCCCTGGTGGGTTTAGTCAACCCTGGAAAACCACATCAAAGCATGGTTTTTACCTAATGTTTCAAGCAAGCAGTCACCCAGTGTGGTAAGTACAAAGTAGAGCACTTGTTTCACAATCAGAGTTAAAAAAAAAGAAAAGGTTTCAATTGATACTAGGCATCTCATGTCACCTGGCAATGAAGTTATATACATTAACTCATTTTAACAATTTTTATCCAACACAGAAATTCTTGAATCATTGTAACAGTTTTCTTTTCATTCCATTGATAATGAAGGTGATGAATAAGTATGTATGAAACTGTAAAATCTTACTATGTGATAGTTTGGTTGTTTAGGTACTGGAACATACAGTCTGTGTTTTGGTAACTTGTCTATAGCATGAAAGGCTTGATTAATTATTGGAAGTTGTCTCCTGGCCACTGAATGTAGGCAATTCACTGAAGACTCACACCTCAAAATGGTCAGCTGTAACCTATAAAGGTAGAATTATGTTAACCCTAGAAGCCTTGAAACCAGATTTAGTTTGTATGGGGACAGTGTAGATCAAGATCAGACTGCACAGAACATGCAGTCTTATCTCGAGTCTACACTTTCCACTTATTTGCCAGATATATGACAAATACTGCAATATTTGCAGTATATTTGCAATATAGCCTTATAAAGGCCTTATGAATATAATAAAGCATAACTTATGAGAGTTATTACTTAGGCTTTCTCCTGTCAAAGCATACATCGGTATGTTACGGTATGTTGAGAGTGTAGATCAAGGTAAACCAACACATACATGCCACCTGATCTTGATCTACACTGTCCACTTCTCTAGCATATGATTTTAATCAAATTATCACCATAAATTCCAAAAAAAAAACCCTTTGACACAATTATTGGTTTTAATAGTGAACAGTATGAATCCAGTAGGACAGGAGCTAAGTTAGATATATTTAAAATAATGCCCATGTTATACTTTGTCAGTTAAAGGATATACTTTACCTCAAACTGACAATGTGTTTTACAAGGTCCTTTCTGTCTCCATTCAAAGACTCTTGAAGATCCTGAAGTACTTGCAATTCTACAAAAACAAATATATGAATATTCAGAACAGGAAAGATATGATTCCACTCTTATAGGAGTCTCCCCTTCAAAATATTTATCATGTGGTGGTTTAACCATTCACTGCTAAATAAATAGAATGAAAATTTTACAGGCAATCATATATACTGAAACATTGCAATTACAAAGTGATTATTGCTGAAAAAAAACTTACCGTATCTCACAGTGCAGATCTGAGATCAGACTGCACTTCCTGCGCAATCTGATAGTGATCTACACTGTCCACAAAAAAGTAGCAGCCTAAGGGTTAACCTTTTGCAAAACAAGAAATTATTAGACTTGTCCATATTCAAAGCATTTGAGGATGACAAAATGAATTTGGCAAAATTATGGATTTTGTCTTTCAAAGAGTAGATAGCATTGTGGAAAACGGAGAAAATGCTGGTTACCACAATTTCCTCCTTTTTTCACAATGTTTTGAAAAGCCTTTTTATTCCAGGCCATTAAACCATTATCTAAAGACCCAAAGAAAAAGAAATAAAAATGCTGACATACAACAATCACTTCTTGTATTCAGAACACAAACAAAAAAATGTGTGGAATTTGTTGATGTGAATTTGTATGAACTTCTTTTCATTACACTGAATCATTATTGTAAAAACGTTTATTCTGCAAATATAGTGAAACACAATATAGTAGAATGTGAAATATAAGTAACTTCAAGAGTATGAAATGATCAACAAACATAAAGAAACAGTGTACAGAATTTCATAAAATATTGGTAGGTTTAGGAAGAGTGTGAAACAATCAACAAACTATGGAAACACAAAACAGAACTTCGTAAAAAATCGATAAGTTCAGGAAGGGTGTGAAATGATCAACATATAGATAAGTAAAAAATTTAGCCATTTGCTCCAGATTCACTTATTTTTGACTACAGATTGAACTCCAAGTATGTTGAATGAAAAAAAACAGACATCGTCTGTCCCCAGGAAAGACCCAGTGGTAGCAAAATAAGTCTCTTCTAGCCACATTACCTTAAAAAAATAACAACCTTAGCAGATGAAAGATCAGACTGTACAGAATAAGCTTTTCGATCTTGATCATCATTGTCTGCAAAAGCATTTTACATCATGCTCAATATTAAATAGGTTAACATTACCAAGGTACAACACCAACCTAATGAAGGTAGAGATGCCAGCAACATTCCCCGCTGCGCATCTACAGTGATCCGAAGCTGCTCTGATGGCATACATGGGCAGACAACAGGGAGGTGTAATGCCAGGGGCATGTCCCTAATTTCACCTTCACAATGAAAGAAAAAGCAAAAAAAAAAAAATGATGAGACTGAGCCATGCTCTGTGGAAAGGGGGCTTATTGCATCTGCAAAAGTATCGACCAAGGTAAACCTGCACAGGCCAACATGGGCCGAAACTTTTTGACGGTCTTTGAATTCTCTGCTTGTCAAAGGACTATTGCACCTTATGATTCAGCTGGTTGTTAGACAAAATGGATTTTATTGATCCATAACAAGCATCTGATGACATGCTTGGTATGATACATCAAGGAGAGGCATTAAGCTCCCTTCTGTCAGAGCATGGCTCATTAATCTTTACCACACAACATTATTTTAGACTCGTGCAGATTGAAAACTTTCACAGATGACAAATTAAATGTGGATCAAATGATGGGATTTGTCAATGAAAGAGTAGAAAACTTTACAGGAAAAGGAAAAAATGCTTGCTGCCAGCAATTTTCTCTTTTTCCAACCATGTTTTCAAAAGCCTTTTTTTTTTTATTAGGGTCATTAAAATATAGAATTAATTTGTAAAGGGTTAACTTCTTATACACATCATCTCCAAAATCAAATCTGAGTATAAGACTGTAAAAATGTCTGAATAATGTTATTCGAATTAAAGTTTAAACCAATATAGAAAAAAAAACATAGTGGCCAGAGGAAAAATTGCTCCTTACCGGCAATTTCTCATTTGTCATATGTTTCAAAAATGGTTTGCGTCTGGACATGAAGTGAGTTCAAGTAATTCTATTCAGAAGATGGAATAACTAAAAGGGACTCGAAAGACCTTCCTAGAGTTTTACAAGGTTGTTGAAGTAAAGTACCAAAATGACACATCAGAAGAAAAATCTTATTTGTATTCAATCTTTTATTGTTGTTTAACACTTTAACACACAATCATGAGTTTTAACAACCCTGAGAAAGAACGCTTTTGAAAATATTGAGGGAAAAGAAGAAAATGCTGGTAACCAGCATTTTCTCCTTTTCCCACAATGTTTTCTACCCTATCAAAGACCAATTCCGTCATTTGAGTCACATTTCAATTGTTGTCTGCAAATGCTTTAAAATTTGGACAAGTCTACATTTTTATTATGTGTCAAAGAGTTAAATATTTTTTTCATATTGTTCCTTTACCCTGTTCTATAGGTTGCGTTTTTTAAGAAAGTAAAAAACAATGTAACAGAGTACAATGATGAATTAAATCATTATATACAGGTACTTACATTTGCCTTCAATATAACGCTGAATAGAATAAGAAAGGTCCTGCAAAAAAAGTTGAAAATAGAAGCAGATGTGAAAAGAAATAATCTGAAACACTTGTCGGAGTACAAAGGATATATTCTAACTTACTAAAATCTCTTTTGTATTTGTTGGATGCAGAACTTACAGAAAAGAAAAATACTTCAGATTGTATTCAAATCCTGGTATACAAGCAAGACATCATATAATTGTGGATCAATAAAATCCATTTTGTATAACAACCGACTGATTCATGAGGTATACTAGTCCTTTGACATGCAGAAAATTGACCAACAGCAAAAAATTTTGGCCGAGGTCAGCCTGCGTAAACTGTGCAGGCTGAGCTGAGTCGATGCTTTTCGCAGATGAATAAGCCCCCTTTCCACTGAGCATGGCTCAAATATAGTTACATCCAAGTAATATCTACATGTACAATTTCGATGATAACAAATTTTTTTTTTTTCCTTAGCTATAACCCCTGTTCAAGAGATACATGGCAGTACTCATAACACATTATATTACCCCAAATGGACAGAAAAAAAGATGCTAGAGTATAAAAAAATAATAATGACATTTCAATCAATATAATTTAACATAATTTCCATGCAAGCTGAAGCTGAGATACATTTACATATATTCACTATCAATATTAAACATGAATAGTACATATGCACAACTTTATGTAAAACAGGATAATGTACCTTTAACTTGGCCCTAGTCCTCACTTCAATAGTCTGCATGAGAAGTTTCTCCATGGATAAATGTTCACTGTGAATGGTAAGACCCACACGACGACACTCGTCAGGTAACATAGAAGGCATATGAGAGACACTGAGCTCTTTTCCATCATCCTCCTCGTTGACATGGACTGTTAACTTGTACACTGTTGAAAGAATAAAAATAACTTACAGTCTCAATTAATAACTAAATTTTAACAATCAGACGACTAAACACAACAAACAAATATTTTTCTAATTGTGTATAATATCTGTGATCAGAATGCAGATCTGTGAAGTCTGATCTTGATCTGCACTTCCAGCAAAAGTACCTAAACGTACACTATGACTACAATTTCAAATAGAAAACTTCAAAGAGCACATGTTAAAAGTTCCAAAACTTCAAAACTTACTATTTTACATCGTTATTCAGAAAGCATTCACTCAACTTTCTACAAGTTTGCAGCTTGGGCTGCCATGGTACTCTTTAAAGGTTATTCAGATTCCAGCAAAGGTTTTTACATTAAAGTGACTACAATAATATATTACTTACTTTGTAGCCACTAAATCATTGAGAACATATATGGGAAAAGGGGGCTTAATGCATCTGCGAACAGTATCCACCTAGGTCAGCCTGTGCAGTCCGTGCAGGCTGACCTGGGCTGAAACTTTTTGCTATTAGTCTATTTTCTATATGTCAAAGGACCAGTCTACCTCATGATTTAGCGGGTTGCTAGACAAAATAGACTTTATGGATTTATGGTCATGTGTTGACTTGCTTGATATAATGCGTCACGGAGATGCATTAAGCTCCCCTTTGAAAGAGCATCGCTCATATAATACTGTAGCCAAAATTAACTCTTTACCAAATGACAAAATTTTAGACTGGTCCAAACTGAGAGCATTTGAAAACGACAAAGCAACATTTGCTTAAACTATGAAATTTATCCATGAAAAGGTAGAAAACATTTTTGGAAAAGGAAAAAATGCAGGTTACCAACATTTTCTCCTTTTCCAACAATGTTTCTAAAGCCTTCTCCCTCTGGGCTGCTAAACTTGGTCCTGTTTGGTAAAGGGTTAAGAAGAAAATAAAACCCCTTATAGGACAAGAGCACTGCATGTGGGTACCAAAGGTCAGTTGCAGTTGCTTTTGTGAAAAGTTTAAGTTGATAAAGGGGCATAACTGTGTCAAAAATACTTTCCTGCTTACTTGCCCATGTTGTATGGGTTTCCCTTCTGATAGTTGATACCTAGTCCAAGCTTGAAGTAACTATCTTCCGTATAGACAAAGATATAAAATGTCAAAATTTTAACACGATCCAGACAACGCCAGGGCTATTGCAATACCTCAATATTTTCACTGTGACAATACCTCAACGTTTTCTTTGAAAACAGCCAACTAATAAGTCCAGAAAATTTTATAAGAACAAGCAACCACATTAGGAGATGAGAAGAGGATTATACTTTCCAATGTATATCAATGTCACTTATGGAGTATTTAGAATGAGCATACATACCTATAGCCTCTTGGGGTTTATCCTTCTTCATTTGATCCCTACAAAAAAGCAAGACAAATTTCAATAGCAATTAAAGACATTTACTCCGATATACTTGTTCAAGTACAGTACAACCTGTCTTAGTTACCACCTCTAGCAAGCCAGCAACCTTTATTAAACAACAAGTATTGTGTTCTCCAATGTAAACAGATAGGTTGAACGTACCTGTATTGAACAAGCACATGTCTTAAGCAAGAAAATTTTGAGTGTCCCTCAGGTGCCTGCTTAAAACAGGTTTGACTGTACATGTAATATGTGATCTTTACTCAAACTTTAACCCTCTCTTTTCCATGACCTGAGGAAGAAAGCACTTTGAAAACTATGTTTTCTAACCTTTCAAAGACAAATCCCACTTTCAAACTCATTTTTTGTTTTTTTCTTTGTTTTTACTCAATTTATGAAATAAACCCTTATCTTGCTAACTGCCACCCAAGGCACTTTAGCTGACATCATAGATCAAGATCAAACTGTGCAGAATATGCTGTCTGATCTTGGATTTGTCCAATATGGTGATATACATTCCCTTAAAAAGAACTTTGAAATCTGAACATTTGAGTTTTAACTATCAACTGGCAATTTTCAGTATATATTTACTTAGCCGTTTTGGAGTAATTTACATAATATTCTTATATGGTGGCTATAAAATGGTGTCCTAAGACTGATATTACCCTACTGTGCGTAAATCATAGCACAGTCACTCACCTCCAATATGACACTGACAGACACTTTCCATGGGAGTATTCTTCTATTCTTAAACTGTCACCAAGACGATCTCTAACCAACTTTTGTGTCTGAAATATACAATATTCTTGTCTTTCATTCTCACACAAGAAAACCAACACAAAAAGAGCACTTTTATTCAAAATTAATGTATTAAGAAAATTTTTGTTTATTGAAAATCTGCAGAAAATCCCTACAGTTCACATTTAATATTGAAAGGAAAAGAACTCTACTGTGTTAACTTGCTACCTTCTGACACAAATCTGCAGCAGACAAATGGATAATCAACAAAAATTACTGCAATATATGAGCCATGCTCTTTGAAATGGGGGCTTAAAGCATCTGTGCAGGCTGACATGGGTTGAGACTTTTTGCTACTGGTAAATTTTCTATTTGTCCAAGGACCATTCTACCTCATGATTTGCCTGGATGTTAGACAAACTAAATTCTATGGTTCCATAATTATGTGATGACTTTCTTGGTATAATGCAATACAGAAATGCATAAAACCCCATTTTGCCAGAGCACAATTCAAATGTTAAAACATTGTGATTAAACCGACATAACTCGCTGCAAGACAATTAGCATGCATCAACCTGAAGAAACAGAGGATATTTGCCTTTTTTGGTGAAAGATCGAAATTTATTTCATTGAGTGAACATCAGTAGTAATATTTTCATGACTGGCTCAGCCACAAGTGACAATATTACCTTATGACATTCACAAGATGAAATAAATTTCAATCTTTCACCACAATAAAAATTATTTATTTCATGCTTCTAACTCCTTTTTTGTTGGGACTTGCAAAATACAGGGGAGCTCTTGGTATTTCCGTACCAATGAGTTTATCAATCAGTAAAATCACTGGTCGAAACATTGAAATTATCAAACCATAATCCACCATTATTTCCCGATAATCTACCAAAAAGCATGAAATAAGTGGCAAGTACAATTAAAATGAAAAAGGAAAATACACCTGTAAACCATGATTATCCCGAAAAGCACTAAAACATGAAAAGGACTTTTTCAATCTGACAAGAAAACAGACCAAACCATTGCAATTTTACGGACATTTTTGCTGGAGTATTAATGAAATAGCAAACTGGGCAGGTCCAAAATCAGACTGCATGCTCTGTGCCGGTTGATCCTGATCTACACTTTCTGCAAAAGGCAGACTTATCTGTATCTACATTGTTGAAGTTGTGCCTAGTGCTCTAAGGTTAGAAAGACAGTAACGTACCTGCGAGTATAGCACCTCTAGTTGTAAGGACTGGCAAAATGAATCTGTGAGATTAAGTTAAAGCTGAAAATTGTTTTACTTCTAACAACTAACCCTAGCTTAGATATATCCCAAGATATTGCACAGTCAAAAGTGAAATTTGGAAGGTCTTAATAATTCAAGTTTGTAAACACAAATACAGATGAATACAATCTGACACAGAAAATAGGAGACAAAACATCAGCTATTTAGAGATTTTTTCATTATTCTAGTAGGTCATAGAAAAGATTCAATTAACGAAAGACCAAACTCTCTAGCAGACCCAATGATTTTATTCTAGTCAAAAATAAAAGCATCTGAAGACATAAATAAACCCTTAAATTTTTACCACACAATGACAAGATTTAACGCCTCTGGGAAATAAGACTTTTGAAAACATCGTTGGAAAAAGAGAAAATGCTGGTAACTAGCATTTTCTCCTTTTCGAAAGATGTTTTCTAACCTTTCAGAAACAAATCCTATTATTTGAGCTACATTTAATTTGTCATCTGCAAGTACTTTGAATTTGGGACAGTCTAAAATTTTGTCAGCCAGTAAAGAGTTAAAGCGCTGAATTAATGAAATGGACCTTTTCAATTAGAAAAACCATCCAAAATATTGTTATTTCAAGTTTATTTTTTGGCCAGAGTATGTAACAAAGTAGCAGATAGTATAGATCCAAGATCAGACTGCACATTTTGTGCAGTCTGATCTTGATCTACACTGTCTGCAAAACAACTTAAGTTGATTCCAGCGCTTTATGGTTCCGGCTCTACAAAGGATACGAAGCACTCTGTATAAATCATGCAGAGGTTTGTCATTGTCCAACAATCTAGACTGAACAAGGCGATGTATATACCCAACCTGAAAGTAAAGTAAGTAGAGACTTGGTTTATCATGAAAAAAACATCAAAAGCTTGCACTGTGTAGAGAACAACTCTGCTCATGTATTATCGTAAGACTGTACATTATATTATCATGTATGAAAAAAAAAAAAAATATCCATTAAGAGTCATTTCAGTCTGAAGTAAAAAAAAAGAACTAGCCTCAATTCAATACTAAAACTTTACCATGAGACAACAAACCATGACAAATGAATATTTTTCTTACTCTATATAATATCTGTGATCAGGATGCAGATCTGTGCAGTCTGATCTTGATCTGCAATGGCTGCAAAAGCAACTACAGATGTACTATGATTTATACAGCAGACTTCCAATAGCACTTTAAAAAAGTTTCAAAGCTTTTTTTTTTGTTTTTATGTTACATAACTATTCAAACAGGTACAGAAAAAGAGAAAAAAAAGAAAATTTATTTCTGCTGTTAAATAAATTGCTTATCCATTTATGAACAATCCAGAGTTTTAACAACCTGAAGGAGAATGCTTTTGAAAAACATTTGAAAACATTGTGGGAAAAGGATAAAATGCTGGTAACTGGCAATTTTCTCCTTTTCTAACAGAGTTTTCTACCCTTCCATAGTCAATATTCAGTTTTTAGTTACATTTTTCTGCTGCAAATGTTTTCAATTTGGATCAGTTTAATATACTCTGGTAAAGAGTTCATATGCAAGGACTGGACATTATCTTACCTGAAGACTGTGAACTAAAGACTTTCCATCTGAAATATGAAGATACAAAGGACAGTGTAAAAACAAGAGGTGGGGCAATATAGTTGATGCATTGATATTGCGTAATACAATAGTGTATAGCGATGCGACCATGGTGTATCGGTACAGAACGATACTTATAGCTCAACATTCATGAACATATTTGATGGCAAGTTTTGTCACAAATTTCTGAAAATTAATTCTAGTGAATGTGAGTTTTTCAAAAGAAAAAATCGAACAAATATTAAGATACATCACTAAAATGTTTTACTATTTACAATATGCTTGATATACTTAGTTTCCAAATATCCATTATTATTCCAAATGATGCAAAAAAAATACTGAACATGTAACAAACAGTTTTAAGTTTTTCTAAAAACTAACAGTTTTAAGATCTGTTCTTGTTCCCTTTTTTTTTGTTTCGTAAACGAGCATTCTATTCACCCCCACTATGTCAAAAATATAGATGCTGTATCAAAGACTCAATAAGCTCCTAAAACATTCAAATCAAATGTGTGGGCATACTTTTGGGTATGAGCCTGTAACATTTCAAAATATTGTGATATTGTATTGTATTGTACCATAATTATTGTGATAGTATCTTGATACACTTTTCTGGCAATACACTGCTCTAGTAAAAACATGTATCTTTGGTATCATTTTATTTTAGCCTTTAAACCAGAAAAACAAATCTATGACCACTGCAGTTACTTTACAACAATGAACTGACCAAATTTCACAGTTTTCTGACAGAATCAGACCTATAACAAAAAGTGACCTACAACCCCTCCAAATGTTTTGGTAGGGAAGAGATGTTTAAACCAAACATGCATTACATGCAAAAATGCCTAAGTTCAACGGGAAAAGTCTTCCATGCTTAGAAGCAGACATCTCAAAACTGATATCTCTAGCAAGGCAACATCTTCTAGAATCAGTTTAAGTACAGTGACAGCAACACTAAACACTGAAGTAGGAAGTCTGTGAGACAAAGATAAATTATGTGTATGCTACAGTCCAACAGATAATTGGACAGAAATAGTGATTCCAGTAGACCCTAGAATATTTGTTTTGAAAGGATATAACCAATGAGTGAAAGTTTGTGACACAAATATGCCCAACTGTGTACTATAGGTAGAGAGACCGATAAAAAGACAGAAAATCTGGTTCAACTATGCCAAAGAACATATCTAAGAGCTAGAATAATAAACTGGTAAAAACTTGTTATCTATTTATCTTTTTGCCAAGTAAAAAATTATCCCGGTTTCTGTACCTCCAGTTTCATGATCCTCAACTAGAATATCTATGTCCAGCAATCTCCAGGGTATAACTGGATTGTCCTCCATCAAGGTCAAGGTCACTTGAAATTCATTCTCCACCAAAAACTTGACACGACCATTTTCTAGACATCAAAATAAGTCAATCTAACAATATAAATTTGATAACTGTGAGTAATTTTTTGTATATAAGAATATCTCACAAAGGAATCTACAGTGTAGATCCAAGATTTGATTGTACATCTTGTACAGTCTGATCTTAACTAACACTTTTCCAAACAGTGCAACAACAGATGTACTCCTTCTACAGGTTTAAAAAGGCAACACTCCATTTTCAACAGTTCATATGATTAAAAATAGGAGTTCACATTTTTAGAACAAGTCTGGGTAACCTCTTATCACAAGCCCTTCATGGCAGCCTTATATATTTTATCAATTTCATGAAATATGCTCCTTCATTTACTAAATAAATGAAACAGATATCTTAGTAGATATCTAACAGTGAAGATTTGAGATCAAAATGAAACTTTCATGTAGTCTAATCTCTATCTTTTTTTTTCTTTTCTTTTTTTTAAGAAATGCAATTGTAGTTGTCTTTAGGAATTACGGACGTTTCATACCATAATCATTTCGTAACAGTCACTATGTACCATAATTTTACCGTTATATTTCATACTTTATACCATTTAGCACCATAACTTTACCATATAGTACCACAGTCATACAATTTCGCACCATGTATTTTGGGACCTATGACAAAGTTATGCCTATGAAAAACTATCGTTATGACACTATTAAAAGATGAAAACAAAACGCTATCTATTCAAGTTAAATATTCATTAAAGAAATTATGAGCATAACACTTTCTGATTATCTCCTTTTCCCATTATGTTTTCAAAGCAGTTTCTCCAAGGATCATTAAAAAAGAATTGCTTTTGTAAGCTGTATATTTTAAGTAAGTAAATATTGTGGAAAATGATGTTTTACTAGAAAAAAAAATCGTCATATTGACCTTGATGTTTGAACCTGTCCTTGTCTCCTCATCATACAAGGCTCACCTATTTCAAAACATACCCATAAACAAAACATACAAAAAAGAAGACTAAAAGGTTAAATAGACAATCTACAATCATGGGTAATCAAACAATTATAATTCTTTAATTAAATGTTCAATTTAATGTAATCTGTTAGTTCCCAGTTCTAATTATCCTACCTGCAACAAACATTACAGACAATAAGACCAATTACCTATCTTCTTAGTCGCATACTGATTCTTTTATTTATGATTTATGATAAAATCCCATAAATAAGGTAGCCAAAGCTTTACGGTTTATTCTATGTAAATATATCAAATACCACTTTTTGTCACATTTATTGATAAGTTTGGTCATAGTATGAGATGGTATTATCATGGTACGAAGTGGTAAAGCTATGGTACAAAATGGCAAATTTATGGTATGAAGTGGTAAATCTATGGTACGAAATGAGTCAGAAACTGAATGGTACGAAATTGTTACGGAACGAAGTGACTGCATAAGGTCTTTAGTACTCTATAGATGAAGAGTTTATCTGTATGAAAGATTGGGGACAATTTTAGCACCATTTCTAGTCCAATCTTGACCTGTACACTGCCAGCAAAAGCAATCAAGCTGAATTTGAAAATCCTAGGCTTTTAAATCTTGCAACTTGCCACATGCAAGGAAATAGCACAAGATTTGAATTGACCAGATGTGACATTGTCCTGCTAGATCTCTTAATTCTTTACAACACAATCCTGAGTTTTAACAACCCTGAACAAGAAGGCTTTTGAAAACATTGCAAGAAAAGGAGAAAATACTGGCAACCAGCATTTTCTCCTTTTCCCACGTTTTCTACTCTATCATTGACATTTATCCATTACTATCCAAGTTACATTTAAATTGCTGTCTGCAGTTGCTTTCAATTTGGACCATTCTAAAATTTGGTCATGTGGTAAAGAGTTAAAGTAGACATGAGGCTGACATATCAGATATTTTAACTCTTCATTATATGACATATATGTAGACTCTTCCTAACTGAAAGCATTTTTAAATGATAAATTCAATGTGGTTCAAATGATGGAACTTGAACTTGTCTTTGAGCGGGTAGAAAACATTGTGGTAAAAAAAGAAAATGCAGGCTACCAGCATTTCTCCTTTTACCACAATCATTTCAAAAACTGTCTTTCAAAGGATCATTAAAACACTTGGCTCTGTAGTAAAGAATTGAGAGAAAATCTTGGACTTCAGCTCTACATCAAATACTTCAACCACTGAGTTCTAAGTGCACAATTTGCTTATGATAAGCTATTCATGAAGGTAGGTAAAAGAGCAGAATATAATATACCAATCTTCAGCTTTCTCATTTGAGTTGGTAGTTCACTGGACACTAGTCTGTACTGGATAACTTGGGTCAATCTCTGCAATGTCTGTTTTTTCTCACTAGCTGTGATTGGATCTGGAGGTACAATCCTCTCCTGATTCAAAAAAACAAATAGTATTTGTATTATTTCTAACATCATCAACAACAATAGCATATAGTATAGTATATTTTAGTATAGAATAGCATTTCAAGCCATTTTCAACATTATTTTAGTTATATTTCCTCAGACAGTGCACCTATCCATGCTCTCCTGGAGTTTCTTTTACTAGTACTATGCGCAATACTCCTCCCAAGCCAGTGGCTGCTTTCCCACATAGCCATTGTTGAAACAACAATCAATGTTGAGAGAGGAATGAGTCCTGTTGCAATAACAGGAATTAAGGGGATTCAAACCAGCAGCAACAATAACACTCTGGGAAAAGGGGGTTTATGCATCTCTTTGATCCATTATCCCAAACAAGTCATCACATGATTTTTGATCCATAAAATCCATAAAATCAATTTTCTCTGACAACTAACTGAATCATGAGGTAAACTGTTTCTTGCACATGCAGAAAATATACCACTAACAAAAAGTGTCCACCCAGGTCAGCCTGCGTGGACTATGCAGGCTGACATTGGCCGATACTTTTTGCAGATGCATTAAACGCCCCTTTCACTGATTGTTGTATTTCTAGCACTTTTAACTCATTATCACCTGCAGCCAACTTTAATTGTCTTGCAACATACCACTTTTGTAAACATTGTGGTAAAGAAAGAAATTGCTTGAACCGAGCTATCTCCCTCTTACTACAAAGTATTTCCATATATTCAGGATTTGTAAACAATTCCTATTTTGCGAGAAATTTTTCAAAACGTATATTTGCTTCCAAACTTGTTTCAAGACATGTCAACAACATGTAAATATACGGACACAAAAAACTTCCTTGAACATCATCTGGGCCTTCTAATGTTTAATGCATAACAGTGCAATGCTACATTTTATGCCCCGCCCCAGTTGATGACTTACGAAATGAAGATGGAAAACTTTTTTTTTTAAATAACATTGTTTCTTCTTTATCTTATTGGCTTGATTTAGTTCTTTATGACATATTCTTTTCTAGCTGCAAAGTTATAATTTATTTGATCAACAAAAATAATGTTAGCAGCTTATCTGAATAGCAGCTAGTATGACACCTTGTTAATTCCTACAGTCCCAAGGGAAACTTTATTTGCTTTAGCAGGCTGTATAGATCAAGATCAAACTGCAAAAGGCATGCTGTCTGATCCTGGATTTACACTGTCAGCAAGGATGTGAAAATAAGAGCCTTGAAATTACGATACTTTGGCGTTTTTTTTTTTTTCCCTGGACTGGAAATAACCACTTTGTTTTTTAGCAAAACAATGATCTAATATTTTGTGGTGCCTAATTATTCAGAGCTCCAGATAAGAGGAAGTAATGGTATTCTAAATCCATTATTTCTCTTCCAAACCCTATGTTGTGGGTACTCATTAGAATCGTCTCGATGAGACGATTCTAATGAGTATCCGTAACATAGGGTTTAGTGGAGAATAAGTAATATTTCCATTTTGAAATCAAAATCGCTCCCTCTATCTGGAGCTCTGATTATTGTTATACTTTCTGTGTTTTGACTAACTCTCATGTAAAAAATATAGAGGTAAAAACTAACCCTGGCCTTCATACTTTATATGCTATCACAGACTCTCATGTAAAATATATACACATGTATATATACTAACCCTAATACAAGTTGGTAGGCGAGGATAGGTCCCCAAAGTCAAAACATCTATGGCACATGGTAAAGAAAAGTTTGGTAATCTGTAAATTACAAAATCTTTATGAAAACCATAAAATGAAGACTTCAAAATTTTTCAAATTTTCAGGTTTTTCATACATATATCATTTACATGTTCCCTGCATACAGTCTTTTTACCAACAAGCATTCAATCAGTCTGATATATTTGCAGAAAATGACAAAGTCCAAAGAAATGACCTTTTCTCAGACTTTTTCCCTTCAGAGAAGACATCGAGAAAAATGAAGAGAAAGCAAAGAGGAAAACAGATAAAGAGAGAGAGCAATTTGAGGCAGAGTTGCTTTCACATACTGTAAAGATTAGACTGCACAAAATGGGTGAAAATAAAAAAATGTGTAGTCTGATCTTGGTTCTACACTCTATGATAATTGTGAGAAAGTCTGAACAAAACAGCTTTGAAAACTAAAATACCTTGTTTCTTTGTACTGACTGGATATGCCTATTGTGGATCATTGGCACTCTATGGGGAAAATTATGAGCATACAACAGGCAAAACAAAATTTTTGCATGCCAAAAATTCTCTCTCCTATAAGGACCATAATTCCTGTAATATTCGCCTTGATCACAATGGCAGTTGCAGGCTGCATAACACCTGTAATTAAACCAGAAGTTCCTATTGGGGGAAACTTCCATTTAAATTTCAGCCTAATAGGTTGAAAACTGTGGGTGAAAAAGAGGACAAAAACCTGTGTCCATGGACAGATGGACTGCTGGACAGATGAACAAAGGGCAAACTTCCACTTTAACACCCCCACCCCTTATTGTTTGGAGTATTTATTAACTATAACAACAAACCTTGCATTTACTAATGTTTCTCTAGCCATACGAGCCATGGTGTCCGCTGTTTCTACAAACCACATAGACTGTTGCTCTAGATAGTTACAGATCTCCTGTGAAATATAATTAAACACTTCTATTTACCATGCTGACAACCCCTTTATTCCTGGCCTTCAATAAGCAAGGATTCTTCAGTACCTTGCCTAAGGACACAGTCTCTCATTACCAGCAACACTAGAGGAGCTCAACCCAAAACTTCTCAACTACAAAGTCACTATCCTAATGCCTGGACCATGGAGAACCCTGAAATGCCTTCGAATGAAACCACAACTAACTTCTAGAATGCTTGAAATTACAGTGATATTTTCATTCTTCCGGAAATCTGCCATGCTCTGTGAAAAGGGAGCTTAATGCATCTGCAAAAAGTATCGACCCAGGTCAGCCTGCACCGTCCGTGCAGGCCGAAACTTTTTGCTATCGGTCAATTTTCTGCATGTCCAACAACCAGCTTACCTCGTAATTCACTCGGTTGTTAGACAAAATGGACTGTATAGATCCATGATCATGTGATCACTAGCTGGGTATCATGAATCATGGAGATGCACTAAGCCCCCTTTTGCCAGAGCATGACTCAAATATTTTAACTTTAGGGCCTTCTAGTACGAATAACTTTCCAATCTGAAAAAAACAACAACAACAACAACAACAGCACTATATGTTGGTTCCAACACTCTGCTGCAGTTGCTGTTTCAGTGAACATTCCAAGTTGAAAACGGGGCATACTGGGATACTGGGTCAAAACTAGTTCAGGGCTACCTGCCTCCTAGTATGGTTCCCCTTTTGATAATTAATAACTAGTACATTTTTTAAATAAAAATCCTCCCTTATGACAGAAATATCAGAAAAATGTCCAAGTTTTCGCTTGACAATGGTACAGGGGACTACAGGGCTATCACAATGTCTCGTCTATTTGTCTAAAAAATGCCAAGCTGAAAAGAAATACAAAAAAAAACCTTACTGCACATTTGTCTACTTTGCTTGCACTATTTGCCCATTTCACAAGAGCCAAAAGTCTGATGAATAGCTGTCTTGTTCGTGAGGCATACTGCACAATTTCAATTTTTCTGAAATCAGAAACATACCAGAGTTGATACAAGCCAGTCTATCTCAAGAAATGCTCTGTAAAGTCAACCTAAAAAAAAAACCTCTGATACAGATGAGCCCTTTACCAAACAATCCTGTGTTTTAGGGACCCTTGGGAAAAAATACTTTTGAAAAACAATCCTGGAAAAGGAGAAAATCCTGGTAACCAGCATTTTCTCTTTTTTTTCACCATGATTTACCCTTTCAAAGATAATTCCTGTTATTTCAGCCACATTTAATTTGTTGTCTGCCAATGCCTTCAATTTGGAGAAGTCTAAAATTTTGTTTTCTGGTAAATAGAGTTAATAACCTACTATAATAAAAGTGTACAAATGTGACTTTTAAAATTCCTCCTGCTTCCTAGAATCATTGTAGGGAAAGAGACAATTTCCTTATTAACAAACAAATGCTCGTTATTCATACAATGTTTTCCATATCATTAAAAAACTGATGAACTTCCTTTCCTTCACATGCCTCTCTTTTGTGCTACTGCCCAAATTTTCTTGATCTACAGTTAAAAAAAACAACATGTACAGAAAAAAAGGGGGGTGTTTTCTTGCATGTTTAAAATACAATATACTGTTCAATCAAATATTCATTAAGGTCAATAACAATTGATGATAAAATAGTCACTTTATTCCTATCATCCTCTAAATGACTTCCTTTATATGAGAAAGTTGTAACAACATACAAAATAATGGTAACAGTATTTAGAATACCTTACCTTTCCATGTCTGTCTTTCTTGGCAATCTGCAAAAATAAAACATGAACACCTGTTAGTTACATGTGTTTCACAGCACCATACTTTGAGATATCCTATTAAAAAGAAAATGCCTAAAAGCTACACATAATAACAGAGCCTAAACAATGAACCCCTCATAAGGATAGCTCTTATAGTGAAAAAAAAAAAGAGAGGCATAACTGATTCAAAAATATTTTGAGGCTTACCTGCCCAACTGGTGTGGGCTCCTTTGCATAACAACCAGCTCAAATTTGAAGTAAATATCTTCAGTAATGACAGCGATATCAGAAAAAGTCCGAGTTTTAGTACATGCAAACAAAGACAGCACTACAACACAAACTCAACATTTTCATAGAAAGCAGCTGAATTAAAAATTAATATAAGTTTTTTGAATTATGCAATAAAATTTGTATTGTCTTTGAACAAGGTTAAAGATCTATATTCAGAGACTAATCCGACTAAACCTAATTTTTCACATAATCTCAAAACCAGCACTTTGCAAATACCACAAAAAAAAAAAAAAAAAAAATTGATACAAAGAAAAACCAATGCTGGCAATATGACACTCAAAAACAAAGGTCTTGGTTGATGGAAAAGCAAAAGACAAATTATGATGAAACTTTTTATCAAGAACAAATCCAACAGTTTTAGCAACATTTCAATTCAGTCGGCCCATCCTTTCGATATGGATAAGTCTAGAACTTTGCTTGGTAAATACTTAAAAATTTAATGGATTAAATCTGTTGTTTGCAAATGTTTTCCATTTAGACAAGTTTAGTCATCTGGTAAGGACTTTGACTGAAAATGTTTCATTTAGTAGCACCATACGAGTGAAGTGGCTTACATTTCTGACAAGACAATCAGTTCATGGTAGGTCCTCTGCAGGATGAAGTCTATCAATGTTGCTAGAGATATTGTTCCCCCAGCCATTCCTAAACTTGGCTGATGGTGTATATTAGAATCTGTTGGTGGCATTTTTCAAAGTGGTTCAGCCTGAAAATAAAAAGATTTGCAGTGTTCAATCTGGTGTTGGTGATTTAATCCATTAGTAAATCCTTATCGTCCTTGGTCTGGTGTTAGTACCAATTTGGCCATTATTTCAAGAATATCAAGGCAGCCAGTACACCTACCTGAGCATTTCTGGAGATTCTTGAACATTACTATGGATCTCTACTAGCAGACATTCTGAATTTCACAAAGGAATTTTTAACACTGGTGTAGTGATTTATCAAGGCCGAGGTTTGTTGGCTAAAACTGGAAGTAGATGGTTGTCTATTCCAGGGTGCTCGATAGCGGGATTCACGCGATTTTTTTCAGATCCCGCATAAATTCAGACCCAATTCATGTCAGTCCGAAGTAAAAACTATATTTCAGGATGTGCATTACGTCTACGTCTGGTTAGTGAAAGCACAGACCAAGGTTAAGGTTTGTTAGCTAAAACTAAGTAGATGGTGTAGAGCTCATGCATATACATGACAGTTTTTTTAATTCTTTACCAAACAACATAAATCAAATGTAGACTTGTCCAAATTGAAACCATTTGCAGATGACACTTTGAATGTGGCTGAAATGATAAAGTTTTTGATGTGGTAGGAAATGTGATAAAAGGAGGCATTTTCTCTTCTTCCATAATGTTTTCTAAGGGCTTCATTCTCAAGGTCATTAAAACTCTGAATTATGTGGTAAAGGGTTCATTCAGCCACTTCCCTGTATGCTGATTTGCAATACAAACCCACTGACACAATACTCAAAGTCTTCGGCAGTCCATATTCACAAAGAATTTTTAAACGTCAGTGTAATGGTTTTATCAAGGCTGATGGCTAAAACTGAAAGTATGGTTAGATTGTGTTGAGCTCAAGTGTATATCTGATGGTTTTATAATTCAACAGATCCCTAAAGCTGATTTGCAATACAAAACTACTGAAACACATGCGTCCCAACTCTCCCGATTTTGTCGGAAGTTTTCCCGATTCAAGACAAAATACCCGATCACCCCGACAGACAGTTAAAAAACCCAACATAAGGGTAAAAAGGGTGTGATAAATTTGTACCCGAGGTACGTGTATATTATCCAAAGTTTACAACTAGTTGACATGTGTGTGTATTTCACGGTCAATCAGGTTCATTGTCTATAAATAGGAATCAAGATACTGAGATTTATCGATCGATGATCATGAACCAATCAAATTCGAGAACGGGCCAAGGTACTTTTCAGAGTAAACTAGCAGCCAGTGTTCCATCTTCTATCGGACGGCTGCGTGAGATACAACGGGTACCAGTTTATTTTCAAAGTGGAAATCAAATGTTGTTCACCTGACGTTAGCAGGTAAATTACGTTCTAAGAGTATACAGGGTTTTCATTTTGAAATGAAGCAACAGATTGATTGATAAAAACAACAGGCCGGGGGTCAAGGGGACCGCCTAGGCTTTGGTGTCCATGATTACCAAATGGAGATCGGAGAAACGTATCGTCGCCTACGATTGGATAATTGGACGCAAGTATCCAATGAATGACCGCGTAACATTCATAAACCAATTGTTTCTGGTTTCACGGTAAAATTGAACCGGTGTCGCAGTACAGTTACCAACAGGTGAAATATTTTCAATATAAACAACGCGATCGATTTTTCAAAGATCCAGCAAAAACAACCGATTAAAGGCCGATTTCAACCGATGTTTTTGATCGGCAATCGGCTTTAAATGAAAACCCTGAGTATAGATCTATAAACACAAAATACCAGTGCTCATTGCGTCCCCGGGACGCAGATAAAAATGAGTGAAAACATTAAGTTAATAATCATCAGAAACAATGAACAAATACGAAGTTTTAAACTCTTACTGCTCTGGAATTCCAATTTACGTAAAAATAGATTGACCCGAACGTGACCGTAGTTTTATTTAAAACAATGATGTAGCAATATTCGACTGGTTACCGGCGATAGGGTAATATTGTAATGCTCAGGGCACTGATTGAAGGAACCAAGTGTTACCTAGCGTTACCGATGCTGACGTTTGCTTCCAGAATTTTTTCGTGTGAAGATTGCCTCCAGATTTTTTTTTTTTTTTTTTTTTTTTTTTTTTTGAAAAGTGCATTTTTTTTTTTTTTAATCTTCTTCATGCTTTTGAGATAATTTACTGATGATTTATGCAGACAAAAATGATACTCCAAAGGAACTCAATGGCACTTGACTTTTTTTTCAAACAGTATGACAGCTTGTCCTTTAGGTAGTTACCAGCAATTCGAGCCAGATGATTTGAGGTTTATTCGATATACCTGTTTGTGATTATTGAGTACCAAAGAGAATGAATAATATAAGGATAAAATGTGGTATTCTGTAGTCTATATTTCAAGCTAAGACATTATGGGTACAATATAAAATGGCAGAATATCTTTACACAATAAGTCAAAATTATATGATATACTTACAAAACAGTGAAAACATAATGGACAAAGTAGCATTTGATAATAAACATTACAGTGCTTCTTTGCCATAGTCACTATAGTCACTACTTCTATATACATGTATTCATGACTGATTTTGTTTTAGCTCTAAATATTCACATGTATACATCTGAAAAACAATAATATTCAATAAAGAATAAAATAAGATCAAATAAATAAAGTAAATTGATAAATCATAAACCAGACTTTTGTTCAATTGTAAAGTTATTTAGCCTAAAATGGTTTAAAAACGATCTTTAGAAGGACCTTCCGGTACGCCTCAAAAAGTCTCCCCCTTGAAACCCCCAATCTCCCCCTTTGAAACTCTCAAAAACTTCCTTTGGTGTTCGAAAAAGTTGGGAAGTATGGAAACATTACTCAAAATACCGAGGGTCCATATTTACCAACCACTTAAAATTATCATTTTCAAATTCCTAGCCAGACTAGATGATCCTTTTAGACTAGATATTCTTGAAAATTATAATAAATCTTGGAAAGTATTGTAGAGTCGCCTTTGTCATCCAAATTGCCTACAATTAAATTTTGTTGTCTGGTACAGAGGTAAGTGAAATACATGTCTCATTCTGCATCAGGCGATACTCAACCTAAGTTTCACGTGCTGTAAGCTATTGAGAAGTATTTAATTTTGGAATAAAACAAGGTTCATTTGTTTTTGACAAAAAAAAAAAAAATGACACGCGAAAACTAGTGACTTAATTTCCAAACAGTAACAAAGAAGTATCTTAGCATATATAAACAGGCATTCTATTGGAAAGAGATTTGACATACGCCGTCTGTTTTTATTATATTTACCGATACAATTTATCTTCCGTTCAAACATAGAGAAAATGTATTTTATTCCGCATTTTCATACACAAACTCTTTTCAGCGGAGGCGTCGTTCGTCCTAATATCTAATTCGACCAGATTTTTTTCGCGGCTAAAGTTGGATTGCACTTTATTTCTCTTTTTAACCTGGAACCATTATCCATGTTATAAATAATAGTATGAGTGTTGATTACTTTTAAAGTTTTATCTATTTTAGTGTGCCCACCTGCCTGTCTCTCTATCTATCTATCTATTAGCTAACAGACCGACTTGCTTACCTTATACCCACCCGCTTTATCCATCCCCCCCCCCATCCACTTCATCCATCCATCCATTTGCCATTCAGCAAATGCTTTCAACTTAGAGGGGTCTAAAATTTTGTCGCTTGGTAAAGAGTTAAACTGCAACTAACAGTATGTAACTTTAAATTATCATGCTCATGCTGTGTGGAGCATCAAAAAGGACTGGCCATAATTAAAAACAAGAGCACCACATGCAGGTGTCAATGCTTGGCTTCAGTTGCTCTTAGTGAAAATTCTAGGTTGAAAAAGGGGCATAACGGTGTCGAAAATATTTTGATGGTTACCTGCCCCCTGTTGTATGGGGTTTATTCTGATAGTTAATAGCTAGAGCAAGTTTGAAATAAATATCTTCAGTAGAGTATGGACAGAGATATTATAGAATGTCAAAGTTTTTGAAAATTTTTAGTTGAAAAAGGGGCATAAGTGTGTAAAAAATATTTTATGGTTAACTGCCTCTGTTGTATGGGTTCATCTTTTGACAGTTAACAACTTTTCCAAGTTTGAAGTTAATAGGTTTAGTAATAATAGAGACATTACAAAATTTCAAAGTTTTTGCACGACGACACAGATGATGATGCAGATGATTCCAGGCCATGACAATACCTAGAAGTCTTCTTCGAAAAACATCTGAGCTAAAAAGAAAAGACCTATTATTTGTCTGATAGCATGAAAGACTATTTGTTGCAATTCAATATTGTCTTGGCTAGAAATTCTTAACCCAGAGCACTGCGTGGGGTGTCGACGGTTGGCTGCAGTTGCTTGTAGAAATAGGAGAGTCTTGTTTGATTCCAAGCAACAGTACTACTTAACTCTTTACCAAACGACAGAATTTTAGACTGGTCCTAATTCAAAGCATTTGCAGACGACAAATGTGGCTCAAATGATGGAATTAATTTTGTGTCTGAAAGAATAGAAAATATTGTGGGAAAAGGAGAAAATGCTGGTTCAAGGTCGTTAAAACTTGGGATTGTATGGTAAAGGATTAAACTGAAAAAAGGTGCATATATAACTGTGCAAATATTTTGAGAGTTACCTGCCATATTGGTATGTGTTCCCCTTTTGATACTTACAAAATGACAAAATATAGACTCATCTAACTTTGAAGCATTGGTAGAAGGCAAACTAAATGTGTCTCAAATGATAGAAGTTTCTTCTGAAAGGTTAGAAAACATTGTCAAAATAGAGAAAATGCTGGTTAAAAGTATTTTCTCCTTTTCCTACAATGTTTACAAAAGCCTCTTCTCTCAGGGTCATTGAAACTTGAGATTGTGTGATAACGGATGAGTAACTAACCAAAGTTTGAAGTATATAAATCTTCTGTAATGGCAGAGATATGGTAAAATGTCAGTTTCTGCTTCATCAGGACTCTGAGAGCCAAAACAAAATTTGGATCAGCAGTGTTAGACAAGAAATTTAACCTCTTTAACCCTTTACCTATCAATCCTGAGTTTCAACAACCCTGACAATAGATGGCTTTCAAAAACATTGTAGAGAAAGGACTAGTAATCAGTATTTTCTCTTTCTCTAACAATGTTTTCTACCCTTTCAAGGACAACTTCCTCTATTTTAGCTACATTTGTCATCTGCAAATACCTTTGATTTGGAAAAATCCAAAATTTTGTTGTTTAGTAAAGAGTTAAGCCTGATCTTAATCTTTGTGTGTCTGGTTTTTTTTTTTTTTTTTTGTGTGTGGTGTTTTATGCTGTTTTTGGACATCATTTAAGTCATATTGCAGAATTCAATACACCTACCCATGCTTTTCTCAGAGTTCCTCTTTTACAGTTCTCCATACAATATCCTTCTAAAGCCACTGGCTGCTTTCTCACATATTGATTATAATCATCACCCAAACAATGACCAGCCATGAAAGAGGAATGACTCCTCAGTCCTGCTACAATGACCATCATCAATTCTTGGCGAGAAAATGGCCAAGCTGGGGATTCAAACCAGTAACCCTCTGGTTTGATGCCCTGTATATTGCTGGCTGAGCTATCGGGATCAGCTCTGTAATCTAAAGTATCTAATCTGCTATGCAGTCTGATCTTAATCTTAATTATCTGATCTGGTAAAAAATACCAAAAGTTTTTATCACTATTCACATGGTTGGTAAATTAACCGCAAGTAGGAGAAAATCAGATTCACAGACAATAAAGACTTTAAGATTCAATAACATGTTTATTCTAAAGTATAAAATACTTATCTGTCAGCATACTTTCACTGTATTACTAGTGGATCACACGCTTCACATATTGATTCTTTATTAACCCTTTACCACACGACAAAATTTTACACTGTTCAGATTGAAATCATTTGCAGACGACAAATTAGATATGGCTCATATGGTGTGATTTGTATGTAAAAGGTCAGAAAACATTGTGGGAAAAGGAGAAATTGCTGGTTACCAGCATTTTCTCCTTTTCCCACTATGTTTTCAAAAAGACTTCTTTCTCAGGGTCGTTAAAACTCTGGATTGTGTGGTAAAGGGTTAAAGCTAGAGTCAAATATTGACTACTGGAAATAATGTTCACCTGTCAAAATTTAAGTTTGCTTGGATATAAAACAGAGATTTCATACAAAAAAGAGTGAAGTCATAGAAAAATTTGTGCTGTGAACTTACATGGTATCTAAATTGGGGAAATGTTGAAAAAATCATAGATGTTTTCACCATTTACCATATGACTATGTTTTACAACCCGAAGGACGATGGCTTATGAAATCATTGTCGAAAAAGGAGAAAATGCTGTTGGCTGGCATTCTCTCCTTTTTCCACAATGTTTTCTGTTATATCAAAGACAAATCCCATACTTTCTAATTTGTGGTCTGCAAATGTTTCAATATGGAAGTCTAGAATTTGTCAACTAATTGGGAGCAATTAATTGCTTCATGATACCCAGTCAGTGCATTTATTTATTACATACATGTACCTATAAATTTTCACTCAAAAACATGCACTGCCTGTGGATAAAATCAGATACAACCAAAAAAAAACAACATATCTACACTTTGTCAAATACGGCTAAATATGGTATGATGAGGTAACCTGCAAGCCAACTATTTCCAGATTGATTTCCCATTTAAAATTGGTCAAAATGTGATAATATTCATCCGCCATTCAAACAGAATATTTTTATCTTCTCAACCAGTATTTCAGCCATGCTCTGTGAAAAGGGGCTTAATGCATTTGCAAAAAGTAAGGGGGCTTAATGCATTTGCAAAAAGTATCGACCCATGTCAGCCTGTGCAGTCCGCGCAGGCTGACATGGGCCAAAACTTTTCGCTATCTTTGAATTTTTTGCATGTCAAGCGATAATTCTACCTCATGATTCAGTCAGTTGTTTGTCATAATGTATGTTATGGATCCATAATTAGGTGATATCTTGCTTGGTATAATGCATCACAGAGATGCATTAAGCCCCCTTTTGCCAGAGCATGGCTCATTTGTTTTTAAGTTCTTACAATTTTCAAATAAAACTGTTGGTAATTACAAAATCTGTTGTTAGATTTTACAGGTATATGGTAAAAAAATTTATGTTGTAGTAACTTCACTAGTGCATGTATTTGCTTCTCCCTGTGTATGCAAAAGTTAACATCGATATGAAATTTTTCCACGCAGCTCTAAGCAAATACAAGTCCAGGTAAAGTTACTGCAACAGATTGTTCTGTATTTTTATGGGCTGGATACAAGTTACACTAATCCTGAGCTATATTCTTTAGTCAGTATCAATACTTCCAACACTGGTCTGCTGCAAGACCAAAAGTCTTCTGCAGGTGGCCAGACATAAACAGGTATGTTCAATTTGCACACAAAGTTAACCCTTTGCCAAACCATCTGGCATTTTGACAATACTGTGCGAGAAGTTCTTTGAGAACATTGTGAGAAAAGGAGACAGCCTTTCCTGTCTCTGGGAAGTATTGATTGAGGATTGTGTGCTAGAGGGTTAAGGTGATGAACCAGAATATCTACAGGCTTACACCCCTAAAGTTATTCCTGTTAACTCTTTATCAGATGACACAATTTTAGACTAGGCCCAATCAAAAGAGTGTGCAGATGACAAACAAATCTGGCTCAAATGATGGAGTTTATCTTTGAAACAGGACAAAACATTCTGCAAGGAAGGAAGAAAATGCTTGTAACCAGTTATTTCTCCTTTTCCCTCACTGTTTTCGTATGCCTTTTTCTCAGTCTTGAACAGTACAAAACATTGTGGGAGAAAAGAAGAAAGTGCTGGTAACCAGTTTTTTCTCCTTTTTCCTCAATGTTTTCATACACCTTTTTCTCAGAGTCCTTAAACTTGCTCATATTGAAAGAAACTGCAGACAACCCTTCAGTTCAGATGTGCTTCAAATAAAGGATTTGACTTTGTAAGGGTACATTGTGGGGAAAAAGGAGAAAGTGTTTTTTACCAGTTTTTTCTTCTCAAAAGCCTGGGTTCGTATTCACTAACCATTCTTAAGAACATTCTTGGTCTTGCACTTCACAATTTTCCAAATTTGAAAGTAACACAACTTCTGATGAGCTAAACCATATGGCTTAGCCAATCAGAAGGTGTGTTACTTTCAAATTTGGAAAATTTTGAAGAATAAGTCCAAGAACGTTCTTAAGAATGGTTGGTGAATATGGGCCCTGTTCTTTCAGAGTAACAACCAGTTGTTTGGTAAAGGGTTAGACCTTAGAGTGTTAAGGGTTAGACCTTAGAGTGTTAAACAAAGTTTCAGTTACTTTCACAGACACTGTAAGCCAAGATCAGATTGTAAAGAACATGCAGTCTCATCTTGGATAAACAGCTTTTAAGTTTTTTAGGACATTTACGATCTAAAGAACAAACCCTTTTCCAAAAACAGACACTGATGGGAAAGGTGAAAATGCTAGTAAAAACCATTTTCTTCTTTATATTTTTCTATTTTCATTCAAAAATTACTAAATTGTAACTTGTAACAGTATTAGCCAGGTCTAAAATCTCTCTGATCTTCATTTAACTTTCATTTATTTCACACAAAGAAATCCACGGACATTGATCAAAAAGTTGTTGAAGTTCTCCATAAAGATCAATCTATTATGTCTACTAATTGTCATGGATAGCGTGGCAGGAGTAAGATTGTTAAATGCTTCTAAAAGTCTGTCTTTATACATCTGGTCTATATGTGAGTGAAGGATTTCCTGTACTAGCTGTTGATACTGGTCTCTATGGCAACAGATCAAACAAAACAAAGTAGAGCTGGCTGAGTCAAGCAGATCCATGTTGAAGGTCTCCAGGAACAGCATACGAAATATTACCTGCAAAAGATTAACATACTCGAGCCATGCTCTAACAAAAGGGGGCTTAATGCATCTCTGTGATGCACTTTACCAATCAAGCCATCACGTATATGGATCTGTAATAGCTACTTTGTCTAACAACCAACTGAATCATGAGGTAGACTGGTTCTTGGAAATACTGAAAATTGAATGATAGCTGAAAGTTTTGGCCCAGGTCAGCCTGCGTGGATTGCGCAGGCTGACCTGGATCAATACTTTACGCAGATGCAGTAAGCCCCCTTTTTGCAGAGCATGGTTCAACAAGGCATGTATGAAATCAGCCACAGAAAAAACAAGGAATTCTTCCCTTAACCCTTTTCCACACAATCCTGAGTTTTAACACCCTATGGAAAAAGGCCTTTTATCTGGCACTGTCTCCCTTTCCTTAAATGTTTTCAATGCTTTCAAAGGCAAATTTCATTTGAGCCACACTTATTTTTCCATCTGCAAATGCCCCATTTATTTTTCACCTTGCAAATGCTTTCAATTGGACAAGCATAAAATTATGTTGTCTTTTACAGGGTTAAGTTAGGTCTTACAAAGTAATTTTCTGTAACTACTAGTATTATGTTTGACAGTCAGGAAAACATTGTCAGACATAAAAGTATTACCTAGCATATGCAATTTCCTTTAACATACCAAAGTTTGTTACAGTCTAAAATTCTATTGTGAAACAGACCCATGTATCTAAGGAAGAAATACTGAACTGTTTTGGGGCCCTGGAGATGTGGAGCAAGCAAATTCTAGTACATGTGACCTCTGAACCCTTACTGTCACCTTGACCTTGGAGACTGGTACTTGGAACCTTGGTTCCACATTTCCATTCATTCATGTGGACAAGGGTGAAATATTTTCAAAACTTAACAAAGGATCTAGGAGAAATAGACTGGACATAAAAACTGCGATGGTGAGATTGAAAGACAATTGTAATGAAAACAATACATCTTTTCCAAATCATTTTGATGGGAGATATAGTAAACATTCTTGAGGAAAACATAAAAAAAGAGCAAATGTTTGTAACAAGAATTTCCTCATTTTCCCATAAAGTTTTAAAAGGAGTTGATTTTTGTATATTTACCAATTAAACTAAGTAGGGAAGGATTTCTTACCTTCAGAAACTGTTGTAGTGCAATGTGAAGAGTTGATCCAAACAGGTTTTCATGGAAGACGTGAGTGGCTAGACCATTTATGGAGTCCAAACTCAGCTTTGTGATATCTGCACCATAGCTTACAGTAAGTTAAGGGATCTTTTCCTTAACTTCAACCGTTTACCACGTAAACCTGAGTTTTAATGACCCTGAGAAAGACAGCTTTTGAAAACATTGTGGGAAAAAGTAGAAAATGCTGACTATCAGACTTTTCTCCTTTTCCCACAATGTTTTCTTCCCTTCCAAAGGCAAATTTCAGTTTTTGATCGAGTCACTTGTAATTTGTAGACTACATATGTTTTCAATTTTGACCAGTCGAAAATTTTGTGTCATGTGGTAAAGAGTTAAATAAAACTAAGAAATAACAATACACAGTACATAAGTTCTCATTTACCATTCCAGTACAAGGATTCTTAGTCTACGTGGGAAAAGGGGGGATATTGTTTCTGACAAGCTATTTCTTCTTTTCAAAAATTTTTACAATACAATTCAACAAAGGACACATCTCTCTTGTTTCATTCTTATTCTTCATTTTTGTGTTTAAGGAAGGTCTGAAATAGCTTGTGGAATAATGGATACAACAATTTCTCTCTTTCACAACTGATTTAACTTTTTACCATACAATCCTGAGTTTTGACCACCCTAACAGAAAAGACTTTCAAAAATGTTGTGGGAAAAGGTGAATATCTGGTAACCATCATTTTCTCTGTTTTCCTTTGTTTTCTCCCAGTTCAATGATAGAAATCACTTTATGAGCTACGCTGAATTATTTGTCTTCAAATGTATTTGAGCCATGCTCTTGCAAAAGGGGGCTTTATGCATCTCCGTAATACATTATACCATGCAAATCTTTCCATAATTTTGGATCTATAAAATCTATTTTGTAGAACAACTGGCTGAATCACGACTTACACTGGTCCCTTGACATATAGAAAACTGACCAATAGCAAGACCCTTCGACCCAAGTTAGCCTGCTCAGGCTGACAAGGGTCGATACTTTTTGCAGGTGTATTAAGCCCCCTTTTTACAAAGCATGATTCTAAAAGTATGTTGTGTGGCAAAGGGTTAAGATAATCACATACTCAAGGTTCCATCTCCTGAGGTTTTATATCCATTGACAAAAAA
Source organism: Tridacna gigas (assembly GCA_945859785.2). Classification (NCBI taxonomy): domain Eukaryota; kingdom Metazoa; phylum Mollusca; class Bivalvia; order Cardiida; family Cardiidae; genus Tridacna; species Tridacna gigas. Next base: position 35,664,723 of record OX244031.2, on the reverse strand, counting down.
TTATTTGGCTATACATTGACTCAACAATAATGTGGGAAAAGGAGATAAAGCTAGCACTCAGTATTTTCTTCTTTTTCTATAATGTTATTCTATCCTATCAAAGACTACTCCCATCATTTGAACCTTATTTCATATGTGGTCTGCTGATGGCCAAGTTAAAAACTCAGTCGTCTGGTACACAGTTAACCATTTACCAAACAATCCCATGTCTTAAAGACCCTAGCAAAGAAGGGTTTCAAAAACCTTGTGGGAAATGGAGAAAATGGTGGTAACAAGCATTTTTTTCCTTTCCCCACATGTTTCCTACCATTTCAAAGAGAGAAACATCTTGTGTGCTGGAATGAAATTCTTGTCTCCAAATGCTTTCAATTAGGTCTATCTAAATTTTTGTAGCCTGGTAAAGGTAAATAATATCATTATGCCGGTAAAGGATACGATACAAGTCCTAGTTCAATTGAATACATGAGTGACTTGAACAATGGCTCTGGCAAGCTTGGAAAATGATCTGGATGTAATTCTGCGAGAAATGTGACCAACTTAAAATACTGTGAACACAAGCTGGGGAACTGAAAGAAAAAATAATATAAAACAATCAGACAGATTATCTGTACAAACTCGCAACTTGTATGATGGCCAGAAAAAACTGAGGATGTGAAATTCAAGTGAATGTAGAATACATCATGAAGAATTGGAGTCTAAATACTATGAAAAATGAGTAAAGAGGGCCACAGTGGCCCTGGATGGCTCCTTGAGCCTAAATACCTTTGAGAGAATGATACATGAAATAAAACATTCATGTTAAAACAGGATGTTGGCACAAATACGCCATATCAAGATTCATGAACACTGAGCAGAAAATGTGGTATCTATACTGTCAAAAAAATCTCAGATTTGATCCAGCAACTTACTTTTTGACCAGAAGTGACCCACATTCAAATTTGTCCTACATGGTCACTTGAAAAGGTTTTTCTAAAGTGTGTGACATTTTTGCTGAAAACATTGCCTCTAATGTGTTTACAAGATCCTTTTTTACATTTTGACGTACTTTCGTACCCAAGAAACTTTCTTAAAATGACCTACTTTCGTACCCAAGAGGACTCAGCAGTGATATTTTCAAGCCACTATTTCGACTGGGTTTTAAGAACAGTGGACCAAAAACATGGTCTCTAGAGAGCAAATTAGATTTTTCTGAAATAGAGCATGTGACCTACTTTTTCACACACGGTGATGCGTCATTCTTGTATAAATCAAATGTCATAAACATCAGGAAAAAGAACTTTATAAATGTACACATCTCTCAGAATTTCCATCATGCTTTCCCTAATTGTCTGCATAGATTCTGTAAATGTTAACCCTAGACTCACTGACCTTCAGTCAAGATCAGACTGCACAGAACATGCAGTCTGATCTTGGATCTGCACTGTCCGATAGGGATATATCCCCCGCCCCCGCAAAAAAAAAAAAAAAAATGAAATAGCATCTTGAAAGTTTCATTTTACCTATTTAACAGGATAAGGGTTAATACTATTGTTAATACTATTGAAATCCTACCCTAAGTAGATCTTCTGTCATCAAGGGTATAATTATATTGAGACCATACAAAACAACTTCCACTGGTGACACTGAATTTTCGGTGGAACCATTTCCATCTAAATCTGAAACAGTTTACAAGAAACAATGAAAACATTCATTCATAATTAGTGATTTTTGATCTATTATTCTAAAGGCAATTAAAACAAAATGGTAAAAGTGAGGCAACAAAGAACGACTTATTATTTGAAATGGTGTCTCTTTGGTGCTAGAATCATTTTGAAAAAGGAGCAGTGCTCTGGCAAAAGGGGAATTAATGCGTCTCTGCTATGAATTATATAAAGCGAGCCATTGAGTAATTATGGATCCATAAAATCCATTTTGTTTATCAACTAAGTGAATCATAAGGTAGACTAGTCGTTGGACATGTTGACAACTGACAGATAGCAGAAAGTTTCAGGCTGTACAGACTGTGCAAGCTGACCTGAGTCATACTCTTTGCAGATGCATTTAACCCCCTTTTGACATAGCATGACTGATATTATTTCAGTCATATTGTGGCAATTAGTGCCACTATCCATGTCTTCATGGAGTTTTTTTAACCAGTGCCAAGCTGGGTCCGTATTCACCAACCATTCTTAAGAACGTTCCTGGTCTTCATTCTCCAGAATTTTCTAAATTTGACAGTAAAACAAGCATTCTGATAGTATTGCATAGCAATACACAGTCCCCTACCGGTCATATGTATCGCTGGCATGTCAGTGAAATTTTTAAAGTCCAAGGCCCGTAAATGCGTCAAAAAGCAGTGGAGTGGAAGGAAACTCGAATCTGATGTGTAAGTCATGGTGGTTGATGTACACACCAAAAATCAGCTCTATATGTAACAGCGTTTAGAAAAAAAGTGCAGAAAAATGTTTTATCAGTGAAATTTTGTAAGTCCAAGGCCTGTAAATGCGTGAAAAAGCAGTGGAGCGGGACGAAACTCGAACTTGATCTGTAAGTCATGGTGGTTGACTTACACAGCAAAAGTCAGGTGAATACCTACCAGCATTTAGAAAAAAAAGTCTGGAAAACTGATTTATCAGTGAAATTTTGTAAGTCCAAGGCCCATAAATCCGTGAAAAACCAGTGGATTGGAACGAAAGTCGAACTTGATCTGTAAGTCATGATGGTTGACTTACACAGCAAATCTGAGATCGATACCTACCAGTGTTTAGGAAAAAAGTCTGGAAAACTGATTTATCAGTGAAATTTTGTAAGTCCAAGACCCATAAATCCGTGAAAAACCAGTGGACCGTAATGAAAGTCGAACTTGATCTGTAAGTGATGGTGGGTGACTTACACGCCAAAATTCGGCTCAATATGTACCAGCGTTTAGAAAAAAAGTCCGGAAAACTGAATTGCCAGACTGACGGACAGACGGACAGATAGACAGACGGACGGATGGAGTGCAAACCTAAAGTCCCCTTCGGCTTCGCCGGTAGGGGACTAAAAACATTACATACCTCCAAAGTCTACAAAATCTTTTGACAGTAAATTTGTCAAGAGTTCCATTACTAACAGTATGTCCAAATACTGTTCCTCTTCTTCCTGGCTTGCATTTTTTACCCTTTTGCCTGAACAGTGAAAAAGTAATTCATGAATTTTACTTAAAAATACTTTAAGATAGTGGTGACATAATCAGTTATCTCATCTGGCACCATTTCACTGATTACTGTAATGATATGGGTCTGTATTCACCAACCATTCTTAAGACTGTTCTTATTCTTTTATCAAGAATTTTCTAAATTTGAAAATAACACAACTTCTGATTGGTTTAGCCAATCAGAAGTTGTGTTACTTTCAAATTTACATAATCTTGGAGAATAAGACTAAGAATGTTCTTAAGAATGGCTGGTGAATACGGACCCCAGATCACTAAGATCTATGTTTCTCTTTGCCAACAATTCTTGTTGTTCCAACTCAAAATTTCTCCACTAGCAATCTAATTGTCTAAGATGTTCTGTCCTAGCCAATCAGATAGCTAGTCTTGAAAACTGAAACTTGATTTAAAATGTTTAGTGAATACTTCCTCACAGGTGCACCATGCCATAAATTTCCTGTAATACAAAAACACTTCTCTTTTAACCTTTTCCTGATCAAACAAATTTGTATAGTTAATGTACATGTAGTAAAAGGCTAAGACATTATTGTATCCAATGTAGAAATTAAAAAATATTACCAATTCCTCCCCTCCATTTGCCATAGTGTCCACTTGGTTTGGCCAAAAGGAGAAATTAATGGTAGCAATTATATGTTTTCCTCTTGCCACAATGTTTTCATATCTACCTATGAACTAAATTTGATTGTCAATATCTTATCAGCATAGTTGTCTGATACAAAATTGCTCTAGGATGTATAGAGTTATGCAGTTTTAAAAGGGGGCTATTTGGTTTCTAAGTCATAAATCAAAATTTCTTATAAAATACTGATAAATATAAATACATATAATTTTCTTTGCATCTGGATAAACTGTGCAGTGAAATTCGACAAAAAGGTGTAAATTTTGATGTTTAACCCTTAACCACACAATCCCAACCTCTAACGTGTCTGTGAAAGGAGTTTTTGAAAACATTTTGGGAAAGGGAGAAAATGCTGGTTACCACCATCTCCCAAAATGTTTTTCCACTCAATCAAAAACAAATCTCATCATTTGAAATATGTTTAGTTTCTCCTCTACAAATGCTTTGATTATACATGAGTTAAAAATTGTGTTGTGTGGTTAGGTGTTAAATGGTTGGGATGGTTGTTTTGCGTTTGATAAACTATCTATTTTCATTACATCAGACATGACATCATCCTATTGATCTGAATATCAATCCCCACAATCAACATGTGTTATTCATCATGTGACATTCCCACAAGTCTTTGTGAAATCCAAAAATACATGCAAGAGACTATGTTGTCCATTAAGGAAATACTACTGAAAGAAAGTTTTTCTCACTTTTGTCTTTCTTCTTTACCGAGTATTTACCAGTTATTGCCTTGCATTTTTTTGTGATAAAAGATATTCTGATTTTTGTGACATTGAAAAATCTCCATAGTTCCCTTAAAATACTGCTCTTTTCAAGCCACTGGCTACTCTCCCATCCAGTCAACCTCACAAGGTGAACTTTTCCACGGTAATACAGGAATTAGTAACTGTAGCAATGACTTCCATTAACCCTTTACCAAACAGTCCAAAAATTTCCACAACCCTCGGAGAGAGGGCTATTGAAAACACTGTGGAGAAAAGGAGAAAATAATGGCAACCAGCATTTTCTGCTTTTCCCACAATGTTTTCTATCTTTTCATTGACATTTTCAATTTTTGGCTCATACTCAGTTTATTGTCTGCAATTGTATTCAATTAAGACAAGTTTAAAATGTTCTTGTGTGGTTAAAAAAAAACCTGGGTTTAAACTTGACTTCTACAGGCTGCCTAATATCCTTAACAGTTGCTTTTTAACTGGATAAGGAACAAGTTCAAATAATTCAATAGAAACTACAACAGTTAACCAATCAAAATTATAAAAAGCAGGTGCACAAGTTCCAATGACAAGAAGGCTTTTATTAAATTTTCAACCAAACTGGTTGAAATATGTAGAAGAAAAGGACATAAAATTGCATATACCTGACACCTGGAAGGGAGAGATTAAAAAAAAAAAAAAAAGCTGTTAAAGTACAGTTCAAACCACCGACCTCTGAATAACAAGCTCTGCATATTGCAGATAAAGGAATGTCACTACTTATATTATTAGTTACAACATAGAACTGTCTCACCTGTATTATGTTTAGCATACACTTGTATAGATGACAGGCATATATCATACAGTTTCTTTGACCTCTCCTGTAAGAGAACATAAACATTTATGAAGTAAAACCGTGATGATCATAAAAGGCTTGTTTTATGTAAATCTTATAACAATTCAGCAATTTAAGTATTCATAAACAGAATTTGTCTATAAAAAGGTAGAAATCACATTGGGAAAAGGAAATAAATGAACAAAGTGCTTTTACTGAAATCAACGTTACTTACAACATTCAAAAAGCACACATGTTTCTGCACAACCTCAGAGAACAGTTGCAGAACAAGAGGGACAATATCTTCATAATTGTGATATAAATCTGGAAAAACAAAAAAAATGATGGTAACTAAGTTCAACCTTGCTGTAAACAACAAATTGTTGAACTGAAAGTGGCTAAAGACAACAAAGATGAAATTAGTACAATTGAGCAGTAGTACTCTGATGGAGTAGAAAACATTATGGGAAAAGGAGAAAATGCTGGTTAACCAGCATTTTCTCCTGTTCCAACAATGTGTTCAAAAGTCTTTTTTCTTCGAGGTCATTAAATCTCATGATTTTGGGGTAAAGGGTTAACAAAAATTCAAGCAAGAAAAGCTTCCTTTCGGCATCATTGCAAGATATTCGTGAACTCTGACACCATGCCTATATAGTCACCTTTTTTTTGTTTAAAAAAAAAAACAACACATTTTTGACATGTCAAAAGGAGATCCTACTGGTAACTGGTAATTTCTCACTTTATCATAATGTTTTCAGCCAAGCCCCCGTAGCTCAGTCGGTAGCGTATAGGACTTGAGAACAGGAGGTCGCGGGTTCGATCCCCGGCTTGGCCAATTTCTTTCCGAGGATTGATGATAGTCATTGCGACAGGATTCATTCCTCTCTCACCGCTGACCATTGTTTCGACGATGTTTATGTGGGAAAGCAGCCAGTGGCTTGGAAAGAATATTGTGGAGTACTGGTAAAGGAAACTCCAGGAAAGCATGGATAGGTGCACTGGCCGCCACGATATAACTGAAATAATGTTGAAAACGGCGTTAAACACCACACACAATCAAACATAATGTTTTCACTTGCCTTAACACTTTACCACACAATCCCGACCTTTGATGATCCTGTAGAAAGAAGGCTGTTGAAAACACTGTGGAAAAAGGAGAAAATGCTGGTAACCAGCATTTTCTCCTTTTCCCACAATGTTTTTTACTCTTTCTGACACAAATTCCATCATTTGAGCCACAGTTAATTTGTCATATGCAAATGCTTCCAATTTGGACCAGTCTAAAATTTTGTCATTTAGTAAAGAGATAACTAATCAACCTCAACCGTTTAACATAAAATCCTGAGTTCAAACAAACCTGAACAGGGAGGCTTTGAAAAGATTGTGGGAAACACAGAAACAGCCACATCTCATACTTCCAGCCAAATTTAAATTGTCGTCTGCAAATGCTTTCAATATGGAGGACTCCAAGTTTTGGTAAAGAGTTATTTCATGCAGATTATCAAGATTTTACAAAAATGTTTTCAAAGCTGTCTGTGGCAAATCTTTTATGGAGGCAACAGATTAATGGAAAATGAACAAAAGAGAATTCTGAACATTTCAAAATTGATGCTCTTGATCACTCTACAGTGACAGGCAAAGGAAGTGCAGCGCAGCACATAAAAGTAACCGTACCAAGTATTGTAACACAATGTTGGCACAATGGATGTAGAAAGTCAAACATCTTGTCCACACTGTCCACTCTCGATCCCTTAGAAACCCCACATAGGCTCTCCAGTAACTTGATCACCTCTTCTTTTGTGTTCACTGCTGCATAGTTATTCTTAAATCCCTCTCGACACACAACATTGTAAAATTTGTCTTGCAGGTTCTGTAACAGCTACGAAAGGGGAGAAACAACTTATTAAACATTTACCAAATGACAAAGTTTTAAAATTGAACCATGCTCTGTGAAAAGGCAGCTTGATGCATCTGCAAAAAGTATCGACCCATGTCAGCATGCGCAGCCCGCACAGACTGTCATGGGCCAAAATTTTGCTATTGGTCAATTTTCTGCAAGTCCAAGGACTAGTATATCTCATGATTCAGTCGGCTGTTAGACAAAATAGACTTTATGGATCCATGATCGTGTGATGAATTGCTTGATATTGTGCATCAAGGAGATGTATTAAGTCCCCTTTTGCCAGAGCATGGCTAAATGTTGACAGCACATGCAGATGATAAACTAAATTTAATGAAAATACTGGGATTTAACTCTTTCAGGGCCAAATGAATTAAGTCAGCTTCTTTCGATGTCTAAATATACAATTCACTGAAATGCAGAAAGATTTTTATCTTAACTCTTTACCATATGACAAAATTTTACATTTGTCCAAATTGAAAACATTTGCAGACAGCAAATTAGATATGGCTAATATAGTGAAATCTGTCTGTAAAAGCACAGAAAACATTGTGGGAAAAGGAGAAAATGCTGGTTACCAAAAGGCCTCTTTCTCAGGGTCATTAAAATTTGAAAAATGTGTGGTAATGGGTTAAAGGCTTGACTACACAACAGGCTAGTATAGATCAAAGATCAGACTGCATGCTCTGTGCAGTCTGATCTTGATCTATGCTGTCTGCAAAAGCTTCTTTGTATGCAAAGTACATATACATCAGTATATCCTCTATTTCATTTTCATCTGAAACAAACTTGGAGCAGCTAATCTTGAAAACAAGCTTGCAAAATAGGAATAATCAACATGAATCAGGGAGTGCAAGACACAAGCACATGAGAAACATTGTGGCAATTAGAGAAATTGCTATTGAAGCATATTTTGTCTGATATTGGATCTACATTTTCAACAATCCAAAAAAAGACCTTTACTTGCAGTGAAATACCTGTACTAATAAACCTAAAGTTTTTTATTTGGCTTGGTTTGTAATCTAGCCAAAGAGCTGGGAATATAATATTCTCTCTGCTTTCAAATTTTGAATCCAGATAAACAGATAAATATCATTCTCTGAGTGACTTAACCTGTTACCAAACAATTCTGAGTTTTAACAATCCTGGAAAAGGCTTTTGTAAACATTATGGGAAAAGGGTAAACACTCTTAGTAATGCTAATTGTGTTGTCTGGTGAAGAGTCAACTCTTTACCAAACAACAAAATTTTACACTGGTCCAAATTGAAAGCATCTGCAGGCAACATATCAAATGTGGCTCAAAACTGAAATTTATCATTATTATTGAGGAAGGGTGGAAAACATTGTGGGAAAAGGAGAAAATGCTGGTTACCTGCATTTTCTCCTTTTCCCACAATGTCTTCAAAAGGCTTTTTCGTCAGTGTCATTAAAAGTCGGGACTGTGTGGTAAAGGGTTAAGGTATTCAGTATAGAACTTACCAAGTTCCAATATTCTACCTGATGTTCTTCCTCTATTACACCTCCCCCTGCCAGAACAAATGCTTTATACAACAATCTCAGTGTCTTGGCTGGTAGAGATACAAATGGTTGTTCATTGGCTGCTAATTTACTCACCATGGCTCTTAAACCAGAACTCTTCACAACATATGTCGCTCTGTAATATAACAGGTTTACAGTTCTTAAGCTTATTTGAAATGCTTGAACAATATCTCCAGTCTAAGTCTTGCTTTGAAGACCAAGGGAGGAGGAGAGGAGTGGAAGATGGGAGAGAGAGAAGGAGAAGGAGGAGGAGCTTTGTCTAAAACATAACACTACCACAAACGACGCGTAAAAGAAGAAAAGTACTGCATGGGGGTGCCAACGCTCGGCTGCACTTGGGGCATAACTGTCAAAAATACTTTGATGGTTACCTGCCTTTGTGTATAGGTTCCCCTTTTAATGATAATCAACTTGTCCAAGTTTGAAGCAAATATCTTCAGTAATATCAGAGATATTATAACATGTCAAAGTTTTAGCACGATGACAATGACAACAATGCCAGGGCTACGACAATACCTCAATGTTTTCTTCAAAAACAGCAAAGCTAATTAAGCAATACTAGAGGATGTCACCTTATTTTATTGTCCACCAACACAACCAAGAACTGTAGTACATCTGTGATGGTGTTTTCCTCCGATCCCCAGGCTAACAAACAACACATTATTTTGTCTAACAAGAATTCAACTGTCCATTGTGCTCCCTCTGTGTCCCTTCCAAAACCTGCCCATAATGCTTTACTAATCTACAATAGATACATGAATTATTTATGATATTATTATTCATTCTTCCAATCATTACCTCCTGAAAAAAATCTGTGGATAACTATAGAAACATACTTGTAAAATATGGCTCATCAACATAGAATAAGGACCAATACTTGAATAAATATGAAAGCATTGTCACTTTGAAAACTTTCTCCTTTTGCAATAATGTTTGTAAAAGCTGTCTGCTGTAAAGTATATGTAAGTCAAGGGACTCTTCAATTACTTTCAAAAGTAGCGATACGATGCAAAACACATGCACTAGATAATGTAATGGAAGGAAGTGCCTTTAAATTTATTTGTATTTAGACTCTAGTAGTTCATCAGTGATGAACAAAAAACACACTGTACACTGGCAATTCAAATCTTAGTGTATCAGTTTCATTATTCAACATTTCAATTTTTGAAACAAGGGTTGTTAAGCTGGGCTTTGAACCTATCAGCCTGATTACAGCAGTACTAGCCCTGTATGTTACACTGAGTAGAAAAGTGACTGAAACTGTTAAATCTTCATGGAAAAATAAACCTTAACTCTATACCAGACAGTAAAATTTTAGACTAGTCAAAATTGAAAGCATTGGCTGATGAAAAATTCATTGAGGCTCTAATGAAGGGTTTTGTCTTTGGACGGTTAGAAAATATGAGAAAAGGATAAAAATGCTGGTTACCTACATTTTCTCCTTTTCTCATATGTTTTCAACATTTTTTTTTTCTTCAAAGACATTACAAATTGGGTCAGCATGGTAAAAGGCTAATGTAATTGGTCACTTTAGATGGTTACCTGGTTGTAGTAATTTTCATCTGGCAGTAAAAATGATCTGGCCCATCTACGTAAAAACCACATGACACTGCTAGAGACCTGAGGACTGAGTGCATCGACTAGTTTGGCTTCTATTGCTTGTTTTTCTACTTCACACAGTCGAAAAACTGCTGATATCAACCTGAAATTTCATTAGATTTATCCTTAAAGCACTGGAACTAACTTCAGTTGTTTTGGCGGACAGTGTAGATCAAGATCAGACTTTTTGATCCATCTGTCAGCTACCTATGTTACATATTCTGGCCAGAAGTACCTTGAAATAACAATATTTTGGATATTTTTTTCCAGACTGAAAATGTCCATTTCATTAATTTAGAGCTGTAAGGGTTGAAAAGAATGGATTAGATCATGAACAAGTCAGTTTTGATAAAAACAGAGCTTTTCTCAGCCACATCAGTATTAGGCTTTGGCTCTGTAAGGCACTCCCACATGACCATGCTTCCAGTGGGATAGATCCAGGGTTTTCGGATAATTTTAACCTTTCACCACAAAGCCACGGACAATCCTTTATTCTATAGGAACCACAGTATGAAAGTAAATGAGGCAGAAACATACCTTATGACATGATCCGAATGTGTTGAAGCCCCTGGTATAGTATCTATAGAATCTGAGGGTGAACCAAGCACTCGGAGTGTTGTATTTATATCTACATTAGAGGACTGTCGTATAGAAAACTCCATGATCTCTGCTGGAATCATGGGTGTCTCACCCTCTGCCTCCTCTGTGAGTAAGTGAGCAGTAATTAATACTAGCCAGTGTAAATCTTCATGTAGAACGGTTAATAGACTGTTATCAAAACTAGAGTTCATGTCTCCTGAGCTGATTCGTGAATGCTGTATTCGTTGTAATTGGCCATTCAGTCGAGTTATGCGGTTTTCCATTGCCCTGAAAGTCACATAAAATTGTAATAATTAGATACTACAGAGAATTCTTTTAGTGATTCATAGGTGATTGCCTTTATTTCACACAGGAATAAAATTCAATAATGTGGGGGAATGGTGGTGATGATGTGCTTTAGATTTGATAAACATCATCAAATAAAAAGTTCTTCACAAAAACCTATGTTATTGGTGCTAACTAATGTTGTTTTGGAAGACAATTTTCCCATAATGTTTACAAACTTCTTCTTGAAAAGAGTCACAAAAACATTGGATTTTTTGCTGAAAGACTAACCATGCTGAAGTATGAATATACATAAGTACCTAGTGACCAATGGAAGGCTCATGCCTAATGTTAGACGCCCTAAAGCTCCGATGCTACACAGCTGATCTGAAAATCTGTCTCTGTCATCTTCTTCTACCTCGTCTATATCCTCTGTGTCCTCTTGTCCATCCAGAGTATTCTACAATTCATATCAAAGTCACATGAAACCATAGTTTGTTTCTGCAAAATCTCAAAACTCTTTACAAGATAACATATATTATTCACATTCAAAGATGGTCTTTAAACTTGAATATGAATACACAAAAAACTGTGATGTCTTATTCTTTATAAGAACAATTTTGCAAAACTTCACACTCTCTTAGTCAAGAAGGAGTAGCTGCTACTGCATGACATGTCATGATGACATGTTTTTCACCTGCAAAGATGGTATTTAAATGAGAATATGAACACAATAAAAATGTGATGTCTCATTCTTTTGTTTGAGAAACTTCTAACCCTCTTAGTCAAAAAGAGGTATCTGCTATTGTGTGATGTGTTATGAATACATTTTACCTACAGTACATTGTACATGACTGTATATGAGATAGTAATATAGCCTGATTTGCTAAGATGCTGGCCCATGGTTTTGAGGCTTGTGAGTGTGACATCAATACACTGCAATTCTGATTTTTCTTTTTTTGTGGGGTGGGGGGTTGAGGGGGGGGGGGAACAGAATTCTGTTATGGCCCCATTAAGATTTATTTAACTCTTTACAACACGACAAACTTTTAGGCTCTTCCAAATTGAAAGCATTTGCAGACAACAAATAAAAAGTGTCTCAAATGATGAAAATTGTGTGGAAAAGGGGAGAAAACATTGTGGCAAAGGGTAAAATGCTGGTAAATGGTATTTTCTCCTTTTTCCAAAATGTTTTCAAAAGCCTCCTTCTTCAGGGTTGTTACAACTTGGGATTGTGTGCTAAAGGGTTAGTAGACAGATATATCCTTATGATTTTATCTTACCAAATATAATTTTCTCTACCATTAAAACTTCGGTTTAAAAAAAAAATACAAAATAACACCATTTTGCTAAGTCAAAAGCTTTGAAAAGTAGAATAGCAGATAATGTATTAAAAAAGCAGAAACTGTAACTTCTTCATTTCAAAAATGTTTTCTATATTGTTTAAAAACAATGTCTCTCCTTTTCTGCAAATGTTTGTCCTTGCTATTATATGCAATAATATTTTCATTATCCCTTTTACATAGACTTTTCAAAGCTGCTCCAAAATTGTTACAGATGGGAAGGTGTTAAGTATTTTTTCAGATAATAGCAAATTAAATAAATAAAAGATTTTACTGCTATTTGTTAAATATACCACCTTTAATCTACAGCCATCTGGTGGGCTAATATGACACTGCACATAGGAACTGAACACATGTACAGCATGATCAGAAATCTGTTTTATTGGAACATGATCTTTCTTTGAAGTTATAAGCTCCATCCATGTCTCTAGCACTTTCTCATAGGCTTCCATGTGTATTGTGTCTTCTTTGTGCATCTATTGGATAGAAAGTAAGAGCACTGCATGCTGATGCCAATGCATGGCTACAGTTGCTTTAAGAAATGCACCATGCTCTGGCAAAAGGGGGTTTCATGCATCTCTGTGATACATTATACCAAGCAATTCATCGCATAATCATGGATCCATAAAGTCCATTTTGTCTAGCACTTGACTGAGTCTGGAGGTACAATGTCCTTGGACATGCTGAAAATTTAAGAATAGCAAAAAGCAGGCTGACATGGGCTGATACTGTTTGCAGATGCATTAAACCCCCTTTTTACAGAGCCTGGATCAAATACATTAATGCATTGCTGGTTCCAACCAACAGTAGTACTCAAATACACTATACTGTCCAAGTTTGAAGTTAACATCTTCTACCATGAGATAAAAAATCAAACAAAGGTTGACTTTCTGTGACAACTTTAGCCTTTATCAAATGAAAAAATTGAAAGCATTTGCAGACAACAATGTCAATGTGGCTAAAATAATATTATATTTCTTTGATGGGGTAGAAAACATTGTGGGAAAAGGAGAAAATGCTGGTCACCAGCATTTTCTCCTTTTCCCACAATGTTTTCAAAGGGCTTCATCCTCTGGGTCGTTAAAACTCAGGATTGTGTGGTAAAGGGTTAAGCCCCATAATTGGCTAAAAGTAAACAATGTAGTGGCAAAATGCATTTGAATTTAAATCATACCATTTAAAAGCATGGAAATTATTGTGAAGATGGCAATCTGTTATTGTACAGTTGGTCCAAGTATTAGTTGCTGATAGAAAAACAAATTTTCAAATTAGGTAAAAAGTAATCAAAAGATAGAGTGACCTGGCAACTTTTAACACAGTTCTAGATTTCTTTTTTCTTACAGTGACTAAGCTTGGACCAACCATACAATAACAGATTGTCACCTTCACAATAATTACCATACCTTTAAATGGTATGGTTTAACTTCAAATGCATACTGACACCCGTTTTGTTTACTTTTGGCAACTATTGGCACTTCTAGTTAATGAAAGAGCATAACTGTGTCAACTAGAAGTGTCAAAAAGCGGACAAATACCCCCCACCAACACCTTGTCACTGAAGCAGCACAATCAGAGAATGTCACTGAAGCAGCACAGTCTGAGAATACAAAGTTCACCTGTGGTCTTGACCTTTGACCCAAAAACAATAGGTCACCTCCTTGGGTCATGAGAAACATGTTTAAGTTTCAGGGTCGTAGGTCAAACGGCTACGCATGGAAACAAAAACAAGACAGATGGACAGACAGACATGGTGAAAGCAGTATACCCCCTCTACTTTGTAGGTGGGGATATAAAAATATGTTGAAGGTTACCAGCTCTTCTTGTACTGGTTTCCCTGTTGATGGTTAACAACTAGCCTGTGTACATATCTTCACTAATTACAGATATATCAGAAAATGTCATGTGTATCTACAACCTGGAAGAAGAAGGTCTTTAAGAATATTGTCGTAAAAGGTGGAAAATGCTCGTAACCAGTTTGCTATTGTGAAATATTTTCCCAAACAAGTCAGTCTGTAAGAGAGATGAGTGCTAGGCAGAACTTTTACAATGAAGCTTATAACAGTTCTAACTCCCCAGAGTTGACAGAGTTTAAAAACACTCTCAGTGGGAAACGTGGCACTCGCTTATAAAGCCAAATTCCCTCTATAGGCTTATTCGAAATGTTCTGTTTAATCAAATCTTTTCATTAATATTTCACAATAATCTATACCTTATTATGGTTGAAATAAATACAATTTGCAGTAAAATAACCAAACACACACAAATAAGAGTCATCTGTAATACATGAAAAAATTTTTCTGTTGATATGATAGCATATGATCTATTCACATCATTATTAATTCCATCATCTATATCATAAATGAGCCATACTCTGTGAAAATCAGCATTGCATTTTCAAACAAGAGGGCCATGATGGCCCTGTATCGCTCCACTGGCTTATAAATATAAACCACGAAGAAAAGTCTTCACTATATAAGCCCTTATAAAACTTTGACCTCATGGCTACAGTCTGACTAAATGGGGAATATTGTATTAGAAGAATAACATGCCAAATGTGGGAGTTCTTGGCCTTATGGCTGGTAACAAGATGGTTTCTGAACTTTTCACTCCATAAACCCATGTAAAACTTGTGATCCCTGGTGCAGGGCCAAACTTGATCCTAGAGCTGTAACTTGGGCCCTCTTTGTAACTGTCCACTAAATAATGCTATAATTATATGCAAAATTTGGTAGCCTAAGCCTTATGGCTATGTACACCAAGATTTAAAAGTTTTCCCTATGTAAGCCTATGTAAATCTTGTGAACCCCCCCCCTCCAAGTATGAGGCCAAATTGACCCCAGGACTATACTTTGGACACTTTTGGTAGACTCCAACTAGATCAAGCTAAATGCCAAATTTGGTAGCTCTAGGCCTTATGGTTTCAGACAAGAAGATATTTAAAGTTTTCTATATATAAGCCTATGTATAAAACTTGTGACCCCTGGGGAAGAGCCAATTTTGACCCCAGGGCTATAATTTCAAGAAACATGATAGAGGTCTACTACATAAAGCTACATGCCAAATTTGGTAGCCCTATGCCTTATGGTTTCAGACAAGAAGATTTTTAAAGTTTTCTCTATATAAGCCTATGTAAAACTTGTGACCCCTGGGGAAGAGCCAATTTTGACCCCAGGGCTATAATTTCAAGAAACATGATAGAGGTCTACTACATAAAGCTACATGCCAAATTTGGTAGCCCTATGCCTTATGGTTTCAGACAAGAAGATTTTTAAAGTTTTCTCTATATAAGCCTATGTAAAACTTGTGACCCCTGGGGCAGAGCCAATTTTGACCCCAGGGCTATAATTTGAAGAAACTTGATAGAGGTCTACTACATAAAGCTACATGCCAAATTTGGTAGCCCTATGCCTTATGGTTTCAGACAAGAAGATTTTTAAAGATTTCCAATATTTTTCAGTTTTGTTGCCATGGCAACCAGAGTTTTTGAAGGAATCAAATTCTTTCAAGAAATTCTGAAGAGGACCATGTCAGGATCATTTCTGTGAAGTTTCGTGAAAATCGGATGGGTAGTTTCAGAGAAGAAGATGTTTGAAATAAAAGTTAACGCACGGACGGACGGACGGACGGACGGACGCACGACGGACACCGGGCCATGACATAAGCCCGCTGGCCTTCGGCCAGTGGAGCTAAAAAGTATTGGCCCAGGTCAGCCTGGGCAGCCTGGGTCAAAACTTTTTGCTGTTGGTCAATTTTCTGCTTGTCAAAGGACCAGTCAACCTCATGATTCAGTCTGTGGGTAGACAAAATGGATTTTAAAGATCCATAATTATGTGATGACTCACTTAGTACAATGCATCAAAGAGATGCATTAAACCCAATTTTGCCAGAGCATGAATAAAATCTTTGACACACTAGCAGTGAAATTGCAAATATGAATACCTCCTCTTCAAGAGCAGCCTCTCTCCCAAAGGCACAAGTATAATTCTTGAGTTTGTCTAGAAATCTGAGATTCAGGGACTCTGCTACGGCAGACAGACACTGGGACGGGAACATCATCACCAAGTTCTTAAATGTGTTGGCAACAGCTAGACATTCATGATCTTGTAGATCCACACTGAAACATAAAAACGGCAGAGCTGATTGACATTACATTTCAAATAATTCATAAGACAAGGACACTTGTTTATAAAAACAACCTAAAAACCACAAAGCTAAATAACCCATAACTTGAAAGAAGTGACAAATAAAGGAAAGTTTTATATGTACCAAGGAATAAATCACAAAGACAATAACAAATGAATATGAGCCATGCTCTGTGAATAGGGGGGCTTCATGCATCTGCAAAAAGAATCAATCTAGGTAAGCCTGCCCAGTCCATTCAGGCTGACATGGGACGAAGCTTTCTGCTACTTTCTGCATGTCAAAGGACCAGTCTACCTCATGATTCAGATGGTTGTTAGACAAAATGAATTTTATGGATCAACTGCTATCTGATGACTTGCTTGATATAATGCATCATGCATATGCATTAACCCTTTCCCAAACGATAAATTTTGGACTGGTCCAAATTGAAAGAGTTTGCAGGCGACAATTTTAAATTTGATGAAAATGGCAGAAAGTTCTCAAAATGGGTAGAAAACACTGTGGGAAAAGGAGAAATTGCTCGTTACGAGCAATTTCTCCTTTTCCCACAGAGTTTTCAAAAGACTTGTACTTCAGACACGTGAAAACCAGGGCTTGTTTGGGAAAGGGTTAAGCCCATTTTGCCAGAGCATGGTTCATTTACAATATGTTGGGTGTTACAACAAAACAATAAATTATTTCAATTGTTACCTCCTGAAACAAATTTGCAGCCTGTAACTTTGAAAACCTCCTTGTAAACAATTTCATAAATAGTACATGAATCTGAATACACATGAAAAATTTGTGCAAAAAGGAGAAATCGTTCAGAGCAATATCTCCCTTTGCCACAATGCTTTCAAAAGTGTTCTCCTGCAAACATCTTTGTAAATACAGATTTGTATTTTATGCATGTACACCAATACACATGAATGAATAAATAGTGAAAAATGGAGAAATTGCTAATTATGAGCAATTTTCCCCTTTGCCACATTTTTGAAAGTGATCTCCCCGCAACATTAGGAAACTGTATGTAGGACACAGTGATGTATCAAGTACAGTTAAGCTGTTACAGTCTTTAATGATTTTACACTTTACCCAGAGTCAAAATTTTAGACTTGTAGAAATCAAAAGCATTTTCAAACAACACATTAGATATGTCTCAAATTGTAGGCTTTGTCTTTAGTTGGGTATAAAACATTCTCGGAAAAGGAGAAAATGCTGGTAACCAGCCTTTTCTCCTATTCCCACGATGTTTTCAAAAGCTTTCTTCTTCCAGGTCATTAAAACTAGCAATTGTGTGGTAACAGGTTATACAACAACATAATACCTTTCCAGAAAGTCCAGGAATGTGCTTATAAAGGTTGTAAGATACTCAGTCCTAGCACCATCATCTATAAATACTGGTCCTGACAGGCTAGCTAACTGTGTTATACACTGCATGGAATGGTGAGCCATCTCTGAGTTGTGACGAGCTTTCTTGTGGATCTAAAAGAACACAATTTCTGTAGTAAATACATGCCTTCCTCTGAACTGACTTGTCAAGAAATACATTAATTGTGATTGATTGATAAAATTAATGGCGTTATGCTTCACTCAACATTATTTAAAACAAATCATGGCAACAGCCTACTTATTCATATATGTCTGGGTTTCACCAGTGCTAGACTTGAGGTCAAATGTATCTTGCCTAAGGACACTCCCACAACAAGCCCAGAGATTAGTGTCTTCAATTTTTGAAGACCCTGATCTTATCTGTAAAATGAAGGTGTGTGTGTAATCTACATATAAAGATCGTGTCATCAAATGATTTGTTTGTTTGTATCAAGTTTAATGCCATTTCAACATTTTAGGTAATATCATGGTAGTCAGTGCACTTACACATATGTTTCCTGACTTTCTTACATCAGTACCAACACAACTTTCTTTAACCCTTTCCCAAACGACAAATTTTGGACTGGTCGAAACTGAAAGAGTTTGCAGACGACAATTTTAAATTTGATGAAAATGGCAGAAAGTTCTCACAAAGGGTAGAAAACACTGTGGGAAAAGGAGAAATTGCTCGTTACGAGCAATTTCTCCTTTTCCGACAGTGTTTTCAAAAGACTTATACTGCAGACACATGAAAACCAGGGCTTGTTTGGGAAAGGGTTAAAAGCCAGTGACTACTTTCTCACACGCATCAGAAGTGAAAGGGCTAAAAAATCTGCAGAAATAGAGTTTGCCGCAACCAGGTATAGAACCCGCAACCACCAGGTCACGGGTCAGATGCTACCCACCAGGGCATCACCGAATGGAGTTTCATAAAACTAAGGTCCCAAAACTTAAAGGCCGACTAGAAGCATAAAGTAAGCAATTCAGGAGTCAAAATACAGGCCAATTCAAATTATATCATATAAAAGTATGGATATTATTAGTCTCACTGTGGGTAACAGTATGGTCTGTCAAAGTTTTAGTCACTAGCAGAAAAATGAATTATCGAACTAAAATTAACTTACTTTCAAATGATATGAATTAAATTTGTCTGCAACTGGACCTCCAAGTTGTTCAATTTTGGCTGCTAGTGGGCCTTTAAAGTGGATGAACTTTTTTATTCATTTAGTAAAAATGACATTGATCTTGATGTAAAAGTGATGGGATAAGCATTATGCACATACTGTCAACTATCTCTAGGTGTAGTTTTATGAAGGTGGCACTTATAGTTTTTTATTATTGTAAAAATCAAGATTAGCCTTTTACCAAACCATTCCAAGTTTGAATTTACCCAAAATGACAGGTTTATAAAAAAAGTAAGAACAGGAAAAAATGATTATAACCAGCATTTTCTTCTTTTCCTGCATTGTTTTTTCCCCTTTTAGAGACAAATCCCATTATTTAAGCCACACAGAATTTATCATCTGCAAAATGCTTTCAAAATGAATATGTCTAGAATTTTGTTGTCTGGTAAACAATTTAGGGAAACAGACAGAAGGATGAAAAGAACCATGAGCAGAATGCAAACTTAAAAATTAAAAAGAGTTATGAAATGACAGAAAAAGAGAAAAATTGACTTACTCGAAACACCAGCTGTATTAATGTCGTATCAAGCAAGGTGTCTCTCCACTTGTCATGAGGTTTTAGTGTCGGCGTTTGGTTGATATCAGAGGTACCGACATGTCGTCTCACTGGGTTTGATGTTAAAGAAATGCTATGAGCTTACATATCTTCATAGTACATGTATGTGTACTTCCTCCAAGTTATTTCTAAGTTTCATTTTAAAAGACTGTACTCATTTATGAACTCCAAGGGAATTCAAACAACAACAACAAAAATATGGTGGTATTCTAAATACAATCTAAAGGAGTCTTCTGCTGTTAAGTTTATCATTATGCCAAAAGTCAAAATTAGTCTGCATTCTATAGTTAACAGCTTTACATACATATACTTTTGAAAACCAACCTTTGGAACACCAAATACATGAAAG
The DNA here is from genome assembly GCA_945859785.2 of Tridacna gigas. Classification (NCBI taxonomy): domain Eukaryota; kingdom Metazoa; phylum Mollusca; class Bivalvia; order Cardiida; family Cardiidae; genus Tridacna; species Tridacna gigas. The sequence continues at coordinate 35,644,544 of OX244031.2, read as the reverse complement.
TGATATATGCCCTAAATATTTGATAAAAATATCTAAAAAATTTTCAGCCATGTAGATCCAATATCACTTGGAATATGCTGTGCAGATGGATCTTATGAATTTGTCTGCAGAAGCAACTTCAGGTGTGTGAAGCAAGCTATGGGTTTTCTAAATGTGAAACTAACAAAACTCCTGATTGGCTAAACCAAATGGTTTGGCAATCAGGAGTTGTGTTATTTTCAAAGTTAGAAAATCTTGGAGAAAAAAGGCAAAGAATGTTCTTAAGAATGGTTGGTGAATATGGACCCTAGTCTTGTTTCTACTTGGGAGCACTGACAAGGATACTCATGTTACTTTTGGGTGTAAACTCCCAGCATAATACTTGTTCTGTTATACATAGAAACCTATTCAACACTGCAGTTGTCTCCCTTGGTAATGGTGAAGGCTGTTTCTCTATCTCATTCAACACTTGCAGTGAAAATAGGAACACTTTCTTCAAATCATTCTCCTGAAAATAGTGAAAAAGACAGGCAAGATGCATGCATCTCTTCTAGGTTTAGGCCTGTATCACTGCACCAGACAACAAAATTTGTACATGTAACCAAATTGTGCTTGCATACCACCATCAATTCAAATTCAGAAATCAGACAAAGAATGTTCATAAGAATGGTAGGTGAATATGGACCCTGGATAGCAGTATTTTTTCCTCTTCCCACAATGTTTTCAGGAACCTTCTTCCTTTGGGTTGTTTAAACAGGGCATTTTTTGGAAAGGGTTAAAGACAAAAGCAAGCTCACATGACTCCCATGCTTTTAATGGAGAGAAACAAAAGTATCTGTTTGTATGCAAGTGACTCAACCCTTGACTTTCTGATTAGGGGGTTATTTTACCCCTTCAAATGAATAAAAGAAGGCAAAGATATAAATTTTGGGGGTCATTTAGAAATTGTGGGGGGTCAAAATTCAAAGAAACAAGGGTCGTGGAAAACCCTGAACACATAAAACTGTGATGTAGAAAATTAAACTGATACATTTGTTCATATTTTACACCCTACCTCAAAAGACCTTTTACACTTGGTATGGAACTCCCAGGTGAATCCAACACTGCTTGTTCTACTTGAACTTGAATATTCATTGAGAAGGGCCATCAGTATGGAACAGGCAACAAGTTGCTGAAAAACATTGAAAGAAAATAGTTTTTTGTTTATTCAAGTTTACTAAAAAGGATACAGGCACATGAAGCTGACATCTATTTAACATTAACTCTTTAACAAACAATCCCATGTTTTAACAACCTTGAGGAAAATGGCTATTGCTGAATTTTCTGCAGGTCAAAGGACCAGTCCACCTCATGATTCAGTCAGTTGTTAGATTAGATGGATTTCATGGATCCATAATTATGTGATGACTTCCACAATACAGAGATGCATTAAACCCCCTTTTACCAGAGCATGGCTCATTTACATAAAACTTTGAAAATGTAAGGTGTACCTGCTGACTTGATGTTTGAGTTCTTTCACTCATTACCCTCTGGGAAAAAAAAAAAGAAAAAACCTGAATCAAGATTTTAAGACATTCGTTGACATGGAAGTAAACAAAAATATCATTCCTTAACATAAATTTCGCTATTGGCCACACTATTGTCAATGGGGTCTGTTGCAAAAAAAAGAATCATCTAGTATATGAAAAAAAAAATGACAAGTTTATGTCTGAAAACTGAATATGTGAAATTGATGACAAGGAACTCAACATCTGACTGGTTACCATTGTAACATTTCCACTGGATATAAGCTGAGTGACATCTTGGAACAGTCCATCTAAGCCCAAACTTTTCTTATCTAAGGTCCCTCTTTTGATTATTATTGCCACTGTTTGTAGGATCTGCTCTCTAACATAGCTTTGTAAACTAAAAAGGAGAAAAAAAAAACACTTTCCTTCTAAAACATCTCAAATTACATTTTTCATATCCTAAAACACTAAGTTCAACAATAATTGCCTTTGCAGATACTGAAGATTACGATCAGATAATAAAACAAAACTTGTCACCTTACCTTCATCAACACTGTTTGCTATGTTGAGACTTTCTTGACTAAAACCACTCTTGAAACTGCAGTGCATGTATTTCTTTCAAAGTGAAATAGTCCATTTTGTTTATTGACAACCAAAGGTTTAATCCTTTACCAAACAATTCCAAGGTTTTAACGATCCTCAGGAAAGGCCCCTTTGAAAACAATATGGGAAAAGGAGAAAATGCTGGTTACCAATATTTCCTCCTTTTCCCACATTTCTTGCTTTTCAGGGACAAAAATCCCATCGTTTGAGTCACATTCATTATTCCTCTAATTATGCTTTCAATTTGGAGCAGACTTAAATTTTAATGTTTGGTATGTAAAGGGTTAATAACTAGTCACCATTTCAAAAAACAAGATGACACCACAACTAACAAACTGACAAATAGGGGTGGAGAGAGATGTGGGGAAGGGGTATCAAACAACAGGGAAAAAAGGAGCACACACTTGCTATAAACAATTTCGTCATTTCCAACAATGAATCCAAAAGGAGTCTACTGTAGAAACATTGACAGTTTTATTTACATGGTAAATTGGGTAATGATTTTAACCATAGCCAAAGTAAAGTGGAAACCTAATCAAAATATACCAGTAGTCACAGCCAGGTCCATTATACATTACCTGATATGTTGTGTGATGTAACGAAGTAGGAATGAACGTAAAGATTCCACATCATCACTGCTGAGCAAGGACCATTCCCGCAGTACACTTTCCTGGATTGTGGTGGCAACTTGAAACAACACATAGTCTATTTTGCACTTCTCTGAAATAATTTCAGAATATTATTTCTTTTTTTTTTTTTTTTTATGTTGAATCATATGAAAGATGATTGCATCACATCACATAAATGAAATGATCGGTAGCCTTTCACCCACAGTTAACATGTAATACATGTATAAATTAGATACAAATGCTTATGTTATATTGGTACTAACACTTTACCAAACCATCCTGTATTTTCACGACCCTGAGGAAAAAGATTTTAAAAGCATCTTTGGAAGGGAGAAAATGCCGGTAATCAGCAATTTCTCCTTTTCCCCAGAGTCTTCTACTCTTTCACCTGATTATAGTCATACTTAAATTGTCAAAAAGTAGAGGAAATTGCACTTTCTCTCTCTTTCTTTTCCCCCCTCCCCTCACCACCACTAAAGTGTATACATGATTTCTGAACAGATCCATGTGTACTTTTTAATTTTCAGTATGAGGGACATATGGAGGAAATCCTCTGAACCAAGGAAAAACCAATTCTATACGGTGTGTATACACTATTCACTATTCATGGTACATGTATTTCTAAAACCACACACCAAAAAAAGTCATAGTGATCTGTCACCTAAACTGAAATACTTTTGGATAGGATACAGCTCTCTAAACATTCTAATCATGACTAGTTTTGCGAAAAAAATCTCTGCAACATTTTGACAGGAGACTAATGTCTACAGAGCAAAGACTTGCACATCTGACAGTTAAGTCTTTACCACACAACAAAATTTTAGACTGAACCAAATTGAAAACATTTGCAGATGACAAAATAAATGAGACTAAAAAATTGAAATTTGTTATGGGTAGGGTAGAAAATATTGTGGGAAAAGGAGAAAATGCTGGTTACCAGAATTTTCTCCTTTTTCTACAATGCTTTCACAAGGTCATTAAAAGCCTGGATTGTGTGGTAATGGGTTAAGACCATAGATCTGCTTGCATGTTTTAAGCAGTCCAATCTTGATCTACGATGTCATGAAACGCAAGGTATTTTAAGGGCCAATATTTGATTGACATAATAAAGATTGACAGGAACTGATTCTTTACAAAACAACAGAATTTCAGATTGTCAAAATTAAAATCATTTTCAGACAACAAATTAAATGTAGCTCAATTGATTGGACTTTCCATTGGAAAGGTAGAAAACATTGTCAGAAAAGGGAAGAATGTTGGTTACCAGCATTTTGTCCTTTTCCAACAATGTTTTTAAAAAGCCTCCCCTCTCAAGGTTGTTAAAAATTGGATTGTTTGGTAAAGGGTTAAAGTAAAAAAAGAAACAAAAATCATTACTTAACTTACCTAGTATGTGTTTACAAATGGTGTATGGTAATTTAGTTTTTCTAAACTGAAGAATCACATTCTCTGCAGCTTGTCTTTGTTCATGTGTTACTAAATTAGGGGGTGCCTGTCAAGTAAAAAATACAAAGCACTATTGATAAATAAATGTATAGCATTTTAAGTGCTGCTTTTATAATTGGATAAAGTTGAAGAATGGGGGGGGGGGGGGGGTGGACTGTTGCAAAATACACTAATTTTAGTTTTTTTACTCTTTCCTCAAATCAAATTTATGCAAAAACAAGTGATCTGTCGTTTGTTTACACATTAGGCTCAAGTGACCCCAGGAAGCTTTTAGACTATGTGTTGAATTATTACCACTAAAAGGGGTCACGCTAAAATACGCCACAGCAGTAATTTACGCCACAGGAAAAACTGACACGCCACAGCATATTTATAAACTTTCAATATGTAATTTTTATGTTTAGGTATCTTAATTCACATGTTATCTGTTATATATTGAAGTACAGGTAGGAAATTTCATGTACTTTGGTAGAAATTTGATCTTGAAAGACATCAATATTCTGTGTTATTCCCAAGTCGCGATCTCAATGACGCCATGGTTCTACAATACATAAATTTCTTGAGGATGTGTGTTAGTATAACTTTCAATAGATTTATTTTTCAATTCTTAGGGTATTTGATTCAATATTTAGCACTGAATCATCACTTTGTAAACTGTATCGTCTCTCCAGACTAAAGATTAATCTTGTAGTGACGACAAGTATCAAACATTTGTCAGAGTTAGCTCCCTTTACTATCTTCCCACATAGATACAAATCCGAGTTAACACATAAGTCTGGAGATGACAAGGTTTGCAAAGTTACGATTCAGTTCTTAATATCATTAAATATTCTCAGAATAGAACAATAAATCTATTTAAACTTGTACAAACACACATATTCAAGACATTGATGTTTTATACAACTATGGCGTCAGTGAGATCATTATTCCGAGTATGGCTGCCTTTCACTATTAAATTTCTACCAAAATACATAAAATTTCTCAGCTATACTTTAATATACTAAAGATAATATCTTAATTAAGATTTTTAAACATTCAAGAATTCACATTAAATTTTATTTATATGCTGTGGCATATCACTTTCTCCTGTGGCGTAAATTACTTCTGTGGCTTATTTTTAGAGTGACCGCCACAAAAAGGGCTATTAAAGCGAAGATCAGTTGAAAGACATGCTACAGCTTAGACACCCATGGTGGCACTAACCATAACATATGTTGCTTATCACTGACAGAAATATAACAAACCACATAACTATAAACCTAGCCCTAAAACAAGGCTGGTTTCACAGCTATTTCTTGGCTTTTTGTTTTAGATTTTTCTTTTAACTCTTAGGCTGCTAAGCGCGATACAAATACCTTTGGCCGCCAGTGTAAGGCATGATCAGACTGCACAAAACGTGCAGCCTGATCTTAGTCTAATATCTCCATATAGGACTGTGAAGATGTAAGACTTAGATCTACACTGTCCGATAAAGAGATATATTCCCTAATCCTTTTGAAATAGCAGAATTTGGGTTTTTACTGTCGGCCTGAAACGTTTTATGTCAATTATTTAGCAGGATAAGGTTTAAGGGGTGGATTACTGAGACAAGTGTTGTTTACTGGACTTCACTCATCGAACTCGCAGTCCGAGTCTTAAAATTTGTCAGAGCAAAGTTGTACCATTTCTCAAAAAAAAGAGTAAAAATTTATACAATGCTTTTAAAATGTATAAATTCTATATCAAAACTGATTCACTATGCTAAAATACCCACCAAAACAACCTGCGAAGCTTTCTCAAGCTCATTCATTACATGGTCTTCCATTTTCGCGTTTTCTACACAGACGCTTTATGATATCAATCGTCGGAGTACGCTGATTTGAAATCGATAGGCGGCCCCGGGACTTAACGAACCTTTTTAATTTCCGATAGTTGAAACATATTTAATTTACATCGATCGAGAAAGTAGTTCTTGCAAATTATAATACTCTTTCTCGACTCTGCTTCCTGGAAATTTCACTCGTGCCCAATTTTTGGGCCAATGAACAGTCCCAAATTTGATACCCGCTCCCGGGGTTCGAACTCGGGACATTATGCCAGTTTGCGATACCGACGCTCTACCTCACCGCCACGGACACCACACAAGGACATTTCCGATAAAGATGGGCGGCCATATATAATGTTCCCACACAAAAGGCGATTTGGGTAGCTAAGATTCAGGACAGTCCAAATCAAGACCAGACTGTGCAGAAATTGAAGTATGATCTTGGTTTTACAGTGTCCCATATTTTAGACAAGAAATTCAAGATACAGGGTGTTTCATAATACATATTATACTTTCAAATACGTCCAAGGTATAAATTGTTTATGACGATTATACAATAAATATCACACCACTCAATAAGTTTAAGAATAAAGTATTATGACATTAACATTGAACAATGAAGGCGGTTAGCACCTCCCAAAACATACATCGATTTACATCAAATGTTCTAAATGACGCCCATTTTGACGTCGCATTCAGTTTGTTAATATTATCCATTTTCATCGACCTGGGTTGTGACCAGGCCCATCATTGGAACTATTGATGCCTGGACTTAATGCACAATATGCTTGTGAAAACCTCACAGAAAAAAGTGAAATGGGTTTATGTGCGACAAGTGAGGGGTCATGTTCGCTCTGTTTTCAAGATCACTCTCGATTCAAACTTGCTTTTCAAGTATTCCCAGTACGCTATTGGCTGTGTATTGTGTTGCATCACATTGCTAAAACCGCATTTCCTCCTTTATTAGACAGTTTACCACAAAATGCTGACATAAACGTTTTCTTCAAGGGAAGAGCTGCAAATATTGTTCCCCGTAACTGTTGCAAGGGTCTTCATCACTGTCTTTAAAGAAAATGGCCCGTTTAAGTCACTAATACTCGAAGCATGCATTCCATTAAATGTACATAAAACTCCACCTCAGACAACAGGGTGAGCTTAAGACATCAATAGTTCCAGAGATGAGTCTGATCACAACCCAAATCAATGAAAACAAATTTCATGAAGAGACCGAATGTCCTGCGACGTTATTACTAAAATGGACGTCATTTTGAACATTTGGTGAAAATCAATGAATGTTTTGAAAGGCGCGAGCTGCCTTTATTGTTCAATGTTACCGAACACACTGTGCATGTCATTGAAAGGTATAAATTTTATTACCTTTATAAACAATATGCTTTACGGACAGTTGAAGATGTAACATATATTATGAAACACCCTGTACATACAATAAGACTTATTTGAAGGGAGATATTTGGATTTCTGTATAAAAGAGTAATAAATTGTGAAAGGGAACAGAATGTCCAGGAAAGCGTGGATTGATGCAATGACCGCCGCGTAACTGAAATGCTGTTGAAAACGGCGTGGAAAGCCGAACAAACTGAGAATGAAACGATTTTTTATCGCCTAAGACGGTCGTTTTTATAAGCAAGAAATATCTGTAAAAGGATGGACTGCGTAAATTTGCCAGCAAATAGGCAGGGGCCCCTGGAATAAACATGTCTACATTTTTTTACCACATGGGCTCTTAGAATAAACGTGTCTACATTTTTGACCAATCACAAAATTCTACTAATTCATTTTTAATCAGTATCAAAAAGTAGGTCATTCAGCTACGCCGAAAAAATTGAGACGTGTAACTAGACGACAAAATTTTGAACTCGTCCACATTCACCGGACGGCATTTGCAGACCAGAAAGTAAATTCGCTCAATTGATACGGTTAGTTAGTCTTTGGAAGTGAAGAAAATATTGCTGGGAAAATGGATAAATTCATACTGCATACCGGCAATATCTCCTTTTTCCTACAAGGCTTACTTTTCGGAAAGCAATTTTCCTTGTAAAAATAGAGTATTGTTTGATAAAGTTTTCTGTTTGTAAATCTGGTGACCCATAGTACCTTTGCGGTTAAGTCGCTTGATTTGTTATCAGAAACCCCGGTTCGAACCTCTGAGGTGGCACTATAGTCACGTGGAAAGACGCAGCAGTGCCGCAACCCAGCTCCGGTAAGACCCAGCCGGTTAGACATTAATATATGCCTTAACCCTTTACCACACAATCTCGAGATGTAACGACCCTAAAGGAGAAGACTTCTGAAAACATTGTGGGAAAACGAAAAAATGCTGATGACCAGCATTTTCTCCTTTTCCCCCAATATTTTCTGTCACATCATAATCAACTTTCATTTTTTGAATCACATTCGTTTTGTGATGAACTTCGCCATCTATATAATGTAATACATGTATCCAAGTCTTATATATTACACTATACATGTATATAGATCTAGATGGCGAAGTTCGTCACAAAACGAAAGCCCGTGTTTCGCAACCATGAATACTTGTATATGTACTCATTGAAATACCGCCTGTTTTATGTGTTGATCAATCATTTCGCCCCCTGATCGTAAAAACTATCTAATAACTATTATATAATTTATCAGTATCTCGTTGCTTGGTGCAGACGCTTTTATTTCGTCTTTCTGCCTCTCTGCAAACACTTTTAGGGGATGGGGGGGGGGGGGGGAGGGTTGTGGCTGCAAGAACAATTGTATATCTTGCAATTTCTTATTTTTCAACAATATTTTCACATGTTTGAATTCATAATTATGACATATTCATACGTTTGATTAACCATTTAGCACATTTGTATATTTGTCCTAGGTATTCATGAGTCGTTTATTCATTTGTACATGGGCGCTTCCAAAGTTTTCGTGAGTTGATCATCCATTTTGTACATGGATATTCTTAAAATATCCATACGTTGATTATCCATTTGAGCCATACTCTGGCAAAAAGAGGTTTAACGCACCTCTGTGATGCATTATACCAAGGAAGTCATCACATGATCATGGATACATAAAACCGATTTTGTCTAACAACCGACTGAATCATAAGGTAGATCTGCAGTCTAAATGCAGAAGACATGAAGAGAATTATTAACCAACAGCAAAAGTTTCGACCCAGGTCAGCCAGGCCGGCCTGGGTCGATACTTTTTGCAGATGTACCAAACCCCCTTTTCGGACCATGGCTCATTTTCCGCCATTGATTATCAATTTTTACATCGATCCGTTCAAATGACTTAGCTGTAATTTGTCATACAGGGGGTGATGAGCAATATCTTTTTTGCTTCAGTTGTACCAGCTTCACGTGTAATTCATTGTGTTTATACGTTAGTAACAGACGATCTATTGATGTACAAGTCGCAATAAAGATTTTGTTCTGTTCATAATACAAGTGAGAAGTAACCTTGATATTTACTGAAAAACTCTTGGCTCCACACCAAACATCATCAACAACAAAAACAACAACAACAAATGGGTCTCGCATTGAATTTCTGGCAAGCGGCCTTTTTTATACTCATTGATCAGAAAGAAACATTTTAAATCAAGATCGACGCCTTCTTCACTCTAAAACGCTCTTTCATTACATTGGTAGTAATCTATTATATTTCAGTGCACATGGAATCATGCTTTTTTACTTTTAAAGCAAATATTTTTTCTTTCATTCGTGGATTAGAGTTGATTTAGTAAACGTACTTGAATAGAGAAAATTCATTCCAGTGTAGCTTTTTATCGTATTTAATTGCAATTGTTTTCCTTTAAGTCAGTAAAATACCCAGTGGTGCATATCAGGTCCTCATGATCCTCTTGTTTCCATACTTGGGTAAAATATTTTTGTATGATATGTTTGATTGATTTGCTGACACATATATCCACGTATACAAGGGTAACTGTTCTGTCTTCAGAACTTGACTCATGTTTGCCGCACTGTTTAAACCATCTTCGTACATCCTCTCTACGGCTGTTCGGATAAACTCTATCCTGCAAAACAACAAAAATCAACGAACTAGCAACAACACACAATATATGAAAACAGAGACATAATTTAAGAATGAGAACTATGGATTTTGAATCATTGCAGAACCTACCAGTCTCAATGATGAGACGTTTACGATGCTCCTTTTCATATTTGGACGTTTATTGTGCACCGTAACGTCTCAAGTCCATCGTGAATTTTCCAGTAGAAAAGCTATATGGACAGCACAGTGCTTACTTTCTGTTTCATCCGTTTAATATGTATCGCAGCGAAATACAGTTAATTTTTAGTGGCACACATGACCAAGGACAAATTATGGAACTTTTCATTATCTATTTAAAGCGCTTTTGGAAGTCAATTAAAAAAAATGGCAGCCATTTTCTGTCTGCTTTGCGGAGCGTGAACATCACGAGTAAAGGATGAATTAATCTTTTTTTACCTATGTTTTTTTCTTATATCTTTGCGGAGATTCCAACTATTTTTTGGCGATCGACCCCGTACTAAGATGCCACCTATCAAAAACAAAAATCGCATTCGGGGACAGTTATCTGTACCAAGTAACTTACCAGTGTGCCTGTCCGTCTGCCCGTCCGTCCCTTCGTCCACCCTGTGTCTGTTTACCCGTCCGTTCGATCACCCTCTCTTTCACTCTTGCGAACCAAAACTTTGTGATTTTTGCATCATTACATAAACATACATGAAAACATTCTGCTTTTGTAACAAAATTAATTCCGTATCTCCATATTTGAATATTATTTATCATTCTGTTCGAGCATCGGTGAAAGTTCATCCGACAGAATTCTTCCCTAAATACTGCTGAGCATGTGGTCCAGTCTGTTAGGACTGGCAAGTACCAAACAAAGAGCGAATGAGAAAAGTCGGCATTTCTATCGAACTGCCTCAGTCTCAGCTCATATATGGCGTGCAGCACACGAAAAGGGGCCTTCGGACATATGCTTAAAAGTGTGTCGTCCCGGATAAGCCTGTGCAATTTGTGACTAATCCGACATGACACTTCCCGTTTTCGTGCGATTTTTTGTTTCACGAAAGTCTACTGTATGAAAAAAATCTTATGTGGTCGTAAAGTGCCGTCTCCAATTAGCCTGCGCGGACTGCGCAGGCTAATCGGAGACAGCACTTTACGCAAATGTCCGAATGTCTCATTTCGCATGTTGCGGGCCATATATGAGCCATGCTCTGGCAAAGGGGGGAGGGGGGCTTGCATCTTCGTAATGCATTATAACAGGCAAGTCATCACATAATTATGGAGCCGTAAAATCCATTTTTCTAACAATCGACTGAATCTGGAGGTAGAAAGGTCCTTTGACATACAGAAAAGTAAAATCGACCAATGCCAAAAAGTTTTGACCCTTGTTAGCCTGCGCAGGCTGACATGGGTTGATACTTTTTGCGGATGCATTAAGTCCCCTTTTTACAGAGCACGAAACATCTATAGAAGCACCCCTACACCTTACATAGCCTTGCTGATTTGCTTTCCTGAAGGGGAATGGGGGTGTTAAACTTTGTGCTAGCAACAACTCCTCTATGTGAGAAAGCAACCGATTGCATTGAAAGACTGTTCTGTTTAGTTTTGGTAAGGGACAATCATGACTTCATGGATATTTGCACTGTCAACAATAACACACATGAACAACAACAATAACGCATAAACAACAACCCCAAAAAGAACAATACCATATCAATAATATAGATCTACCTGTTTTCAAATGGCGCGTCTCTGTCATGTGACCACGATGAATACCTGTAACAATTTGACTTGGCACTGAGGGTGCTGACTTTAATGTGACGGACCCTGGGGATGAAAACGACAAAATAAAAAGAACATCACCCAAAACAGATATTCCAAAAGCTCCAGATAGAGGGAGTGATTTTGATTTCAAAACTGAAAATATTAATCACTCTCCACTCAACCCCACGTTATGGGTACTCATTAGAATCGTCTCATCTCATCACAACATAGAATACTATCACTCCTTCTTATCTGGAGGTCTGAAAATTATTTTATTATTCCATGTCGGTTTAATCTTGCATTAGCCCTAGATCCTGCGGTTGAAAAATTACTGGAAAGGGAGAGATTGTTCGTTTTTCTGTGTGAAAGAAAATGGCATGTTCATTTATTTGAACTAGCCTATATATTGTTATTTTATGGTTGTTTGGCCAAAATAGGTGGCGAAGAAGTAGACAGTGTAGGTACAAAACCAAACTGCACATTTTGTGCGGTCTGATTTTGATCTATATTGTCCGCAAGAGCAACTAAAGCCGGGCCCAGCGGGTTAAAATTGATCCACACATTCCCCAAAAATGTTTTCTCTTCATGAATCAAAACACCCTTTTATCAACATTTCGGCCAAAGACCTTAACCAAAAAAAAGGTTATGTACACAATCCAAACGTATAAATTTGAAATATGGCGAGCGATGTGAATCTGCAGGTCTGACCACCAGTATGTTACGTTTTTCTCTCATCTACAACTATGTACACAACAATTACTGAAGGTCTGAAGGAAACAAACGTATTTATCATTCTATAAATGTAATAAATTTGGAATAATGACATATCGAAACCCACGATTATATTGAAATTATGACCCTGGATTTTTTACTAACTGAAATCATTACCCATTTCTAGTCAGGCTTTTTAACTGCTATTGTTACTGTCTGGAAGGGACGACGTATGGCAGCTTTAATCCACAATCTCATATGAGCCGTGCTCTGGGGAAGAGGGATTTAATGCATCTCCGTCATGCATGATACCAAGCAAGTCATCACATAATTATGGATACATAAAACCCATTTTGTCTAACAACCGACTGAATCATTAGGTAGATTGGTCCTTTGACACGTAGAAAATTGACCAAAATAAGTTTAAGAGCAGGTCAGTCTGTGCGGATTGCGCAGGTTGAACTGGGTAGATACTTTTTGCATACGCATTAAACCCCCTCATAACAGAACATGGTCCTTACGCATGAATACATGTGAACATGAATATTGACCATGCTCTGCCAAAAGGTGGCTTAATGCATCTCCACAATGCATTATACCGATCAGGCCATCACATGATTATGGACCCATAATAGCCAACTTTTTTAAGAACCAAACAAATTATGAAGTAGAATAGTCCTTTGAAAAATAGAAAACTAGCCAACAGCGAAAAGTTTCGGCCCAGGTCAGCCTGCGCGGACTGCGCAGGCCGACCTGGGTCGATAGCTTTCGCAGACGCATTAAGCCCCCTTTTCACAGAGCATGGCTCATATATGTTTGCTTTCTGGAAACCTTCAATAATAATATGCTGTGATGTGGGTAATTCTAAAAGTTGACCAGACTCATCGAAGGATTCGAATCTGGAAACGTTGGCGTTTGGAATGAGTTCGAACTGAATTTTTGTTGTATATTTTTCGATCACAAATTGCATTGTACTATTTTCTAGTATCAGAATGCACATATATGAGCGGCCGTGCTCTTGAAAAAGGGGGGTTGATGCATCACCGTGATCAATTATACCAAGCAAGTCATTACATAATTATGGATCCATAAAATCCATTTTGTATAACAACCGACTGAATCATGAGGTACACTGGTCCTTTGACATCCAGAAAATTTACCAAAAGCAAAAAGTTTCAGTTCAGATCAGCCTGCGTGGACTGCGCAGGCTGACCTTGGTTAACACTTTTGCAAATTTATTTAGCCTCCTTTTTACAGAGCATGGCTCGCATGTAAAGGTTGACCAGGGCCTGTAGGCCGGTTATTCTAATTTGCGGTTTTAGTCTAATTCTCAGGAACTTTCTAATTTTCAAAAGCAACACAATTTTTGATTAGCTAAACCAAATTGTTTAGCCAATCAAATATTACAGTTTTACTGTCTAGATTTGGCATCGTAGTTTAAATAAGAAAGCAAATCAAAATACTTTGCGAATTCATACGGACGTAAATTGTTTAGCCAATCAGAAATTGTGTTACTTTCTAGATTTGGGGTTAGATTTAACCCTTTACCACACAATCCCAACTTTAACGACGGTGAGAAAGACAGCTTTTGAAAACATTGTTGGAAAAGGAGAAAATGCTGGTAACCAGCATTTTCTCCTTTTCCCACAATGTTTTCTACTCTACCTAAACCAAATTTCAATTCATGAGCCACATTTGATTTGTCGTCTGCAAATGCTTTCAACTTGGACCAGTCTGAAGTTTTGTCATTTGGTAAAGGGTTAAAAAGGATGCAGTTTAGAATGGTTGGTGAATAAATACGGAGCCAGATTTTTAGGAAAAAAAAAAAAAATGTTCTTTTATTCGATACCAACCTGAAGACCATATCATCGTCCTCACCGCCCCAGCCCCAGTACAGGTTGGAAAACCCATTTACAGCTTGGAACACTTTCTTATGAAACATGACTACCCCTCCAATGTAACTAGCATACGGCTTTCTGAAGCATTTACAATGAAGCATCAACGCAAGCACGAGTCCGTGTAAGAGGTGTGCTGTATTAGTCTTAGCGGTAGGAGTCCCAGTCCATGTGAACCATGCTCTGGCAAAAGGAGACTTCATGCATCTCCGTAATGCCTGATGCAAAGCAAGTCATCGCATGATCATTGACCCATAAAATCAATTTTGTCCAATAACCGACTAAATATTGAGGTAGATTGGGCAGGCTGACATGGGTCGATACTTTTTGCAGATGCATTAAGCCCCCTTTTCGCAGAGCATGGCTCATATGTATATCACGAACTGTGATTAACTGTTTCAGCCACAAATAAATAAACACGGCCTCTTTCGGCGGCTATTTCAATCATACAAACTATTGAAACTCAGACTTTCATCTCAGATCTCGGCTTGACAAAACAAGCGCGCGACTTTAAAAGATTTACGTTATGTGCAGTCTGATCTTGATCTATGTCGTTTGCAATTACTCATCTGTTATTCGCCTATGGCACTGAAGGAGTTAAGATACAAACTGTGTTTCCTAATCAAGTACCATTTTGGCGTAACACCAGAACGGAATGCTTCCGGGTTATTACACTAAGCTAGAACGGAATACTTCCAGGTAGTACAAGTAATATTTTATCAAAAGTAGTTATACTTAAAATTTTGATAGCAAGCCCTTTTGCTGTACTATTTTATCAGAAAAAATTGAACGGACAGGTCTATAAAGTGTTTCTTATGTTGATTTGATTCTTTTTTGAGAAAAAGAGCGTAATTTTGCTATTTCTTTTAGGAAGTATGTAGTGTCTGTGACCACATTGAGAAAGATGTCCTCGCGAGGATAGTTGTGTTCGAGGAGGAAAGGAATAAATTCGTTTTTCATGATGTCACTCTGGATCTAACCATCTTTTTGCAAAGGTCACTGGATCGTGAACCATTTCATAGACATATTTAAGGCCATTGGACATACATTTGAGAACATCTTGGTTAATGTGGTAATTCAACGGGAAAAACGAAGGCGTTGGATAAATAGGGCAAGCAGGAGCAAGACAAGCCAAGGGGCGGCAAAGGTTTTGCTCCCCTATCTGGATTTTTTTTCATTTCACCTTACGCTAAAAATAAGCATTTAGAAATAGAGAAAGCCTGGCCCCATAATATAAACTTATCAACGCCCTATGGTTTAATATATGGATCGGCCTACATGTGAAAACAACATTTTGTGCATAGGAGAAATTGCTCATTACTAGCAATTTATCCTTTACAAAAAAAAATTTTTTTTTTCAACTAAACGGAATGATCTTCGAGGTTTGGTCACGTGTTGACATCTCGGATCTTACTTACACATAGTTATATTGTTGGACATATGTCGACAGGTGTATAATAGCGTTCCGTTTACACGTGTACTGAATGCCCGTATGTAGAGGTAACATATCTACGTCATGGAACACGTAACACGTAAAGTTGTTCACCTTTAAACTCTCTATGAAACCAATGTTCATGAGAAGACCCTTCTTGAACATGACGTCCTTTTTCTGTCAATGAAAAACATTTTTGCAGCTGAATTATAGGTAGCATGATGTAAAAGCTACTTTTTAAAGGAGGGGGAAAGAACGATAGGTATATGAGTGTACACGTATTTCCATGGTGCCTACTGCTCGGTCTCTACCATTCAGCTTAAAGTATTCAATACCGAGTTGCTCCTAATCGTGGAAAAACAGTTCGGCTTACTTTTAAATCTGGATGAATAACCTTACCTGCTAAGTATAACACACTCAGAGCCCTAGACTTACCCATTATGGTCTTATAATTATTTTGTAAAAAGCTACCCGTTTTACAACACAGCCCTATGTATCGTTGTTCACTAACTCATTAAAGTGAGTTATGAACAAGACAAAATGTTTACGTTCGATCAACGTTTTATTTACCTCCAAAAACTCATATTTAACCTCCACATAGGAGAGTATCAAAACTGGCTACAAATACGTACAGTATCTTATATGGTTGACTATCAACACGTATACGTATATACGTCACACCCTAGAGAACACAACGTATAGTTAATGAGGTAGGCATATATAGTCTACTCCTGTAATTAACATGGTAAACTTCACTCTTAAGTTATATATGATTTAAAGCCTCATACTCTCTTCATTTTACTCAGCTTTCGTCGAAGAAGATAAATTGTCATTGATCAATGTTTTAAGAACAAATCGAAGAAATCAGCGGTAGTCAACCATTAACTCTTTACCAAACGACAAAATTTTAGACTAGACCAAATTGAAAGCATATGCAGACGTCAAAATAAATGTGACTGAAAAATTGAAATTTGTTGTGGGAAGGATAGAAAACATTGTGGGAAAAGGAGAACATGCTGGTTATCAGCATTTTCTCCTTTTTCTACAATGTTTTCAAAAGGTTTCTTTCTAAGGGTCGTTAAAAGTCGGGATTGTGTGGTAAAGGGTTTTAAGCCACAAAAGTCTAAAATTTAAAAAAAATAAAACAGGAGGCGGAGACTCAATGACACGGTTGCGTGCTACCTGTACGTGTGATTATTGTGACTATCAATATTATAAAATACATGTATGAGCCATGCCTTGTGAAAAGGGGGTTTATTGCATCTTCAAAAAGTATCGATTCAGGTAAGCCTGCGCAGTCAGCGCAAGCTGACCCGAGTCGAAACCTTTTGCTACTGTTAAATTTTCCGCATGTCAAAGGATTAGTCTACTTCATGATTAGTCGGTTGTTAGACAAGATAGATTGTAAGGATCCTTTATTATGTGATGACTTGATTGGTAAAATGCATTAAGGAGATACATTTAACTCCCTTTTGTCAGAACGGCGCTCATATGTATTGTTTCGTTGGAAAAAAAAAAAAAAATCTAAACATACCTTGGTGTGGGTATAAAACGTGTAAGCTTTAATTTAAATTTTTGGCAAAGCGATAAATTGGGAGATTTGGCTACTTGCCGTCCATCAAGTACTACGGTAAAGGGAGTCTGATTTGTTTTAAAAATTGCGACTGAAGTATCTCCTCTAGTGAGACCACATCTACTCGCGCAATATGATCTGAATTGCCAGTAGTCTACGAATGCTCGTTAGCAAAATATGTCACACCTCATTATAATATCTTAGATGTTAGCTTCAAATAATGTACATACTTGCATTACAAGGGTTTTCCGTCGTTATCTTATTAGTTCTAACCCCCCCCCCCCTTAAAAAAAAAAAAAAAAAAAAAAAAAAATAGCAACATCGTACTAGAATTTGTGTGAAACTTTTGTTTACCTATACATCGATTTTAAAAGTCTATTGTCTATGCCAGATGAAAATACTGAAAAAGGCTTAATTTTTCGCTATTTCTACTTACAAGTTCTACCACAAAGATAGAATAAAGTAATTTTTGCGCCTGTAGAAATAGGTGCATATGTTGTAAAAATAGCTTCAGATGGTCTTCCCTATCTCTGTATGGAATTATGACAGCCAGCCTAGGTGCTGTTGTACCGTGTTGTGGAACAAACGAGCCCCCTGGTTGTAAGTTACCGCTGAGTGTCCCTTCTAGATATTCCCATGTTGGCACGGTGGAGTTTGCAGTAATGTGTCCTGTGCAATGAGTAGAAACCCCTAAATCGTTATTCAATTAAGTCCATGTTTTGAGACCCTGGGAAGGAAGGCTTTTGAAAACATTATGGGAAAAGAAAAAAATTGCTGGAAGCCATGTTATTGTATACGATATACAGCCGATGCGCTAATATGCTATTTTTAGTAACAGAGTTCATTGACCAACCAATGAAAATTTCGGTCTTTCGTGATAGACAAATTGAGCTTTGAACAGTGGCCTGTGTCCAAACTGAAAACCTTTGTTTGCGAAGGGGAAAAAAAAAAAAAGATTCGATTCAAATATTGTTATATATCATAACATTTGTTTACTAAAGATGACATCGACAAGAGTTTTTCGACAAGGAGAACCCTGAATTGAATTAATCATTTAATTGATTTCAACACTATTTCAGTCACATCACGGCGACAGCTGACATGTTAATGTCATAGATTTAACCATTGCTAGGAGAACCTAGAACTAGAAATATTTGGGTTTTGACTGGTGCCCCGAAATTTCATCTTAATCTTATTTATTTAGCTGTATAACCCTTTACCACACAGCCCCGTGTTTATACCACCCTGAGAAAATGGCTTTTAAAAATGCTTTCTACCCTTTTCAGAACAAATTTCGTTATTTCAGGCATATTTAATTTGTTGTTTGCAAATGCTTTCAAGTTATACAGGTCACCTGGTAAAGAGTTAAGGTGTGAAGATGAATTTTAAGTCACAAGGCTTACCTTCTCGTGCTCTATCAGCCGTGCTACAGTTTAACCAAACCTTTGGCAAGGGATGATGACCAGCTAGTCGAACCGTTTTAACAGATACTGGCTTCAGTGCGGTTTGACCTCTTGAACCTGACATTGTCTTATTGATATCCAAAACACCTCCCCGAGGTAGGAAAATAAACTGGCTTACTCGATATATTTGTACCGGTAGCAGGGCGAGGCTAAGAATAACGATAACCGAAACTAACTTGATTAGAAACTTATACATTATATTTTCGTCTAGATTGAGTATTTAGTCCGTTCTGTGTAGTCTGATCTTGATCTGCACCATCCGCATAATCGCACCGAGTATCACTGAATTACGTTTATGAGTGCTTTTATCACATACATGTATTTAGGTTTCTAGGAATTTCATCGGTAATCTGTCAACGTTAATAGTTCGAATTTATTTCTTAGCTTAGTTTGTGCGTGAATAGAAGCAGTTGTTTTGTTTTACTTCAGCCCTGTCAGCGCCTTACATATAAGCCCAACCTCTTGTGGCTGCTGAAAATACAGGCTTATAGGCATGTCTAAACAAGCAAATGAGCCATACTCTGTGAAAAGGGGGCTTAACGCGTCTGCGAAAAGTATCGACCCAGGTCAGCCTGCACAGTCCGCGCAGGCTGACCTGGGCCGAAACTTTTCGCTGTTGGTCAATTTTCTGTTTGCCAAAGGACCACTCTATCTCATGAGTAAATCGGTTGTTAAAAAAGTGGCTATTATGGATCCATAATTATGTGCCGGCTTAATTGGTATCATGCTAATTCATGCCCCCTTTTGCCAGAGCATGGCTCAAATATTGGATGCAAGATAGGACTGCACGTTCTGTGCAGCCTGATCTTGATCTATGCCGTCAGCAGAAACCGATGTTTCCGCCTATGACGCTGATCACGCTAATCACTGTCGATGATTGCATCCTTGAAACCTTAGTCAGTGCTCACGCCGTTATGTGTGTAGTTCCAAAGTTTGTCTCACTCATCACAGGATTCGAACCCGGAACCTTTGATGTAAGAGGCCGACACTCTACCCCTACACCACCATCTCCCACCAGTGAGAGGTATGTACATAACAGATGAGACAGAAAATGTCAATCTAGATCTGGGTCCGTACTCACCAGCCATTCTTAAGAATACTCTTAGTCTTATTCTCCAAGATTTTCTAAATTTGAAAAAAAACGCAACTCCTGATTGGCTGAACCAAATGGCTTAGCCAATCAAGAGTTGTGTTACTTTCAAATGTAGAAAATTCTGGAGAATAAGACAAGAACGTTCTTAAGAATGGTTGGTGAATACGGGCCCAGGCTGTACATACGTGATCAACACTCTGTTAAAAATATGGGAGTTAACTTTGTCCCGAACGGCAGGTGAAGTATGTATAAATCCAAAATCACAAATCAATTATGCGGAACCAACACACTTATTTTATTATCCGTATTTCAGTAATCATGCATTTAATATCCGTTGTCATGCTCTAGTGAAGTCAAATCATTAGACTGCACCAAGTAATTTATGGAAACGACATTATCTTTCGCTAGGTGGCTTTTTTCAAATACAAGCTATCTGATATGGGCATTCTGGGTAGGCGGCAATCACCTCAGGGAATTTCAAAAGATATACGTATACTCACTAAAATTTACCTTGTACGATTCACCCAGCCATGGTTAGCTAACATATAACCTATGAACCAGCCAGTTCTAAATTTAGCCCCTATAAGCTTCGGGAAATGCTCCGGTATAGCCTCAGCAAGGTTGTGACGTTATTTTTGTTGTCAGTCTGTTGCACAAGTCTCGGTTTTCCCCATGTCTATATTTAGAAACTGTCTACAGAAATTTGCAGAAAACAATGGTATTTCATAAAATTATTTTCCTCACTTGAAATCGTTATACTTTTAAGAAATCTGAAGCGAAAAGCTGGCTTGATTTTTTTCCACTGACGTAGATCTATTATTTATAGCCATTTGCCGCTTGCTATTTTGGCGTCAATTTACGCACTGTGTATTGATATTTATCCTGCACAGGATAGTGACGCGTAATAGCAGATAGCACTCTTCACAACTCGGCTGATTCCGTACCTACACCTACCCTCGTTTTCATTTTGAACCACCAATCACATGATCTTAAACATGGCGGCGCCCATGTGAATCGCTTAGCAAAGACATTAATAACTACGGTGAAGTCATTCACGTCCATCGATCTGTCGATGAAAGCTCCCAACGGAACTGATACACAACGCAAAAAATTGAATATAACTTTTTGCCGATGGAAATATTCTTAGAAAGATATCCATAAAAAATGTGACTCATGCTTTCTTTTTCAAGAGGAGCCTTACAATTTTAATGATGGTAAATGGTGTACTTCCGACGAAGAAATGTACCGTGTAGGTGCGTATCAAGCTACGTGATACAGCCGTGGAACTTGATCGCCGGATCACCTGGGTTTGCCGAATGAGTAGACAGGTCCAGTCTTTGATGAATATTGATATGCGCTGACAACGACGTTGTCTGCGCATGTCATATTCTTCGAAGATTGACCTGTCTGCTATGTTAAACAATGGAATATATCAATACGCGGTGCGTAAATTGGCGCTTAAAATGTGCAGGCGAAAATGGCAATAAATGATACGTCTATAGAAAAATCAAGCCAGTCTTTCGCTGCAAATTTCTTAGAGGATTCTTAGAAGATCAAATGATTTTAAACGGGGGAAATTCTTTTTTTAGAATACCAACTGTTTACTGCAAATCTCTGTCAACAGTTTCTAAATATAGACATGGGGAAAACCGGGATTTGTGCAACAGACTGACAACAAAAATGACGGTCCTCACCTTGCTGGGCATATACCGGGGCTTTTTTCCCAAGCTTATAGGAGCTTATGTTTATAAATGGCTGGTGCATAGGTTATATGCTAGCTAACCATGGCTGGATGAAGCGTACAAGGTAGGTTTTAGAGTGTAAACGTATATTTTATTTTGAAATTCGTTGCATTGATTCCCGCCTTAAAAAATAGTCCGTTTTTCTATCCAGAATACCCCATATCAGATAGGTGATGTATTTGAAAAATGCCACCTAGCGGAAGATAACGCTGACAACGATCGAAACAATAGTTTTCTCATAAAACGCCGAATCAACCCAACGGATATTTTTATTCTAGAAACAAAACCAAAATTAGTGCAGTTACAAAGCTAAATCAACGAACTCAGGCAAACAAATGGTGGCAAAAGGATAAGTTATACTATTTCATCTTTTTTGGGGCCTTTTCAAAAGTAATATGCTGCCAGACAAAATATGACCCCTGAAGGCGATAACGAGTGAAGAATAAGTCGAGCGGCCGGGAAGTGAAATTGAAGCGATTTATTTCGTCAGTAGAAAGGATTATTCTTCTTAAAGGTTCAACCCTTTTCTGGTCAGAATATCCCAAAATATTGAACCGTGAAGAAGAAAGATCAGACGACAGCTTCTGTACAGTTTGATTTTGATCTACATGTACATTGTCTTTCACCTCTTTGCCACTCCCGACTTTTAACGACCCTTAGAAAGAAGACTTTTGAAAGCATTGTAGGAAAAGGAGAAAATGCTGGTAACCAGCATTTTCTCCTTTTCCCACAATGTTTCTTACCTTCCCTAAAACAAATTTCAACTAATGAGTCACATTTAATTTGTCGTCTGCATATGCTTTCAATTTGGACCAGTCTAAAATTTTGTCGTCTGGTAAAGAGTTAAGGGACCTATCATTGCCTTTGCATGCATAAAGATTTAAGTTATCTCATATTCAGCGTTGCATTTTCTCATATGCGAATTGCGCAAAAGGTAAAAGATAAAAAAAAAAAACACATCACCACTAAATAACTCATGACTAGATAAATTTATACTTGTTTGAGTTACGCAAAAAGTTACAGATAAATGAGGTAATATCATTAACAAACCAAAGACATTTTTTAAGAAATTATGCGAAACATAATGTTACAAATACTCAGAATAGAAACAACAAAGCACTATTTGAAAAATAAGATAGATGGCGTAAGAGGAATTGGAATATGAACGTTGAAACTTTTATATGGTTCAATATGAAAAGAAATGGTGAAAAGTTACCACACCATCTAAACGTCATGGTTTAAGATGCAAGAGGCTCGCAGAATAAGCGTGTTCATATTTTTTACCAATAGCATGTTACTTGCTATTCATTCGAGACTATTACTAAGAAGTAGGTCAAAGGTCAGCTTATACAGCTAAGCCGATAAGAATCTTAGTGGAATGTTGTCAAGAATTCCATTCTCTTAAAATGTAAAAAGATGTATATATTGGCAAAGTGTTTTGTGTATTAAACGTTGCAGAAGACTGAGTTTTGTCGCCATTCAGACGTGGAAAAATTAACAGATGAAGGTTTAAAATAACACGAATTATCAACATTATCTTTATCAGTGATCTGTTCAACATTTTCCTCTTGACTGAGTAGATGTTGATATGCAAGCATACAAATCTTCAAGCATTCGATTATTCATACTAACCCTTTAGCTGCCAAGCGCGACTCACTGACCTTTTGCGGACAGCGTAGATCAAAGTCAGACTGCACAGACAGATCGTGCAGTCTGATCTTTGATCTACACTGTCCGATACGGTGTTTTCTTTGCGGTGAAATCAACTTTGAAATCGCAATATTTGGTTTTTTACTATTGCGTGGAAATGTTCGTTTGATTTATTTAGCAATGTAAGGGTTAATTCGAATATACGTATAGATCTGTTCATTCAAAGTAGGCCTACATGTACTGACTGGCATGTGCATACGATAGAAAATAATTGAACAGCAGTTCCTATTGCTCATTTGTGCAATCAGAATTGCTGTTACACTGTTTTCAGAGAATATTTTCTCTACTCCCAGTTTTCGAGGATTGTTATGTGGGAAAGCAGCCAGTGGCTTGGAAAGAATATTGTGCGTAGTACTGGTAAAAGAAACTCCAGGAAAGCATGGATAGGTGCACTGGCCGCCGCGATATAACTGAAGTAATGTTGAAAACGGCGTTAAACACCATACAATCAATCAATCGATCTCTATTCCTAGTATGTCTTAAACCGAAATACAACTGCATATCATATTGACTGACTAACCGGGCTATCTTGGCACATTGCGCACCAATCATAATATGATATAGAGGATATTTGTTTTTTTCGGTGAAAGATCGAAATTCATTTCATCGAGTGAACATCGTCGGCACTATTTTCTCTGGTGGCTGCTCCACCAGTGAAAATAGTGCCGACGATGTTCACTCGATGAAATAAATTTCGATCTTTCACCGAAAAAAAAAAAACAAATATCCTATTTATTTCATGCTTCTAACGCCATTTTTTGTCGAGACTTCCATAAAAATCAGTACAAACTCCCCGTGGTCGGTATTATCACTGGTCGTACCCGTGTAATATCGAAAAATATTTTCACCGCTATTTCTCGATATCCTACCGGAAAGCATGAAATAAATACTGCTGTTTAATGACTATTTCTATAAATCAAGGTCATGGGACTTGGTAAGCCAATCAAATCTTGTACCAATTTTTTATCCCTCGTGATGGTGATACTGTTATTTCATAGGTCAGTTATTTTCAGAAGAAATGCAGAAGCAATAGAAGAAATATCGACTTATTATTCAAGCGTCTGCAAATATTGCTTTTGTTGTGTTATAAAGATGCTGGATATGAGATTACATGTATACAGGTGGACAGTGTAGACCAGAGATCAGTCTGCGTGTACTGCGCGGTCTGTTCTTGATCTATACTGTCCACAAAAGGTCTGTGGATACTCGCAGCATTTTTTATGTGGAAGCCATGATTTAGAATCACAGAATAGATCATACCCCCAAGCCCTGGACCTATAATTCCTGGCATTCCGTATATGTAACTCGTATGATGATGATCATATCAGAGTAACTTCCGTTAAAGCTTCCAAAGAAGAAAAGTAAAGAATTTTCTGTCACGATCTGTTATCTGTTACTCGAATGCTCCAATTCCACTATCACGCAAAAACTTTACTTTAGGGAAAATAGTCAAAGAAAGTGAAAGTCTAACAACATGAACATCTGATCATTGCTTTCATTTTATAACCAATTCTTGTTCTTAAGAGCTTATATCAAAGCAGATCTTTTTTCGTTTCCTTTACTAAACCTGTTGAAATATGGAATGCAAAATCGAAAAAAAAAAGTATCAGCAGTCGAATAACCGCAAAAAAAAAATCAAAATAACTCTAGAAAGGTAGGCCTATATTGTTTTTTTGCACCGTGAGTGACAGAGCCATTGGAATTCTTTATGATGACAGACTTACTGCAGTTGAATTCACAAGGGAATTTACCTATCTGATTATCAGATTTTTGAGGATCGCATAAATGGGATAGTTAATTCCCTTAGTCTGTGGATCAAGGTAGCTACATGTATAATTTATGAAAAAAGTGCATAGTTTTTGATGATGAAACTTGTATAAAATAAATACAGCAAACTTATTTTCTGGTTTACAGCCTTTGACTTCTTTCCGGGAAGAATTCATTGGCATGGTATAAGGCAATATACGAGTACATACTAATGAAATTCCGTAGTAACAATTACAATATTCGCGTCACACAGCACCTTACAACCAACAAGTATGATAACCGCCAACTAATGGAGGTGTATTGCTTATTTTAACCGACTGACGCATTTATTAATTCATAAACGGCTGTGACTGATTGATTGATATTGCATTCATTTATCGTTCGCCACCGGTTGCCCATATAGGCGACACCCCCAGAAGACTCTTAATTTTGTTAAGGGGGATAATGCAAGATACAGGACCAAAGTTACGCATGGTTCTTTAACATGCTGGACGTATAGCATCGTCACACGAGACCTCGATTTAACGTCTCATCCGAAAGACTATTAGTAATTTTTAGATGGCCAGCCGTGGGGCTCGAACCTACACCCTCAAGTTACCCAAGACTAGAGGTTTGCAAGTCCTATGCTCTACCACCTAAACTATCCGGGCTAGTCAAAACGGCTGTGACAGACTCAGCTGTAAACTAAAGACGAACCCAAACTTTTCGCCTAAAGCTTATATAATTCACATTAATGAAAGGGGCGTAATCATGCTTGCCTTCACACCTTCCCATTTTGAAGAAGTCAACATTTTGTAGACGTAAAGTCTTTTTCGGCACTGAATTAAGAAGTTGACCTTTTGACAACATGAAGCCATTCTGGCAATATAGAAGACCTAATCAAGATTGTTATTAGACATAAATACGAGTAAGTCCATTCCGGGAAAGAGCTTCAATTGTTACAAGCGTTGTCGACGGAAATCAAACAAGAAAAGCCAGACAAATACGGCGAAAGTGCCTAGCTGTGCAAGTAGTGAAGCCAAACATTGAGGAATCCGTCATCTCAATAAAAATGAGCCATGCTCTGTGAAAAAGGGGGCTTAGTGCATCTGCGAACAGTATCGACCATGTCAGCCTGTGAGTAGTATAGGAGGGTAGACCTCGGACAGTGTCCGAGGTCTACCCTCCCAGAGTGCCATTTTGTCCGAGGTCTACCCTCCCTGAGTGCCATTTTGTCCGAGGTCTACCCTCCCTGGGAGGCAAAAGACCGGTCAAAATGTCAAACCGGAAGTAGATGTCCGCCATCTTTGACGCGGCTGGGGGTCCTTTTTATCCATGGTCTGTGAAAAGGGGTCTTAATGCATCTGCGCACACGCGCGCATGGATCGTAATGATATGGTTCGGCAGAGACTATCGTTGGACTTAGTCTTTTTTCTTCATCGGAGATAGATGTTCACCATCTTTGACGCGGCAGGGATCCTTTTTTAACCATGGTCTGTGAAAATGGGTCTTAATGCATCTGCGCACGCGCACGGATCGTAATGATATGGTTCGGCAGAGACTATCGTTGGACTTACTCTCAAAAGACCGGTCAAATTGTCAAAATAGCGGTAGATGTTCACCATTTTTGACGCGGCTGGGATCCTTTTTTTTAACCATGGTCTGTGAAAAGGGGACCTAATGCATCTACACACACGTGCGCACGGGTCGTAATGACATGGTTCAGGCAGACACTATCGTTTGACTTAGGCTTTTTTTCTCTGTCATCGTTGGACTTAGTCTTTTTTTCCCGTCTTCGTTCGCCTCAATCTTTCTCTATCAGCGTTGGACTTAGGCTTTTTTCTCTGTCATCGTTGGACTTAGTCTTTTTTCTCCGTCTTCGTTCGCCTCAGGCTTTCTCTATCACCGTTGAACTTAGTCTTTTTTCCACGATATGGACTATATTCCCTACTTACGCTGGGTCAGACAGAGAGTATCGTTGGACTTAGTCTTTTTTCCGACTTTGTTCGCCTCAATCTTTCTCTATCACCGTTGGACTTAGTCTTTTTTCACCACGATATGGGTTATTTTTTCCCCTCCTCATGCTGGTTCAGGCAGACACTATCGTTTGACTTAGGCTTTTTTTCTCTGTCATCGTTGGACTTAGTCTTTTTTTCCCGTCTTCGTTCGCCTCAATCTTTCTCTATCAGCGTTGGACTTAGGCTTTTTTCTCTGTCATCGTTGGACTTAGTCTTTTTTCTCCGTCTTCGTTCGCCTCAGGCTTTCTCTATCACCGTTGAACTTAGTCTTTTTTCCACGATATGGACTATATTCCCTACTTATGCTGGGTCAGACAGAGAGTATCGTTGGACTTAGTCTTTTTTCACCACGATATGGGTTATTTCACCTCCTCACGCTGGTTCAGCCAGACAACATCGATGGACTTAGTCTTTTTTCACCACGATATGGGTTATTTTTTCCCACCTCAGGTTGACTCAGGCAAAGACCATCGTTGGACTTACTCTTTTTTCTCCGTCTTCGTTCGCCTCAGACTTTCTCTATCACCGTTGAGCTTAGTCTTTTTTCCACGATATGGGTTATTTTCCCCTCCTCAGCTTGGCTCAGGCAGAGATCACTGTTGGACTTAGTCCTTTTTCCGACTTTGTCCGCCTCAGTCTTTCTCTATCACCGTGTTGGACTTAGTCTTTTCTTCGGCTCCCAGCTGTATGATCTTTAGATATTTGTCTGACGAACTCAGTCTTTTTTTAAAACTAGCTTTAGGGGATAAAGATCGTATTGCTTTGTAACTTGTCTATAAGATCTGAGAGCTGAGGTGATGTATAGTACTATTTGTCGATTTGATTGAATTTGTCAGACAAGATTTGACACCTTTATGCTATATGTTATCTTCTGAGTTGGTCAGAGATGGCTTATAGCATAAATCCTTACCATACAAGCATCGTGTTGGGTTTAACCTTTTTTTGAGTTAATTCGAATTGTAGTATATCGTTTGGAATATAACTCTTGGAATGTAACTCTTGGGATGGTACTCAGTCGTAAAATTGACAAGTCTCGAAGATAGGACTTTCTGGGATGAATGTTAGCTCTGAAAAGAGCTGTTTTTTTACCATTCTCTGGATTGGAATTAAATTAATCATCCGAGCAAGTTAATTCCAAAATCAGAGAAAGATAGAGGATTCTAAACCTCCTTATCATCACCTCATTGTTTGGTTGATATCGCAGACTCCCCAAAGATTGGGTCATCAGTTGGCATAACCCAAAGATCGGGATAGAAATTAGGTGTTGGGTTCTGGGTATAGGGGTTATCCCCTTGTCTTGCAGAGAACTCAGCCGACGTCTTTGTCTTTTGACGTTTTCTCTTCTCCTCGTTCCTTCGACTTTTACCAAATAGTCCACAGCAGAATCTGAACAAACCCATCGTGGAAATGAAATGGTATATGGAGAAATTCGCTGGTTTTATAGCTTGGTGGAGGGATTGACCTACTTTTGTCTTGGAATTAAGAGTACGAACGTGGGCGAGATCATGTAGATAGAACATAATGTACTATACGATCTATCTACATTTTTTCCAAGACTGATATTTTGTGGAGAAATTATCTTTGTGGAAAAAAGAATGAAAAAACACCATTTAAAACAGTGTAACTTTTATTTGAACAGAACTGAACAATGAACTTAGCAATGAACATATTTACAACAAACACATAGATAAAAAAGAACTATTATACATTTATATACTATTTGTGGGGAAAAAGTCTCTGAGCTTTATCGAATAGAATTCCATACTGCTGATTGAACCATAACACTACATCTCGATCGTTTCGTCGATGTTCTGTTGAGAGGAATTTCTGTTGAAGATATTTCTGTATGTTGTATCCTCTGGCAGCAGCATCCAATGCGAAGATACAGTAAAATCCGCGAACTTTCCCCTGTGGACTCTGAAGAGTTTGTCGATTGTATCTCCACGAATAAGAATGATTGTCTAAAAAGTTAATGATTTCTGGCTCAAGTGGTGGTACTCCGTAGGGATCAAAGTATAGTACATCGCCATTATTGTTGAATATCACGGCTACCCAGTGTTCTCCTGGACCGGTTGATTTCTCTGTGTTCACAATGTAGGCTTTCACATGATCGGGTTTTTGTCGAGGTAACTGATCTTTTGCACAGACTTTTGCCTGTAGATTTTTTATCCATGTTCCGTGATCCAATATGTATTGAATTTCAGAAGTATACATTTTTCTAATCACTTTCTTCCCAGGATTGTTTTACTTTGTCACACCAGTATTGTAACCACGACTCCGTGAATTCAGATAAAATGTTTTGTTTTATATTTCGCCATAATCTGTAGGCTTCCACATAGTCACTTTGATCGAGTTTCATTTCTATGAGTTCAGGATACCATTTTTCCATGATTTCGTATGGATTTAATTCCATCATGGCTTTTTCTATGAACATATCTGTATGTTCTTGTCTATCCTTGAATAAACACAGTTCATGCTGTGTTTGACTGGGATGATCCACTTGACATCCGTAACACTGGTTGGTAACTTCACTGACAATAAGATTTTTTAATTTTTCAGTCATATGTTTTTCGAAGCTGTTGTGAATGTCATTTTTCCGAGTAGAGGTGCACTTCGACACGGAATATTTCACTTTTTCTGCTTCTTCTCTAAGTGTTATAGCAAATCTGAGTCCCAACATTGTTTTTTTCAGTTCTTTAGTCCTGTAGATAGTCCTGAAAGGGACTGTTTTTTCAATAGTTCTGAAAAGAACTGTCGTTTTCGATATTATATTCCTTAGTCCTGAAAAGGACTGTTTTTTGTGAAAGCTATCTTTTGATCAGAGAGTTTCTGTTGATTTTTTCCAGGATTAGTAATCTGTGATAACTTCTCTCAAACTGTTGATTTCAATCTGATTGTCAAATTCAGCAAAGACAATAACATTGATAGCTGCTACCAGAGCTTGAGCAAACTGAAGTTCAATTCGAAGATTTCCAGTTTTTATAGGATGAAGTTGTCCTTCTTCACTGCCTTGATCCGCTGTCAAATCGTATCCCCACAAACAGTATCCACCAGCATAGTCTTCTTTACCAATATTAAATGATTTATTAAGTGCTAAAGATGAGTTAGCCTGATACAATGATAGAAAAGATTTCAAATACAATCCTGCTTCAAAGTTAGGTTCAAAGAGCCTGTTATGAATACTGTGACCATTACATGATACATCAATTTTTGACAGATTAAAATGTTGAAAGAAAAATGGATTTCTGTCATAAGCCCCATTATAATCAGTATTTGCTACCATTGCAATGAAAATGCGTTTTGGAAGTTGTCCTTGAAACAGATGATCTTCAACTTTAGACTGAAGGCCTGTAGAAATGGTAAAAGTTTTTACTTCAACCCTGCGAATAGGAATTTTCATGTTTTGCTGAGCAATAACATGATTTAGATCATTTGCAACAACAGGCAACAATTCGACATTTAGCACATGAAGACTGACTGTTTCCAGTACAATTTTTGGATCTGGTGCACCAGCACCTCCCGTGAGACAAAAGTTTAGCGAAGACCTGTTTAATCTAAGTCTGATTTCAATACCATTAGGTAAATATTTTTCTTGTTGAAACAGATCAAGATGCAAGCGTCCAAAAAGTTCGGCGGTTCTACTTCGTGCAATTTCATGCATTCTATTTTGTAAACCTTCATTAGATCCATTATGGTCGAGTGAATTGAAATGAGCAGAGGTGTCTTCAATCCAAAGATCACCAGCTTTCAAATGCGTGGTCTTGCTGTCAGAATTATATGACATAAGATTTTCGATATATGCTCTGTATGGATAGGTATCTGAATTGCTGTTGATTAGTTTATTATTTAGATACAAATCGACACTGCTAAACAAACTGTGGAGGAAGTTGTTTACAGGGGCCACATTTGCATTGACATCTAAATTAGTACCGTCAGCTTGAACGACTTTGTATTTGACATACAAATACGATTGTGACAAATCTGTCCAATGTTCAGTTTGAGGTGGTATGATGAATTCTATCGGTGCATTGTTTGCCAAAGACGATATTGGAAAATGTTCAATCCATTGACTTTCTTGCATCGTTGTCATTGTAGGTGGTACAGAAAGAACATCAAGTTCTGACTTACTGCATTCACAAGAACCGTTTTGCATCATTTTTTATATAATTCAAGTAGATGAATTCAATATATGAATCAATTATATTAATCAAATATATCAAGAGGTCGTCTGTCTCTTTGTCTTATGATCTTACCACTGCGAAGGCGGTAGGGGGAATGACGTGGTTTTCGTGATTTTCTTTTATTTATCCCTGGTATTAGCTTTTCTGCTAGATCATGAATGGCTTGTTTTCCCCGTGAAATTACAACTTTTTTGGGGTTTTCGCCACGTAAAAGGATATCTTCTACTACGCCTATTCCTTGTTTGATTCCTTCTTTTTTCACGGCATTAAAACCAGATTTAATCAACGGTTTAAGCAATGGAGTCACTACTTTAATTGCCGATTTAAATAGTGACCCTAGTCCATAGCCATACTGATGTTTTACACCACGATAAACTGGTAGCATTTTTGTCAAATATTTTATTTAAATATTTATTTGTCAAATATTTTTATTTTTTCTGTCTGAAATGTAACTTGACGATTGTCTTACCAATAATAAAATGAAACGGTATGCCAGAATCCCCTGTTATTTGAATGTGAATAGTATTGAAATCAGATTTCGAAACGGGGACGTAATGCGGTAATGTAATTTCATGGCTGATATGTTGGGTTTCATAATTATTTTCACCTGATATGTCTGCTTTGAACGGAAGAACACGAAGTATGGGAGCTAATGTATCACCCACTATAGTGTGTTCAGCAACATCTGAATAAACAAACAGATGATTGTTGCCAGCGTCAATGTTAGGACTGTATTTAAATACATCTAAAATATTTCTACTCGAATAAATTATCTCATGTTTGAATTCTGGTGATCCTCCCAGTTTTAAAAACAGCTGTGGATGAAATTTGAATCCGGTTCTTGTTATATTTGTGAATCCCAATTTCGGACGTTTGCTTGAGGTTGAATAGCTAATAGACACCCCGATTGAATGCTTCTGAAAGATTTCACTTAGGTTATTTTGAATCAATTCTTCCATTACCTCTATGACATGTTTTGGTGAAGTGTAACTACCCGGTGGAAAATTAAATGCAATTGACCATTTTACTGCTTCACCTTTTGCGTTTCGTTTTAATGGAATTATCTTCATATTATCTCTTCTTTTATCTACCGCTGCTGCTGCATTGTATAAATTAAGATCTGCAGTTATAATTTCGAACTTCGCCTCTTCTTCACTTATGTTTAAAAACTGAGAGGGGGTAATAAGATGAACTAATGCAACTTCCCATTTTTCCCTGTCAATATGAATTGTTTTTGGTAAATGAACTTTAAAACAGCACTGTGTGTTGTTTGGATAAAGTTTTATGGAACTATCGCTAGGTAGATTAAGATAAAACGAATTCATTTTTTAAATATTTTATTTTTTACTGTCAACGAAATCAACCCCCACTAGTTGTTTTTTGTCCAGACTTTGTGAATTTTAACCCCGGAGATGGAAGAATATACCCGAGTGAACTGCTTAACAGTATCAACCACAATTCACGATCTTGACTTTGAATACTTAAATGTACTATTGAGGTTGCAATAATTGCGTAAATGACTAATATCTGTGAAATATACGTAAACTGATTCTTTAAAATACGATTTCCACAGCAGTTGTAATTTTTAGTACTAACACTATCGACACTTTCTGTCCCAGTCTCAATGTTTGACTGCGAATTTATCATAATTGTATTGTCTTTTTATTTATAAAAATCTTGTAGATAAGACTTTTTTTCCCGATCAAGATACCAAATAGGATTCTGGTATCCAACTTTGAAATTTTTTTGGATAACCTTTCCAATTGACTTTTATTTCTTTGATAATTTTTTTTACCCTCACGTCTTGTACGTCTATCAAGAACTGAATCAATTTCATAAATTTCATCATCTTTTATCAATTGAAGTTCGTATTCATAATAAGTCCCCAAAATTTGTTCACCCTCTAAATCTTTTATTTTATAGGTGATAGGTGAAAATGTCTTGTTAACATGAGTGATTTCAAATATTTCTTGCGTCCAATTTGGTAAATAGCCCTTATCAAATGTACGTTTTGTTTACATGATCTCCAATTTTGAATTTCGGCTTTTTTGTCATTACATTTGTCGGTAATTGAGGATACAGATTTCTTGAAATCTCTGCCTCATTGGATTTTGTTACCATTACAGGAGATGTTTTTATACTTCTGTGAAAAGTATGATTGTAATTCTTAACTAAAGAATTCAATACGTCAATGTAACGCCTTGTTTTCTTGTACGTAAAGTATTTCCACATTCTCGTTTTCAAAGTTCGTTGAAATCTTTCAACAATACTTGCTTTTGTCTCTGGGTTTTCAGTGGTGAAAAAATGAATCTGATTCTTTTTCAAGTAGTCTTGAAACGATTTGTTTTTAAATTCCGAACCTTTGTCTGTTTGAAGCGCTAAAGGTTTTCGTTTTGATTTCTGAACGATAGATTGAAATGCTTTGATCAAAGTTTTACCCATTTTGTCTGGAATAGGGATAACCCATGAAAATCTCGAAAACACATCAATCACACAAAGTAAATATTTCTTGTTATTATTTTGTTTTGCTAAATGTTGCATGTTAGCCAAATCAGCTTGCCATTGATAATCTATACCACCTACAATAGTTTTTCGTCTTTTGAAACGACGACGAATCGGTTTGTGTAAGGTATAGGTGGATTCACCCTGTAACCATTCTTGAACATCTTTGTATCTTATTCCTTTCAAAACAGATTTCGCAGCGTGATACAATTGCTTTACTCCACTAAATGCTACAGTACTTTTAGGATCGTAAAACAACTTTCTTAACACGTAATCAAGTTTTGACTTTACCATGCCTCCCATGACTGAAGTGTTTTACGGCTCGGAGTCTTTTTTATAGACTTTGGGGGAGTTTACAGTTCTTTAACATAGAATTGCTTCAATCGTTCTCTTTCTTCAGGTTTCATGTATGGAGATTTTTCTTTTATTCTTTTCATACTTCTTTTTATAGGAGTTAACTTAGTACTTTTTCGTACGCTTTTTGGTGTGTGAAATAAGTGATCGGAATCTCCATAGGATTCTGCATGGGATTCTTCATCTTCGCTCAATGATTTACTCGGTGATTTATCATGGACTTTTTGTATCCATTTCCATCTGTTCAAATTGCCAATAACTTCTTGAGGTATATTGCTTTCATGTAATGCCTTTGAAAATGTTTTCCACCCTTTGGGCTCGATACCTTTTCTTTGACGTATCGCATCATTGACAAGATCAATGATATTGGAACCATGAATGCGTGTACCTTTATATGACACCACCCCTTGTTCGTCCCAAGTTAAATTATCGTTGTCTTTTATCATACTCAAAAGTAACTCAGCTTTTCTTTTCATGGTTTTTGGCACACTTTGCAAAATTCGATCATACAAGGCAACAGATTGCAGTCCAACAGATGCTGATTCCTGTGCACCATCATCGGTTTTTGGAGAAAAAATGATCGAAGTTGGTTTCGTTTTCTGAAGCGAATTTTGTAACTTAATCAAAGTTTCGCCATATCTTTGAACCTTTTCTGTTTCTGACAGATCGGTACTTTGTAAAATTTGACTCATATCTTGTCGAAGATGTGATGCATCTGCAACTTGTGGATTAGGTGGTAAACGAGGTTTTTGAGCTTGTTCGGCTTTCCATCGTTTCATATTTTCTAAGACCTGGTAAGGTACGATAACCATTTTTCTAACAGACATGATTTCTTATCTATAAGATTTTTTTATCTACAAGATTTTTATCTATAAGATTTTTTTCATTGAAAATTTTTTATCTACAAGATTTTTTATCTACAAGGCTTTTAGAGCTCCTCCTATTCCTCCGATTACGGCTTTTCCTAACAAAGGTAATAATGCAGGTGCAAGCAATGAAGGAAATCCACCTTTTTGATTTAAAATTTGTTTTTTATCTTTTACAGAGACCGATTTTGAAGCTAAACATCTGAGATGTTGTCGGCTTGAATACAACTTCTTCTTCTGATCTGGTGATAAATGTACATTACCTTTTAAAACATTATGACAGCATTCCGATATACACCTTATTGCTTCTGAGGGTGAATCTTTGACAAGCTTTTTACGTATTTTTGGTGTAGCCTGTATCATGGCCATAACCATTGAGCCGTGTTTTTTTATCAGAGGTGTTTTCTTCATGTTGACTTTATCACTATTTCACATCAAAAGAAAATAAAAGTTCTATGGCACTATCATTTATACCTGATGTTTTTATCATACTGTCTTTTTTTTACAAAAGAAAACTTTTTAACATACTGTCTTTTACAGTCAGAATTACTTTTAAGAAAACTGTGAATAGAGAGCATCAACCAATGTATCAGCGCTAGCCATGGACGAATCCACGGGAACGGATCTTCCTTTCCCAAGGTCAAGCATCTGATTTTTTTCGTCAAGTTTATATCTTCCTGTGCCGAGGTTATATCGCAGCATATCTTCTATCATCCGTCTATATTTTCTTAATCCTTTTTTATGTTTAACCAATGTATTTGGAGACCAAGCGACGGATGGAATTCTTTGAAACGCTATTTTTTTGCCTGGTAATATAAATCTTGAATACTTTCTTTGGTAATTCCGCATTCTTTCACTTAATAGTTCCTCTCTAGATTTTGGATATTGTTGATGTTCTGAAATGCTACTTCCTACAGGCCTTCGTTTTCGGGTAGTAACAAATCTTTCATCAATCATAGGTGGTGGGGTGGTAGTTCTTGCATCAATCATGGGTGGTGAGGTGGTAGTTCTTGCATCAATTATAGGTGGTGGGGTGATAGTTCTTGCATCAATTATAGGTGGCGAGGTGATAGTTCTTGCATGCGTTTTCGGGGGATTTCTCTTCTTTGGAGATTTTTTCTTCTTTGGAGATTTTTTCTTCTTTGGAGATTTCCTCTTTCGCGGAGCACGTTGTCGAGGTTGTCTTTCATTCCCAAATTTCCTAACGGTTTTTACTCCATCCCATCTCAGTAAGCTTCTGATAATAACACCACCTAGAAATCCACCACCTCCAGGTTTTAAAATAATTCTACGTTTAATTTCCTCATCAATATTCGGATCTGCTAACTGCTCGATATCTGCTCTATGTTTTGTCATATACGTGGTGGTTTGTTTTGGTAATTTGATTTTATCTTCAATGATGTTTTGTGCTGCCAACGTAAACCATTTTAAAATTTCTTTTAATCCTGCTTTCAACACAGATTCTCTTTCATGTCTATTGGTTTGTTGACTTAAATTTCGCAAAGCAGCTAAAATTGAAGTTGACGTGGCTGGTATAGCCATGTTTACTCACTGTCTCCTATTGATAGAATGACATTATAAATTAAAATGAAGTCATTTTTATCTTAAAAAACATTATAACGATTAAGCAGGGGAATAAACGGTTGGACCTCTTTCGTCTCCTTCGTAACGATGAAATATATCTGTTCGCAGTCTTAATTCTTTATTTGTTCGTGAATGGAAATCGATGACAAGATATCCATGATCCACCAATGTAGCATCTTCATAAGCAGATAGTAAATGTGGAGCTTGCATTTGGTGAGCTAGTGTTTTAATCTGATTTTTATCTCGCTCATGTCGAAATAAAATCATATATCTTGAATTAAGACTGATGGTTCGACTCGATTTCGATTGTTGAAACATATTTTGTGTGATGTAAATCACACTTGCATTACGGTGATGTCCTTTTCTTGTAAACCAAAGTTTAATTTTTTCCTCATCTTTTTCACCCAACATATCATCAAAGACGATTAAATGCGGAATAGATACATCGCTGACAAGCTCGTTTTCATCGTCAGGAATTCCTTCCACGAATTTTATTAATTCAAACTGCGAATTGAATTTCTCCTGCATAAGATTGTAAGCATACTGCCATTCTTTATAACACCAGACAACTCTTTCAGGAACGATATTGAACAAATCTTCGCGATAGTCAATTAATTTATGAACAAAGACTGTCTTTCCACAACCACTCGGACCTGTGATGAAAATATTACAAGGATGTTGAAATAAAATAGCTTGTACATCCACCTCCATGATTTCTTTACTTTTCTCTTTAAGGATTAATAATAAAATGACAACATAAATAACGATGAAAGCATTTTTATTCAATCATTTCTTCAAAAAAAAGATCAGTCTTGGAAATTGTAGATAGATCATAACATTCTATGTGAATGAATTTTTACAGTACGTTATGTTCTATCTACATACTCAGCCCCCGTTCGTGCTCTTAATTCAAAGACAAAAGCAGGTCAAACCCTCCACTAAGCTATAAAATCCAGTGAACTTTTCCTATAATCATTCATCTCTCGTTTCTCGAGTAGTGCAAATAAAATATAAAGTATACCAAGACGAGAAAAAATCAAATATGGAGCAGCTAATTTTTCAATTTTTAATAAAATCTTGCAGCGAGAAAAAATTTACGATTAAAAAATCTTGCAGAGAGAAAAAACTTTTTTATCGATAGGAAAATTTTTTATCGATAGAAAAATTTTTACGATTAAAAAAATCTTGCAGAGAGAAAAAACTTTTTTAGCAATAGAAATTTTTACACTTAAAAATTTTTTATCATAGAAAAATTTGAATAAAAAAAAATTTCGGATAAAAATTTTTTACAATTTAAAAAAGTTTTTTGCAGATTAAAAACTAGGGACGAATAAAACTAGGGACGAATAAATCTAAGATCGGGTAAGTCTAGACGAACTGATTTCCGGGAAATGTCGGAAAAAAAACACACTCAGATCATATAGTCAGGCAATGTCTAAAGATCATACTGCTAGGAGTCAAAGAAAAGACTAAGTCCACGGTGGTAGAGAAAAAAAGACTAAGTCCAACGATACTCTCTGCCTGAACCAGCATGAGGAGGGGAAAATAACCCATATCGTGGAAAAAAGACTAAGTCCAACGGTGATAGAGAAAGATTGAGGCGAACAAAGTCGGAAAAAAGACTAAGTCCAACGATACTCTCTGTCTGACCCAGCGTAAGTAGGGAATATAGTCCATATCGTGGAAAAAAGACTAAGTTCAACGGTGATAGAGAAAGCCTGAGGCGAACGAAGACGGAGAAAAAAGACTAAGTCCAACGATGACAGAGAAAAAAGCCTAAGTCCAACGCTGATAGAGAAAGATTGAGGCGAACGAAGACAGGAAAAAAAGACTAAGTCCAACGATGACAGAGAAAAAAAGCCTAAGTCAAACGATAGTGTCTGCCTGAACCATGTCATTACGACCCGTGCGCACGTGTGTGTAGATGCATTAAGTCCCCTTTTCACAGACCATGGTTAAAAAAAAGGATCCCAGCCGCGTCAAAAATGGTGAACATCTACCGCCATTTTGACAATTTAACCGGTCTTTTGAGAGTAAGTCCAACGATAGTCTCTGCCGAACCATATCATTACGATCCGTGCGCGTGCGCAGATGCATTAAGACCCCTTTTCACAGACCATGGTTAAAAAAGGATCCCTGCCGTGTCAAAGATGGTGAACATCTATCTCCGATGAAGAAAAAAGACTAAGTCCAACGACAGTCTCTGCCGAACCATATCATTACGATCCATGCGCGCGTGCGCGCAGATGCATTAAGACCCCTTTTCACAGACCATGGATAAAAAGGACCCCCAGCCGCGTCAAAGATGGCGGACATCTACTTCCGGTTTGACATTTTGACCGGTCTTTTGCCTCCCAGGGAGGGTAGACCTCGGACAAAATGGCACTCAGGGAGGGTAGACCTCGGACAAAATGGCACTCTGGGAGGGTAGACCTCGGACACTGTCCGAGGTCTACCCTCCTATACTACTCCTGTGCAGTCCGCGCTGACCTGGGTCGATACTTTTCGCAGATGCGTTAAGCCCCCCTTTCACAGAGCATGGGTCATTTTTATGCTAAACACCAGCACTGTCTTGAAGATTCTTTGCTCAAAATGCTTAGTCCGCAGTTCTCTTTGAAGTAGACCTTTTTCTTTAAACTCAGGTCTGGTTTTTTTTTAACCTTATTCAGACGACGAAATCTTAGACTTGGCCTCTTTAAAAGCATTAGCAGACTTTAAATTAAATGTCAGTTAACATCTAACAAGCAGTGGAAGTTCTGCAGGGTAGAAAATTTTGTGTCAAGAAACTGTATGTTACCACCGTTTTCTCATTTTCCCAGAATCTTTCAAAAGCTCACATTTTGAGGGTGGTGAAAACACAAGAATTTGCTGTAAAAGGTTTTAATGCGTGCCGTTATTTATTTATAGCAGAAATATCCTAGATTATCTCTATAGCTAATGATTTGATTGTG
This sequence comes from Tridacna gigas, assembly GCA_945859785.2. NCBI lineage: Eukaryota > Metazoa > Mollusca > Bivalvia > Cardiida > Cardiidae > Tridacna > Tridacna gigas. Next base: position 35,604,973 of record OX244031.2, on the reverse strand, counting down.
AACAGTCTTTATCTCGTATTGGCATTCAAGGTTGTGATTGCCAAAAACAATAAAAAAAAAAAGCACAATGGTGGAACAGATCCGTTGGTCGGATAGGAGGGCATTTAGTCGCCATTATCTAGACCTGTATGCCATAGAAATGCATTCATTGTGCATATCATCTAATGAAATATATCCGACAAAAATCTATCTATGCAGAAATTGTATCAGTTCATTGTAAAAACGAAAAAAAAAAAGTGCTAAATGCTTAACCCTGTCTTTGGTCATCTCACATGGTCTGCGGATAGTACAGATCAAGATTTGGCAAGTGACATGTATTCCAATCTTGAGTCAACAGAGTCCGAGGTATTTTTACTATGCTTCTTAAGAAGATATCTTACAAATCTAAATATCTGGATCTTTCGCATAGGCTGAATATTTCGTTTACTAATTTGACAACTAAAGATTTAGATAGTAAGATCGTGCGATAAATTAAAAGGTAGGCGAATACCTTCTTTTATCAAGTAGGCGCGCTGAAATACAAAGAAATCAATAAATCTAGGAGATTTAAAGGAGACAAACACGTGTATACATTTTTCTATGTAAACGCCAATGGGTGCATCTTTTTTTTTAATGTCTTTTATACAATTGAGCCATGCTCTGGTAAAAAGGGGCTTAATGCATCTCCGTGATGCCTGCTGCCAAGCAAGTTATCAGATGATCATGCATCCATAATAACCACTTTTTTTTTAACAATCGACTTAATCATGACGTAGACTGGTCCTTGGACATACAGAAAATTGACCAATAGCGAAAAGTTTCGGCCCAGGTCAGCCTGCGCGGACTGCGCAGGCTGACCTGAGTCGATACTTTTCGCAGATGCATTAAGCCCCTTTTTCACAGAGCATGGCTCGTATGTTTTAAAGCAGTGCTATACAAAACGAATTGCTTCAAGGTTTGCCATTAAATGTCGCCCAATAGTAAAGAATCCGATTAAAGAATTTTGTTATATACATTATATGGTGCGTCTAATTCTGCTGTTCATACATGTAATTTGTTTAAATTTTTTCTATTGTTTTATTGTATCTTAACGTCTGGTTTGTTCTATGGCCTCGTAAAAGAGCCAAACTGTATAATGTCGATATAAGGTTTTTCGTTTCTAACAACAAGACCTGGTTATAAAAGTGGTTCTCTTATGCATTCTCTCCTTTTTTACCAATTGTTTTTTCATACAACCTAGTGTGGCATATGTGGTTATATCAGTCAATTTAGTGCTTTAGAACACCACCATTATTATTGGATTTATAATAGTATTGCTATCAAAGTTCACAATTTTCATGCTTAAATACTTTTCATACTAGATAAGTTAATTAACAACAGTATTACACGAAAAAATCTCTGTTTAACTTTTTCTCTCTTACCAATAAGGAAATGTAGACAAATTTTAATTTTTTTTTAACTCCAAGTTCTCTATCTTAAGGGGGCGCATATTCTTTTTTTCCCCCCACAAAATGTCATAAATTTCTGGCACACGTTATAAAATGAAAACACTGGGCAAATACAAAAAAAAAAAAATCCTGCGATTCACCCTTTTAATCTTAATGCCAGATTATCCCCTATGAGACTAGGTCTACATGTCATTATGTAGGGTATATGCCTTTCTTCACTGCCAAAACATCTACATCATGTTGCTGATGGAATTAAATCCATACGAAATCATGGAAAAATGGTATCCTGAACTCATAGAAATGAAACTCGATGAAAGTGACTATGTGGAAGCCTACAGATTATGGCGAAATATAAAACAAAACATTTTATCTGAATTCACGGAGTCGTGGTTACAATACTGGTGTGACAAAGTAAAACAATCCTGGGAAGAAAGTGATTAGAAAAATGTATACTTCTGAAATTCAATACATATTGGATCACGGAACATGGATAAAAAATCTACAGGCAAAAGTCTGTGCAAAAGATCAGTTACCTCGACAAAAACCCGATCATGTGAAAGCCTACATTGTGAACACAGAGAAATCAACCGGTCCAGGAGAACACTGGGTAGCCGTGATATTCAACAATAATGGCGATGTACTATACTTTGATCCCTACGGAGTACCACCACTTGAGCCAGAAATCATTAACTTTTTAGACAATCATTCTTATTCGTGGAGATATAATCGACAAACTCTTCAGAGTCCACAGGGGAAAGTTTGCGGATTTTACTGTATCTTCGCATTGGATGCTGCTGCCAGAGGATACAACATACAGAAATATCTTCAACAGAAATTCCTCTCAACAGAACATCGACGAAACGATCGAGATGTAGTGTTATGGTTCAATCAGCAGTATGGAATTCTATTCGATAAAGCTCAGAGACTTTTTCCCCACAAATAGTATATAAATGTATAATAGTTCTTTTTTATCTATGTGTTTGTTGTAAATATGTTCATTGCTAAGTTCATTGTTCAGTTCTGTTCAAATAAAAGTTATACTGTTTTAAATGGTGTTTTTTCATTCTTTTTTCCACAAAGATAATTTCTCCACAAAATATCAGTCTTGGAAAAAATGTAGATAGATCATATAGTACATTATGTTCTATCTGTTTGCAGAGTCAGATCTGCTTCAATAATGTTTTGCATTGCCAAGTAAAGCTTCGGTAATCAGCATCTATGACAAGGCTCTAGTACTGCTGTTTCTTGGGAGACAGCAAGCAAAAGGGTTGACGAATACTACATGATGTGTTATCCTGGGTCCGTATTCACCAACCATTCTTAAGATCTTAGTCTTATTCTCCAGAATTTTCTAAATCTGAAAGTGACACAACTTCTGATTGGATAAACCATTTGGTTTAGCCTATCAGAAGTTGTGTTACTTTCAAATTCGTAAAATCTTGAAGAGTAAGAGTATTCTTAAGAATGGTTGGTGAATACGGATCCTGGATGAGTTCTGCGTTCGTTTTCACCAACCATTCTTAAGACCGTTCCTAGTCTCATTCGCCGGAATTTTTTTAAATTTAAAAGTAACACAACTCCTGATTGGCTAAACCATTTGGTTTAGCAGGTCAGGAGCTATGCTACTTTCAAATTTAGAAAATCTTGGAAAATAGGACTGAGAATGTTCTAGAGAGTCATGGTTGGTGAATACGAACCAATATTTGTCAGATCGCAATATAATGTATTTCTTCCTAGAAATACCTGGTCTGAAGACAGGCATCCACATATTTATTCAATTCTTCGACAGAAGAAGGCTTTGTTTTCTAGGTTGTACCCTACACTTTTTATTCTTGAAAATTTCAAATAAAAATGTACATTTTCAATCATTATACACGACCAATATATAACATTTTTACACAGTTTTGGTAAAAATCTGCCAAATTATTAGGTCAAAAATAAACAAGAGATGTTTGTAAAACATGTATGCCCCCCTAATGGCATCCAATTCTACATATAACATGTGATTATAAACTGTTAAGTTCAAAGTGTAAAAACGAACAAAGGGTAATTACTCAAAAATTATTAATGATAAATTAACAATTCTTGGGCACCGCACTTCCCATTTATGTGAACTATCAACTTATAAGGTTTCATGATTTTACCTCACATACTTTTTGAGTTATGCTCCGGAAAAAAATTAAGTACGAAAATCAACAAAGGGCAATAACTGCAAAAATATAATGGGCAGAGTTATGGTTCTTATGCAGTGCACTTCTCCTGAATAAGATCTATCCACATGTAAAGTTTCAAGATGATATCTGAAAAACCTTTTGAGTTATGCTCCGGACAAAAATTAAGTATGAAAATCAACAAAGGGCTATAACTCCAAAAATATGATAGGCAGAGTTATGGTTCTTGTGCACTGCACTTTTCCTTAATAAGATTAATCAACCTATGAGGTTTCAAGGTGATATCTGAAATACTTTTTGAGTTATGCTCCGGACAAAAATTAAGTATGAAAATCAACAAAGGGCAATAACTCCAAAAATATGATGGGCAGAGTTCTGGTACTTGTGCACTGCACTTCTCCTTAATGAGATCTATCCACCTATGAGGTTTCAAGATGATACCTGAAATACTTTTAGAGTTATGCTCCGGACAAAAATTAAGTATGAAAATCAACAAAGGGCAATAACTCCATAAATATGATGGGCAGAGTTATGAATCTTGTGCACTGCACTTCTCCTTAATGAGATCTATCCACCTATGTAGTTTCAAGATGATACCTGAAATACTTTTTGAGTTATGCTCCGGACAAAAATGTGGTCTACGGACCGATCGACCGACGGACCGACCGACCGACCGACGGACCGACCGACAAGTGCAAAGCAATATACCCCCGCTTCTTCGAAGGGGGGCATAATAAACTGATCTTTATGTGTCGCTCTTCACATCAAATATTTGTCTTAAAGTAAGATGCTGGCCAACAAAACCTGTGACCATCTTGAAAAACTGATAAATCTAAAAGCTTTGTAACTCAACAATAATTCAAGAGCCATGTTCTGTGAAAAGGAGGTTAATGCATCTGCAAAAAGTATCGACGCAGGTCAGCCGCACAGTCCGTGCAGGCTGACGAGGGTCGAAACTGTTTGCTGTTGGTCAATTTTCTGCATGCCATAAGACCCCTCTTTGCCACATGATTTAGTCGGTTGTTAAACAAAATAGATTTTATGGATCGATAATTATGCGACGACTTGCATGGTATAATGAATCACGAAGATGCATTTATGTTTCAACTTACAAATAGTCTTGCAACAACACATATGCGAAATTTATTTTTGATTATATCATGGACATTTATAGAACAGCACGTGTTACCTATGTATGAAAATAGCATTGTGTGACGCCAAATTTGACGTCATTTTGAACTTCTTTCAGAGTTGAATCGGGTTTAATTCACGAGCTAATGTGAATAAGGCAAAGTCTCAATATGAGCGACATCAACATTTCGCTGAATAAATATCTAAGTCAGGCATAGATCCAGTTATCACAATTAAGTTGTGAGTTCTAATCCCTGTTCGAATCTGGAATTTTCAAATGTCATTTCCGTATCTGATCCATTTTCATATCGTAAATGAACGTGAACTAAGGAAAATGAACCAGTTCATACTGCTAAAGTCATGTTTGTTGGTTATAAGAAATAATAAACATCAACAAATCAGACTTTAAAAAATAAACATAATAAGTACATAGTATTGACCTTTACACATAAAAAATATCTGGCTCGGTTGTGGGAATTGATAATTGTCTCGCCTAGGCTCGGCAATAATCAATTCTCCCAACCTTGTCAGATAATTTTATATACGACAACACTACGTAAATATTATATAGGCCTATCCCTATCAAACCCCCTTTTGCCAGAGCATAGCTCATTTGTAAAATACTCTTGTTAGAACAGCATTGAATTTGCTACGTTCGGATCTTTTCCATTGACCAACAAGAGCGGCAAATTGTCGCAAGATACGCCCGTCCCACCACCAGTTGTCCAGGGGGATAATAGTCGTAAAGGGCAGGTAGAGGAAAATAGTAGTGCAGCAGAAATCATGTAAGTGATTGAAATAGGCATGAATGTCTCCGGCCAGAGCATAACTTTGTTATCTCCAGTCTGGAATCTTGAAATTTGGAATGCATCTTGTTGAAAAATTACGGAGTGCAGTGCACAAGAACCATAGCTCTTCCTAGCACGAATTTTGAGTTATTTCCACTTTATTCTTCATTTTTATAGCATTTCTTGCTTGTCCAGAGCATAACTTACATAACCATTTACCTACATGAAGTAACAGGAATATGTTAAGTTCGCAGGTTAAATATAAACTGTCATCTCTGCTGCGCCCATATAATATTTGTGCAAAGCAAGCTACATCCAACGTCACAACAGTACTGTTGTACAGGTGGTAAAAACATTCAGATACCTACTTGTATAAAGTCTGACATCCACTGCAAACTTGCACTGCTACAAAACATGCCTGGAATAAATCTTACTCAGAATTCTTTACTAAGAAAATAGTGAAATAATTAAAAAACTACAAATAAGATGGTTAAGTTATGCGGTACGAAGATCAAAGGGGGAATAACTCAAAATTTGTGCCAGGAAGAGTTATGGTTCTTGTGCACTGCACTCCGTAATTTTTCAACAATCATGCATACAAAATTTGAAGATGTTCAGACTAGAGATGACAAAGTTCTGCTCCGGACAAGCAGAAAATGCTGTAAAAATGAAGATCAAAGGGGGAAAACTCAAAATTTGTGCCAGGAAGAGTTATGGTTCTTGTGCAATTGCGCTCCGTAATTTTTCAACAATCATGCATACCAAATTTGAAGATGTTCAGACTAGAGATGTCAAAGTTATGCTCCGGACAAGCAAGAAATGCTGTAAAAATGAAGATCAAAGGGGGAAAAACTCAAAATTTGTGCTAGGAAGAGTTATGGTTCTTGTGCACTGCACTCCTTAATTTTTCAACAATCATGCATACCAAATTTGAAGATGTTCATACTAGGGATGACAAAGTTCTGCTCCGGACAAGCAGAAAATGCTGTAAAAATGAAGATCAAAGGGGGAAAAACTCAAAATTTGTGCTAGGAAGAGTTATGGTTCTTGTGCAAGTGCACTCCGTAATCTTTCAACAATCATGCATACCAAATTTGAAGATGTTCATACTAGAGATGCCAAAGTTCTGCTCCGGACAAGCAGAAAATGCTGTAAAAATGAAGATCAAAGGGGGAAAAACTCAAAATTTGTGCTAGGAAGAGTTATGGTTCTTGTGCAATTGCACTCCGTAATTTTTCAACAATCATGCATACCAAATTTGAAGATGTTCAGACTAGAGATGACAAAGTTCTGCTCCGGACAAGCAGAAAATGCTGTAAAAATGAAGATCAAAGGAGGGAAAACTCAAAATTTGTCCTAGAAAGAGTTATGGTTCTTGTGCACTGCACTCCATAATTTTTCAACAATCATGCATACCAAATTTGAAGATGTTCAGACTAGAGATGACAAAGTTCTGCTCCGGACAAGCAAGAAATGCTGTAAAAATGAAGATCAACGGGGAAAAACTCAAAATTTGTCCTAGGAAGAGTTATGGTTCTTGTGCACTGCACTCCGTAATCTTTCAACAATCATGCACACCAAATTTGAAGATGTTCAGACTAGAAATGACAGTTATGCTCCGGACAAACAGAAAATGCTGTAAAATGACAATCGAAGGGAAATAACTCAAAGACAGCACGAGGTAGAGTTATGGTTCTTTCGCACTGCACTCGGTATTATTGCAACAAACACAAATGCCAAGTTTAAAGTCAATCGGACTGAAGATGACAAAATTATTCTCCGGAAAAAGAACCGGACGCCGCCCGCTCGCCCGGACGCCATGGGTGATCCCATAATACGTCCCGTCTTCGACAGGCGTATAAAAAGGGTTTTCGTTTATTGTGCGGGGTCCTTCATGGTTAATCAGAGAAACTTCGTTCGATCCCCGCCGCCAGCTTAGGATGATTGATTGATTGATTGTACGGTGTTTAACGCCGTTTTCAACATTCTTTCAGTTATATCGCGGCGGCCAGTGCACCTATCCATGCTTTCCTGGAGTTTCTTTTACCAGTACTCCGCACAATATTCTTTCCAAGCCACTGGCTGCTTTCCCACATAACCATCGTCGAGACAATGCCCAGCGGTAAGAGAGGAATGAATCCTGTCTAAATGACTGTCATCAATCCTCGGAAAGAAATTGGCCGAGCCGGGGATCGAACCAGCAACCTCCTGTTCTCAAGTCCTGAACGCTACCGTGTGAGCTACGGCTTAGGATGTAGAGATGTAGAGAAGTTTCCCTCAACAGATTAATGCAGAGCTCTAGTCTGGTCAAAATCAACCCAGGAAAGACAGTGTCTAGTGAGCTGACGCTATGATATGACTGTTTAAAGCACCGTAAAAAATCTTCAAATAAACAATTGCGAATCTGGCAGTCCAAGGTTTGTTGTCAGAATGGGACGCAACGGAGATATCGAAATATGTTCATGAATTAGAGATTTTATCGATTCTAAAAGAGTGGCTGATGTTTTTTGTGCCTATCGCTACAAGACAATACCAGCGTAGACAACAACTTTCAACAACCCCTTTACTCATTAAGAAACAACAGATAATACACATGTCCAAATTGAAAGCATTTGCAGACGAAAATATGAATGTGACCAAATGACTGAAATTTGTTCTTCAAAGAGTTGAAACATTGTGGATAAAGGAGAAAATACTGTTTTACAACATTTTCTCCTTTTCTCCACAATGTTTTCAAAAGTGTTATTCTTCAGAGGGGCCCGTTTTACTAAAGCAGTTACGAACAAAATTTTCCTAAGTTTTTACGTAACTCTAAGGAAAATGCGCAAGTGCGTTTTACTAAAAAGTTCGTCACTGATTCGAGCGTAAGTTTTTGCGTAACTTTACGAACAGAAAAATCTGCCCTAACTTTTGCGTAAATGTTGCCGATTTCAGAGGGACTCGAACTAGTTTGAATAATTAAGCGAGAAACAATTGGAATAAAAATACGGATTGGCGAAGTTCAGAATTCGGTTGAATTAGATCATCCTGGATGATATCTAACTCTAAATAAGGCGATTTCTGCAGCTTGTGAAAACTATGTTCTCTCTGCTGCATGGAGGTCACGGCACACTCTTGCGAGTGTTTCATGTGTTTCGCCTGCACTAGGGCAGAGCCAAACAATCCTTGTGAGAGAAAAAAAAAAAAAAAAAAAAATCATGTTAACGGCGACTCCACTGAGGATCGAACCCAGAAACTCTCAATAAAAAAAAGGATTCCAAAAATATATGAGCACAGAAGGTGCAATCTGATCTGGGTCTTCACTGGCCGATATGGATATATTTTCTCCCAAAAACAACCTTTGGATTTTTACTATCTGCTTGAAAGTTTAATTTCACTTGTTTAGAAGGATAAAGGTTAAAGAAAGGACTAGCGAGGCAGATGTTCATTCGTATTCTGGAATTATCTTCATGTATTTACAGGAGATGTATCGCTTGAAGCATACAAAACACATTTAAATTGGTTGGTTTGTTGGCTAGTTGATTGATTGATTGATTGATCGGTGTTTTACAGCGCTTCAACATTATTTCAGTAATATCATACACTCGTATGTCCTGGAATTCACCAGTGCTAGGCAAGGGCTTTGAAATACTTGCCCAAGGATACTCCCTCAACAAACCAACCAATTTAAATGTGTTGTGTATACTTCAAGCGATACATCTCCTGTAAATACGTGAAGATAATTCCAGAATACGAACGACCATCTGCCTCGCTAGTCCTTTCTTTAACCCTTATCCTTCTAAACAAGTGAGGTAAAAACCCAAACGTTGTTATTTCAAAGTCATTTTTGGGAGAAAATATCTCCATATCAGTCAGTGATGGTCCAGATCAGACTGCACGTTCTGTGCAGTCTGATCTTGAGCTAGACTGTCTGCTAAAAGGTCCTTGAGTCGCGCTTAGCAGTCTAAGGGTTAATCCAAGGCTCACTTGGTCTTGTCTAATTAGTGATGTAAAGCAATAGGGTGCAGACATTTAAAAATACTATTGTTATCTTATAAAATGATACAATTGTTGAATAGCAACATCGGCAGGGTCGTCCGAGGCTCAGTGCTCATATATTGTTGGATTCCTTTTTTGATTGAGAGTTTCTGGGTTAGATCCTCAGTGGAGTCGCCGTTAACATGAAATTTTTTCGTTCACAAGGCATTGTTTGGCTCTGCCCTAGTGCAGGCGAAACACATGAAACACTCGCAAGAGTGTGCCGTGACCTTCATGCAGCAGTGAGAACATAGTTTTCACAAGCTGCAGAAATCGCCTTATTTAGAGTTAGATGTCATCCGGGATGATCTAATTCAACCAAATTCTTTACTTCGCCAATCCATATTTTTATTCCAATTGTTTCTCGCTTAATTTTTCTAACTAGTTAGAACCCTGCTGATATAGGCAACACGTACGCAAAAGTTAAGGCAAGTTTTTTTTGTTCATAAAGTTACGCAAAAACTTACGCTCGAATCAGTTACCACCTTTTTTAGTAAAACACACTTACACATTTTCTTTAGAGTTACGTAAAAACTTACAAAAATTTTGTTCGTAACTGCTTTAGTAAAACGGGTCCCTCCGTTAAAAGTCGGATTGTTTGGTGAAAAAGCGACGTGTGTTGCCATCTAGCTAAAAGAAAGAACGTTTTTTTTTTTCTAAAGATTTATACGTATACCCGACGTATGTCAATAAACCAACAACAACAAATTTCATTATATATCTTATTTATAAAAATGTATTGACATACAAAATATACAGTGTAAGTAATATTAATCAAAGTAAAATAAGCAAGAACTATTAGGTATGTATTATAGACTCGAGTAGGCCTATCACGATTAAAGACTTGTTAACAGTATCGACAAATAATTATATACCAAGCATTTTACACACATTTGTTGAAACGATAATAAAGCCACAATCACTTTATACCGGTGAAATCATCATGTTATGAATCCATCAAAACGATTTTAATGTATCCAATACTAGTATTACGTCAAAATATTTTGCATAAGATTTGTTTCAATTCTGTCCCTATGTACACCTGGAGGTTTAAAAGTTTTTAAACCAATGGTGCAGACTTCTAAGACAACAAAAACATCAACAACAAAAATAACGACAGTACTATTTTCTTTTTTAAATAATCAAACACACGCAAGAAGTTCTGGGTTGCAAACAGAGGCGTGGTGAATGATTCCTTCGACTATAAAAAACATGAGTTTTCCCCGATCAGACTGATGTTTACTAACCGAAACGAATTCATTTTTGAAGTCTCATTCTCCCATGTGCACCCGTGCAGTACAATAAAACTACAATAAAATTCATTTCGTAATTCTAAGCCACCGGCCAATTCTGTAGTTCATACAATACTAACATACAAAGGAATAAAATCCCCTTTATCAATAATTTTACTTATTTTACAATATACCTTAGGTTCAAGTGACATTCGTTTATAGCCTCTTACATTTACAAGTATACAGTTATTACAGATAGCATTGCAGTGTATGAGAAATAGAAATTACTGGCACCGAGCAATCTTCTCTTCTCACGCATTTTTCCCCTAAAAACCGGAACTCTTACTCTATTTCAAAGAATCTTGAAATCTTAAAAATGAAGTGCACAAGACGGAGGAATCGTTCACATCGAATACCCTTTCCCTCCAACACAGAAACCCAGACAATCTAATTTACAAGTTATCCGCTAAACCCTCCTAAAAAGTGGTCTTTGATATGAATAAATTGAAACAAGAGAAGAAAGACTTCTAAATGTATAAAAATGTATAACAATGGAATTATTTAGATTAAAGATTTCTAATGATTCTGTAAGTAATGGTTACTTCTTTCAAAAGCTTTATAAAGGAAATATGCCATCGCCCATGCTAATCACTTGTGCGTCATTTGATAACGATATTCTGTAAATGTTGTCTAACCTTTTTAAATTTAAAATCAACGGTTTTATTGCATGAAAGTCTCAAATCATCTTACTTTCAATTATAAGATGAAACACTGTTTCGACCGCGTCAGTGGCATTTTGCTTACAACATGGGCATACACACGACCTTAACTATTTAACCCTAAAAATACTTTCCCTTCTCTATCATGCGATTATGAGTAAAAGTATGAAACTTGGAAAATATGGTTCAATATTTCAATTGTATTTCTAACGATAATACGTTTTATATACATAAAACAAAAGAGAAATGTCATTGCAACTTGTCTTTTCACGCGCAGGCCGGTTTTGCTTTAAAAAAGCCCATCAGGGCAACGCTTCAATCAAACGTCATTTTACGTCATAACGTTACGGTAAAATACAAATTAACTTTGGACGAAAGATTTTCATGAAATAATTTTCCTACATTAATCTAGCTGAAACATCATTTGATTTGCACTTAGAATAGGAAATTGATTTGGATTTGTTTTACAACAGCTATCTATACATAGCAAGAAAATAGTGTTGCACCCCCTGTATTTTTAAATGGTTTAATTTTCTGGAGTGAATGATATGCAATGGATCGGAATCTGGCTGCTGCATACACCAACAAACCAGTCTGTTGCCTCTGAAATTGACTGAACTGACGTATCTCTTGACCTCATAGCAGCAGCTACTGTTCGATCTGTTTCACCCTCTTGTGAGAGGTATGAGACGAATACTGCAACCTGTTCTACAAGCCCTCGTCGGAAGTACGCAATATTGACTGACTGTGTGTGCCCATTCTCTGCAGGTCACTTTCAACCTGTTGTAAGTTTTATTTCGCTATTCAATTCCCATTTTTAACCAAACTTAAAAGCTTCTCGTTTTTCTTAAATTTGAAAGCAATATCTAAGCAAAAAAAAAAAAAAAATCATACTTACCATGAGGTCAAGGGATACCTCAGTTCATTCATTTCTGTGCAGAAGCCGGATTCTTATTCCTATCCCGTTTTATATTATTCACGCCGGAACATCAAAGTAGGTAAAAAAGATAGGGGGTGCAGGACTGTGTTTTTTTCACGGTGTAATAATCAGAACTTACTTGCATTTGTCTTGTTGAAGGGTCCCTTATCTCTTAATCATGTATAGGTATTCTGTTTCTTGGCTCACATCCTGTTTGGCAAATGTAGAATTACTGACAGCCAATGCAAATTAAAAAAAAAAAAAAAAAACAATTTGAAACTTTTTAATCCATATCTTTTTTGACTGTAGATGTTTCACCTTTTATTTCAAATAAATCTCCTTCAATTACATGTATGTGTTTACACAACTTGACTTATTGCATTTCTTCATAGAAGCTTTTGAAGTTGTATCTTTGAATTCTGATTTAATAAAAATCTGTTTAAGATTTGGCAATTGTCTTTTATATTCAATCATTTTGGTACTTTTTAGTATTTGTCACATTGTTCGGTCATTTTCCAAAATTTCAGAATTATGTTTTAATAATTCCAAAAAGTTCTCTGTATTTCGGATTAAGATTTGACATATGTCGTATTTTCGCCATGTTTAACCTTTACCTGTAAAAGAGAACTTCTGCAACCAATAACAGCTTTATTTATTTATGATAAGATTACTGTTTTTGGTCGAAGACCACTTGCTACTGACATTTAGTAATTCCTTTTTTCTTTGAATTTTGATTTTCCCCCGTTAACAATCAGAACCGCGGCAAAAAAATTTTCTCGGGATTCACCTGTAGGAAGCTTTAAGTTCGAATTAACCTGTATTCGTAATAGCATACAATAGTTATGTTTATTAATTTCTTTATCAGTATTAAGCTGCAATAGCTCAAAATGCACGGAGTTTGTAGTCGAGAAGCCATCAAGTACGTTTCCTAAAAGTTAACGTAAAACATAATAAGGTAAATATGGACTGTTATATGCTATGTTCCTATAGGCAATACCTGCCGAAATAGATGGCACGAAAGCTGGGCTCGTATCTGTACCCATGACCGGTTGAGATATCGTTGTTCTTATATGGTGTGACAAAGGCCTTCGTCTGTTTATATGACTCTGTCTACGAAGCTTTCGAAGATGTCTTCGAGGAAATAACTCAAATTCCGCTAGTAATCGACTTTTACTCAACGACGTCACGTATGTAAATAATGGTAGCATGAATACCGTCAATAACATAAATAAAAGAAAATAGTCAGTCGTGAATGCAATTACTATTGTTCCAGCGATGGCTGAGATTACAGAATAGCCCCACAAATGTTTTAAAATTTTCAAAAATGGATTGGATTTCTTGAATTTTTCTTCAACTTCGTGTTGAGGCGTCCACGTTATCGAAAGAAAGAACAAACTTCGAAATGCCTGGAAAATTCGAACACATCCTACTATAGCCTCTGGTGTGAACTGTAAAACGGATACAATTGTTTCTAAAATAACAATACATACGAAGCCACGTCTGCATGTTGCGAATTTTGGAATAATGATTATAATGAACATGACTACTATGATCGGTAGATATGGAACATGAAAATCCATCCTGAAATGAATCAATATTCCTATCAGTAATAATGGCTTCATTGCCATCTGTCGTAAGGCGGAATGGGCAATGTACGCAGTGACCAAGTCTAATTTCATTTCGGTCCTCAGTTTTGTGGACACGAATTTTTGTCCTTGTATAATTTTCTGTAGCCATCGCATAGGTCTCCCAAAAACTGTTTTCCAGTAATACATGGCAAGGATTAGTTCCCCTTTGTTCCATCGTTTCTCACGTAGATACCATGTGATGTAGTTGTAGGGGGGAGTTTCTAACAAGGAAACATCGCCTGCATACATGGGTTTGAGAAGTGCGCCCTCGATTGTGTCGTGACTCAGCACGTCTATTGGCACACTTTCGATTGGTTTTTCCGGAGTACCGATGACTTTTTCTATATATATCCTATTATTTATCAGCGCCTTTCCAAAGTATCCACATTGCCCGAAACAGGCAAATATTGCATTGGTCATGGGTTCGAAAATGAGGTTCCTCGCTGATTCTAGCCACATAAATAGCGAGTCCTCTTTTTCGACAAAAATTCGAATTGCGGGTTGTATAATTCCTTTGTCTGGATGAGCTGCAGCAATTTTAAGTAATTCAAAAGCAACACCTCTCATAACTTTTGTATCAGCATCTAGGACTAGAGTATAGTCGTAGTAACTATTTGCAAGTCTATCAGTATCTGTAGAGGGGTGGAACAATGATTCTCCGTATTCGCGCGCTTTACTTCCATAAAAATTCCTGTCGCAGTACGAAAATGCTGTCGTGTATCCCGCGGAATGGAGCATAAGATCTTGGTATTGTCCACACTTTCGAAGCACTCGCGTTCTTCTTTGCAACAGCATAAAGTTATCTGCATAAACACTACAAATTCTTCCAAGATATTCCTGCTCGAATCTGTCTGATTCGATGCCCCTGTAAAGATTCCATATATGTTTTATCCTCAACCGGTCAATGGAAGATGTCCTGCCTCTCGCAAACTTAATACCCTCTTCATAAATGTCACAGTATATTTTTCGCCGATATTTGTCACGAATACTGATTTCGTGTTCCTTTAACTTTTGGCTATCGGTGACACTAACCAAAACAGCGATGACAAAGGGACTTAGATTACCTGAAATACAAATAGACACAGTCATACATAGTTGGAGATAAATGTGTAGTGGTAAAGCGTTGGCTTTTCTCACTGAAAGTTCCGGGTTCGAATCCCATGATAAGCAAGGGGGTGCTGTCAACCTTTTGAACTACCCATGAAACAGTGCGAGGACTGGTTAAGGTTTTAAGGAAGCAATCATCGAGAGTTATTAATACAAGTTATAATAACTTGTTTCACAGTCGATGTAAAATGAATATTTTTAAATTAAATAGCCAGACCCCGTACTTCTACTATGAGAAGAATGGGTCCAAACTTTCTATGTAGTTAGAAATCGCAACACCATTGGAATTCCCCTCTATAGTTTATCATCGATAGAGTGTCACCTTGTTAAAGTTAAACCATTTGGACATTAGGTAAAGCAGCGTTGTGTGCACATCTTCGAAGATTTGACCTGTCTCCTATGACGCATCACTGGAAAAATAATAGACAAATATAAATACGCGTGAGTAAGTTAACGCTTAAAAAGTGCAGGTAGAAAACGGAAATAAATAATACGTCTGTGGAAAAATCAAGCCAGTTTTTCGCTACAAATTTCTTAAAAAACAAAATGATTTCAAACGGGGATATTTTTAAAAGTACTAACTGTTTACAGCAAATCTCTGTAGACAGCTTCTAACTATAGACGTGGGGAAGACCGAGATTTGTGCAACAGATTGACAACAAAAGTAACGTCCCCTTGCTGGGCTTACACCGTGGCTTTTTATCAAGCTTTTAGGGACTTATGTTTATAAATGGCTGGTGCATAGGTTAAATGCTAGCTAGCCATGGCTGGATGAATCATACAAGGTAGGTTTTAGAGAGTAAACGCAATGATTCCTGCCTTGAAAAGTAGTCCGGTTCTGTACCCAGAATGCCCATATCAGATAGGTTATGTATTTGAAAAATGCCACCTAGTGGAAGATAATGGGTAACGCAGGTACAAACCACGCTTCGATAGTACGATGACACAATTGGTTAACCCTTTACCACAGTCCCAAGTTTTAACGACCATAAAGAAGAATGCTATTTAAAACATTGTGGGAGTAGGAGAAAACGCTGGTAACAGTATTTTCTCCTTTCTCCACAATGTTTTTTATCCTTTCTGACACCAGTTTTGTCATTTGAGACACATTTGATTTATCCTCTGCAAATGCTTTCAAACTGGACCAGTCTAAAATGTTATAGTTGGCAAAGAGCTAAGCGGTTACAAATGATGACACAAACCTAAGTTAGTTATTCTGTCTTTTTGTCGTCAACTTTTGTTTGTACACAAGTGGCACGGGACCGCCGTTTAAGTATACTGATCTAAAGAATGGTCAAAGGTAAATGAATATTTTGGTGCCGTATTCATCAATAATACTACCTTATTGTTCTTATTCCAATATAAAGACCGGTTGATTGGTTGAGACTTTTTTTTTTTTATACTCTCTGTTAAAGTAATCGAAGGGGTCGGAGTAAAAAAAAAAAAAAAAAAACCGGGGTTGATAAACATTTTTCTCTTTTGTTTTTCTTAATCGCATATCAGTATAAGTAAAATTTGGCCCGACTTTTGGTTGTGGTTTACAATATAACTACCCATGGCTTAACAGCTACTTAATTTTCAGTAACACTGCAGTGGTTATTATGATACTACTTTTACCGAGACTACTTCTTTTTTTTTTTCGAAATTAAAGGGATAAACGGTTGTTGTAGATACAAGCATTTATTGACCTGGTTTGCACTGGGTTATTGAATGCTTGCATCTGCACATAAATTTTACTGACTATCTGAAAGATCGTGATCATAGGTTAATGATGGATGCATCTAGCATCATAAATTCAAATACAACTTCATTTGCAGATCTGGGGAAACTTCTGAACATTCACCAATGTAACGTTCAACCAGCATGAACATCAAGTATATCGACCGAGAATCCACAAAGGTGTCCACGGAATGTGTACCTGACTTGGGCGCAAACTTATACCGTAACATAAAAACGTCCTCTATTTACCTTTTCCTTAACCACATCAAATACCAAGAAACGTACCTAGAAATCGACAATATTGGCCGAGTAACAGGTCCTTGGTCTGCGGATTGCTTGGTTTGTAACACTATATACGAGTATCAAAACGGTATATCGGATACGAACAGCAATGCTTATTTTACCAATAGAGTCGGAATTAATTTTTAACTGTCAGAAATGTTGTTGACAGTCTTAGGAAATTGTCTGTTGAATTCATATGGTTGTGTTACCCCGTTTTAACTCCCTATAGGTCTACGTTGATGTCTTTAGTGTCGGATTTCTTCCACCATTTTTAGAAGTCGTTAAACTTCATTCTCTTTTGCCATCATATGTTAGTCATACAAGATTCGCGAATGGACAGTCTTGCATCCGTTTTGGGATTTTTTGTCTTCCCAACTGGATTCTATTCAAACCAAGCTGTATCTTTATTGCATAGGCTTGAAGTTGGAGACAGCCCCTACATTTCCCCCCTCGCCCTTAATTTTTGAAAGGGAACGGGATGGCGTATATAATGTTTATTTAAAAACAATTATTCAAAGATGAAAATGTTGTACAAAAAATTCAGAAAATTTCAAAAAAAAAAAAAACGATTTTATCAGTGCCAACTTTGAAACTGATTCGGCTTGCTATTGAGATTAGATTATGATATTCGCCTGGTTCAGGTCCAGTGAAGCCATCGTTCAAGACGAGATACATGCATATTCTGACTAGTCTACATCTATACTTTTTCTGCTAAATACTTTAAATGCATACGATTAAGATGAATGTTATTTTTCTTAAATAAATATAAATAAATGAAAACTTTGTTCGAAGTCCACCAACGGGGACTCTGTTCAGGATTTTTCCTGTAACTGTGCTTATTCAAGAAAGAAATTGAAGCATGAATTAGCTAACCCTTAACCTCATAAATAAGTGAAAAACTCCGAGTATGTTTTAGAATGTACAATTTGGAAAAAAAAAAAAAAAAAAAGTAACATGTACTCAATAGTATACAATTATTATCACTTGCATCTAAAAACTGTCTCTTAATCTAATGCCTTGTGAATGATTTTTTCAGTACTTGTTATTACTTTTCTATTGTAAGAGTGATGGCCTTAGAATTTTAAATTCTAATAGAATTTTAAAACCAGTTAATGCGTAAACATATTATATTACTATATGTGCTCATGAAATCAATTGAATTGCTAAAATATCACAAATACATGTAACAATATGCCTATTTCATACAATATTCAATGAACTTTTACTACAACATTCAATTTCACAGTGTAGGACCGGAAGTATGCATTGTATGTGACTTGGGATTCTGTACAGTGACGATCTGTCACCTGGTGTTAAAAATTGTGTTCACACGGTGAGTCAAGCTGGTGATTTCTCATTTATTTTGATAGTTATTATAAAATATTCATATCGGGTTATTTGTTTGTTTTGTTTTGTATAGACCATACCAGGAACACCTTTGTGCGCTGTGAATCTTCCGTATAGCAATGGCGATGCTTTGATCGGTTGACCGTGCAAAAAATACAGATGATTTTGTCCCAGAACGATGCCGTTTTTATTCGATTACTCAACGTTAAAAAACATGTTTTCTCAACGGCAAATGTATGAACAGTTTCTTTATTCATATTTTTTGTGAAAACATGCCAATTCTTGATGACAGTCTTCATTATCCTCCGTTTAAAATGGCACGTTGAGAAATTTTCGGTTGTACAGCCACACGAGATCAATTAACCGCCTACAAGTGACTGTACAGATTTCTTTTCTCAACATGCCGTTTTGAACGAAGTATAAGGAAAATTGCAGTCGACTTTGTTACCAAACTTTGACGTGTTTTTACAAAAATATAAATAAAGAAACTGTTCATACATTTTCCGTTGAGAAAACAGGGTTTTAACGCTTAGTAATCCAGAAAAACGGCATTGTTTTGGGAAAAAATCATCTGTATTGTAGCACAGACAAATGATCAAGGCATCCCCATTGCTCCAAGGAAGGTTCACAGCGCACATACGTGTTCCTAATATGGTTATATACATAACAAACAAGTAACTGGATATGAATATTTTATAATAACTATCAAAATAAATGAAAAATCACCAGCTTGACTCACCGTGTGAACACAATTTTTAACACCAAGTGACAGATCGTCACTGTACAGAATCCCAAGTCACATACAATGCATACTTCCAGTCCTACACTGTGAAATTGAATGTTGTAGTGAAAGTTCATTGAATATTGTATGAAATAGGCATATTGTTACATGTATTTGTGATATTTTAGCAATTCAGTTGATTTTATGAGTACATATAGTAACACGGGGTATCTTTCAAAGCTGGCATACACAGCAGAGTTTGTGGTTTGACAACTTACGCAGAGGAATCTTAAAACTAGGTAAAAAGTTGTCAAGTCGCTCCTTTTCTTAGGCTGGTTTTAAGGAGCAAACGCCTGTTATAAAACTTGCTCCTTTTAACCTCCATGTTTAAAAAAATGTTCCCAGCTGGGCTGCAACAGTTGCATTGCTGCTCCAACAGATTAAACTGACCAAGGAATCAAAACACAGGGCAATGAATATAAAAACATGTTAATGATCAATTTCAAATTTTGAGTTATGTTTATACATAAATCACGGCGATCTCTCATTTTCGGTTTTGACTACACCCAATATTACGTAGTAGTGTGACCCACGAAGTGAGGTGTCCCCCATGGGATGAGGCACACCCCTCCCCTCCCCCAATTATTATTCTTAAAAACAAAATAAATAAATGAATAAATAAATAAATAAATAAATAAACTGTTCTTCACATTATTACACCCCCTCCTGTTATTATTTATTGTAATCGACTTACACGTGTCCTTGGCTCTGCCGAGCAAGATTAAGATTGCTTTCTTGAAAGTAAAGATGTCAGTGAAGGAGTTCATTGGAATTCTAAATTTTTGTAGGATTCAGAGGACGGAAAGCATGCAAATACGAAATAAATATTTGTATGAATAATTGTGTTTCCATTAATTGCTTGATAAAAATCCGACCGTCTCTTTCTCTTTCTCTCTCTCTCTCCAGAGAAAGACACTGTATTCAGAATGGCCAATTCGAAAGACAGAAAATAAGCATAAATCAGCTAGAAAACGACCAGATGTTGATTGATGATGAGGAAGCTCAGTAAGTTGATGATGCTTGTCTATTTGTTTAATCTGAATTAGATATAATAATAATAATAATAGTGGAGTACGGATAGTTTTCTTTTCAAATTTAAATTTTTTATGTTTTAAGAGTTCCGCACGAAGGCAGCGGCTTTTCAGAAGTTAAGCGCATTTGATAACAGAATCGGAATCAGACGCGAAACAGGCTGCGGTTTCTTTCTTCATGTTCTTTAATTATTTAACTCTTTACCACACGAAATTCTAGATCTGACCAAATTGAAAGCCTTTGCAGACGACAAATCGAACGTGTATTAAAAACTATTATTTGTTTTGAAAGTTAATAAAACAATTTGGGAAAAGGAGAAAATGCTAGCGACCAGGATTTTCCCGTTTTCCTCCAGTATTTTTTCTAAAATCTTCTTTTCAAGATGTGTTTAAACAAGGGACTGTTTGGCAAAAGATTTTTTTTTTCAAATTACTTTAGACTTTTGAATAACAGTCTCTTTGTTCTTGATGTTTAAGTATTTACCAGACGACAACTTTTGGGGCTTGTCCTAATCTGGCTCAAGCAATTTTATTTGTAATTACATATTGTTTTGGAAGTGGGAGAAAACATTGTTGGAAAAGAAGAAAATCCTGATTTTTCAGCCTTTTCTCGTTTTACCACAATGTTTTCGAAAACTGTCTTCACCTGTGTCAAACACAGAATTGTTTGATGAAAGGTCAAAAGGCTCCTTCGTAGTATATGAGCCATGTTCTGTGAAACGGGGGTTAAATGCATCTGCAAAAAGTATCGACCTAAGTCAGCCACCGCAGACCTGGGACGAACATTTTTGCTTTTGGTAAATTTTCTGCATGTCAAAGGACCAGTGTACATCAAAACTTAGTTAGCTGTTAGACAAAATGGATTTTATGGATCCATAACACTATGATGACTTGCTTGGTTCAATGTATCACGGACATGCATCAAGCCCCCTTTTACCAGAACATGGCTCAATTAAATAATTAACCCTTAAAGCGCCTGAAAAACCCAGTGGACAATTCTAGTCTAGAATAAGATCCAGATATTGGCAATGTCGTAGTTGCTTTTTGTCTTGAGCGTTTCAGCAGAGCCGCCAGTGTAGATCATAGATCAGACTGCATGTTTTGTGCAGTCAGATCTTGATCTACACCGGCCGTAAAAGCAACTCTTGCAGTGAAAGGTGATTTAAAAGTTAATGTGAATTAATATAAATTAATATGAAGTCAGGTTTAATACATCATTACATGTACATGCAAATTTAGGTCGCAAAGGGAAAAATTGCTCCTCTCGAGCAAATTCTCCTTCAGATAGTGTTATCAACAAAAGTTTTCAAACGCCTTGTTCCCAAAGATCTGTAGCCCTTTACTACACAGTTCCGAGTTTTAACGACCCTATGGAAGAAGGCTTTTGAAAACATTGTTGGAAAAGGAAAATCGCTCCTTTCTCCTTTCCCTGCAATGTTTTCTACAAATCCTTAGAGAAATTTCAGTTTTTGAATCACATTCTTTTTGTCATCTTCAAATGCTTTCAATTTGAACAGGTCTAAAATTTTGTCTTTTGGTAAAGTGTTTTAACAGGGAATTGCTTGGTTATTGGTTAAAACGTCCTTATAAAATATTAATAATTATCATGAATTCAGCCTCAAAAAAAAAAAAAATCACTGTGGCAAGAAGGAGATATTGGACAATTTCTCCTTTACCCACGGCGTTTTTAAGAAGAATGTTCAGCTGCAAGAATAAATTAGGTCACTTGCAGAGGGTGTGTGTAGGATGGGTAAAAGAAGAGAAGGAAAAGTGCCCCTACCCATATAAGATTCATACATGGTTTTGAAACATTCATCTATTTGCGCTTTATTATACGCAAGCAAGTTATAATTCAGCATCAGCGTTAAACCCTGGGGGTCCTTTCGCTTCACGTGGCGAGTTTTACCCCCGAGGATGAGCGTTATACCAGTCTGCATGACGAATTCCATTACAGAAGTGTGAAGCAGTCCAACAAGACACACGAAAAAGACACCATGGACCAAGTTTACGTGCGTCCATCGTATATTTGCTATGTTGAATCCAATGGACGCACATACCAAGAGAAACCATATTGTGAAGTAAACTATGGTTGAATGTCGGCTTTTCATTGTCCACTTCCTAATTACTAATACACGTATCAAATAATTTTGTAGCAGGTTTTCTACTTTCAGCAACTTTGTAAGCAAACGATCACCATGAAAAAGTACTTTTTGTTTCCCAAATTTTGCACCTTTTTCGTGGTATAATTTACCAACTGTCAGTTAAGATTCAGTTTCTTTTTTTTTCAATTTAGTTTGATGTTACTTTAGTTTTACTATATTCCCACTTTTTTTTTTCTTTTCTCTCGTTGTTATTTTCCCACTTTATCTCTTCTCCTTACTAATGCAGCGTTTAACACAAGTATTCCAGGGAATGAACGTTACAATGAGTGCAATTTTGAAACCTCCTAATTCTTCAGTAAGGTCGGAATCAAATTATATAGTGATCTAAATTTGGTAACAGTCTGTTTATATCCCAAAAATGGAGCAGTCTGGACAAGGATAAGGAGAATTACATTTGATAGAACCATTCATAACGTGCATATTACGAACATAAGAAATTTGATCAATAGAAGAAGGCTGAAACCCCCCCGCCCCCCGCCTACTTGATAACGTTTTGATTGGAAGGTTCCACCGAGTCCCTCAGGATTACTGGTTCAAAAAAGTACTGTAGGCATGAATATTCATAAAAGGCATGGTTGAGCTGACCTTTTTGCAAACAGGGAAGTATTGCATCATGACGTTCTCTTCTTTTTTAAATCACAGAACCTCCCTTGGTTTCAGTGTAATATAACCACAACGAACTCTGTTTGACTAGTGGATTACAGGGACTTCTTAGTGAAATTAATTTCATTCGTTTTTTTTTTTTTCACAGTGAATAACAGCACTCTATTTCATGCTTTTCGGTAGTTTATCGAGAAACAATGGTGGATTATGGTTTGATATTTCATGGTTACGACCAGTGAAAATACCCATTTTTATATTTTCTAACTCTTCAATTAACCAAACGCCAGCTGTCAATCAAAAGAATCAATAAGCCAATCAGCGATCAGTATTTTTCCATCCAGAGCGGAAGCCGTCTTGCCGTTATAAAACCTAGACATTCTGAATCATTAGGAGTTATATCTATATATAAATGTATAGTATATTTATGAGAAAAAAATGATGAATAACTTTAAACTTGATATCCATTATTAATCCTTACGACTGCAATTTCAAGATACAGAGTTACACCAGGTAAAACTATTGTTGCAGAAGACAAATTCAGATTTAAAAGGAGAAAAATAAATGAATACTTCTTGTTAACATGCTTTTTTATTGTCATAAATTGTCCAGAATTTCAACCTTGGCAACAGATTCCTGTTTCTTTACTAAAAGAAATGTATAGATAATATTTTAGACAACTGATTGGATTTTATCATGTTCAGTTATTTATTTCCTTTACCTTATTTTTCATTTAAATATTTACTCAGTAATTCATTTTCTTACCAAATTGAGTTGACTTGTTATTTTGAATGCTGGTTACATCTCTTTTGTTGAATTCCCCCCCCCCCGCCAATTATCCTTAAATAAAATTTGAGTCGACGAAATTCGGGTAAAAATGCTCTTCATATAGTATTCATTCATAGAAGTCAAACCTAAACAGCGCCCCCCCCCCCCCCCCCCCGCTTTTAAAGTAAATGCAATGTAGGCACAGTTTTGACATTTGTTTAAATTAAAAATAAATGCCATCTTCCTCCATCAGTAAACCATTAAAAACGTTGTTCCCATTGGTCTCTGTATTTTAACATATCTATGAATGCAAACTTAAAGCCTGTTAAATTAAAGACAATATGCCATCCTATATATATAACCATCTTTCCCCTCCCTTTATTTTCAATCTTTTAATCTCCCTTAAACTATTATTTATTTATCGAAAATCAATTAGGTTCCAATCAAGCCGTTTTCGTTTGATTTGTTGTACATGTTGCCACTTTTTACGCCAAACGTGGAGCAAGGGTTTATTTTGGTTGGTTATTTCCGTTTATTTATCGTCGCTACCGGTTGCCCATCTGAGCGACGCCCCCAGAAGACGGTTGGTTGTTACGGGGGATAGTGCAAGGATACAGGTCGAAACTACTGAGAGCTTCGCCTGGTTCTTTAACGTGCTCGGCGTATAGCACCGTCACACGGGACCTCGGTTTAATGTCTCATCCGAAAGACTATTAGTAATTTTTAGTTGGCCAGCCGGGGATAAGAACCCACAATCTGTAGGACATTGTGTTCACGTGTCCTACGCTCTACCTACTGAGCTATATCGGCCGGTGCAAGGGTTTATGCGGTATTCCTTTGAATATATACCACCCCAAAAGCGTCTGGTACTGTCCTACACACACGTGTCATATCAGTCTGACGCTTTGTGACCGTCTATAACCCCTTTCAACGATTATTAGTGTTTGAAATTTGGATTATACATTTTCAATGTGTAAGTCTGTTTATTTTTCTATTACTCTTACAGCATAGTATTTACCGGCGAATGCTTAGGAATATATTCATGTTTTTATTCTTTTTATTCTTCTCCTCGGGTTTTTCCCTCAAACTTGAAAAAATCAATTTGGTAAACCTATCATTTGTTAATGTATCTTCTAATTTCAATTCAAACATCTGGTAATCATATTGCCCTGTTAACAACATGTATATTTCATTTGGTAATGTAAAAGTCTTGCAATTTGTGGTGAAATTATTGAAGCATATATCACGGACTAAGTAATGGAAAAATCTCTGTAACTTTGAAAAAGCTTATTTTTGTCCAGGTAAAAGATGAATTGCATTTGAAGACCAATGACTTTAAGAAATATTTAGGAAGCACGAGTTACATGTAAACGTATTATACCTACATTATCAAACGTAAGTGGCGTAAGAGGTGTAAGTCAACTGACTTTGAAATAAACAGTCTCTATTTCAATTTTCACCTATAAAACTTCCAAAAACCTAAATCCAAAAGTTGTAACTACCTTTTCTCAAATTGTTCCCATGCTTATTTATCTTGAACAATTATTTCGTGTTAAAATATCTTCTGGTAACTTGCATATGTCTCCTAGCTAAGCCCTCGTGTCTGGGTAATGTTTGTCTAGGTTTTTAGATTTGCGGGTCACGTGACATCAGTGGGAGGAGCGATCTATCGTCTGTCGTTTGGTTAATTGAAGGCGGAAACAGTAATTCTCGCGCACTATTTACCTAGGTAATTAGCGCGTGCCATTCAAGTGGTATCAAGTGAAATCGTACCCTGGAGAAGTCGTACTCTGGAGAACTCGTACCCTAATCTGAATGGTATGAGTTCTCCAGAAAACTCGTACCCAGGGCACGAGTTCTCTGGAGAATTCGTACCCCACACATAGATATAAAAATACAGTACAGTCCACGCGTTTTTTTCTCATTTCGCGCTCCGCGGTAGACTAAGCGCGGACCAAACGCCGCGATTTTAGAACACAGGTGAACGCGGACTAACGCGGACGACCGTTAAACGCCGCGATCCCTGGCGGACCACGACGGTCTGGTTACGCAATCATAACGACCGCGATGTCTCCGCCGCGATCAGTCTGGTAATTTTTTTTCCGTTTAATAGATGACTCTTAAGTAAAACGAAATTACACTCCATTTTACTTTTTGAATAAAAAAAAAACAGATGATATGTAGTCATCATTGCCAAACGAATTATTATACGGGCCTTTATTTAATTTGTCATAAAAATCACAACACTTATACCTTTTACCACACATTCCGAGTTTTAAGTGTCGTGAAGAACAATCGTTTTGAAAACAATGTAGGAAGCGGAGAAAATGTTGGTAACCAGCATTTTCTCCTTTTATCACACTGTTTATCCACCCGCCACACACGAATTCCACAATTTGAGCCACATAATTCGTTGCCAGCAAATTTGGTAGAGTCCTGAGTTTTCTTTTTCTTGTGGAAGAGAGTTTTTCTGCTAGGTAAACAGAGCAATATACATTTGTTTTCTAATCAGAGAGTAGTTCGCAAGCATAATCTTACACTATTGTTATAATAATCATTTTAATTGAAATATTCCAAGTAAAGTATCTCTTGACATGTGAAATTGTTGAACGCACGTCTGATCTTGTATCACCACAGTGGTGCACAAAACATCCTCTGAATGTGCTTTCCTGACTTAGACAAACACTCTTCGATGATTACTAGTGATGTTCATTTTTGTTTAACTTTTTACCAGACGACAAAATTTACGACTTATCAAAATTAAAAAAAAAAAAAAAAAAACATTCGCAAACGACATTTTGAATCATACTCAAACATACAATTTGCCTATCAAAGGTAGAAAAATTGTGGGAAGAAAAAGAAAATGCTGGTTCCCAGCTTTTTCTACTTTTCTCACAATGTTTTCAAAAGCCTTCTCTCTGAGGTTCGTTAAAAGTCGGGATTGTTCGGTAAAGGCTTAAAATATATATGTATTGGCGTTTAAACATCTTTAAGCCTGACAATCTCTCCGTCTATTTGTGTGTGTATGACAGTGTGGATTTTTTCCTTTCTCGTAACTATTAATAATTAACAAGAAGTAAAACTGCATATTCCGATTTTCTGAAAAAACTAAAATCGTCATGTGTGTGTGTGTGTGTGTGTATGTGTGTGTGCCGATATATTCAAATACTAGTGTCAGCCCTCGTTAAAAAAATGTAATGATCACTTCTAAACAACCTGTAATTTTTACACATTGATATATTTGCTTATACTCTTTGATTCCTTACAAATGTACAAAAATGTAGACTTGTCCAAACTGAAAGCATATGCAGGCGACAACTTAAATGCAGTAAACATGCCATTTGTCTTTGATAGGAGTAGTTAGTAAAAAGCCGATTCTAGGACTTTTTGCCAAAATTACTCCCAAAACCACGCGAATTTTGGGGTCAACGAGTGCATTTACACTCTGGGGTCATTAAGTACAAATTCTAGTCTTCCCCTCCACCCCCTCCGGTTTTCCCAAAATCTGGGTTTTCCCCTAAAAAATTCTAGGTTTCCCTCCATCTCGCTACCTTTCCATCCCCCCGCGCGCCCCTTAAAAGATTTATAACGTTTACCGGTTATAAATTTTAATAAGAAAATTTTTTTTTATTTTTTTTTATTTTTTTTATTTTAAATTTTTTAGATTCGATAAAAAACAAAATTAAGACTCTTAAAAATGTCGGTAAAAATTCAATATTTTTTTAATAAATTTTCCGATCTCGCTAATTTCTTAACCGCTCGCGCGCGTCTCTCGAAAAAAAAAGTTATAAATTTTCGATCTCGGGCCCGAGATCTCCCCGCGCGCGCTTCTTAAAAAGGAAAAAAAAATATAACGGGCGAGAGTTATAAATTTTCGTTCGAAAAAATTTAATTTTTAGCCAACGTGTAATTAATATTGATACCCTTTTCTTCCATATCTTTTTTAAAATTAAACCAGGCCAATACCTTTCCAACATCATCATTTCCCCAATCTTTCCTCGGTTTCTTATAAATCTCATCGATCTCTTTACTTTTTGTTCTTAATAGGTCCATCATTTTTTCCTTTTCGTTAGCTTTTGGTTTTAAATTCTTTTTTTCCATTTTTTATAGTATATTTATTTTTTAAACTAAATATTCTAATACAAAATAAAATTTGACTTTTATAAAAATTTTCCAAATAAAATTCTGGAAAAAAAAATTATGAGCGTATTAAATAATTTAAATAGCTGCTTTATTTTACATTTAGTTAGAACGTTAAAGACCAAAGTTTATTTCGGGCGTCGGAAATATCGTTCTCAGGGTTTTATAGCATTTCCGCCGTTCGAATGTAAAAACTATTACCTAGCATTGCTGCGAATAAAACCGGCTGTTTATTACGAATGTAGTAATGTAGCTAATCATCCCTCGTTAGAGGAAATAATATTAATTTTACATACTTCATCCTTTCTGACTACAGATCCTGTAGAAGGATACGATAATATGGCGCATACGTATTTATTGCCGAGAAATATAGAAGGTGGATGGCTATCTTTAAGTATGAGAGTCTGTGGTATTGAGTTTTCTCCCGAGAATTGTCCGCTTTCCTTCCAGGAAGGTAACTTTGATATGTTTACTAGATGGGGTGATCCTCCTATAGAAGAGGAAGAAGAGTTGGAAGATATATGGGATTTTCCAGAACAAGTTGTGCAACCGAGAAACCAATTTCTCTCGCAAGGAACAAGGCTAATACGTAAAAACGGAAACTCGTCATTTTTAGAAGAAGAATGCGTCATTTGCAAAGACGCGACACCGAGCGTAATGTTTTGTAATTGCGGTCATATTGTTGTATGCAAGGGTTGTGATAAGGTAGGTAATTTGCAAAGTTGCCCTTTATGTAATACAGCGTGTCAAATAAAACGCTATTTATAAATATATATTTTGTTAAAAATATATATTTTATTTAAAATGTATAAAAAAAGTTAATAGACGATTTTTAATTTTTTGTAAACGACTGTTTTCCTTTTTTAGTTTAATTATTATATTATTGTTAGTACTTCTTTTTTTAGCATTAATCATGGATTGTTTCCATTTTTCGTTTTTACGATTCATATCATTTTCGTTAATAATCAATCGTAAAGATTTATTCGCCTCTTTTAACGTCTTAATACGATTATTATTTTTCGAGATTTTTTCGTCATAATCCATTTTTTAAAAAAACGAGAAAATTATTTTACTCGCTTAGTTTAAACATATTTTATTCATCAGTATTAGATACAAATTTAACAAAACAAGAGGAAATACAAATATATGATAAATATACTGAGGAAAAGGATAAGAACGGAAGCTAAGCTTATAAAGTTCTTCTCCTAGATCCGGCTTAAGGTTATTATATTAGCATATCCTTACTAATCACTGACAAAGAACGCAATTGAAAGAAAAAGTTGTAAAACATAGTGAATATCCAAAGGGTGTGGAGTGGTATTGGTGAAGATTTCAATTGAAGACACCTATTTACTAGCTGTAGAAACCTCCAGCTAGACCAAACAAATGACAGAACTAATGATTGCTTTAAACTAAGGGAACCAAAATCGTATATGGATGTTAGCAAATCGTACTCAAGTGGTCCAAACCAATATTTAAGTTTAAAAGAAAAGGTAATGAAATGATTTGAATTTATGCAACAGATCGGGTATAAAATCAACTGTTACATAGGAAACATAAGAATTAGATATCATTTGGTAAATCTTTTACTATCACGGATATAGATGTGCACGGCGGCAAATAATCTTTGGTTATCAAACAGGTTAAGATTATCATCCCCATATAAAATGGTTTGGAGTGTTAAGTTTGTTATAGCGTTTACACTGAAACTAAGACTAATTCTTTGGCTATTATAAAATGGACATTCTAAAAAGAAGTGCTTAGTCGATTCAACCACACCACATCTACAGGGCGGGGATTCCACTAGTTTTTTTAAGTACAGATGTTCATTGAGACTGCTGCATCTGTTGCGTAATCTGGCATGTATAACTTGAATTTTCCTTTCGCCAAAAAAATAAAGCCTCCGTGGACAAGGTTTATCCATGTTTAAACGATATTTAAAAGCTGACAATGATTCTGCATTCTTAGTATCATCTGCAAGTGAATTCCAATCATTAATCACAGATGGCAAAAATGAAGCGCTGTACAAGCTCGTTCTACAAGTAATGTTTCTCAAATTATTGGGCCTACGAAGATTGTAACTGCAAGAATTGCCAACCGTAGATGGAACAAGAGTATTAAGATAATTTGGGGTAAGTCGAAAAGGATGAGTTTGTGCTTACGCCGTCGATGGCTTAATGTTTCCCAACCAGATTCTTGGTATAGATCAATGATAGAAACTAATTTAGTACAGCCGGTAACGATCCGTGCAGCCTCATTTTGTACTTTATCCAGTTGATCTTTCAACCCTTGAGAAAGATTATCCCATATGACATCACCATATTCAAGAATAGGTCAAATAAAAGAAAAGTACATGATTTTGAGTGAAAGTCGATCAAGATGGATTTTCAGATGACGCATGACTCCAATTCTTTTCCATGCCTTTTTGATAGATTTACTAATATGGGAGTCCCAAGACCCGTCGCTAGAAAGAAATATGCCTAAATGTTTATGACTAGTGACAGGTGGAATTTCGGTATTCGACATAAACAGACAGGGTGGTTAGTCTTAAAACGTTTTCGAGATATAACTAAGGATTCTGATTTTGCTGGATTGAACTTGACCAACCACTTCTGCGCCCAACGAGTGATTGTATCGATATCTGTTTGTAATACAGTTCCAGCGGCAGCTGGATCAGATACAACCATCGATAGACTGGTATCATCTGCAAAGAGATCAATGTTTGCCCGAATATCATCAACAATATCATTAATATATATTAAGAAACAAAAGAGGTCCTAAAATAGATCCTTGGGGCACACCTGCCTGCACTTGGCGTAAGTCAGAGATACCACCTGGTATAAGAACTCGTTGAAAACGATTTGAAAGATAATCAGAAAACCAGGACAATAATTTACCTCTAATACCAGCTCTTCGCATCTTGAATAACAAGCCCTTATGCCAGACTTTATCAAATGCTTTGCTTATGTCAAAGAATACTACTCTGAATTCCAATCCATCATCTAAGGCTTTACATATGGTGTTATAAAGACAAGTTACTTGATTAACAGTAGAATCACCTGGCATAAAACCAGACTGATATGGAGTAAAAATATCTGTATCCTTTAGATAATTATAGACATGCTTGAATATGATTCGTTCTAAGACTTTTTCTATGTTATTTAGTAATGAAACGGGTCTGTAGTTGGAAGGCAGAGAAGGGTCACCCGACTTAAATATGGGACATACATTGGATATTTTCCACGAAGATGGGACAGTACTAGTATTCAATGAGTAATTAAATAGATCGCATAAATGTGGTGCCAGCTGACCAGCTGCTTCAATAAGAATTTTATTATTTATGCCATCAGGGCCAGAGGCTTTGCCCGTTTTAAGTGTTTTCAGAACATCCAGTACTTCAAATGGCATGACATTGATTGAATCTAAAGAATCATTTATGACGTAGAAACGTTCATCGGGTACTTCATTGAATGAATCATCTATATAAGACTGACTAGCAAAATAATTATTCAATGAATTTGCTTTCTCATATTCGTCGATGATCAAAGGATCTTTAGAAATGTCAAAGAGAGGAGGGATGGATGTTGAAGACTGTGTAGACATCATTGACTTGAGGGTTTTCCACCAGTCACGAGGAGACAGAGAACCAGATTTTAACCTCAAAGACAGTCGTTCATAATAGTTTAATTTGCTCTGACGAATTAAAGAGATCACGTTGTTTCTGACAGATTTGAATTTTGACCGGTGATTAACTTTGTTTGATAGTTTTGCTTTTTTATATAGTCTTTTACGACGGCGAATTTCTTTTTTGATCGAACAATTCATCCACGGTGGTTCTTGTGGATTAACGATAATTGTCTTACTGGGGATAAACTTACTTGCGTTATCAGTAATGACACCTGCAATTCTTTCAGCATATGTGTTAATGTCACTATCATATATAGAGTCCCAATTAAAATTTGAAAGACTGGTTCTGAGCTCATTATAATTTCCTTGGTCATATTTCCAAATCGTACGTTGGATATTTCTAAACTTTGGTTTCAGGAAATTAAAAACACCAAAAACAGGACAGTAGTAACGCATGGTAAGATCCAGGCAGGGTTCACCAACGCCAGTTGTTAGGATTGAATCTTTATTAGTAACGAAAAGAAGATCAATTGTAGATACAGAATTTTCTGTGAAATGAGTCGGTTCGTCAATACATTGAATTATATTATGTTCATTACACAGGGATTCAACTTTACGGAAATAGTGTTGCTTCATTACATTCAGGTTAAAATCCCCACTAATGATGACATCAGAAATACCAGAATCCATAGCAAGGCCAATAGAATCTTCAATAAGTGAGTAATAAGCGGAGTCTGAGTTCGGTGGTCTATAGAAAATACCGTACAAAATATTCCTATTATTACTAGACTTTATTTGTATCCAAATACACTCAAGTCTATTCGGTTCAAGATCATGTCTACGAATATATGACAAGGTGTTTTTAACATATAAGATAACGCCTCCATATCTGTCGTCAGTTCTATCTTTCCGTTCTGGTGGATGAAAAGAAGGAAAATCAGATCATCTGATAAATATTCATGATGCAACCAAGTCTCAGAAAATGACACAATATCAAAAAACGAGAACTCTGCAATCAGAGTATCAAGCTTATTAGCTATACTTTGTACGTTATAACGAACAGTTGACAGGTGATTGGGGAGATTGAGAAAATTATAAATATCAGATGTAGAAGAAGCATTACCAAAGGACTCATTAGATAGCGGACCAGGGTTCGGGTGAACATCACCTGCTTGTAATATCAACGAAAGAAACAATACTAACAGTGTTAACAAGCTATAAAAAGAGATGTTAAATAACAACCTATAAAATTCGGCATTCTCCTTAAAGCGTGTTGTTAACAATAACTTCTTTTTGTTGTAATGCACAATGTGTTTTGTCAGAAATCCTGACTGACGCACGTCAGTTAAAACTGAATATGAGTGTAAGGCAGTGTTAAGTATTGGTAATATAAAAAAAAGATTGACGGTCAAGTGGAAGTGAAGTTTTTGACAATGTGTTGGCCGGCCACATATGTACCTGTAAAATGAACAACTCATGTTACCGAATATACTAAGAACAGGAACAGCATGTAGCAGCACAACACACAATCAAATCTACAACACTCAGAAAATCCCATAGATTTGTTATAGGTCAAGTCAATTAAAATCGGTTTACACTCCACACCAAGAAATAGAATTGAAAAAAAAAAAAAAAAAAAGTAACAAAAACGAAAAATAGTATAAAGAAAAAAGGATGAATAAATAACACATGAATCTCAATAAATATAACTATAGTGGTCAAAAGAAAAATACATGTATATATGTGAATCATCTTTTGCAGTATATGAAGTAAATGAATTAGATAAGGGTATTGGACATTTAAAATAATCAATCACTAATGTTATGACTTCAAACCAATCATAGTGACAGTTAAGTGCAAGTAGAATCAAATATGGATACTTCCTAGGGAAACTGTGCAATTTAACTGGAACACATACTAAAGCCAGGCTTTTGTTAAAAGGTTTCAAATGACAACGCTTAGGCGTATGTATAGGTATTTTGAAGAGTTACATTAAGTGATACAAAAATCAACAGTTCACATTACCAAATGAAGAAGTCCCTTTACCCTGACTATTTTGTTAAATATAGAAATATATTGGTCGAAATGGATTAAACACGGTGGAAACACATTCAGTGTTATAGATGTCTACAGGGCCAATGCAAACGGTCATCGTGACGGAAATCGTTAATGTCACCCCATTAGCTGTATCATACTATACCAGACAAAACTGGCGGACAGGCAGACATACAACGGACAGACAGACAGCTAAATGACTGCAGTACGAGGACAAACAGACTAAACTGGACGATGAAAAATAGAGACTATCCAGCATTATTTAGGTACAAAAAGAAAAATAAGGGGCAGACAGGTTCAAAATTCATCAGACCGACATATCCAATAAGACAGACAGCCAGCCAGCTGCTGGACAAGGCAAAAACTTACATATAGATTTAAAAAAAAAAAAAAAATGCACAAGAATTCAAGATTCGGCATAACGACCGAGCCTCCAAGACCGACCGACAGTCCTTCCGACCGACCGACCGACCGACAGACGGACAGACAGAAAGACAGACGGCCAAAACAAAAACATACATACACAATTTCTAATACACACTATAAAAATCATTTAATACTACCCGAGCTGACAGTACTAACCAATCTGGCAGGCCGGTCACATAAACATTTAACAATTAATCCCTTGAACTTACAAACTCGTGGAAAAAAAAATGCTATAAAATCAAAAAATCATAACCAACTAGCAATTTTAACGATATACGATTTCCCACATTGAGGCACGATTAACGCAAGGGCCTTTACAGACGATGTAGATCAAGATCAGGCCACACGAAACGTGCAGTCTGATCTCGGTCTGACATCATCTGATAATATATTTACCAAAAAAACATTTGAAATAGGAAAAAAATGAATTTTTTCTGTCGGCTTGAAAATTTCATTCCACTTATCTAGCAGGATAGGGGCCAACAGAAAATAGCTGTAAACACTGCTGGATAATGGAGAAAATACTACTGACAGTACATCTTCCTCTCTCCCGTCATACTTTCTAGTGATTCAAAGACGAATCACCCCATCAGTCATTTACACCTATCGTCCTCAAAAACTTTAGATATGGACAGGAGTAAGTTATATCATTTGTATGAAAATATTATATAGTTGGACAGCCTGACATAATTACAAAGATACTTCGCATGAAAAAAGAAATGACAACAACGACTTCGTCTTCTGGATTTAGAATGTTGCGAATCGTATATCAAAAACATTTTCATCAACACAGAAAGAAATACTTTTCACAAAATTAATAGACTTGCAAACAAAGAAATAACCGTCCTAGAATTTTCAAGATCGAATTACGTTTTGTTTTTAAACCATTCTTAAGATAGATTATATGTTCTTTTTAGAGAAAGAGATCAAAATATAGTACATTTAATAGTGTTTATGAACAGCATATCTCAGTTCAGCAGACAGGGATCAGAGTACTATTCTAAACCATCCGATTACGAACCAGCACGCGCTGCAAGATAACGTAATCAGCATATTGGACCCTAACGATCAATTCACAAAATACGACTGTGTAGATCAAAGATCAGACCGCATTTGTATGCAGTCCGATGCACATCCATACCTTTCAGTAAAGCAACATTAAGTTAAGCACATGGCATAAAGGGTTAACTGTCAAAACATTCACATTCTCACCTGCCGAACAATGCATTCCATACGAGTGTTATAATCTAGCTATGTATACTGTCTAAAAAAGTTAACATACAACATGAATTACAGTCAATCTTACACCAAATATGTTCATTCAGCAGAACGGCTAAGAGAACATTAGTTCAACATGGGCTAAAGTTCCCAATTTGGTAGTGCTCATGATCATCGTCTCTCTACATGCCCCAAACGACACTGATAATAAATGAAATGAGATGAGAAGCTTTCAGCACGCACGAAAAAACGAATTTGTGTTTCCAATAAGATTCTTGGCAAAATTGTTTCAAACAAATATAACAACAACAAAAGACGGATAGCGCTTAAAATTCGGTACTTATCAAAAATTTAAGAAAAAATTTCACGTATAAAAAAAGATGATTAGTTTAAATATCGGGTTTATTTCGCATTTAACTAAAGTACAAGAAGATAAAATTTATTTCGGCAAAGTAAGATATCGAGAACCGTGTATAATAGCATTGCCAGCGTGCATAGACGAGAACGATTTCTTATCGTTTCAAAGATTAAAACCGGTTATTTACTACCAATATAGCAAGATAGATTATATTTACAAAAATGTATTAACTCGCGTAACGTTAGTATTTCCGACGAAAAGCCATATTACGTTGGATTTGAATAATCTACGCACCTACGATATCTTATGGTCATATAATAATTTAGCTCGCGTTTGTAAATGGGATAAAAAAAAAAACCGCTTTTTGTAAATCTTGTTATGGATCGTGCCTATTTTAATCCGGCAGATTTTCCTCATTCGTGGGAAGATGGAAACTTTGGTTTATATAATACTTGGAGCGATGATCCTATAGAATCGGATGATGACTACTCATCGCCGGAAGAAGAATTTAGCGATAACGAATCACTCGAAATAGAAACTCACACAGAAACCGCGCCAGTTACGGATCCTTCCGTAATTAGAATAACGAACGAAGTACAAAATGTCGAAATAACAACGTCAGTTTGTCATGTAGGTGAAGTTTACCGAGAAAAAGAATGCTTTATATGCGTAGATAAAGAACCGAACGTATTATTTTGTAACTGTGGTCACATTGTAGTATGTTCGGATTGTTTCGATGATAGTAAAGAGAAAAAAGTGGCGATAACTAAATGCCCAACTTGCAGACTAAAATTCGATGTGGCGAGGATATTCGAATAAATTTATAACTTTTTAAAAAAGTTATAAATTTTTGTCTAACTTATAATGCCCCCAAGCTAAAGTGTTTATATTATCCTCCAATATATACCTTTTGTCATCCGCAAAACCTAACGCTTTTTTGTTTAACTCCTCCGTATAAATTTCGTGTTCGTAGCTTCTTATCACGTTCATAATTCTATAATGGTCTTTTTTCGTAAATAAACAATCTTTATAATTCTCTAAATTTAGTTCGTTTTTAACGACTGTCCTTTTTACCCCATTGCATCTTCGGTTTTCATCGAAACCCTGGTATATCAATTTTCCATTTTCGTCTATTCTCGTATTTAATTTTTTATAAGCGTACAATTTAGCGCCTAAACCAACAAACTCGGTCATAACGCTACCATTTAATTCGTCTTTAAACATACCCAGCACCTTTTTGTTCTTTTGACTATGCAACTCGTGCTCTTTAGGGTAACCGCTCATATCGTACATCGTATCAGCGTCGCGAGCAATATCCTTATATAAATCATCAGTTTCTATTTCAAGAATAAGACTATCAGTATCGGTATAACACATATTTACTTTTTCGCCGTACTTCGCTTTAAAATAATTATAATAGGTTTTATGCATGAGCGTTTTACTAATATCTAATATGCTCATACCTAAATAAACGGGTTTGGTATATTTTATTTCCGTTTTCTTCGTGTGAACGGCGACTAAATTTTCGTCAAATATCGTGGTATGATGATAGTTCGGTTTGGCGGTAAGCTTTTTATAGCGATAACTTTTTAT
This sequence comes from Tridacna gigas, assembly GCA_945859785.2. NCBI lineage: Eukaryota > Metazoa > Mollusca > Bivalvia > Cardiida > Cardiidae > Tridacna > Tridacna gigas. The sequence continues at coordinate 35,567,727 of OX244031.2, read as the reverse complement.
ATCATTAACTAATTGTATATTTACTCGATTTCTTAAGTTTTCCATGGTCTTACCAAAAACCGAATTCATCATTAACTTAAAAAAATCTTTTTCGAAATCGTTTTTCGCGTTTTTTCTTAACTCGATATTTAAATCGATATATTTTTTAATATCGGAACTTTCCTCGAATTTAATTCCGCGATGTATTTTTTAATCTTTAAATCTAACTCTAAATACGTTTTTAAAACCTTATGATCTATAACGTAATTTTCTTTATCTTTTAAATTAGGAATTAATTTTTCTACCTTTTCTATTTTTAAACGTTCGGGCGCTAATGGAAAATTGTTATGTAAATCGTGTAACTCTTTAGGATATTCTAAATCAACCTCTAAAAAACAGGGTATATTTTTCCATCCTTCTAATTCTTTTTCGCTCATCCATTTAAAACCGTGAGTAGGTAATAATTGACTCATAGCCCAGGGGTAAAGACTGTTCGCGTCTATATATATTAAATATTTCGACGGTTTATTTTCGTCATAATCTTCGCCCATATATTTATTATTAGCCTTAGAATACCTTTTACTACACATAGATATACCACCTCTAATACCTTTTTCGACCATTAAAAGCGTGTCAATATCCGATAAAAGTTCGAGCTTTACTCCCGTTTTCTTTAACATCGTGTCATACGCTAACCCGGGCGTAGTAAAATACCAACAAGGGTCTAATTTATAGTGTTCGCGACATACATCCCTAAAGTTTTCGAATACATCCGCTAAAAGTAAAACGTCTATTTTGTTGTAAAGTTCTAAATAATCCTTAAACGTTTTCATGTTAAAAGTATTCCAAATATTTTTCGCGTGTTCGTAATCTTCGTCGCTAATATGTTCCTTGTTTAAACTCGAATAAAATTTTTCTTTAGATGGTAGTTGAGTTTCTTTCAACTTTTTGAGAGAATCTAAGTAATCGTAAGGAAAAACTCCCTTTCTTCTAACTAGCGGTAAATGTTCCTTCGAAAAATATCTCGATAAAATATTTAACTGCTCTTCGTTTCAATTTTTCAAGAGATTATCTAAGCTCGAAGACATAAACTTAAAGCTATCGAGAAACCTAATTTTATGGTATTTTTTTTTCCCAATTCCAATAGTTTTACTAAAACTAATATATTTTTCCTCGTTGTATGCAATCAATGTAACCGCTAGTTGAACCGAGAAGTTTGATAAAAAGATGGGCGTCATAACCGCTTAAATTGTGAAAATAAACGGGTGTAAAGTTAGGAATTTTCGCTTTAAGATTACATTTAGTATGAGCGGCTCCCTATATTTGCCGGTAAAGTGGCAATGGTCTCTTACTTTATATTTTTCGTGAGTAAATTCTTCGTTACAAAGATAGCATCTAGTTTCTCTTTTATGTTTTTTCTCTTCATTTTCTGTTATATTAATTGCTACTGGCTTTTGATAATATTTTTTATAAATTTCTCTAACATCATCGGTTAGCGTTTCTATAAATTTTTTATCAGCATCTTCTCCGGTATAACTTCTTACTATTGGCTGACTTATTCCATTAGAAAATATTATAATGTAGTAATAACTACAGGGAAGATGCTTTTGACGTTTTATAGTATAACTTTCCTCTTCAGTCGGTTGGCAAGTTTCTACGGGCAACAGTACGCTTTCGAAATCAGCGTATATAGCGACCGGGCATTCGATTTTTCTATCGTGATTTATAAATTGTAATACGGTAACCTCGTCAGGCATTTTTAAAAAAACGGCTTCGTAATTAGAGCAATATTTTTTATGTTTTTCTAAAAGTTTTTCGCTTCCAAAGAGATTCGAGCATCTTTTACAAAAATACTTTTTATGCCCACGATTCGATATTTGACCGCTCATTAAGCGACTAAAATCTTTTATAATAGCGTAGTGGTTATTTATTCCGTCATTAAAATAAAGCAAATCAATGTGTTTATTTTTTTTGTTTTTCGTAATTCTCAACGGATAAAATTTTTTTTCTTTTTCTCCTTTATAGTCATTATCGAAGCTAAAAACGTTTACGCTAATTTCAGGATTTTGTTTTTCGAATTTATCTATATCGCGAATTGTAACAATACTCTATTCCTTCTGTGTTTAAGCTATTTTCCTTCGATCGTAAATCTCTATCAATTCTTTCAGGATGGCTATCTTTAGGATTTAACACTCTTAAAACGCTCCATAAAAAGCATTTGTTATCCCAATAATTTTGCATATTGATGCACGCTTTTTTAGCCGAAATCCAATCGGGTAGAACCGCGTATCCCGAACCTCTTAAAGGTTTATAAATAACCGTATGTAACTTTAAATGTACTACGCTATGAAAAGCCCAACCGCTGCCTTTTCTTAAACAAGAGGGCCATGATGGCCCTGGGTCGCTCACCTTAGTACAGTGCCTTTAAGGTTTTTCTTTAATTTGACCATGTGACCTAGTTTTTGACTGCAGGTGACCCAATTTCAAACTCATATTTGATGAAGACAAACATTCTGACCAATTTTCAAGTCAATTGAGCAAAAAATGTGGCCTCGAGTGCCCTAAAGATATTTCTTTAATTTGACCTAGTGATCTAGATTATGACCCCAGATGACCCAAATTTGAACTGGTCTTTGACTATATCAAAAGAAACATTTTAACCAATTTTCAAATCAAATGAATAATAAATGTGGCCTCTAGAGTGCCCACTAGCATTATTTCTTTAATTTGACCAAGTGACCTAGTTTATGACCCCAGTTGACCCAAATTCAGACTCATGTGAGATTTTACAAAAACAAACATTCTGACCAATTTTCAAGGCAATAAAGCAAATAATGTGGCCTCTAGAGAGCCCACAAGGTATTTCTTTATTTTGAACTAGTGACCTAGTTTATGGTTCCAGGTGACCCAAATCCAAACTCATCTGGTATTTCATCAAGACAAACATTCTGGCCAAATTTCAGGTCATTTGAGCAATAAATGTGGCCTCCAGAGTGCAAACAAGGTATTTCTTCAATTTGACCCAGTGAACTAGTTTATGACCCAAGTTGACCCAAATTAATCTTATGTGAGACTTTATAAAGACAAACTTTCTAACTAAATTTCAAGGCAATTGAGCAAATAATGTGGCCTCGAGAGTGCCAACAAGGTATTTCTTTAATTTGACCTAGTGACCTAGTTTATGACCCAAGATGACCTAATTCTGAACTCAATGAACTTGTTGAGCTTAGATCGGCAAGCAAACTTAGAAGAGAATCACTACATACCAAATATCAAAGCTCTACACCTTCCAGTTTTAAAGAAGAATTTTTAAGTTTTCCTTCTTTGTTCCTATGTTCGACCTTGTGACCCCCGGGGCTTTGACCCAGGGGCATCATATGAACAAACTTGGTAGAGGTCCACTAGGAAATGCTACATACCAAATATCAAAGCTCTACACCTTCCCGTTTAAGAGAAAAAGAAATTTAAAGTTTCCCTTCTTTGTTCCTACCTTCGAACTTGTGACCCCCGGGGCGGGGCCAGTTTTGACCCCAGGGGCATCATATGAACAAACTTGGTAGAGGTCCACTCTGAGATGCAACATACCAAATATCAAAGCTCCACACCTTTCGGTTTCAGAAAAGAAGAATTTTAAAGTTTTCCTTCTTTGTTCCTATGTTCGAACTTGTGACCCCAGGGGCTAGGCCAGTTTTGACCCAAGCAGCATCCTTGGAACAAACTTGGTAGAAGTCTACTAGGAGATGCTACATACCAAATATCAAAGCTCTATGCCTTCCCATTTAAGAGAAAAAAAAAATTAAGTTTTCCTTCTTTGTTCCTATGTTTGAACTTGTGACCCCTGGGGCAGGGCCAATTTTGACCCCAAGGGCATCATATGAACAAACTTGGTAGAGATCCACTAGTAGATGCTACATACCAAATATCAAAGCTCTATGCCTTCTAGTTTTACAGAAGAAGATTTTTAACGTTTTCCTTCTTTGTTCCTATGTTGGAAATTGTGATCCCCGGGGCGGGGCCAGTTTTGACCCCAGGGGCATCATATGAACAAACTTGGTAGAGGTCTACTAGGAGATGCTACATGCCAAATATCAAAGCTCTATGCCTTCAAGTTTCAGAGAAGAAGATTTTTAAAGTTTTCCTTCTTTGTTACTATGCTCAAATTTGTGACCCCCGGGGTGGGGCCAGTTTTGACCCCAGGGGCATCATATGAACAAAATTGCTAGAGGTCCACTGGGCAATGCTACATACCAAATGTCAAAGCTCTACGCCTTCCAGTTTCAGAGAAGATGATTTTTAAAGTTTCCCCTCTTTGTTCCTATGTTCGAACTTGTGACCCCCGGGGCAGGGCCAGTTTTGACCCCAAGGGCATAATATGAACAAACCTGGTAGAGATCCACTAGTAGATGCTCCATGCCAAATATCAAAGCTCTATGCCTTCTAGTTTTACAGAAGAAGATTTTTAAAGTTTTCCTTCTTTGTTCCTATGTTGGAAATTGTGACCCCCGGGGCGGGGCCAGTTTTGACCCCAGGGGCATCATATGAACAAACTTGGTAGAGGTCCACTAGGAGATGCTACATGCCAAATATCAAAGCTCTACACCTTCAAGTTTCAGAGAAGAATTTTTTAAAGTTTTCCTTCTTTGTTACTATGCTCAAATTTGTGACCCCCGGGGTGGGGCCAGTTTTGACCCCAGGGGCATCATATGAACAAAATTGCTAGAGGTCCACTGGGCAATGCTACATACCAAATGTCAAAGCTCTAAGCCTTCCAGTTTCAGAGAAGATGATTTTTAAAGTTTCCCCTCTTTGTTCCTATGTTCGAACTTGTGACCCCCGGGGCAGGGCCAGTTTTGACCCCAAGGGCATAATATGAACAAACTTGGTAGAGATCCACTAGTAGATGCTTCATGCCAAATATCAAAGCTCTATGCCTTCTAGTTTTACAGAAGAAGATTTTTAAAGTTTTCCTTCTTTGTTCCTATGTTGGAAATTGTGACCCCCGGGGCGGGGCCAGTTTTGACCCCAGGGGCATCATATGAACAAACTTGGTAGAGGTCCACTAGGAGATGCGACATGCCAAATATCAAAGCTCTACGCCTTCAAGTTTCAGAGAAGAATTTTTTAAAGTTTTCCTTCTTTGTTACTATGGTCAAATTTGTGACCCCTGGGATGGGGCCAGTTTTGACCCCAGGGGCATCATATGAACAAACTTGGTAGAGGTCCACTGGGCAATGCTACATACTAAATATCAAAGCTCTACGTCTTCCAGTTTCAGAGAAGATGATTTTTAAAGTTTCCCCTCTTTGTTCCTATGTTTGAACTTGTGACCCCCGGGGCAGGGCCAGCTTTGACCCCAAGGGCATCATATGAACAAACCTGGTAGAGGTCCACTAGGAGATGCTTCATGCCAAATATCAAAGCTCTATGCCTTCTAGTTTTACAGAAGAAGATTTTTAAAGTTTTCCTTCTTTGTTCCTATGTTGGAAATTCTGACCCCCGGGGCGGGGCCAGTTTTGACCCCAGGGGCATCATATGAACAAACTTGGTAGAGGTCCACTAGGAGATGCTACATGCCAAATATCAAAGCTCTACACCTTCAAGTTCAGAGAAGAAGATTTTTAAAAATTTCCTTCTTTATTACTATGCTCAAACTTGTGACCCCTGGGGCGGGGCCAGTTTTGACCCCAGGGGCATCAAATGAACAAACTTGGTAGAGGTCCACTAGGAGATGCTACATACCAAATATCAAAGCTCTGCGCCTTCTATTTTCAGAGAAGAAGATTTTCAAAGATTTTGCTTTTTTTTCCTTTTTGTTGCCATGGCAACCAGAGTTGTGGGTGGAATTCAATTCTTTGAACAATTTTGGTAGAGCTTCACCCAAGGAACATCCCTGCCAAGTTTCATCAAGATTGGCCAAGTGGTTTAGGAGAAGAAGATGTTTAAAGAAATTGTTGACGGACGACGGACATAGGGCGATCACAATAGCTCACCTTTAGCACGTTGTGCTAAGGTGAGCTAAAAAGCGGTAAAATTTTCTAAAATTCTTCCTACCATAATATTATATAATTCGTGTACGTCGGTTCCCTCCAAATTAATTTCGTTTATATCGGAAGAAAAATTGGCTTCTACCGGATTATCAACCTCTTCGAATCTATACATAAGACATTGAAGAAACATTTTTACTTTAGTATTCCGCTTACTTTTTAAAATTTTTATTATCGCTTGTCTCGTAAGCTCTAAAAACTCTTCGGGCGAAGAAACTGGTATTCCGGGTATTTTATGTTCTTCCGCCCACATTTTAAGAGCCGAACGATGCTTTTTAACCGTTATTTGACCTACTTTACTATATATTTTTTTATTTTATTTTTAAGCGCATTAAGTTCGGGCGAAATACTTTTAGGAACTTCCTCGACTCTTTCTAAACTTTTTAATAAATCTTCGACCGTTTGTTGTCACGTTGGTGGCGTAGTTGACGGTGCGGTTGGTGTTGGCAGCGGCGCAATTGTTGGTCGTAAAACCGGAGCATTTATAATTCCGATATCTCTATCTAATATCGACGCTCCAGGATTACTTAAAAGATCGATTAATTGATTGCGTCTAAGTCTCGAGTATCCCCTGATACCTCTCGACTTAGCTAAATTTTTCAAACCTTTTACCGTAAGTCTATTAAACTCGGCATTCATTTTTATATTATAATAAAAAATTTTTTTTAATTTAGCAATCAATTTTATTACGGTCTAATCGTAATAAAATTAAGTTATAGTTATTTTATATTTATCTTTCCAAACTCTGCCATTCCAATTACAAACCGTTTGAGGACTGGTTCCGATAAATTTGCTCGCTTTATAAATCGAGTAAAAATCGCGTACGTTTCCCGTTTCAACGTTTTCTACGAAAACTTTCTTCAGATTGTTCCTAATATCTTTTAATCTATCGAACCTAGGATCTATCGTCTTTTCTGGTTTAGGAGGCTCTTCCGGTAATACCCCGTGTTCTTTAGCTAAATCGATCAATTGTTTTTTATCCAAATAAGAAAAAAAATTTATATTATTTTCTTTAAGAATATCTTTTAAATCCGATTTGCTTATCATTTTTTATATTAAAGAAAAACCTTAATACACTACGCTCATTTTATTTCCGTCAGACTGGAAGTTTACTCGCCTATCGCTAATCATAAGGGCATACACGTGCGTACCTGCGGGCACATTAACACCAAAATTTGCTTTAACATGAATATCGGTTACGGAATATTTTATTCTTTCACTCTGTTTGCTAACATCGAACAAAAACAATGGATAAAGGTCTTTGTACTCTAAAGGAGTAAAGTTAGGATATTACGCTAAATCATCCATGAGACAAGAGGACCATGATGGTCCTAAATCGCTCACCTGAAATGCAACTCAGCTGAACACCATAATGCTACATGCCAAATATGAAATCTCTAGCCCTTATGGTTTGGGACAAGAAGATTTTTACAGATTTCCTTCTTTATCTCTATGTGAAATCCGAGAACCCACAACATAGGGTCAGCTTTTAACACCAGGGCCATAATTTAAAGTATTTTGGTAGAGGGTCATGAGATGATGCTACATGCCAGATATGAAAGCTCTAGCCCTTACGGTTTGGGACAAGAAGATTTTTGAAGATTTCCTTCTTTATCTCTATGCGAAATCCGAGAACCCACAACATAGGGCCAATTTCAACACTAGGGCCATTATTTGAAGTATTTTGGTAGAGGGCCACTAGATGATACTACATGCCATATATGAGAGCTCTAGCCCTTATGGTTTGGGACAAGAAGATTTTTAAAGATTTCCTTCTTTATCTCTATGTGAAATCTGAGAACCCACAACATAGGGCCATTTTCAACACTAGGGCCATAATTTGAAGTATTTTGGTAGAGGGCCACTAGATGATGCTACATGCCAAATATGAAAGCTCTAGCCCTTACGGTTTGGGACAAGAAGATTTTTACGGATTTCCTTCTTTATCTCTATGTGAAATCCGAGAACCCAAAACATAGGGCCAATTTCCACACTAGGGCCATTATTTGAAGTTTTTTGGTAGAGGGCCACTAGATGATACTACATGCCATATATGAGAGCTCTAGCCTTTGTGGTTTGGGACAAGAAGATTTTTAAAGATTTCCTTCTTTATCTCTATGTGAAATCCGAGAACCCACAACATAGGGCCATTTTCAACACTAGGGCCATAATTTGAAGTATTTTGGTAGAGGGTCACTAGATGATACTACACGCCAAATATGAAAGCTCTAGCCCTTAAGGTTTGGGACAAGAAGATTTTTACAGATTTCCTTCTTTATCTCGATGTGAAATCCGAGAACCCACAACATAGGGCCATTTTCAACACTAGGGCCATTATTTGAAGTATTTTGGTAGAGGGCCACTAGATGATACTACATGCCATATATGAGAGCTCTAGCCCTTATGGTTTGTGAAAAGAAGATTTTTAAAGATTTCCTTCTTTATCTCTATGTGAAATCCGAGAACCCACAACATAGGGCCATTTTCAACACTAGGGCCATAATTTGAAATATTTTGGTAGAGGGCCACTAGATGATGCTACATGCCAAATATCAAAGCTCTAGCCCTTACGGTTTGGGACAGGAAGATTTTTACAGATTTCCTTCTTTATCTCTATGTGAAATCCGAGAACCCACAACATAGGGCCAATTTCAACACTAGGGCCATTATTTGAAGTATTTTGGTAGAGGGCCACTAGATGATACTACACGCCATATATGAGAGCTCTAACCCTTATGGTTTGGGACAAGAAGATTTTTAAAGATTTCCTTCTTTATCTCTATGTGAAATCCGAGAACCCACAACATAGGGCCATTTTCAAGACTAGGGCCATTATTTGAAGTATTTTGGTAGAGGGTCACTAGATGATGCTACATGCCAAATATGAGAGCTCTAGCCGTTAAGGTTTGGGACAAGAAGATTTTTACAGATTTCCTTCTTTATCTCTATGTGAAATCCGAGAACCCACAACATAGGGCCATTTTCAACACTAGGGCCATAATTTGAAGTATTTTGGTAGAGGGCCACTAGATGATACTACATGCCATATATGAGAGCTCTAGCCCTTATGATTTGGGACAAGAAGATTCTTAAAGATTTCCTTCTTTATCTCTATGTGAAATCCGAGAACCCACAACATAGGTTCATTTTCATCACTAGGGCCATAATTTGAAGAATTTTGGTAGAGGGCCACTAGATGATACTACATGCCATATATGAGAGCTCTAGCCCTTATGATTTGGGACAAGAAGATATTTAAAAATTTCCTTCTTTATCTCCATGTGAAATCCGAGAACCCACAACATAGGGCCATTTTCAACACTAGGGCCATTATTTGAAGTATTTTGGTAGAGGGCCACTAAATGATACTACATGCCATATATGAGAGCTCTAGCCCTTATGGTTTGGGACAAGAAGATTTTTAAAGATTTCCTTCTTTATCTCTATGTGAAATCCGAGAACCCACAACATAGGGCCATTTTCAAACTAGGGCCATAATTTGAAGTATTTTGGTAGAGGGCCACTAGATGATGCTACATGCCAAATATGAAAGCTCTAGTCCTTACAGTTTGGGACAAGAAGATTTTTACAGATTTCCTTCTTTATCTGTATGTGAAATCCGAGAACCCACAACACAGGGCCAATTTCCACACTAGGGCCATTATTTGAAGTATTTTGGTAGAGGGCCACTAGATGATACTACATGCCATATATGAGAGCTCTAGCCCTTACGGTTTGGGACAAGAAGATTTTTAAAGATTTCCTTCTTTATCTCTATGTGAAATCCGAGAACCCACAACATAGGGCCAATTTCCACACTAGGGCCATTATTTGAAGTATTTTGGTAGAGGGCCACTAGATGATACTACACGCCATATATGAGAGCTCTAACCCTTATGGTTTGGGACAAGAAGATTTTTAAAGATTTCCTTCTTTATCTCTATGTGAAATCCGAGAACCCACAACATAGGGCCATTTTCAAACTAGGGCCATAATTTGAAGTATTTTGGTAGAGGGCCACTAGATGATGCTACATGCCAAATATGAACGCTCTAGCCCTTAAGGTTTGGGACAAGAAGATTTTTAAAGATTTCCTTCTTTATCTCTATGTGAAATCCGAGAACCCACAACATAGGGCCATTTTCAAACTAGGGCCATAATTTGAAGTATTTTGGTAGAGGGCCACTAGATGATGCTACATGCCAAATATGAAAGCTCTAGCCCTAAAGGTTTGGGACAAGAAGATTTTTACAGATTTCCTTCTTTATCTCTATGTGAAATCCGAGAACCCACAAGATAGGGCCATTTTCAACACTAGGGCCATAATTTCAAGGATTTTGGTAGAGGGCCACTAGATGATACTACATGCCACATATGAGAGCTCTAGCCCTTATGATTTGGGACAAGAAGATTTTTAAAAATTTCCTTCTTTATCTCTATGTGAAATCCAAGAACCCACAACATAGGGCTATTTTCAACACTAGGGCCGTAATTTGAAGTATTTTGGTTGAGGGTCACTAGATGATGCTACATGCCAAATACGAAAGATCTGGCCCTTACGGTTTGTGACAAGAAGATTTTTACAGATTTCCTTCTTTATCTCTATGTGAAATCCGAGAACCCACAACATAGGGCCAATTTCCACACTAGGGCCATTATTTGAAGTATTTTGGTAGAGGGCCACTAGATGATACTACATGCCATATATGAGAGCTCTAGCCCTTATGGTTTGGGACAAGAAGATTTTTAAAAATTTCCTTCTTTATCTCTATCTCCGAGAACCCACAACATAGGGCTATTTTCAAGACAAGGGCCATAATCTGAAGTATTTTGGTAGAGGGTCACTAGATGATGCTACATGCCAAATATGAAAGCTCTAGCCCTTAAGGTTTGGGACAAGAAGATTTTTGAAGATTTCCTTCTTTATCTCTATGTGAAATCCGAGAACCCACAACATAGGGCCAATTTCCACACTAGGGCCATTATTTGAAGAATTTTGGTAGAGGGCCACTAGATGATACTACATGCCATATATGAGAGCTCTAGCCTTTATGGTTTGGGACAAGAAGATTTTTAAAGATTTCCTTCTTTATCTCTATGTGAAATCCGAGAACCCACAACATAGGGCCAATTTCCACAGTAGGGCCATTATTTGAAATATTTTCAACACTAGGGCCATAATTTGAAGTATTTTGGTAGAGGGCCACCAGATGATGCTACATGCCAAATATGAAAGCTCTAGCCCTTAAGGTTTGGGACAAGAAGATTTTTACAGATTTCCTTCTTTATCTCTATGTGAAATCCGAGAACCCACAACATAGGGCCATTTTCAAACTAGGGCCATAATTTGAAGTATTTTGGTAGAGGGCCACTAGATGATGCTACATGCCAAATATGAAAGCTCTAGCCCTTAAGGTTTGGGACAAGAAGATTTTTACAGATTTCCTTCTTTATCTCTATGTGAAATCCGAGAACCCACAACATAGGGCCAATTTCCACACTAGGGCCATTATTTGAAGTATTTTGGTAGAGGGCCACTAGATGATACTACATGCCATATATGAGAGCTCTAGCCCTTATGGTTTGGGACAAGAAGATTTTTAAAGATTTCTTTCTTTATCTCTATGTGAAATCCGAGAACCCACAACATAGGGCCATTTTCAAGACTACGGCCATAATTTGAAGTATTTTGGTAGAGGGTCACTAGATGATGCTACATGCCAAATATGAAAGCTCTAGCCCTTAAGGTTTGGGACAAGAAGATTTTTACAGAATTCTTTCTTTATTTCCATGTGAAATCCGAGAACCTACAACATAGGGCCATTTTCAAACTAGGGCCATAATTTGAAGTATTTTGGTAGAGGGCCACTAGATGATTCTACATGCCAAATATGAAAGCTCTAGCCCTTAAGGTTTGGGACAAGAAGATTTTTAAAGATTTCCTTCTTTATCTCTATGTGAAATCCGAGAACCCACAACATAGGGCCAATTTCCACACTGGGGCCATTATTTGAAGTATTTTGGTAGAGGGCCACTAGATGATACTATATGCCATATATGAAAGCTCTAGCCCTTATGGTTTGGGACAAGAAGATTTTTAAAGATTTCCTTCTTTATCTCTATGTGAAATCCGAGAACCCACAAGATAGGGCCATTTTCAAGACTAGGGCCATAATTTCAAGTATTTTGGTAGAGGGTCATTAGATGATGCTACATTCCAAATATGAACGCTCTAGCCCTTAAGGTTTGGGACAAGAAGATTTTTAAAGATTTCCTTCTTTATCTCTATGTGAAATCCGAGAACCCACAACATAGGGCCATTTTCAACACTAGGGCCATAATTTGAAGTATTTTGGTAGAGGGCCACTAGATGATACTACATGCCATATATGAGAGCTCTAGCCCTTATGGTTTGGGACAAGAAGATTTTTACAGATTTCCTTCTTTATCTCTATGTGAAATCCGAGAACCCACAACATAGGGCCATTTTCAACGCTAGGGCCGTAATTTGAAGTATTTTAGTAGAGGGCCACTAGATGATGATACATGCCAAATATGAAAGCTCTGGCCCTTACGGTTTGGGACAAGAAGATTTTTACAGATTTCCTTCTTTATCTCTATGTGAAATCTGAGAACCCACAACATAGGGCCAATTTCCACACTAGAGCCATTATTTGAAGTATTTTGGTAGAGGGTCACTAGATGATACTACATGCCATATATGAGAGCTCTAGCCTTTATGGTTTGGGACAAGAAGATTTTTAAAGATTTCCTTCTTTATCTCTATGTGAAATCTGAGAACCCACAACATAGGGCCATTTTCAACACTAGGGCCATAATTTCAAGGATTTTGGTAGAGGGCCACTAGATGATGCTACATGCCAAATATGAGAGCTCTAGCCCTTACGGTTTGGGACAAGAAGATTTTTACAGATTTCCTTCTTTATCTCTATGTGAAATCCGAGAACCCACAACATAGGGCCAATTTCCACACTAGGGCCATTATTTGAAGTATTTTGGTAGAGGGCCACTAGATGATACTACATGCCATATATGAGAGCTCTAGCCCTTATGGTTTGGGACAAGAAGATTTTTAAAGATTTCTTTCTTTATCTCTATGTGAAATCCGAGAACCCACAACATAGGGCCATTTTCAAGACTACGGCCATAATTTGAAGTATTTCGGTAGAGGGTCACTAGATGATGCTACATGCCAAATATGAAAGCTCTAGCCCTTAAGGTTTGGGACAAGAAGATTTTTACAGAATTCTTTCTTTATCTCCATGTGAAATCCGAGAACCTACAACATAGGGCCATTTTCAAACTAGGGCCATAATTTGAAGTATTTTGGTAGAGGGCCACTAGATGATTCTACATGCCAAATATGAAAGCTCTAGCCCTTAAGGTTTGGGACAAGAAGATTTTTAAAGATTTCCTTCTTTATCTCTATGTGAAATCCGAGAACCCACAACATAGGGCCAATTTCCACACTGGGGCCATTATTTGAAGTATTTTGGTAGAGGGCCACTAGATGATACTATATGCCATATATGAAAGCTCTAGCCCTTATGGTTTGGGACAAGAAGATTTTTAAAGATTTCCTTCTTTATCTCTATGTGAAATCCGAGAACCCACAAGATAGGGCCATTTTCAAGACTAGGGCCATAATTTCAAGTATTTTGGTAGAGGGTCATTAGATGATGCTACATTCCAAATATGAACGCTCTAGCCCTTAAGGTTTGGGACAAGAAGATTTTTAAAGATTTCCTTCTTTATCTCTATGTGAAATCCGAGAACCCACAACATAGGGCCATTTTCAACACTAGGGCCATAATTTGAAGTATTTTGGTAGAGGGCCACTAGATGATACTACATGCCATATATGAGAGCTCTAGCCCTTATGGTTTGGGACAAGAAGATTTTTACAGATTTCCTTCTTTATCTCTATGTGAAATCCAAGAACCCACAACATAGGGCCATTTTCAACGCTAGGGCCGTAATTTGAAGTATTTTAGTAGAGGGCCACTAGATGATGATACATGCCAAATATGAAAGCTCTGGCCCTTACGGTTTGGGACAAGAAGATTTTTACAGATTTCCTTCTTTATCTCTATGTGAAATCTGAGAACCCACAACATAGGGCCAATTTCCACACTAGAGCCATTATTTGAAGTATTTTGGTAGAGGGTCACTAGATGATACTACATGCCATATATGAGAGCTCTAGCCTTTATGGTTTGGGACAAGAAGATTTTTAAAGATTTCCTTCTTTATCTCTATGTGAAATCTGAGAACCCACAACATAGGGCCATTTTCAACACTAGGGCCATAATTTCAAGGATTTTGGTAGAGGGCCACTAGATGATGCTACATGCCAAATATGAGAGCTCTAGCCCTTACGGTTTGGGACAAGAAGATTTTTACAGATTTCCTTCTTTATCTCTATGTGAAATCCGAGAACCCACAACATAGGGCCAATTTCCACACTAGGGCCATTATTTGAAGTATTTTGGTAGAGGGCCACTAGATGATACTACATGCCATATATGAGAGCTCTAGCCCTTATGGTTTGGGACAAGAAGATTTTTAAAGATTTCTTTCTTTATCTCTATGTGAAATCCGAGAACCCACAACATAGGGCCATTTTCAAGACTACGGCCATAATTTGAAGTATTTCGGTAGAGGGTCACTAGATGATGCTACATGCCAAATATGAAAGCTCTAGCCCTTAAGGTTTGGGACAAGAAGATTTTTACAGAATTCTTTCTTTATCTCCATGTGAAATCCGAGAACCTACAACATAGGGCCATTTTCAAACTAGGGCCATAATTTGAAGTATTTTGGTAGAGGGCCACTAGATGATTCTACATGCCAAATATGAAAGCTCTAGCCCTTAAGGTTTGGGACAAGAAGATTTTTAAAGATTTCCTTCTTTATCTCTATGTGAAATCCGAGAACCCACAACATAGGGCCAATTTCCACACTGGGGCCATTATTTGAAGTATTTTGGTAGAGGGCCACTAGATGATACTATATGCCATATATGAAAGCTCTAGCCCTTATGGTTTGGGACAAGAAGATTTTTAAAGATTTCCTTCTTTATCTCTATGTGAAATCCGAGAACCCACAAGATAGGGCCATTTTCAAGACTAGGGCCATAATTTCAAGTATTTTGGTAGAGGGTCATTAGATGATGCTACATTCCAAATATGAACGCTCTAGCCCTTAAGGTTTGGGACAAGAAGATTTTTAAAGATTTCCTTCTTTATCTCTATGTGAAATCCGAGAACCCACAACATAGGGCCATTTTCAACACTAGGGCCATAATTTGAAGTATTTTGGTAGAGGGCCACTAGATGATACTACATGCCATATATGAGAGCTCTAGCCCTTATGGTTTGGGACAAGAAGATTTTTACAGATTTCCTTCTTTATCTCTATGTGAAATCCGAGAACCCACAACATAGGGCCATTTTCAACGCTAGGGCCGTAATTTGAAGTATTTTAGTAGAGGGCCACTAGATGATGATACATGCCAAATATGAAAGCTCTGGCCCTTACGGTTTGGGACAAGAAGATTTTTACAGATTTCCTTCTTTATCTCTATGTGAAATCTGAGAACCCACAACATAGGGCCAATTTCCACACTAGAGCCATTATTTGAAGTATTTTGGTAGAGGGTCACTAGATGATACTACATGCCATATATGAGAGCTCTAGCCTTTATGGTTTGGGACAAGAAGATTTTTAAAGATTTCCTTCTTTATCTCTATGTGAAATCTGAGAACCCACAACATAGGGCCATTTTCAACACTAGGGCCATAATTTCAAGGATTTTGGTAGAGGGCCACTAGATGATGCTACATGCCAAATATGAGAGCTCTAGCCCTTACGGTTTGGGACAAGAAGATTTTTAAAGTTTTTTCTCTCGGTTGCCATGGCAACCAGAGTTCTTCATGGAATTCAAATCTTTGAAGTATTTTGAAAGTGCATCACCTAAGGATCATTTCTGTGAAGTTTCACTGAAATCTGTTGGGCGGTTTCAGAGGAGAAGATTTTTTAAGTAATTGTTCACGGACGGACGGACGGACGGACGGACGCCGGACAACGATCGTTCACAATAGCTCACCCTGAGCACTATGTGCTCAGGTGAGCTAAAAAAACTTAGATCTAAATGCGACAACATCACCGTACACCCTACTAAATCGTTGATGGGGAAATGAAAGATTGTAGTCACTTCGAGGGTATTTAAAAGAATTTAACATAACGTGAATGTCCGTAACGTTAACGTGGTCAAATATGGCGGAATTTCTATATTGGTCGTTTATCCTACGCTTCTGAAAACTGATAATGATGTAACGCGGAAACTCAGGCGCCGTTTTAACGGCGAGTCTCCAGGTAAATGATTGTGTTTGAGTAACTGGAGCAGTATCGCATTATAGCATTCTATAATTAACCGGAAAACTTTCTTTATTCTGAATATGTTTATAAAGTTCAATTTTATACTTATCTGAGGGTAACACGTGTGGCATATACCACGCTATTTTATTCAACGTAACTTTACCACGATTATTTCTCTCTGGGTTGCCACCACCAGCAGCCACAAAAACACCTTTATAAATAGCATCATCATCGCCTTTTCTTGTCAAGTAAAGAGTTTGCTTCATTCCGTACAAGACTTTATTGTAATCTTCGCAAAAACCAAAAATATGTTTTAACGGAACTCTAACGCTAAATGTGCCCTTTGGATCAGGATCACTAATGATTTGTTTTTTCCTTAATTTAAAACCCAAATTATTTGCTTCATCCGCTTCTTTTATTGTATCCTTAAGCCACAACTGGTTTAACCCTCGTGAATTAGAAAAATCGTTTGAATATTTTAACAATCCTAGCATCGTGGTAGCCCGGCCTGGATGATTTATTCTTTCAATCTCTTTACCTGAAAGGTCGTATCTAATATCATTAAAAAGATACATTAAACCGTTGTTCGTTAAAGTAACGTCGTCGTTATTTACATAAGCGTTGCCATTAACCCTCGTTAATTGACCTTCTATAAGTAAATAGCTTTCGCTAGGATGCGTAAAAATATCTTGAGTTTCGATGTTAATCGTAATAACTCCTCCGTTATTGTTAAGACTGTTAGCGGCACCTACAATCGGTAAATATTCGAAGTATTCGTACTCTTCGATACTATCGTCGTTAAAACCCGTTTCAGTAATGTTTAAAATGCTCATTTTTTATTATATTATAATAATCTTAAATTATTATAATATTTTTTACGTCGTTTTAATACCACCCCCGCTATTTAATTTTCTAACTAATTCTTGTATAGCAATCGTGTCGTTACCACTTCCGGCTAATAAAGCGTTCACATTTTGCGAAGTCGCGGGCATTGTCGTCGCGGGTATAGCATTATACTTTTTTAAAATTTTCTTAGATTTCGGCGTTAATGCCTTTTCAACTAACCTTTTTCCCGTGTCTATAGCGGCGCTCTTTCCGGCCTCTAAAGCTTTTTTAGCCCCTTCTTTAGCGACGCTTTTTCCAACATCGACGGCGGAGGACGCGATTTGTTTAGCTGCGCTACTACTAAAATGTCTCGCGAGAGAGCTAGCTAAGCTGTCAAAAATTCCGGCTCCCCCGTATCTATTTCTTCTTACAAATCCTCGTTTCTTATAGATGATCATATTTTTATAATAAGGACATTATTTTTTTATAGATATTACTATCGAAAAAGCCTTGCATTTTTAACTCGTCGCACTTGCTTACGAGTTCGTTTCTTACGCCCATATTACCCGCTGCTTTACTGGCCATAAGTAAGTCGAGTTTTTCTAGCAACATGTTAGGGTCAGCGGGGATAACAATTCCTTTTCCAACTTTTTGTTTTCTTGCATCCCAAACAGGTTTAAAGTTAAGCCATTTTGATGATTTAGAGGCTTTAGGATAGGGATTATTGGGATTATTGCCTTGAAGCATAGTATTAGTATAACCTAAGATAAAGTCATATGCTTCTTTATCTTTAGTTTTAAATAATTGGTTTGTTGGGCTTTTAGATGTAATAAGGTGTAGCAAGCCAGGTGTGTTATTAAATTTATATTCGCCAATATATAAATTTTCTCTATCCATTTTAAATGGTTTATCCCCCCAAAAAAGTTTATTACTTTTTCTATAAATACCAAAGGTAGTGTCAGAGTCACGAAGAAAAAGACTTTTTTTCTCTTCTTTAGATGTTGATGGCTCTTCTTCCTCTTCTTCTAATGTTGATGGTAACGGACTTGTTGTTCTATAACTAGGAGGAGCCGTGCTAAAAGGATAACCTATTTGTTGGGGCAATTGTTGCGGTAATCTTTGAGGTATTTGTTCGATAGCCGTTTTAATACCTTTAAGACCCTTAATAGGTTTAAGACCCCTTTTAATAGGTCTAAGACCCGACGTAATTGCCCTTTGCGTTTCTTTTTGCGTTTCTGTAACGGGCTTAAAAAACTCCGAAAGATCCTCTCGTAATTCTATTTTACCCGTTTTTTCCGCTAATTCGTTAGCACGAATATTCTTTTTTATTGCGAGAAATTCTCTTACAGTTTGTTCCCATTTTATCGGATCAGCGATTTTTAAAAAAGACATTTTTTATTAGGATTATTTTTTTTAACGCAGTTTTTAAACATAGTTTTTATTGCAGTTTTTATTACAGTTTTTTAGCTCGTTTCATAACTAAAACTACACGAAAATTTAATTTTAGGCTTTTTGGACACCTTTGGCATCCGGGCCCCTGAAAGGGGCCTAATATTCCAACGGCCCACCACGATTTTTTTCAACCAACCTCCGAAAGGACTCGCGCTGTTCTCTTCTCCCTCTTTCTATTAACGACGCTTCCGTTTCGCTCGATATTTTTTTCTTGGATTTAGACCTAATTTCTTCCTTCATCTTCTTATATTTCTCTAATTCCTCCATAATCAGTTGGAACTCTTCGTCCGTGACTTTATTATCCGATAAAGCTTTCGAGACGTGCGAGGTTATAGTATTTAATTTCGTATCGGCGATTGTTTTAATCTTTTCGTGTTTTTCAGCTTTAGCCATCGAATTTCTAATGGCATATTTTCCGACTATACTTAACAAACCGGTAAAAGCCGCGACACCTTCTATCGCTATTACCACTGGTATCGCGACTACCGTCGATAACAAACTAATACCTCTGGCTCCTGCGGCTAAAGTAACCGTAATTAAAACGGTGTCAACGTTATCTACTATTCTCGCGGCTCTAAAATATTTTTTACTTAAAGCTTCTCTTTTCGCGACCTCGCCTTCTAAGAAGTTTTGTATCTCGTTAATTTTCTGCAAACGATAACCCTGGCCCTCATCCGCTGGAGGAGCCGTGGGTAATTCCGGATATACATTAATCTCTTTCATTTCCATTTTTTAAAGGTGATAATAAACACGACATAAAAGTTCGTTTTCTTTTATTTTTACCGAGTTCTTCGAATTGTTAGTAATAGTAATTAAAATATTGCTAGCGTCTTTAAGACTAACCTCGTTTTGTAAACTACAGTTTTTTAATCTTAAAGAATACGCTAATGAGGTTAAAACTACGCCTTTAGTCAATGTGAAACCTAAACCTAATTGCATCGGAAATACTTGCCCCGGAGTTAACGTAATTTCTTCTTGGGCAAAGATGTTCCAAGTTAACGTATTTTCTTTTATCGAAGGATGTTTTAAATTAGGATCGAGACTCCAATGGATTGTTTTCGCTTTAGAAATTTTCGGTTTTACGCTAAATTTGTGAACATTCATCTTTTTTAATTAATATATTACTCGGTAAAATGAAGTAATATATTAATTATTTTTTTCTTTCGATAAAATATTTTACTCTATTGAGTATTTCTTTAAATACTTCCGATTCCGGTCTCGATGTATCTATAGGTATCCAATTATATCTTTTAGATAAATATATATCTTTGTAATTTTTTTTCGCTTCTCTTTGAAATTTTTCGGTTTCGTATATTTCTTTAGACCTTTTTAGTCTAAAATTGTAATTTTCGGGGCTAGTGTTATATAGATATAAAACCAAATCGGGTTTCGGTAATCCCTCGTCTACATTTTCTAACCATTCAATAGGAATAGTATTATCAAACGTTTTTGTGTAAACAACTCCGGAAAAATAATATCGATCCGAAATAATAACCATTTCTTTATTATTTACCATAAGAGTAAGAGTATCGTAAAATTCCCATCTACTTGCAGAAAAAAGTAAATGTGATACTCTAGGATTAATAGATTTTCCCAGTTCGTAGTTATTTTTTAAATAATTATCGATAAATTTACCTATCTCGGTATTTCTGTAAGGAAACGCGATAAGTCTTAAACTATCCGTTTTCAACGCTTCAAAAAGATTTTTACTATGAGTAGTTTTACCAGTTTTGTCGCAACCTTCAAATACGATAAACATGATTAAGTTTTATTAATGTAAAGAATTAACTTATAAGATAGCTCCTAAAATGGGTATATTTTTAAAAGGACTATTGGGCCCGAGAATAAGACCTTTTCCGTCGTAAAACTTTCCACCCCGCTTTAAATATAAACCATTACCGACGGATCCTAAGCCTTTACCTTTATAAGGACTTAAATAAAGACCTTGTCCGTCAGTTTCTACCCGGCAAACGCAACCTCCTTTTTTAAGGTAAAGACTCGAACCCATCGCTTTTTGTACGCCCGATGACGCTAGTCCCAAAAGGGCTCCGACGCCTAATGCCGGTAAAACGGTTCTGGCTATCGCCGGCAAAGCGCTAGCAGCTAAACCGGCTAACATTCCGAGAAAACCTCCCTCTATTTTCTTTTTGTGTTTAAGTTGATTGGGACTCATTCTTATTGTTACTCCAGTACCATTTTCAAAGGCTTTAGCTATTTTTTTCGCTTGTGTACGGGTAACGGCTAAAACATCATTACCGTTTAAGTCCTTATGCGATAAACGAATACTTGTTTCGCAACCCCCTTTTTTAATAGCAGATAGAAGTTTTTGTTTTTGCCCCTCTGTTATATTAACTTTAATACTCACGTAATTCGTCATTTTTTATACATTTTTATTTTTTTATGCCTCTTTAATATGAAACCTAATCGTTAGATTTTTGCCTCTTAGATTTAGTAAAGTTCCATTTTGATCCGTAATTTTTACCTCCATATCGTGTATATCGTACTTCGTTATCGGTAAATATACTAAATTAACCGGCGACTCTATTATCTTATATCCGGGAGCGACATTGGGGAAAAAAGAGTAAATTGTGTTTTGCGTCGAACCATTAACGTAGGTTCCCGAGATAATATCGATGTTAACAAATACGGAATTTATACTTAGAATGTTTACTACGTTTTCCGACTCGTGAAAACCCGCTTCGTATTTCGCGTGAGTAAAACCTAAACCTTTAGAAATGGAGTTCGGATGATTAAAATCTACTTGACAGCCGTCTTCGATAATAAGAATAGATTTTAGCGTATTCGTGTTTGCCGAAATGTGAATAGGATATTCGTCGTTAATTAAATCGAAATGACCTTTTTTCCTAATTTCCTGGTGAATGGTATCATTAATGTCTGAGAGGTCGTAACTTCCTTCCAGAATTAGTATTTTAACCCACGAAACGCCATTATCCTGAGAATAAATAAACGCGTTATTCGACGTGTCAATGTTCGGAAAAGAATAGTACGTTTCGAGGTTTACCAAAGCTATCTCGTATTTTCTATCGTATTCCAGCCAAATTGGGGGATTAAACATCGTCGTAAAACGCGTTTTATCGTTACTTACTATAATTTGCGACGACATTTTATGTTCCGTATTTTTCACTATCCGTTTTAAATGATCTTCCATTTTTTAATAGTAAAAAATTATTTTAAAAATATATCTTTCGTTAAAAGATATATTTTTCGGGTAACACTATTTAGTGCAATCCTTTCCTAGCATAATATTTAAGCGATTGTCTATTATGACACCTAATATTTTCGGTAAATAAAAGATGTACTCCCATTATTTGATTCGCATACCACACCATTTTGTTTATATGCTCTATGTGCCTTTTATTCGTTCTATCCTCCTTTTCAGTTTCAAGAATCCTCGCGTGCTTACTCGCGTTAAGTAATAATTCGGAAACATGTTTTTTTTATAAATAGAACGCGTAATTCTTTTTCATCCGTGTCACGTCCTCTAGAAAAAGAAAGAAACTCATTTCTTTTTCTGAGCTCTTGTTGAATACCTTTATTTAAAAATCTTGTTGAGCAAGATTCAAGGTCTTTCGGTATAATATTTTCCGCTAAATATTTAAACCTCTCCATAAACTCACTCGGAGTTTCACCACTTGTACGATAATGATTTTTTATCCTATCAATTCTTTTAGCACAATCCGAAGCCATTTTTGACAATTATTATTTTTAAAATTTTTATTATCTTCAAATTTTTTTTACTCTATCGAATTAGGTATATAAAAGTTGTCAAAACCGTCCCTATATTTTCCTTCGTCTTTTTTACTAGATAAATCGATAACGATGAAACCGAAAGGTTTTTCCCATACCTTGTAGCAAAATTTTCTAAACTCTTCTTCGGTCATATCTTCGCTAACGTGATCGCTATAAATATGATTAATGTTTTTATGATCTTGACGAAAAAGGCAGATAAAATTAGCGTTTTCTCTAATAGTTTGCCTCGGCAACCTAAAACAGTTTTGCGAAAGGTAAAAGCAATCGACGTTACTATGTCTTCCGCGAATATAGTAGCATTCGCATTTATTTTGCTTTTCTAAAAGTAAATCGTCGAAGATCATTAAATTTTTGTTTTCCGATTTTAGTTCTCTCGGATCAGGTACATCTCTGGCAGTTTCGAAAAAACATTTAATATTCGATTTATTCACTAAAGTTTTGATCCATTTCTCGATCAAAGCCGCGGGAGAAACGTTTTTATCCTGAACTTTGTCGCTCATGTTAAACAACCTTAAAATTGCCTCTTTAGGTAATTTTTCTTCGAAAGCTTTTTTAAGTATACGATATTCGGGTTGAAAAAGACTTTTTCCAAAAACGCATAAATTATCGTAATCGAGCCAATCCAGTCTTAGCAAAAGGTTTAGTACAAGCGTCGTTTTACCGCATCCCGATTTACCCACGATTAGTCATCTAATGCTTTTAGGTAAAAAAGGGTTATTAAGTCTCTTCGATACTACTTCGTTCCACGATAAATCTATGACATCCATTTTTTATATACGTTTAAATAAGTTTAAATTATATATAAAAAAGATGTATTGCGTTAAATGTAGAAAAATCACCGATACTAGCAACATGAATTACATCGTTAGTAAAATTGGAAGAAATATGGCACGCGGAAAATGTGTCGTATGCGGAACGACTAAAAAAAAATTTGTTAAAAAAGGCGAAAACATTAAAAAAAGGGCGGTTCATTACTAAATAAGTTTATTAATAACTTACCAGTTGAAATGCATCTCCAGGGCCATAATTTTACTGGACCCGGTACTAAGCTAAATAAAAGACTCAATCCCGATTTAACGCCGAAAGAATGGAGTAAACCGATAAACCGGGTTGATAAAGCGGCTTACCATCACAATATTTGCTATCTTAAACATGATGACACGGCTACCAGAAATTCTATTTGCGACGCTAATATGTTAACGGAATTAAAGGGAATCTATAATCCGACTATTAGAGAAAAAATGGAACGATTCGTCGTTAGTAATATGATTGGAACGAAGAAAAAATTCGGAATGGGAATTAAAAAAAAAAGTTCGAAATGACGACGCTGTCGGAAGAGCTGCATAAACCCGTAAAAAGAAAATTTAAGAAAAGAAGAGTTTTAGTAAACGGTATCGATAGGATATGGGCCACGGATTTAGTAGACATGCAAGCGTTTTCTAAATTTAATCGGGGTATAAAATATCTTCTCGCAGTTATCGATATCTTTTCCAAATATGGTTGGCTGATTCCGTTAAAAGATAAAACGGGAAAATCCGTCGCCGAGGCATTAAAGAGTATTTTTAAAGAGAGAAAACCGGAAAAAATGTGGGTGGATAAAGGTAAAGAGTTTTATAACAAGGATGTTAAAGAACTGATAGAGTTGTATGCTACCGAAAATGAGGAGAAATCTAGCGTCGTTGAGAGATGGATTAGAACGATGAAAGAAAAAATGTGGAAATATTTTTCCGCTAATTCCACTAACGTTTACATTAACGCGTTGCCGGATCTCGTTAAAGAATATAATAACGCAAAACATTCTTCTATTAAGATGACGCCGGTAAACGCTGGTAAAAATGTTAATGAAACCGAGGTTTGGAAAACTCTTTATCCACGAAATAAAAGATATAAATCCTAAGGGTTCCGTAGGCGATAAAGTAAGGATATCTAAAAAGAAAAAGACTTTCGAAAAGGGATATACCACAAGATGGACAGAAGAGATTTTTACGATTTCCGAAGTAAAACGTACGTCACCCGTAACGTATAAAATTACGGATCTTAACGATGAAGAAATAAAAGGTACTTTTTACGAACCCGAACTACAAAAAACTAGTCAAGAGTTGTTTAGGATAGAAAAGGTTATTAAAAAAGGAAAAAAGAAATCTTTGGTAAAATGGAAAGGGTATTCCGACGAGTTTAATTCAACGAAAACATTAAAAATATTTAGGTATAAAAAAATGTCGAATATCGCGATTAAAAACGTAATTTTACCGAACGAGCCGTTGAGCAACTTCGAACTAGAAGATGCCGCGAAAAAATTAAAAATTCCTTCTTTTAGGGGGATATTTTTACGAAACGCTTTACCGAGAAGATGTAGAAAAAAAGAATGCGGCATATTAAATCTCGATGATACGAGCGGTCCCGGGACGCATTGGGTCGCTTGGTATAAAGATGGTAAACTAAAAATTTATTTCGACAGTTACGGCATCCAACCGCCTATCGAACTTCGAGACTATTTGATAGATCTGATATTTTACAATTCGGACCAATTACAACGAGCAGACCAAGTATTTTGCGGTCATTTATGCTTGTACGTTCTTAAAGAGCTAACCTCGGGAAATAAATTTCAACGAGTTTTAAATAAACTTTTTTAAATATTAAAAATGCCGGTCGATAAATTCGGAAGAATGGATGACGTTAAACCGAGCGACGATGGAGCGTCATTAACTTATATTAATAATAATTTTTTGCGTAAAGACGGAACTACAGAAGTTACCGGTTCTATAAATATGAACGGTAATACATTAACGCGAGTTAGTAATCCCGTAAATCCTCAAGACGTCGCTACTAAGGATTATGTCGATAACGTTTCTGATACTCCTCTATTAAAAGAAAATGGAAGATACATTTCAACGACGTCAATCAATATGGCCTTCAAATCAATACACAACCTTCCTACACCTGAAGAAAGAAGTGATGCAGCAACTAAAAATTATGTAGATTCACGCATATCAGATATTAATACTTTACCGAATAAACCCGTAACAAAAGCGCAGTCAGATGAAGCGATAAGACTTATTCGCGATTTGTTGCCTTTCGTTAAATCCGGAAATATTTATGAATGGTTCGGTGAAATTAATATGAACAATCAAAGAATTTCTAATTTACCTTCACCTATAAATGGAGATGAAGTAGCAACTAAAGAATACGTAGATGGGAGGGTTCCAAGACAATTGACTACAATATACGCTGAAGCAAAGGGTGGATTGGCAATAGGTGAAAGACCATTTACTTTTGGTCGTAATAGTGACAACCCAGTTGGTTATGTTATTCCTTCAACGGGAAGAATGATAAGAGGGAGTTTACGTATATCAAACCTAACAAATTCTATGTTTGAAATAGAAATTTTAAGAAATGGTGTTGGAATAGGGCTATACTTGTACCATGTTGGATCGGAATATTCAAGCACCACTATGTTTAAAAGCAAAACAGTATTTGAGGAAGAAGATACAATAGGTTTCGAAGTAAAAACTAGCAGTCCTAATGTTTCCTTTACAAATATTTCATTGTTGATAGAATTAGACTTTTAAAAAAAATATCTCGTATAAAAAAGATGCCGGTCGATAAATTCGGAAGAATGGATGACGTTAAATCGAGTGACGATGGAGCGTCGTTAACTTACATAAATAATAATTTTTTACGTAAAGACGGAACTACGGAAGTTACCGGTTCTATAAATATGAACGGTAATACATTAACGCGAGTTAGTAATCCCGTGAATCCTCAAGACGTCGCGACTAAGAATTATGTCGATTCCAACGCCGGTATATTGGACGAAAATGGAGGCTATCTCATGAGAAAATATTTAAACATGGGATTTAATATGATAAAAAACTTGGGCGATCCTACGGAACCGAGCGAAGCCGCTAATAAAAAATATGTAGATGAATATGGTAAACCAATTGTACAACGGCAAGATGGTACATTTCACGCTATTGCGAATATAAATATGGAGGGGTATCAGTTAACTAACGTTTTGGAACCCGCGGAACCTCAAGATGTAGCGACGAAAAATTATGTGGATGGTGGCAATCGAGCTTTCATTTTTGGACCTGGGGGGTATATAGCGAGTAATGACGTCTCCATGGGAGGACGAAGAATTAACAACCTCGGGACACCTTTAGATAATCAACAGGCTGCTGATAAGTTTTACGTAGATAACGTGGTTGCGATAGCTACCGCTTTAACGAAAAACCCTGACGGTTCTTTTACCGCGAATGGACAAATAGATATGAAAGGAAACAGAATTACGAACTTACCTGAACCCGCCGCTTGGGATGATCCTGTAACGAGGTCTTTTCTTTCCACACAGTTATTAGCTTTATCCGAGCGGGAGAAAGAAAAAATTAAACCCGTAATAAGCGTTCATGCTGAGGAACAAGGAAGTTTATTAGAAGGAAATTACGAGTTTTCTTTCGGTAATGGTAGCAGCGGAAGATCTCACGGATTAGGGGGTTATTGTATGTCAGCTCCGGGTAGAATTATAAGAGGTACTTTAACGATTTTAAAAGGAAATAAGTTTTTAGAAGAAGAGATAAAAATTAACTTAGTCGTAAACGGCGAGGAAACAAGAGGGCCATGATGGCCCTGTATCGCTCCACTGGCTTATAAATATAAACCATGAAGAGAAGTCTTCACTATATAAGCCCTTATAAAACTTTGACCCCAGGGCTACAGTCAGACTAAATGGGGAATATGTGTATTAGAAGAATAACATGCCAAATTTGGGAGTTCTTGGCCTTATGGCTAGTAACAAGACGGTTTCCGAACCTTTCACTCCATAAACCCATGTAAAACTTGTGACCCATGGTGCAGGGCCAAACTTGATCCTAGGGCTGTAACTTGGGCCCTCTTTGTAGTTGTCCACTAGATAATGCTATAATTATGCAAAATTTGGTAGCCTAAGCCTTATGGCTATGTGCACCAAGATTAAAAAATTTCCCTATGTAAGCCTATGTAAATCTTTTGAACCCCCCCCCCCCCCCCAGCATGAGGCCAAATTGACCCCAGCACTATAATTTGGGCACTTTTGGTAGACCCCAACTAGATCAAGCTAAATGCAAATTTTGATAGCTCTAGGCCTTATGGCTAGGTACAGGAAGATTTTTAAAGTTTTCTCTATATAAGCCTATGTAAAACTTGTGACCCCTGGGGCAGAGCCAATTTTGACCCCAGGGCTATAATTTCAAGAAACATGATAGAGGTCTACTACATAAAGCTACATGCCAAATTTGGTAGCCCTATGCCTTATGGTTTCAGACAAGAAGATTTTTAAAGTTTTCTCTATATAAGCCTATGTAAAACTTGTGACCCCTGGGGCAGAGCCAATTTTGACCCCAGGGCTATAATTTCAAGAAACATGATAGAGGTCTACTACATAAAGCTACATGCCAAATTTGGTAGCCCTATGCCTTATGGTTTCAGACAAGAAGATTTTTAAAGTTTTCTCTATATAAGCCTATGTAAAACTTGTGACCCCTGGGGCAGAGCCAATTTTGACCCCAGGGCTATAATTTCAAGAAACATGATAGAGGTCTACTACATAAAGCTACATGCCAAATTTGGTAGCCCTATGCCTTAGGGTTTCAGACAAGAAGATTTTTAAAGATTTCCAATATTTTTCAGTTTTGTTGCCATGGCAACCAGAGTTTTTGAAGGAATCAAATTCTTTCAAGGAATTCTGAAGAGGACCATAGCAGGATCATTTCTGTGAAGTTTCATGAAAATTGGATGGGTAGTTTCAGAGAAGAAGATGTTTGAAATAAAAGTTAACGCACGGACGGACGGACGGACGGACGCACGCACGGACGGACGGACGGACGCACGACGGACACCGGGCCATGACATAAGCCCGCTGGCCTTTGGCCAGTGGAGCTAAAAACTGACTATTCCTTAATAAAAAAAATGGGAGAAGGTTGTAGTTGCGTAATTTTTCCTCAGCCTTTAGAAATAAAGCAGTGCGACGTCATAAACTTTTTAACGAAGACTAGCAATACCAACGTAAAAAATGCTTATTTAACGATACTTATAGAACTCGATTTATAAAAAATTTATAACTTTAAAAAAAGTTATAAATTTACTTTTTAATATTATAAAGCAGTAACTTGATCGTCTTCAGTTTCGCTTTCATCATCGGAACCAAATGTTAATTCCGAAGTAGCGGTAAGTTGGTTCATACTCGTTCTTTTAGGTTGAGGAACATTCTTTTTAGAAACGAGAACTTCGGAAACGCTAGTACGTATTTTAATCATAGTATGATTAATAAAAATATCCGTTATATCCATATAAACGATTACTTTACATCTTATTTTTGTGAAAGAAGAAGGATCTTTTTCTTCGAGATTGTTATCTTTACCTTTTTCGAAAAAACGAGTAACTATATCGTTTTTTACGTGATTTCCGCTTTCGTCGTATCTTTTAATTTGTTTTAGTTTCGGGTAAAAAATATCTCCGTCAACAATTTCTAAATCATCAAAACTCTTATTTTTAATATTTTTATCGCCCTTCATACATTTTTTAGGTGCTTCTTTTCGTAAAAAAGCCGAAATGTTATCTAATACTTTTTTAAATCCAGTTTCTTTTGGTGTCGGATTCTCTTCGTCGTAAAAAGATAAAATACTCATAAAGTAATCTTTCGAATTAGTTTGATAAGATTGTAATCCGTACGTAAATAAGAGACCCAAACGTAATCGTAAACCTCTCGTTTTTCCATCCGGATATTCGTATAAAATCCCTATTGTTTGATAATTGTAAGCTGTATTTTTCGCGCCATCGCAAATTATTAGTTTATTTATATCGAAGTCTTTAAAATCTGTATAACTCATCTCCATTATACGCTTTTTAACATAGAGAAATTTTTACTTAAGTCAAATTTTTTATTTAACTTTTTTTTAAATAAAAAAAAATGAAAAATAGGAATTTTTATCCAATTAACTAAATTTTTTCGTTAAAAAAAATGAACGAAAAAGTTTCTACCCAAGTATTTATGGCTTACACGAACATAAATGACCTTAACTTAGAAAAGTTGCACAAAGAAATCATTAAAACACCCGGTTTAGTCCTTTTATGGAACGTACTCAAGAAAACTCCGTCTTGTATTTTACTCAATAGTCTAAAGATTTATTTGGTTTCCGTAATGAGAAACGTTGTTGTTAATTTAGGGTTTCTCGTGGACAAAGAAAAACTGATAAAATATTTCGTCGACAATAAACGATATAACCTTTTACCATGCATGCAAGATTCTATAGGAATTAAGTTTATATCGCCCGTAGAATCTATCGATGATATGCCGGTTTACGAGCTCGATATAAGTAAGGCAGATAATATCGCGCATTTGGAAAAAGAAATACGCTACGATAAGTTTTACGAGTTAATTTCGAAGACGCGAAATGCGCGCAAACTATCTAGAAAATACGATACCATAATCGTATTTCCCACGGGACGAGTTTTGCTTTCCGGAATACACGAGAAATACCAAAATCCCTCGGTAAAATGGTTTTCGGATATTACGTTTAAGATAAAAGATAAGGTCGTGGTAGAAGAATTTCCGGTCATTTAAAGGATTACTTGCGTCCAAATTCATAACTTTTTTTAAAGTTATAAATTTTTTTAATTTTTTTTAATTTTTTTAATTTTTCGAGAAAACAAATCTTACTAATCTTACTAATCTTTCTATTATCGTAAGCCTACGATCTTGTTCAATTACGCAAAAATTACTTATTACCATCCTGCAAACAGCGCATTCGTTTCTTCCCACGTTTTTAGTATTACAATCCCTACACATGCAAATGTGGCCGCAAGGAATATTAATTATATTAGGTTTCTTATCTAGGCACACGCAACATTTATCGTGCACGATTAAAGTTCTTTCTTCGGGTACTTCATTATTCCAGGTTACCTCATTTTCTCCATCTAAATCTTCGGGAATAAGTTCAGCTTCTTCATCTTCGGCGGCCGCGAAATAATCATCTATCTTCGTAAATAATTCTATTATCTCAGCATTACGTTCTTCAAACAATCTTTCCAGATAATCCAAATAAGAAGCGGAACCTGATATTTTATTTTCTAAGAAATTTTTTTCTCCATTTATTCTATTTAATCTTATATTTACTCTATTAATTCTGTTTGATATCCGGCGTTTTTTATCCAATAATCTACGAAAATTATTTGATTCTATCGAAATTGCACGGTCTATTTCGCGAATTTGTTCACTCGTAAAACTTATCATCTTGCGAGTTCTTTCTAATCCTACTATCCAATCTTCCGGTTGATTTTCTTCCAATTGGTTTTCTTCCAATTGGTTTTCTTCCAATTGGTTTCCTCTCAATTGGTTTATTTTACTTATAACTGCGCCCATTTTCAGGAATTCTATTTTTGGAAACTTTTACAAGATTCAAATTTTTTTTCAAACGAAAATTTATAACTCTCGCCCGTTATAAATTTTTTTCCTTTTTAAGAAGCGCGCGCGGGGAGATCTCGGGCCCGAGATCGAAAATTTATAACTTTTTTTTCCGAGAGACGCGCGCGAGCGGTTAAGAAATTAGCGAGATCGGAAAATTTATTAAAAAAATATTTGAATTTTTACCGATATTTTTAAGTCTTAATTTTGTTTTTTATCGAATCTAAAAGATTTAAAATAAAAAAAATAATTTTTTTTTTTCTTATTAAAATTTATAACCGGTAAAGGTTATAAATCTTTTTAGGGGGCGCGCGGGGGGGATGGAAAGGTAGCGATATGGAGGGAAACCTAGAATTTTTAGGGGAAAACCCAGATTTTGGGAAAACCGGAGGGGTGGAGGGGAAGACTAGAATTTGTACTTAATGACCCCAGAGTGTAAATGCACTCGTTGACCCCAAAAT
Source organism: Tridacna gigas (assembly GCA_945859785.2). Classification (NCBI taxonomy): domain Eukaryota; kingdom Metazoa; phylum Mollusca; class Bivalvia; order Cardiida; family Cardiidae; genus Tridacna; species Tridacna gigas. The sequence goes on along the minus strand of OX244031.2, from coordinate 35,536,357 downwards.
TCGCGTGGTTTTGGGAGTAATTTTGGCAAAAAGTCCTAGAATCGGCCTGTTACTAACTACTGATAGGGTAGAAAACATTGTAGACCAAGGAGGAAATGCAGGTTACTATCATTTTCTCCTTTCCTCACCAATGTCTTCAAAAGGATTCTTCGCTACGGGCCTTAAAATTCGGGATTATGTGGTAAAAAGTGAAATTAAGAGTAAAAGTTTTACATCAGAATGCACTAATTGATGAAATCGGGGAAGAAAGGGTGTTAAGTGTACACGACCTGCCAGCATAAATTTCTACAGTACATCACACAGACGTTGTGTGCACAATTCTTCTTGGATGTCGACATCAAAGAAATGCCGCTCAAACTGCACCCTTTCCATACGAGTAAAATCTGACAATCCGTAATGCTTAATTTTTGACACTAAAATTATTGATTTGGCAACGTTTTTTTTTGTCCGGATGTTCAGTGCAGTCTTTTAAATACGATTGTTTTTGGCAGCGGGTGAAACCCGCTGTCATAGTCCCCAGGTATGAGTTACTGATTTTCAACGCTTACGATATTTATCTAGGTCGAGAATTCTTGCATCCGGCAGCTTTTTCCTGGATACGCGAGGTAAACAAAACTTGATTCCTACACTTGACTAAATAGTTCCTCCATGAATACACAAACGATCATGTATAAATACGCGCTACTCGCGCAGACGACACCCTTTCAAAACTGCCTTACACCTTACGAGTTCATCCGTAATGTTACTGTAGAATAGAAACGGAAAGAGGGCGTCGGTATCTACACTGACCGAAAAAGTGCAAAAGAAAATATTTTCAGAGCAAAAGTTTTTATTAGTCGCCGCGCAGAAGCGCGCGACTATATTTTTAATAGTTTTTCGAGTTAGGAAATGGACAATGGGAATTTCTTTTTTATAGGGGTGTTAAGGTTAACAAGGAATCTTTCTACTTCGCCTTAAACTGGCTTTTTAATTCATTCTTAAACTACGAAGTATATACAATACGATACTATTTTTGCTCTGTTAATACTTACAACATCAAAAAATCCGCCCAAGTATTACTTTTATTTTCGCTATTCGCGAGAAATGGACTCATCCAAATAAATGCCTTGTTTCCATTGGTCAAGGCTGTACAGGTTTCCAGTCATTTCGTACCTAGTTAATTTCGTACCTAGGTCATTTCGTAGATACGATTTTGGTCATTTCGTACCTACCTATACTTTCTATTTTGGTCATTTCGTATCCAGTTGGTCATTTCGTATCCACTTTCGTCATTTCGTACACAGGTTTAATTATCATTTTGATTATTTAGTACCTAGTTTTTCCTACTATTTGTGTTTTTTGTTGAATGACCACCGCTAAAATTGTACATTGCTGAAATTGTGTTAAATTCCGCCGAAGAACGAGTATGGTGGTTATGATTGTATCTAACCATTATTGGTTACTTCTTTCTAAGTTTAGTTTTTAAAACAAAGATTGTTTAGAACCCTTTTGTTTATTTCTCACCAAGTTCTAGATAAATTTACAATGTACTTTGTTGGAAAAAATCTGGAGAGAGACCAGTTTTTCGCTGTGTTGTTCATAAATCGCAATGCAAAACCAATATTCTTTATTAACAGCGTTCACCAAACAGTATAGTTTTAGACTTGTTTAAATTGAAAGCATGCCTTGCAAACTTACGTTCTCTTGAATCATACTATCCTAGGACAGCAACATTTTAGTAACTTGGCCCTGTTTTCAACACTTTCCCAAACAAACGCGGGTTATCACGTGCGCTGTCAAATTCTTTTGGAAAAACATGTCGGATAAGGAGAAATTACTCGTTATAAGCAATTTTTCCTTTCACAAATACTTTTCCCCCCACTACTAGCGAATTTTCTACCATTTTTGCAGCTTTTTAAATTGTCGTCTGTCAACTCTTTGAATTTGGAAGAGTCTGATATTTTTCGTTTGGAAAAGAGTTCAGAGAGCGCTATGCGAGGGTATTAGATACTGTAACAGAAGACAACTTTTGATATAGATTCACAGTCACATCAATTTCATAATGTGTTAAAAAATCTGCTGATGAAAACTGACATTTACTTATTTGCCCTGGCTTTCTTGAAGCATTAAATAAAAAAATTTGCGGCGACTTTGATTCTTTGCATCGACTTTTTCTTGTCGGTGTTTGTTTGCATGATGAATTTTGAGCATAGGGCATCGTAATGGGATTCGTGTAACATCGCCTTTTATCGCCAAAGTCGTACGGATTCGGCTATGACAGGCGATGTTACACGAAAAGTCACCCATTAAGCCTTTGGCAGACGGCAAAATTTCAGCTGTGTTCAAACTGAAAGCATTTGCAGACGACAATTTCATTGTGGCTCAAATGGTACAAGTTTTATTTTATAGGATAGAAAACACTGTGGATAATAGAGAAAACGCTGGTTCCCAGCATTTTCTCCTTTCCCAGACTGTTTTCACAAGGCTTTTTTCTCAAGGTTGTTAGAAGTCGGCATTGAGTGGTAAAGAGTTAAAAGTAGTTATAACTGCAAATTATATTATGCATTTACTTGTACAACACAATCTCAAGTTTTAACGACCCTTAGAACATAACTTTTTACAAACATTGTAGGAATGGGAGAAAATGCTGGTAAGCAGCATTTTCTCCTTTTCCAACAATGTTTTCTACCCTATCAAAGATGTACACTGTTTTTGAGCCATGTTTCAATTTTTGTCTGCAAATGGCTTCTTTCAGTATAATTTATTAGCAGTTAATGAAATTTAAACAGCTTGGGTCATAACAGCTGCCAGTGTACCTATGCATGCGTTTCTTGGCTATTTCCTTAAGGTCATGCACTGAATAACAACATGGCATAAATGATAAGTGGATCAGAAAGAAGACCATGCTGGAAATTTAAACCAGCGGTACCAACTTCAAGTCTTTGAGCTACAAACTCCTTAAAAGGGATCGGCAAAACTTTTATAAAGCACATTATTTGGCCTACAAGGATTTTGAGGTGTAAAACCTCAAAATTATACTAAGACTGGTTTTAAGTACTTTAAGATACCTTTCAAGAATTTCATAAATGTTACGGATTGATATAATAGAAAACACTGGTTAGAAGCATTTTCTCCATTTCCACAAATATCTTTAAAGGCCTCTTCCACAGGGTCATAAAAACTTGGGATTGTTTTGGAAAGGATTAATATCATTTATTCAAGTCTTGTTTTCTGCCTGTGCTCATGTACTAGATTTTATCTTTATTTTAGCCACAAACAAATGAGCTGTGCTTTGGCAAAAGGGGGCTTCTTGCATCCTCGTGATGGATTATACCAAGCAAGACATAAATAATTATTGATCCATAGACCGACCCTTCGATGTACAGAAAATGGACCAATGGCGAAAAGTTTCAGCCCAGGTCAGCCTGTGAAGACTACACAGACTGACTGCCTGCACAGGCTGACCTAAGTCTATACTGTTTGCAGATCGATTAAGGCACCTTTTTACTTCAAGTCAAGTATAAAGGAAACCTGTGCAAAGAAAGTAATAAGATCTGTAGCTGGCACAAACCCGCTGCCTTCAGTGCGTCAGCGCTTTGATTTTTTTTCGGTCCGATGAAGCTAATAAGTAATCAGCGCACTGGAATATCCACGCCATGCCATGTCAAACACAACTTTTATTATTTTTAGGATCGTAATAAATCATCTGTACATAAGTGTGAGCAAATCTCTCTGTAAAATAACCATTAACTTACGGACGATTTTCATTAATAAAATAGCTTTTTTTGCAGGCAATAGGAAAAAAGCCAAAATATTGCAAAGTAAGGCCTGATGTGGGTCAGAATATTTCACACATTGTCAGCCTGTTCCTATCCAATATCAATATAGTGTTGAGCACTATTCTCAACATGATTCCAGTCATCTCAAGGCTGCCAGCTAGTGCATCAGCATCTGTTTTTCAGTACTTTGTAAAATTATTTTGCAAGACACTGATTGCCAAGGAAGAAAGAAATACTCAGTTGTGACAAAGAATGAATCCTGTCGCAATGACCAATATCAATCCTCGAAAAGAGTTTTGCTGAGCTGGGATTCGGCGTCACAACCCTGCATTTCTAGCCAGCTAACATACTCGGTTCAAGTTCTGAAATATCATGGAAGGGACTTATGAAGATCAGTGGTTAAAGTGTTAAGTTTGTAACGAACTAAAGCTAAGCGCATTAAACTTTGCAAAGTTTAAGTGTGAAGGGTAATAAGGGTTTGATTAACAAAAGACATTGAAATGGCAAGATAAAGACTACCACCCTCCGAATTTGGCTGATCTTACGATTCTAAACGAGGAAGATACCGGTAGATAAAATTGACCATTGGCCCATGAACAGACGGCAAATTTTAACCTCAATATTGAAAGCATTTGGTAATATGGCCAAAATGAATGGTCTCAGAAAGGGTAGAATACACTGTGGGGAAAATGTTACTAACATTTTTTTCCTTTTCCCGCAACGTTTCCCGAAGGCTTCTACGGGTCGAAAACTCGGGATTGTGAGGTAATGGGTTTATCAGTGGGAAAAAATTATATCCATTTGTGCCATGTAACTCTTACTAGTTTTTTTTTTTTTTTAAAGATACATCTATACTCGTTCTCAGCCTGTTTTTAACCCATTTCATCTTTACTTTATGAAACTATAATATATTCTTGTATCTTCATGCCAAATGCTGCCCTGACGGTTGTATGGTTGCAGAGATTACGTGAGATTGAAAATGCATTTCATTTTCTGAAGGCCTCCAACGAGATCACTGCTATCGTATCCTGTGTTAAATGAGGACAAGTCCCTTGCGTTTTACCTATCCCTACATCAGATGTATTGGTAATTTATCTATGTTTACACATTCTGAGCCATTCTACACACTATCAAGTTTTAAGTGCGTTTTTTACTGTCTAGCTGTAAGGCTGTATCTTTAATAAAAGCCTCGTACATGTGATAAAATGAAGAAGCGAACGCGATGATTGCTTTCGATTCTAAAGACTGATATATATTTCTATGATCGCTACCTGTTATCTTTTGTCTTGTCTACGAGAGAATATTTAGTCATTTTCTAAAGAACATAGGGTTATAAGGGTTCCATAAACAAATGACACGTGTATTGTTAACTCTTAACTAGACGACAAAATCTAATAACATTTGCAGATGACAGACTAAATGTAGGAGTAATTCAAACAATGAAATTTGTCTTTCTAGTGGCAGAAAACAATGTTGGAGAAGGAGAAACTGCATATAACCAGCACATTTTCTTCTCTCACACAGGTTTCCAAAGCTTACTATCTCAGGGCCCTTAAAACTTGGGATTATTTGGTAAAGGGTAAATGCACGAGTAATTCAAACAATGAAAATTGTCTTTCTAGTGGCAGAAAACATTGTTGTAGAAGGAGAAACTGCTTATAACCAGCACATTTTCTTCTCCCACATAGGTTTCCAAAGCCTACTATCTCGGGACCCTTAAAACTTGGGATTATTTGGTGAAGGGTTAATGATATCAGGACAACCTCCCTCTGTATTTATTGCCACATTTGGTGGTCGGGGTGTAAATAAACTTTCACCCTTAACCTGTACAGCATCGAATAAATGGAGCTGAAAGATGCTGTCTGTAAAGAAGATGACGATTATTAACTTTTCAATATTGTTTTGACATGTCAGAGAGGATCTAAAATCGGACAGCATGTTGTCCGATCTTGGTCTGCACTATTAAGCTTTGCAATCTAAGCATCGATTATTTACCACAGGACAAACTTCTAAGTTCGTCAATAATTTGAAATGCGATTTGTCATTTTGGGGAAAAAAACTGTTGGAAATACAGAAATTGCTTGCTACCTGCATTGTTCTCCTTTTCCCTTAAAGTTTTCAAAAGCCGAATAGTATAGGTTGGTAAACGGTGAAGACGGCGAGTGCAATTTCATTCCTTCAATCACGTCTACAGACCATGTAGATCAAGATCAGACTGCATGTTAAATTGCAGTCTTCTGCTACTGTATACACTCTGTGAGGTACTCAAGTCGAGACAACCTTTGAGATGGGTTATTCTAGGTTCTTTGATCATAAGAATTACATGCATTTTTGTAGCCCTTTTAGGTACCAACAATCCCCGGTTTAAAAGAGTCAGAGTAAAAAGGTTTCGAAAACATCGTAGGAAAAGGAGAAAATGTCAGTATAAAGGCCCGACGACCAAAAGAAATTTTTAGAAATGCAGGAGTTAAAATGCATTTGAATTTAAATCATAACACTTGGATGTATGGTAAAAAATATTCCGAGTATGACAACCTGTGTAATCGGTCCAAATGTAAGTTGCAGGCAGAAAAATGATTTCAAAGTCAAGCAAAAAGTAACTAAAGGATAGAGTGACCTGGCAACTTTTAACCTAATTTTTAAATTAATTTCTATGCCAGTGACTTACACTCTAGACCGATGAGTTGCTGTCAGAATTTTTACAGATATCGTGGATTGGGTTCAAACTATGAATTATGCGATATCTGATCTTTCATGTTCACTCTCAGCAGACTAGTGACTTACCCGATCTATTTTTGGAATTCTTTCCTACGGATGATGTTGATTCTATTTGTGCCATGCTCTATGAAAAAGTGGTTTAATACATATACAATACCGCGCAGGCTGACTGGTATCGCAACGCTTTGCTTTTGGTTAATTTTTCTGTATGTCAAAGGACGATTCTTCTTCATGAGTTATGGCTAAGTCGGTTGTTAGACAAAAGGGATTTTATAGATCCATATTTTCTGATGACTTGCATGGTATGATGTGCATCGCGGATATGTATTCAAATCCCATTTGCCAGAGCACGGTTCATGTATTTTGCACTCAACGGGGAAATAACTGTTTGTTTGTTCTCAAAGGCCATCCGGTTATCAATTTGAAGTGAAACGGCTTTTTATTAATAAAGGTGTGTTTCTTTATTTTCTTATTTTAAATGATTGCTATTTACTTCGAAATGTCATATCGGTTTTTTTCCAAAATTGATAACGCAATAGAAAAGATTGGGGGAAGGGGATTTTATAATGTAGCAAATATTTTCCATGAAGCATTGAATTTAATATTGAAATGAAAGTATTGGTAGGAAAGAGACTACAGTTTCTGGGCTGTTTAAATATATATATAAAAATCTTTCATAATCTCGGACATTTTAAATCGAAGATGAGACTGCATCTTGTCTGATCTTGGTCTACACTGCAAAAAACAACTTTACATTGTAAGTAGTTTTAAGATGCTGAAGACACCTCCGGTCACGTTTAAAGAACAGAACAGAACATTTTATTGACTTGACTTGTGCAGGTCATCATCACATAATACATTGTTTGTCATCAAAGTTTACGTGAATTATGCATCAGGAAAATAAAATCTTATAAATGTAATAAACATATGAAGAAAAATATAAGAAGACATGGCTACTGAACAAAGTGTATATAGAGGTTGAAATTGCAATACCGGTACTGACACCAGTACTGGTAACATCTCATACAGTATTGAAAATAAGAACAAATTAAGCACCTGTCAGATCATTACGTAAGGAAAAGCAGCACACACTGAAGATCAAGATTCTGTTGAAAGTTACATCCATTCCTCTATGGTACGAAACATCCTAATACTTTGAGAGATTCGAGACATTCGATATAACCTTCGTACGTCCAAATTATAGACTTAAAGATACATCCTTAAAGCCAGAAATAAGAAACGCTATTTAAACTTGCACGTGTGTAGAATGACTCAGGATTTGGTCAACTGTGTAAACATAGATACTTTACCAAAAAACATGGTGTAAGGGATGAAAAAACTCAACATATTTGTCCTCATTTAAAACTGGAAACGACAACAGTGAGTTCTTTGAAAGCATCGGGAAAAAATGCATTTTCTGTCTGCCGTAATCTGTGCAACCTTGCAGCCGTCAGGGAAAAAATTTGGCATGAAGATACAACTATAATAATAGTTTCATAAATTAATGACGAAATGGGTTAAAAACTGGCTGAAAATAAGTAAATATGTATCTTGAAGCAATTGTAGATGGAATAGGATCCGCCAATATAGGCCCAATTCCTAAATGGCAGCATGATGAGAGACAGAGCGATTCCGGGACATTTCGGCCCATAACAATTTCGGCCCATAGTCTAAATACCAACTGAATGACACTTGAATGTTTCCCTGTTTGTTTGTCTGTCAGCTTGCATGCTACGACCTGTCTTGCTGCCATTCTTTGTGTTGATTGATTGCTTTTATATGACATTGTTTTAGCCGCTGGTCCTACACCTTCGAAGGTTTGCCAAACAAAACAGCCGCGTTGTGTTTTGGGCAAGGGAGGATTAGTGTCATCGTTTGAAATAACACAAAGGCATTTCCAGACTTGTAAACTTGCCAATCATAACTAATTTCAAACTCAGTTTTAGCTTCATTGTTTGTTTCATTGTTTTATTGTTCTGCAATGGCAGATAACTACAACAACAACAACAACATACTTTTAATTACACCCAGGTATACATGGTATACAATAAGGGCAATATACATAATAATAGTACTACATGAGAATATAAAAGACGACTTCCGAAAAAAAATAACAATTGTAAGCTGGAGATGATATGGAGGAACGATTTCGAGGGATAGAGCCGCTTACGCGCACCTGCAGGTCACGTGACCTCACGTGCGAAATACAGGTCGCGTAAACCCTACTTGAAAGCAGCAGGTAAGTTGTTTTTATTATTCATAAGTACTGCTAGATCAATTTACTAATAACACGTGAAGAAAGGGTGGAAAACAGACGGGGCTAGCGTCATTGTGCACATGAGGGTGTCAACAATGAGGCCAGCTCAGCCTGTTATATCGCCAGCCATGTGGGTAAAATTGCAAATTCGTCATTTTTCATGAGATGAAATGAAATATTCCAGACTCCAAACTAATTAATAAAACTATCACATTAATGTGTTGGTCTAGTGTCTCAATAAAGAGGAATAAACGTCTTTCCCTGTTGTACGTATGTTTTCTAAGGATAGTTCATTATGCGGAGCCTTCATTAAGGACTAATTTCTAGGATTTTTGAAATTCCAGATGTCACTTTAATTTTTTTTTATGAAAATTTGGGAAGTTATACATACTTCGGCAATACCAAAAATCCAGTTTTTTTCCCCCCAATTTTACCATGGAACAAATGAAAATGTTAATTTGGGCTTCAGCATGAAAAACGTTATATATATGCAATCCTTCTAAAAAACACGTGTTGTTTAGAATTATTACATGTAGACAGTGAGTTAGTATCCACGACATCGATAGGGTTATCTGAGGTCAGGAGTAAAATTAAGTGCTAAGCAATTAAATTCTTCTCTGATCTGGATGCTATAGTGAAATAAACTGAAAAACAGTTACCTTACCATTTCTTTGAACTTTTTACCAAACGACAAAATTATAGACTGATCGAAATTTAAAGTAATTTCAGACGTCGAAGTAAATCATGTTGCACAAATTATGAAATCTGTCTTGAGTGGGTAGAAAACATGGTGGTAAAAGGAGGCAAGGCTGGTTATCAGCATTTTCTCCTTTTCCGACAATGTTTTCAAAAGTCTCTTTCCTTGGGGGGTCATTATAACTCCGGATTGTGTGGTAAAGGGTTAAAAATATGAATCCTTGGTAAGCAATCCATTATCACGAAAAAAAAAAAAAAAAATGCACCAAACAAGACTTATTGTGCCAATTATTATTGAAAATAATTATTGAAGTTGCATCCATTCAATTATTTTCCCCTGTCTTAAATTACGCAAATTCATAACATTCAAGATTTTCCCCCGTCTTAAATTACGCAATTTCACAACACCCAAGATCATAAAACGCGACGAAGCATGTATCTATATTCGACGGATATCTGAGACGATATTATGAAATATTGGATGGTTTAAACCCTTAACCCAGATTGGAAGACCCAAAAAAGAGAGTATGATTAAATTTGCCTGCAAAAAAGAAGGTAAAAAGATCAATAAACAACGGATTTAACTTGACCATTTCAGTTCCGACGGAGACCTAAGTATCCGTCGTGGAGAGCTTAGATCAAGATCAGATTGTACTTTTAAGTGATGAAAACTCTTCAATTTATAACGTTCGCTACCTGATGCTAAACTTAGATAATTCAAAATTTAGGAGGTGGGAAATTTAGTTTTCAACACTTCCACCGTCGATGGCAACTTAGTATCTTTTGTGGATGGCGTGGGTCTACACCGGATTACACATGATATTTACAGTCAGATCTTCGATACAAACCAAGATTTAACGTCTGCCGTATGATTATATTGGTTTTCCTTTGCTCATATTGTACATACTCTTTTACCATGTGTAAACATTCTACCAGGGCATAAAACAAATATCCAGGGTAACCGGTCATTTCGTACCTAGGTCATTTCGTACCCAAGTCATTTCGTACAATTTTGGTCATTTCGTACCCACTTCTTTGGTCATTTCGTACCCACTTCTTTGGTCATTTCGTACCTAGTGGCAACCATTTCGTACCCTGGTCATTTAGTAGCTATTTCTCTATTTTGAACTCTCTAATTGGTACGAAATGACTTTTATCTGGTTATTTCGTACCCTGTCATGCTTTTGATAAATTCCGATTTTTCTTTAAATGTTTCCTGGTATTTTGTGCACCTGTTTATATACAGCATATGTTATCATGGTTACGAGTCCACTGTGGTCATCTGTACTCACCTGTACCTAATTTTTATGTTTTTGAGGTGTATCTAACTTTTATGTATTTGCTAGTTTTGTCTACACTTTTTGCATTTCCTACCCTTACGTCTACTGCTATATCGAAACTTATTCCAATTTTCCTCTAGTCGCAATAAGTTTACTGATTTACTTAAATCCTGTTCATTTAACTTTGCAAGGCCAAATTAATATGATTTTTACATGCAACATTTTTTAATTTTATTACCAGGTATCATTATTATATAAGCCCCCTCCCCCAGCCAGTGTAATGGTTTAATCCCACTTGGTCTACTCCCATTTCGTCTACAGATTTTTTTGTGTAGTCAGTCCCATTTCGTCTACAGTCCCAATTCGTCTAATCCCATTTCGTCTACACCCATTTTGTCTACAATAAGATATGTTTGAATGTATTTGTATAAATTAACTTTGAAAATGAATTTGAATGAATCATTTAAATTTCCTAAATATTTCTTTCTAATTTGGTGCTTTTTTATGTACAAATCTACAAATAAATAGAAATTTGTAGATACAAGTGTGTTTATCATCTGAGTTATTGCATTAGTATATTATCATTACAAAAAGTAAATAGATAAATAATAAATAAAACACTTAAATAATAATTAAGATAATCTTAAAATTATTACATTGTTTGTGTACATCATTAATCAAATTTTCACACCTTCTGTTTTGAAGGGTGCCTTCAAAGTATGGAATGTCTTTAATGACAATTACATGAAAACTTTAATAGATACTTCATGCACTTTAAGCAACATGGTGTGAAAATTTGATCATAGATATGATTGCAAGTTTGATTTTTTTTTAAATGAAGAAAAGCTTCTTTTCTAATTAGAATAGTTATTTTCTTTCATCTCAAACATACATCAAAGAAATTGTGTACAAACCATTGGGATTTTTGCTTTTTTCTCATTGACAAAGTTTACACAGGTTTAAACTTGCACATTAGGTGTCATAATCCCTTCTCAACACCTGTCTTGCCCAAGTCTGCATAGGTCTGCACAGGTGTTAATATATCAATAGAAAGTATCAACAAACTTGTATAACAAATTAGAATTAAAATAAGATAATATCTAAATCAATTTTGGGGGGTCAAACTTTTAAATAAATAATTTATTAGTGAAAAACATCACGCAAAAAATAAAATGTAGACGAAATGGGACTACTGGGCAAAACAGGTGTAGACGAAATGGGACTGTTGCGCAAATTTGTAGACGAAATGGGAGTAGACCAAATGGGAGTAGACCAAATGGGATGTTACCGGTGTAATATTTCATCTTTATTTTGTGCAAATTCTGTCAGTTACCTTCCTGTAGTGTTTTCCATGTTGTTGACTTCATTTGCCTGCTTTTCATAGAAATGTTTATACCTACTTTACACTTCCCGATTTGATCATACAAAAAAAAAAAAAAAAAAATGCACAGGTGTGAAATGTTGATGTCAAAAGCATGGTATTTACAGTCTTAAACCATCGGTCAATTCATGTAGCATTGTGATTCCCTTTGTGCGTGCCACCGTCTTATCATCAAATAGGAAAGTGTTAAGATGGTTTCTAACACAGGTGTTGACACTATGTTGCTAATTTCACCTTAGCTATGTACATACACTGCGGTCATTTTGTTCCATTTTTGTTCTCATTGAATCTTCATACTTCATAGTAATTTTATGCGGATTATCTCATGGCAGTATTGAATTATCCCTGTGAAAATGTTTTTTCTTTTTAGTGTTTTTCTAACCACAATTTTTAAACTTTCTCCAAGTGCTTTAAACACGGCGTAGATCGTGATATATGGTATTTTATTTCCGTTGGACGATTAGTAATCGTCTCCCCCTGGCCATTTTTTTTCTTGCGCCACCACTTTCGCCAAATGAGAAAAGTTTGCGCCACATTAAAATAATTGGAGCCAGTTGGTGTCATCTCTAAAATGAAAGTACATGGGGTCAGCAAGGATAAAAACTTGGTTAATAAAATATCTTTTCTTTGTTTGTATCATGAGCAATGAAATAAATGAGAAACATTTTTCCATTTCATTGGTCTTTTAACCCATATCTATATTCATTGCGTGAATACAGTTAGGGAGCAGGTGCGTGATTTTCAGGGAAAATCCCAAGGTGAAAAAGGGGCATGGCTGTGCTTCAAAATGCTTGGTTACCTGCTTGTTGTATATAGGTTCCCCTTTTGATAGTTACTAACTTGCCCAGGTTTTAAGTAAATATCTTAACTCTTTCCCAAACGACAAAATTATAGATCCGTTGAAATTGAAAGTACTTGCAGACGAAAAAATAAATGCGACTTTAAGATTGAAATTTGTTTTGGAAGGGGTAGAAAACATTGTGGGAAAAGGAGAGAATGCTGGTAACCAGCATTTTCTCCTTTTCCCGCAATGTTTTCAAAAAGTTTCTTTCTCAGGGTCGTTAAAAGTCAGGATTGTATGGTAAAGAGTTAAGTAATAACAGAGGTATCCAAAAATTTCAAACCTGTTGCACGACGACGACAGGGCTACGGCAATATAACTCGACGTTGTATTCTTCAAAAACAGCCGAGCTAAAAATGTTGACTTGTCCGTATTGAAAGCTCTGGCAGACAAGAAATTACTGAGTTATTCATAGATCAAGTGATAAATCTTGTCTTTTGAAAGGTAGAAAACATTATTGGGCAATAAGATCATAATCGTTATCTACCGATCACTGTTTACTTTAAAAAAAAAATAGCGACCGACTTCTTTAACTGAGAAAGGAATAATCGATAGCGAAAATTCCAGTTTGCAAACATAAGCGGCGAGCCGACAAATCAGTTATCCCGAGGTCCAATCTTCTTTCATTGATGTGTTAATTGCTGAATTTATGCATAATCCACCTAAAAATGGTGTGGTCGTCGCTAAATGCGAACCATAATGCCCCGCATGTATCATTCATATAAAACACAGAATCAAGGCGTGGCTTTAGAAATTATGGGCGGCGACTAAATCTCGTAGGTGATTCCTGATTGGTTCGTAGTACTTCACGTTGTGTAAAAATTCTGTTTTCACACCCTTGGATGCAGATGGGGCGTGGCGAAATTGACATTTGATTGATTATTAGCATTGCATGGTGTATATGCGCGTATTGTGTGTAACTAGACAATCCCATGTAATATACAGACTGTTATTTAGATCACCTGCCGTGACGGGGTGTATAGGCGACAATTTACAAACTGCTTATCGATTTTTCGGTGATAGATACGCTTTCACGCATTGAGGTGACGGGGACCAGTATCAAAATGTACGGCACCCCGATGTGAAAAATATCGGCGCCAGTCATTTTCGCCATTTGGCTTTTTCTTGCGCCACATTACAAAATCTATCGCAAATGGCGCCAAATGCGAAGCCCAGCGGGAACCCTGATTACATGGTATTTCCGTTGGGCAGTAGTCTTGCTTTTCACCCATTGCACGCATGTTGGGGTATTGGCGCTGAATTTGATCTTTTTTCCTGTAAGTCTGCGAGTTATTATTTTAACAAGAATTAACGAATCGCGGGCATAAAGATTTAAGCCACATTAGTGTCTGAGAAGGAGCTTTGACGCTGCCAGAGAAGAAAGCAAGTGGGGAGATTTTTTTTAAATCTAAGTCATTAGCAAGCGGTACGGTCAATACCATATTCAGCCGAAAATGCGGTACGGCCATTGCCAGACCGCCGATAACGACCTTGTTTCAGTACTGGAATCATGTACAGGGAGAGTAAAATACTGCTATCCACCGTCTGAAGGCCTGCTCCACGCTATATGCCAACTGACAGTGGCAGTGATTAAATGAACATTTCCAGTAACTTTTAAAAACAAAACAAAAAAAAAAAAAACTGTGTGATGAAAGGGTGCTTTTACAGGGAAAATGTCACGTTACCTATCTGGAATTGTGGTTTAAGATCAGACTGCACATTCTTTTCACCCAGACCTTAATTTTTACAGTCCTTAGTAGCTTCTTCTGGACAAGGAAAAACTGCTGGTGACAATGTTTTCTAGCCTCTCAAAAACAATCTCGTCTTTTGATCCAAATTACTTTTTTCGTCTCCAAACGCATCCAATGTAGGCAAGTTAGTACATATATATAAGTTTGTGGACGTGTAAAGATTCAGTTTAAAATTAAAGTGAAAGAAAAATCAATTTACATGATGTAAAAACACAAACTGTGTGATCTCAAAGTTCATTTTACCAGTAATATTCAAGTTGTGTCTGACTGTGGATCCAAGATCAGACTGCAGTGCATGTTCATTGTCCTCTATAGCTCATAAAGGATTCGGTTTTATAGACGATTCTAGTTTTTACCATCGTTTTATACGACCGTTCTGAATTTGGTAAAAAGGAAATGGGGTGGCGACCGTGGTATTTCCTCCTTTTCCCACAATCCCATCTTTTGATTCATGGCAAATTTCCATATTGCAAAAGACTTTCAATATGGACAAGTCTTTTATTTTGTCGACTGATAAATAGCTAATTTATTTTTTTAAAACCTGCTTAATGATTACATGGATAGACAGGTGAAATGGCAGTAAGTTCTGTTGTTTGCTTGGTTCACTTTTCGTGATATCGCCGTGCAATAATCGCTTTTTTTTACCGGCACAAGAAAATTATCCCCTGTAGTCGCTGTCTACTATGGATGCAGTGGTGGGGGTAAAAATGTCTGTCAGAATGTAATCTACCAGTAAAATCTGAGTCAATATTCAAACTCTGAACCTCCTTCCAAAGGTAGCCAAGTCTACGTTATATGTTCCCTGATCCTAGATTTTTTTTTTTTTTTTGAGAAACGTAGTTCTAAGGTTTCATCAATACCGATTCACAACTTAGCTAGTTACTGGTCAATGACTGAAGAACTACATTTGAAGAGAAATGTCAGTGGAAAATTCCAAAAAACTAAATGAGCCATCCAATGTTAGTTTTAAAAGAAATATTGTAATTATCAAAATAAGGGGCAAAACTCGGTGGAAAATGACCACAGTAGATACAAAATCATGGCCGACTGGGAATTAAAACTAGATACGAAATGACCAAAATAAAAATTAGATACTAGCTACGCAATAACCAGAGTGGGTACGAAATGACCAAAGTGGGTACGAATTGACCAAACTGGGTACGAAATTACCAAAATGAAAAATCAAGTGGGTACGAAATGACCAAAATCGTACGAAATGACCTAGGTACGAAATGGCCTAGGTACGAAATGACTGGAAACCATATCCAGAATGTTTACTGATGCGAAACAAACAATGTTCAAAAGCGCAATTTTATCCACCAAACAGTTAGTAAAAGGACTCGTCAGGTCGTGCAATATTTATGATACGCCAACCATAGGCCGAAATCGTTATGGGCCGAAATTGTATGGGCCAAAATTGTTATGGGCCGAAATTGTAATGGGCCGAAATAGTTATGGGCCGAAATGCCCAGTCACCGAGAGAGAGAGAGAGATGCATTTTTTTTTTTAGAATCAAAATACTGTGGTAAAAGAGGAAAAAAGTTTTCCACACATTTTCGAGCAACACATTTATACACATCTAGAAATTCGCTGCTATTGCGAATGTTTTTAAAATAGTTTCTTGCAGAAAATAAACGGATATAAAGATAGTTTGTCTTACCGAATGGACGGGTAATCCAAAAAGAGTTAGATTAGGTCGTATAAAAAAGTGTCAGTCAGTTTCATATGACACGTGCGTGTGGAACTAACAACTGGGACTGTACTTCACACTGCCGCAATGCTATACCAACATCAAAGGAATACCGAGTTAACAAACCCTCCCCCCCTCGTGTGTGTAAAGTTTGGATATACGCATACGTTGTTTGAGTAGAAATGAAAAGAACGGACTTGTGTTGAAGATTTTAATAGGAATATACAATTTAGAATTTGGACTGATGTTTTTTTTTTTGTTTGACGATCTAACCTGTAATTTGAAAGGGATAGAAATATAAAGCAGCTTTATTCAGTAAACTGTGATTTCCTAACTTCGAAAGACGGAGAAATCTGGGGCGAAAACAGCATGGTAATATACCGGATAGGTGTGCGGTAAAAATGTCAGGGGTAAAAATGCCATAGGTAAAAATGTCATAGGTAAAAATGTCATAGGTAAAAATGTCAGAGTCAAAGTGGTAAATATGCCATAGGTAATAATGTCATAGGATAGGTGTGCGGTAAATATGCCATAGGTAATAATGTCATAGGTAAAAATGTCAGAGGTACTAAGTATATGATATGAAAAAAACATGTGGCTCTGGCCTCTCACCAGATCCATTTGGAATTGGTTTTGTGAAAGGTAGAAAACATTGTGGGAAAAGGAGAAAATGGTGGTTACCAACATTTTCTCCTTTTCCCACAATGTTTTCAGAGCCTTCTTTCTTAGGGTTATCAAAGGTAGGGATTGTGTGGTAATGGGTTAATCAGATCCATTGAAGTAAAGCCACTCTTTGTAGATTTGATAATTATACCAGTCCTATACATTTATTTATTATTTATCTACATTTACTTTGAAGACTAGTTGACAATTTGTTTGCTAAAAATGTGAGAAAGTGAGGGTGGCATTATTAATTGTATACTTTGTTAAAATAATTATTGACTAAACAATTTGTATCAACCTGCATTGGAACCTTTTTATTTTTCTGTTGGCTGAATATGTGAATAATTAAGAAAGTAATTAAAAGTCAAACAAACTTTATAAGTATAAGCCTGTCTTTAATACAGAAACATCAAAAGAGGACTTTAAACAGCAAACTTCTAACTGCAAAATTCTTTTGACTTGAACATAAGTATAAATAATGGATATGATACCACTTCACTATTTATCATGTGATCTTTGTCTAGGATTATATATGTTGGATTTTAAGTGTAGAAAATGGAAATAATTCGTAGCAATAAAGGTGGACTTAAACTGTGTCATCGGGATTATATGTATACCAAGAAATCAGCATCTAAGTCATCAATATTTTGGATATGTACTAAACGTTCATCAGGCTGTCGTGGAACTGTACGGACAGATATTGGTATGACTGATATTGTGATAGGTCAAGATCATGACCACCCTCCATCTGAAACAAAAACTAAAGTTGTGAAGGTTCGTGCTGTAATGAAAGAACAGGCCAAACAAACAAATAAAAACCAGCTACAGTTTACTCGAGCAGCATCATTACTGCAGATGAATGCACATTAGCCTCCCTCCCTCCAGCTAGCATATGTAAAAGAACCATACGTAATCAGAGAACACCAGAGTTTCCCAAAGTACCTGACGACATTACGCGTATCCAAATAAATGGTGAATGGTCACAAAACGTAAATGGAGAACAGTTCCTTTTCCATGACAGTGGGCCAGACAGCGACAGCCGTATAATAGCGTTTGCCACTAACAGACAACTCCAGCGTCTAGCACAGTCCAACCATTGGCTAATGGATGGCAACTTTGCCATGGCACCGACACAGTTTAGCCAGATATTTGCGATACATGTTCCTCTAGGAGAATCTACAGTACCCTGTGTCTTCGCCCTTCTACAAGACAAAAGACAAAGCACATATGAATCATTGTTTCAAGCTGTCTTTGACACATGTACAAATACTGGATACCAGCCTGACCCCTTGACAGTAATGGTAGACTTTGAAATCGGTTTGAGACAAGCCTTGCGCACTGTATTTGGAGACCACCTTACAATACAAGGATGCTTCTACCATCTTACACAAGCAACATGGCGAAAGGTTCAAGAATTAGGGTTGACCGACATATACAAGCGTGACAATGAATTTAAAAAATTTTGTGGCATGTTAGATGCACTTGCATTCCTTCCTGTTCAGGAATGGATTACCTTAAGACAGTGGATATTCCACATACAGCAGAAATGGTGAACTACTTTGACAGTACCTATGTCACAGGACGTTTCAGAAATATTCTAAGAAATGGAGTAAATATAATTCGTAGAACACCTGCAAGATTTCCACCTCCAGAATGGAATGTGAATGACATAACAATAAACGACGGGCAACGCACAAACAATCAGTGTGAGGGTTGGAATAATCGCTTTACACATCTAGTTGGTCACCAGCATCCACATGTATGGAAATTAATCAAATTTCTAAAACTTGAAGAAAGATCAGCAGCAGCATCCATGGCCCAGCACGATATTGGCAACTTTCACCCAAGAAAAAAACAAAGACGTTATGTAAATCTCCAGTCCAGACTTAGGCAACTGTGTGTAGAGTATAGTGATGGTAATCGTGACATTGCCAACTTTTTGAATGCAGTTGGGCATTCCATTCGTTTTGATCTATAAAAGTGTCAAAGAACCAAGAACCTAATACATCTAATGGTGAGCACCTTAAAAATAGATTTCTATAATAAGGATAAGTGTAAACTTGTTTGGCTGTTGTAAAACAAATCAAGGAAACATTGGACAACAAAAAAAGTAGCCTACCAAGAGCTTATTATGGATAATTTCTTCTTTTGTAGCAATGTTTTAAAAACTTCCTCTGCTGTGTGATACAAAAAGCCATCCTCAGTTGTTACGATGTTACTTGCCTAACTTGTTTTGAAATAAATTTGGAAACATTGGAATGAATCGAAAACATGGAAAAATACAAGAAATTGCTCATAATGAGCTCATTATGCGCAATTTCTTCATTATGGCAATGTTTTTTTTTTAAATGTCATGTGCCGCTCAACACAGACATCAGCTGATATGAGACAATCTATTTGATCTGTTATGAACACATGAGAAAACATTGGAACAAAAAGAGAAACTGTTCATTATGCCCTCATAATCAATAATTTCTTCTTCTGTTACAATGTTTTGCAAATTTTTACCACTGTGTGACTAAAAAAGCCATCTGTTATTGATGAGGGATAAATTTTAAATTGCTTTGAAAACTGTTGTGTATATAATATATGAAAATCTGTGCAACTAAAGGAAAAGTTACTAATGATCAGTTTAGTATGGGCAATTTCTTCTTTTGTTGCAATGTTTTTCAAATTTTCACCGTTGTGTGATACAAGAAGTCATCATCAGTTGGTCAGATTTAACTTGCTTAGGGTGTTGTAAAATAAATAAGGAAACATTGGAACAAAGGGAGAAATTACTCATTTTGAGCTTAATATGGGTAATTTGTTCTTAAGTATCAATGTTCTTCAAATTTCATCTGCAGTGTGACAGAAAATGACTATTGTGTCATTTTATACAGGAGTCTAACCTAACCAAGCAGATGAGCACTTTTTCTAATGTCACAATATTCAATGAATTTTAAACCCTTGACCACACATTCCTGAGTTTTGAAGACCTAGACGAGGAAGCCTGTTGAAAACATTGTGTGTTAACCAGCAATTTGTTTTCTGCAAATGCTTTCAGTTCATGCAAGTCTAAATTTTGTCATGTGGTAAAGACTTAATCCTTTATCAAACAACCCCTGGTTTTTATGACCCTGAGATCTATAGGAGCCTATAGAAAACATGGTGGGAAAATGAGACAATGCTGGTAACCAGCATTGTCTCCTTTTCCCACAATGTTTTCTGCCCTGCTGGAAACAAATTTTATTTTTTGAATTACATTTATTTGTCATCTTCAAGTGTTTTTAATTTGGACCAGTCTAATATTGTGCAGTTTGGTAAAAAGTTAAATAAATGGTACATGCTAGATATAACTTATAATATTTATGTCCTTACTTTCTATTGATGTTTCATTATATGTTTTCGAATTAAACTTGAATAAAACCAATAAGATATTGCTGCAATATTGTTTATGAATTGTGATGAATGGGTTGTTTAAGGAATTTGTGATGAATGGGTTGTTTAAGGAAGTTTTCCCTAACATACTGTCCTTTTGAAAACATTGCAAACCTTGGTAAAAACATCTGTGAAAAAGTATCTTGGACAATAGTATGTGATCTTAGAACTTCTGGGCCTGTATTCAGCAACCATTCTTAAGAATGTTCTTTGTCTTTTTCTCAAGAAATTTCTTGTTCTACATTTGTCATTCGGTATAGCCAATCAGGAGTTATGTCACTTACAAATTTAAAAAATCTTAGAGAATAATACTAAGAATAATCTCAAGAATGGTTGGTGATTACAGACGCTGTTAGTCCATATACCAATCTTGATTTTGACTGACTGCTATCTTAGATGATTCAGAGGCCAGAAATAAGTGAACCCTGACAAGATTTCGAACTTGCTAAGCCTTGACCAACTGAGCTAACCCCACATATTTATACCATGATAAATACCTCTGACATTTTTACCTATGACATTATTACCTATGGCATATTTACCACTTTGACTCTGACATTTTTACCTATGACATTTTTACCTATGGCATTTTTACCTCTGACATTTTTACCTACATTCTACCAGATAGCATATTTTGTAGCATTGTCTTTCAGTTTGTATTTATTAATTTCAGTCACGTGTACATACTTTATTACTTATGTTTGAAAGTGACATATAGGCCCATGGGGCCGGGTGTTTATATTTATTTGTTATTAGTTGTACTTTGTTAATTCATGCACATGTCACTATAATAAAATATTTACTTACTTACTTACTTACTTACAATAAATAACAAAGGGACTAATAATTGCAATGATTGTAACTGCTAATGAATGATTATAAAATGCATGTGATATAAATGTCTACATGGAAGAAACCTTTTTTTTTTTAAATTCTGTACTGCTAAGTTTTTTAGCAATTTGCCATACGACAAAATATCAGGCAAACTCAAAGGCAGTTGCAGACGACAAATCAAGAGTGGCTCAAATTATGAAATTAGTATCGGAGTTGTAGAGAACACTGTGAAAGGAGGTGAAAATAGTGGTAACCAGCATTTACTCTTTTCCCACAATGTTTTTAAATGTTTTCACTCTTAGGATCGTTATAAATCGAAATTGTGTGGTAAAGGATTAAATACCAGACTATTATTGGTAATGGTATTTTTCTAGAACATTTCCCCATTTTTTATTATTTGTACATGGGGGTAATAAACAGTAAAAGTAAAGTATCAGGGTAAATAATAACAATAAATTTTCGTTGTGGTTTTTTTCCATAGCGTAATTGAAGACCGTGCGTGTAATTGGAAATTTTTGACGATGCTACATAACACATTGTTCACTTCAGCGTAACCCTACGGTGGCACAAAAGTGACATGGAAGATATATTTTATACTACGTGCGCACGTAATAGTTATTACGTGCGCACGTATTAGTTAATACGTGCGCACGTATTAGCTACTGCGTGCGCACGTACTAGCTACTGCGTGCGCACGTAATAACTAATACGTGCGCACGTAATACTATTGCGTGCGCACGTATTAGCTAATACGTGCGCACGTATTAACTAATACGTGCGCACGCAATAGTATTACGTGCGCACGCAGTAGCTAATACGTGCGCACGTAATAATCGACCAATCAGTTTATAAGGAACAGAAGCCATATTGTTGCGAGGTAAGGGCAAAATTACATTGGTCCAACACGGCAACAGATGTGCATACATCTGACACCCAAGTAAAAAATCAAGTAGAGCTATTACTTCTTAAATCGTTTAGGCATACTGCGATTATTTTAAGTATCTGTACCTTGGTACGGTACAGTAACTATTAATACTCTAGCCTACGGTCCATCGAATTACCCCAAACCACCCCAAAACACCCCAAACCACCCCAAAACATCCCAAACCACCCCGAAACACCTTTTATATGATATAAAATTATTAATACAGTAAGGGTTGGTTGAATTGTTGGGTAAGGATCACTTTTAACAAAAAATATCTGTATTACGTCCTGTCACGTTAGCCTAAGGATAAAAGGACTACATGCATTACATGCGCTAGAGACTTTTTGGCCCCACTGAGATCTGGGACCATAATGTCTGACTGTCTGAAAAAGTTCGTTCATGCCTCCAAACTATATGTAATCAGAATGGCAAACATTGTGGACCCGGATCCGACTGCCCCTTGAAAGAGCAGTCTGATCTGGGTCCATTATGTTTGGTCATGTCTGACTGTCTGAAAAAGTTCGTTCATGCCTCTATATGTAGTTAGAATGGCAAGCATTGTGGACCCAGATCCGACTGCCCCTTGAAGGAGCAGTCTGATCTGGGTCCATTATGTTTGGTCATGTCTGACTGTCTGAAAAAGTTCGTTTATGCCTCCAACCTATATGTAGTCAGAATGGCAAACATTGTGGAACCAGATCCGACTGCCCCTTGAAGGAGCAGTCTAATATAGGTACATTATGTTTGGTCATGTCTGATTGTCTGAAAATGTTCGTTCATGCCTCCAACCTATATGTAGTCACAATGGCAAGCATTGTGGACCCAGATCCGACTGCCCCTTGAAGGAGCAGTCTAATCTGGATACATTATGTTTGGTCATGTCTGTCTGTCTGAAAAAGTTCGTTCATGCCTCCAAACTATATGTAGTCATGCTGTCAGAATGGCAAACTTTGTGGACCCAGATCCGACTGCCCCTTAAAGGAGCAGTCTAATCTGGGTACATTATGTTTGCTAATGTCTGACTGTCTGAAAAAGTTCGTTCATACCTCCAAACTATATGTAGTCATGCTGTCAGAAAGGGAAACTTTGTGGACCCAGATCATGCGCGGATCCAGATATCTTTCTCAGGGGAGGTCCCTCCGCAAACGCACTCTTCTTATTATATGATACTTTGATTTCGGATTTCAGTGGATGTAAGTCAACGTTTCCAGTTCTAACCACGAGGAGGTCTCCACATTTAGAACCGTTTATTTTTTATATTCATGACTGTATTTTACATAAATGCTGTGCAATATCAAACCAGTACCATTTCACGAATCCGATAACCACATTTTTCCAAAATTCCAGGGGGGGTCCGGACCCCCGGTCCCCCCCTCTGGATCCGCCCATGAAGATCCAACTGCCCCTTGAAGGAGCAGTCTGATCTGGGTCCATAATGTTTGGTCATGTCTGACTGCCTGAAAAAGTTCGTTCGTGCCTCCAAACTATATGTAGTCAGAATGGCAACAGATACCGTAATTTATATAAGTTTTAGGGAAGTTAGATATATGCAAACATTGTGCAGCCAGATCATCAGACTGCTACTAAAGTAACAGTCTGATTGGGGTCCACGGTGTTAGACATTCAAACTACATCTTTTGAACCATAGATATTTCAGTTTAAGGAAAATTAATTATTGTGTGTGCCATTTTCAATTTGATTTATACTGTTCCTGCATCTTAAACCGTTGTAAAATGATATCACTTTAAACGCCTTTTTTGTTTTCTTGAGGTGTTTTGGGTAGTTTTCGGTGACAAAACTCCTTGTATAGCTTATCAGTCTTTCGTACACTACAAATCATTCCACCCCCAACCCCACCACAGTATTAATTTTATATGATAAAAGGTGGTTTGGGGTGTTTTGGGGTGGTTTGGGGGTGTTTTGGGGTGGTTTGGGGTAATTCGATGGACCGTAGGCTAGAGTATTAATAGTTACTGTACCGTACCAAGGTACAGATACTTAAAATAATCGCAGTATGCCTAAACGATTTAAGAAATAATAGCTCTACTTGATTTTTTACTTGGGTGTCAGATGTATGCACATCTGTTGCCGTGTTGGACCAATGTAATTTTGCCCTTCCCTCGCAACAATATGGCTTCTGTTCCTTATAAACTGATTGGTCGATTATTACGTGCGCACGTATTAGTTAATACGTGCGCACGTATTAGCTATTGCGTGCGCACGTAATACTATTGCGTGCGCACGTATTAGTTAATACGTGCGCACGTATTAGCTAATACGTGCGCACGCAATAGTATTACGTGCGCACGTATTAGTTATTACGTGCGCACGCAGTAGCTAGTACGTGCGCACGCAGTAGCTAATACGTGCGCACGTATTAACTAATACGTGCGCACGTAATAACTATTACGTGCGCACGTAGTATAAAATATATCTTCCATGTCACTTTTGTGCCACCGTATAACCCTGATAGCGGCTTTCATAACTGTAGCTGCCTTTGCGACCTGTGTAGATCAAGATCAGACTGCATCAAATGATCTTTGGTCCACACTCTGCAAGCGCTCTGGTGAGACATTCTGGACGAAAGCAACCTTGAAAATGCTGTTACTCGGGTCCATTTTTTTTCTTCCTGTGCAAGTACATTTTAGGCTTTTTGGCGCTCTGTGGAATAACTTGCTTATTCAAATTCAGATAAGGTCTTCTTCCATTTTTCATATACACGTTGATGAGTTACAATCGACATAATTCAATAGGCAATTAATAACTTCAACTTAAATTTTAGGACCGCAAATATATGTACTTGTACTAGTCTTAACAAATATGTTGGTCAAAATCCATTTTTATTCAGAAATACTGAAAGGTGTTTTTAAGTCAGGAAGTATTATTTTTGTTTTTGTTTCATGGAATCAAGTATGAAATTGCTCTGTGAACCATAAATTCGGCACTACTGTTCTGAAATTTCAGATCATTACAACTTGGAAGTGCAATAAAATTTTGTAATTTCGAGTGTAGCTGAAAGCAAGGATCATATATTACATGTAATATACGATCCCTGCTGAAAGTAATCATATATATAACGTTAGGTAATATAATCCCTATACATCTAGGCAAAAAACCTGAAATTTACATGATTTAAAGGTGCGAAAATGTTGCTGTGGGACTGGATTGATTAGGTCTTGGTTCCCGATATTTCTCTAAAACTGTTTAGAAAATATACAGATTTTCATAAATATAAATCCACCGTGGTCCGTTAGGATTCCCCCGCGATCCCTCGCAGGTCGCCGCGATCCACGGCGATTGTCTCCCGCTGAGAAGCTTATCATTCCGCGGTAACAAGTCCATCCGCGTCTCGTGGACTTTTACCTGTGCAGTAGAATTTGCCGCGGACAAATTGGTGCGCCGCGTCTCGCGGACTTGAGCAAAAAACGCGTGGACTGTACTGTAGTTGATCAGTATGTTTTCAAGTTTTATTTTTCGAAAGTGACTAGACTCTAACATCGTTTTGGTTTTGTACAAAATTTGTATGGATTTATAATGATGTAGATTTGACTTTAAAAAAAAATGTACATGTGTTGAAATAAATAACATGAATAAATGGAAAAGAAATTAGTGTTAATGTATATAAAGTAAACATGAAAAGGAAGAGCATAAAGGAAGTGTGATCAAATCGTGTTCTACTGAAACAATCACGTATAGTATTTAATCATTGCTATATTAAATCCTTTGGGCGACCTTTAATGGAATTGAAATAAGTTTGGAAATTGATTGATTGATTTCCTGCACAAAGAGAGCGAGAAAAATGCACTTTTCACAATAGATTAATTACATTGCAAACATTTTGTAATGACGATATTCACAATTAGATCCTTAGGCTAACTCTTTTAGCGCCATGGAGGAAAATGGGTGGCAAAGATCAAGATCAAAATGCACAGAATGTGCGGTCTTAGCTTGGATCTATACCGTCCAAGTTTCTAGTCAAACCTTTCAGATAAATAGTTTTCTATGTCTTGGTGAATCTAAATTTCAGCCGTCGATAGGGTCCACTGTATATATTTGGCGCCGATAGAGTTAAGTACGTAGGATAATGATTGGTAGAAACCGTTAACCACGTAGGATAATTATTGGTAGAATATGAACTTTTAAAAATAATGAAAGTACCTTCATTTCTGCACAATTTTTCAGTAATACCAAAATGCCATTGTAGATTTGCATGTAATGTGGAAAGTATCATATCTGCCGTCTGCAGAGGTTTTCAAAATGGACGAGCCTAAAATTTTATCGGATGTTGAAAATAATGGTTTGTTCCAGAAAAGTAATAGGAAAATTGGAAATTACATTTTGTTGTTGTTGTTGTTGATGTCGCTCTTGTTGTTACAAAGATTGCCAAAAAATCATAATGCCGAGTTCCATGTTTGACTAGGAGGAGATATTTTTGTCGGGTAAATAATAGACTATCTACAAATTTTGCTCTTTCGGAGCTCACAATTTCAGCCTCTTACAAATTTTATTTTGCAGACGACAAATTCAAATTGGTACAAATGAATTTCAATTTTCTGATAGGATGGAAAAACAAGAAAAGACTAGTTTGAAGCGTTTTCTCCTTTTCCACCAATATTTTCTAGAGGTATCTCACGCAGGGTTGTTAAACTCGGGACTCTTCGGTAAAAGGTCAAATAATGATCCATAAAGATTAAAGAAAAGATGAATTTCTTCTTCCAGTGTTACATAAAAAACGTTTATAAATGGTTACTCCTTTTCCCACAATGTTATCAGAAACCTTCGTTAAAACATGTGATTGCTTGGTAAAGGGTTAACCCTTTCCCAAACAAGCCCTGGTTTTCACGTGTCTGCAGTACAAGTCTTTTGAAAACACTGTGGGAAAAGGAGAAATTGCTCGTAACGAGCAATTTCTCCTTTTCCCACAGTGTTTTCAACCCTCTTTGATAACTTTCTGTCATTTTCATCAAATTTGAAATTGTCGTCTGCAAACTCTTTCAATTTGGACCAGTCCAAAATTTGTTGTTTGGGAAAGGGTTAAAGGAGTTTGTAATATACTATTTCTATTTATGGAGTTGTCGGTAAATGGCAAGTATAATTATGTATATACAGTGGGATTTATCACACCTGATACGTGCCCATGACTTTATTGTACCCAACACCTTTGACAAATGACACATTCCATAAATGAATCATCAATATCTGAAAAAGTCTTTCAAAATTATATCTTCGAAACATATAAGATATACAGTTATTGTAGATCTACATCATAATTTCATCTTTCTAAAAGTTACCTGCCCCTTTCCCTTACCCCCATTTCCATTTAATCTACCAAATACTCGTTAAAAAAAAAAAAACCGAACAAAACGGATATTTCACTGCAAATACCGTAAATCATCGTTCCGTATGTGCTTGATTTATTGATAACCTATTTATTTCACAAGAGGATGATTTATCTGAATAAAATGAAAATAATTTATCCCGAAATATATTGGTAGGGTACGAGTTCTCTGGAGTACGGGTACGCCAAGGGGAATTACAGAAAACAAGTGCACTGGATTTTGATTAAAGTTGCAACAAAATAGGGGTCAGAAGCATTATTATTATTTTTTTTTTTTCGGTGAAAGATCGAAATTTATTTCATCTTGTGAACATCATCGGTAATATTTTCACTCGTGGCGTAGCATCTTGTTCACAAGATGAAAAAAAAATTCGATCTTTCACACACACACAAAAAAAATCCTCTATATCTTCAAACATCTTTGGTAAGAAATGAACATTGAAAATATTTTGTGTAAAATTCTACCTTATGGTTCCCTCCCTTGTTGGAGAGGTCATCAGACCTCTCCAACAGTGGTGAGTTTAAAAGGCAGACTGCCACAGAAATCGCTGTCTAAATCCATTTGTTTTTGCGAAATTGTTCTCATACACAGTCTATTTCGTCATGGTTTTATAAACAAACCGAAATCAAAAAACTGAAATAGGAAATACACGTTTTCTTTTATATGACGGCTTTCCAAAAAGATTTATTATACTATATTGACAATAAATGATCTCTCTTGCAATTTTTCATTAAACAAATAAATCTAAGCAGAGAGAGAAAAAAAAATCGTTAAAAAAAAAAGAGAAAGAACACCGCGGGAAAAGATCACGTGACTTGATACTATCTGGAGAATTCGTACCCTGGAGAACTCGTACCCTAATCTCGAGAGCACGTGTTCTCTGGAGAACTCGTACCCCACAAATAGATAGAAATAGGTTGATCAGTATGTTTTCAAGTTCTGTTTTCAAAACTGACTAGATTCTAGCATTTTTCTGTTTTATTAAAAAATTCTATGGATTTATAATGATATAGATTTGATGAAATAACACACAGAGCTGCTTCTATTATGCGGGATTTCGAGAATCCTGCGAAAATCAACTTATGAGCGCGAAAGAAAGTCGTGCCTCTTCGCCCTACGTACCGCACACCTCAAAAGAGTCCGTGGTCCTTTGGTTTTGGGCGGATTGCGCAGGCTGACATGGGTCGATACTTTTTGCAGATGCATTAAGGGCCATTTTCTCAGAGCATGGCTCATTTATCTACTTTCTTAAATTTTTAACGTTTAGACAAACAACCTCTTCATTTTACATGTCTGCAGCAGACAACTTTTCAAAATATTGTTGTGGAAAGAGGAGAAGCTGTTATTCACTGCAGTTTCTCCTTTTGTCACAATGGTTTCCATCACATCAAAGCACCATCTTCCACATTAATTATCAAAGTTTAAATTGTCGTCTGCATGCTTTTTCTGTTTGGGACAGTCAAAAAATTGTTATTTGTTAAAAGATTAAAAAATTTTACATTTATTTTTAACATGTCTGGTACTAGTATTATGTATAGGCCACCTTTATTTGTTGTTATCAGGTAAGATTCCTGCCTCCTCAGTGGAATTAGCATATTGTATCAAATTTACAAACATTCATTAGAGGGTTGTTCCTTTTGAAAATGAGCTAAACTGGATAATCATCTTCGGTTTTACGTTCTTTAATTTTGAAAACAATATGCATTTCTGAGCATGTTAATAACATATGGCCTCCAATTCCTTGAATATTATAACAATGTGGAACATGTACTGTTTTGTGCCTTTACACCAGCAAGATTGGAAAAAAAAAATGTTTTTTCTCATTCATTTAATGCCTAACTTGTTTGTTTACTTCTACCAAAATATATTGAAATCAAAAGCCAATAAACTATTTGAAAACATCGATGCCGACCTCTCCTGACTTCTTTTTTAAAGAAGCCAACTTGTATTTCACATGGCTGGTTTTAAAATGTAAAGGTACTGGATTACCTGCCCCTACCACTACGTTATCGGGTCAGGCAAAGTGCAATAATGGCGGCCTCTATGGCGTCCTCAAGCGCAGCCCTTCATGCTTTCCTGATTTTCCCAATTTCATGTGATCCAGTTCGATCAGTGAATAAAATGAAGTCAATTTTGTACAAAATATACATTACCGAATCTAAAACGTGCTGTTGGGGTATGGTCTAAATATAAATTTGTCTATGAATCATTTTAAAGTAGCCCTATTTTCGGACGTTATACAGGTACATTGACATTACGGATACTTAAAACATTTCTGATATGTAGTTTTTCTAGCTAAATAAGAACGACAGTTTAAAAAACTAACTGCCATTACTTTATTGCAAGCGATCTGTTTTGAGTTTAGCCTTTGATCCTATTTGATCAATGAAATACAATATCCCGTTACCTCTGCATATTACCAACGGGGGCTGCTATTATTGGGCTTTGCCTAACGTACTCTTGAAGGACGGCGGGGTACCAGACTATGCGAGTTTTTCAAACGAAGGGAAATATGACGTTATTT
This sequence comes from Tridacna gigas, assembly GCA_945859785.2. Lineage (NCBI taxonomy): Eukaryota > Metazoa > Mollusca > Bivalvia > Cardiida > Cardiidae > Tridacna > Tridacna gigas. The sequence goes on along the minus strand of OX244031.2, from coordinate 35,506,280 downwards.
ACGCACAGTTACGATTGAAATTTTCGAGCTTTGCGTCATCCGATACTTATAAGCTGCTTTTGCCAAAAAAAAAAAAAATGGATACAGTATGTGTAAAGAAAAAATAGTTTGTCTCCTCGTAACGTTTTAAATGAACATCACGCTACAAAATAAAGGATGAATTAGATATTTAATAAATAGAATTTAATCAACTTCTTCTATGTAATATTAAAATTCTCACTAGAGTGGGTTGTGATGTCGTTAAAAAGATTCGTTCTTCGGACACGTTTTTCGAACACATTACACGGCATTCTCGTGACAGAACTTTCATAACACACACATGCGACCTCGGCATACACGACGTTGACCCTCTGCTCGAAACTGGGAGAGCCCGCCTGGGTGGCTCAGTGGTGAGCGTGTCGGACTCATGACCTGGTGGTTGTGAGTTCGATACCCGGTTGAGGCGAACTTTCTTTCCGGCGTATTTTCGCCTCTCACCTCTGCTGAAGCATGTGAGAAAAGTAGTCGGTGGCTTTGGAAAGATAGTTGTGTTAGTACTGGTGTGAGAAAGCCAGGAAACACATGTGCGTCACCGACCGCCATGATATGACCGTAGCTGTTAAAGTGGCGTTAAACCCAATACAACCAACCAATCGAAACTGGGAGAACCGGGACTCATCAGTAAACATGACTTGCCTCTACTGTCTCAACGGGAACATTCTGGGTGTATATGCAGGCACACAAGTCAAGCGATGCAGGTGACGAGAGCGTAAACGGGCGGAATAACGTACGGGCGGCGAGGCCGTTAACCAACTTTCTCGCAATAGATTCCTTGCAGTTTTGGCATGGATGGGATTCAGTGGTAGTCAGGGGACGGTTGCATGCATGTACTGGACGAATAAACCTGTCCTAACTGTTATCCGTCAAGTTTGCTTAAGACGTCTAACAAGACGTTCTATGGCACAAACATTGGTACCAAAATGTCTGGAAACCTGTGTTTGCCTTTGAGCTTGCATAAGCATCGCAACGGCCTGACCCATCTGAACTTCTCTTAGCTGTGCCATATTCGAATGTTTTCCAACAAGAAAAAGAATACAGGTATACCGGGAAATGATGGACAGATATTTTTAATACTTTGCACATACATGGCTCATAATGTCTCTACATCATTAGAGTAAAAAACGATGAGTCATATTTGAGAAATTTGCCTTTGAAAAAGTATACAGGCCCGAAATTCAGCATATATGAGATTTTTACATCTTTCTTTAATAGTTAAACAGAAACATACTAGAGGAATATACAAATATACATTTTAATGTTTATTCGTTCAGTCGTGCACAAAAAAAAAAAACCTGGTTTTGAGGGGTTTTGATTATAAATGCACAAATGTGCATGTTATACATAGATCATCGAGTAAAAAAAAAAAAACATTGACTTGCCACCTAAAATTACTGGTATTCTTTCGGAGGAGACGTTAAACCGAGGTCCTGTGTGACGGTACTATGCTCTGAGCACGTTAAAGAACCAAGAGTAACTTGGGATGGGTTTCGCCCTGTATCTTGCACTGTACCCCATAACGTAACTAGCAGCCTCCAGGGCGTGTCGCCCATATTGACAACGGGGGGCGACGATACATAAACGAAAATTCAACCAATCAACCGGTGAGCAGAGAAAACTGAGGCATATGTCCTTAACCGAATTTCATTGATTTTTAACAACGCGATTTTTATCCTTTGAGTCAAAGACTTGGGGATTAAATATTGTGACGTTATAAGGTCACTACTGGACATTGGTATTAAAAGCACTGAATATCTGGCATGTTTCCAAACCACGTCAGACATATTTTCCTGTCATTTAAACTGTAAAAACTGGTGAGTATCGTCAAGCTGGAAGTTATTTTAGTTACAGATGAGCCACGATCTGCGAAAAGGTGCTTTAATGCATCTGCGAAACGTATCGACTCAGGTCAGCTTGCGTAGTCCGCGCAGGCTGACCTTGACCGAAACTTTTCGCTATTGGTCAATTTTCTGCATATCCAGGGTGGCTTCGATTAAGTCATAACTGACGAGAAAAGGAAAAAAAAAAATCCTAGTGATGGCGGCAATACTCGCGTTATTCCCTTTATTAGACCAAGAAAATCCTGTCTTACTACTGATCTGTAACATGCCGACTCATTGGCCAAAAGTTCCGCGAAATGTCAGAATGGAACCAACGAGTTACCTCATTTATTATTCATGAGAAGTAAATTTTGCCAGTACATAGTTGACTTATAAGGTATTACACTCTTTACCTAACAAAATATTAGACTTATCCAAATACATGCTGTTGCTGACGACATATTGAATGTGGTTCACTTGATGAGTTCTGTCTTTGAAATGGTAGACAAAACAATGCTGGTCTCCTTTTCTCACAGTGTTTTCAAAATGCCCCTTCATAAAACACAGGATTATTGTATGAGCTCTGGGATCGTATATTACATATGTAATATACGATCCTTGATGAACTCGAAATAAAATCAACTGAAACTTGGAAAGATTATTATAATATAGGCTTGACTAAACAAGCTGGGACGGTATAGATCCACAATCAGATTGCACGTTTTGTGCCCGAAAAAAGCCCATGTTTTCGCCTATGGCGCTGCAAGGATTAAAGTATCGTGGGTAACTAATAGACGGGTTCCGGCGCCAATATTTTCGTAATAACTCCTCGTGGTGTCCTTGTCATGGTCTGTGTAGATCTTTGGCACTGACCTTTTAATCTGGCGCGTTTTTTTTTTTTTTTTAAGTAACGTCAGAGAACATAGCCTAAAAAGGAAAAATGAAAATGATCTGGCTTGAACTCCGGTTAGGTAATTGAAGGCGAGATCTTTGAAGAGACATTTAACCAGATTTCGTTTCGCAAGTTCTTCCTAGAGAATCTTAATAAAGACTGCTAACTTTCATTCGCTTTTGCCTGTCATTTGTTTTATGTGATGCATAGAATCTCACATTCGTGTTTATGTATTTTCATTTTTATCAAACTCGTTGACTAAGATGTATTTGATGCTCGCCAAGGCTCGCGTCATACATTTTAGTCAACTAGTTTGATAAAAATGATAATATATAAACACTCATGTAAGATCCTCTATATCTAGAGCACTTTACAAGGTTGGTTGTATGGTGTTTCACGCCATTTTCAACATTTTTTCGTCTTATCTAGGCCACAGCTCCCTTAACCCTTTCCCAAACGAAAAATTTTGGACTAGCCCAAATTGAAAGAGTTTGCAGACGACAATTTTAAATTTGATGAAAATGGCAGAAAGGTCTCAAAATGGGTAGAAAACACCGTGGGAAAAGGAGAAATTGCTCGTTACGATTAATTTCTCCTTTTCCCACAATGTTTTCAAAAGATTTGTACTGCAGACACGTGAAAACCAGGGCTTGTTTGGGAAAGGGTTAACTTTTTATGAAACGATAAAAATGTAGACTTGTCTAAATTGAAAGCAGTTGCAGACAGCAATTAAAAAGTGACTCAATGATGGAAATTATCTTTGATATGGTACAAAATGTGGAAACAGGAGAAAATGATGGTTACCGGCATAAGAAAATGCTGCTTACCAGCATTTTCTCCTTTTCCCACATTGTTTCAAAACCTTTTTCTCATAGGGTCATTAAAACTCTGGTCTGCTTGATAAAAGGTTAATCATTTGTACATATAAATGGTTAAATATGCTGAATGAATATGCATCAAATGTTTCTTCTAAATAAAACTGAAAGTAACAAATATATCATAATATTTTGTAATTATTGCTGACTGACACACAGAAAGTGGTTCAAGAACTCTGAGCCTGGTTGCTAGGCAACATTATCTTTGGTAATATGCTACAATTGGTCACAATGTCCACTTTATCTTCCAGGTTGAACAAATCATTGGTATTGTTTCTCATGGTATGGGAAATATCCTGCAAGAAAATTGAAACAAAGATCTCTCAGAATACAGACACACTACCTCCTTTTGATGACATGCTATTTCTAGCAGCATACCATTTTTGAAAACATTGTGGCAAAAGGAGAAATTACTCCTATTGAGCAGAAGGTTTCAGGAGGCAACAACTTCATGGAAACTTAGGTAATTAATCTACAAGGTCAATTTTTTTTCTGAAATGCTCCTGTAGGACGGCCTTGACTTGGCTATTTAATATGAACTAGTACTGTATCCTTCAAACTAACTGGGAGTGTCCTATTCATATATTTTGGATCCAAATGTGAAAGCTTGTAAAAATATTTCATACACAAAAATTAGTTTATTATGTACCGTGAGAAGTATAAATTAATTTGTTCAAACTGTTATTGTCATGATACATGTAATTCAATGAAACTTTTCCAATACATGTTATGTTTCCATTTAACTTAGAGTGCCTAGAACATTCAATGTTGGTCTTATGGCAATTCGAGATCAAAATCAAGCACCATGAAACTGACAACCTGATCTTGGATCTACATTATTTGTTAGCTTTCAAATCAAAATAAATGTATTGGTCTTAATACTTTTTTCCCCAACAAAAAATATCTTATTTGATTATGAGCCATGCTCTGTGATACGGGATTCAATGCATATGCAAGATGCACTGACCCAGGTGAGCCTGCCAGGTCCATGCAGGTTGACATGGGTCGAAACCTTTTGCTTTTTGTCAATTTGCAGCATGTCCTAGGACCATCCTACCTAATGATTCAGTCGGTTGTTAGACAGAGTGGATTTTATGGATCCATAAATATGTGATGACTTGCTTGGCAAAAAGCATTAAGGAGGAGCATTAAACCACCTTTTGCCAGAGCATGGCTTGTGTAATTTGGCACAATGAAGGCTAATTTGAATTTTTTTACCAACCTGAACAATTATCTGTGTTTTCAACAGCTGAAGAGTGATGTTGTGCAAATCTTTACCAGCTGATGTGTAACTATGGTTTGCTGATTCCAAAATGTGACGTCTTAAAGCAACATTTCTCTCTCCTGGTGAAGTAAAAACTTAACATTTTCTATCTAAGACATAAATAAACAATGACTCTTTCATGTTCTCAATCATTAATCCTTTACCACACGACCCAGATTTTAACGACTCTGAGAAAGATTGATTGATTGATTGATTGAATGATTGTATGGTGTTTAACACCATTTTCAACATTATTGCAGTTATATCACTGCAGCCAGTGCACCTATCCAAGCTTCCTGAAGTTTCTTTTACCAGTACTCCATACAATATTCTTTCAAAACAATAGTCAGTGGTGAGAGAAGAATGAATCGTGTTGCAATAACTGTCATCAATCCTCAGAAAGAAATTGGCCGAGCCTGGGATCGAACCAGTGACCTCCTGTTTTCAAGTCCTGTACACTACCCACTGAACTAACGTGGCTCAGCCACCCTGGGAACAAGGCCTTTTGAAAACATTGTTGGAAAAGGAAATATTGCTAGTTACCAGCATTTTCTCCTTTTCTCACAATGTTTTCTGTCCCTTTACTGACAAATCTCACAATTTGAGCCATATCTAAATTGTAGTCTGCAAATGCTTTCAATTTGGACAAGTGTAAAATTTTGTCATGTGGTAAAGGGTTAATCTTTCCCAAGCAAGTGTGTTTCTATCAAGAATCTTTAGCCATTGACTGAAAACTATCATGGAAAAGAGCAATGGCTTATTAATGCTTATCCTGCTAAAAATATGAAATGAAACTTTCAAGCTGATAGTAAAAACCAAAATGTTATTTCAAAAGAATATTTTGGGGAAAATATCTCTGTGTCGGCCAGTGTACATCCAAGATAAGACTGCACTTTCTGTTAAGTCTGATCTAATCTACACCGTCCGCAACAGGTAAGGGAGTCGCGCTTAGCAGTTTAAGGATTAAAAACAATCACTCCTTTTCCTTATTATATTCTATGATCCAAAAATCTTTTCTTTCCATATCTGCCTCTTTTCTATCACAATGGCCAATGCTGCAATAGGCTAGACATCATCAAAGCCTAATAGTTTGGATTCTAATCTACAGTTTTTTCAAAATAAAATCTAAATTGAAGACTGATCCATCAACAAAGATGCTATTTCTGGAAAAAACCCTATCCATCAAAAGTGACATAGGAGAAACGAAATATTTAAAGTAAAGTTGTTCCCACTAATTACGACATCACCAGACAATGAGAAGTTTGAGCCAAGCGAGGAAAGCCGTAGGCATGCGAAGAGGGTCATTTGAAAAGTGAGCTGTGCTTACTAAAATCAGACACAGTTTTACTGATTTTGTTGTGTGTAAATCGGTTATCTGTAATCAGTTAAATAGAAATAAATTATCATCACTAATCTGCGTTGTTTTCATGTCCTTGTTCTGAGTTGTTATGAAGGTAGTTTGCCATAGGCCTAGACCTAAGAATTTTTTAAATCAAGATCATTCGAACAGAATGGGGTTTTACTTTAGTACCAGGGGAAAAGACAAACTAGGCTATCAGGCATACTGATACATATTGGATAGAAAACAAGGTGATCGAGAATATTGGAGATGCAAAAATCGGAATTGTAAAGGTCTGCTGATAAATGATATAAACTGCACTTTTGTTACAACCCTCACAAAGCCTCATTTTTGTTTTCATTTCTTAACTTCCGGTAATGAAAACTTCAACTTTCGTTTCAGTCTACATGTAAGTTAATCTGATTACACCTACATTTATCTCCATCGAAAACTTTCGAACTAAGTTTGACTAAATAATGATTGGTCGTAGTGTTGTGTTGACCATTTGTCCGTGTTAACTATATGTCGTGTCAACTAAAATACCATTTGACCAAACTTCTTTCGACAAAATGTTGTACACCCAAGTGCTCCTTTACCACCAATGATTTTCACAGCTGTCCACTGTTCATACGTAAAAAGATTGTATGTAATGGTGTTAATCCTTTACCAAATTATCCTGTTTTTTAAAACGCGGAGGAAGAAAGTTTTTGAGAGCAATGAACGGAAAGGAGATAATGTTGCTTACTATCAATTGGGTAACATTTGTTATCTGCAAATGTGTTCAATCTGCCAAAGTCTAAAATTTATTGTTTAGTAAAGATTTAACTCTTTACCAAACGACAAAGTTTTAGACTGGTCCACTTTGAATGCATTTGCAGATGACAAATCACATATTGCCCAAATGGTAAGACTTGTCTGTGATTGGATAAAAAACATTGTGGGAAAAGGAGAAAATGCTGGTTACCAGCATTTTCTCCTTTTTGCACAATTTTTTCGAAAGACTTCTTTCTCATAGTCGTTAAAATGTGGGATTGTGTGGTAAATTCCTTAAACTCAGGATTGTGTGGTAATAGTTAAAGGATGTGCAAAGTAAAATGTTTGTCTAAATGTTACAAATAAGAGACACATAAATGTCAGTGTGCCTGTATCTGACTCTTATACATGAGTTCAGTTTGAAAAGAATGAAATGGGTACAGAGGAATTCTAATGACTGATTGATTGTATAGGGTTTAACACCATTTTCAACATTATTTTAGTTTTATTGCTGCAACCAGTGCACCTATCCACACTTTCCTGGAGTTTCTTTCACCAATATTAAGCACAATATTCTTTCCAAGCCACTGGCTGCTTTTGCACATAACCATTGTCGAAACAATGGTTAGGGATGAGAAAGAATGAATCCTGTCGCAATAAGTATCATCAATCCTCAGAGAGAAATTAGCCGAACCGGGGATCGGTCCAGCGACCTCTTGTTCTCAAGCCCTGTGCACTACTGACCGAGCTACGGGGGCTTGAGAGGAATTCTAACAGAAAGGTATTCACTTAAGAATGAAAAAGAGCATTAAACTTACTCAGTTTCTTGTTCAATAACCTGAAGTTAAACAAAAATATGACAATTAAAATATTACAATATACCATATTTCAGGGGTCACAGGCACCAACAATGCTAAACATTATTTCAATTCCGAACTCAAACAAAAACCATTGGATTAATCAATACTTAAAGTTACAACACAAAAAATGAATCTCAGATTCTATTGCGAAACAAAAAAAAAAAAACCTCAGCAATTCTGGAAAAGGAATCAGGCATGTTTTAAGTCTTATTAACTCTTTACCACACAATCCCGACTTTTAATGACCCTGAAAAAGAAGGCTTTTGAAAACATTGAGGAAAAAGGAGAAAATGCTGGTAACCAGCATTTTCTCCTTTTCCCACAATCTTTTCTACCCTTCCTGAAACAAATTTCAATTTTTCAATCACATTTATCTTGTCGTCTGCAAATGCTTTCAATTTGGACTGGTCTGAAATTTTGTCGTTTGGTAAAGAGTTAATCACTCAAAAAGTTTATTACCTCTTCAATTTGATTTACACATTATTGCTTTTAAACTCTTTACTAAACCACAAAGTTTTGACTCAACCAAGTTGAAAGCATTTGCAGACAACAAATAAAGTGTAGCTCAACCTATTATTTCTGTCTTTGATAGGTTAGAAATCATGGTGCGAAAAAGACAAAACGCTGGCTTCTAGCATTTTCTCCTTTTCCATCAATGTTTTCAGAAGCCCTTTCTCAGTGGGTGGTTAAAACTCGGGATTGTGTGGTAAAGACTTAACTGAATTTCAGCACACGTATCTGCTACCCACCTTAACTCTTTACCAAATGACAAATTTCAGACTTGCCCAAAATGAAAGCATGGGCAGATGACAAATATGGCTCAACTGATGATATTTTCTTTGAAAGAGTAGAAAACACAATGTTTTGAAAAGGCCCCTTCTTTCCCAAGGTCGTTAGAACTCAAGATTGTGTGTTAAATGGTTAACCCATCACTGTGCTGGCTAATTTTGGACTTTGTGGTAACTACCATAATGACACAAAGAACATGTATTTAACCCTTTACCACACAATCCTGAGTTTTATAGACCCTGACAAAGAAGCCTTTTTAAAACAGTGTGGGAAAAGGAGAAAATGCTGGTAACCAGCATTTTCTCCTTTTCCCACAATGTTTTCTGCCCTTCCAAAAACCAACTTTTATTTTTGAGTCACAATTATTTTGTTGTCTGCAAAAAATTTCATTTTTCGGCTAGTCTAAAATATTGTCGTGTGGTAAAGAGTTGAAGAAATGGTAGACAAACAGAAATTGCGCTTTGCCTGCAACTGCTCTATTTCCTTCTATGTTTTCAGAGCAGAAACAAAATCAGTTTTAAGAGCTTATGAGCTAATCTTAAAAGCCTTTGCAATAAAAAGGGTAAAACTATTTGAGCCACACTCTGGCAAAAGGGGGCTTAATGCATATTCGCGATGCATGATACCATGCAAGTAATCACATCATAAGGAATCCATAAAATCCACTTTGTCTAACAACCAACTGAATCATGAGATCAACTGGTCCTTGGTGCTCATTTCTATTAACTCTGCCACACAATCCTGTGTTTTAACGACCCTGAGAAAGACAGCTTTTGAATACATTGTGGGAAAAGGAGAAAATGCTGGTAACCAGCATTTTCTCCTTTTCCCACAATGTTTTCTGTTTTTTTACATACAAACCTCTCCATATGAGCCATATCTAATTTGTTGTCTGCAAATGCTTTCAATTTGGAGAAGTGTAAAATTCTGTCGTGCGGTAAAGGGTTAATACACTGGACTATTTTGTGCCATTAAGAGAGAAGGAAAAAAAGTGGTCACTCTTACTGCCATAAATGACTGTTTTTGCAAGCCTTACTTTGTACTTACGTGTTATACTTGGGTTTTTCTTCTTTAGCTATAGTAGTAACTGGTGACAGTGGTGCAGTATGTGTGATGTCCCCTTTATCTCCTTCTTCAGATGTGTTTACTGAAAATAAGATTCTAACAAATTATTATTTATTGAAAAACTGAATGAGTCATCCTCTGGCAAAAGGGGGTTTAATGCACCTCTGTTATGCATTGTACCAAGCAAGTCATAATATAATTATGGACCCATAAAATCTATTTTGTCTACCAAGCGACTGAATCATGAAACAGACTGTCCTTTTGGCATGCATAAAACTGACAAATAGCAATAAGTTTTGACCAAGTTAAGCCTGTGTGTACTGTGCAGGCTGACCTGGATCGATATTTTTTGCAAATGCACAGAGCATGGCTTATGTTTCAGTCAGTAAAAGAGAAAACATGAGTGTTTATAGTCAAATGTTTCATGTTAACAACACTGAAGATGAAAGTTTTTGAAAAAATTGTGGGTGCCTCCTTTCCCACAAAGATTTCTACCCTTTTCAAGATAAATCCTACATTTATACATGCACTATCATCTGCACTTCATAATATAAATTTGGATGTGTTTTTGGTTTTGTTGCTTGGTAATGAATAAAAAAAATAAATATGATTTATGAAAACACTGAGATAAAGGTGATTTTGTTAATTAACTCTGTACCAAATGGACTCTGTACCAAATGGCAAAATTTTAGACTGGTCCAAATTGAAAGCAGTTGCAGATGACAAAATATATGTGACTGAAAAATTAAAATTTGTTTTGGGAAGGGTAGAAAACATTGTCGGATAATGAGAAAATGCTGGTTACTAGCATTTTCTCCTTTTCCCACAATGTTTTCAAAAGGCTTCTCAGGGTCGTTAAAAGTCAGAATTGTGTGGAAAAGAGTTAAAAGGAATTTCAACTTTTGCCATAGTGTTTTCAAAAGTGAAGTCCTGCATGATTAACAACAAAAAAATGGTTGATGTGTTGATGATATAAAGTTAAAGTTTCACCATTTAAAGGTGGTATTGATTGAATGACTGCATCTACTTCTTCTTCTTCAGACTCTGATGCTTCTCCAGAGACAATCACTTTTGCACCAGACTCTGCAGCTGACAACCCCTGAATATACAGTAAAACAACAGTTTTATGGCTAATCCACTACCAAATGACAAAATTTTGGAGTTGTCCAAATTAAAAGCATTTGCAGACAACAATTTAGATGTGGTTGAAATTATGCTTTTTGATTCTGTAAGGGTAGAAAACATTGTGGGAAACGGAGAAAATGCTGGTTACCAGCATTTTCTCCTTTTCCCATTATGTTTTCAAAAGGCTTCTTTGTCAGGGTCGTTAAAAGTCGGGATTGTGTGGTAAAGGGTTAAAAGAGATGGCCAGTGAGAACAGTTAGCTTTTCTAATGCACAAACTTTCATGCACTGAACACACTAGACTAGTTGCTTTTGCGGACTTTATAGGTCAACATCAGATTGTACAGAATATGCAGTCTGATCATAGATCTATGCTGTTTACTATTTTGTTAAGTATTACAGTGGAACAACAGCATTAGCAATAATGAAAGGGCAGTATTTGGTCTCTTTTTTCCTAAGTGAGCAGGTTCAGTTAATAATTCAGTGCTTAACCCCTTGCCACTCAATCTGGAGTTTTAACCACCTTGAGGAAAAAGGCTTTTGAAAACGTTGTAGGAAAAAAAGAAAATGCTGGTAAACAATGTTTTCTACCTCTCTGAAGACAAATCTCTTCACTTCAGCCTGTTTCTTTGTTGTGTACAAATGCTTTTATTATGGTTGAGCCTAAAATTTTGTTGCTTTGAAAAGGTTTAAAAGGATAAACATGTAACCTGTATTTAGCAAGCATGGAATATACTGAGTTTCCATAGAATGCAAAAGTGCTGAAATCTAGAATACAGATAACCTGTACTAAACAAGCACCTGTCTTAAGCACCCTCAATTTTAGTGTCATTTAGGTGCTTGTTTAATAATTAATTACAGGTTAGACTGTAATCACGAAATACAATACTTGAGATGCTTGGATAGCAGCTAAGATAAAGTCTATTCCTTACTTGGACATTTCTTTATATTTCTGTATTCTTTAACTATCAACTCACTTCAACTTCACTGAAGTCTTCAGTGTCGCGATTTTTATGACCTGCTGAGGAAGTTTTTGAAAATATTGCTGGAAATGAAGAAAATGCACTTAAATAACTTTTACTTTAGTATCAAAAATGTTACATAAAAGTCTAGATATATCAACCTTATCCAGTTGAGAGTCATCATCATCTGACTCGGAAGCTTCCCCAGCCACCACCGTGTTTGACAGCTTACTTTCGTTATCCATCTTTGTGCAATGGGAGTAACCTCCCTTGTCCATAATGAAAGCGAATTCGTCCCAAACACAAATCGCGTCAGAGGCAAATCGCCTTACAACAACTCAACAACTCGTCCCCGACTTGTAAGAATACCGTGACAGACTTGCAAAGACAATAAATGACAAATAAATTACATGAAATGGGACATATAACATGGTCAAAAACAAGTAACGTTCATTAACGGTTTTAACGACCCCTGAGGATGAAAGCTTTTGAAAACATTGTTAAAAAAAAAAAAAAAAAACGGTAACCAGCATTTTCTCCTTTTCCACAGTGTTTTCTATCTTTTCAGAGACGAAATTCATAATTTAAGCCACACTGGATTTGTCGTCTGCGAGTACTTTCACTACTGATGAATCTTAAACTCAATTAGGGCAGACTACAATTCAAATGCCGTTTGAATAATATGATTTATCTTTGAAAGAATTGAAAACATTTTAGGAAACGTGGAAGTACTGGTCACTGGTTTAATGATGTTTAAAAAAAGAATATTCCCAGTGGTTGATAAAACACAGAATGTTTTTAAACGGTACAAGTGTGTGGCTGTTCAACTCAAGCGGTCGCCGACATTGGTTTACAGGTCTATTTTGTGTTCCACAGTAAGGGCCGTCCAGAAACTTTGAATCTAATTTACGAGTTTGCCTGATACAATAAATACTAGTATTTATTAGTAAGTACTTTTACCATTTACCAAAAAATCACCGGTCTGCTTTTGCAACCCTGAACACGTTACCATTCGACTACCTTCAGTCTGAAGGTTCGCTCCGATGTTATTTTTTTGACTGTTTCTCGGTGCGCAGACCCAATCACAAAATTTAACATCGGAGCAACCCTTCAGACTGACGGTACCACTCGAGAAAAATATAGACTTGTCCAAATTGAAAGCATTTGCAAATAGCAAATTAAATGTTGTCCAATTGATGTGATTTGCCTTTGATATGATGGAAAACATAGTGAGAAAGGGAGTTAATTAAACTGATAGCCTCCTATCGATCCATTTGGCAAATCTCAGGTGGTACGGTGATCAAAGATGTACATGTAGGTACGGGATCGGCCGAGTTGTGAAGAGTGCTATCGATCTTCGCACCGGACAGTGCGGGAGACACGACTGGTACCAGTCGGTTTATTACGGGTTTATTGTCCAACCCTGAGAAGGCTTTTCAAATAATTGAAGTAATGCATTGTGGTCACCAGCATTCTCTCCTTTTCTCACAGTGCTTTTTACCCTTTCCAAGAGAGTTCTTTCATGTTCTCCACATTTGATATGTCGTCTGCGAATATTTTCAATTTGGATAAGTCTATAACTTTGATGCCAGGTAAAGATCGAAATATTTGCTTTCTTTGGTATTTAATCTATAAAAGCCCTGACAATATTCTCCATTATTTTCCGTTAATTTTCCATTATTTAGTCTATTCAACTTTTTCTGTGCATCTTAATTTTACCGCAACTCTATCATTATGACGATCTAAAAAGAAATTATCATTTCAGTCGTATCCGTGTGGGAAAAGAAGCATTTCCATCTTGATGAAATTATCAACAAGAACCAAGTAGACTACTAATTTGATTTAATGTTAATACATTTTTTTTTTTTATATTCTTTATCAAAGGGATTTTTTCCTTTGGTCACTTCGGTGGGTGTTACCCTATGGTAAAATCGACGTGGTCACAGTTTCTTGACAGACAAGAATGGTCAACGCTCCTTTGTATGTATCTAGATACATTAAATTTTGATCAAAACTAACTCAAAAAGTCTATTAACTGTTGTATATGTCTGACTGGCACTTGGGCGAGTTAAAAAAAAAAAAAAAAAAGCGGGGAATTGGAGCAATATGTTCTTGAATGAGTATAAAATTGGCGAGTTTTTGTTGGACGATTCATCCAACGTGCGCTGATTAAAGGTATCCTGCTTCATTGTTATATAGAAAGGAAATGGAAACCAGTGAATTAAGCGGAAGTATATAAAACAACAACAACAACAAGCCAATTTCTTAAAAATATCCGTAGTAAACAACGATAATTCTACGTTAAGAAAATGGTTAAAGAACGCAGACGCCACAGATCAAGGACAAGTAGTAGTGATAGCGAAGAGTCTGGGTTCGGGCGTAAACTAATAAGAAACAGATCACGTAGTCCAAGGGTAAATAGATGGCCAAATATTTTCTAGAAACAATATCCTAGGATAGGACTCAGTTTTAGTAAAACAGCAAAGTTACTTTGGCCGGAAATGAAAACATATGCTAATTCTATGCACTAGGATTAGTATTATGTACCTTGTTATATGTAAACATTGCATCTCTACCATCTGCTTAAACTACTTGACACCTTACCGAACGACACAATGTTACACTTTTCCATACTAAAAGTTTTCGCAGGAGACACATGTTAATCCAAAGATACCTTTTGCATTGAAACATGAGTGAACCTTGTGGTAAAAGAAAGAAAGGCTGGTAACCAGCATGACCTTCCTCTCCAGTGAATATTTTTTAAAAGCCTTAAATATTGCTGTGATATTGGAAAATATGGGTATTTGCAGACAGTATGGAACAAGATCATACTGCACAGAATTTTATGTCGGATCTAAGATCTATAGAATCTTTTGTTCTTTTTAAGCCAAAAGGACGAAAGTATTTTTAAATGTCAAGTCTAAAGCAGTTTGTTTTACACATTTGGTGCAGAAAGAGTTATACTCAAGGTGGTTAAAATATGGAAACAGTTTGGAAAGGGTTAACCCATACCAGATGCGAAAAGTTTAGTCTTGCCCCAATTGAAAGCATTTGCAGACAACATGATTAGATTTGTCCCTAAAAATGTAGAAAGCATTGTGGGAAAAAGGAGAAAATGCCAGTTACCAGCATTTTCTCCTTTTCCCATAATGTTTTCAAAAGCCCTTCTCACCAGGGTCGTTGAAACTCAGGATTGTGTGGTAAAGGCTTAACCCTTTACCGCACAATGATGCCTTTTAACAAGCCTGGGAAAGAGGCCTTTTGAAATCATTGTGGGAAAAGGAGAAAATGCTGGTAACCAGCATTTTCTCATTTTCCCACAATGTTTTCTATCCTATCAAAAAAAGAAAAAAAAATGCACCATTTAAACCACATTGAAATTGTCATCTGCAAATGCTTTCAATTTGGACAGGGCTAAAATTTTGTCGTATGGTAAAGGGTTAAGTGGTTCTTTGCACACCTAGACAGTGTTTCATTTACTTTACATGATCTAGGAAGTAATCATAAAGCTAAAATTCGAGCTACCCACAGGTTTATTGGGTTGATATGAAGAAATGATCAAAAGTTGTGTGGTATTGTGCCAAACATAGGTACTCACAGGATTCCACAGGTAGAACTAGTAACTGGTACAGCTGGTATAGACCAGTTACTAGGTAATACAACATATTATTTACATGTACAGGTGTCTGAAATATCATATTCATCAAGCACAATTACATTGCAATTGATTACTGTACACTGTGCTGGATGAAGTTAGACCAACCAAAATGTAATGGATGTGAGGTAGTAACTTGTAGGAGGCAATTTAAATGGTTACTTCTAAATCCTTTTCTTAACTCATTACCACACGAGAAAATTTTGGACTGGTCCAAATTGAAAGCTTTTGCAGACGACAAAATAAAGGTGACTGAAAAATTGAAATTTGTTCTGGAAAGGGTAAAAAACACTGTTGGAAAAGAAGAAAATGCTGGTTACCAGCATTTTCTCCTTTTCCCACAGTGTTTTCAAAAGGCTTCTTTCTCAGGGGCGTCAAAAGTAGGGATTGAGTGGTAATGGGTTAAATCCTATAAGAAACTTTCAGAGATCACGAACAATTGCTTGTCATAAGCATAAGTTCATTTTCCCTGAATGCTCTCAAAAGCTGCCTGCGGCAGATGCATTAAATGTCAAAGCTGAGCAGTAATATGTAAGCCATTATTAGTATTTAATTTTTTCATATAATAAATACCATCTGTTTTTTATTTTCAGCATGAACACAAATCAGCCAAGCACAAACATAAAGAAAAATCTTCTGTTGCTGAAGGTTTGTCAAGAATGAAACAAGAACCTCTCTCCGACTCTGATCAAGAAGAAAAATATTCCAAAAGGCAAGTAAGAGATCTCAATCAACACAATCGAGAAAGAGATAGTCACAGATCTAGGCATGATGACAGACCCATCAAAAGGGAACAACCTGATAGTGAGGAAGAAATGCAAAATCAGCGTGAAGAGCGGAGAAGAAACAATGACAGGAGGCAGCAAAATTTCCATCAAAGACGCAGCCATCAGTCAGAACATGAGCGATATGGCAGACAACAAGAGGTAGATAGTAATAATGCAGACACCCAGGCCAAACCAAAAGAAACACCAAATTTTGAACTGTCAGGGAAATTAACAGAAGATACCAACACATATAAAGGTATCGTAATAAAATACAATGAACCGCCTGAAGCAAGAAAGCCAAAGAAAAGATGGCGTCTTTACCCATTCAAGAATGATGAACCAATGAAGCCATTTCATATGCACCGTCAAAGTGCGTATTTGCTGGGTCGTGAGAGATTGATTGCTGACATACCAATTGATCATCCATCTTGCTCGAAGCAACATGCTGTCTACCAGTATAGGATGGTTCCATATGAAAAAGATGATGGTCGCAGAGCATTTAGAATAGCTCCGTACATCATTGATTTAAACTCAGCTAATGGAACATTTGTGAATAACAAAAAGATTGAACCTCAGAAATATGTAGAGTTATTTGAAAAAGATGTTATAAAGTTTGGATTCAGTTCGAGGGAATATGTTCTGTTACATGACAAGTCTGATACCAGTGAACTGCAGGAAGAATCAGACTGAAATTGTTTGATCTGATGATTAACTCATTAACTTTTTACCAAGCAACAAAACTTTAGACTGGACCAAACTGGAAGGAATTGCCAATGACCGATAAAAAATATGGTTCATACAATGGGATTTGTTTTTGGCATAGTACAAACATTGTAGGAAAAGGAGAAAGTACTGGTTACCTGCATTTTTTCCTGTTCTCAAAAGTCTTGTTGGTCAGGGTCGTTAAAACTTAACATTGTTTGGTAAAGGATTTGTGTATGATCCTTTGCTTTTATAAACCTGAAGAAGAGGGCTTTAAAATCTTATGTAAAAAGGAGAAAATGATTGTGACTAGCATTTTGTTTTCTACAGTAATTTCCATTCCTTCTCACAGAAATGTCATCTTTAGAAGGACATTTACTTTGATGTCTACAAATGCTTTGAATATAGGCCGGTTTAAATCTGAGCAAAACAACAGAATTTTAGACTTGCCCATATCAAGAGGCTGTGAAGATGACACATAATTTGACTCTGATGATGAGATTGGTCTCTTAGAGGGTAGAAAACGTTGTTGGAAAAGGAGAAAATGCTAGTAACCTTTTATCCTATGACAAAATCTTAAGGATTTGCAAGACAACAAATTAAATGTGGGTCTAAGGATTTGACTTGTCTCGGAAAAAGTAGAAAACATTGTTTGACAAGTAGCAAATACTCAATAGAACTTGGCGGAATATAAATTGCTGTGTTGTCCACACATACTTCCATTCATTGTTTGATTTCTATAACCAATTTCACTCATTGAGGAGCATCAACCAGTTTTGACCATATCATTTCCAATTAAAGATTTTTCACTCATGTAGTAGTATAAAAAGACTAGTTTTCTCAGATTCTGACTTAATAATCCATTTCACAACTTAATTTAAAATCATGTGATTGTGATGTTATGTTTATACTTGTAGATTCTGTATTGTTTTTAAAAAAATAAAATGCCTATTTCCATTATGTATTTTTTTCTTGCCTTTTCAGTCATTAAAGTTATTAAAGTCATTAAACTTAACTAAGCATAACTATGTGATGTCCACGGTTGTGAGGTAGAGTGTTGGCCTCGTAACCACGAGTTCCCTAATGTGATACTCGGGTACAGGTGTCAACTTCAGGGTTGTTTATTGGCCCACACATTCAGTGCGAGTACTGGTGTAGTTTCCAGGAAGCAGAATCAAGAGAGAATACTATAAGTTATAAGAACTTGTTTCTCAATCAGTGTCAAGTAAATATGTTTAAAATAAACATTAATGCACATGAGTTGCTTTGTAACTGCCTCTGTGGGTGTGGTCACAAAGTTAACGTGTGCAGTGCTATAAGTGAATACAGTGGCTTTTGTGGATGGGTATAAATTTAAGATCAGAGTGCACAGAATGTGCAGTCTTGATCTTTGATCTATACAGTCTGCTTGTTTAGTCAAGCCTCTTTGGTAAAAATATTTCTGAGTGGGTTGTATATTCAACCCTTAACTCTTTACCACATGACAAAATTTTTGACTTGTCCCAATTCAAAGCATTTGCAGATGACAAATCAAAGGTTTTTCAAATGATGAAACTTGCCTTTAATTGAGTAGAACCCTTGTTGGAAAAGGAGAAAATGCTGCTTACCGGCATTTTCTCCTTTTCCCACAATGTTTTCAAGATGCTTTCTTTCTCAGGGTTTGAGTGGTAAAGGGTTAAAAGAAGTTTTTACAGTAAGACCTGTCTGGATGTCCACCTTTATTAAGCAGGCAAGCAGTATTAACCCTTTAGCACACAATCCCAAATTTTAACGATCTTGAGAAAGAAAACTTTGGAAAACATTGTGGGCACAGGAGAAAATGCTGGTAATCAGCACAATGTTTTCTACCCTATCAAAGACAGAAATCATCATTTGAGCTATATAGTACATTTGATTTTTCATCTGTAAATACTTTCAAGTTGAAAAAGTCAAAATTTTCCTTGTGTGGTTAAGGGTTAAGCATTCCATGAGTCCCAGAGACATGCGGAAATTTACCTAGACAAGCAACTGTCTGAAGCAATGACATCTTGAGTGTCTTTTAGACGCATACACTTTTAATACAATTCGGACTTTTCATTTGTCCCAGAAAGAGTTAACCCTTTATTTTCACAAACCTAAGTTGTAATAACCCTTAAAAAAGAGCCTTTTGAAAAACTTGCAGGAAAGGAAGAAAATGCCAACAAAGCCTTTTGAAAACACTGTGGGAAAAGGAGAATATGCTAGGAAGTAGTAACCGGCATTTTCTCCTTTTTCCTACAATGTTTTCTAACCTTTTATTAAAAAAAAAAAAAAAAAAAACCATCACTTGCTCAAAATTTATCGTCTGCAAACACGTTTACTTTGAGCAAGACTAACATTTTTGTTTTTGGTAAAGAGTTTGGTTGAGAGCTAGATGTAATCCAAGTATTATGGGTTTGAATCCCGGCCTAGCAAGCTGTTTTTTTGGAATTAATGGCACAGGATTTGTTCCAGTGTTTTGAAGACCCCATCAGGCAAAGCCTTAAAAAATAATGAGACCTGTCCATCTCTTTGATAATCTATACATCACAAGAATGATTGATGAGAAAATTGTGCAACCAAGGGCAACATACATGTGTACAATGCCTGTTTCAGGAGGTAATGAGTGATCCTTGTACATGCTTGATGATCCTGTGTATTACCAAATGACAAAATTTAGACTATGCCAACTTGAAAGCATTTGCACACAACAAAACTGTGAAATCAAAAATTATAATTTTTTTTGGAAGGATAGGAAACATTGTGGGAAAGGGAGAAAATGCTATTTACCAGCATTTTCTCCTTTTCCCACAATGTTTCCAAAAGGCTTCTTCCTCAGGGTTGTTAAAA
Organism: Tridacna gigas; assembly: GCA_945859785.2. Lineage (NCBI taxonomy): Eukaryota > Metazoa > Mollusca > Bivalvia > Cardiida > Cardiidae > Tridacna > Tridacna gigas. The sequence continues at coordinate 35,486,530 of OX244031.2, read as the reverse complement.
GTCGGCATCATGTGGTAAACGGTTAAGAACACAGGGAAGATGGCCTTTTGAAAGATATAATACCGGTAGGCTACAGAGTGCAAACTTTGTCAAAAGACAAACGTCTGTGTGTCTAAAACTGGATGAATCTGAAATCTTGTTGCTTTACATAGGTATTTGTAAGAATACTAAATTACTAGAGGAGAGAAAATCACATTCAACCAAACAACTATATAGTGTTAACCACGGATTGAATGTATAGACATATATATAAGACACCTGGTTTCACCAACCCTGTTCAAAAGTGGTCTGAAAAGATTGTGTGAAAAGAAGAAAATGTTGGTAACAGCATTTCTTTTCCCCCAACATTATTAATGGTAAATGTCAAACCAACCGTGTGTTTCAAAAGAATTCATCTGACCAAAGCCATCCTTGAGTATTTTTTGCTAATTAAAATCAATGTACTGAAAGTACTGACAGACTAGCCAATTTAACTGATTGATTGATTGTTTGTATGGTGTTTAACCCCGTTTTCAACATTATTTCAGTTATGTAGCTGTGGCCATGCTTTCCTGGAGTTTCTTATACCATTGCTCCGCACAATATTCTTTCCAAGCCACTGGCTGCTTTCCAACATAACCATCGTCGAAACGTGAGAGAGAAATAAATCACGTAGCAATGAGTATCATCAATCCTTGGAAAGAAATTTGCCGAGTCAGGGATCGAACCAGCAACCCCCTGTTCTCAAGTCCTGTATACTACCGAATGAGGTGCCAGGGCTATGTGTGCTATTGGTTAACTATAATCCAGTTTAAGTTTGACCCTTAAACTTCTTAAAAATGTTAAATGAAACTTTCAAGCCGATACTAAACACCTGAATATTGCTATTTCAAAGTTAATATTTTGGAGAAAATATATCCCCTTATCAGATATTGTAGATCCAAGATCAGACTGCACACTCTATGCAGTCTGATCTTAATCCACACTGTCCGCAAAAGGTCATTGAGTCGCGGTAGTGCTGGTACAAGAAACTCTAGGAAAGCATGGAAAGGGGCTCTGGCTATCACTGAAATAATGTTGAAAACGGCGTTAAACAATATGTAATTAATTAGTCAATATTTACATCTCTTTACAAAACGAAAAATTTTATACTTCTCCAAATTCAAAGCTGTTGCAGACCATAAATTCAATGTGGCTGGACTGATGAAACTTGATTCCAAACGGCCAGAGAACAATGTGGGAAAAGGAGAAAATGATTATTACCAGTATTTTCTTCTTCCCCAGTGTCGTTAAAACTTTGGTTTGTTTTGCAATATTCAAGATGTAGAATAACAGTTTAAGATAACAGTTTGTAACTGTACACAATGGTCTAAATAACGAATGACTGCAGGAATGATAAGGGTTCCCTGTCCTGTGAGTGTTAATATAGCTTGGATTTGCAACAAGTTACCTAGGTGTATCTATTAATAGATTCATTCATAATGTTACAGTGGTGTAGGAATAAGTGATTCTCTGCTTTGCATAGGTCATATAATTTACATATAAGCAAAGATCTTGCACCTTATAAATAACATCTTGTTCAGTTTATTACTTTGTAACACAGGTCTACATGTTCAAATTGGAGTGACAGAGATTTACTGGTTGTTGTCAAAATTGTCACATATAACAGAATTAAGATTTCTAACAGAAAGAAGTATTTTCTTTGAGGCAGTATTTGCCAACTGTGGGTTTTTTTGTTTACTTTGACTCTAGGTCAATCTTGATGCCTAAAGACTAGCTTCGCTAGTCTAAAAAATGATGCCAGAATATTTATTGCACTTTTGGTCGGAACTTCATAGGTAAGCTGCATATTATTGTTCATGCAGTTAAAAAAATTTATAAATGCTTTGAGAGAGAGAGAGTGAGAGAGAAAGAGTGATATCAGCAGCTGCTGTCAGCTGATCGGATACTCTTTTTGCGATGCCCCTAGACAGCTTTGGTTCACGGAAACTCACGAGATGTTACGGATACAACCGAATGTGGATATATTTAGTAGCACTACAACTGCGTAGATCTATTTCGTTCTTCTGTGCACAGACTGGGACAGAAATATCAGGAGAGACTGGGCTGCATTTTGCAATTTGTTTCTGACTGTTAATGTCACGTAGTACTACTCGAACATTTTGTAAGCAATACATGCAAAGTTTGCAATTTGATATTTGCCTGTAGTTAGATCTTCGCATATTATTGAATCATTTTGTTTTTGTATGCTCAAGTGTTTGTTTACGTTTTGCCCAGCTGACGTTAATTATCCAATAGAATTGCAGAAGAAAAGGTCAATCGGGGTCACGGTTGTCATTAAATCGCTCGCTCTTACTGTCACGTAAGTTTTAACCTGGATTTCTTGCTTAATTTTCCATGAATTTAAACACGAAAACAAATTCTACCTCAATAAATGAACAGTTATTTTAAAGTCACGTAAAGATTTGATTGATCAATACAAACTAATGATAAGATTCTGCATTTCTGACTGTCAGGGAGTTGACCTAGTATTTGTTGCAGTCCTTGCTCGGTAAGCAAAAAGTGACGTAAGCTCGACATTTCCTTGATTTGACTGGCTTAATTAAGTTATGAGTGTACCAAATGCCAATATGATTCTTATTTCACAATCAGTTATGAATTTCTGGTATTACTGAGCATTGTAAGGTTTTGATAGAAAGTCAGTAGCTGTCAAGATGCCATGGCAAATTTATATCAATCAAGATTTTGCAAGTCTAACCCAGTTCACTCAATACCAACAAACCAAGTTTCATTTTTAGGTTTGCCCAAATTGAAAGCATTTGAAGGAGACAAATTTAATATAGATATAGCTCAGTGATGATTTCTGTCATTAATATAGGAGAAAAAATTGTGTTAAAAGGAGAAAAATGATGAAATGAAAACTGAAAGTCGCAAAAAAAAAAAAACCCTTGGTTACTTTTGCAAGAATAGTGTAGATCCAAGATCAGAATGTACACTGTGACCTTAAACAACGCTGTTTACAAAAGCAGCTTAATGGAATGCTATTACGGATAAATAGTTATATGAGATATTGTTGCATTTAACTCGTTTATAGACTACAAATTTATTTGAAACTTATCCAAGTTAAAGGCATTTGCAGACATAGAATTAAATGTGGGCCTTATGATAGGATTGATAGGATTTATCCTTGAAAGGCTAAAAAACATAGTGGGAGAAGGAGAAAATGCTGGTTACCAGCATTTTCTCCTTTTCTCAACATGGATTCAAAAGCTGTTTGCGTCAGAGTCATTATAAGTTGGGGCTGTTTGGTAAAGTGTTAATGATGAAAAGTGCCAAGATGATTACAAAATCTTATTGATGGGGCAATTTGGAAAAAGTGGTGAGTTCACAAATAGTTTTTACCTGTTTTCATAATGATTTTGACAAATTTGTCTGCTGCAGACTTGTGTATAAATCATTACCTGCTGATGCAAATTAGCAGCAGACAACCTAAAAAGAAAAAAAAAAAAACTTGTAAAAATGATTAACATAGATATTGTTCATCATTATTAATTTGTCCTTTTTGCCACTTCTTTTTTTTTTAAGTTTTGCTGCAAGAGGTGAAAAGTTGTCAGTGGGTGGTTATGTTTGAGCTCTTTATCAGACAACAACATTTTTGCTTTATCTAAATTGAAAACATTTGCAGATGACAAACTATGCATGGCTCAAATGATAGCACTTGTCTTTTAAAGGATTGAAACATTATCAGTCCTGCAGAAAATTCTAGTTATCATAATTTTTTTCCATTCTGGACAATGTTTTCAAAAGCAAACTTTGTCAGGATCATGAAAATGTGACTATGTGAGTAACAGGTTAATATTCCTTTTCTTTTATTTGCAGAAATCCGTGCCATACTTTCCAGACTGTTGGAGAAAGGATTGCATGTACATGTTCTATCCACAGCGATGTCCCTGGTCAGGGCCGATGCCGGAGATGCTTAATGCGAGAATGATTGGTAATCAAGGTTACAGACAGTTTTTTCCAAATCCTGCAAGGTTTCAAGGCCCACTAGGTCCCGCATTTTTCCCCCAAGGAATGTATCCACCTAGACCACATTGGCAGGTAATTGTTTACATTTACTTTGGTTGAACCCTTTACCAAACAATCCCTTGTTTTCATGACCCTGGGAAAGAGGCCTTTTGAAAACATTGTAGGAAAAGGAGAAAATGCTGGTAACCAGCATTTTCTCTTTTTCCCACAATGTTTCCTACCAAGTCAAAGAACTTCAGTTCCTTTGTACCACTCTGAAATTTGACGCCTGCAGATGCTGCAAGTTTGGAAGATTCTAAAACTTGCTGTTTGGGAAAGAGTTAACTCAGTTTATGGTAGTATAGATGCTTTTAATCCCTTTACCTTACATAAATTGTATGTTTACACACACGACCTTGCTGTGGTTACCTGTCATAAAATGATTGATAGATAACGTTCAATTTATAGAATTTTGTTGCAAGATACTGTTTGTTTTTCATTCCTCAACATATTCTTACACATTTATGGAAAAGTGAAGACCTCTCTTCTTTTAACTTTTTACCAAATGAAAATATTGTAGACCTGCCCAAATTGAAAGCATTTGCAGACAATAAATCAAATATGGTTCAAATGATAAATGTGTAATTGAATGGAAAGAAAACATTGTGGGAAAAGGAAAAAATGCTGGTTACCAGCATTTTTTTCTTGTTTCCTAAATGTTTTCAAAAAAAGTTGTTTACTTCAGGTTTGTTAAAACCTGGGTTTGTTTGGTAAAGGGTTAATATTTTCCCTTTTTATCAGTCACAGTATATCGTATAAATTTTGGTCTAGACTTAGTCTGTTGGCCAAGGAGCTAAGTTTGTTAATGGATAATGGAGACATAGAGGATAATTGTCTCTTTCAGTGTATGATCGAAATTTCTTTCATCCAGTGAAAAGCAAAGGTTATATTTTCACGAGTGGTGCTGCAACGATGAAAATATGGCCTTTGCTTTTCACAGGATGAAAGAAATTTCCATCATACACTGAAACAAACAATTATCATATTTTTTTTATGCTCTTCACTTTAATCTTTCTTTTCACAACTAAGTTTTGCTCATCCTTAAAAAAATGTGAGTTTTCAAGCAAAATAGATCTATCCAATCTATTTGGATATAGTCTAGGTGTAATAATGATGTCATAAGTGATGTTCTGAGACTACATCATAAAACGTGACGCTCACCCCCACCAGGCATGTCAAAAATAAAAGTGATAACATTCATTGGTGAATTATAACATTCACTGATGAATTACTTAAGAAATAATCTTCTTTCTATTGTGGTTTATCGTTCAGTAAACTACGGTTGTGAGTTATGTGGCACAATGAATAATCCACAAGGGCAATAGACCATGACAGAAAAAAAGATTATTTTGATTCTAACATGACTGACTCTTGACAAAAGGGAAAAAAATCATACTTGATACACAAAAGCAGATGCAGATTAATTTTTACGGTACATATAATATAGAATGTCATTGATTTTACCACGTTTCCATTGCTTCCACTGTGTTTATAGAGTTGAATTTACGTTTCATGTTTGAAAATGATATAATTCACTGTTTCTATAAACTACTGAAAAGCATAAAAGGAACATTTTTACTTTTTGACTCTGTTATTTAAGATGAAATGTATCCCTTTTTTAACCCTTACCAAACAACCTAAAGTTTTAACCACCCTGAGGGGGAAGGGCATTTGAAAACATTGTGGGTAAAGGAGAGAATGCCGGTAAACAGCATTTTCATCTTTCTCCACAGTATTTTCTAACTTGACAAAAGGCAGATCTCATCATTTAAGTCCCATTTTATTTTTGCTACTGTAGATGTTTTCAGTATCACAAGTCTATAATTTTGTCATCTGGTAAAGGATTTAAATTTGACATATTTCCAAAAAAATTCATGTTTTTACGATTGTTTTAGGGCCCTGGTCCATCTAGGCCCAGAAATAGAAGCTATAGAAATTACAGGGGATCAGGTTTCCATGGAAATAACAGACAAAGAAATCTTCAGGAACTAACAGATCAGTTACCAAGGGTAAATCAAGTGTTTCAGATAATCAAAATTCAAAGTACCTACATTGAATGAAGACTTTGTTTTATAATGATTTCCTTTTATAAGTTTTAATTGCTTTGTAAATAACTATTATAACATCCTTTGTTTTCTCTTGATGGCACTTTGTGTTTTTCTGTATTTTGTGAAATTTCCATAAATTAATTAAGATTTATAGATGACTAATATAATTAACAGTTTACAAAATATCCTCTCTCCAGGGTTTCTCATTGATCTTGTTGAAATAGGGTTAACATGGAGGTTAATAGATATATTAAACCTTTAACCAACATGGCATGTTTCAACAACCCTCAGGAAGGGCATTTTCAAAACATTGTGGGAAAGGGAGAATATGCTGGTTAGCAGCATTTTCTCCTTTTACCACTATGTTTCCTTCCCTTTCATAGACAGAAATTATCCTGTGAACTACATACGAATTGTCGTCTGCAAATGGTCCCAATTTTAGTCAGTCCAATCAAATTTTTGTCGATGGGTAAAGGGTCAATACAAATGAAAATATTATAGCTAGAGAAAAATTGCTTGTGATTAGCTATTTTTCCTTCACCACAATACTCTCAAAAGTGACCTGCTAATAGATAAGATTTTAAAAAAAAATGTTGATAGGTAGGTATATGTGATGCATTTATATGTATTTCAATGAACTAGCTCTGTTTTGATCTTAATATACTATAAGTTTTGTATTTGTCCTTCTTACAATCAATAGTGTTTGAAAAAATAATGATAGAGAGATAGCCAAGAATATTTAGAGTACTCTTTCAGGATACATGTTGTAAATGCGGGGAGCGTCTACAGAACTCTGAAGAACTTGGAATACATCTTTGTGATGGTGGTAGTGAAGTGATTTTTCATGACAATAAGGAGAGTAATGATGAGACCATAAAAGACAAAAGCAAGGAAGGAGAGGATGAAGATGAGGCTGATTCTCTTGATGCTAGATTAGGTAACTAAATATTGTAATATGGCACATTGTTTTAACTTCTTCTGATTTGAAATTACCGCAGACAACTTTGAAATAAAAAACCCTCAAAAAGTACGGATAATCAAAATAAATTTTAGGTGTGATGTATTAACCCTTTAACCACACAATCCTGATTTTTAACGACCCTTGGGAAGAAAGCTTTAGAAAACAGTGTGGGAAAAGTAGAAAATGCTGGTAACCAGCTGTTTCTCCTTTTCCCACAGTGTTTTCTAACATGTAAAGGATGAATTTCATCGTTTGGACCACTTTTAATATGTCGTTTTCAAATGCTTTCAATTAGGACCAGTCTAAAATTTTTCGTCAGGTAAAGATATCTTGTAGCAAAAGGAGACATTACTCAGAATGAGCAATATCTCCTTTTAACACATTGTTTTCACTAATACTGACGTATTAGTGAAAACAATGTGTTAAAAGGAGATATTGCTCATTCTGAGTAATGTCTCCTTTTGCTACAAGGTATTCTTGCTGCAGATGCAAAAAGAAAAATATTCCCAGAAGGTAAAGTGGCTAAACTCTGAGTACCAAATACCACAAAAAAACTTTTTTTTTTTTTTTTTCTTTTTTAAATTTAGATCAAGTTTAGATTGCTCAGAACAAGTTATCTGATCCTTTATCTACACTTAAAGTTTCAAGATTAATGATAGTCCTTTAAAAAAATTTATATTTTACAGAGAAACTTTTGTTGAACTTGAAAGACTTCATGCGGAGTAAATACCAGACAGTGACAGAAGCCTTAGAGGAATATGTATCTGGGAAGATAGAGGAAATAAATACCATTCACAGGTAATTTGTTATGTATACAAGAAACAACTTCATAGGATACAATTTCACATTTCCTTGAGAACTTAAATTTCCAGAACCAATGAAGTTTATTTCTTTCCTACTTTTTCATTTGGTTTACAGATTTCTGTGAGCATGTAATAAGACTCCATTTGGTCAACATTTATCATACAATCCTGAGTTTCAATGACCCAAAGAAAAATGGCTTTTAAAATCATTGTTGGAAAAGAAGAAAATACTGGTAACCAGAATTTTCTCTTTTTCCAACAATGTTTCCTACCCTATCATAGACAAAACCATTACTTCACACTCATTTAATTTGTCGTCTACTTAATTTAATGCTTTTCAATTCAGATAAGTCTGAAATGTTATTGTCTGGTAATGTCTTAAACAGAGAGTTCAGAAAAAGAATGAAAGAATGGCTGCTTTAGAAATTTGTTTTGATTTCAAGAAATATTCAACCTTTTAAAGAGAAAATTCAGAAGAAAAAGAAAGACTGGAAAAGATGAAGGCAGAGCTGGAAGAAAAAGCAAGTACTGTAGAAAATCAGGAAAGAGAATTGCGTGAGAAACAGAAACGCTTAGTGAAAGATCAAGAGACTTTTAAGAAGGAGGCAAAGAAAGAGAAAGAAGAGATCTGTCGCCAATGGCAACAACTGAGGGATGAAATCAGCAGAATGGAAGAAGTTCATGAAGCACAGGAGGTTTGTTGTTTAACCAATTACAAGACAGGCAATTTCTAGGGATATTTCGAATAACATATACATTTAGTATAAGTTACAAAGAGGAAATCTATTAGAGGGAAAGAAAAAATGTCCATTTGAGAGAAATAAGAAAACATTGCTTCACAACATATTTGTAACTGTAGTTGGTTAAGTTTATCTGAGAATAAAATCTTAAATCTTTACAAGACAACGAAGTTTTACACTTTTCCTTATTGCAGGTATTTGCAGATGCAAAATCAAATGTGACTCAAAATAATTGGATTTGTCATTGAAAGGGTAAAAAACATTCAGGGACAAAGATGAAATCCTGGTTCCATTCATTTTTTCACTTTTTCACATGTTTTGAAATGCCTAGACCCAAGGTTAAAAAATGTTAGGATTATTTGGTGAAAGGCTAGAGAAATGAAACAACTAGAAAAGGTTTGCTAGCAAAATTTTAATTCCTAAGCCATTTGTAAATCAAATATTCTGCTCATCTCAATAGAGATGAAAAGTAGAATGTGTGGTGAAGTGTGATACAGTGAATAGATAATATGACATCTGTTGGTAGATCTTTTCTATATATGAATTTTTTTATGAACATTTGTGTTTACTGCCTTTGGCTAAATTAAATGTGTTTTGTGGGCTGGTCTGGTTGATGTCATAAACCATTAAATGGATGGTAAACACAAGGAGTTGAAACTTCTCCATATGAAATATGATACACATACATGAACATAAGAAATGAAATCCACTTAAGAAAAATCTCAGTATTAGAGGAAGATTTAGATCTGAGTGAGTTTGTCCAAGGTCTGTCAAAACCACTCGATCTACACTAAGTGGCCAAAAATATTTCATCACATTCTGAATTCCCATTGACATACATGCATTTTTTAGTGTGCAAGAAAATTGATTACGCTGCCTCGGATCATGCAATTATAAAGAGAACTAGATGCTAGAAAGCAATTTTACGGGAGATATTTGCACCCATTATGTTATTAGATCTTGTGTCCCTTGCCTGACATCAAATTTGTGGCTCTCCTTAATCTAGAAGTGTTATTTCACTGTTAAATTTATGTGAGGTTGCCGTTAAGGTCAATGAAAAAGAATTTTTTTTTAAAAATGTTGATCAGTTTTTGAACAACTACATTTCTATCACACTATATTGTATCAAACTGATATAAATGTATGAGTCATGCTCTGCAAAAAGGGGGCTTAATGCATCTGTGAAAAGTATCGACCCAGATCAGCCTGCTCAGTCCGTGAAGCGGACCTGGGCTGAAACTTTTGGCTATTGGTCAATTTTCTGTATGTCCAAGGACCAGTCTACCTCATGAATAAGCTGATTGTTAAAAAAAGTGGCTATTATGGATCCATAATTATGTGATGGCTTGATCAGTACAATGCATCATAGAGATGCAGTAATCCCCCTTTTGCCAGAGCACAGCTCATTCTTATAAACATAGCTTCACCTTTTAGGCAACAACAGATTAAAAAGTAAAGCTGGAAATACATCTAGGTTAATGGATGTTTGGACTTTGATGAAATATTTATGCCTACTTACTGTAGTATGCTTTGTAAAGCCCTTGATAGTTTAGTTGTAAAGTTAAGTAAGGGTATCCACAAAGAAAATTGAAGTTCTGCACAATAAGAGTAAAACTTTCACATTATTGCCATGAGGGCTGTAATAAGTGAAAATTCATCAGTAGTTTCAATGGTTTTATTTCTAGTGGACTGAAAAGACTATACCTGGTTTTAATTGCAGCAATTGTCTTTACACATGTCTTTTATGAAGTGTATTTTTCTTTCACAAGAGTTTCTTTTAAGGAATAAATTGGAGAGTACTTGATTTTTACCTACACGATGGTTGCAGTTTAGAATCGATGGACAAATAGAATTATGAGAGCAGAAAAGAGGTTGATGGTGTTTCCATTTTTAACTCACCTGAGCACAAAGTGTTCAAGGTTAGCTTTTGTTACCGTGCTGTGTCTGTCGTTCGTCGAGCATTGTCTGTCGCGCTTCGGCCGTCATCAAATTTTACCTTATGTAAATCTCAGAGAAACCTTGCGTATGCTATAGAGGCCACATTTTCAGTCTGATACTCATGGACGTTGGTCAGAATGTTTGTCTTGATGGTATCTCAGGTGAGTTTGAAAATGGGTCACGTCGGATCAAAGACAAGGTCAGTAGGTCAAATCTTTGAAAAACCTTGTGTATGCTCTAGAGGCCACATTTTGTGTCCAATACTCTTGAATGTCAGAATGTTTGTCTCGATGGTATCTCAGACGAGATTGAAAGTGGGTTATGTCGGTTGAAAAACTAGGTTACTAGGTTAAATCATAGAAAAACAGTTTCAGTCCGATACTCAAGAAACATGGACAAGTTTTTAAAATGGGTAATAGCGGGTCAAAAACTAGGTCACCAGGTGAAAAACCTTACATTTGCTCTTGAGATCAAATTTTCAATGTAGTACTCATGAAAAGCTGTCAGAATGTTTGCCTTGATGATTTCTTTGATTAGGTAAAAAAAAGGGTCATATCGGGTCAAAAAACTAGGTCACCAGATCAAATCTTTGAAAATTTCTGTACACTCTACAGGTCTCATTTTTAGTCCAATACTCTTCAAAGTTGGTCAAAATGTTGTCTTGATAACATCTCACATAAGTTTGAAAATAGGCCGTACCGGGTCAAAAACTGGGTCACCAGGTGAAATCATGGGAAATCCTTGTGTTCACTCTAGAGGCCAAACTTTCCATCAAATATTCATGAAAAGTGGTCAAAATGTTTGTCTTGGTGATTTCTGTAATGTCTTTGAAAATGGTTCATGTTTGGTCAAAAACTAGGTCACAAGGTCAAATCTTTGAAAAACATTCTGTACACTGTAGCGACCACATTTTCAGTTCAGTAGTCATGAAAGTTGGTCAGAGTGTTTGTCTAATGATATTCAGGATGAGTTTGAAAATGGGTCATGTCAGGTCAAAAATAGGTCACTAGGCTTAATCTTTAAAAAACCTTGTCTTTGCTGTAGAGTCCACATTGTCAGTCCAATGCTCATGAAAATTAGCCTGAATGTTTGTCTTGGTGATTTCTGTGACGAGTTTGAAAATGGCTCACATTGGGTCAAAAACTAGGTCATGGAGACAAATCTTTGAAGAGCCTTGCATGCCCTCTAGAGGCCATATTTTAGTCCATTACTAATCAAAGTTTGTTAGAATGCTTATGTTTTATAGGAAAAGATTGGAAATGGGTCATGTGTGGTCAAAAAGCTCAGGTGAGCCACTTCAGGGCCATCATGGCCCTCTTGTTTTGTAAGACATATTTTGTTGCAGTATGCAGCGATACAACTGTTGTATTTCTGTATACTGGGTCAAGTTCAACTCTGGTAAATGGTATGAAGATCAGATGTTAGATATACAATTTCATAACTCTGGAGCAGAGATGAATCATATGAACCTAAAACTTAAAATCCTTTTGCTATAAACAGTTAATTGCAAACATACCCTAACATACATATAATACTGGACACATACCTTCTCATAGTTTTAGGGTTGCTTGAGTCAGTAATCTTAATTTCATTTCTGTTGGTCATTTAATTATCTCTCTGTCTGTCTGTGTGTATCTGTCTTTTATGGCAACTGCTTTTGCCATGAATATGCCATGTTTCAGGGATGGTTGAGAGTATTTCAAATATCTCTTCAAGTGTTTTCATGAATTATTTGTTTGAATAAGACCTTCGTGATAGAGAAAGTTATTTCAGTTATACAACTTGACTCAAAAAGTACTAATTTGAATGAAAATAAAAATAAATGGTTGAAATTGGTACAAATGGCATATTTATAAATTTCAAATGAAAAGTATATTTTTGTCATTGATCTTTCTTCCTTTGATCCTTTTAAAGTAGTACATTACTGGGATCATTATTATTGAAAATCAATAGATTACAAAAAAGTTTGTGGAAACATTTGGAATCAGATGCTTCTCTAAACCAAGAATAAGTAGAACAGTTACTGAAACAAGTTTAACCACTTCAATCAAAGGAATAAACTGAAGATGTTGTAAAGATAGTTACTATACAGCCATCCAAATACATGGGATAGAATAACAAAAGTCCAAAAGATGATGGAAACATTAATCTTTAGGGTGCTAAATAAATGACCAGACAGTTTGGTAGGGTGGAAGCAAAATATTTGAGTCATGCTCTGTAAAAAGGGGGTTTGATGCATCTCCAAACAGTATCAAACCATGTGATCCTGAACAGTCTACACAGGTTGATAAGGGTCAAAACTTTCTGTTATTTGTAAATTTTTTGCATGTCAAAGGACCATTCTACCTCATGAGTTGGTCGGTTGTCAAACAAAATGAAATTTATGGACCCATAACTAGATGATGACATGCATTACAGAGATGTTTTAGACCCCCTTTTGCCAGAGTGCCAATTATTTCAAATTAAAGGCCTTTTTAGTCATAACCTCCCCAAATTTTTGGATGGTGTAGAACTAAGCATAACTTGTTTGTTCCATGCAGGTTGATCTTGATCTATACCATCTTCAAAAGCATCTTGTATGTTTAGCATGCTAGGAGCTATTTGTTGTATATTTTGAAGAATATATTTTAAAATTTATATGAATGATTTACAAATTATCTTCGTTCAAAACCATTTCTTTTTCACTATACAGGAGGCTGACCTTATGATTGTTAATAACAATTAAATCCTAATTGTTAAAGTACAAATGGGAAGAGCACAGCAAGACTTTGAATTCTGAAATTATTAAAAATAGACAAAATTTATAAATTATAAACTAGTGTAAGGTAAGTTACCTGTGTCTATTTACTGTCCTAGCTTTTAATTCATAGATACTTTTTTGAAAGAATGTTCTTGGCAAAATTTATCTAAGGGGTAACATTATTTTGATTTTCTATTAATTTTTGAGGGCTGAGACTATTAGAGAAAAAAAATCCTTTTGACACTGTTTATTGTGAGATCCTTCACTATTGTCAAAAAGTCAATTTAATCCTCTGATTAGTTATTTTAAGAACATACTTGTGTTAAATAAGTCATCTTTAGTAACCAAGATGCATCTTATTTTGTTTACTGCATTTTTTGGTGCTAAATGAAGTGTTTCGCATTTTGGTAACAAGAGATGGTAAGAAATGTGCAGTAACTTAACTCACAATTAAATACTTTGTAATGAGAGCTTGGTATGGGATAGTGGTGAATTCTTTACCCAAAGACACAATTTTAGTCTTGTCCAAATTGAAAGCTTTTGCAGATACAAAATTTAACTGTGACTCAAATGATGGAATTTGTCTAGAATATGGTAGAAAACACTGTGGGAAGAGGATAAAATGCTGGTTATCAGCATTTTTTACTTTTACAACAATGTTTTCAAATGATCTCTTTCTCAGTGTCATTAAAACTTGGGACTGTTTTGTAACAGATAGGGGAATGGATATGTAATTGGGAGATCCTACCTTGATCACAGCTTTCTATGTTCAGAGATAGTACATGAATATTTGAACTGTCAGTGCAACATGACAGAAATACTGTTGAAAGCAGCACTCGAACAAATGGTCATCCAGTGAAATTGTAAATAGATGTTATTAACTCTTTCACTGCCAATGTCGCCTTGGATAGCTTTTGCGGGTGGCATAGATCAAGACTAGACTGCACAAAACATGCAGTCTATCTTTGATCTACACCTCCCGCTACCTTATGTTAATCTTTGATCAGAGTCACCTTCAATTGTAAAGAAAGTATACTTTAAGACCTGGAGAAAAGTTGAAACTACTTAGTTGGCAGCAAAAGAGTTAATGACACATACAGAATATCATTACTACCTTGATAATGTGCAAGAATGTCTTTTTTGTATGGAATACAGATGATCAACTTGTGATATTGCCAGTTTTATGACATCAGCTGCATTGTTCTGCAGACTTGTGTAATTTGCTTCATAAAGGACTTCCTGATGTGTTTTTCCTTCAGCTACACTATCCACATGTCTTCTCATTCAGGATATTTTAGTCGGCAAAAGAAAAGTGAAACTAGATAGCTAGTCAGTAAACAGTACAGATGTGATAATTGATACATGTATATTGTTAATTTGCTGGAGATGGCTTTGAAGAAGTATTGCAGTCAATTTGGATAGATTATACAGATTTCTGTTCACAATGTTTATTGAAGATAGTTCAGCTGTGATCTCGTGATAAACAAGAGCATTGTGTGGCTTATGGATTTTTCTCAAATTGTTTTTACGTACCACTGTGATGTAAGAGTGTTTCCCAAGGTGTTGAGGCATAATACCTGTATCCCATGCAGACAGACAGTGTGTAAGGTCCATAGTGTCTTCTATGGCCTGTAAAGTCAGGTACTTTGCATTAAATTCCAACACACATTTATTTGGATACATGTTCGTTTAAGATGTCAGCAGTTCATAGAATTATGGAATTTTAAGTTCTACTATTCTCCAGAGTTTTCCTTCTGAAACAATCCCAGGGTTTTCCTTCTAAAACAATACAAGAAAATACTGACAAAAACAGTTTTCCAAAAGACAAGTCACCTAGCATGTCCTGTTTCATGGGTTTGATAGCTCAGTAATGCTGTTAAACCTTTCAGATGACTTTTAGACAGGTAATGTTATGCCCTTTTGTATGAATTCAATATATTTCTTGTGGATGAAAATAGACTGTTCTGTAGTTCAAGCAAGTACTGAAAGTTCAGCAACAATAAAAGGGATCAACATGATTGGTTTGCCAGCGCAGCATGAGTCTTACAAAAATATTCCAAGGCTAGCTTAATTCTGATTAGCAGAGATGTTTTGTCCAGGTCAGTTAGTGGGCTAGTCTTGAAAATCAGGCTTGAAATTAAATGTAGAATGTATGGTGAATTCAGGTTAAGTTCTTTTTAATTCAAAGGAATCGATATTGCTTGTATTTAATGTACATGCAAAATCTTTTTAACCCTTCACCAAATGACAAAATTTTGAACTAGATTATTCCAAATTAAAAGCACTTGCAGACAAGAAATAAAAGTGACTGAAAAACTGAAATTTGTTCAGGGAAAGGTTACCAGGATTTTCTTTTTTTCCAACAATGTTTTGAAAGAGCTTCTCTTTCAGAGTCGTTAACCGTTGGGATTGTGTGGTAAAGGGTTAATGCTACAATTAAGAGATGTCAATATATTAGGAAATGGCAAGAGATATACAGAATATCTTTGGCATTAGTAAATCTATGACACTTCAATAATAAGTTTGTGCTCTTTATATGATAGTTAGACAATACTTGTGCCAACATGTGTATTTTTTATGGCATACATATATCTTGAAGCCTCAAAATCTAGAAAGTATACATAGATCCACAGGAAAAGATAAAAATCTAGATTTTGTTTCAAGAGTCACATGACCTCAATAATAGTGCAGAATGGTCAGATTGATCAGATATAAACTTTTAGTTTCAGTATAGGTCCAACTCTGTTTTGTTTGTGTTTTCATCACTATATACAGGGAGATCCACAATTTCTTATTTGGATTGTATATTATACTTTTGAAGTTGGCTGGTTTTTTAAACAACAGATGAGTAAGTTGGTACTGAAATTGGTAATTCAGTTTTTACAGTTTTTGTTACATTTATGGATGTGACATGTTGAATAAGGCTTATTGATTTTACTGTATGGAAGTATTTCTCGGTCAAAAAAGTTAAAATTGTTATATGAGTGTTGATGGAGGCACCCATTTACAGTCTGCAGTGAATTTCAAGTTCAGAAAGTTTACTTGCTATTGTGAATGAACTTTGATTTTTGAAATACATACCTTTCCACTGCAAAATAGACATGGTGCTTGTGGGACAACATTGAATGAGTTTGTGTGCCTGTGTGGAGAGGAGAGAATTTGTGCAATGAAATCAACCTGTCATAAAGTAAAGCTTTCATAAATAATTACCGTATGTACAGAAATTATTTACATAACCAATATCTGATGGCAACATGGCATTGTCTTTTCATATTTCATTCTAAAACAAAATCATTTGTCCTTATTGACAAATAAATTAGACTGTTCAAAAAGGTTTTGATTTCATTCTCCATTTGTGATCTGCAATGTACTATGATTTCTGTGATGGTGTGTTTTTTGCGATAGATAAGACACCTCGGAGTGAGGAATGTCATTTATGAGAGAGAGAGAGAGACTCACAAACAGTCATCAGAATCAAAGTTTACATTATTGTTTACGCCAAACAATTTTGCTGCATGCAGTACATTTAACATGATAGGTTGTTGTTATCTACTGTGGCCAGCAGAGTTTTTTTTTTTCTACAGCTGACCAATGAAAGTAGCATTAGATTTTTTCCACAATGTTGTCCCTCATATTGATGTTAAAAAACCTTATTTCATGTTTATCACCCACATTCTACAAGAGTATTTCTTGTCTTCTACTCTAAATTAGTCTCCGGAGATCTTGAGTTAAAACAGTAATGACATGGAAAACCATTGAAAAGCAGTTACACAACCACCGTATCATTTCTTACAAAATATTAATAAGAACTAGCAGACTGATCAATCAATAGGACATTTTGTGTAATTGCAGGGACGTATCAGACTGGATGTTGGAGGCCAGTTATTCACAACATCCCGCCTGACTCTCACAAGAGAACAAGACTCCATGTTGGCAGCCATGTTTAGTGGGCGGCATGAAATCAAAACTGAGGAGGATGGAGCTGTTTTTATTGACAGAGATGGGACTCACTTCAGGTCCACATTGTTTTTTGGTTCCTCAAAAGAGTTACAATGATTTCTATAATATCTAGCATTAGATTTATTGTTTATAAAGAGGAGACATGGGTCTGAAATGATACCTAGTGTAAGATGTGCATTTGGTTATGAGGTTAGCTTTGACCTTAAATTGCATTAACTCTTTACCAGACAACAAAATGTTACCAACTGCATGGACTTCTGCAACATGTCCAAATTGAAAGCATTTGCAGATGACAGTTTCAATGTGGCTTAAATCATGCATTTTTTCATGGATAGGGTAGAAAACATTGTGGAAAAAGGAGAAAATGCTGGTTACCAGCATTTTCTCCTTTTCCCCCAATGCTTTCAAAAGACTCTTTTACCAGGGTCGTCAAAAGACTGCATTGTGCAGTAAAGGGTTAAGTAATGGCAGCATTAAATGGAGGGTTGTGTCAAATGTAGTTATTGCTCATTTGCTCAAAAGTGATAGCACTATAGATATCAGCATAAGTGGTAGATGATATCATCTCTTTACCAGACTACAAAATTTTAGACTAAATCAAATTGAGAGCATTTGCAGACGAGATATTCTGTGTACCCCAAATGATGGGATATGTCTTGGAAAGGGTAGAAAACATTGTGGTCAAAGGGAAAAAAATGCTGGTATCCAGCATTTTTTTTCCTTTTCCCACAATGTTTTCAAAACAGGGCCATTAAAACATGGGATAGTTCAGTAAAGGGTTAAAGAACAGTGTCATCAATCATTCTTACATTTTTTTCACCTTTTTTCCAGGTATGTTTTGAACTATCTGCGTGATGGGGGATGTACATTGGACAGTCTCCCAAAGGACAGACAACTGCTTAAGGAACTTAGGAAAGAAGCAACATATTACCAACTGCATGGACTTCTGCAACAGATCGAAAAAGTTCTCTACTGAATTATGGGAAATGTTTCAACCATGGAAAACAAATCCCTTTCTCAAAAAGATCTCCAAGTTTAACGATCCAAATGCATTCCTCAAAGTATCGAGCAAGGCATCAGCCATCTGGCTTCGGCTTCAGATGTTTGGAAAACAGGCTAATTTTGGTCATGGAACAAAGGAATTTAGTAGATTTGTAATTGAAACGGCCCTAAAAGACGATTGTTTGATCAAAGTATTTCTGATTTTGTGACTGATAAAATAAGACTGGGAAAATAAAGGTAAAAGTGTGTAACCATGTCTATTGTTCAGAAGTTACAGGTAGTGCTGCATTCGTGTGCGAGCTTGTTAAGGTTGAGGATTGAGCGTCGCAGTGTGCCTATGTATGCCACTTTTTATGTTGCTTTGATGAATGGACTATTTCTGTTATGAAAATTTTATAAAAAATATCTGCTATGAAGGTTATGTTTCTGTTATAAAGGTTTATCTACATGTTTGTCCATAGCTTGCAAAATAAACCACTTTTAAAAGAAAACAGAATGAACTTTCTTGCCATTTGGCTTAATTTTTTATGTATGTAATGCTAAAATAATGGAATGGATAATTCAGTCAATGTGCAAAGCCATGTTATTGTGCTAACTTGTACGGTTTAACCCTTTCCCAAACAAGCCCTAGTTTTCACGTGTCTGCAGTACAAGTCTTTTGAAAACACTGTGGGAAAAGGAGAAATTGCTCGTAACGAGCAATTTCTCCTTTTCCCACAGTGTTTTCTACCCTTTTTGAGACCTTTCTGCCATTTTCATCAAATTGAAAATTGTCGTCTGCAAGCTCTTTCAATTTGGACCAGTCCAAAATTTGTCGTTTGGGAAAGGGTTAAGTAAAGGCAGTTCTATGGAGATGGTATTCGTTAGACCATGCTTGATTCTTTGGCAGATATGGTATTGTGTAAACATATACTCTACAAAGTCATATAAAAGCTTTTCAATGAATATGAACTTGTGGTAACTCACACCTCCTACTTTTGTGTAAAATTATTTTGACAGATCTGGGATAGTGTTGACGTTTACCTCCCAACTTCATGCAAAGACATTTTGAAAAAAATATGTATTGTGTTAACTTTTACTTTCCATCTTCATGTCAAGGCAATTTGACTGACAAATAATCTTGTAGTATTGTGTTTACCTTTACCTCCAACCTTTATGTAAAGACAGTTTGACAGATATGGTATTGTGTTAACTTTCACCTTCATGTTAAGGCAATTTGACAGATATAGTATTGTGTTAATCTGTACCTCCCACCCTCATGAAGAGGAATTTTGACAGACATAGTATTGTGTTAATCTGTGTCTCCCATGTTCACGTAAAAGCATCTTGATAGATATGGTATTGTTTTAGCCTTTGCCCTCTGCCTTC
This sequence comes from Tridacna gigas, assembly GCA_945859785.2. NCBI lineage: Eukaryota > Metazoa > Mollusca > Bivalvia > Cardiida > Cardiidae > Tridacna > Tridacna gigas. Next base: position 35,466,923 of record OX244031.2, on the reverse strand, counting down.
ATGTAAAGGTAATTTGTCAGTTATGGTATTGTGTTAACCTTTACCTTTCACCTTCATGTAAAAGCAATATGACAGATATAATATTGTGATCAAATACCTTTCAAAAATGGTGACAAAGGTATCCACTGATAAAATGACCTCATGGTTGTCTTTGCACCATTTTTATATGCATGTATTTTATAATAATTTCTGAAGAAACCTGTGAATCGGAGTGGTTAAAAATTGCATTTAGGGTAATTGATGTTGACATGTATGAGAGTAATTTACTTTGTTGATTTACATAGTGCTAATTACACAGAGACGTTGAACAGTGGAAGATATGTTTACAATATTTATAATAAGACTTTATACTGCAGAAGGATGTGGACAGTATTTTACAGTGAAACTTTAAATTGTGGAAGAGATGTGACCAATATTTACAGTTAGACTATTAAATGTTGAAGATATATGGGCAATACATGATATTTATCATCTTTAATTTCAATGGGAAGATGGAGGCAAGAGAGGAGATAGTGGATTTATTCATATGCACAGATACATTTTGTTCTATTTTTTTCATTATGTATGTGAGTTTCTTTAGCTCAAGTAACTGAAGAAAGTTAAGGAAGGATAAGTAAATTAAATTGTCTTTGACGGTCTACTGAAGTATTCTATACTATATAACCTTACGTGTTATAGTCTGAAACAAATTTACTGTAGACAAATTACAGAATATCCCTTGCAACTTTAAGTTGGGTAATTACCATTTGTAAACATGGGGAATTGCCTTTTACTTGCCATTCTTATTTGGCGATGATGTTGTCAAAATTAGTTTGTTACAAATCAAAGTAAGTCCTCTGCAAATAGTATTTACATGTAGGTAACATGTGAGTACGGAGGAACACATTCTGTCGTATTGAAAGGAATCACAAGTCTGTTTAGTCACAGAACATCGAGTTTTTAGAGTTTAGGATGGGGAAAAAATGTTGAATTAATTGTAAGTGAACAATAACATCATAACTTGCCTCATGCGTTTGCAATGAAATCTTTTTTTTTTTTGCTCTATTTTCTTGCAGGTAATGTCATGTATGCAATATTGTTTTAATCAACACAGTCCTCAAAATTATCATAGGTTACCCTTAGCTTTATTTTTTTTTCTTTTTAGCTCATCATTTAAGACTGCTAATAAATGAACTGGACTGGACCTCTTCAAATGCGGTTGGGGGGAGGAAGCCCCAAAAATGTTGCAACTTCAAGGTTGTTTTTGTCCAGAATATGTAACAAAGAAGGTGACAGTTTAGATCAAAGATCAGACTGCACATACTGTGCAATCTGATCATGATCTACTCTGCAGAGACATTTAAAGCTGGGCCCAATGCTTTAAGGGTCAACGTATTTAATGATTTTGAAATTGGAAGTGTTGAACTCTGTTTACATGTACCTCCAGAGATTTGAAATTAAATGTCTATATCAATTGATCAGTTTTGTCTTGATTTCTTCGATTTTCCATGAAACTTTGAAATCACATTCAAATCTTTTTGTTTGTTTTCATTGTTTGAAGTTTTCATTGTTTTCAACACTATTGATGAGTCATGCTCTGTGAAAAGGAGGCTTAATGCATTTGAGAAAAGTATCGGCCTTTTGTCAGCCTGCGCAGGCCGACACGGGCCAAAACTTCACTATCTTTAAATTTTAGGCATTTCAAAGGATAATTCTACCCATGATTCAGTCGGTTGTTTGATAAAACGGATTTTATGGATCCATAATTAGGTGATGTCTTACTAGGTATTTTGCATAATGGAGATGCATTAAGCATGGCTCATTTAAATTGTATTACAGTGACCACTGTACCTTTGTCCTGCATTCCTGGAGTTTCTTTTACCAGTACTTCGTCCTACACTCTCTCTCCAAGCCACTGGCTGCTTTCACACTTCAGCAAAGCCGATACATTATTAGGTGGGTTCATAGGAATGAATCCTCAGCCAATGACTTTCACCAGTCCGTGGAAAGAATTTTGGCAAAGAAGTAACTCGAACTCAAAACCTCTTGGTAGGTATTCTTGCATTACCGCTGGGCTACAAGTACATGTAGACCTGGGATTGGCAGAAGTTTGAAACACAAGTTGCATAGAATTTGGAAAGATTCTGACCCCAATTCAACATAATAGCCTAGTGGTAGAATTGGGGTGTGGTATTTTTATTCTCCTCTTTGCTAACAAATTATGCAGGAACAAATGCTTTTAAAAATGTGCGGATCATACCACCCTTGACGTATGTCTGTATGATATTTTGATGCATGGTTTCTCTGTCGTGATGGAATTTCCACTCTGATATCCTTTGACCCACTTATCCTCACCAGACGACAAAATCCTAGATTTGTCTTTACATTTCGAACTGGTTCTTCTTAACTCGCCTTTCATTATTTTTTGCGGCCAATGTAGATTAAGATCCGACTATACTTAACTACCAGTCTGATATGTGATCTACATTTTCCACTTTGGTGAGGCATCATGGACAAAAGCAGCCTAACGCACTTAAACTTCTGAATAAACCCAATGAAAAAATCCCAGAAAACTGAAAATGAAAGAAACTTTCAATTTCAAAAGTCAATTTGGCCGGGAAAAACGTCATTATCGGATAGTGTAGATCAAAGATCAGACTGCACCTTCTGTGTATTCTGATCTTGATCTAAACAGTCCGCTAAAGCGATTTGAGTCGCGCTAAGCAGCCGAATAGTTTAATAGATAGCATACTCTCAGTACTTTGGGCTCAAAAAAAAAAAGTGCCTTATCAAAGGATACTTCCATATGACTAACGCAGCCTGCGGGAATCAAGCGAGACATAATGTAATTACCACTACCTTTGATACAGAATGTCAAAAGAGAGACTGAGAGTTCTAGATTGGAGTTCCAGAGTGCTTTGTCAAAGGACATTTAGTCATAACCTCTTGCAAGAATGAAGCGGGAACTTAAAGGGGGGAGAGTGTGAGACAGAATGTTAAAAGAAAGACCAAATGTAAAGGAAATACAGCAGGACAAAAGGAAAGCATACCAACGCGACAAGTGTCAGTAAACAAAAATCTCGGTTTTATATCGAGAGCGACAGCGGTGTGTCCCCTCTCTATCTTATCTAAAGCACTGTAAACAAAGTAACCAGCGCAATAAATGAAAACCCTTTGCCATGACCCTGCCCTTTGTATGTAGGCCTACATTCATCTTTACGAGACGACAACATTGTTAGAATGGTGTTTATTCAAAGCATTTGCAAACGGCAAATCAAATGTGGATCAAAGAATAGAATATAGTTTAGAAAAGGTTGGAAGTGTGTTACAAGCATTTCTCCTTTTTACCCCACAATGCTTTCTTAAGCCTTTTTTCGCAAGGGTCGTTAAAACTAGGGATTGTTTAAAACTAGGATTAAAACATGATACACTTTATGTATCAAGTTACTGAGTATTCAAACATTGTGGACAAATGGGAAATTGCTCATACCGTGCAATTTTTTCATCGGCCAAAATGTTTTCGCTTATGCAACCTCGTACAGAACTTTTATTTTTGTTCCGTACACAATGTGATTTCGTTTAAAACTTGCATAGCTACCATACATACAAAGTCTTAATATAATCATTATTACTTGGACTGACACAGTGCAAACTATATTCAACCCGGGGGAGGTCTTCCTTTTTCTCAGCGGTGAAGATGTTGAATACGTAGTTAGGATATCCTGCGTTTGATCCCCGCTGGTGAAGCTAGTGACGCAGGAGTGTCCTTGAGCAAGGCATCTTGTGGAGAAACCCAGCGGAGTATTTGTGGTACATAGGAAAGACCGAATATTGTTGATTGAATGAAAAGTGTTTTAAGCTGATGTCAGAATTATTTCAGTCATTTCGCGGCAACAGCTTACATACTCGTATTCATGTGTTTTGGGTATCGCCAGTACTAGGCTAGGGCTCCGAAGTGTCTTGCCTAAGGACGCCCCCACTTGAGAAGCACCATATTTATCCTTTGAATACTGTTTTGAAGATCATGTCGCCGAATATATACGTTCAATTTATACTGAAAATGCATAGATTCATTTTCAACAGCTGGCACACAAGTTTATACAGGTATACTGGTTTACCTTTAGAGCGCAAAGAAAAACTAGATTTGCTTTTGCGGACAATGTAGATCAAGATCAGACTTGCTTAAATTTCTGTCGTGTGTGATATTAACCCTTATCCTGCTAAAAAGTTCAATGAAACTTTCGAGCCGATAGTAAAAACCAGAATAATGCCTTTTCAAACTTATTTTTTGGAGAAAAATATCTCCTATTCGGACAGTGTAGATCCAATATCAGATTGCACGTTCTGTGCAGTCTGATCTTGATCTACACTGTCCGCGAAAGGTCAGTGAGTCGCGCTTAGCAGTTAAGAAAGGTGAATTTATTTTAGACCCTACTACAAAAAGATAGAATAATGAAGGAAAGTATCAGAGAGGAAAGTTATTCTTCGTGATGTGGAATAAAGTATTGGGGAAAAAATGAGCAACGGTGTAATATAAGCAGCTGCCCCATTTCCCGAAATTCTTTCCCATTTAACTGCAATGGGGGGGGGGGGGGGGGGGTAAAAAGTGTTGTTTTTATAGCTCAGTCGATAACGAAAAAGGCTTGAAACCAGGGGTCGCTAATTAGAATCCAAGCTTGGCTAATGTCTTGCCGAGGATTGATGATAGTCGTTGCGACAGGATTCCTTCCTCTCTCACCTCTGATCAGTGTGTCCAAGATGTTATAGGAAAGGAGGAAAAGCCTGTGGTTTGGCAACAATTGTGTGCAGAGTACTGGTAAAAGAAACTCCACGAAAGCATTGACGACTGCACTGACCGCCGCGATATAAGTGAAATAATGTGGAAAACGTCGTTAAAGATAGATAGATTTTATTAATTACTTATGCATACACATGCATTTCGTAACATACACTTATATAATACAAATTAAAGGTCACTACAAGTGTTGAAATAGATAATGAAATGACGTAAAAAAAAAGAGAGAGAGAGAAAAACAGAAAAGAGAAAGGAATCAGGAAATAGAAGGTGGAGAATGAGCACTAACAGTTTCAGGTTCGAATCACAGTACAAGTATGATTATACATGTTCCTTGCAGGTGGCAATCGTAAGAGTTACTTCTGCATTTGTCAGACGGTCAAATACATAAGCAATTCCATCGACCAGCCACATTACTAAAGTGTGGATTCTTTGGGTTAAACACTCAAACCAGTATTCTATAGATCTTTTCGGAAATATACCTGTGAACCATTGCGTGAAAAGCAGAAAAAGCCGGCGATAAACCGGCATTTTCCTCCATTCCCACAATGCTCTCAGATCTTCTAGAGACCAGACTCGTAATCATAGACGCAATAAGCTTACGTCTATAACTGATTTAAGCTTCGACGAGAAAAGACATTATCGTGTTGCAAAGACGCAACTTGGCTCATAAAAGCTACAGAATCCATAGAAAACAGAAAATACAGGTCTAATAAAATAAAGACTTAAAATTACATTATAAGTCAACACATGGCTAACAAAGAGTACCCGAAAGAGAAACTCTCGACTTTTGAAACCACAGTTTGAAACCATTGTCTGAAGGGCAGGAGAGCCAGTCTGTAGCTAGTATTTTCTTCCCCTCAGACAGTGTTCACAGCCCTTTTAGAGATCAGACTCGTTATTAACGCCGTGGTAAATTCCCGCCTTTCACAAACCGACACGGGAATAACACATCGCAATGCAAAGACTTGACTTGGCTCACAAAGAACTGCAGAACCCTCAGTACTTACCATCGAATGGCTAGCGCAATAAAGATTCAACCCCTTACCAACATACAAAGACACAAGCAATTCAAGCTGTTCTGACATTAAAAGTCAACTGGAGGAAGCCAAGTGATAAGGGTAAAGGCTCTTGAAACATGAATATTTACAAACACGTCGATTTATTACTACCCTTTTACTCTTTCGACTCAAACTAAATACAATTCGACCTTTTGTTCCGAAGTCCAAAAGTAGATTTCCTAAGCAATTAGAGAATTTTTTGTCAAAGTTTAGCAGTGGATAGCGGATGGTGTATATCCAAGATCAGACTGCACGTTCTGTGCAGTCTGATCTTGATCTACGCCGTCCGTAGAAGCAATTTGCCATGAAAATGGTCGTTAAACGTCTCATAAATCTGCAGTCATAAATAGTTACTCTCGAAAAGTTTTCATTTCGCGCTCCGCTTCGTATTTGATGTTTCGGCCAGTCCTTTTTAATTACCTTTTGTTTTCTCAATAAGGGGCGTGTCTACGTATTTCGTAACCCTTAAACTGCTAAGCCCGACTCAGAAGAGGCTTTTGCGGACAGTAGATATCAAAATCAGACTGCAAAGGATGTGGGGTCTGATCGTTCATCTACAACTTTCCGCCTTGGTAAGATATTCAACAAAAAACAACCTTGAAAATTACACCTTTTTTTCTCCCTCTTTTTGCCACACCGAAAACGTCAATTGTGTTTCTTGGCGAGGTAAGGGATAATCGAATTTTGTTGAAGGATGGTTGTTTTACGCAGACCTCGTTGTGCACAAGTGCTGGAATTCATTTAGGACTTTTATTGATCGAGTTGGAGGGGTAATCTCTTTGTTTTTAAAATATCTTCTTACATCACAAATTTGGTTCTGTACGCCAGCATTTGAAAATACAACAAGCTTATAGAACTGCTGAAATCAGGTAATTAAATGAATTACCCAAATGAGTAGCGATTTGAATTGTTTTTCATACTAAAGAAAACAAAAACCTCACTGTATCGAACAGTGTAGATGCAAGATCAGAGTCCACGTTCTGTGCAGTCATATCTTGGATCTATACTGTCCCTTATTAAAGGAGATTTAGTTGCGCCTCATTGAAACATTACGAAATAAAAGGTTATTGCTGGATACCATCATATTTGTTACTTTTCCAACATTATTTCCATAAATTTCATCATTCTAAGTCGCTTTTCTTCTTCTTTTTTGTCACTTGTACTATTTTAATTCCTGTTTGTAATTGTCCTGTGGAGTTCTGCATGTGATAAGTATCTAGTTCGAATCTAATTTCTTTCCGAGGATTGATGATTGTCAAAGCAACAGGATTTATTTAATAATCTCTCACTTCTGATCACTGTTTCATGGTTAGGTGGGTAAGCAGCCAGTGGCTTGGTTAGGGAACTTAACCCTTTCCCAGACAAGCCCTGCTTTTCACGTATCTGCAGTACAAGTCTTTTGAAAATACTGTGGGAAAAGGAGAAATTGCTCGTGACGAGCAATTTCTCCTTTTCCCACAGTGTTTTCTACCCTTTTTGAGAATTTTATGCCATTTTCATCAAATTTAAAATTGTTGTCTGCAAACTCTTTCAATTTGGACCACTCCAAAAGTTTTCGTTTGGGAAAGGGTTAAAGAAAGTATGGATGGGTGCACTGTCCTCTGCGATAAAACGGAAGGCGTCAAACACCATACAAACAAAATATTTTACCTATGCTCTGGCAAAAGGCGGTTTAATACATCTTCGCAATGTATTTTACGAAGCAAATAAGTATGGCTTCATAAAATCCATTTTATCTAACAACCAACTGAATAATGCAGAATTTGACTTGCAGAAAATTTACCAAAAGCAAGTATTTTCTACCCAAGTCAGCCTGCGCGGACTGCACAGGGTGACCAGGATCGATACCGTTAGCAGATACATTAAGTCCCTTTTTCACAGAACATTAGTCATTTCTGTTGCAATAATCTTGTCAAGTATGACAATTATGTCACGTAACACATACAATCATAAGGACTGCCTACAAGTATTTCAACAAAATATCTTAGATAACCTATCAGTGCATGTACATATGAGTGGATATTCACACTATGAATAGTGACGAATTTCGTTTCATATATTAGTCACTTAAGAAGAAAAAAAAAACTGTGCATTGAATAATATTCATTTTTGAAAACTTTGATAATTTGATAACTTGGACTTCAAAGTCCCAGCATCTGTCATGTGACATCAGAAGCGTCTTTATTCTTTTAACAAATTGAGATATCATATCAGTAATTGTGCATATGAGTGGATATTCACACCATGCATACTACTGACAGAATTTGTCTCGAGTTTTAAGTCACTGAAAGAAAATACAGTATATGCAATGAAGCATTTTTTTTAATAACTGAATACTGATTTTTTATTTCGTAAAAATAGGCCATACCCAAAATATAAATTTAACGGTACATTATGTGTGCAAAGTGTGCCCAGCTTCAGACAACAGATTTTAACTATAGGCTACTTATAAATGTGAATAACTGAAATTGGTAAAATACACAAGTGTATTCTACTGTTTCGGATATTCTGCAACAGCAGCACATAATGTTCATTAACATTTATTGGAGAAAATGCTGTGGATCGGTCAAGTAGTTTTGCTTTTTCTTTTCGGTTATATCGATTCGTCGTTCTATATATTTTGACGAAGATTGTTGTGCAATCAGTTGCTTTCTAGTGTGACTGAAGACTAAGCGGGGCATGAGATAACAAGGAGTATTTTTGGATATACATGTAAATGGCAAATATTCATTTTGTAAAATTTGTTGATCCCGGTTAAAAAAAAAAAAATCAATACTTTTCATTTCTTCGTCTCTGTTGTGTGTGTGTATAATTTATTATACACGAGCAATGCTCAGACAAAAGGGGGTTTAATGTATCTCCGTGGTGCATTGTACCGAGCAAGTTATCATTAAAATGATGGATCCATAAAATCCATTTTGTTTCACAACCGACTGAATCATGAAGTAGACTGGTCCTTTAACATGCCGCAAATTGACATATTAAATAGCAAAACGCGTCGACCCAGACGGCGCAGGTACTTTTTGCAAATACATTAAACCTCCTTTTTCCAAGAGCATGGCTAAAAAAAAAAAAATATATATATATATATTTTTTTTTGCAAGTATGAACAAAAATGGATGAAACAGCCAACCTGTAAATTAATATAGTCAAGTGAAGCCAAGATAGTTTAGAGACGGTATTGGAATATAACTTCGATTTTGTACCAGCTACTTCATCTGCATCTGGATATTTGGATTTTGACTTCATTCTAACAAAAAGGTATGAAATACTGAAAATGCTACCTTTCAACATGTAAACTTTCAACGTGTTATTTTCTGTCAGATGTTAAATCTCTTTAAGTTTTTTTTAAATATATAATTCCATTTTTCCCTTCTTTTTGTCACATGTCCATACCATTATATGAGCCATGCTCTGGGAAAAGGGGTCTTAATGTATCTGCGAAAAAGTATCGACCAGGTCAGCCTGCGCAGTCCGCGCAGGCTGACCTGGGTCGAAACTTTTCGCTATTGGTGAATTTCCTGTATGTCTAAGGACCAGTCTACCCCATTATTCAGTCTGTTGTGAAAAAATATGGATTTTATGGATCAAAATTATGTGATGACTTGCTTGGTATCATGCATCACGGAGATGCATTAAGCCCCCTTTTGCCAGAGCACGGCTCAATTATATTTAAGCATCTGCAACTTTACGATGAACGTTACATGTTCAAGTTGATAATAAAGCATGCTTTTCTGTGCTGTATCGTGTTTGAAGTATTTTGTTCTGTTCGGTATCATGTTTCTCTTATCTGAGAAATATTTGAGCTTCCACATCTAGCATGTAATGACAATACTATCATATCATTCCCTTATCATATACATTCCTACTTTTATTGGTTTTAAGCGCTGACTTTTGGTATGCCTTACGATAGAAGCTCTGTAATTAATTACCCCTAAAGCTTGTAACGAGATAGAGTTGTTTGTGATAGAAGAAAGTACCACTGAGTGGATACATGAAGAACTGATACACAATGTTTGACATACATTATTGTTCTTGCAGAAATGTATAACTTTTCTGATATATAGACTACTGACTTGCAAAAGAAACACATTTTTTTAATAAGCAGAAAAGATGGAGAACACAACTTTTTAAACTGATGATTTATTCCGACATCACCCCTTTACTGCAAGTTACACAAATTTAAACTGATTTCATGTCACTGATATTGGTTAAAGGAAATATTAAAATGATTGCATGGTAAAACATTTTGAAATGACCGAGTCTTACTAGCGGGTATAACCTCCATGTGCAATGTTGCTGTAGCGATCTTCCTTGGCATTGCATCAATCAGGGCGTTAATTTTACGTATTGGAATGTTGTTCCAGTCCTCGCGTAATGCAACGGCAAACTCATTTAGGTTGTCGGGAACGTCAATCCAACATCTAGTCTGACTTGCCGGTCCAGTATGTCTCACAGTTGTTCAGTTGTTGAAAGGTCATGGCTAAATAAAGCTAATATGGATTCATCTGACAAGAGAAGTCTTCTCCAACGTCTTGAAGGGAACATCCGACGTGCACGACGTTGCAATCAGTTTAAAGGCACAGCACGTCGCCTAGCATATAGCGGTAATCCAACGTATGGTTTCCATGGCCTTAGCCCGCCCGGGTAGCTCAGTGGTTAGCGTATCTGACTCGTGACTAGTGGTTGCGAGATCGATACCTTTTTAAGGCTAACTTTCTTTCTGGCGAATTTTCGCCTCTAACCTATGATGCACGTGAGAAAAGTAGTCAGTAGCATTGAAAAGAAAATTGTGTCAGTACTGGTGTGAGAAAGCCGGGAAACACATGGGTACGTCACTGACAGCCATGATATGAAATGGCGTTAAAATCCAATACAAACCAAAACCAAACTCCAAAAGCTGTTTTCACGAAGGCGTCGTAACACAGTACAAGGGTGAACACGGTTGTTGTGACGACCTGAGCTGTTTCCTTGGCCGTTAAAAAGTCTTTACGTAGGTGCGCTAAGCGCATGTCTCGGTCTTGACTCTGCGTTATTTCACGCAGGCACCTGGCTCTATGCCTGTCATTTGTAGTGCTTGAAGCCTGAAATCTCTTTCGAAGAAGAGAATTGGCCGATCGTGACACTCCAGGTGACGTCATTTTGTGATTCACTCTGCAGCAGAAGTGTTGTAACAGGACCACGATGATTAGCATCAAGTCTGGGCATTTTAAGGGAACATCCGACGTGCGCGACGTTGCAAACAGTTTAACACTTATCCTGCTAAATATGTGAAATGAAATTTTCAAGCCAATCGTAAAAATCCAAACTTTGCTATTTCAATGGTATTTTTTGGAGGAAAGATATTTCCATATCGGACGATGTAGATCCAAGATCAGACTGCACGTTCTGTGCAGTCTGATCTTGATTTACACTGTCCGCAAAAGATCATTAAGTCGCGCTTAGCAGCCTGAGGCTAAAGGCACTTTGGAGCATAAAATATGCTTTTTAGTATTGGGGGAATAGGACCGCTTACACAATTAGGATTTAATCGGTATACGAATATTTTAAAATATTGCAATATGCGTTTCTTTTGCAAGTCAGTATATTATATATATTGAGAGGGCTCTCTGGGAAAAGGGGTTTAGAGTATCTTCGAAATGCTTTAACTCTTTACCACACAATCCCGACTTTTAACGACCCTGAAAGAAAAGGCTTTTGAAAACATTGAGGGAAAAGGAGAAAATGCTGGTAACCAGCATTTTCTCCTTTTCCCACAATGTTTTCTACCCTATTGAAAAGAGAAATCATCAGTTTAGCAACAGTCAATTTGTCGTCTGCAAATGCTTTCAATTTGGACCAGTCTAAAATTTTGTCATTTGGTAAAGAGTTATACCATGTAATTCCTCGCACAATTAATATGCATCAACTTTGTCTAAAGCACCAGCTAAATCATGCAGATGATTTACAAAGAGCAAACAGTTTCGACTTTTACTGATTTACCGCAACAAAAAGCCTGATACAAAAGCCATTATGTAATAATTATATGACTCAGTAGACAACCTTTTGTAACTATTCACCGTAAAGGAATCGCTTGTATCTTGAACATGTATGATGTGGTGTCATTGGAGTGGGGGGGGGGGGGGGGGCAACAATTTGGTTGGATGACTGGGGCCAAAGTCTATTTTGCGCCTCCTCCAAATATTTAGTTTTTTTTTGCACTTTCTCTTAGACTAAAATTGTCACGTCCTTTTTCGAGCGCTTAAAATAAATAAGCCTATCAAGAGGTTGGCACCTCTCCTCACGGCTTTCACTTGTTTGTGAGATTACGTACAAGTACTGGCTTGTCACAAGGCAACCGCTTGTGTGGATCTTATTCTGTAGTAGCATATCAACCATTACAGCACCTTTCACCACTATTCTTGTATTTGTGGACAGTGTACACCAAGTTCAGACAGAACAAAATGTGCAGTCTGATCTTTTATCTACACAGTCCTCTCTGATGAGACATTCTAGAAAAAGGATTGCTTTATTTGGGCCTTATTTTTAGACTGAAAATGCCCGTTGGTCTTATTCGGCGCTCTAAGGTTTTAGTTTTCACTTCTAGCGTCTGATTTACTGCAGATCAAGCACTTGGGTGCAGTCCTTGCTGTAAAGCAAGTACTTTAGTGTATCTATGCAAAATGACGCGTTCAATCGTACTTCAGATCTTATTTAATACGTCGTAATTTGTAACTTAAGTTGACACTTACTTAAAAACCTGTTTGAACAATGCTTCGACAAAAGGGGGCTTAATGCATCTCCATGATGCATTACACCTATAAAGCCATCACATAATTATGGATCCATAACAGCCGCTTTTCTCAACAACCGACTGAATCACTAGGTAGACTGATCCTTGAACATCCGGAAAATGACCAACAGCAGAAAAGTTTCCGCCCAGGTCAGCCTGCGCGGACTGCGCAGGCTGACCTGGATCGATATTTTTCGCAGATACATTAACCCCCTTTTTCAAAGAGCCTAGCTCATTTGTTTCACATTGATCATAAAACAAGTTATACAGCTTATATCAATCATTGTTGGTGATTGTTTCCAAGAAACTTGGCAAGTACTCGCACCCTGGTGTGGGTAGACATGCATTTGTTGTCCAAAGATTGACCCCTGCTCAACACAGGATTTAAACCCGAGATCTTATATGAGAGGCTCGGTCGCTCTTCCTCTACACTTAACCCTTTACCAGAGGACAAAATTTTAGCCTTGTCCAAATTGAAAGATTTGCAGACGACAATTTCAATGTGGCTCAAATGGTGCACATTTTCTTTGATGGGGTAGAAAACATTGTGGGAAAGGGAGAAAATGCTGGTTACCAGCATTTTCTCCTTTTCCCACAATGTTTTCAAAAGGCCTCTTTTCCAGGGTCGTTAAAAGGCGGCATTGTGCGGTAAAGGGTTAAGATTTTCACCCACAATCTTTGTAAGGCGACAATTGAACTGCCTTGCTACGAAGTGTCACGCCGAGCTCGGGAGCTAAGTCGATAATGCACAGGACTTGAAATCCAGGGCTCGCTGGTTCGAAGCCCAGGTCAAACGAATTCTTTCAGTGGATGGATGGCAGTCAGTGAGATAGAATCCATTCCTTTCTCATCCCTCAACATTAATCCGTCGATGTTTATGTGGGAAATCTGTAGAAAGTGTCTTGGAATTAATGTTCTGCGAAGTCCTGGTGAAAAATATACCTAGCTTACCCCGGGAAAACATTGATAGGTGAAGTGGCCGCCGCAATAAACCTGAAATAAAGTTGAAAAGGACTTTAAATAACAAACAATACAAACCAAACAAAGCACAACAAACAAACAAATGAACAAACAAACGAAGAGGCACCTGTTCTCAATATAAAGCGTCCTTTATGGTATCTTTACTACCTGGCATGTTGTAAATTTAAGCTTATGTCTGCTTCACCCTTTAAGCGCCTTTCAAAACTATGGTTGCCTTTGCAGCCAGTATAGATCAAGGTCAGACTGCACAAAACGAACAGCATGATCTTGATCTACGATGTACACTGTGTTGAGAATAGATACTTTAAACGTAGAGTCCCTGTTCAGACATTCTGGATAAGAGCAACCTTGAAATTGCAAGAAATTGAGTTGTATTTCTAGACTGAAAATGCCCTTATGGTTTATTCGACACTCAGGTCGAATAAGGGTTGAGTTTTATGTACATGTACATACCAGTAAAGATAATCACCTGAAATCAAATATTATCCGGGTACGATTTACTTTTCAAACTGATCAAAGTGCAGGCGACATTAGGTCGAAGCTTGTGATACGCCCTACAACCCACCCTTCTCTTTCTCTCATGCAGATACATGTATATGAGCCATGCTCCGTGAAAAGGGGCTAAGTGCATTTCCGTGATGCAATGTACCAGGCAGGACACGCATTATAGGGGATCTATAAAAACTTGTTGTATCAAAGCGCTTGCAAGACCTAAATATGAGTATTTCGACAGACAATGACAGAAATGTTGTGTAGTAACCGTTAAAAGACGGGACGACCAGCTTTTGTTGGTACCAGGTGAGATGTGAGATGTGAGCTGACGTGAGTGAGCAGTGAGTATATTCAACTGAGATGTGAGTGTATGCGAATGAGGCGTGAGAATATATATTCAACTGAGATGTGAGTGTATGCGAATGGGACGTGAGAATATGTATTCAACTGAGATGTGAGTGTATGTGAATGAGGCGTTAGAATATGTATTCAACGGAGATGTGAGTGTATGCGAATGAGGCGTGAGAATATATATTCAACTGAGATGTGAGTGTATGCGAATGAGGCGTGAGAATATGTATTCAACTGAGATGTGAGTGTATGCAAATGGGGCGTGAGAATATGTATTCAACTGAGATGTGAGTGACGTACGTGTTGATCCGTAGGCTGCTAAGCGCGACTCACTGACCTCTAGCGGACAGCGTAGATCAAGATCAGACTGCACAGAACGTGCAGTCTGATCTTGGATCCACACTGTCCGATAATGAGATATCTTTCCTCCAAAAATTCTTTTGAAATAGAAATAAAAAAAAAAAAAAAAATGGGTTTATACTATCGGTTTAAAAGTTTCATTTTTTTATCTATCAGGATAAGGGTTTATATATACATGTATGTGAGTGAGGTGTGATTGTGAATGTATTTTCACAATAGGAAAGATGAGTGGGCGGATTCTCAGATCTATAGTTTCGTAACGATAACGAGAAATTTCTCCTTACGCCAAAATTTAAAATAATGTCTCCAAAGTCGTCTGCTGCAAGTTTTGTGTCAGGAAAGATTGATCATCTAATTACCAGACGACAAAATTTTAGACTTGTCAAAATCGAAAGTGCTTTTGAAGACAATCTTAATGTGCTTAAATCATGGAATTTGTGGGATAGAAAACATCATGAGGAAAGGAGAAAATGCTGTTTACCAGTATTTTCTCGTTTTCCCACAGGCTTTTCAACAGTCACCGTTTTTGGGGTTGTAAGAATTCGTAGTTAGGGAAAGACTCAATCAAATTATGAAGGCACATAATGCTGCATATTGTCATTACAGGTTTCGACAGCAGTCCCAACATGGATAGAAGAGTGCAAAAACAAAAGCTGCTGGCTGCTGTTTCCATCTGCATACTGTCCATGGCGATGATATCTGACTGTAGGTTCCGATATTATTTTTCTTTTTCTTTATTTCCTCATTTTGTTCATAAGAATAGTACATATAACAAAAAATACAAAGTAAAAGAGGTCGGTAATTCATTGTTCATATTGATTACTGAGTGTGATCACAATGCCGCCAATGATGTTTATAAGAGAAAGCAGCCAGTGGTTTGGAGAGAATATTGCGCAAATGTTTGTAAAAGAAACTTCATGAAAGCATGGTACACCAACTGCAGCAATATAAATGAAACAGTGTTGAATACGGCTTTAAACACCATGCAAAGGAAGGAAGGAAGGAACGAACGAACGAATGAACGAACAATATTGTTTTGATAAATGTATTTTAGACGGACGTTTCTGAAAAAAACTACTTCCTTCTTAAACGAAAGGATGCAATCTTGTCAAACGTTGAAAGAAACTTTGATTGTTTTCTGCCTGAGAAAACGTGTACAACTAATCTTAGTTGAATGTTTTATAAAAAAATTTACGCATAATTATTAATTATCTCTAACAACGTTACCAAACAGCACAATTTTAGAAAGCGTCTGCAGACTACAAACATTTGTTGTTCAAATTATGTAACATGTCTTTGAAAGCGGATAGAAAACATTGTGAGAAAAGGAGAAAATACAGGTAACCAGCATTTTATCCTTATCCTATAATATTTTCAATAGTTCAACACTTGTTTTCTTCAGCGTCGTTTACATCACCAGCTGTTAAAATCACGATATTGTGTGAATTTTTTTTTTATAAATGGTTAACTCCCTCTCTCTCGCTCTTAAAAAAAAGGTCTTTTAACTATTCTTGAACAAGTTCTGACACGTAAAAACGTAAACCACATAAAAACTTCCAGACTGCATGACGAAAACAGAAGTCGTCTTCAGGACGCAATGAGTTAATCGGCATATCTTATGAATTCATTTTAGGTAACATTATACAATGTCAACGTGCAATGGTAGAAATAACAATGAATGACACGACTGCCGTAGGTAAGTTCACTTCATGCAATATAGCCTTATGCAATTATTTTGTATGATAGAAAACTTGCTTAGATCACCTTGCACATCGTTTGTCGCTTTTATTACTTTTAACAAGCTTTATTTTTTTTATCAACGGTTAAGTTTCTTTATAGGTTTTTTATCTATATACTATAGACATGATTGAAACAGACAACAACAACAATAACAACAACAACATAATAATAATAGATCTGAAAAAAAAAAAAACCTATTTGCGTGCTTGTGCACGAACATAAATGGTACGAAAATCGATTGTTATCACGTGACAAACAAAAGCTCTTCAAAAAGGAAATTTCATTCACAAACTATCTGCATATTTAATATTTAAAAATGTTGTTCTTGAGTTAGATCTAATGAATGTCAAAATTAACAAATGAGTTTTTGAAAATTGTTTTATTTTTTCACTGATTTTATGATAGGTGATGTTGTTGTTGAGCTTGAAGATGGAATTGTAACTGATGGTAGTTGTGAGCCATTCATACTGATAAACAACACACTGATACTGAACAGAAGTTTGAGGGGAGAGAACTGTGTATGTAGATATTCATTGGAATTTAGTTGTATCAATTTTCAAAGGGGGTTGGGGGTGGGTCATTGGACTCTTTACCCATGCATCGAAGCTGAGTGCTGTAACTATAAAGCCACTCATAGTGACTGCAAATAACTGCACTTCTTCCTGGTGCAATTTTCAGGAACTACCCACAGCTGTAGTTGTTGAGACCTACAACCCTTATTCTTATTATAACCATTTCTGATGCTACTGTGGTAATTTCCAATAGAAAAAAATGAGGCCAGAGAGGGACTCACACTTGGGACAACTGACTTGCATGTGCTAGCCACTGAGCTACCTGGATTAATTGATACAACCACAATTACAATACAGTCCTCCCTTCAATTTTCAGGAGCTTTCTTGCTCCCCCCAGTCCAAGTTTAATGTGGTTGCACTGTCAAACTCACAATGAAAAAAATTAATGTTGCAGAAGTATGGGAATGAATTTATTTCATTATTTTTTTTCCTTTTAGAATGTGGTAGTAAAATAGATCCTGATAGATAACTGACAGGTTTTTATACCTGTTAATTATAAAATTAATTAACTCTTTACCAAACAATCCTATGTTTATATGACCTTGAAAAGAAGAGATTGAAAATATCTTTGTTACCAAAGAAACAAAGCCTGATTTCCAAAAAAATTTTTTTATTTTCTAACAAAGTTTTACAACCTTTAGAAGACAAATCCTCTTCATTTCAGCCAGATTTAATTTGTCCTGGAGTTGCATTTGTTTTCAACGTGTACAAGTCTAAAATTTATGATCTTGAAGAGTTGCAATAGTGTTCATGATAATGGGTTACCGAATTACTAAATACAATAGGGGAAACAAAGGAAATATATCTAAAGATATGGAAAATGTCTTTTATGAATTAGATGGACTGCATAATTGTGGATAAAGAAACTTCTCTTTTTCCTGGTATGCTTTCAAGAGCTGCCTACTTGAGAAAAATAGAAAGTTAAATTTTTGCTGTAAAAAATTACAGCCTTATGAATCATTAAGGTACACAAAGGAATTACGTCTTTATAAAAAAAAAAAGAAAATTCCTGCCTCTGTGGTAAATGGCTTCTAAATATGCATTTTTTATGTTTTACAGAAAACTACCTCATATCGCTGCAACCTGAGTTGTAATGTATGTAACTAACACACCAGATATCAAGATAAGTGGGGGATTTTTGAACCTGGAAAACTCTTTTTCTTCACTAAAACTTATGTTGTGGGTAGTCATTAGAATGAGACATTTGTGATGAGTAACCGCAACAGGATCAATAGGATTTTAGTAAAGAACATAATACAAATGATCCATGCTCTGTGAAAAGGAGGCTTAATGCAACTGCTAAAAGTATCTACCAAGGTCAGCCTGCACAGTCTGCTGACCTGGGCTAAAACTTTTTTGCTTTTGGTCAATTTTCTGCATGTCTAAGAACCATTTTACCTTAGGATTCAGTCATTTGTTAGAGAAAATTGATATAATGGATCCAAACTCATGTGATGAATGCATCATGGAGATGCACTAAACCCCCTTTTGCAGAGCATGGCTCAAATGTTACTCTTTGCATATGAGTTTTGATCAATATTGAGGCTGTAGCTGTCAATCAGCTTAATCCCTGTAGCACTGAAGCTGGACTGAATTGCTTATGCTGACAGTGTAGATCAAGATCAGATTGCACAGATACACAAATATAACTAAAGCTAGTACAGCCCTTTAACCCTTAAGCTGCTATATAAATTAAACAAACCTTTCAAGTGGATTGTGAAAACCAAATTTTTGCTACTTCATAGGCACTTTTTTTGGGGAAAAATATCTCCATATCGGACAGTGTAGATCCAAGATCAGACTGCACAGACTGTGTGGTCTGATTGTGATCTACACTATCCACAAAAGGTCAGTGAGTTGTGCTTAGCAGGCTGAGGGTTAAGTGTTAGTAATCTTTGAACCCACAAATGCGCCACTTATCTGTATATCTGATGGGATTTTCTTTTATTTCTAAATTTGGTAAATGTATTGATCTATCCAATTTCAAACCCCTTCAGAATTTGTTATCAATTTGATATTCAGAGTTTACAGTTTTTCTGTCATATCTAAAAGAAAAAAAATTAACAAGGAAGTAGCATTAGGTCAGTTCTAAATCTACATGTACAATGCATCTAAAAATGCATAGTAATTTATGAGTGAAGGTACTTGTGTACAAAAGGTACATTCTAAAAATACATGCAGCCGTAGAACAAAGAACTGATAATTATTTATCTCTGTTTGCATTTATCTATATTGATTAATCGTTTGTTTCTTTTCCTTCTTTGTTTCAAACACACTGGTCTATTCTGGTATTCTGTTTTTACGAGGGACACTTTTTAAGTTCGTAGAGTAAGCCTATAACTTTTTAACGCGATTATGAAGTTGCACGATTTTTTACACAGAACTTGCGTAATCATTCCTCTCTCGAACGGTGTCACGTTATGCGGCGCACGAGGTCCACGTGCGCGCTGCACTGGGTATTTTCAACACGTGGTTTTATACACTATAGTAAAATATAGCGTTCAATATAGATGGAAAAATCTCTGAACAGAGGGTATATTGTAAGATTCGAGCACAGCTCGGGTTTCCGCCAACAGAAATTCATGCTGATTTGCAAAAAGTTTATGGGAATGGTGCTTTAAAATATGCTACAGTTTGCAAGTGGGTACGTCGTTTTAATGATGGTCGGGAGTCAATTGAAAATGACCCTCGGGTGGGTAGGCCGGTTTCCGTTTTGACGGAAAAGAACGTTGCTACTGTGAAAACGTTAATTGAGGAAGGCGCACGTTATACCGTGCAAGAGATAGAAGAATTAAGTGGCATTCATTCGTCAAGTGTTTTGAAGATCTTACGTGAACGACTTGGGCTACGTAAGATCTGCGCGTGCTGGGTGCCCCATTTGCTCACTGACGAGCAGAAACAAAGTCGGGTTAGACTTGCATCGCAAGTTATAGAAAAATATGATAAATGTGACCCACGTCGTTTGGAAGAGATAGTCACAGGTGATGAAACCTGGATCTATCATTTTCAACCCGATTCTAAGGCTAAAAATAAGGTTTGGGTTTCATCTGAGGGCGACAGACCTGTCATTGCGCGCCGTTGCAAAACATCGAATCGCATGTTGTATGCGATATTCTTTGATTCGAAAGGTCCAGTCCTTCAAATTCCAGTCCCGAAAGGTAGTTCCGTCACTGGAAAGTTTTACAGAGAAAGTGTTCTTACTCAACTTGTTGATTTCTATCAGAAACGCAGACCGCGCACCGGTGTCCGTGGCATCAAATTACTCCATGATAACGCACTGGCCCATAAATCCGCTACGGTACAGGAATATCTGAAAGAATCTGGGCTCGATGTCTTAGATCATCCCCCATACAGCCCTGACCTGTCCCCCTGTGACTTTTGGTTGTTCCCAAGACTAAAGGAAATGCTGGCAGGGCACCGTTTTGAATCCCGTTGTGGTATAGGCAGTGCGGTCTACCAGTGTCTGCAACATATACCTAAAGAGGACTACCGGGCGGCGTTCCGGAAATGGGTAGATCGGTGTAAAATGTGTGTGGAGGCAGACGGGGCATATTTCGAAGGTCTTAGATAAATAAAATTTTGATATTTCAAGCGGTTTTAAAAAGACCGCCCTACTCTACGAACTTAAAAAGTGTCCCTCGTATATGCAGTATATGCACAAATGCACTTTCCCTGCAAATAGCAAATCATTAGGCTGCAATCACCAATGAATGAGAAATGGTTTCTAGCCTGAGACATGCTCTGTTAAGAGGAGGCTTAATGCATCTGCAAAAACTATCAATCCATGTCAGCCTGCGCAGTCCACAACATAGGTCGAAACTTTTTGCTATTGGTCAAATTTCTGCATGTCCAAACAAGGACCATTTTACCTCAGCATTCAACATTGATTGTTAAACAAAAAGATTTTATGGATCCATAGTTATATGATAACTTGCTAGGTACTGGCATCATGAAGATGCTTTGAACTCCCTTTTGCCAGAGCATGGCTCTTATATAAGTGCAAAGTACAGAGCTCTAGATAGAGGAAGTGATTTTGATTTCAAAATTGAAAATACTAATAATTCTCCACTAAACCCTTTGTTGTGGGTATTCATTAAAATCATCTCATTGAGACAATTCTAAAGAGTACCCACAACAAAGGGTTTTGAAGAGAAATAATTGATTTAGAATACTATCACTCCCTCTTATCTGGAGGTCTGAAAGTACATGTATAGATCCATAATCAGACTCCACATTTTGTGCAGTAGTCTAGAATATGCACTAGCTTCGATCTTGATCCATACCACATGCAAAAGCCACTAGTTTAGCCTATGGCTCTGAAAGGGTTAAAAGAAATAATTTTTCAAAAGGTTTTTCAGAGTTTTGTATATTTCAGGAAAGTCTGGCTATTTTTTACATTGTATTTGATGTCAGGCATATAGATTTATACCCCCCTTCCTTTCCTGCTGCTGTGTTCAAGGCAAATGTCTCAGAGGTAAGTAGTTCTCCATTTGCCAAAAGGACCCAAAGCCTTCGCAGTGCTAAAGGAGAAGGCTTTTGAAAACTTTGTGGAAAAAAGGAGAAAATGCTAGTAACAAGCATTTTCTCCTATTCCCATAGTGTTTTTCTACCCGTTCAAATCCCTTTATTTGAATCACATTTAATCTATTGACTGCAAAGGCTTTCAATAGGAATGATTTTCACATTTTGGCATGAGCCAAAGTTACTTGGCCCTTGCATTTACATGTACCTTTACCAAGTTTAATAACCCTGAAGAAAAGGGATTTTGAAGACATTGTAATCAGCATTTTCTCCTTTTCCCACAATATTTTATAGCCCAGCAAAGAACTTCAATTCATTTGTACCATTTTCAAATTTGTTGTCGGCAGATACTTTCAATTTAGAAGAGTTTGGAGTTTGTCATTTGATAAAGGGTTAATTCTTGTCAACTATTAACCATTATCACACTGAATGTGTCAAGAAATAACTACTGTAGTAAAATTGCCTCAAAGGAAAAATAACTAAAGGAAAGGATAACATCTATCCTGAAAAATGTAGAAATAGTGTGTTTGAAAAAGAGCAATTATTTAAAGTTTACCAAACAATCCAAAGTTTACTGGAACCCCCCCCCCCCCTCCCCCCTTCCCAGCAAGCAGGCTTTTGAAGACACTGTGGGAAAAGGAGAAAATACCAGTTACCCACATTTTCTCCTTTTCTCACAATGTTTTCTACATATACAAAGACAAATAATATTGCTTGAACCATTTGATTTATTGTCTGCAAATGCTTCCAAATTGGATACGTCTAAGATATTGCCTTTAGGTAGAGTTAATCATTTTTCCACAGTGCTTTCATATTATATACTAAGGTGTCCATTGCAAAGCATGTTATTAATGTTTCAAAGAGTGGCCTGTGAAGCTCAAAGTCTTCAGTTTTTTTCTTTCTATACACTGAATTAATTGATTATATCACTCTTATTTCTGGCAAGGAAATGGAAGGTGTGGGTACATAGTACACATTGTAATACAGCTGAAGTATTTGATCAACAGATCACATGAGGCTTGCTGAATTATCTCCCTTGCTGTCATGCATAAATACATTGTATTGTTTCTTGTCTCTGGAAATTAGTGCATTGCTGCTCCAATATTTACCACTATCATTGCAATTTCAGCCATTGTTTCCATTAACTGATATATTTAACCCTAAAGGCAAAATTTTGGATTTGACTGTGCTGAATTTGAAGCCGACAGATTAAATGCTGCTCAAATGGTGAGATTTATATATATCTTTGAAAAAGTAAAAATCATTTCGGAAAAGGAGAAAGTGCTGGCAACCAGCATTTTCTCCTTTCCCGTAATGTTTTTAAATGCCTTCTTTCTCAGAGTCATGAAAATTCAGGATTATCTGGTAAAGAATTAAAAGAGGCTGAAAAGATGGGGCTTGTTGTTGAAATACTAGAAACCAATAATATTGTGGGGAAAATGCTTTTCTACTATGTTTTATGTTTTCAAAAGGCTTCTTCCAAACGGTAATTAGAACATGCCATTGCTCCATAATTGCAATATTTTACTGATATATTCTAGTAAGAACATATTTAAATTACAAAGATTTCATATCAGAAGTACAAGACTTAGTATATTTATATATTTATAGGGAGTACCAATTAACACAGTGCTGTTTGTGTTTGACAAGGATGGATCCAGAGCAACAGACAGAGATTTCCACTGCTGGTCAAGTCTTTCCTATAGCTTTAAGGTAAAATCTGATTTTGTCAAGACATTTGTCAGATGATTTCCATACAGACACTTCCAGTGTTGCACCTAGCTCTGAAGGACACAAGGGACCCCTGATCTGAAGTTTCGGGGTTGTTTTGAAAATTTGGGGGACATCTAATGAATTTATCTAAATGCATAAAGTTACATTAAACTTGACATGCAAGCATAGTTAGGCGATGGTTGGCAGACTTGCAGTGTAAGAGTATTCTTTCGCAATTATCATTTGTTGAATTTGAGTTTGAATGAGTGCATGTTTTACTTGTCATTTTCTTCAAAATTCAACCACCAAATTCCTGACAATTTTTATACGCCCGTCGAAGACGGGACGTATTATGGGATCACCCGTGGCGGGCGGGCGGGCGGCGTCCAGTTCTTTGTCCGGAGCATATCTCCAAAACTATACTACCTACGGTTATGAAATTTCATGCATGGATAGATCTCATCAAGGGGGAGTGCAGTGCACAGGAATCATAACTCTTGCTTCCTTAATTTTTGAGTTATTGCCCTTTCTTGTTTTTCATACTTGAATTTTGTCCGGTGAATATCTCCAATACTATACTACCTAGGGTTATGAAATTTCATGAGTGGATAGATCTCATCAAGGGGGAGTGCAGTGCACAGGAATCATAACTCTTGCTTCCTTAATTTTTGAGTTATTGCCCTTTCTTGTTTTTCATACTTGAATTTTGTCCGGTGAATATCTCCAATACTATACTACCTTGGGTTATGAAATTTCATGAGTGGATAGATCTCATCAAGGGGGAGTGCAGTGCACAGGAATCATAACTCTTGCTTCCTTAATTTTTGAGTTATTGCCCTTTCTTGTTTTTCATACTTGAATTTTGTCCGGTGAATATCTCCAATACTATACTACCTAGGGTTATGAAATTTCATGAGTGGATAGATCTCATCAAGGGGAAGTGCAGTGCACAGGAATCATAACTTTTGCTTCCTTAATTTTTGAGTTATTGCCCTTTCTTGTTTTTCATACTTGAATTTTGTCCGGTGAATATCTCCAATACTATACTACCTAGGGTTATGAAATTTCATGAGTGGATAGATCTCATCAAGGGGGAGTGCAGTGCACAGGAATCATAACTCTTGCTTCCTTAATTTTTGACTTATTGCCCTTTGTTGTTTTTCATACTTGAATTTTGTCCGGAGCATATCTCCAAAACTATACTACCTACGGTTATGAAATTTCATGCATGGATAGATCTCATCAAGGGGGAGTGCAGTGCACAGGAATCATAACTCTTGCTTCCTTAATTTTTGAGTTATTGCCCTTTCTTGTTTTTCATACTTGAATTTTGTCCGGTGAATATCTCCAATACTATACTACCTAGGGTTATGAAATTTCATGTCTGCATACATCTCATTAAGGGGGAGTGCAGTGCACAGGAATCATAACTCTTGCTTCCTCAATTTTTCAGTTATTGCCCTTTCTTCTTTTTCATACTTGCATTTTCTCCGGTGAATATCTCCAAAACTATACTACCTAGGGTTAAGAAATTTCATGCCTGCATACATCTCATTAAGGGGGAGTGCAGTGCACAGGAATCGTAACTCTTCCTTCCTTAATTTTTGACTTATTTTCATACTTGAATTTTGTCTCAAGCATATCTCCAAAACTATACTACCTATGGCTATGAAATTTCATGCGTAGATAGATCTCATCAACTGGGAGTGCAGTGCACATGAACCATAACTCTTGCTTAATTTTTGACTTATTGCTCTTTCTTTATTTTGAAACTTTAATTTTGTCCAGTGCATATCTTCAGAACTATACTAGCTAAGGATATGAAATTTCATGCGTGGATACATTCCATCGACGGGAAGTGCTGTGCATATAAATTTCAACTCTTGCTTGCTTAATTTTTCAGTTATTGCCCTTTCTTGTTTTTTTTTCGAACTTGAATTTTGTATGATGCATATCTCTCAAACTATACTACCTCGGGTTATGAAATTTTAGGGCTGGATACATCTCATCAAGGGGTAGTGCAGTGCACATGAAATATAAATTGCTTATTTTTTATGCACCAGCATTTTCTCCTTTTCCCACAATGTTTTCTACCCTTTCCAAACCAAATTTCAATTTTTGAGTTACATTTAGTTTGTCAGCTGCAAATGATTTCAATTTGGACTAGTCCAAACTTTTGCTGTGTGGTATAGAGTTAATAGTAATACAATAATAAACAAGAGTTCCGTCAACACAAATACACTGCCATTATCTTCAATTAACAGTAAAAAAAATATTCTGCACTACTATTTTTCTATACCTCCCCTTTATCATTATTATGCCCCAACTTTACAACTTGGGGTAAGACGGGCGTATCTTGCGACAATTTGCCGCTCTTGTTCTTTTTGAAAAGGATAGTACTGTTAGTTTCTTTCATGGCTTTCCCCGTATCTACCCCTTCCGAGGGCTGTTGTTTGTTTGTCAATGCACCAAAATTTTATGCTTTCAATTTCAACTTGTCTAAAATTTTGTCATTTGGTAAAGAGTTAACCCTTTATTACACAATGCCAACTTTTAACGACCCTGGGAAAGAAGTCTTTTGAAAACATTGTTGGAAAAGGAGAAAATTCTGGTAACCAGCATTTTCTCCTTTTCCCACCCTACCCAACACAAATTTTAATATTTGAGTCATGCTTATTTTGTCGTCTGCAAATGCTTTCAGTTTGGACCAGTCTAAAATTTGTCGTTTGGTAAAGAGTTAAGGGAGTCTGATTAGTAGATGAATTTTAGCTAGTAGACTTTGAAATAATGGCAGTCTGCTCAATATCATAGTATTGACCAATCAGTTTTCTTTTTAAGGAATGAATTTTCATATACACTGTTT
Source organism: Tridacna gigas (assembly GCA_945859785.2). Classification (NCBI taxonomy): domain Eukaryota; kingdom Metazoa; phylum Mollusca; class Bivalvia; order Cardiida; family Cardiidae; genus Tridacna; species Tridacna gigas. The sequence goes on along the minus strand of OX244031.2, from coordinate 35,440,723 downwards.
GTTGTCTTTTCTTAGGAAAACTCACAGCTGTTTTCAATTGAAGGTAATGGAAATGTCATAACACAAGTGCCTATTGTTTATGAAGAAGGCCAGTCATACAATATGACAGTTGTTGCAACATTTGTAAGATATTTTTGTTCTTTATTTACACTTTATCTAACCCTTTACCAACCTATACCATGCTTAACGCTTTACCAAATGACAAAATTTCAGACTAGTCCAAATTGAAAGGAATTGCAGACAACAAGATAAATGCAACTGAAAAATTGAAAATGGTTTTGGGACTGGTAGAAAACATTTGTGGGAAAAGGAGAAAATGCTGGTAACCAGCATTTTCTCCTTTTCCCACAATGTTTTCAAAAGGCTTCTTTCTCAGGTTTGTTAAAAGTCTGGATTGTGTGGTAAAGGATTAAACTATTCTGACGAAGAAAGCTTTTGAAAACTCTGTGGCAAGAGGAGAATAATGATAACCAGCATCTGCTACTTTTCCCACAATGTTTCTGATTCTGTCAAACAAAAATTTCATCGTCTGAATCACATTTAATGTGTGGTGCCAATGCTTTTAACATGAATGAGTGTAACATTCTGCATCTAATAAAGAGTTGCATTACAGTATATGAAATACATACGTTTTATTGACGGCTCATTGGCTCAATGCTGAAAAGTCTAGATATTTTTGGTGATTTTTAAATTTGGATATAAAGATATAAAAAGCCTCTGCAATATCACAAATAGTGTTGAAATTGCCATTTAACACTATAAAACAAACAAGTCAGTCATGGTTTACTGGCATGTATAGATCAAGTTGAGCAGTAATGGGCCTTCATTGCTCTCTTTGTTGTCTTCTCTTCCCTAGAGGGCCGTAGATGATACAGAATCTGAGGCATCAACTGTTCTGGAAGTAAGTGTTCTTGATGTAGATAATCAACCACCGGCATTCTCAGCTGTGAAATATATACTTGATATAGAGGAAGAGGTGAGTACATTAATAACTGAATCAACCCTTTACCATGGCTTTCATCAGTGTTGTAGCAGGTCTGGGCATGGCAGCACCACTTTTTTTACTGGATATGGTATTGCTCCTACCATTTTTTTTTTGGCTCACCTGAGCACAAAGTGCTCAAGGTGAGCTTTTGTGATCGCCCAATGTCCGTCGTGCATCGTCCGTCGTCAGTCGTCCGTCGTCCACAATTTCTTTAAACATCTTCTCCTCCTAAACCACTGGGCTAATCTTAATAAAACTTGGCAGGGATGTTTCTCAGGTGAAGCTCTACCAAGGTTGTTCAAGAGATTGAATTCCACCCATAACTTTGGTTGCCATGGCAACCAAAAGGAAAAAATAGCTTATTCTTTGAAAATCTTCTTCTCTGAAACTAGAAGGTGTAGAGCTTTGATATTTGGTATGTAGCATTTCCTAGTGGACCTCTACCAAGTTTGTTCATATGATGTTCCTGGGGTCAAAACTGGCCCCGCTCCGGGGGTCACAAGTTAAAACATAGGAACAAAGAAGGAAAACTTTAAAATTCTTCTTCTCTGAAACTGGAAGGCGTGGAGCTTTGATATTTGGCATGTAGCATCTCCTAGTGGACCTCTACCAAGTTTGTTCATATGATGTCCCTGGGGTCAAAACTGGCCCCGCCCCGGGGGTCACAAGTTTTGAACATAGGAATAAAGAAGGAAAACTTTAAAATTCTTCTTCTCTGAAACTGGAAGGCATAGAGCTTTGATATTTGGCATGAAGCATCTCGTAGTGGACCTATAACAAATTTGTTCATATGATGCCCCTGGGGTCAAAACTGGCCCCGCCCTTGGGGTCACAAGTTCAAACATAGGAAGAAAGAAGGAAAACTTTAAAATTCTTCTTCTCTGAAACTGGAAGGCATGGAGCTTTGGTATTTGGCATGTAGCATCTCCTAGTGGACCTCTACTAAGTTTGTTCATATGATGCACCTGGGGTCAAAACTGGCCCCGCCCCGGGGGTCACAAGTTTCAAACGTAGGAATAAAGAAGGAAAACTTTAAAATTCTTCTTCTCTGAAATTGGAAGGCGTGGAGCTTTGATATTTAGCCTGTAGCATCTCCTAGTGGACCTCTACCAAGATTGTTCATATGATGTCCCTGGGGTCAAAACTGGCCCCGCCCCGGGGGTCACAAGTTTCAAACGTAGGAACAAAGAAGGAAAACTTTAAAATTCTTCTTCTCTGAAACTGGAAGGCGTGGAACTTTGATATTTGGCATGTAGCATTTCCCACTGGACCTCTACCAAGTTTGTTCATATGATGCACCTGGGGTCACAACTGGCCCCGCCCCGGGGGTCACAAGTTTCAAACGTAGGAACAAAGAAGGAAAACTTTAAAATTCTTCTTCTCTAAAACTGAAAGGTGTAGAGCTTTGATATTTGGTATGTAGTATCTCCTAGTGGACCTCTACCAAGTTTGTTCATATGATGTCCCTGGGGTCAAAACTGGCCCCCCCCCTGGGGGTCACAATTTCAAACATAGGAACAAAGAAGGAAAATTTTAAAATTCTTCTTCTCTGAAACTGGAAGGCATGGAGCTTTGATATTTGGCATGTAGCATCCCCTAGTGGACTTCTACGAAGTTTGTTCATATGATGTCCCTGGGGTCAAAACTGGCCCCGCCCTGGGTGTCACAAGTTTCAAACGTAGGAACAAAGAAGAAAAACTTGAAAATTCTTCTTCTCTGAAACTGGAAGGCGTAGAACTTTGATATTTGTTATGTAGCATTTCCTAGCGGACCTCTAACAAATTTCTTCATATGATGCCCCTGGGGTTAAAGCTGGCCCCGCCCCGGGGGTCACAAGTTTCGAACATAGGAACAAAGAAGGAACACTTTAAAATTCTTCTTCTCTGAAATTGGAAGGCGTAGAGCTTTGATATTTGGCATGTAGCATCTCCTACTGGACCTCTACCAAGTTTGTTCATGTGATATCCCTGGGGTCAAAACTGGCCCTGCCCTGGGGGTCACAAATTTCGAACATAGGAACAAAGAAGAAAAACTTTAAAATTCTTCTTCTCTGAAACTGGAAGGTGTAGAGCTTTGATATTTAGTATGTAGCATCTCCTAGCAGACCTTTACCAAATTTGTTCATGTAATGCCCCTGGGATGAAAACTAGCCCCGCCCCGGGGGTCACAAGTTCAAACACAGGAACAAAGAAGGAACACTTTAAAATTCTTCTTCTCTGAAACTGAAGGCGTGGAGCTTTGATATTTGGCCTGTAGCATCCCCTAGAAGACCTCTACCAAGTTTGTTCATATGATGTCCCTGGGGTCAAAACTGGCCCCGCCCCGGGGGTCACAATTTTCGAACATAGGAACAAAGAAGGAAAACTTTAAAATTCTTCTTCTCTGAAACTGGAAGGCTTAGAGTTTTGATATTTGGCATCTAGCATCTCCTAGTGGACCTCTACCAAGTTTGTTCATATGATGCCCCTGGGATGAAAACTGGCCCCGCCCCGGGGTCACAAGTTCAAACATAGGAACAAAGAAGGAAAATTTTAAAATTCTTCTTCTCTGAAACTGGAAGGCATGGAGCTTTGGTATTTGGCATGTAGCATCTCCTAGTGGACCTCTACCAAGTTTGTTCATATGATGTCCCTGGGATGAAAACTGGCCCCGCCCCGGGGGTCACAAGTTTCGAACATAGGAACAAAGAAGGAAAACTTTAAAATTCTTCTTCTCTGAAACTGGAAGGCGTAGAGCTTTGATGTTTGGTATGTATCATCTCCTAGCGGACTTCTACCAAGTTTGTTCATATAATGCCCCTTGGGTCAAAACTGGCCCCGCCCTTGGGGTCACAAGTTCAAACATAGGAACAAAGAAGGAAAACTTTAAAATTCTTCTTCTCTGAAACTGGAAGGCGTGGAGCTTTGATATTTGGTATGTAGCATGTTCTAGCGGACCTCTAACAAATTTGTTCATATGATGTCCCTGGGGTCAAAACTGGCCCCGCCCTGGGGGTCACAATTTTCGAACATAGGAACAAAGAAGGGAAACTTTAAAATTCTTCTTCTCTGAAACTGGAAGGCGTAGAGCTTTGATTTTTGGAATCTAGCATCTCCTAGTCGACATCTACCAAATTTGTTCATATGATCCCCCTGGGGTCAAAACTGGCCCTGCCCTTGGGGTCACAAGTTCGAACATAGGAACAAAGAAGAAAAACTTTAAAATTCTTCTTCTCTGAAACTGGGAGGCGTAGAGCTTTGATATTTGTTACGTAGCATCTCATAGCGGACCTCTACCAAGTTTGTTCATACAATGCTCCTTAGGTCAAAACTGGCCCCGCCCCGGGGGGTCACAAGTTCTAACATAGGAACAAAGAAGGAAAGCTTTAAAATTCTTCTTTTCTAAACCTAGAAGGCATAGAGCTTTGTTATTTGGTATGTAGTGAACCTGTTCTAAGTTTGTTAGCCCACCTGAGCACAACATGTTCAGTCAGTTCGAAATTGGGTCACCTGGGGTCATAAACTAGGTCACTAGGTCAAATTAAGTAAATACCTTGTGGGCTCTCTAGAGGCCACATTTCTTGCTCAAATGACCTGAAATTTGGTCAGAATGTTTGTCTTGATAAAATCTCGGATGAGTTTGGATTTGGGTCACCTGGGATCATAAACTAGGTCACTAGTTCAAATTAAAGTAATTCCTTGTGGGCACTCTAGAGGCCACATTTTTGGCTCAATTGACTTGAAAATTGGTCAGAATGGTTGTTTTGATAAAATCTCACACGATTCCGAATTTGGGTCATGTGGGGTCTTAAATTAGGTCACTAGGTTAAATTAAAGAAATACCTTGTGTGCACTCTAGAGGCCGCATTTATTGTTCAATTGATTTGAAAACTAGTTAAAATGTTTCTCTTGAGGAAATCTATGATGAGTTCAAAAGTGCGTCACCTGGGATCATAATCTAGGTCACTAGGTCAAATTAAAGAAATAACCTTTAGGGCACTCTAGAGGCTACATTTCTTGCTCAATTGACTTGAAAATTGGTCAGAATGTTTGTCTTGATGAAATATCAGGTGAATTTCATATTGGATCACCTGGGGTCATAAACTAGGTCATTTTGTCAAATTAAAGAAATACCTTGTAGGCACTCTAGAGGCCACATTTATTGCTCAAATGACCCGAAATTTGGTCAGAATTTTTGTCTTGATAAAATCTTGAATGGGTTTGGATTTGGGTCACCTGGGGTCATAAACTAGGTCACTAGGTCAAATTATAGAAAAACCTTGTGGGCACTCTAGAGGCCACATTTTTTGCTCAATTGACCTGAAATTTGGTAAGAATGTTTGTCTTGATAAAATCTCAAATGGGTTTGGAGTTGGGTCACCTGGGATCATAAACTAGGTCACTTGGTCAAACTAAAGAAATACCTTGTTTGCACTCTAGAGGCCAAATTTTTTGCTCATTGACTTGAAAATTGGTCAGAATGTTTGTCTTGATAAAATCTCACATGAGTCCTAATTTGGGTCAACATGGATCATAAACTAGGTGATTAGGTCAAATTAAAGAAATACCTTTTTTGCAATCTAGAGGCCACATTTATTGCTCAGCTGACTTGAAAATTGGTCAGAATGTTTGTCTTGATGAAATATTGGATTAGTTTGAAATTGGGTCACCTGGGGTCATAAACTAGGTCACTTGGTCAAAATAAAGAAATACCTTATGGGCACTCTAGAGGCCACATTTATTTCTCAATTGATTTAAAAATTTTTCCAAATGTTTGTCTTGAAAAACCCTACATGAATCTGAATTTGGGTCATGTGGGGTCTTAAATTAGGTCACTAGGTCAAATTAAAGAAATACCTTGTGTGCACTTTAGAGGCCACATTTATCGTTCAATTGATTTGAAAATCGGTTAAAATGTTTCTCTTGATGAAATCTAGCATGAGTTCAAAATTGGGTCACCTGGGGTCATAATCTAGGTCACTAGGTCAAATTAAAGAAATACCTTTAGGGCACTCTAGAGGTCACATTTCTTGCTCAATTGACTTGAAAATTGGTCAGAATGTTTGTCTTGATAAAATATTGCATAAGTTTGAAATTAGGTCACCTGGGGTCATAAACTACGTCTTTTGGTCAAATTAAAGAAATACCTTGTGGGCACACTAGAGGCCACATTTATTGTTCAGATGACTTTAGAATTATTCAGAATGTTTGTCTTGATAAACTTTCAGATAAGTTCTAAATTGGGTCAACTGGGGTCATAATCTAGGTCACTAGGTCAAATTAAAGTAATTCCTTTAAGGCTATCTAGAGGCAACATTTTTTGCTCAATTGACTTGAAAATTGGTCAGAATGTTTGTCTTGATGAAATCTCACATGAGTCTGAATTTTGGTCAACTGGGATCATAAACTAGGCCACTAGGTCAAATTAAAGAAATACCTTTTGGGCACTCTAGAGGCCACATTTTGTGCTCAAATGACTTGAAAATTGTTCAGAATGTTTGTTTCGATAAATTTTCAGATCAGTTAAAACTGTTTTAAATTGGGTCATGTGGAGTCATAAACTAGGTCACTAGGTCAAATTAAAGAAATACTTTGTGGGCACTCTAGAGGCCACATTTATTGTTCAATTGATTTGAAAATTGCTTAAAATGTTTGTCTTGATGAAATCTAGGATGAGTTCAAAATTGGTTCATCTGGGCTCATAATCTAGGTCACTAGGTCTAATTAAAGAAATACCTTTAGGGCACTCTAGAGGTCACATTTCACGCACAATTGACTTGAAAGTTGGTCAGAGTGTTTGTCTTGATGAAATATTGGGTGAGTTTGAAATTGGGTCAGCTGGGGTCATAAACTAGGTTACTGGGTCAAATTTAAGAAACACTTTGTGGGCACTCTAGAGGCCACATTTATTGCTCAATTAACTTGAAAACTGTTCAGAATGTTTGTCTTGATCAATTTTTTGATGAGTTCTAAATTGGGTCACGTGGGATGATAAATTAGGTCACTAGGTCAACTTACGGAAATTCCCTGTGGACGCTCTAGAGGCCACATTTTAAGCTCAATTGACCTGACAATTGGTCAGAAATTGGATTATGCACATTGAGTGAATTTCGCCTATTGACTCAGGTGAGTGACTCAGGGCCATCATGGCCCTCTTGTTTTTTCATTTTTGCTTCTTTGTTATTTCAAAAGCAGGATTTGTCTCAAAATGCATTAGAATTGCTTCTAGAAACATTCTAAATTAGAACATTTTCTCAGGGGATGTCTAGAACTCTCATTGCTCTTCCAATCATTGTGTCTTTGGCACACATTTCAAAAGCCTATGATGGTTCTGTGTACCAAACCATCCCGTCATACAACCATGAACGTCTCTGTGGAAGAAGGCTTTGTGAAAACTTTGTGGGAAAAAGGAGAAAATGCTGATTTCTACTTGATTATACAGGTATATCAATTCCATCATTTATCTGCATTTGGTATGTTGTTTGCAAATGCTGTCAATGTGGGCAATCCAAAATCTTGCCATGTGGTAAAAGAGTTAAAGTATGCCACAAAATTTCAGAATTTCAAAATTCCAGAATGACTTTTTTTGTATTTGGTGTTTAGAGCCATTTTCAAGATTATTTCAGCTATATCGTGGCAGCCAGGGCATCTATCCATGCTCTCCTGGAGTTTCTGTTACCAGCACTTTGCACACTGGCTGCTTCCCCACATAATGATTGTCAAAACCATGGTCATAGGTGAAAGAGAAATGAATCCTTTCATAATGCCTTTCATGAATCCTCAGAAAGAAATAGAAAGCATCATATGTGGTTCTAATAAAAATTTTGTCTTTCATTGTATAGAAAACATTGTGGAGAAAAAGGGGAAATGCTGGTAGCATATTCTTCTTTGCCCATGATGTTTTCAAAAGCTTACTTCTCCAGGGTCACCAAAAAAATGGTATTGTTTGGTTAACTCTTTACCAAATGACACAATTTTGTATTCAACCAAATTGGAAGCATTTGCAGACAACATATTTAATAGAGCTCAAATGAAGATTGCTGTATTTGATAGGGTAGAAAACATTGAGGGAAAAGGAGAAAAAAAAAACCTCTTTACCATACAACAAAATTTCAACCTTGTCCAAATTGAAAACATCTGCAGACAACAATTTTAATGTGACTCAAATAATGGAACTTGTCTTTGATAGGGTAGAAAACATTTTGGGAAAAGGAGAAAATGCTGGTTACCAGCATTTTCTGCTTTTACCATAATGTTTTCAAAAGGCTTCTTTCTCAATGTGATTAAAAATCGGGATTGTGTGGTAAACGGTTAATCAATGAGCCATACTCTGTGAAAAGTGGGCTTGATGCATCTCAGTACAGTATCGACCCAGGTCAGCCTGCGCAGGCTGTCCTGGGCCAAAACTTTTGCTATTGGTCAATTTCCAGTATGTCCAAGGACCAGTCTACCTCATGATTAAGTCCGTTACTAAAAAAAGTGGCTATTATGGATCAATAATTATGTGATTACTTGATTGGTATCATGCATTACAGAGATGCAATAAACCCCCTTTTTGCCAGAGCATGGCTTATTATTTAGGTTAGAACTTTATATATGTTAATCAATCTTTTTGCTGAAGAAGAAAATTCTTGTTTAGAGCAATAGCTACTTCCGATTTCGTCACAGTACCTTTGCACTGTGAGACTAAAATTGCTAAGACCCTCATATCTTTTTTCAGTAGGAGCAAGTTTATTTCTTCACCAAACAACAAAATTTTAGACTTTTCTAAATGGAAGGGATTAGCAGATGACAAGGTTGGTGTGTCTCAAATGGTTTGTCTTTGGAGGGGTTAAAAACATCATGGGAAAAGGAAAATTTTCCCACACTGTTTTTTAATGGCTCCGGATCATTGAACCACAGCATTGTTTGGCAAACAGTTAAAAGTACATGTATTTAATACCTATTTGACAATACAACAGATTTATCTGTGTGACTCTATTTGAATGTGGACATATTTCTGTTTTTCTGAATGGATTTGTCTTTAGAGGGGTGGGAAAAAGGAAATTTTCCCACACTGGTTTTTAAAGGCGCATAGTCATTGAACCACAGGATTGTTTGTCAAAGAGTTAACTGTACATGTATTTAATACCCATTTGACAGTACAACTAATTTATCTCTGTAACTTTATTTCAATGCGCTCATATATCTGTGTTTTCTTTTCAGCATGTAATTCCAACTGGACTGCAAACAGTGCCATCAATATTCTGTAGAGATCTTGATACTGGAATAAACACCACAGTACTCTACAATTTTACAGGTTATTATATCTTTATCTAAGTTGATCTCTTAACCCTTTACCACACAACAAAATTTTGAAATTGAAAGCATTTGCAGATGACAAATTAGATATGGTTCATACAGCGTGACTTGTCTGTTACCACCATTTTCTCCTTTTCCCACAATGCTTTCAAAAGGCCTCTTTCTCATGGTTGTTAGAAGCCAGGATTGTGTGGTAAAGGATTAAACATTATGTCTAAATTGCAAAAGCACATTTTTTTCCATTCCTATATAATTTTTGGACTGCTTACCTTACAGATAATTTGAAGTCATGTCCCTTTTGCCCACACTGTTTTCAAAAGCCCTTTTCCTCTGGGTTGTTAAAACAGGGGATTGTTTGGTAATGGAATAACTCTGGCAAAATGGCTCATAATCTGTAATTTTGCCTTTTGTCAAAATGCTTTCAGACGTGTCCAGCCTAAGTTTATATTAAATACCCCTATTTCAGAAGGATGTTTTACAAAGTTGTCTGCAATAACTCTTTAGCAAATGACGCAAGTTTGGACGGGTCCAAACTGAAAACTACCACATACAGACAACAAAGTAATTGAAACTCAGAGAAGAAACCGGGGAGGGGGGGGGGGGAAATGCTAGTTCCCAGCATTTTCTCCTTTTCCCATAATGTTTCCAAAAGCTTTCTTTTTAGGGTCATCAAAACTTGGGATTAAGTGGTAACGGGTTGAATTAGTATCTCCAGATAACATGTTGAAAATGTTTGATTTTTCTGGAATTGTGAAATATTTGTATTTATTTGCAGAGAGTAACCAATATTTTGACTTTCAAACTGATGATGGCCTGCTGTTGCAGAAAATGGCTTTTGATAGAGAAATGGTGGAAGAATGGCAATCAAACATACTTGTAATATATTTTACAGAAACATGTCAAATTATTGTGCAAACATGAGTTTTTCACCCTTTCTTGTTACCAGCATTTTCTCCTTTTCTCACAGTGTTTTTAAAAGCCTTTTTCTCAAGGGTCTTTCAAAAGCAGATCACTTAAATTATTTTCACAGATGATGTTATTGCCCACTAAAAGTACTTTCTCCTGCTGCCACAATATTTTCACTTGATGCTGGTTACCAGCATTTCCCTCTTTTTCCTACGATGGTTTCTTCACTTTCAAAGACAAATCTCATCATTCTAGCCTCATATGATTTGTCATCTGTGAATGCTTTTAATTTGGATGAGCCTAAAATTTTGTCATTTGGTAAAGACTTAAGATTAAAAAAAAACACTCTGTTGTTAGCAGTTTACTGTGATAGCTGAAGGAAAAACATAAACTTTTACCTTTTTCACATAAGGCTATCAACATTTGTTTGTTTGCTTGTAGGGTGTAAAATGCGGTTTTCATCACTATTTTGGTTATATCATAGTGGCTAGTGCATCTATCAATACTTTTCTGCATTTTCCTTACATAGTACTTTTCACAATATTCATCCCAAGCCACTTGCTGCTTTCCCACATGACCCTCATTAAAACAATGTCCAGGGGTGAGATAAGAATGAATTCTGTTGCAATGACTATCATCAATCCTACGGAAGAAATTTGCCAAGCTGGGGATTAGACTAGAGACCCCGTTGTCTCATGTCCTCTACCCTACCGACTGCACCCTCGGGTTCGGCAAGATTACAGTCATGTATCAATAGTATTTCATGGCAAGATGTATTGTGCATTTTTCAGTGTTATCAAGCAGATGATCAAACTAAGAGTGACACAGCCATACTTCAAGTAAATGTCATGGACATAAATGACAATGCAGCAAAATTTGAGACAACATTTTTGAATGTCACTCTGGTAGAGAATGCTTTCAGTGGAAGCTATGTGGCAGAAGTCACAGCCACAGATGCTGATCAGGTAAAATTCCAGAAATATACAGCTTTGAATGATTTAACACTTTACCACACAATCCCGACTTTTATGGATTCTGAGGAAGAAGCCTTTTGAAAACATTGTGGGAAAAGGAGAAAATGCTGGTAACCAGTTTTCTACCCTATCAAAGACAAAGTCCATCATTTGAGCCACATTTAAATTGTCGTCTGCTAATGCTTTCAATTTGGACAAGTCTGAAATTTTGTTGTATGGTAAAGAGTTAATTCTTTACCAAACAATCCTATACTTTAACAATCCTAAGGATCATTTGATATTTCTTGCTCAGCATGAGCAATTTCTCGATTTGACCTAGTGTCTTCTTGTTTGTCTTAACATCCAAAATTTTACAAGTAATTGTGCCATTGCTGTAACATGTTACCTCTGCAGGGGCCCTGGCTTATTGGTAGACAAGTAGAATGAAAAACTTGGGGTCCTTGGTTCCACTCTCACTCAGGGCACTAGATTTTTAACCCTTAAAGCGCCTTTCACGACTATAGTTGCATTTGCAGCCAGTGTAGACCCAGATCAGGCTGCACAAAATGTGCAGCCTGATCTTTGATCTACACTGTCCACTTTGCTGAATCACTATAGACAAAAGCAACCGTTCAATTGCAATTATTATTTGGGTCATATTTCTATGATGAAAATGTCTGATAGTTTTATTTGGCGCTCTAAGGGTTAATGTGAGTCTACTAGGGCAGGACACTTTAGCACACCTGCCCAGTTTTGATGAAACTTAGGAAGCACATGAATAAATGAGCTGTAGCTGTAAGGAGTGAAGTAGTTTTGAAAGTGATATAAACAGCATTCAATTAATCAGTTTACCTCTGCAGTATGATTTTTCTGAAAATAGCTCGATGACTGGAAAAAGTGCTAAAACTTTTTGTCTAACATTTTTACACCATTTTTTTTGCTTGAATCTCAATTTAGATTAATCTTTTTTTGCTTTTAGCTTATTTGATTTTATTCCATAGATATATTTAGACTTCAAAATTTGAATGCATATCGTTGAAAAACTGCATTGAAAAATTGCACTTTGACTCTGGAAGAGTCCAAATGTCTTCTTTCAAAATTATCATGGTTTGACTTTTTATTTCAGTATGTGGCTTAAAAAAACATCCATTTTCTCTTGTTGCAGGGTCTCAATGCTGTTATAGTATACAAGATAAGCCAAGAATCTTCAACCTTCCTAATAAACAATGATACAGGAGTGATAACAGTTGAGGACCCAGGACTATTAGACAGGGAGACACGTTCAAACATAACAGTGATAGTAAGGGTTTTGATTCTTAATCCTTTCGCACACAAATCTGAGGTTTAACGACTCTGAAGAAGAACTATTTTGAAAACATTGTGGAAAAAAAGGAGAAAATTTTGGTCACTAGCATTTTCTCCTTTTCCCACAGTGTTTTCTACCCTATCAAAGACAAAATCTGTCATTTGGGCCACATCTAAATTGCCGCCTGTAGATGCTTTCAATATGGACAAGTCTGTGCTTCTGTCATGTGGTAAAGAGTTATACTTTCTACCAAACAAGTCTGTGTTTTAACTACCTAAATAAAGAATACTATTTCAATTACAATTTATGCTTTGAAATACTTTTATATTTTGTCCATGCTTTTATGGGAGAGTAGCCGGTGGACTTGAATGAATGTTGTGCAAAGTTCTGGTAAAAGAAACTCCAGGAAAGCATGAACAGGAGAAGTAGCCTCCCCAATGTAACAGAAATGATTCTGAAAATGGTTTAACCCTTTAACACACAATCCGACTTTTAACGACCCTGTGAAAGAGGCCTTTTGAAAACATTTTGGGAAAAGGAGAAAATGCTGGTAACCAGCATTTTCTCCTTTTCCCACAATGTTTTCTACCCTTCCCAAAACAAAGTTCATTTTTTTAGTCACATTTATTTTGTCATCTGCAAATGTTTTCATTTGGACCAGTCTAAAATTTTGTAGTTTGGTAAAGAGTTAAACACCAGATAAGCCTAAAATAAATTCAAATTGCTTTTCCAAAGAATGTAAAGGTACATTGTTCTCTTGTTTTTTTAAACAGGTATATGCAGTAGATTTACAAGGGAATCACTCTGACAATAATGTAACAGTTGTTGTACATTTGACTGATACCAATGATAATGGGCCAGAGTTTTCGAAAGATGTTTACAGATTGTATTTTAATACCAGTGTTCTTCATTCTGTCATTGGGAAAGTGAGTATGAAAACTAAATTTCTGTGTTCTTACTTTTGTTTATGACTTCTTTGATGTTAATAATAGATACATATATGTTGTTTCAAACATACAACATATAACATTAACATTAAACTTAATGAGGTACATGTAACTATTATCTTTCGAAGAAAACAACATCTTATATGCAAAGCCAATATTTTTGACAAATTCATGTTGAATTAATTTGCAGACTACAAATATAAGATGTGGCTTAAATGATGAAATTGTGTTTGACAGGGTAGAAAACATTGTAGGAAAAGGAGGAAATGCTGGTTACCAACATTTTCATGTTTTCCATCTATGTTTTTAAAAGCATGCTCTCTGAGGGTTGTTAAAATATGTAATTGTTTGGCCAAGGTTTAACAAATTAATGCAATTAAAAAGTTAGGAGTTACGGTCACATACCGTTTTATTGTATCATCTAAAATATCAGACAATCTGCAACACTTAGTTTACCATTGCCAAAATCTTTTGGGGAGAAACTCTGATGAAAATGTTGTTTTACAGGTATCAGCTGGTGATAAAGATGTTCCAAACACACCCAATTCCAATGTGACATTTTCGGTTTACCAGGCCTGGCAGGATACACAAGGAGGAACTTTTCCATTGCATGTAGATCAACTTACAGGAAATATCTCTATCAGTGGGTCTGTGGTGCCCAATTCATCCTATAATATGATTGTTCAAGCCTGTGATAATCCAATCAATATTGCTGACAGGTAAATGTTCAGTTTTTGTCAAAGTTAAATATCCTAGCTTGACTTATGTTTAATAATTCAGTACAAATTTTCAATTTTTATGACACCTAAATCTTCTTGACTTGGGTTCAATAATTCAGTACAAAATTTAAATCGGTTAATTGTTTAATCTGATGTCCTTGACTCATGTTTAACCCTTTTACACAGAATCCGGAGTTTTAATGATGATGAAAAAGAAGGGCTTTAGAAAATATTGTGGGAGGAGAAAATGCTGTTAACCAGCATTTTATCCTTTTCCCACAATGTTTTCTTGTCTTTTTACAGACAAATCTCACCATATGAGCTATATCTAATTTGTTGTCTGCAATTGCTTTCATTTTGGACCACTGTAAAATTTTGTCGTGTGCTGAAGGGTTAATAACTGGGTTCAGAAACTTGATTATTTGTTTGATCAGCTCACATTTGGTAATTCAGTTCAAAATTTCACTTTTTGTCTAATCTAAACCGCCCTTAGTCATACTCCTTAACCCTTTCCCACATGATAAATTTTAGACTGGTCCAAATTGAAAGAGTTTGCAGACGACAATTTTAAATTTGATGAAAATGACAGAAAGTTCTCCAAAAGGGTAGAAAACACTGTGGGAAAAGGAGAAATTGCTCATTAGGAGCAATTTCTCCTTTTCCCACAGTGTTTTCAAAAGACTTGTACTACAGACACATGAAAACCAGGGCTTGTTTGGGAAAGGGTTAACAAGTAACTCCTTACAAGATTTCAATTCTTATTTGACCTAAATCTTCTTGACTTTTGTTTAGTATTTCAGTGCAAACTTTCAGTTTTTGTTTAACTTTTTACCAGATGAGCAGAAAAAAAAAGACTTGTCCAGATTTAGAACATTTGCATATGACAAATTAAGTGAGGCCCAAAATGGTGGAATAAGTCTTTGAAAGGTTAGAAAACAATGTAGAAAAGGAGGAAATGCTGGTTATCAGCATTTTCTCCTTTTCCCAAATTGTTTTCAAAAGCCTTCTTTGTCTGGGTTTATAATTAAAACTTACAATTGTGTGGTAATGGGTTTATCAAAATCTCTTTAACTTATACATCTAAAAGGACACTACTATTGTACATTATAAGACTTTTCCTGCCGCTGGGTCAGAATGTTTATATACCTTTACCCAATATTACAAAATGTTCATTAAACATTGGATTATTTGGTAAAGGGTGAGAATAATGAGGTTTATGATGGAAGAAGGACAAGTCACAAAGAAACTAATAAATCTGGTATGTTTTGCAGACGATGCAGTTTTAGCAGAGTTATAGCAGTTTACTCCCAGAATTCCAGCTTCTCTTCAATATCTGTTACCATGGAAGTTGTAGAAAACTGTGCTGTAGGAACAATGATTGGCCAGATTCCTGTTAGTATGTTATATTTTATATTGTTAATACTTTAAGTTGCATACCATTTTTCTCTGTGATACTTTTTATCAATCAATAGATACTAGTCTTGGCTTTAACCCTTTACCGCACAATGCCGCTTTTTGATGCCCCTGGGAAAGAAGCCTTCTAAAAACATTGTGGGAAAAGGAGAAAATGCTGGTAACCAGCATTTTCTCCTTTTCCCACAATGTTTTCTACCCTATCAAAGAAAAGTTGCACCATTTGAGCCACATTGAAATTGTCATCTGCAGATGCTTTCAATTTGGACAAGGCTAAAATTTTGTCGTCTAGTAAAGGGTTAAATAAAAAGGACTGACCCATGATTCCATGATGGTTTCTTGATTTGTGAAACAAAAAAAAATGGAGCAGGGTGGGGAATAGGGATGTGATGAAAGTCCTATATTTGCTGCAAAGGATTTTTATTTTGCA
This sequence comes from Tridacna gigas, assembly GCA_945859785.2. Taxonomy (NCBI): domain Eukaryota; kingdom Metazoa; phylum Mollusca; class Bivalvia; order Cardiida; family Cardiidae; genus Tridacna; species Tridacna gigas. The sequence goes on along the minus strand of OX244031.2, from coordinate 35,424,785 downwards.
ATTCAGCTATTCTGTTACCAGATATGAAAATTTTACACTTTTAAAAATTCAAAGCATTTGCAGAGGACAACTTAAATAGGACGTAGCTGATGGGGTTTGTCTTTAAAAGCATAGAAATGTTGTGGGAAAATATGAGAAAATGCTGGTTACCAGCAATTTCTCATTTCCACACTGTTTGCAAAAGAATTCTACTTCCGTCTTGTTAAGCATAGGATTGTTTTGTAAAGGATTAAAGATACATGGAGACAGCATCTTAGGAACCATTAAGCCCTTAACCCTTTAGCTGCTGAATAAATGAAACAAAAATTTCCAATCAATAGTAAAAACCCAAATAATGTGATTTCAAAGTTGATTTCACCGGGGGGAAAAATACCATATCAGACAGTGTAGATCAAAGATCAGACTGCATGTTCTGTGCAGTCTGATCTTGATCTACACTGTCTGCAAAAGGTCCTTGAATCGCACTTAGCAGCCTAAGGGTTAAAAATCAACATCTTAAAAATCTTTCAGATCAGGGGAGATCACTATGATGTCAGTTCTACAGATTTAATTGTAGATGTACAAAGGTTTGTGAACTTTTTATGATAACAATTTATGCTCAGTGTATCTGAAACACTCCATTCATTATTCACCGGAAGTACATAGCTTTTGTAAAGGCCATACACTGTAAATGCTCCTTTTTCCATAATTTTTTCTTTATCACTTAGAGCAAAATGGATATTCTCCTCTCCCCTACTTTTTGTTACTGGTGCAAATCTAAATATATGGTTTGTTTAAAAATTCTGAATGGGTTTGATTGTATTGGACTTTAACACTGTTTTAACAGCTTAGGTCATATCACTGCGGTCAGTGCATCTATGCGTGTGTTTCCTGGCATTCTTACACCAGAACTGATACAACTTTCTTTCCAAGTCATTGACTGCTTTTCTCACATGCATCAGAGGCAAAAAATCACCACGAAGAAAGTTTGCCTCAACCAGGTATCAAACCCACAACCACCAGGTCAGGAGTCAGATACACTAACCACTGAGCTATTGGACTGGAAAACCTGAATGGGCTTTAGTAAATCAAGCATCAAGCACAGAGAAGGCAGAAAAGAAAAAAGTCCCCCCCCCTCCTCCATCATGGAAAATTTTCTCAAATATCAATTATCTCGGGCGCTTCCCAGTGTGGGCCCATCCTGGTCAAGGAAAAATGAATGATATCGCTTCATAAAGTATTGGACCTTTTGTGCGACTGTAAAGCAGAAATTCTCGATATATGCAAGATAATTTTCATATGTCTGCTATATCCCTTAACCAAAGAATCCCATACTTAAATGACCCTTTGGAAAGAAGGCTTTTGAAATTATTGTTGGAAATTTTCTCCTTTTCCCATAATGTTTTAAAAACTTCCTTTTCTTTAGGGCTAATGCAAAAAGAGATTGTTCAGTAAAAGGTCAAGACACTTATTATGATAGTTAAACTTTTGTTTCCATTTTCAAGCCACATGCTTAAGACAAATGTAGACCTGGACAGAGAGGTTGTGGATATCTACAATATAGCAGTAGAAGTGTTTTCAGACACGTTTGGGGTAGGTAGACTTCATACTAATAAATCGGCTTGAATGGGGGTGTACACCTCTATTACCAGCCTTTCAGTCACATGTTGACAACGGGTCACTTACCCATATCTCTCTGTAGTTGCTCTAGTTTGAGACTGGGTCTCTGTGGTGCCTTTCCTACGAACACTCCTACTTGACAAGTGAAACCAGCATTTGGTACTTATGAGAAACACTCAAGCCCTGGATAGCTATGAACCAAATAATGAATTAAACTGTTACCCTTACAAAATTTAAGACTTGTCTAAATTGAAAGCACTCGCAAATTGGCAATTTACCACACAAAACAAAATTTTTATGACCCTGAGGGAGAAGGCTTTTGAAAAGATTGTGGGAAAAGGAGAAAATGCTGGTAATTAGCATTTGCTCCCTTTCCCACAGTGTTTTCAAACTTTTACTGATAATTTCCATATTTTGAGCCACAATTGATTTGTGGTTTGCAAATGCTTTCAATTTGAATGAGTCTGAAATCTTGTCATGTGTTTTTTAAGATAGGATTTATCTTTAAAAGGGTTGAAAGCATTGTATTGATCAGCATTTTCTTCTTTTCCTACAATGTTTCCAAAGCCTATTTCTTAAGTGTCATTAGAAAAACACAGAAGTGTTTGGCTTCTGAAAAGGAGTAACTCCATGAAACATAAAATGTGTAATAACAGTCCAAAGTTTTTGTTTGTATAGCATTTTCACCGCTTTCAACAATATAACAGTCGTTTTAAAGCAACACCTCTCTTAAGTTTGTTTATATGGCCAGTGCACCTATCTACACTTTCCTGGAGTTTCTCCTTACCAGTACTTCAGGCAATATTCTTCCCAAGCCACTGTCTGCTTTCCCTCATAACCATCATCGAAACAAGGACTAGAACACAGTTAAAAACATGATCATGAATAACCATGGACCTTTTTATATGTACATGTATCCACATGTATGCAACACTGAGAAAAATTCTTTTGTTTTTCCTTTCTCTGTTTTCAGCCACTTGGAGAAGTCAACATAACCATACAGATAGAAGATATGAATGATAATCCACCAATCTTTGATCAATATGAATACTTCTTTACTTTTCCGTTAACACCAACAGCCAGTAATATTATTGGAACTTTGACAGTATGAAAAAAAAAAAAAAAAAAAAATATATATATATATATGTGTGAGCCATGCTCTGGCAAAAGGGGGCTTAATGCATCTCCGTAATGCATTATACCAAACAAGACATCACCTAATTACAGATCCATAAGGTCCATTTTGTCAAACAACCGACTGTATCATGAGGTAGACTGGTCCTTGGACATGTGGAAAATTGACCAGTAGTGAAAAGTTTTGGCCCAGGTCAGCCTGCGCTGACTGCACAGGCTGACCTGGGCCAAAACTTTTCGCAGATGCATTAAGCCCCCTTTTCACAGAGCATGGCTCATATATTTTTTTAATCCAACAAGACTTCAACACAATACGAAATATACAGCATTTTAGTGACCCTGAGAAAGTAGACCTCTAAGAACATTGTTGAAAAAGGTGAAAATGCTGGTTTCCAGCATTTTCTCCTTTTCCTACAGCTTTTACTTTCTGAGACAAATCCCATTATTTGAGTCAAATTTACTTTGTTGTCCACAAATTTGCTTGGTTCAGACAAATTGATTTTTTTTGTCCGGCATTGGGTTAATATTTAGTAGCCCTATGTTGAATGATACAGGTATTTTCAGTCTGGAACAGACTCCCTAATATTGAAAAACTCAAGGCTCTTCAGAGCAGAATATCTCACAAAGTAATGCATGTCTTGTGCAGTCTGATCTTGATCTACACTATCTGCCTGATTGGCTGAAGTTGTGCTTAGGGCTCAAAGGATTCATTTTATGGACATTAGGTATTGTCAGTCCTGACTCAGGAATTGAATTTTTTCTTTTTTTTTTTGGGGGGGGGGGGTAAATAGTAGAAAACATTGTGAGAACAGGAGAAAATGCTGCATTTTTGCCATTTCTCACTATGTCTCCCAAAGCTTTCTTTTGTAGGATTGTTAAAAGTTGGGACTGTTTGGTAAAGGTTTGGGAAAAACTCTTATTGTTGTCTTGGTCAGCTCATCTGAATACCTCAGAAGCATCTGATAGTCTTGGACAAGATAAGACTGCAAATTATGAAAAAATAAACTGGAATCTTGAGCTTGCATTATGATCATAACTCCAAAAAAGCAAAATAGCTATAGATAATTTTCTGTTATAAAATTGATTGTTTTACTATTAACAGTGCTGATTGTTCTGCTAAACCGTCATCAGATCAAAGAATACTGGTATATTTTCTTGAATACTCAAAAATAACTTTTACAGGCTACTGATGCCGATATTGGAAACAACAGTGAATTAGTGTACTCCCTTTCACATTCTTCGTAAGTACAAACTCCTATAGAATTTTATACCAATGCCATACTGACTATGATTTATGTTTAATATATCGCTTGTAAATGCTTGAATTTGGACAGGTCTAAACTTTTGTCGTTTGATAAAGAGTTAAAGAAGAAGAGAACAAGCTGGTAAAGTTTCTGATGATACTGTAGCAAACTCTAAAAACATTGTGACATAGGCAGAAATACTCTGCAGGATGGGGTTCTCTATTAATTTCAGATGCCACATGTAATCTATGCTTCTCAAAGTATCTGCATGAAATAGAGATTTCAGTATAAATCTCAAATAACTTGGAGGGATAATGTCAAACTACTTCAAATCTATCCACTTATATTTCAGGGAATAAATTATTTTGATAATTTTTTTTTTAGGAATTCAGACCTATTTACCATTGATCCTGTCAGTGGGACAGTAGCAGTCACTGACAAATGGTGGGCAAATCAGCAGTCTTACATCCAGCTGACTGTCCTTGTCTCTGACCTTGGAATGCCATCTTTACAATCATCAACTCTAGTCTATGTGGGTACCATTTTATTTTCTAGCATGATTGTATTGATATATCAGTTTGATATTTCGTTTAGTTTGGTCAACCCTTTACCACACAACCCTGAATTTTAATGACGTTTAGAAAGAAGACTTTTGAAAATGTTGTGCAAAAATGAGAAAATTCTGGTTGACAGCATTTTCTCCTTTTCTCACAATTTTTTCTATCCTATCAAAGACAACTTTTGCCCTTTGAACCACATTCAATTTGTCATCTTCAACTGCTTTGGGTTTAGACAAGTTTAGAATTTTGCCAAGTGGTAAAGGCTTAAATAACATGTAAAGCAAAGGGAATTTTAGAACTGGAATTAATGCAGAATAGCATGCAAAAAGCTTTGGATAAGCTGATTCAACAAATGCATGGAGAAGGACTGTAATAAATTGCTTGTCTCTGACCCATATTGCTACATTGTACATGATACAATATCATTCTGTATTATTACCGGTAATACGATGGGCAGAGCAGCAGAGCAAGAGAGAGAGAGTCAAACAGAAAACAATGTGACATACAGAAACATAATCTGTATTATAGAATTTGAAAAGAATCAAAATTTGGTATAAATTGACAGAATATGTACATTTAGAAGTTTTGATTCTTTTCAAATTCTATAAATACAGGTTATGTTTCTATATGTCAGATTGTTTTTTATTGGACAGTCTCCCTTGCCCTGCTGATCTGCTCATCATGTTTCCTATAGTGCAGTCAGTAGTAGCGTACAGGACTTTAGAGGAAAGCAGCCAGTAGCTTGGGTACAATGTTGTGTGAAGTACTGGTAACAGAAACTCCAGGAAAGCATGGACAGGTGCACTGGCTGCTGCAGTCAATCAATCTGTTCATCATGTAGTAAAGTAACAAGTAATTTAACTACCTTTGCCTTTCTTTTTTGCATAGTTTTAGGTTGAAATGAGTTGTAAGCAAACAAAGTAATGAATATGTTTGGACAGATTTTGCTTTGTTCATTCTTATTTTTCTTTTTCAAATTGACACTGTAAAGTAACATCATGTTTAAAAAAGAAGTAGAAAAGCTTGTTTATTTTTGTACAGATAGCTGGGATGTTGGCCGATGAGATTACACACAGTATAGAAATAGGGACTGCAGTAGACCCAGCTGTCATTAGCATGAACAAAACAAATGTAGAAAGGTATAAATTGGTGTTTATTTTCTTATAAAAATACAGCTATCTTTTTGCCTAACCATCTTTTTGCCTGACCATAAAACTTTAGACTTAAAATCATTTGCAGATGACAAATTAAATTTTGCTCAAAGGTGAAAGTTGTCTTTGATAGAAGACATAGAGGGAAAAGGAGAAAATGCTGGTTAGCAGCATTTTCTCTTTTTCCGATGTTTTCAAAGTTTTTTTGCCTAGGGTCATCAAATCATAGGTTTGTTTGGTAAAAAGTTAGTATATGTTCTCAGATAAGAACTTAAGCCTCTTTGAAGTTGGATACATTTGAGCCATGCTCTGGCATAAAAGGGGCTTAATGCATCACTTTTTTTGCAGATGCATTAAGCCCCATATTCACAGAGCATGGCTCATTTGTTGGGGAACAAAAAAAGGGAAAATAAAGAATTGCAAGTGAAAGAATGTAGTAAGCAATTTTTACATCCTAATAATGTTTTAAGAGATAGTCTGTTTTGGATTCAGTAAAAGAAGTCTTTGTTGGGGAGATTATTTTTGTAAATTTCATTATTGTATTTCCTCTATGCTTTTTAGTTGACCTGAGCACAAAGTTCCCAAGATCAGCTTTTGAAACTCATGAAAGTTGATGAAAATGTTTGCTTTGATGGTGCCTCTGATGAGTTTAAAACTGGGTCATGTTGAATCAAAACAAAATCACCATTTCAAGTCTTTGAAAAACCTTGTGTCACATTTTCTGTCCAGTACTTGTGAAAGCTTGTCAGAGTGCTTGTCTTAGTGATATTTCAGGCAAGTTTGAAAATGGGTCATGTTGGGTCAAAAACTTGGTCAAAAATGTTGTGTACACGGTAGAGGCTACATTTTCAGTCCATCACCCATGAAAGTTGGTCACAATGTCTTGATGCAGTTGTCTAGATGATACCTCAGACAAGTTAGAAAATGAGTCATCACATGTCAAAAACTAGGTCACAAGCTCAAATCATTAAAAAAAACTTTATGTACTCTCTAGAAGCTACATTTTCAGTCCAAAACTCATGAAAGTTGGTCAGAATATTTTTCTTAATGATATCTCAGGTGAGTATGAAAATGGATCACCACAGGCCAAAAATAAAGTCACCAGATGAAATCTTCAAAAACGTGTACACTCTAGAAGCGACATTTTGAGTCCAAATTTATGAAAGTTGGTCAGAATGTTTGTCTTGATGATATCTCACATGAGTTAGAAAATGAGTCGCCACATGTCAAAAACTAGATTACCTGGTCATATCTATATAGAATGTTGTGTACACTCTAGGGGCCACATTTTGAGCCCAAAACTTAATTATAAAAGGTGTTATCTTGGAAAGGTTTAAAAACGGTACACATCAGGTCAAGAAGTAGGTCACTGGGACAAATGCTAGCAAAGCTTGTGTACACTCCATAGGCGACATTTTCAGTGTAATAATCAGGAAAGTTTGTCAGACTGTTTGTCTTGATAGTTCAAAAGAGACTTGTTATGGCTCTTTTGGGTCAAAAGGCTCAGGTGAGCAGCTAAGGGCAATCATGGCCCTCTTTTTAATAGTGTATGAATGAACTGTTATACTTAAAGCTATTTGTAAATAATTCACATCCTATACATCATGTGTATATTGACCCATAAAGTTATTGTTTCAACATTTAACCCCTTCCTAAATATGACTGCATTGACTTTGAACACTGGGTTAACCAGTTGTGTTGATAGGTCTATTCTTGCACTCAGAGAATCTAAAGCATCTTGTATCTATGCTATTAACACTGTTCAGCATACTTGGCTATGTTTTTTTCTCATGACATCAGTACAGATGCATTCTTTTCTGAGTCAACGGTTGTTAATATTAAGTTGAACAAACTTTCTCCTTGCCATGCAAACTACACATATGGGTTAATATGTTGGTTTAAATTTTAATTTTTGTCTAGCAAAAGAGGGTTTGGTAACATCTTTGGAATTGTCAGCCTATGAGATTAATGGAAAAATTAATGGAAAAATCTGACATTTAAAAGAATGACATTTTTTTACATAAATGATAAAGCAACCAAAGCAGTTTAACTGCTTTTGATGTACATGCATTCATTACATTTTTCCTGTGCAATGGTTTGGCAGAAGAAACATCCTTGATAAAAGATTTTAGTAATTTTTTCCATTGCCTGTTATTTTCATGATTGCTGTAAATATAAACGGCTTTACATTTCAGAGAAATTGCAAAGTTGCTCGGAGTAGGAAGGATAGATATTGCACTCATTGAAAACGCTCCAGAATCTCAGAAACACTTTCGGTAAGTAGAGCAAGAAGAGTAAAGTGGAATATATATCATAAAGTGCATACCGGTAATAGAATTTCATTGAGGATCTAGTTATATACATGTAAATCCACATCTTTTGTCATTAAGATGACTTGATGTAACTTGTTTTGATGAAAGAGTCAGTGAAAAGCATCTCTTGTAAAGTTAAGGTCTAATTTGTTTTAAACCAAAAAATCCAGATTATGATACTATTGCAAAGGTACAACGCAGTGTCCAGCTGCATGCCCAGGCTGTAACACATTCCACTGATGTTTAATATTTTGCAGGTCCTACATCAACATTACTGGATTTTATCTCAATGGAACATCTCTCTCAGCTCTGGAATTACAAAGGTATGGCCAGAGGTCTAGAAATTTTTCTCTCTGTTCTTTGTGTCGTACAGGCTTCCATAATTTGTGTTGCTTATTGTTTTACAAATGATTTTCTTCAGTCTCCCATGTGCTGATTGCTTTAATATATTATATAGTATCATTCAAATAGATTACGGCAATTCAGTTCAACTATTTTCCATGTTACTGTGTCCAAGACTCAAGAATGATATTTGTAGACTACCAGTTATTTTTTAAGAAAAATAATTTTTGAGTCTCATATTACTAAATAAGTAAGATATATATATATATATAGAGAGAGAGAGAGAGAGACACACACACACACACACACACACACACAGATTTTGGATCAGACTGCTCGGTCTTATACATTGTCTGTTAAAGCATGCAGGGTCCTGTAGTTTACTGAAGTTAACTAGACTTCTTTTTATCCAGCTGGATCACTGCTACCACAATTCCTGTGCAATAAACAGATCTCATATGCAGTTTAATTACATCAGACTTATAAAACTGTACAGATTATCAAAAAGTTTGTCAAAACTTTATTTTATGTCTGAAGGTTCAGTCAGTAATTAATCAAACAGTCTTTTAGGAAGATTACAGAATTTATTGATCGAGATGTTCTGTCCCAGCCAACTAGATGGCTAGTTTTTAGCTCACCTTAGCACAACGTGCTAAAGGTGAGCTATTGTGATCGCCCTATGTCCGGCGTCCGTCGTCCGTCGTCTGTCAACAATTTCTTTAAACATCTTCTTCTCCTAAACCACTGGGCCAATCTTGATGAAACTTGGCAGGGATGTTCCTTGGGTAAAGCTCTACCAAAATTGTTCAAAGAATTGAATTCCACCCACAACTCTGGTTGCCATGGCAACAAAAAGGAAAAAAAAGCAAAATCTTTGAAAATCTTCTTCTCTGAAACTAGATGGCGTAGAGCTTTGATATTTGGTATGTAGCATCTCCTAGTAGACCTCTACCAAGTTTGTTCATTTGATGCCCCTGGGGTCAAAACTGGCCCCGCCCCGGGGGTCACAAGTTTGAGCATAGTCACAAAGAAGGAATACTTTAAAAATCTTCTTCTCTAAAACTTGAAGGCGTAGAGCTTTGATATTTGGCATGTAGCATCTCCTAGTGGACCTCTACCAAATTTGTTCATATGATGCCCCTGGGGTCAAAACTGGCCCCGCCCTGGGGGTCACAATTTCCAACATAGGAACAAAGAAGGAAAACTTTAAAAATCTTCTTCTCTAAAACTAGAAGGCATAGAGCTTTGATATTTGGCATGAAGTATCTCCTAGTGGACCTCTACCAAGTTTGTTCATATGATGCCCTTGGGGTCAAAACTGGCCCAGCCCCGGGGGTCACAAGTTCGAACATAGGAACAAAGAGGGGAAACTTTAAAAATCATCTTCTCTGAAACTGGAAGGCTTAGAGCTTTGATATTTGGTATGTAGCATTGCCTAGTGGACGTCTACCAAGTTTGTTCATATGATGCCCCTGGGGTCAAAACTGGCCCCGCCGTGGGGGTCACAATTTCCAACATAGGAACAAAGAGGGAAAACTTTAAGAATCATCTTCTCTAAAACTAGAAGGCATAGAGCTTTGATATTTGGCATGAAGCATCTCCTAGTGGACCTCTACCAAATTTGTTCATATGATGCCCTTGGGGTCAAAACTGGCCCTGCCCCGGGGGTCACAAGTTCGAACATAGGAACAAAGAGGGAAAACTTTAAAAATCATCTTCTCTGAAACTGGAAGGCTTAGAGCTTTGATTTTTGGTATGTAGCATTGCCTAGTGGACCTCTACCAAATTTGTTCATACGATGCCCCAGGGGTCAAAACTGGCCCCGCCGTGGGGGTCACAATTTCCAACATAGGAACAAAGAAGGAAAACTTTAAAAATCTTCTTCTCTGAAACAGGAAGGCATGGAGCTTTGATATTTGGTATGTAGCATCTTCTAGTGGATCTCTACCAAGTTTGTGCATATGATGCCCTTGGGGCAAAAGTTGGCCCTGCCCCGGGGGTCACAAGTTCGAACATAGGAACAGAGAAGGGAAACTTTAAGAATCATCTTCTCTGAAACTGGAAGGCGTAGAGCTTTGATATTTGGTATGTAGCATCGCCTAGTAGACCTCTAGTAAGTTTGTACATATGATGCCCTTGGGGTCAAAATTGGCCCAGCTCCGGGGGTCACAAGTTCAAACATAGGAACAAAGAAGGAAAACTTTAATTTTTTTTTTTCTCTTAAATGGGAAGGCATAGAGCTTTGATATTTGGTATGTAGCATCTCCTAGTGGACTTCTGCCAAGTTTGTTCCAAGGATGCTGCTTGGGTCAAAACTGGCCCAGCCCCTGGGGTCACAAGTTTGAACATAGGAACAAAGAAGGAAAACTTTAAAATTCTTCTTTTCTGAAACCGAAAGGTGTGGAGCTTTGATATTTGGTATGTTGCATCTCAGAGTGGACCTCTACCAAGTTTGTTCATATGATGCCCCTGGGTCAAAACTGGCCCCGCCCCGGGGGTCACAAGTTCGAAGATAGGAACAAAGAAGGAAAACTTTAAATTTCTTTTTCTCTTAAACGGGAAGGTGTAGAACTTTGATATTAGGTATGTAGCATTTCCTAGTGGATCTCTACCAAGTTTGTTCATATGATGCCCCTGGGTCAAAACTGGCCCAGCCCCGGGGGTCACAAGTTCGAACATAGGAACAAAGAAGGAAAAGTTTAAAATTCTTCTTTAAAACTGGAAGGCATAGAGCTTTGATATTTGGTATGTAGTGATTCTCTTCTAAGTTTGTTTGCCCATCTAAGCGCAACAAGTTCATTGAGTTCAAAATTGGGTCATCTTGGGTCATAAACTAGGTCACTAGGTCAGATTAAAGAAATACCTTGTTGGCACTCTCTAGGCCACATTATTTTGCTCAATTGCCTTGAAAATTAGTTAGAAAGTTTGTCTTTATAAAGTCTCACATAAGATTAATTTGGGTCAACTTGGGTCATGAACTAGTTCACTGGGTCATATTAAAGAAATACCTTGTTTGCACTCTGGAGGCCACATTTATTGCTCAAATGACCTGAAATTTGGCCAGAATGTTGGTCTTGATGAAATACCAGATGAGTTTGGATTTGGGTCACCTGGAACCATAAACTAGGTCACTGGGTCAAATTAAAGAAATACCTTGTGGGTACTCTAGAGGCCACATTATTTGCTTAATTGCCTTGAAAATTGGTCAGAATGTTTGTCTTTGTAAAATCTCACATGAGTCTGAATTTGGGTCAACTGGGGTCATAAACTAGGTCACTTGGTCAAATTAAAGAAATAGCTAGTGGGCACTCTAGAGGCCACATTTATTATTCATTTGATTTGAAAATTGGTTAAAATGTTTCTTTTGATATAGTCAAAGACCAGTTCAAATTTTGGTCACCTGGGGTCATAATCTAGGTCACTAGGTCAAATTAAAGAAATATCTTTAGGGCACTCGAGGCCACATTTTTTGCTCAATTGACTTGAAAATTGGTCAGAATGTTTGTCTTCATGAAATATGAGTTTGAAATTGGGTCACCTGCGGTCAAAAACTAGGTCACATGGTCAAATTAAAGAAAAACCTTTAAGGCATTCTACTAAGGTGAGCGACCCAGGGCCATCATGGCCCTCTTGTTGAATTTGATATAAGGTTGGTGAAATCAAGGCCATATTCACCAACCATTCTTAGTAACATTTTCAGACAAATTCTCAAGAATTTTCTAAATTTCGAGGTGATGCTAAACTTTAAAGTAAGCAGTTTCTGATTGGCTAATTCATTCGGTTAAGCCAGTCAGAAATTACTTCACTTTCTAAGGCTAGAACAGGGTCGAGAAAGCAATTTAAAAAATTGGTGATATGGGCCCAACTCCTGTGTGCTTAGCTCTCTAAACCTTTAAAAGTGAATTCTGGTTCAAAATTTCAAAACAAGCCATCTGAAAGGCTGAGACATGTTTTTACAGCCAATCTGATGTCTAATATTGGGATTTTGAATAACAATTGACTTTGGCATAATTGCTGAATACTGCACCTGGTTACTATTTGACTGTTCTTAACGCCTACTCTGATTGTCCTGTAAATACTTTGATCAAAGTATTATTGCAAATTTGAACTCTTTTACATTGAGTGCAAACCACTCCTTATGATTTAATTGAATTCATCCTGTAAATGTAATTCATAAAATTATCCTTCTAGGTCCGTTTTAGTGACGGATAATGTACTCAACTCTTTATCAAACGACAAAATTTTGAACTTGATCAAATTGAAAGTATTTGCAGACAACAAATTAAATGTTGCTTTAATGGTGGAATTTGTCTTTGTTAGGGTAGAAAAACATTGTGGGAAAAGGGAGAGGCTGTTTACCAGCATTTTCTCCTTTTCCCAAGATGCTTTCAAAAGTTTTTTTTTTCCTCAGGGTCGTTAAAACTGGGGACTGTGTGGTAAAAAGTTGAATTTAACCTTACTGTGATTGTTATTCAAATATATCTTGATTATTTTACCAATTTTCCACTGATCTTTTAAAATATTATAAGCATCTTTCAAGACAGTTTGATGAAAAATAACTGGTCCCAACCCTCAGTCCTTTAGTGCCAAATTTTTTTTTTTATCACATTTTGGACATTTTATGTAGAATGATTCCAGGGAATCCAAAAAGAAAGTGAACAGTAAATGTCTATTTATTATATATCTTTACGTTCTGCTAGATCAGTGAAAACTTGCACATGTACAAACAATAGATATAAGTTTTTATCCTGTATCAGCTTTGAAATTTACACCTTTCCAAAAAATGTAGGTTTACTGAAATAACTATATTTTATCCATGGTGTCAATTCTGTGGTTTATGACATTTCAAAATGTATGCCCTTTTGTAGCTTACCAAACCACTGCCAACAGACACGTCTGTGCTTCTCAGAAACATCAAGAGAGAAGTAAGGAAGATCAGTGTGGACACTTGATGCACTGTAATCAACAGTTTTGAAGAGCATGTGAGACGGCAAGTTTCAGTAGAGCAGACAGCTTGAAAATGTCATAAACTGCTGAATTGATGCCATGGACAAAATATAGTAATATTAGTAAAATGACATTTTTTCTGCAAAGTACATGTATATGAGTGTAAATATTAGAACTGACACTGGATTAAACTTAACTCTATACATGGGCAAATTTCCTTTGATCTAGCAGAACATATTTATGATAGAATTTATAGATAATAAAACTGTTTACTTCCTTTTTTGACATCCTGTACTATGAACATTATGGACATGAAGTGTTTTTTAAATACAGAGTTACAGTTAATCATTGGACACCCTTGCAAGACCTGTTTCGAGGATCCAGCCAGTACATGTATGTGACAGATACAAGTGATGATGGGCTGAAAACTGCTGAAATCTCACTCATTGCCATGGCTGGAGCCATTTTAGTTGGAGCAATTATAGCGATTGTTGTAGTTTGCAAGCAGTGGAATAAGTAACTATTTCAATTAATATAGTATACTTTCAACATTGATACCAAATATATATTTGTATGGAAATATCCATATTTTCAGCATTGGCACGAAATATGAGCCCTGCTCTATGAAAAGGGGGTTTCGTGCATCTGCAAAACATGTCAACCCAGGTCACCCTGCATGCGCTGGGCAGGCTGACTTAGGTAAAAACTTTTTTGTAATTGGTCGATTTTCTTCATGTCAAAGGACCAGTCTACCTAATGAAGTTGGTTGTTGGACAAAATGGATATTATGATCAATGATTATATGGCATGCAACACATGAAAAGGGCCCTTCAGACAATTGCGTAAAGTGTTGTCCCGGATTAGCCTGCGCAGGCTAATCCGGGACAGCACTTTACGACTACATAAGATTTTTTTTTATACAGTACACTTTCATGAAACAGAAAATCACACAAAAACGGAAAGTCTCGTCTGGGATTAATCACAAACTGCACAGGCTGATCTGGGACGACACACTTTTACGCATATGTCCAAAGGCCCCTGTTCGTGTGTTGCAGGCCATATAAAAACTTATTTGGCGTTGTGTGCCATGGAGATGCATTAAACCCCCTTTTGCTAGACTGTGGCTCATATATCTGTGTAGAAATTGTACAAAACTGAGCATGGGTTATGGAATTGTAGATTATGTACTGGATGAGTTCATCTTTACAAAACACTTTAGGTCATGATCAGGGCTGTTGTTCACCAACCATTCTTAATATTATTCTAAGACTTAACACTTAAGCTGCTGAATAAATGAAACGCAAATTTCTACTCAATACTAAAAGCCCAAACATTGCAGTTTCAAAGTTGATTTCACCGGAAAGAAAAAAACCGTATCGGACAGTGTAGATCAAAGATCAGACTGCACGTTCTGTGCAGTCTGATCTTGATCTACACTGTCCGCAAAAGGTCAGTGGGTTGCGATCAGTAGCTTAAGGGTTAATCTCGAAACATTTCTGAATTTGTAAGTAATGCAACTTCTTATTTGTTTAGTAAACCAGAAATTGTGTTTCTTTCTAAATCTGGAATAAGACTAAGAATGTTTTTAAGAAGGGTTGGTGAATACAGGCCAAGGCTGCAGAGAAGGTGCAGCCTTGTGTTGAACCTACACTGTCTGATATTGTGTGAGATCTATTCCCTGAAGTAAACAACCTCAAAATAGCAATAGTTGGGACATTGCTGTAGATCCAAAATGCCAATTTCCATTTTCTAACACACCAGCAGAAAGTGTAAGTTCCCCATATAAATACAGCTGCAACATATGATAAAGTGAAGGTAGAAAATACATCTGCAAAAAGAATCAACATATGTCAGCCTGGGCAGTTTGTGCAGGCTTACCTGGGTCAAAATTTTTTGCTTTCGGTAAATTTTCTGCATTTCAAAGGACTGGAAAACCTCATGATTCAGCCAGTTGTTATACAAAACTAATTTTATGGATCCATAATAATGTGATGACTTGCTTTGTATACTGCATTATGGAGATGCATTAAACCCCCTTTTGTCAGAGCATGGCTCATGTTTTCTTGAACCAGTTCATTCAAACAGATGACAGAGTTCAAACCTTTAATGGTAAACAGAAAAGATAAGTGGCCGAAGTTGAACAGAGCACAGTCAATTCTCTTTTTCCAATTTGAATGATTTCAGATCAATAATGTCAACTTAAGTCAGAGCATTTTGAACGTTTCTCGTTTCATACGACAGAAATGTTAAAACTTTACCAGGAAACAAAAATTTAGACTGGTCCAAATTGAAAGCATTTGAAGGTGACATATCAAATTTTGCTAAAATGATGGTTGTTGTCTGTGAAACTTTAGAAAACATTGTGGGAAAAGGAGAAAAAACTGGATACCAGCATTTTCTTGTTTTCCCACAAGGGTTTCAAAAGGCTACATCCCTAGGGTCGTTAAGACTCTGCAAAGAGTTCACCCTTTACCACACAATGCCAACTTTTAATGATCCTGAGAAAGAAAGCTTTTGAAAATATTGTTGAAAAAGGGGAAAATGATGGTTACCTTTTCTGGTAAAGAGTTAAATGGTTGTTAGTGATGTGGCATAAATTGAATACTCTTTCATTTTGTGGAAATTGGATCAGTATCGAAAGGGCCATGCTATGTGAAAAGGGGGCTTGATGCATCTGCGTAAAGTATCGACCAGGTCAGCCTTTGTAAATTTTCTGCATGTCAAAGGACCATTCTACCTCCAAATCCAGTTGATTGTTGGAAAAACGGATTTTATGGAACTGAAATTATGTGATGACAAGCTTGGTATAATGTACCATTGAGATGCATTAAGCTGCTTTATGCCAGCGAATGGCTCAAAAATTTCACATCTCCTGCTTTAATGTTCCATTCTCTGAATTAGTGTAATAACATTTTTTGTATTTTACCACAGACACATGAAAAATCAACGCCTTTATGAATCCCTACGACGTGCAAGCACTTTATACGACTCGCAGGAAATTCAAATGGAATTTGGGGATGAGCATGGTGTAGGACACGTAAACAGGGAATTCCGTCGCTCAAAATCAAAAGAGCCAGAGGAGCAAGAGGGGAGTTTTGGTCTCGGTTACTTGAATACAGCATACTTACCAGACGATGATGAAAATGCTCCTAAACTTCCAACCTGGAGCACAAATGATACTCCAAGAATACCTCGTTGGAACACCAGTGACTCTCTTAAAGACGCCATGGAAAGTTTGGAAGAGCTTACAAACAGATTGAATGCTGAAGATAATATATCTAGAATTACTAGTCTGTCAAGGGAACGTAAATCTCTCAGGTCTCACAAAAGCAGTAATGATGGTACACCAATTATTGATGATATACAAGAGAAACGTAGAGCGTTGAAAGACTTGGATGACTATATAACACCAATAGTAGACTACCCAGTTGACAAGAATAGTGCAAAAGATGATGTTGAACATGAAACCAAACAAACAGATCGGAACAACGAGACAGAAAATAGACCTGTCGTATTCTATGTTAATTCGTTCTGGAAACACTGCGCAGAGACTGAGGAACCGGAGGATAAGACTGTTATAGTTGAAGCAACAGCCTTGTGATTTTGTATCTTATTGTGTACTTTTATACCGTTTTATTGAAAAGCAATTTTTATACTATGATATAATTTACCTTCTTTATAATATTTTCTGGATAACTTTATTATTTGTCACATTTTTTTTATTAGATTTAGGTTTAACTCTTTCCCATTCTTGAGATAGGTTCCTAGTTTTTACATGTTTAACTCTTTACCACACAATCCTGAGTTTTAACGACCCTGAGGAAGCAAGCATTTGAAAACATTGTGGGAAAAGGATGAAATGCTGGTAACCAGCATTTTCTCTTTTTCCCACAATGCTTTCTGCCCTATCAAAAAGGAGTTCCATTTTTGGAGTCACAATTGATTTGTCGTCTGCAAATGCTTTCAATTTGGACAAGTCTATATCTTTTGTCGTTTGGTAGAGTTAACTCATTATCTCCTTAACAAAAGTGCAGCTGACTGCTGAGAAAATATCTGTATAAATGGGATTTAACAATCTGCATTTCTGTGTGGTCGGATCAGACTCGTTTCACATGTGAAATTTTGCGTATCGGACAAGACCGATAGTCGAATCCGATGCAGACCTCTTTACACACGCAACGAGATCTGATCCGACTACCAGAAATGCAGTCTCTTGTAATTTTGATCTTATTATATACCTTTCCCTTATAACTGTAAAAAAAAAAAACATCACACAATGAATGAAAATCAGAGAGCCGCACGTTTCCCGGATTTGACGAAAAGAGCCGAGTATGAAGTCATAGATGTAGTCCGTGCACTCAAGTATGTTCTACACATACATGTAGTACAAACTTAGTATGAAAAAACCAACAACACAAAGTACATACGTTATGCGGAAAACGTTTTCTGCGGAAAATGTTATCTGGTCTATTGTGTATAATATTGTAGATAATGTTAGTATTTTATACAGATCTTTTATAGGTATATATACGGAATATTATGTTGTAGTGTGTTTCCTGGGGCTTGTATTTACTTCGAGCTGCGTGGGAAAATTTGATATCGTGCGAGACCGAAGGTCGAGCGCGATATCAAAATTTTCCCACGCAGCGAGAAGTAAATACAAGCCCCAGGAAACATACTACAATAGAAATATTACGTTTTGAGTTTTCAAATACACGTGACAATACTATAGCATAAGAGGAATTTGTTTATTTAAGTGGACGTTATGAACCCTTTACCATACAATCCGGAGTTTTAACGACCCCGAGCGAGGAAGAAGCCTTTTGGGAAAAAAAAAAACTTAATGAGAAAAGGAAAAAAATACTGGTATGTTTTCCATCATTTCAAAGAGAAATTCCATCATTAGAGTCACATTTAGATTGTTGTCTGCAAATGCTTTCAGTTTGGACAAGTCTACATTCCTGTCGGTTGGTAAAGAGTAAAATGGTAAACGTTCTCGGAGAAAGTTTTGTGGTGTATGGTGCCTGGCATATCAAAATTAAACAATCATCAATTAAATGTAAGATGTATTCATAAAATGATGATTTTTCACGAAGAAATAAAACTATGTACACTATGTTGATATTCTGTACTTTATCACTATCGGAAACAAGTTTGCAGCAGACAACTTTGTTGAAGCATGCTTGTGAAATGTGGATGATTAGCATGAATTGAGGTTTGGTACTTGCGTATGATATACTGACTGTTTTCTAATAACAAGACAAAAAGCTCGTAACTGAAGATGAGATTGTCCACTGGCGGCAATTTCTCTTTTTACTGCGGTATTTTCAACAGTGGTCTGTTGCTGTAGAAAACAAAAAACAAAAACTCATGTTACGTGAAAGAGGTAATATTTTTTAACAAATTTTACTCTGCACTGAATCAGAAGAGCGGTTACTTAGCAACTTTTTATATACACTGTCTTTTTAGAAAAATATATATATATTACAACACAAATATTAGATCTGTTAGTGAATAAAAAGTGAAATTAGAATCCCACTTAATAAGTACTACCGACTTTAAATAACTTTTCAAATACATGCACATGTATATACATGTAGATACTCAGTTGTACATGCCATCAATAAAGTATTTTTTTCTATACAAGTCCTCATTGTACATGCCTTTAATTAAGTGACCCCTTTAATATGATTGCTCGTTGTACATGGCATCAGTTAAGTAATCCATTCAGTTTAAGTCCTCACTGTAAACGCCATTAAGTAATCCATTCAACATAAACTTGTCCCCATTGTACATGCATATGATCAAGTAATCTACGCTAAAAAGTATATGAAGTGCAAATGCCGTTGATTAAGTGATTAATGGTATATGCCACTAATTATTAAGTAACCAATTCTATATAAGTACTTCAGTTGCTTTAATTGTACATGCCATTGATTAAGTAGTCTATTCTACTGTAGTGGCGCCTTTGCCAGGAGTCAAACACACGTTTACCGAGTAATACAAATACTGTGAAGATGAAAATTATTCCGATGGAGGATGCTGCTATTAACAGAGCTGGTAGCTGATCATCTTGGGAAATAAAGAAATGTTTGGCAGGTGCGCTTGATGGAGAATTTGATGAGTCTGAAAAATAAAAAAAAAACTCACTTCAGGTACCTCATATTAACCAATATTTGCAGGCGACCTCCCTTGATAAAAAATCACGAATACTTGTAAATAGAAACGTTTTTGAAAAAAATTGAGCTGTAATTGGCAACTTCTACTTTTCCAGGAATGATTTTCAAAAGTAGTCTGCTGCAAGAGACATCAAGTCGCCCGCGGAAAGGAATATGGTCATTGCTTCTTCAGGTCTAATTAATGGAGTGGGCTGACCATTTCTTGTTAACACAATTCTAAAGCTGACGGCAAGGTTATTGTAGAACTGATGAACATCATCATAATGTGCTCTTCTTTACCTTTGTCATGCGGCGAGCAGTTATCGGATCCTTATACTGCAGAACCTCTTTTAAACACAAAATAAGACGTGCATGAGCGAGCTGTCGCTAAATGAAATATTGTTAAAAGCAGTGTAAAATACATGTAGATCAAGTATTGTACAGCTTTTAAGTTACCGGTAAAACAATGTGATGGTTGGTGAATACGAACCTTGATCTTGGATCTACTCTGTCATGTTTCACTCGGAAATTTACATTTAGTTCGCACGATATGTAAGGTGTAAATGAAGACATTATTTACCTGTTTGGTTTTCCGAGGCAGCTGTGGTATTCAGTAACGTCTCTGTGGTCATCACTGGCTCTGTAGAAACATTTGTCCCTTTTCCACCAGACGGTGATTGAGAGATTGACTGTGTGGAATTTACGAGAATAGTAGATGATGCTTTTGATGCTGTTTGGATAGCCTTAGATGTTGGAATCGTTGCTCGGTTTGTCTGTGATGTTAACATTTGTGTCGGTGTCACAGTTGTTTCTCCTTGCTGTGTAGCGTTGGCACTTTTATCAATTGTTACATTAGGTGTTTGTTGAATGGTTGCGTTTTCCAGAGTCCTTGAAGTAGTGGATGGGATTGCATGTGGTAATGAGGATGCAGGTTCAAGAATTGTTGTGGTGGGTACGTGCATTTCTGTAGTATTGGGTTCAGTTGTATTCCCCGTATCTTTCAGCTCTTGAACAGAAGTAGTTTTGTTGGAACTGAGAGGCTTTAGAGTAGTTCTCGTTTCACCAGCGGTATTTGTAGGTTGGCCTGTTTCTTCAGTGATATGACTACTTGTTGTGTCGACATTATGGGTACCTTGTGATGGAGGCAGTGTCTCTTGTACAGTTGAGGTAAGTAACTTTGTTAATGGTAGAGTTGCTGTGGATTGCACGGCTGGATGCTTTGTTGACATTGATATTGGAAGCTCTGTTTTATCAGTTATAGCGACCGCACTTGTTATATTGGTAGGTTTCGTTGTGGCAGCTTCACTAGTTCGTGTAATGTTATTAAATACAGTTGTTAAGGATGATTCTGTGGTTGTCGCTGGTTTGCCGGTAGTAAATACGTTTGCAGGTGTATTGACAGTTCCTGCTGTTGATGTAATAGGGGTTATAAACCTTGTAGACTTTTCGTAATCTTGTGTATGTTGTGTTGTTGACAATTCAGTTTTATCATCTATAACAGTTGTCAAGATTTGCATCGATGATCGTGATGTCGGCTCTGTGTTTTGTTGTGGCTGATTGGTTGTGATATTATCTTTTGTTACTCCAATAGATGTCGTAGTAAAGTTTGAGTCTGTTATTAGCGAGCATTTCTCATTTTCACATCGTATTAACGTGCACTTTTCGGTGCTGTGGTGAAACAGTGCCGTATTGCAGCCATCTGTGTCAAAGGGAATGAGGAAAAGATTAAGCCAAATAGTTTACAAAGGCCAACATCTGGTGCCGTATGCGCAATATATATTTCAACATTAGACTTGGATCCTCAGTGGCTCAATTTTTCTGCCGTTACCAAACAAGTTATGCTTTACCGACCGTTACAAAATTCGAGAATAACAAGAATTTTTAAACGATATTCGAGTCAAAATGCAGACACATTATTAAAATGTAGACGCATAACTCCGTGGAAGCCTTATAGTCGGGATGTCAACACCTTTTAATAAAGCAAGTAATTGTTTATACCTTTCCGAGATTGAAAAAGTCGCAAAAACACAGGAAAAAAGTATCAAGTTTGATGACAAAGCCTCTGTCAAAATATTTCTAGATGATACAAACTCTCAAAATTTCCAACCCTTTACCTGCGGTAATCCTTGTTGCCTAGCTTGCTCCACGACAAGCCCCGCCCATGCCCTCGGTACTCGGCACAAGTCATCGGCAAAGATTTCCTCTTTACGATATAATTGTATGCCGCTTTGGGCAAAGATTGTCTAATATATCTTTGTAATGCTTTACACCTAGCAAGTCGTTACGTAATGTGGGTCCATATATTTGTCTGAAACATGGCTGATCGATGAGGTATAATGATCCTTCGATATGCAGAAAATTTACCTTAGCAAAAAGTATAGACTCAGGTCAGCCTGCGCGGACTGCGCAGGCTGACCTGGGTCGATACTTTTTGCACATGCACCAAAAACCCCTTTTCACAAAATATGGCCCATATCTTGTCACGCATCTGAAAATGTGTTTCGAAATTTTGAAGTATTTCATCACGAACCTGTTTCCAGCGTATCGCAGCAAGAGTCCTGACAATATTTCTGTGTTGTATTGTTGATTTCTGCCAGTACCACAAAGTCCCCTGTATTGGGATCTATGGTAGCTGCAGCATTCTCCGATACAGGTCCACAATGGTCAGCACTGGCCAGTAACGGAATTATTAGGACAGTCAGCAGTTGTGGCTCTAAAATCATTGTAATGACTATTTGGAAAAATAAAACAAATATTTGTTTGAAAATTGATACATTCCGACTTATTTTTAACTCTTATCGGATGACAAAACTTCAGATTTGTCCAAATTCAAAGCATTTGCAGACAACAAACTGAATGTGGTTCAACCACAGCGACACACCGGGAGCTGCGTGGTTCAGTGGTGAAGGTATAGGATTTCGTAGCGTGGACACCGTGTTCAATTTTCACTCGGGGCGCTCGGTATTGCGTGAGAGAGTCCATGGACAAGACCTTTTAGAGCCCAAGCCTAGTGCTGGTGAATCCCAGGACCCACATAAAGAAGAGCACCGCACGGGGTGCCAACGCTCGGCTGTAATTGCTTGATTTTCTGAAAAAATTCCAAGTCAAAAAAAAGGGGATAACTGTGTCAAGAATACATGTACTTTGATGGTTACCTGCCCTTGTATGGGTACCCTCTTTTGATAGTAACGTGTCCAAGTTTGAAGTAAATATCTTTGGTAGTAACAGATGGTCAGATATAAAATGTCGAATTTTTCGCACGACAACGACAATGCAGACTCGGATAACTACAGGGCTATGACAATACCTCGACGTTTTCTCCGAAAACAGCCGAGCTATAAGTAAGTTGTCTCTGTGATATGACTAAAATAATGTTGAAAGCGTCGTAAAACACTATTCAGTCAAACATTCAATCAACCCTTTACAAAACTAGTTTTCTGACCCCCCCCCCCCCCAAAAAAAAGGAGAAATTATTCTGGGAAAAGAAGAAAATGCCGGAGACCAGCATTTTCTCCTTTTCCCACAATGTTTTCTATTCTTTAAAAAGCAAATCCTAGCAGTTGAGCCAATTCAATGTGTCGACTACAAATGCTTTCAAACAGGAAAAGTCTTAAATTTTCACGATCGCGTTTTAATCCTTTACCGCACAATACCGAGTTTTAACGACCCTAAAGAAAAAGCCTTTTGAAAACATTGTGGGAAAAAGAGAAAATGCTGGTAACCAGCATTTTCTCCATTTCCCACAATGTTTTCTACCAGTCCCAAAACAAGTTTTTATTTTTGAGTCACATTTATTTTGTCGTCTGCAAATGCTTTGAATTTGGACTTGTTCAAATTTTTTGTTGTTTGGTAAAGAGTTAAAGGGTCAACAGAGCCACGCGGGATACTGTCCTGGCCGTTAAGGAAAGCTTGTGGTCTCTATAATGGCAAATGGTCTCATCAGATTTTAACCCATAAACTGCTAAATAAATGAAACGAAAATTCCACTCAGTTATAAAAACCCAAATATTAAAGTTTATTTATTATTTATTTATTTCAAAGTTGATTTCACTGGAAAAGGAAATACCGTATCGGACAGTGTAGACCAAAGATCAGACTGCACGTTTGGTGCAGTCTGATCTTGATCCACACTGTTCGCAAAAGCGCCCCGAGTCGCGCTTAGCGGTCTAAAGGATAACGAAAAGTTTATGGTGCAAGATGAAATGAGTTTATAGAAGTGGCTCCTCTGTCCTGGTGTAAAATCAATACCATATGCCATTCTATTTTACCTGCCATTGCAACAGATTGTGAGGGCGAGGTAGTTGATTGTTTCACCGTCAATGACGACTTAGATAGCTTTTGAGAACGGCGTAGATCAAGATCAGACAGCACAAAACATGCAGTCTGATCTTGGATCTACGCAGTCCGCTACCTGATGCACGGCGGAAATTATCTTTAACTGCAGTTGAAATCAGCTATGGTGTATTGAAAAAAAGTCGAGTTTACTAACTCTTAGGCTGCTAAGCGCGACTCAGTGACCTTTTGCGGACAGTGTAGATCAAAATCAGACTGCACAGAACGTGCAGTCTGATCTTGGATCTGCACTGGCCGATACGGAAATATTTTGTCTCCCAAAAATATCCTCGAAATTTGGGTTTTACTATTGGCTTGAAAATAAATTTCATTTCAGTTATTTCGCAGCTGAAGGGCTAAGATGGTAGAGAAAGAGCTTAACCCTTTACAGTCCCGAGCACAACCATAGTTTGATTTTGTGGACAGTGTAT
Source organism: Tridacna gigas (assembly GCA_945859785.2). NCBI lineage: Eukaryota > Metazoa > Mollusca > Bivalvia > Cardiida > Cardiidae > Tridacna > Tridacna gigas. The sequence goes on along the minus strand of OX244031.2, from coordinate 35,400,575 downwards.
ATTCAAAATCAGACTGCACATAACGCGCAGTCTGATCTTGTATCTACGCTGTACGCTAAAGACGGCGAAAATTATCTTCAACTTCAGTGTAAATCGGCTTTTGTATATTGAAAAATAGTCCAGTTTATTATGATGGTAGAAAAAGAGGCAAACCCCATACAATCCTGGGTCCGTATTCACCAACCATTCTTAAGAACGTTCTCAGTCTTATTCCCCAGAATTTTCGATATCAGAAAGTTACACAATTTCTGATTGGCTGAACCACTTAGTTTAACCAATCACAAGTTGTGTTACTTTTAAAGTTAGAAAATGTTGCAGGAAAAGACTAAGAATGTTCTTAAGAATGGTTGGTGAATACGGACCCCGAACATAACTATAGTTTGATTTTGTGGACGGTGTAGATTCAAGATCAGGCTGCAGAGAACGAGCAGTCTGATCTTAAATCAACGCTAATTGATGTTGTTGATTTTTTTCTGAAGAGAGAGAGAGAGGACAGAGAGAGAGATAGAAAGACAGAGACAGAGAGAAACAGAGACAGACAGAGACAGAGAGGGATGAGGTAGAGAGACAGAGACAGACAGACAGACAGTAAGTGAGAGAGGGATGATAAGACAAACAATCGTCTTCACTTACAAGTTTTCTTCCGTGTTTAGATATTCTATATATTCGTCTCGGTGAATCATCAAATCAAAGCATCTCAATTTTCTCCTTCGCAGTTTTTCAGCGAAATCCGATTCTTAAACCTTTTGGGTCTGCTTCTCAATTCTATTTCCTAAGCATTAAAGGCAACATATCTGTGGAACACGCAGTTTTAGCTGGGTGAATTGTAAAGGTATCTGTACTTAATCCCTAACATGCTAAATAAGTGATATGAGACTTTCTAACTCTTAAACTGCTGAATAAATGACACGCAAACTTATACTGAATATTAAATGCCCAAACATTGCGGTTTCAATGTTGATTTCACCGGAAAGAAAATATCGTATCGGACAGTGTAGATCAAAGATCAGACTGCACGTTCTGTGCAGTCTGATCTTGATCTACACTGTCCGCAAAAGGTCAGTGGGTCGCGATCAGCAGCTTAAGGGTAAAGCCCATAGAGAAAACCCAAATATTGCCATTTCAAAGTCATTTGTTTTGGGAAAATATCTTCTTATCGGACATGGTAGATTTAAGATCAGACTCCACGTTCTGTGATTTTGATCTACACTGTCCGCAAAAGGTCCTTGAGTCGCGCTTACAAGCCTAAGGGGTTAAACAACTTATTTCAAGTTCTGAAAAAGAAAAAAAAAAAGATGTCTCATGAAACCAATCGTCTATAAAAGCTACTCACATTTAAATTTATGAAGAACATTCCAACACATTCAAAACCTTTATAGCATTTTTTTTTTCTTACAAGAAGGTTTTCATCCTTACGAATATAAACGGATCTGATTTCTCTGTTTTTCAATACGTGTAGCCTATGATAAGAAACAGTCATTTGTGCGATATTTTACAACTCACAAATGAATGAAACCTAGGATTTACCATATGTTACCTGCTATCCTGTTTGGAGACATACAGACCCCTTTTGTCTGCTTATAATAGCTACCGATATCATTCCATTTAACCCTTCAGGTGTTAAGCGCGACTCACTGACCTTTTGCGGACAGTGTAGATCAAGATCAGACTGCACAGAACGCGCAGTTTGATCTTGGATCTACTTTATCCGATAAGGAGATATTTGTCTTCAAAAATTAAGGTTGAAGTAAAATTATCCGGGTTTTTACTATCGGTTTGGAAGTTTTAGCTCTTTACTCTTTACCAAAGGACAAAAAATTTAGACTGGTCCAAACTGATACCATTTGCAGACGACAAATTAAATGTGCCTAAAATGAGGGGATTTATATGTGACAAGACAGAAAACATTGTGGAAAGAGGAGAAAATGCTGGTTACCAGCATATTCTCCTTTTCCCACAGTGTTTTCCAAAACCCTTTTTCTTGGGTCGTTAAAACTCGGGGTTGTTCGGTAAGGAGTTAATCTTTGACCAAACTGAATAGTTCAAGATGGAGAGCTTGAGACTTGTAAACGACAAATCTCAGACCACTTGAAAGTTTGGGTACGATTCCCACAGCTGGCCATCCAAAATGACTAATAGTCTTTCGGATGAACCTAGGCCCCGTGTGATGGTGGTATACATTGAGCGCCTTAACCCTTATCCAGCTACATGTAAATGAGTTAAACTTTCAAGCCGATATCAAAAACCAGAATGACGCTACTTCAAACTTATTTTTGGAGAAAAATACTCCTTATCAGACAGTGTAGATCCAAGATCAGACTGCACGTTTTGTGCAGTCTGATCTTGATCTACGCGGTCTGCAAAGGGTCAGTGAGTCGCACTTCGCAGCCTAGGGATTATAGAACCACGCGTAATTTAAGACGGGTTTCGCTCTGTATCCTGCACTATCCCCAGAAACGTAACTAACAGCTGTCTAGGAGCGTCGCCCATATAAGCAACCGGTGGCGACGATAAATAAACGGAAATCAATCAGTCATTTAACTTTTTCCCTAGCGACAAAATTGTAGGCTAGTCCAAACTGAAAGCATTTGCAGACGACAAATTAAATGTGACTTGAAAATTGAAATTTGTTGTGGGATGTGTAGAAAACATTGTGGGAAAAGGAGAAAATGCTGGTTACCAGCATTTTCTCCTTTTCCCACAATGGTTTCAAAAGGCTTCCATTTTTAGGGTATTTAAAAGTCGGGATTGTATAAACACTTAACTCTTTGCCAGACGACACAAAGTTCTTCTCTCTGTCACAGACAAATCCTATCTTTTGAGCTTACTTGTAGTCTGCAAGTGTTCTTAACCCTCAGGCTGCTAAGCGCGACTCACTGACCTTTTGCGGACAGTGTAGATCAAGATCAGACTGCACAGAACGTGCAGTCTGATCTTGGATCTACACTGTCCGATTTGGAGATATTTCTCCTCCAAAAATACATTTGAAATGGGAAGATTTGGCTTGAAAATTCCATTTCACTTATTTAGCAGTATAAGGATTAATATCGACGATGCTAAAAATAAACTTTTTTCGCCCAGCAAAGAGCTAAATGGACGCTTTTGTTAAGCCTTGATAAGAAATACAATGGAAGCCAATGTTCATGTCATGTTACCGAAAAAAGTTACTTATATCTGAGCCATGCTCTGTGAAAAGGGGCTTTAATGCATCTGCAAAACGTATCTATCTATGTCAGCCTGCGTAGCCCACGCGGGTTAACATGGTCGAAACGTTTTGGCTTTTGTAAATTTTCTGAATGTCAAAGGATCATTCTACCCCAAGATTTAGTCGGCTGTTAGACAAAATGGATTATATAGATCAATAACTATGTGATGGCTTGCTTGGCACAATGCATCACGCACAAGCAGAGCGCCGCTCATATTCATTTGGCACAGTGTTTTGGAAAGGTTTCAGAGTTGCAATGCGTCGAAAGGGATCCATACAAAGGAAAGGTTTACACATTGATTTTAACCCTTATCTTGCTAAATAAAGGAAACTTTCAACCGAAAATAAAAATCTGAATTTTACTATTTCAAGCTTTTTTTTTTTTTCTAGGAAAATATCTCCTTATTGGACAGTGTAGATCCAAGATCAGACTGCACGTTCAATGTGTAGTCTGATCTTGATCTGCAATGTCCTCAAAAGGTCTTTAAGTCGCGCTTAGCAGCCTACGGGTTAATATGGGTTTATTTGTAGGGACCGTGGCCACCTCCCATCATACTTTGCATTCGGTTGTCAGTAGGTCAGCCATACTCTGGCAAAAGGGAGCATAATGCATCTCCGTGATGAATTATACCATGCAAATCATCACATAATTATGGATCCATAAAATCCATTTTGTATAACAACAGAGTAAATCCTGAGGAAGAATGGTCCTTGTAAATGCAGAGAATTGATCAACTACAAAAAGTATCAATCCAGGTCAGCCTACGCAGCCCATACAGGCGGACCTGGGTCGATACTTTTTTTGCAAATGCATAACGTCCCCTTTTCACAGAACACGGCTCACATGTTCGAAAAAGAAGAAAATGCTAGTTACCAGCATTTTCAAAATTCGACAATGTTTTCAAGACATTCCTCCTCCGTGAAGGTAGGAACATTAGGATGGATGGATGGATGGATTGGCAGTAAGTGGGTGGGTAGGTGGGTGGATGGATTGACGGATGGATGGAAGAATGGATGTAAGTTCGGAATGGGAGGGGGGTTTAATGATGTATGAATAGATGGATGGATGTGTGGCTTGGTGGATGGATGGATTATTGAAGATCTCTCAGTAATATCTGCCCTCGCAAATATTCATCAATGGATGGATGGATGGATCGATGGATCGATTGATGGTTCGATTAGTGGATCGATTGATGGATCAATGGATGGATGGACGGACGGGCGGATGAATGGATCAACTGATGAATTGATCGACGGATCAATGGATCAACGGTTTGCCGTATTAATGAAACGATGAATAGTCAGATTGACAGATGCAAGATTTTTTATGAAAACGGAAATTAAGTCATCAAGGAGTGTTCAGTATTCAGTAAGTAGGTTAATTTCAATAGATACTTGAAATAAGATGACAGTCGATGTGAACGGTGCGCTGGGAAATGGGGGTTTAATGCATCTCCGTTATGCATTATACCAAGCAAGTCATCACATAATAATGGTTCTATAAAATCCATTTCGTTCAACAATCAGTTGAATCATGAGGTAGAGTGGCCCCTGGACATGCAGAAAATTGACCAATAACAAAAAGTTTCGACTGCGCAAGTTGACATGGGTAAATACTTTTTGAAGATACATTAAACCCCCCTTTTCACAGAGCACAGCTCATATATACTCGTTATCAGGACAAAATGGCATGCCCTCTGCATGATTAAGATCACAACTTTCTGAGAAAGCCTTTCCTTTTCCGGTACAAACATGTAGAAGCTATTTGATCTTAACACGAATGCGTAACCTTTCACCGAACAATCCTGTTCTTCAACAAACATGAGAAAGAAAGCTTTTGTAAACACTGGGAAAAGGAGAAAATGCTGGAGGCCAGCATTCCACAATGTTTTCCTTCCCATTCATAAGCATAATCATTTTATCACTTGAGCAACACTTAATTTATCGTCTGTAAATGCTTTCAGTATGATCGAGTTTAAAATTTTGTCGTCTGGCAAACAAAAAAGTTACATTAAATTAATGAGTAGAGCTCTGGTAAAAGGTGACTTAATGCATCTCTGTAATGTATTGAACCAAGCAAGACATCACATAATCAGGGATCCATAAAATCCACTTTGTGTAACAACCGACTGAATCATGAGGTAGAATCGTCCTTTGACATGCAGAAAATTGACCAAAAGCAAAAAGTTTCGGCACAGGTCAGCCTGCGCAGGCGGACCTGGGTCGACACTTTTTGCAGATGCATTATACCCCCTTTTCAGAGAGTGTGGTTCATTTTTTTTTTTTTTTTTTTTTTATTATTATTTGAAAATGGATCTACGTTTAGTTTGGGATCAGTCCAAATCTATGTATAAGTGAAGACTATCCATTTATCGATTCTATCCACCCAAATTTATGTATCATGTAAAGACCATAATATCGGACAGTGTATGTTTAAGATCCGATTGCACAGGTTGTGCAGTCTGGATTTGATCTACATTGTCCATCAAAAGTATCAAATAATGCGTATACCATCATACTTGACGAGACGAGTGTGTTTCCATGGAGTACGCGTTTTAGCCTTTTCCTACCATACCGACCTATGTATGTATTTTGCGGAAAGAGTCAACCAAGATCAGCCTGCATGTACATGCACTCTGATCTTGACCTACTCTCTCCGCTTTTATTATTGGCTAAAATCGTATAATCTTACTACGAAATGACAAAAAAAGTAAGGAAATCTGTATTCGGGGATTTGCCAACTAAAGGATTTCGGTAGCGTAGACGACAGAAAGATAGGCACATTCACAAGTACGTAGACTTAAACTTTTGTCGCTGCAAACTTCTACTTTTAAGGCCAATAAGAAGATTTCTGCCATCATTTTGGGATGATTCTGGTAGTAGATTAAAGTCAAATAATGGAAAGTGTAGATCAAAGATCAGAATGCACGTGCTGTTCAGTCTGATCAGTTGACCTACGCCATTCGCAAAAGCTATTGAAGTCCAAATCTGCTGTGAAAGGGTTAACTCTTTACCAGATAAAAAAAAAATAGACTTGTCCAAATTAGACGCAGTTGAAGACGACAATTAAAAGAGTGGCTCAAATGAATGAAGTCGCATTTGAAAAGGTAGAACCCATTGTGAGAACGGTGGAAAATGCCTGTTAACTCTTTTCCAAACGACAAAACTTTAGACTGGTCCAAATTCAAGTCATATGCAGACGACTAATTATATGTGGCTCAAATGACTGGAATTGTTTCTTAACGGTTAGAAAACATTGTTGGAAAGGGAGAAAATGCTGGTCACCAGAATTTTCTCCTTTTCCCACAATGTTTTCAAAAGGCTTCTTCCTCAGGGTCGTTAAAACTCGGTAATGTGTGGTAAAGGGTTACCGACATCGTTTTCTCCTTCTCCTACGTTGTTTTTTAAAATCTTTCCTCGGCGTAGGATAAATACGGGATTGTTTGGTATAGAGTTAATTCTTTCGTCAACTAAAAGACTCTTGAAAGCATTGTGGAAAAAGGGAGAAAATGCTGATAAACCCCATTTTTCCTCTTCCACAATGTCTTCAACTCTTTCTTAGACAAATCCCGTCATTTGAGCAAAGTGTTTGTTGTCTGCAAATGTTTTCAATTCGGACAAGTCAGAAGTTTTGTGTTATGGTATAGAGCTAAGCGGTTTCGATCTACGTCAATTGGCCTCAAGTATGTCACTTGTATCCGTGTTCAATAGCCCTGGGATAAACATTACTGACGTTCTAACACAGTTCCGAGAATACCTCTTGAATGACTGACCGGCTTAGCACGAGATTCGAACCCCTAATGTGAAAGGCCGGGGCTCTACCCCACACAACTGTCTCAATACAAACGGGAGAAATACATCCCATCTCCTGAAAACTTAGTCACACAAATGATAAATCTTGGGACAACGTTACAGCTTCATAAAGCAAGATGTTGCGAAAAGATTTTTCTTTGTTCTGTTGTTGTTGTTGTTAAGAAAGTTGAAATTTCGTAAGAAGCTACCATTTGGACGTATCTCTAAATACTCCTTGTCAGGGAAAATCTTATAAAAATAATGCAAAAAAAAAAGAGAAATGTTTGCCATTTCTGGGAGCGACCTAGAGCAAAGGAATCGAGCCAGAAGCAGAGAGAGAAAGCTTAGTGCTCTGCGAGAGAGAGAGAGAGAGAGAGAGAGAGAGAGAGAGAGACAGAGAGAGAGAGAGAGAGAGAGCGAGAGACAGAGAGAGTGCTCGGTGTGAGCTTTTTCTCCTTCTCATACACTGATTGTATTGTTTTCTGTAATAATTGTACTCTAGTTAATGTAAAAAGATTAAAGAAAAAGCAATAAAGATGGTTACTTGAACCTAGATTATATTGTATAATAGGTAAAATCATTGGTCAAGGGAGTTTCATCTAACATCGCAGCAATCGTCTTTCCCTTTTCCTTATAGATCTATGATAATTATAATACATGATTGACCTGCACTTTAGAAAAAGGGGCTTTAATGCATAATATGTCTAATAACCGGCTTGATCATGAGGTAGACTGGTTCGTTGACATGCAGAAAAGTTACGAATAACTGACAAAAAAGTTTCGACCAGGTCAGCTTGCGGACTGTGCAGGCTGACCTGGTTCTATACTTTTTGCAGATGCATTAAACCCCCTTTTGACAATGCATGGCTCATATAATTTTCTTGACATTCTACTTTACTCTTTCGCTACTACATACATAAATACAACTTTTTTTTTTGTAGGGGGGAGGGGGGGTCTAAAATCGTTAGTGTGTCTCTGCCAATGCAGAAAAAGTTAACAGTAGCAAAAAAAAAAATCATTCAGCGGAGGATGTAGACAAGATCAGAATACACGTTCTGTTTAATCTTATCTTGATCTACGCTGTCCGAAACGATGTCATTTGCAGCATATGAGTATAGTATACGAGTTGTCCAGTATATTCAGCATACGGGTTGCTTGCGACAACTACATGTTAATGATGTCAAATGATAATTTCTTAACCCTTTACTGCACAATGCCGACTTATAACGACCCTGGGAAAGAAGCCTTTTGAAAACATTGTGGGAAAAGGAGAAAATGCTGGTAACCAGCAAAAATAAATAAACAAAACTTTTCAGCCGGTAAATAGAAAGACCCGATCATTTATTGCCAGAATATCTTTGAATGAATCGAACAATATAGATCCAAGATTCGACAGCACGGTTTCTGATGCAGCCTGATAAAAAAATAACACTTTCCACAAGAAGCCCCCAAAGTTGCCCTCTGCGTGAAAAAAGTTAAACTCTTTACCAAACGACAAAAGTAGACTTGTCCAAACTGAAAACATTTGCAGACGACAGAGTCAGTGTTACTCAAGAATTAAAATTTGTATTTTGACGGGTAGAAAACATTGTGGGAAAAGGAGAAAATGCTGGTCACCCGCATTTTCTCCTTTTCCCACAGTGTTTTCAAGTCTTTTTCCTAGGGGTTGTTTTGAAAAGAGTTAACTTCTTACGTGATTGCTTACTTATTATTCACACAAGAAATTATGACAGAATACTTTAAGAACTACATGTATAATGGATGACGTATACGGTTTTTCGATGTATGGAAAATAATCTTGCGAAAAACAGAAGCCAATTATTCTTCCTTTTCCCACAGTGTTCTTATAAGGCTGTCAACTTAGCGGAAGAAGGGGCCAAAAAAGGGTCCCGTTTATACAGATATGAACTCCAGATCGGCCAAACTCTTTCCGAAAACTGGTCAATGATAGTCTCTGCGACGTGATACATTCTGCACTCATCTATGATCCGGTTGTTTCGACGATGGTTATGTGGGAAAGTAAGTAGTGCCTTGGGAAAAATATCGTGTAAAGTAACAGTAAAAGAAATTCAAGGAAAGCATGGATATGTCCGCTGTCCTCCTCAATAGTTCTTAAATAATGTTAAAAAGCTTCGTTGACCCTTACCACACAAAGTCGAGATTTGACAACGCTGAGGAAAAGGAGAAAACGCTGGTAAGGAGCATTTTCCAGTCTACTGCAATGTATTCTTTCCTCTCAAATACAACCCCCATCTTTTGAATCATATCTAAATTTTTTCCGTTGGCAATTCTTTTTCATTCAGACAAGCCCATATTTTTGTTGTTTGGTAAGGAGTTAATCAACAAACGAAAGAACGAACAAACAAATTGAACTGTACTGAGTAAAGGGAACCTTATGATAGCACTTCAACTACTACATGCTTATAAGTAAGTGAGTGAAATTGACAACAGCTTGTCAGTTCAGCTGTTGTACAGTCCTAACCATAAGGAATGTAACATGTCGATGTCGATATGCACCAGAATCAGAATATTCTAATTCTTTATCAGACGACAAAATTTTAAACTTCCTCAAAATTCAAACCATTTCCAGACGACAAATTTTCTCCTTTTTTTTAAAAATATATTTTCAAAGCATATTTCCTCAGGTTATTAAATTGGTTGATTGATTGATTGATTGATTGATTGATTGATCGATCGATCGACTGACTGACTGACTGACTGACGTATTTTATGCCGCTTTCAACATTATTTCTATCATATCAAGGGAACAACCCACATTTTCAGGTACGTACATGTGCGTCCTCGGTGTCACCAGTACTGAGCAAGGGCTGTAAACTTTCTTGACCAAGAACACCCCGGCTTTGACAGGTTTTATCCTTCAACCTCCAGATTGCGAATCCTATACACCACCACTGAGCCACGCTGGACCTCCCTGGGAGTTGTTTTGTGAAGAGGTGAATTAACAAGGACCGACCCCTTGCTTCTAAATAATGCAATGTACACAAATGGTGAGTAATACGTTTTTGCAGTGTGATCTTGATCTATGCTGTCCGGAAAAGCTCCTGTTTTCAGCTGTGATGCTGAACGGGTTAAAATCGAGGGAACAGTGACAGAGGGATAAAAGAAACAGTCAAGGAAAAACAACTGTACAAAAATAAGTACAAATATATACTGTAAAACGGTATCATCGAAAGTAGATATATGCGGAGATGCATAAAGCCGCCTTTTCACAGAGCATGTCTCACATTTTTACACCATGCGTTGTGAAAAGGGGGTTTAATGGATCTACAAAAAGTAGCTGCAGTCCGCGAAGGGTGACATGGATCGAAACTTTTTGCTGTTTGTAAAATTTCCTGCTTGTCAAAGGACCATCCTACCTCATGATTCACTTGGTTTATAAAAACAAAATGGATTTTATGTATCCATAGTTATGTAATGACTTGCTTGGTATAATGTATCACGAAGATGCAATAAACCCCCTTTTCCCAAAGCATGACTCATATATCGGTAACAATAACTCTCTCCGCTTTCCACAATGTTTTTTAACCCTTAAGCTGCAGAGCGCGACTAAATGACCTTTTGCGGACAGTGTACATCAAGATCAGACTGCACAGAACGTGCAGTCTGATCTTGGATCTACACTGTCCGATGAGGAGATGTTGTTTTCCCCCGCAAAAAGACCTTGAATAGAGCAAAATTTGGGATTTTACTATCGGCTTGAAATTTTCATTACACTTATTTAGCAGATACAAGGTTAAAGTCTCGATTTTAAACAGCCATGATTCGACCAAATGTGTACGTGCTAAGTACTATTATTGTACAAGTGTAAGTATTTAGATATTACAATTATTAAGTGACTCCTATATAGTCATATAAATTGAACTGAAATGTTTCTAGAATGCAGTACAGATATCAATTGTGAAAACAGAGCTAATAACAATGCCGCTATTGAGATTAGGGAAAAATGATTTCTTTCACAGTCACGTTGTAGCAAACTTTTTCTTCTTTGCAGTTATTCAGCTCCTACATGCAGGTAAGGTTGTCTCTTTCATTTAATTTGAGCCGTCCTCTGTGAAAAGGGAGCTTAATGCATCTGCGAAAAGTATCGACCCAGGTCAGCCTGCGCAGTCCGCGCAGGCTGACCTGGGCCGAAACTTTTCGCTATTGTCAATTTCTTGTATGTCTAAGGACTGGTGTATCTCACGATAAAGTCGATTAAGTAAAAAAAGTGATTTTTATGAATGCATAATTATGTGATGACTTGCTTGGTATAATGCGTTGCGGAGATGCATTAAGCCCCCTTCTGCCAGAGATTTATTTATTTATTTATTTATTTTGATTTATTCATGTATATTTATTTTACTTCATTTACTTTTGATTTATTGCTCAATCACCGGATCGATTATCTCATTTATTTGTAAAGATCGGTTGATTTATCGCTTGGTTTGGTGATTTCAGTAAATGATTGAGTGATTTACTACCGACCGATAAATAATATGACCAACTGATAAGAAAACTCTTATGCTTTTTCAAAGTCTTTATCTTTTTTTTTTAACAAATAAGTTAAACCCTTGGATAAACTTTAGTATTTTCTGCTAGGGCTGTAACATTTCATGAATATTCAAAACAAAAAGTACTCTTTGCAGACAATTTCGTTATAGAAATAAAAACGTATGTTCTGTGAAGAAAGAAGTTTTACTTTCCTGGGAAATTTTAGGTTTCTTAAGGTGTAATGATGTCGATCCATGTATTTTATTTCAAAGACCCCGGATGTCGGTGCGCCCTAAAACATTATTCTTTTCTACAAATCAGGACAGTTGCAGGTTAGGATCTACATTTGAGACGCCCATTGGCAAGGGGATTTGATGTCTCTCCGTCATACATTGTACCAAGCAGTTCATCACATGATTAGTGATCCAAAAGAAAATCACGTGTCTAACAACCGGCTGAATCATGCCGAAAATTGACCAATAGCAAAACGTTTCAAACCAGGAAAGCCAAAGCGGACCGCCAGGCTGACGTAGGTCGATACTTTTTGCAAATGCATTAAACCCCCTTTTCACCGAGCATGGCCCATTTTCAACGTGAAAACCGATTTAAGGACGTAAATGTTATTTTTTTCCCTATAGTTAAAAAAAAAAAAAGATTGTTGATACGAGGATTGTCGGGCGAGATGTAAAGTTTTGTCGGATTTGTAGGTTTTCACCTTTTAACCCTTAACCAGACGAAAAAATTTTACACTTGTCCAAACTGAAAGCATTTGCAGACGACAAATTAGATATGGCTCATAATATTATGGTAAGATTTGTTTGTAAAAGGACAGAAAACTTTGCGGGAAAAGGAGAAAATGCTGGTTACCAGCATTTCCTCCTTTTCCCACAATGTTTTCAAAAGGCCTCTTTCTCAGGGTCATTAAAACTCGGGATTGTGTGGTAAAGGGTTAATCTGTTTTCTGTCTTCTTTAATCTAAATTCATAAATGATAGCGTTTTCCAAAAAAATCATTACGTGAAAAACAATAAAGAATCACCACTCATGCAATATCCTATATGAACATGTAACCACAGGAGACACAAAGCAAGTGTCTGATTGTATGTTCTCAAGATATGAGCCATGTTCTGTGAAAAGGGGGCTTAATGTATCTGCGAAAAAGGAACGACCCAGGTCAGTCTGCGTAGTTCGCACAGGCTGACCTGGGTCGAAACGTTTTGCGATTTGTGAATTTTCTACAAGGCCAAGGACCATTCTACCTCCGGATCGAGTTGGTTGTTAGACAAAATGGACCCTATGGCCCCATAATTGATGACTCGCCCGGTATAATGCAGCATCGTTGGCGCATTAAGCCCCCTTTTACCAGAGCATGGCTCATATATCCTTTCTCTACGTTCTCGCCCACACGTTTCTTCGTACAAATTTAAGACTTATCCTGTAAGTTGCCTTTAGCACATAATCCCGAGTTTTAACGACCTTGAGAAAGATGCCTTTTGCAAAAAACATTGTGGAAAAAGGAGAAAATGCTGGTAACTAGCATTTTCTCCTTTTTCCACAAGGTTTTCTACCCTATCACAGGCAAAAATCATCATTTTAGCAACATTTAATTTGTCGTCTGTGAATGCTTTTAATTTGGTCCACTCTGAAATTTTGTCGTTTAGTAAAGGGTAAACAAGAATAAAACACCCTAAAACATCATACTCAGCTCCTAGGTTACCTAACAAGAATAAAACACGAGTGTGCTGGTCAAGAATTTAACTTTACCAAACGACAAAATTTTAGACTAGTTCAAATTGAAAGCATTTGCAGACGACAAGATAAATGTGACTCAAAAATTAAAATTTGATTTGGGAAGAGTAGAAAACATTGTGGGAAAAAGAGAAAATAATGATTACCAGCATTTTCTCCTTTTCCCACAATGTTTTCAAAAGGCTTCTTTCTTAGGGTCGTTAAAAGTCGGAATTGTCTGGTAAAGAAAAACTTAAACAGTTTGGTTTAAACCTTAATATCCTGCTGAATAAAAGATATGAAACTTTGAAGCCGATAGTAAAAACCCAAAAGTTCCTATTTCAAAGGTAGTTTTGGAGGAGAAAGTATCTCCTTATCGGACAGTGTAGATCCAAGATCAGACTGCATGTTCTATGCAGTCTGATCTTGGATCTACACTGTCCGCCAAAGGTCAGAGAGTCTCGCTCAGCAGCTTAAGGGTGAAGAGAGGTATATTCGATTTTTATTCTTTCAGGTAAAACCCTTGGAGGATGTCCCGCTAGCATATCAGGCACCAAAGGTATGTTTACCACATTTTTTTTTTCACCAGGCGACAACTTTTTTTGCCCCGCCCAAAGCGAAAAAAAAAACGAAGACGGGAAATTAACAATTTTACGAATAGTCCGGTATATTTACGTCCCTGATGCCGAAAGCTTGGAAAAACATTGTGATTAAAAAAAACGGAGAAAATGGTGATAACTACATTTTCTCACAAGTCTAGAACAAACGATATTACTTGAGCCATCCCTTATTTTCCGGGCGTAAGTGCTTTCACTTTGGATAAGTCTAAAGTTCTGTCGAGTGTTAAAGGGTTAAATGGGCTTTTAATGCTGATATTTGCCTCCTGAATGAAGGAAAACATTGTAGAAGATGAAAAAATGCTGGTCACACTATTTGCAGCAGTAATTCGTTTAATACTAACAATTAGACGAAGGATCGATCCCCCACCCCCGAGCAAACAAGTGCTTTCAAACGCTGTTGTCGAACAACTCCTGTTGCATTCCTCAAAATACTTTCGATCCTCTACGAGAGGAACGGTCTAGGGGTCCATCATGCAAAAAAACTGTTGTACTCAGACGTGCCTAAAATTAAAAGGGGCCTTTTAATGTGCGATTCCGCATGTTTATAACCCCGCGGAAGTAGGTTTTTCCCAAAGCAATACGGGAAAAGGAGAACATGCTAGCATTTTCTCCTCTTTTTTCACACATTTTCAGTTATGTCAACATGAGGGTCATAATTAAAATTTGAGCAACAATAATCTATTGTGTGATACTTGTGTTCAAAATTGATTAGTCCAAGATTTTGCGGGTATAGTAACAATCCATTCCGAAGTACTTCCGGGTCATGTTTGTTGTATCGCGTAAACTGACACGTCACTTGAAAGTGGCGCCAGGCAGTCCCATCTAAAAAATTAACTTTTATCTGATTTTCTGGTGTTGATTTGATGATTTCTGTGGAAAGTGAGTTCCATTTTGTTACTTCTCTGGAAATACTGAAGAAACACGGTCTTCAAATAAGAAAGGCATTTTTTCAATATGATTTTTCCGGGGATAGTTCTGTTTGAGGTTGAGTTGCTGGAACGCCATCTTTTTTCTTTAACTGCTAATGCATGCTAGTTTTGCCAATAAAGGTACAACAGAGGGTCAGAGATATTGATTTTCAAGCTAAATGTATCCTCAACTTAGCGAACAAAAAAAAAAGGCAGACGTGTGACACTGTGAATGGTTACATGCTCATCCTCTTTAACACTTTACCAAACGACAAAAATTTTAGCCTTGTCCAGACTGAAAGCACTTGCAGACGACAATTTCAATGAGACTCAAATGGTACAATTTTTCTTTGATAGGGTAGAAAACTTTGTGGGAAAAGGAGAAAATGCTGGTTACCAGCATTTTCTCCTTTTCCCACAATGTTTTCAAAAGGCTTCTTTCACAGGGTCGTTAAAAGTAGGGATTGTGCGGTAAAGGGTTAAAGGAAGATTGGGTTCTACATGTATAATGTCACACGGAAATAAAATCGATCACATTCTTGTCAAGTGGCTACACACTGCATCTTTAAGGTAATTCCCTCAGGAAATCCGTTCTTCTCCGTATTATACTTAACGACTGTCGTCAAACCATGTCAGCACAATAGCAACTTAAATCGGATATGTCTAGAATCTATCAGAAAAATAGATTATGGCATTAGTCCTGACTTTTCATACGAGCAATCTTGGGCCCATATTCACAAAACATTCTAAACAGCATCATTATTCTTATCCTGTATTTAGAAAGTAACGCAATTTCTGATTGGCTAAACCATTCGGTTTAGCCAATCAGAAATTGTGTTACTTTAGAATTCAGAAAATTTTTGAGAATTAGACGAGGAAGGCTATTAAGAACTGTTGGTGAATTTGGCTCCTGAAGGAGTTGCAGTGTTTCCTGAGGAAATGGTCAATATACATTTTCTTGACGACTTTTGCCCACCCATTACATTCACACACAAAATGAATTCTGCTTTAACCCTTTACCACACAATCCCGAGTTTTAACGACCCTGAGGAAGAAGCCTTTTGAAAACATTGTAGGAAAAGGAGAAAATGCTGGTAACCAGCATTTTCTCCTTTTTCCACAATGTTTTCTACCCTATCTAAGACAATTTACATCATTTGATTCACATTTCATTTGTCGTCTTCAAATTCTTTCAATTTGTACCAGTCTACATTTTTGTCGTTTGGTAAAGAGTTAATTCTGAATTCGAAGCCAAGCAGTCCTCTTGGCTGAGACAGAATATCCCAGCTTATAGAATAGGGACTGAAAAACAATCATCCCTTATTTTACACACAGATTTAGACACATACTTCTGATAATCCAAATACACGGATAATTCAAGCATATTGTTGTGCAACTTTATTCGAATTACCAGTTTCATTACAATTACCGAAGTTTTACTGTAACTTATTTCAAGATATGGAAAATATTCACTCTGTGTTTTTACTCCTTTAGCGTCATGGGCGACATACGCAGTTTCTGCAGATCATGTAAAGAAAGATCAGACTGCACAGAACAAGCAGACTAATCGTGGATCTAAGCCACCGATACCTCATTTTCTTAGTTAGCTGGACATATTATATTTTTATCCATAGATCGGTGTCACAGATTTCAGTGTTTTTTCCTTCAGTTGTAGAGATGTGCAGAGACAGCGAAGTAATGGGCAGCCAAGTGTTCATCGATACGCACGTTGCAGAGGCCACTGATAATGGGACCGGCGTTCTCTGTCAGTGTTCCGTGGAGCTCATAAATGGCGCCAAAGTTTTCAAATACAACGTCACCGGAAGTGAGAAAAACTGTGGATCGGATTTGACTTTAGTCATCGGAAACGGAAATAACATTTCGACCAACGAAAATACATGCTCAGCGACCCACATCAGCAAAGAACCTCAGGGGACTGCACAAATAGAATTACAGAAGATAAAATCACCGTTTAATGTACAGTTCTGTGTGGAGCTTAACTTGAGTGAGAAATCTGTTTTCTTGCAATTAGTCTCGGCCTGTGTGATTGTCTGTGTGTATGTGTTTCTGTCTGTGCATCTGTCTCTGTCCCTATGTCTCTAATATATTGAGACATGTTTTGTGAAAAGGGGGCTTGATGCATCTGCAAACAGTATCGGTTCAGGTCAGCCTGCGAAGTCCGCGCAAACTGACCTGAGTCGAAACTTTTTGCTTTTGGTATTTTTTCTGCATGTTAACCCTTTCCCAAACAAGCCCTGGTTTTCACGTGTCTGCAGTACAAGTCTTTTGAAAACACTGTGGGAAAAGGAGAAATTGCTCGTAACGAGCAATTTCTCCTTTTCCCACAGTGTTTTCTACCCTTTTTGATAACTTTCTGCCATTTTCATCAAATTTGAAATTGTCGTCTGCAAACTCTTTCAATTTGGACCAGTCCAAAATTTGTCGTTTGGGAAAGGGTTAAATGACCTTTTACCTCAAGATTCAGTCGATTGTTAAACAAAGTGGATTTTATGGATCCATAATTATGTGATGACATGCTTGGTATAATGCATCAATGCATCACAGAGATGCATTAAGCCCCCTTTTTGTCTGAGCATGGGTAATCTCTCTCTCTCCCCCCCTCGCCATTCTTCTCATCCTCCTCCTTCCTACCCTCTCACTCTATCTCCGTTCCCTTCGCTCTGCCCCCTCTCCATACGCCTCTTTTAAACTCTCTCTCTTTCGAATCAATGATTATATAGGACCTCGGTATCAATTAGACCCAACACTGTACCGACTGTTATTTTAACCCTAAGCTGCTAAATAAATGAAACGAAACTTTCAAGCTGATTGTAAAAGCCCAATTTTTGCTACTTCAAAGCGATTTATTGGGGGAAAATATCTTCATATCGGACAGTGTAGATCCAAGATCAGACTGCACGTTCTGTGCAGTCTGATCTTGATCTACGCTGTTCGCAAAAGGTCAGTGAGTCGCGCTCAGTACCTTAAGGGTAAAGGAAAAAGAAAAATCTTTCAATTTATAGCTTAAATAACCCTTTACCACTCGACAATTTTTTTTTTACCTCTCCACATTGAAGCATTTGAAGACAATGAGGTGATTGTTGCTAATATGATGGGATTTGTCTTTGAAAGGGTAAAAACATTGTGGGGAAAAGGAGAAATTGCTGGTTAACAGTATTTTTTTCTTTTCGCACAATGTTTTAAATAAGTTGTCCTCTTAACTCTTTTACTGCTAATGACGACTTAAGTAGCCTTTGCGGATGGTGTAGATCAAGATCAGACTGCACAGAACGTGCAGTCTGATCTTTGATCTACAACATCCGCAACCCAATGCTAGATTATGACACAATACATCTTCGATAGCAATGGGAATCTCCTTTTAGACTGAAAAAAAAAAGAAATGGAATTTCTTGATTTACTAGTGAAAGAGTTAAGAGCTGTTAAAACTTGGGACTATGTGGTACCGGGTAAAAAGAAATCTTCGCTTCGTGCACATTTTTGCACTTTATCAAATTTGTTTGAGGTTTTTGTTGGTTGTAGAATATCCTGTACATTAAGTTAAGTCGTATAAGGTACTGGTTACAGAAACTGTTGGAGAGCACGGATAGGTGAACTGCCCGCCGCTTAATCCTTATCGTGCTCAAAAAGTGAAATGAAACTTTCAAGCCGAAAGTAAAAACCCAAACTATGCCATTTCAAAGGTAGTTTTGGTGGAAAAATAACTTCTTATCGGACAGTGTAGATCCAAGATCAGACTCCACGTTCTGGTCAGTCTGATCTTGATCTATACTGTCCGCAAAAGGTAATTGAGTGGCGCTTAGCAGCCCATGGGTTGATAACTGAAATAACGTTGGAAACAGCTTTTGACCCTTTACAAAACAATCTCGTGTTTTAACAAACCTGAGAAAGAAGATTTTTGAAAACGTTGTGGGAAAAAAAAATGCTGGTAACCAGTATTTCTCCTTTTTCCACAATGTTTTCTTCCCTTTCAAAGACAAAAATCATCCTTTCAGCCACGTTTGATTTTTTCGTCTGCGAATGGTTCCGACTTGGTTGAGTCTAAATTTTTTGTCGTTTGGTAAAGGGTTAAATACCCTAATACCTCTGCTAAGGCGGGACTCAATGATCTTGTGCGGACAGTGTAGATCAAGATCAGACTGCACAGAACGTGCAGTCTGATCTTGATCTACACTGTCCGATAAGGATATTTCTTTTCCATACAAACAAATGGCACCAATCACGCCCATAATTTTTTACAGGGTTATGTCGAGAAGACGAATTTCAATGTGGAGACGGGACATGTATATCAAGCGCTGTCCGATGCGATAACTTCCCAGACTGCAAAGATAACTCAGATGAAGAGAATTGCACCAAAACTAGTATGATCCTTTAACTCTTTCCCAAACGATAAATTTTAGACTGGTCCAAATTGAAAGAGTTTGCAGACGACAATTTTAAATTTGATGAAAATGACAGAAGTTCTCCAGAAGGGTAGAAAACACTGTGGGAAAAGGAGAAATTGCTCGTTACGAGCAATTTCTCCTTTTCCCACAGTGTTTCCAAAAGACTTGTACTGCAGACACGTGAAAACCAGGGCTTGTTTGGGAAAGGGTTAACTCTTTACCAAACGAAAAATTTTAGACTCGTCCAAATTGCAAGCATTTGCAGACGACAATTCGAAAGTGGCACAAATGATGGAGTTTGCTTTAAAAAGAGTAGAAAACATTGTGGGAAAAGGGAAAAAAATGCTGGTTGCTAGCATTTTGTCCTTCTCCCACAATGTTTTCAAAAGCTGTCTTCACCAGGGTCGTTAAAACTCGGGATTGTGTTGTAAAGGGTGAAGTTTGATTAACCCTTTACCACTCAATCCCGACTTTTAACGACTCCGAGGAAGAAGCCCTTTGAAAACATTGTGAGAAAAGGAGAAAATGCTGGCAACCAGCATTTTCTCCTTTTCCCACAATGTTTTCTACCCTATCAAGGACAAATTTCGTCATTCCAGCCACCATGAATTTGTCGTCTGCAAATGCTTTGAATTTGGACCAGTCTAAATTTTTGTCGTATGCTATAGAGTTAATGAACTCTTTCAGTGCCGAATAATTGATTCGACCTCTTTCGACAGCTGAAAATGCAATTCCCACAGCTCAGATATTTCACTAAACAAGAGGACGGTATAGATCCCAGATCAGACTGCACGTTCTGTGCAGTCTGATCTTGATCTTTGCCGTCCGCTAAAGCCTAAGTCATCGCTAATGGTGCTCATAGGGTTGGTCAACGCTGCGAATGAGCAATCAGTAATGTACAAGTAGAGGATTGTATTGGATTGAACGGTGTTTGACGCCGCTTTCAACATTATTTCAATCATATCACGGCGAAAGCTCACGTATTCGTGTATTTCCTAGGCTTCGCCAGTACTAGGCTAGGGCTCTGAAGTATGTTGCCCAAGGGCACTCTCTCGAAAAACCCAATGGATCCAGTGAGACTCGATCCCGGGGCCTCCGGGTCACGAGTCCCACGCTTTACCACTGAGTCAGGCAGGTCCCCCGCACGAATAGAGGGACGGAGCCAGCGTGATTACCAGCGATTTTTATAGCATGAAATTATCCGTATGTTTGATTTGTCTGTTTGTTTGCATAGTGTTTAACGCCGTTTGCAAAATTACTTTACCTATATCGCGACGGCCAGTGCACCTACCCATGCTTTCCTGGAGTTTCTCAAAATTCCAGTACTTTGCACAATATTCTTCCCAAGCCACTGGCTGCTTTTCCACAAAACCATCGTTGAAACAATGGTCAGCGACCAGAGAGGAATGAATTCTGTAGCAATGACTTATCATTCCTCGGATAGAAATTAGCAGAGCTGGTGATTCGAACCAGAAACCTCCTAGTCCCAAGTCCTGTTCGCTATCGACCTAAGTACCATGCTCGGCGGATTGATACTGTATTATTTATCTGTTTATCATTTCTTGTTTAAACAGGGTGTTTGGAAGGACAGTTCTACTGCAATTTGACTGACACGTGTTTATCAATAGGGACTGAATGCAAAGGTATAACTGTCTAACTATATTCAAGAAAATACAAGGTTCATGTCTAAATCTTGGGCGATTATGCTGAACAGCGCTTATCTCGACCCTAAGGCTGCTAAGCGCGACTCGAGGACCTTTTGCGGACAGTGTAGATCAAGATCAGACTGCAGAGAACGTGAAGTCTGATCATGGATCTACACTGTCCTATAAGGAGATTCCTTTTCCAAAAAATAAGTATGAAATAGTAATATTCGGGTTTTTTTACTATCGGTTTGAAAAAATTTTATTTCACTTATTTATCAGGATAGGGGTTTATGCAGGTTGCTTTCTAAATAGAGGTGGCCACTCTGACAGGTTAACCCTTTCCCAAACAAGCCCTGGTTTTCACGTGTCTGCAGTACAAGTTTTTTGAAAACACTGTGGGAAAAGGAGAAATTGCTCGTAACGAGCAATTTCTCCTTTTCCCACAGTGTTTTCTACCCTTTTTGAGACCTTTCTGCCATTTTCATCAAATTTAAAATTGTCGTCTGCAAACTCTTTCAATTTGGACCAGTCCAAAATTTGTCGTTTGGGAAAGGGTTAAATACTGCATAATTGAGCCATGCTCTATCTTCATGATGCATGATACCGAACAGGTCTTCACAATTTTATACATCCCTAAAATCCGTTTTGTGTAACAACCTACAGAATCGTGATCTGATCCTCTCACATGAAGAAAATTGACCAAAAGCAAGAGTATCGGTCCTGGTCAGCCTGCGCGAAGTGCGCAGATCTGGGCCGATACTCTTTGTAAATGCGTTAAGCGTCCTTTTCAAAGACCATGGCTCGATTATTATTCTACATGTAGCGACTGAGCACGAAGGTATATTTCTCACCGAACTGCGAGTTGAAGTTTCAGTGTACATATATGTAAGTCATGCTCTGTGAAAGGGGGTTTAACCCTTTCCCAAACAAGCCCTGGTTTTCACGTGTCTGCAGTACAAGTCTTTTGAAAACACTGTGTGAAAAGGAGAAATTGCTCGTAACGAGCAATTTCTCCTTTTCCCACAGTGTTTTCTACTCTTTTTGAGAACTTTCTGCCATTTTCATCCAATTTAATATTGTCGTCTGCAAACTCTTTCAATTTGGACCAGTCCAAAATTTGTCGTTTGGGAAAGGGTTAATGTATCGGCAAAAAAAGTATTGCAGAATGCACAGGCTGACCTGAGCCGGAACTCTTTGCCTTTGGTAAATTTTCTGCACGTCCAAGAACCAATCTACCTCATGATTTAGTCGACTGTTAGACAAAAAGGATTTTACAGACCCACAATCACGTGATGTCTTGCTTAACCCTTTCCCAAACGACAAATTTTGGACTGGTCCAAATTGAAAGAGTTTGCAGACGACAACTTTAAATTTAATGAAAAGGGCAGAAAGGTCTCAAAAATGGTAGAAAACACTGTGGGAAAAGGAGAAATTGCTCGTTATGAGCAATTTCTCCTTTTCCCACAGTGTTTTCAAAAGACTTTTGTACTGCAGACACATGAAAACCAGGGCTTGTTTGGGAAAGAGTTAATATAATGCATTAAGGAGATGCATTAACGTGTGACTCATGTATAAATGGCGACTGTAACTGTGCAAACTCTTCTGCAATTTCAGTGAAAAGTGTTACATAAAAGGAATTGGATGCAACTATAATTGTCTAATTTCCATTACCGTGACTCCCACCGTCCGCAAAATTTAGTTCTGTAACCAATGGAAGAGAAACAATAAAAAATAAAAATTAAAAAAATTGCGAGAACATTTTTCTCAAGTGAATATGCGCTTCCTCTCTCTCTCTATTTCTCATTCTTTGATATTCTAAACAGATACAATTTAGCCTAACTAAATTTTACCATACATACATGTATATTAAAATTCTAAAAATTCTTTATCTTACAGCTAACACAAACGAAACACATTCAAATTTCAACACGACAGGTCAGTTGTGATTCCGTTTTCTAATACAATTTTTCGTAACACTTTTTTTTTTTCAGCGTAGCTGTAAAAGCTGACTATTGACCTACTTCTTGGTACTAATGTTAAACGAATAAATGGTCAGATCCCATTGTATTCGGCAAATCTCGGCTGATCCGTTGATCAAATCCCTCGGCTGTATCTCGTACCTTGGTATGCACCTACAAGTTTTATTTCTTCGCCGGTATTACGCCGTTTTACCATTCTTGAAATTGTAAGGCTCCTCTTAAAGAAGAAAACATGAGTCACAGTTTTCTATCGAAATCTTTCTAAATACATTTCTGTTGATAAACAGTTTGTATATTCAGTTTTTAACTTTGTTTATCAATTATATTGGAAGCTTTCACCAACAGACTGATTAATGTGAATAACTTTCACCGTGGTTGTTTAAGTCATTGTTCATCGATTTTCACGGGCGCCGCCATGTTTGAGATCATGTGATTGGCAGTTCAAAATGAAAACCTCCTTGATAAGGAGGTTTGGTGTAGTTACGGAATCTGCCGAGTTGTGACGAGTGATCCTATTGGTTAAAAAAATGTGAACAAGTTTATTCTGCGGGCCTCTACGGGCGTTTTTTCGTGTATGTTCATGACACCAATATACATGGATTGCTACCTTTCATCGCTATCCAGCGGCGCTTATTCGCGTCAAACGAATGTGATAGGGAATAACCCTTTTCGTGCACTAATTGGTTATTTGATATTTAATGCATTACTCTATAATCCATTTTACATAATGAAAAAGTAATACGCCAGCAGCTGCCTCTTTTTCCTCATTGTTTTACGTATGGTTCTAAGGTAAATAAAAAAAAACAACAACAACAACAAGACACGCTTTCCAAGATTAGATCTGAACTCAACTCAGTGTTGAAAAAGGGGTAGTTGCTTTTATAAATTACACTTGAAAATACATGTAGACTGTACAGTAATGGGTTAGGGTTTGAGTCATACATTGGTCTGCAAATAGGCCCGCTGAGGCCCGCAAAATAAACATGTCCACATTTTGATCATTCACAAGTAACTATTTACTCATTCGAGACTTACGCCAAAAAGTAGGTCAAAAGCCAGCCAATACCTCAGAGTGCAGAGAATGTAAGTTTAACTCTTTACCAAACGGTCAAATTTTAGATTTGCCCAAATTTAAAGCATTTGCAGAAGACATACATATAATTGTGGCTCAAATGAAGGGGTTTGTACTTGAACTGGAAGAAAACATTGTGGGAAAAGAAGAAAATGCTGGCTACCTGCATTTTCTTCTTTTCCAACAATATTTCGAAAGGCCTTCCACAGGGTCGTTGAAACTCAAGATTGATCGGGGAAGGGTTAAATCGTTTATGAAAACTATCCGTGCATTAGCTTTGTATGGGATTTTTTTTCCCGAAATGTTGGCCTATCATCGAATAAGCAGAGGGAATAACGCGACATGTAAAATATCGTCGCCTTTGTTACAAGTCGCAAATGTCAATACCACTATTAAAGATATTATCAAACAATCCCGAGATTGAACGGACCTAAAGAAGAAGACATAAGAAAACATTGTGCAAAAAGGAGAAAATGCTGACAGCATACCCTCTCTTTTACCCTCAATGTTTTTTACCCTTTCAAGAACAAAATTCAGTTTTTGAGTCACAGTTATTTTGTCGACTGCAAATACTTTCAATTTGGACAAGTCTAAAATTTTGTTGTAAGATAAGGAGTCAAGTCTGAGATCGTTTAAAAAAAATTATGAGCAATCAGTCTTATTCAGTAGACAAGCAACCCAAAACAATCTGAATGGTGTTTACGTCGCTTTCAACATTATTTCAATCGTATCCCAGCGACAACTCACCTCTTTACGTGTGTCATGGGTTTCACTTGTACTATGCAAGGACTTTGAAACACGAAGCCCTGGGGACAATATTCACTCGAAACGCTGGGGGGGCCTTTCGTGGGAGTGTCCCTGGGCAAAAGACTTCAGAGCTCTAAACCAGGGACTCACCCTCAAAAAAGCCAAGCGCAGTGAGTGAAAACTGAACCCGAGACCTCCATGTCTCAAATCCTACACCTCAATCACCGAGCCACACAGGGCCTGCAATCTGGAGGTAGTTTTTACAATGATGTAAGTTAGACATAGATGAGCCATGCTTTGACAAAAGGGGGCTTAATGCATTTCGGTGATGCACTATACAAAGCATGTCATCATCACATGCTTATATAAATGGATCAATAAAATCCATTCTGTCTTACAACCGACTGAACCATGAGCTAAATTGGTACACTGAGAGCAGAAAATCATAGATAGCAAAAACGTTTCGGCCCATGTCAGCCTGCGCGGACTGCGCAGGCTGACATGGGTCGATACTTTTTGCAGATGTATTAAGTCTCCTTTTAAGAGAGCGTGGCTAAGATGTAAATTATCTACAATCTATCCTCCTGAAAGGCAAAGCTGGACCACTGATAAAAGTCAAGTGCGATGAAAGCCAAAGATTTAGTACTACTACAACAACAACCACCACCACCACAACAACAACGACAACTCCAACCACAACAACAACTACTCCAACCACAACTACGACAACTCCAACCACAACTACGACCACGCCAACTACATCTACGACCACGCCGATAACAATCTCTACTACTACAGCTACGATTTCAAAGGAAACGACAACTGTCACGCCAATAACACCAAAACGCACGACTGGGTCTTCAAATCCAAAACTGCACCCAGACGATGATATTGTAACAGACTTTACACGTCCGCAAACGTCCAACAGTTCCGAAACACATACAGTAGCGACATCGATGACGTCAGAGGTCATTCAGAGAATAAACATGACCAAGAACCAAGATGACGTCACTACCGTCATCCAAACTAAGACAGCACAGTCTACACCACTGACAGCCATGGCAGACATGGGTGAGAACGAGCAGCCAGATACTTTAGAGCCTGGTAATGTTAACTAGTCATGTATGTCAGGGGTGTAGTCAGAAATGTAGCACAAGGGCGTAGCCAGGGATGTAGTACAGGGGCGTAGCTAGAAATGTAGTATATTTTAGACTTACCTCCTTTGAAAGCATCTGCATACAACTTACCAAACATGGCTAAAATGGTGGTACTTATCTTATAAAGGCTCTGGAAAACATAGTGGGAAAAGAAAAAGATGCTGGTTACCAGCATTTTCTTCTTTCCTAGTTTTTAAAAACGTTATTCCGACGAATATTGAAAACAAGGGATTGTTTGTTGCAAATGGTTATTAAATCAATGGGAACTAGCATCACTCTCTTACAAGACAAAAAACA
Source organism: Tridacna gigas (assembly GCA_945859785.2). NCBI lineage: Eukaryota > Metazoa > Mollusca > Bivalvia > Cardiida > Cardiidae > Tridacna > Tridacna gigas. The sequence continues at coordinate 35,374,531 of OX244031.2, read as the reverse complement.
CACCATGCTCCAATATTTTACGCAACGCCCTTACGAACTTTAAGCAATACAGGCGTCACGCCCTTGTAGCACATAAAGCATTTGTACTGAGGGAGTTGACTTCTATAAATGGCTATTTTGTTGTTCTCTGAGAGACATGCGAGCAAAATAGATGTACAAGCCTCGGGGCATCCAAGCTTTTACATCTGGCTAAGTGCCTGTTTTTCGTCTACATGTTTTATTTCTTTGATTAAATGGCAAAAAAAATTTTGATAGTTCAGAACCATAAAAATTAGTTCAATCTTTATTTTCGTTTCGGGAACAGAACTTGAACAGAGGAGCCACAGAGGTATCAAAGCAATTTGCAATATACATTTTACATTTTGTAGTTGCGGCGACAAAATAACATGAATAAAAGGAATAGGCTATTATGTATACCTACTAGAAACTTTCTTGGTGCTAGTATTTGCTTTGAGGAGCGTAGGAAAATTTCACATCTCGCCCGTCCTTCGGTCTCGCGCGATTTAAAAATTTCCTACGCAGCAAGAACCAAATATAAGCACCAGAAAAGTCAATGCAAAATAATAATCCTTTTCTTATATGCCTACAAATTTATTAAATACTTACAAATTTTAATATCACAACGTTGAAGTTATTAACAAGGTTATTCCACAGCAGTAAGAAATTTAAAAAAAAACAATACAGTTTACAGTTATAACTTCTTTTTGTAAAAAAATAGTAGATAACTACAATGTATCATAAAGTAATGTACATGTATTTGACCAATCAAATCGGTAAATACGAAGAATGCAGTCGGCACGCGGGTTAGGCCTACGTCATCATACAATATTTGGGAGTCTTACATACAGTACAGATGAACCATGCTCTGTGAAAAGAAGGCTTAAAGCATTTGCGAAAAGTATCGACCCATGTCAGCCTGCGCAGTCCGCGCAGGCTGACATGGGCCGAAACTTTTCGCTAATTTTAAATTTTCTGCATGTCAAAGGATAATTCTACCTCATGATTCAGTCGGTTGTTTGTCAAGATGGATTTAATGGATCAACAATTAGGTGATGTCTTGCTTGGTATTATGCGTTACGGAGATGAATTAAGCCCCTTTTTCCCAGAGCACGGCTCAAATATATATTTTTTTCCATCATGTATAATATTATCCGCGTGCAGTGTATGTACTGGGGCCGTAAAATTATTCATGTATATAATAAAATAAGACTCTCACATCAAAGGTTGAATACAAAAGCCAAGCGGAGCGTCACCTTTGGCTTGCCAATATGGGCAAGGCAACGTATACCGCAGTACCAACTTCGCTTTTTCCTAAGATTTGGCCCTGAGACCTACTTTTGATCCAGCCTAACCTGATTTCGAACCTGTCCAAGATTTTATCCTGACAAAAATTCTGACCAAGTTTCATGGTTATCAAAATGTGGCCTATATAGTGCAAATACGCTTTTTTCTAAGAGTTGGCCCCCGTGACCTACATTTTTACCCGACATGACCCAATCTCGAACTTGTCCGAGATTTTATCCAGACAAACACTCTTACCAAGTTTCATGCATATCAGGCTGAAAATGTGGCCTCTAGAGTGCACACAAGCTTTTCCTAAGATTTGGCCCCTTGACCTACTTTGTGACCCCAAGTCACCCATTTCGAACTTGTCCGAGATTTTATCCAGACAAACTTTCTGACCAAGTTTCATAAGTGTGAGGCTGAAAATGTAGCCTCTAGAGTGCACACAGGTTTTTCTAAGATCTGGCCCTGTGACCTACTTTTTGACCCCCATGTGACCCAATTTCGAAATTGTCGAAGATTTTATGCAGACAAACATTCTGACCAAGTTTCATGGGGATCTGTCTGAAAATGTGGCCTCTAGAGTGACGACGGACGACGCACGACGGACATAGCACGATCACAAAAGCTCACCTTGAGCACTTTGTGCTCAGGTGAGCTGAAAACCAGTTTTTGGACACATTGCCTTGGCTCACGTGAAAAATACGTGTAAGTCGTAGTTAAGAAATGAGACTAAGGCACTTGCTGTTCAGTTTAATCTTTCTAATAAATTTCCAGGTACGATAGCTGGTATTGTGGTTGGCAGTTTGGTAGCAGTTTGTGTTTTGATCGTTACTGCTGTGTATGTTCACAAAGCTGTGAAGTAAGTAGCTCTAGACATATATAAAACGGACAGACAGACAATTTTATTGATAGACTTGTACAAAGTACATTGTCATCCAAAAAACCATATGTGCAAAAATTATCATATACAACAACGGGAATTAAAATAAATGTATCTATTCAATCAGTAAATTAGTAAATTAGTACGACTATATGTGGTTTGACATGTCAAAGCTATGACGTCAATTTACTTTTGGTGATTTTTAAAATGCCGGTTCATGTAACGACGATTTGCATGTTCACAATGCGATGAGGCAATTTTCTAAATTTTAGAGTAATTATACCGTTACCAAAAAATCCTGAATGTTGACAACCTTGGGGAAGGCTTTTGAAAACACTGCCAGGAAAGGAGAAAATGCCTGTGACCAGGGTTTTTTTCCCAAAATAATTTTGTACTCGTCTATAAATTTCATATTTTGAGTAACATTTGATTTGTCGTCTGCAAGGGCTTTCAATTTCGACAAGGCTTACATTTTATCGTCTGGGAAAGAGACAATGCCATGTAGATTAAAACAGCTAGGGACAGCATGTGACTTATTAGAGATACATGTACAGACATGTGTAATAACGAGCTAACATTTGCAGACGACAAATTAAATATTAGTAAAAATAAGCTTAACTCTTTACCACACAACAATATTTTGGACTGGTCCAAATTGAAAGCATTTGCAGACGACAAATTAAATGGGACTAAAATTATTAGATTTGTGTCTAAAAGGAAAGAAAACATTGTGGGAAAAGCAGAAAATGCTGGTTACCAGCATTTTCTTCTTTTCCCACAGTGTTTTCAACAGACCAGTTTCCCCGGCTCGTCAAAACTCGGGATTGTGTGGTAAAGGGTTAAATTCTCCGATATGATTGAAACTATTGTGTGAAAAGGAGAAACTGCTGGTTAATAGCATTTTCTCCTTTTCCGAACACATTTTTTAAGAAGCACTTGTCAGTGTCGTTAAAACTCTGGACTGTGTAGTAAAGGGTAAAGGAATATGCAGGAAGTAAGGGATTAGCCGGAACAATAAAGATCTTTTTAACCCCTAGGCTGCTAAGCGCGACTCAAGGATCTCTTACGGACATTGTGGATCAAGATCAGACTGCACAGAACGTGCAGTCTGATCTTGGATCTACACTGTCCAATCAGGAGATATCCCCCCAATACTTTTGAAATAGCAATATCGGAGTTTTCACTATCAGCTTGAAAGTTTCACTTAACCCTTTCCCAAACAAGCCTTGGTTTTCATGTGTCTGCAGTACAAGTCTTTTGAAAACACTGTGGGAAAAGGAGTAATTGCTCGTAACGAGCAATTTCTCCTTTTCCCACAGTGTTTTCTCCCCTTTTTGATAACTTTCTGCCATTTTCATCAAATTTAAAATTGTCGTCTGCAAACTCTTTCAATTTGGACCAGTCCAAAATTTGTTGTTTGGGAAAGGGTTAAGGTACATGTATCTAGCAGATTAAGGATTACTAAAGATAGACGGCGTAAGAGGTATTGGAATATGAATATTGAAACTATTTTTTGAATCAATACAAAGAGAAATAATGAAAAGAAATCTTGCCAGCAGATTGCCTCTTTGTCCTCCTTATTTTGTTTTTTGTTGAAAAGTGAAAATTTCAGTTCGCAATATTTTCAAAATTAGATCTTTATCAAACCTACCATTAAAAAGGAGGAGGTGCTGCTTAAAATTGAAAAAAAAAAAAAAATAAATTGCCAGTAAAATCTAGTACAAGAAAAAATCATCTCCTATCATATCCACTTGCTAATGTGTATGTAAGCACCGCAAGGAGTCGATTAGCGGTATCAAGCCTTGGAAATAGGAGTCATAAATGAGTCTGCAAACAGGCCTGCAAAGTCCTGCAGAACAAGCATGTCTAATTTTGACCAATCGTAAATAATCGTTTATTCATTCCAGACTAACACCAAGAAGTAGGTCAAAGGCGAGGCTTATTGTTACATCTACGTCATAAAATATGTAATTTGGACTTTGCTCTTAAAAAAATAATCAAAACCTTGCTTACCACGTAACCTGTCTATTTTCAGGAAAAAAGCTGAGTACCAGCCCCCAGATCTATGGATACCAACAGATAGTAACAAAGAATTGATGCCTCTTAATTCCTAGACTTAAACATACAGGGTGTCTCTTAACATCTGTACTGGGATCAACACACAGGCTGTCTCATAAATTCTGTTAAAAATTTCAAATGCCTATTTTTTTTTTTTTGGGGGGGGGGGGAACAATTATAAAAGCAGTATGACAAATTGTATACAAAATGTGATTCACACTCTGTATAACCCTTTACCATACAATCCCAAGATTTAACAACACTGTGTGAAAAAAAGCTATTGAAAACATTGTGGGAAAAGGAGAAACATCCTGGTAACTAGCATTTTCTTCTTCTCCCACGATGTTTTCCATCCTTTCTAGGACAAGGTCTATCATTTGCACATTTTGCCGTTTGCACTCAATTTTGTTGAGTCTATTTTTTTTGTTTGATAAGGGGTTGTCAAACCTGGGCTTGGAATTCCTAGAGTGTAGCTTTTTTACAATGGGACAGAAAAAAAAAAAAATAACAGTGCAATCTGTATTAAGCACCTATGGTACAATGAAGTTGTACTTACTTAGGACAGGTGCTTGCTTAGTTCAGGTATATTTCAACATATTTGCATTCTATAGGAAATTGTCATATGCTTGCTTAATACAGGTTGCTTGCTTCACAGAGGTGGCCACTACGCCAGGCCTATCTCCTTGACATCACTTTCCTCTCCAAGAAGTCTTATTTAGAGATTAACTTCGATAAAAATCTGGGAAAAGACCGTGTGGGGCAATTCTAGTAAGAAAGTTGTCAGCATCCTACTACCACCACCAAAGTTTTCTAGCATCAGCCTGGGTCACCCATTTATATATGTGTCAGTGACTGCAGAAATGGGTCCTATGGTACAAGGAATCACTTGTCAAGTTGATGAGAAGCGACACAGGAGCAAGTTGCTGTAGGGATGTGTTTTAAACAATAGAGTACCAGCGACTGCAGGAATGGGCCTTATGGTACAAAGGATCACTTGTCAAGTTGTTGAGAAATGACATGAGAGCCAGTTCGTTTCCCTGTTTTGAAAGCCAGTTACTGTAGGGATGTATTTTAAACACTAAAGTACAAAGGTATTTCAACTGTTGTATATACATGTATATATATTATTGTACAGTTGATAATATATGGTATGAATAAATAAAATCGAAATAACTCTTTCCTAGATGACAAAATCTTAGAAAAGTCCAAATTCAAACCATTTGCAAGCAACATTAAATGATGTTCAAATGATAAAGTTTATTTCTAAAGGGGTTAAAAATCATGGGACGGGGGCACAAAGGAGAAAATTCTACAGAGCTCCAGATAGAGGGCGTGATTTTGATTTCAAAATTGAAAATATTAATTACTTTCCACTAAACCCTACGTTGTGGGTACTCATTAGAATCGTCTCATCGAGACGATTCTAATGAGTACCAGCAACATAGGGTCTGGAGGAGAAAATAGTGGATTTAGAATACTACCACTCCCTCTTATCTGGAGGTCTGATTCTAGTTAACAGCTTTTCCACCTTTCTCAGTTTTTCAAAAGGTTTCTTCTCTAGAGTGGGTAAAACTTTGAGTTGTTTGGTAAAGGGCTACATATGCTGTTGATTTTATTAAATATTTGAGCCATGCTCTGTGAAAAGGGGCTTAATGCATCTGTTAAAGGTATAGACCCAAGTGAGCCTACGTGGTCTGCACACGCTGACCTGGGCCAAAACTTTTTGCTATTGGTCAATTTTCTGTATGTCTAAGGATCAGTTTACCTCGTGATTAAATCGATTACTAAAAAAGGTGGCCTCTATGGATCCATTAAGTGACGACTTGCTTGGTATAATGCATTACAGAGATGCATCAACTCTTTACCACATGGCGTGCAACACACGAAAAGGGGCCTTCGGACATACACGTAAAAGTGTGTCGTCCCAGATCAGCCTGTGCAGTTTGTGACTAATCCGAGATGACACTTCCCATTTTTGTGCGATATTCATGCTTCATGAATGTCTACTGTATGAAAAAATCTTACGTAGTCGTAAAGTGCCGTCCCGGATTAGCCTGTGCGGACTGCGCAGGCTAATCCGGGACGACACTTTACGCAAATATCCGAAGATCTCATTTAGAATGTTGCAGGCCACATGACAAATATTTAGACTTGTCCCAATAAAAGCACTTGCTGACAACAATTTACCTGTGGCTCAAATGATGGAATTTGTTCTTGAAAGGGTAGAAAACATTTCTGAAAAAAGAGAAAATCCTTGTTACTAGCATTTTCTCTTTTTCACAAAATGTTTTCAAAAGGCTTTTCCTTCAGGGTTGTTACAATTTGGGATTGTGTGGTAAAGGGTTAATCCCCCTTTTGCCAGAGCATGGCTTATTTAGTGCCTTGATACTTTCCTTCTCTTGCCTGAAGTGACAAACATCTTCCTTGACCTGTTATAGCGTCCCCAAATACACACAAAATATTTCACCCCTTCGTCAACATAGGAACACAGACATTTTACTGGTTGATTTTTTCTCAAGCTTTCCCTCAGCTCATACAATAGAGCATACTTTGACATGTCATATCGCTGGTATATTATGTGTTTTTGAAAGGCATTTTTGCTAATATTCAACTTTGTCCATATTGCTGAGACTCTGACACTCTGGTCTATTGTGTAAAACTGTAAAGAATCAAGACGGTATTGCTGTGAAGTCTTGTCTTGCAAACTATTGACAAAGTCATCAACTGGAAGGCTTGTCCACAAGCCCTGTTCTACTTGGATTTTCTCTTGTTTTGCAACTGCCTGTGAAAAAAAGAAGAAAAAGCGGTATGGGTTTACATGTTTCAATAACAGTGCAATTTGTTTTAAGCAAGCACCTATAATACAATGAAATTACATTTGCTCCGGACAAGTGCTTGCATCGTTTGGGTACATTTCAACATATTTGCATTCTCGTAGCCATTTTAATATGCTTGCATACTACAGGTTCATTCTGACATATTTGCATTCTTTAAGACTTTGACATGTGCTTGCTTAATACACATTGCTTGCTTTACAGAGGTGGCCACTTGGACAGGTTTCACTGAATTTCCTCTATCTTTGTTAACTCTTTAAAAAAAAAACACACAAAATTTTAGACTGGTCTTAATTGAAAACATTTGCTGGTTACCAGCATTTTCTCCTTTTCCCACAATGCTTTCAAAAGTCCTTTTCTTTGGGGTTGTTAAAACTCGGGATTGTGTGGTAAAGGTTCAACTCAATACTGCACAGGTTATTTTCAGACCTAACAAAATCAGTTTCAAATCAGAAAAGGGATAAATAGTTGACTGACTGAAAAATCTTTTTTGATAACAATTTACAAACAATCCAGAATTTCAACGACCCTAATATAGCCAGCATTTTAAAAACATTGTGGAAGAAGGAAAAACTGCTGGAAACCAGAATTTTCTCCTTTTCCCACATTTCCAACTCTTTCAAAGAATCCTATCACTTGAACAATTTAATCTGTTGTCTGCAGATGCTTTCAAATTGGACTGATCTAAATTTGGTAAAGATTAACCCTTTCCCAAACGACAAATTTTAGCCCCCTTCCAAATGAAAAGCGTCTTAGGCGACAAATTTGAAAGTGGTACAAATGAAATTCGGGTTTTTTGACAGGGTAGAAAACATTGTGGGAAAAGGAGAAAATGCTGGTTACCATCATTTTCTCCTTTTCCCACAATGTTTTCAAAAGGCCTCTTCCTCAGGGACATGAAAACACAGGATTGATGGGTAAAGGGTTAAAGACAAATCATGTCACTGGGGTCACATTCAACTTGCAATCTGCAAATGCTTTCAAAATACTAGCAGACAAGTCTAAAATTTTGTTGTCTGGTAAACAGCTACATATAACTTTTTTTTTTTACCTCTTTTAGACCTTTTTCTGTCATGCAGGAGACCACTTCTAAAATATCACTTTTGTAAAAAGATACATTGCTAGAGAAATGTAACCCCCTCCTTCTACCACAGTGTTTTTCAATGTACTCAGGAACTCAATGTCCAGTCATGTTCAGTGTCCATATTTAACAAGGATGTTGCAGAAATCATCTGCTGCTAACTTGCTTCAGAAAATAATACTATTAACTTAGCCTCAGAAAACAGAATTTTAGACCTGTCCAAATTAGAAGTATCTGCATGTGAAATAATTAAAGCCAACTCAAATGATGGAATTCATCTTTGATTAGGGAGAAAACATTGAGAAAAAAGGAGAAATTGCTGGTTACCAGTACTTAGTCCTTTTTTCCACAAAGTTTTCAAAAACTTTCTTTGTAAGAGAAGTTTAAAGTCAGGGTGGTAAGGTAATGGGTTAAAAAAAAAAAACATACCTTTAGATTAGAATACAAAGCAGTGACATATACGCCACCATCATAGTTCACAACTGACTGGGATATAAGCGTGAAACCAAGCTTGTTATAAGCTTCAAACTTTGTTTCATGTTCCGCAACATCAACACAGTAAACATGTGATGATCTCTGCCTTTCTGACACAACAAACACGTGATAAATTTCATCCCGTAGAACATAAGAATCACATAATATAATACTTCTTTTATTTTCATTTATTTTGTTAATAAAATCACCCAGTTGCGTTTGTTTTAAATCTAACACCAATGTCCACTTTTCTGTTTTATTACCAAGCACTTTATTCAATATGATATTAAATAATATCTCATAATCTGTTACAAAAGCACTTAGATACCCTATCTTGTAGCCTCGCTTTCTCATATCAGAGGCAAAAACCACAAGCTTATTATGCGGAACATATATGGAAACACACTGTCTTCTGTCCTGTGACATTAGGCAATAGTCTACCTCTTCAGGTTTTTGGCACATCCCTTGCCAAAGACTATAGCCTTGCACTGTAGACAGAGCATATTTTATAAGCCCGTCAAGGTCCATGTCTTTTGCCCATGAGTTGAACAATAAAGCCCATGTAAATCCACTTTTATCATGATGTACAGTTGAAGATGTCCCATCCATGGCTCCAGTGTGGCCAAAACTTTCTCCACAATCTTCCACATCTAGCCCTAACCCATACCAGTCTTCACTTGAGCTGTATCTGGAATTTTGAGCAATATTGGTAACCTACAAAACTGTATACTATATGGGCAATTTTAAGACAAATGAAATTAACTCTTTACCAAACAACAAAATTTAAGACTTGTTCAAATTGAAAGCATTTGCAGATGACAAATTAAATATTACTCAAAACCTAAAATTGGTTTTCAAAGGGTAGGAAACATTGTGGGAAAAGAAGAAAATGCTGGTTACAATCATTTTCTTCTTTTCTCACTACATTTTCTCTCCTTCTTTCTCAGGGTCATTTAAAGTGGGATAGTTTGGTAAAGGGTTAAACCAGGGCTTAAAAGATTTTCTGACTGAGGAAGAAATGTATTATTCAGCATGAGCGACCCTGAGAAAGAAAGCTTTTAAAAACATTGTGGGAAAAGGAGAAAATGCTGGAAACAATGGTGGTTACCAGCATTTCCTCTTTTTCTTACAATGCTTTCTACCATTTCAAAGGCAAATCAAATCATTTGAGCCACATGCACTTTGTGGTCTGGAAATAGCTTAAGATTTTGTTGTTTGGTAAATACCTGCTTTTAAAGTTTTAACATACAGCCAAAGAGATATGATGTAAACATCTAATGGCTTCAGTAACACAATTTTGTTGACAAACTGTACATGTTCATTGCCAAATCAATATATAATTATTCATACCAAAACTTAGTACACACTTTGGGGAAAAGGCTTAAAGTAACTTGAGTCTGATTTTGCCAAACCATCTATCTAGATATCAGACAATGTAGATTCTAGGTCAGACTGCATATTCTGAGCAGTCTGATCTTGATCTACTCTATGTAACTCTATCGATGCTTGCATTGCACATATTCAAAAACATAAAATCTTACCTAGGTCTTTTCAACATCAATTCTATGCTGTCATTGGAAAGTATGTGCTTTACATCATATTTCATCACTAGAGAGTCAAGAAGCTGCACCAAGTTTTCAGCACATGTTACTAACCCACCATAGGCACCAGAATTTTCCATCGGAAATGACCCATACTGTGGAACTACTTCACATGCCTTGCTGTAGATTGATCTTTCTACAAGAGGAAGTTTGTTATTAAAGTACTTCACCTGAAAAGTATGGAAAAAGAAGAAAAAAAAGAAAAAACTGTGAGGAAAGAAAACCATGAAAGCAGGTAAAATAAAGTCTGACATCTTTGCATTCTCTTTCAAAACATTCCTGTTTTGTAACCTTAATCTGTACTCTACGGTACCATATCATACATGTAAAATTGAGCTACACTCTGGCAAAAGGGGGTTTAATAAATCTCTTGCATGCATTATACCAATCAAGTAATCTCGTAATTATGGATCCATAGAATCCATTTTGTCTCACAACTGACTGAATCATAAGATAGACTGGTCCTTTGACACGTAGAAATTCAACTAACAGCAAAAAGTTTCCAACCAGCTCAGCCTACGTGGACTGCCTAGCTGACCTTTTTGCAGATGCATTAAACCCCCTTTTTAGAGAGCATGACTCATTTCCATATACTTAGAACCTTCCTCCTTAATCCTTTACAAACCATCCCATATTTCACATGCACACAATAACTCGCACCCTTCCACAAAGGAGACAAACATTATTCCGGAATTCTGCTTTAGAGAAAATGGTGGCAAACGTCAGACTATTAACCCTTTTGTACCGGTCCAAATTGAAAGAGTTTGCAGACGACAATTTTAAATTTGATGAAAATGGCAGAAAGGTCTCAAAAAGGGTAGAAAACACTGTGGGAAAAGGAGAAATTGCTCGTTACGAGCAATTTCTCCTTTTCCCAGTGTTTTCAAAAAACTTGTACTGCAGACACATGAAAACCAGGGCTTGTTTGGGAAAGGGTTAAGGGACTAATGTCTCCCCTGACATTTAACTAAGGGGATAATGTCTGCTTCTGATATTCCATGAAGGAAGTAATGTCCACCATCACAAGAATCATGAAGGAGCTTTTGTTTATCTTGTCCATTTTAAGCTTGGAGGATAATGGCCTGAGAGGTTTTTGTCCTCTGTAAAGTTAACGGAAACATCTTAAATTACAACAGATGTCTATAAACTATACATCGTAATCATTTGGATGTCAAAATGTTTTTCATCCTCGTCAGCAATGTGTGACAAAAGCAGAATTACTGCATAAAAGCCAAATTAATTCTTTAAAGTATCAATTGACTGGTCATTTTGTAACGGTTACATAACATACTGATCAATAAACACAACCATTTCTAAATAGATGATCAAAACAACAATAATACTTCTTATTTCCATTAGTTGAACCCTTCAAATTCAAGGCCTATTACCTAGCCCACGCATGAACTAAAATCAATGGCAACATATGCGAAATACAATCAAATGCAACTATCTTTAGTAACAGAGTAACATTTCATTGCAATACAGCATCCAGTAAGTAAATCCAGATTTTCTTTCTCAATTGCTATTCTCGTTATTGGTTACTGCATAAGAGGAAATTTTTGCGAAGTAGAAATTTTTGCCATCTCGCGAATTTGAAAAATTTCACAAACTTTTCTGTACATGTATTTTACCAAAAGTATACCAACAAATAACGAATGTCTTGATTTCGCAAACATTTTCATATGCAAAATTTCCATATTCAGTAATTCACAAAGTTTTTGACACGCACATATATCCACGTGTCTACATTACTGGCTGGGTATCTGACCCGATATCATGCCGTCTTGCAAGACTCGCATATTTTCTTACCAATATGCAGAAGAGTGCTAAAAGAAAGATAACCCTATCAAACTAGCATGGTTCAGGATTACAGAAGTATGAATATTAGCTGGTCGTTAAAAAGTTGTGAAAATTGGTTGGTTGTTTCACAGATTTAAAATCAACAGTTAACTTTATATTGGTACTTAAATGGTGATCCTAATTTCGGAAAAGTGGATTGCTCAAATTTCAGTATTAATGACCATTGATAATAAAGAAGGAAAAAATCCTTTGTGACAAAAATCGTTCGTACAGGTTGGTTGCTTGTATTCTCAGTGTGGTCTTGAGGTGAGATTTTACTGTTTACCTTTTTTATTGCATCTATCAAAAAAGTATGAGCCAAAAATCATTAAGCATTTATCAACAAATATTATTATCATCACGATCATTATTACCATCATTTTATCATTACCAGAGCTCCAGATAAAAGGGAGTGATGGTATTCTAAGTCCATTATTTCTTTTCCAAACCCTATGTTGTGGGTACTTATTAGAATCGTCTCGATGAGACGATTTTAATGAGCACCCATAACATAGGGTTTAGTGGAGAATAATTAATATTTTCAATTTTGATATCAAAATCACTCCCTCTATCTGGAGTTCTGATTACCATTATAAATACCACGACTTATAACATGATCACTTAAAATGAAAATACCTCCATAAAATTATTACAATGATACTGTAAAGATCTGCCCACATATACATCTAGTCCAAGTGGCCGCAGCAAGTTGCCAATGTACTCATGATACAGCTGTCTGGATACTTTCTCAATAATCATTCCAAGAACCATATACGTAAAGTTGGCATAAGCATGTTTTGTACCTGTAATTTTACAGAAAAATGCTGTTAACTTGCAATCTTGAACAATTATCAATTTTCTTCCTTCTTTTTTTGTGTTCAGTTTTGAAAACATTCCAGCTAATTGGGGAAGTCCCTTGCTATTAGCTTTTTTAAAGCCAGCCAAAATGTTTAACCCTTTACAAAAAGAGTCCCGTCTTTTCACAAACCTGAGGATGTAGCCTTTTGAAAACACTGTGAGAAATGGAGAAAATGCTGGTTATCATGAGGTACCCTGTCAAAGAACTTCAGTTCATTTTTACCACTGTCAGGTTTGTTGTCTGCAAATGCTTTCAAAAGTCTAGAATTTGTTGTTTAGGAAAAGGTAAGAAGGGTCTGCATAATAATGTCTGTTGGAGACAACTGGTGTAGGGGTGTATCATCCGCCGCTCATAATTATCTGAGGCCCCAGGTTTGGAACCTATGGAAGGCGGAGTCAACCTTTCAAGCTAGACACATTCCTGCTTGAATACAGGTTAAGATTCCCAGGAAGCAATCACTGAGAGTAATTAACACTTAAGCTGCTAAGCCCGACTCATCAACCTTTTGCAGACAGTGTAGATCAAGATCAGACTGCCCAGAACCTTGGATCTACACTGTCTAATATGGAGATATTTTTCTCCCAAAAAATAAGTTTGAAATAGGATTGTTTGGGTTTTACTATCGGCTTGAAAGTTTTGTTTAACTTATTTAGCAGGATAAGTGTTAATATAAATTCTAGAACACGTGTTACAACTGGTGTCATAATACTTTGTTTCAACAAGCAGCTTGCAATTTTCATATTCTCCTTTGAGAGGGAGGCCTACACCATTACCCATGGGTACAAACTGACTTTTGCATGTTATATTCTCCTGTATATGTATATGGGTTTTTTACACAATGTAAAAATAAAAATTTTATTCAATCAGGAACACATTATAGCAATCTAATAGTTAACTCTTTACCAAATGATGAAATTTTAGATTGGTTGAAATTGAAAGCATTTCAGACGACAAAGTGAAAGTGACTTTAAAATTGAAAATAGTTTTAGGAAGGGTAGAAAACATTGTGGAAAAAAGAGAAAATGCTGGTTACCAGCATTTTCTCCTTTTCCCACAATGTTTTCAAAAGGCTCCTTTCTCAGGGTCGTTAAAAGTCAGGATTGTGTGGTATAGAGTTGAAGCAGAAAATGAAATAGGGAAAAAAAAAAGAGGGCCAGGATGGCTTTGCTTTGCTGACTGCCTTACAAATGAATGTTCAATACATTTAATTGACATGGACTGAGACATTTAACCATAAGAAGCCAGTATTGAAATAAAATTTCACACAGGTAATTAGTCCAGCCCCAAAAAAGTTTATAGAGAAATTAAGCAGCCTAAAAAAGTCCAATCTTTCTCACATGCTAAGATGATATCAGTGATATACACGCTTGTGAGCCATGCTCTTTGAAAAGGGGGCTTAATGCATCTGCAAAAAGCAGTCCGCGATGGCTGACCTGGGCTAAAATTGTTTGCTTGTGGTAAATTTTCTGCATTTCAAAGGATCATTCTACCTCATGATTCAGTGGGTTGTCAGACAATTTGGATTTTATGGGTTCTTAATTTGGCAATAACTTGCTTGCTTTCATGCATCACGCAGATGCATTAAGCCCCCTTTTGCTACAGCATGGCTCATATCTAATCAACTGTTCATAACAACAAATATCTATCAATAAAAAGAAGCTGGTTTCTAGCATTTTCTCCTTTTCACAAAATGTTTTGAAAAACCTCAAGGTTGTTAAAACTTGGGACCATTTGGTATAAGGTTAACGTAAACTACATATCAGCCATGCTCTGTGAAAATCAGCCATGCTGTGTGAAAAGGGGGGCTTAATGCATCTGTGAAAAGTATCGACCAAGGTCAGCCTGCGCAGTCTGCACAGGTTGACCTGGGCTGAAAGTTTTTGTTATAGTTTTGGTTATAGGTCAATTTTCTGTATATCTAAGGACCAGTCTACTTCATGAATCAGTCTATTGCTAGACAAAATGGACTTTGTGGATCCATGATCATGTGATGACTTGATTGGTATGATGCTTCACAGAGATGAATTAAGCCCCCTTTTGCCAGAGCATGGCTCATATACATGTGAAAACATTGTGACAAAAAGGAGACATTCTTCATAAAGTTCTATGTCTTTCAAGGACATCTGCCAGTAGTATGAGGGATGTTCGATGAATTCATGGAATTTTGTTGTTAAAACCATGTTTCTTGATATTTTAAGCTAAAAATCTGTCCATAATAGCATGAACATATTACAAACTTGATACAGAAATTTTGCAGGTTAACAATATTTCAAACACAAAATAATCATAACCATAGTAACCCATGTAATGTGCATGGCCGGGCTCAAATTTTATCAAGATTCAAAACATGAAATTTTGTGTAAAATCTACATTCAGGAATTTGCAAAAATGCAGTCAATTGTGGAAACGGTCACGTAGCATCATAACGGCATTTCTGTAAAACTTCATAGATGTGGCACTTCAGGTTACAGTTATAACATAGTTTTAGTTTTGTCAGGCCAAAGTATTTTTTGATGCATTGAGGTCTTCATTGGATGATGATTTTAAAATATTAATAAAGTTTTGTGTTGGACTCGGCAAAATACCAAAACAGACCACAGAAGTGAGTTAGGAGTCGACATTTTGAAGTTCCTGTAGAGTTTTATTTGTCTAAAAGTGGCATGAGCGATTAAGGAATAATTCAGAACATGGCTTAAAGATGATCCTTGTGAAGAACGGCCGATTAGCTTAACGATGTCAATTATGGAAACTGCGACTGACAAGGAGAATAATGACAGGCGGATTACAGTGCATGTCGCATAGGAAGACTTAGGTGTGTCTTGTTCCACAGTACAAGTATTTCCTTACACAGGACCTAGAAATGTCTAAATTGAGCAAATGCTGAGTTTTGGAGGGGATTATACAGAAAAAAAGTACACCAAACTCTTGATTTGTAATGACGTTGATGTTATTTTTTCTAATCAGGTGCCCTGCAATGTTCGTTTACATGTGTTTTGTAATTCTCTGTTGAAAATGTGTTTCTCTATGAATTTGTATGAAATTTGGAGGATGTTTTGGGTATAGATTGTTTGATATCTATGCTGAAAATGATCTTAATTGGTCTCCGAGTTTTATCTTTATAACAAAATTCCATGAATTTATCCAACAGCCCTCTTACAATTTTAATCTTTCTTCTGCTGCTAAACTGTTTTCTCGACTTTCTGCAGGTCATAGCTGTCATTTCTTTCATTATGCATTTTGAACTTGTGAATGTCTTTTCCTTTTTTATGAAGATACATGACAGAAAAATAAATTTTAACCCAGTCCAGCGTTTTAATGACCCTATAAATAAACCTAAAGAAAAAATTATGAGATTGAGAAAATGCTGTTAAGCAGCATTGATTTCTATCCTATCAGACAACTTCTGCCTATTTTTATCAGTTTCTAGATTGTTGACTGCAGTTTCTTTCACTTTTTAAGATTCTACAAGTTCTTTAGAAAGGGTTTTTTAACAATAATGAAAAATAAATACCTGGTTCAAATGCCAGTGGATGTTTAAGAACATACTGGACTAGTGTATAATTATCCCAGACACTGACATGTTCAGCATGGGCCGGGTCATTGTACCAGAACACATGATCCCCGTCCTGATCTCTGTCCCAACCAGCAGAGTGTTGGAGTAAATATAGCACTGTTATAGCAGTCTGGCTGTCATGGTAACAGTGAAATCTATCCAAGATACCTAGCAGTTAATAAACATTGTTTTTCATGGAAATTTATCCAATTTTCAATAGAATTTGATTAACCCTTTTCCAAAAAATCCTGGATTTTAACCACCCTGAGGAAGATAGCCTTTGAAAAAATTGTGGGAAAAGGAGAAAATGCAGGAGACAACTTTGAAAAGGTCCTTGAAAAATGTCAATGATCAACATGTATTTACCCTTCACCAAACAGTCTTGTAGTTAACTCCTGACCAGACAAAAGTAAAACCATTTGGCAGACAACAAAATGAATTTGACTCAGAGATGGGAGTTTCCTTTGAGAGTGTTGAGAAAACATTACAAAAAATTACAGAAATGCTGGTTACCAGCCTTTCCTCTTTTTCCAAGCTTCTTTTCAAAAGCCTCCTTTTTCAGGAGTAATATATCACAGACCTTGGGAAATAAACCTTTGGAAACACTGAGTAACTAATATTTTCTCAGGCAATCTCAGCAAAATTTTTTACCTTTCAAAGACAAATACCATCATTTCAACCACATATAATTTTTATTCTGCAAATAGTTTCAGTATGTAAGACCCTAAAATTCTTTAAGCTGAGCCTGGAAGTGAAGTAGGTAACACACAGGGCTTGAAACCAGAGGGTTGCTGGTTCAGATCCCCAGCTCGGCTAATTTTCTTTTGAAGACTGATGATAGTCATTGTGACAGGATTCATTCCTTTCTCATTCAATTCTTTCAATGATGATTATGTTGGAAAGCAGCCAGTTGCTTGGAAAGTCCTGGTAATTGGAATTCCAGAAAAGTGCAGATAGGTTCACTGGCTGTTGCATTATAACTGAAATAGTGTTGAAAACCAAGCAAACAAACATCAACTCTTTACAAAACAGTCCATAGCTTTAATGACCCTCATGAGGAAGGTCTTTGAAAACACTGTGAGAAAAGAGGGGAAATGCATTTTTTCCATTACCCAAAATATGTTCAACCCTTTCAAAGACAAATCCCATCATTTAAGCCATATTTTATTAGTTGTCTGCTTTTCTAAAGTATTGGTGTATGGTAAAGGGTTAATACACTAATACACATGACAAAAGTCATGAAAAAATTATAGCAAAAGGAAAAGCTGCAAGTTTCTACTTTATTCACAATGTTTTTTAACCCTTTACCACAGATTCCTGACATTTAATGACCCCAAGAAAGAAGCCTTTTGGAAACATAATGGGAAAAGGAGAAAATGCTGGTAACCAGCACTTTCTCCTTTTCCCATTATGTTTTCTACCCTTCCCAACGGAAATTTAAATTTTTCAATCACACTTATTATGTCATCTGCTAATGCTTTCAATTTGGACAATCCCCTGCAGAAATGTGATGAGAATGTATTCATACAAACCCTTAGCTCCAAACACCTTACTGTCCAGTGTCACCTGTCCGTCTTCTACCAGCTTTAACACACCAATAGCTGTGATTGTCTTACTGATGCTGGCTATCCTAAAACATGATCCTGACGATGTTCTTTGACCACACCTGGCTATACCATAACCTGAAGCATACATACAAAGATTTTATTTTTTCCCCTCATAGCCTGGAGGAAATAGGCATTTCATTTGGTAAGACACTATTGGCAGATATCTCACACCATAATGGACAGAGTAGGCTATACCATAACCTAAAGGGTACATACAGACATTTGAGCCATGCTCTGTGGAAAGGGGGATTAATGCATCTGCAAAAAATATCGATTGGTCAATTTTCTGCAAGTCCAAGGACCAGTTTACCACATGATTCAGTCGGTTGTTAGACAAAATGGACTTTATGGTTCCATGATCATGTAATGACTTGCTTGGTACATGTATCATGCATCACGTAGATGCATTAAGCACCCTTTTGCCAGAGCAAGGCTCTTCCATTTTTCCTCTCATAGCCTGGAAGAAATAGGTATATTCAACTGGTAAGACTCTATTGTAAGATATTTCACAAAATACTGGACAGAGTAGGTGCAGAATCATAATTCACAGAACATGCAGTCTAATGTTGATCTACACTGTCACAAAAAGCAACTAAAACAACTTTGGTTTTGAAAGAATTTAGTTCAACCTATCATTTTGCATGGACTGTGAAGCTCATATTAATCACTCTCAAAAGTGGCTTCAGAGCTCCAGGTAAGAGAGAGTGATGGTATTCTAAATCCATTATTTCTCTTCCAAACCCTATGTTTTGGGTACTCATTGGAATCGTCTCGATGAGACGATTCTAATGAGTACCCATAACATAGGGTTTAGTTGAGAATCACACATATTAATATTTTCAATTCTATAATCAAAATCACTCCCTCTATCTGGAGCTCTGTGGCTTGCTGGAAACCTTAACCAGTGGCCCACATTGCACCCATACACCATGGTCTCACTAACACAGCTGAAAGAGTAAACCCTTACAAAGCCATATACACTGTATGTGAAGTTGTCAGCCTTTGAAAACATTAAGAGTAGCAAGATTTAAAATTGTTTCTAAGCGGTAATAGAGGCTAGCACTTTACAACACAATCATGTACTTTAACTCTTTACCAAACGACAAAATTTTAGAATAGTCCAAATTGAAAGCGCTTGCAGATGACAAATTAAATGTCACTCAAATGCTGATACTTGTCTTTAAGATGGACGAAAACACTGCGGGAAAAGGAGAAAAAGCTGGCTACCAGCATTTTCTTCTTTTCCCACAATATTTCCCAAAGCCTTCTTTGTCAAGGTCATTTAAACTCGGGATTGCGTTGTAAAGGGTTAATAACCCTCAAGAGGAAAGCTTTTGAAAGCATTGTTTGAAAAGAAGAAAATACTGGTAACCAGCATTTTCTCATTTTCCCAAAATCTTTTCTACCCTTTCAAGGACAGAAGATATCATTGAGCTACATTAAATTTGTCGTCAGTAAATGATTTCATTTTGGCTAAGTCAAAAATTTTGTCATTTGGTAGACAGTTGAAATTCTTCCTGTAACAAAAAGATAAAATGGGCATTTGCAGTAAAATGAACAAGTTCATTTTTGTTTCATGTCAATATATCAGAGAGTGTAGATGAATAATCAGACTGCAAATTCTGTGATGCCTGAAGTTAATCAACAGTTTGCAAACTTTGTGCAGTCTTACCTCAACTCATGACCACACAATCCAGAGTTTTAACAACGAAGAAAGCTTTTGAAAGCATTGTAGGTATGAAAGAAACATTTTTTCTTACCTTTTTAAGAAAAAATCCAATAATTTGAGCCACAATGAATTTTTTTTTTGTCTGCAAATGCTTTCTATTGGAAGTCTAGAATTTTGTTGTTTGGTAAAGACTTAACCTCCTTCAAAAGCAGGTGCAGTTAAAAAGACAACTTGGCTCTCTCACAGCTAATATTTACATTTCACACACCTTGTTTATACATTGGTTTTCCTTCAAAATGGATACATAGTGACGCTCCTGGAATGTCTTGTTCCCTCATAAACTCACAGATTATCCTGTCAAACTGCTGCATATATTCTGGGGATGGTTCATTTGGTTCTATCGCACCTATAAAAATATTGACATACTTGAGGGAATTTTACATACTGACATACAGTGTTCCAGACAGAGGGAAGATTTTGATTTCAAAATTGAAAATATTAATTATTCTCCACTAAACCCTATGTTATGGGTACTCATTAGAATCGTCTCATCGAAACGATTCTAATGAGTACCACAACACAGAGTTTGGGAGAGAAATAATGGATTTAGAATACCATCACTCCCTCTTATCTGGATTGTATTGATTGATTGTATGTTGTTTAATGCTGTTTTAAACATTATTTCATTTATATTGCGGTGGCCAGGGCACCTATCCATGCTTTCCTGGAGTTTCTTTTACCAGTGCTCCACACAATATTCTTTCCAAGCCACCCTCTTATCTGGAGCTCTGGACATATATTACAGGAAAAAGGCAAAAAACGAACAACATAATTGATTCAACTGCATAAATCAACATATCACAATTTTTTTACCCTTTAACCCTTTACCAGATGACAAAATTTTAGTCTTGTCCAAATTGAAAGCATTTGGAGACCAGAATTTCAATGTGGCTCAAATAGTGCAATTTTTCTTTGATAGTGCAGAAAACATTGTGGGAAAAGGAGAAAATGCTGGCTACCAGCATTTTCTCCTTTTCCCACAATGTTTTCAAAAGGCTTCTTGCCCAGGGTCGTTAAAAGGCGTCATTGTACGGTAAAGGGTTAAAATAAAAAAATTAAAGTCTGTTGTTAGTTCTAGATCTCTAACACCCATTTTTGCAACATATTTATTTTGTCATCTGCAAATGCTTTTACCCTTTTGGACTCACGAGTTTTAACAACCCCATGTAGAGGACTAAGTTTGAAAATATTGAAAACATTGTGGGAGAGGAGAAAATACTGTTAATACTAGCATTTTCTCCTTTTCCAACAATGTTTTCAAGCCTTTCAAAGAAAAATTTCCTAACTTGTGCAAAATTCTGTTTGTCATTTGCCAATACTTTCAATTTGAACCAGTATAAAATTTTGTTGTTTCATAAAGATTTAACATTTAGACTAGTCTCAAATTTTGTGGTTTGGTAAAGAGTTTATCACCTGTCAAAATGCTGTAACTGTGATCCATTGAGGGTTCCATTTTGGTTGTGTCCTTGTAATGTTCGGCTTCAAGAGCAGGTTGTCCTTTCTTTCTGCTCTGGATGATAGCAGTAATGTAAAATTAATTCCACAGCTCATCTGCTAATTCCTGTAACACCTCTGACAGCAACAACATTACTTGGATGAGAAGTAATGTCTAATGGTTTGTCTTTTTCTTTACCAAACAATGTCATGACTGAATGATCCTGAGGAAAAACAGTCTTATGAAAACATTTGGGAAAGGCAGAAAGTGCACCTAATCAGCAGTTTTTCATTTTCCTACAATGATTTCTACCTTTACAAAATCAAATTCTATCATTTGAGCAGTGTCAGGAGAAATCGTCACCTGGAGAAATCATCCCCTGGAGCAATTGTCCCCAAACAGCTTGGGGACAATTTCTCCAAATCCTCCGAGGATGAATTCTCCGGAGAAATCGTCCCCAAGTTAAATTTTGGAGAAATCATCCCCACATTCAAAATATATATATAGTTTTAAAGTTGTCTTTGAAAAATATTTTTTAATATTTTTAAATAGCATGTACATTGAGTGACATTTGATGTATATTTCATTGTTAGAAAAAAAAATATTCCTTTTGCTTTTGTATTTACCTTGTGTAACTTTTGACGTATATTTCATTGTTAGGAAAAAAAAGGTTGAACTTTTTTACTTTAATTAAAATAGCATTTACATTGTGTATGTTATGATGTATATTTGCGGAATTACTCTCAATATGCAAAAATATCAACAGCAGATATTGATAAAACTGAACTTTGAAAAAAACTCATCAGAACTCACGGCAACCATTAAATACATAAAAAAAATATTTACTACGCCGAGTGAGAGAGATGGGAGAAAAATGGAGAGAGGGAGAGAGACCCAGATGCATCATCATTGCATGAAAATACATTTTATGACTGAATGTCTCCTGACAAATTTTATGTACATATTTATAATTGCCAGGTTTGAAATCAAACAAAATAAAAATCTTACAGGTGTAAGGTACCTGTAAGAGGCTTGAGCAACAACCTGTTAGTGTGAAATTTGCTGTATAAACAATGACAGTGTAATCAAATAACACTTGAAATAAGGAAACCCTCACACAATGAAAATACTACAGCAAAAAATCTTTAAAAATACTATTTCCAGAGACAACTTTAACAATTTTGAATATGGGGACGATTTCTCCAAAATTTAATTTGGGACGATTTTTTCTGAGAATTCATCCCCTGGGAACGATTTCCTTAGAGAAATCGACCCCAAGCAGTTTGGGGACGATTTCTCCAGCATTCATAGGAGCCACATTCAAATTATCGTCTGCATATGCTTTCGATATAGATAAACTATTTTTTTCTTGTATGGTAAAGATGTAGGCAATTATATAGATAAAATTCTAAGACACTTACAGAACAAGTAGATCGAACTGACGATAAAGAGCTAAAACTTGAAAGGAGTTGTCAGACAGATTTTAAAGCGTACCACTGGCACTGCCTTTTCGTGACAATAACTTTTCTTTACCACTTTGAAACTTGGCTACCACAAAGATAGACATTGAAACTCGTACTTACGGGGTAGACAGAAAAATAATTATTTTAGAACATCTTCCGAGTACAAGTTAAATATATTTTTTTCCACTTAATTAGTTTTCTCTTTTGACAAGTGAAAATGGAGTTTTTCAGTACAAGGGAGACAACTTTTGTAAAACTACATTCGTATATGGAGCCTGTACTTTCACACCTTGACATTTCCAGCTATCACTGGCATCTAGATAGGTCTACCTACACGCTATATTCAAATCATTTCAGCCACATTGATATAGCTTTAACCTTATTTTAATCAAATCACAAAAACGAACTCAATATTACCACAGTTTACGAAAAAAACTATTGTAACTATGCATTTGTTAAAATGAAAGCAATGTTTGTACAACATAGGCTAAGGCAGAAAGGGGGGGGGGGGGCATAATGTGACTTGAGGGCAGCTCACCCTTTTTCTGACAGTTCTCTGAATCTTAAGTTAACATACATTCAATACTTATATTATTATTATTTGAAAATTAATAATAATAATAATAATAATAAAAAAAAAAAAAAAAAAAAAGTAGGAGTGGTAGGCCTATGTGCAACATGCACTAAGATTCCCTCGTATTTTTTTAAAAGCTACTTTCCATATTCAGAGACATCCGAATTTCTCTAATTTAGCCGATAGGTGCATTCATTTGTTAAACCTTCTTCAATGATTTTTAAAAGGAGAAACCGTTATACCCTAGTCCATGAGCCAGATCAACAGGACGTCTCTCTCTTCCAATCAGATTGTTAGTCTTGAAACTTGGATAGAAAATAAGAATTATCCGAGTGATTGTTGATGCAAATACGAAATTCGATCATGGAAGCTTTATTTGAAACGAAAGGCATTAAAGGGGACGGATATTTCGCTTTTTTTTTTGGTCAAAACTTTGGATTGCAATATTCCGTCTTGTTTTCATTTTTCCATGTATTGAGTTCACATTACAAAAGCTACTATCCTTAACGTTTTAAGATAAGATTTGAGCTGTGCTCTGGAAAAAGGGCATTTAACCCTTTCCCAAACAAGCCCTGGTTTTCACGTGTCTGCAGTGCAAGTCTTTTGAAAACACTGTGGGAAAAGGAGAAATTGCTCGTAACGAGCAATTTCTCCTTTTCCCACAGTGTTTTCTCCCCTTTTTGATAACTTTCTGCCATTTTCATCAAATTTAAAATTGTCATCTGCAAACTCTTTTAATTTGGACCAGTCCAAAATTTGTCGTTTGGGAAAGGGTTAATGCATCTCCGTGATGCATTATACCAACCAAGTCATCACATAATTATATATCCTTAAAATCCATTTTGTCTAACAACCGGCTTAATCCTGAGGTGTCGTAGAATGTCCTTTGACATGCAGAAAATTGATCAATAGCAAAAATGTTCGACCCACGTCGATTAATACTGTTTGCAGATGCATTAAACCCCCTTTTCACAGAGTGTGGTTCAGTTAAATAAGCCAAAATATTTTGATATTTTCCTCTGAAAACTAATAGACCTACAGGCCGACTTTAACCGAAGCGAGACTCACTTACCTATTGCGGACAGTGTAGATTAAGATCAGACTGCACAGAACGTGCAGCCTGATCGAAGATTTTTACTGTCCGATAAGGAGATACATTTTCCTTAAAATAATAGGCCTAAGTTTGAAATAATATTATTCGTTTTTTTTTTTTTTCTATCGGTTTGAAAGTTTTATTTAAATTATTTAGCAGGATAAGGGTTAAATATTGTTTTTCCTTTTTGTTCTGATTAGAAGCAAAATAATTAGGTTATAATCAGGTATAAATGTACTGACATACGATTCTGACTCTAACCATTATCCTGCTAAATAACAATAAACTTTACACTTAAGCTGCTGAATAAATGAAACGCAAATTTCTACTCAATACTAAAAGCCGAAACATTGCGGTTTCAACGTTGATTTCACCGGAAAGAAAATACCGTATCGGACAGTGTAGATCAAAGATCAGACTGCACGTTCTGTGCCGTCTGATCTTGATCTACATTGTCCGCAAAAGGTTAGTGGGTCGCGCTTTTGACATGCAGGGGCTAATAAATCTATCTTCATTTACAGTGGTATCCAACCTGATTTCTTTTTGTATGTTTTTCTTTTTAATCCAGAGATTTGTAATTTTCATTCGCGTGCAACGATTGCATTAAATGTAGAAAACACGAGCATCCATTCGGTTTTTACACAGAACTACAGCTCAGTCGATAGAGTCTCCGTGTCAAGGTCTTGAAGTTCGTGGGTTCAAACCACTGCGGAGGCAAATCATTTTTTGTTGTATTTTTTTTTTCCTAATTACGAGTAAACAGATACCTCCACATATTTTTTTTCTTACAAAACATAAAGTTTCTCTCTAACGCCCGCCCGTTTTTTTGGTCAAGTTCATTTTTTTGCTGCTCTTAGGACCTAGAAATATAACCTTAAAATTCAATCATTGGTCTTCATCCAAGGGGAACGGGGTCCTGCGTGACTCAGTAGTAAATAGTAGGACTCGTAGCCTAGAGTTCGAGCTTCACTGGAAGCAATGGGTCTTTCGTGGAAGTGGCACTGGGCAAGACACTTCAGAGCACTTGCCTAGTACTGGTGAAACCAAGGACATAAATGAACAGGCTATGTGGGCTGTCGCCGTGATATGACTGAAATAATGCTGAAAGTGGCTTAAAGAGCAGCATTCAATCAATAAATCCAAGGCGAACTGATCGACAACCGCATCTGAGGATATGAAAATAATCAAATGCCTTGACAGTTTACCGAGTTAATAAGTACTTTTGAAACTCTTGCGCTGCCAAGCGTGGCTCAAGGACCTTTTGCGGACAGTCTAGATCAAGATCAGAGTGCACAGATTGTGCAGCTTGATTTGATTTTCACTGTCAGATGAGGAGATATTTCACCCCAAAATAACTGAAATAGAAATAAAAAAATGGGTATTACTATCGACTTGGAAGTTTCATTTCACTTATTTAGGTTAAGGTAAAATGTTCATTTAACTTTTGTGATATTTTATGATTGCTCTACCATAATTTAGTTGTTGAAGTAAAACTACGGCGTTGTTTTATCAAATGAAGAATAGGCAACTGTTTGTGGTCAAAACGATCCTGAGTAGGACTTATCACAAAAAGATAAAATCAAAGCACTGAAAGCACTGTTGAAGTGGGATGCGTTTAATCCAACTCAAGTTGAAATCCAAATGTAAGAGCAAATATGCATGTAGTGCTGCATTATATGTCAGAAAGAGTTGAACAGAAAAAATAAAATTTGAAGAACGTTAGCTTTATATAATGTATATTCAAATGATTTACATTGCGTTTTAAATATTTACTTGCCCGATTGCTTGCTTGCCTGTGTATTTAATGTATTTAATAAAACCGATAAAGCAACTAATTCATTTTAATGTCAATTCACAACATGATACTGTCATGTCACTTGTTATATTTTCATATACATCTAATTCATTACAATACCGGTTTTCAGAGAAAATGAGTATTCTTTTCGCCAAGCCAAAACAGAGACCGCTGAAATTTACATAGAAAACCTGGGATTTACCAGGGCACGTCTGTTTTTTCTTAATTATGTCTCCTAGAGTCAGGATATTTCTAAACCAGGCGATTAGCCAAAAGCCCTGCAAAGAGGAACAGATGTCCCTAGTCTTTTTTCAATAATCAGTTTGTTCTATATGGGGTTGATTACATTTTCTTTTGCAGCAAAAAACATAATTCGACTTCTCCATGAGTCTGAACAGGCAGTGGCCTAATCAAGTAATTACCACAAATCAAAATGACAGCCGTCGCCAGTGTAAGTTTAATTTAGCTCCTTTGGCCAAAGGCCAGTGAACATATCCTTTGTCCGTCATATGCGTTAACGAGCGTCCTTAAACTTTTATTCTAAACTATTTCCTTCTGTGAGACCACTGAAATTTGATAACTTGACAGATATTATCTTGCAGTCGTCTCCCCAAGAATTAATTCAAAGAATCCGACTCCATCCAGAAGCTTAAAAAAGTGTATAGGAGCACTTAACCGCCTTAAAAGTGGATGTACTACACAAAACAATTTAAAGGTCAAACGATACTTATACCTCATTTTTGAATGAGCTTCTTTTGCATCATTATTTAAAAGAAATTTTCACGATCTTTATGCAATCTGTAGGACAGACCTTTAAAAACGCGGTGAATAATGCCGAGCGGACTGCTTTCACAGGTACGCACATCGAAATAATGTGATAAATGAAGATATGCAACTCATTTTACCTAGTTTCTTACCTAACCAACATCGCTTGTGGAAGATAAA
This sequence comes from Tridacna gigas, assembly GCA_945859785.2. Taxonomy (NCBI): domain Eukaryota; kingdom Metazoa; phylum Mollusca; class Bivalvia; order Cardiida; family Cardiidae; genus Tridacna; species Tridacna gigas. The sequence goes on along the minus strand of OX244031.2, from coordinate 35,347,424 downwards.
TTTCACAACGTGCAACATTTGCACGTCATTTCCTGGGTACTTGGTTGCTTGTGTGCAGACTTTTACTATAAAAATACCATGGGTAACATTTATACTGCCACTTGAAACTCATCCATTGCGCGGCGATAACTTAGCAATGCGGATAGAGGAGGAGCCCTCGCTTGGCTGCAAGACGGTGCAACACAGCGAAACGTTGCTCAGAGGTAAGTTTGTTATTTTCATTTTGGACAGTTAATGACTATACCTAAGTCTTTCTTTGGAAAGTCGCATTTCTGAAACCAATGACTTTTGTTATGGTGTAAAGAACATATCGACAGAAATCACAGTATGATCTTATGATCTCACTATCCTTTTTCATGGGGGTAACTGTTATTAAAATTGTTGACCCTTAACTTGTTTTGAGTAGTATATATGTAGACAGAAGCAATGAGAGCTTCAGCAAGCCAATAAGAAACCACCGATCGACTAAAAAGGAAACGCTGCTCTTTTTGTTTTTGGAAGGTAGTCAGAAAGTTCAGATCAAAAGATTAAAGGTGTTTGATATCAATCCTTACAAATGGTATTACCATTTCAGAGTTCTATAATTTGACGTGTGTGTTGGGGGGTTATTTCCGTGCAATTACTTAAGCTTCAGGATGGAGTCAAATTCTTTAAATCAATTCTTAGGAAGACGACTGTAGGATCACATGGTAGAACGATTACGCCTCTTCCAAACAATGGCGTAGCGTCCATTATGCATAATATGCAAGTGCGTATTGAAGAAAAAATGGGCAAATATTCTTAGCACTATCACTTTATACAACAACTTCATTTTCATAACTAACTCAAACTTTTTTTTTTAAATGAAATTTCCAACCAAAAGTAAAAATTCAAATACTGTGATTGCATCCTATAGATCAGACTGTACATTCACCCTGTCTGCAAAAGAGCATAGCGTCATGCTTGGCAGCCTATGGGTGAAATAGTGCTCTCTATTCAGACTACATAATAATTCTAAAATCCTGGTTACGGCCCTGCTAATGTGACTGAAATAATGTTGAAATGATGTTAACCCTTTACCAAACAATCCTGACTTTTAACAACCCTATATAAGACGGTCTTTGAAAACATTGTGGTACAAAGGAGAAATTGCTTACCAGCATTTTCTCCTTTTGCCACAATGTTTTCCGCCTTCTCAAGCACAATTCACACTATTTGAGCAACAGTAGTAGTGTGCAAATTTACTCAATTTTGATGAGGCCAAAATTGTGTCGTCTTGTAAAGAGTTAATCACCAAGCAGACTAGATTTGTCTTTGAATTTTAACAGACTATAGGGAAGCCTCAAATGGATGTAAAAATCGAAAGAAAGAAAATATTTAAAGCAACAACTGTAGTGTTTAGAAAAGACGAAATGGTTGCATTTAATTGGAGCCATGTCTACACGGACAATACTTGAATTGCCAAAATGAGATGCAAGAGCAACAGTTTCAAGTTTTCAACTATTGCATGCCACTATTTAATTTTCTCTTACTTTTTAGTAAGATCCATCCTCTACCAAAATACCCAAATGACATATTTGCTTAGTATGTGTGTGTATTCATGTGTTTCAATATGGATATCTAAGGTCCCCCCTTTTTTTAAAACCTTTACCAAACAATCCAGAATTTTAACGACACTGAGAGGGAAAGCTTCTGAATACAAAGTGGGAAATGGAGAAAATGCTGGTAACCAGCATTTTCTCTTTTAAGCACAATGTTTGGTACCATTTCAAAACCAATCCTAACATTTGAGCTATATCTAATATTTCATCTGCAAATGCTTCCAATTTGGACAAGTCTGAAATTTTGTCGCTCGGTTAAGGGTTAACTGTTATTGTCATTTATTTGAACATTATTTGTCGATTTTGAACCCATATCCTATTGACTCTCTTCCTCCCGAAGAACAGTTGAAGGTGTCGTTGATATTTCTGTCATTTAAATATAGGGTATCCCTTTACCACACAAGCTGCCGGACCCTGGTAGCGCTGTCGGTAGCGTACAGGACTTGAGAACAGGGGTTGCTGGTTCAAATCCTCAGGTTAGCCAATTGCTTTCTAGAGATTAATGATAGTCATTGCCAGAGGATTCATTATGCGACCTACTGGTTAAAGAAACTGTAGGAAGGCATGCATAGGCGGGCAGACTGCCACGATACAACTAAAATAAAGTTGAAAACTGCCTTAAAAACCATACAATCAATCAATCATTACCATACAATTCCCAGTTTTAACGATCCTGAAGAAGCTTTTGGAAAACAGAATTTACCCCATTTCCAACAATGCCTTCTGCCCTATCAAAGACAGGAGTCATCATTTGGGCTACATTTATGTTGTCGTCTGTAAATGCTTTCAATTTGGTCGAGTCCAAAATTTTGGCGTTCGGAATAGAGGCATAATGTGATTGATAATCGTTTGTTTTTATCTAACAACTCATTCTAAAAACTATAAAAAAAAAAGCAAGGCTTTTCCGAGTTTTTATCACTTTTGAATGACAAGTTCAGTTCTAAAGTCATACACGGCGAAACGATAGGTGAAAAAAAAAAATCAAGACTACGTTTTTTTTTTATTTTTCCAAAGTTTTTAACACTTATACTAAAATCTTAATTTACAATACCAGTATTTCTTCAAAGCAATCTTGCACAGCTAGATACGTGTGAACCCTTTAATACTTTTCAGACTAGAAAATTTAGATATGTCCATACTGAAAACATTCGCAGATGAAAAACATAGATATTGCTTAGATCATAGAATGTTTTTGAAAGGGTATGGAATATTGTGGGAAAAGAGGAAAAGGCTGTTTACCAATATATTTTCCTTTTCCCACAATTCTTTCACTTTTTACCAAACGACAAAACTCTACACTTGTCCAAATTGAAAGCATTTACAGACAACAAACAAAACATAGTCCAAATGATAATATCTATCTTTAACTCTTTATCATATAGCAACATTTTAGACTCCTTCAATTTCAAAGCAGTGGCAGACGACAAATTCAATGCGGCTATAATGATGAGACTGGTCTGTCTGAAAGGCTAGAAAGCATTGTAGAAAAAGGAGAAACTGCTTGTTATCGGTGTTTTTTACTTTCATCAGAATAATTTCAAAGGCCTTTTTCTTCAGGGTCGTTAAAATGTGATCTTTGGTAGAGGATTAAGAGGGTGTAAAACAATGTGGGAAAAGGAGAAAATGCTGGTTAGCTAGACATGTCCAAATTGAAAGCATCTACAAATGACCAACCGAACATAGTCTAAATGATGATTTCTATCTTTCAAAGAATTTAAACTATAAGGAAAAGGGAGAAAACGCTGGTAACCAACATTTTCTCTTTCACTCACAATGTTTTCTGAAGGTTTCTACAGCAGGATCGTTAATACAGCAGGATTGTTTAGAAAAGGGCTTTTGCTTCATGGTCTTTAAAGAGCAGTATTCTTTGGAAAAGGATTAAATGTTCATTTGTGGTTCTCAAATAATTCTAAAGAATAACTCACTTAATTTCTGGAATTTTTACTGAAAGTGAGTTTCAGTTTCTAACACTTTGCACTTTTTGAGCAGCCTGATCTTGCAACTTTTTGTGAAATTAATTATCAGTTGAACCTTTTTAAATCATATTTCCATTATTTGAGACAAGAGAAAGTGTTGGCAAACTGAAAAAAAAAAAAAAAAAATGCTAGCAAAGTTTTTGAAACATTATTGACTTTGCTACATTCGCCACTTAGTTAAATAATGTGAGCATCTTAACAAATTTCTTTAGAAGCGGAGAAAATTTTAGACTTACCCAAATATAAAGCATTTACAGATGACCAATTTGAACATGTCCAAATGATGTCATTCGTCCTTGAGAGAGTAGAAAAAATGTAAACATAGGAAAAATGCCGTTAATGCATAGTGCGCCAAGCTTATTTGTTGAAAGTGAAAATCAAGATCAGTCTTCTTTTTCCTTAAACTAAACAACAACAACAAATATCTGGCCGTAGAGCAATCTAGTTGTGAGTTTCTTTAAATGCAAAACTAACACCATGCACTCACAATATTTATAAAGTGTTTTAAACGGAGACTGTACAAATGTGGTCTTGGACTGCACTTTTCTCTTCCCTACTACTGGTCTCTGTAATATAAATTTCCATGAACAAAAGGCTCGAGCATGGCACATAAATGAAGGTGAAGGATTCACAATTCATTTTGTCTCTTACTAAGGATTGTCATTGATTTCTGTTGCAGTGGTGGGTGGTACACTATGTCCATGATTTTTGTTGTAATGGTGGGTAATACTTAGTGTTCATGGTTTCTGTTGTAGTGGTGGGTGTGCACCGTGTCCATGATTTCTGTTGTAGTGGTGGGTGGTACATAGTGTCTATGATTTCTGTTGTTGTGATGGGTGGTATACTGTGTCCATGAATTTTGTTGTAGTGGTGGATGGTACATAGTGTTCATGGTTTCTGCTGTAGTGGTGGTTGGTACACTGTGTCCATGATTTCTGTTGTAGTAAAGGGTGGACCTTTTTCACACCTATTAAAGATAAATACATGTATAACATTAACTACTATTGTTCTGTCAAACCATCATACCTATAGTATAGTATGCTGAATAAATCATCAAACAATGCGAAGATTTCTCATGTATTCAACTGCAACGTAAGCTCACAATGGGCATTTTTTCAGCAGTACAATAATATGCCCATCACTACTATGGTTTAGGACGCTGTAGATCAAGGCTGGATTATACACAGAGTCTATCTCTTTACCACATGACAAAAATGTAGTCTTATCCAAATTGAAATCATTTGCAGACGACAATTTTAATGTGGCTCAACTGATGAATTTCTCTTTGATTGGATAGAAAACATTACCAGCATTTTCTGCTTTTCACATAATGTTTTCAAACGGCTTCAAAAGGGTCGTTAAAAACTCGGGTCTGTGTGGTAAAGGACTATATTATCCAATAACATCTAAAAAAAAAAAAAAAAAAAAACTGCCCTGACTTTGTTATATTTATTCACATAAACATAGTTGGAAAAGGAGAAAATCTTGGTATTTAATTTGTTGTCTTCAAATGCTTCCAACTTGTCATTTGATAAAGAGTAGAAACACGTTTGTTTTACCATATATTTCCATTTTCTGTTGTATTCCAAGTACATGAAGATGTTCAAAGATATTATGCAAAATAGATAAAATGTAACAAACAAGAGTGTAATTAAAGATTGTTTGAATGGTATTTTTAGGCCACTTTTAGCATTATTACTGTCACGATGGCAAGTCACATATTTATATATTTCCTAGGTTTCACCATTAATAGGCTAGAGCTCTAAAGAGTCTTGCCAAGGACATTCAGACGAAAGAGCCAATGGATCCAGTGAGGCTCGAACCCGGATCATCCAGGTCACGAGTCATACACTTACACATTACCACTGAGCCACGCAGGACCCCCAACATGATTATAAAGTCTGATATATAAAACAATAAATCAGATCACAAAAGACATATTCTCTTGATGTACTCACCAATGATTCACTTTTTTTAAAGAAAAAAAGGATCAACCCCTAGTTTTTTTTAATGAGAATACAGCTTTTGTAGAAAGCTGAGGGAAACTGATGTATTACCAGATCCTTGATATTTTCATAAGGTAGTCTTATGTCAACCATCGCACATCTGGCTGGCTTCTATGATGTTTCATTAATCTGTCTGCTCTGAAAGTAGAAACGAATTAGGGTAAGGAGCAAACCACATCTCCATGTGGGTCATATTTATCACTAGCTGCTTACATGTATTTTTCAAAGCCCGGTTACAGAAATATGAACAAAAACATACTGAAATTTTCAGGAGAAATTCATACACGAGATAAAGCAAATTCAAACTACGGTTAGATATGGCTTACTGAAATTTTCAAGAGGAGTAGATCTACATACACAACATAAAGCAAATATAAAACATGGATAGACTAATACGAACAAATATTTACTTCAACTGATATAAGAGGTACATATACAAGGTAACGAAAATTCAAAGGATGATTAGACAGGTATTTACAAAAACTTACTCAAATTTTTAAGACTATTTCATACATTAGATAAAGCAAATCCAAAGCATGGCTAGGAGATATATAAACCAAAACTAACTGAAATTTTCAACAGAAATACATACACGAGAGATACTAAATTCAAACCAAGGCCAGAGAATGAAGAACAAAACTTAATAAGTTTACGTAAGAATAAATAAATAAAAGAGATCATACTCCAAGTATTCTTTTCGAAAAAAAAAAAAAAAAAAAGCTATTTTAACATGTTCTACTTTCGGTCATTCTATTCAAAATCTTTGTCAAGGGACCTGTATGATGAGTATTTAAACAAATGGATAAAAGCTGATCCCAACTAGGTTCGGCCTTTCCAAAACTTTAATCCAGGGACTTCCCTAACGAGTATTAAAACAAATGGATGTAAGCGGTAAAAACTCTGAAAACTCTTGTTTTAGGGTAAAATATTTTGATGCCGGCAAGGCTAGGCCATTCTAAAACCTTTATTTAGGACCTTCCTCGTGAGTATGAAAAAAAAAAATGAAAGCGGTAAAAACTCCAAGTACCCGTTTCTTTAAGGTGAAATTATTTTTGTCCTGGCCAGGTTCAGCCAATTTAAAACCTTAAATCTTTACAAAACAACAAATGTGAGAAAACATTGTGAAAATAAGCAAGTGCTGGTCACTAGCAATTTCTCCTGTTCCCACACCAAAATTATTTCAAACCAATAGATAATAGCGGTAAAAACTTAGAATACTTTTATTTTATGCTAAAACATTTTGATGCCAGGTTCTACCGTTTAAGGACTGTTATCTTGGGACCTGCCTGGTGAGTATTAAAACCATGGATAAAAGCGATAGAAACTTTGAATGCTTCCATTTTAGGGTAAAATATTTTGATGCCAGGTAAGTTCGGCTATTTCAAAACCTCTAGAATACCCACCTCACTAGTAGGTATTCAAACCAATTGGTAAGTGCGAGTAAAAACTCCGGGTACATTTTTTATGGTTAAAAAATTTTATCCCGGCCAGGTTCCTCTATTCTAAAATTATTATCATGGGACCTGCTTGGTGAGTATTAAAACGATGAAAAAATCTTGAAAACTCCGAGACTCTTTTTTAAGGGAAAAAAAAAAAAAAAAAATTGATGCAAGCTCAGTTTGGCCATTTTAAAACCGTTATCGAAGGACCTCCCTTATGGGTATTAGAACCTATGAATAATAGCGGTAAAAACTTTGCGTACACTTTTTCTTTCAAGTTAAATGTTTTTATGCTGCCTAAGTTCCTTTATTCAGGGACATTCCTGGTGAGTATTAAAAGCAATAGATAAAAGCGGTAAAAACTCTGAGTATTCATTTTTTGTGAGTAAAATGTTCTTATCCTGGTTAGGTTCGGCTGTTTAAAACTTTTATCGAGGGGCCTCCCTTTACACTCCAAATACACTTTTTAAGGGAGAAATATTTTGATCCTGATAAAGTTCAGCTATTTTGAAACTTTTATCATGGGACATCCCTGGTTTGTGATAAAACAAATGGAAAAAAGCGGTAGAAACTGTGAGTGCTCTAAAGGTAGAGAAAACTATTTTGATGCCAGCTAGGTTTTGCCTAAAACATTCACCGAGAGACCTCATTGGTGGGCATTAAAACCAATGTATAAAAGCGGGTAAAAACGCCAAGAACTTTTATTTAAGGTAAAATATTTCTATTCCAGCTATTTTAAAACTTATGTTGGGACCAGCTTGGTGAATAATAAAACCAAAGGATAAAATCTGTAAAACTCTTGAGAATTCTTTTAACAAGAACAACTTTTTTTTTAAAATTGGGCTAGGTTTGGCAATTTTAAAATCTTTACCACGGGACCTCTCTCATAAATATTTAAACCAATGGATAAAAGCTGTTAAAATCCCAGTAAAATATTTCGATACGGGCAATGTTCGGCCATTTTAAGATCTTGAACAATGGATCGCCCCGGTTGGTATTAAAACCAAATGATAAAAAAAAAAAAATCGAGTTACTCTTTTTTTTTAAATTTTATTTTTCAATCCTGGCTAGCTTACTATATTGCAAAACCTTTGTTGAGGGACCTCCCTAGTAAATATTAAGACCAATGGATAAAAACGGTAAAAGACTCCAAGTACTCTGTTTCAAGTATAAGGGTAACTATTACGATGCCGTATGTTCATCTAATTCAAAACCTACATCAAAGGACCTCACGAGTGTTTAAACCAAAGGATAGGAGCGGTAAAAGCTTTGAATACTCCAATTTCAGGGTAAAATAACTCGATGTTAGCTAAGTTTAGCTATTTTAAAGCCTTCATCGAGGGACATCGCAGGCGAGTATTAAAACAAATTGATAAAAGCAGGTAAAAACTGCGAATACTCTTTTTTAGGGTAATAGGACCATTTTAAAGCCTTCATCGAGGGCCATCGCAGGTGAGTATTAAAACCAATGGATAAAAGCGGGTAAAAACTCTTTTTAGGGTATATATTTTGATCCCATGTGGATATTTAAGCCAATCGACAAACGCAGGTAAAAACTTCGAGTGGCTTTTTTTTTTTTTTTCGTGTGAAATAGTTTGATCCCGGATCTGTTCTGCCATTATAATATTGTTATCGTAGAATCTGCTTAATGAAAATTAAAACCAACGGATACAATCTGTTAAAAACTCTGAGAACTCTATTTAGAAAAATATTTCAATGCAAGCCAAGTTTGGCCATTTTAAAACTTTTATCGAGGGATCGCCATTTTGAGTATAAAAAAAAAAAAAAAAAAAATAGCAGGGAAAATCTCCGAGTACTTTTTTTCGGGTAAAATATTTGATCCGGGCAAGGTTGGACCATCTTAAAAAAATTAACAAGGTATCTCCAAGGTTAGCTATCACACCAATGGATAAAAGGAGTAAAAACTTTGAGTACTCTTTTTTTAAGTTAAATTTTTTTTTCTGGCTAGGTTCCTACATTTTAAAATCTTTTTTAGAGGGACTTCCATGGTGAGTATTAAAAGCAATGAATAATAGCGGTAAAAATCCTGGTTCTTTCTTTTCTGTTTATGTGTAAAGTATTTCGATCCTGGCTAGGTTCAGCCGTTTTCAGGGACCTCCCTTGCGAGTGTAAAAAACTTATGGATAAAAGCGGTAAAAAATCCGAATAATTTTTGCGTCTAATATTTTGATCCTGTTTATGTTCAGCTATTTAAAACCTCTAACGTGGGACCTCCCTGATCAGTGTTATAACTAATGGATAAAAGCGGTAAAAAATTTGAAAACTCTTATTTCAGTATAAAATATTTTGATGCCAGCTTAGTCTGTCCATTTTGAAACCTTCATCGAGGATCTCACTGGTGGGTATTAAAACCAATGGATAAAACCTATTTAACTCAGAGTACTCTTTTATAAGGACAAAATTATTTAATCCTGAAGAGACCTCCCTTGTGGGTGTTAAAAGCAACGGATAAAAGCGGTTATAACTTTGGACCTTTTATTTCAGTGAAAAACGGTTTGATGCCAGTTAAGTTTGGCCACTTTAAAACCTTCACCGAGGGACCTCACTCTTGGGTATTAAAACAATGGATAAAAAAACAGTAAAAACTCTAAGTGCTCTTTCTTAAAAAGTAAAATATTTTCATCCAAGTCAGGTTCTGCTGTTTAAAAACTGTTATCGTTTTTAAATAGTATTGTAGTTTCTTTTTCTTTTTTTTAATCCCGATTAGGTGCTGCCATTTTAAAACTACTTTCTTTGAATCTGCTTACTGAATAATAAAACCAATGGATAAAACCCATAAAAACTTTGAGGACTCTATTTCAAGGAAAATTATTTCAAACCTGTATCAAGGCACTTCTCTAATTACTATTAAAATTAATTAATAATAGATGCAAATCTAATGGCACTCTTAAAAACACATATTTCTGACTTGTTTCTATTATTTCAAACGTTTTATTTAGGGACCATTTATTACTTATACTATAGATAAGCTAATTCGAAGCAAGGTTAGATGTATGTAACTAATATAGTAATAAGACTAAATTAACTAAAAACTAATCATAATTGGGATGAGAAGCACATACACTTTATACAGCAAATTCAAAGCATGGTTAGTGAAATATAAACACAAACTTACTGAAGTTTTCATGAGAAATACATACAGCAGATAAGCCAATTCAAAGCACAGTTAGACAAAAATAACTAAAAGCTTAACATGATTTGGATGAAAAGCAAATGCATCAGATAGGTAAATCCGAAGCATGGTTAGTGAAATATAAACACAAACTGAATGAAGCCTACATGAGAACTGCATACAGAAAAAAAAAAAAAAAAAAAAAAATCAAAGTGGGGTTAGCAAAATATAAGCACCCATCTCATTGAAATTTTCATACGAAAGACATATACTAGACATAGCCAATTCAGAGCATGGTCGGTAAAATAATACACAATCTTACTGAAAGTTTTTTAAGAAATACATAAACGCAACACAACAAATTGAAGGCATGGTTAGACAATTACAAACAAAAATTACAAAAAACTACAATTTAGTGCCAAAAACATACACTAGATAAAGCAAATTTTAATCCTAGTTATGTCAGCTATTCAAAGTCTTAAATCAACAGACTTCCGTGGTGGGTGTTTAAAGCAATGGATGACGGCTGTTATAACTTTGGACCCTTCTATTTTGCGGTTCAATATTTTGATGCAAGCTACGTTTGCCCATTTTAAAACCTTCATCGAAGTACCTCACTGGTGAGTATTAAAACCAATAGATAAAAAACGGTAAAAACCCCCAAGTTCATGTACTCTTTTTTTAAGAGTAAGATATTTTCATCCTAGCTAGGGTCTGCCATTTAAAAACTGATATCGTGTGACCTGCTTAGTGAGTATCAAAATTAATGAGTGAAAAGCGGTTAAAACTTTGAACATTTTTATTTTAAGGGAAAATATTTGATTCAAGCGAAGTTTGGCCATTTTAAAATCTTCATAGAGGGATCTCCTCGGTGGGTATTAAAACCGATGATTAAAGCGGAAAAAACTTCCAGTACTCTTTTTATTACGGCAAAATATTTTTATCCTAGATTTGCAAAGCTAAAAAAAAAAAAAAAAAAAATTCTCGAGAGACCTCCCTGGTAAGTGTTAAAACCAATGGATAGATGCGGTAAAAAGTCTGAGCACTATTTCATTATCGTAAAATAGTTTCATCCTTGTTTTGTTTAACTATTAAAAAAATGCCATGGGACGTCCCTGGTGAGTGTTAAAACCAATGGATAAAAGCGGTAAAAAACTCCGGGTGTTCTTTTATTAAGATAAAATATATTTTTATCATTGTTATGTTCAGCTATTTTTCAAACCTTTCTCAAGGGACTTCCTTGTTGACTGCTAAAACCAATGGACAAAAACGGTAAAAACTCCGAGAGCTCTTTCATTTGGGTAAAATATTTCTATCCTGGTTTTGTACAGCTATTTTAAAAACCTTTCTCAAGGGACCTCCCTGGTGACTTAGGTTCCTGGTGAGTGTTTAAACCAACGGATAGAAGCGGTAAAAACTCCGAGTTCTCTTTTATTACGGTAAAATATTTTTATCCTTGGTTTGTATAGCTATTCAAAAAACAATTCGCGAGGGACCTCGCTGGTGAGTGTTAAAACCAATGGATAAAAGTTGTAAAAACTCCAATGACTCTTTTTTTAGGGTAAAACATTTTTATCCTTGTGCTGTACAGTTATTTAAAAAATAATTCTCGAGGGACCTCGCTGGTGAGTGTTAAAACCAATGGATAAAAGTGGTAAAAACTCCGATGACTCTTTTATTGTCGTAAAATATTTTCATCCTTGATTTGTTTAACTATTTAAAAAAAAGAAAAGAAAAACTTTCTAAAGGGACCTCCCTGGTGATTGTTACAACTAATGGATAAAAGCGGTAAAAAACTGCGGGTGTTCTTTTATTAGGGTAAAGTGTATTTATAGATAAAAACGGAAAAAAATCCGAGAGCTCTTTTATTAGGGTAAAATATTTTTATCCTGGTTTTGTTCAGCTATTTTAAATACATGTACCTTTCTCAATGGACCCCCATGGTGAGTGAGGTACCTGGTAAGTTTTAAAACCAATGTTTAAAAGCAATAAAAACTCCGAGTACGCTTTTCTTAGGATACACTACTCTAAATACTCCAATTTTAGGGAAAGATATTTTGATCATGGCAGGGTTTGGCTATTTTAAAATCTTGAACAAGAGGCCTCTCCGATGAGTATTAAAACCAATCGATAAAAGCGCTAAAATCCTTGTGTATTCTTTCTACGCCAATTATTCTTTATGGACCTCCCTAGTAAGTGTTACAACCAATGGATAAAAGTGATAAAAAGACTCCGGGTGTTCTTTTGTTAGGGAAAAATATGTTTAGCATTGCGATATTCAGCTATTGTAAAACCTTTCTCAAGGAACCTTCCTGTTTACTGTTAAAACCGATTGATAAAAACGGTAAAAACTCCAAGTGCTCTTTTATCAGGGTAAAATATTTCTATCCTGGTTTTGTTCGCCTATATTAAAAACCTTTCTCAAGGGACCCCCCTTGTGAGTCAGGTCCCCGGTGAGTGGATAGAAGCGGTAAAAACTCCGAGTACTCTTTTATTAGGGTAAACTATTTTTAACATTGTTCAAGTTAGCCAATAAAAAAAAAAGTTTCTCAAGAGACCTCCCCGGTGATTGTTAAAAGCAATGGATAAAACTGGTAAAAACTCTAAATACTCTACTTTTAGAGAAGTATCTTTTGATACAAGCTAAGTTTGGCCATTTTTAAACCTTCGTTGGACCTACATTTCAAAACCCTTAATTAGTAAGACCTCCCTGATGAGTAAAAAAGAAATGGATAACGGTGGTAAAAATCTGAGAACTTTCTTTTTGCTTGTGTGTTAAATATTTTGATCCTGGCCAGTTTCGACCGTTTTAAAACCTCCTGTTGATTGGTAAAACCCAGTGATAAAAGTGTTAAAAACGCAGAGTGCTCTTTTAACAGGGTAAAATATCTTTTATCTCTGTTTTTGTTCAGCTATTTAAAACCTTTCACAAGGGACCTTCCTGGTAAGTATTAAACCCAATGGATAAAAGTAGGTAAAAACTCTGATTAATCATTTTTATAAGGGTGAAAAAAATTGATCCAAGCTAGGTTCTGCGACTTTAAAATTGTTATCGTGGGATTAGCTTGGTTAGTTTTAAAAGCAATGGATAAAATCCGTAGAAACGGTGAAGATCTTTTTCTTTTAGAACAACAGTTTTTAATTTGGCTAGATTTGGCCATTCTAAAATGTTTATCAAGTGACCTCCCTATGTGTATCAAAACCAAAGGCTAGAAGCCATAAAATCCCGAAGACCCTATTTTTTTCGGTAAAATATTTCAATCGCGGCAAGGTTTGGCAATTTTAAAATCTTGAACAAGAGCCCTCCCCGGTGAGTATTAAAACCAATGGATTAAAGCGGTAAAATCCTTGTGTATTCTTTCTTAGCCAATTATTTTCATCCTGGCTGGCTTCCTACATTCAAAACATAATTTGGAGGGACCTCACTGGTGAGTCTTAAAAGCAATGGATAACAGCGGTAAATATCAAAGTACAAATTTTGTTTGTGTGAAAAAAAAAAAAAAAAAAAAAAAAATCCTGGCTAGGTTTGGCCGTTTTAAAACCTTAATTAAGGGACCTCTAATGAGTATTAAACTTAATGGATAAAAACGGCAAAAACTCCAAGTATGCAAGCCAAGTTTGGCCATTTTAAAACCTTCATCGAAGAACCTCACTAGTGCTTATTAAAACCAATGGATAAAGATGGTAAAAACTCCAAGTACTCTTTTTAAGGGTAAGGTAGTTTCATCCTAGATAGGGTCTGTCATTTAAAAACTGATATCGTGGAACCTGCTTAGAGAGTATCAAAACAATAAGCAAAAAGCGGTGAAAACTTTGGTCACACTTATTTTAGGGGAAAATATTTGATGCAAGCTAAGTTTGGCCATTTTTTATAACTTCATCGAGGAATCTCCCCGTTGTGTATTAAAACCGATGATAAAAGCGATAAAAAACTTCGAGTACTCTTTATAATTATTTTCATCCTGGCTAGGTTCCTACATTTCAAACCTTGTTATTAGGGTAAATGAAGTATAAATGATGTTATATTTAGCTATTTTAAAACCTTTCTCAATGGACTTCCCTGTTGGGTGTTTAAAACCAATGGATAAAAAGCGGTTAAGTTTCCAAGTACTCTTTCATTAGGGTAAAATGTTTTTACCCTTGTATTTTTTCAGGTATTGGAAAAAAAAAAAAAAAAAAGAACTTTCTCAATTGACCTCTCTGGTGAGTGTTAAAACCTATGGATAGAAGCAGTAAAAAATCCGAGTACTATTTTATTAGGGTGCAATTTTTTTTTTATCCTTGCTTTGTACGGATATTTAAAAAAAAATCAATTCTCGAGGGACCTCACTGGTGAGTGTTAATACCAATGGGTAAAGGCGGCAAAAAGTCCGATTACTCTTTTCTTAAGGTAAAATATTTTCATCCTTGTTTTGTTTAACTATTTAAAAAAAGAATATAGCTTTGTCAAAGGACCTCCTTGGTGAGTGTTAAAACCAAAGGATAGAAGTGGTAAAAACTCCGAGGACACTTTTATTAGGGTAAAATATTTTTATCCTTGTTTTGTACAGCTATTAAAAAAAGATTTTCGAGGGACCTCCCTGGTGAGTGTTCAAACCAATAGATAAAAGTGAAAAACACTCCGAGTACTCTTTTGTTATCGTAAAATATTTTTATCATTGTTTTTTGTAGCTATTTTCAGGAAATATGAAAAAAGAACTTCCTCAAGGGACCTTTCTGGTGAGTGTTAGATATGGATAGAAGGGGTAAAAAACTCGGAGTACTCTTTTATTAGGGTAAGCTATTTTTATCCTGGTTGTGTACAGATACTTAATAAAAATAATTCTCGACGGACCTTTCTGGTGAGTGTTAAAACCAATGGGTAAAAGCGGTAAAAAGCCCGAGTGCTCTTTTATTATCGTAAAATTTTATAATCCTAGTTTTGTTTAACTATTAAAAATAAACTTTGGCAAGGGACCTCCCTGGTGTGTGTGACCAATGGATAAAAGAGGTAAACAAAACGAATGTTCTTTTATTAAAGTGATATATATTTTTATCATTGTTATATTCAGCTATTTTAAAACCTTTCTCAAGGAACTTCCCTGTTGACTGTTAAAACCAATGAACAAAAACGGTAAAAAACTCCGAGAGCTCTTTCATTACGGTAAAATATTTCTAACCTGGTTTTGTACAGTTATTTTAAAAACCTTTCTCAAGGGACACCTCCCCCCCCCCCCCCCCGGTGAGTTAGGTTCCTGATGAGTGTTAAAATCAATGGATAGAAGCGGTTAAAACTCCGATGACTCTTTCATTAGGGTAAAACATTTTTATCCTTGTGATGTACAGCTATTTAAAAAAATAATTCTGGAGGGACCTCGCTGGTTAGTGTTAAAACCAAAATCAATGGATAAAAGTGGTAAAAACTCCGATGACTCTTTTATTATCGTAAAATATTTTCATCCTTGATTTGTTTAACTATCAAAAAAAAAAAAAAAAAAAAAAAAATTCTCAAGGGACTTCCCTGGTGATTGTTACAACCAATGGGTGAAAGCGGTAAAAAAAACCCCTGGTGTTCTTTTATTAGGGTAAAGTGTATTTTTATCATTGTTATATGTTCAGCTATTTTAATATCTTTCTCAAAGAACTTCCCCGTAGACAAAAACGGTAAAAGCTCCGAGTGGTTTTGTACTGCTATTTTAAAAACTTTTCTCTAGGGATCTCGCTGGTGAGTTAGCTTCTCCGATGACTCATTTATGAGGGTAAAATATTTTTATCCTTGTTTTGTACAGCTATTTACAAAATACTTCCCGATGGATCTCGCTTGTGAGTGTTAAAACCAATGGATAAAAGTGGTTAAAACTCCGAGTATTCTTTTATTCCTCCCTGGTGATTGTTACAACTAATGGATAAAAGCGGTAAAAAAAACCCTCCGGGTGTTCTTTTAGTAGGGTAAAATATATTTTTGTCATTGTTATATTAAGCTTTATTAAACATTTGTTCCATTTTGACTGTTAAAACCAATGGATAAAAACGGTAAAAAATCCGAGAAGTCATTTATTAGGGTAAAATATTTTTATCCTGGCTTTGTTCAGCTATTTTAAATACATGTACCTTTCTCAATGGACCTCCCTGGTGAGTGAGGTTCCTGGTAAGTGTTAAAACCAATGGATAAAAGCAATAAAAACTCCGAGTACGCTTTTCTTAGGGTAAACTACTCCAAAAACTCCAACTTTAGGAAAAGATATTTTGATCACGGCAGGATGTGGCCATTTAAAAATCTTGATCAAGGGGCCTCCCCGATGAGTATTGAAACCAATCGATAAAACAGTAAAATCCTTGTGTATTCTTTCTACGCCAATTATTCTTTATGGACCTCCCTAGTAAGTGTTAAAACCAATAGATAAAAGTGGTAAAAAACGCCGAGTGCTCTTTTATTAGTGAAAAATATGTTTATCACAGCGATATTCAGCTGTTGTAAAACCTTTCTCGAGGAAACTTCCTGATTACTGTTAAAACCAATTGATAAAAAACGGTAAAAACTCTGAGTGCTCTTTTATTAGGGTAAAATATTTCTATCCTGGTTTTGTTCAGCTATTTTAAAAACCTTTCTCAGGGGACCTCCCTTGTGAATCACGTCCCAGGTGAGTGTTAAAACCAATGGATAGAAGCGGTAAAAACTCCGAGTACTCTTTCATTAGGGTAAACTATTTTTAACATTGTTTTGGTTAGCCAATTAAAACAAAAAGAAAAGGAAGAAAAAAATCTTTCTCAAGGGACCTCCCCGATGAATGTTAAAAGCAATGGATAAAATTGATAAGAACTCTAAATACTCTACTTTTAGGGAAGTATCTTTTGATACAAGCAAAGTTTGGCCATTTTTAAACCTTCGTTGAACCTTCATTTCAAAACCCTTAATTAGTAAGACCTCCCTGGTGAGTAAAAAAGAAATGGATAACGGTGGTAAAAATCTGAGAACTTTCTTTTTGCTTGTGTGTAAAATATTTTGATCCTGGCCAGTTTCGACCGTTTTAAAACCTCTCTGTTAAGTAGTAAAACCAAGTGATAAAAGTGTTAAAAACGCAGGGTGCTCTTTTAACAGGGTAAAAATATCTTTTATCTTTGTGTTGTTCAGCTATTTAAAACCTTTCTCAAGGGACCTTCCTGGTAAGTATTAACCCAGTGGATAAAAGCAGGTAAAAACTCCGATTAATCTTTATAAATCGTAAACAATATATGATCTAAGTTGGTTTTGTGATTTTAAAACTGTTATCGTGAGACCAGCTTGGCTAGTTTTAAAGCTTGGTTAATTAAGGGTGAAAAACAATTGATCCAAGCTAGGTTCTGCAACTTTAAAATTGTTATCGTTGAATCAGCTAAGTTAGTTTTAAAAGCAATGGATAAAATCCGTTGAAACAGTTAAGACCTTTTTTTTTTTAAGAACAACGGTTCTTAATTCGGCTAGGTTTGGCCATTCTAAAATGTTTATCAAGTGACCTCCTTTATGAGTATCAAAACCATAGGATAAAAACCATAACATCCCGAAGACACGATTTTCTTTTGGGTAAAATATTTCAATTACGGCAAGGTTTGGCAATTTTAAAATCTGGAACAAGGGACCTCCCCGATGAGTATTAAAACAAATGAATAAAAGCGGTAAAATCCTTGTATATTCTTTCTAAACCAATTATTCTTGAGGGACCTCCATAGTAAGTGTGAAAACCGATGGATAAAAGCGGTAAAAAAAACTCCGGGTGTTCTTTTGTTAGGGTAAAATATGTTTATCATTATGATATTCAGCTATTGTTAAACCTTTCTCAAGAAACCTCCCTGTTGACTGTTAAAACCAATGGATAAAAACGCTAAAACTCCGAGTGCTCTTTTATAAGGGTAAAATATTTCTATCCTAGTTTTGTTCAGCTTTTTTAAAAACCTTTCTCAAGGGACCTACCTGGTGAGTCAGGTCCCTCGTGAGTGTTAAAACCATTCGATAAAAGCAGTCAAAACTCCGAGTACTCTTTTATTAGGGTAAACTATTTTTAATCTTGTTTTGTTTAGCTAATAAAAAAAATTCTTAAGGGACCTCCCTGGTGAATGTTAAAAGTAATGGGTTAAAAGGGTAAAAACTTTAAATACTCTACGGGAAATATCTTTTGATACCAGCTAGGTTTGGGCATTTTTAAACCTTCGTGGGACCTACATTTCTAAACCCTTAAGTCGGTTGACCTCCCTGGTGCGTATCAAAAGCAATGGATGGCAGTGGTAAAAATCTGAGTACTTCCTTTTTTGTTTGTGTGTAAAATATTTTGATCCTTATTAGGTTCGACCGTTTTAAAACCTCCCTGTTAAGTGGTAAAACCAATGGGACCTCCCTGGTGAGTATTAAAATCAATAGATAAATGCAGTTAAAAACTTCGATTAATCTTTATAAAGCGTAAAAAATATATGATCCAAGCTAGGTTCTGTGATTTTAAAACTGTTATCGTGAGACCAGCTTGGCTAGTTTTAAAAGCTTGGTTAATTCAAAAAGCATTCGATAAAATCTATAAAAATGCAGAAGACCTTTTTCTTAGAACAACGGCTCTTATTTCGGCTAGATTTGGCCATTTTAGAAAGCTCTATCAGGTGGCCTTTCATCCTGACTAGACTACTACAATTCAAAACCTTTAATTACGGTAAAATATTTTAGCCTTGTTATATTAAGCTTTTTTAAATCCTTTCTAAAGGGACTTCCCTGTTGAGTGTTAAAAACAATGGATAAAAGCGGGTAAAATGTTTTTACCCTTGCTTTTTTCACCTATTTTTATATATATATATATATATATATATATATATATATATAAAAACCTTCCTCAAGTGACCTCCCTGGTGCGTTTAAAAACCGATGGATAGAAGTGGTAAAAACTCCGAGGGGTCTATTAGGCTAAAATATTTTTATCCTTGTTTTGTACAGCTATTTAAATATAATTCTCGGGGGAAATCCCTTGTGTGTTGAAATCAACGAGTAACAGTTTAAAAAAAAAAAAAACTCCGAGTACTCCTTTTATTATCGTAAAATATTTTCATCCTTGTTTTATTTAGCTATTTAAAAAAAAACTTTCTCAAGGGACCTCCTTGGTGAGTGTAAAAACCAATGGATAAAAGCGGTAAAAAAACTCGGAGTGTTCTTTTATTAGGGTAAACTATTTTTATCATTGTTGTATTCAGCTATTTTAAAATCTTTCTCAATGGACTTCTATGTTGACTGTTAAAACCAATGGATAAAAACGGTAAAAACTCCAGGTAATCTTTTACAAGGGTAAAATATTTTAAACCTAGTTATGTCAGCATTAAATAAAAGCAGTTATAACTTTAGACTCTTTTCATTGTAGGAAAAAGATTTGATGCCAGCTTAGTTTGGCCATTTTTAAACCTTCACCGAAGAACCTCACTGGTGCGTATTAAAACCAAGGGATAAAAAACGGTAAAAACTCCAACTACTCTTTTTTTAAGGGAAAGATATTTTCATCCTAGATAGGTTCTACCATTTAAAAACTGATATCGTGGAATCTGCTTAGTGAGTATCAAAACCAATAAGCAAACAGCGGTTAAATCTTTGAACACTCTTATTTTAGGGGAAAAATGTTTGATACCAGCTAACTTTGGCCATTTTTAATATCTTCATCGAGCGGTCTCCCCGTTGGGTATTAAAACAGATGATAAAAGCGGTAAAACTTCGAGTACTCTTTTTTAAATATTTTCAATCTTGGCTAGGTTCCTTCATTTCAAAACCTTTAAAAAATGCAAAATATTTTAGCATTGTTATTTTAATCTTTTTTAAATCCTTTCTCCAGAAACTTAGGAACTTCCCTGTTGAGTGTGAAAAACAATTGATAAAAAACACAGAGTGCTCTTCTATTAAAGTGAATGTTTTTATCCCCCTATTTTTTATTTTTTAGCTATTAAAAAAAAAAAAAAAAAACTTTCTCATGTGACCTCCAATGGATAGAAGTGGTAAAAACTCCGAGGACTCTTTCATTAGGATAAAATCTTTTTATCTTTGTTTTGTATAGCTATTTAAGTAAAATTCTCGGGGGACCTCCCTGGTTAGTGTTGAAAGCAATGGATAAAAGTGGTTAAAACTCCAAATACTCTTTCATCATCGTAAAATATTTTCGCCCTTGTTTTGTTTAGCTATTAAAATATTAAAAAAAAAAAAAAACTTTCTTAATGGATCTCCCTGGTGCGCGTTAAGACGAATGGATAAAAGCGGTAAAAAACTCGAGAGTATTCTTTTATCAGTGTAAACTATTTTCATCATTGTTATTTTCAACTATATTAAAACCTTTCTCAAGGGACTTCTACGTTGACTGTTAAAACCAATGGATAAAAACGGTAAAAACTCCGAGTGCTCTTTTTTAGGGTAAAATATTTCTATCCTGGTTTTGGCTAAGCTATTTTAAAAACCTTTTTCAAGGGACCTCTCTGGTGTGTTAGGTCCTTGGAGAGTGTTAAAGCCATTGGCTAAAAGCGACAAAAACTCCGAGTACTCTTTTATTTGCGTTTCTACTCTGGTTTTGTTCAGCTATTTTAAAAACCTTTCTCAAGGGACCCCTCTGGTGAGCCAGGTCCCTGGTGAGTGTAAAAGCGACAAACACTCCGAGTTCTCTATTATTATGGTAAACCATTTTAACCTTGTTTTGTTCAGCAAATTAAAAAAAAAATTTCTCAAAGGACCTCCCTGCTGAATGTTAAAAGCAACAGATAAAAAGGGTAAAAACTCTAAATATTTTTAGGGGAAGATATTTTGATACCAGCTAGGTTTAGCTATTTTTAAACCTTCGTCGAGGGACTTACATTTCAAAACCTTAAATTAGAGAGACCTCCCTAGTGAGTATTAAAAGCAATGGTTAACAGCGGTAAAAATCTGAGTACTTCTTTTTTTGTTTGTGTGTTAAATATTTTGATTCTGGTTACGTTTTACCGTTTTAAAGCCTCTCAATTAAGTGGTAAAACCAATGGATAAAAGTGTTAAAAATTGAGGGTGCTAGTTAAATAGGGTAAAATATATTTTATCTTTGTTTTGTTCAGCTATTTTAAAACCTTTCTCAGGGGACCTCCCTGGTGAATATTAAAACTAATTTATAAAAGCAGATAAAAACTACGAGTACTTTTCGTAGGGTAACATATTTTGATTTCATCTGGGTTCTGCAATTTTAAAACTGTTATTGCAGGACCAGCTTAGTGAATATTAAAAGCAATGGAGGACAGCGGTCAAAACTTTGAACAATCTTAGTTTAGGGTAAACTATTTTGATCTCGGGAAGATTCTGCAATTTTAAAACTGCTATCGTGGAACCTGCTCGGTGAATATTAAAACCAATGGATAAAATACATAAAAAACTTTGAGGACTCTTATTTTAAGAAAGAAATGTTTCATATCTGTATCAAGACACTTTTCTAATCATTATTAAAACCGATAAATAAAAGAGCCAGATCTTATAACACTCTTTTATTAAAAAAAAAAAAAAAAAAAATCATTCCCGACTTGATTCGGTCATTTCAAATTTCCTATCAAGGGACCATTTATTATTCATAATTACATACACGAGATAAGCCAATTCGAAGCACTAATAGACAAATGTAACTTATATAGAAACAAGACTAATGTAATTAAAAACTAATCATAATTGGGATGAGAACCACATACACTTTATACAGCAAATTCAAAGCATGGTTAGTGAAATACATGTATGAACAAAAACTTACTGAAGTTTTCATGAGAAATACATACAGGAGATAGGCTAATTTGAAGCACGGTTAGAAAAACGTAACTAAAAACTAATCATAATTGGGATGAGAAGCACATACATGAAACACGTTCAATTCAAAGCAGGGTTAATTAAAATGACAAACTTAATGAAGTTTTCATGAGAACTAAATACAGGAGAGAAAATAAGTTCAAAATGGGGTTAGCAAAATATGAACACCCACCTTACTGAAATTTTATATAAGGAAGACTTACACGAGAGAAAGCAAATTCAGAGCATGGTTAGTAAAATATAAAAATCTTATTGAAATGTTCATATGAAATACATACACGCAATTAAACAAATTCAAAGCATAGGTAGACGAATACAAACAAAACTACTGGTTACTACAATTTTAATGACAAATACATACACAAGACAAAGGAAATTCAAAGCATGGAGAGATATATAAACGAAATCTAGACAATGAAAATTCAAAGCACGGTTTGAGATACACAAACAAAATTAACTGCAATATTTGATGATATATACATACACGGAAAAAATCAACTTTAAGGCATGCTAGGACGAAAGTAAGCCAACGCACTTTCATGAGGCATACATACGCGTGATAAAGCAACTGCAAAGCATTCAAACTAACTGCGGTCAGAGAAACATTGCAAAAACTAAATGACAAATGCATACACAGAATAAAAACAAAAGTAAAGCTAGGATTTACACACGAAAATCTGATAAATTCAACCCACCTCTTTCCGACAGTTGTCGTAATATAGCACCCTCCATGTTGAAATCTGGAAAAAAAAATGATAAAATATAATATAAACACTTCTGTTGGAATGGTGTTTTCAATGTAAGCTAAATTATTTCAGTCTGAAATTATTTCAGTCTGTTATTCATCTCTTTCCTCGCTTTCATCAGTATAAGATTGGAGTTTTGCAGTGCATTGCACAAAGACACTCATGCGACAAAATATGGGGAAGGGGGTCAATCGCAGGATTTTTTTAATATCTGTAACCCATCGCCAGCATCTTCTTCTTTTCTCACAATGTTTTCAAAAGGTCTCTTTCTCAGAGTCCTTAAAACTCGGGAACGTGTGGCAAAGGGTTAACACTTTACCAATTAATCCTTTATTTTAACAGCTCTGTGGGAAAACAATGTAGGAAAAAGACAAAATGCTGATAATTGGCATTTTCTCCTTTTTCCAGGATTTTTAGTCACCAGCATCTATCCAAGACGAATTCCAGCGATTCATTCTGTCATCTGAGAATGCTTTCAACGTGGACCTGTCTTAAAGGGTTGTTTTGTAAAGAGGATAATACTGAGAAAATAAGGAATCTTCAATAAAACCGGTTAGGCACGGCCTTTATTGTTTAGATGGCACTGTGTATCAAAGTTAGAGTGCACAGATTTTCTATCGTTACCTCTGGTATATCTGATATTTCCCGCTTAATACTGCATGCTATGAAAAAGCGGCTATTGGCACTGAAGAGATTTTGCAAAGTACTGGTATAAAACTCCAGGTACACGGAAGCATATCAAAGGTGCACTGGCGCCTGCGATCAGGCTGAAATAGTGTTAAAACAGCAATAAAAACAAGGCAATGAACAAATGTTTGACATTTTGTTGACAGGTCAACACAGACAATTTTGAACTTGTAATATTTTTGTTCCTCATTTTGATTGACAAAAAGTCCAAAAATCTGTTTCTATAGATGTTAGAATATGACCTTAATGATTTTTTATGGCTTGGGTTATTTGTCATGAAACGTGATCTCAATAAACCCTTAAGAACCTGGAGCTAAATCAGCAGCATGTACACAAACTGCATTCTAGGTGCTTCCATTTCCAGCTCTTTAAGATGATTTCATGGAAGTCATTGCTGAAGGGTATTTTCCATTCACATTGCTGAACAACATTTCAGTGATACTTAAATGAGAAAGCAGTCAGTGGCTTGGAAGGAATGTTGTATAGGGAACTGGTAAAAGAAACACAGGAGAGCTTTATCGATAGGTGCAGTAATTGCCGAGATATAACTCAAATATTGTTGAAATGGCGTTAAATGAATGATTGAATGAATGTTGTTTTATGGCGAATCGACAGCTCAGGTCATTTGGCGTGGCGTTATATACTAATCAAACAAGAAACTAACCTTTAAACAGCAGAGTTAATAAAATGGACCTTTTTTGTAGGGCAAGGCCAAATGTTGTGATTTCAAGATTGTTTTTGCTTGAATATCTTGAAAAGTATCATCAGATGGTGTAAACCCAAGATAAGACTTCA
Source organism: Tridacna gigas (assembly GCA_945859785.2). NCBI lineage: Eukaryota > Metazoa > Mollusca > Bivalvia > Cardiida > Cardiidae > Tridacna > Tridacna gigas. The sequence continues at coordinate 35,323,286 of OX244031.2, read as the reverse complement.
TGTTTTGTGCATTCTGATCTTAATTTGTATTGTTCGCAACAACAACACAACTTTTCCTGAGCGCTCTCAGGGTGAAGTGCTTTCCTGCTCTGACATATTTGCTCATCTTGCAGCAGAATACTTTAGAAAACATTGTGGCAAAAGAAAAAAAATGCTCGTGTTTACGAGCACTTTGGATTATCAGTTCAGTGCATTACCACTGAGATTTTTCAAGAAACACAATCGTAGAAAGAACGCAAAAAGTGGAAAAAAGTACTGTCACATCTTTAGGGCTACCAGCTAACACATTTTATGATCTGTCTGTATTAACTCTTTACGAAAATGACAAAATTCTAGACTTGTCCATATTGAAAGCATTTGCAGAAAACAAAGGTCATCCAAATGATCAAATTTGTTCTTGATGTGGTAGAAAACATTGTGGGAAAAGGAGAAATGCTGGTAACCAGTCAGGATTGTGTGATAAATGGTTCAAAGCATTTTACATGTTTATAGACAAAATCTATTGAAATATAAATATGGGGTGAAACAAAATTACGAAGTCTGACACATAAGACTGTAAACCATGTGATGAAAGACATATTGATTGCTTAATGATGTATTACCGTATTCACTGATGTTTCAAAAAGACAAAACATCAACAGAACTAATTTGTAGGAAAAAGACTGGAATATCATGTTACGACTAGTTTCCATGAAAAAAAGGGTTAATTTCGCCGTTTGAACCGCCAAAAATACTATTCACTTATAACTAAAAACGTTTTCTTTCCTAAGCTTCACTAACCAAGCAGACGGTAAAGATGCAAAGTCAGAATAAATATTCTGTACAGTCTGATCTTGTTTATATGCATTCTGCAAAAGCCTGTTTTCGCCTATAGCATAGGAAGGATTAATGGCCCTCTCTTTTTATCAATAAAACAAAGTTTTGGTTAAAAAAAAAAAAAAAAAGAGGAGAAGATGAGCACATACGAGATCCTTCACTTTCCTTGACAAATGTTTCATAATCATAATAAATGGTCTTATACCTTTTAGCAACTTAGTCTTCAGTTCTCAATCCTTGGTCCTTTAAATTTTAATAGGCGAGTCTATCGTAAAATTCCATGTGTCCCATATTTGTCTGCTTTCTATTTCATCTTTCTGTTTGCTCTGAAAATAGAAAAAAATAGGGTAAGGAGCGAACCACATCTCCCTGTGGGTCAAATCTATCAGCAGCTGCTTACATCTACTTTATCAACAAACTTTAATTACAATTAAATTACCATTTCCACATGCTAACACATTATGCACTGTTTTGTATACACTCCACACACCAGACAAGACTGTCCACTTAGCACAGTGTGGCCGATCAGTGGAATGACTTTTTCTGGGCATGACGATGATCTCCAATTTGCTTAGAGAGTCAACATGTTTATGGTCATTCTCATGGCATAGTGGGTAAGGTCAAAAACGTCTTCAGACATTCCCTGGCCTGATAATCTAAAACAAATATATGTGCAAGTTTTATAATAATGAGAGTGAGGTTTTTAACGGTCGGTGAGATGCAAACACACTCTGCAACAGTACTGCTTTTACGTACAAATTAGACACGGGCAACTCATTGGTTACCGTATCTGACTCGTGACCTGGTACTTGCGAACTCGATACTCGGTTGAGGCAAAATTTCTTCCCGACGATTTTTCGCCTCTCACCTCTGATGCATGTGGTAAAAGCAGTCAGTGGCTTGGAAAGAAAGTTGCGTCAGGACTGGTGTGAGAAAGCCAGGAAACACATGCGTAGGTGTAAAGGCCGCAGTGATATGACATTAGCTGTTTAAACGGCGTTTAACACCAATACAAACAAAACCTACAAATGATTGCCACCGAACAAGCATTAGGCCCTATATCTTTCTCTATGCAATTGAACATATCGGGAATATTATTGCTGACCTATCACTAGGTTACATGTGTGCTGACAGCACTGCACATAAAAACGTATGCAGAAAAAACTTGAAAAAAAACTGCAAGAAACCAAACACAGTGGGATAAACAGATACAAACACAATCAAGAAAATAGCTAATGCAGACAAAGCATGGTTAGACAAGCATACACAAAAACTTACTCAAATGTTCAAGACAAGTAGATATTCAAAGAATGGTTAGAGAAATATAAACAAAAAACTCCGAAATTTTCATAAGAAATACATACATGAAACAAAGCAAAGCCAAAACATGGTTAGACAAATAGATTTAAAAAAAGCAAATTCAAAACATGGTTAGAGAGACACAAATAAATTAATGACAGAAAACAAATTCCTAGCATGGCAAGACAAATAGAGACTGCAACTCAATCAAATTTTAGCGAGACATACATACTCTAGACAAAGCAATTTTAAACCATGATTAGAATGTGAAACAAAAACTATTTGCAATTATGATGACAAATACATACATGAGATAAAGCAAATTCAAAGCGTAGATTTACATGTGAAAGCTTGAAACAATTCTTGTCAGAATTCTTTCCTGGTCTAAGGAGTTGTGATAAGCATGGTTTCATTCTAGCAAAGAAAATCTAAATGATACATTAAACCCACCTCTTTCCTCAAGCTGTTGACACATGGCATCTTTCTACAAATTAGACCCGGGCAACTCATTGTTTAGTGTATCTGACTCGTGACCTGGTCGTTATGGAGTCGATACTCGGTATAGGCAAAATTTCTTTGCAGCGATTTTTCGCATCTCACCTCTGATGCATGTGAGAAAAGTATTCAGTAGCTTGGAAAGAAAGTTGTGTCAGTACTGGTGTTAGAAAGCAAGGAAGCACATGCTTAGGTGCACTGATTGCCGTGATATGACATTAGCTGTTTAAATGGCGTTTAACACCAATACATACAAAACAAACAAAACCTAAAAAGAACTACCACAGAACAAACATTAGGCCCTATATCTTTCTCTATACACCTGAACATATCGGGAATATTATTGCTGACCTATTACTAGGTTACATGTGTGCTGACAGTACTGCACAGAAAGACGTCCGCAGAATAAAACATAAAAAAATGTTACAAGAAACCAAAAATAGTTGGATAAACAAATACATGTACAATAACAGTCAAGAAAATAGTTGATGCATAAAAAGAATGGTTAGACAGGTATATAGAAAAACGTACTCAAATTTTCAAGACAAGTACATAAATGACATATAGCAAATGCAAAGCATAAGAGAAATATAAAAAGAAAAACTAACTGAAATTTTCACGAAAAACACCTTGAGAGATAGGAGCAAATTCAAACGACGGTTAGACAAATGTAAACTAAAACTTACCGGTATTGAAATTTTCAAGAGAAATACATACACAAGATATAGCAATTTCAATGCATGGTTGAAGAGATATGAACAAAAATCTACCAAATTTGGATTAGAAATAGGACGCAAAGCTAATGAAACGTTTGGTCAGATGAAAGCAAAATCTAATTACAGTTTGGATGGGAAACACACTCATGAGATAAAAGCTAATTCAAAGCAAGGTTAGTGAAATATGAACAAAAACTTACTAAAGTTTCGGAAAGAAATTATCCAAGAAATAATCCGTACTCAAAGCATGGTTAGAGAAATATAGACAAAAACTCTGAATTTTTTAGAGAAAAATACATACATGAGACGAAGCAAAGCCAAAACATGGTTAGACAAATAGATCTCAAAAAAGGAAATTCAAGACACGGTTGGTGACCAATAGACAGAAATTTACTACAATATACATACTAGAATACATTCTTGGGAAATACATACACACATTAAAGCAAATTCAAAATATGGTTAGAGAGACACAAATAAATTCATGACAGAAAACAAATTCCTAGCATAGCAAAACAAATAGTGACTGCAACTCAATCAAATTTTAGCGAGACATACATACTCTAGACAAAGCAATTTTAAAGCATGGTTAGAATGTAAAACAAAAACTATTTGCAATTTTGATGACAAATACATACATGAGATAAAGCAAATTCAGAGCGTAGATTTACATATGAAAGCTCGAAACAATTCTTGTCTGAATTCCTTCCTGGTCTAAGGAGTTGTGATAAGAATGTTTTCATCCTACCAAAGAAAAACTAAATGATAAATTTAACCCACCTCTTTCCTCAAGGTGTTGACACATGGCATCTATCTACAAATTAGACCCAGGCAACTCATTGTTTAGTGTATCTGACTCGTGACCTGGTCGTTGTGGGGGCGATACCCACTGTAGGCAAAATTTCTTTGCAGCGATCTTTCGCCTCTCACCTCTGATTCATGTGAGAAAAATAGTCAGTTGCTTGGAAAGAAAGTTGTGTCAGTACTGGTGTGAAAAAGCAAGGAAGCACATGCGTAGATGCACTGATTACCGTGATATGACATTAGCTGTTTAAATCGCGTCTAACACCAATACACACAAAACAAACAAAACCTAAAAAGAACTACCACAGAACAAACATTAGGCCCTATACCTTTCTCTATACACCTGAACATATCGGGAATATTATTGCTGACCTATTACTAGTTTACATGTGTGCTGACAGTGCTGCACAGAAAGAAGTCCGCAGAAAAAAAAAAAGAAAAAATAAATAAATAAATAAAAAAAGAAAAAGAAAACATAAAAAAAAGCTACAAGAAACTAAAAGTAGTTGGATAAACATATACAATCACAGTCAAGAAAATAGTTGATGTATACAAACCATGGTTAGACAGATATATACAAAAACTTACTCAAATTTTCAAGACAAGTATATAAATGATATTTGGCAAATGCAAAGCATAAGAGAAATATGAAAAGAAAAATCTAACTGAAATTTTCACGAAAAACACCTTGAGGGATAAAAGCAAATTCAAACGACGGTTAGAGAAATGTACATAAATACTTACCGGTACTGAATCTTTTAAGAGAAATACATACACAAGATATAGCAATTTCAATGCATGGTTGAAGAGATATGAACAAAAACCTACCAAATTTGGATTAGAAATAGGACGCAAAGCTAATGAAACGTTTGGTCGGACAATTGAAAGCAAAATCTAATTACAGTTTGAATGGGAAACACACACATGAGATAAAAGCAAATTCAGAGCAAGGTTAGTGAAATATAAAGAAAAACTTACTAAAGTTTCGGAAAGAAATTATCCAAGAAATAATCCGTACTCAAAGCATGGTTAGAGAAATATAGACAAAACCTCTGAACTTTGTAAGAGAAAAATACATACATGAGACGAAGCAAAGCCAAAACTTAGTTATACAAATAGATTTTAAAAAAGGAAATTCAAGTCACGGTTGGTGACCAATAGACAGAAACTTACTACAATATACATACTAGTATATATTCTTGGGAAATACATACACACATTAAAGCAAATTCAAAATATGGTTAGAGAGACACAAATAAATTCATGACAGAAAACAAATTCCTAGCATGGCAAAACAAATAGTGACTGCAACTCAATCAAATTTTAGCGAGACATACATACTCTAGACAAAGCAATTTTAAAGCATGGTTAGAATGTAAAACAAAAGCTATTTGCAATTTTGATGACAAATACATACATGAGATAAAGCAAATTCAAAGCGTAGATTTACATATGAAAGCTCGAAACAATTCTTGTCTGAATTCCTTCCTGGTCTAAGGAGTTGTGATAAGAATGGTTTCATCCTACCAGAGAAAAACTGAATGATAAATTTAACGCACCTCTTTCCTCAAGCTGTTGACACATGCCATCTTTCTACAAATTAGACCCGGGCAACTCATTGTTTAGTGTATCTGACTCATGACCTGGTCGTTGTGGAGTCGATACTCGCTGTAGGCAAAATTTCTTTGCAGCGATGTTTCGCCTCTCACCTCTGATTCATGTGAGAAAAATAGTCAGTTCCTTGGAGAGAAAGTTGTGTCAGTACTGTTGTGAAAAAGCAAGGAAGCACATGCGTAGGTGCACTGATTACCGTGATTTAACATTAGCTGTTTAAATCGCGTTTAACACCAATACACACAAAACAAACAAAACCTAAAAAGAACTACCAGAGAACAAACATTAGGCCCTATATCTGTCTCTATACACCTGAACATATCTGGAATATTATTGACGTATTACTAGTTTACATGTGGGTTGACAGTACTGCACAGAAAGAAGTCCGCAGAAAAAAAAAATAATAATAATAAATAAATAAATAAAATAAAAAAAGAAAAAGAAAACATAAAAAAAAAAGCTACAAGAAACCAAAAGTAGTTGGATAAACAAATACAATCACAGTCAAGAAAATAGTTGATGTATACAAACCATGGTTAGACAGATATATACAAAAACTTACTCAAATTTTCAAGACAAGTATATAAATGATATTTGGCAAATGCAAAGCATAAGAGAAATATGAAAAGAAAAAACTAACTGAAATTTTCACGAAAAACAGCTTGAGGGATAAAAGCAAATTCAAACGACGGTTAGACAATAAATACTTACCGGTACTGAAATTTTTAAGAGAAACACATACACAAGATATAGCCATTTCAATGCATGGTTGAAGAGATATGAACAAAAACCTACCAAATTTGGATTAGAAATAGGACGCAAAGCTAATGAAACGTTTGGTCGGACAAATGAAAGCAAAATCTAATTACAGTTTGGATGGGAAACACACACATGATAAAAAGCTAATTCAAAGCAAAGTTAGTGAAATATAAACAAAAACTTACTAAAGTTTCGGAAAGAAATTATCCAAGAAATAATCCGTACTCAAAGCATGGTTAGAGAAATATAGACAAAACCTCTGAACTTTGTAAGAGAAAAATACATACATGAGACGAAGCAAAGCCAAAACTTAGTTATACAAATAGATTTTAAAAAAGGAAATTCAAGTCACGGTTGGTGACCAATAGACAGAAACTTACTACAATATTTATACTAGTACATATTCTTGGGAAATACATACACACATTAAAGCAAATTCAAAATATGGTTAGAGAGACACAAATAAATTCATGACAGAAAACAAATTCCTAGCATGGCAAGACAAATAGAGACTGCGACTCAATCAAATTTTAGCGAGACATACATACTCTAGACAAAGCAATTTTCAAGCATTACTAGAATGTAAAACAAAAACTTTTTGCAATTTTGATGACAAATACATACATGAGATAAAGCAAATTCAAAGCATAGATTTACATGTGAAAGCTTGAAACAATTCTTGTCAGAATTCCTTCCTAGTCTAAGGAGTTGTGATAAGAATGTTTTCATCCTACCAAAGAAAAACTAAATGATAAATTTAACCCACTTCTTTCCTCAAGCTGTTGACACATGGCATCTTTCTACAAATTAGACCCGGGCAACTCATTGTTTAGTGTATCTGACTCGTGACCTGGTCGTTATGGAGTCGATACTTGCTGTAGGCAAAATTTCTTTGCAGCGATGTTTCGCGTATCACCTCTGATGCATGTGAGAAAAGTAGGCAGTTGCTTTGAGAGAAAGTTGTGTCAGTACTGGTGTGAGAAAGCAAGGAAGCACATGCTTAGGTACACTGATTACCGTGATATGACATTAGCTGTTTAAACGGCGTTTAACACCAATACATACAAAACAAACAAAACCTAAAAAGAACTACCACAGAACAAACATTAGGCCCTATATCATTCTCTATACACCTGAACATATCGGGAATATTATTGATGACCTATTACTAAGTTACATGTGTGTTGACAGTACTGCACAGAAAGACGTCTGCAGAATAAAACATAAAAAAATGCTAAAAGAAACCAAAAGTAGTTGGATAAACAAAAACAATCACAGTCAAGCAAACAGTTGATGCATACAAAGCATCGTTAAACAAGTATATAGAAAAATGTACTCAATTTTCAAGGCAAATACATAAATGACATATAGCAAAGGCAAAGCATAAGAGAAATATAAAAAGAAAAACTAACTGAAATTTTCACGAAAAGCACCTTGAGAGATAAAAGCAAATTCAAACGACGGTTAGACAAATGTAAACTAAAACTTACCGGTACTGAAATTTTCAAGAGAAATACATACACAAGATATAGCAATTTCAATGCATGGTTGAAAAGATATGAATAAAAATCTACCAAATTTGGATTAGAAATAGGACGCAAAGCTAATGAAGGCTTGGTCAGACAAATGAAAGCAAAATCTAATTACAGTTTGGATGGGAAACACACACATGAGATAAAAGCTAATTCAAAGCAAGGTTAGTGAAATATAAACAAAAACTTACTAAAGTTTCGGGAAGAAATTATCAAGAAATAATCCGTACTGAAAGCATGGTTGGAGAAATATAGACAAAAACTCTGAATTTTTTAAGAGAAAAATGCATACATGAGACAAAGCAAAGCCAAAACATGGTTAGACAAATAGATTTTAAAAAAACAAATTCGATTCACGGTTGGTGACCAATAGACAGAAACTTACTACAATATACATACTAGTATATATTCTTGGGAAATACATACACACATTAAAGCAAATTCAAAATATAGTTAGAGGGACACAAATAAATTCATGACAGAAAACAAATTCCTAGCATGGCAAAACAAATAGTGACTGCAACTCAATCAAATTTTAGCGAGACATACATACTCTAGACAAAGCAATTTTAAAGCATGGTTAGAATGTAAAACAAAAGCTATTTGCAATTTTGATGACAAATACATACATGAGATAAAGCAAATTCAAAGCGTAGATTTACATATGAAAGCTCGAAACAATTCTTGTCTGAATTCCTTCCTGGTCTAAGGAGTTGTGATAAGAATGGTTTCATCCTACCATAGAAAAACTAAATGATAAATTTAACCCACCTCTTTCCTCAAGCTGTTGACACATGCCATCTTTCTATAAATTAGACCCGGGCAACTCATTGTTTAGTGTATCTGACTCATGACCTGGTCGTTGTGGAGTCGATACTCGCTGTAGGCAAAATTTCTTTGCAGCGATGTTTCGCGTCTCACCTCTGATTCATGTGAGAAAAATAGTCAGTTCCTTGGAGAGAAAGTTGTGTCAGTACTGGTGTGAAAAAGCAAGGAAGCACATGCGTAGGTGCACTGATTACCGTGATATGACATTAGCTGTTTAAATCGCGTTTAACACCAATACACACAAAACAAACAAAACCTAAAAAGAACTACCACAGAACAAACATTAGGCCCTTAATATTTCTCTATACACCTGAACATATCGGGAATATTAATGCTTACCTACTACTAGGTTACATGTGTGCTGACAGTACTGCACAGAAAGAAGTCCGCAGACAAAAAAAAAAAAAAAAGAAAACATAAAAAAAGCTACAAGAAACCAATAGTAGTTGGATAAACATATACAATCACAGTCATGAAAATAGTTGATGCATACAAACCATGGTTAGACAATATATACAAAAACTTACTCAAATTTTCAAGACAAGTACATAAATGACATATAGCAAATGCAAAGCATATGAGAAATATGAAAAGAAAAAACTAACTGAAATTTTCACGAAAAACACATTGAGAGATAAAAGCAAATTCAAACGACGGTTAGAAAAATGTACACAAATATTTACCGGTACTGAAATTTTTAAGAGAAATACATACACAAGATATAGCCATTTCAATGCATGGTTGAAGAGATATGAACAAAAACCTACCAAATTTGGATTAGAAGTAGGACGCAAAGCTAATGAAACGCTTGATCACACAAATGAAAGCAAAATCTAATTACAGTTTGGATGGGAAACACACACATGAGATAAAAGTTAATTCAAAGCATGGTTAGTGAAATATAAACAAAAACTTACTAAAGTTTCCAAAAGAAATCATCCAAGAAATAATCCGTACTCAAAGCATGGTTAGAGAAATATAGACAAAAACTCTGATTTTTTAAAGAGAAAAATACATACATTAGACGAAGCAAAGCCCAAACATGGTTAGACAAATAGATTCAAAAAAACTTACTGAATTTTTTCATCAGAAATATTTACCCGAGACAGAGTAAATTCAATGCATGGTAAGAGAAATATATGCAAAAGCCTACTGAAATTTTCATTAGAAATGCATTTACGAGAGAAGGCAAATTAAAGTCACGGTTACATACTAGAATATTTTCTTGGGAAATACACACACACATTAAAGCAAATCAAAAGTATGGTTAGAGAGTCATAAACAAAATACATACTGAAACTTTGATCAGAAAATAAACATTAGATAAAGCAAATTCACGAGACGGTTAGATGAATTAAAACAAAAACTAATGATCTTTGGATGAGAAATAAAGCTCATAAAACAAACTCGAAGCAGGTTAAAGAAATACGTGTAAGGACAAAATTTTGCTTAAATTTGGATTAGAAAAACATACTCAAGATCAAGCTAATTCAAAACATAGATATATCTATAGAAAAAACCTTATTGCAATTTTCATGAAAAATGCATACACAAGATACAAACCATGGTTGACAGATATAAACAAAAGCTTACTAATTTTTCATACGAAATAGGCAAGATAAAGTAGTCAAAGCATGGTTAGTGATTTATAAACGTAAACTAATTGAAGTTTTGTTGTGAAATAACTGCAAAGGTTAATAAAATTCGCACTATGGTTAGACAAATTTGAACAATAACTTTCTGAAGAAATACATGGGAAGACAGAATGAATTTATGGCATTGTTAGAGCACTGTAAAAGAAAACTAGACAAAGCAAAGTCAAAGCATGGATACAGAAATATATAAAACAAACTATCTGCAATTTTGATGATAAATACATACACAACAGAAAGCAATTCAAAGCACGGTTAGAGAAATACAAACAAAAATTTATAAGAATTTTTACAAGGAATAAATTCATGACAGAAAACAAATTCCTAGCATGGCAAGACAAATAGTGCCTGCAACTCAATCAAATTTTAGCGAGACATACATACTCTAGACAAAGCAATTTTAAGGTATGATTAGACTGTAAAACAAAAACTATTTGCAATTTTGATGACAAATACATACATGAGATCAAGCAAATTCAAAGCGTAGATTTACATGTGAAAGCTTGAAACAATTCTTGTCAGAATTCCTTCCTGGTCTAAGGAGTTGTGATAAGAATGGTTTCATCCTATCAAAGAAAAACTAAATGATAAATTTAACCCACCTCTTTCCTCAAGCTGTTGACACATGGCATACGTCTACAAATTCGACCGGGGCAACTCATTGTTTAGTGTATCTGACTCGTGACGTGGTCGTTGTGGAGTCGATACTTGCTGTAGGCAAAATTTCTTTCCAGCGATTTTTCGCCTCTCACCTCTGATGCATGTGAGAAAACTAGGCAATTGCTTGGAAAGAAAGTTGTGTCAGTACTGGTGTGAGAAAGCAAGGAAGCACATGCGTAGGTGCACTGATTACCGTGATATGACATTAGCTGTTTCAATCGCGTTTAACACCAATACACACAAAACAAACAAAACCTAAAAAGAACTACCACAGAAAAAACATTAGGCCCTATATCTTTCTCTATACACATGAACATATTGGGAATATTTTTGCTGACCTATTACTAGGTTACATGTGTGTTGACAGTACTGCACAGAAAGACGTCCGCAGAATAAAACATAACACAATGCTACAAGAAACCAAAAGTAGTTGGATAAACAAATACAATAACAGTCAAGAAAATAGTTGATGCATACAAAGCATGGTTAGACAGGTATATACAAAAACTTACTTAAATTTTCAAGACAAGTACATAAATGACATATAGCAAATGCAAAGCACAAGAGAAATATAAAAAGAAAAACTAACTGAAATTTTCACGAAAAGCACCTTGAGAGATAAAAGCAAATTCAAACGACGGTTAGACAAATGTAAACTAAAACTTACCGGTACTGAAATTTTCAAGAGAAATACATACACAAGATATAGCAATTTCAATGCATGGTTGAAGAGATATGAACAAAAATCTACCAAATTTGGATTAGAAATAGGACGCAAAGCTAATGAAAGGCTTGGTCAGACAAATGAAAGCAAAACCTAATTACAGTTTGGATGGGAAACACACACATGAGATAAAAGTTAATTCAAAGCAAGGTTAGTGAAATATAAACAAAAACTTACAAAAGTTTCGGGAAGAAATTATCAAGAAATAATCCGTACTGAAAGCATGGTTAGAGAAATATAGACAAAAACTCTGAATTTTTTAAGAGAAAAATACATACATGAAACAAAGCAAAGCAAAACATTGTTAGACAAATAGATTTTAAAAAAAGCAAATTCGATTCACGGTTGGTGACCAATAGACAGAAACTTACTACAATATACATACTAGTATATATTCTTGGGAAATACATACACACATTAAAGCAAATTCAAAATATGGTTAGAGAGACACAAATAAATTCATGACAGAAAACAAATTCCTAGCATGGCAAAACAAATAGTGACTGCAACTCAATCAAATTTTAGCGAGACATACATACTCTAGACAAAGCAATTTTAAAGTATGGTTAGAATGTAAAACAAAAGCTATTTGCAATTTTGATGACAAATACATACATGAGATAAAGCAAATTCAAAGCGTAGATTTACATATGAAAGCTCGAAACAATTCTTGTCTGAATTCCTTCCTGGTCTAAGGAGTTGTGATAAGAATGGTTTCATTCTACCAGAGAAAAACTAAATGATAAATTTAACCCACTTCTTTCCTCAAGCTGTTGACACATGGAATCTTTCTACAAATTAGAACCGGGCAACTCATTGTTTAGTGTATCTGACTCATGACCTGGTCGTTGTGGAGTCGATACTCGCTGTAGGCAAAATTTCTTTGCAGCGATGTTTCGCGTCTCACCTCTGATTCATGTGAGAAAAATAGTCAGTTCCTTGGAGAGAAAGTTGTGTCAGTACTGGTGTGAAAAAGCAAGGAAGCACATGCGTAGGTGCACTGATTACCGTGATATGACATTAGCTGTTTAAATCGCGTTTAACACCAATACACACAAAACAAACAAAACCTAAAAAGAACTACCACAGAACAAACATTAGGCCCTTAATATTTCTCTATACACCTGAACATATCGGGAATATTAATGCTTACCTACTACTAGGTTACATGTGTGCTGACAGTACTGCACAGAAAGAAGTCCGCAGACAAAAAAAAAAAAAAAAAAGAAAACATAAAAAAAGCTACAAGAAACCAATAGTAGTTGGATAAACATATACAATCACAGTCATGAAAATAGTTGATGCATACAAACCATGGTTAGACAATATATACAAAAACTTACTCAAATTTTCAAGACAAGTACATAAATGACATATAGCAAATGCAAAGCATATGAGAAATATGAAAAGAAAAAACTAACTGAAATTTTCACGAAAAACACATTGAGAGATAAAAGCAAATTCAAACGACGGTTAGAAAAATGTACACAAATATTTACCGGTACTGAAATTTTTAAGAGAAATACATACACAAGATATAGCCATTTCAATGCATGGTTGAAGAGATATGAACAAAAACCTACCAAATTTGGATTAGAAGTAGGGCGCAAAGCTAATGAAACGCTTGATCACACAAATGAAAGCAAAATCTAATTACAGTTTGGATGGGAAACACACACATGAGATAAAAGTTAATTCAAAGCATGGTTAGTGAAATATAAACAAAAACTTACTAAAGTTTCCAAAAGAAATCATCCAAGAAATAATCCGTACTCAAAGCATGGTTAGAGAAATATAGACAAAAACTCTGATTTTTTAAAGAGAAAAATACATACATTAGACGAAGCAAAGCCCAAACATGGTTAGACAAATAGATTCAAAAAAACTTACTGAATTTTTTCATCAGAAATATTTACCCGAGACAGAGTAAATTCAATGCATGGTAAGAGAAATATATGCAAAAGCCTACTGAAATTTTCATTAGAAATGCATTTACGAGAGAAGGCAAATTAAAGTCACGGTTACATACTAGAATATTTTCTTGGGAAATACACACACACATTAAAGCAAATCAAAAGTATGGTTAGAGAGTCATAAACAAAATACATACTGAAACTTTGATCAGAAAATAAACATTAGATAAAGCAAATTCACGAGACGGTTAGATGAATTAAAACAAAAACTAATGATCTTTGGATGAGAAATAAAGCTCATAAAACAAACTCGAAGCAGGTTAAAGAAATACGTGTAAGGACAAAATTTTGCTTAAATTTGGATTAGAAAAACATACTCAAGATCAAGCTAATTCAAAACATAGATATATCTATAGAAAAAACCTTATTGCAATTTTCATGAAAAATGCATACACAAGATACAAACCATGGTTGACAGATATAAACAAAAGCTTACTAATTTTTCATACGAAATAGGCAAGATAAAGTAGTCAAAGCATGGTTAGTGATTTATAAACGTAAACTAATTGAAGTTTTGTTGTGAAATAACTGCAAAGGTTAATAAAATTCGCACTATGGTTAGACAAATTTGAACAATAACTTTCTGAAGAAATACATGGGAAGACAGAATGAATTTATGGCATTGTTAGAGCACTGTAAAAGAAAACTAGACAAAGCAAAGTCAAAGCATGGATACAGAAATATATAAAACAAACTATCTGCAATTTTGATGATAAATACATACACAACAGAAAGCAATTCAAAGCACGGTTAGAGAAATACAAACAAAAATTTATAAGAATTTTTACAAGGAATAAATTCATGACAGAAAACAAATTCCTAGCATGGCAAGACAAATAGTGCCTGCAACTCAATCAAATTTTAGCGAGACATACATACTCTAGACAAAGCAATTTTAAGGTATGATTAGACTGTAAAACAAAAACTATTTGCAATTTTGATGACAAATACATACATGAGATCAAGCAAATTCAAAGCGTAGATTTACATGTGAAAGCTTGAAACAATTCTTGTCAGAATTCCTTCCTGGTCTAAGGAGTTGTGATAAGAATGGTTTCATCCTATCAAAGAAAAACTAAATGATAAATTTAACCCACCTCTTTCCTCAAGCTGTTGACACATGGCATACGTCTACAAATTCGACCGGGGCAACTCATTGTTTAGTGTATCTGACTCGTGACGTGGTCGTTGTGGAGTCGATACTTGCTGTAGGCAAAATTTCTTTCCAGCGATTTTTCGCCTCTCACCTCTGATGCATGTGAGAAAACTAGGCAATTGCTTGGAAAGAAAGTTGTGTCAGTACTGGTGTGAGAAAGCAAGGAAGCACATGCGTAGGTGCACTGATTACCGTGATATGACATTAGCTGTTTCAATCGCGTTTAACACCAATACACACAAAACAAACAAAACCTAAAAAGAACTACCACAGAAAAAACATTAGGCCCTATATCTTTCTCTATACACATGAACATATTGGGAATATTTTTGCTGACCTATTACTAGGTTACATGTGTGTTGACAGTACTGCACAGAAAGACGTCCGCAGAATAAAACATAACACAATGCTACAAGAAACCAAAAGCAGTTGGATAAACAAATACAATAACAGTCAAGAAAATAGTTGATGCATACAAAGCATGGTTAGACAGGTATATACAAAAACTTACTTAAATTTTCAAGACAAGTACATAAATGACATATAGCAAATGCAAAGCACAAGAGAAATATAAAAAGAAAAACTAACTGAAATTTTCACGAAAAGCACCTTGAGAGATAAAAGCAAATTCAAACGACGGTTAGACAAATGTAAACTAAAACTTACCGGTACTGAAATTTTCAAGAGAAATACATACACAAGATATAGCAATTTCAATGCATGGTTGAAGAGATATGAACAAAAATCTACCAAATTTGGATTAGAAATAGGACGCAAAGCTAATGAAAGGCTTGGTCAGACAAATGAAAGCAAAACCTAATTACAGTTTGGATGGGAAACACACACATGAGATAAAAGTTAATTCAAAGCAAGGTTAGTGAAATATAAACAAAAACTTACAAAAGTTTCGGGAAGAAATTATCAAGAAATAATCCGTACTGAAAGCATGGTTAGAGAAATATAGACAAAAACTCTGAATTTTTTAAGAGAAAAATACATACATGAAACAAAGCAAAGCAAAACATGGTTAGACAAATAGATTTTAAAAAAAGCAAATTCGATTCACGGTTGGTGACCAATAGACACAAACTTACTACAATATACATACTAGTATATATTCTTGGGAAATACATACACACATTAAAGCAAATTCAAAATATGGTTAGAGAGACACAAATAAATTCATGACAGAAAACAAATTCCTAGCATGGCAAAACAAATAGTGACTGCAACTCAATCAAATTTTAGCGAGACATACATACTCTAGACAAAGCAATTTTAAAGTATGGTTAGAATGTAAAACAAAAGCTATTTGCAATTTTGATGACAAATACATACATGAGATAAAGCAAATTCAAAGCGTAGATTTACATATGAAAGCTCGAAACAATTCTTGTCTGAATTCCTTCCTGGTCTAAGGAGTTGTGATAAGAATGGTTTCATTCTACCAGAGAAAAACT
Source organism: Tridacna gigas (assembly GCA_945859785.2). Taxonomy (NCBI): domain Eukaryota; kingdom Metazoa; phylum Mollusca; class Bivalvia; order Cardiida; family Cardiidae; genus Tridacna; species Tridacna gigas. The sequence continues at coordinate 35,306,798 of OX244031.2, read as the reverse complement.
AAATGATAAATTTAACCCACTTCTTTCCTCAAGCTGTTGACACATGGAATCTTTCTACAAATTAGAACCGGGCAACTCATTGTTTAGTGTATCTGACTCATGACCTGGTCGTTGTGGAGTCGATACTCGCTGTAGGCAAAATTTCTTTGCAGCGATGTTTCGCGTCTCACCTCTGATTCATGTGAGAAAAATAGTCAGTTCCTTGGAGAGAAAGTTGTGTCAGTACTGGTGTGAAAAAGCAAGGAAGCACATGCGTAGGTGCACTGATTACCGTGATATGACATTAGCTGTTTCAATCGCGTTTAACACCAATACACACAAAACAAACTAAACCTAAAAAGAACTACCACAGAACAAACATTAGGCCCTATATATTTCTCTATACACCTGAACATATCGGGAATATTATTGCTTACCTACTACTAGGTTACATGTATGCTGACAGTACTGCACAGAAAGAAGTCCGCAGACAAAAAAAAGAAAACATAAAAAAAGCTACAAGAAACCAAAAGTAGTTGGATAAACAAATACAATCACAGTCATGAAAATAGTTGATGCATACAAACCATGGTTAGACAGATATATACAAAAACTTACTCAAAGTTTCAAGACAAGTACATGAATGACATATAGCAAATGCAAAGCATATGAGAAATATGAAAAGAAAAAACTAACTAAAATTTTCACGAAAAACACACTCAGAGATAAAAGCAAATTCAAACGACGGTTAGACAAATGTACACAAATACATACCGGTACTGAATTTTTTAAGAGAAATACATACACAAGATATAGCAATTTCAATGCATGGTTGAAGAGATATGAACAAAAACCTACCAAATTTGGATTAGAAATAGGACGCAAAGCTAATGAAATGCTTGATCAGACAAATGAAAGCAAAATCTAATTACAGTTTGGATGGGAAACACACACATGAGATAAAAGTTAATTCAAAGCATGGTTAGTGAAATATAAACAAAAACTTACTAAAGTTTCCAAAAGAAATCATCCAAGAAATAATCCGTACTCAAAGCATGGTTAGAGAAATGTAGAGAAAAACTCTGATTTTTTAAAGAGAAAAATACATACATTAGACGAAGCAAAGCCCAAACATGGTTAGACAAATAGATTTAAAAAAAACATACTGAATTTTTTCATCAGAAATATTTACCCGAGACAGAGTAAATTCAATGCATGGTAAGAGAAATATATGCAAAAGCCTACTGAAATTTTCATTAGAAATGCATTTACGAGAGAAGGCAAATTAAAGTCACGGTTACATACTAGAATATTTTCTTGGGAAATACACACACACATTAAAGCTAATCAAAAGTATGGTTAGAGAGTCATAAACAAAATACATACTGAAACTTTGATCAGAAAATAAACATTAGATAAAGCAAATTCACGAGATGGTTAGATGAATTAAAACAAAAACTAACGATCTTTGGATGAGAAATAAAGCTCATAAAACAAACTCGAAGCAGGTTAAAGAAATACGTGTAAGGACAAAATTTTGCTTAAATTTGGATTAGAAAAACATACTCAAGATCAAGCTAATTCAAAACATAGATATATCTATAGAAAAAACCTTATTGCAATTTTCATGAAAAATGCATACACAAGATACAAACCATGGTTGACAGCTATAAACAAAAGCGTACTAATTTTTCATACGAAATAGGCAAGATAAAGCAGTCAAAGCATGTTTGGTGATTTATAAACATAAACTAATTGAAGTTTTGTTGTGAAATAACTGAAAAGGTTAATAAAATTCGCACTATGGTTAGACAAATATGAACAATAACTTTCTGAAGAAATACATGGGAAGACAGAATGAATTTATGGCATTGTTAGAGCACTGTAAAAGAAAACTAGACAAAGCAAAGTCAAAGCATGGATACAGAAATATATAAAACAAAATATCTGCAATTTTGATGATAAATACATACACAACATAAAGCAATTCAAAGCACGGTTAGAGAAATAAAAACAAAAACTTATTAGAATTTTCATAAGGAATAAATTCATGACAGAAAACAAATTCCTAGCATGGCAAGACAAATAGTGACTGCAACTCAATCGAATTTTAGCGAGACATACATACTCTAGACAAAGCAATTTTAAGGTATGATTAGAATGTAAAACAAAAACTATTTGCAATTTTGATGACAAATACATACATAACATAAAGCAAATTCAAAGCGTAGATTTACATGTGAAAGCTTGAAACAATTCTTGTCAGAATTCCTTCCTCGTCTAAGGAGTTGTGATAAGAATGGTTTTATCCTATCAAAGAAAAACTAAATGATAAATTTAACCCACCTCTTTCCTCAAGCTGTTAACACATAGCATACGTCTACAAATTCGACCCGGGCAACTCATTGTTTAGTGTATCTGACTCGTGACCTGGTCGTTGTGGAGTCGATACTTGCTGTAGGCAAATTTCTTTCCTACGATTTTTCGCCTCTCACCTCTGATGCATGTGAGAAAACTAGGCAGTTGCTTGGAAAGAAAGTTGTGTCAGTACTGGTGTGAGAAAGCAAGGAAGCACATGCTCAGGTGCACTGATTACCGTGATATGACATTAGCTGTTTCAATCGCGTTTAACACCAATACACACAAAACAAACAAAACCTAAAAAGAACTACCACAGAAAAAACATTAGGCCCTATATCTTTCTCTATACACCTGAACATATTGGGAATATTATTGCTGACCTATTACTAGGTTACATGTGTGTTGACAGTACTGCACAGAAAGACGTCCGCAGAATAAAACATAACAAAATGCTACAAGAAACCAAAAGTAGTTGGATAAACAAATACAATAACAGTCAAGAAAATAGTTGATGCATACAAAGCATGGTTAGACAGGTATATACAAAAACTTACTTAAATTTTCAAGACAAGTACATAAATGTCATATAGCAAATGCAAAGCATAAGAGAAATATAAAAAGAAAAACAAACTGAAATTTTCACGAAAAGCACCTTGAGAGATAAAAGCAAATTCAAACGACGGTTAGAGAAATGTACACAAATATTTACCGGTACTGAAATTTTCAAGAGAAATACATACACAAGATATAGCAATTTCAATGCATGGTTGAAGAGATATGAACAAAAATCTACCAAATTTGGATTAGAAATAGGACGCAAAGCTAATGAAAGGCTTGGTCAGACAAATGAAAGCAAAATCTAATTACAGTTTGGATGGGAAACACACACATGAGATAAAAGTTAATTCAAAGGAAGGTTAGTGAAATATAAACAAAAACTTACTAAAGTTTCGGGAAGAAATTATCAAGAAATAATCCGTACTGAAAGCATGGTTAGAGAAATATAGACAAAAACTCTGAATTTCCTAAGAGAAAAATACATACATGATATAAAGCAAAGCCAAAACATTGTTAGACAAATAGATTTTAAAAAAAGCAAATTCGATTCACGGTTGGTGACCAATAGACAGAAACTTACTACAATATACATACTAGTATATATTCTTGGGAAATACATACACACATTAAAGCAAATTCAAAATATGGTTAGAGAGACACAAATAAATTCATGACAGAAAACAAATTCCTAGCATGGCAAAACAAATAGTGACTGCAACTCAATCAAATTTTAGCGAGACATACATACTCTAGACAAAGCAATTTTAAAGCATGGTTAGAATGTAAAACAAAAGCTATTTGCAATTTTGATGACAAATACATACATGAGATAAAGCAAATTCAAAGCGTAGATTTACATATGAAAGCTCGAAACAATTCGTGTCTGAATTCCTTCCTGGTCTAAGGAGTTATGATAAGAATGGTTTCATCCTACCAGAGAAAACTAAATGATAAATTTAACCCACTTCTTTCCTCAAGCTGTTGACACATGGCATCTTTCTATAAATTAGAACCGGGCAACTCATTGTTTAGTGTATCTGACTCATGACCTGGTCGTTGTGGAGTCGATACTCGCTGTAGGCAAAAAATTTCTTTGCAGCGATTTTTCACCTCTCACCTCTGATTCATGTGAGAAAAATAGTCAGTTGCTTGGAGAGAAAGTTGTGTCAGTACTGGTGTGAAAAAGCAAGGAAGCACATGCGTAGGTGCACTGATTACCGTGATATGACATTAGCTGTTTAAATCGCGTTTAACACCAATACACACTAAACAAACAAAACCTAAAAAGAACTACCACAGAACAAACATTAGGCCCTATATCTTTCTCTATACACCTGAACATATCGGGAATATTATTGCTTACCTACTACTGGGTTACATGTGTGCTGACAGTACTGCACAGAAAGAAGTCCGCAGAAAAAAAAAAAAAAAAAAAGAAATCAAAAGTAGTTGGATAAACATATACAATCACAGTCAAGAAAATAGTTGATGCATACAAACCATGGTTAGACAGATATATACAAAAACTTACTCAAAGTTTCAAGACAAGTACATAAATGACATATAGCAAATGCAAAGCATATGAGAAATATGAAAAGAAAAAACTAACTGAAATTTTCACGAAAAGCACATTGAGAGATAAAAGCAAATTCAAACGACGGTTAGACAAATGTACACAAATACTTACCGGTACTGAAATTTTTAACAGAAATACATACACAAGATATAGCAATTTCAATGCATGGTTGAAGAGATATGAACAAAAACCTACCAAATTTGGATTAGAAATAGGACGCAAAGCTAATGAAATGCTTGATCAGACAAATGAAAGCAAAATCTAATTACAGTTTGGATGGGAAACACACACATGAGATAAAAGTTAATTCAAAGCATGGTTAGTGAAATATAAACAAAAACTTACTAAAGTTTCCAAAAGAAATCATCCAAGAAATAATCCGTACTCAAAGCATGGTTAGAGAAATGTAGAGAAAAACTCTGATTTTTTAAAGAGAAAAATACATACATTAGACGAAGCAAAGCCCAAACATGGTTAGACAAATAGATTTAAAAAAACTTACTGAATTTTTTCATCAGAAATATTTACCCGAGCCAAAGCAAATTCAATGCATGATAAGAGAAATATATGCAAAAGCCTACTGAAATTTTCATTAGAAATGCATTTACGAGAGAAGGCAAATTAAAGTCACGGTTACATACTAGAATATTTTCTTGGGAAATACATACACACATTAAAGCAAATCAAAAGTATGGTTAGAGAATCATAAACAAAATACAAACTGAAACTTTGATCAGAAAATAAACATTAGATAAAGCAAATTAACGAGACGGTTAGATGAATTAAAACAAAAACTAACGATCTTTGGATGAGAAATAAAGCTCATAAAACAAACTCGAAGCAGGTTAAAGAAGTACGTGTAAGGAAAAGATTTTGCTTAAATTTGGATTAGAAAAACATACTCAAGATCAAGCTAATTCAAAACATAGATATATCTATAGAAAAAACCTTATTGCAATTTCCATGAAAAATGCATACACAAGATACAAACCATGGTTGACAGCTATAAACAAAAGCTTACTAATTTTTCATACGAAATAGGCAAGATAAAGCAGTCAAAGCATGGTAAGTGATTTATAAACATAAACTAATTGAAGTTTTGTTGTGAAATAACTGCAAAGGTTAATAAAATTCGCACTATGGTTAGACAAATATGAACAATAACTTTCTGAAGAAATACTTGAGAAGACAGAATGAATTTATGGCATTGTTAGAGCACTGTAAAAGAAAACTAGACAAAGCAAAGTCAAAGCATGGATACAGAAATATATAAAACAAACTATCTGCAATTTTGATGATAAATACATACACAACAGAAAGCAATTCAAAGCACGGTTAGAGAAATACAAACAAAAACTTATTAGAATTTTCATAAGGAATAAATTCATGACAGAAAACAAATTCCTAACACGGCAAGACAAATAGTGACTGCAACTCAATCGAATTTTAGCGAGACATACATACTCTAGACAAAGCAATTTTAAGGTATGATTAGAATGTAAAACAAAAACTATTTGCAATTTTGATGACAAATACATACATGAGATAAAGCAAATTCAAAGCGTAGATTTACATGTGAAAGCTTGAAACAATTCTTGTCAGAATTCCTTCCTGGTCTAGGGAGTTGTGATAAGAATGGTTTCATCCTACCAAAGGAAAACTAAATGATAAATTAAACCCACCTCTTTCCTCAAGCTGTTAACACATGGCATACGTCTACAAATTCGACCTGGGCAACTCATTGTTTAGTGTATCTGACTCGTGACCTGGTCGTTGTGGAGTCGATACTCGCTGTAGGCAAAATTTCTTTGCAGCGATTTTTCGCCTCTCACCTCTGATGCATGTGAGAAAACTAGGCAGTTGCTTGGAAAGAATGTTGTGCCAGTACTGGTGTGAGAAAGCAAGGAAGCACATGCTTAGGTGCACTGATTACCGTGATATGACATTAGCTGTTTCAATCGCGTTTAACACCAATACACACAAAACAAACAAAACCTAAAAAGAACTACCACAGAAAAAACATTAGGCCCTATATCTTTCTCTATACACCTGAACATATTGGGAATATTATTGCTGACCTATTACTAGGTTACATGTGTGTTGACAGTACTGCACAGAAAGACGTCCGCAGAATAAAACATAACAAAATGCTACAAGAAACCAAAAGTAGTTGGATAAACAAATACAATAACAGTCAAGAAAATAGTTGATGCATACAAAGCATGGTTAGGCAGGTATATACAAAAACTTACTTAAATTTTCAAGACAAGTACATAAATGACACATAGCAAATGCAAAGCATAAGAGAAATATAAAAAGAAAAACTAACTGAAATTTTCACGAAAAGCACTTTGAGAGATAAAAGCAAATTCAAACGACGGTTAGACAAATGTAAACTAAAACTTACCGGTACTGAAATTTTCAAGAGAAATACATACACAAGATATAGCAATTTCAATGCATGGTTGAAGAGATATGAACAAAAATCTACCAAATTTGGATTAGAAATAGGACGCAAAGCTAATGAAAGGCTTGGTCAGACAAATGAAAGCAAAATCTAATTACAGTTTGGATGGGAAACACACACATGAGATAAAAGCTAATTCAAAGCAAGGTTAGTGAAATATAAACAAAAACTTACTAAAGTTTAGGGAAGAAACTATCAAGAAATAATCCGTACTCAAAGCATGGTTAGAGAAATATAGACAAAAACTGAATTTTTAAAGAGAAAAATACATACATGAGATAAAGCAAAGCCAAAACATGGTTAGACAAATAGATTTAAAAAAAACTTAATGAAATTTTCATCAGAAATATTTACCTGAGACCAAGCAAATTCAATCCATGGTAAGTGAAATATGTGCAAAAGCCTACTGAAGTTTTCATTAGAAATACATTCACGAGATAAAGCAAATTCAAATCACGGTTAGTGACAAATATACAGAAACGTACTACAATATACATACTAGAATATATTCTTGGAAAATACATACACACATTAAAGCAAATTCAAAATATGGTTAGAGAGACATAAATAAAATACATATTGAATTTTTGATCAGATTAAATGCATTAGATAAAGCAAATTCACAGGATGGTTAGATGAATTAAAACAAAAACTAACGAGATTTGGGTGAGAAATAAAGCTTATAAACCAAACTCGAAGCAGGCTAAAGAAATACGTGTAAGGACAAAAATCTGCTTAAATTTGGATTAGAAATACATACTCAAGATCAAGCTATTTCAAAACATAGATATATATCTATAGAAAAAACCTTATTGCAATTTTCATGAAAAATGCATACACAAGATACAAACCATGGTTGACAGATATAAACAAAAGGTTACTCATTTTTCATACGAAATATGCAAGATAAAGCGAAGTCAAAGCATGGTTAGTGATTTATAAACATAAACTAATTGAAGTAACTGTGAAATAACTGCAAAAGATTAATAAACTTCGCACTATGGTTAGACAAATATGAACAATAACTTTCTGAAGAAATACATGAGAAAACAAAACGAATTTATGGCATTGTTAGAGCACTATAAATGAAGACTAGACAACGCAAAGTCCAAGCAAGGATTCAGAAATATATATAACAAACTATGTGCAATTTTGAGGATAAATACATACACAACGTAAAGCAACTTCAAAGCATAGCTAGAGAAATACGAACGAAAACTAGTTAGAATTTTCATGAGAAATAAATTCATGACAGAAAACAAATTCCTAGCATGGCAAGACAAATAGAGACTGCAACTCAATCAAATTTTAGCGTGACATACATACTCTAGACAAAGCAATTTTAACGCATGATTAGAATGTAAAACAAAAACTATTTGCAATTTTGATGACAAATACATACATGAGATAAAGCAAATTCAAAGCGTAGATTTACATGTAAAAGCTTGAAACAATTCTTGTCAGAATTCCTTCCTGGTCTAGGGCGTTGTGATAAGAAAATGGTTTCTTCCTACCATAGAAAAACTAAATGATAAATTTAACCCACCTCTTTCCTCAAGCTGTTGACAAATGGCATCCTCCATGTAGACATCTGAAAAAAAATCATCACTATTGTTTGAATAGTATTTTCATTGCATGTAATGATATTTCAGTCATTTATCTGGAATTACTCACTTGTGGCTTTCATAAGTTAAACCAGTAGAAGACTGGACCTTTATTTTTGTAGTGCCTTGCACAAGGCTACTCCCAGGTGACCCGTGTTTCGAACAACGATCAATCTCAGGCTTTTACAATTATCTATAAATGAACTTTTACCAGACAAATCAATGTTCAGACAGCCCAAAGAGGAGATGCTTTCGAAAAAGATTGTGGGAAAAGGAGAAAAACCCTGATACTCTGCATTCATAGACCTGTCCCATATTTTAATGTCATGTAAAAAGGTAACCACTGAGTAAATATGGAATTCTCAATTTAAAAGGCAAGGCACATTCTTATGTTTTATCAAAATTAGAACACAAAATGTGTAGTGTGATCGTCTAGCTTTATCTCTGGTATATCTGATATTTCTAATATAGTTATATCCTGCTGAACATTGCACAGGCATTTTTTTTTTTTGTGGGAATTCAGCCAGTAGCATGGAACTGGAAAAAGAAACTCCTTGTAATTATGTTATTACGTACACTTGCCACCTCAATATAGCTGAAATTGTATGGAAAATGGCAATAAACACCATGTATTCAACCAATGTCTGACATTTTGTGGATAAACCATCAAAAACAGTCTTGAACGTGGAACATCTTTGTCCATCATTCTGATGATCATCCAATAATTTGTTTCTCCAGATGTTAGAATGTGATCTTTATTAACTTTTTACCACATGATATAATTTTTGACCTGTCTAAATTGAAAGCTTTTACATGTGGGACATATTCAGCAGGACTTAAATGATATGATTAGTCTTTAAAAGGTTAGAAAACATTGTGGAAAAGGAGAAAATGCTGGTTACCAGTATTTTCTCCTTTTCTCACAAAAGTTTTCGGACGCCTTTTTTAAAAAAAAATTAGGACCATTAGAACTCAGGACTGTTTTGCAAAGGGTTAATTCTTAGGGACCAAACCAAGTGGGTAGGTTGGTCAAGTGTGCACAGCTTGAATCCAAGGGGTCTAAACTTGATTCCTAGCTAGGTCAAACCCTATCCAAAGAGTTGATGATATTGTTACAGGATTTATTTTTTTATAGTCTAACCGCTGAACATTATTTTGATATAAGACAGATAGATAGATAGATATTTATTCAGACAAGTACACATGTACATAGTCATAATACATAAACAAATATTATTATGCAAATGTGTCAAAAATCTACCTCAAAAAAGATGTACACCGACAATTTTCTTATAACATAAACAAATTTCTATAAATCAATACTGTATACAGAAGTATTTAAGAATGAACTTATGAGTTATTTATCATATGAAAATAATACATTCTTTCTTTAAATGCCTGTTTTGCGTACAATGCAAGGTTAAACAATTCACTTTTATTATTCGAACAAAGAAGTTTTAACAGTTTTAAGGTACTTGGATTTTTATAAAAATACTCTTTTATATATCTTTGTCGCAAGGAATGATAAAATGGACACTTCAAGATGAAATGGAATTCGTCCTCTATGTCGCCAGAGTTACATATAAGACAAATCCGTTCGTTTCTAAGAATTCTGTTTGGACCAAACCTACCAGTTTGAATACGAAGTGAATGAGATGAAGTTCTTAACTTAAAAATTAACGTTCTTAGACTAGATGGCAAAATATCTAAATATGTTTCATAACTACAGTTTTCTTTCAAATACTTGTACAAATGTAAAGAAGGAGATGTTGACATTGTGGCAAAGCAACCTTGAATGAAATTATCTATTAATCGTTGTTTAAAGATCAAAGCAAATTCTTTTTGGCTGACGGAAAGTGGATTTTCCCAAACATAGGAAAACCCGCTTTCCGTCAACATCTTCTTTATCTCAGAAACCCAATTTTTTCTACCTTCTATACATTGTTTATAAGCACAGTCGTACACATTTCTAAGAATTATATTTTCTGTGTTCATCACTTTAAACCAATATTTCAAGATTTTTACATAAGAAAGCAGTCAGTACTTTGAAGGGAACGTTGTGCAAGAATTGACAAAAGAAACTTGGGAAAGCATTGATAGGTGCACAAGCCGTCGAGCAAAAACTGAAGAAATGTTGGAAAACAGCATAAATCACCTTTCATACAAATTAATCTTGAGAGCGCTGACTTAATGAAATAAGTCTTTTAAACCATTACCAAATAATCACAAATTTTAACGACCCTGAGGAAAGAGGCTTTTGAAAACGATGTGGAAATAGGAGAAAAAATACCGGTAATCCTCATTTTTGTCCTTTTTTCACAATGTTTTCTACCTTTCCAGAAACAAATTTCAGTTTTGAGTCACATTGATTTTGTTGTCTGCAAATGTTTTCAAGTCTGACAAGTCTAAAATTTGGTCATTTAATAAAGAATTAAGTAGGACAGAGCCATATATTGCAATTTCAAGATTAGAATACATGTATGTTACAAGGTTTTGGGCTGTGTAGGCCCAAAATCTGATGGGATTTTCTGTGCAGTCTGATCTTGATCTACATGTTCACAACAATAACGTAAATTTGCTGAGAGCTGAAATGTAAAATGCTCTCCTGCTACAAATTTATTCATCTTGCAGCTTACCACTCTAGAAAACATAGTGGTAAAAGGTGAAAATGCTCATATTCCAGAGCACTTCTGATTCGTGAGTTTCTGTACAAGCACTAGACATGTTATATACTCATTAAATCTTTACCAAATGACAAAACTTTAGACATGTCCGAATTGAAAGCATTTGCAGAAGACAAGACTAAACGTGACTCAGAATTTGATTTTGGACGGGTAGAAAACGTGTGGGAAAAGGAGAAAATGCTGTCAGCTGGTTACCGTAATTTTCTCCTTTTCCCACTATATTTTCAGTAGCATTTATTCCTTTTCCCACAATGTTTTCAAAATGCTTTTTCTTTAGGGTTGTTAAAAGTCATGATTGTGTGGTGAAGGGTTAAAAGACACTAGCTTATTGCCAAAATATACTATGTTCCTAACCAACATTTTTTTTCCTTTGTCCACAACGTTTTCTACCATATCAAAGACAGAAATCATTAATAGAGTTGTAGTGTATTTATTTTGTCATATACGAGTACACATGCTTTCAATATAGTCGAGTCCAAAATTGTGTCGTTTGGTAACGAGTTAAATGCTCAAGTTTCAAGTTTATTATGAGAATTTGGTAAAAGTGAACGTGGGAAAACATGGTCTGATCAGGGATCGTATATAACATGTAATTTACGATCCCTGGTCTGATCCAGCTGATCCATAACAGGGAGTCAGCATAACCCTTTACCACATAATCCCATTTTCAACGGCCCCGAGGAAGAGGCCTTTTGAAAACATTGTGGGAAAATGAGAAAATGCTGGTAACCAGCATTTTCTCCTTTTTCCCCAGGGTATTCTAATATATCAAAAACAAATTCTATTATTTGAGCTACATGTACATTCTGAATTGTCTGCAAATGCTTTCAAATTGGAAAAGCCTATATTTTGCTTGTGTGGTAAAGAGATAATGCATTGAACTTGTTGCAAAAAAAAATCAGGTTTAACTATACTGACATCTGCTTTCGTCACGTAAATACACATAGCCTAAATACACTGTAGCAAAGAGCAAAATTTCTTGTGAGGAACAGTTTCCCTTTCAGCCACATGTCTTTTTCTTTTATTCAGGTTTACATGCATTCACCATTTGTAACAAAGCACATTCTTTCAGAAATTTTGATAATGAATCCTCAAAATGTTTGCTTACATGTATAGAGTTATACTTTGCTGATATCGCTATGGAAACAACAACAGTCAATGAGGGAGGAAAATAACATTGAAAACTGACATATAAAGTTCATGTTTTTTGACAGAGTATTAGACATGGCCATCAGTAAAAAAAAAAACCATGATAATACAAATTAGCCATGCTCTGTGAAAAAGGGGCTAAGTGCATCTGCGAAAGATGTTGTCCCAGGTCAGTCTGCGCAGTCCGAAACGTTTCGCTAGTGGTCAATTTCCTTTATGTCCAAGGACCCTTCTAACTCATGATTCAGTCGGTTGTTTAACCCTTTCCCAAACGATAAATTTTAGACTGGTCCAATTTGAAAGAGTTTGCAGACGACAATTTTAAATTTGATGAAAATGACAGAGAGTTCTCCAAAAGGGTAGAAAACACTGTGGGAAAAGGAGAAATTGCTCGTTACGAGCAATTTCTCCTTTTCCCACAGTGTTTTCAAAAGACTTGCACTGCAGACACGTGAAAACCAGGGCTTGTTTGGGAAAGGGTTAAAAAGTGGCTATAATGGATCCGTAATTATGTGATGGCTTGATCGCTATCATGGATCACGGAGATGCATTATGCCCCCTTTTGGCAGAGCGTTGCTCAATTATTTACATTCTGTCTTGGTCAAAGTACATGCATCTGAAAGATTAATTGGTATTCTAGGTCCAAAATTAAAACTTCCTGCCCTGTCTGATCTTGATCCATATCGCCTTCACATGCAACTGACGTTGATTTCCGTTTCCTGTCGAGTTGTATCTTACTGAGAACAAAGACATGCAACAGATGTATTACCTTTGACTTTGTATTATATCACATCCACACAGAGACGCTGTTGGAGGACTCCACAATGCCGCAAGAAGACTCTGTATCCGGTAGAATTTAACTCTAACTGACCGACCTCTAATAAATCCAGAAAAGTTTATCAAATACCGCTCAGCTTACAACACGAATTGACTATTTAAAAAACCGCTAACTTACGCAACAATGGGGTATTGTCCACAGCACGTGAAAAGACAACTCAGGGGTCAGGTCAGTTTAATACCTGAGAAAATCTTAACCTCTGTTTAAAATGCCTTCAAGTCGGAATTACTGAAGGTTTTGCGGACAGTATAAATCGAGATCAGACTGCAGAGAACGCGCAGTCTGATTTTGCTGTACGATGGAGCATTCCAGAGACATGAGTAGTATAGGAGGGTAGACCTCGGACAAAACGCGTTTTGTCCGAGGTCTACCCTCCCTGAGTGCCATTTTGTCCGAGGTCTACCCTCCCTGAGTGCCATTTTTGTCCGAGGTCTACCCTCCCGAGCAGAAAAAATGCCGCATCACTGCAGTTTTGGCGTGATTCGGTTTCCGCGACATATGAATACAATAATAAATAGTCCGTTACTAGTCTCGGGAGGGTAGACCTCGGACAAAAGTAGTTCCGGCAGTTGGTTCAGGTAGAAACCCTCGTTGGACTTAGTCTTTTTTGGAGGGTTGATCTTTCTCTCTCTATTACCGTCGGACTTAGTCTTTTTTCCCACAATTGGATTAAAAAAGTAGTTCCGACTGATCTAAACAAGTAGTTCCGACTGATGTAAACAAACGTAAACAAACGTTTTGATTGGTCGAGACGTTTTCCCGCCAAAATTCAATGGGTTATTTCCCCTTTTCAGCTTGAATCAATGTAAAGACCTTGTTGAACTTAGTCTTTTTTCCACGATATGGACTATATTCTCTACTTACGCTGGGTCAGGCAGAGAGCATCGTTGGACTTAGTCTTTTTTTCCGTCTTTATTCGCCTCAATCTTTCTCTATCACCGTGTTGGACTTAGGCTTTTTCTCTGTCATCGTTGGACTTAGTCTTTTTTCTCCGTCTTTGTTCGTCTTATCCTTTCTCTATCAACGTTGGACTTAGTCTTTTTTCACCACGATATGGATTATTTTCCCCTCCTCAGCTTGGTTCAGCCAGAGATCATCGTTGGACTTAGACTTTTTCCGTCTTTGTTCGTCTATCTTTCTCTACCACCGTTGGACTTAGTCTTTTCTTTGGCTCCTAGCAATATGATCTTTAGACATTACCTAACTATATGATCTGAGTGTGGATTTTTTCCGACATTTCCCGGAAACCACTTTGTCTAGACTTACCCAATCTTAGGTTTTATTCGTCCCTAGTTTTATTCGTCCCTAGTTTTAATCTGCAGAACTTTTTTAAAATTGTAAAAATTTTTATCCGAAAATTTTTATCCGAAATTTTTAAGCGTAAAAACTTTTTCTATCGGTGAAATTTTCTCTGTAAGATTTTTTGAAAAATTTTTCTCTGCAAGATTTTTTATTTGAAAATTTTTCTATCGATAAAAAAGTTTTTTTCTCTCTGCAAGATTTTTTAATCTAAAAGTTTTTCTCTCTGCAAAAAAAGTACAACAACCAACACATCTACAAAATTGACAATTGTTAAAGATAGATTTTAAAGGTTTTGGTTAGTCCTGAAAAGGACTGTTTTTTTGGAGATTAGACTGTCTTTTTTCCTCGTCTAATGACAGCAACCAAAATTTGCATGACAGATGGGACAACTTCCAGTTCTTCTTGTGATTGTCATTGTACCATCCTTCGTGGTGATCTTTCTCCCGAGTTCAACGTCAACTAATATGAGCTCTGGAGTTGTTGTCTGCATAAACAGCTCAAGTAATTTTTCTCCAAGCTCTCTGTATGGTTGTGTTATCTGCTCTAGATGTCTTTGAACTGCTATGAGTTGTCTTCTTAATACCAACAGATCTTCACCAGCATTTAAATAGTCTTGGAGAGCATCAATTATTTGATGGTTTATCTGTTCCATATTTTGAATTCTTTTTTCGCTTTGGTTACTTTATGATTTATTCGTCTTACTCGAGAGAACGAGAGTCGAATGACTATAGAAGAAGTTCACTGATTTTATAGCTTGGTAGAGGGATTGACCTACTTTGACTTGGAATTAACGTTAACCAATCGTTAGTTTCGTTACATTTTTTGGAACTGATACTCTTAGACATTGTAGATAGATCATATAGTACATTATGTTCTATCTACATGCTCTCGCCCACGTTCGCGCTTTTAATTCTAACGTGAAGTAGGTCAATCCCTCTGTCAAGCTATAAAAGAGCCAGCATTTTTATTCTTGTATTAACTCATTTCACGATGAAGTTATCGAAATTCTGCTGTGGGCTGTTTGCCAGCAAGAAGGATAAGAAAGAAATGAAAGAAAAATGGGAGCAAGAGGCCATGGAAAAGAAAGAAGACGAGGCAGAAGAAAGGAAGAGCCTAAAGCATAAAGCTCTTCGGGAGTTCTTCGCAAGACGAGGGTATGAGTTTTATACTCGTACCCCAATCGTCAAGATGGGTAATATTTACCCGGACTTATCAGAACTGATACCGCCAACAGAGCATCGCGGTTGGCAGAATAAATTAATGAGAATGTATCCTTCATTGAAATGGTGAAGAATACGTCCTCTTTAATTTTAAAAACAGTCCTTTTCAGGGCTACCCAATACCAAGAAAGTTTTTACTTTCTTCAAATTGTCAAAAACAAAAAAGTCAAGTCCTATATGTTTTTATATCTTTTATTTAAAACTTTTTTATTTAAAACTTTTGTACAATAATCATTACAATGAAAACATTGAACTGGTAAAATATATACAATGAAACATTGAACTGTAGAAATATTTGAATCCTTTTTGAAAACAGTTCTTTGAAACAGTTCTTTGAAAATGTTAGCACATTTTTACAGACACGTTTTTCTTTTTTTCTTCGGGATGTCAGGCTCACATTCACTCTTACGTTTCCTCTTACTGTTTCCATTATTGTGTTCGGTATTGTTATTTTTCAACACAATATCTGGACAGATTTTTGCACCATGTTTTTTTGTTTTGCAGAAGAAACAGTTCTTCTTCTTCTTTTCTCTTTTCTCGTTGATTTTCTCGTTGATTTCCTTTTCTTCAGATCCTGAAGATTTTTGAGACCTTTGTTCGTTGTTTTGCTCCTCTCCAGACAGTGAAGAGGGTTCGTTGTTTTGATCGAGTATAAGAGTATCCTCTGAAGAAAGTTTATTTTTTTGCGAACTTTGTTGCGGCTTATCATGTATTTCTACTTGAATTCTACAGATTTCTGTGTCGTTGATTTCTGTGTTATCATGCTCCATATTTTCGATCTCCTGCTCGATCTGATTTCCAGTCGATGAAGTTGTAGTCTGTGACGATCTTGTCTTCCATTTATTCTCGTCTACTTTATAGGATAATAGAGCCCCAACGTATTTCATATGTTGGAATTCTCTACCGGTTTCCATTGTTGGTGAAATTTTAACATCGTGACTGTAGGGGTCCACGAAGACGGAGACGAATCTCCACATCATTTTTTCTTTTTCTGGACATTGTCTAGCCCAATGTCCTGATCTGTTGCATGTAAAGCAGATATTCGTTGTCATATCACTCACTCCATGGCGCTTGTCGAATGTTGCCTGATCCAGGACTCTGGTGATACGATAGACATCTTTTTCTGCAAAATGTTGGTGGGATAGAAATGATCCCACGTAGTTCCCAGTATGGTAGACTTGATATCTTGACGGTATATTGGTGATCTCATAATCGTGAGTGTACGGGTTAACATACAGGTACATTCTCTTTGGTGTTGTACTTTGTAGCTTGAACCCACTCATTTTTTCTACCAGCTGTCCTGTTTGAAATCTTTCCGAAGAATGATGAAGATTTCAGTCGTAATACCTCTTTTTATACACGTTTGGTCTGAAAAAAGATATAAAAAAGCTAGGATTTTTTGAGTTCTGGGACATTACTTGACTCGCAATCAGTCATAAAACCATGTCTAAAAGGTTAGTACCGTATTCAGACAGTACAAGTGACGATGAGGTAATTCAGCCGATGTCGAAGAAGAGAAAAAAATTACTACCGGCAAAGAAAAGAAAAAGAATCCTAGTCTATCCAGACAGTAGCAGTAATGATGAAAGCGATGATGAAAAATTTTCACCGTCAACCAAAAAGAGAAAAAGTTTACCATTGAAAGAAGAAAGCGACGGTGAAGTCAAAAAATCTTTGAAAGAAGAAAACGATGAGAAATTTCCACCGTCAACCAAAAAGAGAAAAAATTTGAAAGAAGATAAAAAATCTTTGAAAAAAGAAAGTCATGCTGGACCATTTTTGCCCAAGGAAGAAAAAAGTAAAGACAAAAAATCTTTAAAAGAAGAAGATAGAAAATCTTTGAAAGAAGAAAGTCATGCTGGGCTATTTTTACCCAAGAAAGAAGAAAGTGGAGACAAAAAATCTTTGGACATGAAAAGTCTATACGTCTTAAAAGAAGTGGGAAAAAAGAAGTCAAGAAAATTCAATACAGATTCCCGTGTGCTGGAGGCGTCCTTTAAGAAATTCGATGAGTTACAACCCCAGCAACTGACTGTCTTATTCGACGATGTTATCCAACAAATCGTTCAAAAGTTAAAGGCTGAATCGAGGGATATGATCAGAATTACCATCAATCACCGTTCATTGGATATGGGGATTCATATACCCTTTCTATATGTGGAGGAGTTGGAGAGTCATACTATATTGGACGAGATTGAAAAAGTTCTACAGTCGAATGAGGAATTCGTCTTGAACGATGGTCGCATGACATTCGATATCACACATACGGTACCCCCAAGTGGAAGTGGTAAAAGAGTTAGGGGTACAGAAATATTGGATTCAAAAGTTTTCGCAAAGAAGAAACAATCGATTATTGAAATTAATAATGAAGATCATCTATGTTTTGCAAGAGCTGTTGTTGTGGGGATTTATCACCATGAACGTGAAAACACCCAAGAATGGAATCGAAGATGGGATATCATCAAAAGATCAAACAGACCACTTCAAAAGATTGAAGCCGAGAAATTGATGAATGAAGCTGGAGTTTCGTCAACGCAGCCTGTAGGACCTGAAGAATACAAAAAAATTCAAGATTTCTTGTATGAAAAAGACTATGTTATTAAAGTCCATCAACAGCAATCAAAAATGGAGAAAGTGTTTGAACATCCAAAAGTGAAAGATAATAGTAAAATCATACATTTGTACTTTCATCAAAAACACTATGACTACATCAAATCCATTACATCATTTCTTGATTGTGGTTATTATTGTGAGTTCTGTGATATACGTTACAGGAATCGGGAAGACCATGTTTGCTCAAAGATCTGTAAAGGTTGCTTTCGTACTGGAAAATGTCCATCGAAATCAAAAGAGTATGTCTGTTCCAAGTGTCATAGATGTTTTTTCAGTGCAGAATGCTTGGAAAAACACAAAACACTTCAAGGTAAAGAGAAGAAGACCATTTGCGAATTAGTGAAACTCTGTTCAAAATGTGAAGGCCAGTTTTTTGTCAGAAAGAAAAATCATGTCTGTAAGGGAAAGAAAAAGTGTCATCTCTGCAAGAAAATAGTTGACTTCTCTCATCGCTGTTTTATTCAACCTTACCAGAGTAAGATGAAGCATGACAGTGACGATGAGACGAGTTCTTCTGTAGTCAAAAAACCTTTGTTCATTTTCTTTGATTTTGAATGTCAGCAAGATACAGGGATACATATTCCGAATTACTGTATTGCACACCGAGCCTGTGCTGAATGTATCGATAAACCACTTGATTTTCATTGTTCCACATGCAGTGAATTCGAAGAAGGAAGAGAAGTTATTTTTCAAGGAAAAGAAACTTTGAGTCAATTCTGTAGCTGGCTCTTTACAAAGCATCATAAAGGAATCATAGCTATTGCCCATAATCTCAAAGGTTATGATGGTCAATTTATTCTCAATCATATTATCAATGTCGGGATGAAAGAACCAGAACTGACCATGAATGGGAATAATATTTTGAAGTTAGAATTGAATGGTGTGTGTTTGATTGACTCCTTCAGTTTTATGAACTTTGGTCTGGCAAAATTTCCGACTACATTTGGACTTCAAGAAATGAAAAAAGGCTACTTTCCTCACTGGGCAAATACAGACGAATTCTGGGATTACGTTGGGCCATACTTGGATATGTCTTATTACAAACCCGATTCAATGTCTGAAGAGGCTCGATCGAAATTCATAGTCTGGTATAATGACAAAGTTCAAAATGGTGAGGAATTCAATTTTCAAAAAGAGATGGAGATGTACTGTCGATCGGATGTTGATATCCTAAGACGAGGATGTGGTGAATTCAGAAAGTTGTTCATCGAACAGAGTGGAATTTGTCCATTCACAGAGGCGTTTACTATCGCCGGCGCCTGTAACAAGATTTGGCGAAAAGATTATTTACCAGAAAATCAAATAGCCATCATTTCAAGCAAAGACCCAGTCAGACGCCGGTTTTCTATGAAAGCAATACGATGGATTCAAAGTATTGCTAGGGAAAAAGGGATTCATATTCAACACGGTAAAAATGGTGGTGAATTTCAAATAGGAAGATATACTGTAGACGGTTTTCACCGTCAATCAAACACCGTCTATGAATTCCTCGGGGATTTATTTCATGGCTGCCAGACATGTTTCAAGGATCGAAAATATATCAATCCCATCAATGGAAAAACAATGGATGAATTGTACAACAATACCATTGAACGATTAGAAACCATCAAAAGAATGGGATATAACATAGTGACCATATGGGAGCATGAATTCGATACCAAGATGAAGAAGGACAAAGAGTACAAAAAAACCATTGAAAGTCTATATCCGAACTGTGACCCCATCGAACCAAGAGAGGGTCTGGCTGGAGGCAGATGCAATGCAATAAAAATTGCTTATGATGTTGAGGAAAGCAGTGAGAAGGAAATCAAGTATATCGACATCTGCTCTCTGTATCCTTACGTCTGCAAACATAAATTCTATCCTGTAGGTCATCCCACAATCTTGACTGCTGAGAGTATTGATATGAAGAATATTCGTCAGTATGAAGGGCTCATTAAATGCAAAGTTCTACCCCCAATTGATTTGTTTCATCCTGTTCTTCCAGTTCACTGTAACAACAAGATGATGTTTCCACTCTGTATGAAATGTGCACAAGAAAGCTCAAACGTTTGTAACCATAAAAAAGAAGAGAGATCCTTGGTTGGAACTTGGGTTACATTTGAACTGTTCAAAGCTCTCGACTGTGGTTATCAGCTAATGCAAGTGTATGAAATCTGGCATTTCCACTCTGTTTCGGATCAATTCTTTAAAGTCTATGTGGATAATTTCTTGAAAATTAAGCAAGAAGCCAGTGGATATCCCAGTTGGTGTCAGACAGACTCGGAAAAGAATCAATTCATTCGCGAGTATGAGGAAGCTGAAGGGATTCGTCTCGATCCCAAATGTATTCAAAAAAATCCTGGTAAAAGATCGTTTGCTAAGATTATGCTGAACTGCCTTTGGGGGAAATTAGCACAGCGTGAAAACATGAGCAAGACGAAATACATCAGAGAACCATCTAAATATTTTGACTTGATTACCGATCCGAAATATACGGTAAAGCATGTGGAAATTTTTGACAACGAGTGTCCATTCATTTTAGTCAACTATGAAGAAAAGATGGACTTTGTCGAAACGCATGCAACAGCCAATGTTATTGTAGCATCCTACGTAACAGCTTATGCAAGGTTGGAACTGTACAGTGTTCTTGAAAGATTGGGGGATAGAGTTCTATATTTCGATACAGATAGTTGTATGTACATTCATGATCCTGAATTGTGGAACCCTCCCATCATTAACAGTAGGCTAGGAAAATGGACCGATGAAGAGCCTGATTGTAGAATAACTCATTTCAGAGGATTAGGCCCCAAGAATTACGCTTACAAAATGAGAACAAAAGATGGAAAAGAAAAAAGCAAATGTAAAGTCAAGGGAATTACTTTGGATTACAATACAAATCAGATGGTAAATTTCGACACCTATTCAAAATGTGCTTTGGATCGTACAATAGAAATCAAAGTTCAGTATGACTGTAGAATCAAAAGGCATAAAGACAGAACAGTGACCAGTGAACCACAGACAAAAACCTTTCGCTCTGTATACACCAAAAGAGTGATTGTAAACGATACTGATACTGTTCCCTATGGTCATAAAAGTTTAAGGGTATAAATATCTGTAAGAAACAATATCGTGTTACACTGTTTTGAAGTGAGCGATCGAAGTAAGACGTTTTTAAAAAACAGTGAAAACTATCAAAAAGTGAGAAATCATGTCAAGCGAAATGCTACCTTTACCGATAGAACTACGTGAAAAAGTTTATAGAGATTTTATCCAGCAGCACACGCTCGATAAACAAGTACAGTTGGATATTAAATTCGGCTGTGTGAAACTTTGGATAAACAAATTGCATAAGGGAGTTGCAAAAGGAGAAAGATCGTGCAAGTTGTATAGAATGCACAGCTTTATTGTAATGATAGGGGATGATACAGATTTTGATTTTCCTCTCAAAGCTTATTTAGCATTTTGTTTGTTGAAAGACAACTATATTGCTAAACAGATGGATTCCACAAGTCGGTGGCAATTCATTATCGTAGGAAGAACAGAAGAAAGTTTTCTGAACGTCCTGAAAATGAAATCAGTTCTGTTTAACTTTTACTTACGCTACAAAAAAGGATCCATTCAAGACGGTGAGGAAATAGTGGATACCATGGAAGGGTATATTCTTTTTGATAGAGATGTCACAGAAGAAATCGTATATTCAACTCTTTCGACAAAAGATATTTCAAAACATGTTTTTCCATTTAGTGGAGTACGTGAATATAGTGAAATGGATAGCAAATTTCCATTGTTTTTGGGTAATGATCAGTTGCACAAAGTTATTGTGGAACATGAAGACAAGTGGAAAAATCGAGGTATCTGTGAATTTGCATTGTAACGATACTGCACTCTATGACCTATAAGATTTGAGGGTATAAATAACTGTAAGGGACAACACCATGTTACACTGGTTTGAAGTGAACAATCAAAGTAAGACGGTTCTATCGAAAAGTGGAAATCATGTCAAGTGAAATGCTGCCTTTGCCAATAGAACTACGTGAAAAAGTTTATAGAGATTTCATCCATCTGCACACACTCGATGAAGGAACACAATTCAACCTTAAATTCAGATGTGTGAAATTTTGGATAGATAAATTGCACAAGGGAGTTGCAAAAGGAGAGACATCCTGCAAAATGTATAGCATGCACGACTTTATTGCAATGTTGGTGACTGAGTCAGACTTCGATACCACCATCAAAGGCTATTTGACAGCTTGTTTGTGGAAAAGTGACTATTTCGCTAAGAAGTTGCAAGCCACAAGCCGATGGCGATTCATTATCATAGGAAGACCAGAAGAAAGTTATCTGATCATGCTGAAAATGAAATCACTCCTGTTTAACTTTTACTTACGGTATACAAAATCAAGAGATAATGCAGAAGGAGTGGATATCATGGAAGGCTATCTCCTATTTGATAGAGATGTCACAGAAAAAATCGTACTTTCAACTCTTTCGGCAAAAGCAGTATTCAAAAACGTCTTTGAAATTAGAGGAACGTGTGAATATAGTGGATTGGACAGTGTATATAGTTTGTTTTTGGGCAATGAACAATTGCACAAAGCTGTTGTGGAACATGAAGACAAGTGGAAAAATCGAGGTATCTGTGAATTTGCATTGTAAAAATGTTCTGTTATTGTTGTAAATAAGAACTGCATTGTCAATGCTTTGTATATAAAAATGTACCTTCATTGTTTTTTGTATATAAATTGTCTTTGTATATATAAAATATAGTGTTAGAACATTTGGTTTGTTTTAAACGTTACTGTTTTTTCATGATATTGTTAAGAACTTTTGAATGAATAAAGAAATGATTTTTAAAAAGGTCGTCTGTTCTGATTTCTTCCCAAAACTTGAATAAAGAAAAGTTCAGACTTAGAAAAATGTAGCTAGATCATCACATTCTATGTGAGATCATATAGTACGTTATGTTCTATCTACATGCTCTCACCCCCGTTCGCGCTCTTAATTCTGTATCAAAGTAGGTCAATCCCCTACCAAGCTATAAAATGTTGACAGAAATTTTCCTATCTTTTATTCTTTCTCTATCTTTTTTATCCTAGCGATATGTCTGTGAGACAGGGTTTTGGCACACCGCCTCAATCTTATTATAGTGGGCAATATTTACGCTATAAGAAGTACTTCAATCATGAGCATTTCATTAGAAAGCATTATTTCGATGCAGAACGATACTTGGATGAATCTCAGCCTAGTTTGTTCTCTAGAAGATTTTCCGTTTCAGAAATTTATGAAATGGTAAAATCTACTGTAGAACATAGCGATAGTATTAAATTGCAAGGTTTCAACAAGATAATTTTTGAAATGAAATTTCCTGTTGAAATCGGAAAAGATGCAGATGGTAAAGAGGCGTATGTTTGTAAAGTCGTCGCCTGCTATGATGGATTTGAGTTGCCGGATGTAGTCAAGTATAAAGATCTTTCTGTCATCACGGCATATCCTGTATAATGGATAAAAAACAATGGTTCTTTTTAAGAACCACTCTCTCCTTCTTTTTAGGATTGAGGGCTCTTTTCAGAGCCAACCAATACCCAGGAAGTCTGCTTCTTCGAATTGTCAAAACAAAACGTATTTCTCAGATCTAAAGATTGGTTGTATCAGACTCAAAAAAAGACTAAGTCCTATCCGAAGAATTGTCGTTTTTCCCCAAAACACCCGCCAAGATCAACCGTTTTTCCCACTCCCGCCATTCCTTTTCTACAAAAGAATATAACAAGTCTGACGATTGGTCTACGTTAATTCTGAGTCAGAAAAAGTAGGTCAATCCCTCCACTAAGTTATAAAAATTCAGCGAACTTTTCCTATAACCATTCGACTCTCGTTTCTCTCGAGTAGCACGAATAAGAAATCGTAAAAGTATACCAAGACGAGAAAAATGCTTATATTTTTTCCTTATTGTCCACAGTGTGATAGACCATGTGCAATAGAGTGCGGAAAATGTTTTCATATCCTACAACATCTTGGAGAAAAGCACAATTGTCCAGAACCAGATGAGGGGTTCTATGACTATGATGAAGACTATGGTGTAGTGATTTGGTGTTATCATTGCTGTCAAGCTTTCATCGTGGTCCAGTTTGAAGAAGAAGAAGAACATCTCGATCGCAGCCAGTGAAGAATGAATCTTCATAAAAACAGCCCTTTTCAGGGCTAACATGCAACAAGAAAGTTTTCTACTTTTCTTCAAATTGTCACTTCAACTCAATTCTGAATTAAGAAATATAACGAAACTAACGATTGGATAACATTAATTCCGAGTCAAAGTAGGTCAATTCCTCTACCATCCTATAAAAGACGGGGCTCTTTTTCTTTTTAATCAGTTTTTCCCTCTCAGAACTCAAAAATGAAGACCCTCGACAAACGGTTCAAATTGATTGAAGCAGAGCGACGATTTAGAAAGGGATGCAAACAGATCGAATTGCTTAAAATTCGTCTGAGTGGGATAGAAAAACGATATGATAAGTGTAAAAGCAGAGCTGTGCAATATAATCTGAAAATTCAACTTTGTTCAATCAAAGGAGTACTCATTATGTATAATGAGTATGTCCAAGGCAAAGTTGAAGAAATCAATGAACTTCGGCGTGAGCTATTCCCCGAAGATTCAGATGAGGAGGTTTAGAGCCCTCGATCTTTTCTCTAGTTTTGAAATTAAGTTAACCGATAGTTAAATTAATTTCATTACAGAGAATAGTGAAAAACAGCCCTTTTCAGGGCTAACATACACCAAGAAAGTTTTATCTCTCTTCAAATTGTCAGACCAAATCAATTCTGATTTTAAGAAAAGGTTAATTTTTTACTTCAACTTATCAAAAAAAGACTAAGTTTATCAGAAAACCTTATTCCCTACCACAACGTATAGACTTGTTTTCATCTATCTTTTACTTATTCAAAAGAGAATATAACAAAACTAACGATTGGCTAACGTTAATTCATAGTCGAGGTAGGTCAATTCATCTGTAAAACGTATAAAGAAAGCTGGTCAAGTTCTCATTTAATCATTTTTACCTCTCAATACTCGAGAATAAAAAATGTTTTGCATGTTCATGTTTGGAGCAGTGGCATATTATTCGATACTGAACTGGTTAGAAGATTGGTTTCGTCGACGGCAGATACGTCATAACCTAGCACTACTTATTATGTTACTTGATGAGTTAGAGGCTGCGAGAGATAGACGAAGAGGTTAAAAAATACAAATCTTCGAAAAACAGTCCTTTTCAGGACTACCAAACGTTAAGAAAAGTTCTATCTTTTCAAATTTTGTCAAGCAAAATTCTGCATAACTCTAAGAAAAAGCTCATCCCAAATAATATTTTCTAATATAGTATAGTTCATTCTTTTGCAAGTAAGCAGTATAACTATGTAAAAACGAAAGATTATCATTTCTGCTTGACTAGAATTCAGTTGTTTTCGTTCAATCATAGGATATGTTACATTTGCAATAGAGCTCAGATCAATCGGTTAGCCAATACCCCAGATTTCTATCATTTCTCTCTGTAAGTGTTATAATCATTCGTGGCTGCTTCCGACCGGGTCCGCGCTCTTAATTCTGTATCAAAGTAGGTCAATCCCCCTACCAACCTATAAAACGTTGACGATATTTCTCTACAATCATTCGGCTCTCGATCTTCGAGTAGTACGAGTAAAAACACACTGTTAACGGGAAAGATGAATCTCAACTTAGCCGATTACAACTTAACCGACTACATCTTAGACAACTCCTTGCCACAGAGTGGAAACAGTGGAGATATTCTAGCATCAGCCATGAATTCGACATTCATTGAGCCAATGGCAGCACCAGTTAACAAATTCGAGGAAGAGATGCGACAGATGATCTCAAAACAAGATGCTACAATAACTCAGATTTTAGAGGAGTTGAAAACATTGAACAGAAACATCGAGACAATATGCCAGCAAAGACAGTCAACTACACCTGTTATTGTGAAGATTCCGGTGGAGTTCGACTTTGATAAAACCAGCCTTCGAAGACTAACAGACTCCCTTGTATCAGTTGTAAAAAAGAAAGATCAGAAGTCAAAGGAAAATCAGTCGAAGGAAAAGCAACACTCAAAGGAAACACAACCAGAGAAAGATCATCAGCCAAAGGAAGAGAAGATAAAAAATAAAAAACGAGAAATAGAGAAAGACAATGATGAACAACTTCACAAAAAACAACGATACGATCCCACCTATGTATCACCGTCAAAAATAGGCCTGGGAAAACATGGGAAAAATATCGACAACTTCAAAGACTTCAAGATCCCAAAGATTCCAAAACTCAAACTCAAAAAGATACCCAAAGAAACAAAGAAAAGTTCTCAATAGAGAAAAAAGACAAAAAAGACAGTTCAATTTCCAAAAACAGTCCTTTTCAGGACTAATCATTCCCCAAGAAAAATCTATCTTCAACAATTGTCAATAAGTAAGTCAAGTCGCCTCCAGCCGTATAAAAGACGATGATATTTCCAGTACATTAATCATTCGGTTCCCGAATAGATGATAGCTAAAGAAATGGTGATGGACTATAGTGTACAATTTCTACTTTTCTCGATGACAAAATGGTATCTGACAACCTTTCTACTGGCCATGATGCATGACT
The DNA here is from genome assembly GCA_945859785.2 of Tridacna gigas. Lineage (NCBI taxonomy): Eukaryota > Metazoa > Mollusca > Bivalvia > Cardiida > Cardiidae > Tridacna > Tridacna gigas. The sequence continues at coordinate 35,279,821 of OX244031.2, read as the reverse complement.
CCACTTTGCCTATGCATAAAATAAACAAAATAAGAAGGTTAATAGCAGATCGAAGAAGAGTCGTGGAGTGTCCTATCTGTCAGACAAACTTTGGATACTATCATTAGAGGAGGAGGAGAAAACAAACTCCAAAACAGCCCTTTTCAGGGCTAACCATTCCCCAAGAAAAGTCTATCTTTCTCAAATTGTCAATATCGGTAAGACCAATAGAAGAGTCTTTTATCTTGGGAACCATATCGTGGAAAAAAGACTAAGTCCAACGATAGGCTCTGCCTGAACCAACCTGTTTGTTTACATTAGCCGGAACTACTTTTAATTCAATTGTGAAAAAGACTAAGTCCAACAAGGTCTTTACATTGATTCAAGCTGAAAAGGGGAAATAACCCATTGAATTTTGGCGGGAAAACGTCTCGACCAATCAAAACGTTTGTTTACGTTTGTTTACATCAGTCGGAACTACTTGTTTAGATCAGTCGGAACTACTTTTTTAATCCAATTGTGGGAAAAAAGACTAAGTCCGACGGTAATAGAGAGAGAAAGATCAACCCTCCAAAAAAGACTAAGTCCAACGAGGGTTTCTACCTGAACCAACTGCCGGAACTACTTTTGTCCGAGGTCTACCCTCCCGAGACTAGTAACGGACTATTTATTATTGTATTCATATGTCGCGGAAACCGAATCACGCCAAAACTGCAGTGATGCGGCATTTTTTCTGCTCGGGAGGGTAGACCTCGGACAAAAATGGCACTCAGGGAGGGTAGACCTCGGACAAAATGGCACTCAGGGAGGGTAGACCTCGGACAAAACGCGTTTTGTCCGAGGTCTACCCTCCTATACTACTGACATGCCGACCAAGAGCAACATTTAGACAACAATTATTAATGTGCTTTTTCCCGACGTTGATTTAGCCTAAGGGTTAACCCGTCGAGCGCTAAATCAATGAAATGGACGTTTTCAGGGTTTGAAACATCCTATAAATCGCAATACATTATATATCTTATTTTGCTACAGTATATTACAAACTAGAGGACATTGTAGAGCAAAGATCACTCTTCACAAGCTATACTATCTCATCTTGATCTAAATTGTCTGCAAAACCAACATAACTGCTCTCCCACGATAAATTCCTTACCAGATCACAAAATTTTAGACTTGTCGAAATTGAGATCGTTTGCAGACGACAAACGAATAGATTTGTTATTGAAAGGGTAGAAAATATTGAAAGGAAAGGAAAACAACGTGGTTCTATACAAGCGAAGGAAATATGGGGTAACATTCGGCCAAAGAGCAACATTCAATAAAAATGGTCAATTTTCAACGTGAATCTATTAGACCTAATCTTTTACCAAACAATCCCGTGTTTTGACGACCCTGGAGACGGCTTTTGAAAACATTGTGGGAAAACGAAAAAATGCTAGTAACCTGCATTTTCTCCCCCCCCCCCCCCCCCCACAATGTTTTCTACCCATGCACAGGCAAAATCAAAATCATTCATTCGAGCCACATTTAATTTCTCGTCTGCAAGTGCTTCCTATTTTGACACTTGTGAAGTTTTGTCGTCAGGTAGTCGTGTAAACTTTCCTTTCGTTAACGCCATTTAAGTCTTGCATTAATCCTAAACTGAAAAAAAAAAAAGTTTCTCTTTGGTACAGGCTGTAAGAATTGACCTGGCAGGGTGTGGCTAACCTTTGACGTAAGTCGACCAGTACCTGTACGAGCTGGAGTTCCACAGGGGTCAGTATTAGGTCCATTGATGTTTTTGGTTTATATAAATGATATTGTGGGTGACCTTGAATCCGTAATTAATTTGTTTGCTGACGATACAAGTCTTTCCATAGAAATCGATACTCCAAATATATCCGGAGCTATTCTACAGTCGGACATCGAAAAGAATAACAACTGGGCGAATAGATGGTTGGTTAAGTTTAATCCCTCGAAATCGAAATCATTGTTAATATCTCGTAAACGTAACAAACCTGATCACCCAGTCCTTACTATGTCAAATATTGTTATTCCGTCGGTCCAGTTTCATAAACACCTCGGTATCTGTCTATCTTGTGATGGATCCTGGGACCAACAATTTCAATCTATTGTTGAGAAGGCATGGAAAAGAATAGGTGTTTTACGCCGTTTAAAATTTCTGCTTGATCGCTTTTCTCTGCAGACTATATACTTTTCATTCATCAGACCTATTCTTGAATATGGAGATACCGTTTGGGACAATATGCATGAATACCATAAGGAAGAACTCGATAAGATCCAAAACGAGGCAGCCAGGATACTAACAGGATGCACAAAACTAGTGTCTCTTTCAGACCTTTCTAGAGAATCTGGCTGGGAGACATTAAGAGAACGCAGAAACAAACATAAACTTATTCTTTTTTTCAAAATGGTTAATGATCTAGCTCCCAACTACCTATGCTCTCTTGTTCCGTCCACTAATGGAACTAACACAACGTACAATCTTCGTAATTCTAATGACTTGGCAAACATAGTTTGTAGAACTAGCCTCTATATGAATTCTTTTCTGCCATCAGCTGTAAACGTATGGAACTCTTTGCCACAAGCTACAAGAGAAACTGACTCTCTCTCATCGTTTAAACGTTTGCTGAACATAGACAAACCCACTCCTTGTAAACTGTATTTTTATGGGGAAAGAAAAATGCAAATTATTCATACTCGACTTAGAAATAATTGTAGCGACTTAAAACAACATCTCTTCTGGAAAAATATTGTGGCTTCTCCTCTTTGTCGTTGCGGGGAAGTTGAATCTAATACACACTACTTCTTTGAATGCAGATTTTATTGTAACATTAGAACAACACTCAGACAACATATCAGCGCAATATCTGCTTTTAATATTGATACAGTTCTTTTTGGAGACAATGAACTCTCCTTTGTTGAAAACGAACAGATCTTCCATGCGGTTCATGATTACATTGATAAAAGCAAGAGATTCTCTTAGTTTTAATCCAATACATTAAAGGTTAGATCCGTTGCTCCTCTTTTCTGACAATGTACTGTCGAGAACACACACACACACACACATATATATATAAATACAATTTTGTATCTTTTGTTGCCGCTCTGCTCAATCACCAATCATCACCAATCACCAATCACCATTCCTTTTTCTCTTTTTACTTTTTCAGATAATGGAGCCCCCCCTTTTTTTTTTACACTCATTACTATTTTTTTTGTGTGTGATAATCTTTTCTTCTTGATATTATTTGATATTATTGGCGTATCACGTGATGCAACTTGGGGAGAGGAACTATATAAGCAAGGCTTTCGTTCCGATCCTTTTCACATTTATTTCTTGTATTGTATATGTAAATGTCAATGTATATTGAATAAAATATGTTTAAATTAAGTCGACCGGTTTACTTTTCATTTTAGTAGCCTCGAGCCAGTTCAGAATTATTCGTCGTAAATCTACGTAAACATATACATCATAAAAGTACTTTATCGATTCTTTACGGCTAGATCGTGAAATACGGTTATTCACGATGGTCTCCGAATAACCTGTCTTACCACAATCTGTAACATAGCTCCGCCCTGCCAAGTCAATTCTTACAGCCTATACTATGTTGTCAGGTATTGATTTTGCAATGATAGATAGGTACCCCAGAATCGTTTCCGCTTCGCACCCCACTCTAAAACCTCTTGTAAATGTGGACACTCCCATGCTTGACCAAGTGATATGTAGACCCTGGCATTCTTTCTACACGCGCGGAAGAAATGATTACATAAGACTTACTCTTTTGGTACCATTTATTGAAAATACAACCAATTGTTTAACTCTTTACCAAACGACCAAAACTTGGACTCAACAAAACTGAAAGCATTTGCAGACGACAAATAAGATGTAGCTCAAAAGATAACTTACGTCTGTGACTGGGTAGAAAACATTGTGGGAAAAGAATTTCTCCTGTGCCATAATGTTTTCAAGAGCTGTTTTCGTCATTGTCGTTAAAACTCGTGACTGTGTGGTAACGGGTTAACTCACATCGGTTTTTTATCTTATCGACTTCACTATAAAAGCCTCCGTTTTCGCAAATGACGACGAAAGGGCTAACCTTTACTGAAAGTGCCCCTTTTTTGACATTTCAGGGCTGTCAATATCAGTAATGTTATATATAGGTCAATCATGTTACGTGTGTACCGATAGCTAACACTAGGATACCTCTATCTCGAATGAACTCCTGCAGAGATGAAATTATATAACTTAACCCGTTACTAAACAATCCTGTGTTTTAGAAGCTTTTCTTGGAAATCGTTGTAGAAAAATGAGGAAATCATTGTGGGAATAGGAGAAAAAATGCTACTGACCAGCATTTTCTCCTTTTCCCACAATGTTTTCTACCCTTCTCAAAACAGATTTCAATTTTTGAGTCGCATTTAATTTGTCGTCTGCAAAAGTGTTCAATTTGGAGTGATGTAAAATTTTGTCGTTTAGTAAGGAGTTAACAGAAATTATACAGCTTAAGATATAATAACAATAATAAGTGGGTGAGGAGGGCGAGGTAGAGCTTTATATCGTATAATCAGAATTAATGCTCTGGTAAAAGGGGTTTAATGCACCGCCATGATTCATTATACCATGTAAGTCACCATATAATTACCGATCCATATTTTAGTCCATTTTATTTAAAACCAGCGGTAGACTGCTCCTATGACATGTATAAAATTGACCAATAGCAAAAACATTTCGGCCAACGTCATCCTGTGCAGATTGCGCGGGCTGACTTGGGTCGATACTTTTTGCAGATGCATTGAGTCCCCCTTTCAGAGAGCATGGCTCATTTACATGTACCACAGTTGTGAAAAGCTGCGATGAATTTCAATGACACCTTTAAAATTTGACTTGTAGACAAACAAACCTGCACACGAACCTTGAACTAACACACTCAGAGACAGCAATATGTATAGTGTACAAAATGGACCAGCACAGTGACCTTGACATTCGCGATGGTAGCTTGCGCAATCAGTGACTTGTGCACAGCACGGTAACATTGTAGTGAAAGAAGCAACTCACTCTGACTCAACGTTCCAAAGCATTTTCTTTAATCCTTTACCACACATTCCCGAATTTTAACGACCCTGAAGGAAAAAAATGAAAACATTGAAGGAAAAAAAGAGGAAATCATTGTGGGCAAAGGAAAAATGCTGGTAACCAGCATTTTCTTCTTTTCCCACAATGTTTCCTACTTGTTGAAAGACAAATTCATCACATGAGTCATATTTGATTTGTCGTCTGCAAATGCTTTCCATATGGTCGAGTCTGAAATGTTTTCGCTTTGGTGTAGAGTTAATAGCAACTCTCAGCTCCTTTACTAAATCTGCATGGTAAGCCCCAATGGTAGAGATTCCAGTAGTTCTATAACTGATCAACAAAACATCGTTAGAATCCCAGAGCACTGTGTGCATGAATTAAACTGGCTTTTGGTTTGGTATCGAATTCTTTTAGGGGTCGTTGAGCCAAGGAGCTTCCTTTACACCTGCACTCTGTTTCTGATTCTGAGTTAAACAAATGGATCCATGTGTCATCACAAATCAGTAAACATATGTGCATATGGACTTTCTTTAGGTTCTCTTTATACATAAGCCATGCTCTGTGAAAGGTGGGCTTAATGCATCTGTAAAAAGTATCGACAAAGGTTAGCCTGCGCAGTCACGATTCAGTCGGTTGTAAGACAAAATGGATTTTGTGGATCCATCATTATGAGATGACTTGCTTGGTATAATGCATCACGAAGAGAAATTAACCCCCCCCCCCCCTTTGCCAGGACGCCGCTCACTTATCTGTGAAATATCACACAACCAAGCCATGCCATCGACATCAATACGACGATTCTCTATTATGATGGTCTCCAAGAAGTGATCATTTCCCTTTTGATGGTATCAGCTGATCGTCTTAATCCTCAGTAAGCTGCAAGCACGTATGGTTTCATTTGACCATTTTGAAGCTGTTGAAAAAGCAGGACTACTATCACAGTATACCTCGACTTCTCTTCGTTTGTTTGTATTGGAGTTTAACGTCGTTTTAACTGCTTAGGTCATATCATGGTGGTCAGTGCACCTACGCATGCTTTTTCCTGGCTTTCTCTCATCGGTACTGACACAACTTTCTTTCCAAGCCACAGGCTACTTTGCTCGCATGCATCAGAGGTGAGAGATGAAAACTCGATGGAAAGAGAGCTTGCATCAACCGGCTATCGAACCCGCAACCACCAGATCATGAGTTAGATACGCTTACTACTGAGCTGCCCGACTGGGCTTGACCACTCGTCGGTGATCCCCTATTGTACAGAAATTTATTACTGCCCTAAACTTAATATTTTGAATTTTCCATTGTTGCTTGGTGGTCAGCAACTTGGAGCCAAGCCCCCGTAGCTCAGTCGGTAGCGTACAGGACTTGAGAACAGGAGGTCTCTGGTTCGATCCCCGGCTTGGCCAATTTCTTTCCGAGGATTGATGATAGGCATTGCGACAGGATTCATTCCTCTCTCACCGCTGACCATTGTTTCGACGATGGTTATGTGGGAAAGCAGCCAGTGGCTTGGAAAGAATATTGTGTAGAGAACTGGTAAAAGAAACTCCAGGAAAGCATGGCATCGCCGCCGCGATATAACTGAAATAATGTTGAAAACGGCGTTAAACACCATACAATCAATCGGCAACTTGGAATGCCTCCGAGAATCAAACGAATAAGTTGTGAAAAGCGAACTTGATATATTTGTGCCTGGCAAAAGGGGGCTTAATGCATCACCGTGACCCACGATACTAATTATTGGTCCACTGACCTACATAAAATTTACCAAAAGCACAAAGGTTCAGCCCAGGTCAGCCTATGAGGACAGCACAGGCTGACCTGGGTCGATACTTCTTGCAGATGTATTGAGCCCCCTTTTCATAGAGCATGGCACATTTAAAGTAGTTACATGTTGTGAAACTTAAAGGTCATATAGTTGTCAAAAGCAAACAATGGGTCGGTAAAATGCATTTAAGTTTAAATCATACCATTTAAAAGTATGGAAATTATTGTGGGGATGATAATCTGTTATTGTACGGTCGGTTCTGGTAATAGTCGCTGGCAGAAAAATTAATTTCTAATCAGGTAAAAAGTAACGAAGATAGACCAACCTGGCAACTTTTAACCTAGTTTTAGATTTCATATTTCTGCCAGGGACTAACACATTGAAAGGCCGCACAATAACAGATTGTTGTCTTCACAACAGTTTACATGCTTTTCAATGGTATGATTTAAATTTAAATGTGTTTTAACACCAATGTTGCTTACTTTTGGCAGTTATGGGGCCTTTAAAAATGTACATGTTTTACGCTTGCCTGAATAGGTTGTTCTGTGAACTTTCTGACTGTCTTTTCCTTCACTTTTTTTTCAGAGGCTTTCATCTTCAAGTTTGTTAAAACACAGAATAGTTTGTGAAAGTATTAAAACCCATTTGAATGAAAACAGAAGTTTTTGAGGATGGTACTTTCTTACAACCGTACTATTTTACTGAAGCGTAAAATACATCACATATAAGGTCGTATATATATAAAACTGTACGTGTTCATTTCATTTTGATATCTACGTGCTGTGAAATAGTTATTGAATATATTACTGTGCTAGGCTACATACCTGAGATACGGAAGACATGAACCGAACATGTCCTTATGACTTGCCTTCGACTGATCAGTCTACAGGGTAGGGGATTTATGTTTACTGTCTTTCCTGTCTGTGTATGCGTCTGATTGTCTTTTAGTCCGTTTGAGAGCCAATTTGGTTTTTTGTCTTCGCTTATTTTTCCTTTTACTTTAGTAAATGGATTTTTAAGTCATTCTTTTTAGAGAATAAATTTGCATTTTCATTTTCGAGGAAATTTTAGACAGAAATTATTCAGTGATGTACTGAAAAATAAACGACTTGGGCAATTCAAGCAGAAAATGATTAATGTCTGTTTGTCAGAGTTAGACCACCTGGGCCTGTATTCATCAAGTTAGAGACAATCGCGACAGTTTCATCATTTTTTCAAAACATTCAGAACTTCACGAAACTTTGTGTGATGATAGTATATCATCTGATCTACAAAAATATTGGATAAAAACAGGGGATCACTGGCTTTGGAAAAATTCTATAAATATTTCTTTTAATACATCCTGTATTGCGGCAGTTCAGTATGAAATTTCACCTACGAAAACTAGGAAAAACCTAGCGGAAGATAATGCCCTTTACCATCGGATTCTTGGCTAGAAAGTGTAATGCTTGATTAAAATACTCTCGTGTTTGGTGTTTTGCTGACACGAAACGCCCAATTTTTGTTCTTAGTTTATCCATTACTGCAGACGGACAAGTTTAATAGAATCGTCTGTAGAAAGTGTGATTGTTACACTAGCATGATCATGGAAACTGTCGCAATCGTCATTAATAACATTCTTGGTCTAATTCTCTATAATTTTCTAGGTTTCAAAGTAACACAATTTCTGATTGGCTTTGCCAAATGGTTTAGCCAATCAGAAATTGCCCCACTTTTTAAACCTAGAATAAGACTAAGACTAATGGAATTCTAAATGGTTGGTACGGCCCCAGGAATACTGTATTTGTACATTCCCTAGCTTGTGTGAACCTCCCGAACACTACCCTGTATATAAGTTACTCCATACCAGTCGACAAAATCTCAGACTTGCTCATAACGGAAAGAATTTGCAGACGCCGAACTTACTGTCTTATAACCAATTAGATCTGTCTTTGAAAGGGTCGAAAACACGAGGATATGCCTATTACCAGTGTTTTCTCTATTTTTCCCACAAATGCTGAGACTTTTAGTTGCAGATAGAGAAAAAAAAATGACCAGTTAAAAAGTAAACAAAAGATAGAGTGACCTGGCAACTTTTGACCTTCTTTGAAAATTCATTTTTCTGCCAGCGACTAACACTTGGACCGACCGTATTGTAACAGATTGTCATTTTCACACTAATTTCCATACTTTTAAGTGATATGATTTAAATTCAAATGCATTTTAACATCCGTATTGTTTACTTTTAGCCGCAGTTTAATTGTGATGATTTGCTTAGTATAATGCATCATGGACATGCATTTTAACCCCCTTTCCCCATGTTATGGCTCATATAGATTTGTGGCAATAATCTGTTAAACTGTGTCATAATCATTGTCATTGTTAGCAAAGAAAAGTCAGAAAATGAACTCGGAGAAAAAGGAGCAGCCTAGAATCTAAGTAAGGCAGAGAGAGGCCTTGCACTCATCGCAACATTTCGCACATCTTTCTTTAACCCTTATGCTGCTAAGCGCTACTGAAAGACCTTTTGTGGACCGTGTAGATCAAGATCAGACTGCACAGAACATGCAGTTTGATCCTAGATCTAAGAATATATTTTCGCCCAAAATGACATTGATGTCCGATAAGAAGATGTTTTCCCCCAATGTGACTTTGAAATAGCAATAATTGGGATTTTACTATGAGCTTGAAAAGTTTCATTTGACTTATTTAACAGGTTAAGGGTTAAAAAGACATGGAAGTCGGATTGGTATTTAATACGAAACAGATGTTATTAGTTGCATTATTGCAAAACGTTTGATTTCAACGGGTGTTTGCTTTTACTGTAACTTGACCTTTATTTCATCGTCCTTGTTCGCAGGACGCTCTTTGTAACGGATAGCGCAACGAGGCTTCAGGCTTCTTCGTCCCTAAACACGTTCGTCACCCAGTAACTGTTTCGATATACGAGTGCAAATGTAATAACCCCTATTTAGTTGTCGGGTTTTAGTGTGAACACAATCGATACATTTTCAGTGGTGTTAGAAAAATGCATCTTAACGCATTTAAAAGCCATGCCATTTAATAAAGCAAATTATCAAGCAATAAAATGGACAGGCGAATATCTTAAACCCGGATTTAAACACGGTGGTTAAATATTTGATTGTCACTCATTAATTATTCAATGCATAAATCTCATCGCGCTTATTACTGTAAGCATGACTGCAAAATAATACACTACGTGTTATGGTGCTGCTTTTTAGCGAGGATCAGTGTATCTTAGTTCCGGTGTTCGACAGGAAATGGATGGCTAACTACTTTTCAAAAATTCTACTCTCGCGATAAAAAGTAATTTCTCCAACGCTTTTAACCCTATACAAAATAAGCCCGTGTTTTCACGACCCTGATGAAGAACGGTTTTGAAAATACTGTGGGAAAAGAAGAAAATGCTGGAAGGCATCATTTTCTCTTCTTGCACAATTTTTACGACACTTTGAACGACAAATCAGATCATTTGAGCCATATTTTATTTGTCGTCTTCAAAGGCTTTCAGTTTGGACTAGTTTCAACATTTATCGTTTTGTGAAGAGTTGATACAAGAAAAAGATAACTGACTATCCGTGTACTTCTATAATTGCCCCCCCCCCCCCCACCTCCGTTTCCCCGATTTACTGAAAGGCTCAGGGTAAATAAACTTTAGACCACAGACCGTTTTCTATCCTTCTGCCACAATGCTTGACTTTTTACCATACGGCTAAATTTTAGCCCCGTCCAAATTAAAAATTGAAAGCATTTGCGGACCGCAAGTTAAATATTGAACTTTGTTTTGCGACGAGGAGAAAACAGTTTGGGAAAAAGAGGGAAAATGCTGGTTATCTGTATTTTCTCCTTTTCCACAATGCTTTTGTAAAAGTCCTTTTTCCCCATGGTCGTTAAAACCTCGATATATTTTCAAAAAATGCTTATAGGATGACCCAACTTACTGTAAGATCTTGATATTGTAAAAATGAGTTTTGATCCTGAAATCAGTCCGAGTTATCACAGTATTTAGATAGTCGAAACATGGCTGGGCCTTACAATCTGTGTTAAAAGATTGAACAATTGACATATTCGGCTTGCATTAAACACAAAACTTTTGCCATTCCAGGGCTGTTTTCTACTGTAATAGCTCTCTTAATATTGGACAGTGTAGATCAAAGATTAGACTGCACGTACTTTGCAGTCTAATGTTGATCTACACAGTCCATAAAAGCACCTTCAGTCGAAAAAGCACCTTTAACGTAGCCAAGTACTCTAGCGATAAAAAAAAATGGGCCTCTCTAATATGTACTCCCCCAAAAAACGATAAGTATACTCTGCATGACAACATTTGATCTTTCAGACTGAATCCTGTCATCGAGAAACATGAAATGGCCCTATTGATGTTACTGGGGTTTGCAGGTTTCTCGGTCATGCTTGGAATTGTTTACAAAGCCATAAGGTAAGTATGCATCAGATATCTTTGTAAAACACTAATAAATACTACAAAATATACTTGTCTCTGCAATCGTAAAGAAATTGGCAGGTAACGTACACTGAAAAGGTGCTGCTTGGGCGTTTAGATAACGGGATGGTCGATTTACAGTTGGGAACTCTATGTAATAATTGAGCAATGCTCTGTGAAAAGGAGGCTAATGAATTTGCAACAAGTATCGACCTGGACTTCGCAGGTTGCATCTGACATGGGCCGAAACTTTTCGCTATCATAAAGTTTTCTACATGTCAAGGGATAATTCTACCTCATGATGCAGTCGGTTGTTTAACAAAATGGATCTTACGGATCCATCATTAGGTAATGTCTTCCTTGGTATAATGCGATACGGAGATGCATTAAGCACCCTATTGCCAGAGCATGGCTCAATTTCGTGAGACCAGATATGATATCATCATATCTATTTGAGCACGATCTCACATCCTTGACGCTTGTTATTTATCATTCCTATATTTGCGAAATTTTCGAACATCGCAATCTGAAATACCCTGAAAGACTCCGCATTGCTTTAAGGAAATACCGTAATTTTTCCCCTTACAACACTATCATCTTCCTTATTTATCGTTGATTAACAAACTAATTTTGCCTTACTAAATTAAGATAAAACACTTTTTTGAAGTTTTCTATCATTAAAAAAATATGAATAACCCCCTTTAACCCTAATCCTGCCATGCACGACAATAAGTGTATGCTACAGAGAGTGTAGACAAAAATGATCATGGCAGCTTAGCTGAAATAGTTCACTTTGAAAAGAAACTGCAACTCTACACCGAGCGAGCGCGGGCGTGGGAGAGAGCAATTTGGCCTCTTTGTCTGCCTTCAGAAAACTGGCATCATCAACAGTTTGATTTTTCGTTACCGTTTTCTCTTCATGCATGGCTTTCTGGTTATGGTGCATGTAAAAACTTATATTAAGGTTCCTGCTCTCTTTATAGTCTATTAGTTGTATGACAAAATCACCCACTTAGTTGGTTTACTGGTCCAAACGTTGGCACAAATTTCACAATATATCTTTTCAACCTAACTTCTATAAATTTCTTCGAAATAGAATCAAACTTTATGTGCCCCATAGCAAGGATTGATAGTAGCTCAAACGTACTTTTGAGGCAGTGATAGCCTCCTCAAAAAGAAAATTCATTGTTGTTCCATGCCATGCCAAAAGAAAAATTCAAGTACCGAAAGAAATAATAGAAGGTGGTGGTAGAAATTTGCCAGCAAAGAGGTTTTAACATGGGACCATTTCAATAACTATTCATCCATCTGACGGTTGACATTTTTGTTTCAAAGATTGATAGTATTATTTCATGACTTTTTTTTCCATACAATCGTGTATCTAAGAGTTTTGCATGCGGTTTTAGGTGCTAGGAAAGTGGTTTGGGTGGAATGACAGTGGTTTGGGGATATTTTTCGAGTGTTTTGGGGGTGTTTTGGGGTGTTTTTCTTACCTATTCATTTAGACTTTATAAACTAGGCCATGTCAAAGCTGCGAAACGAGGCCAATTTAAAATCTAGAGATACATCTATGACATTAACTCTAAAGTTCATTGTTTGTGCACTTGGCTTGCACAGCTTTTCAATCCGAATGTTGTTTTCGCATATAAAATGACACACATGCGTCTGTTCATCAATGTATGAGAACCTATTTTTCTTTACATAGAGGAGTGATTTGTCATCACAGAATTTCAGTTTGAAGATTGATTTAGGAAGGTAAGACCTGAAAGGTCTTCAGCTTCTAACCATTACTGCCATATAATCGCGGGCTTGCTAGAAAACAGATTGGGTTTAATTTTCTTCCTTCGAAAACGGTATGTTTAATAACACCTGCTTAGAAATGCGTCGTTATCAGAAATAACTGCTATAAGAAACTTTTTTACATCGATGAAATAAAAAAGTAACACATTTATGATGAAAATTATTGCTGCATTCTTAAACTCAAGTTTCAGCCAATAATTAAAGCTTGATTGTTCTGATTTTAAACCTCTTAAAGCAAGGAAACAATTCACCGTATCAAACAGTATCACACAGAATGGATGTAAGACTAGATTGCACTTTCTGTGCTGTTTAATCTTGATCTATACCGTCTGCAAAAGCGAATTTAGACCGGTTTAGCAGCAGAATGGTTTAACTTGGTTTCGGATTTCAGGCACTACGTATTCAAAGACTTCTTCAACCTTGACCTTGTGTTTGACGCTGGTGGCCGTGTAAGTTTAAGTTTGACAGCTGTTACTGCAACCTCCCAGTTGTTATGGCCGGCCGATTTTCTGCAAAGTCCTACTATTGCCAGCAAGGTATGTCAGATCATATAGATTAACTTTTTTAGCCTAGTGTCGAATCGCCAGATAGGTCAGTCTGGTGCATACGATAGGTTCTGGTTCGAATCTTTGCAGAGCTGAAATTCTTTCCGAAGACTCTTTCAGCGCAAAATATATAGACTAGACCCCGTTTGACGGCTGAAAATACAATCCACTGAACCTCAGAGATGTTTATCTTATAGGCTAGACTAAACAAGCGGACGGTAAAAATCCAAGAGCTAACTGTATGTGGAGTCTGATCCTCACCTATGCTGCCCATAAAAGCCCTTGTTTCCGCCTATGGCGCTGAATGAGCCTAACCCTTATCCTGCTAAATAAGTTAAATAAAACATTCAAGCCGATAGTAAAAATCCGAATAATGTCATGTGAAACTTATGTGTTGGAGAAAAATATCTCCTTATCGGACAGTGTAGATCTAAGATCAGACTGCACGTTCTGTGCAGTCTGATCTTGATCTACAGTGTCCGCAAAAGGTCAGTGAGTCGTGATTAGCAGCTTAAGGGTTAAGTTATGAAAGGATTTATTCCTCTTTTACTGCTTCACCTCATGTCCTAAATAGCATGCGTATGAAACTGGTATTGTGAGCCAGAGGTCTTATTTTGTATTAGAATAAGAGTAAAGATTGAATTTAATTTAACCCATAACCTGCTGAATAACTAAAGTGAAACTAGCAAGTCGATAGTAAAAGCCCGAATACTGCTATTGCAGATTTTTTCTTTTTTTTTTTTGCGAGGGGGGGAGATACATGTAACTCCTTATCGGACAGTGTAAATTCAAGATCAGACTGCTCGTTCTGTGCAGTCTGATCTTGATGTAAACTGTCTATGAAAGGTTCCTGAGTCGCACTTGGCAGCCTAAGGGTTAATTCAGAAGATAAACTAGGAATCTAATCCGTGATCTAAAACACTTTAAACTGTTTTACCTGGAATAATGTTGATTTACTCTTGCAGGTTGGGATCGGCGGCTCGCTATGGTACACAATGGCTATAGTACTGTCTGTTCTGGCTTTCCCGCTACTCTGTATCAAGTTGAAAACCCGAGCTCCAGGGGCCAAGACTTTCCCACAGGTAAAATGTTGGCTTATTCACTTACAGACATGTTTTTTTTTTCTCATCTCGAAGCAGACCATTTTTCCAAAATGTGGCAAATTCAGAAATTACTCTATGAAATTAAGACCCCATCTACGAAATTTAGTTCATCCTGAAGGTATATACATATATGTGTATCTCTAGATATGGGCCATGCTCTGGCAAAATGGGGCTTGATGCATCTCCGTGATGCATTATACCAATCAAGCCATCACATGGGTATGGGACCATAAATACTAATTTTTTTCAATAACCGACTTAATCATGAGGGGGACTGGTCCTTAGGCTTTCAGGAAATTAACCAATTGCGAAAAGTTTCGGCCGACTGCGTAGGCTGACCTGGGTCGATACTTTTGAAAACGCTTCGGATTCGGATCAGAGCAACAAAATGCATTGAATGCACCTTACAGAACATGACTCATATTCAATACATTTTGTTGCTCTGATCCAGATCCGAAGTGTTTTCAAATGTCCACTTCTGCGGACAGGAGGCAATAGAAGGTTAAAGCCTTCTCCGAACGGTCCCGTGTATTGTAGACCCTGAGAAAGAAGGTCATTGAAAACATTGTGGGAAAAGGAGAACATGCTGGTAACCAGCATTTTCTCCTTTTTCCCCCAAAAGGTTCTTTACACTTTCAAAAACAGATCCCTTAAGTTGAGTCATTCTTAATTTGTGTGGTCTATAATTTTTTCTTTATGGACAGGTCTAAAAGGTTGACGTCCGGAGATTTAACCCTTATCCTTCTAAATAAGTGAAATAAAACTTTCAAACCGATAGTAAAAACCAGGATTTGGGTATTTTCACAGGTATTTTGGAGGGAAAGATATCTCCTTATCAGACAGTGTGGATTCAAGATCAGACTGTACGTTCTGTACAGTCTGATCTTGATCTACACTGTCAGCAAGAGGTCCTTGAGTCTCGCCTAGCAGCCTAGGGGTAAATTAATTGTCACACAGACACTTGACCACTGACCGTAGTTACCCAGTATTTCATTCTTTTGCCATTCAGTTAAGAATCGTCTTTACTTTTTCTTTTTGACAGTCAAAAATACAAGCCCACTGCCGAAGGAAAGAAAGTTCATGTTCATTATATAGACTATCTAATGGATATTGTATATCAAAGATCAGACTGTACGCTTTATACAACCTGATCTTGATCTACGTCTTGATCTAGGTGCCTCTTTGGTCCATTTAACCAGAAAGGATTTCTCCACACCGCTGACCATTGTTTCGACGATGGTTATAGGGGAAAGTAGCTTGTGGCTTTGGAGGAATATTGTGCGAAGTACTGTTAAAAGAAACTGCAAGAAAACATGGATGTGTTCGCTAGACGCCACGATATAATTGAAAAAAATATTGAAACGGCGTAAAACATCATACAAAGAAATAATCAAGAAAATTTAATCACTCTAAAGATATATATATATATATACTTGTTTCAGCTGGTGTTGAACCCATTTCATCTTTTTTTTTTTTTATGAACCAATAACCATTCTTGTAACTTCATGCCAAGTATTACCCCTGAGGGTTGCAAAATTGCAGCACAGATTACGACGGATAGAAAATGCATTTCATTTTCTAGAGGCCTACAAAGAAATCATTGTTGTTGTTTCTCGTTGTAAATATCCGGTAGGGACAAATCCCTTTCGTTTCTCTATCCCGTACACCATATACATTGCTAATTTATCTATTTACACAGATAGCTAAATTCTGAGCCATTCTACTCACTATCATGTTTTAGTTTAACAGTGTTTTTTTTTTTTCTGTCTCTGACTGTAAGGATGTATCTGTGAAGGGTTTACCATGGGTTTATGAGGCTGAATATTTAAAAGCTGTCAGTGTACTTACGTATGTAACTGTGTCTAGTTTAATCACGGTTTTATTTGTAGTAAAACTTTACTCTTTAAGGTGCCATAGGTGACAATTTAAGGACGGCGTAGATTAAGATTAGACTGCATAGGACGTGCAGTATGTTCTTGGATCTATACTGCCCCCGTTTTAGAGCATAACTGTAGTCAAACAATATTTTCATTAGATGTAGAACTGTTTTTTTTTTTATCTTCAAACCAACGTTTTCGTCGGTGGGGAGTTCAGTTTGCTTAACCCTTTATAGAGTTATCAGATCTCGACAACGACTAATCAAAGGTAACCCTGTAACAGGCGGGATTCGTCTGTGAAAGGAGAGAAAACATTGTGGGAAAGGGGGAAAGGGTGGTTATCATTATTTTCTCCTTTTTCCACAATATTTTCAAAAGACTTCTTTATGATCGTAGAAAACATTTGGATGTTTGATAAAGGGTAATTTATATGTACATGGACATTCAGTCAGCTAGAGGACATGAAATGTCCTCAATTAACCTATAATCTCATATTCTGCGACCTCTGAAGTAATTGTGCGGCGAATGAGGACGAAGATCAGCCTATACGTATCTTTGGTCTGATCGTTATCTGCCCATTTCAATACCTATATTGTTACCTAATTACAGTCAGACCTGTATTAAACGAGCAACTGAGGTTTGATTGTATGGTGTTTAACGCAGTTATATCGCGGCGGCCAGTGCACCTATCCATGCTTTCCCTGGAGTTTCTTTTACCAGTGCTCCGCACAACTTTCTTTCCAAGCCACTGGCTGCTTTCCCACATAGCCATTGTCGAAACAATGGTCAGCGGTGAGAAAGGAATGAATCCTGTCGCAATGACTTATCATCAGTCCTCGGAAAGAAATAGGCCGAGCCGGGGATCGAACCAGCGACCTCCTGTTCTCAAGTCCTGTACGCTACCGACTGAGCTACGTGGCTCGGCGAGCAACTGAGGGATAACTGAAAAGTAATTGCTCAACACAGGTGTTCATTTACAATAGGGATTTTTTTTTTTCTATTTTTGGGAAAATTTAAATATTTTATCTTAAAGTGACGTCTCACCAGATTTCGTTCCGCAAGTTTTGTTGAAGAAAATCCCAAAAAAGACTGCTAATGTTCCCTGGCTTGCAAGGATGGCTTGAAAACAAAACCACAGATAGAAAAACAAGTAGAAATTACGGGGAATTACCGAGATTTTTGGATTTGTTTTTCTGTAAAATTCTCTGTTCCAATAGTAACGGAACAACCTGTTAACAAGACATAAATGAGTCATGCTCTGTGAAAACGTGGTTTAATGCATCTTCTTACGAACACGAAAGTTTGTAATAAATGCATAGCTCAGATATAAACCGCTCCGGCTGGGATTCGAACCCGTGCAGCAAAGATCCTCAGTATTTGAGGTGTAAAAGACTAATACACTAACCCCTGAGCTGAAGAGAATTCTTCCTAACGCAGTTGTCAGGTATTGATTTTATACGGGAAGAAGCTTTGCCATAAGAAAGAAGTGATCTCTCGTAACAATATGTACAACGTATCGACCCATGTCCGTCTCCGTAGAACGGGTAGACTAACATGGGTCGCCTTATACTAATGCTCATTTTTGTGCTTGACCAAGGAGTAGTCTACCTAATGATTCAGTCTGGGTCCGTATTCACCAATCATTCTTAAGAATACTCTTAGTCTTGTTCTCCAAGATTTTCTACATTTGAAAGTAACACAACTTTTGATTGGCTAAACCAAATGGTTTAGCCAATCAGAAGTTGTGTTACTTTCAAATGTAGAAAATTTTGAAGAATAAGACCAAGAACGTTCTTAAGAATGGTTTGTGAATACGGACCTGGAAAAAAAAAATGGATTTTATGGGTGCATAATGATGCAATGTCTTGCTTGGCGTCATGCATCAAGAAGATGCATTAAAAGCCCCCTCTGCCAGAGCATGGCTGAAATACATATTGAACGCGGAAGGACAACAGTTGCCTGAATAGATCAGTTAGATTAAACGCTGAGTAATGCTTTTGAAGGTTGTGAGTTAGAAACCAAGCGGAGGCAAATTTACTTTGCAGTATTTTTGGCTTCATTTCTCCCAGGCTAAGAATAAACATTCAAGTCTTTATTATTTTTTCCTTACATAATATCAACTTCATCCACCCCCCCCCCCCCCCCCTAAAAAGAAAAAAAAAAAAAAAAAAATGGGTTGAAATGTAGTTTTTTATGTTCCTTTAAGACACGCTGGTTGCTGTAGTGGTCAACAAAAATAGACCACATTGTACTTCTTTCACTGTTGATTCATGTTTAATAGAAGTTACAAATAGAAATACATGTATCTGTCGGTATACTCGGTATACTGGCTATCATGTAAAACTAATGCTCCGACGATAGGAATTTGATCCGAATGGATTTCAACCAGAAGATGGAATTTTAGCCTATTCTTGAAATTGAATTGAAAGCATTTACAGATATACAGGAGCCATGCTCTGGGAATAAGGGGGCTTAACTCTTTACCAAACGACAAAATTTTAGACTAGTTCAAATTGAAAGCATTTGCAGACGCTCTGGCAAAAGGGGACTTAATGCCTCTCCGTGATCCATGACACCAAGCAAGCCATCACATAATTATGGATCCATAATAGCCACTCTTTTAATAGCCGACTTAATCATGAGGCAGACTGGTCCTTTGACAAACAGAAAATTGACCAATTATGAAAAGTGTCGACCCAGGTCAGCCTGCGCGAATCGCGCAGGCTGACCTGGGTCGATACTTTTCGTAGATGCATTAAGCCCCCTTTTCACAGAGCGCAGCTCATTTATATGCTAGTCATACCATTTAAGATATTGGAAGTTATTGTGAAGATGACAATTTGTTATTGTACAGTCGGTCCAAGTGTTAGTAGGTGGCAGAGAAGTTCTTTTCAAAACTAGAATTAAAAGTTGCCAGTTCACGCTGTCTTTTGTTTACCTTTTGCCTGATTTTAAAATTCGTTTTTCTGCCAGCGACTAACACTTGGACCGAACACATAACAACAGATTTTCATCTTCACAATATTTATCATACTTTTAAATGGTCTGGTTTAAATTCAAATGCAGTTTAACACCTGCATTGATTTTGGCTGCTATTGGGCCTTTAACACACAGATAGTCTAAATATGCCGCTTCAAAGTCACACAAGGTGCGAAACTCATTATGATAGAGAAAAAGATGTAGATTCAATTCCAATTGTTCTGAGAAACGCAAGATGCATTTGATGTCAAATTTTATTTTTATCTGTACCAGCAGGTAGTACAACTTCCTATAGCTTGACCCTTTACCAAAATATCCCGTTTTCCCTGAAAACAGTGCCGTAAAAGGAGAACATGCTTGTTACCAGTATTTCCTGTGTTTAAATGACCTTAAATAAGACATCCGTCGGTAACCCATTATCTCCCGCTAGATGGCATTCTACAAATACACATCTATCTAATTTGGGCATCCTGGGTACAGAAGCGGAGTAATTTTTCAAAACAACAACCGTGACTTTGAATTTCAAATAAAATAAACGTTTACTCAATAAAACGCTACCTGGTGCCATTCATTCAGCTATGATCGGCTAGCATGTAACCTATGCACCGACCATTTATTAAAACAGCCCCTACATGCTTTGGTAATAGGCTAATAGCTTCAATATAAGCCCTACTTTTCCCAGGTATACGGGGGATGGGTGATGCGTCATATAAGATAGGTCGAATCTTCGAAGAATATGACATGCGCAGATAACGGTCGGTAACCACCATTTTCTCCTTTTCGAACAATGTTTTCCTCTCTTTCAAAGACAAGTTTTACAATTTGAGCTACAGTGGATTTGTCGTCTGCAAATGCCCTAAACTTGGACAAATCTAAAACTTTGACATTTCGTAAAGAGTTACGAAATTTGTGTTCTCTGTCATCTTTTAGCCTGATACAAACTCATCACCTGCATTTGACATTTTGGTCCGTCGAGTAATTTCCCCTTTTGCCAACAAATTTTCACACATTGCTATATGGCCCGCAACATGCGAAATGAGACCTTCGGACATTTGTGTAAAGTGTCGTCTCGGATTAGCCTGCGCAGTCCGCACAGGCTAATCCGAGACAGCACTTTACGACTACATACGATTTTTTTCATGCAGTAGACTTTCGTGAAACAGAAAATCGCACCAAAACCGGAGGTGTCGTCCCAGATTAGTCTCAGACTGCACAGGCTGATCTGGGACGACACACTTCTACGCATTTGTCCGAAGGCCCCTTTTCGTGTGTTGCACGCCATTTATAATAATATTCCTACTTTGATTTATTATGATCATTCATATTTCAAAAGACTACTTTTCTAGACTTATCTCGTGCAACTTTGTTTCAGAGGACGATGATGAATTAGAAAAAAAAGTAGAAATTTAGAGTAATTATTATTAGATCTACATATATTATTCTATTCCAGTTTTTCAGTTTATTGTTATTCAAACAAAGGCTTTCTCTGTTCACAGATTGCGTATGCACGCTTTGGAAAATCCACCCACATCATGTTCTGTATTGTCGCATTGTTCACGAACCTTGTTATAACGGCCAATCTCATACTAGCAGGTAGTTGTTCTTTTATTTTTTCCGCCTATGTTTTCAGCAAAATTTCAGTGATTTAACCATACATATGAACCTTGTTCTGTGACAAGAAGGTTTAATATATCTGCAAAAATTATCGATTCATGTCAGCCTGCGCAGTCCGCATGGGTCGAAACATTTTGCTACTTTTGAATTTCTGCAAGTTCAAGGATCATTCTCCCTCATGATTCATGATTGGCAAAACGGATTTTATGGATCCATAATTATGTAATAACTTGCGTGGTAAAATGCATCCGGAGATGCGTTGACCCCCCCCCCCCCTTTGTCAGAGTGCCGCTCATACATACGGATACATCCTTGACGGTGGGTACCAGTATTTACAGCAAACAGATCTATCCGCTGATCCGCTGTAAAGTAATGGACATGCCTGTGTTGTATTGAAAATAGTTCAATAGAGCCATATAGAACTGGTGCGTGCCGGTATTGTACTTTGAATACATCAAAGGACCATACGGTTCTAGTGTGTGCCGGTTTTGAACTAAATGTGAATGAATAGGTCAAATGGTACCGGTTGGTACCTTTTACTTTAGTAAAAAGATCATAGGACAGAATTGTACAGGTGAGACATATGAGACATAATTATAGCCGATATTCTACTGTCATAGATCAATGAGCCTTATGGTATCGTACTTTAAATTATGTCGTATAGTGCGGCTTTTGACCGGTATTGTACTGTAAATAGATCAGAGAAACAATTATGCAGCTGTGAGCCGGTATTGAAGAGTAGCCAAGCCCCCGTAGCTCAGTCGGTAGCGTACAGGACTTGAGAACAGGAGGTCGCTGGTTCGATCCCCGGCTTGGCCAATTTCTTTCCGAGGATTGATGATAGTCATTGCGACAGGATTCATTCCTCACTCACCGCTGACCATTGTTTCGACAATGGTTATGTGGGAAAGCAGCCAGTGGCTTGAAAAGAGTATTATGCGGAGTACTGGTAAAAGAAACTCCAGGGAAAGCATGGATAGGTGCACTGGCCGCCGCGATATAACTGAAATAATGTTGAAAACGGAGTTAAACACCGTACAGAAAATTGACCAATTGTGAAAAGTGTCGACCGAGGTCAGCCTGTGCGGACTGCGCAGGCTGACCTGGGTCGATACTTTTCGTAGATGCATTAAGCCCCCTTTTCACAGAGCGCAGCTCATTTATATGCTAGTCATACCATTTAAGATATTGGAAGTTATTGTGAAGATGACAATTTGTTATTGTACAGTCGGTCCAAGTGTTAGTAGGTGGCAGAGAAGTTCTTTTCAAAGCTAGAATTAAAAGTTGCCAGTTCACGCTGTCAATCAATCAGTATTGAAGAGTAAATAGGGCAATGAGTCGTTCAGTGCGGCTGTAAGCTGGTATTGTACAGTTAGCAGATGGTGCCGTATTGTATATAGATTAATGGGCCATATGGTAGCTGTGCCGGTGTTCCCAGTACAAAGATCAATGGGTCACATTGTGCCGATGGCTGCTGGTATTGAACGAGAGATAGATTTTTTTAAAGTATTTCAAAGTCGCTTGCTGCGTGATTATCGTTTGGAGTTGATGGTAAATGTCTGCAAAGCAGATGACTTGCCTTATTTTCTTCCATCACAATCTAAAATACATGCAGATCATTTGTTTTGCAAAAAACTTTTTTTCATTTTCCTTGTTTAAATGATACTATCCAGCATTCTGACGTGTATTAATCGTTACTTTCAAATAGGTAAAGTTGCAGTGGAAGTGATGACAAAGGACTCAACTCAGGAATTTACTCTTCTCGTATTGGCTGTCCTATTTGGCTCCTACTGCCTAATTGGTGGACTGGGAACAACGTTTTACATGTCTTACTTTAACACGTCGTTGATTTTCATTTCGACATCGCTCTTCATTTTGAAGATAAAATTCTTCCCGTCACCGGAAGTGGAACGTTTTACATCTGTCGAAAACATGTACAAAGCAATGACGTGTTTAAAGGGTCCGGATGGCAACAAAGGGGAATCATTTCTAACATTTCAAACGGAGTCTGGTCTAATCTACGGCGTAGTGACATTATTCATGACGATTGCTATCATATTTTGCGACCAAGCAAACTGGCAAAGTCGTATTGCAGCCAAACCGACACAGGGCATGGTTGGGTTTATCATTGCCGGGTTTCTGTGGTTTGCCATCCCGACTTCATTGTCTTTTGTTAACTCGATGACTTATAAAACGATGAGTTTTATGAACGGCACCAATCTGTTAACACATGAAGAAATAGACGAAGGTAAGTTTGATTTTAAACCTGTACGATTGCAATCATTGTAACCCCAACGTTTGAAACGATAAATTGATTTTCAGTCTGATAAAAACTGAGAACTGTTCAAACACAAATGGCGCGACAAACTGAAACAAAACAAACAAAAGTGGATCATATGCCTGTGGTTTATCCGGTGATTGTATAATTAGATTAATTCAGTCGGAAAGTCTTCGATCTCATACTAGTTTCGTAAGCATATCTGAACTTAGCTTGGATAAAAATATTTTTTAAATTACGCAGACGTATACCTTGCAGGATACATAACGCCATTCGTCGTCCAAACTCTTCTCGGAAAAGAAGGTGTGTACCTGCTGTTGACCTTGATGACGATGACCTTAATGTCGACGGGGTCAGGAGAGGTTATGTCCATTTCTTCCATTCTTGTGTATGACATCTTTAAAACTTACGTGAGGCCTTTCAGGTAAAGTATTGCAAGCGTAATCATATCAAAAGCCATTGAACCAATCGCACTATGAGAGAGGTCAATTCTTTTTTTAAGCCCTTAAAGAGCCTTTCACGTATTATCTTTTTTGGGGGGAACGGTGCAGATCTATACTGTCCATTATGTACAAACATTCCACTAAAAACAGTCTTGATATTGACTATTGACGTTTTGTCTTTTGTTTAATTGTATATTAGCCGCACATGTCTATTTTTTTTTAACGAATCTCAAACACGTACGATATATTTCAAAGGATAAAAAAAAAATGATATTTTAACGTATGAGAATTTTTATTTCTTTACTTTAAGAATACGACGTCTTTATGCGTCATGCAGTTGGCAGTTTGGGGATAAAAGGGACCTTGCTTGTAACAATAAGCATGCGTGCGTGCATCCGTCTGTGTGTGCTTTAACTTTTATTTCAAACATCGTAATCTCTGAAACTACCCATCCAGTTTTGATGAAACTTCACAGAAATGATCCTGCCTTGGTCTTCTTCAGAATTCCTTCAAAGAATTTGCTTTCAATGAAAACTCTGGTTACCATGGCAACAAACCTGAAAAATTTTGAAAATCTCTGAAAATCTTCTTGTTAGTAACCACTAGGTCTAGGGCTTCCAAATTTGGCTTCATCTAATAGACCTCTACCAAATTCCTTGAAATTATAGCACTGGGGTAAAAACTGGCCCTGCCCCCGGGGTCACAAATTTTACATGGGTTTATACGGTGAACGTTTAAAAATGTTATTTTTTCTAAACCATAAAGCATAGGGCTACCATATTTTGCATGTAGTCTCACCCCTATTAATGTTATTCCAGTTACAGCTCATGAGTCAAAATTGGCCCCCACCCCGAGGGTCACAAGTTTTACATGGATTTATATAGTAAAAACTTAAAAAAAATATCCTATCCGTAAGGCCTGGGGCTACCAAATTTGGCATGCTGCTTCTTGTAGTAGATCTTTACCATAATTTTGCCATTTATAGCCCTTGGGTCAAAACCGGCCCCACCCTGGGGATCATAAATATTACAAACTGAAAACTGAAAGAATTCTGTTTCCTAACTGTAAAATCTAGGCTTACAAAATTTAGCATATACCTTCATAACTGTAAAGTCTAGGCTTACAAAATTTAGCATATACCTTCATATAGTGGACCTGTAGCAAGATAGTAAAAACTATAGTCCTGAGGGTAACACATTTTACAAAGGCTTAAACAGTGGAATCTTTTAGTATATGAAGTCGCTATTTAAACTTATATGTACTGATCAAGGGAAATAGCTTCTGTTACAACAGATATATACATATAGTTTGTTACCATTTACCGCCCTTGATTATCACACTGCGCTACTAAATAACTGGTGTTTGGTACTGTTTTTTGCAAAAAAAAAAAATGTTCAGTTTTCAATGAGAGTGATTTATTTTGCTGCTTATATTTATGCTCAGATGAGTCTAATATTAAGTATAAAGTAAGGTTTCTAAGGTTTTAATCATTCAGTTTTTTTTTTGTTCCAGAACTTTAACATTCATGCCATTGAAAAAAAAATTTCTGCTTCTTACATGTGGTAATCTTCTTGTCAAAGCACTCTTTTTTAGAGCTTATTGATATCTTTTATGAGTGATTCTTGATTAGATCTGCTTGTATTCACTGGCGTAATCTTTGCATTTGAATAAGATATGCCTTTTTTACGGGGGTGGGGAAAGGGATCTAGGCCTTGGCTAGACTATTTTTTTCTGAGAAAGTTTATTGCCATACAAATTTCTCACAATTCATGTCTATGTTTATGCCAATTAAGAACAGAACAGAACAGAACAGAACAACATTTTATTTGACGTGTACACAGTACATAGTCATATTTACATCAAAAGTCACATAAATTCCAAGGTCGATCTCTCTCTCTCTCCCTCCATCTCTCTCTCTCTCTTCTTTCTCTCTCTCCCTCGCTTTCGCTTTCCTGCGCACTCTCTCTCTCTCTCTCTCTCCCTCGTTTTCGCTAGCTCGCGCTCTCTCTCTCTATCACTCTGCTCGAGGCATTTAAACATTCATTGGATATAAATGCTAATTTAGCAATTACAACTAGTATAAGGAATCAACTGAGGATGAAAGTATATGAATATAGTGTATCTGTAAATCTTCGTATGGAGAAAAAAAATAATACTAACTGTAAAGAGTGTTAAACCGTAGTGAAAAGGCTGATGTCAGATAATTACCGAACATAGACAATACCTTTAGGTCGTTACTCGACAGTAAAGAGATGAGTTTAAACATACTAGGTTTAATGTAAAAATACTTATCTATGTACTTCTGACGTAAGTGTTTGTATTTTGGGCAAACTAGCGAGAAATGAAACTCATCCTCAATTTCGCCACTGTGGCAAATTTGGCATAACCTTTCATTTCTCGGTATATTATTTCTAGAAAATCTTCCAGTCTGAATCCGGAGGGAATGGGCTGAAATCCTTAATTTACAAATATATGAACGGGTTAAAAGAGGCAATTTGTCTAAATACTCTTCGCTTTCAAAATTTGTCTTAATATGTTTGTAAAGAGTAAGTATATTACTGTTACTGATTTTTGCAAACCACTCTTGCTTAAAGCAATCTATTATGCGTTCCTTCAAAAGAGGCACAAATTCCTTTACATCAAATGTTGGATTAAAAAAAACTTCGGAAAAACCAAAATCATCAAAAATAGTCTTAACTTCTGAAAGCCAATTTTTCTTCCCGTTAAGATAATCACCATATGCATCGTTATAAACATTCTGTATTATTATGTTATCTGACTTCATAATTTTAAACCAATACTTCACAATTCGTATGTATCTAGTAATGTACAAAGGATATCTACCTAACTCGCCATAAACTGCCATATTACATGATCTGTTATTAACACAAAGTATACGTTTACAAAACTTAAGGTGTATTCGTTCAATTTCTTTAGATTTACTCTTACCCCAAGTCTCACAAGAATATCCTAAAATAGAACCAACAAATGCATCGAACAATTGACAAAGTATTTTGGTTGACAATCTAAATTTTGAACAGTTTGCTAAAAGGACGTTTAGGGCTTTCAGTGCTTTTGAAGAGAGATATTCTCGGTTTTGTGCAAAACTACCAGTGTAGTGAAATAAAGTCCCCAAATAACTAAAATTATCAACTGATTCTATTACCCTCCCCTTGTATGTCCATACCTCATCGGGTTTTATTGGTCCTCTCTTCCTAAAAACTATAGTTTTTGTTTTATCAACATTCACTTCTAAACCCCATTTGTCGCAATAATCACTCAATTTATCTATATTACTTTGAAGTTCTGTTGGAGTTTTCCCAAAAATAACCATATCATCTGCAAATAATAGAATGATAATAGAAAGTTCATTTATACTAATTCCAGAATTTGGATTCTCTGACAAGAAGAGTTCTAAGTCCTCAAGGAATAATGAAACTAGGATAGGAGAGATTGTCTCCCCTTGCCTCAGTCCTACTGTGTAGTCAAAAAAATCTGAAAGGAAATTACCATTTTTCACACATGATTTAACTGTACTGTACATATCTCGTATAATCCTAAGTAATTTACCTTGAATGCCATGTTTATATAATTTTAGCCACAGGGCATTTCTATTTATGGAATCAAAGCATTTCTTTAAGTCAACAAAAACACAGTACAAGCGTTTATTTTCGTTAAGAAATTTTTGTACAATACTCATTAATATAAAACTTGCATCAGTGGTTGAGACTCCTTTTTTAAATCCAAATTGTGCATCTGATATTACTGAGTTTTCTTCACAAAATTTATTAATTCTGTTATTCAATACGCTAGTAAATAACTTAGATAAACAACTAAGTAAAGTAATGCCCCTGTAATTATTAGGATCATTTAACATACCCTTTTTATGGACTGGTACAATTATTCCTTCGGACCATTTGTCTGGGAAAAAACCTGAGTCGAAAACTGCATTAAAAATGTCACAAATATGTGAGGCTAAAATGTCACTACTTTCAATTAAATACTCATTCATTAAATGGTCATTTCCCATAGCCTTACATCTTTTCAGAGATTTTATGGATAACAAAATTTCTTGGACTGTAATACGTGAATTAAGCTCCTCAAAGGGGCAATATTCACAATTAAAATCATGATTACTGCAAAAATCGTTTGCTTGTTCATTGAAACTTTGGAAGATATCTGCCCCTAACGATTTGAAATATGTGAAAAAGTCTTCAGTTGAGATGTTATTGCTTTTTTTAGTTTTCTTTTTAAAAAATTTCCAAAATTCTTTAGGTTTTTCTTTCTTTAATTCTGTCAGTTTTTTAATATGAATGTTTTCAAAGTCTCTTTTCTTTTTCCTACAAACTTTTTTATACGCATTTTTAAGTCTGCAAAAATTCTGTCTGTTACAGTGAGTTTTACAGCGGTTAAAAAACACTTAAAGCGTTCACATAGAGCTGACGTGCTTGACGACACTCTGCATCAAACCAATCACGGTCGTTCGGAAGGTCCGAATCAGTAAACTTACTAGTACTGGAATAATTCGTATTAATTGGCAAAATAACGGATCTGCTACATTAACAATAGTGGATGTAAAATTATTTAAAACATGATTGACTGAAGTTCTACTATTTACATCAATACTTTTCACAATTTCATTGAAAATTGGTAATTTTGCGATTATGCCCAGTCGAAAATCTGATTTGCGGGATGCATCCCATTTATACACATAGTCTCGAGAAAATTCTCGTGGCTCGTGAATAACATTGCATTTAAGAGAAAAGGTTATGCACGTATGGTCACTATGTTCATTAAAAGGCTTTATGGCAAAATCACTTAAATGATAAAAACATTCAGGCTTAGTAATCAAATAATCTATAACTGAAGCACCCTGAGCATTTGCAAAAGTATAAGTACCACGAGTATCCTGATATAATCTACCGTTAACAATCCTAAACCCCGTGGCCTTACAAAGATCAAGCATGCGTACTCCGTGATTATTACATACACCGTCCATTGATGACCGGGGCATGTAACAATCAGGCACATAGTCGTCATGATCGATAAATGAGTCATATCTATCAAAAGGAATACAATCATTTCTATTACCTACACGACAATTCCAGTCACCAACTATATACAAAGAACCAATGTTTTCAAATTCAAAAATATCATTTTGCAAAACATCGAAGAAGTCAACATTTACAAAGTTGTATGCGGGGGAATCCTCGCCCCATATATAAACACCGCAAATGTAGACGTTTCTGTCAAATCCAAAAAAAGAGTGATCAAGCTTCAGCCATATAACGGTATCATGGTGGTTGCGTATAATTTCGACCCCATTCATAAGATGATCCTTAACATAGAGAATCACTCCCCCACTGTTTCTCCTAGCTCTACGATTTTGAAATTTTCTATAGTAGTTAAAAGAAGTGTAACCTGTTAAATCAACATTGCTTTCGGCATTAGTCCATGTTTCGAAAAGAAAAATAATGTCATACTGGGAAATAAGATTACAAAAATCATCCGACTGCTTTTTCTCTGCTGTTAGTCCATTTACATTCCAAGATAGAACACGTAAATCACCCTCTGCGCACCCCTAGTCCACTTTCACTGGCCTCCCTTCCACATATAGGGTGTCATACGAAACCCAGGCTTTCTTTCCGTCCTTTTTATAGTCTTTTAGCTTTGAAAACAACTTCCTCCTTTTATCAACCACCTCCTTTGGGAATTGCTCAATTACAAAGTATTCAGTTCCTTGAATAGACTTCCACTGCTTGCGTACGAGTTCCCTCTCTTTGAAAAAAGTAAACTTAGCCACAATGTTTCTGCTCTTTCTCACAGTTTTTGGGCCCATTCTGTGTACTCTTTCGAACCGGATTTCAGTTACTAGGTCCTGTGCTATCTTCATTTTTTCTACAAGGAACTGCCTAAGAACTTTCTCCGTGTCTTCCGAATCGGTTTCCTGGATATTTCCAAATACAAGATTATTTCGCATGGATTGCGATTGTAAATAACACACTTCGTCCTTAAGAGAATCCCTTTCCTTCTTAAGATCACACAGTTTTTCACTGATACACCCTACTGAAAAATCCGAGCTTTCGACCCTCTCCTCAACTTTACTCAATCTTTCGTCTGTCCGGACCTTATGATCGTGCACTGTAGCCCATAAGTGCTTCATATCCTTATCAAATTGGTCAACCTTTTTCTCCAATAAATCCAGTTTTTGCAGTTTTTCATCCATGACATTCAAACGTGAACTAATTTCACTCAAACACTTCATAATATCACCGTTTGTTGGCATAACGGACTTATCGGCACAATCATTTTCTTTTCGTTGGGTTGTTAGCGACGCCATTTCGGGATGGGTGGGGAATGCAGCCGCTAAATCAGACTGATCTGTCACTGTTTCAATTATTGTTTCACAGTTATTAGAAATGTCATGTGTATTATTTTCTACTGTATATAAAATGGAGTTTGTTTGACTCAACACATCAGACACACTTACATTGCCATTTTTCGGTGATTGAGTGAATCTTCCCGCCTTCTCCACATTTCCATTGTTCTCACTATCGTCACTTCTTTGTCGCCTCCTGTTCCTATTCCTATTTCCATGTCCCATTTTCACATAAATTCCAGTTACCAAAAGATATAATCATCATTTTTACACCTATTTATACACACAAAAATCCCTCAGATGAGCTAAGATAGGTAGAATCTATAAAATTAACGAGAGCTACAAATCAATACGTCCATTACTTTCCGCGACCTTGACCCCATGCGCGCATGATGCATTCATTTAAAAGGAGGTGGAGCGATACAGGTCCATCAGAGCACTCTTGTTTCTCTTCAGACTGTTAAAACTGTTTTGTTCCCTTCAAATATGTGACCTTGAACTAGCTTGTGAAAAGTTTTGGGTGGGTCTGAAAAATAGTCTGTGCAGTAATAGGTTGAATGAACACTGTTATTTGAGAATCCTATTTTTCAGTCATTTGAGATTTTTGTTTTTCAGGAAAGGGTTACAACCAACAGACTGCGTATTGTGCGGTAAAAATAAAGTGAAAATCTCCTCCACTGCCAAACTCGATGTTGACATGTGCGCATGTCCTCCGGCGACAGACTGTGACGCTTGTAAACGAGATATCGAAGCTCGACTTAAGGGTAAACAACAATACGAACTAGAACACAACTGTATCATCCACGGTCAGGTAAAGTATCCATATGTGGTTTTGCCTCTCCTGTTTCCTGAAACCCCACCTGCTAACTTCTGTGCAATGTCATATTGGGCGTTTTCAACGACAATTAAAATTTCAAAGCACGAATTACGTGCAAACAACAGTGCAAAATTATTAGGTTTATTATACACGTTCAGGTAAACTATCTCGTATTTTGCTTCAACCTCCATAGTTCAGCTTTAAAACGATCAGATTTCTTCACTGTTTTATCGGATGTATTCATCAATAATTCGAGATACAGAAACTCCACTTACGGGTGATAAGTGGTTGAACGAAATTGAATACAGGTGTATCATACATAGTAAAGTATGGACGGGAATATCCGCCAAAATTCTGTGGCAGTCTTATTTATGATCATTCTAGATGTCTATTCATCTTCTTTCTTACATCTTACATGCACATTACATCTCATGTGTTATTATTACTAGTGCACGTTGTTTGATGCTTATTCCATTTTTCTTTCTTCCACTTGTATGTCATAAAGTTGTTACCAAGTAGTGTATGCTTCTATTCATTATGTCCATTTTGACATTATAACTTCATTCATCTTACTTCCTTATCCTTGAAATTCTTTTCGTTTCCCATGTCTATGTAGCTTATCATTAAAATGCTACATTCTTCTTGTTTATGCATATTCTTGCCCAAACTAGGGCCTTTTGTGATATTGAAGTGAAACTGTTCTAAAATGGCCGCTTGGTTTATTCGATGCTCTAAAGGTTAGAATTATTGATAATCAATTTGAATTAATGAAGAAAATGCAGGTGAAACATTGTGGCAAATGAAGAGAGGAAGTGAGGGATAGACTGAGAGAGAGGCCTTGACAATGCGTTATTGCATACTTCTTGTAATGTTCGCCATGTACATTTGTGCTCGTCTAAAAAAAAATATTTCTGTTGTGTTCCTTTCGTTCTTCAACAATGTTTTTTAAATCTGGTCTGGTGCACCGTGACAAATCGTCGTCTGCAGGTTTTAAAGTGCGTTCATTAATACAACACGGAGATCACTGCATAAAAAATCATATAAGGTCCTGTACGTACTTTGCAAGAGCGAATGGAGTACTGTATATTACATATAGATACATGTCTTTAACAGCCTGGACCAGCCCGTATAGCTTATGCGGTATGGCGTAGGACTCGAAAATGTCATGTGTCGGGTCACTTGAGAGTGTGGGTTCGAGCCCCGCAGCTGGCCATCTAAAATTAATCTACTAATAGTCTTTCGGATGAGACGTTAAACCGAGGTCCCGTGTGACGTTGCTATACACCGAAAGCGTTAAAGAACCAGGCGTAACTAAGGATGGGTTGCGTCCTATATCTTGCACTATCCCCTAACATAACTAACAGCCTTCAGGGGTGCGTCGCCCACATGGGAAACAGGTGGCGACGATAGATAAACAAAAATTCTTTAATTTCTTAACAGCCCATTTTCACACCTCCCATTACCAAAAAGTAGTTTCACATAGATCTTAAGGAATAACTTGAGTTTAAGAAAAGCCTGAAACACTAATAGACGAGGAGAAATTCGCAGATCAGGCTGCACACGTAAAAAGTTAAGGGGATAGGGCACGTTCAGATCATACACTACTCGTGCTGTTGAAAAAAGTATTTTTCAAAAAATTATCTGTCACTATCTCACCCCCTCTCTTCATTTGCCACAATATTTGTACCTGCATTACCTGTGTTTCTGAACTCAATTGAATTATCTATAATTTTTAGGCTAAAAGCGTCGAATAAACCTAACGACCATTTTCATTATAGGAATAAAACCTTAAGTTTAGAGATTTCAAGGTTTTTTCTTGTTAAGAATGTTTTAGAAAAGCGGCATGTGAACATCAAAGTTCAGACTCCTTGCTTAGCGTAGTCTGATCTTGATCTGCACTGGCCGCAAAGGCAACTAAAGAAGTGACAGGCGCTGTCAGGGTTAATGGCTAGTTTGGAAGTCTTTCAGGAAGCAAATATTTTCACATTGAAATGTTCATAAAACATTGATTTAAAAAGAGATACAACGGGTACAAGTTTAGGATTAGGTATTATTCATTACCTCAACTATATGGTTGAAATGATCGAAAATAAGATATAGTGATTTCAGGTATTATTTTACATACAGCATGGTAGGAGGAAAAAAAAATCTTAAAGCGTGTGGAAAAAGAAACATTGAACACATCAGAGCCAAGACTTTATTGGGTGTGCAAAACGTCACGGTGCATTAATTTCTATATAATTACCTTGTTACCGAAACATCCAATCGATTTATTCTGTAAGTCCAATTTACCGAACTTGTCTGTTACCGAAATATTTGTCACCCATTATG
The DNA here is from genome assembly GCA_945859785.2 of Tridacna gigas. Classification (NCBI taxonomy): domain Eukaryota; kingdom Metazoa; phylum Mollusca; class Bivalvia; order Cardiida; family Cardiidae; genus Tridacna; species Tridacna gigas. Next base: position 35,246,393 of record OX244031.2, on the reverse strand, counting down.
ATTCTCGTCTGCGACTAGGAAAGTTTCAATACTGGAGTAGTAAGTAGAACAAATATAACATGTATTTAATTTATAAACAAAGTAAAATGCTACTAGAAGCATCCAGCAAGCACTTGGAAAAACGACAAATGCGATGACGCACTAGGAAGTAATCTGGAAGAATTAATCACACGTAATCAACACAAACACATTTAATTTAGTTATCATTGAGTTATAATAATGATGCAGGCAGTAGAAAGATAGAAACATGGAATTAGCACCACACAGTATGCACTAGTAATGATTAAACATGAAATGTAATATGCATGTAAGATGTAAGAAAAAAGACAAATATAATTTAATGTTCACAAATAAGAATGTTATGTAGACCCATAGAATTTTGGCGGATAATCTCCTTCATAGTAAAGTTGCTGTTGTTGGGCTTCTTTCTTGCGACAATATTTATATGAGAAGATTGTCCGTGGCTTGGAAAGTTATCGAACATGCTTCGGGCTGAAGAAAACACCTGAACGCTTGGATAAGTGCAGTGGCTGCTTTGACTTTGCGTAAAGCACACAACAAATAAACGTACGGTACCTTTTTCTTTACTCGGTATATTTAGCCAAGGATAATTGTGAACGCGGGAGAATGCATTATTCAAAACCGGGAAGGCAACATGATGCATTCAAATTATTCCATTTGAAAATATGAGTTTATGACTACATTGCCAGCTTCTGACATGACCTTCCGTTTTGCAGATCGCTTAGCAATTTCTCTTTTTGTCACATGCTTTCAGACGTTTTCATGTATTGCAACATTTTACAGGAACAAAATATCGATTGTAAACTCTCTCGTGCACTGTTCGTTTGAAAACACAAAGGTATCCGGGGCAAGTTATACTGACCTCTTTAAGTACATGTATCTACGTTTAATCTGAGATCACGCTAAGTGTAACTTTCCTAGCCTTTTTCTCCGACGACCGGGTTTTTTTTTCATTTTCTTTTTAGCGACAGACCTCTTTTAAGTGTTACGTATTATCTTAGACCACACTATGTGGAACTGTTCCAGCCTTTATCTCGGACGAACGGTCTTTTCTTTTTCTTTTAGCGGCACACCTCTTTTGAAAACAAACAGCAGTATTTTTTTTTTCGCTTACCATTATTTCTTATGCATTACAAGTGCATTCTCATCATTTATTTATACTTAAGAAACTTGAGAAACTTTCTCTCGGAACGCAACGAGTTATATGAACAACCTGATTTGCATTTAGAATCTAATTTTTTAGTGTCTGCTAGACTTCTTACATTTTTGTTTGCCTGTAATCTTATCTGCTGTTTGTATGCCCTTCACTTGTCGTCCCGCCTCTGTCTCTGACCTCTATGTCTGAAATACCACATCATTATGTGCCCCCCCCCCTCAAAAAAAAAAAAATTGATGATTAGGGGAAGACGTGATGTTAAGGGTAGAGTTGTACGTTCGTCCATCCGTCGTCCGTCTGTCTGTCCGTTCTTCCTTCTCTAAGCCACGCTCTCATGTTCACAAGAAATTTCAAACGAGAGGAGAAGGCGATGTGCAGAGCGGAAGTTTCACATTCCAGTCTCCAAGGTCAAAGTTACAGCAAGTATTCAAAGTCACGATGCACACAATGCACGATAGATAAACATAACCCTATAGCTTTACGACTATCAAATACGATATAATGCATAATAAAAATGTAGATTTCTTTTAATAGATGCAAAAATAAATACATGTGATAAACGATTTCCGCTCGGTCACATCCGTTCTTTTGTTTCTTTCCAACCTATTTTTTCTCAAGGGTACATATTCATATTTCTGAAATGGAAACTTGACACAGAAAATGAATCTACCATTTCGTTTGAAAGATTTGATATTTATTTATGGTATTTCATATCACTTTTGACCTGTATCTGTAGCATAAAGAATAAAGAATATTTTATTACCGAGACATGACATTAACCTGCTACCACGATTTTAACAAGAAAAAGGCCTCTCTTTAACAGCGCTTTCTCATTTTCCCACAAGTTCTCCCACCCTTTCAAAGACGCATTTCAGTTTTTGAGACATATCTTATTTGTCATGTGTCGTCTTCAGATGTTTTCAATTTGGACAAGTCTTAGATCCTATTCTGTGGTAACAATACACTGTTGAATTTTGATGCCCCAAGCTAAACATTCTGTACTGTTACTGTCCGTGCAGATAAAGTTGGGTCTGCACACAACATGCAGTCAGACATTTGTCAACATATTTTTGCAATAGCCTACTTTTTAGAAAAGAGGCAACAATGCGTTAAAACGCTCCTAATCTCGTTTCACAATTGAGAGTGTACAGGATTGTCCCAAAGCTTTACTTCCCCCCACCCCTTTGTTATCCCATTGAAAGCGACTCTTATCATATGTCCCCTTAATAGAGTATTATCAAAACATATGTCCCTACTTCATATCGACACTGCTGGTAGCAAATATAAGGCCTCTTAAGTAATGACATTTCTTCTGTTAGATACGAAGGCCATTTTTAATTTCATAGAGAGCATCTCTAACTTTTTTAAACTATGACAAAATTTTTTTTATCGATATTTTTACACAAGCTGCTCAAAGATTTTATAAAACATGCATTAGACACTACAGAAAGTAATAGATTTCAAAGTGACAAGAAAATGTCTAAGCAGAGGGTAAAATTCGGGAGCAGCTCGGTTGTCCATACCTAGAAATTCATGCTGAGCTGTGGAAACGATGCTTTCAAATATTGTTATATTAGAATCTGTAAATGGGCGCATGTGTTTTGGAAGGTAGGTAGTCATTTGAAAATAACACTGGGGGAGGAATGCATATTTTTATTTTCGCGAAAGGAAACATCTTTATTTCAACGTCTGAGCCGAGCTCGGTCGTTCAGTCGTAGCGGGCTTCAAAGTCAGGGGTTCGCTGGCTTGAATCCTGGGCTCAGATATTTTTTTAGAGGATTGATGATAGTCATTGCGACAAGATTCATTTCTCTCTCACCGCTGAATATTTCTTCTACGTTGTTTATGTGGAGAAGCAGACAGTGGTCCGGGAAGAATATTGTGCGAAGTGCTGGTAAAAGTGACTCAAAGAAAGCATGGATAGGTGTACTGACGACTCCGATATAACTAAAAGATGACGGCGTTAGAGACCAAACAAAGGATCAGCCAACCAATCAACCGAACAACTAAGCAAAAAAAAAAGTTTTCGTTTTTCATTTAAGTACCGGCATTACGAGGACCAGCTGATACGAGTCAAGACCTGGTGTATGATCTGGGTGGTAATATGTCTGGTTCCATATGGCCTCCTTATCATCGAGTCCGGTATGAATCTCAACTGGGCATTTCTGGCATCTCAGGTATTCATAGCCCCGTTCTTGGTCCCACTTTACTTTACTATTGGATGGGCGCGAGCATCGGCCTCCGGGCTTATTACAGGTAAGAATAATTATCTACTATTATTTGCCTCATTTTAGATCAACAGACATTGTCAAGGAACGTGTGTAGCTAGTACACGAGGCAGGAAGCTCAGCCGGTAGAATACAGAGTTTTAAATCTAAGGTCGCTGGTTTGATCTCCACGCTCGGCTAGTTCCTTTCCGGAGACTGGTGATACTCATTGCGACAGGAATAATTCCAGTCTCATCGATACTCATGATTTCGACAATTTCTGTGTGGAAAATTAAAAAGTGGCAAGGAATGAATGTAGCCTGAAAAATAGGTTTAATCTCTGACAACATGCGAAAACATAAGTTTGTTACTGAGGTTCAATCTCTGACAACATGCGAAAACATAAATTTGTTTCTCAGGTTTAATGTCTGACAACATGTGAAAACATGTGAGAAAAAGAGAAATTGCTCATCACGAGCAATTTTTGTTTTGGCCACAGTGTTATCACAATTGGTCTGCACGCTGAACGAAGTAGTCCGCGAGTGAAATTTGGTCATGATCTGATAATTTCTTTGGAGATCATTTTAATACATCATACCGACTCTCTTATTGTGGATCATTCCATGTTTCCCCCTTGTTAAGACTTATCTTTGGTCGACTATAAATGTCTGAAAGCTGCAAACATGTGAATGGGGCATGGAATGTGTAACTTGATAGATTTAGAAGACAGAAATATGGAACGTAACAAGTCAGCCACTCATTTAAAAGGTTCTTGGTTCGAATTCGCTGACCAGCGGTGTCAACATTTGGAACTATTGTATTTAAGGCGCAAGGTTAAGCTATTGCAGTGTTTATCGTTGGCATGGCTGTTGAGCTGTCCGGGTAGCTCGGTATTGGAGCACTCGCCCCGGAAACTAGGGGTCCTGGGTTCGAATCTTGTTGCTGCCTCACGTTTCCTTGGCATTTACCAAGAAGTGGTTGAAAAAACCAGTCAAGAACTAGGGGATTGATATAGCTCTCAATAAGTAGAAGAACTAGTGTAGAGATAAGCATTTTGTACGCTATCCTCATTGATGTCTATCCCACCTGTATCGAAGAAAAGTCTAGTAGCTGTAGGCTGCTAAGCGCGACTCACTGACCTTTTCCGGACAGCGTAGATCAAGATCAGACTGCACAGAACGTGCAGTTTGATCTTGGATCTGCACTGTCCGATAAGGAGATTTTTTTCCTAACAATAAGTTTGAAATAGCATTATTGAGGTTTTTACTACCGGTTTGAAAATTTCATTTCACTTATTTAGCAGGATAAGGGTTAAGAGTTAGAATCCAATAAGAATGTATGTCTTCTGGGAATATTAGCTTGTAAAAATAGTATGGGAACAGGAGAAAATGCTAGTGACCAGGATTTTCTCCTTTTCTCACGATGTTTCCTACCCTATCAAAGAACAATCCAATCATTTGAGCTGCTCTGAATATGTCGTCTGCACATGTTTTCGAGAAGAAGAGGTCTACATTTTGTCGCATGGTAAAATACGCTTCAGAAGAAAGTCTCCACGACTTTTTGTTTGAAAGTTGACTGGGAGACCAAATTTCGGAGATCAATCATTATTTCATTACAGGAAGCATCATGGGTCTAATCGCTTCAATTACCGGAATGTTCTCATACGCAACTAGATATGAGGGGGGATTATCGAACTTTTACGAAAACACCGCCCAGGACTGGAGCATTCTGACCGGATTGCTTGCTGGTGTTTCCGTTAGTACTACCGTCACCGTCGTGGTTTCTATGGTTACACGTCGTAAGTTCTCAACAAAACAGTCCTGTCTGAATGGTTCCGTCCAGACTGCAGCTGCCACTTTCCCTGACAGTGACGATTGGGACGTTTTAGAATGGCAAAAGACAATGAGTATCGATAATCCTTTAAACCCTTACAGGGTCCTCTACACAAAAGAAATCGAGAAGAGTAATATAGGATCCGTTCTTACATCCAAACATATGGAATCCATTTTCACGACAGCCAGAAGAATCTCTTGGCTTAGTGCCGGAATTGGAGCCGTTGTGTTTCTTGGAATCGTTCCGGTTGCGGCCTTGACCCAAGACGTGTTAAGATTGCGAGAACTCGATGTCTGAATCTCGGCTTGCCAGTACTGGTGCCTGATAGGAACTTTCTTCGTTGTGCTGGTACCCCCGATACAGGAGGGCTTTCAGATCTACCGCCAATTTCGTAAAAATAAAACTGTAGCAACAAGAGAGATGGAATAATATTCCAGAATTATAACGAGGGGCGACGATGTTTTAGTACATGTTTACAAGGTGCCTGTCCCCTAAAAGAAGAAACAAGACATTGAAGGCCAAAATTCATATAATTTTAAAGATTGCTTTTGTTCAGAATGTATCAGCAAAGCGGATAGTGAAGCTCAAAGTCAGACTGCACCTTTTTTTCAGTCTGATCTTGATCTTAACTAGCTGCAAATGCAACTTAAGTTTGGAAAGGAGCTTTAAAAGTCAACAGATGAAAATGTCGTACATCAAAAAATGAAGACACCAACGAGGAAGCTGAAATACAGTTAAAAGAGTTTATTTCGAAGAAAGGTCGACATATTATGTACATCATATAACAAGAAAAATGCAAAATACCCGTAAAGGAAATTTACCATTATTCGCAGCCCAATAATACACGGCATAAATTAAATTTACAAGGTACATCACAAGTCTGAAATGCATGCAATAGAATAGTATAGTGTATACTATAAAGAATGAAAATGACGATGCCTTAATTAAATGCGCTTGCTAATGTTGATGGTTTAGATTGGGCTATTTAGATTTTTATAATCAAACCCAACTTAAAAAATGTTTTATCACCGACTTTCGTAAGGAACTAGCTAACAAACTATCGATAAATAAAATAAGTTTTAAGAAAAGATGTTGGCTTTTCCTTACTTTAAGGGGTCAGGTAGTCTGTAAGGGTTTGTGTCAAATTATATTTACTGCTAGAATTTCACAATGGTTTATGGGATTGTATTTAAATAAGTGCGATAATATATGTTATCATGAATATTGCTTCACAGCAGAGATATCTAAATAAGCTTCTTTCATTGTATAATAGCTTTGACATCCTTTTCAGAGAATCAAAACCCTTTATCAGACAACAAGATTTTAGACTAATCCAAACTGAACGCATTTGCAGACGACAATTTCAGTGTGGCTCAAATGGTGCAATTTTTCTTTGATAGGGTAGAAAACATTGTGGGAAAAGGAGAAAATGCTGGTTACCAGCATTTTCTCCTTTTTCCCGCAATGTTTTCAAGAGCATTTCTCCTCCAGTCGTTAAAACACGGTTTTGATTGGCAAAGCACCAACCGGATTTGGCGGACGCATTACATTCTGCAAAATGTGTTTTCCTTGATGAAAAGTAATCCCTTACACCATTCTTTGAATACAGTAAGGTCTAAGATTAGTTTTTAGATAAGAGCCAGGTAGAAATTTTACCTAAAATTTCAGCTGATATTGCAATAGTTTACATTCTATATTTGCTGCATGGTAATATAAAATTTGGTAGTATTTGATTTTTCAGTCGCCTTTTTTTTTTTTTTTTTTCAGTTAGATATTAGACGATAAATAGGTAAATGTATTTTTTCACGATCACCGCGTTCATTCAAGATTTCGTGAATGTTCGTAAAAGACAAACATACAAGACTTCATATTTTCAACTACCGAACATTTAATTTGATATAAAGCAGCAACATATCTTGTAAGGTATGTTCAGAATCTGCAACATGTAAGCCATAATTAGACATCATCAATAAGTGAGTTACATTTAGATATCCTAAACGTATATTTTAGTTAAAAACGCCATTGACTGCTACAATTGATAAATGTTTTAATGGTTATATGAACGGAAAAGTCTCTTTGGAAAGGGATTGAAAACACTGTGATAGAAGAGAGCTGCACTTGTAATAAGCAATTACTTATTTTCTTACAATGATTCTGTTTTAAAAATGTATGCCACTACAAGTACGGAAACAGTTGTCTTCGTTCAGCAATTGTTTAAGCTAAAGCCCTGCAAGATTTTGATGTGACTTAACGGTTTGGCAGACATTCAAGAAGAACACAAAGACATCATCGACAAGTTTCCCATTCTTGTTAATGGCACTTCATTTCTTACGATGGTTTTTCTGTAGCGATGAGGTAGTATTGATGATATTTCTAAAAACGGCTCGACAATTCAAAATCATCTTTTCTGTAAATATGCAGACTACCCTTGTACTAGGCTGCGACACTAACTAGTTTACAAACAAAAGTGAAGGATACGTCTAGAACTGACCGATTTGTATTAAACCATTTGATTTAAAAAATAAATTGTATACCTCTTTGAGTCTATCATTGTTCAAACTAAGTGTCAAAATATTACCAGATGTAATTTTATTGCTTGCTTGAATGAGCTTGTACACCGTAATTCCACACTTTTCAATTGTATCATGAGGACAGCTCAACTATTCACGTTTTTCCTAGTTTTCACTGGAGGAAGGCTTGGTCTCTGCATTGCCTTGCCCAAAGACACACCCACCTGACGGAAACCGACAGCTGGAACAGAATCAGGATGTCTCAATCACAAATTAAACCCTTTAACAATAGCTCCTCAATGACCTTGAAACTCTTCTGTGTTGTGAGATTTTACAGGCCACAAGTCCAATGTGGCTGAACGAAAACTAGTTGCCTTTGAAAGGTTGGAAAACATTATGAGAAGAGGAGAAAATGCTGCTTGACAACATTTCTTTCAATTTTATTGTTCTATAATATATTCAAAAGAGTTCGTCTTCAGTGACCTTAAAACACCTGATCGTTTGTTACAGGATATAGTCTGCCACTATCGCGAAACCGGAAGTAAATCTACATGGTGCTTAACGAACTCAAAAATCTTCTTCCGTATTGAAAAATAAATATGAAGCGTTATTCAAAGATTAACTCTGAAATCAGAGAACATTTGTGGGATATACAATGACTTTTGCTCCTGTATGGCTAATTGGTGACGCTATGGGATTCGAGACCTTATGGCCCCAGATTTGATCCTCAACCGAAGCGCTTATCGGACCCGGGGGGTCTCCTTGGGCAAGACACTTCAGAACCCTCGCCTAGTACTCCTACAATTCAGGACATACATGAATAAGTGAGCTGTCGCTGCGATACGGCTGGAAAAAATGTAGAGGGCGGCGTATATTACCGTCTGACCAATCAGTCAACAAGTTGCATTTTGTTTTGGCTGCATGGAAAGAGCGCTATGTCGAGCCCGGCAGCTCAGTCAGTGACGTAAAGGGCTTTTGAAATCCAGAGGTATCTTGTTCGAAGTTCTTCCTGGGGATGGATGATAGTCATTACAACATTATTCATTCCTCCCCCACCGCAGAACTTTGTTTCGCCGATGTTTCTAAGAGAAGGAGCCAGGGCTTAGTTAAAATGTTGCACGACAAAGAACTAGTACAATAAAGATAATGGCACTTGTCGACGCGATATAATTGCAGTAAACTTCAAAAAGACGTCGAACATCAAGCAGACAAATGCAACCAAAACAAGCAATCAGTCATTTCGGTGCTTTGATATTTATTAGCCATCATTTACTTAGGCCTTTACGAAGCAATATCGAGTTTTAATGATCCAAACTTTGTAGGAGGAGAAAGTGCTGTTTACCATTATATTTTCCTTTTCCCACAATGGTTTCAAATTTTGTCACTTTATCAATTCAGCCACATAATGTATCGTCTACAAAGGGTTTCAGTTTGGGCAAATCAAAAATTTTTGTCGTTTGGCAAAGATTTAAGAATAAGACAAATTCCTTGAAATAATACTAGCAATCGATTAAACTAGAAAAAATATAATTATATTACCCTTTATGCAATTATCCTGTATTACAATAATGCTGAGTTTTGATATACATGTAATAACAATTTGAATTACATAAATTATGAATAATATGACGAGATACAGACCTCCAGATAAGAGGGAGTGATAGTATTCTAAATCCATTATTTCTCTTCAAACCCTATTTCCGAACCCTATGTTGTGGGTACTCATTAGAATCGTCTCGATGAGACGATTCTAATGAGTACCCATAACATAGGGTTTAGTGCAGAGTGATTAATATTTTAAATTTTGAAATCAAAATCACACCCTCTATCTGGAGCTCTTGAGATATAATAAAAAGTCCGGTAAGTTCAAAATGATCAGAACCAAAATACAAGTCCAGATTTCCGATGTATGCTAATTATCAAAGAATCACTAAAACCTTCTAAATGCAAAACACAATATATTTGAGCGATGCTCTTTCAAAAGGAGGCTTAGTGCATCTGTAAAAAAGCATTTACTCATGTCAGCCTGCGCAGTCCGCGCAGGCTGACATGGGTCGAATTTTTTTGCTATTTGTAAATTTTATGCCTCGCCATTCTGTCCCTGTATACAGTCATTTGTTAGGCTAAATGGATCTTTATGAATGCATAATTATGTGATGTCTTTTTTGTTATAATGCATTAAGCCCTCTTTTGCCATAGTATGGCTTATTTTTATGCCAGCAGCTAGAACTTCGACAGATTCCACAGTAACACATCATAAGATTCATAATTATATCCATACTTTTAAATGGTATGAATATTTTTTTTTATTTTGACTCCCGAATTCTTTATATTTGACAGTTAGTGGACCTTTAAAATAAAGTAGGTAAATGACTTTACAACGGCACAGCAGTGTGAATATCTAACGTTCTGGGGGTAACAACAATATGTCTTGTGTTGATCTACGTTTTTTAGCCTAAATTAATTTGATTGTCTCCTTTCTTTATTCGACTCTTTTTCCTCAAGGAATTTCGAAATTACAAAAGAACATCAGGATATATTTGAAGAAAGAGAAGTGAATCAAAATGAAACCAATATACTGAGTCAAACCGCTGAAGTGATTTCGTAAACTCGCACATCAACAATCTATTGTTTGAATGCTAAATATCTGGTCATATCAAAAATCAATTTACAATGTACAATCAAGTCAACAACACAGAAACAACAAGAAATCTCGTAAAATCTCGTAAAGGTGGTCACGTGACCCGTATGTTTCGAAATAATAGAATAGTGACGTCATTACTATCCTCGTGAGCAGAAATAGGTCCTGCAACAAACTTATCAACCCTTTCAGCGCCACTGGGAGCTTTTGCGGACAGCATCGATCTAGATCAGGCTGCAAAGAACATGCAGTCTGATCTTGCAACTATACCGTCCACGTTTTAGTCTAGTCTAGACGATAATTTTAAAGTCTTCAAGTCTGAGTTTCAGTCGATTGTATATTTAGCCGTCAAGAGAGTTCGAGTTCGTATATTTGGCGCTGACAGAGTCGATCTAGTACATTCTGTACAACAAATATATAAAAACAAGATTCTTTGGTTTGAAAAAACAAAATGAACATCCATCGATTAGGAAACAATAAAACGGTAACTGTCGAAAGATTCGAGTTCTCTACACGTATTGTTTGACCCTTTACCAAAGAAAACCGTCTTTAATGACCCGTCGGGAAAAAAAAGTTTTCAAAATATTGGTCGAAAAAGGAGGAAATGCTGGTAACCAGCATTTTCTCTTTTTTCCCACAATGTTTTCTTCTCTTTCAGAAACAAATTTACTGTTCATTAAGTCACTTTTATGTTGTGGTCTGCAAATATTCTTAAGATGGACGAGTCTAAAATTTTTGTCGTTTGGTAAAGAGATTATCTACCCTGATCTACCGACATAATCCATAATTAATCGAACGATTGTCCCGTCATCCATCGATTCAAGACTCTCAATATCTTTCCCAAGAATCTCAGCAATTTCTTTTTTATGTATCCCGTACCGGACGAACAGTTTGAAAAAGTCCATTTCATCCCCGGTAAATCTGTTTCTATATTTAGGACAAGCCGCATTGCATTGTGGGAGTGGACAGGAGTCAATCAGGTGATGGAAGCAGTTTCCTCCGTGATGGCGTCTTGTACGACTCTTTCTGCGCCCTGTAAATTGATTTAAGAGATTTACCTTTGGCCATTAACCCTTTATCACATAATCCCGACTTTTAATGACCCTGAGGAAGAAAGCCTTTGAAAACATTGTGGGAAAAGGAAAAAAAAAAGCTGGTAACAAACAATTTCTCCTATCCCAACAGTGTTTTATATCCTCCCAAAAATAGCTTTCGGTCACATTTACTTCTTCATCTGCAATGATCCTGAGGAAGAAAGCCTTTGAAAACATTGTGGAAAAAGGAGAAAATGCTGGTAACAAACAATTTCTCCTATTCCAACAGTGTTTTATATCCTCCCAAAAATAGCTTTCGGTCACATTTACTTCGTCATCTGCAAATGGTTTCAAGTCTATTTCTTTTTTTTAAGACTTTAGTCATTGAGTCAATTTCATTTTTGAAAGTCTATGCATATGCAGATGATGAAATGAATGTGCAATACCGACACATGCTCAATTTTTTGTACGCAACAATGCAAGTTATACGAGACTTCCATGGCGTACGAGGCAAATTATCAAAACATAGAAATATCGACGGCAAAAGCAGATTGATGAAACCGATGTATAAGCAGACTTACACATTCTGTGCATGGGCAAATTGATAAAATTTATGCATGGACAAATTGGCGAAATATGTGCAAGGACAGATTAGCAAAACCTGTGCATGGGCAGATTAACAATCAGGGTCCGTATTCACCGACCATTCTTAAGAATATTCTCAGTCTTATTCTCCAAAATTTGATAAGTTTGAAAGTAACACAACTACTGATTGGCTAAACCAAATGGTTTAGCCAATCAGGAGTTGTGTTTCTTTCAAATGTCGAACATTCTGGAGAACAAGACAAAGAAAGTTCTTAAGAATGGTTGGTGAATACAGACCCAGGTGAAGACAAGTCTGTGCAAAGCCAGATTTCACAAACCTATGCGTGGGCAGACAGACAAAATCTGTGCATAGCCTGCTAAAACAAAAATCTTAACTATAAAAGATGAAATTTGCAAGCTTTTATAAACTGTTTTGATAAACCGCCAAAATGAAAAAAAAAATGTACATGAACATCTCTTTACCTGTGTTAACCCTTATCCTGCTAAGTAACTGAATGAAATTTTTAAGCCAAATTTTAAAACCAAAGTTTAGCTATTTCAAAGGTATTTTTTGGGGGGAATGATATCTCATTATCGGGCAGTGTGGATCCAAGATCAGACTTCACGTTCTGTGCAGTCTGATCTTGATCTACACTGTCTGCAAAAGGTCAGTGAGTTGCACTCAGCAGCCTAAGGGTTAAAGCCCCAAACGCTGCCAAAAGTAAAATACAGCTGGTGTCAAAATGCATTTAAATTGAAATTATACCGTTTAAGAATGAAAATTATTGTGAAGATGGCAGCCTGTAATTCTACGATCGGTCCAAGTGTTAGTCGCTGGCAGAAAAATGAATTTTAAAAGTAGGTGAAAAAATGCCAGGTAACTCTATCTGCTCTTACCTTTTGGTTACTTTTTTACCTGATTTTAAAACTCATTTTTCTGCCAGCGTCTAACCCTTGGACCGACCGTACAGCGAAAGATTGCCAACTTCACAATAATGTCCATACTTTCAAGAGGCTTTGTTTAAATGCCTCTTTGTTTACTTTTGGCCGCTACTGGGCCTTTAACGTAGTGTGTGTTAAACAGCAAAATTAATACTCTTGACCAGTAAAAACTGTTTCACTCACTTCTTTTATTGTTTTTATTTTTCCTCCTGCTCGCTCTATTTTTACTTCGTTTACCATTCCTTCTCTTCCTTTTCTTTTTGTTCTTTTTCCTTCTTTTCTTTCGCTTTTTCTTTTGTCCGTTAGAACCTCGTTTTGGGGCGTCACCTTGCAAGGTTTCATTCAGGGGCATTATAGAACTACAAACAAGGAATCAAAGTACTTGAAATACTGAGAGCCGAGGACAGTGAGTTTCGGGGAAAAACATAACGAAAGCTATGGCCAAAATGTTTGATACACTCTTTTCCAAATGACAAAAATTTAGACCTGTCCAAAATGAAAGCATTTGCAGACGACAAAATGAATATAACACAAAAATTGAACATTGTTTCTGGAAGGTTAGAAACCTATCCCCTTGACAGTGTGAGCGCAGTTACAATAGATCAAATAAAAAGAAATTATCCATGCTGGGTTCTAATGCATTTGCAAAAAGTATCGACCCAGGTCAGCATGTGCAGTCCGCGCAGGCTGACTAGAGCCAAAACGTTTTGCTTTTTGTGAATTTTCTACATGTCATTCTACCTCAGGATTCATCTGGTTGTTCAACAAAATTGGTTTTACTCATCCCTAATTATGTGGGGAATTGCTTTATATAATGCATCATGGAGATGCACCGAACCCACTTTTGCCAGAGCACCTCTCAGATGTTCTGTTCTGTCCTGTTCTTGTATCTACACTGTCTGATATTTTATGAGATATGAAATTGACGTCTCCCAGACACACAAGAATTCCAGTATGTACGACACCGACAAAAAGGTAAAGATATTTCAGATATGTGAACTCATTTAACCTTTACGTCGCCATGATCCACATGTCAGATCTACATCAATTTTTCTTGCTGTTACATTATGAAATACAACATCAGACAAAAAGGGTAAAGAAATTTCAGAAATTTGAACTCACTTGACTTTTTTCGTCGTCATGATGCACTTATCATATTTATAACTATTCTCCCAACAATATATAGACTGTCCTAATTTGATGTTTTTGATACTGACATTAAACCAGTCTGACCTCATGAGTACTTCGTGTGATAAACAGGATGGTGCAAAAACAGATCTGAAATGAAAATAAAAAGGTGTTTACAAAAAAAACATCGAGAAATTTTGTAAACAAGGTCATTTCTCACAGACGAGTTTTTCGTCGTCAAGATGCACTTATCATATTGATAACTATTCTTACAGAAGTATATAGTCTGTCCTTTGTTCGTCATTTTTAAATTAACATTAAACCAGTCTGACCTCAAGGACTACTTCATGTAGAAGACAGGACGGCGCAAAAACATATCCGAAATAAATATTTGAAAGGTTAAGTATTGGATTACATTTCAGACTTTTCACTTTTTGCGGTCAAATTCAATGATGTATTCAAATTTAACGAAATATTTGAATTATTTCGCCTTAAATTTAACGATACTTCATTCATTTAACGATACTTCATTCCAATCAATTTAAATATTTAGATCGAATAAAACGGTATATCTGAATTATTGCATGTTAGATTACACGAAATTTCACTTTATAAAAACTTACGACACATTCTCCAGAGTTTTCCGGACTTCTTGTCCCAGTTTATAGAGATATTCCCACTGGGATTCCGTCACAAGAGCTGCAGAGTTATCGCTCCTGATCTGCGATTGTTCGAACACATTATCCACGAGAATCTGTGCCTCGTCAAACAGATGTTGAATAACGTAAAGTGGCGCTGTAATGGAAGACGACATGTTGTTACATTGACCAACATTATCGAAAACCGATTCCTTTATGATCAGAGGTCGCCTTATGAAAAGAAAGGGTCAGATTTGGTCGGTAAAAAAGAAGATCGATGTTTCCATTTCAAATCAGCTTGGGTTCAGAATAAGATTAGGCTCCACAATTGAATACTCGATCCTTGAATAATGACAATCTTAAGCTAGATGAAATGAAGAGATTCGGTTCGGTCAGTAAAAAAAAAAGGTTTTAAAGCTGTTTTTGAGGGATGGGGTCAGAATATTTGAGCGATGCTCTGGAAAAGGGGGTTTAATGCATCGCCGTGATGCATTATACCAAGCAAGTCATCAAATAATTATGAATCCATAAAATCGAATTTGTCAAACAACAGACTGAGTAATGGGGCAGAATGGTCCTTGGAAATGCAGAAAATTTACAAAAAGGACAACGCACACTGACCTGAGTCGATACTTTTCGCAAATGCATTACACCCCCCTGTCACAGTGCATGGCTCATTTCATGAACAAATGACAGTGCAGCTTACAGTTTAGACTGCACTTTTTTTTTTTTTTTTTTTTTTTAACAATCTGATCTTCCGGTCTGAATCAACACTGTCTGAAAAAAGCATTGTTTAGTTTTGCATGGTCCACTAGGGGTAAATAATTGAGCCAAGCTCTGGCAAAAGGGGGTTAAATGCATCTCCGTGAGTAGCCACGTGATTATAGATCCAGTAATCCAGTTTCTCTAACAACCGACTGAATCGTGAGGTTGATTGGTCCTTTGACATGTAGAAAATATACCGATGGCAAAAAGTATCGACGAAGTCCGCCTGCGCGGATTGCGCAAGCTGACCTCGGTCGATACTTTCTGAGGATGCATCGACTCCTTTTTTCCAGAGCTTCGCTCACTTTTGCTGCTTTCAGCCATATATCAGCCAAAAACAGCGACTGCTCAGTCTATTCTATTCAACGTTTTACCATCACCATACGGCCTCTTTAGTGCCTTGCTAAGAACATTTATGATGATGATGAAAAAACTGATGATGAAAACAATTATGATGATGATGATGATGATGATGATGATGATGAAATGGAGGATATAACGACATATGGCTGTATGCTATGAACATTTCTCAACTCACTTTTCAATGATGAGTACATTCTGTATCCGAAGTAACAACGCCAATGCTCAGATACCGGATACTGGGCCATACAAGACTCAGGCACACGTCCTGACCACAGCCTGAAAAAAAAAAAAAAAAAACAGCCACGTTGATGTGCAAGCATTGAAATTGGTTGGAAAATTAATGTCTTCATTTTTTTGTCATGCATTTTTAACCCTTAAGCTGCTAATCGCGACCCACTGACCTTTTGCGGACAGTGTAGGTCAAGATCAGACTGCACAGAACGTGCAGTCTGATCTTTGATCTACACCGTCCGATACGGTATTTTCTTTCCGGTGAAATCAACTTTGAAACTGCAATGTTCGGGCTTTTAGTATTGAGTAGAAATTTACGTTTCATTCATTCAGCAGCTTAAGTGTTAAGTCCGTGCCAGACAAACACAGCTTACTTTGTAAATATACTGATGTACATAAACCCTTATCCTGCTAAATAAGTGAAATGAAACTTTCAAGCTGAAGGTGAAAACCCATATTTTGCTATTTCAAAAATATTTCTTTTGGAAGTACATTTCCTTATCGGACAGTGTAGATCTAAGATCAGACTGCAAGTTCTGTGCAGTCTGATCTTGATCTACACTGTCTGCAAAAGGTCCGTGAGTCGCGCTTAGCAGCCTAAGGCTTAAACAACTGACTCCTACATAGTGAAGCGGCGTAACAATACTATGTTTCTATGACAAGAGAGCTTTAAAAACTTTTTGGGATAGGAAGAAAATTCTGGTAACCAACATTTTCTCCTTTTATCACAATGATTTCTACCATTTCAAAAAAAAAAAAAAAAGTAGAATGATTCGAGCCATATTTCAGATTTCGGCTGCAAATGATTTCGATATGGACTAAATTTTGGTCACGTGGTAAAATATTAACTTGAACCCGGAACCCTAGAATAAACAAACAACGCTCTCGTAAAACGTGGTTTTAAAAGAATCCAAGTACTGCATCATACAAATCAAGTCATCACGTATGTATGGATCCATAAAAGTCATTTTGTCTAACAACAGACTAAACCATGATGTACCTTGGCCATGCAGAAAATTCACAAATAGCAAAGGGTTTTGGCCCATGTCAGCGTGCGCGGATTATGTAGGCTGACTTAGGTCGATACAATACAATTTCTAAATGCATTAATCCATCTTTTCAGAGCTTGGCCCAAATTAACTGGATATTTTCAGTTATTAACCCTTAGTGCTGCTTATCGCGACCCATCGACCTTTTGCGGACAGCGTAGATCAAAGATCAGACTGCACAGAACGTGCAGTCTGATCTTTGATCTACACTGTCCGATAAGGAATATCTTTCCTCTAAAAATACCTTTGAAAGAAGAAAGTTTTCGGCTTCAGCTATCTACTATAAAGTTTCATTTCTTTTATTCAGCAGGACAAGGGTTAAGAAAGTATGATATATCGCGACTGTTTTGTTCAACAACCGACGAGATGTAGGGCAGTGTTGACCCTGAGGTATTGATACTGATATTGAGGTATGCTTTTGATAGGATATTTCACAAAGTATGGTACAATAAAAAAGCAAGACCGGACTGAATATTCTGTGCAGTCTGATCTAGATCTTTTTTCTGCATCTAGGAGTTCTGCATGGCTTAGTGGTAAAGTGTAGGACTCATAACCTGGAGCCCTCGGGCTCGAGTCTCACTGTAAGCACTTTTTTTCTTCTTTTTTTATGGGAGTATCTTTGGGCAAGTAACTCCAGAGAGCCAGCTTAGTACCCGTGAAACCTAGGATATACATAAATATAATTAGCTGTCGCCGTGATATGATTGTAATAAAGTTGAAAGCGACGTAAAATACCATTCGATCATTCAATCTGTCTGCATCTTCTTTGGCGTCGGGAGCGTTCCTGTATTTTCTATTCAAGAAAGGTAACTGAAAACTTCGTGTGCAACATTCTTTTCAGAGTGACCGTTCCTGATTTTATAAATGACGCAAGTACATGTACTATGGGAAAATTACTGCCACTTCAACCCTGAGGCTGCTAAGCGAGACCAAATGCTCTCTTTTGGACAGGATAGATTCAGATCAAACTGCACAGAACTTACAGTCTGATATTAAGTTTATACTGTCAGTAGTATAGGAGGGTAGACCTCGGACAAAACGCGTTTTGTCCGAGGTCTACCCTCCCTGAGTGCCATTTTGTCCGAGGTCTACCCTCCCTGAGTGCCATTTTTGTCCGAGGTCTACCCTCCCGAGCAGAAAAAAAGCCGCATCACTGCAGTTTTGGCGTGATTCGGTTTCCGCGACATATGAATACAATAATAAATAGTCCGTTACTAGGCTCGGGAGGGTAGACCTCGGACAAAAGTAGTTCCGGCAGTTGGTTCAGGTAGAAACCCTCGTTGGACTTAGTCTTTTTTGGAGGGTTGATCTTTCTCTCTCTATTACCGTCGGACTTAGTCTTTTTTCCACAATTGGATTAAAAAGTAGTTCCGACTGATGTAAACAAGTAGTTCCGACTGATGTAAACAAACGTAAACAAACGTTTTGATTGGTTGAGACGTTTTCCCGCCAAAATTCTATAGGTTATTTCCCCTTTTCAGCTTGGATCAAGGCAAAGACCCTTGTTGAACTTAGTCTTTTTTCCACGATATGGACTATATTCTCTACTTACGCTGGGTCAGGCAGAGAGCATCGTTGGACTTAGTCTTTTTTTCCGTCTTTATTCACCTCAATCTTTCTCTATCACCGTGTTGGACTTAGGCTTTTTCTCTGTCATCGTTGGACTTAGTCTTTTTTTCCGTCTTTATTCGCCTCAATCTTTCTCTATCACCGTGTTGGACTTGGCTTTTTCTCTGTCATCGTTGGACTTAGTCTTTTTTCTCCGTCTTTGTTCGTCTTATCCTTTCTCTATCAACGTTGGACTTAGTCTTTTTTCACCACGATATGGGTTATTTTCCCCTCCTCAGCTTGGTTCAGCCAGAGATCATCGTTGGACTTAGGCTTTTTCCGTCTTTGTTCGTCTATCTTTCTCTACCACCGTTGGACTTAGTCTTTTCTTTGGCTCCTAGCAATATCATCTTTAGACATTCCCTAACTATATGATCTGAGTGTGGGTTTTTTCCGACATTTCCCGGAAACCACTTCGTCTAGACTTACCCAATCTTAGGTTTTATTCGTCCCTAGTTTTATTCGTCCCTAGTTTTTTAATCTGCAAAACTTTTTTAAAAATTGTAAAAAATTTTTATCCGAAATTTTTATCCGAAATTTTTAAGCGTAAAAATTTTTTCTATCGGTAAAATTTTCTCTGTAAGATTTTTTGAAAAATTTTTTTCTCTGCAAGATTTTTTATTTGAAAAATGTTTTTCTATCGATAAAAAAGTTTTTCTCTCTGCAAGATTTTTCTATCACTAAAAAAGTTTTTCTATTGCGAATAAGTTTTTCTCTCTGCAAAAAAAGTACAACAACACATCTGCGAAATTGACAATTGTTAAAGATAGGTTTTCTAAGGTTTTGGTTAGTCCTGAAAAGGACTGTTTTGGAGATTAGACTGTCTTTTTTTCCTCGTCTAATGACAGCAACCAAAATTTGCATGACAGATGGGACAACTTCCAGTTCTTCTTGTGATTGTCATTGTACCATCCTTCGTGGTGATCTTTCTCCCGAGTTCAACGTCAACTAATATGAGCTCTGGAGTTGTTGTCTGCATAAACAGCTCAAGTAATTTTTCTCCGAGCTCTCTGTATGGCTGTGTTATCTGCTCTAGATGTCTTTGAACTGCTATGAGTTGTCTTCTTAATACCAACAGATCTTCACCAGCATTTAAATAGTCTTGGAGAGCATCAATTATTTGATGGTTTATCTGTTCCATATTTTGAATTCTTTTTTTCGCTTTGGTTACTTTATGATTTATTCGTCTTACTCGAGAGAACGAGAGTCGAATGACTATAGAAGAAGTTCGCTGATTTTATAGCTTGGTAGAGGGATTGACCTACTTTGACTTGGAATTAACGTTAACCAATCGTTAGTTTCGTTACATTTTTTTTGGAACTGATACTCTTAGACATTGTAGATAGATCATATAGTACATTATGTTCTATCTACATGCTCTCGCCCACGTTCGCGCTTTTAATTCTAACGCGAAGTAGGTCAATCCCCTGTCAAGCTATAAAAGAGCCAGCAATTTTTATTCTTTTATTAACTCATTTCACGATGAAGTTATCGAAATTTTGCTGTGGGCTGTTTGGCAGCAAGAAGAATAAGAAAGAAATGAAAGAAAAATGGGAGCAAGAGGCCATGGAAAAGAAAGAAGACGAGGCAGAAGAAAGGAAGAGCCTAAAGCATAAAGCTCTTCGGGAGTTCTTCGCAAGACGAGGGTATGAGTTTTATACTCGTACCCCAATCGTCAAGATGGGTAATATTTACCCGGACTTATCAGAACTGATACCGCCAACAGAGCATCGCGGTTGGCAGAATAAATTAATGAGAATGTATCCTTCATTGAAATGGTGAAGAATACGTTCTCTTTAATTTTAAAAACAGTCCTTTTCAGGGCTACCCAATACCAAGAAAGTTTTTACTTTCTTCAAATTGTCAAAACAAAAAAAGTCAAGTCCTATATGTTTTTATATCTTTTATTTAAAACTTTTTTATTTAAAACTTTTGTACAATAATCATTACAATGAAAACATTGACCTGGTAAAATATATACAATGAAACATTGAACTGTAGAAATATTTGAATCCTTTTTGAAAACAGTTCTTTGAAACAGTTCTTTGAAAATGTTAGCACATTTTTACAGACACGTTTTTCTTTTTTTCTTCGGAATGTCAGGCTCACATTCACTCTTGCGTTTCCTCTTACTGTTTCCATTATTGTGTTCGTCATTGTTATTTTTCAACACAATATCTGGACAGATTTTTGCACCATGTTTTTTTGTTTTGCAGAAGAAACAGTTCTTCTTTTTCTTTTCTCTTTTCTCGTTGATTTTCTTTTCTTCAGATCCTGAAGATTTTTGAGACCTCTGTTCGTTGTTTTGCTCCTCTCCAGACAGTGAAGAGGATTCGTTATTTTGATCGAGTATAAGAGTATCCTCTGAAGAAAGTTTATTTTTTTGCGAACTTTGTTGCAAACTTTGTTGTGGGTTATCATGTATTTCTACTTGAATTCTACAGATTTCTGTGTCGTTGATTTCTGTGTTATCATGCTCCATATTTTCAATCTCCTGTTCGATTTGATTTCCTGTCAATGAAGTTGTAGTCTGTGACGATCTTGTCTTCCATTTATTCTCGTCTACTTTATAGGATAATAGAGCCCCAACGTATTTCATATGTTGGAATTCTCTACCGGTTTCCATTGTTGGCGAAATTTTAACATCGTGACTGTAGGGGTCCACGAAGACAGAGACGAATCTCCATATCATTTTTTCTTTTTCTGGACATTGTCTAGCCCAATGTCCTGATCTGTTGCATGTAAAGCAGATATTCGTTGTCATATCACTCACTCCATGGCGCTTGTCGAATGTTGCTTGATCCAGGACTCTGGTGATACGATAGACATCTTTTTCTGCAAAATGTTGGTGGGATAGAAATGATACCACGTAGTTTCCAGTATGGTAGACTTGATATCTTGACGGTATATTGGTGATCTCATAATCGTGAGTGTATGGGTTAACATACAGGTACATTCTCTTTGGTGTTGTACTTTGTAGCTTGAACCCACTCATTTTTTCTACCAGCTGTCCTGTTTGAAATCTTTCCGAAGAATGATGAAGATTTCAGTCGTAATACCTCTTTTTATACACGTTTGGTCTGAAAAAAAAAATATAAAAAAGCTAGGATTTTTTTAGTTCTGGGACATTACTTGACTTGCAATCAGTCATAAACCATGTCTAAAAGGTTAGTACCGTATTCAGACAGTACAAGTGACGATGAGGTAATTCAGCCGATGTCGAAGAAGAGAAAAAAATTACTACCGGTAAAGAAAAGAAAAAGAATCCTAGTCTATCCAGACAGTAGCAGTAATGATGAAAGCGATGATGAGAAATTTTCACCGTCAACCAAAAAGAGAAAAAGTTCACCATTGAAAGAAGAAAGCGACGGTGAAGTCAAAAAATATTTGAAAGAAGAAAACGATGAGAAATTTCCACCGTCAACCAAAAAGAGAAAAAATTTGAAAGAAGATAAAAAATCTTTGAAAGAAGAAAGTCATGCTGGACCATTTTTGCCCAAGGAAGAAAAAAGTAAAGACAAAAAATCTTTAAAAGAAGACAAAAAATCTTTGGATATGAAAAGTCTATACGCCTTAAAAGAAGTGGGAAAAAAGAAGTCAAGAAAATTCAATACAGATTCCCGTGTGCTGGAGGCTTCCTTTAAGAAATTCGATGAGTTACAACCCCAGCAACTGACTGCCTTATTCGACGATGTTATCCAACAAATCGTTCAAAAGTTAAAGGCTGAATCGAGGGATATGATCAGAATTACCATCAATCACCGTTCATTGGATATGGGGATTCATATACCCTTCCTATATGTGGAGGAGTTGGAGAGTCATACTATATTGGACGAGATTGAAAAAGTTCTACAGTCGAATGAGGAATTCGTCTTGAACGATGGTCGTATGACATTCGATATCACACATACGGTACCCCCAAGTGGAAGTGGTAAAAGAGTTAGGGGTACAGAAATATTGGATTCAAAAGTTTTCGCAAAGAAGAAACAATCGATTATTGAAATTAATAATGAAGATCATCTATGTTTTGCAAGAGCTGTTGTTGTGGGGATTTATCACCATGAACGTGAAAACACCCAAGAATGGAATCGAAGATGGGATATCATCAAAAGATCAAACAGGCCACTTCAAAAGATTGAAGCCGAGAAATTGATGAATGAAGCTGGAGTTTCGTCAACGCAACCTGTAGGACCTGAAGAATACAAAAAAATTCAAGATTTCTTGTATGAAAAAGACTATGTTATTAAAGTCCATCAACAGCAATCGAGAATGGAGAAAGTGTTTGAACATCCAAAAGTGAAAGATAATAGTAAAATCATACATTTGTACTTTCATCAAAAACACTATGACTACATCAAATCCATTACATCATTTCTTGATTGTGGTTATTATTGTGAGTTCTGTGATATACGTTACAGGAATCGGGAAGACCATGTTTGCTCAAAGATCTGTAAAGGTTGCTTTCGTACTGGAAAATGTCCATCGAAATCAAAAGAGTATGTCTGTTCCAAGTGTCATAGATGTTTTTTCAGTGCAGAATGCTTGGAAAAACACAAAACACTTCAAGGTAAAGAGAAGAAGACCATTTGTGAATTAGTGAAACTCTGTTCAAAATGTGGAGGCCAGTTTTTTGTCAGAAAGAAAAATCATGTCTGTAAGGGAAAGAAAAAGTGTCATCTCTGCAAGAAAATAGTTGACTTCTCTCATCGCTGTTTTATTCAACCTTACCAGAGTAAGATGAAGCATGACAGTGACGATGAGATGAGTTCTTCTGTAGTCAAAAAACCTTTGTTCATTTTCTTTGATTTTGAATGTCAGCAAGATACAGGGATACATATTCCGAATTACTGTATTGCACACCGAGCCTGTGCTGAATGTATCGATAAACCACTTGATTTTCATTGTTCCACATGTAGTGAATTCGAAGAAGGAAGAGAAGTTATTTTTCAAGGAAAAGAAACTTTGAGTCAATTCTGTAGCTGGCTCTTTACAAAGCATCATAAAGGAATCATAGCTATTGCCCATAATCTCAAAGGTTATGATGGTCAATTTATTCTCAATCATATTATCAATGTTGGGATGAAAGAACCAGAACTGACCATGAATGGGAATAATATTTTGAAGTTAGAATTGAATGGTGTGTGTTTGATTGACTCCTTCAGTTTTATGAACTTTGGTCTGGCAAAATTTCCGACTACATTTGGACTTCAAGAAATGAAAAAAGGCTACTTTCCTCACTGGGCAAATACAGACGAATTCTGGGATTACGTTGGGCCATACTTGGATATGTCTTATTACAAACCCGATTCAATGTCTGAAGAGGCTCGATCGAAATTCATAGTCTGGTATAATGACAAAGTTCAAAATGGTGAGGAATTCAATTTTCAAAAAGAGATGGAGATGTACTGTCGATCGGATGTTGATATCCCAAGACGAGGATGTGGTGAATTCAGAAAGTTGTTCATCGAACAGAGTGGGATTTGTCCATTCACAGAGGCGTTTACTATCGCCGGCGCCTGTAACAAGATTTGGCGAAAAGATTATTTACCAAAAAATCAGATAGCCATCATTTCAAGCAAAGACCCAGTCAGACGCCGGTTTTCTATGAAAGCAATACGATGGATTCAAAGTATTGCTAGGGAAAAAGGGATTCATATTCAACACGGTAAAAATGGTGGTGAATTTCAAATAGGAAGATATACTGTAGACGGTTTTCACCACAAATCAAACACTGTCTATGAATTCCTCGGGGATTTATTTCATGGCTGCCAGACATGTTTCAAGGATCGAAAATATATCAATCCCATCAATGGAAAAACAATGGATGAATTGTACAACACTACCATTGAACGATTAGAAACCATCAAAAGAATGGGATATAACATCGTGACCATATGGGAGCATGAATTCGATACCAAGATGAAAAAGGACAAAGAGTACAAAAAAACCATTGAAAGTCTATATCCGAACTGTGACCCCATCGAACCAAGAGAGGGTCTGGCTGGAGGCAGATGCAATGCAATAAAAATTGCTTATGATGTTGAGGAAAGCAGTGAGAAGGAAATCAAGTATATCGACATCTGCTCTCTGTATCCTTACGTCTGCAAACATAAATTCTATCCTGTAGGCCATCCCACAATCTTGACTGCTGAGAGTATTGATATGAAGAATATTCGTCAGTATGAAGGACTCATTAAATGCAAAGTTCTACCCCCAATTGATTTGTTTCATCCTGTTCTTCCAGTTCACTGTAACAACAAGATGATGTTTCCACTCTGTATGAAATGTGCACAAGAAAGCTCAAACGTTTGTAACCATGAAAAAGAAGAGAGATCCTTGGTTGGAACTTGGGTTACATTTGAACTGTTCAAAGCTCTCGACTGTGGTTATCAGCTAATGCAAGTGTATGAAATCTGGCATTTCCACGCTGTTTCGGATCAATTCTTTAAAGGCTATGTGGATAATTTCTTGAAAATTAAGCAAGAAGCCAGTGGATACCCCAGCTGGTGTCAGACAGACTCGGAAAAGAATCAATTCATTCGCGAGTATGAGGAAGCTGAAGGGATTCGTCTCGACCCCAAATGTATTCAAAAAAACCCTGGTAAAAGATCGTTTGCTAAGATTATGCTGAACTGCCTTTGGGGGAAATTAGCACAGCGTGAAAACATGAGCAAGACGAAATACATCAGAGAACCATCTAAATATTTTGACTTGATTACCGACCCGAAATATACGGTAAAACATGTGGAAATCTTTGACAACGAGTGTCCATTCATTTTGGTCAACTATGAAGAAAAGATGGACTTTGTCGAAACGCATGCAACAGCCAATGTTATTGTAGCATCCTACGTAACAGCTTATGCAAGGTTGGAACTGTACAGTGTTCTTGAAAGATTGGGGGATAGAGTTCTGTATTTCGATACAGATAGTTGTATGTACATTCATGATCCTGAATTGTGGAACCCTCCCATCATTAACAGTAGGTTAGGAAAATGGACCGATGAAGAACCTGATTGTAGAATAACTCATTTCAGAGGATTAGGCCCCAAGAATTACGCTTACAAAATGAGAACAAAAGATGGAAAAGAAAAAAGCAAATGTAAAGTCAAGGGAATTACTTTGGATTACAATACAAATCAGATGGTAAATTTCGACACCTATTCAAAATGTGCTTTGGATCGCACAATAGAAATCAAAGTTCAGTATGACTGCAGAATCAAAAGGCATAAAGACAGAACAGTGACCAGTGAACCACAGACAAAAACCTTTCGCTCTGTATACACCAAAAGAGTGATTGTAAACGATACTGATACTGTTCCCTATGGTCATAAAAGTTTGAGGGTATAAATATCTGTAAGAAACAACATCGTGTTACACTGTTTTGAAGTGAACGATCAAAGTAAGACGCTTTTTTAAAAACAGTGAAAACTATCGCGGTTCTATCAAAAAGTGAAAAAATCATGTCAAGCGAAATGCTACCTTTACCGATAGAACTACGTGAAAAAGTTTATAGAGATTTCATCCATCAGCACACGCTCGATAAACAAGTACAGTTGGATATTAAATTCGGCTGTGTGAAACTTTGGATAAACAAATTGCATAAGGGAGTTGCAAAAGGAGAAAGATCGTGCAAGTTGTATGGTATACACAGCTTTATTGTAATGATAGGGGATGATACAGATTTTGATTTTCCTCTCAAAGCTTATTTAGCATTTTGTTTGTTGAAAGACAACTATATTGCTAAACAGATGGATTCCACAAGTCGGTGGCAATTCATTATCGTAGGAAGAACAGAAGAAAGTTTTCTGAACGTCCTGAAAATGAAATCGGTTCTGTTTAACTTTTACTTACGCTACAAACAAGGATCCATTCAAGATGGTGAGGAAATAGTGGATACCATGGAAGGGTATATTCTTTTTGATAGAGATGTCACAGAAGAAATCGTATATTCAACTCTTTTGACAAAAGATATTTCAAAACATGTTTTTCCATTTAGTGGAGTACGTGAATATAGTGAAATGGATAGCAAATTTCCATTGTTTTTGGGTAATGATCAGTTGCACAAAGTTATTGTGGAACATGAAGACAAGTGGAAAAATCGAGGTATCTGTGAATTTGCATTGTAACGATACTACACTCTATGACCTATAAGATTTGAGGGTATAAATAACTGTAAGGGACAACACCATGTTACACTGACTTGAAGTGAACAACCAAAGTAAGACGGCTCTATCGAAAAGTGGAAATCATGTCAAGTGAAATGCTGCCTTTGCCGATAGAACTACGTGAAAAAGTTTATAGAGATTTCATCCATCTGCACACGCTCGATGAACGAACACAATTCAACCTTAAATTCAGCTGTGTGAAATTTTGGATAGATAAATTGCACAAAGGAGTTGCAAAAGGAGAGACATCCTGCAAAATGTATAGCATGCACGACTTTATTGCAATGCTGGTGACTGAGTCAGATTTCGATACCACCATCAAAGGCTATTTGACAGCTTGTTTGTGGAAAAGTGACTATTTCGCTAAGAAGTTGCAAGCCACAAGTCGATGGCGATTCATTATCATAGGAAGACCAGAAGAAAGTTATCTGATCATGCTGAAAATGAAATCACTCCTGTTTAACTTTTACTTACGGTATACAAAATCAAGAGATAATGCAGAAGGAGTGGATATCATGGAAGGTTATCTCCTATTTGATAGAGATGTCACAGAAAAAATCGTACTTTCAACTCTTTCGGCAAAAGCAGTATTCAAAAACGTCTTTGAAATTAGAGGAACGTGTGAATATAGTGGGTTGGACAGTGTATATAGTTTGTTTTTGGGCAATGAACAATTGCACAAAACTGTTGTGGAACATGAAGACAAGTGGAAAAATCGAGGTATTTGTGAATTTGCATTGTAAAAATGTTCTGTCATTGTTGTAAATAAGAACTGTATTGTCAATGCTTTGTATATAAAATGTGTCTTCATTGTTTTTGTATATAATTTGTCTTTGTATATATAAAATATAGTGTTAGAACATTTGGTTTTGTTTTAAACGTTACTGTTTTTTCATGATATTGTTAAGAACTTTTGAATGAATAAAGAAATGATTTTAAAAAAGGTCGTCTGTTTTGATTTTCTTCCCCAAAAAAGTTCAGACTTAGAAAAATGTAGCTAGATCATCACATTCTATGCGAGATCATATAGTACGTTATGTTCTATCTACATGCTCTCGCCCCCGTTCGTGCTCTTAATTCCATACCAAAGTAGGTCAATCCCCCTACCAAGCTATAAAATGTTGACAGAAATTTTCCTATCTTTTATTCTCTCTCTATCTTTTTTATCCTAGCGATATGTCCGTGAGACAAGGTTTTGGCACTCCACCTCAATCTTATTATAGCGGGCAATATTTACGCTATAAGAAGTACTTCAATCATGAGCATTTCATTAGAAAACATTATTTTGATGCAGAACGATACTTGGATGAATCTCAACCTAGTTTGTTCTCTAGAAGATTTTCCGTTTCAGAAATTTATGAAATGGTAAAATCTACTGTAGAACATAGCGATAGTATTAAATTGCAAGGTTTCAACAAGATAATTTTTGAAATGAAATTTCCTGTTGAAATCGGAAAAAATGCAGACGGTAAAGAGGCGTATGTTTGTAAAGTCGTCGCCTGCTATGATGGATTTGAGTTGCCGAATGTAGTCAAGTATAAAGATCTTTCTGTCATCACGGCATATCCTGTATAATGGATAAAAACAATGGTTCTTTTTTAAGAACCACTCTCTCCTTCTTTTAGGATTGAGGGCTCTTTTCAGAGCCAACCAATACCCAGGAAGACTGCTTCTTCAAATTGTCAATTTTCACAAACGTATTTCTCAGATCGAAAGACTGATTGCATCAGACTCAAAAAAAGACTAAGTCCTATCCGAAGAGTCGTCGTTTTTCCCCCAACACCCGCCAAGATCAACCGTTTTTCCCACTCCCGCCATTCCTTTTCTACAAAAGAATATAATAAGCCTGACGATTGGTCTACGTTAATTCTGAGTCAGAAAAAGTAGGTCAATCCCTCCACTAAGTTATAAAAATTCAGTGAACTTTTCCTATAACCATTCGACTCTCGTTTCTCTCGAGTAGCACGAATAAGAAATCGTAAAAGTATACCAAGACGAGAAAAATGCTTATATTTTTTCCTTATTGTCCACAGTGTGATAGACCATGTGCAATAGAGTGCGGAAAATGCTTTCATATCCTACAACATCTTGGAGAAAAGCACAATTGTCCAGAACCAGATGAGGGATTCTATGACTATGATGAAGACTATGGTGTAGTGATTTGGTGTTATCATTGCTGTCAAGCTTTCATCGTGGTCCAGTTTGAAGAAGAAGAAGAACATCTCGATCGCAACCAGTGAAGGATGAATCTTCATCAAAAAAACAGCCCTTTTCAGGGCTAACATGCAACAAGAAAGTTCTCTACTTTTCTTCAAATTGTCACTTCAACTCAATTCTGAATTAAGAAATATAACGAAACTAACGATTGGATAACATTAATTCCGAGTCAAAGTAGGTCAATTCCTCTACCATCCTATAAAAGACGGGGCTATTTTTCTTTTTTAATCAGTTTTCCCTCTCAGAGCTCAAAAATGAAGACCCTCGACAAACGGTTCAAATTGCTTGAAGCAGAGCGACGACTTAGAAAGGGGTGCAAACAGATCGAATTGCTTAAAAATCGTCTGAGTGGGATAGAAAAACGATATGATAAGTGTAAAAGCAGAGCCGTGCAGTATAATCTGAAAATTCAACTTTGTTCAATCAAAGGAGTACTCATTATGTATAATGAGTATGTCCAAGCCAAAGTTGAAGAAATCAATGAACTTCGGCGTGAGCTATTCCCCGAAGATTCAGATGAGGAGGTTTAGAGTCCTCGATCTTTTCTCTAGTTTTGAAATTAAGTTAACCGATAGTTAAATTAATTTCATTACAGAGAATAGTGAAAAACAGCCCTTTTCAGGGCTAACATACACCAAGAAAGTTTTATCTCTCTTCAAATTGTCAGACCAAATCAATTCTGATTTTAAGAAAAGGTTAATTTTTACTTCAACTTATCAAAAAAGACTAAGTTCATCAGAAAACCTTATTCCCTACCGCAACGTATAGACTTGTTTTCATCTATCTTTTACTTATTCAAAAGAGAATATAACAAAACTAACGATTGGTTAACGTTAATTCTGAGTCGAGGTAGGTCAATTCATCTGTAAAACGTATAAAGAAAGCCGGTCAAGTTCTCATTTAATCATTTTTACCTCTCAATACTCGAGAATAAAAAATGTTTTGCATGTTCATGTTTGGATCAGTGGCATATTATTCGATACTGAACTGGTTAGAAGATTGGTTTCGTCGACGACAGATACGTCATAACCTAGCACTACTTATTATGTTACTTGATGAGTTAGAGGCTGCGAGAGATAGACGAAGAGGTTAAAAAATACAAATCTTCGAAAAAACAGTCCTTTTCAGGACTACCAAACGTTAAGAAAAGTTCTATCTTTTCAAATTTTGTCAAGCAAAATTCTACATAACTCTAAGAAAAATCTCATCCCAAATAATATTTCCTAATATAGTATAGTTCATTCTTTTGCAAGTAAGCAGTATAACTATGTAAAAACCGAAAGATTATCATTTCTGCTTGACTAGAATTCAGTTGTTTTCGTTCAATCATAGGATATGTTACATTCGCAATAGAGCTCAGATCAATCGGTTAGCTAGTACCCCAGATTTCTATCATTTCTCTCTGTAAGTGTTATAATCATTCGTTGGTGCTTCCGACCGGGTCCGCGCTCTTAATTCTGTATCAAAGTAGGTCAATCCCCCTACCAACCTATAAAACGTTGACGATATTTCTCTACAATCATTCGACTCTCGATCTTCGAGCAGCACGAGTAAAAAACATACTGTTAACGGGAAAGATGAATCTCAACTTAGCCGATTACAACTTAACCGACTACATCTTAGACAACTCCTTGCCACAGAGTGGAAACAGTGGAGATATTCTAGCGTCAACCATGAATTCGACATTCATTGAGCCAATGGCAGCGCCAGTTAACAAATTCGAGGAAGAGATACGACAGATGATCTCAAAACAAGATGCTACAATAACTCAGATTTTAGAGGAGTTGAAAACATTGAACAGAAACATCGAGACAATATGTCAGCAAAGACAGTCAACTACGCCTGTTATTGTGAAGATTCCGGTGGAGTTCGACTTTGATAAAACCAGCCTTCGAAGACTAACAGACTCCCTTGTATCAGTTGTAAAAAAGAAAGATCAGAAGTCAAAGGAAAATCAGTCGAAGGAAAAGCAACATTCAAAGGAAACACAACCAGAGAAAGATCATCAGCCAAAGGAAGAGAAGATAAAAAATAAAAAACGAGAAATAGAGAAAGACGATGATGAACAACTTCACAAAAAACAACGATACGATTCCACCTATGTATCACCGTCAAAAATAGGGCTGGGAAAACATGGGAAAAATATCGACAACTTCAAAGACTTCAAGATCCCAAAGATTCAAAAACTCAAACTCAAAAAGATACCCAAAGAAACAAAGAAAAGTTCTCAATAGAGGAAAAACACAACAAAAAAAGGCAAAAAACACAGAAAAAAGACAAAAAAAAAGACAGTTCAATCTCCAAAAAACAGTCCTTTTCAGGACTAACCATTCCCCAAGAAAAATCTATCTTCAACAATTGTCAATAAGTAAGTCAAGTCGCCTCCAGCCGTATAAAAGACGATGATATTTCCAGTACATTAATCATTCGGTTCCCGAATAGGTGACAGCTAAAGAAATGGTGATGGACTATAGTGTACAATTTCTACTTCTCTCGATGACAAAATGGTATCTGACAACCTTTCTACTGGCCATGATGCATGACTCCACTTTGCCTATGCATAAAATAAACAAAATAAGAAGGTTAATAGCAGATCGAAGAAGAGTCGTGGAGTGCCCTATCTGTCAGACAAACTTTGGATACTATCATTAGAGGAGGAGGAGGAAAAAACAAACTCCAAAACAGCCCTTTTCAGGGCTAACCATTCCCCAAGAAAAGTCTATCTTTCTCAAATTGTCAATATCGCTAAGGCCAATAGAAGAGTCTTTTATCTTGGGAACCATATCGTGGAAAAAAGACTAAGTCCAACGATAGGCTCTGCCTGAACCATCCTGTTTGTTTACATTAGCCAGAACTACTTTTTAATCCAATTGTGAAAAAGACTAAGTCCAACAAGGGTCTTTGCCTTGATCCAAGCTGAAAAGGGGAAATAACCCATGGAATTTTGGCGGGAAAACGTCTCAACCAATCAAAACGTTTGTTTACGTTTGTTTACATCAGTCGGAACTACTTGTTTACATCAGTCGGAACTACTTTTTAATCCAATTGTGGAAAAAAGACTAAGTCCGACGGTAATAGAGAGAGAAAGATCAACCCTCCAAAAAAGACTAAGTCCAACGAGGGTTTCTACCTGAACCAACTGCCGGAACTACTTTTGTCCGAGGTCTACCCTCCCGAGCCTAGTAACGGACTATTTATTATTGTATTCATATGTCGCGGAAACCGAATCACGCCAAAACTGCAGTGATGCGGCTTTTTTTCTGCTCGGGAGGGTAGACCTCGGACAAAAATGGCACTCAGGGAGGGTAGACCTCGGACAAAATGGCACTCAGGGAGGGTAGACCTCGGACAAAACGCGTTTTGTCCGAGGTCTACCCTCCTATACTACTACTGTCTGAAGCTTTGTTAAAAATTCCAGCAAAAACTTCCATGAAATGGACAATAGGGGAGTTTTGTTTTTCTTTTGACCACAAAATAATTTGATTAACCCTCAGGCTGCTAAGCGCGACTCTTTCCTCCAAAAATATCTTTGAAAAAGAAAACTTTGGGTTTAAACTATCGGTTTGAAAGTTTCATTTCTTTTATTTAGCAGGATACGTGTTAATCAAATTCTGTATCGAACCAACCGTTGTTTCTTATCCACTGTGTGATATACGATGGGCAGTGGGCGGCAAAAACAATTCTGACCCTTAGAGCAGAATAAACCCATTGGACAATCAATTGCAAAAGGTTGCTTATGTCCAGACTGTCTCAGCAAAGCGGACAATGTAGACATGAGATCAAACTGTGCGTTCTGTGCAGTCTGATCTTGATCTACATAGGTCGCAAAAGGAACGAAAGTTGTGCAAGTGCCTTCAAGGGTTAACTGAGGTATGGAGTAGTGCAGATCAAGATCATGCTGATCCGGATCCGCTCTCTTCTCACTGGACTCACGAAATCCAGAATAAGGGAAAACTGCTAAGGTAAATGAAATGAGCTTTTTCTTTCAACACTTTAGACATAACTATTACTTTTAAACCTTACGTTGATACATTTTGACAGTGTGCATCAGAGGTATGACTGCATGTTCAAAAACAGTCTGATCTTGATCTTCAGTGTCAATCAAAAGATTTTAAAAACATGGTAGCAAAAGGAAAGTTTGCTTGTGACGAGCAGTTTCTCTTTTTGCCAAAATATTTAACTTATACTTGTGTTTTTAACCTGAACTCATATTCTTAATCCATTTTGAACAAAGCTGTTTTTCAAAATCGGTTGTCCCATTACTTTTCCGAGTGTAATGAGATAACCATCTAACCATGTGGATACTAGTGATTTCTCCTTTCCCCCGACAGTATTTTCTACTCTTTCAAATACAAATGAGCAATGCTCTGGCAAAATGGATCTCCGTAATGCATAATAACAAGCAAGTCATTACATAATTATAGATTACTAATCGCTACTTTTTTTAACAACCGACTTTATCATGAGGTAGACTGTTCTTTGAACGTACAGAAAATTGACCAATAGCGAAAGGTTTCGGCCCAGGTCAGCCTGCGCAAACAGCGCAGGGTGACCTGGGTCGATACTTTTCGCAAATGCATTAAGCCCCCAGAGCATGGCTCAAATACATGTACCGTCATTTGAGCCACCTGTAATTTGTCGTCTTCCAAAGCTTTCAAGTTAGGTAAGTCTAAACTTTTGTTGCCTGTTTAAATTTTAAGATTAAATCAGCCAGTGAACACTAGAGTCACGTTCGACCTAGATCACGGGTGCGGTCCGGAGCCCCTCTCTTCTCTTTCACAAATTATCAAACACCAGTGTACCGATGAATTGCATTGACCTTTTGAGCAACAAAGGAATTGAAATGAAATATTTTCTAAAAATAAATGAGCCATGCTCTGGCAAAAGGGGGGCTTAATGCATCTCCGAGATCCATGATGCCAGTCTAGCCATCACATAATTATGGATCCATAATAACTACTTTTTTTAAAACAACGGACTTAACCATGAGGTAGAATATCACATGGACATACAGAAAACTGACCAATAGCGAAAAGTTTCAGCCCAGGTCAGCCTACGCAGACAGCGCAGGCTGTCCTGAGTCGATACTATTCGCAGATGCATTAAGCCCCCTTTTCATAGAGCAAAGTCTCAAGTATCTTTAAATTTCAAAGCTATCATTTTGGTCAGAATACCTCACAAAATATATATAGTGTAGAAAAAAGATCGGAGTGTATGCTGTGTACAGTCTGATCTAGATCTATTCTGATAGCTGTCTTCCGCGACAGCGAATCAAATTGATTGATTGATTGATTGATTGATTGATTGATTGATCGATCGATTGATTGATGCTTTACACGGCTTTCAACATTATTTCAGTCATGTCACGACGACAGCTGACATACTCATTTATGCGCTTTCACTGGTACTAGGCCAGTGAGGTGTCTGAGGTGTCTTGCCCAAGAACACTCCTTTGAAAAAAAGCCAGTGTTTCCGATTAGGATTTAACCCGGGGCCTCAATGAGCCAGGCAGGACTCCTTTCGGCGAATCAGATCGGAATTCAAAATAATAATGATTTGCAAATTCCATTGTCAGTGACAATTCTAGTTGGTTTTTTTGCAGACATGTAGATAAAGATCCTACTGAACAGAGGATAGTTCTTGCGATGTTTATCTGATACTTAGTGAAGTATTTTCTGCCAAAACAGCCATGAAAGCACTTTGAAAGCAGTGGGACAGTGTGAAAAGAAATATGTCCTTTTCTATTTTTTTTTTTTTTTTATTTTATCAAAGACAACTCTCGTCGTTTGAGCAACATTGAATTTTTTATCAGCAAATGAATCATACTCTGGCAAAAGGGGACTTAACGCGTCTCCGTGATACATTGAACCAAGCAAGTCATTACAGTATTATGGATCCATAAAATCCATTTTGTATAACAACCCACCAAATTTTGAGGCACACTGGTCCTTCGATCTGCAGAATCAATAGCAAAAAGTTTCGGCCCAGGTCAGCCTGCGCGGACTGCGCAGGCTGACCTGGGCCGATACTTTTTCGCAAATGCACTAAGCCCCTTTTCAACAGAGCAATACACAGATGTTTTTGAAATTAATGCTTCTAAAATTTTATCGCCTGGTTAAGAGTAACATATTTCGCCTTGTCTCGTGCAAAAAAAAAAATACAATGACTGACTTTGAAATAAAATTTCTCTTAAACGTAAACTATCGTCATGAATTAAGTTAAATAAATGACCACATATGAAAACATTGTGACAATGTCAGAAATTGCTTGTTTTGAGTTTTTGTCACAAAGTTTTCAAATGTTGTCTGCCTCAAAACGAAAGGAGTCTTCTGCAGTAGGAAGCATTTAGAAGAAAAAAGGGAAAAAAATAAGCCTTTTAAAGATTTTTGTACGTGGTATCGAAAACTTTTATGTGAAATACGTTAGCTTCCTGGGTAAAGGAGAAAAAGGTCAAATTTCTCATTTCTACTTCAACAATCAGTGGGTTTTCTTGATCAAAATAGTTCATTTCCATTCATCAGGTTTTACACTCCATCCGTTGGCCAGGTGGCCCGAATGCACTTAACCCCAAGGCCGCTTTCCGTGTCTAAAAAGCTGTGCTTTTTAGTACAGTGTAGATCAAGATCAGACGGCACAGAACGTGCAGTCTGATCTTGGATCTACGGTGTCCGATGCTGCCGGCGAACAAAATTTTGAAATCGTGGTATGTTGGATTTTGGTTCAATTTTCTTTGCAGTTTAAGGTTAGATTTTACAATTAATGATATCGCTGTAATCTCCCTTTTTGATTTGGCCATTTCACGACAAGTTTGTTTCCAGAGGAAATGGGTCAACGTAAAAAAAAGTCTTAACATATGGTTGGTTGGTTGGTTGGTTGGGACAGTTGGTTGGGACAGTTGGTTGGTTGGCTGGTTGGTTAGTTGGTTAGTTGGTGTTAAACGTCGTTTTCAACATAACAGATACATATTGCGGCGGCCAGTGTATCTATCCATGCTTTCCTGTTTTTTTTTTTTTTACCACCACTTTGCCCAATATTCTTTACAAGCCAGTGGCTGCTTTCCTACATAACAATTGTGGAACAACAATAAAAGCGCTGAGTTAACTCTTTACAAAATGACAACACTTTTAGTACAAACAAAGTATTTGTAGACGACATATCACATCTGGTTCTAATCCTAATATTTGTCTTTGATAGGTAAGAAAAGGTCATAGGAAAAATGAGAAAATGGTGGTTACCATATTTTCTCCTTTTGCTATGGCGCTTACGAAAGTGTTCTTTCGGGTCGTTACAACACGGAATTGTCAGGTAAAGAGTTAAATTGATTTTACCTTTTCAATCAGGGGAAAAAAATAGCGTACACATTGCTATTTTAAAGCAGGAATACGTAAAAACATAAATATGTCTTTTGAGGGATAGGCAACATTGACGTAAAAGGAGACAATGCTTGTTACCAGCATATCTCCTTTTCTCGCAATATTTTCAAAGGGTTTCTTCTGCAGGGTCTTTAAAAGTCGAAATTGTTTGGTAAAGGGTCATGGGACGATTATATATGTAGATCAGTGCATCCAAGTCAGAACGACGGAGTTTGTGAGTAATTGGAAGGGTAGACAACATTGTAAGAAAAGGAGAAAAAGCTGGCTACCTGCATTTTCTCCTTTTCCCAAAATGGTTTCAAATGCCTTCTTCTGCAGAAATCTCGAGATTTTTTGGCAAAGGGTTAAATCTTAATTATAAAAGTGGATCATGACATCGGCTGATATGATTTATCTATACGCGATAAAGATCAAACAGGGGGTCTTCTTTTGATCAGAACTACACAAGAACTAACTAATCAGAAAATATCTCGGTGAACAATCCTAGTTTTGATACTCCTTGTACTTTGGTTTACCAACTTGTTTGTTTGTCTCTTCGTTCGTTCGTTCGTTCGTTTGTTTGCTTGCCTCCTGTGATTGTGTAATGCAGTTATTAAAATTATTTACGTTTTATCGCGGCGACAAGTCCAAAATTAATATACATGCTTTACTCGGAGTTTCTATTACCAGTACTGTGCACACCATTCTTTCCAAGCCATTGGCTGCTTTCCCATATAAACATCGTAGAAATAATGGTCATCGGAAAGAGGAGAACGAATCCTGTTGCAAAGACAATAATCAACCCTCAGAGAGAACTTGGCTGACCTGGGGATCGAGCCAGCTTGGTCCCTGGGTTTCAAGCCCTGTTCTATACCGATTTAGTTACCTGGT
The DNA here is from genome assembly GCA_945859785.2 of Tridacna gigas. Lineage (NCBI taxonomy): Eukaryota > Metazoa > Mollusca > Bivalvia > Cardiida > Cardiidae > Tridacna > Tridacna gigas. The sequence goes on along the minus strand of OX244031.2, from coordinate 35,209,057 downwards.
TGGACTAACATACGAATAAATGAGCAATGCTCTGTGAAAAGGGTGTTTAATGCATCTTCAAAAGGTATCGGCTCAGCTTATTTAAGTCGTCTTCACCCAAGTGTTGTATCAAAGCCGTTTGGAACGGTATTACAGTCATATTACGGCGAACGATTAATTATCCACGTTCCCTGAGTAATGTACTAGGTTAATGCTTTGGACAAATGACTTGTTCAAGTGTATTTCAACAATAAAGGATGTGCACATAAATTGCACTCTGACCTAGAGTATACGCTGTCCAATATTATTTTAGATATTCAGATTTAAAAGTAGCCTTGAAATTGCAGTGATTACTGAGGTGATCAGGCGTCTCTCTCTCTCTCTCTCTCTCTCTCGGAGCCTAGAATCCAAACTTTTGACAAAATGCCTATAAGAACGTGCGAACATAACATAGTTCCAGCATGCACAAATTCTAGTAACTCAAACTTCATTTTATTTGCAAAAAGAACTTGTCCCTCATAACATTAACCATTTACCGCACAATTCCGCCTTTTAACGACCCTGAGAAAGAATGCTTTTGAAAACATTGTGGGAAAAAGAGAAAATGTTGATAACCATCATTTTCTTCTTTTCCCACAATATTTTCTAGCCAATCAAAGAAAAATTTCACAATTTGAGCCACACTGAAATTGTCGTCTGCAAATGCTTTGAATTTGGACAAGGCTAAACTTTTGTCGTCTGGTAAAGGGTTGATGTAACAGATGAGTCTCTAGATTTGAATTCACGGTGACTTTGACTCTTTACTCAGCGGCAAAACTTTTGTCGAGACAAATTTAAGTATTTGTAGACCAAAAATTTAATGTAGCTCAAACGATCATTTCTGTCTTTGATAGGATAGAAAACATTGTTGGGAAAGGAGAAAATGCTGGTTACCAGCATTTTCTCCTTTCCCAACGATGTTTTCAAAGGCCTTCTCTTTCAGGGTCGTCAAAAACTCAGAATTTTGTGGTACAGGGATATAACATTCCTCTCCAGGTTTCTCACTTTGTTGATGGTCATTATCCTTTGATCTTTGCCGTTAGAGACAAACTTTAACCCATAGGCTGAAAGGCGCGACTGACCTTTTGCGGACAGTGAAGATCAAGATCAGACTGCACAGAACGTTCAGTCTGATCTTGGATCCACACTGTCCCTTAAGGAGATATATCTCCTCCAATAATACCTTTGAAATAGGAAAATTTGGGATTTACTATCAGCTTGAAAGTTTTAATTCTTTTATTTAGTAGCATAAGGGTTAAAAGTCCTTTTATCGTGTGTTAGAACGGAGCGTTAAAATAGGTTCAAACGAAAATCCGTATCTATCATTTGGTATTTCTAAACTCTTCCGTCTTTTTATTTTCCGTGTTTAACTCATTATTGTACAAATACCAAAAATTAACCCTTCGGTTAACTCTTAATCAAACAATCTCGCCTTTTCACGACTCTCAGGCAAAGGCTTTTGAAAATATTGTGGGAAAAGGAGAAAATGCTGGTACGTATTGTTATTTCAATGTTCTTTTGGCCAGAATATGTTACAAAGTGTAGATTCATAATCAGACTGCACATTCAGTGCAGTCTGGTTTTGATCTATTCTTTCCGCAAAAAAAAAAATCCATGAATCCGACTTTGGCGCTTTCGAGGTTAAATTCCTTACACTCCTGCTATAAGCAACTGGGTTGTATTGTATAGTGTTTAACGCCTTTTCAACATTATTTCAGTTACATCGCGGAAGCCTGTGCACCTACCTGCTTTCCTTTTTTTTTTTTTTTTTTAACCAGTACTCCATACAATGTTCTTTCCAAGCCACTGGCAGCTTTCCCACGTAACAATCGTCGAAACAATGGTCAGAGGTGAGAGAGGAATGAATCCTGTCGCTATGACTATCATCAATCCTCGGAAAGAAATTGGCTGAGCCGGGTATCGAACCAGCGATCCCCTGTTCTCAAGTCCTGTACGCTACCGACTGAGCAATCGGGGCTCAGCTATAAGGAACATGTTGATTTCCACACAGATTTCTTTTCACAAAAAAGTTGTTTTCTGCTTGAACATGTGTCTTATGTATTTTCATAAAGCTGTATCTGTTTCCAGTGGGTCCTTGAGTTATCAAAAGATATTCCCCCCACGATGTTATTGCTTTCGTTTGATCCTAGGCGGATCGATATCTTCACATGAGATCGACTTAGGGGTTAAAGTGTTCATTCTTTTCCACCTGTATCTTCTATTAACTCTTTACCAAACGACAAAATTTTAGTCAAGTCCAAATTCAAAGCATTTGCAGACCTCAAAATAAACCCGATGCAACAATTATTTTTGTTTTGGGAAGGGTAGAAAACATTGTGGGAAAAGGAGAAAATGCTGGCTACCAGCATTTTCTCCTTTTCCCACAATGTTTTCAAAGGTTTTTTTTTTCCTGAGGGTCGTTATAAGTCGGGATTGTGTGGTAAAGGGTTAAGCCTACGGCTGCTAAGCGCGACTCTCTAACCTTTTGCGGACCGTGAAGATCAAGATCAGGCTGCACAAAACGTGCAGTCTGATCTTGGAACTACACTGTCCAATAAGGAGATATTTTCTCCAAAAAAATAATAAGTTTGAAATCGCATTTTTCTTGTTTTTTGCCATCGGCTTGAACGCTTCATGTAACTTATTTCGCAGGATAAGAGTTAATGTCAGTTACAAACGAGCCATGCTCTGACAAAAAAGGGGCTTAATGCATTTCCGCGATGCATGATACCAAGCAAATCATCACAGTATTACTAGATCCTTGAAATCCATTTTGTATAACAACCGACTGAATTGAGCGGTACACTGTCCTTTGAGCAGCAGAAAAATGACCAATAGCAAAACGTTTCGGCCCAGGTCAGCCTCCGCGGACCGCGCAGGCTGACCTGGGTCGATACTTTTTGCAGATACATTAAGCCCCTTTATCACAGAACATGGCTCAAATTAAATCTTTTCATGAAGAAATTGACGTTCAGAAAACTACTAAGTGCATCTCTAGTCGCATGTTGCAATGTTTCCTCTTTCTTTGCCACATATATAAACTCGGCCTCTTTCAAAGGCTGAAAATATAATCCACAGATACTCAAAGATTTTTATCGTATAGGCTTTATTGAACGACGAACATACAGTATAGATTGAAGATCGAAATGCACTTTTTGTGAAGCCTAATTTTGATTTATGCCTTCTAACCCTGTTTTCGCCTATGGCATCGAAAGGTATTGATTCATTGCAGCTTATCTTATTAGTTTTATTCTAAACCAAACAACCCCATGATTATCAACTACCTTGAGGAAGACCGCTTTTGAAAACATTGTGGGAAAAGAGAAGAAAATGCTGGTTACCATCATTTTCTCCTTTTATTACAATACTTTCCAGAGCCACCTATATCAGAGACGTTGAGACTCGGGATGTCGTTTGTTAATGGCTTAATTTCAAAACTTACTTGATACCCCGCTTGATCCCGTCAACGGGTGAACAGGATAATGCTTCCACGCAATCTTTATTTCTATACTGCGGATAATCAAGGAACCAGCCGGAATCTGCTATACCGCGCACTTCCACTTCCGGTGCTAGCTCCGATAACTGGTTGGCAACTCTGTCGAGGTTAATAAGTACACCCGTACCTCCAGCACTGAAACAGATGTTAGAGTTACTGTATAGAAAACTTATTCCTGGTCGTTTTTACCAATAAGTTTAAGTAAATGAACCATGCTCTGATAAAAGGGGATGCATATGCATCTCCGTGGTGCATTGTAGCAAGCAAGTAATCACATAATTATGAATCCATAGGGTCCATTTTGACCAAGGACCGACTGATTTATGAGGTACTCTGGTCCTTTGACATGCACAAAAATGTACCAAAAGTAACAAGTTTGGGCCCAAATCAGCTGGCTGACCTGAGTTGATACTTTTCTGCAAATGTATTAAGCCTCCTTTCCATTGAGCATGTCTCAAATGTTTTCCAAGCCCTGAGACTAAAAGTCTGACTGGCAAAGACGTTCGGCCCATCAGAAAGCTATTTTTAGAATTCAAAATTTGAACACGAATAGTATAGGAAGGTTCGTACAACTGCAATGGTCATCAAATCACCAACAAAAAGAAAATGAAGTTTAGTTTTCCCTGACCAGCCAGCCCCATTCCTTCCATCCTTTTGTAAGTGTAAAATACACCTATAAGCCCGAGCGGAGAGTATTCACCAATCGTTTGAATAAATTTCTTTGTTTAATTCCCTATAATTTTCTAAATTCTTTAGTAAAGCAATTCGTGATTGGCTGAGCCATTTGATTTAGCCAATCAAATATTTCTAAACGTAGAGATAGATCAAGATTGTTATTTAGAATGTTTCTCGGTATTGTAAGGAACTTTTGTCACGACGTCAACATTACATTCTTAATCTCACTGATGAGCCCCTTTACTACACATTTCTCTGTTTTAACGACTCCTGACAGAAAACCCGTTTTGAAAACATTGAGGGAAAAGGAGAAAAATGCTGATGACCATTTTCTCCTTTTCCCACAATGCTTTCTCCTCTTTTGATGAAGAGATCGTTCATTTTAGCCACACTGCATTATTCGTCTGCAAAAGCTTTCTGCCTTACCAAGACAAATCCCGTAATTTTGTCGCCTGCAAATGTATTTAACCCTTACGCTGCTATGCGCGAGACTCAAGGACCTTTTTCGGACAGCGTAGATCAAGATCAGACTGCACAGAACGTGCAGTCTGATCTTGGATCTACACTGTCCGATAAGGAGATACTTTTCCCCCAGAAAACTAAATTTAACGTTGCAAAACTTGAGTTTTTACTATCAGCTTGAAAGTTTCATTTGACTTACTAGTATTTAGCAGGATAAGGATTAATATGGACGAGTCTAGAATTGTTTAGTTCGGCAAAGAGATAACCCAACATTATGTTGCTCACCTGCTACCAGTAAGTATCAACTTGGTGGCGTGTTTCAAGCCCCTCGGAATGAGATCTTTGATCACCTGTTCTAATATAAGCGCCCCCATGAAGGCAAACTCTGAAATCCGAAGTATAAACCAATCAACACCCGAGTTATTTTTAGACGTATTTAATTTAATTTTAGAGGGACACAAAGGAAAAAAAAAATACAGAGATAATGAATTTATCATTCTTTGATGGCATTAACAAGATGATGATGATGAAAGGCAATGAATGTTTGTGTAACAAGTAAGGCCTCCTCTTCACACATTGTTTCTTTCTTAAACCTGCTACTGCCCACACCTGTTTCTTTAGCTTCTGTTGGTCAGAAGCATTTTCCCACTTTTCCACAATACTTTTTATGCCATCTTCGTCATTGGTCTTTAAAAATGGTTTCGTTTGTAAAAAGGTTAAATTTTCCACATAATTACGCAGTGAACACAAATTTACCAAGGTCCTGTAGGGCCCAGTCAGAGAGTGTAGGATTCGCAACCGGGAGGCCCCGAGTTCGATCCTCACACGAGGCGCAGGGTTATTCGTGGGAGTGTCCTTGGGCAGTATACTTCAAAGACCTGAAACTTGTACGGATGAAGCCCCGAACATACATAAATAGGTAAGCTGCCGCCGTTATAAGGCTCAAATAATGTTGAAAGCCTCGTAAAACACAATTCAATAAATCAAATAAAGCATATTTACCGTTTCCGTTTGCTCCTTTAGGCGAGGTTCCACTCCATGAGTCGCTGGAGCAGTATGGAATATATCTGAAATGGGAACCATCCATATTATAAAAAACAATGACCGATTACTACGCAATTTCTTGCTTTAACGGCGCTTTAGGAAGAAGCCTTTTGAAAACATTGTGGGAATAGGAGAAAATACTTGTAACCAGCAAATGTTCTTTTACCCAGTGTTTTCAACCCGTTTAACTCTTTACCATACAACCCCGACTTTTAACGATCCTGAGGAAGAAGCTTTTTGAAAACATTGTGGGAAAAGGAGAAAATGCTGGTAACCAGCATTTTCTCCTTTTCCCACATTGTTTTCTAGCCTTTCCAAAATAAATTTCTGTTTTTTGAGTTACATCTATTTTGTCGTCTGCAAATGCTTTCAATTTGGACTAGTCTAAAAATTTGTCGTTTGGTAAAGGCTTAAACAAATCTCATTTTGAGCTACATTTAATATGCCGGCTGCAAATGCTTTCAATTTGTGTCTAAATTTTGTCGTCTGGTAAGCTATATCTTCAGCAGAGAACATTTTAAACTCATCCATATTGAAAGAATTACGGATGACACAGTGCAATGCGCCCAGATGAGGAAATTTGTCCTTGAAAGGGTAGAAAATATTACTATATATTTGGAAAGGAGAAAATGCTGGTTAACAACATTTTTCTATATGGTATGACGGCATTAACTCAAACGAGAAAGACGAATATGGTTTCAAAGGGAAAAAATCACTGTGCATCATCATTTCGTTTTCAGCAGACTATAAGGGTTCGTATTCACCAACCATTCGTGATTTCATTCATGTTCAGTTCTAGTATGAAAGTAACGCAACTTCTGATTGGCTGAATCAATTGGTTTAGCCAATCAGAAGTTACATCACTTTCAAGTTTAGAAAATTCTTACGAATAAGACTAATAATCTTCTTAAGAACGGTAGGTGAATATGGACCCAGAAATACCAGAGCGACCACAAAGTCCCCCCGGCGCCGTAGGCAAAAACAGGGGCATTTGCCGACGGCATATATCAAGATCAGACTGCACAAAACTTGCAGTCTGATCCTGGATCTATACCGTACGCTTGTTTAGTCAATCCCATTCGATAGAAATCTTTCTGAGTTGCAGGGAAGTTTACTTTCAGCCGTCGAAAGAGGTCAAACTTTCAAGCCGATAATAAAACAAACACAAAAATACTATTTCAAACTTATTTTTTGGAGAAAAACATCCCCTTATCGGACAGTGTAGATCCAAAATCAGACTGCACGTTCTGTGCAGTCTGATCTTGATCTACACTGTCCGCAAAAGGTCCTTGAGTCGCACTTAGCAGCCTTAGGCTGAGCGTGAACTCTGAAATATTAAATTGATAAATACAATGTTCGAGTTGTCTCCCGGATCAATTTTACACCCATAATTATATCTCACAAAATCACCATTTTGGCATTAAAACAGAAATTTCCGCTTTGAATCAATACGAGTTAGAGGTTTCTTGCAATAAATAATGCGAGAAGTAACAGGTAGAACGTTTGAGATATTATCAATTACTACTTCAAAGGGACCTCGCCTCAGAAAATCAAAAGGTTTGCGTGAAAGCCGGTTGCTGATAAGCCATAATGAATCGATTTCATTGAATCATAAAGTACAGAAATAGACTATCAGGATGCTTTCTTTGGGAAAGGCCAAAGGTTCCGGTTTCAAAGACCGGATTATTAGTTTTCTGATAAAGATGTAATCCATCCCCCACCCTGTATCCTGTATATTGCAACTTCTAGAGGTGTTTTCTTGGGCAAAGGGCTGCAGAGACCAAGTCTAGAACTGTTGAAACTGAGAGAAGAGATAAAAAAGTGAGTTGTCCAAGGGACATTACTGAAATACAGTGCATAGACTGGTGAAACACCTTTCAATCCTTATCCTGTTAAATAAGGTAGCCGAAACTTTCAAACCGATAGTAAAAATACCTGAAAAAAATTATATTTCAAACTTGAATTCTTTTTTTTTTTTTTTGGGGGGGGGCCGAATATCTTCTTATCGGACAGTGTAGATCCAAGATCAGACTGCACGTTCTGTGCTGTCTGATCTTGATATACACTGTCCGAAAAAAAGGTCAGTGAGTCGCACTTAGCAGCCTATGGGTTAAATAAACAAAACAAAACAAAACAATACAAAAAAAAAATGATAATAAACAAACAAGTATTGCCAATTATGAAAACCGTAGGCCAAGATTACCCATCAGGTCTGCAATTTTTAATGCCCAAATAGCGAGCGCATCACAACCTAGTTAACTTTTTTCGCCTTGCTGAAGTTGAATGAAAAACATCAAGCCAAAAGGTTAAAAGATCCTTACGAGCAATGTCTCCGTGGAGTTTTACAGCAGAGTTTTCGAAATTGGTCCGATGCGAGCAGTAAATAAAAACCATACATGTATTTACAAAAGATTATAGCCATGCTCTGTCAAAAGGGGTCTTTATACATCTGCGAAAAGTATCGACCCAGGTCAGCCTGCGCAGTCCGCGCAGGCTGACCTGGGCCGAAACTTTTCGCTGCTGATCAGTTTTCTGTATGTCCAAGGACCAGTCTGTCTCATGATTAAATTGCAATTATGGATCCATAACTATGTGATGGCTTGACTGGTATAATGTATCACGGAGATGCACTGAAGCCCCTTTTGCCAGAGCGTGGGTCATTTACTTTCAAACACAGATGAGCATACATCCGTAGTCCGAAAGTTTGTATGTGGAAGCCCTCTGTAAATCTAAGAATTTATTTATCTACTTATTTTTTTTTTTCCGTAGGTCGCAATCTCTTGGTCGAAACTGTTTAGAAGTAGAGATTTATTTGATGGCCTTATTGCTCTGTTATGTTCGATAATTATGCGACTGATCTTTTTACGCTATACCCTTATTTAATCTTTAACTACCAGACACGACTGAAATAAATGTTCTTTTGCGGATAGTGTGCATCAAGATCAGACTGCGCAGAATGTGCAGACTGATCTTGGATCTACACTGTCCCATACTATGAAATCTCTCCGACAAGTATAACTTTAAAATGGCAATACTTGGATTTTATTCCAGTGGCTGTACAATTTTATTTACCCTTAAGCTGCTGAGCGACTCACTGACCTTTTGCGGACACTGTAGATCAAGATCAGATTGCACAGAACGTGCAATAAGGAGATATTTTTCTCCAAAAAATACGTTTGAAATAACATCATTCGGGTTTGGGCTTGAAAGTTTGATTACACTTATGTAGCAGGATACGGGTTAAAAGGCTTCTGATCTTAACGCTTCACACGTTCGGCGCCAGAGGCAATTTCTGATCTATTAATCTGATCCTATTATCTGCACCGTCCAATATAGCCTCTAGAGCGCCAAATTAACCCTTAGGCAGCTAAGCGCGACACAAGGACCTTTTGCGGACAGTGTAGATCAAGATCAGACTGCAAAGAACGTGCAGTCTGATCTTGGATCTTCACTGTCCGATCTGGAGATTTCTCCCCCCCCCCAAAAAAAAAATAAATAAATAAAAATAAAAAAAAAAATAAATAAATAAATAAATATGAAATAGCAAAATCTTTGTTATTACAAATTGGCTTGAACGTTTCATTTCACTTATTTAGCAGGCCAAGGGGTAAAAAAAACGTGGAGTTTTCCAGTAAGGTTACAAAAAGAAAGACCAAAAAGTTGTAGCATCATGGCTATTTTATGGCCAAAATGATCCAGCAGACAGCATAGATTCAGGGTAAGACTGCACGTTCATGCAGTCGATCTTGATCTTCACTGTCCGCGAAAGCAACCTAAGTTGTATAAAGTGCTTTAAAATTAATGTGAAAATAGCTACCGAAAAATCGCCTAATTATTTAAAATACTCGAGTCTTGCGTTCCCGTAGAAAATATCGATTGATCCTTCACACCCCCCCCCCCCCCCTTCCCCGCAAAAGCCTCTTGTTTCGCCTATGATGCTGTAAGACGATCAAGAGCTAATTATAGTTGAGCCATGCTCTGGCAAAAGGGGGCTAAATGCATCAAATGATTCATGATACCAAGCAAGTTACTACATGATTTCGGATCTATGAAATCCATTTTGTCTTACAACTGACTAAATCATGAGGTACACTTGTTCGTGCACATACAGAAGGTTGACAAACAGCGAAAAGTTTCGGTCCAGATCAGCCTGGCGGACCGCGCAGGCTGACCTAAGTCGATACTTTTCGCAGATGCATTAAGCTTCCCCCCCCCCTTTTTTACAGAGCATGGCTCAGTTAGAAGTACAATTTCAAGCCGATGGCAAAAACATTATATGGCGTGCAACACACAAAAAGGGGCCTTCGGACATATGCGTTAAAGTGTGTCGTCCCAGATCAGCCTGTGCAGTCTGGGGCTAATCCGAGACGACACTTCCTGTTTTTGTGCGATTTTCTGTTTCACGAAATTCTACTGTATGATAAAATCTTATGTAGTCGTAAAGTGTCGTCTCGGATTAGCCTGTGCGGACTGCGCAGGCTAATCCGGGACGACACTTTACGCAAATGTCTGAATGTCTCATTTGCGGGCCATACTGCAAATTGATATTCTCTCTGCGGGAAAAATTTGAAACAACGTGTACTTACACAACATTGGAATGAAAATAGTAGGGATTTTCTTCTGGGTTCCAAGACAGGATACCGCCAACTGGAAATAATAACAGAAAAAGAGATAAAAGGAAATAGTGTCCATTATAAAGAAAAAAAGAACATTTGTAGATCTAGTTCAGAGCTTTTGAGAAAATATTTGCAAAAGAAAAAATGGTTTGCAACCTCTTATTTTTGCATACCGTTGAAGCAAAAATTTTTAGAGTCCATGGTGTTTTTTGTTTTGTAAAATCTTCAGGTAAAATTTCATAATAAATGAAAACATTTGAAAACATCGTTGTAAAAGGCAAAAAATCTTTTCTAGTCAGATTTTTTCATTCTTTAACATAATTCTGCTGTAACAGGCAAACTATTCTCCACTGCAGGTACTGTGTCAGAACTGAAAAGAAAATAGTTATAATATAAAAAAAAAAAACGTAATTAGCAAAGATTTTTCTATCTGTCCATAGTTAGTCCGTGTACGCGTCAAAAGTAGAATAATTATCTGACACGGGATTTTTCTTATCAATAAAAGGTAAAGAAATAAAACGACAGAAAAACATCAAAAGCGACCGTCAAATATGAATATAGATTAAGGAAAAGAACGATTGCACGTAAATACACATACTTAAGTTTTTTCCCTTCCACTCTCTCTCTCTCTCTCCCAACAACAGTACAAAATTGCAGCACCATTTCACACTATCGTCTCCTATCCAGACCTACATCTGACGTAAAATCTGTCTAGACTTTCTCAAGACAGAGCATGCAATAAATTAAAGGAGAGAGGGAAAAAAAACACCATAGGCGAAAAAAACGAACGCCAATATTAATCATTTTTCATGTTTCTCCGCCGATCTCTACAGTGCTAACAATATATCGGCAATTAAACAATTCTAGGATATCAAAACTCCCTTTCAAGTTTAATCAGTTAACTCTTAACGCTAAATTATTGGAATAGCCCTTTTCAACGAGGAAAAGAATAGCCGAAACAGTAGGAAAACGTAGTTGTTTGGGGAAGAATAATTTACCTACAAGCGGACGGTGTAGATCATAGATCAGACTGCACGTTCTGTGCAGTCTGATCTTGATCTACATTGTCCGCAAAAGCAACATAAGTTTGTGTTCAGCGCTCTAAAGGTCGATTGGAACGACGACAACAGCTCACCTCTTTTACATCCCGGTTTAGAACTACAAAGAAGAGTTATTCCCCTTGATCTTGTTTCGGGGCATTACTCTTCTAGAATGTGATTGAGATAACGGACGCGGCACGAAAACGTTGACACTTAATAGAAATTCTTCATGAAAACGTTCTTATTTACTTGAGATGGATAAATTTGATTCATCTGTAGATGACTGATTTCAGGAAAATTTTACTACAAAGTAAATCAAGAAATAGCCCCAAAAGCAATTTCACTAATTGTCCTACCAAGGAACATTTTTTTCTAGTTGTTTCAAAGGCGGTATAGGCCTGAAATTGTTTAATGATTCAGGGTTTGTCGCTTTTCACGATATAATGTGCTTTTTTTTACGATAGACCCTGCATTTTTAATTTCCAGTCACCAGTTTTAAATTTACTCGAGGATTCCTTTGATTATTAAAGAGGTTTAAGGGACAGGGAGCGAGCTGAGAGAGAGAGAGAGAAGACAGATAGACGAGAAAAAGAGAAATTAAGGGAGAGGAAGAGAGACAGAGACAGACAGAAAGAGCACTAATTCTATGATCAAATGTCAAGTGCATTCTATACAAGTGTCTCCCAAACTGGCACACGTATCAGAAAGTGCAACATGATTATAATACTCACACCTAACAAAGTTATATTCACATAAATAACTAGTGTAAGTTATATGTATATTACTAGACCAAATATTTCTGTAATGCAGATAGTTATGTAATACTTGTCTTTTTGTATGGTGGACTAATCTTATCCTTAGGGCTGCTAAGTGCTATTCAATACGTTTTTGCGGACAGTATAGATCTAGATCAGACTGCACGATGAGATTCTGCCTGTTAAAAAAACGAAAATCGTCGTATTTTAATACTTTGGTGTTTATATTGTTCCGAAATTTTTTGTCTTACTTAATCAGTAAAAAAAAAAAGATTGTTTTATTGTAATAGACGATTCTGATAGTACTTTATGTAAAATTTAACCAACCAGACGGCAAAATGTTTACACTAATCCATAGAACCGTAGTCAGAGGTGAGAGGCGCAAAATCAATCTTGTATCTATGCCGTCCGCAAAAAAAAAATCAAAGCATTGAAAGCACAGGTGTGGCATTTGTCAAGGGAGCCATTGTGTGGAATTAGTAATTTAAAAGATAAACAATAAAAATAGTTTTAAAATATTCTCTTGAAAGTCAACCTACTATATAGTCATGCACAACCCGATAGAGTAGCGTGCAATCTTGTGGGACGAACAAGTCCGGGCGAACAATCCTAGGGACGAATAAGTCCAGGAACGAACTGGTTTTGGGACGAACGAGCACGATATGTGTGTATCATTACGCCAATAGATGGCCACAGCGGATCAATCTATATTCGATAAAAAAGAAGTATCTCCACGATCGATGGCTTAATCCAATTTATTGTAATAGGCCATTTTCAATTTCATATCTGAGAGCAATCGAAACACTTATTTGTCTTTGGAAAATTGAGCCTAATTGGGTTTACTACCTTCGGTTTTGCACAAACTACGATACATGATTTTCAAAATGCCGTATTGAACTCATAGTGGCATTGTCTTCGACAAATGCCACATAAACTGTTTTCGTGTATGGCGCTGTAAGGGGTGGCAGGATGATTACCTCGATTTAAACATTGCAGTAAACACGATTTATTTAAGCATTAACACCAATATGGCAAATAAAGTCAACTGTTTGTTTAGTCTTCAGCCTTTTTCAACATTATCGCAGTTCGAATCAGCGATCCTTAGGTTTCAGGCCATGTACGTTGCCGACTCAGCTGCGGGGCTCAGCCACGACAATGAATTTTACATAATAAGTCTGTATAAAAGACCATTCTCAATGCCTTATTTGGCAAGAATATCTCAAAACAAATACTGGCCAGTGTTGATATTAGATCAGACTGCTCGATCTAGATCTACACTGTCCTAAAAGGCCTTTTTTGTCAAAAATCCCGTTTTGACCAAATAATTCAACATAGTATAGAAAGAACCATTCTCAAAGCTGTGTTTGACAAAATATTTAGAAACGAATACTGGACAATGTAAATCTGAAAACAGGCTGCATCTTCTGTGCAGTCTGATCTATATCTACGGTCTCCTAAAAGGCTTGTTTTTCTGCAAATAATCCCGGTTTGACGTAATAATTCAGTATAGTGTCATAGAAAGAACTATTATCAAAGCTGTGTTGGGCAAAATATTTAGAAAGAAATACATGTATTGGGCAGTGTTGATCTTGATCTACACTGTCCCAAAAAGGAACATATTTTTTTTTCCTGTTCCTTTTTCCTACAGACATTCCCGTTTTGTCATGACGGCCATTTTATCTTTATGTATCAACCTTCTTTAGCCCTTTGCCGTCTGATTGGCATATCGCTAAGTGATTCTTTGAACTATTCCCCTTTTCTAAGAAGATCTTCTCCATTCAAAAGTACCCCGTACATTTTCATCCTCTCGGAGTGAGGTATGTCGATAAGAAAAAAAAAATGTTTGAAATGCGAGAGCCTTTTGATTTTGTCAAGGTCCACTGCAAACTCCGTGTTTCTTTATAGAAATTTCATATTTTTTAGCCGTCAGATCTTGATTCATGTATGGATGAGTCAGTTCTTTTAAGATGACCCTTTTTTTATGGCAGCATAGAAGGAGCATGCGAGAAAAAGTATCACGTGACTACGAAAAATTTTTCCACCTTACCTCAACTTAACCCTTTCCCAAATGACAAATTTTAGCCCGTCCCAAACTGAAAGCATCTGCAGGTGACAAATTTGAAAGTGGCACAAATGAACTTAAAGTTTTTTGGCAGGGTAGGAAACATTGTGGAAAAAGGAGAAAATGCTGGTTACCAGTATTTCATCCTTTTACCACAATGTTTTCTAAAGGCTTCTTACTCAGGGTCGTTAAAAGTCGGGATTGCGTGGTAAAGGGTTAATTATCTCTTGACAACGAAATGATTAACTTGTGGCTAAGGCTGGCAGCGTGGTAACGTAGAAAGTTATCTCGTGGCCATGGTATCGAGCCAGAGACCCGTAAAGTTTCAAACCATGCACGCTACCAAGAACTAGTAAGCTACTAAGCTCAGTCCAGTTTCGTCGAGCCGATGTAGCCCAGAGGCGATGCGAAGTGTTAATTATAGACAGGCTCGTGTATACCAACAAGTCTAATCTGCGTTCTTTTTCTAATCCTCATTTTTCAAAATTTATAAGTCTCCTAACATCTGATTTGATAAACCACAAATAATAGTCAATCAGAAATTGTTTGGGAGTCCGAACCGAGGCTTCGTCGAAACTCTTTCCGAGGACTGACGATTGTCATTACCGAAGGATTTGTTTATTCCCCGCCGCTGGTCGTAGTACCAGATACTATAGATTCATCTTCTTTGCAGATCTTGGCATTTTCCCTTCGCCGGGGGCACATTAACCCTTCACCAAACAATCCCTGGTTTTAACGACCCAGGGAAAGAAGCCTTTTGAAAACTTTGTGGGAAAAGGAGAAAATGCTGGTATCCAGCATTTTCTCCTTTTCCCACAATGTTTTCTGCTCTATCATGGACAAATTCCGCCATTTGAGCCATCTTTAATTTGTCGTCTGCAAACCCTTTCAATTTGGACCAGGCTAAAATTCTGTCGTTTGGTAAAGAGTTCAGAGATAGTGAAGACCTCGCGAGCTCAAAGGTTGATAGCTTTGACTACTATGAGCTCGGTGACGTCGATAACGCTCCGCTGACTATTCATACAATGTTGAATTACAATACTTCACAGGAAACGTGCCATTGATCATGTAAGGATGCCATGTAGAACATCGACACGACATAACATAAGTAGATGTCGTACACAAGTACAACGGAATAGAAGTTAAAAGGTGTTACTATACAAAACGGATTCCGCCGTGGCCAACTTCAAATACTTTCTCCTGGTTTCATTTATTTTGGTAAAATCTAGAACGATTTGTGAAGGCGTGATATGGTTAAGGACCGCACATTTTTAAAACCATGTGACAAGAATTTTCTCCTATTGCCATACTGTTTTCACGCCTAGTTACTTTATTTAAGCCTAATGGAATGTTGATAATCTCGTGATACCAATGTAGAAAACATTGTGGCGGAAGGAGAAATTGCTCGTACCGAGTAGTTTCCCCGCTTACCACATAATGTTTTCATATGCATTTACAACTTATACAACTTTAATGTATTTGGCTGTCCCTACTTTACAAGGATATTTCCAAATTCACTTGGTGACGGTAACATGTTTGATGCGCGCCCAGTTTGGCCAGCGAACAATTTGGCCCGGGCAATTTGGCCAGCTCATGATTTGGCCTGGACATATCGGCTAGAGGACGATTTGGCCTGACAATTTGGTCGGCGGACGATTTGGCCGGGACATTTTGGCCAAAGGACGATTTTTCCCGGACAATTTTGCCAGGACGTTTTGGCCAATGGACGATTGAACTCGTAAAATATTGCCGGAGGACGGTTCGGTCCGGACAATTTGGCCAGAGGACGAATTTACCAGGACATTTTTTGCCAGAGGACGATTTGATCCGGACATTTTGGCCAGCCGATGATTAAGCCCAGACAATTTGGCAAGCGGACGATTTGACCCTGACAATTTGGCCAGCAGACGATTTGATGCGGACAAGCTGGCCTCGAACGATTTGGACTTGGATAATTTGGCCAGCATATTCTTTTGGGTGAAACAATCTAGCCAAGTAAATATTATGCTTATTGTGGAATAAATAACTGAATTCAGTTGATATTCTTCTGTTAAATCATTTGTGGAAAGATGCTTTTTTTCTTTCTTAAGATTTTAGGAAAGTACAGACAAATAGATTAACCCTTTCCCAAACAAGCCCTGGTTTCCACGTGTCTGCAGTACAGGTCTTTTGAAAACACTGTGGGAAAGGGAGAAATTGCTCATAACGAGCAATTTCTCCTTTTCCCACAGTGTTTTCTACCCTTTTGGAGAACTTTCCGTTATTTTCATAAAATCTGAAATTGTCGTCCTCAAACTCTTTTAGTTTGGAAGGGCCTAAAATTTGTCGTTTGGGAAAGGGTTAATCACTGTCAATAAGTCAACTAGGCATACAAAACGTGTATTAGGTACGCATGTTTTTAAACATCCATTTATACAAAATAATTAATTATATAGTTTTCATTTTGAATTTCTACCTCAGCATGGTATTACAACCAACGATAGATAAGTCAAAAATTATATCCCTCTTCTAGAAATGTTTCTATCTCTATGGAAATTGAGTCAGCTTATAAGAAATAAATTCCAAACCATCGTATTTTCTACTTTAACTAGCCATGATTATCTGGCAAAATTGTCCTTCCCAGAAAAATTGGTTGGCCAAATCATTCTGGACCAAAGCGTCCAAGGCCGAATGGTCCGCTGGTCAAATAGTCCTACGTTCATTGAGTCTACATAACAATAGTATAAATACGCCAAGTGATTCAGTCGATAATGAGGATACCAGCCGATATAGCTCAGTAGGTAGAGCGTAGGACTTGTGAACACAATGTCCTACAGATTGTGGGTTCGTATCCCCGGCTGGCCAACTAAAAAATTACTAATAGTCTTTCGGATGAGACATTAAACCGAGGTCCCGTGTGACGGTGCTATACGCCGAGCACGTTAGAGAACCAGGCGAAGCTCTCAGTAGTTTCGACCTGTATCCTTGCACTATCCCCCGTAACAACTAACCGTCTTCTGGGGGCGTCGCTCAGATGGGCAACCGGTAGCGACGATAAATAAACGGAAATAACCAACCAATCGATAATGAGGAGGGAACGTAAACGTGTGGGGTTGACTTGCATTTCAACTCTGTGATAATCAGTCTATAACACAAACTGGTCGTACTGTATAAATGTGAGAAAAGATCAAAGGCCCGACCCAATTAACCTTGTTTTACCTTCCTCTCCCAGTTTAACTCTTTACTACACAATCCAGAGTTTCAACGTTCCTTAGAAAGAGGCCTTTTGTAAACATTGTGGGAAGAGAAGAAAATGGTGGCTACCAGCATTTTCTCCTTTTCCCACATTTTTTTCTTCCCTTTCAAGGACAAACTCCAGTATTTGAGCCAAATTTAATGTGGTCTGCAAACGCTTTGGATTTGGACAAGCCCAAAATTCTGTTGGGTAGTAAAGGGTTAATATACATGAAGTTTGTACAAATGCGCTGGGAGTACTGTCCTTGCTTCTTTTCTTTAAGTGGGGATTTGGACAATTACTTCTTAATTCTAAAACGCTATTAAAATACTGTTCCATTGATTTTTTTAATTAATCATGGGTTTGAATTGTCCTACTAAACCCTTTGCCAAGCAATCTCGAGTTTTAACGACCTTAAAATCGAGGACTTTTGAAAACATTGTGGGGAAAGGAGAAAATGCTGGTGACGAGTATTTTGGTAACCAACACTTTCTCCTTTTTCCCATAATGTTTTCTACCTTGGAAGAAAGTTAATTTTTAGTTCTATTTATATTGTCCTCTACAAATGCCTTCAATTTGGACAAGTCTAAAATGCGGTCGTTCGGTAAAGGCTTAAAGGGACTTGAAACAATTCTACAAGTGACGAGATAAGGATTGTGGTGAAGTAAACACCTGTTGAGATTATTATTGAGTGAGTTTCTCTCTACAGTGTTCGAGGATGGCTTTGACATAAATAAGAACGATATAACGAGCTGACGAAACATCAAAAGGAAACATGTGAACAGTTTCATTGTCATCTGTCAGTACAACAGTGCTTTGTGGTGATTAAATCCGACAATAAGTATGAAACGAGCGGCAGGACAAAACTGGGCGCAAGACGCTTGTCTTGAATTTAAGCTTGTTTGTATGGGTTTTAACTCTGTACCAAAAGACAAATATTTAGACTCGACCGTATTCAAGGCATTTGCAGACGACAAAATAAATGGGCTAAAATAATTGGAGTTGTCTATGAATGGAATAAAAACTCTGCAAAAAAGAAGAAAAAACAGGATTTTCTACTTTTCCCACAATGTTTTCAAAAAGATTCTTCCTCAGGGTCGCTAAAAACGGGATTGTCTGGTAACAAGGACTTTACGTCGTTTCCAGCGGTATTCTAGTACACCTATCCATGCTTTCCTAGAGTTCCTTTTACAATTACTTCGTACAATATTCTTCCCAAGCTAATGGCTACTTTCCCAAATAACCATTGTCGAAACAATGATCAGAGGTGAGAGAGGAATTAGTCCTGTCGCAATGATTATCATCAATCCTCAGACAGACATTAGCCTAGTTGGGTGTCGAACCAAAGACTCCCTGGTTTCAAGTCATGCACTTTACCGACTCCACTGACGGCTGGGCAGTAACCGAAAAACAGTTAGTTACACGATTAGTTACGCAAATAATCCTTTTTACCCAATAAAGACGGTGCATTGAATTACTTAATATCTGAAAGATTGACCCATACTCACCAACCAACTATTTTCTAAATCTGAAACCTGATTGGTCGAAAATAGTAATTACATGTAACCATCTGGAGATGAGGAAAAGCCTTTTAGCCAAGCGAATGGCTCGTCATTTGCTTTATCATTAAAGGACATTAAACCAGAATTGACTCAGAATTTGATTTGACTTCCTTTTCTTTGGCCGGGGGGGGGGGGGGGGAAGCGGGATTTGAAAGTTGATATTTTATAGTAGGAAAAATCATGAAAATGTGACTGTTTATCCTTAGCTCAAAAAATGTGTCTCAGATGGGGCTCGTACCTATAACTATCAAGACAATAAACGGTGCCTGTATCAACTGAGTTATGGCGCAAACCGATGTTTAAGTGTGTTAAAATATATTTATCCCTTGTTTTGCAATAACGGCCATACCGTTACTAACGGAATATGAAATTCAAGAGCAAAAGCACAAAATACTCGGTAAACCTTCGAGTAATCTATGCTTTTTTAATCTGTTTAAATAATTAAACTGTCTTTGCATATAAATCTAGCAGTCTTTGTTAAGACTTTCTGAGAACAAAAACCTTGCGAAACAAATCTAGTTTAATGACCCTTTAAGTTTGGTTTATGATTCATGATTTGGTTTCATCACCCTCTTCTCACCTAATCATTTTAAAATTCGTCAGTGGTTAGTTACGGCATTCGAAGCCTGAAAGGCTTGTAAACTTGAAACTTGTGGTTAAAAATGATCCGCTAACAAGGCGAAAAACATGTCAGAGGAGGATCGTTGAAAGCGTACAGAGTTACGTAGACAATATCTAATGATGTTGTACAAGTCATGAGTTTATATAATCTATGACTGTAAATACAGGTATGAAGCTAATTACTTCGCAGGTGTATGGAATGTCATTCTTTGAATCCTGTCATTAAACAAAGTACAGGCCCGTATTCAGAAACAATTCTAAATTGCATTCCAGTTTAGTCTAATTCTGGATTTAGAAACCATTTAGTTTAGCCAATCAGAAACTGCTTAACTTTCAAATTGACAAAAAAAAAGTCTATGAAATTAGAATGAGAATGCAGTAATATTTAGAAATGGTTGGTGGATACAGGCACATGAGCTCCCATCTTTCCTAGAAACTCGCGTGCTCACGTGAAAGAATGAATCAAGTTTCAATACAATAGTGGCGAAATGAGAAATCTATTTTAACAGTGTCAAAAAGAAATTTCTCGTGACGTAATAACTTTTGCCAGTATGTTATCAAAATTGGTCCGCAAGAGTCGTCGACGCGGAGATATTGCACCTATAAATACTTGTAGGTACAGCGACTGACCACAACCTGCATAATACATGTATTTTTATCGACATATGACACTTTCAAGGAAATGACACATCTTTTTCAACATAGACTTTTTTTTTTTCATTTGAGCAGTTTCTCATTTTGACACAATGTTTTCGAAAGAAGCCTGCGTCGATACGAAAGAAGACGTCTGACGGAGATACTGAGTAAATCGAATACTTCGGTGCTTTGATCCATATTTTGTCTTTGTTATTCACCGGCTAAATAAATGAAATAAAACTTTCAAGCCAATAGTAAAAAACTAAATTCAGTTAATATTTCAAAGGTATTTTTGGAAAAAAAAATATATATCTCCTTATCGGACAATGTAGATCCAAGATCAAACACGAGCCATTAGTAAAAAACTAAATTCAGTTATTTCAAAGGTAGTTTTGGAAAAAAATATCTCTTTATCGCACAGTGTAGATCCAAAATCAGACTGCACAGAATGTGCAGTCTGATCTTGATCTCCACTGACCGCATAAGGTCCTTGAGTCACGCAGCCTAAGGGTTGACTCTTTCAGCGACAAATATTTCAACAAGACTACTTTCGACGGTTGAAAATACCATCGACTGAAACTCAGAAAACTTTTTTTATCTTGCTGGTATGAATAAACAAGCGGACGGCATAAATCTAAGATCAGACTGCACGTTCTGTTC
Organism: Tridacna gigas; assembly: GCA_945859785.2. Taxonomy (NCBI): domain Eukaryota; kingdom Metazoa; phylum Mollusca; class Bivalvia; order Cardiida; family Cardiidae; genus Tridacna; species Tridacna gigas. The sequence continues at coordinate 35,188,196 of OX244031.2, read as the reverse complement.
AGCCTGATCTTGATCTATGCCGTCAGCAAGAGCCCCCCGCCCCCCTCCTCCACCCCGCCCCTGTTTTCGCCTATTGCGCTGAAAGGTGTTACTCTTTCACCTTCAACTAAATGAATTTAAATTTTTTATGAGGTTATCAAAGTAGATTCCCGGTGCAGGTTGAAAATTATTTTTGTCATAATGTAGTATCAGCTAGCGAACGTGGTAGATCCAAGATCAGACTACATGTTTTGTGCAGTCTGATCTTGATCTACGCCATTCACAAAAAGCATGAAAGTCGCGCTTTGGTAATTAAAAAGTAAACTTTTCTGTAAAGAACTTGCAGGCGACAAATCACTTACTCTTCATATGATAAAAAATCTGTCTTTCTAATGCTAGAAAACATTTTTGGGGGAAAAAAAAGGAGAAAATGTTGATTAAAAGAATGGTTCTTTTTTCTCTACACCATTTTCAAAAGCCTTCTTCTTAAGGGGTCGCTAATACACAGTAAAAAGTTAATATTGGTTCCTTTCAAGTCCATAGTTAATATTTCTGCCCAGCACGATAAGACCGATCATACAGCACGTTCAAAAACAGACTTAAAAGGGACTCGGGATTACGGGCATTAGAAGCCCGACATGGGGAACCGTGTGCCGTTCAAACAGCCCACAGGGTTTTCAAACACAACTGGGAGAATGGTATGTTGTAATTTGTCTGTTCTTAATCCGTAACTTTATGAATTATTTCTTAAACTCTTTCCTAGACTGCAATGTTTTTAGACTTGTCCACATTAAAAGTATTCGCAGACGACAGTTAAATGCCGCCCAAATGATGGGATCAGTGTAGGTGGCAGAAAACCTTGGGGGAAAGAGAAGAAATGTTTGTGACCATCCTAGAATATGAAATATCTTTTTGAGTTTGGATGTATTAGAGTTTCTCCGGCAAATCACTTCACAACCCCGCCTAATGAATCCCAGGACACAAATGCATAAGTGATATGTTGCCGTGATATGATTGAAAAACAATGTTGAAAGCGGCGTAAACAACCAACCTTTCAAACCAACCATTCACTCCTGATACAAATAAGCAGCAGATAACGTGGAACAGCACAGGCCTTTGAAGCTCTCACGGAACACTGAAATTTTCATTTGTCGATCATTGAATAGCACATTCGAGCATCGCCTCTATACATTATACTACATACGATATAAAGGCGATGAGCCAATGAGCTAGTTGGCCTGGGCTTGGCTTGCCAAGCCCAAGGCCATAGGAATCATATACCAAAATTTCAACCCCATCCAAGCATTTACGGAAAACCCCGAGTAAAAGTGAAAAGTACCGCCTGCAGTCCATCTCTCTAAGCTGAAAGAAACGATCCCTTGAAATGATAAAAATATTTAGATTTGAACATCATAGTAAGGTTTAATTTCACAACAAACTTTGATAGATGTGCGATGTTAATCGTACGAAAGTGTTAACTGAGAATTTTGGGCCCTGGTGAGCTTGTTCATAACTGCGAATTCGTGCGCTTAACACTGAAAGAAACAACTGGCAAACCTCGGGTAATCGTTGATCAAATTGTTAGATGTAGGTACGCAATCGACCGAGTTGTGACGAGTGCTGTTGCCGAGCACTAATCGGGATCGTTCGTTTTTCCTTTTTTAGACACCATGTGAATGACAAGCAATGATAGCGTATATTACTCAGACGGTATGCTCTTTCTCTGAAACAGGTGTCTCAAAACCTGGGTCAGATTTTAATTTTCGTAAAATTACTGTGCACCTCGTGTCTGAAGTTATAATTATGTATTTGGTTGGTATATATGCCTTATTTCTTCCTGTCAGAGTTGTCCAGATATGACATCTCGGCCCATAAGCATTTCGACCAATAGCAAACTCGGCACATACAATATCAAATATGTATTAAAGTTCGTAACATGAGCCAATGAAAACCATTTAATCTTTATAACACGATGAAATTTTAGACTTGAAAAGTGGCATTTACAGCAGATATTTCAACTTGTAGACTGAGTATGGTAAAATGAAAAAAAAATATATATATATGATTCATTGCTTGGCCATTGTGGATTTTTTGCACCTTCCAGAAATGTTCTCTGGACTTGTCCTCTATCAGCAATTTTTGCACGCTGCTCACTTTGGTTTGTTACCATTTTGATTTGTTGCCAAAGCAACGTAGAGAAAGAAAGTAGGAAACAGAAAATCCTTCGAAAATTATCTCCTTTCAATCCATAAAAACCATGAGGCTAGGGCTATACAAAAATACTCATTATAATGGCATTTACAAATTTATATTTTTCCATTTTGTTGTCAACTCCACAGAATATCAGTGTGAGACATGTAAATAGTGTTTTATTAGTTTGTACAAATGTGATAGCAGTTTTTAAGCCTGTACAAATGCAACTTTGAGCTTATGGGGCTTATCTTCCTACCTCTTCACCCGTTCTAATACCCAGGCCTTCAGCGCCTTCAGCGCTTTGATTTTAGTAACAGTGTTCGGTGATCGACAAATGAAAATTTAGGTGTTCCGTGTCAGACCTATGGAGCTTCAAAGGCCTATGGGAAAACATCATTCAAATATACATATAATCAACTTCATACAATTTAGGTATGCTTAATCCATCATATGAAAAACAGTGTGCCACAATATTTTCAAGAGTGAACTACTTTCAGACGGAAAAAAAGGCCCTCTGTAGGTGTCAGTGTTTTAACCTTTTACCAACAATCCAGTGTTTTAACGATCCCGAGAAAGAAGCCTATTGAAAACATCGTAAGGAAAAGGGAAAATGCTGGTAACCAGTACTTTCTCTTTATTTAGCAATATTTTCTAGCCTTTCAAACACAAATCCTATCACTTGACCCAGTTTATATTTGTCGTCTGGGAATGATTTCAATACGGATGAGTCTAAAAATTTGTAGTTAAATGTCCGAATTTACCAACCATTTTTAAGAACAGTCTTTGTCTATGTCTAGATTTTGACATCAACACAATTCTGAATGTCACAATTAGAGGTTGTATTACTTTCAAATTTAGAAAATTCTTGCAAATAAGACTAAGAATTTTCTTAAGAATGGTTGGTGAATACGGACCCAGGTAAGGAGTTAAGGTAGACTAAACGCTAGAAGGTTAGACCATAATTTCGAACCGAGAAAAAATGGTTCACTCCCGAATTTGTTTTAGCTTCCAAGAAAGCATGGATATGTCCACTGGCCCCAGTGATATAACTGGAATAATGTTGAAAGCAGCGTTAAATACCATGGCTATAAACAAATCTAACCATAGCAGGATGAATTAACCCTTTCCCAAACGACAAATTCTGGACTGGTCCAAATTGAAAGAGTTTGCAGACGACAATTTTAAATTTGATGAAAATGGCAGAAAGTTATCAAAAAGGGTAGAAAACACTGTGGGGAAAAGGATAAATTGCTCGTTACGAGCAATTTCTCCTTTTCCCACAGTGTTTTCAAAAGACTTGTACTGCAGACACGAGAAAACCAGGGCTTGTTTGGGAAAGGGTTAAACGGACATTTTAAGTCAGTAAAACGACCTTCAAACTTCCATTTGGTATGAGTATTTTATGAATAATTTAGATTCAAGATCAGACATTCTTTCCAATTTGATCTTGATGCGCAAAGTAAATTCATGTTGCACTTTCTCTACAAGAGTTAAATGTAGTGACTTCTGCGAACTGGAATGTCGTGACATGCAATTTAAGTATAATCAATTAACTTTTTTTTTCCTACTGGATAAGAAAAATCAACCGAATCAACCACCGACTATCTTAATCGTGTTGATTAACGTTACAACTGAAAATGAAAACTTAAACAATTAATCGAAAACCGAAGAGAGTGGAATAGGATCAGACCGTGGATATGCGTTGTTTAATCTTGTTCCACTCTCTTCGCAAAAGAACATTACAATACTCCATAAGAAGGAAAATCGGTTAAATAAAATCCTATTAAAAGCAATTATGGAAAAACGAATGTATTCATTAATTTTGAAAAATATTTACGGGATAGACCGCCAATTTTTCACAACAATAGGCCGGTATTTGTCAACTTTCCATTGTTATTTGGTAACAACAAAATACCGCGGCATTTTTCCCTTGCTTTGAGCTTGTTACCTACCTGGAGTTCTGATTCAATGGGATATTTCAATAACAAGTAAGAGAGGTATGATCGATTTTTTTGACCACCCACGAATTTAATCATTCTGCGCAATCCATTGCGACTTTTACTCGTTTTGGGTTTCCGTTTTTCAACATTATTTTTAACAGTCGTAACTCCGCACAAAGTCACCCATCGATATATCCCTGGAGTTTCCTTCACCCGTACTTTGCACAGTGGTCTCAAATCTGTCAATTTTAACCCTAAAGCTGCTGATCGCGACCCACTGACGTTTTGCGGACAGTGTAGATCAAGATCAGACTGCACAGAACGTGCAGTCTGATCTTTGATCTACACTGTCCGATACGGTATTTTATTTCCGGTGAAATCAACTTTGAAACCGCAATGTTTGGGCTTTTAGTATTGAATAGAAATTTGCGTTTCATTTATTCAGCAGCTTAAGTGTTAAGAAAAACATATAAAGTAAAAGAGAACAACTTACCTTTCCGCTTTTTTGGCCATGCCTTGGAACTCATATATTTCTGCATGTTGTTTGCCCATCGTAATGAGCAGCTCACGTGATCAAAACAATACCAACCACCTTGAAACACAAGAATATTTCTTATCATTAGAATTGTGCTTTTGAGGGGGTGGGGAAGGGGACCAAGGTCCGCCTAAACTAGTCCACGTTGTAAATGTACATGTCCATAGTACCTATATACACTCCAGTTGTATCAGGGGAGGTATTCAATCTAAGGCCCTCCGTGGTTCAGTGGTCGCGTCGCGGTGGGTTTGTAATAAGGAAATGCAGGTTTAATCCCCGCTCATGTTTAAGTGTCTTTGGAAAGGCATTGCAAAACCATCGGCCTGTTTGGCATAGTATTCCTAAAACCCAGGAAGGCATCAATAAGAAGGAGAGCTGGCACGGTTGAATCACTGTTGAAAGCAGCTAAGGACAACGTTCAAACTAGGAATATTAAAAACAAAAAGGAACACAATATATTTGAAATTGAATTTTCATAAATTTGGCCGTAAAATGTACCTACTTTCACAATTGGTTTTCAGTATTTTATTCCCATCTTTCTTAAATACAGCCTTTTTTACACATTTTCCGTGCACTTGGCTATGTGAGAGCCAAAATTTGAAATCTTTTTTGGATAGTGTAATAGCTAAACATCTGAAAAACCAAAGTGCAGTTCCAACATTTCAGTAGTAATCGTACGCTTGAGGCAAAACCAACGTAACGTGGCAGTGCATATGTTGTTAACAGGGCGTTCCGAAGCCGCTGTCGCCAGACATTTTGATTGCTCTCTGAATTCTTTTGTCATTTAACTTATGTAGTGATGTTCATTTTACATTTATAACGGAAAGGTACGTATAAGAATTAACATAAAAACGGTCCGCTTTTCTATATGGTAAGATCAGGGTCCACAACCATTCTTAAGAACGTTCTTTGTCTTATTCGCCAGAATTTTCCAAATTTGAAAGTAACACACCTTCTGATTGGCTAAACCATTTTGGTTTAGCCAATCAGAAGGTGTGTTACTTTCAAATCTAGAAAATCTTGGAGAATAAGACTGAAAACATTCTTAAGAATGGTTGGGGAATACGGACCGAGATCCCGTTGCATGTGTGAATAGGTGCTCATCGGATTCGACCTTCGTTCTTATCAAATACGCACCTTTTTACATAAGAAACTCGACCTGATCCGACCAAGCAGAAATGCAGACTGTTGTAATTGTCCGTTCATATAGAGTTAAGAAACAATAGAAAGGCTTTGTGTTTTATTGACAGTATACCATGCATCTTCCTTTTTCTCCTTTTCCCAATGTTTTCTATAATATCAAAGACAAATTCCATCTTTTGAGCTGCATTTAAATTGTCTTCCGCAAAAGCTTTCGACTTGGACAGGTCTATATTTTGCTCGTAAAGAGTTAACGCATATTCTATCTCTTTGCCAAACGGCAAAGTTTTGGATCCTTCCAAATTCAAAACACTTGCAGACCCCTTATCAGTTTAGTTTAAACATATTTTATTTCATAAGTTGTGGATCAAATGTTGGAAATAGTCTTTGAAAGCCTCGGGATAGAAAGCATTGTTGTAAAAAGGAGAAAATGTTTGTCACAAACTTTAAAATTTTGAAAATTTTGAGCCATGCTCTCGCAAAAGCGAGCTTAATATATCTCATTGATGCATGATACCAAGCATGTCATCACAAGTGTATGGATCCATAAAGCCCATTTTGTCTAACAACCGACTGGATCATGGGGCAAACTGGTCCTTTTACATTCAGAAAATTTACCAATAGCGAAAAGTTTCGGCCCAGGTCAGCCTGCGCGAACTGCGCAGGCTGACCTGGGTCAATACTTTTCGCAGATACATTAAGCCCCCTTTTCACAGGGCATGGCTCATTTGTAACATTGTTTTGTCTTCTTCCTAAACCGTATCATGTCATTTGTTAGGAATCTAATGTGTAGTCCGTAAATGCTTTCAATTTGGACCAGTCCACATTTTTTTCGGTTGATAAAAGAATGAATGGAAAATTTATCACACTCACCCTCAAGGTAGATAATCCACTTTTTACTTCCATAGGATTTTCTCATATAATATCTGAAATAATAAGAAAAAAAGTGAAATCAAACATAAAAAAAAAATGGGGAAAAAATCATTGCAAAAATTGATTGATTGAATGGTATTTTACGTGGTTTTCAACATTATTTCAGTTATACCACGGCGATAGGACACATACTCATGTATGTCCTTAGCTTCTCCTCTACTGGGCTAGTGTCTTGCCCAAGGAAATTCCCATGAAAAAACCCACTTTCTCCAACGAGGTCCTAAACTATGGCCTCCAAGTTACCGGTCCTGTACTTTATCACTGAGCCGTCCAGAACCTTCATAATAAAGAAAGGCCATCTTTGTGCGCAAAAATAAAATGAATGTCTTCAGTCGTTAAGTATAAAGGCCATTAAATTGAAATTTAACGAATAATTTCGGACAGCGTTTATCCAAAATTAGATACGTTTTAGACCAATCTGATCTTGAACTCCATTTCAAAAGTATTAAGCGCTTTGCAATTTGCAATTCCGTCCTTCCGTTTCAATATTTATTGAATGAAGGATTTTCTCCCTGGAAAGTTGGAAAGTAGCATCTCTTGGTCCGTATTCACCGAACATTCCTGACAACATTCTTAGGTATTCTTATTCTCAAGAATTTTCTTATTTGAAAATAACACAACTTCTGATTGGCTAAATCACATGGTTTAACCAATCAGAAGTTGCGTTACTTTCTTTATCTTTATAGAATTAGATATAGAATGAAACTAAGAATGGTTGGTTAAAACGGACCCTGATCAATTCCATGAGCCACTACAGTCCCTTTTCACAAACTACATGTATTCTAAACCTGATCCACTTTCTAAATTCCAAGACTATTGGACTGATTGGCTTAGGCAATTTCCCATATAAAACTAACGTAAATCAAGCATACACGCGGGAACACTACGCCCGCGCACGCACAAGCACTATTACGTGAGAAATCGAGAGATTGTGAGAGAGAGACAGGGAGAGACAGAGAGCATGGAAGCTGTGTAAAATTTTAAATCAAATCCTTTGCTTTCCATGAAAGTGAAATCGAAGGAACAATTCTCTAGTTTCCTTAAAAATTAGTGTATTATTCTAAGTCTATTCTAAATTTAGAAAATTACATGCTTTCTGATTTGATGAAGTATTTGACTTAGCCGATCAGAGATTGCGTCACTTTGAAAATTTCGCAAATTCTCTATAATAAGTACAACAAAGCAATTTAGGATGGTTGGGGAATACGAGCCCCTCTCTCGTCTGATATTCCCCCCGCCCCCCCCCCCCCCCCTTTTCAAATGCCAGTATTTGAAGTGGGGTTTTCTTGAGATCTTGACATTAAAATTTGTGATCAAAAGTCGATTGAAGGGTATGATACCCTTCTATTCCCGTTGATCTTCTTTGCTCATAACCCTTTGACAAACAGCCCAGTTAAGGACCCTTAGGGAAAAAAGGATTTCTGAAAACATTGTTGGAAAAGGAAAAGATACTGTTTACTATCATTGCCTCCTTTCTCCCACAATGTTTTCTATTCTTTCACAGTCAAATCTCTAATTATTCAAGCTATATTCAATAATTTGTCTTCTAAAAATGCTTTTGAGTTTGTCGTCTAGGGAAGAGTTTAGTCCCGATCTGGTTACAAAGTAAATTTGTTCAAACGATGTGTAAGTCGCCCCGTATCTCAAACGATTTTCGCTTTACTCTTCTTTCATGTGAGACTTGTCTGATTTCATTTACCTTCTTTCAGAAACATAGGCAAAAGCAGGGGCTTTTGCAGGCGGCATAGCTCAGGATCAGACTGCACATCTTGGAGCTATACCGTCTGCTCGCATAGTCAGACCTACAAGATTAAAATTGTCTGGGTTTCGATGTGTTATATTTTCAGCCGTCGAAAGAGGTCCAGTTTATGTAACTATATGGTGCTGAAAGACTTCATGACGCAATACTTTGTCTTCAACCCTTTACCACATGGCAAATTTTTAGATCTTCCAATCCCAGGCATTTGTAGACGACAAATGAATGATGGCTCAAATAATGAAACGTGCCTTTAAATTGAGTAGAAAACATTGTGGGAAAAGGAGAAAATGCTGGTTACCAGCATTTTCTCCTTTTCCCACAATGTTTTCCAAAGCTGACTTTCTCAAGGTCGTTAAAACTCGGCATTGTGTGGTTAAGGGTTAAAGGTCGGTTGTATCACGGCGATAGCTCATTTATTCGTGTCTTTCCTCGGTTTTACCTCTACTAGTGTAAAAAAACCAAAGAAAAAAAACATGTATCGCGCCGGCAAGTCTCACCGTATCGGATAGTACAGATCCACGATCAGACTGCACATCCTGTGAGAAAGAAATGAGAAAGATGACGACAGAGAGAGAGGGAGAGAGAGAGAGAGAAAGAGAGAGAGAGAGAGGGAGAGAGAGAGAGAGATAAAACGCACAGGGATGTGTAGTGAGATAAAATCTTTCGCCATAATTCGTAAAATAATTAGCCTTTTACCAACAATCTAGTGTTTTAACTCCCTCTCTCTCTCTCTCTCTCTCTCTCTCTCTCTTGAAGACAGTGCAGATCAATATCAGGCTGCACTGAAGGTGTAGCCTGATCTTTGAACTTGAATGTCCGCCACTTTATTGATAAATAATCCATGAAATTTGACTACATTGTCCCTTTTCTTGCAGGGGAACTCGACTTTCTTAATCGTGCGTCGAAATTAAAGTCAAATTTATTGATCTGGCAGCGACAAAAGGACTTAAGACGAACGACGTAGATCAAGATTAGACAACACAGAAAGTTTAGTCTAATCTTGGATCCCCATCGTCTGTAACTTCATATTCAACCGTAACCTGTACCACGTACTGTCTTGCTGTTGAACCGTCATATCAGGTGTTCGAAAAAACAATCGAATCTGTTGATTTGGCAGAGACTTTGTGTCGTTTTTAAGGAAGGTGTTGATCAAGATCAGACTGTGCAGAATGTTAAGTCCGATCTCGGATCTTCATCGTTCAGTCCATCATTTGATGTATAACTAACAAGAGAAGGTTTTCATTTGCAGAGAAACGACTTTTATGTTCGTCGATAAAAATGAACGGTGCCCTCGGAAAAGGGGGTTTAAGTTATTAGGTACATCTTTGTAATGCATTATACCAGGCAAGTCATCGCACAGTATTGATCCATCTTATATAAAAAAAAAAAATGACTGTGCAGTCTTGTGGTAGAATGGCCCTTTGACACACGGAAAATTTACCAGAAGCAAAAAGTATCGATTCAGGTCAGCCTGCGCAGATGCGCAGGCTGACCTGAATCGACACTTTTTGCAGATGCATTAAACCCCCTTTTTACAGAGCATGACTCACATTTGATTCAATTATCAGAGAAATGGTTAAAACTTCAATAATCAAAAGATAAACAACTAGAATTACCTTGATTGAAGCTTTTTGAAATCAATCTGTTTATTCAAAGCACAGTGGCTTGGTGTAGCTTTATAATTAGACATTAAAACCACATAAGATCATCGTTAAAACTGTCTATCTACCATGCTGTCTCAATCTGTCTTTATGACTCTTTCTCCGCGAAATATGATAAAACTCGACCTGTTTCGAGGGCTAAAAATCCATTCTTCTGACACCCAGAACGATTTTTATCGTATCCTTAGTCTTGACTAAACAAGCTCATTATAGATCAGACTTCACGTTCTACGCAGTTTGATCTTGATCTATACCGTCCGAATAAAAACCCTGTGTTCGCTTATGACTGACGCTGAAAGGGATTATGGGATGTCGATGTAGACAAAAATCAAAGGGCTCCTTCTATCTCCTCGCTCTTTTTATGTCAGATTTTGTTCTGTCTGTCTGTCTGTCGTTATCCGTTCGTCTACATGTCCGTCTGCTCTCTCTCTCTCTCTCTCTCTCTCTCTCTCTCTACGACGTGTTGCAACATCATACAATGACGGTTATACGGGGTTCGTCTTCACCAACACGCTCTCAACGTTGCTCTAAGTTCCAGGATTAGCCACCGGATTAGCTGAGGCAAAACGTCTCATTCAAACAGGTGGCTTGTCTACGAACCAAATATGGTGTAAATCGACACAGGCTTTCTTTAACTCTTTACCACACGAAAAAATTCAGACGGGTCCAAATTGAAAGCATTTGCAGACGACAAATTCAGTCTGGCTCAAATGATGGAAACTGTCTTTGATAGAGTAGAAAACATTGTGGAAAAAGGAGAAAATGCTGGTAACCAGCATTTTCTCCTTTTCCCACACTGTTTTCAAAGGTTTCTTCTTCAGGGTCTTTAAAACGCGGGATTGTGTGGTAAAGGGTTAAATCATACGACAGTCACTGTCGTATAATGACCTGTAAGGTATTTAATCTAAATGCAACAGTAAGGTGCTTCGACCATGTACCATTCTTAGCTGTTCATAGTGGCAATGGTGGGGGTATAAAAACCTACACCGGTCATACACAAATTACTTGATCTCGTAAAAAGCACTTAGAAAGTTACTGTTTACAATGGTGGATCAATTACGGTAGGAAATTAACACGTAGTTAACGCCTGACCATCAAAGTAACCACTAATTAGTGTTTTATGATTGAACCCTTCTCTTTATATGAACAGAATTATGACAAATAAACGGTTAACAGCGTTTGAAAACCACTTGGACAGTTGACGGAATCTTGCTCTGAATTTTCATATCTCAATTGGGCAAACAATTTCAGTCTTTTTCGATACATGACATCCATTCTTGATGGCCCAATGTCCTCCACGCTTTTCTCTCCAGGCCAGTGAAATTTGCAAAGTTCAAAAATCGGTGCATCCACAAACGCCGTGATGGGTTTACTACATGTTTATACGTGAGCCGTCTAGTTCAATGAAATCAAACGAAATACGAGTACGTTACTAAAACGAAAGAAAAATGACTGGCATATTTCTGTCCTTTCCTGTTGTTTATGACGAATGTGTTTGTTTGCTTGCTGCTGAAATCCGTTTCAAACATTAGTTCAATTATATCGCAGCTGCCAGTGCACCTATCCTGCTTTCCTGGAGTTTCTTATACCAGTACATGTACAGCAGCAGTTCTGACAGTTCTGATCTAGCTTCTCTCTCTTTCAGTGCTCGTCTCTTTCAGTTAAAACTGCGAAAAACGATCAGTTCGATTTACCTGTAGAATCTATTTCAAGTTCCAAAAATTCTGAGTCTGTATTCGTCAACCATTCTTAAGAACATTCTTTGTTTTGTTCTCCAAGATCTTCTAAATTTGAAAAATAACATAACTTCGGATTGGCTAAACCAAATGGTTTAGCCAATCAGAATTTGTGTTACTTTCAAATTTAGAAAATTCTGGAGAATAGGACTGAAAATGTTCTTAAGAATGGTTGGTGAATGCTGATTTATTTGTGTTACATGTAAATTGGTGTCCTTAATTGTTGAATCTTAGCCATGATAACGCAATGGTAGCTCAGGTCTAATAATCGCGGGGTCGTGGGTTGAAGGCCAAAGTTCTACTCGGGAACTGATGATAGTCATTGCAACAGGATGTACATGTACTAGTATTCCTTTCAAAGCAGAACATTGTTGCTACACTGTTCCATTGGAAAAGCTGCAAGTGACTTGAAGAACATTCAATGCACAATAAATGGTAAAAGAAACTCCGGGAATGTATGGATAGGTGCACTGGCCGCGGCGGTATAACTGAATGACTGTTCGGAAAAGGCATTGAACACCAAGCACACGAGATTATTACTATTGATGGAATACCTTTTTTTCTCGTAAAACGAAATCGAATCATTCAAACTAATGTATTAACTCTTTACCACACTATTCCGAGTGTTAACGACCCTGAAAAAGAAAACTTCTGAAACAATTGTGGGAAATTGAAAAAAAAAATGCTGGTAACCAGTATTTCCTTCTTTTCCTACAATGTTTTACCCCATCAAACGTAAAAATCACCATTTAAGCTACATTTAATTTGTCGTCTGCATAAGATTTAAATTTGGTCTAGTCAAAAATTTTGTCGTAAATTCAACCTCTCATTCTATATCAAAGGACAACATTTTAGACTGGTCCAAGTTGAAAATATTTGCAGACGACAACTTAAATATGGCTCGAATCATGTGTTTTGTCTTTCAAATGTTAGAAAACATTGTGACAAAAGAAGAAAATTCTGGTTCCCAGCATTTTCTTCTTTTCCCACAACGTTTGCAAAAGGTTCTTTCTTCAGCATCGTTAAAACCAGGTACTTTTCAGTAAAGGGTTAAATGACAGAAAATGCAGATTTTGGCGCGTCTTACAGGTGCTTTAAGTGTCAATTAAGATCGTTAGTATAAATGCGGCAATTAATTTTACCTTTGCATTACCTTACAGCCCATTCGCACGTACTGCAGATTTGATTTCTATTGAAGCAAGGTGTAGAATTAAATCAGCCCGAACATCCGTATCTGCATGACTCAGTGGTAGGATTCGTTACCTAGAGGCCCTGGGTTCACCCTGGGTTTAAGTCTCTCTCGAAGCGCTTGGTTTTTCGTGGGAATGTCCCTGGGCAAGACTTAGAGTCCTGGCCTACTGGTGAGACCAAGAATACACATGAATAAGTAGACTGTCGCCGTGATATGACTTAAATAATATGGAAAACAATGTAAAACTTCACTTGTTCATAAGTCGGTCGGTCGGCCAGCCTGCCTGCCTGCCTGCCTGCCAAACAGCCAGCCAGCCAGCCCGTCAGCCCGTCAGCGAACCAAAACCGACCGACCGACCGACCGACCGATCGATCGATCGATCAATCAATGTTCTATTCTCCTCGAAATGAATCGGTTGGGCTTGCAAATACCCTGCTATTTTGTCTTTTTTGTGTATGACGCCGTTCTCACCATTATTTTAGCAGTCAACACTTTTTCATGATCTGTTTACTACAATCAGTCGAGAGTTATGTGTTATGATTTGCAGGTTCGAATTTCAGCCAGTCAGGTCCGAGAAAGAAATATTCAGGACCTTGGAGCTATCCTCGTTCAAATGAGTGGAACAACATTCCACAAATGATAATCAGGAACCTGATAGGGGGCATTAACTCTTAGGCTGCTAATTGCGATTCAAGGACCTTTTGCGGACAGTATAGATTCAGATCAGAATGCACAGAACGAACACGCAGTCTGATCTTGGATCTATTCTGTCCGATAAGGAGATTATTCCCCACCAACTTCACCCACCCCCCAAAAAACCTTTGAAATTGCAAAATTCGTTTTTTTTTTTTCTCATCGGCTTGAAAGTTTCATTTCACTTATTTAGCAGGTTAAAGATTAAAGGACGATGTGAAGTTCTCACTAAAAGCAACATTCTGTGCAGTCTGAACTTAATCTATACCGTCCACAAATAGCCTTGTCTTTTTCTGTTAGGCGCTGAAAGGGTAAAGAAAAAGATACCTTTTATCTTAAAGGTAACAAAAAATAAAATTAATCAAGGTCAAGGTCCCTGATAGTTTAATTAACTATAGAGATAACGGCTTTACCTTGTATCAAATTATTATCGTTAGATGAGTTTCACGTTAAATTAACCTCTGCTGAAATAAAGAAATGTGATGTCACGATGATTTAATTGCATTTCTTTCTTGTTTTTTCTTGTAAAACGCATATATTTGCGGCTGAAACTGGACTATGCGACCCTCAAAAGCAGCGCTGAAAGTGTTTGTTTGTGACGCCGTTTTCAATATTTCAGTTCTATCAAGGCGGCTAGTGCACCTGTCCATGAATTTCTGGAGTTTCTCCACGTGCGCAGTCTCTCAGTGGCTAAACCAAATGGTTTTGATAAAAAAGAGGATTTAGTTTGGTCTGTTAGATATTGTGCTACATTCTACATCTAGAATAAAACTATTTTTTTTTTATTTTTATCTTATCCTCGGTCTAATTCTCGGGAATTTTCTAAATTTCAAAATGACACGACTTCTTATTGGCTAAACCATAATTTAGCCAAATAGAAAAGTCTTACTTTTTGCATGTATCTTGGTACCAGAGATAAACTAAATCGGATCCATATAGATCTAACAGTCAGTGTGAGAGTGAGAGAGAAATCACTAATATTGCACTGAATTTCCTCAGTCTCTGGAAAAGATATTTTTTCCGGATAAAAGATGCGGTTCATTGGTTTTTGCACGAGGGTTAAGTTTCATTTTTTTAATCAAAAGTTTGTTCAGGTAGAAATCATATGATGTTTCTTTATTATCTAAGAAGGATAAAAAAAAACTTAATCAAATGATCAAGCCGTGTACCGCTGAAAAACAAAACAAAAGCAAAAACTCAATCACGTTTACAGCAAAGAGCCTGATAAGACAATGCTCTGCTTTATTAGGATAAAAAAGGATAACAAAAAAAAACGGCGACATTATTTCCTTTATAAAATTTGTAGGTTATCTTTCGGAATTCAAAGTGAAACAAAAACGCAATTGTTAGTGAACCATAAACATTCTTTGAAACGTTTTGCAATTTTTCGAGCATCCTAATTGTTTTATTCTGGAGAAATGGCTTTTAATTGCATATTGACAGATACCGGTGTATAAATGCTTCAAGCGTAGAAAATGCTTCATGTCTCAAGGTACAGATTTGCGTTTTTTTGTTGTTGTTTTTACCCCTTAGTTCTTCCCCAAACAATAAATTTTATATTTGTCTACAATGAAAGCACAAACTAAATGTGGTTCGAGTATAGATATTTGTCTTTGAAGGGGAAGAAAACATTTTTCGAAAAGGAGAAAATTTTGGTTACCCAAAGTGCATGGTCCGCAAGAGTGCACTGAGTGGCGTTTGCACACACTGACCCAAACAGTGCTCAGTATGACGAACCAGATCGCAAATTTCCATTTAAAGGCTGTTTTTGGCATGAATAGCTCAAGTTTCAAGTTCTGTTATGTATTCAATAAAGGAAAGTTGCAAAAGATGCATGAATATTCATTTTGTACCACCGAAATAAGAAACTGTAACATAAAATTGTCACATGCCTACTCATGAACGGTTTATTCTGAGATTCAAACTTGCGACCCACGTACATGTATGTGAGACAGTTAAATTATCTATACATAATTTGTCGTATGTTAACTTAATCCAGACTATACGATTTGAACTGTCAATAGCCAAAAAACGTAGAATTTGCTACTTACAGTTAACTGTACAGGCTGACCAGTGTCGAAAATTTTTGCTTTCGGTAAATTCTCTTCATCTTCAAGGACCATTTTATTCTCATGATTCAGTCGTTTGTTAGTCAAAATGGATTTTATGGATCCATTATTATTTGATGACTTGCTTTGTACAATGTATCACAGAGACGCATTAAACCCGCCCGCCTCTTTTTGAGAATGGTTCATATAAGTAAGCTTTGTAATGACAATGTCATTTGGATTAAAAAAAAAAGTTCAATTGTGGTATATTCTATGAATGTTTTTGCGTCATCAAGTTCAGAAATGTTGCAGTTATTCTAAGTTTATTAGCTAGTCATCCATGTCCCCTAAAAACGGTTCCAGGTTTAATTTGGGACCACCTAATAGTCGAAAACCTATCTGGAAATGATACAATGTTTTTGTGTCTAATCATACAGTGCTCTGTAATCACTTTAAAAATGTTTCTTATTTCTATGCATGATTTCAAATTATGTAAAATCAGGTCTTATCGCTAATCCACGCACCCGGTACAATTAGAACCAAATGGACCAAATCTTGTATCAATCTTTTGGGGAGGCTAAATGGACTGAGTCACGACTTGCCCTGTTACAAATGTCAAACGGTGCGTGTAATAATCTTAAATTTGTATAATTAACCCCCTCTTTCCTCGAGAGATATAATGATGGTACCACTATTTGAAATATAGAGAAAGGGCCATTCGCTGGGCCACTTTCCGATAGACGACGTTTAATATTTTAAGATTTTATTGAATCTGTTTGTCTGTATGAAAAGATTATTTTGTGAAATGTTCCTTGAAGTCGTATTCGGACTTCTAATCTTTGAATGGTTATTTACTTTTTAGAATCTTTCACTCAAATACGAGGTTTAAATGAATCTGCAAAACGTATCGATTCACGTCAGCCTGCGCATTCCCGAAGGCTAACCTGTGTCGAAACTTTTTGCTAAATTCTCTGCATGTCCAAGGACCATTCTGCCTCATGATTCAGCCCATTGTTAGACAAAAGATATGTTATGGAGCCATAATTGTGTGATGACTTACTTGGTACAATGCATCACAGCTATGCATCCAACACCCATCTGCCACGGTACGGCTCATAAATATGATCCATTCTCTGTGAAAATAGGGCTTAATGCACCTCCGTGATCCATGATGCCAAGCAGAAAATCACACTATTATGGATGCACAAATTTCATTTTGTCTAACAACCGATTGAATTCTGAGGTAGACTGGTACTTTGACATGCAGAAAATTTACCAAAAGCAAAAAGTTTCGGCTCAGGTCAGCCTGCGTTGACTGCACAGGCTGACCTGAATCGATACTGTTGGCAGGTGCATTAAGCTCCCTTTTCCTAGCGCATAACACACACACACACACACACACAAAATATAGTCAAGCCTCATTTATCCGGACATTTCTGTTTCCTATGAATGTTTCCGGATCAGCCGTATTTCCGGATCAACGAACTGGGATTGCTGGCATGGCATCCAAGTTAAGCTAGGTCAGTTCCCTTCATGTTGATAAGAGACACCGTGCATCGTAAGAATTACAGCAGCGTATGTTTTACACAAGCACTTGTATACATGTCATTATTGCTCCTACGATTGTTCAGATTTATAAAATAAAGGTCGTGATAAATTTACATTTTGCCTTTTTGTTATTTGTGTGTTTTTGTACAGGACTTTTTCCTTGTACCTAATTACATGCACATGCATTCCTATTGTGCAAACAGGTGCGCTTGTAAAGCTCGGCACATTTATGACTTTTGAAAACACCATGAAAAGGGCGAAACAAAAAGAAAACACGACATGCACAGTATTTTTCGACGTGTTGTCGAATTCCGGCGATAGCGGTTTTTGGGATGGTCTTCTTTGTACTGACAAATGTCTTTTTTCACGGAAGTCGAAACTTCAACACGTTGTCTTTTGCTGGTGGTGTAGACATTCTGCTGACTTCTGATAATCGTGCTTTCAAAGTGGTAAAATGGCAAAGAGTAACTGAGAATATTGATTGCCAATTGATTCGATAGAAAGACAGGAATAATTTCAATCATCTTTATAGTCTATCAGGAGTAAAATATTTTCGAAAAACCTAACGAAATTTATCGTGTTTGGCGGCCATTTTGTGTGTACTCTGAGGAACATAAACATCTCGAGTAACGCATGAATCAAACTGTTTTTTTTTTATCTTATGGTTTACCATTTAAATTGAAAATAATATTTGTTTTTGAAACGAAGGATTATTGAATATGCAAGCAGCCGGTATGTTCATAGTTTAGTTTTGCCTTTAATTTTGAAAGATGAGTTTAAACATGCCGACAAAATCTTTGCGAACATTTCAGCTATTTTTTTAGAGGTTGTTACTGTACTCAAGTAGATCCAGTAACGTCCGGTTTATCAGATAAGGTTTGTACCAATGTTTAACCCTTCGTTCCCGATTTTTTCATTCCAGTTCCGGAACACGGATTTCCGGAATAAAAAGTAAAAATTGTACAGAAAATATCCGTTCCCTGATGTTTTTTGTTCGGATCCTGAGATTTCCAGAATTATGGAGCCCAGATAAACGCGGCTCGACAAATATATATATATAATCACATGCAGTCCGCACAGGGTGACATGTACCGAAAGAAACTTTTTGCTGACATGTATCGAAACTTTTTGCTTTCGGTAAATTATCTGCATTTAGAAGGGCTATTCTACCTCATGGTTCAGCAACTCTTTAGGCATAACAGTTCCATGTAATATTTTTCAATTCTTTAAAAGAAGGCAAATATTTAAATTGCTGGGAGGACATATTGGGGGATATGAGGGAAAAAAGGAACTATTTTTCAATGAATGAATTGCCTCGTTCTCAGATTATGTACAGGTGTTTGCATTTTGCGTGAAACAGATATGCAAGTAACGTTTAAAAATGCATGAAAATGGATAAAACGTGCACCTTCGTTACATTCTAGTATACACAGTCCCGCTTCTAGTACAGAAAAAAAAAGAGTATCGGATTGATGTTTCAGCTTATTGGTCAAATGAATCAATAATATCTATGTTTGAAATGAATTAACTTAGTTCGAAATGACCTGGGGACGAAATTGTAGTTAGTACGTGTAGGTACAAAATGACCGAACGAGTAGGTATGAAATGATCGAAACAGCAAGAAATAATCCGGGTGCGAAATGACTGGTTAGCAAACTTCACTGACTGAAATTTTAACTGATTAATCGCTCACATTTTATTTGATTAAAAAAAGAGAAAATTAATTATGATAGAAATAATGGACGAAAGGAACTAAAATCCGTTCGTCACAAAGTTTAAAGTTTGCGTGTTTAAGGCCATCATATTTCACGAAAAAAGCAGAAAAGAACACTATTCTCCAATTAACTATTCAACTTTTTGTTAATCACTTTTCCTTGTAATACGGTCGAATTTGTTTTTTAAATAAGAATTTTTTCCACCAATATATTGCAAGGTTCATTCAACGAATTATAACTGGGCGTGTAATTCGAGTGCAAATGGCTTGAATAACGCGAGTTATCAATGGAAATAATCGTTGACCCTTACAGCCCCGTATGAATGAAGTAGACATTTTTCAGCCAATCATGCAATAACCGAATATTACTTTTTTAAGAATGACTTGTTCAGAATATTTTAGGATATAGCGAACAGTGTAGAACAAACTCAGACTGCACATTCTTATCTTGGATCTATCCTGTCCGCAAAAGCAACTAAAGATGTAACCGGTCTCTAGAGCTCAACCGTTTGACTTTTTGAATTCTTAAAGTGAGATAAATATTTAACGAAACTCTATTAAATACTTTCGTTCATTAATTTCAGCGATCTACGATCTTCGGGGCACATACCCTTTGCTTCTTGGGAAATATATTTTGTATGTACCTACAGCAGATGCCAGCTGAAAGCATCGTGAGTAACATAATGGGTTGATGTAATATTTTCTTGACTCTTTTGAAAAAAAAAGACAACTCGAGAAAATTTTCATGATGTTCAAGCCATTTTTTCCCTCATTCAATATTCTTTTTCCTACATACATGTATATTCCGTCTTTCTTCATGTTTTACCAATCTGTAGTCTTAGATTTGAATATGTGCATTTTAGTATGCATAAAGCTTTCAGGTTTTTGTTGAATTGCTCAAAAGCTTGCTCAAGGAAATTTGATTGCACGAGTCTTTAAGAAATCAATTGCAACATCAACTCTGGCTGTTTCTTTTTATTTTTTGTATTGAGACAATACCAACATGAAAC
This sequence comes from Tridacna gigas, assembly GCA_945859785.2. Classification (NCBI taxonomy): domain Eukaryota; kingdom Metazoa; phylum Mollusca; class Bivalvia; order Cardiida; family Cardiidae; genus Tridacna; species Tridacna gigas. Next base: position 35,168,115 of record OX244031.2, on the reverse strand, counting down.
TTTAGATCATATAATATCACGAAAGACATAACGCAGGGTGCGGACCAGAGGTCAGAATACACGTTCCACACAATCTGATCTTGTTTTACAACAATCCCTGATCACATTTACTTACACTGCTTATGTAAATTTTGAGTGACGATTTAAAGGGACGAATATGTAATTAAAATTTTGCCGTGAATCAGATTTCTTGTCGATCGGAAAAGTTAATAAATACTACTAAATACATATTTCTCTTTGACAGCGTTAACAAACTGTACAGTTACAATCAGTAAACAGATGCAAATTTGGCGTTGAAATAATGTGTTGGTCGTAATGCTATCCGTAGCTTTGTATATTTTTATGAGACCATATATTATGACGTCATCGTAGCTATTTGAATACGATCCCACATAATTGACACTTGCTATTGATCACGTGATATTCAAACAAGCCTGTTGTAGATTCTGGCACAAAATATATGTATGAAAATAAAAGCCTTAAAAGACGCTACATATCACATGAAGGAAATACCATTTTTTACTTTTCTTTTTCTTACACTTCTCTTTTGTCTTTTAATAGTTTGCATTTTTTTGTCTAATGATATCCAGTAATAAAATACCACACTTTTTGAAGTTTGGTACGATAATGAAAATCCGAGTAGGCCTATTTTAGGCGGTCTTTTTCGAGGTTTTCTTTTTTTGTAGCTTATCTAACATATCAGCACATTTTTTTTTTGTTATTATTATTTTACGTCCTTGTGCATATAATTCTGTGTTGTGTTGGACACTTCATATTAATTACATTTTATTAAATTGATTTGTATTTATTTTTGGTCATCATTTTTAACACTTTTTCAGTCGTACGACCGTTAATAAAACGCACCTCAAGTTTTATCATTTGAAATGAGAACCTCTGACTGATCAGTTTTTAGTTTTATTAATTGATTTATTTATTCAGTTTTGAGTTAAATATTGAATGAACCGCTCCCGATTAAGAAGAAAAATTAATTCGTTTTCAACAATGATTCAATTCATCTCAATTTTACGTTTATCAAAAAAAGAATTAACACTTAGAACGGTTTGCACAACTTATGTCGTTTGTGCAGACACTGTTGATCAATTTCTGATTTCCTTATTGCGACAATGTAGATTAAGATCGAACTGCTCTGAACGTGCAGTCTGATCTTTGATCTACTCTTCCCGCTGTTTCATGAAATACACTGTCAAAACCAACCATTGAAATGAGAAAGCTTGAGGCAGTATACTATATTAATTTAGCGTTTTAATCTCTTACCACAAAATCTTGAAAGTAAAAAGGCTTTTGTAAGCATTGTTGGAAAAAGAGAAAATGCTGGTAGCCAGCATTTTCTCCTTTTCCTACAATGATTTCTAACATTTCAAAGACAAAACGCTCAAGTTAAGACACATTCAACTTGTCGTCTGCAGTGCTTTGGGAGTGGACAAGTGCACATTTTTGTCGTTTGGTACAGAATAAAGGGCTAATCAAAAATCGAAATTAATGTATGAAAGCGGCTGGTTATTGACGAAATATGATACAAGAGACCGGGTATAAGGTTGAACTATAATTACCGAATACTTATCGTTGGGACGGTAAATAACAACGTAATCTTTTTCTGAATGAAATCTTTCAATTGGAGAGACGCATTTTTCAAACATTTATATTCAGGAATGTTATTGAGGAATGTTGTTTGTATTCATTGTTACCGATACAAGGGCACGGAAATTGTCATAAAATGAATTTTGTTTGATTAAATCTTTCAGCGTCTAATATATGAACTCGATCGCCCTCTAATCTGCAGTTACATTGTATTTTTATTGGAGAATTTCGGCAAGACAGACAGACACACACACACAGACAAAGAGACAGACAGACACACACAGAGACACACAGACAGTTGCATAGACAGACAGGGAGACACACAAGCAGGCAAACACACACACATAACGACACACAGATAGTACAGTTGCACAGACAGATAGGGAGACAAACAGGCAGGCAGACACACATAACGATACACAAAGTTTCAAATTTTTCTTATAATGTTGCTTGACAGTGATGGAAGTTTAACAGAAAGCTTTCAAAAAATGAGCAAAATAATGTTTTGGAAGGGTTTAAAGGTTAACGCCCTAAATAGCCGTACTTGAAAAGAAAGTTAAAACAATAATCAGCGTTAATGAACACACATTAAATGAAGATTTTCTTGACGTGTGACGAGGCACTCCAAAATGACCAAAACTTCAAAGAAAACGCTATACACAGTAATGTAAATGGACGTATTTACCAACAATTCTATTCTTTGATCTGATTCTAACTCCCAAGACAATCCATTCGATTGGCTGAGACAGAAGGTTTCATCAGGGGGTTCGCTGGTTCGAATCTCCAGCTCAGTCAGTTTCTGTCCAAGGATTGATAATAGTCATCGCGAGGGGTTTCATTCTTATTTAAACGCTAATCATTGTTTCAACGATGGTTATATGGAAAAGCAGTCTTGGGCTTGGGAAGTAAATTGTGCAGTGCACACAGGAAAGCATGGATAGGTTTAATAATGTTGAAAATGGCATTAAACGCCATACAAACAAACAAACAAAAAAAAAAGAAAAAAAAAAAAAAATAGAACAATATGCGGGCAAAGATATTACTTCAATGGATGCAACAGAATGATTCTCACGAGTTATTTAGCTTTAGGTATCCATCGGAATCATTACACGTGTCACTAAGACTGTCTATACTTCTATCCAATTCTTCACCAGTATACGATCTATGAACACGCGTAAAAAAGTTATAGTCCTGAGGACAAAAAGGAGCACATCAGGCATGTTTAATTTTCTCTATATCCATGGACATCACCTAATTATGGATCCATAAAATCTATTTTGACAAACAACCGACTGAACCAAGAGGCAGAATTATCCTTTGACATACAAACAATTTACAGATAGCGAAAAGTTTCGGCCCAAGTCAGCCTGCGCGGGTCGATACATTTCGCAAATTCATTAAGCCCCTTTTTCAAAGAGCATGATTTAGCCAATCAGGAGCTGTGTTACTTTCAAATGTAGAAAATCTTGGAGAATAAGACTAAGAATATTCTTAAGAATGGTTGGTGAATACGGACCCTGGATTTAGTAATGTTGAAATAGCCCTTTAGTAACGGAATAAAGTGTATAAAAATCTAAGCAGTGTACACAGCTTTGGTGTTGTTTTTTTTTGACATCGTCATTAGCTTTGATCACTGAAATTAGTCTAAACCCATCTGTATTCTACGCTACGCTGTCAAAGCATGGTTCAAAAGTTGTAACATATGTCTTTCACGACAAACAAAAACCTTATGACCCCTAGTTTTTCTCCTCAGATCTTTCCTCCCCTTTTATCACACTGTAGGGTCCCGCATGGCTCAGTGGTTAACCCTTTACCACACAGTCCCGACTTTTAACGACCCTGTGAAAGAAGCCTTTTGAAAACGTTGTGGGAAAAGGAGAAAATTCTGGTAACCAGCATTTTCTCCTTTTCCCACAATGTTTTCTACCCTTTCCAAAACAAATTTCAATTTTTCAGCCACATTTATTTTTGCGTCTGAAAATGCTTTCAATATAGGCCAGTCTAAAATCTTGTCGTTTGGTAAAGAGTTAACTTGATGTATTTGTAGGTTCTGAATTCGATTCCCACCGTTGGCAATAGCAAACCTCGTTTAAACAACACCAAGGTAGAAGGCTTTTTAAAGTAAAAGTAGAAAACGCTATCAAACAGCATTTTTTTTTTTTTTCTACGTTAATATTCTCTATCCTTTCATAGAAAATATCTCATCATTTGAGCAATTTTGAGTCTGTTGTCTACCAATGCCTTCAAAATTGGACACACCCTCTTTTTTTTTCTCGTAATGAGCTAAAGAAACCGGAAAGCGCAGGTCTAGGAACGAGTGCTATAGAAGTATTTAACTTTTCCTAATCCAATTTAACATGGCGTCGACGAAAACAAGACTAAGGTTTTCGCTCTAAATAGGATTAATTTATTACCGCCCGAAATGAATTTGCAGCACATACTGACAATGATGGTTATATAATTTATTATGAATAATTAACATGCATAGTTTGGGATTTCATAAATAGAGACAAATATTGTTACAAAAGCAGAAATTGCTCGTTACGAGAAATTCCTCCTTTTGCCTAAACGGTTATAAAAGTCGCCTGCAACGACACAAAAAAGTCGCCTAATTGTGATGATTAGATAACACGTGGTGTTTTTTTGCGTTCAAAGCATTGACAAGCATTGAGACTGGTTTGAATCATGCCAAGAGAAGTAAACAGGTAAATTTAGGAATATTTAAGATTACGACCAACGACCACAACAAATGCTTAGCTCAAGAGCCCAACCGCCTGAATGCGCTTACAAAACAGACTTTTGCAAGAGTCAAGATTCTGACCTACTACCCAAACAAACGCTTATCTCGCGAACCCAACCTGCCAAATACGGCAAGACGCCTATTCTGAGCACTGAAAACTTCAAGATCAAGACGATAGACGATTGCAGAAAATGCTTTGCTTTAGAATCTAACGACATTCCGATTTTATTAGGGCATTATATGCATATTACGGCAGTGGCATAGGACATAACAAATAACAATAAATCATATTGATTGAAATTTGCGTTTATTTATCATCGCCCCCTGAATACTGTTAGTTTTGTTACGGGGATAGTGCTAAATACAGGACGAAACTCATCCTGAGTTACGCCTGGGTCCGTATTCACCAACCATTCTTAAGAATATTCTTGGTCTTGTTCTCCAAAATTTTCCAAATTTGGAAGTAACACGCCTTCTGATTGGCTAAACCATTTGGTTTAGCCAATCAGAAGTTGTGTTACTTTCAAACTTGGAAAATCTTGAAGAATAAGTCTAAGAACGTTCTTAAGAATGGTTGGTGAATACGGACCCTGGTTCTTTAATGTGCTCGGTGTATAGCACATCCTTAATTAGCCTTAATTGATATTGGAATGTTCTTATACTCTGCACTGGCTAACTTTATTTGCATAATACGTCATCCATAAAGAGAGATTAACCCTTTGCCACACAATCTCCACTTTAACGACCCTGTGGAAGAAGGCTTTTGAAAACATTGTGGTAAAAGGAGAAAATGCTGGTAACCAGCATTTTCTCCTTTTACCACAATGTTTTCTGGCCTTTATCATACAAAACTTATCATCTTAGCTACATTTAATTTGTCGTCTGCACACGCTTTCAATTTGGACCAGTCTATAATTTTGTCGTTTGGTAAAGAGTTAAACGTGGATCGTCGGATAATGAAACAGTGTAGAACGTAATATGGCGTAATCATATTTCGTTGGGGTTACCGTGTTATATCGGTAAAACACTTCGCCATTTATCACGAAGATGCTATCTTTATTTCACTTTCATTTAACTGAAACTGTAATGCTTGTTACTGCCAGGTAGCAAATGTGGACGGTGAAGATCTAGATCAGAACGGTCACACTGATGTTGGATCTAAACCTTCTTCCACTTGATTCTGAACCATTTCCAAAAAAAAAGTATTTTTACTTGTAAATGAATGGTATTTTAGTCCTTCCTTCGGATACATAATCAAATTAGAGTATCTGCATGCAGGTAAATTTTTTGTATGTTTATAAATTCATTATCTATATCTGGTTCGATTAAAGGACATTTTAATCCTTGAGATTAGCTGTGACCCAAATATAGGATAATCATATCATACTTAAAATATATAAATAAAAACACAGGGATTGGAAAACTTTTGGCAAAGTTTTCTGCCCGGATTTGCTATTTGTACAGAGTTTTGCCAATAGAGCAAAACAAGCCTTCAACATGGAATTATGAACCAGTTCGAAGTAAGGAAAGAGAAAAAGAAAATTTGAGTCGCTTTTTTATCTTGGAAATTCAGATAAGAAACAAAGAGCAATACTTTTGAGATTTTTAAGCAAAAGCCGGTTTGAATTGAACCGAAATATATGTATATCTGCTTTCCCACAGGTAAAACACTCATACCATTTCAGCTTCATATGAATAGGCGAAAACATGTTTTTGCGCGGTATATATCCGAGATCTTAACCTTCTGTGCAGTCTTAATCAGATCTATACCACCCGCTTCTTAAATCAAGCACATATATTCTTTTTAAAAAATCTAATCTTCAGTTGATTCAGTGTTCGAAAGAGGCCAAGTTTATCATTTTAGCACTAAACAAGAGTTCAACTGCTCTGAGACCAGGTGGATTAACAAAGTTTAACGATAAAAAAAATGATATAGATGTATACTGATGTGCCCCGAGCATCAATCTGGCGCGATTGCAGGACTGACAGGTCCAATTGTCTATCAAACAATTCACTTTCCAAAACATTATTTTAGCGACAAGAAATATTTGACTCTCTTTCATCCCTTTGCCAGACGTCAATTCTTTTTAATCACCAGAATTAAAAGCATTTGTAGAGGACAGTTTGAAAGTGGTTTTATTTATGGAATTTGTCTCTGATAGGGTGGAACAAAATGTAGAAAAGGATAAAATGCTGCTAATCTGCATTTTCTTCTTTTTCCCACAGTGTATTCAAAAGACTTCTTCCTCATCGTCGTTAAAAACACAGTTCTATGTGGTGCACGGTTATAATGAGAAATGACCGACAGCTGATAATCGCGTGACATGAGATTCAGCACTTTGTCACAGAAGTCCAATAAGAAACTGAATCGAATCGATAACTCTGTCCCGCAATCTTGTAAATTACAGTTTTTGTACTGCTTCTTTTAACAGAACTTGGGGACATTTAATCAAATCACCGTCCTGTCTACCAAATGAAATGCCGACGGAAAGAATAATTTATATAACACTTAACCTTTAGACAGCTTAGCCCACCTTTAGTTGCATTTTTTTGCCAATATGGATCAAGATCGGATTGTCTGACGGCGGCAGTGCAGATCAAGACCAAAATGGACAGAACTTGCAAATTTCCATCGTCTTTCTCAAAACAGATCAATTCTTTGCCGTGATGCTTGGTCGACGGCATGAAAATAGCCAGATCTCACAACTGTGCCCACACAACGCTTTCTGTTTATTACTTACCGGTTTTATACCCACACCAATGGTATGCTTAGGGTATTTTTTACCTGGCACAATATACCTTTATAGTTCGTTTCGAAAGGCACATATAGGTAGCAAAAAAATGCTGTCATCGACTCTTTGCCATCTGGTTTACATTCAGACCATCTATCAACTAATTTTCTCAAGAAAAGTGTGGCTTATCGGTTATCTTGCGCCAATTTCTTCGAATCATTTCATAAAATCATAGTAAATGTTCACATTCCTATGATAAAATGAATGGTTGGGGCTTTATACATATTGTTAGCAAGTCACAGTCGATAAAGGAAAATACAAAGGGCTATTAATCCAGACGATTTGAGTTCGAATCTAGGCTAGCAGAATTTTTCTCCGATGACAGATACAAGTGATTGTCGCAAGATTCGCCCCTCTGCCATCAACTACCCCCCTTTCATTACTTATACAGTAAAGAAACCAGTGCTTTGTCTTGTGCAAAACATTGGTCAAACAAACATAAAAACGCTTTAATATATGCACTGGCCACTGTACTATAACTACAGGAGTGTTAACAATTACCTGAAATATCAAACAAAAAAATCTTAAGATAAAAGTCAACATCACAGATGGTGTGGCTCTCAGCACTCTCAGTGCTTTGATGATATCGAGTTGATGAGATGGCCACGATTTTTTACCGCAAGAATTGTTGAAATGCCGTAAAATATCAAACAAACGCATGTAACAGATGGAAAAATTTACAAAAAAAACAAAGACATGGTCTGGCTCCCATCACTGTCAGTGCTTTGATGATACCCGCCTAATGCACTAAGTCTCGTCACCGTGATATATCTAGAGGCATATGTCGCAATAATATAAAGGATTGTTTAAAACGACGTAAAATATCAAACAGACGCATTTAACAGATGAAAAAAAATCACAGAAAACCAAAGACACGATCTGGCTCCCATCACTGACAGTAGTTTTGTAATACCAACCTAATGCACTAAGTCTTGTCATCTTGATATAACTAAAGGCATATAAATATAGGGACTAGCTGTCGCAATATAACTAGAGGACTGTTGAAAGCGACGTAACATATCAAACAAAGAAATCCTACTGACAGGTATGGGGGCACCGGCTCTCAGCACTCTTAATGCTTTGATTTTACCCGACTGGTACACGGGCTACCGTTATGTAACTAAAGGATTTTTGAAAACAACGTGAAACATCTTGTAAACGAATTTTACACAAAAAAACAGACATATCTGACTGATAAATTAAGCAACACACACAAACACTGTACCGGTCTCAACACTCTCTGTGCCTTGATGATACCCAACTAATGTAATGGCACACGTGGGTAGATATACTGTTGGATGTGGTATAACCAAATGATTATAGAAAACGACGTAACTGTCAAACAAACAAACTTTACAGATAAAAGCAAGCGCACACACTATCTGGCTCTTACCATTCTCAGTCCTTTGATGATACAATATTCATGCACTGGCCGCAGTGGTCCAATATGCTTATTGCATTTTAACAGATGTAGTGATGTAACTAAAGCATCGTTGTAAACAGCGTAAAATATCAAACAAAAACAGATAATTACACAATTACAGATTAAACAGAAAAATCTTGCGGATAAGAATTGAAAACAAGAATAACAACAAAAACAACATAACACTCGGTCTAGGTCTCAGGACTTTTAGTGCTTTGACGATACCAAACTGTAATCGATACCTAACCGCACGCGAATAAGTTAAGAGGCATAATACTGGTATTATTGGATCATAGGTCTAACTTCTTCAGCTCTAAATATATAATATACTCGACCTCTTTCGACGACTGAAAATTCAAGCCACTGAAACTCAGAAAAAAATTCTGACGAGCTTGACTATGCAAGCGTCAGGTATGGATTCATCCGTCTCCTGTGTAGTCTGATCTTGATTTACTCCGTCCACAAAAGGCTCTGTTTTCGCCAGTGACGCTGAGGGGTTAAGTACAGGCGCATACATGTGATATACCACCCAAGGAATGTCAGGCAAACCGTTGAAACATTTACAAATAAATCCCTACAACCAAATTATACATAGTACAAATAGTGTTGCAGCCCTTGTGTTTTTACCGGGTTTGATTTTCTGGCACGAATGACATGAAATGGGGTGGAAATTAGAATCTGGCTGCTGCATACACTAACAAACCTGTCTGTTGCCTCTGAAATGGACTGAACTGGGGTATCCTTTGACCTCATGGCAGCGGCTACTGATCGAGCTGTTTCACCCTCTTGTGAGAGGTATGAGACAAAGACTTCAAGCTGTTCTACAAGCCCTCGGCGGAAGTACGCAATATTGACTGATTGTGTGTGCCCATTCTCTGCAGGTCACTTTCAACCTGTCGTAAGTTTTATTTCTATTGTCAGTTCTCAGTTTTACCCAAACTTAAAAGCCTCTCAATATTCTTAAATTTGAAAGCAGTATCTAAACAAAAAAAAAAATTCTACTTACCATGAGGTCAAGGGCAAAAGACTGGTCTGTTGGTTTATGCAGCAGCCGGATCCAAATTTCTACCCCATTTTACATTGCATACGCCAGAAAATCAAAGTCGGTAAAAAACACTGGGGTGCAGGACCTTTTACTGTGTATATATTAAGCAAACACTCAAGTTCTAAGATTCATTTTTCTGCCAACGACTGGAACTTTGATAAACTGTACTGTAATACATCGTCAAACCCACAATAAAATCCATACTTTTAAATGCTATGAATTAAATTTGCCTGCAATTTGACCCCCGAAACATTAACTTTTGGCCGCTAGTGGGCCTCCCTTTACCACACAATCCCGACTTTTAACGACTCTGAGAAAGGGGCCTTTTGAAAAGATTGTGGGAAAAGAAGAAAATGCTGGTAACCAGCATTTTCTCCTTTACCCACAATCATTTCTGTCCTTCCTAAATCGAATTTCACTTTTTCAGGCACATTTCTTTTGTCGCGTGCAAATGCCTTCAATTTGGACACGTCTAACATTTTCTAACAGTGTCGGAAAAGAAGACAATGCAGGTGACGCTAACTGTCTAATGTCAGACTGGATATTCTGTAGAATACCTTAAAGTATAAAAAAGTTAAACGAAAAAAAAAAAGAACCGCGATTTTAATATTCTTTCCGAACGAAAAAAATTATCACTATGTCCGACAGTGTAGAATCAAGATCAGACTCCACATTCTGCACAGACTAATCTTGTATCTACTATTTCCACAAAAGGGTATTCAGTGGTGCTTAGCAACCTTAGGGTTAAAATAACTCATTACGAAACGACAAATTTTAGACCCTACCAAGTTGAAAGTGATGCAAATGAACTGGAGTTCTTTGACAGGACAGGAAATATTGTGGGAAAAGGAGAAAAATTTGGTATTTTCTCCTTTTCCCACAGCGTGTCAAAAACCTTCTCCTTCAGGCTCGATAAAACTAGGAATTTTGTGGCAAAGGGTTAACGTAAGGAGAGAGCAGAACCTGAATTCACCAACCCTTCTACATTATATTCATAGTCTTATATAAGCTCCCATAATGCCGTCATACTAAAGTCTTCTTTTACCCTTTAACCCACATTCCCGAGTTTTAACGACCTTGGGTTCGAAGGCTTTTAAAAGCATTGTGGGGAAAGGAGAAAATGCTGGTAACCAGCATTTTCTCCTTTTCCCACAATATTTTCTAACCTTCCAAACAGGGATTTCAATTTTTGAGTAAATTTACTTTGTCGTCTGCAAATGCTTTCAATTTGGACTAGTCTAAAATTTTGTCGTTTGGTGAAGAGTTAAAGTGATTGGTAGCGTCATTTCTTCCTTTAACCCTTTACCAGACCAAAACAGTTGAGACTTGTCCATTTGGACAGTGTTATCAGCCGACAAATAAATATAGGCTAAAATGAAAGAAGTTGTTTATGAAAGGATAGAGAAAATGTCCCGGAAAAAGGAGGAGAACATGGTGGTTGCCAGCACTTTCTCCTTTTCCCACGATGTTTTTAAAAGCTTTCTATGTACATTGGGGTCGTTAAGAGCTGGATTATTTGATAAGAGTTAACAGAATACCTCCAGCAGAGAAAGCTTTTTTTCCCTTTTGCTTTGCAGCAGACGGCTATTGAAAACACTGTGCCAGAAGAAGTAATGGTTATAAGCAAGTTCTTTTGTCACAATATTTCCTCGTGTATTCATATATTTAACTCTTTCCAAACTACAAAATTTAGACTATTACAAATTGATAGGAGTTGCAGATGAGAAAATAAGTGTGACTCAAAAACTGAAATCCGTTCTTGGAAGTGAATAAATCATTGTGGGAAATAGGGAAAATGCTGGTTACATGTATTTTCTCCATTTCACTAAAGGTTTTCAAAAGTTTTTTTTTCCCCCACATGGGTCGTTAAAACTCGGGATTTTGTGGTAAAGGGTTAAACTTCAATTCCTGTTGATTTTCCATGGTCTTTTGTTGTTGTTGTTGTTGCTGCTGCTGCTGCTGTTTTTAAAAGAGCCATGCTCTGGCAAAAGGGGCTTGATGCATTTCCGTGATGCATTATACCGAGGAAGTCATCACGTAATTAGGGACCCATAAAATCCATTTTGTCTAACAACCGACTGAGTCATGAGGTAGACCGGTCCTTAGACATACAGAAAACTGAGCAATAGCGAAAATTTTCGGCCCAGGTCAGCCTGCGCGGACTGCGCAGGCTGCCCTGGGCCGATACTTTTCGAAGATGCATTAAGTCCCATTTCCACAGAGCATGGCTAAAATCCATACTCTTTTGCAGCCAGCTTTTTAACCCATTTTATTTTTATTTTAGCAAACTGTAATCATTCTTGTATGTTCATGCCAAATGTTGCTCCTGACGATTGCAAGTTTGCACAGATTAAGAGGAATAGAAAATGCATTTCATTTTCTGAGGGCGTCAAAGAAATCGTTGTTGTGACGTTTCCGGCTTTATATAGAAGATTTCCGACATATAAGCTATGCTCTATGAAAAGGGGGCTTAATGCATATGCAAAAACTATCGATTCAGGTCAGCCGGCGCAGTCTGCGCCGGCTGACCTGGACCGAAACTTTTTGCTATTGGTAGATTTTCTGCATGTCAAAGGACCAGCCTGCCTCATGATTCAGTTGGTTGTTAGACAAAATGGAATTTCTGGATTCATAACCATGTAATGACTTGCTCGGTGTAATGTATTAAGTCCCCTGTTGCCAGAGCATGGCTCATATGTATCTATCCCTTACACCATATATATTTCGGTGATTTATCTATGTTTTTGCAGCTGACTAAATTCTGGGCCATTCTACAGTCTATCAGATTTCAACAGCAATTTTTTTTTCTCTCTGGCTGTAAGGATGTCTCTTTATGAATATTTTCATATTTGCTTCAAATCAAATACAGAAGGTAATTTTAACTATTTTACCGCCAATGGCGACTTCTATAGCTTTTGCGTACGGCGTTAATGAAGATTAGACGACACAGAATGCGCAATCTGATCTTGAACCTACAGTATCCGTTTTTGTGTTGTGGATACAATACACATTTTATTTGATTTAAAAGACCAAAGGTTAAAATACCACACCTCCTTAAAATATCTTTTCGAATTCGCAAAAATTTCTTTCAATAAAAAGAAAAAACTCACAAATTGTTCGCAAAAAGCTTGTACTGTATGACCCCTTTTCGTGCACTGAGGCAATCCATACCTTTTTCGATTTCAAAAGACGAAGGGCTTTTTTTTTTTCAACTCATTTTTCCATGAAACAAATTTGCAGCATACAATTTTGAATAAGAGCAATCAATATGGATGAACTCTACTATTCATTAACTCTACACTAAAATTTTAGACATGCCCAAATTGAAAACAGACGACAATGTGCGTCAAATAATTGAATTTGTCTCTGATGAATTAGAAAACATTGTGGGAAAAGGAGAAAATGCTGGTTACCAGCATTTTCTCCTTTTCCCACAATGTTTTCAAAAGCCTTATGTATGGTAAACGGTTAAAAGATTCTAACCACGTTGCAGACGACTGTTTTTATTATCTTGAAACACATCATTTTTGAAGACATTGTGGCTCAAGGACAAATTTCTCGGAACGGACAATTTCTCCTTGTTTTCACCATGTTTTCAAATGCATTAATGTCTTTAACCCTTAAGCTGCTAATCGCGACTCACTGACCTTTTGCGGACAGTGTAGATCAAGATCAGACTACACAGAACGTGCAATCTGATCTTTGATCTACACTGTCCGATACGGTATTTTCTTTCCGGTGAAATCAACTTTGAAACCGCAATGTTTGTGCTTTTAGTATTGAGTAGAAATTTGCGTTTCATTTATTCAGCAGCTTAAGTGTTAACCTTAATTCACGTGGATTATCCCTTTATTACAGGGAACCCTTGTTTATCCACAGGCTGCTTAGCTTGACTCCCTGACCTTTCGCGGACACTTTGTAGATCAAGATCAGACCGCACAGAACGTGCAGTCTGATCTTCGATCTACACTGTCCGATAGGGAGATATCCCCAACCCACACAAAAAAAAGAGAGAACTAGTATTATTTTTGGTTTTTACTATCTGCTTGAAAGTTTCTTGTAAGTTATACAGCAGGTTAAAAGTCGTCTGTAGCGAAGTTAGTTCCAGGAGGGCTTATAAGTTAACCCTTTCCCAAACAAGCCCTGGTTTTCACGTATCTGCAGTGCAAGTCTTTTGAAAACACTGTGGGAAAAGGAGAAATTGCTCGTAACGAGTAATTTCTCCTTTTCTCACAGTGTTTTCTACCCTTTTTGATAACTTTCTGCCATTTTCATCAGATTTAAAATTGTCGTCTGCAAACTCTTTCAATTTGGACCAGTCCAAAATTTATCGTTTGGGAAAGGGTTAAGTCGAACAGTACAGGTAAAGAAAACACGTGTGTTCTATTGGAAAGATTTTCTACGTCTAGCGGAAATCAACTGCACACTGGTGGTAATGCTCTACTGACATTAGTATCGTATTTTTAGTAAATCCGCTCTTTGTTTTACCTAATGAGAGATCAGTGCCCGACCATTTTAACCCTTATCTTGATAAATAAGGGAAATAAAACTTTCAAGCTGGTAGTAATGACCGAGATTTGGTTTAGCTAATCAGAAATTTCGTTACTTTAAAATTTAGAAAAATCTTGAGAAAAATGGCCAAATTCTTTATACATATACTGCTCTTAGAGAAATGAGCGTTGTAAGGTAATAATGTCTGTTTTTATTGTAAATGTGGACGTATGGCAAAACACTGTAGAACCTTATCAGGGGACGCAAAACGCACCGTGTGATCAGAATACATACAAAGCTATACAATAATTTGCTTATTTCTTACATACTGGGGAAAGAAATATTTGCGACTGAAATCGGCTGAAATCTTGTATAATTATGTACTTAACTCTGTACAAAACGGCAAACTTTTAGACTTGTCCAGATTGAAAGAATTTGTAGACGATAAAATAAATGTGCCTCAAAAACTGGAACTTCTTTTGAAAGGTAAAAATATTGTGGGAAAAGGAGAAAAAGCTGGTTACCAGCATTTTCTCCTTTTCCCACTATGTTTTCAAAAGTCTTCTCCTTTAGCGTCGTTAAAACTCGGGACTGTGTGGTAAAGGGTTAATCGACCACTGTTGTACATAATGAGTGATCGGTCCTCATAGGAATTAGCCTTTTAGCCAAGACGAAAAATTTAACACTTTTTTTATTTGTGTCGCATGGAGCGATTTTCTCTTTTTCGTCAACTGTTTTCATTTTATTCTTGTAAAAAAAAAACACACACACACACACACAAATTCGTATAGAGTATGGTAACCAGCATTTTCTCCTTTCTTTCAGTATTTCCTAACCTCTAGTTGAATGATCCAAAAGTGATCATTTGAGCAACATTTAATTTGTCGTCTTGAAATATCTTTCAGATGACTGACTGAAATTTTGACATTTGGAAAAGAGTTCAACAAATAATTGCGTATCAAAGGAAGCTGATCAAGATCAGAATGCACTAACGCCCAGTCTGATCTTGATCTAATCTTTTCGCATAGGGGACCAGTTGACGCGATTATCAGAGTACGGATTTCTTTTTTTTTTTGGCGGGGGGAGGGGGGAGGATATCGAAGTGTTTCGGACAAAAAAATGAACATGATCGAACTTACCCAGCAGGGGATCCATCATTGCACGTTATACTGTCATTCGATAAGAATTTACGTCGTAATTTGGGCACATCCTTAATTCCACAATCATGCGAATTCTGGGCAATATCCTTTAACGCCTTTATTAAACTGTCCGTCCGTCCTAGGCGTTCTAACTTATCAAAATCCAAGTTTATATCGTTCGAACTTCGATGATCACGAATGCTGTACGTTGCAACCATGCTTACGACCAACATCGCGTAAAACCATGGCAACGTGTAACAATACGTCATTTTCTCACAATGATTTGCAGCATGGTCTACGAAATAGTTCCTGGTTTCATAGCTGTCATTCAATAATACTCATTTAAATTCTTATGTCATCTTAGATATATATTACACCTGTTACTTTGGCAATAAACTCTCCCCTCTATATATCTGTCATCGTGTTCGAATGTAAATCATAATTCTATCTTTCCATCTACATTTTGCCACGATGAAATCGTTTCATACCTCACCGGTTTTTTAAAGACAATTAACGGTATGCAAATTATGAGTTGTTTATTGCTAACGCGCACGTCTATAAAATTTTACAGATATTTCGAAAACTAATCCTAATCCAACTTCACTTGTTATGTGAGGTTTTTTTTTCCCTTTTTCTCTCTTTGAATTCAGCACTTCCACTTCAAGTCGTAAAATACAGTAGAGCAAAATGAATTCTCATAAAGCATTAAACCAAAACTAATTCTCATAAAGTACAAAATGTCACCATGGATGTCTAATTCCTTCCGCCTCTATCACAGAAGTCTCTCATTTCCAATTTATCAAATGTTTTCACGGAATATTTTTTTCCTTTAATCCAAATCAGACAGACCATCATAGTCAATCACAACCTTTCTTTAAAAGCAAAAAAATAGTTCTTTGAAGATGAAGCCCCGCCTCTTCCGTTTTAAGGCACGCCCTTTGAGCGGTGAAATTCACACGGTGCGGCGTTAACTGTCACTTTATGGGGCAAAAACGTACAGTCAGTCGAGCGATCCGCTTGTAGGTCTAGTGCGCCGGTTAACAATTCGTATAGAGTCCACTCTTAACGATAGATTATGGGGGACGATAAAACACACAGAGTATTTTATACACACAAACATTTCCAACATCAAAAGGGAGTTTTTACCTGTACGAAAACCTATTAACCCTTCACTTGCAAGAGGCGACCATGCTGGATAATTTTTAGGATAGTGTAGACCAACATCAGACTACACGAACTTGCAGTCTGGTCTTGGTCTGCCCTATCGGCTTTTTCTCATGACGGTTTTCAGCCTGAAAATCTCTACTGACTGCCAGTGAACTGAAAGAAATTTATTTAAATGATAGTCAACAACATAAAGCGGTAATAAGGAAAGGGTGTAAGTTAAGCCTTGTAGTGCTTAAATAGACACTGAAATATAATGTCATTTTGGTAAAACTGGAGAAAAATTATGGTGAAAAAAGCCGATGTGCACATTTTGTGCACACTGATCTTAATTTACACTATTCTCGAAAAGCCCTAAACTTTTGTCAAATAGGTATGCTCTCTCTTTCGTACCAGTGACGGGTTTTTCTTGCAAAATTTCTGAGGGCCCATTTTAATAATGACTAGAACCGGCTTAGCCTTGTTGTTCTCGCCGATATTCTAGCGAAAACAGAGTTCAGAACGAATTTATCGACTAAATCGCCAATTTCGTTTATCAAGCACTTTCTTCGTGAAATATATATATCGATGGATAATCAACGTGAGTTAAGGCCTACTTGTCAGGAGCGATTCCTTCTTTGGTCTCTTTGAAACTAAGAGGTAGTCTGCCACTAGTATAAAAAAAAATTCTAGGAAATATAGTACCGTAAGCCGAGAGGTGAGGATACTATTTTCTATCAAATGCTTGAAATTGGTATCGAACATTCTTTGATATACGGTCGAGTTCGACAGAGACTGCTACAAAACTACGAGCCTAATACCAAAGTTACGCCTGGAATTCCAGTTCAACCAAGGTTGAAGTAAGGAGATGCCAAGTCTCGTAAAAATTATATTCTGTTCAATTAGGTGTAATGCAGATATTATAGTGTTCTAATGCTCTAGGGTTCATGCGCCCTGCTACGTAAACCCATTGTCATTTGGCAGAGCTATTTTCGACCTTTCTCTTGCATCTTCCAACTTCTATCCTATAAAGCGATGAATGAAATATTGATTACAATACAGGAAAAGAAATGCACCACTTGTTGTAGACAATTATAGCTTCTTTTCTAAGTCTGCTTCTGTCTTTTCAGGGACAACAAAATATCAAAGGTATCATTTCATTCGTTCAGCGCTAAATATATAAACTCGACCTCTTCCGACGCTTAAAACATAGAATCCATCAAAACCAAAAATAAATTTTATACCGTCCGCCTGACTCAACAAACGGATGACATAGGTCTAAGATCACACTGCATGTTCTGTGCAGTCTGATCTTAATCCATGCTGTCCACAAAAGCACCTGGTTCCACCTATGGCGCTGAAAGGGTTAAATCTGCTGTAGCAAAGAGAGATAGGCAATAACTTAAGCCGCTTTGTTCAAAATAGGGAGAGGGTTTCAAGCATTGCTGACATTGTCCCCATATTTCGGATTCTTATGAAATTTTGGATGGATGGTTATACAGCATACGAGGGTTGTGCCAATAAAGGCTAACGTTCCCAGAAGAAAAATGTATCCTAAAACAGTTTCTTTGATTCCCTCTGTTGTCTAATTGACGGAATACAAGGGCCGCATGCGCGAACAATTCAAAAGTCGTTTCTGAATTCTAAGTTCTAAGACCTACTATACACACAATCCTATGAATAGTCAAGGAATAGAAATTGAATCTATTTCACATGTATATTTATATTATAACAACCAATTAAATCGATTTAATACTACCCCGGGAGTACTCAATATCTGCTTGAGTTTGGACAAGTCTAAAATTCTGTGGTATAGTAAAGAATTAATGATTTACAAGAAAACTCGCTCAGTTAAGAAGAAAAGGCGATCGTGATCACTGATGTAAAATTACTTTATCCTCCTTTAAAAATTCAAATTTCTCATTTTACCACAATGTTTTCTGTAGTGATTTGCTTCTAAGCGAAAACTAAATCGACTGCAGTTGGTAATGAGGTAATCTATAATGATGCTTAATGTATCTGCGAAAAGTATCCACCCAGGTCAGCCTGCGCAGTTCGCGCAGGCTGACCTGGACCGAAACTTTTCGCTTTCGGTCAATTTTCTGTTTGTCAAAGGATCAGTCTACCTCAAAATTGAGTCGGTTGTTAGACAAAAATGGACTGTGTGGATTCATGATCATGTGATGACTTGCTTGGTATCATGCATTACGGAGATGCATCAAGCCTGCTTTCGCCAGAGAATGGCTCATATATTTTATAAACGTTAATTATGGTATTTCAAGTCCTATTATTTCATGTTAATTCGAGAAAAAATCACGCGTGAAATATATGCCAACGTTGTTGTTCGGATGAACCTTTCAGAATGAACGCCTTGTGTGGGGGAACGAATACTGTTAAACGTTTATCGAGAGAAATGTATACTATCCAAATTTTACCAGGTCACACTCTGGAATCAACTTTAATGCAGACATAATTCATAATCTTCTCTTCGGTTATTTTTATCTTAAACTTTCCAACAACGGCACTGGCGTGTATTCTAGAAGCGGGTTGTCCGTCTTCCCGTGCGTCTATACGAATGGCTGCAATTCTGTATCAGATGATAATTATCCTGTGCCTGAGTCCTTATAACGTATAGAGCACTGTTTTGAAAGGCCACGGCGCCATACCTTTGATGCCGACGGTTCTGGACTCAAGTTTGGAAATGACGGTATGGTCAAAAATTGAAGCTACTAAACATTGTCGCGAGTGCTTGTTCAGTCTCCGGCAAACCTTCCTCGAAAGAAACTGATTTAACTCTTTACCAAACGACAAAAATTTAGACTGGTCGAAAATGAAAGCATTTGCAGATGACACGATGAATTTAGCTGAAATGATGGTAATTGTCTTTGAAGGTGTAGAAAACCTTGTTGGAAAAGGAGAAAATGCTGGTTACCAGCATTTTCTCCTTTTCCCACAAATTTTTCGAAAGGCTGTTCTCTTAGGGTCGTTAAAATTCGGGTTCGTTTGGTAAAAAGTTAACCCATTTATGTCAAGGAGTTTTCTTTCAAGTATGGCGAGTCTGAAATTGTAACTATCCCGCGGCTGGTTCGATTCCGAGCTCAGTCAGATTCTATCCGAGTGTTGATGATAGCCATTGCTACAGGACTCTTTCCTCTCTCTCTCTCGCCGCCTGGATCCCGGCTAGATTGGACCTTACATAACTTTGAGCAGTATAGCTTATTCAAACTATTTTCACATCATTAGTGTCCATGATTGATGCTCGTCTTTTCACTTCAAAGGGTGATTGCTTGGCAGGCAAAAACTCTTTGATCACTCCTCAAACAAGAGTTTTACTGGGAAACACGACAATTATTTCTGAGGAAAAAAAGGGTATAAGCGGCCTACCTTTCTGTTCCGTTCTTTTCATGTAGTGCCCAACATATGACAAAAACAATACATTTTGAAAAATGGAGCAATGAAAATGAGAGTACTACGGGTATTCATGATAGAGGACGGACTGTTGTTATATATGAGCCATGCTCTGTGAAAAGGGGGCTTAAGGCAAAAATTACCGACCCAGTCAGCCTACGCAGTCCGCGCAGGCTGACCTGGGCCGAAATCTTTTGTTTTTGGTCAATTTTCTGCATGTCAAGGAATCAGTGTAACGCATGATTTATTCGGTTGTTAGAGAAAATGGATTTTATTTATCACGGAGATTAAGTCCCATTTTTCCAGAGCGTGGTTCATATATATTTTGTTATCAATTGCAACAAATTTAAGGCAAAATAACGTTTGTAAACATCCTTGTAAAGTATGGATTATTCGAATGAATCAATATTTAATACAATAATACATGGATAAACATCGTGGCAAAGTGAGACATTACTCGTTACGAGCATTTTTTTTTTCCCTTTTTTCAGAATGTTTTCAAAGTTGATCAGCCTTCAAAAGAAGAAGCTGCCTGTATGTGATAAAATGTTAACTCTTTACAAAGCAATACAATTTTGGGCTGTAGCATTTTGGAAAAGCAAATTAAACATGACTCAAAAGAAAGAATAGAAAAACTTGTGAGAACAGAAGAAAATGCTTGTAACCAGCATTTTCTCCTCTTCCTACAACGGTTTCGAAAGCCCTCTTTTCTGAGGTCGTTAAAAATCGGGATATTGTTTGGTAAAGGTTTCAGCGGTTTGTTTTTTTGAGGGTGATTGAAGTGATAAGAAAAAATGTCTGATATTGAATGTGAGCTGACAGTTATTGTCTGTTCATCTTTTGAACTTTTTTTTTCTTGCCTCCTTTATACAGTTTAGCGTAACCGGAAGGCTTATCAGACAGACCGAACGATTGTATTTTCTACGGAGTCCCTAAAGTAACAAGTAACATTCCACACGCACATTTTATTATATGTGAAAGTTTTCAAAATTGTTTCGTATGAACGATATGATATCTTATTTACGAAAACCTTTTGGTAAACTGCAGTAACCCCAAATCTGCTAGACAAATCTAATTGACATTTTCAGAGAGTAAAAAGAAAACAGAAGATTACACGTTAAAGGTTTTATAGTCCAGAATGTCAGAAAGATTATTGGACACTGTAAATAAGCCATGCCCTGTGAAAAAAGGGGCTTAATGCATCTTTCGAACCAGGACAGCCTGCACGGACTGCGCAGGCTGACTTAGGTTGATACTTTTCGGAGATGCATTAAATCCCCTTTTCACAGAGTAAGGCTCATATGTTTGGCGCTAAAATAGTTAACCCTTAAGCTGCTAATCGCGACCCACTGACCTTTTGCGGACAGTGTAGATCAAGATCAGACTGCACAGAACGTGCAGTCTGATCTTTGATCTACACTGTCCGATACGGTATTTTTTTTCCGGTGAAATCAACTTTGAAATCGCAATGTTTGGGCTTTTAGTATTGAGTAGAAATTTGCGTTTCATTTATTCAGCAGCTTAAGTGTTAACGGACTCGGTATACATTTTTCGCACTCGAATCAAGTTCAAACACCTGCTTGTAAAACGCGTTAATACCAGCCCCACTTTGATCCGGTAATTTATTTACGATTCGTATTACATATCAAATAGATATATCGAGCTCTGATCTTCTATATTTAGGACATTCTAGCCAAGTTCAGTGATTTCCGGAAGAATGATAAAGAAATCGAGGAAATCCCCCTGTGAATTGGGAATACCTTGAGTGTATGGCATTCCGTGTTTGCTAATTTACGGTGAACCGAAACGAAAATGTGTCTAATCGCATTTGACATCAAACATAGTCATAATAGTTTTTTATGTTACGGATTTTGTTGTTGCTTTTGTTGTTGATTTACGCCGCTTTACGCTTCATTTTATTCACAGTGATAGTTCATTTACCCGTCTTACCTGGGTATCAGTAGTGCCACGCTAGGGCTCTGCAGTGCTTTGCCAACGGACGTTCCAACGCTACTAGTGTCTCCAGGAATCATCGTTGCTGGACTTTCTGGGGGTAAAACTTCAATGCTATAATCGCTGAGCTATGCTTTCAAAACTGGTTCGCCTTCAGGTTGAAAAGTCGTGTCCAGTAGGTAGGTAGGTATGCATTAAAGGCAAGGAAATACTTGAATAAGTGGCCTGTGGCCGTGAAATAATTATAGAAATAAGTGGCCTGTGGCCGTGAAATAACTAGAAATTTGAAAGAGATGTAAACATCATTTTTAAAATAACGGACGAATTTTAAGGCTTATTATTGCATAAAATGTAAGTTTCCGGGCCGTATTAAGCATGTATTATCGGGGAAAAACCGGGCGTTAACGGGAGAAAACGTGTATTAATCAGTAAAATCACGCGCCGTTAACGCCCGGCTTTGTACGTTCAATATCCTCGATCAGAGCCTACCCTGTGAACAATGTACGCTCAACGTTTGTTCTTGTTATACATCCCAGACTCCGACCAACAAAGCTGTAGGAACTTGTACCATACTAGATCCTTATTATGGCTTGTCTTTGATGATTTTAGTACACCACAAACGAAATCTTACCCAGTACCTCAGTATTATCGAGATATGAGCAAAAAATCAATCGTGATGCACTCTACATCCCACCCGCTTTCCTTCGCTTGATAACTATCCCTTTGACGTCTTTCAGTTACACAAATTTCATATCCACTCATTTATCCTAGTTGTAATAAATCCAAAAATGTGCAAGTTTATCCCATCAAGGTACGCTATGCATTAAATATCATTAGAAGTGAATTACAGCGGGAGTCAAAAACAGTCGTACATGACTATGGCCCTTCACTACGCATAACAAAAATTTCACCGTCGAATTCCGGTTTTGACCGGTACAAGTCTGGTACATTTCAAGTCCGTTTCTTTGCATTTCTATGGAAATATTTTTTGCTTTTGTTGCAAATTATTGCTAAAATACAATTTTATGCAATAATAGCGTTAATTCACGTTGTTTCGATCGTTTACATTACAGAGGCCCTCAAAATGGTTAAACACCCTCGTGCTTCACATTCGAGCGTTAAACCATTTTTCGGGCCTAGAGCTGCGAATGTTAACGACCTCAAAAACGTGAATTAACCCTATATTAATATATCATGTTTATGAACCTACAGATATAACGACAAACTTTCTTACATTACTCAGGCTGAGGTTAAGTAAAAAATTCTTACAAATTATCTATCGACCATGTGGTCGATTGAGTGATTGATCGGTTCACTTTTTGAATTGATTGATTAATTCATTGATCTGTATTGACCTTAACCCCTTACCGCACAATGCCTCCTTTTGACACCCATGAAGAAGAAGCCTTTTGAAAACATTGTGGGAAAAGGAGAAAATG
Organism: Tridacna gigas; assembly: GCA_945859785.2. NCBI lineage: Eukaryota > Metazoa > Mollusca > Bivalvia > Cardiida > Cardiidae > Tridacna > Tridacna gigas. The sequence continues at coordinate 35,144,943 of OX244031.2, read as the reverse complement.
CTGGTAACCAGCATTTTCTCCTTTTCCCACAATGTTTTCTGCCCTATCATAGAATCAAAGGACTGAAAGTACTGACAGACTAGCGAATTTGATTGATTGATTGTTTGTATGGTGTTTAACCATATTTCCAACATTATTTTAATTATATAGCAGCGGCCAATGCACATATCCATGCTTTCCTGGAGTATATTTTACCAGTACTCCGCACAATATTCTTTCCAAGCCAATGGCTGCTTTCCCACATAACCACCGTCGAAACTTGAGAGAGGAATGAATCCTGTCGCAATAACTATCATCAATCCTCGGAAAGAAATTGGCCGAGCCGAGAATCGAACCAGAGACCTCCTGTTCTCATGTCTTGTATGCTGCCATCTTAAGTTACGCTTGGTTCTTTAACATGTACGGCGTATAGTATCGTCACACGGGACATTGGTTATTATCCCGAAAGGTTATTAGTGATTTTAGATTGGCTAGCCGTGGGATTCGAACCCACGCCCTCAAGTGGCCCGAGACTTGACGTTTACAAGTCTTAACCCTTCCGCTTTAGCTATTCGGGCTGGTCGTTCTTGTGGGTTTGTTTGATTTTCTTTTATTCATCATCGCCACCGGTTGCCCATATTGGCGAAGTCCACAGAAGACTGTTAGTTTTTGTCAAGGGATATACTGAAGAACAGGACGAAACCCATCCTATATTATGCCTGGTTCTTGAACGTGCCCAGTGTATAGCAACGTCGGGGATCTCGTTTTAACGTCTCATACAAAAGATTATTAGTAATTTTAGGAGGCTAGCCATTGAGATCGAACCCATACCCTCATGTGGCTCGAGACTTGACGTTTACAGGTCCTACACTCTTCCACTTGAGCTATTTGGAATGGTCTTTCTTGTGGGTTTGTTTGATTTTCGTTTATTCATCGTCGCCACCGACTTCCCGTATTGGCGATATTGGCGACGCCTGCAGAAGACTGTTAGTTTTGTTACGGGGTATAGTGAAGTAATGGACGAAACCCATCCAAACTTACGCCTGTTTCTTGAACGTGCTCAGTGTATAGAAATGGAACCTAAGTTTAACGTCTCATCAAAAAGGCTATTAGTAATTTTAGGTGGCCAGCTATGGGGATCGAACCTACACTCTCAAGTGGTCTGTGATTTGACGTTCATAGGTCAAATACTCTACCACCTGAGCTCTTGGGGCTAGTGATTTCTTGTGAGTCAATGGGTTGAATCCTTATGTATGTTGACCACAGGTTGTGCACTTGGGTGTGAATTCGAACGTAAGGGTAAGCCAATAATTTTCGATTTGTAGTTAGAAAATCGGATTATGAAAATGTTTGATGTTTGTACTTTCAAGTGCGGTCAGTGTTAATAGCCGAGATCAAATCGCCAACAGTATCCGAGTCGGGACAAAATTCCCTCCTTCAGTCGCCCTTTTCTTTCCCGTCGAACTTTTGAAAACATTGTAGCAAAAGGAAAATTTGCTCGTTACGAGAATTTTTTCCTTTTGCCAGAACGTTTTCATACGTATAAATCTATTCATTAAACCTTAAAGATACATCTGGACTCGTTTTCAGCATGTTTTAAACCCATCTCATCTTTATTTTATGAAGCTGTGATTATTCTTGAATCTTCATGCCAAATGTTGCCCCTGACGGCTGCAAAGTTGCACAGACTACGACGGATAGAAAATGCATTCTTTTTGGGCAGCCTTGAAGGAAATCACTGTTGTCGTTTCCCAGTTGTAAGTGAGGGCAAATCCCTTGAGTTTCTCTATCCCTTACACCATATATATTGGTTTACACAGCTAACCATATTCTGAGGCTGGCGGTTTCAATTTCCCAAGGTCACTCAAGTTTTTTCAAAGGATTGGAGATAGTCATTGTGACAAGATTAATTTCTTTTTCACCTCTGGAATTTGTTTCGACGACAGGTATGTGGGAAAGCAGGGAGTGAGTTGGAAAAAAAAATGTTGTTCGAAGTACTGGTACAAGAAAATGTATGGAAAAAGGCGCAGACGGGCGTAATGAACGCTTCGATATGTCTAAAATAATTTTCAAAACGGCGCTAATCACCAAACAATCAGTAAGGTATTTGTATGACAAAGAGGTCAGTTGAAAATAAGTTGGTTTTTCCAAAGTGTTTCCAATTCCCATTTCATAGTAACTTGATATGGACTCCCCGTTATCACACGCGTGTAAAGAGGATAAAAAGTCACTCTTATGGACGCATTTCGATGCGAATACAATTCTTTACGCCTCCAAAAAATTGAGTTTTTTTTTTTTTTCTTTAATGTGGAAGACTGAGAAATTGTTTGCTGTTTAAAAGTAATAGTCACATTTTCCAAGCTCTTTGACTTTCATATCCCTGAATGATGCAATATCATATCATTCTCAAAACAATTTAGTATGAAGAAATAACATTTGGAATACAACTGGGACTCTTCATTGTTCCAAAGCCAGCCAAGTGGGGTAATGCGCATTTCCTGCACCCATTTCCAAAAAAACGAAAACTGCTTTTACTTTGCCATTTCACCCTCAACCCTCAAGCCCCCGCGCCCCAAAATTAACCTATAAGTTTGAATCTTACATGCCTATACGTAACCATTTTCTATTGAAATGTGTTATGATAGGCGGTTTCCCCCCCCCCCCCCCCCAACAATGTCTTCATGAGCCGCCAACTGCAGAGTTGTAGGAAAACGTTTGTTGTGCCAATAGACAATAATCTTTCGGATGAGACGCACAAGCTATGTCCAGTGAGCGGTCCTATACACTAGTAAGTTAACCCTTATCCTGCTGAATAAAAGAAATGAAACTTTCAAGCCGATAGTATAAGCCAAAAACTTTCCTGTTTCAAAGGGATTTTGGACGGAAGATATCTCCTTATCGGACAGTGTAGATCAAAGATCAGACTGCACGTTCTGTGCAGTCTGATCTTGATCTACGCTTTCCGCAAAAGGCCAGTGAGTCGCGATAAGCAGTCAAAGGGTTAAAGAACCAGTCGTAACTTGGGATAGGCTTCGTCCTGTATCTTGCACTATCCACCGTTACATAACTGACAGCCTTCTGTAGGCGTCGCATATATGGGACGATGTATAAACGAAAATAAATCAATCAATGCACGTGAAATCATTACGGCAAAGGAAGAAGAACCGATCTCTAGTTACAAGTATTTTTTTTCACCCGTCGTGTGCCGAATGAACTATTTCAATATTATTTTAGCCTCATCACAGAGGACAGTGCAACGGTCTACAAATAAAACCCCAAAAAATGTAATTTCAAGGTTGCTTTTTTCTGTAGTAATAAAGGAAAGCGGACATGTGTCAGTCAAAGATCAGGTGTACGTGGTCCTGAGGTAGAGCGTCGGCCTCGTAACCAAAAGGTCCTGAGGTCGATTCCCGAGATCGGGTGTCAACTTAAGGACTGTTCATAGGCCCACACATTCGGCGCGAATACCGGTGTAGTTCACAGTAAGCAGAATCGAGAGAGATTAGTATAAGTTGTAAGAAGTTGTTTCTCAATCGATATAAAATAAATATGTTTAAACTAAAGATCAAGCTGCACGTTCTGTGTAGCCTGATCTTGATCTACATTAGCCCCAAAGGTGTCTCTAGTTCTGAAAAAACGGCCTATGGGTTAAATAAGTATGGCACGAAACACAAAATTCGTCTGCAGGGATAATGAGCTAAAATCAATACAGTATACATGTATATTCTGCGACTTATGGCTGAGTACACTTTAGATATACATGTATTTCTTCTTCATTATTTTAGAGATAAATACAAAGTTTTGTACATGACAACATGGTGACATAGCTATACAACACGTTGATACAAAGAACTTCGACTACTACTGTAACTATTTCCACTACTACTACCACTTCCTTTACTACTACTGATGATAATATTATTGGGAAAGACACTTCAGAGCCTTTGCCTAGTCCTGGGTGAAACCCACGACACACGCATAAATAAACTTCTGGCCGTGATTCGACTGAAATCGTGTAAAAAGCGGCGTAAACCACCATCCAATCTTCACAGCGACCAGGGAACCTAACTATGTGCTTCTTGAGCCTGTATACCAGAACGACAAGCAACAAAGTCACCCGGATGTCTAATTCTGAAGGATATATTTGACGTACACTTGTTATCGAATGCATGAACGTACAAAAAATCATGTGACTATCAAAGTGGAACTTATTCAGCCTGTGTGGGCTTATATACTTTATTTATTTCTGATCAGACATTGTCTTAGCATTTCCTCTAAGTGGTTTTTGTTTAACAGTAGCGTAATTACACTTTTGCCCTTCAAAATAACGCAAAACAGACGGGTAGGCGAAGAAATGTGACTGATAAGCGAACTGAACCTTTCATATCCATTATTTCGCTCTCTTTGTTCTTATTTCTTTGTTTATGTTTTCTACATTCTAACATTAAAGCTTTCATAACATGTTAAACAAGACTCTTATGAAATATGTGTTTTGTTATTCTGAAAAAAAAGTGCAGAGAGTACTGATAATCAACTTTATTTTCAGGCATACGAACAAGGTATGCTAAACGTTATTCTCGATTAGACTTCTCTCGAATTAACATTTTACAAGAAAACGGAATTTTAAACTCTTCAATATTGAAAGCACATACATACGATAAACTAACTGCGGCTTAAATGATTTTTTTGTCTTTCAAACTCTAGAAAATATTGTTGGAAAAAGGGATAAGCGGCTTATGACAATGATTGCAATTGTATGTGCTTGAAAACAAATCTAAATATCGCAACTATGGAGGTATTTAACACTTTACCAAGCGTTCCAGTGACCCGGAATAAAGAAGGTTTATGGAAATATTACAAGAAAAGGAGAAAACATTGTTAACTTTTCAACAAAATTCACAATTTGATTAAGAGTTGATTTATCGTCTGCAATGCTTTCAATACGGGCAAGTCTAATACGTGTACCTTTTCTCCAAGATACGTGACCGCTCAGCCACATGGAAAAACATTATCTATTTTTTCGAATGTTTCTTTATCTGTGGCTCGTTTTACTCTACTTTCAACAGCATTTCCTTATATCATGGCTACGCCTCACTTTCTTATATCATACCAAGTTTCACGGTTACTTGGATGCGCTGCAAATAGGATCGAGTGCCTAACTCTTTATTATACGACAAAATTTAAGACTTGCCTAAATTTGAACCATTTACATTTGACAAATCAAATGCAGCCAAAGTAATGGTTTTTGACTGTGAAATTGTAGAAAGCATCGTGGAAAAAGGAGAAAATGCTGGTTCACAGCATTTTCTACCTTTTCCATGATGTTTTTAAAAGCGTTCTCCTTTACAGGATTGTTAAAAAGATTGGATTGTTTGGTAAAGAGTTACTCAACGACGCACAGTGGTCTGCTTCCATGAACGTCATTATTGTACTACTTTCTTAAGGCAACGGAAATTTAATGTGTTTCTACATCCGGCTGAACAAGCGGGGCCTCCCCGCCCGGTAGCTCTGTATATAACGGGTAACAATCCTGTAATGCAGGGGCCGCAGATTAGAATCCCAGTTTTGCCAATATCTTTTCGAACATTGGTGACAATCATACCCAACAGGATTCATTCCTACTTTAACGCTGAACAATAGCTTTGTTATAAGTATTGTACAAAGTGCTGGTCCGAGAAATACAAGAGACGTACTGATATGTGACTGCCGTGATATGAATAAAATAATATTGAAAACGGCATTACGAATCGAACAAATATACAACTAAGCAAACAAACTATAAAAGACTCACGAGTTATACCGACACATGCTCAATTTTTTGTACGCAACAATGCAAGTTATACGAGACTTCCATGGCATACGATTATCCACGCACGGGACGTAGTATTCTTTGTTCCATCAACCCGGAATGCAATAAAAAGGTGGACTATCGCTGTGACATAACTAAGACACCGTTGGAAGTTACAGTAAATACCAATCAAGCAAAACCATTCTTTTAAGGACAAAAAAAAAATAGAAATGAAATATTACATCGTGTACTTTAGTTAATCATCCAAAAAGAAGCGTCTTTGCACTTTCGCGTTTTTGTACAATGAAGCGTCTTTGCACTAGTGCGTTTTTATACCACGTGATAGTTTCTCCATGCGCCATTCACCAGACAAGGACTATATTGGTCATATGAAATGAGACGTTAAGACTGAAACTGTTCGTCTAATGAGCAGCAATTAATGCAAAGATTGTTTCTTATCTCTCGCCTCATTAATTCTATCAACTTTACATAAACAAAATGGAGTGCTTCTGGAAGATTTTTTTTTTTCTACTTCTTTGTGCTCTAATGAATAATATTGCTAGCTAGGTCTGAAATTTCAAAATATATTCACTACGTAATAAAAAAATGATAATTTGCCGCCAAAGAGAATTCTTAGGCGTTCCATACTAATATGAAAAGGAAATTTCCAATCAGTGATACAAAACTTTATTGGTTTACTATCCGTTTTATACAAAGACCAGTTTGGCATTGTTGGCCCGACGACGGCAAGGCAGACCACAATAGGACTATCACAATATCTCGACGTTTTCTTCCAAAATAGAAAAAATGATTATGGCTGATTCAAGTTGCAGAAAGGATGTGCAATAATGGAAGGCAGAAATCGGTTCTTTTTTCAGTTTTGATGCATATATTGCACTGGAGAATGAAACTAAATTTCAACAGGTTAGTTCATATCTCTTCTACGGTTTCACCCCCTAGCAAAATGGATAGGATAGAAGATATCCCTTTTTTGTACAAATGAGTAATTTGTCGGGTAGAATGTTCAAATTTTTTTAGGCAAGAATGAAAAATGATCCATGCTGAAAAAACAGAAAAGGGGCGATCTGTATCCGCTAAGTGATTTAGGAATAATTGTATGGAACAGAAGGTCACCTCTGTAATCTAAAATCGAAATTGTGCTGGAATGTGAAAGAGTTTTGTTGAAATAAGGGAACACCATGGGGTCGGAGGATCTCATTCCTATACCAAACAGCAATTAAATTGCCCTGTAGTACAACAAGTTGTGATTTGACGCCATGTGAGATTCCTCCTCACACCATAACTGATCCACCCCAAACCTATCCCTGTCTACAACGCAGCAGTCAGTGAAACATTCCCTACAACGTCGGTATACGACGTCGACTGTTTGCTCGAAACTGGGAGAACGGGGACACATCAGTAAACATGACTCTCCTCCACTGCCTCACCGGGAATATTCTGGGTGTATGTGCAGGCACCCAAGCCATAAGACGCTGGCGACGAGCAGCGTAAAGGGACGGACCGACGTACGATCGACGGGCCGGCAAAACCAACTTCTCGAAACCGAATCCTAACAATTTTAGCATTGATAGGTCGATTATGAATACCTGTTGTAGTAAGGACAGATTCAATGGAAGTCAGGTGACAGTTGTGTGTATACGCGAGACGGATAATTCTGTCCTGACGTTAGGACGTCACGCGTGGATACCAAGATCTAGGTCTGTCAATTACCCGCCATTTTGCCTTAGACATCTAACAAGATTATTCTATAGTGCAAACATTGACACCGAGTGTCTGGCAACCTGTATTTGCCTTTGACCTTGCATAAGCATCGCAACGGCCTGTACCCTCTGAACTTCTGTAAGCCGTACCATTGTCGAATGCTATCCAACAAGAAATAAATTCCAGGAAAATAATGCGCCTGTATGACGACTATCTGTATAAAGAGCTGTTTAACTCGATGTCACAACACTTTTGAACAAGTTTTTTACGTTTTGTGCTCTCCTCGGAACAGCAACTGATCATTTTCCAACGATGAGTTGCACTAATATCTTATCTTGAAAACTATACCGAACTGAAAATTTCATTTTTCAGCAATGTGCAAAACAATGCTGAAAAATTGGTTACGTATTTTTCCTTTCATTTTTTCTGTCCACAAAGTGTTGTTTTCTTTTTTATTCAGCCGTCATTTTTTTCAGGCATATTACAGCCACAGCTTATTCATTCGTTTCATGTGTGATTTTTGTGAGTTTCTTTGGCTTTAGAGAGATAGACAGAAAGACAGCGTAGGAGACAAAGAGAAACAGAGAAATAGGAAGAGACAGAGAGGCATAGGCAGAGAGACAGAGAGCGAGTCTCGCAAGATGTTTGTTTATAGGGGGCGTATTTGTAATGACGAGAAAAACTATTCGAGTAGATAACAGACTCCTGCGCATTGTTCAAGCGCGAACAAATAAACAGTGCAGAGATAAATATATCTAGTCCGTCTGCTTCATTATTTATCCGCCATTTATATTGATGAGGATATTATTAAAGGCATTCCAAATGTGCCGAGTCGCCCTAGTAATTTTCGTCCAAAAAATCACAAAAAGATTGTTATTAGTCGGCGTAATGACAGACTAGCTCCCTGTATGTGAAAAAATCCCATTGTTAAACAAAGCTTTGATGTTACAGAAATAAAACTCGATAGAACAATTACGCCTATATGAGTTGTCATGGCGAATGGTGTCCGTCGGAATAGTCCAGTAACTAAGCTACATGTACCTTAGTTTAGCCTTATGCATCAGAATAAAACTATCTTACCTGCATGACTTAAAATTAAATCTGAACTTTTTCTTCATACCATTTCATGACTCACTGATTGAATGGTGTTTTAGGCCGCTTCCAACTGCATTTCAGTCATACCACTACGACAGCTAACGAATTTATGTACTGTACTTCTTTTATGTTTCTTCACCAGTCTTAGGCTAGGGCTCGAATATGTCTTGCACAAGGACACTCCCACGAAATCATATATTTTCAAAGTTTCTGTTTTGATTGAGGTTTTTCGTGTTGGTTGAATTTGAGGGTCAAGCCCCGTAGCTCAGTCGGTAGCGCACAGGACTTGAGAACAGGAGGTCGCTGGTTCGATCCCCGGCTCTTTCCGAGGATTGATGATAGTCATTGCGACAGGATTCATTCTTCTCCCACCGCTGACCATTGTTTCGAGGATTGTTATGTGGGTAAGCAGCCAGTGGCTTGAAAAGAATATTGTGCGGAGTACTGGTAAAAGAAACTCCAGGAAAGCATGAACAGGTGCACTGGCCGCCGCGATATAACTGAAATAATGTTGAAAACAGCGTTAAACACCATACAATTGAATTTGAGGAAATGTACCTGCATTTAGAAAGCACGTCTCTGACGCTAGTAGATCTCGAGTGCCCATTATGTGCTTACCTAAAACAGGTTGGATTGTGCATGAAAACTTTTGAATAAAATTGTTATGAGCAATTTCCTGTTTTTGTCACAGAGTTTTCAGAAGAGATCTGTTGCTGAAGATATCATCTGTAACTTGTGATAGGTTAGCCTTTTACCGCACGAGCCTGTCACCATATAAAAGAAAAATCATCTACTAACAGTACAGGTGTCTTTCCGATGTGATTTTGTCTGGGACAAAAAAAAGTCTTTTTTGTTAAGAGAAAAGAAAAGAGGCAGTCTACGGCATACACATGCGTATAATGCTATCGACAAAATACTATTTCCGTAAAGTCATGCTGACGTTACACATATTTTGTCGAAGGTTTATAGTTACAAAACGTGACATCATGAAGGGTTTTACATATTGGAAATTCCTTCGTGTTGCACTTTAAATATACAAAACAAAGAGGAAAGAAGAATAATGGAGACAGAGAGAGAAGGACAGGTCAGAGAGAGAGAGAGAGAGAGTACATGTAGATGAAAATACAATGCCACTAAACCCAGATGACTTTACATCGCACCATCACTATAAAATAAATAAATAAGCCCTTTATATTCGTTGAAAACAAACCTTATTAATAATGATTTGTGCCTTTGAAACAGTATGTAATTTGATGTCAAAAAGAGAGAATGTTTGTTACCAGATTTTTGTCGTTTTCATCATGTTTTCAAAGATGTGAAAAAAAAAAAATGTTCAAAGCGGCATTAAGTGCCAAATAAACGAAACAAATTATCCGGTTTAAAAAAGAAGTTTAAGATAACTCATTTCCACCTGAAGTGCCGCAGGGGACATTTAAAATGTCTTTGAACATTGCTTAGATACAGATATACAGGTGAAAACATCGTGGCAAGAGAAAAAAAAACTGTTCTTTAGAAGTTATTTCTCCTTTTCCACAACGATTGAAAAAGTGCACTGTTACCAGATTTGAGAAAAAAGTGGAAGGTAGGGATTATTAGTTAACCCTTAAGCTGCTAAGCCCGACTCACTGACCTATTGCGGACAGTGTAGATCAAGATCAGACTGCACAAAACGTGCAGTCTGATCTTGGATCTACACTCTCCGATAAGGAGATATTGTTCTAAAGAAAAGAGTTAAAAATAACACCATTCGGGGTTTTACTATCGTCTTGAAAGTTTTATTGAACTTCTTTAGCAGGATATGGATTGATAAACTCATTAACCCCTAAGTTGATAAGCGCAATTCCATGCTCCTTAACTCTTTACCAAACGACAAAATTTTAGACTGGACCAAATTAAAAGCATTTGCAGACGACAAATTACGTGTAGCATAGTGATTTATGTATTGGATATGGTAGAAAACATTGTGGGAAAAGGAGAAAATGCTGGTTACCAGCATTTTCTCCTTTTCCCACGATGTTTTCAAAAGGCTTCTTTCTCAGGTTCGTTAAAAGTCGGGATTGTGTGGTAATGGGTTAACGGACAGTATAGATCAAGATCAGACTGCACAGATCTACAGGGTCATATATGGTAATTTTTCTGGTTACAATAGCTCCGAAACTGCAAAATTTCGGGTTTAACTATTTGAAAAATTCATGCGATTTATTTAGCGTTTTAACCCTTTAGCTGCTAATCGATACTCACTGACCTTTTGCAGACAGTGTAGATCAAGATCAGACTGCACAGGACGTGCAGTCTGATCTTGGATCTACACTTTCCGATAAGGAGATATCTTTCCTCCAAAAATACATTTGAAATAGAATTATTTGGGTTTTTACTGTCGGCTTAAAAAATTCATTTCTTTTATACAGCAGAATAAGTGTTAATTATCCCTATACCAAAGAAAGACCCCGGGCAAGAAGACCATACAAAACATGAGGAAAAAACAGGAGAAAACACTGGTAATCGGCATTTTATTCTTTTCCCACAAGGTTTTCTATTTCTCTCCAATATAAACCCCATCATTTTAGCCACGTTTAATGTCTGTCGTCTGCAAATGCTTTTATTACGGGCAAGTCTAAAAGTTTGTCGTCTGGTGGAAAGTTGCGTGTCTGTGTCGCATTGTTTTCAAAATTTCCCTAGAATTCAAAGAAACCATTTTTAGGAAACTTTATTATTATTGTTTGTTTTTTTAAATTAGAAGACACATTGTATTCTGTTTAAAAGCCGAAGTATTTACGATCCCTTTCGTCATGATTTATTCTTTAAAAAAAATATGAAAACTGTAACAGATTTTCAAGACGTACAACATTTCTAACATCGTTCACTAAAACATTACGTCTTCTACGATATCTTGCATCATAAATTTGTCTTGTTCTAAGTATTGAATTCCTAGACGAGGAGAACCGAGTTTCCAGATTATACACAGCCGTTTTTCTCACCGATAAACGTTCTGAGTTGCCAGCCAGTTCGATCAACATCACAAGTGTCTTAGAATAAAGCCTGCCAAAGGCATTAAAGCAGTTCCTTTGATCTTAAAGAAATTTTAATTTCTTCTAACATTAGAGTTGTCTAACAATTTTCATATGAGATATCAAACGCCCGTTAAGTCGTCTTTATTCCTCAAATACTCGACATAATTAACGTACTTTGCACTTGTCGGGATAACAGTAGGAATCAAAGGGCTGACAGCACTGAAGGCGTCACGTTCAGTACCATAAACTCTTTCTAGAAACAATTTTGAGACTCGTCAAAATTGAGAGCACACATAACACGACATATATAAAGTGGCCGAAGTGATAAAATTTGTCTGTCAAATGGGTAGAAATGATTGTGGGAAAGGAAGAAAATGCCATTTACCAATCTTCTTTCATCCTTTCAAAGACGAATACTATTCTTTTTTAGCGAAACTGAAGTTCAAATAAAGGGTTGATGCGTTTGCAATAGGTAACTCCGTATTTGTTATTAGATATTAGATCAAATATGACAACATCGTACTTCTTTGAAAAAGATTCCACACAATACATGCGCGTTATTGGTCATACGTCATTCCCACAAACCTTTTCAAAATACTGACGCGAAATCCAAAAATACCTTAGAGGACGTCTATAACACTTGAAAAAATACTTTTCCAATATCTTTTTCTGCTTTACTAATAGTTTGCCAGCTATTGCCCTACTAAATTTAGCGGTAAATTATTTTTGAAGTTTGATGTGATTTAAAAAATCTGAATCGGCCCCTTTAAAGATTATTCGACTCCATTTCATCCCACTTGATGCTAAGTGAAGATTCGTTTACTGTTCTTGACTCGTGAAGAGGTTTCCTATAAGCTCAGGTGCCTATTCCGTGTGATGTTGATTAGATAGTCAAGTTTATGGTAAAGATAGATTCGAGTTTTGTAATTGTTCTGTCTCTACTAGTTTTTACTTAACCCTTACAACAATCGAGACGACCTAACATGTTCTTGCCGGACCATGTAGATTAAGATCAGACTACACATGTTGCGATATTCGTGAATTTTACAATGCTATGCTTCGATTTGACAGGCTGACAGTCTTCCTTTCAGTAATTTGGAGTGTAACGCTAAAACGAAGCATGGTGCACTGTTTATCCCCGTCTCTTTTTGATCCTATTGATTCATCCGCTCATTTGTTTGTTTGTCTGTTTGTGTCTATGCCTTTGTAGGTCTTCTTTTTATCATTTGACCATTTAAGTGCTCCATACTATCTCTAAATTGGTATGAATCCGAGTTTAATTCATTTCAACAGCATTTCATTCATATTAGGGCCAAAGTTCACTTTTCATGGTTTTCTTGGCTGTCCCTGTTAATATGCTCGAGCTACATGTCCAGTGTGCCTCGTGAGTATCGCAACAGGATTTCCTGATTGCGAATAAAATGGCTGAAACAGCGAACCACTAAAGATATTTTAACCCTCAAGCTGCTGAACAAACGAGATTATTTCCTGTCGTTGTAAAAAGCCCAAACATTGGGAGTTCAAAGTTCTTTTCGCTGGAAAAATCTCACCGTATCAGAGAGTGTAGATCCAAGATCATCCTAAACCACATACGCAATCTGATTATGGATCTATACTGTCCGCAAGAGGGATTTGAGTTGTTTTTAACAGCATTATGGTTTAACCCTTTACCACACAACCCCGACTTTTATCGACCCTGAGAAAGAAGCCTTTTGAAAACATTGTGGGAAAAGGAGAAAATGCTAGTAACCAGCATTTTCTCTTTTTCTCACAGTGTTTTCTACCGAATCAAAAAGAGAAATCATCATTTGAGCAACATTAAATTTGTCGTCTGCAAATGCTTTCAATTTAGTCCAGTCCAAAATTTTGTCGTTTGGTAAAGAGTTAACTTTTCACTACGTAAAAAGTAAAAACCTCAGCCATTTAGTCATCTTTACTTGTATGTTTATCTGTGAAGGAGACCACTGTACGTCTTTAATTATCACAAGTAATAATGGTTCAATGATCAATTTTAGGGTTACTTTGTGGTAATTGATAACTTATCTTATTTCCAAACCTATTGTTGATATAAACCGTTAGGTTTTCACCGTTAAACTGCTAATTCAATCATACATTATATTTACTGTCGAGAGTTAAAACACACACACACACACACACACACACACACACACAAATCACGATTTAAAAGTTCTTTTCGCCGTAACAATCTCAGTGTTCAGTGCGTTCTGATTTTTTGTTTGAATTACAGCTCAATTTAGACTTGTTCTGCAGTAGAAATCAGTAATAGAATGCAGCAAAACTGTAATTTATACTGTGTAACCGAATCATCCACTGGTTATTTGGAGGGACAGCATGTTAAAAAAAAAAAAGAAAGGAATTAAGATATCCGAGTGCTCTTTTATACAGCTAAGAGATCTGGCTCAGAGATAACGATGCAGACGCAGGCGATGCAGATCACGACAGATCTATGAAAATAGGCCTACCTCGGGTATTCTTCGCAAACAGCCGAGCTAAAAATTAGCAAACAATTCTCTTTCCCTGTAATAAGTCATGCTCTTTGAAAAGGGGGTTTAACGCATCTGTGAAAAATATCGACCCATGTCAGCCTGTGCAGTCTGCGCAGAATGACACATGTCAAAAATTTATGCTTCTCGTAAATTTTCTGTATGTCCAAGGACCATTCTACCTTATCATTCAGCTGTTGTTAGACAAACTGGATTTTAATGGATCCATAATTACGTGATAACTAGCTCGGTAGAATGCAGCAACGAGATGCACTAAGCCCCTTTTATCAGAGCGCCTCTCAATTATCATCTTACTTAACCCTTTACCGCACAGTGCCACCTTTTAACGACCCTGGGAAAAAAGCCTTTTGAAAACATTGTGGGAAAAGGAGAAAATGCTGGTAACCAGCATTTTCTCCTTTTCCCACAATGTTTTCTGCCCTATCAAAGAAAAAATGTACCATTTGAGCCACACTGAAGTCGTCTGCAAATGCTTCCGATTTGGACAAGGCAAAAATTTTGTCGTCTGGTAAAGAGTCAAGGAGCATACTAAAAGGTCGAGCGTATTAGCGCTGAGGAGAAACGCAAGGAACGGCAATATTTATAAAGTCATGAGGGAGAATATTAATTGTTTTAGCAAGGTAAATAATACAAACAAAGGCCTCGGTACATCACTCCAAACATCAAAGGCCAGACCGTCATTACTGGTCCTTGTTAATTAAAGCTAAACATACTGCCAAGAATGAAGTTTCTTTGATTTGAGTGACTTGGCCTCACGTTCAAAGAGGAAGAGAGAGAGGTGAAAGGTGAACATGCTAGTCTTTCATCGTAAAAAAACACTTTTCTGTGATATTTAGACGGTGTCGTTTATGGAACGTCGCCGATCTTTAACTAACAGTACCTTTCAACTGTTTTTTTTTCTGTGGAGATGAAAACAAATTCGATCGTATTTATAGAATAATTTAGAAATCCTAGACATTCCGTTTCAAATTTTGTTAATTAATTACTTATATACAAATTAAACTTAAAGAGGTCTGATTACATAAAATTCACGAAAAGCATTAAAAATGAGATTGTTGAATTACTTTTCGAAAACCAACTGTATTGAAATGGCTTTTCTGTTTATTTTTTGCTTTTCGCTCTTCAAATAATTTCAGTTTATTGTCGAGTTAGGTATAACGAAATGTATGGAAAATTTAATCTCTTCTTCTTTGTCTGTCTGCCTGTCTGTCTGTCTGTCTGTCTCCCATTCGCTTCTAATTTTCACTCTCATTTTCACGAAAATCCTTAACTCGAGAGAAAATTTCGAAAACTGTCTTACGGGAGAGGTAACAGCCGGAGATCAAAGGAGGTCATCTTTCACCCATCTTTCATAGATAAACACCCAGTTATTGACTTTACACTTAGTGCTGTTTTCCTGCACAAACATGGGTTTAACTCGCACTCAAGTCTAACTATAGAAAACAGAGTCGTCCAGTTTACTTCTTCGTTTAGTCGACTTATTTCATCTTGCAGCGCCGAGTCCTGTGTAGCAGTCGGTAACGTACAGGACCGATGACCAGAGTGTTGCTGCTTCAAGCTTTCAGCTCGGCCAGTTTCTTTTCGAGGATTGATTATAGTCATTGCAACAGTATTAACTCCTCTCCCATCGCTGATCATCATATCACGATGATTATGTGGAAAAGTAGCCAGCGGCTATCTTTTCCTTTTTGCCATATTGTTTTTACACGTATCGAATCTTGATGTATTTCGGACTATCAGTGGCAGCATATTTGCTTCAGAAGGTATTCATAGTAGAGGCTTGGATATACCAGCTTAAACGAGTTTTTTCACCTTCTTACGCCTAGGATTGAATATTTGAAATGTGTTTTCGGGCATATGACGACAGGCCTCTTATCCATAGTTTCACCGGTACTAGGCCTTAGATCTGCAATACCTTGCCCGTAGAAAACTAAACTCGAGCTTGACCAGCGCCGCTAGCATGGATCGAATGAGGTTTTTTAGGTCCGAATTTCAACGCCTTAACCACTGAGCCTTCGAGGATGCCCAGGATTCTAAGGAGCCGTAAAGATACATTCTTACAGCCAGAGAGAAAAACGCTGTTAAAACTTTGACGTGTGTAGAATGGCTCAGAACTTGATCAGCTGTGTAAACATCGATAAATTACCAATATAGATGGTGTAAGGGATAGAGACTCTCAAGGGCTTTGTCCTCATTTAAAATCGGAAACGACAACAATGATTTCTTTGCAAACTGCCAAAAAGTGAAATGCATTTTCTTTCCGTCGTAATCTGTGCAACCTTGTAGCCGTCAGGCGCAGCATTCGGCATGAAGGTATAAGAATGATTACAGTTTCATAAGGTAAAGATATCAAAGTCCTGAAAGTACTGCCAGACTAGCGAATTTGATAGATTGATTGTTTGTATGGTGTTTAACCCTGTTTTCAACATTATTTCAGTTATGTAGCCGTGGACAGTGCACATATCCATGCTTTCCTGGAGTTTCTTTTACCAGTACTCCGCACAATATTCCTTCCAAGCCACTGGCTGCTTTCCCATATTTATATTAGAACCATCGTCGAAACGTGAGAGAGAAATGAATCCTGTCACAATGACTATCATCAGTCCTCGGAAAGAAACTTGCCGAGTCGGGAATCGAACCCTTTGTTCCCAAGTCCTGTACACTATCAACTGAGCTGCTGAGGCTATACGTGCTATTGGTTAACTGTAATCCAGTTTAAGTTTAACCCTTAACCTGCTAAAAATGTTAAACGAAACTTTCAAGCCGATGGTAAACACCTGAATATTGCTATTTCAAAGTTACATTTTGGAGAAAATAATATATCCTCTTATCGGACAGTGTAGATCCAAGATCAGACTGCATGCTCTGCGCAGTCTGGTCTTAATCTACACTGTCCTCAAAACGTCATTGAGTCGCGGTAGTGCTAGTAAAAGAAACTCCAGGAAAGCATGGATAGGTGCTCTGGCCGCCGCATTATCACTGAAATAATGTTGGAAACGGCGTTAAACACCATGCAATCAATTAGTCAATATCCAATAGCAAAAGATGTAGTTAACTATTTAACTCTCTTTACTAAATGAAAAATTTTACACTCGTCCAAATTCAAAGCTGTGGCAGACCATAAATTAAAAGTGGTTGAACTGATGAAACCTGATTCCAAAAGGGGAGAAAACAATGTGGGAAAAGGAGAAAATGCTGGTTACCAGCATTTTCTCCTTTTCCCGCAATGTTTTCAAAGGGATTTTTCTCCAGTATCTTTAAAACTTGGCATTGTTTGGTAAAGGGTTAATATTCAAGACTAGGATATCAGTTTAACATAACAGTTTAACTGTACACAATGATCTAAATAATGAATGACTGAAGGAATGTAACTGGGATTTGCTACAAGCTACCTAGGTGTATCTATTAATAGATTCATTCATAATGTTACAGTGGTGTAGGAAAAAGCGATTCTCTGCTTTGCATAGGTCACTTAATTAACATATAAGCAAAGATCTGGTACCTTGTAAATGAGATCTTGTTCAGTTTATTACTTTGTAAGACAACACATTCAAATTGGAGTGGTAGAGATTTAGTGTTTTTTGTCAAAATTTTCATATATTACAGAATTAAGATTTATAACAGAAAGAAGTATTTTTCTGTGAGGCAGTATTTGGCAACTGTGGGGTTTTTTTTTGTTTACTTTGACTCTAGGTCAGTCTTGATGCCTATAGACTAGCTTCGCTAGTCTAAAAATGGGTTAAAGACTGGCTGAAATCGTTATAGATGTATCTTTAAGGATGCGGAGAAGAAATTGTAAAGTATTGCAAATGACTGACTGGCTTTGTTTAAACATGTGAGCCATGCTCTGGCAAAAGGGTGCTTAATGCATCTCCGTGATGCTTCCTACCAATCAAGCCATCACATAGTTATGGATCCATAATGGTCACTTTTTTTAACAACAAACGACTTAATCATGAGGTAGAGTTGTCTTTGGACATACAGAAAATTGATCAATAGCGAAAAGTTTCGGCCCGGGTCAGCCTGCGCGGACTGCGCAGGCTGACCTGAGTCGATACTTTTCGCAGATGCATTAAGCACCCTTTTAACAGTGCATGTCTCATATCTATTTGTAACTAGCGAAAATTACCAAAGGACTGGGACGACAGCTAACTAAAGCTTAATAAAGTCCCTCTGCAGTGTACAGTAGACCATTTAATGAATTTCAAAATACATGCTACAAGTCCGGTAGAACGAATGCCCGACTGATGATATTGTCATCGCAAACTATCGATATTACAAAAAGAGGTTAGTAATTAAGTTTTTCTTTGATAAAGGATAATTTAGCTGCGGTGTTAATATGACTGAAATAACGTTGAAAGCGGAGTAAAACGCCATTCCAAACAAACAGGTATGATAAAAAGAAAAAAAAAGACATCTAAGACCCATTAGTCTATCGGTCAGACCAGGCCTATAGATCACAGAATACCGCCCACCTGTAACAGTTCGGGGGCAGCCATGTTTTCGTATTATAGATGAGAAATGTTTTCCCTCCCGAAAACCATTTTATTAATGATTGCCGCCTTTGATGTTAATTGATCCTCTCAGTTAGTGAATAATATGAAAAAGAGGGCTCTTTTTATCTTCTTGATGAACACTATACTTCTGTGTTATGATAAGTTTGAGTGACGTCTCCCGCCCTGAAATATACACCAATTAGTCATGTTTATTGCGCTTATGAAAAGAAGAGCAAGCTTCTAAAAGAAATTGACGCAGTTTCTGACATTCCAGTGGATTTTTTGTATGAATTTCAATGTTCTGATTATTTTTTGTTGTTTTGTTGTTTTCGCTCTACGGAAAAAAAACTCTACAGAAACTCCAGAAAACACTGTGGCAAGAGAAATCGTCCGTAACATTACATAGTCTCTCTTTGTATTGTATAATATGAACTAAGCATCCATTCTTGAAATAACAATCGAGTGATTCAGTATTTGGTCGAGTTACTGGTCCGATGTCTTCTGTGTAATCCCGGGACCGAAGACTTATGGCTAATACTGCAGACCGAGGATGTTCAACTCGCCCAAAATGAAATTACTTGATTAATGACAATCTTGTCGTCCATGTTAGATTTGATATTGGCTGAATCGTATTGGCCGGTTTTTTTTTTTATTTTGTATTGGCCGAGTTTGTCATTTTGGTAAAGAACGGGCTGTTTTGGTCATACAATATTTTGATTAATAAAGCACCGTATCAACTCTTTTACCACTGTAAAGCTCCATTCAGTTTATAA
This sequence comes from Tridacna gigas, assembly GCA_945859785.2. NCBI lineage: Eukaryota > Metazoa > Mollusca > Bivalvia > Cardiida > Cardiidae > Tridacna > Tridacna gigas. The sequence goes on along the minus strand of OX244031.2, from coordinate 35,125,554 downwards.
CCGTGTAGCTAAGGGTCAGAACAACAACCTGTTTTGTTTTTCCGATATTTCAATAACCTGTGGAATTTTGAGATCAACTGGTGCTACACAAAGGTAGATTTTCTCCTGTTTTACTGTTACTGCTATCGAAGAACATGGATAGAACACAGGGCTTATCAGTCAGATTTCTTTCAAAGCAAGCTAAATACTGGGAACATGTGACTGCTTTCATGGACTGTCGTTCGTTCGTTTGTTCGTTCGTTTGTCCGTCGTTCGTTCGTTCGGTCGGTCGGAAGGACAGACGGACGAACGGTTGGCTGGTTGGTTAATTGTCGGTCGGCCAGTCGGTTAGGTGGTTATATGGTGTTTAACGCTATTTTCAACATTATTCCAGCTGTATCGTGGCAACTTATGCATCTATCTATGCTTTTCTGGAGTTTCTTTTAACCGGTACTTCGCATGATATTCTCTCTAGGCCACTGGCTTCTTTCCCAGGTAACCATAGTCGAAACAATGTTCAGCGGTGATAAAAGAATGAGCCCTGTCGCAATGACAATCATCAATCCTCGGAAAGAAATTAGCCTAGTTGAAATTCGAACCAGCGACCCCCTGGTTTCAAGTCAAGTGCGTTACAGACTGTGTGATACTAGGCTCGGCCTTGGGATGAGGGATAAATAAACAACATGTTTTGTTTTTCCAATATTTCAATACAATAACCTGTGAAGTTTTTAGATTAACCCATAGGCTGCTAAGCGCGGCTCACTGACGTTTTGCAGACACTGTAGATCAAGATCAGACTGCACAGAACATGCACCCTGATCTTGGATCTAAACTGTCCGATATGTTTCCCCATTTTGAAACCAACTTTGAAATCACGATATTTGGGCATTTGCTGTTGAGTGGAAATGTTATTTTCGTTTCAGTTATTTAGCAGCTTACGAGTTAACTGGTCCCACACAAAGTCGGTAGATTTCTCCTATTTTACGGATGTTGCTGTCGTAGAGCATGGATAGAACACCAGGGCCCCTGTTCTCCAAACATTCTAAACTGTAGTCTTAGTCTATATTCCCAATATTTTTTTATGTTTGAAAGTAACGCAATATCTGATTAGCTAAACAAATGGTTTAGCCAACCAGAAATTGCATGACTTTCACAGTCTAGAATCAGACTATGAATGTCATTTAGAATGGTTAGTAAATATGGTCGAAGGTTTATCCGTCGGGTTAACTTGCTGTGCTAGATATTGCGCCTCGATGATGTGGCTGCTTCTGCCTAGTTTGTAGGCCAAGTCTTGATCACACTGCTCTTTCTGTACATTTTTTTCTTAACCTTACATTTTACGTGGATGTTTATCAAATCCTCTTCTGCAAATTTGTTTGATGTGATGGATAATGAGTTAAAAATTTGACCAAAGACGCCTGAAAAACCTTATAAGGCAATGTGAAGTTTGTTGGTGGTCTGACAACGCGGTTTTTTTTTTTTTTAAGATGACACAAGTTTGCACATTGGTATTTCCAGGCGGTTGAAAAGCCAGATTTCGTATTCTCCAACCATTCTTAAGAACGTTCCCCAGCAAGCATGACAAACTGGGCCCCATGTGGGCAAATTCTGGGCTCAATAACTATGTGGGACCCATGTGGGCCCTTTGCGGGAATTTCAGCCCTTCTAGAAACCACATAGGGCCCACATTATTTCAATTCCCGTACATGCCTGTCATGTGACGAAAATTAAAACCACCGACATTTATCTTACCCGGCGCATCATTTTCTCGAAAGAAGAAGACGATTCAGCGATGATTTTCACCCTAATCCCATTACACGACATTTACATGGGTCCCATTTGAGTCCCGTTTACTCACAGCGATGACGGAAGGAGACGGAAATTACCGATGAAGTTCGGTATGGGAGATTTTTTTCTACAATTATCACCGATTTCTTTCCTTTAAATCGTGAACAATTACACCAGTATATATTTCTCAATTTCAAAGATATTAGGAGAAATTTCAGGTAAAATAAAACGTGAATAAGGAAAAATAAATAAAAATCGCACACGATCACATGATGTAAACACAAAATCGTGGACCGCAAAATCGTTTGTGGCTGAGAGGGAAAATTGAATCTTAAACTGTCGAAAGCGAATTCATAGAAAAAGTGTAACTTTCAAGCACAATTCTTGCTGGTCACAGGCTGGTCGGTAGATCTGCTCAGTTCCAGGAACAGGCACCCAGTGAACTCCCTGAGGGTGTATCATTTCCTCTGAAGACCCTTGAAGATGTGGCACAGTTTGAGGGCTGCATATTGGACAATAAATCAGCAACAGCAGTTGTGAGTATTTTGTCATCAATCATTTTCAATTTCATTGCGAGTTCGAATTCCAGATTTTAGAAGTAACAAAACTTGTGTAGTGTTACTTATCAGAATTTTTAAAAAAAGAATCTTTACAATATTGATTGAATGGTGTTTTACACCACTTCAGTATTATTTCAGTCATATCACAGGAGCAGATTGCCTACTTAATTGTTTCATATGTATCACCAATACTAGGCTTGGCCCCTGAAGTGTGTTGCTCAAGGACATCCCCATAAAAAACCCAGTGCTTCCAGTAATGCACCAGTCTAGCAGTCTCACACTTTAAGAAGCAGGTATGCAGGAACCTCTTGAGAATAAGACTAAAAAGAAATGTTTTAAAAATGTGTGTTGAATACAGGTTTTGTACCTTTAATGCCATTTCTACCATAAGAACTTGTGCTTCTCAAACTTTCATGATTTGTCTAATAGGACAAGAGTTCTGGCTTTGCTTTTTTCCCCTAGTGGATTGGTTCCATTTTTCTGCTGGTTAAGGTTATAATGGAAACATGTTTTGTTTACTTTTATTATAAGAATAAATGCTCTTGTAGGTTAGGTACCTAGCTGAATATGGTGGGAGTACTGTCAAAGAAACAGTAGAAAGAATTCTAAAGATAGTCCTTGACACTGACCTTGCCAGGAAGTACAATTTCAAGGGCATAAAAGGAAAACAGAAATTTGAAGACCTTGGATTGACCTCCATTATTTTCAGTGAGTTGAATTTTGTTTCTGTATTAAATTGAGTTATAGTTTAGCATGTACCTTTAGGATTCTACTAAAAACCTGCTCGTGGTTCACAACAGTAATCAGGAACTTACTACTTAACTGGTATGGTCATGTATTAAGGATTTTCTCTCCCTTTCCTATGTACATAAATGTATTGACATATAGCTGAAGTTAGCTCACTTTTTCTTCTTTTGTTTTAATATTTGAATTATATTCAACATTGAAAAGACATATTAACTTTTACATTGTGATAGTAATAATAATAACACAATGTGAGAGGAGGAAAAATATTTCATAAAATGCTAAGTAAATAACTATTTTCAACATGTCTTTATTAGCAAGATTTTCTCCTTTTTCCCAGAAGGTTTTCTACCCTTTAGATCCAACTTTCAATTATGCATGCCACATTTAATTTTCTGTTTGCAACGGTTTGAATTTTGACAAGTCTAAAAGTTTGCCATTTGGTAAAAAGTTTCAAAATCAAAATTGTCAGTAGCTGCCTACTAGTTGGCTACCCTTGGCTCAGTAATAAAGTGCAGGGCTCTTGACCTGGAGGCTCGGGATTTGACCACACTGGATCCACTGGGTTTTTTGTTGGAATGTCCTTGGGCAAGACACTGCAGAGCCCTTAGCCTAGTACTGGTGAAACCCTGGAAATACATAAAGTTGTGAGCTGTTGACCGAATATAACAAAAATAATGCTGAAAGCAGTGCAAAAACCATTAAATTACCAATAGCTCTTGCAGTGATATTACTGCAATGTTTTTAAATGCTGCAAACAGCATTTTTCAAATTATGCATTTTATGGACTTACAGGATGTCTGCGTGTGAACTCGGCAACACGTTATTCAACTAAGAGTGACATGGAGGGGGCAGTGAAAAAGTGGTTAAGTGGTGCGCGTGACAGGGATGGGGGCCGGAAAGAGAGAACAAGGATACCACCTGAAAATCTTGCAGATGCAAATTGATTTTTAACGTGGAAAGGGCATGTCAAGAATTTAATTTTTCAATTTTCCAACCAACATAAAGTTCTTCATCAGTATAGACAACAGTTCATGTTAATCGTTTAATCATAAAATTTTCAAATGACCAGGAGTAAGTAGGCATTGTCGGACAAGAATAAAATGCTGGTAGGCACAATGTTTTCTATTTAAAAAAAACACACACACACGTTCTTTGAGTAAAACTCAATTTTCTTTATCTGCAGATGCTTTGATTTTTTGACAATTCTGAAATTTTGTGACTCTGGCAGACAGATAACTACTTAATAGTAATTTTAAAAAAGTAATGGTCAATAATTTTGTTAGATTTAATTTTAAGTTTGTTCTCAGGAAGTTTATTTTCATAAAGCCTTCTTTGAGCCATTTGAAGGGGTTCAAATAACCTTTTTACTTTTCACATTTATGAGATAACCACACTATTACTCAACTGTTTTTATGTTATTTTGAAGTACTAAATGTTTCTCCTGACAACCGAAAAAAGAAATAGTATGACAAACATGTTTGATTTGTCTGTAATCTGATATTACCATCTGGAGATTATTCATTGATTGTGCAATTTCAATAATTCTAGTCACAGTATTTACTTTTGTAGTCATATCACCTTTTTGTCATAGTATTTCAGCTGGAGTATTTGAGCTGGAGTACAGCATTTCCTTGTTCTATATGTACTTAGTGGCAGTGCATCTGGGTAGTATGTACCATAGTGTCCTTAACCCATTACCACACAATCCCTACTTTTGATGCCCTGAGAAAGAAGCCTTTAGAAAACATTGTGGGAAAAGGAGAAAATGCTGGTTACCAGCATTTCCTCCTGTTCCCACAATGTTTTCTACTATTCACAAAACAAATTTCAAATTTCCAGTCACTTATATTGTCGTCTGCAAATGCTTTCGATTTGGACAAACCTAAAATATTGTCGTTTGGTAATGACTTAATGTACTCTTGATTTTGTTATTAGATTGAAGATTTGTTTAAATCTATACTAGATACATGTATATAGATTTTTCAGAAACGGGATACCTGGGCTGATGAACGTGCTATTAAATAGAGTCAGTCTTACTTTTAGTCATAATAATGGGACACTTACTAGTCAATGTTTACTGTGTAATTTTGCTATGGTGTTATTTTGTAATTTAGCTTAAATGTCATAATGTGTACTTGTTTTTTAGAATAGCTTGACCCTATACTAGATGACAAAATTTAAAATGTGCATATTGAAAGCATTTGCCATCAGTGAGGTAAATGTTACTCAAATGATAGATATTTTTGTCTTTGAGTGGGTAGAAAGCATTAACCCATTACCACACAATCCTTACTTTTGACGCCCCTGAGAAAGAAGCCTTTTAAAAACACTGTGGGAAAAGGAGAAAATGCTGGTAACCAGCATTTTCTCCTTTTCCCACAGTGTTTTCTAGTTTTCTACCATTCCCTGAACAAATTTCAATTTTTCTGTTGCCTTTATTTTGTTGTCTGCAAATGCTTTCAATATGGACAAGTCTAAAATTTTCTCGTGTGGTGAAGAGTTAAGGGAAAGGGATACATTGGTCATTAGCATTTTCTCCTTCCCGCTCCAAATTTCTTCAAAAGCCTTTTTCCTCAGGCATTTTGAAAACTGGGATTGTTTGGGAAAGGGTTAAGTTACTCTGCAAGCAACGATTTGTCCCTACCACTTCAGTACCACATATCATTTTGTAATCCACATATCATTTCAAAGCAGTATTATGATTGTTTTTTGTTTTATAACTGTTATTGTTTTGAACTATATACATATGTGAAATATGTAATCCACATATAATTTTGTAATCCATATTTTATTTCAAAGCAGTATTATGATTGTTTTTGTTTTATAACTGTTGCTGTTTTTGTACTATATTTTTTATACGCTTGTGCCATTGCAATTTCAAATTAAAATACAAAAACAAATACTGAAATTATTTGTCTTGAAAATACAATTCTTGTTATTGTACACTGGTTTATGATAGTTGGACCTAGATATTAGGTCATTTTAAGCAAGTTCATAATTATGCATTCTACTTAGAGGAGCATATTAGTCAATCAACTCCCCTCTGTTTTTGAATCCATTGAAGTGGACATATAACTTATGAATTTTACCTCACCACAGCATAAAATGCTTAAGGTGAGCAACTGTGATCACTTAGCTGCTTGCTCTCAATCTGAAAATATCTAAAATCTTTTTATGGCTAACAAGGCCAATCTCATACATTAACCAGAAATCAGACCCACAAATTCCTATGCAGCCTTTTCTATTTACTAGTATATCAGTACCAAACGAGAACCCATAGAATTCCCATGCAAGATCTACAGGATGTACAAATAATAAAATTGGACCCACATGATTCCCATATTCTGGCCTTATAATAGAGATCAGAGCACCATAAAGGTCCAGTGTGGGTAGCAACATCACCCATATCGGACCCACATGATTCCCACATGACCCGTTTATAGAGAGCATGACCCGTTTATAGAGAGCATCCAGTAACAATGGGCCTATATGGTTCCCATATCCTGCCCCTATAATAGAAATTTGGGTATCATATGGGTCCAGTAAGGGTTATAACATAGCCTATATTGGGCCTATATGGTTCCCATATCCAGCCCTTATAACAAATTTAGGAACCATATGGGTCCAGTGTGGGTTGAAAACAAAGCCCATATTGGACCCATATAATTCCCATATATGACCCATATATGTTTGCCCTTGTGGGTCCCTCGTGGAATCCTGTTGCAAAAACCAGCTCAGTCCCACATCGGCAGCCCATGTAGGACCCATCTTAAATCCGACATGGGGCCCATATTGGTCCCATAATTTTTGCAGGCTGGGTCTTTGTCTTATTCTCTGAGATTTTCCAAACTAACACAACTTCTGATTGGCTAAACCATTTGGTTCTTAAGAATGGTTGGTGAATACGGACCGAGATATTTTACCCCTATGATGTCTCGCCGTAAAGATTCAATCGGGCTCTATTTTCTTCTTTTTTCTCATTGTTTTATGTCCAGATAACATTGAGCTGTCACAGTGCCTAACTTCAAACGCACATTTGATAATGTATCAGGGAATTTAAGCCCAAAAGTGCAGTCCATTTTTGATCTACACCTTCTGTTTGGAAATGCACATCTTCCTGTCCTTAACTCTTTACAAAACGACAAAAAAGTTTACTTGTCCAAATTGAAAGCATTTGCAGACGACAATTTAAATGTGGCTTAAATGATTGAATTTGCCTTTGATAGGGTAGAAAACATTGTGGGAAAAGGAGAAAATGCTGGTCACCAGCATTTTCTCCTTTTCTCACAATGTTTTCAAAAGGCTTTTCCCTCGGGGTCGTCAAAACCCGGGATTGTTTAGTAAAGGGTTAAAGAGCTAGAGGTTACGTGAATATTTTCATCTAAACAGTTAAAATGATGATGTCTTAAATCTTAAAGATGTATTTTATTGCACAATTAATTAGTATCCATGAATTCAATTTCACCATCTTTTTTTCTCTTTGTAATTATATATGCATTTAAAATAAAGTCAAACGATCTCCGTCTAGCTGGGGGAGGGGAATCCTAAAAATCTCAGCTTATGTTATACATTGTACAAATTTGGTATTTGCTTGTAACGAGCTATGTCTCCTTTTGCATTTTTTTTTTTCAAGTATTCAACCTAAATATATGTTCTCTTATTATGCTAAACTCTGTTTACGCAATTATCTACGCAGTTATCATATTGATCTTAATGTAACACTGACTTTAAAGTAAAACTATCAGTCATTGTATTTTATATATGGAGGGCGTTCTACTTAATTACAGAGCTATTTCCGGTTTTTTTTTTTTCCAGAAAAAAATAAAACATTCGTGCATGAATATCTCAAAACACATTGGACAGTGTTGATTTAAGATCAGACTGCAAGTATCTAATATTGCCCTCTATAATCCAAGTACGGTATTAGGAAATAAAAACTATAAAATGTCGGTCATTACCCTCTCTGACCAAACAACGATCACCAACTTAATTGAATAAATACTTTCTTTAAAAGTCATCAAATAATCTTCAAGGATATAGAATTAATTCTATAAGAACAACCGATAAGCCACGTGAGGCTTTATCGGTTTTATTCAAAACAGAGGTCTGTGTTAAATCAAGTGTAGGTTAAGACCGAAAATCGTGACGTTTTTACCATCGAAGCACCTTATGAACCTAGTTCGATCTGTCTGACTTCAAGTTATCCGAAAAGTAAAAAATCTTTTCCTTTAAAACCCTTTTACAAAACAATCCAATGGACCTGAGGAAGAAGGATACTGAAAACATTGTGAGGAAAAGGAGAAAATGCTGGTAACTAGCATTGTCTCCATTCCCAAAAGGTTTTCTACTCTTTCAAGTACAAATCTTATCGTATGGGCCATGTTCGATTTGTCATCTGCAAGTGCTTTCGATTTGGACTAGTCTAAAATTTTGACGTCTACTACAGCGTTAATCTCTTCGTACATGCATCCTTACATCCTCTGCGCTTCGAGGAGACAATCACTAAACAGCCAATGACTAAATATCGCCTTTTGTCCAGTCAATAATACGTTTGAAAACTAACCCTTAAACTGCTGAGCGCGAATCGCCAACCTTTTGCGGACAGTGTAGATCAAGATCAGACTGCACAGAACGTGCAGTCTGATCTTGGATCTACACTGTCCGATGAGGAGATATTATTCTGCAAAAAATAATTTTGAAATAACATTAATCGGGTTTTACTATATAGGGTTGAAAGTTTTAATCAACTTATATAGCAGGATAGGGGTTAACTGTGTAGCCGTTAGCTGTAGAAGAAGTGATACAATGTAAGAGTAGTAGTAGTGGTGGTGGTTTAAGAGGAAGAAGTTGTGTAGTAGAAGAAGTAATAGTTTTAGCTGTTGTTGTTGTAGTAATAATAGTAGTGGTAGTAATGGTAGTAGTAGTAGTAATAGTAGGTCTAAGAGTTAAGTTAGCCCTCACCGGGTTATTGTCTCTATACTAAATTATAAAACTTACGACTTGTCCAAAATCAAAGCATTTACAGATGACAAATCTGGTGTTAGTTGTAGTAATAATAGTAGTAGTAATAGTAGTAATTGTAGTAGTAGAAGTGGTAGTAGTATTGCCGTCGTCGTCAGCAATAAGGAATGTCATTTTTATAACACCTGGTAAATTTCCTTGCCTTTTTACACCGATATAGCAAAGAATTCCTTTTGATTATAACGGTTTATACTACTCTGTCATGCGAATAACCTTTCAGTTCATCTCTCTTGAACCTTGAAGACGATTTTGCCTCCCGATGCTCAGCACGTCGTTACGACTTTACCATCCAGTCTCGAGTTTTAACGACCATAAGGAAGAAGGCTTTTAAAAACACTGTGGGGAATGGAGAAAATGCAGGTAACCACCATTTTCTCCATTCCCTACAAGGGTTTCTAACCTATCAAGTACAGGTTCCATCATTTGAGCCACATTTAACATTGTCGTGTGCATGTGCTTTAAGTTTGGACAAGTCTAAAATTTTTTTCTTTAGAAAAAGAGTTCAGTAAGTCGCGCTGACAGACAACATAAGAAAAATGTCAGTTGCATCTCCTGAAATTGACCTGTCACTGGCAGAGATTATGCTATAGAGGTATGCTGGACAACAAGTGTCTTGAAATAGGTGAACAATAAGGGGCCATGAAACAAAAAAATGTATCCATACTGATGTGAATTTCGGGTACATAAAAAAACAAAACATTTCTTGGGATGGATGCGATTAAGGGGTACGTGCTAAAAACCAGGTCCTGGTATGGTTTTGAATATAGTGGGGGCTATTCAGATTGTTATGATCTCAAAACCTTCAGAAATGATTCATCAATGAATCAATTAAGGCGACAACTGGCAAACCATCAGAAAAGAAGGATGACAAAGTGAGAAAAATATTTTTCAGTGCAGGGTATTTCCTTGTTGGACTACGTAGCTTCTTAAGATATATTTAGATTTGCACCAGAGCTTTGTAAAGACTTGTGGGAATGTCAAAGGATCAACTACATGCGTTGGTTACGTAGTTTCAAATTCAAATCAGTAGGATGACGCCATATCTGATCTCATAAGAATACAGGGAGTCACCGATTTCAACACGACTGTCCCATTATTCAAACGCCCAAAACTGTGCCTTTTACCGGGTGTTACCGCGCAGTTTTTTTACGGCTGCAAAGAAAATATATGAGCCATGCTCTGGCAAACGGGGGCTTCATGCATCTTCGTGATGTATGATACCAAGCAAGACATTACATAATAATGGATCCCTAATAGATCTAGCCACCTTTTAAACAAAAAAGCAAACAAACTGCATCATGCGGTAGAATGGTCCTTTGACACGTAGAAAATTGACTAATAGTGAAAAGTTTCGACCCAGGTCAGCCTGCGCGGACTGCGCAGGCTGACCTGAATCGATACTTTTCGCAGATGCATTAGCCCCCTTTTCACAGAGCATTACTCAGTTATCTAGATGTATCTATCGGTATTTTACAAAATAAAATGATTAGATGGCAAAAAAAATATGCCTCTTTAAAATAAAGGCCCAGTAGCGGCCAAAAGTAAACAACGCTGTTGTTAAAATGCATTTAAATTCAATCAATCCATATCAAAGTATAGAAATTATTGTGAAGATGATAGTCTTTTGTTATAAGGTCGGTCCAAGTGTTCATCGCTTGCAGAAAAAATGGATTTGAAAACTAGGTAAACAATTGCAAAGTATGTCTATCTTTTGTTTGCTTTTAACCTAGTATAAAATTCATTTTCTGCCAGCGACTATTACTTGGACCAACCATACAATAAAAGATTGTCATCTTCACAATAATTTCAATAATTTTAAATGGTATGAATTAAACTTAAATGCATTTGACATCGCACTATTTACTTATGCTGCTACTGGGATTCCACCGTTCTGAAAGAATACATTCCGTCCTTACGGAAGATCTTGCAATGAGAAAGCTGTCAGCCCATTGGGTACTTAGACTTATGACAGTTGATCAGAAGCATAACAGCCGGACTTTGTGACTATGAATGAAACATGGGTCAATCATTTCACCCTAGAAGCCAAAGAACAGTTAAAAATGTAAGTGCCCTGGTTCACACGTGCCAAAGAAGGCAAAGACTCTTCCATCAGCTTGAAAAAATTATTACCTCGGTTTTCTTCGATGTTGATGGTATTCTGATGGTAGATTATCTGCAAAGGGCGCAGGCAATCAATGGCGAATATTATGCATCACTTCTTAGAAAGTTAAGAGGAAATGTTAAACTCAAGCCCGCGGAAAACTCACTAAACGCGTGTAGTTCCACCAGGACAATGCCACTGTTCACAAGTCTGTCATTACCATGGCTGCAGTTAACGACTGTGGCTTTAAATTGAGAAGCGATTATGTAGAAAAATAACGCAGTATGTCTGCCAAAAGTCAAACGCTTACATGTAGGATCACAACTTAGAATCAGCTCTCGTACATGTAGACTTCACAGTTATGGGTTATAGAGTATCCTATAATAAAGTAATGAATTACCAATTAGTACAAGAAAATGATTATCCCATGTTATACTCATTTTCAGCGCCGCGGAGAATCGATTAACGCCACTTACCGTTTTATATTGGTGTTACAAATAGACCCGCAAATAGTCCTAAGAAGGCCCGCAGAATAAATATGTCCACAATTTTTACCAATCATAAATTACTATGAATTTATTCAACAAGACTAAAACCAAGAAGTAGGTCAACAGCCAGCTTTTATAGCTACGCCGACAAAGTTGACTGCTATTTGTACTGAGTTCACTGTTGAACAGGGAAGCTTGTCTTTGGCAATGCTGCTCTGCAGGTGGCACTGTTCGCTTTGTTTCTTTGTTACTACGGAAATATTTTCACCGTCTGTTGCAATTTAATCCAATTCAAAGTATAAAATTCCAATTATTTATTTGTGTAACTCTTTTATCGAAGATGGCGACTCAGGTTGCCTTTTCGGATAGCGTAGATCATGATCAATATGCAAAAACGTCCAGTCTGATCTTGAATCTACGCCGTTCGCTACGGCATGTACCTGAAGCTAAATTACGCAATAGAATATATTTACTTGCAAAAGAAGTGTACGTTTAGACTTCGGAAAAAGTCGGATTATTTTTCAAGCTGGTAACAAAAGAGTTACAGCTATGTGATCTATTAAATAGATGCTGCTGCTGTTGTAGCTGCTGCTGCTGCTGCTCCTGATGACAATGATGATGATGATGACGACGACGACCACGATGATGATGATGATGATGATGAATTCACACTACTTGCCGTGGGAATAGAAATATTTGCTTAAAAAACACTTAAGATCTTTTGACGTAATTATGAACCATTTCCTGGTTTGCCAAAATGTTTCTCAAACGATCGGATTTGTCTATGAAAGGATAGAATGTATTGTGCAGAACGGAGAAAATGCTGATAACTAGAATTTTCTGCTTTTCCTACATTGTTTTTAAAAGTTTCTCTCGGGTCAGGATTTTAAAAACACAGGATTATTAGGTAAAGGGGTTTAAACGTCTTGTTTACAAAGCCTAAACGGTTTGGATAGACACCGATGAATTTTAAGATAACATTGTAACAGAAGAATAGTATAGCACGGCAGCCACGTGCGAGATCGAACCGTCATGTGTCCAGAGAAATAGATCAGTCAAAATGCCTAGTAATTATAACACAGCGTTTTCTTCCGTAAACCTTTGATCTTTTCAAATCCACGTTGATCAAATGAGCGAGTAATGTGAGGGGCACACGCGTACTGCGCCGTAGTGTATAATTAGTCTTATTGTAGAAGCAAAATACCTTCACATCTCTGCTGTACATCAAACAGAAAATTCAGTAGAGGAAACAAATACATGCACAGAAGACTAACATCTGTGGGGTTTTTTTTACGTAATCTGTATGTTTATGTGTATGTTCGTCCGTGGAAAAACCCAGCGTAAATACGATGTCTTTAGGGAGATATAACAAGGTGGGAATAGCATTGCGTACAACCGCCACTCGTGGATTTTGGTGGTTTTTAAGTCTTGTGTGAGGCCAGAGACAAAATGTTACTAGTATTTCACACCCAAATATATTAATTAGTAACTTAAATGTCTGTTCACAACAAAAAAGAAACAGACTCTCCTTACTTTCAGCACTTTGATTCTGAAATTCCAATCACGAAACTGGGTTTTTACCAGCAGACAGGTTGGCGGATAGAAAGAATAGGTCGGTAATCAATGGACAGGCATTATAAAGGTAAAAGAAATCAAACGGCATTTTCAAAAATAAAATATTATTTTGATTGACATATTTACCCACTACACACTACCGTCACAGTTGTAGGTTTGAAGCAGATGACTTTTGAATCATTAGGGTAGAAGAAACATTGCTTTACATGTATTTTTTGATGCAGATGAATTTGGAAAAATGATTGCAAGACAGGAATGACCAACATGAATTAAGGCATACTACAAATAGATACATATGAACGTATTCAGAAGGGGAGATATAGCTCGTTAAAAGGAAATTCTCCAGCTGCCTCGATATTGTCAAAAGTGGTCTCTGGCAAGACGAGACTCGTCTGCAGTCGATAATGATTTTAAAAAAGTAAAAGAAATAAAGACACATCATTACCGTGTGTGGTCCTCTCCTTTGCCTTTATTTGTGATTTAATCTTTTAATCTTTTAACGACCCTAAGAAAAAAATGTTATGAAAACATCGTGGGAAGAGAGGAAAATGATGTTAGCAGCATTTTCTTCTTTTCTTCTTTTCCAACAATGTTTTCTACCCTTTCAAAGAAAATTTCATAACTTTTGCCACTTTTAATTTGTCGTTTGCGAATACTTTCAATTTTGACAAGTCTATAGTTTTTTCGTTTTTGGGTAAAGAGTTAACTCTACAACAAAGGACTATGAGCCTTTGAAGAGATCCTTTGAAAAGATTGTGGGAAAAGGACAAAATGGTGGTAACCAGCATTTTCTCTTTTCCCCACAATGTTATGATACCTCTAAAGACGATTCCAACTATTTAAATCGAATTTCAATCGTCAACTGCATATTATTTTGATATAAATACGTCAAAAATTGTTCTCTGGTAAAGAGTTTGCCCTTTACCAAACAATCCCGCTGTTGAAAGACTATGAGAAAGATATGTTTTTGAAAACATTGTTGGGAAAAGGAGAAAATTGTGGTAAGCAGCATTTTCTACATTTCCCACAATTCTTTTTTTTTTTATATATATATTCAAACGCTTGTAAGCCAAGTTTCAAACTGTCATGTGCAAATCATTTTTATATCAACGAATGTAAAATTTTGTTGGCTGATTAGGACTTAAAAACCTTGTTCAATATAAAGGACGGCAGACTCGAAAACAAATCATATTCGTTGGTTATAATTTAACCCTTATCCTGCTAAATAAGTGAAATGAAACTTTCAACCGATAGTAAAAACCTGAATTGTGCTATTTCAAATGTTTTTTTTTTTTGAGAAAATATCCTCTTATCGGACAGTATAGATCTTAGATCAGACTGCACATTCTGCACACTCTGACCTTGATCTGCACTGTCTGCAAATGGTTGTTGAGTCGCGCTTAGCAGCCTAAGGGTTAAATCACCAATTGACTTGTGTACCAGTTTCTAGAAAAATTGCACCTCCAACAGACAACTGTTTGAAAATATTGTGGAAAAAGGAGTAATTATTCAATACGACTTAATAGTGCACCGGATGGAGATAGTCTGTTTTCAAGAAGGCGTTTGAAAACAATGTGGGAATAGGGGAAAATACTGATTTCCAATATTTTCGCTTTTTCCAAGACATTGTTACACCATTTCAGATGCTAATCTCATCATATGAGCCACGTTGAATTTTTCGTCTGCATCACTTTAAATTCGAACGAGTCATTTTTTATACTACGGTAAAGAGACAATGCATTCGACATTTCTACATATTTCCCAGTTATATTCATCAGTCCAAGTAGTCCAACATTTTGAACCTCGACACTAGGAAGCTACATCATATTTTGCATTTACGAAAGGTAGAAATAGTACCCTGAAAACTTCACTTTCTTCAATGTGCCATTATTGTTCATGACACCAACAGAGGCTTTTTAGGTGTTACTTTATTTTGTTTCTTTAGTTAGCATTGAACCATTCACTTCACAACCCCGAGTTTTAACGACCCTAGGAAAGAAGGTTTTTGAAAACATTGTGGGACAAGGAGAAATGCTTGTCACCAATTGGCAATTGACAGCTTTATTTGTCAACTCTTTGCCAGACGACAAAATTTCAGACCTGTCAAAATTGAAAGCATTTGCAGACAACAAATTAAATTTACTCAAATGAATGGCTTTTTTCTCTAAAAGGTTAGAAAAAATGTGAAAAAAAAAAAGAGAAAATACTGGTTACCAGTATTTGACTCCTTTTGTCACAATATTTTCAACGCTTTTTTTCTGAGGGTCGTTTAAATTCGGTGTTGTGAGGTAAATAGGTTTTTTTACCCTTTACCAGACAATCCCGACTTTTAATGACCCTGTAAAAGAAGCCTTTTGAAGACATTGTGGAAAAAGGAGAAAATGCTGGTAACCAGCATTTTCTCCTTTCCCCACAATGTTTTCTACCCTACTCATAACAAATTTCAATTTTTCAGTCCCATTTTTTTTGTCTTCTGCAAATGCTTTGAATTTGGACCATTCTAAAATTTTGTCGTTTGGTAAAGGGTTAATTCATTACGCCCTGAAAAAAACAATGCGACAGAAAATTTTTGGAAAACGTACTCGTAGAATATTGACGCACAATGAATATACACTTTACCAGATTACAAAATTTCAGACTCAACCATGTTGAAAGCATTTGACGATAAAAATTGAAATTTGACTCAAATGAAGAGATCTTTTTGTGAAAGGGGTAGAAAACATTCACGGTGGATTTAGGTTCATTACGTGAATACATGTGAAAAACAGTGTGGCAAAAAGAGAAATTACCGGTTACGAGCAATTCCTTCTTTTGCCATGCTTTGTTTTCAAAATTATCCGCTACACGACGACAAAAAAGTTTGTCAGTACTCGTGGAGTTGTAACGTGTTAAACGTATGCCAATTCGGCATACCTCGGGTGATCCGGTGATCAAATCCCTCGGCTGTATCACGTAGCTTGATATGCACCTACACGGTACATTTTGCACATCTCCGGAAGCACACCGCTTTACCGTTATTGAAATTGTAAGGCTCCTCTTTAGAAAGAACACATGAGTAAATTTTCTATCGTTATCTTTCTAAGAGTATTTCAGTCGGCAAACAGTTTGTACATTCAATTTTTTGCGTGGTTTATCGATTCCATTAGGAGCTTTCATCGACAGATCGATAGAAGTGAATAACTTCACAGTGGTTGTTCATGTCGTCGTTAAGCGACCCGAAGGGGCGCCGCCATGTTTAAGATCATGTGATTGGTAGTTCAAAATGGAAGCCTCCTTTATACAGACGAGGTTAGATGTAGGTACGGAATCGGCCGAGTGGTAACGTGTTAAACGTACTGGAAGACATAGAGGTGAAGGTTTGAATGAGGGTCTTCGTATCAGTAAGTTTATCTAATTATAGAAGATTGATAACATATTTTCAACAATACTAGGTGCATGAAAAAACTCATTAATTACATGAACTTTAGACAGGTTAACTGTTCCCTAATATAACCGCTTAACCAATTAACTTTTTCTCCTTTTAAATTCATTTTTTTTTTAATGTGATTCAAAAGAAGAACAAAAACTATTTGAATGAACGTAAACATTGATGGAAATGTAGCCACGGTTCCTTTTCCCAGTGTTTTAAACATCTTTCCACTGCATGGAAGGGGGAGCCTTCTTCATGTTGAATAGCTCCCCACCCCCAACTCCGATGTAACCACGTGTTACGAAAAAGACAACTCTCATTAACCCTTTCCCACACAATCCCGACTTTTAACTACCCTGAGGAAGAAAGCTTTTGAAAACATTGTGGAAAAAGGAGAAAATGCTGGTAACCCGCATTTTCTCCTTTTCCCACAATGTTTTCTACCCTATCAAGGACAAATTTTGGCATTTGGGCCACCGTTAATTTGTCGTCTGCAAATGCCTTCAATTTGAACCAGTCTAAAATTTTGTCGTTTGGTAAAGAGTTAAACCCTTTAACACAAAATCCCGACTTTTAAAGACCCTGGTGTAAAAAGCGCTTGAAAACATTGTTGGAAATGTTTCCGACAATTATATCTACCCATTCTGAAACACATTCCATCATTTGAGTATCATTTAGTGGTCGTCTGCAAATGCTTTGGACTTGGACCTGTCTAAATTTTTCTCGTTTGGTAATAAGTTTTAAAAATAAGATGCAAGTGGGAAAAAATGCTCTTGTAACGAGTATACTAGTTTATCATACATAAAATTTCTGTTTTATAAATATCAACAGGCTTATAAAGAATGAATAGTCTACTGTTCGAAAGGTGTTATTATGTCTCTTGCAATATCTTAGTCATATCACGGCTGCAGCTCACTTATTCATGTCTGGGTTTCACCAGTGCTAAGCTAGGGCTCTGAAGTGTCTTGCCTAAGGACACTTTCACGAAAAAAACCTAGCACTTCGATTGAAGATTCAACACAAGGCCTCTACGTTTCAAATCTTACATCTTCATCAGTGAGCTACGCAGGACCCTCCAAACGGTCTGTACTGTATAGTTATGAAAATAGTTACGTAGATCATTTCAGACAACCTAATCACTGGACCCCACACGTGTATCTATACGGTCGGTTAAAAACACATTTATCAAACGTTCAAAACTTTATCACACAAGTAGGAGGGTTAGACTGGTATCAGTCCATTAAATAGAGCATTTTCATAAAATAAAACACAGAATAAGACTGCAAAGCAAATACACTCATAGATTGTTCTCATGGTCTGATTTATCTGTATTTCAGATAGAGAGCAAGTAACAACACATATTCCTGAGGGTTTACAATAGTTGTGTACCTTGTTTATTAGAATGACTCAAATGCAGGGCCTGAATGCCAGGCTAGTAGGAGGGTCTTCACGCCCTGGGAGAGGAAAGCTTTTCAAACAGTGAGGAAAAATAACCAGCATTGCTTGTTAAAAGGATTTCTTTTTCTTAAAAACAAATGAAGGTGTTGCTTGTTACAAGCAATTGAGCGGCACTCTGTCAAAAAGGGGTTAATGCATCTCCGTGATACTCACATATTCTGAACAAGTCATCATATAATTGTGGATCCATAAAATCCATTTTATCTTGCAAGCGACTGAATCACATGAGATATATTGGTCCATGGACATGCAGAAAATTGACCATCAGCAAACAGTTTCGAGCCAGATCAGCCTGCGCGTAATGCGCAGGCTGATCTGGGTCGATACTTTTTGCAAATGCATTAAACCGTCTTTTCACAGATCATGACTCAATTTCTTTCCTTCATAATGTATAATAATGTTACTTGTTACAACTATTTGCTATTTATTAACTCGTTCAGCACCAAATATGGTAATAAACTTGATTTTTTTCGGCGGCTTAAAAAGTACAATCCACCGAAACTCAGAAAGATTTGTATCTTGTATGGTGTGACTTAACCCTTAGGCTGCTGAGTGCGAGTTAAATATCTTTTTCGGACAGTTTAGATCAAGATCAGACTGCACTTGAAAGAAGAATTCAAAATTGAAAGTTACTTATCTATTATTTTAACAAAACGTCTCAGAATTTGTTTAACAAAAATCCGCACGTCTTCCCATATTCTACGAGTTGAATCCGGAAGACACGGGCGTATACGAATCCCTAGGAACGAAAGATTTTGTATA
The DNA here is from genome assembly GCA_945859785.2 of Tridacna gigas. NCBI lineage: Eukaryota > Metazoa > Mollusca > Bivalvia > Cardiida > Cardiidae > Tridacna > Tridacna gigas. The sequence goes on along the minus strand of OX244031.2, from coordinate 35,106,666 downwards.
TTTTGTAATATGAATTGCATAGAAGATGAATATCATTTCATCATTGAATGGCCTTTTTATTACAGTCTTCGTAAGAAATATATCGATAAAAAGTACTACGTCAAACCAAGTATGTTTAAATTTGTAAGTCTGATGAAATCTGAGGAATACAATACCATTTTGAAAACATGTAAGTTTATTAAGTTTGCATTCTATGAAAGGAATGCTAACCAAAATTAATGGCGGAAAGTACAGGTCCAAGATAAGACTGCACGTGCTGTGCGGTCTGATCTGACTCTGCACTGACCCCACAAGTCAGTAAAGTTCTGAAAGACACTCCTGTGGTTTCAATGTTATGTTTTTTTACATCTTCCTATAAGTACCTTATGCCTTATGATACATATATGAATCTAGTAAATATTTCCCTCTCTCTCTCTATATATATATGTGTGTGTGTGTGTGTGTGTGTGTGTGTGTGTCACTGTTGCCTATTGTTAATCTGAATAACAGGATATTGTAACATGATGTACACTATCATGTACAAGTGAAATAAAAATATCTATCTACTGTCCGATCAGGAGATATTTTTCCAAACACGTTCCTTCCGAATAGCAAGGTTCCAGTTTTTACTATCGGTGAAAGTTTCATTTCACGTATTCTGCAGGATAAGGGTTAACAAGCTTTTGAAAACTTTGTTGGAATAGGAGGAAATACCCCCCCACCCCCACACACACACACAATTCTTTCTACCACTTCAGATACAAACCTCATCATTTAAGAAAAAAAAAATAATACGTCGTCTGCAAAGGCTTTCAATGTGGACTAGTGTAAATTATTGTCGTCTGATACGACAGTATGTAAAACCGGAGTTAAAAGCGGAACAGTATTTCTTGTTACAAACTGTACAAAACGCATAATAAATACGGCGATAAAGATCAAAGCTGCTGGTGGAAACTGTTAAAACCATAGGCTGCTTAGCCCGACCCAAGGACAGTGTAGATGAAGATCAGACTGCACAGAACGTACAGTGCTGAACTTGGATATACATCCTCCGATAAGGAGACAATTTCCCCCAATAGATAAATCTGAAATAAATAGCAATATTTGGGTTTTTTTACTGTCGCCTTTCATTTTAATTTAATTAGCAGGAAAAGAGTTAGCCCGTAAGCTGCTAAGCGCGACTCACTGACCTTTTGAGGACAGTGTAGATCTAAGATCAGACTGGACAGAACGTGCAGTCAGATCTTGGATTTACACCGTCCGATAAGAAGATTCCCTCCCTCCCCCCCCCCCCCCCCCCCCAATAAATAGATTTAAAATAGCAGTATTTGGGGTTTTTACTACCGCCTTGAAAATTTCACTTTAAGTTATTTTGCAGACTAAGAGTTAACCCTTGAGATGCTTAGCGCAACTCACTGACCATTTGCGGACAGTGTAGATCTAGGATCAGACTGCACAGAACGTGCAGTCTCATCTTAGATCTACACTGTCCGATAAGGAGATTTTTTTTCTGCAGAAAATAAGTTTGAAATAACATTGTTCGGGTTTTTATTATCGGCTTGAAAGTATTATTCAACTTATTTAGCAGAATAAGGGTTAAAACCAAATAGGTGTGCCACAAATATAGTCACTGTCAAATTAGCAGACTTGAGTCTACTTGGTTGTAGGCCTCGTTTGGAAACTGGGAACTAATTCTCTGTAAATCCTCCATGATGATAAGAAAGAGAAAAAATGTGGATCTTCGCACGGTTCCATATTAAGACTTTCAGCGCCTGTAGCAACTCATTTAGCTTGGTAGGACAACCTAGATCAAGATCAGACTGTACATAACGTGTGGTCTAATCTACGGTCCATCCTTTCCTATGTTTTGTGAAATATTCTGACTGTTCTATCATAGAACTGCCATCGGACTGTTGTGGCCGTGTATTCACTGTAGCTGTTTTAGTCACAGACACTTAGTTTCCATGACTTTCAGTTTATCAAATTACATTTATTTCTGTAAATTATTAATACTAGCATTTCAAATATACAGAAATAAATTAAGCCGTGAAAAATGAAAGTGATAGAAACCAAGTGCCTATGGTTTTACTGGGAACTAAGGAAAGGTATCATTTCGTACCAGTCACTCCGTACCATAATTTTGCCATTTCGTACCATAATTTATGCACTTTCGTACCATAATTTCATCACTTCATACCATAGTCATACCATGTCATAGTCATTCTTACCATGTTTTTTTTTTTTTTTTTTGTTTTGTTTTGGTTTTTTTTTTTTTTGGGGGGGGGGGGGGGGGGATATGTGACAAAGTTTTCACTAAGAAAAACTTTCGTTATGACGGTAAGAAAACAAAAACAAAAACGCCTTGTTAAATATTACTATTTATATTAGAGAAACTCTGCGCAATAAAACTTTCTGATTCGCTCGTTTTCCCATTATGTTTTCATAGTATTTTGCTGCTGGTGACTCATCCGGCCATAAATATACGCCAGACAGATATACATGTATGTCATCATCAATATTGAAAAATGATTTGTCTAGTTTTAGCCAAATTAGAGTATCAACAGGTTACTAATAATTTTAACTCCTCTACCAACAGTCTCTCACATAAACAACCATTCCTCCACTATTTCTCCTGGCCCTCTTACGCTTAAACTTTCTGTAAAAGTTGAACGAAACAAAGTTCAATAACTCATAATCAAAGTGATTATCTGACCATAATTCTGTCAATATCACTAAGTCATTTTGTAAGAGTATCTCTTTAAACTGTGCATCGTCATATTTGTCATTGGTAAGTTCATTACAATTCCATACCAGTACTTTCAACACAATCTCCTCATATCCCTAGTCATCTTTCACTGGTTTTCCATTCACATATAAGGTATCGTATTCCAGCCGTGCTTTCTTGCCATCCTTGATTGTGTCCTTCATCTTAGGCACCAGTTTCTTCCTTTCAGCTGTTATTTTCTGTGGAAACTGCTCGTGTATAGTCTATAATGCGCAGTCCCTTGTAGGTTCCTTTTAGCCTTTCTGACGAGTTCTCGTTGAACAACGTGAATTTGCACACTATATTTCTCTCTTGCCTCGTAACATTTTCATTCACAGATTTAGTCGGTCCCATATTATGTGCTTTCTCTAGTTGTATCTAATTCACAACGTCCTGGGTCCGTATTCACCAACCATTCTTAAGAATATTCTTAGTCTTATTCTTCAAGATTTTCTACATTTGAAAGTAACACAACTTCTGATTGGCTAAACCAAATGGTTTAGCCAATCAGAAGTTGTGTTACTTTCAAATGTAGAAAATTTTGAAGAATAAGACTAAGAACGTTCTTAAGAATGGTTGGTGAATACGGACCCTGGGCGATCTTTAACTTTTGAACTAGAAAGTCTCGAACTACAGACTCTGTGTCCTCTGATTGCCTTTCCTCTATGTTGCAAAATACTAAGTTATTACGCATAGATTGAGATTGTACGTAAACTAGAAATTCCTTCGATGACTCATTTTTCTTTCACTAAACTCAATATCAAGTCTAAAACATAGGGGCCGGATATGTTAATTTTCTCATAATTCAATGTACAATTTATATCTTTCCAAAAATTAATAAAATCTGAACCTGTATAGCACAAAAACGCTTGCACCAATTTCTGATTTCTATCTACACTAAAAAAACTTATTTAATGAACTTTGGGTTAAAATTTTAATATGGGGGCCGGATATTTTACTCGATTCAAATTTCTAAATATTTCTTTCTGAGAAGTGATAAAATTAAAATGCTTATTACTCAACAGTGCCTACGTCAAATTTAATGTTCTTAGTATCATTTAAAAGCTTAAATTAAGGAGTTTTTTTTTTTTTTTTTTTTTTTTTTTTCTTTCTTTTTTTTCTTTGTAAATCAAAGAAAAAATAAAATTTAAAGACTGGGGCCAGATTTTTATCTCAAAAGAACTTTGGAACATTTTTATAAAAAAAAAAAAAAATGACAAATTTCAAACGCTTTTATCACAAATTTACAAAAATGAAATCTTATATTTCTATATACCATTACAAAGGTTATAACATACACTTTAATTTGACACTAACTTCATCAAACCCGGTATACAAATAAAAGATTTAGCTAGGGGGCCGTTGGGGCCGGGAATTATAGCTTATATTTTCGAGTGGGGCCGGAGAATACACATGTATACCCATTTAAGTTCTCTTTTTCATTTCAGGCTGATTCTATAGAACTTTTATTGAGGAAGCTCTGTTTGGCGTGTTATTGGTCGACACAAGTATATAGCCGAAAAATCTGGCGCCCACATGGTGTCGCACCACCACGAGATTGCCTCCGTGTCTTAGTATCAAAAGTAGTCCGATGTGAAATTTTGCAGTAGCATTTTTGTTGCACTGTTTCGTGGAGCTGAGAGGGCTTGGTGGTATATAATTTAGATTTACTTCAAATTTAGGTAGTGGGGGACCATTTAGATGTGATTTTATCATAATTGATTGGACTATTTTATGTCAGTGGAGGAACAAAAAAAAATTACGGTCATGGCGGTGAACAGGCGTTTTTGAGAGAACAATTTCTAGGGAGCCTGTATTGATTGGGATTTAGCGAAAAACGCAATCAGTTGACATGTTTTTTTTATGCATTTTTTGAAGGACAATGACTGTACTTTTGAGAGCAAGAGACGGTAAAGCCAAAATTTTGCCATTAAGCGATTTGTGAAGCTTCAAAGATGGTCAATTTCACTCTATTTTCAATACAGCAAAAGACAGAGGTGTGACACCAGATACGCTTGCTGTATCAGGGGAGGTAACCAATCTAACCTCTCTTACACCTGTAGTGGTTGTTTCCCTTATACTAAAATTATTTCCCACGTGACTCGGAAAGGCGGAGTTTCATATTCGCAGGTGCGACGACAGTACAATGGCTGTCAAACTGGAACATTTTGTTTACGCTTTTACGCCTTTTCATGAAACCCTCTAAAAACAGATTTTCAGTTTAATTATAGGCAAGTATGTTAACAATATGTTTGAATGGAAAAAGTAGGTCATATGTATTAGGTACAGCGGTCAAATATATCAGTGTATGGATGGTTGTTTACTGCAAAGTAGCACTGAATTCGGATATTATGCCTACAACAGTAAATGAAGTCAAAGGCTTGAGCATTCATAGACACTCAAACACTTGCATGTCTATTTGATAGAAGTTTGCAGCAGACACCTATGAGAAGCCGTTTATGATAGAGATATCTGATCTGACAAAATGGGGGGGGGGGGCTTAATGCATCTTTGTGATGCATTATACCAAGTGAGTCTCGCATGATAATGATCCATTTAAAGGCCATTTTATCTGGTAACCAACTGTATCATTAGGCAGACTGGTCCTTTGACTTGCAGAAAATTGACAATCAGCAAAAAGTCTTGGCCAAGGTCCAGTGTTTCTGCTAGCTCATAAATTTTAAATAATGCTGAAAGTTGTAAATGGTAGTATTGTATTAAAGGTAAAAGTTTTAAAAAAAAAAGACCTCGTAGAAGCTGTCATCTGTCATCCCGATTACTCCAGCAAGTCGTTGACCATTACTGAGCAGGGTCTAAAATGTGGACAAAAAGTTTAAGTATGGATTCCATACAGTAATATGGGCAAGATGACTGCAATGTCACACAGAATAATGTTGTATTTTATACTGATTCAGTGTAAACTGGAAACAAATGATTCAGTATTAGAAAACAGGTTCGATATGATTCTGCAGTTATAAACTTGATGATTTTGTACGATATATTAATTGAATCAATCCTTTATGTTCCTTTTTAGTTCTGATTTATGTAGCGTCAAGGAAAATGCGATGTATTAATTTTGTTGTGTCAGGCTTTCATTTTGCATGTCAAAAATGCAAAAATGTGGACTTTCTGAAACGCTGTAGGTTAGTCAGCACAGGCTGACATGGGTCAATACTTCCTGCATGTGCTTTAAGCCCCTTTTCTTAGAGCATGGCTCATATATTAATGCTAACGAAACTCATGAAGGGCATTTTTAGGTGAATTTACAATAATAAGAAGTGTTGTTTACAGAAAGATGCCAGCGGGGAGCATCAGAGCTTCCATTCACTGGTTCAGGCATGGACTACGTCTTCATGATGGTCCTGCGCTGTTGGAGGCAATCAAAGATGGTGGCAATTTCTATCCTGTGTTTGTTTTTGATGGAGAAGTTGCTGGTAAGTTTGTATTATAAATCTTGAATTCTCACATTGGAGGCCTTAATTCATTTCATTGTTTTTTGTACTTATTGAGTGATTGAACAAAATGTTATATGTTGCATCAGCTTAACAAGTTTTTTTGTCATCCATGTCTTGCAGTAGAACACATTTAAGACTGTGACTAAAGGAGAATGTGCTCCCATATAGCAATTTTTGCCTTGTGCCACGAGGTTTTCAAGAGTGATCTGCATTGTGATGAAAAAATCTCCTGTAGGTAGTAGTGAAATAACTTTTGAATGAATTATGATAAAAATTGTGATTTCACAAAAGCAGATTCTTGTATGGTACAGTGCTTGTACTCTGTTTCTTGTAAAACAAGTAGCCTTACAATGTATTTAACTCTTTATCACATGACAAAATTTTAGACTGGTCCAAATCGAAAGCATTGGCAGACAACAAATTACAAGTGGCCAAAATGTTGGGGTTTTTTTTAATGGTAGAAAACACTGTGGGGAAAAAGAGAAAATGTTGGTAACCAGCATTTTCTCCTCTTCCTACAATATTTTAATAAGCCTTTCTATTCAGGGTCGTTAAAGTCAGGATTGTTTGTTAAAGGGTTAATGTAAGTTTTAGATTATTGTATTTTATAAATAGTATGATTTTATTGACATATTTATAAGCCATGTGATCTACAATTTAATTGGCAAGATCATCATTGAAAATATAAAAGATGTATCTCTTCCTCCGTGATGAAGCTTACATCTGTAAATGAGTCTTCTGTTTGTTGTTATTCATTGATACAGATAGTGGTGGAATCTCTTTGTTCAAAGAATAAAGCCTCTCAGGCTCCATGTTGTAGGTACTCAGTAGAATTGTCTCATACAGACAATTCTAGTAAGTACCCACAGGATTTAGTGAAGAAATTTTGCTTTTAAAATTGAAGACACCGCCGCCCCCTCCCCCCCCCCCTCCCCCCACCCTCCCCCCACCAACACAGTTGAAAGTAAGACTGAAAGTAAAACAGTTTACCAAACTGTTTAACAAAAATTTTGAACTGGTCCAAACTGAAAGCATTTGCAGATGACAAATCATGTGACACTCAATCTGAAATTTCTGTTTTGAAGTGTTAAAAACATTGTGGGAAAGGAGAAAATGCTGGTTTCCAGCATTTCCACCTTTTCTCACAATGCTTTCAAAAGCCTTCTTTCTTCAGGGTAGTTAAAACTCAGGATTGTGTGGTAAAGGGTTAAAAGACTGGCTCATATTTTTTCAGGGACAAAAACAGCTGGATACAATCGCGCAAGATTTCTATTGGAGGCACTAAACGATCTGGACAATAACTTGAAGAAAGTGGGCGGGCGGTTGTATGTGTTCTTTGGCAATCCAGTTCAGGTGTTTCGCACATTGTTCCAAGTAAGAAAATTAAGTTGCTGCTTGTTCTGTATTTCTTTATATATATTCATCTCAACCTAAATAATCCCAGGAGCATTGAATAGTGTTTTTTACACAACAATAAAAACTTTTTTAGTCTTTTTTTTTTTTTTTTCAGGGATCAATTTTATAGCAGGATGATTTGTCACTTTTCCTGTATCTGAAAGGTCTTTCTAAAAAAATCAATTTTGAAGTTACTCACATTTTCACAAATATCAACCTACTGTAAGTCATTTCTTCTTTGATTTGCTGTCAGTGAAATTCAAAAATCTTGAAGTTATGATATACTTTAGTATTGTAACAACTGGTAGGTACCCATAACAGTAGTGATATAACCATTCAGAGAAAAATCATTTGTGAATCTATAAATTACCTGGTTTTGGGAAAATTTGATCTGATTTCTACATGGGAGAGAAAAGAACACTAACATTTCAAGAGTATGAGTTACCTTCCAAAATCATTAGTGGAAAAGCACTGCAAGTGAGTATGGATTTATCTTAACCTATGTGTAAAATGTCTCAGCCTTTGTAGTGTTAGATAAATAGATATTTTCAGTCAGCGCTACAGATTCAGATGTTACAATTTCAAAGTTGCATTTATTACGATATCTTTTAAAAAAGTGGACAGTGTAGATCAAGATCAGTGCAATCCGTGCAGTCTGATCTTGATGTACCCTGTCTGCACTAGCCATTACATCTGGGTTAGTGGTACAAGGCTTAAAATGTCTTATTCTGTAGTAATGAAACAATGTGCATGTACATGTACAAATGTATTAACCCTTTCCCAAACAAGCCCAGGTTTTCACGTGTCTGCAGTACAAGTCTTTTGAAAACACTGGGAAAAGGAGAAATTGCTCGTAACAAGCAATATTTCCTTTTCCCACAGTGTTTTCTACCCATTTTGACACCTTTCTGCCATTTTCATCAAATTTAAAATTGTCGTCTGCAAACTCTTCCAATTTGGACCAGTCCAAAATTTGTCGTTTGGGAAAGGGTTAAATCAATGTGAAAAAAAAAAGAGGAAATTATAGGCCGTGACTAAAAGACATTAGTTTCTTTGCTATTGTAGGAGTGGGATGTAGAAAGGTTGACATTTGAACAGGACCCAGAGCCTATCTGGCAGCCAAGAGATGATGCAGTGAAAAGGTTGTGTGAGGAGATGGGTGTAGAGTGGGTGGAAAAAATATCCCACACCCTGTGGGACCCTGAAGAGTAAGTAAACATACACATTTTATCAGGATGGCCTGTGATGTCAGTGCACCTTTTGTGGTCAGTGTGATTTATGTGATCACTGGGACCTGTGCTACCAGTGTTCTCACAAGTATTTTGAGAAGTGGAGACAAATGTCTGACATAGTCTGAAAAGTTGGAGACATAATTTGGAGTCAAATATGAACACACAAATTATGTCAGAACTTCTTTAGAGTAATTTAGAATTAATTACTTGTGATACTTTTTTTTTTTTCTTCTTCCGTAGACTTCCCATTTCTCTCAGATTTTATATACAGCTGTTTGATACACATTTTATTTCTTCACCATTAAACATTTTCCTTTCTGTGAAAGGAAGTACTTTTTGTTGGTTACATGCTAACATTAGTTTTTGTGCTATAATTTCAGAAAGCAACTGTGGTGCATAATTTCTTTACTCAGCAGTCCCCTGTACACATACAATTTTTTCATGTATTTCTATTCTATAAATTTATATATACTGCATATCTATATCAGGATCATTGAAAATAATGGTGGAAGGCCACCACATACCTACATGCTGTTTAACCAAGTGGCAGGTGTTATAGGAGACCCACCCAGACCAGTGGCTGATCCAGACTTCTCCAAAGTGACCCTCCCAGTAGGGGAAAATCATGATCAACTCCATGGTATCCCAAGTCTCGAAGCTTTAGGTAAGCTTGTCCATGTTAAAAGCTTCACCATGGGCAGATTTTATTGGCAACTTTGTTTTATTTCGAGGATACTTTTTTTTTTGTACAGTGAGGACCAAGATTACACTGTAAATAGTTATTGTTGTGTGATAAAGCCATTCAAGGGTCAAATTTTACATTGTATTCCATACCTTGTAGAAGTGCTGAGCCCTGTGGCGCAGTCAGTAGCATACAGGACTAGAGACCAGGGACATACTGGTTCCAGTCCCCTGAACCAATTTCATTTCTCGGATTGATGATGGTCATTGCAACAGGATTCATTCCTCTCTCACCGCTGATCACTGTTTCAACGATGGTTTCCTGGGAAAGCAGCAAGTGGCTTAAGAAGAATATTGTGTCCTTTAATGGTGGCAGAAAGTCCAGGAAAGCATGGATAGGTGCACTGGCCGCCATGATATAACTGAAATAATGTTGAAAACAGCGTTAAACACAATACAATCAATCACTTTGGGTGACTTCTTGTTCATTTATCTCTGGCAGACAATTTTTAGCTCCACTGGCCAAAGGCCAGCGGGCTTATGTCATGGCCCGGTGTCCGTCGTGCGTCCGTGCGTCCGTCCGTGTGTCCGTCAGTCCGTCCGTCCGTGCGTTAACTTTTATTTCAAACATCTTCTTCTCTGAAACTACCCATCCAATTTTCATGAAACTTCACAGAAATGATCCTGCCATGGTCCTCTTCAGAATTTCTTGAAAGAATTTGATTCCTTCAAAAACTCTGGTTGCCATGGCAACAAAACTGAAAAATATTGGAAATCTTTAAAAATCTTCTTGTCTGAAACCATAAGGCATAGGGCTACCAAATTTGGCATGTAGCTTTATGTAGTAGACCTCTATCAAGTTTCTTCAAATTATAGCCCTGGGGTCAAAATTGGCTCTGCGACAGGGGTCACAAGTTTTACATAGGCTTATATAGAGAAAACTTTAAAAATCTTCCTGTACCTAGCCATAAGGCCTAGAGCTACCAAATTTCGCATGTTGCTATATCTAGTGGGCCTCTACCAAGCAGGCCAAAATTTTAGCCCTGGGGTCAAAATCGGGCCCGCCGCAGGGGTCACAAGTTTTACATGGGCTTGCATAGTGACAACTTAAGAAATCTTCCTGTTTTGATTTTTTTTTTTTTTAAATTAGCCTTGCATCAGGGGTCTTACGTTTACAGAGGCTTCATATGGACAAAACTTGAAAATCACCTTATTTACAACAATACAGCATAGACTTGTATTATTTTGGCATGTGGCTTTATCTTGTGGACCTCTACCAGGGTTCAAGTAATTATAGCTCTGGGATCAAAAATGGCTTTGCCTTGCGGGTCTCAACTTTCACATGGGCTTTTACAGAGAAAACTTTGTACGTCTTCATTTTGAAACCATTTGGCTCAGAATTGAAATGTTTAGTTTTTATGGTTTATATATATAAACCAGTGGAGCGATACAGGGCCATCATGGCCCTCTTGTTGGATCTTCCTGAAGACCACTATTCCACATTTTGTGGCAAAAGGAGTAATTACTCATAATGAGCAATTTCTGTTTTTGCCAAAATATTTTGTATTCATGTGGATTTCACCTTCCAAATTGATCATCTTTACCTTAAAGGCCCAATAGCAGCCAAAAATCAATGCAGGTGTTAAAATGCATTTAAATTTAAATCATACCTGTTAAAAGTATGGAAAATATCTTGAAGATGACTATATCTTATTGTGTGGTTGGTGCAAGTGTTAGTCTCTGGTACAAAAATGAAATTTAGAATCAGGCAAAAAGTAAACAAAAGATAGAGCGACCTTGCAACTTTTAACCTAGTTTCGAAATTAATTTCTCTTCCAGCACTAACACTCCACTGTATTTAAATTTAAAGGCATTTCAATCCCCACTTTGTTTACCTTTGACAGCTATTGTTACTTTAATGTTTTCAGCCTTGTCAGCTGCAAATTTTTTTCAGATGGGTAATGAGAAATGCAATTCAATTGGTTATTAGTTTTGTTATTTGTGCATATATTTTACTGTTTAACTCTTTAGCACACCATTCATAGTTCAACCTCCCTAGAGAAGAAGGCTTAGGAAAACACTGTGAGAAAAGAAGAAAATACTGGTAACCAGCATTTTCTCCTTTTCTAACAATATTTTCTATCTTTCAAAAGATAGATACCACCAGTTAAGACACATTTAAGTTGTTATCTGCAAGTGTTTTCAATAAGATGGAGTTCAGAATTCTAACGTCTGGTAAAGAGTTAACCCCTTACCACACAATCCCAACTTTGAACAACCCTGAGAAAGAAACCTTTCAAAAACATTGTTGGAAAACAGAAAATGCTGATAACCCGCATTTTTCCCTTTTCCCACAATGTTTTCCTACTCTTCCCAAAACAAATTTCAATTTTTGGGTCACATTTATTTTGTTTTTTGCATTTACTTTCAATTTGGACTGATCTAAAATTCTGTCTTTTGTTAAAGAGTTAAAGGAATATCTTTCTCTCACTTCTTCCTCAGGCATTACACCAGAAGATGAAAAACAGAAAGTTCAAGTCAACAGTTGGAAAGGTGGAGAGTCTCAAGCATTAAAATTGTTTGAAAGACGAATGGAAGTGGAGAAAAAGGTCAGTTGATCAACACAGGTTCACTGGAAAACCTCAAACAAGTCACTTTCCAATGTTAAATAAGCCTGGCCGGGTAGCTCAGTATTTAGCGTATCTGACTCGTGACTTGGTGGTTGCAAGTTCTGTACCCGCTTGAGACAAACTTTCTTTCCAGCGATTTTTCACCTCTCACCTCTGATTCATGAGGGAAAAGTAGTCAGTGACTTGGAACGAAAGTTGTGTCACTACTGGTATGAGAAAGCCAGGAAACACATGTGTAGGGGCACTGATCACTGTGATATGACCTAAAATGGCATCGAACTCCAGTACAAACAACGAAACCAACGTTAAATAAGTCACTGTATATCTCGGGTATTTAGAATTACTGTTGGGCCCATGAATTAGTTTGAATCTGATGACTGGAAATGCATTTGAAACTTTCACTTGTTTTGAATCTTTACCATGTGACAGAATTTTAGAATGGACCATTTCAAAAGCATTTGCAGACAACAAACTGAATTTTGCTAAAATTATGGGATTTTTCTATGAAAGAGTCAAAAACATTCTGGGAAATGGAGAAAATGCTGGTCTGCAGCATTTTTTCCTTTTCCCCCAATGTTTTTGGGAGCTTTCTCCATCAAGGTATATAAAAGTATTGGATTTGAAGGGTAGAAAACTTTGTGGAAAAAGGGGAAAAATGCTGGTTACCAGCATTTTCTCCTTTTTACACAATGTTTTTAAAACTTCTCTTTGTCAGGGTAGTTAAAAGTCAAAATTGTGTGGTAAAGGGTTATCATGGAAATATGGGTATATTTGTCGAAATGCGAATTTTCTACTTTTTCAGTACATAGAGTTAGATTGAGATTGTAAATTTCTGTAAAAACTGGGACAAAGTTTTTAACATCAGCATATTCTTCTACTATAATATTTGGCTTAGGAGACAATGAACTGAAATGTTAATGTATTTGTAGGCTTTTGAAGAAGGAACAACAATGCCCAATCAAGCTTACCCAGACCTGGTAGGAGCCCCACTAAGTTTGAGCCCCCATCTGAGGTTTGGGTGCCTGTCTGTCAGGAAATTCTACTGGGCTCTCCGAGATTCATTCCAAAAGGTATTTTACTGATGAAAAAATATCACTTATATAAGATATTGAAACTTTACAATAAACACCAAAAATATAATGAAAAAAAAATTCACAGAAGGATAAATTGCTTGTAAGAGCAAATCAGGTAAAGAGCTTTCACAAGAAAAACATGAAAATATGGGACACTAAATATTTTCTGTTTGTATTTTCTGCCAGTATCTTTGTTTAACTCTGTATGAGATGATAAAATTTGAGACTTGTCCATATTGGAAGCAATTGCAGATGGCAAATTAAAGTTATAGTCAAGCAATAAAAGTTGTGTTTGATAGGGTAGAAAACTGTGGAAAAAGGAGAAAATGCTGGTTACCAGCATTTTCTCCTTTTTCCACAATGTTTTCAAAAGCTTTCTTGTTCAGGATAGTGAAAGCACAGAATTGTGTGGTAAAGAATTAAAGGCTTTGTTTGCAGATGGTTATTTTTTATTTCAAAACTAAATGAAACACTGTTGATAATATATAGACAATCAACATGATATATGGGTTTATACAAAAAATATGAGAAAATATGGCAAAAAGAGAAATTGTTCTATATGACCAGTTTCTCTTTTGTCTCACTGTTTTTGAACATTTACTACTGCAAGAATAATAAAGGTGATAATATATAAATACGATATGTCTGTTTGCAACAAATTCTCTATCTACAGAACAATCCAGACAGGCCATTCAGCATATCTGTATGCGGACAGCTAGTGTGGAGGGAATATTTTTACACCATGTCTGTAAATAACTACAACTACAACAAGATGGAAGACAACGATATTTGTTTGAAGATCAACTGGTATTCAGATCCGGAGAAATTAGAGAAATGGGCAAAGGTAAAGATAAACCATTGTAGACTGAACATATTGTGGTGGAGTAAATAGGTACATCAGGCATTTGGTAAATTACCTATGCAGGAATTGAACTACAAAGTTTAACCCTTTATTGCACAAACCTGAGTTTTAATGACCCTGACAGAAAAGACTTTCGAAAACATTGTGGGTTAAGGAGAAGATGCTGGTAACCAGCATTTTCTCCTTTTCTCATAATGTTATTCCCATTTCAAAGACAAATCATCTCTTGACCCATATTGAATTTGTCGTCTTCAAATCTTTTTTTGTCGTCTTCAAATCTTTTCAATTTCCTCCTTTGGGAGCTCATGCATTTGTAATTTTTGGTATGATTGGTTGAGCATTATGGGAGTTATGGCTGTTTTAACTTTTATGGCTTATCCAGTGAAAGGGCAACCAAGGAGTTTCTTTGTTGGCCTGCAACTCTTAGAATTGTGCCATGAAGACTATTCTGGTGGATACACACAACATAGAATTTAGCAAAGAAAGAATGTTTGTAGAATTTGATGATCCTCTCTAAATTGGACACCTGTCTCCTACAGGGAGAGACTGGCTACCCATGGATAGATGCTATCATGAAGCAGTTAGTTCAAGAAGGATGGGTACATCATGTGGCGAGGCATGCTGTTTCCACATTTCTAACAAGAGGAGATCTTTGGATCAGTTGGGAAGAAGGTTTAAAGGTAAGTCAGCAGTGAGGTACATTCCACCATGTTGGGTATTATGTACTAACTCTTAGGCTACTAAGTGTGACTGAATGGGTTTTTTCAGACACTGCAGGTCAAGATCAGGCTGCACAGAACATGCTATCTTACTCTAAATCTACACCGTCAAATGCATTGATATCTTTTCAGCAAAAAAGAGACTTTAAATACCAATGTACTGGCTTTTGCTACAGGCTAAAAATTTTCCTTTAACTCTTTACCAAACGACAAAACTTTAGACCAGTCCAAATTGAAAGCTTTTGCAGATGACAAAATAAATGGAACTGAAAAATTGAAATTTGTGTTTGGAAGGGTAGAAAACATTGTGGGAAAAGCATATTCTCCTTTTCTCACAATGTTTTCAAAAAGTTTATTTCTCAGGGTCGTTAAAAGTTGGGATTGTGTGGTAAAGGGTTAATTTATTAAGTAGTTTTGGGCTTAACCAAACAACCCTATGTTTTTATGACCCTGAGGAAGACAGCTTTTGGAAATGGAGAAAGTACTGGAAACCAGCATTTATCTACTTCCCACAATGCTTTCAGCTGTCTCAGAGAGGAACCCCATCATTTCAGTAAAATTTGATTTTGCTGTCTGCAAGTGCTCTCAATGTAGACAACTCTAAATTTTGGCCATCTGGTAAAGGGACAAGGATTTTTTTTGAGGTTTCATATTCAATGTCATCCTTTAGTTTTGACTTTTGGATCATAGCATATGCCTCATTTTGATGAATCTATTTTCAACATATTTTGTAACTGACTACACTCTCACCTTGCAGGAAGGATCTTGCATGGCTCAGTAAACCTTAGTATGCATAAAAGTTGCAATATGATCCTAAATCAAATTAGGTGAAATTCAGGTAAAATACCACTGGATAGTTCAAACAAGTTTGTTTGGTAAAGTGTTAAAGGTTGTCTGAGGCAAAGTATTTGTCACAGAAAGTGATGAATGTCTATTTCCATTTGACACATTTAATTGTAGGTATTTGACAAGTATCTCCTGGATGCTGATTGGTCGGTTTGTGCAGGGAACTGGATGTGGATGTCTAGTTCGGCATTCGAGAAAGTTCTCCAATGTCCCAAGTGCTTTTGTCCAGTGAGGTATGGACGGAAGATGGACCCCACTGGAGAGTTTGTAAGGTATAGGTGACAGGTTCTCTTTCTTCAGATAGGCCATAACGAAAAGCACTCATGAACTTTTTACCACACATTCCGGAGTTTAAATGACCCAGAAAGTGAAGGATTTTGAAAACATTGTGAGAAAAGGAGACAAAGCTGGTAATCAACACTTTCTCTTTTTCGCACATTTTCTACTCTATCAAAGACAGAAATCATCATTTGAGCTACCTGTAATTTGTTGTCTGCAAATGTTTTCATGGGGTCAAAAATTTTATTGTTTGGTAAAGAGTTTAACAGTCGATATGGTCTGTCACTATTCATAGATAAGCTGGAATTTATATCTTAACCCTTTCCCAGACGACAATTTTGGACTGGTCCAAATTGAAAGAGTTTGCAGACGACAATTTTAAATTTGATGAAAATGGCAGAAAGGTCTCAAAACGGGTAGAAAACACTGTGAGAAAAGGAGAAATTGCTCGTTACGAGCAATTTCTCCTTTTCCCACAGTGTTTTCAAAAGACTTGTACTGCAGACACGTGAAAACCAGGGCTTGTTTGGGAAAGAGTTAAGGTGTGTGAAACATTGCGGTAGATGGAGAATTTACTTCTTAACAACTTAAAACCATTTTATGTTTACATATTTTACAAGCAAGATTTCAAAATTGTCTACTTCAAACTTGCTTCAAGAAATAAATAACTCTTGGAAGGAAAAAAAAAGAATTTCCTGTACCAATTTTAATTGATCCTTGTGCTTTTAAAGGATGGGTTTATTTTGCATATGGTAAGAAACATGTATTTGAATGGTAAATACCATTAAGTCATTACTGGATGAAAAAATTCTGACTGTCCAAATTGACTGTATTCACAGACGACAAATTAAGTGTCATTCAACAGATGGGATTTGTCTTGGGAAAAAAAATGTGGTTTCCAGTATTTTCTCCTTTTCTCACAATTTTTTCGTAATATGTTCATCCTTAGTGTGGTTAAAACATGGGATTGGTTGGTAAAGGGTTAAAAAAAAAAAGAAAAAGGAGAGAGCAAGAGTGCATTTTACATATTATTGAGCTATGCTCTGTGAAAAAGGGGCTTTATGCATTTGCGAAACATATCGACTCAGGTTAGCCTGCACAGGCTGACCTGGGCCGAAACTTTTCACTATTGGTCAATCTTCTGTTTGTCCAAAGACCATTTTACCTCATGATTAAGTCAGTTGTTAAAAAAAAAGGTGGCTATTATGGATCCATAATCATGCAATGGCTTGATATGTATTATTTATCATGGAGATGCATTAAACCCCCTTTTGCCAGTGCATGGCTCTTATATATAGAGAACAGATGGTTGGTGTCTTGGATGGGTTAAGTTTATCGGGCAAGGCGGAGGAATTTATCTGGTGAGCCGAAGGCGAACCGCATAAATTCCGGAGCTGTGCCCGATAAACTTAAACCATCCAAGACACCAACCATCTGTTCTATTCATCCTGTCACGCACTCTGAAAGAACAAAACAAAACAAAAAACAAACATTTATATAAAGACCATACCTCTTATTCAATATCTCATGGTACTGATACCATAAAATTCTGAAGCCGGGCCTGACAAACTTTCCTGGAATCAAAGACACTATGTTACTGTCTAATTCCCCAATCCACGACGCTATTCTGTTTATCCTGTTTCTCATTTGTAATCAATCCTAAATCCAACTAGAATATTTCGCTCGAAATTAAGGCACGTATTGACATCTTTCTCACTATGAAATAAACACACAAATGGCGAACTCTGTAAAGCGCTTTGGGTATGCAGTTGCTATAATGACGTCATAAATTATATTGACTACGTCATAAATGTGACGTATAACCTTAGAAGAATGTTGTGGCGAAGAATTCTGTTTTATTTTAAATAATAAGAAAAATCAACATGTGCATCGAATCTTAAGCGATAATTTTACTTTAAAATATTGATTTCCTATCGCCGTACCGAAAAAAGGAGTTCCGGCTGGTCACATGACCAACTAGCCTATTAAACCTTGATCACGTAACCAACTGACATTATCAACCTTGTCACATGGTCAAGTGACCGTTTTTCACAAAGTTTATACGACCCCCTGTTTTTCGACAGAATTTATAGGAGGTGACAGGATATATTATGAACTGCAGATCTTTTGGTCATGTTGAAGATAACTTCTGGAAATCACTGTGGCGAAAAAAAAAAAGAGCAGTTTTACTTTTTGCCACAAACTTTTCAAATGTATTCATGGTTTTAATCTATATTGATTTTCATCTCCTATTGTTACACTGATAGTCTACCAGTTTCATATGTGTTTTACAAGGTAGAAAAAGACCCAAAGCCAATTGCTCAGGTCTAATAAAGACTTAAAGACAAATTTGGCTCAAAGTTTGCATCAATTGAAGACTTAAAAAACCTGCAAAATTTTATCAGAAGATATTGAAAAAAGACATCTTTCTCATTCGTAATGCATTTGTCTTTTAGGCGATACTTACCAGTACTTAAGGACATGCCATTACGGTATTTGTATGAGCCCTGGAAAGCCCCAAGAGCAGTGCAAGAAAAAGCCAACTGTTTGGTTGGTGTGAATTATCCACTACCCATGATCGACCACCAGACAGCCTCGAAAGATTGCTACTACAGGATGATGGAAGTGAAGAACAAACTCCTGGCTATTGGTAAAGGTAAACTTGGGCCCGTTTCTTTTCTCTGTATTGATTGTAAGTTAGCTCTTAACCCTAAGGCTGCTAATCTCTATTCACTGACCTTTTGCAGACAGTGTAGATCAAGATCAGACTGCACAGAATGTGCAGTCTGATCTTGGATCTACACTGTCCGATAAGGAGATTTTTTTCTGAAAAATAAGCTTGAAATAGCATTATTCCAGTTTTTACTGCCAGTTTGAAAATTTCTTTTTTTACTTATTTAGCAGGATAAGGGTTAACACTTTACCAGAGGACAAAATTCTGCAGAAAACAGATTTAATGCTGCTCAGTTGATGAACGTTGTCTTTGAAAGACTAGAAAATACTGCAGAAAAAGGAGAAGAGGAGCTGGTTACCAGCACTTTCTCCTTTTCCCTAAATGTTTTCATAAGTTATCTCTCTATGGGTTGTGAAAAGTCAATATTGTTTGTTAAAGGATTAACCTGCGAAATAAAAGATTGCCTGCCAAGATCTTTTTGGTGGAAAAATCTCACTGTATGGAGTGTAGATCAAAGATCAGACTGCAAATTCTGAACAGTTGGATTTTGCTATTCTTTGTCCACACAAGTGCATAAAACCGCACTTATCAGCCTCAGTGTTAAGTCTTTTTCTGCCTTTTCACCCTTTTCAAGATGATGAAATGTAAGACTTGTTGACAAATATGACACTTTTGCAGACAACAAATATTTTGTAGACAACAAATAAAGATAAAGCTTGTGTTCTATATAGGATTTGTCTTTGAAAGGGAAGAAAATATTGTGGAAAAAGGTAAAAACAATGTTTACAAAAGCGTTATTCCTTTGGGTTGTTAGCGCAGGATTGTTTGACTAAGAGTTCAGGAGATTATCAGGAAATAATTGTACAAAACTTTTTCAGATGTAATTCACTGTACAGCAGCTAACAGAGAAGAGGTAAAGTCCTTTGTTTGGTTACCCTTGGGTCACTATGGCGACAAGACAACAACAGAAGAGGCTCTGTGTGATGGGTTGATGGGGCTCTAGACCACCATACAGTTTTGTGTTGTTATCATGTTAATTCAAAGACAAGTTTTTAGATCTTGAAAAAAGTATCACTATGTTCTGTGCAATCAGATCTTGATCTACACAGGCCATTAAAGTCAAGTATACTTGAGCCATGCTCTGTGAAAGGGGGCTTAATGTATCTCTGTGATACAGTGTACCAAGCAAGTCATTACAGTAATATAGATCCATAAAATCCATTTTATGTAACAACTTATTGAATCAGGAGGTATGATGGTCCCTGGTCCCTTTGACATGCAGAAACTTTTCCAAAATCAAACATTTTCTGCCTAGATCAGCCTGTGCGAACTGCGCAGGCTGACCTGAGTCAATACGTTTTACAAGTGCATTAAGACCCCTTATCATATCATTGCTCAATTGTAAAAAAGACACTCTAAAGGTTAATTTGTTACCACTGATACATGTACCGTGCATGTATGAAAGACAGATGTTTGAATTACATACATTTATGTATAAACCAGAATTGTAACGTTCTGTATTCACTTAACCCTTTATTTAGCAGTCCTGTTTTTTAACAACCCTAAGGAGGAAGGTGTTTGAAACACAACATTTCCTAACCTTCCAGGGATGATTTCAGCTGCTTGAGACAATTTGTTTTTGGTAAATGCTTCCATTTTGGACAAGTCTAAAAATTGTGTTGTGTGGTAAAGAGTTTGAGAGTGAAATACAAATTATTGACATTATTTATTCTATTTGTATTTGCTGAATCAGGATTTATTGCCAGGGTACCTATTCACTGTCAAGTCTAAGTATTGTACAGCCAATTTTAATATGGGAAGCATTTATTATTTTACTGGTCATCTGACTGGCTTAAATGTTCTGAGGGTAAGTCATGGAACATGGAATTAGACATGAATTTTTAATAAGAATAATTTGTCCAACTTGTAGTTGAAACATCAACTTAAACTGTATAGATATAATTAGCATTCCACTGAACACATATGGATATTTTTAGCTGTTTCTGATGAAAATGCCAAAGTATCGTCATAGGCCTGTGATTATCTGCATCAACTTCATTTCAAAAAATGTTGACATTGACTTATATCTGTCGTTATTGAAGATATTCAATTGAAACCTGGGCTAGGTTTTAATTATCTGAAGGAGGACCCATACCAGATAGGGTAGGTAACCATCAACACACTTTGGACATTGTTATGCCAATGCCTTAGAAGTAAACTAAAAAAGTGGACTTGTGACAACTTGGCCAGTTCCATACCAAAGCTTGTCTTATCAGGAAAGTTTCCCTTTGGAATACTTTCAGTCACATGAGCTTAAACTTGGCCTCATCCAAGTCAACTACAACATCTTTACCAAACAACAAAATTTTAGACTGGTCCAAATTCTAACCATTTGCAGACAACAAAATACATGTGACTGAAAAATTTAAATTTGGAAAGGGTAGACAACATTGTTGGAAAACGTAAAATGCTGGTTACCAGCATTTTCTCCTTTTCCCACAATGTTTTCGAAAGGTTTCTTTTACATGGTCGCTAAAAGTTGGGATTATATGGTAACAATCCATTAAAACTCATGAATATCATTAACGAAATAAATAATTGTTCAACAGAAATGCATTTATAATGATTCTGACCGATTTAGACTTGTATTTTTTTCGGTGGAGTCTAATGATTCTTATAGCAGTAAAGTGGTCTATTTCTGGAAAAGAAATGCAACATACTGTAATATAGCCATCGGATTTGATCGGTGGTCACCTAAGATTTGCCAAATGTGAAAAAGCACAGGAGGCTGAGCCTTGGCACCAGTGTATATATATGGTGCTCTTGTTGTATTGAAATAATCATTAAAGCTTAAAAGAAAAAAAAAATTAACTCTTTACCACACGACAAAGTTTTAGACCCAGCCAAATTGAAGACAACGATTTCAGTGCGACTCAAATGATGCTCTTTGTCTTTGATAGGGTAGAAAACATTGTGGGAAAAGGAGAAAATGCTTGTTACAAGCATTTTCTCCTTTTCCCACAATGTTTTCAGTAGGCTTCAACATCAGGGTCGTTAAAAGTTGGGATTGTGTGGTAAAGGGTTAATAGATTATGTTTTTATGATAAAAGGATCTTATTTTATTATGTGTATTTTTGTAATTATCATTTTGTCTTGAGTGACATCGGTTTGTGATGTGAATAGTACCTGTACAGTAAACGGATATTGTTAGGTGAATTGTTGTTTTCATTGTGCAATGAAGCTTTGTGATTTTTGTCAATGATGAAATAAAAGTAATGTAAAAAAATCTCTCTTGACATCGCTTGTACTTTAATGGAGAAGCCCACTAACAGCATGGATTTTAGCTCACCTGAGCATAGAAAGCTGAAACCTTTTTTACCAATCTCATGTTAAACAACCCTGAGGAAATGATTTGTTGGAGTGGGATGAAATTTTTGAAACCAGCATTTTCTCTTTTTCCAACAATGTTTTTTACTCTTTCAGAGAAGAGGGGTCGATCCTTGGCTCAGCCAATTTTATTGATGATATTCATTGCAACAGGATAAATTTCTCTCTCATCCCTGACCTTTGTTTCAACGATGGTTATGTGGGAAAGCACCATTGGCTTGGAAAGGATATTATGTGTAGTACTGGTTCAAGAAACTGCAGGAAAGCATAGATAGGTGCACTTGCCGCTTCGATATAAGTGAAATAATGTTGAAAACGGCGTTAAAAACATCATACAATCAATCAATTTCAGAGAAGAATCCTGTCATTTCTGGCACAATCGATTTTTGCAAATTCTTTCAATAGGGGCAAGTCTAATAAAATTTTATCACCTGGAAGAGAGTCAAGGTGAGCTATTGTGGTCAGTCGTTGACCAGTGTATGGTAACATGTGTCCACAACTTTTACAACTTGTTACCAGACGACAAAATTTTAGACTAATCCATATTGAAAGCATTTGCAGAGGTCAACTAAACATGACTCAAAAACTGAAATTTGTTGTTTGAAGGGGAAAAAAAAACGTACGGGAAAAGGAGATAATGCTGATTACCAGCATCTTCCTCTTTTCCTACAATGTTTCTGAAAGCCTTCTAATCCAAGATCATGAAAACTCCAGATTGATTGTTACACTTTACTATAATTTTCTCCTTAACCACATGGCCTATTGCAACAAAACTTTGTAGGAAAATTCCCCAGATCAAGTTCTTTCAAATGTGTTCAGAGAATTTAGTTCCATGCAGAACTACCTAGTGTTGCCAAAGAAACAGCCATAGGGCAATTCAGGGAATATTTACAGAACTTCGTGTATAAAGCCATTAGGCTAGGACTACTAAATTTTGCATGTAGCTTTATCAGTTTGACATATACCAAGGCTGATCGAGATAAAGAAAGCTTGGCAATGACAAGTTTTATATAGGCTTATACAGTGATTTAGCAACTTTTGTACTAGTTTTACAAAATAATATCCTGCAAGCAGCTGGAACTTTCACAGATTGTACTGCAACATATCAGATTCGTGACCATATCCTGTTGTTAAATGGTATGAATTAAATTTGTCTGCAATTTGACCCACAAATTGTTTACATTTTGCAGGTAGTGGGCCATTAAGTGTAAGATTTTGTCATCCAGGAGGGGTTAAAATATCAATGCTGTATTTGTACTAGGATATTTCACTCGGGTTTTCAGTAGATTTGTAAACATGTACATGTACTATCTAAATTTTCATTCAATAAACAACACAACTATTTTTATCCAATTAAAAACATAATTATCACAAAAATTGCACAAATTATAACAATATAAAGCATACAAGCAGCTTATATCTGTGTTCTGATTTATTACAAATAGGTCACTTGTTACAATATGATCCTGTGTTTTATGATGATCCTGTCCAAGCAAGTTTTTGAAAACATTGTGAACAAATCTAAAGTTAAACTTATATTATCTTTTTTACCATACAATTTCATATTTCAACGACCATGATAGAGAAGACTTGAAAACTGTGGGAATAGGAAAAAATGCTGGTGACCAGCATTTTCTCCTTTTTTCCTCTATTTGCTATCCTTTGAAGACGAGTCCATCATTAGAGCCAAGTTGCCTGCAGACACTTTCAATTTGGACAAGTCTACAGTTGTGTCATATGGTAAAGAGAAGCTAAAGAAAAATAGAAATAAAATGATACATCCTTGCACCTAAAAGCAGCAAAAGAAAAACTTTTCTAAAATCTTCCAAAGCAGGACCAATACTGTTGTACACTACACTACAATAACTCAGGGCCTCTCACTATGTCTGGCTTCTCTCTTTCATTTGAAAAGGCTCTAGTCGTTCATCGGGGGGTAACATTTTGTTCAAAGTCTCCATTTTGGGAATTATGTCATCTATGGAGTTTTTCACACGATTCAGAACAGAAACTGTCTCTGAGGTCCTCTGGAACTGATCTGCATATTTTGCGTACTTTTTCTGCCTTTCTGTCATTGTGTTCATTAACTTCTGTATTGCACAATCTATCTGAAATACCAAGAAAAGCTTCATAAGTCAAACTTACCTTTTAAAGCTACTCATGATAACAAAACTAACCTCTATAAGTAGGCAACTGTTTAACACAGTCTCGTCGACAGTTTCCAAAACTTAAAATGATAGTTGCTTTTACCTTTAAAACCTTTTACCAATTAATCCCAATCTTTAAAAACCCTACAGAACAAAGCTTTTCAAAACATTGCGGAAAAGGTTGCTATATGCAAGTGGATGCCTAAATGAAGCAAATACAGGTGGCTCTTAATCTAGATTGAACTATTTAACCACACAAACCTATGTTTTAACAACTCTGCTGAAAAATGCATCTGAACATTCACCGGCAACACATTTTTTAAAATCTATCTCTCAATTTCCATTTCATTTCACATTTTCATAATACCTAGTAGTATACAGTTTAAGTAACAGGCGGACTTTATAGTAATACCTAGTGGATTACAGTTTAAGTAATTCAGGGATTTTGTTGTAATAACTAGTGGTTTATAGTTCAAGTAACACAGGAATTTTTTTGTACTTTTCCACATAAGGGTCATCTGATTCCCTTCAAATGTATGCATGCAGAAGAAGGCAAATATGAATTTGGGGGACATTCAGAAAATTTGGGGTCCAAATTCAATGAAATTGAGGGCCAGGAAAAATCTAGTAAAGTGTACTTATAAACAAGAGGGCTATTGGCCCTAAGGCTTTCACCTGAGTAAAGTAGTCTAGGATTGATAAAGCTCAAGAGATCCTGATTGTGATGATGTAAAACACATGAGTGTAAGTGACATGTTTTTTGACAGACTTCACATATTTTTGAATTTGTCAGAGATGTCAAGACAAACATTCAGACAAAGTTTCATGAGTAATGCACTGAAAATGTGGCCTACAGACTGCACACAAGGTTTTTCTAAGATTTGGCCCTGTGACCTACTTTTTTACCAAATGTTACCCATTACCAGATTTGTCCAAGATAGCATCAAGACAAGATTTCTGACCAAGTCCCATGATCGTTGGGCTTGATAATGTGGCATCTTTGGCACACACAAGGTTTTTCTCGGATTTAGCCCACTGACCTACTTTTTGACTCGAAGTGTTTGAGATTTCATCAAGACAAAACATTCTGACCAAGTTTTATGAGAATCAGGTGGAAAATGTGACCTCTAGAGTGCATACAAGGTTTTTCTAAGATTTGGTCCAGTGACCTACTTTTTGACCCAATGTGACCCAATTTGTCTTAGATATCAGTAAGACAAACATTCTGACTAAGTTTCATGAGTATTGGCCTGAAAATGATGCATCTACAGTGCACAAATGGTTTTTCTAACGTTTTGCCCAGAGATATACTTTTTGATCCCAAGTGATCCAATTTCAAACTTATCCAGCCAAACATTGACCAATTTTCGTTAGTATTAGGCTAAAAATGTGGCCTCTAGAGTACACACAAAGTTTTCTGAGATTTGTCCCAGTGACCTACTTCTTGGCCTGGTAATACCCAATTTCAAACCTGTCCAAGATTTTATTAAGACAAACATTCTGACCAAGTTTCATGAGTACTTGGCTGAAAATGTTGCCTATAAAGCGCATACAAGGTTTTTTTAAGATTTAGCCCAGTGACCTACTTTTTGAACCAATGTGACTCAATTGCACAGTTGTCCGAGATTTCATCAAGACAAACATTCTGACAAAGTTTTATGAGGATCAGGCTGAAAATGTGGTCTCTAGAGTGCACACACAGTGTTTCTGAGATTTGTCCTAGTGACCTACTTTTTGGCCTGACATGACCCAATCCCACACTCGTACAAGATATTATCAAGACAAACATTCTGACCAAGTTTCACGAATACCTGGCTGAAAATGTGGCCTCTAGAGTGCACGCAAGTTAAATGTTGACAACCACATGACAGACGACACATGTCACACAACGTACGCCAGACACAGCATGATCACAAAAGCACACCTTGAGCACTTTGTGTTCAGGTGAGCTGAAAATTGAAAAAAAAAAAAAATTATCTACTTTACCTCTTTTATTCTAATACACAAAGCATTTTGGTCAAAAGCCACAGACTCTGACAGTTGTTTTAAGTGGTCCTGATATCTCAGACACAGCTGCAGCATCGTTTTAGGTTCAAGTTTGTCTAACAGGTGATCACTTAGATCCCTGGAACTTGCAGGTAGATTTAACGATCCTCTCATTATTGGATAAAACACAGGGATTGTGTTCAGTCTTGTCAGCTCTGGATCTGGGTCTGTGAAAAAAGAGTGTAAAAGCTGGTGTTTTTCATCCAACAATAAAACCATTATGCATTAAAACAAGTCATGCTCTATGAAAAGGTTGTTTATTACATCTGTAAAATGTATCTACCTATGTCAGCCTGGATGGAGTCAAAACTGTTTGCTATTGCTAAATCTTCTGCCTATCAGAGGACCATACTACTTTGTGACCCGGAGGTTTTTTAGAAGAAAAGAATCCATCTTATCTGACAAATCGGTTAGTGTAATGCATTGCAGGAGTATGTAAAATTTCCTTTTTCCATCTCTGACAAGCACATAATTCATTGACAGTGAAAAAGGTTGCGTCTACCCTCAACTCTTTACCACATGGCAAAATTTTAGACTGGTCAAAATTGGAAGAATTTGCAGACGACAAAATAAGTGTGACTGAAAAATTGAATTTTGTTTTGGGAAGGGTAGAAAACATTATGGGAAAAGGAGAAAATGCTGGTTACCAGCATTTTCTCCTTTTCGCACAATGTTTTCAAAAGGCTTCTTTCACAGGGTCGTTAAAAGTCTGGATTGTTTGGTAAAGGGTTAAATAAAAAGCACATATCCCTTTTACCTGACACTCTTTTATCGGAAGAAAAAGAAATATCACTTATTGAGAGCAAATCTTTGTTTAGCACATGCTGATAACTTTTTACATTTTGCTGTAGAAAAACTTTAAAAACATTGTGATGAAAGCAGAAAATGAAATTTCATTTTGCCAAAACATTTTCACATAATGTTCATGTATTTTCGGCAAAATCACATGATGTAAAGTTATCTCTGAAGGTAATATTTTATCAAAGCTCTCCATCTACAATCACAGCTTTGTAATGCAAGGATAACAGATTAATTTTAAGTTAATGACTATAACTCTTTCAACAGACGATAAAATTATTCAACTTGTCCATATTGACAGAATTTTTTTTGCCAACCCCAAATTCTATGTGGCTCTGATATGATGGAATTTGTCTTTGTTAAAGTGGAAAACAATCTGGTAAAGGAGAAAATGCTGGTTTCCAGCATTGTCTCATTTTAAATTTTCCAACATTGTTTTCAAAACCCCTCTTCCTTAGGTTTGTAAAAGCACAGGATCATCTGATAAAGAGTTTAACCCTTTACCACACAATCCCAAGTTTTAACAAAAACCCTAGACAAGAATGGATTTGAAACTATTGTGGGAAAAGGAGAAAAATCTGGTAACTAGCATTTTCTCCTTTTGCCACAATGTTTGCTACATATTTAAAGACAGAAACCATATCCTGAGCTACATCTAATTGATCATCCACAAATGCTTTCAATTTGGTTGAGTCTAATTTTTTTTTTGTTTGGTAAAGAGTTCAACCTTTAACAATGGTATGTCCATCTGCGACAACAACAATGTCATGTTTTGGTGTTCCTTCTTTTGGTGGCTGCTCTCTCAAATTTGGAACTGTCGCAGCTCTGGGTCTGTTACCTTGGTTACGTGGAGAATTTCTGGGTGAATCTGTTGAAAAATGAAGACAGATGGCAAACATTACATGAATTTAGGGCTTCGCTTGCCATTGTCAGAGCTAGAGAAATGGACAGTTTGTTCAAAATAGTCAAAAGAAGTCTATCATATTAAATGATTTTTCACTGAAAATACAGTCAATAAAAAGTGGCAATTTTCCACAGTGAATTAAAAGCCTAATACAATATTTTAATGATTTTTTTTTTTTTAACTGTGCATCAAAGATTAAAAATAGCATCACTCTTTTAACTCTTTACCACACAATCCTGACTTTTGACGACCCCAAAAAAGTAGCCTTTTGAAAACATTGTGGGAAAAGGAGAAAATGCTGGTAACCAGCATTTTCTCCCTTTCCCACAATGTTTTTCCTTTTCCTAAAACATATATTATAATTTATCAGTCACATTTATTTTGTCGTCTGCAAAAGCTTTCATTTTGGACTGGTGTGAAATTTTATTATTTGGTAGAGTTAAGAAGCAGTAGACAGGGACCATCCAGGAGTATTTACTTGTACAAACTACAAATGACAGCCAAACTGGGGGATGAATTTGTGACACAAATACAAGGGTTGTCCCAAAAATCACACAAAAATCTTTACAAATAAGAAGATTGTAGCATAAACACCACAACAACCACACACACTGCGGTGCACGTCAAGCATCAATAACTACATCGATGTTAAAAAGTTGCCTTTTTCAAAGTATTCTCCACGCAATTCAAACCAGATAGCAGACATGGAACCTATCTCGTGCAGATGTGTGGTTCAGCTTGTCCATAAGTATTCTGTGGATATAAGACCTTGAAATGGCGGTAACCACAGAAATATTTTGGTCATGCTCTGTGAAAAGGGGGTTTCATTCATCTCCAAAATATACATGGAATCATGTCAGCCTGCACAGCATGCTTTTTGCTATTTGTAAATGTTCTACAAGTCAGAGGACAATTCTAACTCATGATTCAATTGGTTGCACAATTTTATGGATCCATAAATATGTGATGTGCTTGGTATCATGCATCAGGGAGATGCATTAACCCTTTACCACACAATCCCGACTTTTAACGACCCTGAAAGAAAAGTCTTTGGAAAGCATTGTGGGAACAGGAGAAAATGCCGGTAACCAGCATTTTCTCCTTTTTCCACAATGTCTTTTACTCTATCAAAAAGAGAAATAATCATTTTAGCAAGATTTGTCGACTGCAAATGCTTCCCATTTGGACTAGTCAAATATGGTGTCGTTTGGTAAAGGGATAAGTCCCATCCTGCCACAGTGTAGCTCATTTAAATTTTTTGTGAATGGGGATATAAAAGTCAGTTTTACACATCTCCAGCTGCTGGTTTATTAATGGAGTAGAACTTGTATGGTGGAAAAAAATCCCTCCTTCATACACACCTCCAGCTATAGGTTTACTAATTGAGTAGGATGTGTAAGGTATATCTTCATCACGCTGCGATTTTATGTTGCTCCCTGGAGCTCCAGCTGGTAGAGGAGTGCTCTGCTCAGAACCCATCTCTTATTGACTAACCAGCATATTTCATCAAATATGATTTTTATCCTGAAAAGACAAGGACAAGCTTAACTCTTTACAAAAACAAAAGGAAAGAAAAGCATAGACTTGTCCAAATTCAAAGTATGCCCAAACAACAGCTTAACTGTGGCTCAAGTTACACCTTGACAGTGGCTCAAGTAACGGGACTGTCTTTGTAGGTGAAGAAAACATTGCGCCTATAGAAGAAAATGCTGGATACCTGCAGTTTCTTTTCTCACAACGTTTTCAAAAGCATTCTTTCTCAAAAAGCATTAAAATACTGAATAGTTTGGTTCAGGGTTTATTTCCAAACAAGAAACCAAATAGCAGAAGTCCAGCCAATCAACCTTTTACCAAAGAATCCCAAGTTTTTACAATCCTGAAGAAGGCTTTTGCAAACATAGTGAGGAAAGGAGAAAATACATGTAACCAGCATATTCATCTTTTTCCACAATGTGTTCTACTTAACCCTTTCCCGTACAATGCCACCTTTTAACCCTTTACTGCACAATGACGCCTTTTGACGCCCCTGGGAAAGAAACCTTTAGAAAACATTGTGGGAAAAGGAGAAAATGAGCCACACTGAAATTGTTGTCTGCAAGTGCTTTCAGTATTGAACAAGGCTTACATTTTGTCGTCTGGTAAAGGGTTAATCAACAACTGAAATCGTCATCTGAGCCACATTCAATTTGTAGTCTGTGTATGCTTTAAATTTGGTCGAGTCCAAAATATCTATTTCACAAAGAGCTAGTGGGAGAGTTTTGAAATCCTGGACTCCAAGCAGACATCAGATCTAAGAAGACAAGAATGAGAGATAAAGCATATTGAAGCTAAACATTTTCAAAATACACTTAAGGTATGTATGAATACGATATGATACAAAACCATCCTGAAATTGTACTGTAACTTTGTGTAAAAAATTAATATCTATTGCCAATTTGATTGGCTATAGGCTACTAGGGTAATCTAGCTTAATCCAAGGTATGCTATCCTTTACCTGTGATTAACAATATGGCATTGAACTAAGTATAGCATAGCCTTCCTCGTTTTGTGATCTACCATCATTTTTAGACGAGTTTTTTTTTTACTTGAACGCAATTTGGATATGGAATGAAATCTAATGACAAATCATTTTCTCTTCAAATGCAGACAAATTCTAACAGATTCCATTATAGCAGCGAGAATTTTAAGATACCTAAAAGCGCTATCAATTACGGACCATAGTCCTAAAGGTCTCAACAGCTTAATTAATAACGAATATTAAAATTCATCTTCTACCACTTGTAAGGCCGGACTCCGTCGTATTTATCTCCCTTGCTGTCGCTAAAGATCAAAGAACTGTGAGGACTATATGTTCCTACAATCTACCACAGGATCTGTAGTTCACTAAACTCTCTCTCTCTCTCTCTCTTCTCTCTCTCTCTCTCTCTCTCTCTCGCTCTTCCCCCCACCCCGGGTCGTCTCTTCTTTATGTTTGTAGGGCTTTCTCTCAGTTTCGATCTTAAATACTTTTACCCATCGAGGAGCTTTTTAGAAAAAACAAAAGAACGTACCTTTATCAAGTTCATGATCAAAAAGCTATATATCACGGATCGTAATTTACGAATCCCTGGCCACATATTGAACACTGTTCAAAAGCCCTTGGGACAGCGTCACCCAAGCTCGGCTATTTATGTACCTGGAGGAACTGCTCGTTTCTCTTAGTTAACCTAGGTATCCCGGTGTAGTATCACCCTTGGCTACTAGTTCGGAAATAACACATGTCATTGTAGAGTCCCTGGCCAGTTATCTGGTTATATAGACTTATCTTGTTATATAGTAGCATCGTCCGAAGGCTTGTCGAGCTGTCGAAAGAGCTTTTTGATGCCTCAGTTATGGCAGTTATAGTCAGTGTAGAAACAAGCTTTCACGAAGGATTATCGGCAGGGTTATTCCAAAGAATCGCAAAAGGATTACAACCCGTAAATCTTATTAACTAGATCCATGACAGAAACAGAAAAAAAATACAGCCAAACAGAGAACGATGCTTCAGCAGTGAAATGGACGAAAAATAGGTTTAGAATGTACTTATTTGGTGCAACAAGATTCAAGATAATTACAGGTCATAAGCCTTTGATACCAATGTCCAATAGATCAAACATTAAATTACCACCAAGAATAGAATCAAAGCACTGAACGCACTGCCGAAGTGGGATGCGTTCAATCCAACTCAAGTTGAAATCCAAGTGTTAGACCAAATATGCATGTAGTGCTGCATCATATGTCAAAAAGAGTTGTACAGAAAAAATAACATTTGAAGAACGTTAGCTTTATGTAATGCAAAGGACTTACATAGCATTTTAAATTTTTACTTGCCCGATCGCTTGCTTGCCTGTGTGTTAAATAAAATCCATAAAACAACTGATTCAGCTTAATGTCAGTTCACAACATGACATTTTCATGTCATTTCTGATATTTTCATACACACCTGATTGATTACTATACCTATTTTCCGAGTAAATGAGTATTTCTCAAATAAATCTCAGAACGCATTTGCTGTTTTCAAACTACGTGTATTTGCCTTTAGCCAAAACCAAAACAGAGACCGGTAAAATTTTCATGGAAAACCTGAGATTTACCACGGCACGTCTTTTTTGTCTCAATTATGTCTCATAGGGTTAGGATATTTCTAAACCAGGCGATTAACAAAAAGCCCTGCAAAAAGTGACAGACGTCCCTGGTCTTTTTTAATAATCATTTTGTTCTAATGGGGTTTATTACATTTTTTGCAGCAAAAACATAATTCGACTTCTCTATGAGTGTGAACAGGCGGTGGCCTTAACGAGTAGTTACCATAAATCGAAAAGACAGTCGTCGCTGTAAGTTTAATTTAGCACCTCTGCCAAAGACCAGTGAGCTTATCCTTTGTCCGTCATATGCGTTAACGAGCGTCCTTAAACTTTTATTCTAAACCATTTCCTTCTGTGAGACAACTGAAATTTGACAACTTGACAGATATGATTCTACAGTGGTCTTCATAAGAATTGATTTAAAAAAAAAATGACTCCATCCAGAAGCTTTTTAAACAAAGTCTATCGGAGCACGTATCATAAAAAAAAGGTGCATGTATATGTAGAAAGCAATTTGAGCTACAGCAAGCCAATAAGAAACCACCGATTCAAAAGGAAACGCTGCTCTTTTTGTTTTTAGAAGGTAGTCAGACAGTTCAGATCAAAAGATTTCAAGGTGTTTGATATCAATCCCAACAAATGGTTTCACCATTTCAGAGTTCTATAATTTGACGAGTGTGTTGAGGGGTTATTTTCTTGTAATTACTATAAGCTTAGGCTTCAGGATGGAGTCAAATTCTTTAAATTAATTCTTAGGAAGATGACTGTAGGATCATATGGGTAGAATGATTACGCCTCCTCCAAACAATGGTGTAGCGTCCATAATGCACAATATGCAAGTGCGTAATGAAGAAAAAATTGGAAAATATTCTTAATTATCACTTTATAGAACAACTTCATCTTCCTAACTAACTTAACCTTTTTTTTTTTTTTTTTTAATGAAATTTCCAGCAAATAGTAAAGGGTCAAATATTGTAGTTGCATCCTATAGATCAGACTGCACATTCACCCAGTCTGCAAAAGCGCATAGCGTCCCGCATGGCAGCCTAAGGGTGAACTAGTGCTCTCTATTTAGACTACATAATGATTCTAAACTCCTGCTTACGGCCCTGCTAATGTGACTGAAATAATGTTGAAATGATGTTAACTCTTTACCAAACAATCCTGACTTTTAACGACCCTACAGAAGATCTTTGAAAACATTGTGGGAAAAAGGTGAAAGTGCTGGTTACCAGCATTTTCTCCTTTTGCCACTATGTTTTCTGCGTTCTCAAGCACAATTCACACCATTTAAGAAACAATAGTTGTGTGCAAGTTTTCTTAATTTTGGTGGCTAAAAATTGTGTCGTCTGGTAAAGGGTTAATCGCTAAGCAGACTAGATTTGTCTTTGAATTTCAACAGGGTATAGGGAAGCCCGAAATTGATGTAAAAATCGAAAGAAAGAAAATATCTAAAGAAACAATTGTAGTGTTTAGAAAAGACGAAATGGTTGCATTTAACTGAAGCTCTACACGTACAATACTTGAATTGCCGAAGTGAGATGCAAGAGCAACCGTTTCAAGTTTTCAACTTTTGCATGCCACTATTTGATTTTCTCTTACTTTTTTCATGGTTAGAACCATCTTCTACCAAATTTTCAAATGAAGTATTTGCTTATTATGTATGTTTTCAAGTATTTCAATATGGATATCTAAAGCCCCCCCTTTTTTTTAACCCTTTACAAAACAATCAATCTCCGAGAAGAAAAGCTACTGAAAACAAAGGGGAAAAGGAGAAAAGGCTGGTAACCAGCATTTTCTCATTTAAACACAATGTCTTCTACCATTTCAAAACCAACATTTAATATGTTGTCTACAAATCTTCCAATATGGACAAGTCTAAAATTTTGTCGTCTGGCTAAGGGTTAACTGTTATTGTCATTTATTTTGAACATTTTTGTTTGTTTTGAACCCGTATCCTATTGACTCTGTTGATCCCGAAGAATAGTCGAGGTGTCGTTGATATTTCTGTCATTTACATGTAGGGTACCGGTATCCCTTTACCGCACAATCTAGCGGACCCCCTTAGCGCGGTCGATATTATACAGGACTTGAGAACAGGGGTTGCTGGTTCAAATCCCCAGCTTGGCCAGTTTCTTTTTAAAGACTGATTATAGTCATTGCAAGAGGATTCATTCCTGCTGATCATTGTTTCCACGATGGTCAAGTGGAAAAGCAACCAGTGGCTTGGGAAGAATATCATGCGAAGTACTGGTACAAGAAACTCCAGAAAAGCATGCATAGGCGAGCTGACTGCCACGATAAAACTAAAATAAAGTTGAAAACTGCCTTAAACACCGTACAATCAATCAATCATTACCACGCAATCCTCGGTTTAACCACCCTGAAGAAACTTTTGGAAAACAGCATTTCCTCTATTTCTAACAATGCCTTGCACCCTATCAAAGACACAAGTCATCATTTTGAGCTACATTTATTTTGTCGTCTGTAAATGCTTTCAATTTGGTTCAGTCCAAAATTTTGGCGTTCGGTAAAGAGGCATAATATGATTAATAATCTTTTGTTTTTGTCTAACTAGTCATTCTAAAAACGAAAAAAAAAAAGGTTTTGCCGAGTTTTTATCGCTTTTCAATTACAAGCTCAGTAATAAAGTTATACAGGGTGAAATAATAGATCACAAAAATCAAGACTTTATCGTTTTTATTTTTCCAAAGTTTTTAACACTTGTACTAAAATCTTAATTTACGATACCAGTATTTCTTCAAGGCAATCTTGCACAGATAGATACATGTAAACCCTTCAATTTTTATCAGACTACAACATTTAGATATGTCAATACTGAAAACATTCGCAGATGAAAAAACAGGTGTTGCTTAGATCATAGAATGTTTTTGAAAGAGTATGGAATATTGTGGGAAAAGAGAAAAAGGCTATTTACCAATATATTTTCCTTTCCCTACAATTCTTTGCTTTTTCACCAAACGACAAAACTCTACACTTTTCCAAACTGAAAGCATTTACAAACAAACAAAGCATAGTCCAAATGATAATATCTATCTTTAACTCTTTACCACCAAAATTTTAGACTCCTTCAATTTCAAAGCAGTGGCAGACGACAATAATGATGAGACTGGTCTCTGAAAGGGTAGAAAGCATTGTAGAAAAAGGAGAAACTGCTTGTTATCGGTATTTTCTACTTTCCCTAGAATAATTTCAAAAGTTTTTTTTTTTTTCTTCAGGGTCGTTAAAAATGTGGTCGTTTGGTAGAGGATCAAGAGTATAAAACATTGCGGAAAGAGGAGAAAATACTGTTTAGTTAGACTTGTCCAAACTGAAAGCATCTACGAATGACCAACCGAACCTAGTTCAAATGATGATTTCTATCTTTCAAAGGGCTTAAACATTAAGGAAAAAGGACAAAAAGCTGGTTACCAGCATTTTCTCTGTCACCTACAATGTTTTCTGAAGGTTTCTACATAAGGATCGTTAATACAGCAGGACTGTTTAGCAAAGGGCTTTTGCTTCAAGGTCTTTAAAAAGCAGTATTCTTTGGAAAAGGATTAAATGTTCATTTGTGGTTCTCAAATAATTCTAAAGAATTAACTCAATTAATTCTTAATTCCTTGAAGAGTTTTACTGAAAATGAGTTTCTAACATTTTGCACTTTTTGTGCTGTCTGATCTTGAAATGAATTACTATGTATCAGATGAACATTTTTAAATCATATCTCCAATATTTATTTGAGACAAGAGGAAGTGTTGGCGACAAAAAGAAATGCTTTTTTTTTTTAAACATTTTTTACTTTGCTATATTAGCCACGTACTTAGATAATGTGAGCAACATATTTCTTTACAAGCGGACAAAATTTTAGAAGCACCCAAATATAGAGCATTTACAGACCAATTTGAACATGTCCAACTGATGGAATTCGTCCTTGAAGGGGTTGAAAAATCGTGAAAAAAGAGGAAAATGTCGTTCATGCATAGTGCGCCAATCATAACTTAACCTGGTTGTTGAAAGTGAACATCAAGATCAGTCTTCTTTTTCCTTACACCATACAACAACAAATATCTGGCCGAAAAAAATCCAGTTGTGAGTCTGTATGAATGAAAACCAACATCATGCACTCATATAAAGTGTATTAAACGGAGATTGTACACATGTAGTCTTGGACTGCACTCTTGTCTTCCCTACCACTGGTCTCTGTAATATAAATTCCCGTGAAATAACAATAGGCTAAGGCATGGCACAGTAATGAAGGTGAAGGATTCACAATTCATTTTGTCTCTTACTACGTAGTGTCCATGACTTCTGTTGTAGTGGTAGGTGGTACACCGTGTCCATGGTTTCTATTGTAGTGGTGGGTCGTACGCGTATATGTCAATGGTTTCTGTGGGTAGTATATAGTGTCTATGATTTTTGTTGTGGCGGTGGGCGGTATACTGTGTCCATGGTTTCTGTTGTAGTGGTGGGTGGTGCATAGTGTCCATGGTTTCCGTTGTAGTGGTGGGTGGTACATAGTGTCCATGGTTTCTGTTGTAGCGGTGGGTGGTACACAGTGTCCATGGTTTCCGTTGTAGTGTTGAGTGGTACATAGTGTCCATGGTTTCTGTTGTAGTGGTGGGTGGTACACGGTGTCCATGGTTTCCGTTGTAGTGGTGGGTGGTACATAGTGTCCATGGTTTCTGTTGTAGTGATGGGTGGTACATAGTGTCCATGGTTTCTGTTGTAGTGGTGGGTGGTACACAGTGTCCATGGTTTCTGTTGTAGTGGTGGGTGGTACATAGTATGCATCATTTCTGTTGTAGTGGTGGGTGGTACATAGTGTCCATGGTTTCCGTTGTAGTGGTGAGTGATGCAAAGTCTCCATGGTTTCCGTTGTAGTGGTGGGTGGTATATAGTATCCATCATTTCTGTTGTAGTAGTGGGTGGTACGTAATGTCCATGGTTTCTGTTGTAGGTGTGCGTGGTACATAGTGTCTATGATTTTTGTTGTAGTAAAGGGTGGATCTTTTTCATACCTACACAAGATAAATATAACATTAAATACTATTTTTTGTCAAACCATCATACTTACAGTATGCTGAATAAATCACCCAACAGTGCGAAGCAATGAACTGAATTTCAGCCATTAAGATTTCTCATGTATCCAACTGCAACACAAGCTCGCAATGGCCATTTTTTCAGCAGTACAATGCTATCTCAACCCGTAATATGCCCATCACTAAGTACCATGGTTTAAGACGCTATAGATCAAGGTTGAATTATACACAATGTCATTCTCTTTACCACATGACAATAATGTAGACTTATCCAAATTAAAGGCATTTGCAGACGAAAATTTGAATGTGGCTCAACTGATGGATTTCTCTTTGATATGAAAGAAAACATTTTTGGAAAAGGAGAAAATCTTGCTTACCAGCATTTTCTGCTTTTCACATAATGTTTTCAAAAGCCTTCTTTCTCAGGGTCGTTAAAAAGTCGAGTTTGTGTGGTGAAGTGCTATAATTTCCAATAACATCTTATAAAAACTGCCCTGGCTTTGTTATATTTATTCACATAACCCTTTACAAAAGCAAAACCAAGTTGATTACCCTTTGAAAGAAGACCTTTGTAAACACAGTTGGAAAAGGAGAAAATGTTGGTATTTAATTTTTTGTCTGCAAACGCTTCTAACTTGTTATTTGGTAAAGAGTAGAAACAAGTTTGTTTTTATCATATATTTCTATTTTCTGCTGTATTCCAAGTACAAGAAGATGCGCAAAAATAGATAAAGGTGACAAACAAGATAATAAAGGATTGATTGAATGTATTTTATGCCACTTTCAGCATTATTTCAGTCACAATGACAGCTCACATATTTATGTTTCCTGGGTTTCGCCAGTAATAGGCTAGAGCTCTGACGCGTCTTGCCCTAGGACACTCACACGAAAGACCTTGTGGATCAAGTGAGGCTCGAACCCGGAGCCTCCAGATCACGAGTCCTACACTTACTCTTTACCACTGAACCACGCAGGACCTCCAAAAGATTATAAAGTCTGATACATAAGACAATAAACCAAATCACAAAAAATATATCCTCTTCATGTACTCATCAATGATCTTTTTTTAAAACGGACCAACCCCCTTTTTTTAAAAATTGAAAATACAGCTTTTGTAGAAAGCTGAGGGAGATTGATGTACTACTAGATCCTTGATCTTTTCATAAGCTAGTCACAAAAGGCATTACCTCTTCATGTTCTCATCAATGATTCATTTTTTTAAAGGATCAACCCCTATTTATTTTTTAATGAGAATACAGCTTTTGTAGACAGCTGAAAGAAATTGATATACTACCAGATCCTTGATATTTTCTTAACTAGTCTTATGTCAACCATCGCACATCTGGCTGGATTCTATGATGTTTCATGAGTCTGTCTGCTCTGGAAGTAGAACAGATTTAGGGTTAGGAGCAAACCACATCTCCGTGTGGGTCAAATTTATCACTAGCTGCTTACATGTATTTCACCAATTAACATTAATTACAATGAAATGAATGGACCAGAAGCTAGACATGGTTAGATAAACAAATGCAATCAGGGAAAAGGTTAACACAAACAAATCATGTTTGGATAAATAAATACAAAAATCTTTCTCAAATTTTAGACAAATACACACATGGCATAAAGTAAATTCAAAGCACGGTTACAGAAATATGAACAAAAACTTACTGAATATTTCACGAGAAATACATACACGAGATGAAG
Organism: Tridacna gigas; assembly: GCA_945859785.2. Classification (NCBI taxonomy): domain Eukaryota; kingdom Metazoa; phylum Mollusca; class Bivalvia; order Cardiida; family Cardiidae; genus Tridacna; species Tridacna gigas. Next base: position 35,067,946 of record OX244031.2, on the reverse strand, counting down.
CAAATTCAAACCACGGTTAGACAAATATAAAGAAAACCTTACTGACATTTTCAAGAGGAATAGATCTACATACACAACATAGAGCAAATATAAAACATGGTTAGACAAACATGAACAAAACCTTACTACAATTCATATAAGAAGTACATACACAGGGTAACGCAAATTCTGAGGATGATTAGACAGGTATTTACAAAAACTTACTCATATTTTTGAGACTATTTCATACATGAGATAAAGCAAATCAGACGCATAAAGCTAGAGATATATAAACCAAAACTTACTGAAATTTTCATGAGAAATACATACACAATAGATGCTAAATTCAAGCCAAGGCCAGACAATGAAGGACAAAACTTGATAAGTTAACATTAGAATAAATGAATAAAAGAGATCATACTCCAAGTACTCTTTTCGAAAAGAGCAATTTTAATCCGTTCTTCTTTCGGCTGAGATCTGCTTGATGAAATTTAAACCAACGGATGCAATCTGTTAAAAGCTCTGAGAACTCTATTTAGAAAAATATTTCAGTGCAAGCAAAGTTTGGCCATTTTAAAAAAAAATTTATTGAGTGATCTCCATATTGCTTATAAAAACCAATGAATTAGAGCAGCGAAAAACTTCGAGTACTTTTTTTTAGGGTAAAATACTTTGATTCGGACTAGGTTGGACCATCTTGAAAAATTTAACAAGGTATCTCTAAAGGTTAATAGTCGCACCAATGGATAAAAGAAGTAAAAACTTTGTGTACTCTTTTTTATGTTTTTTTTTTTTCTGGCTAGGTTCCTACATTTTAAAATCTTTTTTAGAGGGACCTCCCTGGTGAGTATTAAAAGCAATGGATAATGGCGGTAAAAATCCTGGTACTCTCTTTTCTGCTTATGTGTAAAATATTTCGATCCTGGCTAGGTTCAGCCGTTTTAAAACTATTTAGGGACCTCCCTTGTGAGTGCAGAAATAATGGATAAAAGCGGTAAAAAGTCCGAGTATCTTTGAGACTTCATATTTTGATCCTATTTATGTTCAGCTATTTAAAACCTCTAACATGGGACCTCCCTGATCAATGTTATAATCAATGGATAAAATTGATAAAAACTTTGAAAACTTTTATTTCAGTATAACATGTTTTGATGCCAGGTTAGTTTGGCCATTTTAAAACCTCCATCGAGGGATCTCCTGGTAGGTATTAAAACCAATGGATAAAACCTGTAAAACCAAGAGTACTCTTTTGTAAGATTACAATTATTTCACCCTTGTTTTCTCACCTATTCTAAAACTTGTCTCAAGAGACCTCCCTGGTGGGTGTTAAAAGCAAAGGATAAAGGCGGCTAAAACTTTGGACCCTTTTTTTTTAGTGTAAAACATTTTGATGCTGGCTGAGTTTTTGCCATTTTAAAACCTTCATCGAGGGACATCACTGTTGGTGTTAAAACAATGGATAAATCAAAGGACTGATAGTCCTGAGAGTCGCCTCTCAAACATATTATGGGTTAGAAGTTTTCACCCTTTTTTGTTCAAATCTATTAAACGCATTCGAGATACAAAATAACTCAACTATAAGACAGTATTATATGCAAGCATATTTCTAAGTTGTCATCCTAAAATTACAAACATATTAAAATTTACATTAAAACAAATATATGTGGTGAAAATTAAAATTTAGGCACAAGGAACAGGTTTAAAAAGTTCAAAGTCTCTTACCCCAGGCGACTTCATTTAAAAAATTGTTTTAAAAAGGTACAATCAATAGAAAACAAGTCATTTCGTTGAAATGATATCCACCTCCGGAAAAAAACTTTTTTTTTTTTATAGAAACATAATTATAAGAGGTATTTTGTTTTGCATGTAAATTACCTTTTTTGGTGAAAATATACATTAAGCCCCCTTTTTCCATGATAGGGAATTTCATTAAATTAAAACAAATACTGATTGTCTGTGGCTTATGATAAACAATAAAATATGAATTTTCATAAAATTTTGTCCAGTAGTTAAAGAGATTGGTCCAGAATAGAAATATACATCAAACCCCCTTTTGCTATGACACCGCTTTAAAAACAAAAACAAAATACAACCGAAAGACATCAAGCGCCCTTTTTCCATGACAAGGCATTACATTTAAAAAAAAAAGTGTATCGGCGGACTATCATGAGGACCACATGTATGAAGTTTAATTAATTTTCGTCAATGATTTTAGAACATATCTGTCTGAATGGACGGAAGATCGGACGGACGAACAGGCGGACGGACAGACAACATGAAAACCATATCTCCCCTCCCCCACCCCGAAATTCAACGGGGCGTAATAACTGTCTAAGTTAAATCAATATTTACAGTTCCTCCCTAGCTTGATAATGCCTGTAAAGAATGTGGACAAAAATTATGTTTCTAGTTTGATAAAAATGTTTTTCTAGCGCAGAATCTGGGTGACTTAATTAACATGTATATCTTCATTCTTACACATTTTGCTAAAACAAGCATTCTAAATAATTTCAGTAGAATAGGGAATACATTTTCTCCCCAGATTTAGAGCAAGTTGTTTTTATAGGACACAATTTTTCTAGAATTGGACAACATGGTTATACATATATCGTTTAATTTCAATAATTGTCCTTTCCAAATACAGGATGCTAGATATGAAATTTGGGTATAATTGCTTATACAGTTTCAGAGGCTGTTAGTTTGAAATGTTACTACATGTACTCAGTTCTGAAGCTTCTGTGAAGTTTATAGAAACAGAGCTGAACCACTTGAACAATTTTACAAGAGGACCATTTAGTCAACATTAGTATGGAACTCAATTGAACTCTGTCTTCTGGTATTGGATCTAGTGACAAACTTTTAGACCAAAAATACTCTTTTGCAACTCACCCATATCTAATCTAAGCCTGACAAGTTCCGTGAGTACTGGACTGAAAATAAATGGATTCTACAGTACTAGATCTATTACGGTTCTGTCGGATTTGACCTAGTGACAACCTTTTTCTTTTAACCCCTGGTGACCTACTTTCAGTTTTGTCAAAAATTATTATTAAGACAAACAGCCTGGCAATTTCATGATCATTGGACTGAAGTGTCTCTGGAGCACACACAAATATTTGAGTCAGTAATCTACTTGTCCTTTGGAAATAATTTGTATTTGTTGCTATCTGGGTTCAATTTTTGTCCACAGTGGACTCTAAGAATGTGGTTGCTACAGCTCAAGAAAAGCAATATAACCCAATGGCATGATCGTCAGCCTTTTAACTTTGTCTTTGTTTTATAACGTCCCAGGAATTAGTACTGCTTCCACACCAATTGAAAATTTTAGAGATCTACATGTATACTGCTTTGGCTTAAACTAAATGTTTGTGGTTCGCTCTAAAATACCCTGTACAACAACCCTTTACAAGATTACAAACACGCCAATAAAGAACTTGTTCGAGTGGGTTAACATTAATTTGTTCTATTATATTTGAAATATAGAGGAGTAAAAAGTCAAGTTCTCAGATTGCTGGTTGTTAGAACTGCATAGTTTCCAAGTCGAATTCCCATGTGAATTCAGATTTTGGCAGTTACGAAAGCACCTTGCATTCTGACACCCGCACTAATAAATTGTTGTTTCATAAATACTAGATCTAGGTTAATCGCACATTAAAAAAAAAAAAAAAAAACAGCAGACTTTTACAAATTCACCTCAAACGAAAAACAATTAATCAAAAAAAATATACTTTAAACACTCTCTCTGCATGGATCAGTAAAGCGTTAGGTCGGTGTACGCTGAAAATAAGGGCCGCTTTGAACAGCGACTGATTCATAAATATGTAAATTTATAAAGAATTCCGTGGTGCAAATGACGTTACACGTCACGTGATTATAAGATCTATATTTGTCGCACAGTTACATTCCAGAAAGCACCTGCTAAGCGATGACTTGGTACAGCCTAGAACCGTGCGCATTACATACTCTATGTACGATCTCTGTGCACCTAGAATATTGGTGTGCAAATTATTTAAAGTTTAGAATAAAAAGCTCTGAAGAAGCAACGTGTAAAAATGTTTAAGAAGGCGATGCAACCATTCCAAGTCGTTATAAATTTGTTTTAAAAAAATAGCCAACTGTTGGGAAAAATCTCCATTGAAATTTTCAATGTCAACTCGGTATCTCCTTTCTCTTTCCGACCATAAGTTGAGTGTTGAATTGTAATGAGACTTTTAACAATTAAGGACAGATTGTGAGATTTAGAATGTACTTCTAATGGGTAATTATCGAACCATTTTCACTGAGAACTGTCCACAAATAAAAGCGTGTCGTAGTTAAGACGCTTGTCGTCGGAGAGTATTTTTCAGCGTGTCCGCAAACTTGTTTAGGTCACGACGGCTATTTTTAGATATATACATAATGCGCTATATTTAGAGATGACGTCCGTGTAAGCGATAGGATATCGTGTACCCATGTGGACGAAAAGATTGTTTCAAAGGTTTAAACCGTTAAAAAGCTAAGTCTGTGTAGACATATTCATCATCACAAAGGCACAATTGTAAGTTATTTACGACAGAAACTGGGTTGTTTACCGAATAATTAGAAAACTATGTTTTATCTCGTAAACCGGAACTCGGCCAGGAAGCAGTACAAGGCCGGAGGTATGCCTACGTCACCCCATAGATCAGGATGATAACAATGAGAGCCTGGTTGCTACGCAACCAGGCGACTCAAAAACGGTAAAAACTCCATGTACTTTTTCTTTACGGGTTAAACATTTTCATGCTAGCCAGGTCCTGCCGTTTAAAAACTCTGCCGTTTAAAATGTTATCGTTTGACGTGCCTGGTAAGTATTTAAAAAATGAATAATACCGGTAAAACTCAGAGAACTTTTGTTGTTGTTGTTGTTGTTGTTTATTTGTTTTGGGCGTAAAATATTTTGGCCAGGTTCGTCCGGTTTAAAATTCTTCTCAAGGAACCTCCCTGTTGGCTGTTAAAACCAATAGATAAAAGCGATAAAAACTCCGAGTGATCTTTTATTAAGGTAAAACATTTTTATCCTGGTTTTATTCAGCTATGAAAAATCCGTCTCAGCTAATATAGTAATAAGACTAACTTAACTAAAAACTAATCATAATTGGGATGAGAAGCACATATATGAGATACAGTGCTCTTTTATATTTATATCATAGTTATATTCAGCTATTTTAAAACTTTTCTCAAGAGACTTCCCTGTTGACTGTAAAAAGCAATGGGGAAAAAAATGGTAAACACTTCGAGTGCTCTTTTATAAGGGTAAAATATTTCTATCGTGTTTTTGTTTTTTTTTTTTTTTTTTTGTTTTGTTTTGTTTTGTTTTGTTAATTAAGGGACCTCCCTGATAAGCAAGGTTCTTGGTAACTGTTAAAAACCAACGGATAAAAGCGGTAAAAACTCCGAGTGCTCTTCTATTAGGGTAAAATGTTTGTATCCTTGTTTTGTTCAGCTATTAAAAAAAACTTTCTCAGGTGGCCTTCCAGGTTAGTGTTAAAACCAGTGGATAAAGGTGGTTAAAAACTCCGAATACTCTTTTATTATCATAAAATATTTCCATCCTTGTTTTGTGCAGCTATTTCTGAAAAAAAAAAAAAAAAAAAAACTTTCTCGAGGGACATCCCTGGTGAGTGGTGAAATCATTGAATAAAAGCGGTAAAAAACTCCGGTGCTCTTTTATCGGGGTAAAATATTTATATCATAGTTATATTCAGCTATTTTAAAACCTTTGTCAAGGGACTTGCCTGTTGACTGTAAAAACCAATGAAAAAAATGGTAAAAATTTCGATTGCTCTTTTATAAGGATACAGTATTTCTATCGGGGCTTCTTTTCAGTTGTTTTAAAAACCTTTCTCAAGGGACCTCCCTGCTAAGCAAGGTCCTTGGTGACTGTTAAAACCAATGGATAAAAGCGGTAAAAACTCCGAGTGCTCTTCTATTAGGGTAAAATGTTTTTATCCTTGTTTTGTTCAGCTAATTAAAAAAACCTTTCTCAAGTGACCTCCCTTGTGAATGTTAAAACCAATGGATAGAAGTGGTAAAAACTCCCAGTGCTCTGTTATAAGGTAAAATAGGTTTATCCCTGTTTTATACAGATATTTAAAAAAAAAAGAAAGAAAAATCTTTCTCCAAGTGACCACCGTGGTGTGTGATAAAACCAATGGATAGAATTCGTAAGAACTCCGATTACCCTTTATTATCATTAAATATTTTCATCCTTGTTTTGTGCAGCTATTTCTTTAAAAAAAAATTCAAGGGACCTCCCTGCTGAGTGTTAAAAGCAATGGATAAAAGCGGTAAAAAACTCCGGTGCTGTTTTTATCAGGGTAAAATATTTATATCATTGTTATATTCAGCTATTTTAAAACCTTTCTGAAGGAACCGCCCTGTTGACTGTTAAAACCAATGGATAAAAGCGATAAAAACTTTCATTAGGGTAAAACTTTTTTATCCTCGTTTTTTTCAGCTATTATAAGCCTTACTCAACTAATATAGGAATAAGACTAAATTACGTAAAAACTTATCATAATTAGGATGAGATGCACATATACGAGATACAGCAAATTTAAAGCATGGTTAGTGAAATATTTGCATATAACCACAAACTTATTGAAGTTTTTATGAGAAATACATACAGGAGATAAGCTAATTAGAAGCGCGGCTAGACAACTGTAACTAAAAGCTTGTCATGATTTGGATGAGAAGCACATACACGAGATACGAGAAATCCGAAGTGAAATATAAACACAAACTAAATAAAGCTTACATAAGAACTACATACAGGGGCCAAAATAAATTCAAAATGGGGTTGGCAAAATATAAACACCCATCTTACTGAAATTTTCATCAGAAGATCATACACTAGACATAGCTGGTTCAGAGCATGGTCGGGAAAATAATACACAATCTTACTGAAATTTTATTGAGAAATGCATAAACGCAACAAAACGAATTCAAAACATGGTTAGAGCTGGTAACTACAATTCTAATGTCAAATTCATACACAAGATAAAGCAAATTGAAAGCATGGTGAGCGAAATATAAACAAAAACTAGACAAAGTAAATTCAAGCACGGTTTAAGATATACAGTAAAAACAAAATTAACTGCAATATTTGAATATATATAAATACACAAGAAATCTCAAAATTCAAAGCATTCTAAGACAAAGACAAGCAAAAGTATTTTCTTAAGACATACATACATACGCGTGATTAAGCAAGTTCAAAACATTCGAAACTAACTGCAATTTTAATGACAAATACATACAATATATAAGCAATTCTAAAGCATTGTTAGAGAAATCAGAAACATTAACAAAAACTAACCGTAATTTTGATGACAGACACATACCTAAAATAAAAGCAAAAACAAAGTACAAGTAATGATTTACCCCTGAAAATCTGATAAATTCAACCCACCTCTTTCCTCATTCCTTAAGCTGTTGTTATATGGCATCCTCCGTGACGAAATCTGAAAAAATGATAAAATATCATATCAGTACTTCTGTTTCAATGTATGCCAAAGTATTTCTGTCTCTTCTCCATAACGGCTCATTTACTCTTTTTTTTTTTAATCCTAGCTTTCATCAACATTAGGCTGGGGCTTTGCACAGCACTGCACAAAGATACTCTAATAATACTCATGCAACGAAACATGAGGAGAAGGGGGCAGGGCAATTGCAGGATTTTTTCATTTTAGGTAAACCCATCGCCTCAACTCTTTACCAAATTACGGAAGTTCAGACTGGTCCAAACTGAAAGCATTTGCAGACGACATAGTAAATGTCACTCAAAACATAAAAATTGTCTATCAAAGGGTAGAAAACATCCCGGGAAAAGAAGAAAGTGATTGTACTGACATTTTCCTCTTTTCTCATATTATTTACAAAATGTCTTTTTCTCAGGGTCGTTAAAAGTAGGATTGTGTGGTAAAAGGTTAACACTTTAACAATCAGTCCGTATTTTAACAGTCCGAAGAAAGATGCTTTTGAAAACAATGTGGGAAAAGGACAAAATGCTGATAGCGCCATTTTCTCTTTTTCCCACGATATTTAGTTACTGGCATATTTTCAAGACCAATTCTAGCAACCAATTTTGTTGTCTAAAATGCTTTCACATCTTTACCAGCCATCACATTTACCGACCTGTCCGTAGTAACTCTTTACCAAATGACAACATTTTAGACTGGTCCAAATTGAAAGCATTTGCATAAGACAAATTAAAGGTCACCAAAATCACCAAAATTTGTTCTCGATATAATAACCAGCATTTTCTCTTTTATGCACAATGTTTTTCAAAAGCCTTCTTCCTCGAGGTGATTTGAAGTCGAAATTATTTGGTAAAGTGTTTGGTAAAGTGTTCAAAGCATTTTTCATGTTCATGGACATCATGTAAATTAACTAGGGCAATTTGATTAGTTACCCATTCAAAGTGGGTAAATTTGCCCTTTTTCAACCGCCAAAACTACAATTAAATGATAAATAGAAACATTTTCTCTTGTTAGCTTGGCTAATCAAGCAGACGATAAAAATCAAAGATCAGGCTGGATATTCTGTACAGTCCGGTCTTGGCCTGGTTTCGCCAATCGCACAGGAAAGATTTATGCTTTTGTAAAGAGCTGGAGAAGGTTGGCGCATTGCAGATTCTTGGCTTTTCTTGACAAATGTTTCATAATTATAACAAATGGACTGATACCTTTTAGCAATTCAGTCTTTAGTCCCTAATCTTTGGTCGTTGATATTGATGTTTAATAAGCTAGTCTATCGCAAAATACCATCTGTTGTATATCTGTCTTCGTTCCATTTCATCCATCTGTTTGCTCTAAAAGTAAAAAAATTAAATAAGGTAAGGAGCTAACTAAATGTCCATGTGGGTCAAATTTATCGGCAGCTGCTTACATAATCAACGAAACCGTAGTTGCAAATACCATTTCCACATGCTGACATAATTATTATGCGCTGTTTTATATACAATTCATACTCTAAGCCAAACAAGACTGTTTACTAAGCACATTGTGACCACTCAATGGAATGACTTTTAAAAACCAATGGATAAAACTGGTAAAAACTTTGACACTCTTATTTTACGGTAAAATAATTTTCATGTTAACCAGGTTAGGTAATTTTAAACTTTCATCGAGGGAGGTCACGTTAAGCTATTTTAAAAACCTTTCTCAAGGGACCTCCCTGGTGAATGAGGTCCTGGGGGTGGCTGTTAAAACCAATGTATAAAAGCGGTAAAAACTCCAAGTGCCCTTTTATAAATTAGGGTAAAATGTTTTTATCCTTGCTTTGTTCAGCTATTAAAAAAAAACTTTCTCGGGTGGCCTCCCAAGATGGTCTTAAAACCAATGAATATAAGTGGTAAAAACTCAGAATACTCTTTTATTGTCATAAAATATTTTCATCCTTGTTTTGTACAGCTATTTCTGTAAAAAAAAAACTTTCTCGGGGGGACCTCCCTGGTAAGTGTTAAAACTTTTTTAAGGTTAAAATAGTTTTATCCCTGTTTTGTACTGCTATTAAAAGAAGAAGAAAAAAAAACTTTCTCCTTACTTGTGAGTCTTTAAACCAATGGATAAAAGCGGTAAAAAACTGCGGTGTTCTTTTATCAGGATGAAATACTGATATCATTGTTATATTCAGGATTTCTATCGTCTTCTTTTTTTCAGTTATTTTAAAAGCTTTTCTCAAGGGACCTCCCTAGTAAGCAAGGCCCCTGTTGACTGTTAAAACCAATAGAAATAATGGTAAAAACTTCGAGTGCTATTTCACAACAGTAAAATATTTCTATCGAATTTTTTTCTCATTTTTTCTTTTAAAACCGTTCTCAAGGGACCTCCCTGCTAAGCAAGGTCCTTGGTTACTGTTAAAACCAATGGATAAAAGCGGTAAAAACTCCGAGTGCTCTTCTGTTAGGGTAAAATGTTTTTATTCTTGTTTTGTTCAGCTATTTAAAAACAAAACCTTTCTCAAGTGACCTCCCTTGTGAGTGTTAAAACCAAGAGGCGGTAAGAACTCCAGGTTCTCTTTTATATGGTTGAAATAGTTTTACCCCCGTTTTGTTCAGCTATTTAAAAGAAGAAAAATGAAAACCCTTTCCCAAGTGACCTCCCTGGTGTGTGATAAAACAAATGGATACAAGTGGTGAAAACTCCGAGTACCCTTTATTATCATAAAATATTTTCATCCTTGTTTTGTGCAGCTATTTCTAAAAAAACAATTTTTTTCAAGGACCTCCCTGGTGAGTGTTAAAACCAATGGATAAAAGCGGAAAAAAACTCCGGTGCTCTTTTATCAGGGTAAAACAATTGATATCATTGTTATATTAAGCTATTTTAAAACCTTTCTCAAGGGACTTCCCTTTTGACAATTAAAACGAATGGAAAAATGGTAAAAACCTCAACTGCTCTTTTATGAGGGTAAAATATTTCTATCGTGTGTGTGTGTGTGTGTGTGTGTGTGTGTGTGTGTTTTCATTTATTTTAAAAACCTTTCTCAATGGGACTTCCCTGGTAAGCAAGGTCCCATGGTGACTGTTAAAACCAATGGATAAAAGCGGTAAAAACTCCGAGTGCTCCGAATGTTTTTATCATTGTTTTCTTCAGCTAAAAAACATTCTTAAGTGACCTCCCTGGTGAATGTAAAAACCAATGGATAGAGGCGGTAAAAACCCCGCGTACTCTTTTGTAAGTTAAAAAAAGTTTGTTTGTTTTTTATTTCTGTTTTGTACAGCTATTTAAAAAAAGAAAAAAACCTGTCTCAAGTGACCTCCCTGGTGTGTGATAAAACCAATGGATACGATTAGTAAAAACTCTGAGTACCCTTTATTATGATATTTTCATCCTTGTTTTGTGCGGCTATTTCTAAAAAATAATTCAAGGGACCTCCCTGGTGAGTGTTAAAAAACAATGGATAAAAGCGATAAAAAAAACTCTAATAAATCTTTAAAAGGGTGCAATATTTATATCATTGTTATATTCAGCTATTTCAAAACCTATCTCAAGAGACTTCCCTGTTGACTGTTAAAACCAATGGGAAAAATGATGAAAACTTCGAGTGCCCTTTTATAAGGGTAAAACATTTCTATCGCGTTCTTTTTCAGCTATTTTAAAAAACTTTCTCAAGGGACCTCCCTAGTAAGCAAGGCACCTGTTGACTGTTAAAACCAATGGAAAAATGGTAAAAACTTCGAGTGCTGTTTTACAAGGGTAAAATATTTCTATCGTGTGTGTGTGTGTGTGTGTGTGTGTGTGTGTTTTTTTTTTTTTTTTTTTTTTTTCCGGTCTTTTTAAAAACCAAGTGTTAAAAACCAATGGATATAAGTGGTAAAAACTCCCGGTATTCTTTTATAAGGTTAAAATAGTTTTATCCCCGTTTTGTACAGCTATTTAAAAGAAAAAAAGAAAGACCTTTCTCAAGTGACCTCCCTGGTGTATGATAAAAACAATGGATACAGGTGGTGAAAACTCCGAGTACCCTTTATTATCATAAAATATTTTCATCCTTGTTTTGTGCAGCTTTTTCTTAAAAAAAAAAAAAAAACATTTTTTTTTTCAAGGGACCTCCCTGGTGAGTGTTAAAACCATTGGATAAAATAGATAAAAAAAAACTGGTGCTCTTTTATCAGGGTAAAACATTGATATCATTGCTATATTCAGCTATTTTAAAACCTTTCTCAAGAAACCGCCCTGTTGACGCCTAAAACCAATGGATATAAGCGATAAAAACTCCGAGTGCCCTTTTATTATGGTAAAACATTTTTATACTCGTTTATTCAGCTATTACAGGCCTTGCTCAGCTAGTTTATCAATAAGACTAAATTAACTAAAAACTAATCATATTTGGGACGAGAGGCACATATATGAGATACAGTAAACGTAAAGCATGGTTAATGAAATATATACATAAAACCATAAATGTACCGAAGTTTTCTTGAGAAATACATACAGGAGATAAGCTAATTAGAAGCACGCTTAGACAACTGTAACTAAAAGCTTATCATGATTTGGATGAGAAGCACATACACGAGATACGAGAAATCCGAAGTATTGTTAGTGAAATATAAACACAAACTGAATAAAGCTTACATGAGAACTACATACAGGAGACTAAATTCGAAATGGGGTTGCAAAATATAAACACCCATCTTACTGGAATTTTAATCAGAAGATCATACGCTAGACATAGCTGGTTCAGAGTATGGTCGGGAAAATAACACAATCTTACTGAAATTTTATTAAGAAATGCATAAACGCAACAAAACGAATTCAAAGCATGGTTAGACAAATACAAAGAAAACCTGTTGGTAACTACAATTCTAATGTCAAATTACATACACAAGATAAAGCAAATTGAAAGCATGGTGAGAGAAATATATGCAAATACTAGAAAAGTAAATTCAAGCACGGTTTAAGATATACAGTAAAAACAAAATTAAGTGCAATATTTGAATATATATAAATACACAAAAAATCTCAAAATTCAAAGCATTCTAAAGCAAAAACAAGCAAAAGTATTTTCATGAGACATAGATACATACGCGTGATTAAGCAAGTTCAAAACATTCGAAGCTAACTGCAATTTTAATGACAAATACATACAATATATAAGCAATTCTAAAGCATCGTAAGAGAAATCAGAAACATTAACAAAAACTAACCGTAATTTTGATGACGGACACATACCTAAAATAAAAGCAAAAACAAAGTAATGATTTACCCCTGAAAATCTGATAAATTCAACCCACCGTTGGTGGGTTAACCCTTGGTTCTTGTTATTGATATTTAATAAGCTAGTCTATCGCAAAATAGCACCCGTGGTATTTCTGTCTTCTTTCCATTTGATCCATCTCTTTGCTTTTAAAGTAAAAATAAATAAAAAAAAAAAAGGGTAAGGAGCTACCTTAATTTCCATGTGGGTCAAATTTATCGGTAGCTGATTGCACATATTTAATCAACGAAACATAAGTTACAAATACCATTTGCACATGCTGACATAATTATTATGCACTGTTTTATATACACTTCATACTCTAAGCCAGATAAGACTGTTTAATAAGTACAGTATGGCCACTTAATGAAACGACCTTTAAAAACCAATGGATAAAATTGGTAAAAACTTTGATACTCTTATTTTACGGTAAAATAAATTTCATGTTAACCTAGTTTGGCAATTTTAAAACTTTCATCGAGGGACGTCACTCGTTCAGCTATTTTAAAAACCTTTCTCAATGGACCTCACTGGTGAGTGGGATCCTTTGTGACTGTTAAAACCAATGGATGAAAGCGGTAAAAACTCCGTGTAATCTTTAATAAATTAGGGTAAAATGTTTTTATCCTTGTTTTGTTCAGCTATTTAAAAAAATCTTTCTCACGTGACCTCCGAGGTTAGTGTTAAAACCAATGGATAAAGATGGTAAAAACTCCGAATACTCTTTTACTATCATAAAATATTTTCATCCTTGTTTTGTGCATCGATTTCTAAAAAACAAATTTTCTCGAGGGACCACCCTGGTGAGTGGTAAAACCAATGAATAAAAGCGGTAAAAAACTCCGGTGCTCTTTTATCGGGGTACAATATTTATATCATATTTATATTCAGCTATTTTAAAACCTTTCTCAAGGATTTCCCTGTTGACTGTAAAAAACAATTAAAAAAAAAAAAAAATGGTAAAAACTTCGAATGCTCTTTTATACGGATAAAATATTTCTATTGTAGCTTCTTTTCGGTCGTTTTAAAAACGTTTCTCAAGGGACCTGGTGTATGATAAAAATCAATGGATACAAGTGGTGAAAACTTCGAGTACCCTTTATTATCATACGATCTTTTCATCCTTGTTTTGTGCACCTATTTAAAAAAAAAAAAAACATTTTTTTTTCAAGTGACGTCCCTGGTGAGTGTTAAAACCAATGGATAAAAGTGATAAAAAACTCCGGTGCTCTTTTATATTCAGCTACTTTAAAAGCCTTTCTCAGGGATTTTCCTGTTGACTTTAAAAAAAAATGAAAAAAACTGGTAAAAACTTCGATTGCTCTTTTATACGGAGAAAATATTTCTATCGTGGCTTCTTTTCAGTTGTTTTAAAAAACCTTTCTCAAGGGACCTCCCTGCTAAGCAAGGTCCCTGGTGACCGTTAAAACCAATGAATAAAGCGGTAAAAACTCCGAGTGCTTTTCTATTTGGGTACAATGTTTTTATTCTTGTTTTGTTCAGCTATTAAAAAAAAAAAAACTTTCTCAAGTTACCTCCCTGGTGAGTGTTAAAACCAATGGATATGAGCGGTAAAAACTCCGAGTACTCTTTTATAATGTCAAAATAGTTTTATCCCTGTATTGTACAGCTATTCAAAGAAAAACCTTTCTCAAGTGACCTCCTTGGTGGTTGATAAAACCAATGGATACAAGTATTAAAAAATCCGAGTACTCTTTATTGTTTTCATCTTTGTTTTGTGCAGCTCTTTTCTTTTGTAAAAGATTGCTATCTTATGAAGGTAAAATATTTCTACCGTGGCTTCTTTTCAGTTGTTTTAAAAACCTTCTTAAGGGACCTCCCTAGTAAGACATTGTGACTGTTAAAACCAATGGATAAAAGCGTTAAAAAATCCAAGTGCTCTCTTATTAGAGTAAAATATTTTTATCCTTGTTTTGCTCAGCTATTTAAAAAATAAAACTTTCTCAAGTAACCTCCCTGGTGAGTGTTAAAACCAATAGATGGAAGCGGTAAAAACTCCGAATACTCTTTCATAAAGATAAAATAGTTTTATCCCCGCCCTGTACAGCTATTTAAAAAAAAGGAAAACCTTTCTCAAGTGATCTCCCTAGTGTGTGGTAAAACCAGTGGATACAAGTGGTGGTAAAACTCCGAATACCCTTCATTATCATGAAATATTTCATCCTTGTTTTGTGCGGCTATTTCTAAAAACATTTTTTTTCAAGGGACCTCCCAGGTGAGTGGTAAAATTAATGGATAAAAGCGGAAAAAAATTCGATGCTCTCTTATCGGGGTAAAATATTTATATCATTGTTATATTTAGCTGTTTTAAAACTTTTCTCAACGGACTTCCCTGATGACTGTAAAAACCAATGGAAAAAATGGTAATAACTTCGAGTGCTCTTTTATGAGGGTAAGATATTTCTATCGTGGTTTTTTCCCAGTTATTTTAAAATCCTTTCTCAAGGGACCTCCCTGGTGTGTGAGGTGCCTGGTGACTGTTTAAACCATTGGGTAAAAGCGATAAAAACTCCGAGTACACTTTTATTACGGTAAAATGTTCTTATTGTTGTTTTGTTCAGCTATTTAAAAAGGAAAAAAAAAAAAAAAAAAACTTTCGCAAGTGACCTCCCTGGTCAGTTAACCAATGGATAGAAGCTGTAAGAACTCCAAGTACTGTTTTAATAGGGTAAAATGTATTTATCATCGTTTTGTACAACTATTTTAAGAAGACTTTCAAGGGACCTCCCTGTTGAGCGTTCAAACCAATTGATAAAAGTGGTAAAAACTAGGAATGCTCTTTTATAATCATGAAATATTTCCATCCTTGTTTTGTTCAGCTATTTAAAAAAATCTCAAGGGACCTACCTGGTGAGTCTTAAAACCAATGGATAATGCGATAAAAAAAAACTTTGGTGCTCTTTTATTCGGGTAAAATATTTTATAATTGTTATATTCAGCTATATAAAACCTTTCTCAAGGGAACTCCAAATAGACTGTTAGAAATGTTGGATAAAAACGGTAAAAACTCCGTGTGTTCTTTTATGAGGGTAAAATATTTCTATACAGGTTTTGTTCAGCAGTTTTACAAACCTTTCTCAGGTACCTCCCTGGTGAGTGAGGTCCCTGGTGAGTGTTAAAACCAATGGGTAAAACCGGTAAAAAATCCGAGTACAGTCGAGCCTCGTTTATCCGGCCACTTCGGTTTCCTATGAATGTTTCCGGATCAGCCGTATTTCCGGATCGACGAACTGTGATTGCTGGCATGGCATCCAAGTTAAGCTAGGTCAATAACCTCGATGTTGATAAGGGACACCGTGTATCGTAAGAATTACAACAGCGTATGTTTTACACGAGCACTTGTATACATGTCATTATTGCTCATACGATTGTTCAGGTTTATAAAATAAAGGGTGTCATAAATTTGCATTTTGCCTTTTTGTTATTTGTCTGTTTTTGTACATGTCTTTTTACTTGTACCTAATTACATGCACATGCATACCTATTGTGCAAACAGGTGCGCTTGTAAAGCTCGGCACATTTATGACTTGAAAACACCATGAAAAGGGCGAAACAAAAGGAAAACACGATATGCACAGTATTTTAAATGTACATGACGTGTTGTCGAATTCCTGCAAAAGTGTTTTTTTGGATGGTCTTCTTTGTACTGACAAATGTCTTTTTTCACGGAAGTCGAAACTTCAACTCGTCTTTTGCTGGTGGTGTAGACATTCTGTTGGCTTCTGATAGTCGTACTTTCAAAGTGGTAAAATGGCAAAGACTAATTGAAATTGATTGCCAATTGATTCGATATCGAAGACAGGCATATTTTCAATCATCTTTACAGTCTGTTAGGAGTAAAATATTTTCGAAAAACCTAACGAAATTTATCGTGTTTGGCGGCCATTTTGTGTGTACTTTGGGGAACATAAACATCTCGAGTTAACACATGAATCAAACTGTTTTTTTTTCGTATGGTTCACCATTTAAATTGAAAATATTTGTTTTTGAAACGAAGGATTATTGAATATGCAAGCAGACGGTATGTTCATATTTTAGTTTTGCGTTTAGTTTTGAAAGATAAGTTTAAACATGCCCACAAAATCTTTGCGGACATTTCAGTTATTTTTTTAGCGATCGTTACTGTAATCAAGTAGATCCAGTAATAATTAAACAATAAAAGCGTGGAATTGTCACTTCAGTACTATGTGTATGGATAATCTGTTAAGTTGACAATTGTCGATGGCAGGAGAACGTCATTTAACGGTTTTCGAAAACAGTACTAATTAACACGCGTGTTTTCAAAACGTGTGAAAATCGTCTGCAACAACTGACACTATTCAGACTGATACCCGTGTTATTCACGACGAACCAGTCCGAAATCGCTCGAAGTAGACTGTATTTATGATATTTATGATAACCAGTCTATGGTCCCGGGGAAAATAACAAGTCTAAATTGTGTGTAAACTAGTAGCCTGTTATCGATTTTTGTATTTATCGGACGGTTTAGGGAGATACAACGGGTACCAGTTTAAATTGTGTGATACACAGTCAGGCCACGTCCGGTTTCTTGGATAAGGTTTGTACTAATTTCTAACCCTTCGTTCCCGATTTTTTCATTCCGGTTCCGGAACGCGGATTTCCGGAATAAAAAGTAAAATTTGTACAGAAAATATCCGTTCCCTGATGTTTTTGTCCGGATCCTGAGATTTCCGGAATTATGGAGCCCGGATAAACGCGGTTCGACTGTACTCTTTTATTGGGGTAAAATGTTTTTATACCTGTTTTATTTCGCTATTTTAAAAAAAAAAACTTTCACAATTGACCTCCCTGGTGAGTGTTAAAACCAATGTATAGAAGCGGTAAAAACTCCCGAGTACTCTTTTATTAGGGTAAAATATTTGTATCCTTGTTTTGTACAGCTATTTAGAAAAGAAACTTTTTTCGAGGGATTTCTCTAGTGAGTGTTAAGACCATTGGATAAAAGTTATAAAAACTCCGAGTACCCTTTCATTACCATAAAATTATTTCATCCTTGTTCTATTCTGCTGTTCAAAAAAACCCTTGTCAAGCGACCTCCCTGGTGAGTGTTAAAACAAATGGATAATACGGTAAAACACTTTTATAAGGGGAAGATATTTCTATCCTTGTTTTGTACGGCTATTAAAAAAAAAGGATTTTTGGGGGATCTCCCTGGTGAGTGAGGTCTCTGGTGCGTGTTAAAATTAATGGAAAAAAAGCGGTAAAAACTCCGAGTGTTCTTTTATTGAGGAAAAATGTTTTTATTCGTGTTTTATTCAGCTATTTTTTTTTTTTTTTTTTTTTTTTTTAAGTAAAAAAAAAAGCCTTTCTCAACTGACCTCCTTGAGTGTTTAAACCAATGGGTAAAAGCGGTAAAAACTATCGAGTTCTCTTTATTAGGGTAAAATATTTCTATCCTTGTAGTGTACAGCTATTAAAAAAAACTTTCTCGGGGGACCTCCCAGGTGAGTGTAAAAACTAATGGATAAAAGTGGTAAAAACTCCTAGTGCTCTTTTATTATCATGAAATATTTTTGTTCAGCTATTCTGAAAAAAGGCCCTATACCTTTCTCTATACACCTGGATACATCGGGAATATTATAGCTGATCTATTACTGGGCTACATGTGTGCTGAGAGCACTGCACACAGAAACGTCTGCAGAAAAACATGAAAATAAGCTACAAGAAACCAAACATGGATGGATAAACAAATACAAACACAATCAAGAAAAATAGTTAATGCAGAAAAAGCACGGTTAGAAAAGTCTGTACAAAGACTTACTCAAATTTTTAAGACAAGTACATAAATAACATATAGCAAATGCAAAGCATAGGAGAAATATGAAATGAAAAACTAACTGAACTTTTCACCAGAAACACCTACAAAAGATAAAAGCAAATTCAAGCCAGGTTTAGACAAATATAAACGAAAACTCACCGGTACTGAAATTTTCAAGAGAAATACATACGTAAGATATAGCAATTTCAATGCATGGTTGAAGATGTATGAACAAAGACCTTCTAAATATCGATTAGAAATATGAGCTAAAGCTAATAAAATGCATGGTCAGACAAATGAAAGCAAAATCTAATTATAATCTGGATAGGAAACACACACATGAGGTAAAGCAAGTTCAAGGCATGGTTAGTGAAATATAAACAAAAACTTACTAAAGTTTTGAAAAGAAATTACCCAAGACATGAACCATATTCAAAGCATGGTTAGAGAAACATAAAAAAAAACCTCTGAATTTTTCATGAGAAATACATACACGAGATAAGCAAAGCCAAAGGATGGTTAAACAAAAAGATTTAAAAAACTTGGTGTAATTTTCATCAGGAATATTTACCCGAGACAAAGCAAATTCAATTAGAGAAATATATGCAAAGGCTTACTGCAATTTTTATTAGAAATACATTCACGAGATAAAGCGAATTCAAATCATGGTTTGTGACTAATATATAGAACCTTACAACAATATTTATGGGAAAAACATACACATATTAAGGCAGATTCAAAATATGGTTAGAGAGACATAAAAACAAAAAACATACTGAAACTTTGATGAAAAAGTACACATGAGATAAAGAAAATTCACAGGATCGTTAAATAAATATAAACAAAAACTAATGATCGTTTGGATGAGAAATAAAAACTCCACATAAAGCAAACTCGAAACAGGCTAAAGAAATATCTATAAGAACAAAACTTTGCTTAAATTTGGATTAGAAATACATACCCAAGCTAAATGTAATTCAAAACATAGATATAGCTATAGACAAAACCTTATTGCAACTTTCATGACAAAAGCATACACAAGATACAAACCATGGTTGACAAATATAAATAAAAGCTTATTAATTTTTCATAAGAAATATGTCAGATAACGCCAATTCAACGCATTGTTAGTGAGTTAAAAACTAATTGCAGTTTTGGTGAGAAATAACTGCAAAAGATTAATTAAATTCAAACTATGGTTAGTCAAATATGAACAAGAACTTTCTGAAGAATACATGCAGGCAACAAAACAAATTCATAACTTTGTTACAGTACTATAAACGAAAACGAGACAAAGCAAAGGCAATGCATTGATAGAGAAATATACATGTATAAGACAAACTGACTGCAATTTTGATGATAAATACACATACAACATAAAGCAACTTCAAAGCATGGTAAGGGAAATACATATGAAAACGTACTAGCATTTTCATGAGAAATAAATTCATGACACAAAAAAATTCCCAGCATGGAAAGACATATACAGACTACAACTCAATCAAATTTTTGTGAGACATACATACTCTAGATATAGCAATTTTAAAGCATGGTTAGAATGTAAAACAAACACTAATTGCTAGTTTGATGACAAATACATACAAAAAATAAAGCAAATTCAAAGCATGGAAAACATGTGAAAGCTTGAAACCATTCTTGTCAGAATTCCTTCCTGGTCTAAGGAGTTGTGATAAGAATGGTCTCATCCCACCACAGAAAAACTAAATGATAAATTTAACCCACCTATTTCCCCAAGCTGTTGATACATGGCATCCTCCATGCTGACATCTGAAAAAATTCAACACTTTTGTTTGAATGGCGTTTTCATTGCATGTAATGATATTTCAGTCATTTAACAGCAATATTTCACTTGTGGCTTTCTTAGGTTTAACCAATAGAAGGCTGGGCCTTTGTAGTGCCTTGCACAAGGCTACTCCCATGTGACCCATGCTTCAAACAAGGATCAATCTCAGGCTTTTACAATTATCTATAAATCAACATTACCAGACAAACCCGTGTTTAAACGGCCATAAGAGAAGATGCTTTCAAAAAGATTGTGGGAGAAGGAGAAAAACCTGATAATCTGCATTTATAGACCTGTCTCAAATTTTAATGTCTTTTAAAGAGGTAACCACTGAATAAATATAGAATCCTCAATTTAAAAGGCTAGACACACTCTTTTGTTTTATTAAAATTAGACCACAAAATGTGTAGTTTGATCTTCTAGCTTTATCTCTGGTATGTCTGATATTTCTAATATAATTATTTCCTGTTGTACATTGCACAGGCATTTTTTTTTTTTGTGGGAAAGCAGTCAGTAGCATGGAACTGGTTAAAATGAATATCCATGTAATCATATTATTGGGTGCACTTGCCACAGCGATATAGCTGAAATAATATGGAAAACGGCAATAAACACCATGTGTTCAACAAATGTCTGACATTATGTAGATAGATCGTCAAAAAAAGTTTTGAACGTGTAAAATCTTTGGCCATCATTCTGATTGATAAAGTCAAATCCAATAAATTGTTTCTCCAGCTGTTAGAATATGATCTATATTAACTTTTTACCATATTATATAATTTTTGACCTGTCTAAAATGAAAGCTTTTACAGATGACAAATTCAGCATGACTTAAAGATATGGTTAGGATTTAAAAGGTTAGAAAACATTGTTGGAAAAGGGAAAAGGTACGTCTTTTTTCTTCAAGACCATTAGAACTCAGGATTATTTGACAAAGGTTTAGTTCTTACGGACCAAACCAAGTGGGCAGGTTGGTCAATTGTAATCGGCTTGAATCCAAGGGGTCTAAACGTGATTCCTAGCTAGGTCAAACCCTATCCAAAGAGATCATAATATGTCATTGCTATAGGATTTATTCCTTTCTATTCTAACCACTGAACATTATTTTGATATAAGAAAGCAGCCTGTAGTTTGAAGGGAATGTTGTGCAAGGAACTGGCAAAAGAAACTTAGGAAAGCATGATTAGGTGCAATAGCCGTCGACTGAAGAAATGCTGGAAAACATGAAACACCTTTCTTACAAATTAATCTTTCGAGAGCTGACCTAATGAAATAGGTCTTTTAACCCTTTACCTAACAATCACGCGTTTTAACGAACCTGAGGAAAAAGAGGACATTTTTCTCTTTGGTACTATTTGGTAAGGTATTGATTTTGCGATGTTATGTACCCCAGATTCAATTTGTTGGGGTTCAGATTCCCACATTCGCAATCCACCTCAAAAATGGGTCATGGACATACAAGATGTTGATTATGAGTTAGTGTAGATAGCAAAAGTAGCGCGGTTTACATAGAGTCAGCCATGGCAAAGAAGTGGGGCATATTGTAGCATCTGTCATGGCTAGCGACGGTTTACATAGTCAGCCATGGCAAAGAAGTGGGGCATACTGTAGCATCTGTCATGGCTAGCGACATGCTTTCGGGTAGTGTTGCGTCAGTTACGGCTGGCCAGATGTGCCCTGGCTAGCTAAAGTCGAAAACTGAGATATTGCGAAAAAGATCAGGTAATATTTAGAAAACAAATAATTTCATTGTTAGAAAAGGTATTTAGCATAATTAAATAAAGTGAACGGGTAATTTGCAAAACTCGTAGCTAATAGAAAGTGTATAATTCTTTTGAGACAACCCCGCATAAAAGTCCGCAGTCTGTTGTCCGCTCTCGTCTTCGGCGTCCGCTAAAAACTCTTTAAATAGCTAGCCAAGGCTACATTGTTTACGTACGCTCCCACAGCTAGCCATGGCTGACACTACACTAAGGTCATCTAGCAAGCCAAGACTGAAGCTAAACTAAAGTCCTTTAGTTAGCTACAGCTGGTGCTACAATGGGGTCCTGTAGCTAGCTACCCATGGCTGGCGTTACATTAAGCTCCTCTAGCTAGCAACGCCCAAGGCTCCTTCATCTAGCCAAAGTTGACGCTACACCAGGTTCTGTCTGTCTGCCAAGGTTGACGACTGGAGATCATTTTTAAAGGTTTCTGAAAAATACAGTAACAGCGGCCATCTTGGTCACGTGACCAAGATCATTTCAACATTTTTTTCTTAGTAACATCCAACACCAGTCTATTAAAGATTTCTGATTTGAATTTATCAAACATTATCTGAAGAGAAATATTTTTAAGTAATTGTAGATTGACGGGCGGACGGACGCACGACGGAGAGTAAGCGATCACAGTAACTCATCACAAGCATTGTTGTCTTCTCATGTGAGCTTATGAAATCGGAATCAAATGTACTTACGATTTCCGACATCTCCATGCAGGTAGTAAAATGTGCAGGTGCTTTTAAAGATAGTCCACGCTCCATTTAAAGAGGAAGTGCAACGGCATTTGATTGCACATAAATGGTGCTTATCACTATGCCCTAATGTCTAAAATCGGACCAAATGAGGAGCTTTTGCTCCTGGTGTGTCTTGTGACAAAATTTTCCTCTTTAAGAGGAGCTTATCGTTTTAAAAGCAGTAAAGCGGTCTATTTTCGGCGAAGACATGTAAGGCGCATGTGAATATCACCCATCGTAATAGAGCCGAGAGATTTGATCAATAGATCAACCGAGGGTTGCAGAATGGATTGTAGACTGTATGTCTATTACAACAAATTTTCGTTGCCAATCAGTTTATATATGCATGCAAAGATCTCAGACGGTATTTAAATTCTAAAAGGGACAGTATTGCACTTACAGGGAAACAAATCTGTAATTCTGATTTGGATACATCAAAGGTGTTTATGTGTCAAAGCAGTATACATGTTTAATGACCTAGTCTACATTAGGAATGATGATGACTTGAACTGCTAATTACTGACAGTGCATGCTTCAACAATAAACCAGTTTCCCTTTAAATACAGAAATTATCGCTTTGTGATTTTTGAAACAACCCTGCATAAAAGTCCGCAGTCCGCTGTCCGCTCTCGTCTTCGGCGTTCGATAAAAAATCTTAAAGGACTTCGGTGTAGAATCAGTCTCGACTAGACATAGGACCTTAGTGTAGCCCAAGTCATGGACAGCCAGAGAACCTTAAAAGTGTGGCGTAAGTCTTCTCTGGGTAGCTGACCCTAATGTAATGCAAGCCTTGGCTAACAAGAGAACCCAAGTGTAGGGCCATCCCTGGCTAGCTATTGGACTCTAGTGTAGTGCAAGTCGTGGCATACCATGTTGGACAATAGTGTAACGTTAACTTTGCACAGTTAGAGGACCCAAGTGTAGCGCCAGCTTTGGCTAGATGTTAAGGAAGGTCTGTGTAGCCCAAGCCTTGGCTAGCGAGAAGTCTTTAGTGTACGGTAAGTCTTGCTTATCTATAGGAGCGAGATGTAGGGTCAGCCTTGGCTTGCTACATGACCTTAGTGTATCGCCAGCCTTTGCAAGCTAAAGGAGCGCGGTGTAATTTCAGTCTTTTCCAGAGGACCCTCCAGCCTTGTAGCGCCAGCCTTGGCAAACCAGAGGACCGTAGTGTAACGTCAGCCGTGCCTTCCAAGAGGACCTTAGTGTAGCGTCAGTCATAGCTAGCCCAAGGAATATGGTGTAGCACGTTGAAGCGTCAGCCCGAGATATCTGAGGAACACGGTGTAACTAGCAGACAAAGGATTGCACACTCAACACTCTGACTAGCTTTCGAAGCTCATGTGAATCAACAACAGAGAAAAAGAAGTTCGTAATATTTTATTGTTGTAATTGAAACTTAAAATCATAGACACACCTACCTGTATTTCAAAGTTGATTTTTTGATATGACAGGGTGGCTTGGATTATTTTTTGTTAATTGATATCATTGCCCGTGTGAAACCAGTTTTGGTAACAGACTAGAACACACACACACACACACACACACACGTGTGTGTGTGTGTGTGTGTGTGTGTGTGTGTGTGTGTGTGTGTGTGTGTGTGTGCCAGTTACAATAATAATAATAATGTTTTCGCAACTGTGTCGGTGAGCAACTGCGCTTCTTCAGCAAGTGTTTTAAGATAATCTTGGACTTGTCCTATTTCAAAGCATTAAAGGTGTCTGAAACGTTGGAAATCGTCTGTCAAAGGGTCTACAGATAAAATTGCAGGAAAAAGAGATAATGCTCGTCACCAGTATTTTCGTTTTAATCACAAGGTTTTCAAAAGCCTATCTGTTATGATAATGCTTTTTCATCAAGACTGCTATTTGAATCTTTAACCAATGAATCGCTGAACTAATAATAGCGACGTTTTCAAGTACGAAAATCAGCTAATATATTGCTATTTTAATGTTGTTTTGACCACAACTGCAACAAAGTAGAAGACAGTGTAGATTTAAGGTCAGACTGCACATGATGTGCAGTCTGATCTTGATCTTTATTGTCCATAAATGCAACTTAAGCCGCGTCCAGCGCTTCAAGAGTTAAACAGTTTGTTTATTTTATACTGATGTATCGGACTGACTAAACCCTTACACTACCAAATAATAAAATAAAAATTCAAGTCCAGAGTAAATATCCAAATATTGCGATTTCAAAGATCTTTTCGCAAGAAAAAAAATCAGAGTATCGGACAGTGTAGATCCAAGATCAGACTGCACATCCTGTGCAGTCTAGTATTGGATCACACTATCCGCAAAAGTGCTTATAGTCTCGCTCAGCAACCTAAGCGTCTAAAGAAAAAAATATTTAAATCTAATCAGTTTTAGGGGTATTTTTGTGCAGAGCAAACTGCAGTTACTGCATGCTAACTTTATGACTGACAGATGATCGTGTAATTGTTATTTAGTAATCAGTGCATTACCATAATATATTACCTGTACAACCAAGGACAAAAGAGTACTTATGTATACATTGGTTTTCGCATGAAACAAACATTGTTTGACAGCAAAAAAGATGAGTATAGTGACGCATCGGTGCCATAAGATATCACGCGAGTATTTCATTACGTATAGAAACTTATAAAAACTCGCTTGTACATTGTTTCACACACTTGAAGTTGGCAATCTAAATTCTGTGCAGCCATTCTACTTTATAAACGTATTTGAAATACTTAGTGAACACTCTTAGGTTGAACATAAATATTTGTAAATGTCATGATAACAATAGGATGGAGACGAAAGCTAACTAAAGCCTAGAGCGTCCCCATCAAAAACACAAATGGACCATAAAACAAAGGTCAAAATACAACAAAAAACTTTTCACATATACATATCTAACTAGTGTAAATCACAAATCACACACATGCGCATCCACAAACGCTTGCACACGTCATTGTCTTCCGCTAGGTGGCATTTTTCAAATACACACCTATCTGATATGGGCATTCTGTTTACAATACCGTTGCCTACACGTCATTATTCTTTGAAGATTTTACCTGTCTCCTGTGACGCATCACTGTCCTGTATAGGATAAATATTAATACTCGGCGCGTAAATTGACGCTCAGAATAGCAAGCAGAAAATGGCTATAAATAACACATCTGTGGAAAAATCAAGCCAATTTTTCACTACAAATTTCTTGAAAATATAATTGATTTCAAACAGGGAAAATAATTTTATAAAATACCATTGTTTACTGCAAATCTCTTTTGTCAGTTTCTAAATATAGCCATGGGGAAACCGAGATTTGTGCCACTTACGGACTACAAAAATAACGTCAATACCTTGCTGAGCTTATACCGAGGCATTTTCCCATGCTTATAGGGACTATGTTTATAGATGGCTGGTGCATGGGTTATATGCTAGCTAACCATGACTGGTGAATCATACCAAGTAGGTTTTAGTAAGTAGATGTATATTTTATTTTGAAATTCGCTGCATCGATTACCGCCTTTTAAAGTAGTCCGGTTCTGTTCCCTGAATGCCCACATCAGATAGGTTGTGTATTTGAAAATGCCACCTAGCGGAAAATAATGGGGTACAGAACCGGACTACGTTTCTAGGCGGCAATCAATGCAGCGAATTTCAAATAAGAATATACCTTTACTCACTATAACTTACCTCGTATGATTCATTCAGCCATGGTTAGCTACCATATAACCTATGCACCAGCCATTTATAAACATGGCCCCTTTGAGCTTGGAAAACTTGAAGCCCCGGTATGACCTCCAGCAAGGTGGGGAGTTATTCGTGTTGTCAGTTTGTTGCACAAATCCCGATTTTCCCCATGTATATATTTAGAAACTGTCTACAGAGATTTGCAGTAAACAATGGTATTTTATCAAATGATTTACCCTGTTTGAAATCATCATATTTTTGAGAAATTTGTAGGGAAAACCCTGGCTTGATTTTCTACAGACGTATTCATCATTGCCATTTTATGCTTGTTGTTTTGAGAGTCAATTCACGCGCCGCGTATTAATGTTTATCCAGTACAGGATAGTGATGCGTCATAGCAGACCGGTCCAATCTTCGAAGAATATTGACGAGCGCAGAGAACGCGCACACGCACGTACACTCGCACGCGAAGAAGAAGGATCTTTGGTAATTGTCCAGGTAATATATATAAAGAAAACGTCAAGTGCAATTATATCGTATAGCGGCGGTAACGTGTCACTTAGTAAGAATTAAGATAATTTTTCATAAATGTCGAACTACTTTCATAAAGATACATACTATACAATATTTCTGAAATTCAAAATGCTCTTTCTGTGTTGTTGTTTTGGATTTATTTGTGTCTACTAACAGGTCTATACACAAGTGACATAACATCGACATTTAAGTATAACAGTGGTGTCTTATCTGTTTATTTAATGCCACATAAAAGACACCATATAAAAAACATGATGGACAACTTACCACAATTTGATGGATGTCTTCTTATGTTTTAGTTGCCTCAGGCCTTTTGTGCGTCAGTGTATGCTGTTGACGAAAAGTTAGGAAGTCCTCAGTTAGGAGGTCAGTTTTCGGGCTTGTACCTTTATGTAATTGAGAGAGACTTTCTAAAGATACGTAGGACCACATGCAATGTAAGACTTCTCAGCAAATGGTTTTAGTCTTTCTGCCCATGCAGCCATCCTGTGGCATCCCTACCTACGATGATGTTATTGTATTAATTTCTAGATTTTTTAATAACATTAGACCCGATGACAAACATAGAAATAGCTCCTATCCAGCTACTAGAAAAATATATTCGTAAACTAAAGAGTTAGCAATTTGAATTCCAGCTTTAAGATTCATTTACTTTTCCGCCAGCGGCTGGAACATTGACAGACTGCACTTTTCCACATAGTCAGCTTCACAATAATATTCATACTCTTAAATGGTATAAGTTAAATTTGCCGACAATTCAATCACTGAACTGTTTACTTTTGGCCACTAGTGGTCATTGAATAAAAAGGTTACCTGCAGAGGACTTGTAAGAGGAGAATAGAGTATACGTGTCACCAACAAAAACAAATGAGCTGCATTACTTTCAAAGGAAAATAAATCGAGTGAGAGTTTCTTTAACGAGTACTACGTACAAAACTCACAGCTAAAGACAATCGGGATAGGGATTTTTTTAATGAAATTCCAAAAAGAAGGCAATTTCTCGTGGGATTTTTTTACATTCATTCTTGTATATAACTTACTTTTAAGGCCATCATTGCACGCGAATATAAATAACATGTCACAAGATTTTCTCGGAAACTTTCCAAACGAATTCGGAGAGAGAAAGAATTCTTAAATCTTTACATAAGGTATTAAAATGTATAGCATGTCAGTTTTCTTTAAATATGAAGTGGAGACCAATGACAGTGAGCTGACAACGACGTTAACGTCGTAATTTTTGGCCACGTCAATAGAAATACACATAGAAAGTTCGTCAAGCGTTACACACGTTAAAACGTTAAAACCTGACGTTTCACCGTCAGCACTTAATTAACTATTTTCTCTCGAGTAAGATTATGAGAACAATATGGCGGGACTACGTGTATTAATTCTCGGAGTTCTTGCTGTGTCTTGCAGCGCCCATTTTGGATACCATCCGAGATTTGGCGATTTTACAAGGTACGTTATGTACAGATAGACTTGACTGATATAACTCTTTGCCAACTACTCGAATTAGACTTTTATCGAGGTCTAAATGTAGATTTTCACTACCTTTTAGTATGATTCTGGTCAAAGACTAGCATCTTGTGGCGGACGGTGTGGATTTAAGATCGGCCTGTGCTTTCTGTACTGCCTGATCTTGATCTATCTTTCCGCAAAAACTTTTCAAGTTTTGTTTGGCGATGAAAGAATTACAATACATCAATGGACCATATTCACCAACCTTTCTTTTAAATTTTGTTGTACGTTCCAAGGCTAGCTATATAATTTAACGACCAGTTCTGTCTCAGACAGTCAAAACCTAATCTTGGAACTTCGCCCGTATTCTGCTAATCCTGCTAAATAAATGAATGAAAATGTCAAGTCGATTGTTAAGACACAAAATGTTGCTATTTCAAAGGTATTTTGTGTGTGTGTGTGGGGGGGGGGGGATATATCTCCCTATCGGCTGTGTAGATCCAAGATCAGACTGCACGTTCTGTGCTATCTGATCTTGATCTACACTGTCTGCAAAAGGTCCTTGAGTCGCGTTTAGCGGCATGAGAGTTAATTTTTAAAACGAGTTCATCTAACGTAACGTAAATACATTTACGGCACACTGCGTCGAAGTTTTTCTGTCAAAGATAAATTTCATCAAGCTGTAGCAAACAGAGAAACACTGTTAAATCGATGTACTCATACCTCGAAAACATGGAAGTTAAGATTTGAAAAAATCCATGTGGCATCAGTTTTGTCAACCGATTAGAGTCACTAGAATTGCTGCTGCACTGTAAAAAATGTTATTTAGAAGTTATCAGGATCTCTTAGGACCCACAAGATATGTGCATTTGTCCTATGAACCTTTATCGAACACTCCCGTATTTTTACAACCCTAAAAAAAGGGCTTTAGAAAACATTGTTGAAAAAGGAGAAATTGCGGGAAAACATTTCAAAGCCAAATACCATTACTAGAACCACACAAAATTTGTTGGCTGCAAATTCTATCAGTATGGGCAAATATGAAATTTTGTCATTTGGTGTATCTGAAAAGGGGGCTTAATGAATCCTCAAAAAGTGTCGACCAAGGTCAGCCTGCGCAGTCCGCGCAGGCTGACCTGGGACGAAACTTTTTGCTATTTATCACTTTCCTGCATGTCGAAGGACCAGTCTACATCAAGATTCGGTCGGTTGGTAGACAAAATGGATTTTGTGGATATTATGATTTAGTAATGACTTGCTTGATAAAATGCATTACGGAGAGTCATTAAGCCTCCTTTTGCAAGAACATGGCTCATGTATAGCTGACTACCTTCTGAAATACAGTGGCAGCGGATAGCTTTAGGTAACATCCTAGTGAAATATGAACCACCACCGTGGAGTAAGGTTTTAATGTAGGAGTGCAAGTGAAAATATTGTGACAGAAGGATAAATTGCTCGATAAGATCAAATTCACCTTCTGTAGCGATAGTTTTCGAAACTGAGCTGCTGCATTAAGTAAAAAAGTCAGCTGCAGTTGGTAATGTATTTACTGTGTTAAGAAAAAAAATTAACGAATTGTATGATAACAAGAATTCTGCAAGATCGACAACTCTATATCAATCGAGGAAAAAAAATCATTATTCGAAACATTTGCAGACGACTAGTTAAACGTGCCTTTAATAGAAATAGTATAGACCATTGTAGGAAAAAAGATAACCAGCATGTTCTCCATTTCCCTTAGTTTTCTGTCCTTCCTGATATAAATTTCAGTCTCAGTTTGGTTGCATTTACCTTGTCGTCTTCAAATGCTTTCAAGTTTGACATGTCAACAATTTTGATGTCTGGGAATTAGTTAAAAAAGTTACCCCCTGCAAATGATTAATGAGCTATGCTCTGGCAAAAAAAAAAAAAAGGCGGGATTAATGCATCCCCATGATGCATTATAGCAAGCAAAGTCGTCACATAATTTTAGATCCATCAGATCCATTTTGTCTATGTTCAATCGAGTAAATCATGGGTTAGAGTGGTCCTTAACCCTTTACCACACAATCTCGACTTTTAACGACCATGAGAGAGAGGCCTTTTGAAAACATTGTGGGAAAAGGAGAAAATGCTGGTAACCAGCATTTTCTCCTTTTCCCACAATGTTTTCTAACCTATCAATGACACATTTCATTATTTGGGCCACCTTTAATTTGTCGTCTATAAATGCTTTCAGTCTGGACCAGTCTAAAATTTTGTCATTTGGTAAAGAGTTAAACAGTCAGAAAATTTACTAAAAGCAAAAAGTTTCGAACTGCGCAGCCTGACCTGAATTGATACTTTTTGCAGATGCATTTAATTCCCCTTTCTTTTCTTGTCTCGAAGCATATCGATCACGGTTGCGAAGTCGGTAACGCATAGGGCATAAAACCCAGATGTCGCTTGCTTGAATTTCACCTTGGTAAAAATTCACAGATTTCCGAGGATTGCTGATAGCCATTGCGACAGAATCAGTTCCTCTCTCACCGCTGAACATTTTTCCCCGACAATGCTCATGAGGGAAAGCAGACAGTGGCCTGAAAAGGGTGCTGTACGAAGTAATTGGAAATTCGAAGAAAAACATGGTTAGGTTCACTGGCCGCTGAGCTGTACCTGGAAAAAAAATGTTGAAAACACCAAACAAACAAGCAAATCGTTTTTCAGCGAACCAGCATTTTTTCCTCAGCACTTAAACATCAGCGAGAGGCAACGTGTTTCGTCTTGCAGTGGTCTACTTTTGAAAACAAATGGAGAAGTTACTCGTAACGAATGTTACAAGCATGTTTTTAAATGCCCCTGCTGAGAATTTGTTTAAGTAACGAGGAATGCAAAGATATGTGCATCGAAAAATACTATACAAATAGAAAATGCTTAAATTAGGATATGGATATGTCCTACTTATTCGAAAAATAGATTGTTTGCTGTTTTCCGTCCGTTTGTCATTGCGTCTCTCTCCCCACTGACATACATACACAAACGGGGCAAGTTGACATTAAATATCAGTCGACATACGCCGGCAACATGGGACAGACCCGGCGGAGAATATTATTAATTACGCGGCACCTCGTTATGAATAAATATCCCAAACCTTTTCTATAAATAGAAAAAATGACAAATACAAATGTTTCCTGGGCTTTGTTTTGGCGAGAGATTTTCACGGCTGTCACCCAACAAATTTATACGTCACACGGAAATAAATGCCATACCACTGGTGTCATTTCCTTTACGTAAAGTTCTTTTTTACCTTTCATTTCTTTCATGTGTCCGTCAACCACAAAAGGTAAGAGCTTGTTATATCGAAGACATAAATTGCTGCAAGAATCAGTCTACTGTAAGTCATTGTACAAAGCTATTTCCTGCAAATTGTATGTATTAACCCTTATCCTGATAAACACGTGATATGAAATTTTCAAACCGGTAGTAAAAACCCGAAAAATGCTATTTCATACTAATTTTAAGGGGAAAAATTCTCCGTATCGGGCACTGTAGATCCAATATCAGACTGAACGTTCTGTGCAGTCTGATCTTGTTCTATGCCGTCTGTGAAAAGCTATGTTTTCGCCCATGGTGTTGAAAGATTTAAGAACTATTTTGGTGAGCATATCGCCGTAAAAGTTTGCACTGACTGCTTTGGCGTTCAGAGTGGTGTAATAACATTTTTGAAAACTGTATTCAGAGATTTACAGGTCTCTTCAGAAAGTGCTATATGGTGGACTACTAAAAGTCC
This sequence comes from Tridacna gigas, assembly GCA_945859785.2. Classification (NCBI taxonomy): domain Eukaryota; kingdom Metazoa; phylum Mollusca; class Bivalvia; order Cardiida; family Cardiidae; genus Tridacna; species Tridacna gigas. Next base: position 35,035,750 of record OX244031.2, on the reverse strand, counting down.
ACGGGTTCCTGTATCGGGTTAAGAATGATTTTCATGGTTTTACCCCAAATCAAGAACTTGTATCGTTTTATTGAAAGTGATTTCTCGTTCGTGAATCGTAAAAAAAAAATATCATTTCGATCAAGCTTGTATAAATTTTGTAAAGTACAATGCTATACATGAATCGTCAAGCAAAGACGTTACGGCCTTGCAGTAATCCGTAGAAAGCAATGTTTTTTTTTTTTCATTTGCAAAAATCCAGATTCTGCAGTTCAGTTTATGTATATACTTTACCAAATAACAAATCGAACGACGTTGATTCAAGATAAGACTGCACAGTCTCACTACATGTCTGTGCAATCTGGTCTTGATCTACAAAGCCGGTCAAGCGTAGGACACTGTTCTCCGCATGTAAAGTGGTCAAAGAATACGCATTGAGCCAGCAGAACCCAGTACACTGTTCTCAGCACTGAAAGTAGTTATCGAATACACAAGACGTGGACGGGAGAATCTCAACAAGTGCAGAAGACAAGAAAAAGCAATTAAGTACATTACCTTAATTACCCTTTTTGGCAAACGATCCACGTGATTTACTACCAAGAGAAAGATGGCTGTTGAAAACAACATGGTAAAAGGAGAAAAGGTTTGTAAACAGCGTTTTCTCCTTTTCCCACAATGTTTTCTTTTATCTTAGAGACCATTTCCATTATGTGAGTCACATTTACTTAGTCGTCTGGAAACGCTTTCAATATAGACGAATCCAAAATTTTCTCATCTAGTAAAGACAGCTCTTAGACAGGCTAAGGACACGTGATATATACTGATGAATTAGGCGAAACGCGGGACAATCTGATTGGTCCAGACCTTGTTGTTTATTGTCAATTAGGCTCTTAAATCATGACATATTTAAAGTTAATTAGCATTTACCAAGAGTAAACAGCCGTTGTTCGATGTCAAGATTTCAACCAATACACGACCTCACTGTCATTATAAATGACCCGCGGTCTATGAAAAGGTGGTTTAATGCATCTGCAAAAATTATCGACCCAGGTCAGCCTGCGCGGACTGCGCAGGCTGACCTGGGCCGATACATTTTTCTTTTTTTCAATTTTCTGCATGTCACAGAGATGCATTCAACTCCCTTCTGACAGAGCGATCCACAAAGAAATTAACCATTGTATAATGTGACTTTTTCACGTCAGTACAGATGATTCGCGGATCTAGAAAATATTGAGGCACAAAGATCCATAACTTATTACTAGCAATTGCACATTCACCCTCAGTGATTTCTGAACACTTCAAGGAAAGTATGTTCTTTTCCTTCAAATATACGTAGTGACACAGTTGTGAGAGTAAATCAGTCATTAATTAGCCGAGAGTACTAAGTTGATATTTGCGTACATGGATTGAATTTTCATTATTTCCTGAATTATGGTGTGCACGTGTAAAAGAAGGATGCATGACAAAGACAGAAAAGTATGATATGAGAAATAGCATGGGGGGGGGGCAGTTTCTAAGTTAATTAGTATTTCATCAACAAATTCTTATTCATACGAAACTAAGCGTATATCGGTCATGTACCTTTTTTAACATTGCTTCCTTATACAACCACTTATAGTCTTACATGTACTTTGTGATCATTTGTGGTGAAACTTCTCTCAACCAGTCATTTGTCAGGTTAGCTTTTCCTCCGTTTTCGATCATTCTCAAGGTGAAAATGACACAGAAATAGACTTGACAAAGTTTAATTTTGGATTTAATGGAACTTTTATGACTGAGACTATTAATAACGGGGAGAAAGATATATACCGAAATTAGATTGCTGGTATCTGCAGATTTAGTTTGGTACACACTTTCCGCCAATTTATCTAGCATAGCAGGTAAAGGGTTAATTGATGAACTCATTTATGTCTAATGATTGACATATTGTTCCTCGTGATAAAATTTCATGTTAACAGTGACAACCAGTAACCTTTATCATGTTGACAGCAAATCTAAGTGCCTTTGCGAACAGAGTAAATCAAGATCAGATAACCTGCAGTCTAATCTTTTATATACCCTGTTTGGTTACAGTAACTCTGGTATCTGTAGTATTTTGAAAATGAAATTGAGAGACAGAGAAAAAGAGAGACAGAGGGGAGGGGAGTCTATGTGCGTTTCTCGAAACATCTTTCGATATTACAAATACAAAAAAAAATGTATTTGTATTTGTATATTGAGAGACAGAGGGGAGGGGAAGCTACATGGCGTTTCTCGAAACATATTGCTATACAAGTTGGCTTCTTTAAAAAAGAAGCCAGGAGAGGTCGGCATCGATGTTTTCAAATAGTTTATTGGCTTTTGATTTCAATATATTTTGGCAGAAGTAAACAAACAAATTAGGCATTAAATGAATGAGAAAAAACATTTTTTTTTCCCCAATCTTGCTGGTGTAAAGGCACAAAACAGTACATGTTCCACATTGTTATAATATTCAAGGAATTGGAGGCCATATGCTATTAACATGCTCAGAAATGCATATTTTTTTCAAAATTAAAGGACACAAAACCGAAGATGATTATCCAATTTAGCTCATTTTCAAAATGAACAACCCTCAAATGAATATTTGTAATGTGTGCTCAGATAAGCCATTTTTTTTTTTTTTTTTTTTGGAAAGGAGAAATCGTTCAATTAAAATTTGATACAATATGCTAATTCCACTGAGGATACAAGAATCTTACCTGATAACAACAAATAAAGGTGGCCTATACATAATACTAGTACCAGACATGTTAAAAATAAATGTAACATTTTTTAATCTTTTAACAAACAACAATTTTTTGACTGTCCCAAACAGAAAAAGCATGCAGACGACAATTTAAACTTTGATAATTAATGTGGAAGATGGTGCTTTGATGTGATGGAAACCATTGTGACAAAAGGAGAAACTGCAGTGACTAACATCTTCTCCTTTTTCCATAATATGTTGAAATTTTGCAGACATGTAAAATGAAGAGGTTGTTTGTCTAAACGTTAAAAATTTAAGAAAGTAGATAAATGAGCCATGCTCTGAGAAAAGGGCCCTTAATGCATCTGCAAAAAGTATCGACCCATGTCAGCCTGCGCAATCCGCCCAAAACCAAAGGACCACGGACTCTTTTGAGGTGTGCGGTACGTAGGGCGAAGAGGCACGACTTTCTTTCGCGCTCATAAGTTGATTTTCGCAGGATTCTCGAAATCCCGCATAATAGAAGCAGCTCTGTGGTGTTATTTCATCAAATCTATATCATTATAAATCCATAGAATTTTTTAATAAAACAGAAAAATGCTAGAATCTAGTCAGTTTTGAAAAATAGAACTTGAAAACATACTGATCAACCTATTCCTATCTATTTGTGGGGTACGAGTTCTCCAGAGAACACGTGCTCTCGGGATTAGGGTACGAGTTCTCCAGGGTACGAATTCTCCAGATAGTATCAAGTCACGTGATCTTTTCCCGCGGTGTTCTTTCTCTTTTTTTTTTTAACGAATTTTTTTTTTTTCTCTCTGCTTAGATTTATTTGTTTAATGAAAAATTGCAATTATTGGAGAGATCATTTACTATCAATATAGTATAATAAATCTTTTTGGAAAACCGTCATATAAAAGAAAACGTTTATTTCCTATTTCAGTTTTTTGATTTCGGTTTGTTTATAAAACCATGACGAAATAGACTGTGTATCAGAACAATTTCGCAAAAACAAATGGATTTAGACAGCGATTTCTGTGGCAGTCTGCCTTTTAAAATCACCACTGTTGGAGAGGTCTGATGACCTCTCCAATTAGTAATAATGCGTATACCTGCTTGATTTGTAAATGAAAGAGATTTCCATCCGCTGAAGTAATTGCATGCCAGATCGAGACTGCTTGTTATAACACAACCGAGATCAGGCATCACGTTCTTTCGGTAATATGTGTTTGTACATGTTTTTATAATGTATATTGTTGAGGAAATACCCTACAAAGAGAAGTGTTATGATCACGCATGGCCGTATCCATGGGGCTGCAGAATAAACGTTCACTGCATACATGTATTTTATAACACAACCTGCAAAATGAACGTTTCTTAATACTGCATCCGTTTTAATTCTCGCGCAGATACAAGCCAGGAAGCAGTTTGTACTCTCTACAAAGGAGCATGGTAAGTTACGAACGAGAATTCTTCTCTAATTTTGAAGTAAATAGCGAACAAAATCTCGTTTTCCAGTCATCATCCGGTAGGAATATTGTAGAACCACAAAAACATTCAGTTCGCCCTACTTGTAAATTAAAAATAAATAAGAAGTAAGATGAACTCTGCCAGTCAGCTCAAGCTCGAAACGGTCTCTTTTAAAAACAGAGGGGCGAAAACCGGGCGAAAATGGACACTCTTATGCTACAGTCACATACGGCCGGGTCACGAACCGGATTTGATCCGGTTGAAAATGAGCCGGATAAGTCCCGGAATGGAGGGTAATTTACTTCAACTAAAACCATTTCAACCCCTATCGACACGTGTCGACTCTCTTCGACCAGTATCGACCCGGTTGTAAACCTTGCAAAATCCACTGCATGAAGGCAATGCGGTATACGACAAAGGTCGACGCGGTTTCACGCTGCGGGTTGAAGCGGGTTGAAGTGGGTTGATGCGGATACCAATACGGAATTGAAATCCGTGCAAAAATTTTGAACATGACCAAAAATTTTTCTTCGCCGTATCGTAGCTCCCAGAATCCATCGGGAATTGACACGGGTTACGATGCGAGTCTGTACGGGTGGAACCGGGTCGATACGGTTTTAATTCCGTATGGACCCGGTTCGAAATCCGGCCGTGTATGACTGTAGCATTAAGAAAGTAATAATCCCAGTGATCAAAATAATCATCATGAGCGCTTTAAGCCTTTCCCAAACGACAAATTTTGGACTGGTCCAAATTGAAAGAGTTTGCAGACGGCAATTTTAAATTTGATGAAAATGGCAGAAAGGTCTCAAAAAGGGTAGAAAACATTGTGGTAAAAGGAGAAATTGCTCGTTATGAGCAATTTCTCCTTTTCCCACAGTGTTTTCAGAAGACTTGTACTGCAGACACGTGAAAACCAGGGCTTGTTTGGGAAAGGGTTAAGCTGTCTTCTATATATCGAAGGACGTTGAAGCTGTACTCCATTGACCAGGGCCACTTAAATTCGTGTTTTAAGATCTTATGGTGTAAACCAACCTTCATACCTCTACACTGTCCGATATTTGTGAGGCCCTTTTTACCTACAGGGGCAAAAATGGTAGATCTAGGTCTAGTTGTATTAACCCTTTCCCAAACGACAAATTTTGGACTGGTCCAAATTGAAAGAGTTTGCAGACGACAATTTTAAATTTGATGAAAATGGCGGAAAGTTATCAAAAAGGGTAGAAAACACTGTGGGAAAAGGAGAAATTGCTCGTTACGAGCAATTTCTCCTTTTCCCACAATGTTTTCAAAAGACTTGTACTGCAGACACGTGAAACCCAGGGCTTGTTTGGGAAAGGGTTAAATGTCACTAAACCGTTGCAAGAGAAATTGTGTTATAATCGAACAAAAAATTTGGAGGGCAGCCGCCGTCCATTTAAACTGTGTGGAAAGCAGTATGGAAAAGGAACAATAAACTGCATAAACATAATAACCTGTTTTTCTCCTTTTGGCTCAGTTTTGTCAAAGGCTGCCGTATGCTTTGACATAAAAAGTCGTGTTCATATTCTGATGGCTTCTGCTATTAAAACAGAGGCTATAACTCCCATATAGATCTACCAAAAACTAATGAAAAATATGCCCACGATAACCAACTGTGGGAAGGAAATTAACCTCTCGAAGCCGGCTTTAGATGCTTTTGCGGACAGTGTATACCAAGATCAGACTGCACACAAAAAGCACTCCGATCTTGGATCAATAGTATCTGCTAAAGATACTGATAAAGTTCTGATAAAAACAACCACGAAACAATATTTTAACTTGTTTTCATAATTGAAAAGGTCCATTCAACGCTTTTAAAAAGAATTAAACAGTATGGTAACTATCCTGTTTTTCAACGGCATTTTGCAGGAAACAGAGCATTTGCTTGTAACACAATATTGCTCCCTCTCCCTCAACGTATTCAAAATCTGTCCTCTACATGGGCATAAAAAGCGGTAGTTTTATTATGATGAGTCAAGGTTTTACACAGAGGTATAATGTAAGATAGAAAATTCTGGCTTGTCTACTTTTATGGCGAGATGTCATTTTTGCCGAACATGTTTATTTCACTCCAGGGATGCACAAACAAGTTGTCATTTACGTCTCGTCTCCGTCGTTTATGTAATAAAGAATAGAACAGATTGCAAAACTTTTTTTCCGTGTCTTGAACATCTCATAGCTTACCCATGATTTTATGAATTCGCATAGATCAATTTTCTAAACAAAGATGACCTAATTAAGATTGAAAAAGGAACAAATTAACAGAAGTACACTGGCTCTGTATACAGAACATCGTGGGGATGTTTTGGAATTTGAGTATGTAGTTGTGAAATAATAAACAGGTAGAATATGAGGGTTCTCTAGGGAAGCATGTGCCTGGTAATTTGTAAGCCTACTTGGTTTCTTCTCCAATATTCTTCTCGTGGTGCGATTTGGCTGTAAGCCTTTACCAAAATAATCCTATGTTTTAGTGACCCTGTGGAGAAGGACTGTTAGGAAATTTTTGTGGAAAAAGGAGAAAATGCTAGTTGCCAATTCATTCCTCGCTGCCTCTCAGACTGTCTGTCTGTCTGTCTGTCTGGCTCTCTCTCTCTCTCTCTCTCTCGCTTGTCATGTGGTCTAGTCTATCTCTTGTCAGAGATTAGCTTGTAAAAGCTTTGCAACGGGGTAAGGATTAACTTGTGTTCTGTCTTACCATGAGACATATACTAATCGTTACGTCTGTAGCCTACAGTGTTTTTCGACACGTCTATCCCTTGACCATACAATTCCGACTTCAAACGACCCTGGTTGAGACAGCTTTTGAAAACATTGTGGGAAATGAAAAATGCTGATTAACAGCGTTTTTTTTTTTAACAACGTTTTCTACCATTTAACAGCAAAATTATAACGTTTGAGTCGCATTTGATTAGTTTTGTTGTGTGCAATATCCTGTCAATTTTGAAAAATTCATTATTTTGTCATACGGTGAAGAGTTAATCGATATTTGTGAATTAGCCTTCGGGACCTTATGAACGAAATCACCAAACTTATACGGAATAGGGTTTTCTTTCAGGCTGTAAAACGGCAATTTTTTGTTGGTTCATTCATACGTCTCTCTCTTTTTTTTTTTCAGTTTTCATAGTTTTGATTTTTCATGATTTTTTTTTTTTATTATTATTTGTATACAAACCTGGCGTTGCACAATTTTCACTAATTTGGATCGTTAATGCAGAAACAACATTGAGTCTTCGTTTTTCCATGTTTCGGCAAGCTTTACTGCAGGATTCTTATGCTTTGTATAAATCCAGTGATGCGCAATTTTTCAAGAGCTTTGAATTGTATTTACTTTGTTACAGAGACTGTTAAAGCTGTCACTAAGTCTGACTCTTACCCGCGACAAGTCTTTACGAATGAAAAAATTATGATTGAGCCATGCTCAGTGAAAAGGGCATTTATAGCATCTGTGAAAAGTATCGACCCAGACTGCGCGGGTTAACCTGGATCGAAACTTTTTGCTATTTGTCAATTTTCTGCATGTCAAAGGACCATTCTGTCCATGATCCAGTCGATTGTTAGACAAAACGAATTTTATGGATTCATGGTTATGTCATGACTTGCTTGGTACAAAGCATTACGGGTTGTAACAATGAAAATGCTCCTTTTATCTTAAAGCAGCGTGAAACTAGATTTGGGTAAAAATATGTTTGGAAAAAAGTAGATTTTTTTGGAGGAAAAAACACGGTCATTTAGGCGTGATTGTTTATTCTTAGTTAAGAGGAAGGGGGAGCAAAATATCACAAGCATGATTTGATTGGCTTGTGATCTGTGAGCTTCGAATAGACGAGCGATTCTACCGAGTAAGCTTACCATGGAACTGACAATGTACTATGTTCATGCTCTGTGAAAAGGGGGTTTACTGGAAATTCATACATTATCGACCCAGGTCTTTTGTTTGTATTGGAGTTTATCGCCGTTTTAACAACTTAGGTCGTATTACAGCGGTCTGAGCCACTTGGCCGGGTCGACTCAGATCAGCCTGCGCAGTCTGCGCAGGGTGATGTAGGCCGAAACATTTGGCTAATGGTCAGTTTTCTACATGCCAAAGGACCAGTCTACGTCATGATTCATTAGTGTGCTAGACAAAATGTATGTTAGGCATCCATAAAAATGTGACTTGCATGACATCATGCATTACGGAGATGCAGTAAACCCACATTTGCCAGAGTATGACTCATTTTTAGTGATAGTGAGTTCGTGTATTGTTTGAAATCTTGACATCGAGATTACTGCGCAAATAACCGTGTAGTGTCTTCAAGGCATAATATATTTATCCTTTGATATGCAGTAAGGTTACCCCGTTACAAACAGGATAGAATATTTTACAGAAACATATCAATGATTGGGACATGCACCACGTCTTCTACACGTGTTTCTGACTATATGGCTATATATTAGTTTTAAAGCGAATTAGAGTTATCAGTTTTTGTCATCATTTTCTGAAAAATTTGAATTCTGGTTCCATCTCACTTTAATGATATATATATAGAGAGAGAGAGAGAGAGAGAGAGAGAGAGAGAGAGGCAAATTAAAAATAAGACGTAATGTGCCTATAATGCATGTATTTTAATTAAAAAACAACTAAACAAACATGTTTCGGCTATCGCCTCATCAGTGTAACGTTGTTACTGGCGGCAACGTCATTCATTACGTCACTTCCCTTGTAACGTCATTGAAGCGTATAATAAAGGGGGGTGGGGGTCACTTTGAACAATGTCAAGCATTAAGTAAAGGTTTGAAACAATCTATGAAGTATTTTTTTTTTTTTTTTTTTTGTTTGTTTGTTTGTTTGCTAACCTGACTAATGTAAGTTGTAAAAAGGAAAGTGACTGTGGGCAAGTGGGCAAACCGTGTTCGCTTAATCCTTTACAAGTTAATCCCAAGTTTTAGAAGTTTAGAAAACATTGTGGAAAAAGGAGAAAATGCTGGTAACCAGCATTTTCTCCTTTTACCACAATGTCTTCTATTGTTTCAATGACAATATCCACCATTCGAGCTATATTTAATATTTCGTTTGCAAATGCTTCGAAATTGCCCAAGTCCAAAATTTTATCGTTTGGTAAACAGTTAATTCGATATCAGTAAAGGTGAAGAACGCGGAAGTGAAAGGAGTGACTGACTAAATAAAGCACGATTGATGGAAAGGAAATCAGCCGAACTTCGAGCGACATTACACATTTCCTTTTTCTTTAGTCCAGAGTAAAATAACATTTGCCGAGCCTTGTAGCTCAGTCGGTAACGTACAAGGCCTGAAAACACTGAGTCGCTGGGTCGAATTCCAAACTCGGCCAATGCCTTTCCTAGGATTGTTGCTAGTATTGCAATAAAATTCATTCCTCTCTCACCGCTGAAAATTGTTTCGGCGATGATTATGTTGGAAAACAGCTAATGGCTTTGGAAGAATATTGCCACAATATCATTTTCGAGTCAATGGCTGCTTTTTCAAACAAACACTGTCGAAAAAATTATCAGCAGTGAGAGAGGGACGATTCCTTTCGTAATGGCTATCATCGATCCGAGTTGGAGTGGAACGAGCGACCACATGGTATCAAGCCCTTAACGATACAGACTGAACTACAGCAATCTGCCTGTAGAGTGATCAAAACTCTATACCAGACTTCTAGACTAGTCCAACTTCAAAGCATTCCTATACGACAAAATAAACCTGACTCAAACATTGAAACTCGTTTTGGGAAGGGTAGAAAACGTTGCTGGAAAAGGAGAAAATGCTGGTTAGCAACATTTTCACCTTTTCCCTCAATGTCATCAAAAGGCCTTTTCTTCAGGGTCGTTAAAGTTTAGGATTGTGTGGTAAAGGGTTAAGCCAAAAGTGTTCTAATCAAACGGTAGACTTGACTGTATCACTTTTCTCTTCTATCACCAGGCAACAGCAATTTCAGCAGTCGCCCCGAGAATCACCCATCAATCAACTCTTGGGTAAGTTCGGGGTTCGAGCTGACGACAAAAAATGTTTCACCCTAACCAGAAGGCCGTTCTACATGAACCGTCTGACACAGTACCCATGTTTCAAACGAATGGAGGGGGTTCCTGTACTTAAAACATACATGGGGTAAGTCATGGACAATTTGGTAGTTTGTTTTTATTTGTTTCTTATCTATTTTCTTTGTGTAGCACTTTACCAAATCATCCCGAGTTATTCCTGAGAACAGAAGAAATTTGAAAACATTATGGGAAAAAGAGAAAATAGTAATAGCTAGCCTGTTCTTCCTCTTTTTCACCGTGTTTTCTTCCCATCCAATTTTGGTACTAGGTGTAAGGGAGGAATCTAAATTTCCAGGACAATCATTCTCGTAGGCTATGAATAACCTTCGAAGCCGACTAATTGTCCAGTACGAATTGTCCGGGAACGACCTGTCCGGGAACGAATAGTCTCGTTAACTAGTATGCTAAGTTTGGAACAGATTAACTTTTAGGCTGCTAAGCCCGACTCACTGACCTTTTGCGGACAGCGTAGATCAAGATCAGACAGCACAGAACGTGCAGTCTGATCTTTGACCTACTCTGTCCGATAAAGAGGTATCTTTCCTCCAAAAATAGCTTTGAAATAGGAAACTTTGGGTTATACTATTGGTGTGAAAGTTTCATTTCTTTTATTTAGTAGGATAAGGCTTATGACATACACTTGATTAGCTTTTGACCAGTACTTCTGAATACTTAAATTCAAGTGGAAAGAGGAGACATTCCTAGGAATAAGTAATTTTACTGCAAGATCAACACTCTTTGAACGTTGCATGACTTTATTTCCGGTTTCTTTCTTCCCGTCAGTCCTTTCGGACCAGTGTGTATAAGCTACCTGAGGGAGCGAGTGTATCGTCCACATAAGATACAGACATGCTGCCCTGGATACGAAATGGACAAATTTGGTAAATGTTCAATTAGTAAGTAAAATTTTCATATCTTACAGTTCCAAGGCCATGACCATCCTATGCATGAGCTAATTCCATTCCTCATGATCAACTGTTTTACTAAAAATGTCCTTGTTTTAACAACCCTGAGAGAGTAGGCTTTTTGTAAGAAAAAGAAGAAAAAGAAGAAAAAACTGATTACAAGTATTTTCTGGTTTTTTTCCCACAATGTCCTCAACCCTATCGTGGACAGATCCTATGATTTGAACAACATTTAACTTGTCTAGTTCAAATGCTTTAGATATGGACGGGTCTACTGTCTTTTCGTTTGGTAAAGATTTTGATTTGCTTTTCATTTTACATCTACAAGTTCTGCAACTTATATTCATCGCTCTAGATGATCCTTAGCTAGAAACCTTAACCCTTAACCTGCTATATAACTTAAATAGAACTTTTAACCCTTTACCACACAATCCCGACTTTTAACGACCCTGTGAAGGAAACCTTTTGAAAACATTGTGGGAAAAGGAGAAAATGCTGGTAACCAGCATTTTCTCCTTTTCCCACAATGTTTTCTACCCTTCCCAAGCAAGTTTCATTTTTTCAGTCACATTTATTTTGTCGTCTGCAAATGCTTTCAATTTGGACCAGTCTAAAATTTTGTCGTTTGGTAAAGACTTAAGCCGATAATGAAAACCCGAAAATTGTTATTTCAAACGTATTTATAGGAGAAAAAAAATCTCCTTAGCGGAAAGTGTAGCTCCAAGATCAGACTGCACGTTCTGTGCAGGCTGATCTCGATCTACAATTTCCGCAAAAGGTCGTGCTTAGCAGCTTGAGGGTTAACCAAACCATTATTTGCTAATTTCCATCTTACCAATTCAGGATTAACGGTATATTCTCTAGAACGGAGATTAAAATCTGTGGCTTGATTTTGATTAAACGTAAACCAATCATTACCTTCCTAACAGAATCTACACAGTGTTTATCTGTGAGGTTCTGGGTTTTTCGTGGGAGTGTCCTTGGGCAAGACAGCTCATAGCCCTAGCCTTATACCGGTGAAACGCAGGACAAACATAGATAAGGGAGCTGTCGCCGTGATATGACTGAAATAATGTTGAAAGCGGTGTAAAATGCTATTCATTCAATCATCTATGCGGTAGAAACGAATCTTAATTCAAGTAGAAGTCTAAGGTGTGCTAAATTTGAGCTATGCTCTGGCAAAAGGGGGCTTATTGCATCTCCGTGATCCATGATACCAAGCAAGTCATCATACAATTATGGATCCATGAAATCCATTCTATCGAACAACCGACGGTATCTTGCGATACACCGGTCCTTGGACATGCAGAAAATTGACCAAAAGCAAAATATTTCGGCCCATGTCAGCCTGCGCGTAGTGCGCAGTTCATACTGGCTCGTTCATACTTGATAATACGGCAATTCTATGTACAGGAACCGGACAGAATGACAGACCCATGTTCCAGCCAGAGTTCCGCCGCCCCCAACCAAACATAATAGACATGGCCGCCAAGTTCCGTAAAAACATGGTGCAGAGAGCAAAGGAAACTATGGAGAAGCGCCGAAATATGATGCTGATGAATCTAAACAAAATGCGCCAGCCACTCAGACCGACCTTCAGACAACCTTTTAGACCATCATTTAGACTACCGTTCAGACCGCCCTTCAGAACACCTTTCAGACCACCCTTCATGCCGCCTTTCAGGCCCCCTTTCAAGGCACCTTTTAGAGAACCTTTCAAAGCACCTTTCAGACCGCCATTTAGACCGTCATTCAGACTGCCAAGCAGACCATCAATGTTTCCTTTCATGAATCTATACAAGATGAAACGTGAACCAACAAGACCAAAGGTTGCTTTCCTCAGATTCAACAAGCTGGATCAACCTCCTTGGGATAGATTTCTTCCAAGACCACCGATATCAAGAATTATCAAAATCTTTAAACCACACCTATTTCAAGGACCAATGGTAATGACATTAAAAAAATTCCCCTTCCCACGAAACTCATTTAACGGTGTCCAGCCAAAGCAGGAGCCAAACCAGGAACCTCCTAAACAGAACCCAATTAGAATATTGTCCAATCGCGTACCATTCAGTCCTTTCAGAAGAATGCAAGAATATCATCCACAGGTTCCACAGATTCCCTCAAACCCAAGAGCCCAACCAATGTATCCCGATCAGCCTCGAATGGCAAAATTTCCTCAGATCCCTGAACCAACTGTGAGCAGTAACCAATACCAAAGCCAAGGGCCCCAAGCCTCTCAGAACGAGTTTGATCAGATGCACTCACAAGAAGGATTCAACGTGCCGGAGAGGCAGGAGACGCAGGCGTCCAGTAACATTCAAGTCAATCTGCCAGATCAACCAATCCAAATGCCCGATTTGGTTGTGGAGGAAGGACCTTTAAATCAAGGTAGGTCCTAGTTGAATTTTTAAAGTCATAACTGGTCGATAAAATTTTAGACTTGTCTATATTGAACGCATTTGCAAGACGATAGATAAAGTGAACTGTGGATATTCGTAGTTTTATTCAGTTTGTGGCAGCTAGATGCTTCAGACTTTCGTCGCCTAATTGGGTACGTGGAAGTCAGACCTGTAGAACTTTGTCTACTCATTTACATGTACTGTATGACAGCAAGAAGAGTGAATTTGCGTCATCTTCGGTGGTTAGTTTTTTTTTTGTAACAAAAACTGTACATTCCTTGTCTCGTTCAACCATCTTAGTGGGACGTCTTGTTTGCATTGTTCCCAAATTCCCTTACTGCCCATGAATGAGCGATGCTGTGGTAAAAGGGGGTATAATACATCTTCGTGATGCAATATACTAAGTAAGTCATCACACAATTATGAATCGATAAAATCCTTTAGTGTAACAATCTACTGTATCTGAAGGTAAACTGGTCCTTTGAAATGCAAAAAAAAAGAAATACAAATAGCGAAAAGTTTCGACCCAGGTCAGCCTGCGCGGACTGCGCAGGCTGACCTGTGTCGATACTTTTTACCGATGCATTTAGTTCCCTTTCCACAGAACATGACTCAAATTTATTCCACGTTTTATGTCAACGGGAAATATTTAAACAATACCCTTGTATACATTTAAATATAGGATAGTGTATATCATTGTGCAAACTATCTTGATTGACACTGTGCACAAAAACAAAGGCCCATATTCACCAACCATTTTAAATTGTATTCTTAGTCTTATTCTAGATTTAGAAAGTAACGTAACTTCTGATTGGCTAAACCATTTGGTTTAGCCAATTAAAAATTGTGTTACTCTGAAATTTAGAAAATTCTGGAGAATAGAGTTAAGGGTAATATGAAGAATCTTTGGGTGACGTTAATGGGTTTAACACAAATTGTGCAGCCAAAATAAAGGTACTTACTTCTGAAATTTAACAGTAAATTCATACATGGTTTATTATTCATAAATGTTAATGTAATATGCCAGTTTACGTCAATCTGCCTGTCACACCCAGTGCTCTCTTATTTATGTGCTTATCCTCTGTTATCCCCCTGTGTTCATTTAATGGCGACTTCGTAAATTTTCCTTAAATGCCGAATTATTTATTGCAAACTATATATGCACACGTGCTTTGGCAGTATAAGTGGTAGACAGGCTGTTATGTTTACAAAGATTAAAATTTAGTGGAACAAGGAAAAAAATAACAAAAAGGTTTTCCGAAAACTTATACACGGGAACTAAAGAGATAGTGAAAGTGAATATATAAAAATAAGCCATGCTCTGGCAAAATGGGGCTTAATGAATTTTCATAGCGTATTACAGCAAGCAATCATCGCATAATTAGGGATCCATAAAATCAATCTAGTCTAACGTACGACTGATTCGGAAGCAAGAGTGGTCCTTTGATAGGCAGAAAATTGATCAATAGCAAAAAGCATCGACCCATGTCAGCCTGCGCGGACTGCGCAGGCTGACATGGGTAGATACTTTTTGCAGATTTATTAAGCCTCCTTTTTGCAGAGAATGGCTTATATGTATTGATGAGATAGTTCTTCTTTTGTAAGCAAAGTAAAAATTAAATCTATTATAATTATTATTTATTATGATTATTGTTATACATGTTAATTATAAACCTAAAATAACAACAGTTGGCGCAAAGTAAACACATTTGAAGTAAGGAAAAATGGAAGGACCTTATCCTACTGAGCTTTTAAATATAATACGAAAAAAAAACACTCGCAAACGAAAAACCACTGAAAGAGAGGAAAATGTAATAAGGCGACATCGTTTGTATAAACCATTGCTTCTTTTTTCTCAATAATGTTTTCGAACACTAAGCACGTGCAGAGATAACTGGTAATGCTATGTTGATTGGACTCGCACAATGGAAAACTGCCTTTCTAGATTTTTCTAAACCTAAAGTACAGTCGTGTGTGCTCCACGACAGGAATGACTCTACTGTCAAATCAATGTCATATTACATAAAATTTCTGAGGGATTTTTTTTTCTTTTTGAAAACCATTTCATGACGTTCCTCAGGCTGAATGCTATTTTTTATTCTGTCATCAGTTGAGATTTATCCTTTCAGCGCCGAATATATGTACTGGATCTCTTACAGTGGCTTAAGATCTAGTCCACTCTACCGTCAAAGATTTTTCTTAATCTTTAAAGCTTGACTAAAAAGTCGGACGGTATTGATCCAAGATCAGACTGCACATTTCGTGCAGTCTGATCTTGATCTATACCGTGTGCAAAAGCCCCTGTTTCCGATAAAAGCACTGAAAAGGTTATTACCACGTTTGATGTCATTTAACAAAATTGCGGTTTGCAGACTTTTTTCGTCTAGGAGCAGACCCACTCGGCAAACGTCGGCTAATCTGTTTATATGAGCCATGATCTGTGAAAATGGGGCTTAATGCATCTGCGAAAAACTGTCGATTCAGGTCAGCCTGCGCAGTCTGCGCAGGCTGACCTGGACCGAAACTTTTCGCTATTGGTCAATTTTCCACGTGTCAAAGGACCATTCTACCTCATGTTCTGTTGGTAATTAAAATAAATGCCTATTATGATTCATATTTATGTATTAGCTTGCTTGGTATCATGCACCACGGAGATGCATTAAGCCCCCTTTTCACGGAGCATGGCTCATATAATTGGAGCCGAAAGAGTTAAAAGTCGTCTTCTAGAAGATGGATTCAGACAGAAATGAACTGAAGTACCCCCACTCGTTGGAAACCTCCTACGAAATAAAAAGAAAAATCTGTATTTTAAACTAGATCTAAATATTCATTAAAATAAACGCTTTTCTTAGAGAAGTTTTAAAATAGACAGTCACTGAAACTGTAGAAGTGCGAATGAAACCTACTGTTTGATGTTTTATGTGTTACAGTTTAAGGGGTTTTGCACAAGCGATGGTTTAAAATTATAATTTATGCTAGAAACAGAGTGCTTAATATAGAGACAGTCATTTTAAGACTTAGATGAAGACTTTAATTTTGAAACAATATCTATTCGCTTTATGCATCAGTATAGATCCAAAATCAGACTGTACGTTCTGTGCAGTCTGATTTCAATCTACATCTGCAAAAGCTCCTAATATTTACACATGGAATTCAAAGGCTTCATAATGACAGCAGAGTTACAATAAATTACTTACATAAGAACGTTTCTATTTAGTTTTCAGTGTTAAGGCAAAATAACCCCCTATCATCCTAAATAAATTAAACTTTTCAAACCAATAGTAAAAACCCGAGGAGTGTTATTTCAAACTTATTTTTTGGAGAACATTATATCGGACTGTGTAGCTCTAAGATCAGACTGCACATTCTGTGCTGTCTGATCTTGATCTACACTGTCCGCAAACGGTCAGTGAGTCGCGCTTAGCAGCTAAAGGGTCCAACTATATTATGACGGAATACATTTCTCTTCCAGAAGTTAAAGTGTAATAAATATTCTCTTAATAGGGAACAGTTTTCCGATTTCTTTCGTAATTATGGACTTCTTATTAGAACTGGCCATGTAACAACTCCTTTTCGGGGGTTTTATGAATCTTTCACGATATTTTCCAATACATTATTTAGTCCTCTTATAGCAAGATAAAGCAATACTTCGTAATACGAATATACAAAAAAAATGCACCACAGTGCAAACAATATGGTGCTTTATACAAAAGACAATCATTCCACTTATTTAACCATTAACCTGCTGAATAAGTTAAATGATTTCTTCAACTCTACAGTAAAAACCCAAATACTGTTATTTCAAAGTTATTGGGGGTATTTTCTTTTTGGACAGTACGGATCTAAGAGCAGTCTGATCTTGATCTACACTGTACGCTAAAAGGTCCTGGAGCCGCGCTTTGCAGCCTAAGGATTAAAACACTGAAACCTGCAAACGACAGCAAAGAACATTCTGAGTACATTGTTGCAATACCTGTCCTTTGCCAAAATGTTTTCAAAGGTATTGATGTATTAAACTTTCATGTAGGTTGAGTGTCGTTTGAAACAAGAGAATCCGTCAATAAAAGAATTCAAATACGATTTAAAGAGAAATAAAAAAGACAACCAAACAATCAAGCGATTGCTGTTTGTTTCTTTTAGTATTGTTTTTATAACTTTTGTTATTTTTTATCATTGTTAGTATAATCTACAGTTATAAACCCCATTCGATGATATTTATATTACCGGAAAATCTTATTTTAGTAATACAGGTATGCACAGGGTTATTTCAGTAATTAATTTTATTCCCTGTCGCAACATGTCCCGATAATAACAACAAAAACAATCTATTTGGTGCACGCCGTTGGGATACCAACCGAACGATTTAATGCATTCGCTGCATTGTTCAAGTGTAAATATACAGTAATAGACGTACTTGTTACATAACAATTCCATATGGCTACATCATGATTAAACAAGTAACATGAAAACGTTCGAAACATATACCTTAACGTACTAGTGAACTGTTCTCCACTGAATATTAACATTCTTAAGTCATCTGTTAATTACATAGATAGACATGGATTGACTATGAAGAGAATACAAAACCTTAAGAGAGAAATAATATCTTATAGGAAAAAAACATGAATGGACATTAGCTAATAGCACGGACTTCACGTGCGTACCTACAACACCACCTATCAGAACTTATTCCAACAGGGAAAGTAATTTTCGTCTAATTCATAAACTCAAACGACGAATAATTACATTCGATATGTATTGACTTTCCACACTGAAGCAAAATCATATCGTCACGATACGTGATTTAAAACCTGTATTTCGAAACACAAGAATATAAACTGATCTGGAAAGATTTATCGTGTGAGAGCTATACAGAAATGTTCATCGATATTGTTTTTGCATGTGTTATTGATTGCGAATGTTATTTATCCTTATTGTTATAATGATCGATTTCTCTAGATAATCCCGACTCCTGCATCGCTAAGCTAGAAACCGCCGTTCAAACCTGTCTCAAAAAGAACAATATAGATGTCCCGAACTTAATGACAGCTTTCGAGCCTTTCAATGATGATATTTCTCTACTTCTCTGCAGGTAAGATAAATTGTCCCATTTACACTTTACGAAACAACCTCAAGTTTAAACAACCCATGGGAAAAAAGGCTTTGAAAATATTGTGGGAAAAGGAGAAAATGCTGGTGACCAGCATTTTCTTCTTTTCCCCAGAATGTTTTCTACCCTTCCAAAGACAAAATTAAATTTTTAGTCACAGTTATTTTGCCATCTGCAAATGCTTTCAATTTGGACAAGTCTAAAATTTTGTCGTTTGGTAAAGAGTTAACCATTTACCAAACAACCCAAGTTTAAACAACCCTTAGAAAGAAAGCTTTTGAAAACATCGAGGGAAATAGAGAAAATGCTGATCACCAGCCCTTTCTCCTTTTCCCACGATGTTTTCTACCCTGTTAAAGACGAATCCCATTCTTAAGCCATATCTGATTTATCGTATGCAAATGCTTTCAGTTTGGACAAGGCTTAGATTTTGTCGTTTGGTCATGCGTTAAACTGCTGAATAAATAAAAAACAAAATGTCCGGCCAAAGCTAAATAATGAGATTTCAGAGTTCTTATCGCCTTGTCGGATAATCTAGATGGAAGATCAGATTGTATGTTGGTCCGTGCAGTCTAAGAGTTGATTCTTCAAACGTCGATTTAGAGTGTAGACATTTTTCTCATCGAAAGCTATAGGAGACAATGATAAGGCTTGAGTGCTTGAATTTGTACTTAGAATGGTAGAAAATCCTGCACCTTTTCTCAAGGTGTTTTCAAAACCCTTCATCCACAGGGTCATGAAACATGGGGTTGTCTGAATGAAAAGAAAAAAAAAAGGGTGCAATGGGGATGCAGATTTTAAGATATCATACATGTATACATGTACTATGATAAATGTTAAATATCATTGCAGAGAAAGAAATCACCTGTAACTGCCAAATTTTGAGCCTGTGCGTGGCAATGTGTTAAAACGATGAGCTTTCAAAGTTCGGTTACCGGTTTGGGGCAGAATATTGTCTTGATGGTAATGCGTCTTGCTCCTTATCTCAGTAATGTTTTCAAAAGGAATCATTGTCAGGGTCGTTTAAGGTATTATTTGCTTAAAAATAGGTAAATTGAATAAAATAAAATTTTTTACCCTTTTTCCTTTCATAGAGCTGAAAGTTCTATCTTTGAATGCATTGATAATGAACTTAAAGACTGTACCCACACCAACGACGCTGTTGTTGCACGTGATATGCTCACGGAGACAGCCGAAACTGTACGAAGCATGTGTGAGTTGCGAGTACTGAGCGGTACGTATTTTATTTGACCTGAAAGGGGGTTTACACCGTTTCCAGTAGAATTTCTTTAACGTAACTTCAAAGGCGTACTAAATCTTGTCATCCCTGTTATGGGGTTCTGCATAGTCCTGGGTCCGTATTCACCAACCATTCTTAAGAACGTTCTTAGTCTTATTCTCCAGAATTTTCAAAATTTGAAAGTAACACAACTTCTGACTGGGTAAACCATTTGGTTTAGCCAATCAGAAGTTGTGTTACTTTCAAATTTAGAAAATCTTGAAGAATAAGACAAAGAACGTTCTTAAGAATGGTTGGTGAATACAGACCCTGGTCATGGCCACTGCCGTGCGACCAATGCTAGAACAAGAACTTCTTGAATACAAACAAACGTCACAACCAGTGAGTAGCAAAATTCCACGTTCATCCCTCCCATCATCGACATTTTAGTGAACAGAATTCAACATCAAACCTTATAATACATATTGCCAGACTCAACCAACTTTCCTTCCGACCTTTTTTTTTTTTTTTTGCATTCGAAATGAAATAGTGTTTATTTTCATTAAACCTGGAGCATTGGAAATCATTTGATAAAGATTTTAGCGATAGAAAATGCATCCCATATCTATCAACGTTCATGTTTCAGTACCAACAGACACACAGACTGCTCCGGAAGTACAACCAGCTATGTCGTCAACGGAAGGAAAGAAGAAATCTGAAACCATAGCAACCGTGGAAAGCGTTGACGCAATTCGTAAGTACATGTATCATATAAAATTAGCCAAGCCCTGGCAACAGGGGGTTAAATGAATCTCCGTAATGCATTTTGATTGTATCATGAGGTAGAATGGTCCTTAGACATGCAGAAAATTGACCAATGGCAAAAAGGTTCGTCCCAGTTCAGCTTGCGTGGACTTCGCAGGCTGAGCTCGGTTGATACTGTTTGCAGATGCATCAAGCCCCTTTAACACAGAGCATGGCTCAAAATTTCTAATTCGATCGAGTACTTTTTCTAGTTGTATTCTGGATGCTGGAACCTATCCTATTGGGGAAGGTTACTGCTCCACCTCTTCTTGTATACAGTATATCAAGTGAAATTAATTAGGACGGAGATTTTTGTCCATCATTATACACAAAGAACTGACCGAAATACCATTTGAGAACAGGAGCACGGTACAGGAAAATGCCATGATCCCTCAAAGTGTTTTCAATATCTCAAGCAAAATAAAGTTTCCTGTCCTTCAAGAGTATTCAATTCTCATTTCTATAAGGTGTACTAATTGATGGTACATGTAAAAATTGCCTGGATGTTTGACGCTTAGACTGCCCAGAAATGTATCGCAAATAAATAGAACCTTCCTTTTGTAGCTGTTGCTGCTGAAAAGCAACCCGAAACTCCAGCCGTGGCCGAGGAGAAGCCAACTGTCGAAAGCAAACCCACGGAATCGATGTCGTCGGCTCAAGCGATGCAGGAGGCCATCCAGCACGAGGTCCATGTGCAGGAGATGAGGATGAAGGAGTACCTGTTGCCCATTCTGATTGGTTCCGGAATTGGTTTCTTCGTGTTGGTTCTCATCTTGTCCCTGATGGTGTGCTGTTGTTGTAAGAGAAAGATGAAGAGGAAGATGAAGCTCATCAAAGAGTTGGAGAAGCCTCCACTCACCGACGGTATGCGTTATCCATTACACTCTCTCGACACAGATCCCACTGACCACGACCACTGAAATGACTTTTGCGGAGAGTGTAGATCAAGATCAGACTGCACGGATGTGCAGTCTGATCTTGATCTGCATTCTCCGATACTCCTGTCTGTTGCTTCAGTTTGACAGTACACCATTAATACTCAGTAAATAAGTCCAAAGTTAGGCACTACTCTGTATGGACCACATGGTTGAACGGTTAGAACGAAGGATACTCAGTAGGTCCATAGTTAATCCGTAGGGTCCACATGGTTGAATGGTTATGACGAGGTAATCGGATTGTCGCGGGATCGTTCCTGGGCAAAGCTTTTCAGAGCCCGATGAAACCCATATAACGCCTGAATATGTGAGCTGTAACCATTGGACGCCCCAGTAATGTTATAATCGGCGCAAAAAAAAATCATTCAGTAAAATGAAAAGTTGGTTAGCTCTGTGGATCATTTTGTTCACCACGACAAAACGTTAATACTCGATAATTTTGGCGTTTTGTAGATCCCCTTAAATAATGGTGTGATGTAAAAACTCATTGCATGCAAAGGACAAGTTAAGCTCCTTTTTTGAACAGTGTAGATACAATGTAAGACAGCCGCATGACAGAATAATGTAGTTCAATATAGATACAGGTTCAGACTGCAAGTTCTGTGTAGTCTTAATCGCGTTTCTGTTAACTGCATCCAGGCCAAAGGGACTTTGAGGTTGTTTTTTTTTTGCTCCCTGTGCTGTGTAGATCAGAGACAGGGTTTGTGAACATTGTGTGGAAGGTGGCACTTGCTTGTAGCATGTTGCTCCTTTTCCTCATGAACGATATGTCTTTTTTTCTTTCTTTCTTTCTTTTTTCTGTCCTCTGTGTAATTTATAATAGTAATTGATTGGCCTAAAATATTATGGACTTCAAAATTATTGATTTTATTTATTTGGGCCATGCTTTGTGAAAAGAGGACTTAATACATCTGCAAACAGTTTCGACCTGAGCCGATACCGTTTTTGCAATTGGTCAAATTTTCTGCATGTCAAAGGACCAATAAGTCCCATGATTCAATCCTTTGTTAAACAAATGGATTTTATGGATCCATGATTATATTATGACTTGCTTGGTATCATGCATCACGGTGCTGCATTAAGCCTCGTTTTGCCAAAACATGACTCATTTGGTTTTGTTTGGTGCTTAACGCCGTTCTCAATTGTTGGATAGAATTTGGCCGAGCTTTTGGGAATCGAACCAGCGACCCCACGGTTTCAATGTCTTAGCGTTACCAACGGAGCTACCGGTTTCGGCAATACATTTGACTTCTTTAACCTTCCATTGAACATAAATGCAATTTTGTTTTGAAATATTTTCAGAAATTTACACGATTGGTGTAGAGCCACCGGTGTACGAGGTCAATGGTATACCTCCAATGTACTACGAGGAAGCGAAGGGTGAGAAAATTTCCTCCAAGAGTGCCTCCGTTCAAGAAGGTGCTGAGACGATACCGGAAGCTGACGCAACGCAAATGTAATAGGGTCATGTGACTTTGACAACACCTGTCAAAAATAACACCAAATTATGCAATACTTACGACTTTTATGACGTTCAGATTGATAGATATTGATTGTCTTTTTTTTCCCCTGTCAGTAATCTTTTACTGTCTTTTAGTAGTTACAGAGAGCGCCACTTTCACTCTGAATATTATTTCAGGTTATTCTCATTTTCCTATTAACCATGGGTTTTCGGTGATACCTTGTAGAGAACACATGTGTCTAGAAGGGTGTATGTGTGTTTAGCTCTGTGTGCGTGTTAACTTACCCAGTTTTTTTGCCAACGGATAAGACCAGAAGTGAAAAGATACACCTATTGTGCTATATTATTATAGTCGTTGCTGCATTGTTCATCGGGGTCCGTATTCACCATTCATTTTGTAGTATTTTCAAAATTTATCTTAATTTCGAAGTAACGTAATTTCTGATTGGCTAAATGAAATAGTTTAGCCAATCAGAAACTGCGTCAGTTCTAAGTCTAGAATTAGACTGAGAGTACATTAAGAATAGTTGGTGAATATGGGCCTTGACCTCGTGTCGCCTTTGCTTAAAAAAATAGCGTCGGAGAAAACGATCTTATGGAGTAAAATGACCTTGGTGTCAATCGTTCAGAACTTCTTGTAGCCGACTGGGCTTTAGTGCTTGTCCCTTTTCTTCGGACGTTCACTTGATGCTTTTTTTCTCGTTTCGAACTTAGCTTGCATGTATCAAACATGATGTTTTGTTTCATTATGATGAATAAACCACACACGTCCTGGTATTCGGTTTTAAGTGTTTGTGATTTCCCCTATGAAGACTCGAAAAAAATTAACCCTTTCCCAGACGGCAAAACTTTAGACTCTCCTGAATTCAAATGAATTTGCAGAAGTGAATTTCGAAATTGATATAAATGAACCTGGAGTACTCTGTTGGGGTATCAAACACTGTGGCAAATGGAGAAAATGCTGGTTACCTCCACTGAAAGAGGGATAAAGGCATCTTGCGACACCATACGCTAATCGCAGGCTAAATATAAACTAGGTATGCGATATTTGGACGGCGATGCATCAACCGTTTCAATTTGATGGGCGAAAACAGCGGATTTGCGGACGGCATAGATCCAAGATCAGACTGCACGTTCTGTGCAGTCTGATCTTGGAACTATACCGTCCGCTTGTTTGGTCAAGAATGGTGTAAACGCAAGTATTCCGCGGCCATCTTGGAAGGATATGGGTGAATGATTTCAACCAAAATCGAAGATGGCTGGTGAAATTTGAGCCTTCGTCCGTCATCTTAGATCTTCGATTTTGGTAGAAATCATTCAACCATATCCTTCCAAGATGGCCACGGAAGATTTACTTTTACACTACTGTGAAGACTACAAGATTAAATCTTTCTTGGTTTCAGTGGACTGCATTTTCAGTCGTTGAAAAAGGTCGAGTATATAAAAATTAAGAAATGAAAGAGTTACATATTTATACACTGTATGTATATGAAACATGCTCTGTGAAAAGGGGGCCTAATAAATCTGCAAAAAAGTATCGACCCAGGTCAGCCTGCGCAGTCCGCGCAGGCTGACCTGGGCCGAAACTTTTTGCTTTTGGTCAATTTTCTGCATGTCAACGAACAGTGTGCCTCATGATTCAATCGGTTGTTGGAGAAAATGGACTTTATTGGTCCATAATTATCAGATGACTTGCATGGTGTCATGCATCACGGAGATGCGTTAAACGCCCCTTTTGTCAGAGCATGGCTCATATGTATATAGAAACGCCGAATTGTCTCACGAAAATAGACAAAAAGTAGTGATGAATGGTGGTATTATTTATCCCTTTACCAAACGACAAAACTTCACCCTTTCCCAAACGATAAATTTTAGACTGGTCCAAATTCAAAGAGTTTGCAGACGACAATTTTAAATTTGATGAAAATGACAGAAAGTTCTCCAAAAGGGTAGAAAACACTGTGGGAAAAGGAGAATTGCTCTTTACGAGCAATTTCTCCTTTTCCCACAGTGTTTTCAAAAGACTTGTACTGCAGACACGTGAAAACCAGGGCTTGTTTGGGAAAGGGTTAAGACATGTCTAAATTGAAAGCATTTGCAGACAACAAGATGAGTGCGACTCAATGATTGATAACATTGTGGGAAAAGAAGAAAATGCTGGTTACCAGCATTTTCTCCTTTTCCCGTCGTGTTTTCAAAAGACTTCTCCCTCAGGGTTGTTAAAAGTAGGGATTTTGTTGTAAAAGATTAAACTTTATCCCCCTTAGCTCTCAACCAGATGACAAAAGTTTAGAATCATCCACAGCGAAAGCACTTACCGACGACAAATTTAATGTAGCCCAGGAGATGGTGTCTGTCTTTCAAAGGGTGGATAAAAAAACATCGTTGGGAAAGGAGAAAATGCTGGTTACCAACATTTTATCATTTTTCAACAATGTTTTCAAAGGGTTTCTTCCTCAGGCGTAATGAACGAATACAAATATATTTTTTGTCTACTTGCTAGTTATATATGCATAAAGATCTACTGGAGTTTAACGATTAACTGTGTATAGAGAGGGTCAGATTAAGATCGTACACTGCACTTAAGCACAGTCTGATCTTACGCGACTCTATCTTCTAAAAGACACAAAGTCTGGCCCGGTAGCTTAGTCGGTAGCGTATAGGGCTTGAAATCAGAGGGTAGCTGGTCCGATTCCCCTACTCGGCCAATGTCTTTCCAAGGATTGATGTTAGTCATTGTGACATGACTCATTCCACTATACCTGGCAGCCTGTAATCGATTTTCGTATCAACGATCGGACGGTTACGGGAGATACAACGGGTACCAGTTTATCATTCCACTCTCACCGCGGAGCATTTTTTCAGTGGTGTTTATTTAGGAAAACAGCCAGTGGCTTGGCAAGAATATTGTGCTAAGTACTGGTAAAATAAACTCAAGGAATGCATGGAAAAGTGCACTGGTTGTCGAGATATGACCGAAATAATGTTGATAAAGGTGTCAAACACTTTTCTAACAACTAAACAAAGGACACAGTCTTTAGAGTCCGGATATGCAAAATGTGAATTATTACTCCCGGTCCGTATATGTTATTTCTTTGCCTGGGGCAAATTTTAAACGAGTGGAATATACAGACGACGAAATTTATGTCATATAAGTTGGTTCTGCATCGGCTGATAAATTACACCTGAATAGATGCCACGTGCTCTCGAAAAGATGTATAGGGGTTTTTTTTTTCCATTTTCTACAATAAATCGTGTCACTTCCTCGTAGACTCCTTTTTTTTTTTTTTAAAGTCCGTTGTCTCTCTACAAACCAAGTCTTTGTAAATCATCAAGGACTAATTGTATTCGCGGAAGAAACAGTGCGTACATTGTTAGCATTTCAGTAATAGCCGTCACCAAACGATCCCGTGTTTTAACGCTTAAGCTGCTGAATAAATGGAACCAAATTTATACTGAATATTAAACGCTCAAACATTGCGGGTTCAACGTTGATTTCACCGGATAGAAAATACCGTATCGGACAGTGCAGATCAAAGATCAGACTGCACGTTCTGTGCAGTCTGATCTTGATCTACACTGTCCGCAAAAGGTCAGCGAGTCGCGATTAGCAGCATAAGGGTTAAATGACCCCGAGATAGAAGACTTTAAGAAATATTGTGGGAAAATGAGAAAATGCAGCTCCAAGCATTTTTCGTCTTTTCCTATCCCGTTTTCTACTCTTGCAAGGTCGAATCCCCTAATTTAAGTCGCATTTTATCTGTTCGTCTGCAGATGTTTTCAATAAAAACGAGTCTGAAATGTTGTCGTCATTAACAAAGTCATTTATTACCTGGAACGATTTATAAAACATCCTTTTAGATATGAGCCATGCTCTGGCAAAAGGGGGCTTGATGCATCTCCGTAATGCATTATACCAAGCAAGACATCACCTTATTACGGATGCATAAAACATTTTGTTTAACAACTAACTAAATCTTGAGGTAGGCTGGTCCTTTGACATGCAGAAAATTGACCAAAAGCAAAACGTTTTGGTCCATGTCAGCCTGCGCAGGCTGACCTGGGTCAATACTTTTTGCAAAAGCATGAAGCCTCCTTTTCACAGAGCATAGCTCATAAGAAACAATGGAAATGTTATTTCGTCTGAAAATGTGCATTCTTTTGTTTCTCTTTAGGGTCTTCTTTCTCAAATTCCATTAATGCTGTATCAGGGCCCTTCCTAGACCATTTTCTAGAGGGTTTCAAATATATTTTTCCAAGTGTTCTATTCGACAACAGTATTTGAGAATACATTTCTCACCTATGCCTTTTGCATATGAATTTGGGTGTTATAACAAGCTAGAACGATAAGAAGATAGTATATTTTTCCAAATTCACTGGCTGCTTTCCCATATAACCAACGTCGAAACAATGATCAGAGGTGAGAGAGCAATAAATCCTGTCACTATTATCGATCTTTGGAAGGAAATTCGCAGAGCTTGGGATTCGAACCAGGGACCCCCTTTATCAAGTCCTATGCGCTATCGGATGCGTTACCGGGGTTCGACCCCTATTAAGAGAGGGACCCCATACACCACATCTCCCAACCACACCCCCTCTTCGCTTCGGCGTCCTTCAATTATTACCCCACGAACGCGACTGCCTGTTCATTTGTATGTATTAAGTTTTCTTACAAGAGAAATTCTTTAGGTTGCTTTTTATCATGTTATTACGCCTACTGAACGGTCACTCACAAACATGTAACGCTAACACTGTCAGTTAACTCTTTACCAATATAAACAAAATTACAGACTGGTCCAACATGGAAGCCTTTGATAAGTCTTGTCTCAAACGACGAGAACTGTCTTTGAAAACGGGAAGTAAACATTGTGTGAAAAGGAGAACATGCTGGTTACCAGCATTTTCTCCTTTTCACACAATGTTTTCAAAAGCCCTCTTCCACAGGGTCGCTAAAACACGGACTTGTGTGGTAAAGGGTCAATAGAGGCACCTCTAAGATTAATTGTAATCATTTCTTGTGGTTAATTTTATGTAAAATTTGAATGTTTTGGTTTCCCGACGTCGACGTATGTAAATTCAATTCAAAAACGTAACGTCAGTACATTCTCCCCCTAGCTAGCGGCCATTAATGTCTTAATACAGACATGGCCTTTTGTAGTTTGATTTACTTGTGCAGTGGCTCACTGCGTTGAAAATTGTCTAAAAAAACGTCTAATGGCATTCCAGAAAATATTTTTTCTTCCTGATTAGTCATCTAAAAACGCACATTGTCAAAGAATCAATGTCCTGGAAGTATATGTACTGAAAGTACAGAGGTACAACGGCCTGTGAAAAGTTGAGACACACTGAACTTTGTATTACAACACATCCATGTCCTACCAGCCGACAAAAATTTAAGACTCATCTAAAAAAGAAAGCATTTGCAGACGAGAATTTAAACATGGTTTCACAGATTTGGGTTATCTTTGAGGGTATAAAACATTGCGTAAAAAGGAGCAAAAGCTGGTAAACAGCATTTCTTTTCTTTTACCACAATGTTTTCAAAAGGCTCCTCTTTAGGGCCATTAAAACATTGCATTGTTTGGTATCGGCCTAAAATCAGACAGTTATAATTGAATTTCACATATGGCTTTACGGCACTACTTCTCCTCACGGCAATACATTTTGTTGACGGTAACGCGGCTCACACTTCCAGTTTAACATGGTCACATGACTAAAGCCAACGTAAACACAGGGTTATGGGAGATCATGGGTTTTCTTTTTCTAGGTTTTTCTTTTTCATGTATATATACCACACTTAAACATGTTTCTAGGAATCGACTTTGACACAGTCTTATGGAATGTGAATAAATGAAAAGAATTAATCCCTTTGCGATACACGACCCGAGGGAAGTAGCTTCTGTTCAAACCCTTGTAGGCAAAGGACAAATGCTAGAAGTCAGCATTTTCTTCCTTTTCCCACAAAGTTTTTTATCCTTTCATAGACAAATCCCATCTTTTGAGCCACATTTTTCCTCATCAAATGCTTTCAATATGGACGAATTTAAAATTGTATTTTCTGGTAAAGAGTTAACATCCAATTCAGCAATACACATTGTTGAAAAATTGTGACAAAAGAATCACTTGCTCACTTCAAGTGATCATTTTAAATGGCCAAAAAGTCTTCTACAAGAGGAAGTGAGTTAAATTAATATAGATAAGCTGTTTTTAACCCTTTCCCAAACGATAAATTTTAGACTGGTCCAAATTCAAAGAGTTTGCAGACAACAATTTTAAATTTGATGAAAATGACAGAAAGTTCTCCAAACGGGTAGAAAACACTGTGGGAAAAGGAGAAATTGCTCGTTACGAGCAATTTCTCCTTTTCCCACAGTGTTTTCAAAAGACTTGTACTGCAGACACGTGAAAACCAGGGCTTGTTTGGGAAAGGGTTAAAAGATGTGAAAAAAATTATACAGCAGTTAAACTTTTTTTTATTTTAACAGCAGGTATAACGGTCCAAAATCCAATTAAAATGGCAGGTTTCACATTTGTCATTAACTCTTTACTGCATGACAAAGTAAGACGCTTGTTCAGACTTCAAGCATATTACAGACGACAAATTAAATGCTGCTCAAATAATGCATTTTCTCTCTGTAGAGGAAGAAAACAATGTGAGAAATGAAGAAAACTTTGGTCACCAGTATTTTCTCCTTTTCCCCCAGTTTTCAAAAAGCCTTCTTCCTCAGAGTTCTTAAAATGCAGGATTGTTTGTAAACGGATTAAGATATATGGTTATAATCAAATCTGAGTTTAGCAATGTAATAATCGAACTGCACTTATTTCATCATTATTACTTTCAATACAATACTGTAAAATCATTATTATTCAAATATGAAACTGCTGAGCCTGGTAGCACAGTCGTTGGCATACAGGACTTGAGACCAGGTCCCTTGTTTGAGTCCCCAGCTTGGCAAATTTCTTTATGAGGATTGATGAGTCATTGCGACAGGATTCATTCCTCTCTCACCGCTCATCATTGTCTTGACCATTGGCTTGTGAAGAATATTGTGTGAAGTACTGGTAATAGAAACTCCAGGAAAGCACAGATAGGTGCACTGGCTGCCGCAACTGAAATGATGTTGAAAATGGTGTTAAACACCACACAAACAAATCAAATATGAAACTATTAAAATATGCGTACCCGGTATATCATTAACTTTTAACAGAGGAACAAAGTTTTAGACTTGTCCAAATTGAAAGCCGGCAACAAATTAAACATTTACATGTGGCTTAAAATGATGAGAATTGCTTTTTTGGAAAATGTGTTGGGAAATGACAAAATGCATTGTTTAGGTGAACACTTTTGTCTGCATCGTTAAAGAAATTAAAAAATGAAATGTATGAATGAAAGGGAAACAATATCTTCTAACTACAAGTACATATATAACATAAATAAATCACGGTACGTACCCAAATATTCTTGGTGCTAAGCAAACTTTTAGTGGGATATTATTATGCTGCATACTAAGCAGTAGATATCATGTGTATAGAATCGCTGATATATATATATATATATATATATATATAGAGAGAGAGAGAGAGAGAGAAAGAAACCATCATAACAGTCTACTTTATCAAACGACAAAATTCTAAACCTGTCCAAATTCAAAGTTTTTGCAGGCAATGATCAAAAGTAAATAAATTCGTGGAATTTTCTATGAAAGATACAAAACATTGTAAAAAAAAAGGGAGAAATGCTAGTACTGGTAATCAGAATTTTCTCACAATGTTTTATCTCTTTACCAAATGACAAAATTTTAGACCATTGCAAATTGAAAGCATTTGCAGATGACAAAATTACTATGACTCAAAAATTGAAATTTGCTTTGGGAAGGGTAAAAAACCTTTTGAGAAAAGGAGAAAATGCTGGTTTTCAGGGTCGTTAACAGTCAGACTGTGTGGTAAAGGGTGAGGCCTTCTTTGCTGGGCCCTTAAAATCCAGGATTGTTTAGTCGAGAGTTGAAGCAGTAGCCATTCTTGGGCAATTCCCAAAACCATTTTTTTCCCAGCTTGTTATTACATATTTGTACAGGTAAAGATGTATATCACAGTATTTTATTAAGATTTATGAAAATCTCTCCTGTGTAAATGTCAAAGTATTTTTGTTATGTCACTGTCAACTGTTTCTTTTGTCAAAATAATTTTCTCTAAAGTACCATCTCTCTCCCTTTTTCTCTCGTGCTCTCCCTCTGCATCTGATCTCAATCTCTCTTCCCCCTCCCTCTCTTACTTCATGTCTCTGTCTGCATCTCCCTTTAACCACCTACCACACAATTCAAAGTTTTGATGACCCCGACAAAAAGACTTCTGAAAACATTGTGGGAAAGGAGAAAATACTGGTAACCAGCATTTCTCCTTTTCCCACAACGTTTTCTACCCTTTCAAAGACAAATCCCACCAATAAAACATAATTTAATTTGTCATCTGCACATGCTTTGAATTTGGACCAGTCTAAAACTTTGTTGTGTGGTATAGAGTTAACTCATTACCTCCTGCAGAAAACTTTTTACCATCATGCAGTAGACCAAATTTGAAAAGATAAAGAAAAAAACAATATTTTTAATTTTTTTCCCCAAGAGAACTTAATGTAAAACATATGACACCACGGTTATAATAGATAAACCATCCACTGATTATATGCGTATATACTACATACAAAATATGAATACTCTTGGTCTTTATGTTTCAGACTAGAGGATTTAGAAAGAAGTTCAAATGAACTTAAATACAAATGTATTTAACATATGATCCAACGAATGGACCATCTTGAATCCCAGAGGCACAATTTTAACAACTTTGATAAAAGTATATACTATGATGACACATACAAAATATCGAGACTCTATAGGGTTTTAAACAAAATGATTTCAGAAAAAAATTCCCTTAATACTATGAGTAAACCATGTTACCCCTGGGGTGGGGCCATCTTTGACCCCAGGGGCACAACCTACACAACTTGATAAATGGACCACCCTCTGATACTAAATACCAACAATAAATACTCTAGGCCTTTAAATGCCTTCTAAATCCAAGTCTCTAAAACACATGATTATTTGGAAAGGGCAAGACATTATCTTAAAAGAGAAAGAAAACTAGTATGTTTATAAATCAAGAGATGGGTCAAAGACAAAAGAAAAAAAAAGAATTTCATAAATTTTTACTTGCATCATACAGATCAATAAAAAAATCTATAAAAGTCTCCACTAAAATTGTTTTAGCTTCAAGCCTATACACTAACATAGTTAGACTTAAAAAAAGAACAAACACCTCTAACAAATCAATGGTTTGCTAAATGGTGTTTCAAGCCACTAGCAAAACATTTCAATCATATCACAGTATAAGTTCATTTACACATGTGTTGTCCGAGTTTCCCTAGGACTAGGCCTGGGTTAAGCAGTGCCTTGCCCAAGCCAATCCACTGACACTGGTGAGGATTCAACCAAGAACCTTTAGATAATAAATCTACTGCCTTAACTGCTGGGCCATGCAGGGCTATCTCTAAAATATCACAATGGCTCATAGTAAAATCTAACAGCTAACCTTAAAGTTGCAAGAAAAAAATCCAATGAAATGGACATTGAGAGATTTTTACAATGTAGGTCCACAACTTTAGGTTCTTTTCAATCTGGCTCAAATAATTTTATCACCATCAGACACTTCATTTTATCGAGATACTTCTGGTACAAGTACTTTGATAAATTACTCACCTGATTGATGGTACAAGACAGGCCTCAAGATAGATGCAGATTAAATAAGTAGTCATAGGATAACCATTTGTCTGTCTTGTTTGTAAATACAATACAGTCTGACTTTGATAAAGCCTGTCCACAAATAGCTCCAAACTTGCACTGAACAGATTTCAAGCTAAAAAGCTATCAATCAAATGATTGTTAACCCTTTACCAAACGACAAAATTATAGCCTTGTCCAAATTGAAAGCATTTGCAGACGACAATTTCAATGTGGCTCAGATGGTGCAATTTTTCTCTGATCAGGTAGAAAACATTGTGGGAAAAGGAGAAAATGCTGGTTACCAGCATTTTCTCCTTTTCCCACAATGTTTTCAAAAGACTTCTTTCCCAGGGGTGTCAAAAGGCTTCATTGTGCAGTAAAGGGTTAATTTTTTACATAGAGCAAAGTTGAACACAACTGTTTGAAAAATTACTAAAACATGCAACCGGTCATGTCATGATGAGCAGTTAAAATATTTTTACCAGCTGTCTACTGTGGTGCTCTGGCAAAAAGGGCATTTTTGCATCTCTATGATGCATTATACCAAGCAAGTCATCATATTATAATGGATCCATAAAATCCATTTTGTCTAACAAGAATGAATCAAGGGATAGACTGGTTCTTTGACATGCAGAAAAAGACCATTAGCAAAGTTTTAATTCAGGTCAGCCTGTGTGGAATATGCAGGTGCATTAAATCCTCTTTTTACAGACATGGCTCATGTATGTATAAATTGCCTTGTCACAAGCCAAGGCTTCAAAGTCCTGTATATTCATATAGCTTGTAGAGATGTAAGAATGGAAAATTCAGATCTATCTAAAGGAAACCCTAGCTGGGCCTGTACTTGGTCTCTCTGTGACATTCACTTTCTCCGCCGATGAGGGCAGTCTCCTCTTTGTCGGTCCTCTTTGTACCTGTCTGGCTCTCTGTCCAAAACCCAAACACTGGGAGGTCTCTGTGATGTACCTCTGCGCTGGGGCAACACATAGCAATACCAGCAACTTAGCATCACCACCTATTGGAACAGAAATTAAAACAAAATACATCTACAATGTATTTCTAAATCTATACCTTCTGCATACCAGTATTCATCATTTTCCCCTCACAGCCAATTAAAATTGCAATCATTGTGTCAAAAAGAGGAATGCAATATTCACCAATGATTCTAAATTTGATTATAATTCTGAACTCAAAGACCAGCCACCTAAATGGCTGACATGTTTTGTTTCAGCCGGTCCTAGGGCTTATCTCAACCCTTTCCCAAACAATCCTGGCTTTTAATGACCCTGACAAAAGAGGCTTTTGAAAATATTGTGGGAAAAGGAGAAAATGCTGGTAACCATCATTTTCTCTTTTTTCTACAATGTTTTCTATCTTTTCAAAACAAATTCGTTATTTGCCCAACATTCAGATTGTCATGTGCAAATGCTTTCAATTTGGACAAGTGTGCATTTTTTTCATTTGGTAAAGGGTTAAGAAACCTTTGGAATTTTTTGTAAATGTGACTAGGAATTCATCAAAACAATGGATAGTGTAGACTAGGACAGACAGCACATCCTGCATAGCCTGATCTTGCACTGAAATGTCTATGTTGGCTTTAGCAAGTTTCTCCATTAGCTGTCACAGGCAGTGCCACCCATGAAAATATAGCCTTTGCTTTTCACACGATGAAAGAAATTTGGATCATACACCAAAAGAGAAAATTATCCTCTTTGTCTCAACATTTCTCCTGCTAAATAAACCTCTTCCATAAGCACCATGATACCAAGCAAATACCAAACCCTGATGAAAACTTTAGAGGCACAGCTCTAACTCTTTACCAAACGACAAAATTTTAGACTGGTCCAAATTGAAAGCAATTGCAGACGACAAATTAAATGTGACTCAAAAATTGAAATTTGTTTTGGGAAAGGTAGAAAACATTGTGGGAAAAGGAGAAAATGCTGGTTACCAGCATTTACTCCTTTTCCCACAATGTTTTCGAAAGGCCTCTCTCTCAGGGTCATTAAAAGTCGCAACTGTATGGTAAAGAGTTAAATACATAAATGGATTATCTAGATCAAGATCAGACTGCATTGAATTTACAGTCTGATCTCAGATCTATACTTTCAAAGATTGGATGAGCTAGTCTCCCAAAAGAAGCCATACAACTGAAAGTTGCTCTTCATCCTTAGTGCGCCAAATGAACAGATCAGACAATTTCAGGCTGGAAATAAGACAAAACTAGTAGCAATTCCATGACTTCTTTTGGACAGAAAGAGGACAGTGTTGCTTGAAGATCAAACTGCATGTTTTGTGCTGTCTGATCTCATCCACACTGGCCACATAGGCAACTGAAAATGTAAAAGGCCTTTTAAACCTATACAGACAACAAAATATTCAACTTTTCCACATAGAGTGCATCTGCAGACAACTAACTGAATACACTATAGCTCAAATAGTGTGAATCCTGTTTGTGAAGGCAGAAAACATTGTGGAAAAAGGAGAAAATACTGGTTACCAACATTTTCTCCTCTTCCCACAAAGTTTCCAAATTCTTCTTGAGGGTCACAAAAACTAAGAATTGTTCGGTACATGTTTAACTCGTTACCAAACAATAAAATTTTAGACTGGTCCAAATTGAAAGCATTTGCGGACGACAAATAAAGTGTGGCTCAAATGATGGAATTTGAGTCTGAAAAAGTAGAAAACATTGTGGGAAATGGAGAAAATACTGGTTATCAGCATTTTCTCCTTTTCCAACGATGTTTTCTAAGGGTTCTTCTTCAGGGTTGTTTAAACTCAGGATATTGTGGCAAAGAGTTAAGGGTAAAGATGTATTCAGATACCATGACAAAAACAGTTTCATGAGCACAACTGTATCTACAGACTGTAGTTTATTGATGACATAATGGTGAGTTTAAATCTTTACCAGACAACAACATTTAACCCTTTACTAGAAGCAAAAAAATGTAAATTTGTCCAAATTCAAAGCACTTGCAGATGACAAATTAAATGTGGCCAAAACGATGGTAATTTTTTTGAAACAGTGCATTCCAGTGAATATAAAATTGACCCATACATTCTCATGATTTAAACCTTTACCACACAATCCTGACTTTTAACAACCCTAAGGAAAGAGTCTTTTGAAAACATTGCGAGAAAAGGAAAAAATGCTGGTAACCAGCATCTTTTCCTTTTCCCACAATGTTTTCTACTCTTTTACAGACATCTTTCACCATTTCCGCCACTTTTCATTTGCCGTCTGCAAATGCTTTCAATTTGGACTAGACTAGAATTCTGTCATTTGGTAAAGAGTTAAAGACCCTGAGGAAGAAGCCTTTTGAAAATATTTTGGGTATGGAAGAATTTTACTGGTTATCACTTTTCTAAACTTCTAAAGATAGAAATCATAATTTTGGCTTTTAATTTGTTGTCTTCAAATGCTTTCAATTTAGACCAGTATGATTTTTTTTTTTTTGTCTGGTAAAGAGTAAAAGTATATCATAAAAGTGTTATATATGTATGTCATTCATTGTAAAGACATATAATATACACTGACAAAAATGAAAAAAGACATATTATATCAAAAAAAAAAATCCACAGTAATTCTGACGTAGAGATTGATTTAAGATGTCACGCAGTTTCAATTTCTTTATTCAAGGCTCTTAACAAAACAACAAAATTTAGCCTTCAGACTCAGGAGGAAACAGTTGTAGATGACAAATTAAATAAGGCTTAAGTAATGAAATTTGTCTTTGAAATGGTAAAAAATATTGTTGGAAAAGGAAAAAATACTGGTTAGCAGAATTTTCTCCTTTTCACAGAATGATCCCAAAGTATGTTTTTCATGATCGTCATGAGTTTTTTTGGTAAAGAGTTTAAATGCAAATTTATCTCAGTGATTGTGCACATTTTTAGTAAACCTCTTTGAAAAAGAATTACTATCTGAAAAAAAAATTAAATTTAAATCCTACTCCTTTTTTTTTTTTATGTTTATGGCTTGATAATCTACGTCTGGTAGAAATTATTCAAATTATGAATTAATATTATGGTTTCATAAGCAAAACCACCCATCCAAAAAATTATGACTTAACCCTTTACATGACATAATTTTAGACTGGTCCTTATTGAAAGCACTTGCAGACAAAAAAGATGTGGTTCTAATGATTACATTTGTCTTTGAAACAGTAGAAAACATTGTAGAACATGCTGATTACTACCATTTTTTTCTTTTTCCCACAATGTTTTCTGAAGTCTACTTCTTTGAAATCTATAAAAACTCAGGATCGTTTGGTAAAGGGTTAATGAGACATAACCAGCTGCAGGTGATTTTTTAGCATGGCTATTTTTGAAGAAAGGTACTGTAATAGCCCTGTTGTCTGCATTGTGCAAAAGGCATGATATATCTCTGTCATTACTGAAGATATTTTATTCAAACTCAGTTTATTTGTTAACTATCAAAACTGAAACCCATACAAACAGGACAGGTAACTCTCAAAACATTTTTGAAATAGTTCAGCCCCCTTTTTGATTTAAAAAGAATTAACTCTGTACCAAATGACAAAACAGTAGGGATGGGAATGAGTGCCAGAGTAATCGAGATTTTTTCACATCAGTACTGGTCAATCTGTTTATATGTTTTTCAATTTCACGTTTGTCTGGTTTACGCACTTGCTTAACAGACATCCAATAGGTCTACACACTTACGACTTGTTAGTCAGACATCTAATCAACAGACAACAAGAGGGCCATGATGGCATTGTATCGCTCCACTGGCTTATAAATATAAACCATAAATACTAAACATTTCAATTCTGAGCCAAATGGTTTCAAAATGAAGACTTACAGTTTTCTCTGTAAAAGCCCATGTAAAAGTTGAGACCCGCAAGGCAAAGCCATTTTTGATCCCAGAGCTATAATTACTTGAACCCTGGTTGAGGTCCACAAGATAAAACCACATGCCAAAATAATACAAGTCTATGTTGTATGGTTATAAATAAGGTGATTTTCAAGTTTTGTCCATATGAAGCCTCTGTAAAACATAAGACCCCTGATGCAAGGCTAATTTCAAAAAAAAAATCAAAACAGGAAGATTTCTTAAGTTGTCACTATGTAAGCCCATGGAAAACTTGTGACCCCTGCGGCGGGGCCAATTCTGACCCCAGGGCTAAAATTTTGGCCCACCTGGTAGAGGTCCACTAGATATAGCAACATGCAAAATTTGGAAGCTCTAGGCCTTATGGCTAGGTACAGGAAGATTTTTAAATTTTTCTCTATAAAAGCCTATGTAAAACTTGTGACCCCTGGGGCAGAGCCAATTTTGACCCCAGGGCTATAATTTGAAGAAACTTGATAGAGGTCTGCTACATAAAGCTACATGCCAAATTTGGTACCCCTATGCCTTATGGTTTCAGACAAGAAGATTTTTAAAGATTTCCAATATTTTTCAGTTTTGTTGCCATGGCAACCAGAGTTTTTGAAGGAATCAAATTCTTTCAAGAAATTCTGAAGAGGACCATGGCAGGATCATTTCTGTGAAGTTTCATGAAAATTGGATGGGTAGTTTCAGAGAAGAAGATGTTTGAAATAAAAGTTAACGCACGGATGGACGCACGGACGGATGGAGCACGGATGCACGACGGACACCGGGCCATGACATAAGCCCGCTGGCCTTTGGCCAGTGGAGCTAATAAAAAATTAAAAATATCAATCAGTCATAAATGATCAATCAAGCAAACAACTTTGAATTTGATAATATTTGACAAAGTGTGTAAATATTACAGACACCAGTAACTGTTGCCATGCCTAGAAAACTGGTAAACGAACATGTACTATTAGATGACCAAATTTTTTTTGCGCCTGTTTTGGTCATTTCCCTTTCTATTTTATTATTCTCTCATATATTGCCTCAATCTCTATTTGATCGTTGATGTAGGATGGTAACTATAGGCCTATACTTCTAAACAGTGACTTGCATTTAAAAACATTCGGACCGAAAAAAGATCTGTCAATCCAGTAATCAAAAGAGCAATCGAATACTTGATACTTAAATTAGTAATCGATCCCATCCATACAAAATTGTTCCAAACTGAAACCATTTGCAGACGACAAATAAAATGAGGTGAAAACAATGAAATTTGTGTCTGAAAGAGTAGAAAACATAGTTGGAAAACTAGAAAAATCCTGTTAACAAGCATTTTCAAAAGGCCTCTTTCTCAGGGGTCGTTAAAAGTCCGGATTGTGTGGTAAAGAGTTAAATCTTAAATTAGGTTGATTATTGGATCCAAGGTTTTCACTGTTTGTTTTATGTGATCTGCTGCAAATTTGTTTCAAGAGAAAATCAGTGAACTCTTTACCAAACAGAAATGTTCATGACCTGTCCAAACTGAAATGCAACAAAATAAATGTGACTCAAAACTGAAACTTGCTTTTCTTTGAAGACAAGGTTTTCACTGTTTGTTTTATGTGATCTGCTGCAAATTTGTTTCAAGAGAAAATCAGTGAACTCTTTACCAAACAGAAATGTTCATGACCTGTCCAAACTGAAATGCAACAAAATAAATGTGACTCAAAACTGAAACTTGCTTTTCTTTGAAGACATTGTGGGGAATGAAGAAAATGCTTTTTTTCCCACAATGTTTTAAAAGCCGTCGTCCCCCCCCCCCGGCCCCCGATCATTAAAACTAGAAGTTGTTTGGTAAAAGTTTAAACTTTAGAGAGCCACATTTTCAGATGAAATACAAAACCCAAACAAGTGCAATTACAAAGTTGCTTTTGTCCAGAATGATTGTGTTAGCACATGCTTTGTGCAATTTGATCTTGATCTATACTGGCCACTATAGTTGTGAAAGGTGCATTAAGGGTAAATAAGGGTTGTGAACAGATTAACCTTTATCCTGCTTGAGGAAGGAAATGAAACTTTCCAACATTATAAACCCAAATTTTCCTATTTCAAAGGTATTTTTGGAGGGAAGATATCTCCCTATTGGACAGTGTAGATCCAATATAAGGCTGCACCCTCTGCGCAGTCAGACCTTGATCTATGCCGTCCGCAAAAGGTCAGTGAGTCACATTTAGCTGCAATAAATACAGCTACGTCATTTAACCCTTTCCCAAACAACAAATTTTGGACGGGTCCAAATTGAAAGAGTTTGCAGACGACAATTTTGAATTTGATGAAAATGGCATAAAGTTCTCAAAAAGGGTAGAAAACACTGGGAAAAGGAGAAATTGCTCATTACGAGCAATTTCTCCTTTTCCCACAGTGTTTTCAAAAGACTTGTACTGCAGACACGTGAAAACCAGGGCTTGTTTGGGAAAGGGTTAACCCTTGCCTGCATGTAAAATGCATTACGATGCATTACCTATGTTTAGTTCATGGTTTTTAACCCTTTAACACAGGACAAAATTTTAGACCTGTCAAAATGAAAGTATTTTTGGAAGTGAAAATATTTTTGGACACTAATCTAAATGTGCCACCAATTATGGAATATGTCCTTGATGGAGTATAAAACATTGTGGGAACAGGAGAAAATGCTGGTAACCAGTAAATTCTCATTTTACAAAAGCGTTTTCGTACGATTTTTCCTTCGGGTTGTTTGGACTTGGGATTGTTTGATAAATTTTAAAGTGTCTCATAACTAGATTTTGTTTTAGCAAGTCATAAAGCAGCTACAATAAAAAAAAGTAGTAATCCATTTTGTTGCCAAAGATAGCCTTTAACCCTTATCCAGCTAAATAACTAACATAAAATGTTCAAGGCTATAGTAAAAACCCGAATAATGCTATTTCAAGCCTGTATTTTGGAGAAAAATATCTCCTTATTAGACAGTGTAGATCACAGATCAGATTGCACATTTTGTGGAGTCTGATCTTGATCTACACTGTCTGCAAAAAGTCATTAAGTCGCGTTTAGCAGCCTAAGGGTTAAACTAGGACATTGACAGAAAACACAGCCATGTAGAAACATGACAACTCTTTGACTACTATCATGCACTTTCTACCCAGTTAGTCATGGGGCTGAAAATTATACATACATTGCAAGCACAATTTATAGCAATACAGGGCAGTGGCTAAGTCAGAATAGGCACTGACTCATAATGATAAGTTCATGAGTAGTTTACAAAGATTATTTTTCTATCTGTTACCTGACCAGACTAAACAGAAATGACAATACAGCATCATTTGAGCCATATTTAGTTTGCTGTGTATGAAAGCTTATCAATTTGGACGAGTCTAAAATTCTGTCATGGGCTGAACAGTTAACCCTTTATCAAACAATCCCTTGTTTTAACTCTTTACCACACAATCCCGACTTTTAACGACCCTAAGAAAGAAGCCTCTTGAAAACATTGTGGGAAAAGGAGAAAATGCTGGTAACCAGCATTTTCTCCTTTTCCCACAATGTTTTCTGCCCTTCCCAAAACAAACTTCAATTTTTCAGTAACATTTATGTTGTCTTCTGCAAATGCTTTCAATTTGGACCAATCTAAAATTTTATCGTTTGGTAAAGAGTTAATGATCCTGCTTTAGAAAGCTTAATGCAAAAGGAGAAAATGCTATGAAAACCATCTCCATCTATAGACAGAAAGAAAGACAAGTTCATTCCACAACAAAGTGGGGGTGGGTTGTTAAAGATAATAGAGACGTACCGATTGAGTCTTGTAGGAAGTGTGTCAGTCTACTGTTTCTGTATGGCACATGACCCCTGTGCTCTGCTAGAGCCCCTAACACGTCAGCCAGGGCAGAGAGACTCTTGTTGATGTGGGACGCTTCTCTGAGGGCCGCACCTGTTACCCCTGACATACCTGTAATGTGCACATGAACATAGAGACATTCCAACAGTTTACAAAATGATCCCCTGTTTTTACAACCCTGAAAGAGAAGGCTTTGAAAACATGTTCTCTACCCTGTCAAAGACAGAAGTCACCATTTGAGTTACATTTAATTTGTTGTCTACAAATGCTTTCATTTTAATGGAGTCCACAATTTTGTTGTGTGGTAAAGGCTTTAACGCTTTACCAAACAACAAAATTTCAGACCTGTCCCAAATGAAAGCATTGGCAGACGGCAACATAAAAGTGACTAGAAAATTGAAGTTTGTTCGGGGAAAGATAGAAAACATTGTGGGGAAAAAGAGAAAATGCTGGTTACCAGCATTTTCTCCTTTTCCCACAATGTTTTCAAAAGAGACCTTTCTCAAGGTCATTAAAAGTCGGGATTGTGTGGTTAACTCTTTACAAAATCATCCCCAGTTTTAACAACCAGGAAGAAAAAGGCTTTGGAAAACATTGCAGCACTGCTGAAACTCCAGAAAAATATGAAAAAGTGATTTATTGCCATAATATGACTATAATCAGTTTAAAAGAATCAGACACACAATTCAAACAAACAAATTATGAAACTGCGAATGAAATGACCTTGACTGCCCTTAATTCTATACCACACAAACCTATTCTGTTCGAGAAAATTTTTGAAAGCATTGTGGGAAAAGGAGAAAATGCTTGTACCCAGTATTTTCTCCTTTTCCCACAATTTTTTCTACCCTATCAAAGACAAATTCTGTCATTTGAGCCACCTTTAATGTGTCATCTGCATGTGCTTTCCAACTGGACGAGTCTTAAATCTTGTCACCTGGTAAAGGTAACTCTTTATTGAATGTTGAAAATTCACACCTGGCCATATTGAAATCATTTTTTGAAGACATTAACCCTTTTACACATAATGCAGAGTTTTAACGACCCTGACAAACAAAGCTTTTGAAAACATTGTGGGAAAAGGAGAAAAATGCTGGTAACCAGTAATTTATCCTTTTCCCACAATGTTTTCTAACCTTCAAAGGACAAATTCCATGTTTAGAGTAACATTTGATTTGTCGCCTGCAAATGCTTTCAATTTGGGCAAGTCTAAACTTCCTTGGTGTGGTAAAGAGTTAAATGTGGCTGAAATGATAGTATAGGAAGCATTGTGAGAAAAGAAGCATTTTCTCTTTTTCCACAATGTTTAAAGAAGCCTTCTTCTACAGGAATTATTTGGTAAAGGGTTAAACAACGTTTAATTAACCCATGATCACAAAGTCCCAAGTTTTAACTGTCTGGAGAAAGAGGCCTTTTGAGAACATTGTGGAAAAAGGAGAAAATGTTGATAAGCAGCATTTTCTCAATTTTTTTCACAATGTTTTCTACATTTCCGTATTTGTGTAAGTCTAAAACTTTGTCATGTGATAAATGGTTAACCCTTTACCACACAATCCTGACTTTTAACAACCCTGTGAAAGAAGCCTTTCAAAAAGACGGTGGGAAAAGGAGAAAATGCTGGTTACCAGCATTTTCTCCTTTTCCCACAATGTTTTCAAAAGGCCTTTCTCTCAGGGTCGTTAAAACTTGGGATAAAGGGTTAAATCCTTGTAGCAATATGAGCAAACTTTGATACTTTTCAAGACTGGAAATCATGATCAGACAGCACAGAAAGTGTATTGTAAGGAAGTGGAATTGGCTTTGCCATGCCAAAACCATGCTACCTACCGACACATTCACTTCCAGCCAAGTCCACTAACTGTAGTTTAGTACGTATCACAGCAGGCGTGGTGGGTGTTGTTGTCTGCTGTAGAGAATCTGTGCTACTTGCCAATGATAGGGATCTTCCCTTCTTGTCCCTACCCCCTCCTGGAGCTGTAATAAAAATACCCTGATAAAATAAAAAACTCAAATGCACCTGAAATTTCTTTGGTGGATCACTGTTACTGAAAATACAATGTACCATATTTACACAAAAGTGCCATATATGGGGCACAGTGAAAATCATAAGTTAAAAAAGGGACATACATGTAACTGTGTCAAAACATATTTTGAGTTTTACCTTCCCTTACTATGGGTTTCCATTTTGATAGAAAGCACCTTAACCAAGTCCAAAGTAATATGTCTTCTGTTATGATAAAGATATGAAAAAACTCATTACAAAAGCAACATGACTGATTGATTTATGGTGTTTAACACTGTTTTTAACTTAATTTCATTTATATTACAGCTGCCAGAGCACCTATCCATGCTTTCCTGGATTTTCTTTTACCAGTACTATACACAATAATCTTCCCAAGCCACTGGCTGCTTTCCCATATAACCATTGTCAAAACATAATGATCAGATGTGTGAGAGGAATGCATCCTGTTGCAATGACTATCATCAATCCTCTGAAAGAAATTGGC
The DNA here is from genome assembly GCA_945859785.2 of Tridacna gigas. Classification (NCBI taxonomy): domain Eukaryota; kingdom Metazoa; phylum Mollusca; class Bivalvia; order Cardiida; family Cardiidae; genus Tridacna; species Tridacna gigas. Next base: position 34,991,736 of record OX244031.2, on the reverse strand, counting down.
TGAGCTGGAGATTTCAACCAGTGACCCCCTGTTCTCAAGTCTTGTCTGATACCTACTGTGCTTCTGGGCTCAGCCGAATGGCAACAAGAACAACACAAACCCTGATGAGGACAAGGCTATGATAATACAACATGACAAAACAGCAGACATTAAACAGCTTGTTGCCTCTCTAGTGTTTAAGAAAAGCTTGTGTTACAGTACATATTAGAAAGCAATATGCACTTTTACCATATCTTATTTGTACACCAATGAAATTTCAGTCATACCCATGGTCAAGAATATTTGTTGTAAAAATTGTCCTATAGTATATATGGACCAGTAAAGTGTCAAGAAATCAGCTCTAATACTGTTTCACAGAGAAGTGAACTTTGTAATACAAGGATAAAATAACTTATCCCATTTACCAAACAATCCCAAGAAAGCTTTGCAAAACATTGTTAGAAAAGGAGAAAATGCTTGTAAACCAGCATTTTCTCTATTTCCCATTAAAATGTCTCCCTTTTCAGACAAATCCAGTTACTTGAGCAATTTGTTGTTTGCAACATGCTTTCAAGTTGGAGGGGTCTCAGATTTTGTTGTCTGGTAGAGTTTTGAGACCTTTCTGCCATTTTCATCAAATTTAAAATTGTCGTCTGCAAACTCTTTCAATTTGGACTAGTCCAAAATTTGTTGTTTGGGAAAGGGTTAAGGGTTAGACTGCTTAACTAGCTCCCAACATATTACTAATACACACCTCAGGAAAAGTTTAGCAGTGTGGATATATTCTTGCCCAATTTTTTACCAAACAATACACTATACATGCCGAAGATCTGAATAAAAAACTTACATTTGCTGAAAAAATGTTAACAGAATCTCAATGCAGTATTCATTGCATTACATAATAGTGAAATTTAAGAATTAATATAGAGAATTTTAGGCTATACTTATTTGTGCAAGTTAACTTTTTGTGAGGAGTATATTTTCTGTAGTGAGAAAATCAAAACAAATCCAAGAATCTACACCCAAGGCCCAGCTGCTGTTGCTTTTTTGTGAAATTTTTACATAAGAAAAGGGGCATAACTGTGTCAAAACTATTCCAAAGATTACCTGCCCTTGTTGTGTAAGTTCCAATGTTGAAGTAAGTTTGAAGTAAATATCTTCACTAATGACAAAGATATCAGAAAATGCCAGTTAAAGCATGGCAAAGCTGACCATGCAAACAACAACAGGGCTATGACAATACCTCTATGTTTTCTTCAAAAACAGCCAAGATAAAGGAAAAACTTTACGGAACAATCATTCAGGTAAGAATGATACTATGACCTAAATTTAGTTGGCAAATGCCAGGTCTGCCGACACTCCTTGGTGTCATTTGTCTGATGTTGGTCCTACCTAGATAACTAACAATTTAAAGGTATTAGCAAAAACTACTTGCATTCTAGTACCAAGCAGATACAAAATTCCAAGAAAAACTTAGGTACATGTAACTTAGGTTGCAAATTAAGTTGTATTCATGTGAAATTTCTATATTACTATAGCCTTGCTATGAACACACAAGCAGAAAAATCTATGCAAAACATGTCCTCTTCAAATGTTTACTTAAGTTTGAAGCAATTTGGTACAAAACAGTTGTTTGAGGTTAAACAGGCAAGCTTTTTATGCATACAGTACACCACTATTGGATGCATTGTGACAAAAGGGGAAATCGGGCTGAGAGAGCAGTTTCTCCTTCTGCCACATTTTTTCCCATATATTCATGTATTTACTCTACCAGAGGACAAAATCTTAGACATGTCCATTTTGACAGCATTTGCAGAGAACAAATCAAGTGTGGCTCAAATGATAAGATTTGTGTTTCAAATGGTAGAATACATGACTGGTATCAGCATTTTTTTTTGTTCCTTTTACTACAATGCTTTTAAAAGCCTTCATTCTCAGGGATGTTCAATCATGGAAGAGTTTGGTAAAGAGTTAAGACAAATAAAATTAAACAAAGAGAACATGTTATGAAAAATCTATACCCAAAAATAAATGAAAATTTTACAATAGAATTTCAGAGGCCATTCCTGCTTTATGACAGTCAATGGTAGCTGAGGAGGCTTGTCTGTCATACCAGACCCTTCTGTGAAGATAATTGATAAGAATTTAGATACTATTGAAAAATCATGGAAAAAAAACAGAAGTATTCAACATTTTGCATGTTTAACACTCATTTTTTTTGCTACACCATTCCCCATTTTTATTGAGTCAGCAAGTTATTTATGGGAATGGCTTGTCGGGTTTTATCATTCTAAAATCTGTGCTCGAGATACAAATCCTGATGCAGTCTTAGTCTACTGGACTTTCTACTAAAGGAATGAGATGAAACAAGATGTCTGTTTGTAAAACAGTCATGCCCCCCCTACTGCCACATTGATACAGGAAGTGGCACAGTTCATAAACTGATATCAAAAGAATTGATTGGGAAATATCAGTGTCATCTCAGGAAAGGATTAAGGTAATTGTAAGTGAAGCTAGAATCTGTGTGTATTAGTTCTAGGTATTTAAGTTTATAGGAGAACAGTCAGTGTAGATCCTGATTAAATTGCATGTATACATGCGAAAAAATCATTTAATTGGAGATGGGTCAAAGTACCGACATGCGTCGGCAATAATCGCTAATCAAGTAACAAACATCCTTTAATTGTCTGATTTATAGCCCACTTCAATTGTTAAACGTGATAATCTGTCAACAGTTCACATAATTATACACACGGCAGTGTGTATACATACAAGATTGTAAACAGTTGCCGATACACAGACTGGGTTATCGATTTTCTTCTCGGTACGCGCGTTCGACTTCCGCTTTTTCCCAGTCGACTTTGATGCTTACTACATCCCCGATAATACGCGAATAAAATGTTGGAGCCACAAGTTGAGCCATATATGATGATTTTTGAGACACTTTAATTTTTTTTGAGCAAATAGCTCAAGTGGTGAATGGCAGCGCGGGCCCTGAAGCATCTGGTGGTCACTGTGACCTTGACCTTTCACGGATTAACCTTAAAATCAATAGGGATCATTTACTCTCCAAGATGAATATCTGTAAAGAATTTGAAGGACCTAGGTCAATTCTGTGTGTAGTTATCATCTGGACCAGGTTTGGTCTATATATCATTAAGCTGAAGGCCACTGTAACCTTGACCTTTGATGGATTAATCTCAAAATTGATAGGGATCATTTACACTCCGAGATGAATATCTGTACAGAATTTGAAGAACCTATGTCAATTATGTGTCTAGTTATCATCTGGACAAGGTTTGGTCTATATATCATTAAGTTGAAGGCCACTGTGACCTTGACCTTTGATGGATTAATCTCAAAATCGATAGGGATCATCTACACTCCAAGACAAATGTCTGTGCCAAATTTGACAAACCTAGGTCAATTCTGTGTCTAGTTATCATCCAGACAAGGTATGGTCTATATATCAACATGTTGACGGTCACCGTGACCTTGACATTTGACCGATTGACCTCAAAATCAATAGGGATCATCTACACTCCGAGACGCATGTCTGTGCCAAATGTGACGAAGCTAGGTCAATTCTCATCCGGACAAGGTAAGGTCTACTGACCGACCAACCGACTGACAGACCAACCGACAGACCGACATGTGCAAACACAATATACCCCCACTTCGTTGAAGGGGGGCATAATAATTCTAAACATGTCAAAATCCAAAGAATCTGCAGACGACATATAAATATGGCTAAAATGCCAGGATATATTTTTGAGAGGGTTGAAAACATTGTAGGAAAAGGGGAAAATGCCGGTCACTGGCATTCTCTCCTTGGCCCAAAAATGTTTTCAAAATCCCGCTTGTTCAAAGTCATAATACATGGACTTGTTTGGTGGACCCTTTACCAAACAAGTTTGTGTTTTTATGAGCCCGGGGGAAATGGCTTTGGAATATGTGGGAAAGGGAGAAATTGCTGATAAAAGAGCATTTTTAGAAAATGCTTTCTACACTTTCAGAGAAAATTCCCATCATTTCAGCCATATGTATGATGTTGTCTACAAATCTTTCAATATGGATGAGTCTAAACTTTTGTCAAAAGGCAGAGGGTAAAAGAATCAGATGGAATCAAAATTTTTACATCACTTCTTGAAAAATAAATCAAAGTACTGCTGTTCTAGTGATAGAGGCTGGTCAAAAAATGTATCAGCAGAAACAACTAAGATCATGAATTCTTGACATCTGTCTGCAAAAAAAAGTCCAAAGCATTTCTTGGACTTGAAACTTGTTAGGAAAACTTGTTAGCACAAACATCAAGGATTAACATTTTTTAACGGACTGAAACACATATTGTGGTGAGCCTTGTAACGTGTTATAAAACAATCAGAGAAAACAACAAAGATTAATAATATCACTGAAAGTCATTGAAATGAATGTCTGGTATTTCTATTTGCAATTTGTGAGCTTTCTTGCTATAAGCCTTTAACCCTTTACCACACAATCCGACTTTTAACAACCCCGAGAAGGAAGCCTTTTGAAAACATTGTGGGAAAAGTAGAAAATGCTGGTAACCAGCATTTTCTTCTTTTCCCGCAATGTTTTCTACTCTTTAAAGAGACAAATGTTTTGTTTTGAGCTACATTTAAAATATTGTCTGCAAATACTTTCAATTTGGACTAGTCTACATTTTTGTCATTTGGTAAAGAGTTAAAAAAAATCCTTAGTTTTAACAACTCAAAGAAAGACAGCTTTTGAAACATTGTGAGAAAAGAAGAAAATGCTGATAATCTGCATTTTCTTCTGCTCTCACTACGTTATCTACCTTTTCACAGCTGAAATTCCTTTATTTAAGCTGCACATGTTCAGTCAGCTGCAAATTCTTTCAATTCAAGGGTTAAAAATTTGGTTGTTTGGTAAAGAGTTAACTTTTTACAACAAAATCACAAGTTTTAATTAACTACCCTGACAGAGAGGCCTTTTGAAAACATTTTGGGAAAAGTAGAAAATGCTGATAACCAGCATTTTCTCCTTTTTCCCAAAATTTTTTCTACTCTTTCAAAGATAAATATCATTATTTGAGCTACATATAATTTGGATGTCTGCAGATACTTTCAACTTGGACAAATCTACATTTTTGTTGTTGTGTTAAAGAGTTTATGCAATCAGAAAAACATTATGACAAAACAAGATATTGAGCAGTATCTCCCATTTTGTCACAATGTTTTCATAGGTCATCAATGGCAGTCATTTTCAAAATTCATTAGCATATGGGAAAGGGCTACAAATTTGTCAACAATTAGAATGTGATCAATAAAACACATGTATACTTCAAACTGAGCTTGCCTGATTGGGGTCTTCTTGAGAAGTGAAGAGTCTCTGGTCATACAAAATGTAAAATACATCAAAATGATCATATGATGTCACACTTTATCTCAGTTTGACAGTTACCTGTGACTGTTTTTAATCTGCTTGTACAAGAAAATGCTTCTTTAGCCACATTGTTCTACACAGTTGAATATTTTCCTTTAAATATGTCACCTATAGTTCTTTAACGCTTTGGCAAAAAAAGAAATTACCTTTAAAAGAGGCTTCTCCCTTTGCCACAATGTTTTCAAGAACAGTTGGCTGCAAGACAAAGATAAAAGGTTATCCTGCCATAGGTTATTTGTACAGTTATTATATAATACAAAGAGGTTTATATTTTTAGGACTTATGTAACTGTTAAATGTTATAAATTATCTATGCTCAGCTATTAAATATCTACATGTATGTTCAAAAGAAATGGTTGTGTATAGTGGAGGGGGCTAGAGATTATATAACTACATATATTATCCCGTTACCAAGCAATCCCTGGTTTAACAACCCTAAGGAAGAAGGCTTTTGAAAACATTGTGGGAAAAGGAGAAAATGCTGTTAACCAGTATTTACTCCTTTTCCAACAATGTTTTCTACCCTTCTCCAGACAATTCCATCATTTGAGTCATATTTGCTTTGTCATCTGCAAATGCTTTCAATTCATGTGAGTATAAAATTTTCTTCTTTGTTTAAGAGTAAAGGGTCAACATTCATGTGTTTACAATGCGCTTTAACTTCTTAATACACAATTTTCTGTTTTAACGACCCTGATGAAGAAGCCTTTTAAAAACAATTTTGGGGAAAAAAAGAGAAAATTCCAGTAAATGTTCTCTTTTTTCCCCTAATGTATCCACTCTTTCCACTACAAATGTTATCAACTGAGCAGTGATATATTTGTCGACAGCAAATGCATGAGATCTTGAAACTGCTGAGACAAAAGAAATCAAGCGTTTGTCAAAGAAAGAAAGTCTGTCCTTCCCTTCCATTTTTCCATTTTTCAGTACAAGTACTTTCTGTCCTTTCCTTCAATGTTCCTTCTTGTATCACTTAACTCTTTACCATAAGACAAAATTTTGGACTTGACCAAAATTGAAAGTATTTGCAGACTACAAAATCAATATAGTTCAAATGGTGATTTCTGTCAATGGTAGTGTAGAAAACATTGTGGGAAAAGAAGAAAATGCTGGTTCCAACATTATTTTCAAGGGGCTTTTTCCTCTGGGTCATAAAAACATGAGATTGTGTAGTACAAGGTTAAGCTAGTTTATAGTATGCCAAGAATTAAGAAATGCAATACATGTATTAAGAAAGACATGTACATGTTTAGAAAACTGTTTCTGAATGATTTACATCCATGAACAAGATGTATAAATATTTTGAAAGAGTAGAGAGGAATAGGGGTTATACAACTGTTTTCATGGGCAACATGCAGTATTTCATAATCATACAAAATATGTGTACCTTAAATATTTCAACCTTTAGCATGCACAACTTCATCTTTTTTTTGCAGAAAATGTAGATGATGATCAGCCTGCCTATCACAGGCAGTGTAGATCAAGATCAGATTGCACAGAATTTTGTTAAATATTCTTCAAAATACACTTCACACTTCATCACACAATCAAGAGTTTAAACAACCCTGAGAAAGACGCCATTTGAAAACAGTTTTAATGACCCAGAGAAAGATTTAGTGTAACAATCTACTGGATCTAGAGGTGAAAAAGTCCTTTAACATGCAGAAAATTGACCAATAGCAAGAAGTTTTGAACCATGTCAGCCTGTGCAGACTGCACAGGCTGACATGGGTCGATCCCTTTTGCAGATTCATTAAACCCTCTTTTACATAGCATAACTAAAATACATTTAATACTGTACACATCAAAGATTAACCCTTTCCCAAACGACAAATTTTGGACTGGTCCAAATTGAAAGAATTTGCAGGCGACAATTTTAAATTTGATGAAAATGGCAGAAAGTTATCAAAAACGGTGGAAAACACTGTGGGAAAAGGAGAAATTGCTTGTTACGAGCAATTTCTCCTTTTCCCACAGTGTTTTCAAAAGACTCAGACACGTGAAAACCTGGGCTTGTTTGGGAAAGGGTTAACCCTTTCACAAACAATCCTGGGTTTTCACAACCCTGGGAAAGACTGCTTTTGAAAACATTGTGGGAAAAGGAGAAAATGCTGGTAACCAGTATTTTCTCCTTTTCCCCGCAATGTTTTCTATTTTATCAAAGACAGAAATCATCATTTGAGCAACATTTAATTTATCGTCTGCAAATGCCTTCAATTTGGACCAGTCTAAAATTTTGTTTTTTCATAAAGAGTTAAGCATATGAAGGAAAGAAACATACATGAAGCTTTTTCCAAATCACTTGGAAAATATTGTGGGAAAAAGAAGCCATAATTTGTTTCAAACAAGCAGTTTCTCTTCAATATTTTCAAAAATTGTCTACTATACAGACAATAAAAGTCATACACGGTCATTATAAAAATCCTCATGTTATACCATTCGTAACTCTCCTCTCAAGCGTTCCTAATTAATTCATTGTTTACCTACATTTAGATATGTTACATGTATGTGCATGCATACCGAGCATGATCTTGTCAAATAAAAGTAAAATTAACCCTTTGGAAAATGGCGAAATTTTAGACTTGAAAAAACTGAAAGCATTTGCAGACAGCAAATTCAACGTAGCTCAATAGATGATTTATGTCTTTGAAATGGTAGAAAACATTTTGCGGAAAAGGCAAAAATACTGGTTTCCAGCATTTTCTCTTTATTCTACAATGTTTTCAAAAGCCTTTTTTCTTGGGCATTTAAAACGAGATTGTTTAGGAAAGGGATGAATTTTGAGTTGCATCTTATACCACATGAATTTTTAATTCCTTGAGCTTAAACAACTTTAGTATGGCATGACAAAATTTTAAATCTGTCTGTATTGAAAAGATCTGAGCCATGCTTTGTGAAAGGGGGGCTAAATGCATTGGCAATAAATATCGACCCAGATCAGCCTTGGCAGTCCACACAGGCTGACCTGGGTCAAAACTTTGTGCTATTAATGAATTTTCTGCATGTCAAAGGACCAGTTTACCTAATGATTCAGTCAGTTATTAAAAAAAAATGGATTTTATGGATCCATAATAATACAAGGACTTGCTTGGTAAAATGTATCAGATATGCATTTGCCCCTCTTTTGCTAGAGTCCTGCTCATTTGCTGACAATAACTCAAATGTAGCTAAAACAATTGGGCTTGTCTTTGGAAGAGAAAACATTTTATACAGAGGAGAAACTGGTGTTTCCTTTCTTTTCTCCATTTCAGTTTCATGCAATATATACAAATTCTGCCTATAAAAAGTTTATTACATAAATGAATATATAATATAAAGGAGCCATGCTCTGTGAAAAAGGGGCTTAATGCACCTGCGAAACGAATCAACCAGCCTGTGCAGTCAAGCAGGCTGATCTGGGCTGAAACTTTTTGCTATCAGTACTGTCAATTATTTGTATGTCAAAGGACCAGTCTACCTTATGATAGAGTTGGCTGTTGGACAAAATGGATTTTATGGATCCATAATTATGTTGATGAATTGTTTGGTATCATGAATCAGAGATGCATTCAGCCCCCTTCTGTCATGGTGTGGCTCAAATATTTTGAAAGACATACAGAAAGGAGGCAAATATTGTTTTTTCATCTGTACTGGACTCCTTTTTGTATTAAACCAACCAATTATTTATACTGATTATATTCATTTGTTGAAAAAGAAACCAATTATTTATACTGATTATATTCATTTGTTGAAAAAGAAACCAATTATTTATACTGATTATATTCATTTGTTGAAAAAGAAAGTCACATACGCTTTCATTAACCAATCAATAACAATATGTAAGGTTAGAATTCTGAGTCTAATCCTGAATTTAAAAAGTAACATATGTTCTAACTGGCTAAACCAAATAGTTTAGCGAAAAAAGAATTGTGTGACTTTGAAGTCAGGAAAATGCTTGAAAATCAAACTAAAAAAATGCAATTTAGAATGCTAGTGAAAATGGTCCCTTCACTCCTTTTTACTCTTTACCAAAACACAAAATTTTGAACCTGTCTGAACCCAAGCATTTCCAGTGGACAAATCAAATGTAGCCCAAATGGAGGGATTTGTTTTTGAATGAGTGGAAAACATTGTGGGAAAAATGAGAAAATTCTGGTTACCAGAATTTTCTCCTTTTCTTACAAAATCTTCAAAGGCTTTTTCCCAAAGGATGTTAAAACTCAGGATTGTGTGATATAGGGTTAATCCTTTTCTGAACAACAAATTTTAGAAAAAGGAATGAGGACCTAACTATTGAAATTTTATGCCTGTAATAATGTTAATCTCTCTATATATTGGACTTTGTAGATCCAAGATTTCCCTACACTTTCCTACAGTTTGATTTTAATCTTCATTGTTGGTAAAAACAAATAATGTTGTACTTGATACCCTATGGGTTGTGTATTAAAAAAAATAACACCTTAAGAAGAATATCTTTGAAATGGGATTCATCATGTAAGTGTATGTGAAAATTTGAGTCAAAGGAAAAGGAGCTTACCAGTTTCTACATCAAAATCAAATTCTGAAATTTGTTTCACAGATACAATGCACAAAATGCTGATGAGGTGCAAGATGCCAAAGACAAAATACACAAGACAAGGAATACAAAGATTCATCTTAAACAAATGTACATTACTTAGTGCAAATGATAGCAAGCCATTAACATACCTCCTGCAACTTAATTTGAATCATAACAACTTTTTAAAAACATCTCTTTTACGACCATTAACTCTTTACCACACAACAAAAATGCGGAATTGTCCAAATTGAAACCATTTGCAGACAATTCAAATGTGGCTCAAATGATGGAATTTGTCTTAGATAGGGTAGAAAATATTGTGGGAAAAGAAGACAATGCTAATCAATAGAGTCCATTTTGTCTAACAATTGACTGAATCATTGGGTAAATTGGTCCTCAGGCAGGCAGAAAATTGACTAATAGTAAAGAGTTTCGAGCAAGGTAAGCCTGCATGGATTGAGCAGGCTGACCTGGGTCAATACTTTTTGCAGATGCATTAAGCCCCATTTCAAAGAGCATGGCTTATTTCATGCATTACTTAAAAATCTAAATAGCCATGGTTTTAACTTAATCTTAAAATGAACCATTGAGATCCTACACACCTCTATAAATACTTCCATCATTCCAAAAACTGTTGCCAAAAAACAAAAGGTGAAAAACAAACCTTGTAATTGGTCAGGTGTAGGAGTGGATGCCTTTGTCATGGAGAAGAAACTTGGAGCTTGAGAGTTGACAGTTAAGGTCACTATAAGATGAGATCTGCTAGAATGTTCATGGACAAGAGTTGCTGATTCACGTCTTGTGCGTAGACCATACTGAACCATTCCCATCACATCTGAGATTTTGCCCACAGGTCTAGTTAAAAAAAAAAGGAATAAATGTCAAAGTCACTATAAAGTGAGATATAATGCAATGATCATGGACAAGTGACCATGCTGAACCATGAAAACAACAAAGAAACAATGATTAACTGTTTTTTATGTTAATACCAGATGACAAAGTTTTAGACTTGCAAATTGAAATTAACTGCAGACTACAAATTAAAAAGAGCTAAAACAATAGAATTTGTCATGAAAAGTGTAGAAATACTGTGGTAAAAGCAAAAATGCTGGTGACCAGCATTTTCTCCTTTTTAAACAATATTTTTCAAGAGATCAGACTATGTGGGTTTGATGGTACATCCTGGACAAAACAGGCTTCATAAATATCACCAGATACATGTATATTTGAGCCATACTCTCATAAATGGGGGTTTAACACATCTCTGTAATGCATTATACATGTACCAAGCAAGTCATAACATAATAAGGGATTCAAAAACTCCAGTTTGTCTAACAGTTGACTGAATCCGGACATATGTAAAATTTACAAATAGCAAACAGTTTCATTCCAGGTCGGCCTGCAGGGATTGCGCAGCCTGACCTGGGTCAATAGACTTGATACCTTTTTCAGAGGCATTAAATACACTTTTCACAAAGCATGGCTTATTTTAATTTGGCAACAACACTGAAAGATTAATCATAAGTCAGTAAGTAACATTGTTACCTGCATTTTTCTCCTTTTCCAACAATGTTTACAATCCCTCTTCCTCAAGCTAGGTAAAACATATAATGGTTTTGAAGAAGGATTGAGGAGAGAGGGCTTTGTTGGATTCAGTATCTCCTTAAATAAATTGCTGATAACTTCTAAAAACTGAGCCATACCCTGTGAAAAAGGGGTTTGAATGCATCTGCAAAAAATTTTGACCCAGGTCAGCCTGCGCAGTCCATGCAAGCCAACCTGGGCCGAAACTTTATGCTTTGGGTAGATTTTCTGCATGTCAATGGGCCTGTCTACTTCACAATTCAGTCAGTTGTTAGACAAATTAAATTTTATGAATCCATAATTATGCAATGACTTGCTTGGTATAATGCATCATTGAAATGTAGTAAACCCCCATTTGTCAGAGCAGGGTTAATTTTTTTTGTGAACAACCAATTATCCAAAAGAATTAGGCCATAACCTACAATCACTTGGAAAGGGGGGGGGGACAAAAACTCATGTGCTTGATTTGATGCATAAACGCTTTACAAAGCAACAAGGTTTTAAATCTATCAAAATTGAAACAATTTGCAGGTGACAAATTGAATGTGACTAAAAATCTGAAATTTCTCCTTGGAAGTGTAGAAAACATTGTTGGAAGAGGAGAGAATGCTGTTTACCAAAAGCTTTCTTCCTTAGGGTCGTTAAAATTTGGATTTGTGTGGTAAAAGGTTAACACAAACAAATGCAACTTTTCAACGAAATACAAAAAAGAACTAATAACACAACTTGGAAAAAATACTGAAAGTCTGATTTTGTCAATAAATGATAACGTAAAAATAAGGCAAGAGGACCTGGAGATCAGTTGCTTCCTGATATCTATTATTCTTGGTCTGCAATAGAATTGTGACAAGAATTTCAGATTTCAATTTAATACACTACAACCTCCAAAGAGCTTTTTGTCTTGACCTAACAATCTTTGAAAACTTCATGACAAAAGAGGGAAAAATGCAGAGGAGAGAAGCATCAATTCCTTTTGCTCTGAGAATCAAATTTCATTGATCCACTGTTTAACATTCACTTGATCACCAATGACCAAGCAAATATGCTTAAACTTTTGTTTTTTCTTGCACACTTAAGTTTCAAGTCATTTTGAGAGGCTTTTTTCAATTAACTGTGTGCACTTTCACCTCTTTACCAAATGACAAATTTTTAGACTAGTCCAAATTCAAAGCATTTGCAGACGACAAAATAAATGTGACACAAAAATTGAAATGTGTGTTGGGAAGGGTAGAAAACATTGTGGGAAAAGGAGAAAATGCTTGTTACCAGCATTTTCTCCTTTTCCCACAATGTTTTCAAAAGGCTTTTTCCAGAGGATCGTTAAAAGTCAGGATTGTGTGGTAAAGGGTTAAATTCTTTCTTGGCCAATAAAAATATGAAATCATCATGATTTCATTCTTTGATTGATACTATTTATTCAGTTAGTCAAAAAAAAATTTTTTTTTGTTGGTTAAAACAATAATTTTGCTCAGGATTTCCATAAAGTAAATTTCTGTGACTTCCCTGCTATCAATCTAGGATGCATAAACATTATAAACTGTGCACTTACTTGGAAGTTAAGGTTGGAATACTAAGGGAACCATCACTAGCAGTGATAACATCATGTTTGGCATTAGGATCCCCACTCAGTAAATCTCTGATGTCATTATTATAGATTTCTACAACTGAAACCTCCACTGTGTGAGTCCCCGGTGGCTTCTCAGCAATCAACCTGGGACAGACAGACAAAAAATAATGTTACCCCAATACCTCCAGCCACTCTAAACAAGCTCAAAGCTAAATTTAGGACATAGATATTTTTTATGTGGGAGTTTATCAGAACAAAGCATCATGCTCTTCTTTGAAAGGCTCAAAAGTTTTTAACAGTCCATTTCAGTCATTACTTCTGAAACAAGTAGAAACTCTGAGGTAAAGGGGGAAATTGCTAGAAATTCACTGGCATTACCACACTGTATTAACAGTGGTCTGTTTTCAAGAGACTAAAGTTGTTCACCGTGGTCATGTGGTAAACAATATCAGCAATTTATCATTATGCCACAAATTTTCAAACTACAATTCATCTTCTTGTTGTTGTCAATGTTGTAGTTATTTAGCTAACATCTATCAGTCACATAAAGGTGACCTGTTATAACCCTATACCAAACGAAGAAATCCGAGTTTAAAGCATTTGTAGATGACAAATCAAAAGTGGCTCAAACTAGAAGATTTGTCCTTGACATGGTAGCAAACATTGTGGGAAATGAAGAAAATGCTGGTTACCATCATTTTCTCCTTTTCCCACAATGTTTTCATAGGCCCTCTTTGCCAGGGTCATTAAAACTCAGGAAGAGTTAAAGAAAAGGAAAAATTTCTTTTTGCAGGGTCCTTAAAGCTCAGGACTGTTTGTTAGAGGGCTAGGTATATTGCAATAGAAACTCAACTGACCCATACCTGAACAACTCTCGTGCAGCACGTGGAATAACACCCTCATCTGGATGGGGTTCTGCACGTAGATGATAGTCTTCGTTTTTGTGGCTTCCCAACATAGTATGGGTTTTACCGCTACCTGTCTGTCCGTATGCCATTATACATATGTTGTACCTGAGATGATAAAATACAAGTACAATGTTCTACCAAGAGTAATTCAGTAAGGGGACAATTGTCTAAAATAATGAGACAAATGCACTCAAGTTTTTTAACTCTTTACCAAATGACAAAATTTTAGACTTGGCCAAATTCAAGGCAATTGCAGATGCCAAATTCAGTATTACTCAAAACATGAAATTTGTCTTTCATAGGGTTGAAAACATTACGGGAAAAGGACAAAATGCTGGCTGGCTATCAGCATCTTCTCCTTTTCCCACAATGTTTTCAAAGGCCATTCTCCATAGGGTCGTTAAAAGTCCAGACTGTTTGGTAAAGGGTTAAACAAACTCAAAAGGGACAAAGTCCTACCTGTGTGCATTATGACTGGATATTTTTCTAAGTCAATGGGACAATGTCCTAGAATCCAAGTCTTAGCTAAACAAGTATAAGTGTACAGTAATCCTGAACTGGTCATTCAGACATACAATACAGGTAAACATATGATCATTAATTCTAAAAATTTCTGGAAAATCTCAGGGTAACTAAACACCTAACATAAAGACAGGCAAAAAATCTTTAGGGCCTTTCAGGAAAAAAACAGTGCCTTGTTACAAATATCTAAAAAATAAATGCAATTACGCAGACAATGCAGAAAACGATGCAGACGATGACTACTGATAACAATGCTAGGGCTTTGACAATAAGTCGATGTTTTCAGCAAAAACAGCTGAGCTAAAAATGGACATCCTAAGTCTGACAGTAATTAAGAAGCATCTTGTGCAATTTCGAGGCTGCTTTTGTCAGAGCATCTAGCAAAAAAGCCGACAGAGTACATGTAGATCTAAGATCAGACTTCCCATTCTGTGAAGTCTGATCTTGATCTACACTATTTGAAAAAGCACATTATGGGTTCAGTACTTAAATAGCAACGGGTTTACACAGACTTAAATAGACATAATCTTTATTCTACATACCCGTCTAGCAGTGATGTCATCATAGGCTGTACCTCATCAAACACTGAGTCTTGCTTTTCTGTCGGAGAATAAACCCTAAAACAAATTAAAGTTTTCCAGTTTTTTTTTATCTACTTCATTCCACCAACATTCTGAATCAAACATTCAATTATAACATTAAATTGGCTTTATTTTTTTTTCTTCATTTCACCACCATTCAAAATCTGTGTTTTATTCATACACACACTGATCAACTACAAAGCCCTTTGAGAATGATATTGTAGAATTCGTATGAAAAGGAGCATGTTACAAGCAATGGCTTCTTTTTCCACAATGTTCTGAAAATCTGTCTACATCAGAAATGTAAAAACAATATAGGTAAAGCCTGTGGATGCTCCCAAGGTTTAACAAAATCATGGATGCATAAATGGACACAGTACTGACACAACTTTCTTTCCAAAGCCACTGACTACTTTGCTCACATGCATCAGGAGTGAAAGCCGAAAAATCACCGAAAAGAAAGCTTGCATCAACTAGGTATCGAACTTGCAACCACCAGGTCAAGAGTCACACTTAGCAGCCTAAGGTCAAAAATATTTCGGTCATATTTACTTGTGGCATAGTCTGAGAAAAGGGTGTTAAATGCATCTGCAAAACATATTAACACATGCCGACAGCCCAGTCCACTCAGGTTGACATGGGTCGAAACATTTTCCTATTTGTAAATTTTCTGCATGCCCAAGGACCATGTTACTTCATGATCCTGTCTGTTTGTAAACAAAATGGATTTTATGGATTCATAATTATGTGATGACTTGGTTGGTATAATATATCAGAGAGATACATTAAACCCCTTTTTTCAGAGCATTGCTCATCTATTTGTAGATGGTCTGGGTTTCAACAGTACTAAGCCAGGACTCTGAATTGTCTTGTCCAATGACACTACCATGAAAAACTGAGAGCCACTAATAAGGATCAAACCTAAAGCCACAACGTCAAAAATCCTACACATTCACAATTGAGCCATGCCTGAAACATCATATTCATGTAAACAGAATGACCAATCAACTTTTACATCAGAATTTTTGTTTGTAGTTTCTAATTTATCATTTTGAAAGTTATTTAGACAACAACAAAGTCTTTGCAGAAAAAAATCAAAAGTCTGAAGGCACTGCTCTTGCAATATTTAAACTATTTAGACTCTTGGGATGTTGGTCCCTCACAGATTCAAACTATCAAAGTTTTATTGCGATTCATACTCACCCTTCCTCTAAAAATGTCCTTGTATTGACTTACCTTTCATACTCAAAAACCTTGTTGTGCTTGCTGGTTCTTACACATACATTTTCCTGTAATAATTTCAGACATTTTCATTCAGATTTTGTATTACTACTAAATCTTCTAAAAGTTAAGGAGTAGAATATTGCAACCATTGTCATCTGGATTCTAAATTCACTTCCAATTCTAAGAATGAGAATCTAATTGGTTGAGACATTCAGCCAATCAGATGGCAAGAGAAATTACTCAAGTGTACTGCCATATGCAAAAGCAAACAGCAGTCTGACCAAATGTCAAAAATCTGTAGACATATATTACCATTATCTGTTGAAATTCCTTTTTCATTTTGTTTTCAAACCCTAATTAAAATGAAATAAGTCAAATAATACATGCATATAAATGGACTGTTTTATGCCAATTATGTATAAGTGAAATAAAGAGGTCATTTGCCATACTTGTATACAGTACTCGATTAATTTGATAACCACACACTTCACAACCAGTCTATATTTTAGACTTGGCTGTTGCATCGTCCAAAATATAGACTGGTTCCACAGGGTCTTCATTAAATAGATTTCGGTATTGTACTCATTTTTGCCAAAAAAACTTATATCACAGTCAAGTCAGGCTTTTGACTGTAATAAAAAGTCAAATACATAGTCCAGTTGTACTTTTGACCTGTGAAATAAGTCGTAAAGATTGTAAAACTCACATCATCCATATAGTGGACAACAACCTCAGACTTGGTGCCAGAACTGAAAAATATACAGGAAACCCATTCCCTAACCTTTGCAAAAAACAAAATCTTGGACTTCTCAAAATTGAAAGTACTAGTATCTGCAGATTACAAGTTCTAAACTGGCACAAATGAAATGAGATTCTTTGATAGAATGTGTTTCATTTGTGGGAAAAGGAGAAAATTATGGTTAACAGCATTTTCTCTATTTTCTACTAAACTTTCAAAAAGCCTCTTCCTCAGGGTCATTTAAAGGCACACTTGTGACCAAAGAAAACAATTCAAGATTCAAAATACAAACAAAATAAATTCACACCATTTAACTCTTTACCAAATGACAGAACTTTGGATCAGTCCAAATGGAAAGCATTAGCAGACAACAAAATAAATGTGACCCAAACATTGAAATTTGTTTTGTGAAGGGTAGAAAACATTGTGGGAAAAGGAGAAAATGCTGGTTACCCTATATTAAAGACATATTCAATAATTTGAGCCATATTCAAGTTGTCTTCTGCAAATGCTTTCAATTTGGAAAAGTCTACATTTTTGTCATGCAGTAAAGTGTTAAATAATTCTAGGGAAAAAAGACATGCATTAAGTCTTTACCAAACAGCAAAATTTTAGACTAGTCCTTATTCAAAGTATTTGCAGACAACAAATCAAAGGTGCTCAAATGATGAAATTTGCCTGTAACTGAGTAGAAAAAATCGTGGGAAAGAAGACAATGCTGGTAACCAGCATTTTCTCCTTTTCCCACAATGTTTCCAAAAACTTTCTTTCTCAGGGTCATTAAAAGTCGGAACTGTGTGGAAAAAGGTAATGTAACAAACCTTCCTAACATCTTTGTGTCATCACCTCCGCTGTCAAACTCCATGAGGGGCCGAACCCGACAATGTACTCGAATATTTCCTCTTAATTCCTGAAACAAAGAAACAATCAGTTAAAGTTTTCCAACAACAAAACTGATTTTGACTTCACATTGAGGACACACAAAAAAAAATGGTGACAGAGATCCAAATCCCAAAGACAAGAAAGCACATAACCAAAATGCGATGTTTTGACACATCTGCCGCCATCTTGTTAGACCCGCATTACTGCGGGAGTACTGGTAAAGGTTTTCAGGATGCATCATTAAGAGGTGAGCTGATCAGTGGATCAGATGTCCAGTTTTGGGACATAGAATTTAAAATGGTTGTTAAATGTGACTCCATTTCTAGTGAATCTCTCAGAAAATCTACTCTCCTGTAAAAATGATACAATAATTATTACAGTTTGATGAACCTTAAGAAGACAGCTTTTGACACCTTTGTGGAAAAAGGAGAAAATGCTGGGTTGCAATCTAAATCCCACAGACAAGAAAACATATAACCAAAATGCAATATTTTGAGACATCTGCTGCATCTTGTTAGACCCGCATTACTGTGGGAGTACTGGTAAAGGTTTTCAGGATGCAATCATTGAGAGGTGAGCTGATCAGTGGATCAGATGTCCAGTTTTGGGACAAAGAATTTAAAATGGTTGTTAAATGTGCCATCATTTCTAGTGAAACTCTCAGAAAATCTACTCTCCTGTAAAAATGATACGATAATTATTACAGTTTGATGAACCTTAAGAAGACGGCTTTTGACACCTTTGTGGAAAAAGGAGAAAATGCTGGGTTGCTAGCATTTTTCTTTTGCACAATCTTTTCTTTCATTTAAAAGACATGAACCATCACTGGAGCTAGAATTATTTCGCTGTCTGCAAATGCTTCAAATTTGGTCAAGTCTAGAATTTTGCCAATTGGTTTGGGGTTAACTCCACACTGTACCTACCATCAAAACATTGTGCAATTCTTGTCTCCTCTTTTTTTCCTTAGCATGACGATCTGTAACATCTTGCAGTGCAGTTTGTAACTGTGATATCTGTCCTTGCATTGTTGATAGGCTTGAGGACTGGGATGTGAACATGTGCTTGTGCCTCTGTATAACTGTGTTGGCATGTTTGATTTCTGTTTGAAACTGGTTTGGTAGATCTAGTGCTAAACGCTGTAGAGCAGCAGACTTTCTCTTGATTTGCTGTAAGAGTAAATGAATCATGCTCGGTGAAAAGAGGGTTTAATGCACCTGCAAAAAGTATCAACCAAAGTCAGCCTGGGCAGTCTGCACAAGCTTACATGGGTCCAAACATTTTGCTATTTGTCAATTTTCTGCATTCTATCTCATTATTCAGTTGATTGTGCAACAAAATTGATTTTTATGGATACATAATTACTGCTATGCGATGACTTGGTTGATATAATGCATCACAGAGATGCCGAAGTGCCACTTAACCCTTTACCACACAATGCCGACTTTTAACAACCCTGAAAAAGAAGCCTTTTGAAAACAATGTTTTCAATGTTTTCTACCCTATCAAAGAAAAATCATATTATTTGAGCCACATTGGAATTGTTGTCTGCAAATGTTTTCACTTTGGTCGGGTCTTAAATTTTGTCGTGTTGTAAAGAGTTAAATAATAGGTGCAATAACATGCACAGATCTTTTCTCTTCACCAAATTTCTTTCTCTACATAGTGCAAGGAAACTCCTAGTGGTAGGCCTAGTGGTAAAAGCTATGAAGCAGTATATTTTCTCTTTGAGTGGTTGTAAAAGAAAACTAGAACATGGCTTATAGGTGCCAAGGCTCAACTGCAGTTGCTCTTTCAGTCAAAATTTTAAGTTGAAAAAATGGACATGACTGTGTCAGAAATATTTCAGAGCTACGGTCCTTGTTTCATGGAGTCTCCCTGACAGTTAAATGTTTACCAGATGATGAAAAACTTTATACATGTATTCATCAAAACTGAAATCGTCTCCCGACAACAAATAAAAGTACTAGTAACTAAAAACATGAAATTTGTCTATCATAGGATAGAAAACGTTATGGGAAAAGGAGAAAATGCTGATAAACAGCATTTTCTCCTTTTTCTCAGGTTTTTTTCAAAAGCCTCTTTCTTCAGGGTTGCTAAAACTTAGGATTGTGTGGTAAAAGGTTAACAACTAGCCCAAGTTTGAAGTAAATATCTTCTATAAGGACAGAGATATGAGAAACTGTCAAAGGTTTTGCACCATGATGCCAACATGAACACAGAGGATGGGGAACGGCAGGGCTATGACAAAACCTCTCATTTTCTGTGCAGCCAACTAGATCTGCAAAAAAAAAACCAGACAAAAAAACCCTGCCAGATGCTCTGATGCAAAGGATGGATGTTGAAAACTACCATGAGTTATGAAAAAAAAAATTTATGTTCAAGGAAAGATCACCTTTTAGCTCTTAACCCTTTCCCACATGACAAATTTTGGACTGGTCCAAATTGAAAGAGTTTGCAGACGACAACTTTAAATTTGATGAAAATGGCAGAAAGTTCTCAAAAAGGGTAGAAAACACTGTGGGAAAAGGAGAAATTGCTCGTTACGAGCAATTTCTCCTTTTCCAACAGTGTTTTCAAAAGACTTGTACTGCAGACACGTGAAAACCAGGGCTTGTTTGGGAAAGGGTTCAACCATTGCTACACAATCCAGACTTTTAATGACCTGAGAAAGAAAAATTTGGAAAACATTGTAGAAAAAGGAGAAAATGCTGGTAACCAGCATTTTCTCCTATTGCCACTATGTTTTTTACCCTACCAAAAACAAACAAAACAAAACAAAACGGAGCACATTTACTCTGTTGTCCGCAAATGCTTTCAATTTGATGAATGGAGTCTAAAATTTTGCTGTTTGGTAAAGGGTAAAAGGGGACTATTTCGTTTTCATGCCATATATCAAAATTTCTTGTACAACAGCAATAAATTAATACAACTTGAGATATTGTTCTTTCCAATCATAAAGAAACTGTACCATTATGTTTAGTTAAAAGGTGCATTTTTTTTCAATAGGCAACTACTGTCTACGGTATTTTGGTCCTATCAGATATGATATCATCCTACTGATTTGAGTTTGAACCCCAGTGATCGATGCATGCTATTGATCATGTGACATTCCCAAAAGTAATTGCAAAACTCTGGCACAAAATCTAAAAATTCCTTAAAATGCTACATGTCCCATTAAGGAAACAACACAATACCACTGAAAACTATTTTATCTTCTTTTTTTGGCTTTTTTCTTTACTGATGTTTTTCCTCCTATTGCCTTACTTAACCCTTTACCATACAACAAAATTTTAGACCTGTCCAAATTGAAACCATTTGCAGATGACAAAATAAACGTGGCTCAAAAACTGAAACTTGTTTTGGGAAGTGTAGAAAACATTGTGGGAAAAGGAGAAAATGCTGGTTACCAGCATTTTCTCCTTTTCCCACAATGTTTTCAAAAGGCTTCTATCTCAGGGTCGTTAAAAGTCGGGATTGCATGGAAAAGAGTTAATTAAAAGATAAATCTTTTGTGAAGTTTGGTGAGAATGTAAAAAATCTGAACAGCTCCCTTTAAAAGCAGAAATCCAAAATTTGTGTTGTGTACATCTGGTTAAATCTTTACTTTACAAATAAGTTTTAGTGTTGTCCATATTGAAAGCATTTGCAGATGAAAAAGGAAATCTGGCTCAAATGATGAAATCTGTCTGTAAAATGAGCAGAGAACACTGTGAGATAAAAAGACAGTGCTGGTAATCTGCATCTTTTTTTTTTACCACCATGTATTCTTCCACCTCATGAACACCACAGGATTTTTTGGTAAAGGGTAATGTAGCTTACATCTAGCTCCTGTTTGAATCTGAGAGCTGAATCAAACACATTCTGTCGAAATTTTGTCTCAGAATCTTGTAGTCCTTGTAACGTTGACACTTCTTCCCGACTCGACTGTAAAGTACTTCTTAGCTGTGCAAGTTTTAGGTACAACATAGCATTCTCTGTCTCAAGTGCAGCAATTCTTTCATCTTTAGTCTGAAAAGAAAAAACATATTACAAATGTATTATGGATTCAACTTTGACAAGTTTGCAAATCAATAAACAATTAACAATAAAAATCTTATCCTTATCACGTTAGATGCAACTTGGTACCTGAGAATGTAGGACATGCATAATTATAATTACAATGTACATGTATAGTCTAATCTTTGCCTTCACTCTCCACTTTTAAAGTTTAGCTTTGGTGATTTTAAAGAAAATGTCTAGAAGCAGTGTTGCATCTAGGATTTTGATTTTGGGGGTCAATTGTGCCCCTTTCTGCAAATTTTGCGGTACAAAAAATGTTTTTCGGAGACAATGAACCGACAATGAACCAATTGTACAACTTCCAGTTAATACATGAATAACATTGCATTCAATTATCCGATAAACACAACCACAGGATCATGATTCCCATTCCTTTCTGTAGGATTGTTTCGCTGCTGTTGGTCCCACATCTGATTTTAATTCTGTTGATCCATATTCTTTACTTTGCGACTAATTGACCTGGAAAAAGCTGACAGTATTGTTTGCTTTGCCACGTGAAAAAATGCAACTGAGTTTAGCTGTATAAATTTCACTGTGAAAAAAATCTGTATTTTAGAACCAGCTGATGCTAACTCTCTAGGTAGGCCTGTTCACCATGGGTAAGATTCAAAGCAGACATGTTCGTAAGAAACTCATTTACACTGTAATGTAGGCAAAAGTACAGCATCCGTCATCCTTATGGTTCATACCAATTTTGTAAACAAAGGATTGATGTGAATGTGGTCAGGATTTTTGTTGCACCTTTTGGCATGACAATTTCTATTTTGAGGGACAACTGCTAATTGAGTGCCACCAGAGTGTGGTGTTCCCACAAAGCTATGGCCTAGAGGTAACACTGTTGCAGGGTTCGAAATTACCTTCTATTTACTCACGGATGTTTGCCAGAATATGAAAATGCCAGCTGAAGTTTCAAGCACATGAAAAAAAAAAACAAAAGTGCAAATTATCAAGGGTCAATTATGCAAAATAAAAAATGGTACATGCAAATGCAAACAAGCTAATCCTTTTCATTCTAACCAATTGTCATGTGGCACTGAGAAAATACTGTCATGGCTATTCTTAATTTTTTGTGGAATTCAAACAAATGCATACCTGTTTTTGACTCCAATCATTTCAAAATAAAGTGGTTTTTATCCTAGGATGCAGGATTGTGGGAATAATGCTAATATTCTTCAGACCCCACATAAATTCAGACCCAATGTGTGACCATACCAAACAGTGAAAAAGTCCCAAACAAAGAATTTACTCTTGCCTCACAAAAAAATATAACTGTTTTGAAAAAAACAGCATCATTGCCATAGCTGTTTTCCAAGCATATAATGTCCATTAAAGTAACGTTCCTTGAAAGACAGTGGGTCAAAAGCGTTGTCTGCCCACATCATATTCTTTGAAGATTTGAGCCGTATGCTATGACACATTACTATCCTATACGAGATAAATATTAATACATGGTGTGTAACTTGCCACTTAAAAAGTGTAGGCAGAAAATGGCCATAAATAAAATGTCTGTGGAGAAATCAAGCCAGTTTTTCGACACAAATTTCTCAAAAAACAAATGATTTCAAATGGGGAGAACATTTTTTTTTTAAAAATACCATTTGTTTACCTCAAATCTCTGTAGACAGTGTCTAAATATAGGCATTTGGAAAACCCGGATTTGTACAACAGACTTCCAACAAAAATAACATCCCACCTTACTGGGCTTATACCAGGGCTTTTTCCAAAGCTTAAGGGGCTAAGTTTATATATAGCTAGTGACAACGGCTGATGAATCATACAAGGTAGGTTTTAGTGAGTAAACATATATTTTATTTTGAAATTCGTTGCATTGCTGCCAAGTCTAAACAGCCCACTTTACCTAAAAGGCTCACTTTTCTTACAAGAACTATATTGCCAGGCAACTGCAGATGAAACAAACATCATCATGACCAAAAAAGACTGGTAACTTTTTGTACAAAGTCGTTGTCCATCAGATAAAAAAGAACGCTGAAAAAGCATCGTTGTCAAGTGACGATGCATCTGAATACCAGTCCGACAAATCACTGAAATACCGAAATGCCACCGAAACACCGAAATACCCCTATTTTTTTCAATATTAAGTTCAGATAACTGATATTAGTTTGCAGTATTTTTCTTTCTTTCTTTTTTCTTTAACTGAAAATGCTCTCAATGAAAGTATCAATCATTGATGAGAAGAATGATGTTGTTAATATATTCTGATCATTAATTTACGTGGAGAAAAATCACCGAAACACTCGCATGTCTGGTCTGTTACACACCGAAATACCTGATCTTGATTACGCCAGTCTAGACCCGCAAAATTATCAGTATCATATGATTACATGAATTTATTATTTCTTTGAATGATAAACACACATGCAAAATCATTTGCAGACGAAGTAGACCCAAATCAGACATTGCATAATGTAGGTCTCTGATCCATCGAAACGCACAAATAGCTCCGTTCTGTTCTATTCTGTTAAAGTGATGCAATTGTAATTGAAGGCGTTTGGCTCATATGATCCAACTTACTTGATGTGTAAGTTTGTCATTGTGATTTTTAAAATGGCATGGTTATTATTAATAACCTTATCGGCGGAATTATAATTGTCTGATCAATTTACGCCTGGTAATGTGTTAACCACAGATTTAAAATGGCTGCCGGTTTTCCGATTTGGTGATTTTTAATTTCATATATATCCAATATAAAAGTGAAAACTATTTTTGCCAGCATAGTTATGGATAAAAATCAGACACATCAACCTTGTGCTCAAGCACAGCTACTGTACTTAGATTGCTGATGTAGAATCCCTGAATCAACAAATTTTACTACACCGGGCGGGTATTTCAGTGAACATTTACAGTACCGGTGGGATATTCCGGTGCACATTCTTCACGTTGGGCTTCAATGGCATGTTATTATTTTGTCATTAGGTTTTAAACTAACCCTCCTTCATAAGTATGATTACAATTTGTGTCAAACACCACAACTTCAGTTGTTTGAAATCAAAAAGTTTAAAAAAAAATCTGGGGTATTTCTGTGTTTCGGTGGCATTTCGGTATTTCAGCGATTCGTCGGACCCTCTGAATACTGTTTGAGTAGCTCTATGATTAAAAAGTCCAACATAACATCAAAAATTACCAGGGCTGATGGCAGACCTAATTTAAAAAAAAAATCCTTAGAAAGCTACAGCATCTTTGAAACGGTACCAAATTTGCAAAAAAAAAAAAACACCCTCAAATCTCACTCTAGGTCAAAAAATCAGACATGACAGCACTGGTTAAATTTGGTGTGCTTTAAGCCACAAGAAGACAGTATGTATGTCACCCTAAAATTGAATTCAGCGTTTCAGAAAGTCCGTGTTTTTGTGTTTAAAAATAAAAGCCTGATGCAACAACATTAATACATCGCGTCTTCCTTGATGCAACATAAATCAGAATAAAAAAGGAACCTAAAGGACTGATTCAATGAATATATCTTACGAAATCGTCAAGTTAACTGCAAAATCATATCGAACCCACTTTCTAACACGGAATTATTTGCTTCCGGTTTACACTGATTCAGTCTAAAATGCGACATTATTCCATGTGACATCGCTGTTGTCTTGTCCATATTACTGTATCAAATCCATACTTGAACTTTTTGTCCGTGTTTTAGACCCTGCTCAGTATTGGTCACCGACTTGCTGGAGTAACTGTGATGACAGACGACAGTTTCTACGAGGTCATTGTTTTCTACTTTTACCTTTAATACCACACTATCATTTAAACCTCTTAGCATTATGCGACATCTACAAATTGGCAAAGGCAAACAACACGTGAAAAAAAAAAGGTTATAGATCGTGACACGTAAAATTTCTGAATTACCCCTGAAATTCCAAACAGCAAGTCACAGATGACCCCCAAAATTTATGAGCTAGCAGAAACACCGTGAATTTCTCCCAAAGTAACACATTTTATAAATCATCTACTGTGGACTTGTACACATTGCAACTTTCTCCTATGTATGACCAATAGATTGAAACAAAAATTTATTGCTCAAATTCAAGTTACTGAAAAATAAATATATGAGCTGCGCTCTGTAAAAAGGCCGCCTAATGCATCTCCAGGATGCATGATGCCCTGGACCCTTTGCTTACAGGCTGGGCTAACTGGTCCACTTGACATCCATGCTACCAAGTATTGCTTAGATACTTATATAATAGCTATATATTCTATAGTCACTTCCGGTATTATCGTGGGTTCTTCAACATCGTGGTACAGTCAAATCTGTGTACAGCAGCCAGCCAAGGGATGTGCCCAAATTGGCTGCTGTACACAGATTGGCTGCTGTTCACAGTACTTATTTCTCGCACATTATTATCATACTATAGTTGATACATTGTACTTTGCAGTATTGTTCCAGCTTGTTGAATCATCTATTGTATGTTACAATAAAATTCTGCCTCACATTTTGTAAAAAAAAAAAGGACTTAAATAAAAGGATTTTATTTAAAAGATTTATTTTACTTTTCATTTATTTTCCATCATATTTAAACAATAAAGTGCTTACAAGTCTCATGTTATACTATGTACATCTGAACTGTTTGCTAGAAAGCATGTCAAAACTTTAAAAAATTACATGTTGCTTAACCCTTTCCCAAAGGGCAAATTTTGGACCAGACCAGATTGAAAGCGTGAAGAACATCCAGATTCAAGCATTTGAACAACTTTCACACGGTCCCCTAGAGAGAGGAATTTACGTTTCGAGAGCGACATGATAGCAAGAACTGAATGCAACAGAAAATTTCCATCCATTTTTAAAAACAACAGGTTCTCAGTTTAGTTAAAGTGTAAACAACTTCGACTGACGTGATGTACAATTTCATATTATTACAACAAATTACCCATCTGCAAAAATACCGACAAACTTTCATTGCCATTCATCCTTTAAAGATCAAACATGAAAATAAACAACAATTGTCGGTCATTTTAATCGTAATTAGGTGTTGTATAATCTGTAATTGTCTGTTTGCACGTTTTACATTGTGTTAAGTCGACTTCGTCAATAACTACGGTATAGTGTTAATTATCGATTTTTCATATCCGATAAATTACGTCGTGTGTTGTGTCAGCTGACCTTTGTTTAGGTGTGATATAATGTTGATCCCGACTTATTAATGTGACCGTTGGCTGCATTTCACGATATCACGCTACAAACAGTGCAATGAAAGAAGGAAATTGCACGGGGGGGATTCGAGTGGCCGTTGTCGATAGATCGGCCGCTGTTCAGGTATGACCGCTAACTCAGATTTGACTGTATTTACAATTTCCGACAGTGAGTCTGAAATGCGCCTCCTTGAGGATGTCCTCATGTCAGCACTTGTAGGTCAGATACAGTTAACACACTTTGCAAACTTACTTCGGCAAATTTTCCGAAAATGGTAGGTAAAATCGAGTTTTCATCCGAACAGTAAGAAAACTTGGCTCTTTGCAAAATCACTCTATCCCCTGGATGAAATTGATGATCTTATCAGTGTAACAAAATCAGTATCATTATACCAGTTCTGTAAAATTTGTTTTCCTGTCACTGAAGTTTATCAAAGGGGAAAGTAAATTTCAGAGGACGGCTAAATGATGAAATCATCGCTTTCCAAATATGGGAACGAAAATAAGAGGCCACGACAAAATTTTTGACATGCTAATTATAAAAATCTTCTCAAAGCACTACATTTTTTTTAAATTGAGTTCCCTGATCTATTGAAATGAAAGAACACTCTAGAAATTATATATTCACTTTTTTTTTATCCACAAAAGAGGTCCAAATTGGGGTATTTGATGCTATTTTAATCAAAGATCTGTAGACGTCGTTTTTTCCTCCATTTTTACAGGTGCGCAAAGTAAAACCTCGCTTACAAAATGACAGGGAGAATCTATTTATATATGTTGCTCAAAATTCTTGATAAAATCATCTCAACGCTTTGAAAATAACTTGATTTTCATTTGCCAAAGTTTTGAACAAAAATAGGGTGAGCATGTAAATTTTCCAGGGCCTCATCTCAATGCCACGATAATACCGGAAGTATGCCTTTTTAAAAGTTGGTCAGTGCTGTCCCCTGCTTTGCCTTGATTTAGAATCATTAACTGACAAACAGAAAATCAGTTATCGTAGAAATATACATGAGGTATCATCGCATGATTTTTGCAACAGAAAAATAACAGACAAGACAATAATTTTTCTACACACAGTGGAACGTTTTAGTACCACGATAATAGGGAATTCAGTCCTATAAGTGATATGCTTGGTCTTTTGATGTTGTATGCGTCGCCTCAGTACGCAGAGGTACGCTTAACCCCATATTCGCACAAAAGCCTGGAGAATGATGTGATCAAACCTGTCACTGACAGGTTGTATCCACGCTGAAGCCTGAAAGTCTTTTTCTTTTTAACTAACCCTGTTTTCTTTTTCTAGTCGCTTATTCTTCTCTGCTAGAAAATGTGTTCTGTCGATTCCAAGAGGCATGGTTTCCTATTTGGAGAAAGATTGTAAAAAAAAAAATATCATTTGTTGACATTGGTTTCACACTTTATTTAGGCTTGCTTGTTTTACATGGATGTAGTTTACACATAGATCTAGCGTTGTGTAAAAGTATTTTTGTTGAAGGTTTCATAAAAAAAAAAGATGTAAGTCTACTGTCAAAAAACCTTTAGTACAATATTACAACTAGTCCAGTAATTGTTTTATCCTAACATCAGGCATTAATTTTTGCCTGCTAGATCTTTTTTTTTTTTAGAATAATCGATTAAAATTTATGAAATTTGCTATTAGAACCAAAATCAAATTGGGTCTAGAAATTAGCTTTTTCATCCTAGCTTGTTCGCTCGGTCTCATTCGTCCGTGCTTGTTCGTCCCCGACTGTAAACAGATTAGGTTTGCTTACTGAGATTTGTCAATTAACTTCCATAAATTTTGATCCAGATAATACGGCTCATACCCTTCGGGTATATTCGTCATGCCTGCATATTTCTGATTCATTTTAGTATAATATACAGTCTGACCAGGGATCGTATATTACAATAAACGATCCATGGTCTGACGGAAGACTTCTTGAAGAGACAGAAAAAAGTTGACAGTTGTAGCCTTGGTCAAGGTACTCATAATCTCTTAATTATTCCTTATTGTGGTCTCCTTGTCCTGGTCTATGTAGATTATATTGGTGGTATTTTTTTTAATTTGTTCCATGATTATATACCTCTCTATCTTTTGGTATGTTTCATTTGATATCCCAGCCAAAATTTGAAGTATGAAATACCATACAATGATTTAAATTTGTATCGAGGTGAGTTATTATTTCAAAATGTAAATACATAAAGTGGAGCTAAAAGACAATGAATAACTATCGGGAGTGCAGGGGTGGTTTTGGATCTTGTGAACAAGCTGATGGAATGCGGATAAAGTGCTTATACTGAATTATTTTGGACTTTGGATTAAATTTGTAACTTTACCGTGCTTGTAATGTCAGGAAACTGTTTTCATGTACATATTTTGTACTGATTTATTTAAAAATCATGTAAATCAAACAAGATTACTGCAAATCATCTTATATTTAAGCTTGTCATGGCAAACAACACCAATCGGCATGTGAACACACTTAGGGAAGTAACTCCTACCTCAGTCGAATTTAAGAAGACACAAGTTTTTTCCCTTCGGCAATAAATCAGATTAATGGAGATGGCTGTACCGTCCATCATGACTTTCTTTGAAATACGGACTAATGAACTCTACATTACGAACTGAATATGGTTACCGACTATATTCGGTATCGTAATGCCTATGATCAGACTTCACAGAATGTGCAAAATGATCTTAAGTAGCCCTATGTTAAGACAGTTTCGTAAACTATTCTTGTCTCCAGGCCTTGAATGCGAAAAAATCAAACGGTGTGGCGTACATCCATAAAAAAATTTCGAAAATTTTCAAGAGCAAAAGGTTCCGAAATGATAATTCGAGAGAATTAAGACACTTTCGTTTCATCGGTTAAGAAAAAGGAGACATTATTTAAGGGGTGTAACTCTTCCTCAGTTTTCTAATGATTATGTACGAGGGTATGCAGTCACAAACATATCAATAGATAAGACGAAAGGTGGTATTTAACATATTCATTGAGTTATTGATATACATGTACATGTATTTTGAAGCATTTAATATTCAAACTGACGGCCTTACGGTGCATCATATACATCTAGAATCGATAAGTTATACAGGCTGAGGGAATTAGGAATGAAAGGAAGCTAAATTTATAGAAGCGAGTACATTTTTGGAGGAAAATGATAAACCTCATGGACTGAGATGACAGGATCATGAACTTGAGGAAAATAACATTAAGACCATACCTGAATATCTGATAAAACAGGTGAGAGGGGCAAAGAGGAAGACAGAGAGAGAGAGAGACAAAGTCACGAACAGAAACAGAGAGAATGACACAGACAGAAAGACAGAAAGAAACAGATACATGACAGAAATGAACATGAATTCAGGAAGCGAGGAAGGGGAAAGAAAGAGAGATAAAGGAGAGAGCATGACAGAAAAAAATAAGACATACAGACAGACAGACAAACAGACAGAGAGATGTAGAGAAAGAGAGATAAAGATAGGAAGGACGAGATAATAGACAGAGAGACAGAGACGCAGCAAGGAGAACAGAGACAGGGAGTGAAGCACAGAGAAGGAGGGAGAGAAAGAGAGGAAGACTGAGAAAAAAAAAGAGAAAAACTGGCAGAGAAAGAGAGATAGAGACAAGGAAGGACGAGGGTGCAGACAGAGAAAGACTTTCAGACAGCTATGTCCCTCACTCCTTATGCCCGCCTGGGTAGCTCAGTGGTGAGCGTGTCGGACTCATGACCTGGTGGTTGTGAGTTCGATACCCGGTTGAGGCGAACTTTCTTTCCGGCGTATTTTCGCCTCTCACCTCTGCTGAAGCATGTGAGAAAAGTAGTCGGTGGCTTTGGAAAAAAAGTTGTGTTAGTACTGGTGTGAGGAAGCCAGGAAACACATGTGCGTCACCGACCGCCATGATATGACCTTAGCTGTTAAAGTGGCGTTAAACCCCAATACAACCAACCAACCCTCACTCCTTATAACTTGATAGATCATGACTCATTTTACCCATTCGATTGGATTTCTGATGGCTACCTTGACGCCATTTCGAATTTACAATTTCTTCTCTTTCACTTGTTTCAAATTATTTCTCGACTACAATAAGAAACGCAAAAGATGTTAATGACCTTTCTTTTCCTCTAAAAATATAAACACCTTTTAACCGGTCACACTATAGAATATCCGCCAAAAACTGCTTTAATATTTTATGGAAACGTAGTCTTATCATTTGTAAATAATTAATTTGTTCGTCAGGCTCTTTTATCTTATTCGTACTAACGCTTATTTACCTTTTTGTTAGATTTTCATGATGTTCATATGCTTAGCAAGCCCAGGAATTATGCCATGCCTCTTTGATTATCAATACATGTACACCATTAATACATGTACACCTGCCTCTATGAGCACTGTGCATTTCCTTTTTATTTTTTATTGTTGCTTTCATGTATTAACGATTGGCATCATTCTCTTGGCGTTTTTCTGTACGTGGATGTGACATGGGAGCAGTAGTATGCGTGCGGGCGTGCGTGCGCGCGTGTGTGCGTGTGTGTGGACTGATGCAAACTTTTTTAAAATTTCCCGATAAGATTGAAATTGATATAAGTATAGTCTCATGTAATTCTTTTTTAGAATGGTCAAATACTCTTTTATGTATATTTTTATGAGAAAAATGTTGTATTTGAACGAGACTTAAATAAAAAATAAAATCTTAAAATCTAAAAATCACTAAAAATCACAGAAGTAATTTACGCCACAGGTACGCCACGGGGAGAAAATGATACGCCACAGCACGTAACGTACAAGGCCGGAAAATAGGAGTCGCCAGTTTGATTCCCTAGCTATTCCAATTTCTGTCCGATGTTCAATGACAGCAAAAGCGACAGAGTTCATTCTGTTCTCATCAATGATTGTTGCGACGAAAAAGACGAAAAAATGAGTAAAAGCAGCCATTCCATGGAAAAATGCGCAAAGCACTGGTAAATGGAACACCGAGAAGCATGATAGACGCACTTGTCTCAGCGATATAACTGAAATGAGGTTGAAGACTGTGTTAAAACATCAAACAAAAAAAAAAAAGAAATCTCCACCCCCAAATTTACCAACATCATCATTAAAATCATCTTCATCATCAATATCATCATATCATCATTATCCAACCCAATATTAAATAGCTTCACCACTCCTCTGAATTAAACCAGTTTCCCTCCATAGATTTTTGTTATCTTCTCTAAAACTAATTTTAAAATATCTAAAAAAGAAAAAAAAGAAATTCTACATTCAAAGAACTTGCATTTCTTTCATTGATCTGAAGCTCTTCCATAACATTTCTGAAATCTTATTTTAAGTTTTGAATCTTTTCCGAAATCATTGAAAAGCAATCCAAAATATACTTTCAACTTCTTGTGTCCCTATTATAAACTTGAACTACTTCGTGCGCCGTCAATGCTAGGTACGAAATGCTTATATTGTCCCTAATAAAATGTATTTAAGGACGATAAATCAAATGTGCTTCATGATGGGATTTTTTTTTTTGAAGGAAATCATAGAGTGGATGAAAGGCGATACAAAACTAGCATTTCAACAATGTTTTCAGAAGTCTTCCTTCCTCTCTAAGGTCGTGCAAACATAGATCGTAAACATAACTTTCATCTATGTTAACACTTGAAAATCTATCTTTAAAAAATTATCCTCTTTCAGCTTTGCCCTTTTGTCGTTTACTGTATTAAATGGTTATACCCTCAATCAATGCCTAGTTCGGTAGTACAGTCGGTAACAAACAGGGATTGAAACCAGGGGTCTTTGGTTCGATTCCCCAGCTTGGCAAACTGCTTTCAGGGGATCTACGATAGTCATTGCGGCAAGATTCCTTTCTCTCTCGCTGTTGGCCATTGTTTCGACTATGGGTATGTGGGAAAACGGCCAGTGGCTAGAATATTGTGTGGAGTACTGGTTTAAGTAATTCTAAAAAAGCACGGATAGATGCACTGTCTGTCGCGATATAACTGCAATAATGTTGAAAAAGGCGTGAAACGTCATACGAACAAACCATAAAACAATATGGTCATGGCCCTTAATCGCTCTTCCGAGCTTGTGTAGTCACTGCAAAACTGGAGAACCCTAATTGAGTGTATATGTATTATTATTTTTATTAAACAAGCGGCTTTTAATCATAATTATTATGCGAACGTTGGTTTAGTTGGCATCCTGTAGGTTACTTGTTGAGGTTTATACAGCACTGAAAGTGATCGTGTATGGTAACCCTTTGGCTGCTAAGCACAACTCAATGACCTTTTGGAGACAGTGTAGATCAAGATCAGACTGCAGACTGCAGACTGCAGTCTGATCTTGGATGTACACTGTCCGATAAGGAGATATCTTTCCTAAAAAAAAAAAACCTTTAAAATACTCGTAGTAAAATTTGGGGTTTTACTATCATCATGAAAGTTTCAGTCCACTTATTTAACAGATAATGGTTAATGGGCGATTTAGGCAATTTTGTATGAAGAGGCATAAGTTTATGGTCTAAAGAGTCTGCCTTAACCCTTAAGCTGCTAAGCTTGACCCACTGACCATTTGCGGACTGTGTAGATCAAGATAAGACTGCACAAAACGTGCAGTCTGATCTTCGATCTACACAATCCGATATGAACATTTTACTCTCTCATACGATCCCGAATTGTAACGAAACTTAGAAAATGAGTCATGCTCTGGCAAAAGTGGGCTTAATGCGTCACCGTGATACATCATATCTAGCAAGATGATCATGCATCAATAAAGTCCATTTTGTCTAACAACCAACTTAATCCTGATTAGACTGATCCTTTGACATACATAAAATTGACCATTAGCGAAAGGTTTCGGCCCAGGTCTGTCTGCGCGGACTGCGCAGGCTGATCTAGGTCGATACTTTTCGCAGATGCATTAATTTCCTTTTTCACAAAGCATGGCTCAAATATTTTGGTTAGCGGCACTTTCTCCTGTTTTTTTACATTTTCGAAGGCAAAGGTCTGTCGCTTCAGCTGCATTTTCCTATGCTTTAACCCCTTACCACACAATCGCATGTTTTAAGAAGGTTTTTTAAAACATTGTAGGAAAAGGAGAAAATACATGTAACGAGCTTCTTTGGGGCCACTTTTAATTTCCGATTTTGAGCCAGTTTTGATTTGCCGTCTGCAAACGCTTTAACTTTGGACAAGTTCAAATTTCTGTCGTTTGGTAAAGAGTAAAACTCGGGCATTCCTTAAAGTTTTTCGTATGGTAAAGGGTTAGAAAAAAAAGATGGAATGGGAGAGTATAAAAAATAATTGACCCTTTCACAAGTACTAGGCTAGGGCTCTGAAATGTCTTGCCCAAGGACACTCTCAAGAAAAACTCGCGCTTCAAGTAAGACTCGAACCCGGAGTGAGGTGAGCTTTTGTGATCGTGCTGTGTCCCGCATCTGTCGTCCATCGTCCGTCGTCC
Organism: Tridacna gigas; assembly: GCA_945859785.2. Lineage (NCBI taxonomy): Eukaryota > Metazoa > Mollusca > Bivalvia > Cardiida > Cardiidae > Tridacna > Tridacna gigas. The sequence continues at coordinate 34,957,130 of OX244031.2, read as the reverse complement.
GTCGTGCGTCGTCAACATTTACTCTGTGTGCATTCTAGAGGCTACATTTTCAGCCTCATGAAACTTGGTCAGAATGTTTGCCTGGATAAAATCTTGGACAAGTTCGAAATTGGGTCACATGGGGTCAAAAAGTAGGTCACAGGGCCAGATCTTAGAAAAACCTTGTGTGCACTCTAGAAGCTACATTTTCAGCCTGATACTCATGAAACTTGGTCAGAATGTTTGTCTGAATAAAATCTCGGACAAGTTAGAAATTGGGTCATGTGGGTTCAAAAAGTAGGTCATGGGGGCCAAATCTTTAAAAAAGCTTTTATGCACTCTAGAGGCCACATTTTCAGCCTGATATGCATGAAACTTAGTCAGAATGTTTGTCTAGATAAAATCACGAACAAGTTCGAAATTGGGTCATGTCGGGTCAAAAAGTAGGTCACGGGGCCAAATCTTAGAAAAAGCTTGTGTGCAATCTAGAGGCCAAATTTTCAGCCTGATACTCATGAGACTTGGTCAGAATTTTTGTCTGGATAAAATCTTGGACAGGTTTGAAATCAGTTCATGCTGGGTCAAAAAGTAGGTCACGGGGCCAAATCTTAGAAAAAACTTGTGTGCACTCTAGAGGCCACATTCCCAGCCTGATACTCATCAAACCTGGTCAGAATGTTTTTCTGAGTAAAATCTCGGATTAGTTTGAAATTGGATCATGTCGGGTCAAAAGATAGGTCACTGGGCCAAATCTCAGAAAAACCTTGTGTGCACTCTAGAGGGCATATTTTTCAGCCTGATACTCATGAAACTTGGTCAAAATGATTGTCTAGATGAAATCTCAGAGAAATCTGAAACTGGGTGACATCGGGCCAAAAAGTACGTCACTGGGCTAAATCGTAGAAAAACCTTTTGTACACTCTAGAGGCCACATTTTCAGCCTGATACTCACGAAATTTGCTTAGAATGTTTGATCTGATAAATTCTTGGACACATAGAAAATTGGGTCATGCCGAATCAAAAAGTAGGTCACGGGGCCAAATCATAGAAAAACATTTTGTTCACTCTGAATGCTACATTTTCAGCCTGATACTCGTAAAACTTGGTCAGAATGTTTGTCTGGATGAAATCTCGGAAAAGAATAATATCTAGTCCCCATAGGTCAAAAAGTAAGTCACGGGGCCAAATCTTAGAAAAACCTTGTGTGACTCTAGAGGCCACATTTTGAGGCAGATCAGAAATTCAAAAATAGGCTAAAGCAGTCAAAAAGTAGATCACTTACACTCATGCGTTTTACATCATCATGACCAGGATCTTTTCAGTCTTATCAATCCTAGATGACCTTACTCGGGTGAGCACTTTAGGGCCAATGGCCCTCTTGTTGAAAATCTGTCATTTGAAGCAGGGAGGTTGTGTTAAAATGTCGTACATTTGTTTTAGCCAAGCAAAAATTAAAATACTTTCATATTTAGAAAAATGTTGAGAATTAGACAGAGAACGTTCTTAGCCCTTACGCTACTACGCGCGACTCATGGACTTTTTGCGGACAGTGTAGATCAAGATCAGACTGGACAGAAGTTGTAGTCTGATATTAGATCTACACTGTCCGATATGGAGATATTTCTACCCCCATAATAATTTCAAAATGGCTATCTTTGGGTTTTTCCTATCGACTTGAATGTATCATTTAACTTATTCAGCAGGATAAGGGTTAAAGAATGATTGGTGAATACAGCGGAATACGGGCCAGAACGCAAGTCTGCGAATTCCTCATCATGCACAACATGAAAGATAATGTGTTGGTGTCCGTGGTCGTGAGTAGAGCGTCAGCCTCGCAACCATAGGGCCAAAGTTCGATTCCCGGGAGCGGGTGTCAACTTTGGGACCGTTAACCCTTAGGCTGCTAAACGCGACTCGCAATAAGTAGGCTATATTTTTCATTTCATTTGAACCTGTTTTCATTTCAAGATTAGCATCAGATAGCGGACGGTGTAGATCCGAGATCAGACATACTTAATATAACATCTACCCTCCGAATCAGATTAGGTCAAACTGTAGATTTTTTTTCCTTTCGATGAATTACAGCGAAGTCGGTCGGATGAAATAGCGTAGTTAGACAGGAACGAGGATTTTCGTCCCCGGGCTTGTCCGACTGCAAGCTCTAAGAGTGGTTGGTTGGTTGGGTGGTTGATAGGTGGGTGGGTGGGTGGATGGATGCATCCATTGCTTAATTGATCCGCTCCCTTACAAAATCATTTCGTTTTTAACTACCCTCGGAGAAACTTTTTGGAAAACATTACGGGAAAAGGAGCTAATCAGAAAATTCTATTGCGAATAGTTTCTTTAATATAAATAGATATTTAACAGAGCGTTTTTATTTTTGTTTACTTCTTTAATTAATACTGTCATAACGAAAGTTTTTCTGAGTAAAAACTTTGTCACAGATAAAAAAAAAAAAAAAAAAACATGGTACGGAATGGTGTAACTATTGTACGAAATGGTAAAATTATGGTAAGAAGCGACTGCCACGTTATGGTTGTGGTACGAAACGTCAGTAATGCATGTCCGAGTTGTCTTAGTGAAAAAAATAACAATATTTCGAGTAAGCCTATCATGCAAAAGGCTTATGCAACCGATTAGTCAGAAAATAGTGTCTTTTAATTGTGTTTTTCTTCAAGTGACTCACAAAATTGCTAGACTTTAATCGTAAGGTAATATTTTGTTGGTTTACGTAATTGACCAATCAGAGTTACGGAACTTTCAAAATGTCCGCGGGTGTGTGACAAAATCAAAACAAACCGAGAAAATTTTCAAAAAAATGTTTCTTACACTGACAACTGGCAATAAGAATTATGGATGATGACTACAGGCGCAAGGTTCGTTATTCAATTTTTACCAGCGAGTCATATTTTCAAAAAAAATAGCTTGATCTTTATCAGATATTCTTTTAATTTTTGGGCGTTTTCGTGTTGTGTCTTGCTGGACCGGGGACGTGTTCGAAGTAAGGGAGGTAAGGTTGTCATTTAGACAGTCTTCCCATTCACATCTTTTTTGGGGAGTGCATGCACTGCCTGGGGTACATCTTGAGAGTGCAAGAGAAATTCTAGGAGTGCGCTTACTAATGACAATTTTCGACCTTCTACTTAAGGAAGTAAGGCTCTCGTGTAATTAAAAATTGTTCTGCTGAGTCGCACTCTGCAGTCATCTGCTCTTGATAACAACACGGGTAATTTGAAAGAGACATTGTTTTAACTTGCTTGTAAAGTTTTACTCACAGGACCAGGTTCAGATGGACTACTTTTAACCTGATAGCCAGTAAACTTTCCATTTCACTGTATTTTCAGACACTAATTGGCTTTCACTTACGGATTTATAGAGAAACTTACGTAAATTCACAGTTAAATGTCATTATTAAAACTGAATAGACAGTTTGAAATGCTTATGATTGGACAATGTCAAACCAATCTTTGTTGTGTCATATGTTTGAAATCACATTTTTTTTTTTGTTTTGTTTTTCCAGCAATCTTTTTTTCATGCAAATTAATTTGTGGAGTAGTTTTTTATTTTTGTTGGGGTCCTGCGTAGCTCAGTGGTAAAGTGTGGGACTCATAACCTCGAGGCCCCGGGTTCAAGCCCCACCAGATCTGCTGGATTTTTCGTGGGTGTGTCCTTTGGAAAGACACTTCAGAGCCCTAGCCTGGTACTGGTAAAACCCAGGAAATACATGTACATGAATGTGAGCTGTAGCCGTGATATGACTGAAAAATTGTTGAAAGGGGCGTAAAACACCATTCAGTCAATCAGTCCTCATGATTTAATAGAAATTTGTCAATTTATAGGGTAGCATGTAAATTCGAAACAAGTAACTTTACACTAGAAAAGTGGATCAATACCATTAATGCTTTTAAATAAATGACATAAAGGCTTAATTAGCAGTGATTAATGGTGACCCATGCATCCTTCACACTTAATACTTATTGTACATGTATATTTCAGAGTTTAGATCTTTCAGATATCATGTTAAGACATTCTTGTTGCCAGCTGGTTTGCCAGTGCTTCAGTTTTGGAGACATTTTTTCTAACTTGTCCCAAATGGCACCATTGGTGATCAACAGCAGGAGCCCTGAAACCTATGCCTGCATGCACATTTCACTTGATATTTTTGTGCATGATTATTCAATTACGTGTGTGAATCACACACATATGTGCGTGAATAGGAACCCTGTTAAATGTCCCTGTTAACAGTAAAAACAGCAGGACAGACATACTTAATGTGCAGGTGTTGAGAAAATATATTTATTGTTTTTAATTTATAAATATGAACTTTTATCACATAAAAACCTCCTCCGGCAGTGTATTAAGAGCATTGTTTTTTGGGTCCTGGTTCTGATCAGTTTTCAGTCATGAGCGTGTGAAACCGGAGAAACCAGTCACAGCACGTGCCGGAATATGTACGACTACGCTGTTTCGCGGAAAAATGATGTCATTGTTGCTAAGACGTATATGTGTGGAAAGTGTTTGATTTTCAGGTTTAATAAAAGCCAAGAAATACAGCAAAAGTCTTTTAAATCAACAAAATTGCAGAAATAGGTAGACTTACTTCCTCCAGAAACTGTTTCATTTTACTTGTGTAGTAAACATCAAAGATCTATCTACGTGTGTATGTACACATTTGAAACCAAACTACAACTGTTAACATGGACCAGTGAAAGGTGTATAGGCTAGAGGTAATGATGCAGGATATTTTTTGCCTGTAATTTGTTTTATGTGATAAATAGAATCTCACATTCATGTTTATGTATTATCATTTTTATCAAAATTGTTGATTAAAATGTATTTGACGCTTGCCAAGGCTCGCATCATATAATTTTTAGTCAATTCGTTTGATAAAAATGATTATACATAAACACTCATGTAAGATCCTCTATATCCTCGTTTTTTTTGTTTTTTTTTTTAAATTGGAATTCGCCCCAAGGTGCGTTCGACCAACTACTATATATGACCCTTTTAGTTTCTAAATTATAATACCAAAGGATGCCAATCACACATTTAGTTCTGTAATGATAATTAAAGGTCATGATTAAACTGGAACAAATTTGCGGTCTGATCTTGGATCTACATTGTTAAATATTCCTGCATGACATGTCTTTGTCAACAACATGTTTTCGTCCAGTCTTGAAAACGGATACATAAAATCTTAATGTCAAACTTGTTTCCAAGTCAAAATATGGAGATAAAAAAGGCATTAAAAGTTCAGGAAAGTTCAAAGATGCCATTTTGGTGCAATTTGCTTAATACTGCATAATGTTAAAGTTTGGGTCAAGACAGATCATGCATGCATGAAATATCAGGGAATGTTTTCACTGCATCTGCTCTATGGAAGTATTTGTCTCCAGATGCACATGCGCGTACCTGTCAAAGTAAAGATCTACTGCTCATAATAGTAGATCAAGCTCTATTTTGTGATTACCGTCCTTAAGTGTTAGTCATCAATTTTCAGCTAATTTTGAGTTAATTGGTGAAAAGTTTATAAGGATGATGTAAACCATTTTACTAACTAATTATTTCACTTGCCTGGAACACGAATCATTGAATAAAGATAAAGTGGGTTCATTTGTCTTTCTGGTCTGTAGTGTTGGGGTTATTCAAAGTGTTGACACATTCTTGTGTCTGAATTGTGATCCCATTCCCATTGAACCATAAATAGGACAAAATCACTGTAAATTCGTTAGATTACTGTATATTTTTTCCATGGTTAATCTTTGCTCCAAAGTAATGTTTTCTCTACCTTGATGATAATGTGTTATTAGGTGCTTTAATTTTTGTGAACAGTATAGTTACCATACATGGACGAATTTAGGTTGTGTATCTCCAGGGCCAACAGATTTTGACAGCTTCCAACATGGCTCCCATAATGGATAAACCCGAGGTTAGGTTAATCAGTTCTGTTGATGATTTGTTATATCTTCATCGAGAGAAAACATGCTTCATTCAAGAAATTAAATGAATTTGCCTGTTGGGGATGCTGCTTGAACATATCGGTAGGTTGACGAAAACAGGTTGTGCCGGGATATTTGGCGAGATATTCTGACCAAAAAAGTGGGGATTTCTTAACCATCAGGCTGCTAAGCATGACACACTGACCTTTTGCAGGCAGTGTAGATCAAAATCAGACTGCACAGAATGTGAAGTCTAATCTTGGATCTACACTGTCCAATAAGGAGATATCTTTTCTCAAAAAGTAAATTTGAAATAGCAACATTTGGGTTTTTACTATCGGATTGAAAGTATCATTTCATTTATTTAGCAGGATAAAGGTTAATTGGGTATCTATGGAATTCATGAAATTAATTTTGATTTAAAAGACTTGGTAACCTGAATGTGAGCAACACAATATAATTTAGTGACATTGGATATGCAGTACAGTCAAGATAAGACTGTGTAAAAACTTACTGATGCAGTCTTGGTTTGGACCTACATTGTTGATTATTCAGTGAGAAATGTTGTACCTAAATAGCCTTAAAATTCCGAAGTAAGGATATTGATTGTTATTATTTTTGGGGGGAAAAAATATGAATTTCGGTTTTTTTTTCCTAGCGTATTGCCCTTCTTTATCTATATTGTCTGCGTTTTATTCCTTTTTCCAATACCCTTCTTCATTCATGTATGTTGTCTGTTAACTCTTTCAGTCTTTGTTCTACATTTTCTGTAGTATTTTCTCCACATGTAAATATATGTGGGTCATTTTTGACCCCCTATCCAAAAATTAGGGGGTCAAAAGTCAAAACTGGGGGTAAAATTTCTGTGTGATTTCCAAATACTGTAAGTAATAAAAAACAAATTTTCATCATTCTTTTGACTCTTATTGACATTACCAAATATCAATATGGTCAGTCGAACAAATGATGAACTTTGTTACTTACTGTGGAAATCTACTGTCTTTATTATCATTTTGTTCGGTGCGGAAGACATTTTATGCCTTGTAAAAGTCAAGGTCATGGTTCAAAATTCACAGTAGCAAGTAGTAAATTTGCTACCTGAAAAACAAATTTTGCTACCTGGGCACAAAAGCAGTAGCAAAAGGTTGCCACCTGGTAATCCTGTCTGCTTAAAGTGTTTTGCCAATTTTTCAATGAAATAATCATCCACTTGTTAATTTGGTAATCTGTTCAAAATTGATGATCTTTGCTGTCATCCGCATAGGTACAAAAACATGCAAGCTATACCAAGTCACACTATCAGACGTATCTGTGCTTGATGATGACATTATATTTAACATTGTATATTTATAGCTACCTTCATGAATCTTTGCTCATGTCCATTTGAAAACCGTCTGTATTATAAAAATGGGCGAAAACATACAAGTATAAAATGAGCCGCCTGAAATAGCAATTCAGTCGCAATTGCCAAATAGCACAGTCTCTATGCCCATGTCTTTTAAGATGTGCTGTTTTTACTTCTGCCTAGCAATTCATGAGCAAAGGCAGTAATTCAAGCATCATGTTTTGGTTGAAGGGAGGGCCATTATTTGTTTGCGCCTTTTTGCTACCAGGAATGTTCATTTTGCTACCTTATTTTAAGCCAGGTAGCAAGCACTTGCTACCTGCAAAATATGTTAATTTCTTATACTGAAGATTCAGGACCTGGGAATGTTGACCTCAGGTCAGACCTGACATGATTTTGTTAGATTTACTATCAGGATGAGCTTCTTTGTTTTCTGGTGCTAAAACGCCATAAAAAGTCACTGTTTCTTTGGTGCGGATGACATTTTATGCCAAGGAATAGGGTAGTCAAGGTTTCTTTGAAGCTTATCGCCTGTTGTAAAGCATTTGCTTTTATAATTGGATACCAGTACAGCTGCTCCCCAAAATAGCACCTTTTCACTGTATGTATAGTGTCTATATGATTGCAAAGAAAAAAAAACTGTATCTAGTTCTATTTATCAGTGTTTCACATGAAATTTGGATTTGCTGCATAAAAACTAAATTGTCCCCTGTAAGGTTTATGAAATAATACTTTGTGAAAACATTTTTGGATTACAAGCAATATCTCCTTTTGCTTCAATATTTTCATAAGGGGGTTTGCAGATTGGGTTGTGTTGAACCAAATCATAGTGCCAAATAAACATAACTGCCAAAACTTTTCAGTCCAGAGACAAGACCCAAATTATTGCAAATTCATTTGCTCTCTTTCGGAATGTCAAAGCAATGCAGTGTAAATCAAAGATCAGACTGCATACACTGGCCGCAAAGGCAACTATAGTCATGATAATTGCTTTATGATTTAATGTACATATTATTTAAAAAAAAAAAAAGGGTATGTACATGGTTCCAACATGTTGCTAATTACCTTGTCACATACTGTAAAACCTTTGTAAGTGGTCACCAGGCCATGAATAGTTCCTTTTATCCTGTGGTAAAGATCTTTATCTCTTAGTGGATATACTTTGGGATAATCTCATAATATATGAACCATGCTTTGTAAAACGGGGTTTAATCATTTTAAATGCATCTGCAAAAAGTATCGACCCATGTCAGTCTGCACAGGCAGACCTGAGTCGAAACTTTTTGCTATTGGCAAGGAGCAAGTGCTTGCGGCAAGCATTGGCTCCTTTTCCCACATTGTTTTTCACCTTGAAAAAGGATTTTTTTCAACAAATTAAAAATTAGTGTTTCTCCTTTGCTGCTTTTGTTATAGTTTTAACTCTTTACCAAACAACAAAATATTGGACAAGACCAAATTGAAAACATTTGCATATGACAATTTGAATGTAGCTTAACTTGTTACCAAACGACAAAATTTCAGTGTCATTAAAATTGAAAGCATTTGCAGAAAACAAAACATGTATGACTGAAATATTAAAATCAGTTGTGGGAAAGGTAGAAAACATTGTGGGAAAAGGAGAAAATGCTGGTTACCAGCATTTTTTCCTTTTCCCACAATGTTTTAAAAAGGCTTTTTTTTTCTCAGGGTCAATAAACGTCGGGATTGTGTGGTAAAGAGTTAAATGATGATTTCTTTGTTAGGGTAGAAAACATTGTGAAATGGAGAAAATGCTGCTTATCAGCACCTTTTTAGTCTCTTGTGATGTTTTCAAAAGCCCTCTTTTTCAGGGTTGTTAAAACTTAGGAACAAAGATTGTGTGCTGAAGAGTTAAATACATCTACATTGTACATATTTAACCCTTTAATACCAAACGACAAAAGTTTAGACCAGTCCAAACTGAAAGCATTTGCAGATGACAAAATAATTGTTATCAAATATTGAAATTTGTTCAGGGAAGGTTAGAAAACATTGTTGGAAAGAGAGAAAATGCTGGTTACCAGCCTTTTCTCCTTTTCCTACAATGTTTTCAAAAGGCATTTTGTTCAGGGTCTTTAAAACCTGTGATTGTGTGGTAAAGAGTTGAAAATTGTATAGATTAATGGGTCATTTCAAGCAACATAAATTTAACCAAATGAAAGGTGTAAGCTCAAATGATGGAATTTGTTTCTGAAAAGTTGAAAAAATTGTTTGAAAAGGAGAAAAATTAATGCTAATGCTGATTAATATCACTTTAGTATTTTCTCCTTTTTCTATGTGTTTTTAAAAGTCCTCTGCCTGAGGGGTGTAAAAATATGGAATTGTGTGGTGAAGGGTTAATTAGCCATTCATGTGTTTACTATGTGTGACATTTTTTCACTATTGTTTAAGTACAATGCCAAATTATGTCTACAGATATTGAAGATAATGAAAATGTACAGTCTGTATATTGAACAGTAGGTAAAAGTTAGTACATGTTTGGAAAGTTATAGTTATTGTCTAAATGTATTGTCAGGTAAACCATATGCCAAATTACAAAATTGACTTTTTCCAAATTAAAAACATTTGCAGAGGACAAAGTAAATGTGAGTCAGAAACTGAAAATTTTCATTGAGAGTATAGAAAACTTTGTTGGAAAAGGAGAAAATGCTGGTTACCAGCATTTTCTCCTTTTCCCACAATTTTTTCAAAGGCCTTTTGCTTCAGGGTCATTAAAACCAGGGACTGTGTGGTAAATTGTTAACACTTAACAAGTTAATCAATCTTTTTAGTATGACTAAAGGAATAAGGCTTTTGAAAACAATGCTGGAAAAGGAGAAAGTACTGGTAAACAGCAATACATGTATTTCCTTTTTCTACACTGCTTTCAAAAATATTTCCAATGGTTGAGCCACAGTCATTTTGTTGTCTATAAACTGCTTTCAACAAGCACTAGTCTAACATTTTATCAAGTAATCATAGGATATAAATTTCTGCTTGCCAGGCTTTTTCTGCCATAACCACTGTAAAAGGTATAGTAAAACCTTTATCAGTCAGTCCTGTTTTTTTTTGCCCGCCTGGGTGGCTCAGTGGTGAGCGTGTCGGACTCATGACCTGGTGGTTGTGAGTTTGATACCCGGTTGAGGCGAACTTTCTTTCCGGCGTATTTTCGCCTCTCACCTCTGCTGAAGCATGTGAGAAAAGTAGTCGGTGGCTTTGGAAAGAAAGTTGTGTTAGTACTGGTGTGAGAAAGCCAGGAAACACATGTGCGTCACCGACCGCCATGATATGACCTTAGCTGTTAAAGTGGCGTTAAACCCCAATACAACAACAACAATCCTTTTTTTTTTATAACCCTGAAGAAGAATGCTTATGAAAACATTGTTGAAAAAGTGGAGATTAAAGGTTTCTAGCTTTTTTCACTTTTCCCATAAAAAATTTTCTACCCTTATGAGATGAATTGACCTTCGTTATACCAATGTTTGTAACATCTTAATGAAAAATGTTGTTCCCAAGTAAAGAGTTCTTGTAATACTAAGGGTTAATTTCATTGTAGGACAGCATTTATAACTTTATGTACATGTATTGTAAAGACACCGTTCTTTGAATATTGACTGACAAATGTGAGTGGTGTGGATCTAGATTCTGTGGAGAGACAATTTTACATGGTAGGTAAATGCTATGGCCATACGGCAGCAGAGTGCACAAAAAGATTTTTTCTAACCATACAATTTTGAATTTTATCTCATGATTTATACTTGCCTGACTGAAATATACATAAGGATTTTATTCCCGTATTACATCAACAATCCGCTATAAATAGATACCACGTGATCTAAGCACATGATTAAAACCTCCTATATATACCGTGTGTAACCCCCCGCAAGTCAGCACCAGCCGATATAGCTCAGTAGGTAGAGCGTAGGACTTGTGAACACAATGTCCTACAGATTGTGGGTTCGTATCCCCGGCTGGCCAACTAAAAAATTACTAATAGTCTTTCGGATGAGACATTAAACCGAGGTCCCGTGTGACGGTGCTATACGCCGAGCACGTTAAAGAACCAGGCGAAGCTCTCAGTAGTTTCGACCTGTATCCTTGCACTATCCCCCGTAACAACTAACCGTCTTCTGGGGGCGTCGCTCAGATGGGCAACCGGTAGCGACGATAAATAAACGGAAATAACCAACCGCAAGTCAGTTTTATTTCCGGCGACAAACGATAAACATCAACACGCTACTTTCGGTTTTATTTCTCCATGGAATGGAGATTTTTGTTGGTAGTTATTTTGTTTTTTGAGATGGCTAACGCTGCTTTGATACAAAGCTATCCTTCCGAATTGTCTGGCGGAGAGGAATTCCAGGATAATTCGTCTGTGAGAAGTGAAATTACAGCCACGAGTGCAAAAAAGGGGAAGCGCACTCCACGTGCTAGTCAAGCTGATTTCGATTTATTGCGGAGAAATGTAAGTGACATGGATGTTCGTTTTACAGGTCTAGACTCCAAACTTGATACCTTATTGTCTATTTTGTCGGATACTGCTGGTTTGGCCAGGCAGATACCGCAGACGACGAGCACGGAGACTGGGACGACCAGTGCAGAGACCGTGGTTCGTATTCCTCATAGTAATCTCCCGAGCGACTTCGTAGGGTCTCTACCTCGTGGAGAGGATGACATTATTTCTATTCAACCAGGACAAGAGGAAAGACGACAACTCTTGGGTGAATGCAGTGACTCCTGTACCTCATTGATGCAGGGTAATATCTCTGATGATGGCAGTGATAAGGAAGACCGTTTTCAGAAATACTCCAGTAAGACTCGAGATTTTTTGAAAGAGATCTTTGGAGAGGATGCTACGACAAAATCTGAGAAGAGCTCCTTGGGTATTGTCCTAGATCATACTCAGATTGATGTTCTTAAAGATTCTTGGAGATCTGAGAAGCCTTTCAAAATATCGTCCTTTAAAGACTCTTATCGTACATCTTTTCCCATATCTGAGGCGGCAGAGGATATTTTGTGTGTGCCTAGTTTAGACTCTATAATTACAAATTTGTTGATAAAACGGTTTGGTTCAAAAGCTACGGTTAAGTCTCAGCAATTATTCTCGACACCGCTACGTGACATTGAGAAATTGGCTTTTCAAGGACAACATGCAGCCAGAATGGGTATCATTATAAACCTGTACATGCAACAAGCCTTGGGAAATTTGTTGAAAATTCTGACTGAGAAAGACGTCAATTTGGACTCGGCAACACAATGTGTCAGGGATATTTTTGCCATGAACACCAAGTCTTTGGATCAAGCAGGGCGAGCGGGCGCTGTTCACCATTTGATACGTAGAAAGGCAGCCATGGCCGACTCCGGTTTGAATGATTCTAAGGATGTGCGAAACCAGATTTGGAATTTGCCTCTTTCACATGAAGGAGTTTTTGGCTTGGGTTTAGAACAGAGATTGAAGGAAAGGGTTGAAATCAACAAACAGATATCTGATCTTCTTCCAGAAATGGAAAGGAAGCGTCGCAGAACTTTTTCCTCATATGATAGGTCAAATACGAAACGCACTAGGTTTCCAGATGACTCTGCTCAGGGTTACAAACATTTTAACCAACCTTACCCAGCCATGCCAAGACAGCAGTATCGATCCTCTTCTACAAGAGGTTCATATCAGCGTTTTTCCAAAAGCAACACTATGAAAACATCTACGGTAGGTAGTAGTTTTCGCAATAAAACAGATTCAAAATGACTTTTTACTCACAAATCCGGAGATTCCAGTTGGGGGCAGACTTCAATTTTTTCTTCAGGAATGGCAAAAAATAACCGAGGACAAATGGGTTCTTTCTCTAATACAAGAAGGATACAAATTGGAGTTCGAAGGAAAGCCACTTTTCAATGGAATAAAAGAAACAAGGTTGGCAGAAGCAAATATGTCTCTTCTTCTCAAAGAAATAGGTGTTCTTTTAGAAAAAGGGGTTATAGAACAAGTATACCAGAATTTGAATCAAGGTTTCTACAGCATTTTTTTTCTGGTCCCAAAGAAAATGGGTGGAATGAGACCAGTAATAAATTTAAAGCCCCTAAACAGGTTTCTCCGGACCCAACATTTCAAAATGGATTCAATGCGATCAGTTTTAAATCTTGTACAGAAAGGAGATTTTGCAATATCTCTGGATCTCGCAGATGCCTATCTCCATTTGCCAATTTTTCCAAGCCACAGGAAATTTCTAAGGTTTTGTGTAAGGAATCAAGTTTATCAGTTCCGGGTTATGGCTTTCGGTCCAAAAGTTGCACCCAGAACGTTCACGAAATGTGTAACAGTTGTGGCAGCTTTTCTCCGGAAACAAAGCTTAAGACTAGCTGTCTATCTAGACGATTGGCTGAACTTAAATGCGTCAAAAATAGGCATTCTGCAGGATCGAGAGAAGCTATTAAATATATAGGTTTTATCATCAATTTAAAGAAGTCTCAACTAGTGCCTGCCCAACAAATAACCTACATAGGGGGGGTTTTCGATCTGAAACAAGGGATTGTATATCCTACAAAAGAAAGACAAGACAAAATCCAAACTGCAGTACTTCGGATATTGTCAAAAACAGCTTCATCTGCCAGAGATTATTTGCACCTGTTAGGGTTGTTGGCGTCCTGTGTGGAAATCCTTCAGTATGCCAGGCTACATATGAGACCAATTCAGTTGTATCTTCTTCACTTTTGGAAGCCAAGCTCGAGGGATCTACATTTCCAAATCCCTCTACATTCACACTTACTCGAACACCTACAATGGTGGTCAGCTACAGCAAACATTTCTCGGGGCAAACCTTTTCAACAACCATTGACCACGGTCACTTTAGAAACGGATGCAAGCAAAATTGCATGGGGAGCCTGTATTGGGAGAGAGATAACTCAGGGAAATTGGTCTCCTCAAGAAAAAACATTACACATCAATTGTCTGGAAATGCTAGCAGTTCACAAAGCAATCTTACACTTTCTTCCATTATTAAGAAATCAGGTAGTTTTGGTACGATCAGACAATACGACTGTGGTTCAATATCTGAACAAACAAGGGGGGACACGCTCAGCATATCTGTGCATGCAGACTTGGGAAATATGGCAGTTAGCAATAAAGGAGCACATTTGGTTAAAAGCGGCTCATATAGCAGGTCGGCTCAATGTCTTACCAGATCAGCTGTCCAGAATTCAGATTCGACCCACGGAGTGGACTTTGAATCGAACAATAGTACAGCGCATTTTCCTGAAGTGGGATTTCCCAATGATAGACCTATTTGCATCTCATCTGAACAAGCAAGCACAGATATTCTGTTCGTGGACACCTCACCCAGATGCTCTAGCCTTGGATGCACTGACAATTCCATGGGACAGGATGTTTGCGTATGCCTTTCCCCCAATTTGCCTGATACCAAGAGTATTACAACATATGAAACAGTATCAGTGCACAATCATTCTAATAGCACCTCTTTGGCCGAGACGCCATTGGTATCCAGAGCTGTTACAGTTATCAGTAGCATGGCCAATACTGTTGCCAAATCAGGGAAATCTACTGTCTCAGCCTCAGTCTCAAATATTTCATCCAAATCCTCAAGTTTTCCAACTAACGGCATGGTTGTTATCGACAAGTACCTGTCTACAGAAGGGTTTTCAAAAAAAGCTAGAAAATTACTCAGGTCAAGCTGGAGATCTGGTACGCAATCGGATTACAATACAAAATACAGAAAATTCAATAACTGGTGTTCTGAACGGGAAATTAATCCCTTTAGAGCATCTATAGTCCAATGTGCAGATTTTCTAGCCGATCTCTTTCATCAAGGTCTTCAGTACCGAACTATCTCAGGTTACAGGTCAATGTTGTCGGCAATTTTGCCACCAGTAGGTGACAAACCAATTGGTCAACACCCTCACATAATTAGGATTTTGAAAGGAGTTTTTAATGAACGCCCACCAGTTGTAAGGTTAGTCCCTGAATGGGATTTACACCTTGTGTTTAGGGCTATACAAAAGTATCCTTTTGAGCCTATGCCTAAAACATCTTTGAAATATATTACATTCAAAACTGCTTTCCTTTTAGCAATCACAACCTTCCGCAGAACGGGAGACCTACAAGCCTTAAAACTGGGAGAAGATTCTGTTATGGTACGAAGTGAAGGAATCACTTTCATCAGACAAGGTTTAAGTAAGCAAGACCGTCCAAATCACATTGCTTCAAAGATTTTTGTTCCATGTTTCAAACATAATAAATTATTAGACCCAAAGAGGGCTATAACTTGGTATCTGAAAAAGACGGAACCTTTTCGCCGTCTGGTCAATTCAGATGAAAAAGCTTTGTTTTTAAGCATTAACAAACCCCATAAAAAAGTTAGCAAACAAACCATTAGTTCTTGGATTGTTAAAGTAGTAAAGTTAGCCTATGAAGACAAAAATAAAGAGGTTAAAGCTCATTCAACTCGATCAATAGGACCATCATGGGCTCTTTTTAATGGAGCTTCTATGGAATCAATTCTTGAAGCTGCAGATTGGTCTAGAGAAAGCACCTTTTTAAAATTCTACTACAGAAAGGTAGATACTTCAGTACTTCAGAATGTTGAATGATATTTGCAGATTCATGAAGAACAAGAAGTTCAACATTTGTGTACAGAGATACTGTGATACCGGAACAAGTAGTTCCTCTGTTTGATAGTTTATTTCCGACGGATTGCGGACATGCAGTCTAGGGACATATTTTGTAAAGAAGATATATGTACCTGTTGTAACATTTGTGAAACAAGGTGAAAGAAAACCTTTTTTTCTTTGTTGTATAATACTGGGGAAGATATAAATCCCGAAAATACAACCGCAACCATAAGGTGAGTACTGCTTTGAAAGCTATCCTTATGTATATTTCAGTCAGGCAAGTATAAATCATGAGATAAAATTGTGAAATTTTGATAAGAATTTGAATTTTATGAATGGATTTATACTTGCCTGACTGACTACCACCCTCCTCCCCTCTTATGTATTTTCGGTTTTTATGGGCCGAAAATAAAACTGACTTGCGGGGGTTACACACGATATATATAGGAGGTTTTAATCATGTGCTTAGATCACGTGGTATCTATTTATAGCGGATTGTTGATGTAATACGGGAATAAAATCCTTATGTATATTTCAGTCAGGCAAGTATAAATCCATTTATAAAATTCAAATTCTTATCAAAATTTCACAATTTTCATGACATTGGGGAAGAGGGCCTTTGACAACTTTGTGTTGGAAAAGAAGAAAATGCTAGTAACCAAAATCCACTTGAGTCTCATTCAATTTGTTGTCTCCAAAAGAACCGCGTAATATTTTTAATTCGGACAAGTAAAATTTTGTTTTTTAGCTCACCTTAGCACAACGTGCTAAAGGTGAGCTATTGTGATCGCCCTCTGTCCGGCGTCTGTCGTCCGGCGTCCGTCAACAATTTCTTTAAACATCTTCTTCTCCTAAACCACTGGGCCAATCTTGATGAAACTTGGCAGGGATGTTCCTTGGGTGAAGCTCTACCAAAATTGTTCAAAGAATTGAATTCCACCCACAACTCTGGTTGCCATGGCAACAAAAAGGAAAAAAAAGCAAAATCTTTGAAAATCTTCTTCTCTGAAACTAGAAGGCGCAGAGCTTTGGTATTTGGTATGTAGCATCTCCTAGTAGACCTCTACCAAGTTTGTTCATTTGATGCCCCTGGGGTCAAAACTGGCCCCGCCCTGGGGGTCACAAGTTTGAGCATAGTCATAAAGAAGGAAAACTTTAAAAATCTTCTTCTCTAAAACTTGAAGGCGTAGAGCTTTGATATTTGGCATGCAGCATCTCCTAGTGGACCTCTACCAATTTTGTTCATATGATGCCCCTGGGGTCAAAACTGGCCACGCCCCGGGGGTCACAATTTCCAACATAGGAACAAAGAAGGAAAACTTTAAAAATCTTCTTCTCTTAAACTAGAAGGCATAGAGCTTTGATATTTGGCATGAAGCATCTCCTAGTGGACCTCTACCAAGTTTGTTCATATGATGCCCTTGGGGTCAAAACTGGCCCTGCCCCGGAGGTCACAAGTTCGAACATAGGAACAAAAAGGGGAAACTTTAAAAATCATCTTCTCTGAAACTGGAAGGCGTAGAGCTTTGATATTTGGTATGTAGCATCTTCTAGTGGACCTCTACCAAGTTTGTTCATATGATGCCCTTGGGGTCAAAACTGGCCCCGCCCCGGGGGTCACAAGTTCGAACATAGGAACAAAGAGGGGAAACTTTAAAAATCATCTTCTCTGAAACTGGGAGGCGTAGAGCTTTGATATTTGGTATGTAGCATCTCCTAGTGAACCTCTACCAAGTTTGTTCATATGATGCCCCTGGGGTCAAAACTGGTCCTGCCCCGGGGGTCACAAGTTTGAGTATAGTAACCAAGAAGGAAAACTTTAAAAATCTTCTTCTCTGAAACTTGAAGGAGTAGAGCTTTGATATTTGGCATGTAGCATCTCCTAGTGGACCTCTACCAAGTTTGTTCATATGATGCCCCTGGGGTCAAAACTGGCCCCGCCCCGGGGGTCACAATTTCCAACATAGGAACAAAGAAGGAAAATTTTAAGAATCATCTTCTCTAAAACTAGAAGGCATATAGCTTTGATATTTGGCATGAAGCATCTCCTAGTGGACCTCTACCAAATTTGTTCATATGATGCCCTTGGGGTCAAAACTGGCCCTGCCCTGGGGGTCACAATTTCGAACATAGGAACAAAGAGGGGAAACTTTAAAAATCATCTTCTCTGAAACTGGAAGGCGTAGAGCTTTGATATTTGGTATGTAGCATTGCCTAGTGGACCTCTACCAGATTTGTTCATATGATGTCCCTGGGGTCAAAACTGGCCCCGCCCTGGGGGTCACAATTTCCAACATAGGAACAAAGAAGGAAAACTTTAAAAATCTTCTTCTCTGAAACAGGAAGGCATGGAGCTTTGATATTTGGTATGTGGCATCTTCTAGTGGACCTCTACCAAGTTTTTGCATATAATGCCCTTGGGGCAAAAGTTGGCCCTGCCCCAGGGCTCACAAGTTCGAACATAGGAACAGAGAAGGAAAATTTTAAGAATCATCTTCTCTGAAACTGGAAGGCGTAGAGCTTTGATATTTGGTATGTAGCATTGCCTAGTAGACCTCTACTAAGTTTGTTCATATGATGCCCTTGGGGTCAAAATTGGCCCTGCCCCGGGGGTCACAAGTTCAAACATTGGAACAAAGAAGGAAAACTTTAATTTTTTTTTCTCTTAAATGGGAAGGCATAGAGCTTTGATATTTGGTATGTAGCATCTCCTAGTGGACTTCTACCAAGTTTGTTCCAAGGATGCTGCTTGGGTCAAAACTGGCCCAGCCCCTGGGGTCACAAGTTCGAACATAGGAACAAAGAAGGAAAACTTTAAAATTCTTCTTTTCTGAAACCGAAAGATGTGGAGCTTTGATATTTGGTATGTTGCATCTCAGAGTGGACCTCTACCAAGTTCGTTCATATGATGCCCCTGGGTCAAAACTGGCCCCACTCCGGGGGTCACAAGTTCGAAGATAGGAACAAAGAAGGAAAACTTTAAATTTCTTTTTCTCTTAAACGGGAAGGTGTAGAGCTTTGATATTTGGTATGTAGCATTTCCTAGTGGACCTCTACCAAGTTTGTTCGTATGATGTTCCTGGGTCAAAACTGGCCCAGCTCCGGGGGTCACAAGTTTGAACATAGGAACAAAGAAGGAAAACTTTAAAATTCTTCTTTAAAACTGGAAGGCGTAGAGCTTTGATATTTGGTATGTAGTGATTCTCTTCTAAGTTTGTTTGCCCATCTAAGCGCAACAGGTTCATTGAGTTCAAAATTGGGTCATCTTGGGTCATAAACTAGGTCACTAGGTCAAATTAAAGAAATACCTTGTTGGCACTCTCAAGGCCACATTATTTGCTCAGTTGCCTTGAAAATTAGTTAGAAAGTTTGTCTTTATAAAGTCTCACATAAGATTAATTTGGGTCAACTTGGGTCATAAACTAGTTCACTGGGTCAAATTAAAGAAATACCTTGTTTGCACTCTGGAGGCCACATTTATTGCTCAAATGACCTGAAATTTGGCCACAATGTTTGTCTTGATGAAATACCAGATGAGTTTGGATTTGGGTCACCTGGAACCATAAACTAGGTCAAAATAAAGAAATACCTTGTAGGCACTCTAGAGGCCACATTATTTGCTTAATTGCCTTGAAAATTGGTCAGAATGTTTGTCTTTGTAAAATCTCACATGAGTCTGAATTTGGGTCAACTGGGGTCATAAACTAGTTCACTTGGTCAAATTAAAGAAATAGATAGTGGGCACTCTAGAGGCCACATTTATTATTCATTTGATTTGAAAATTGGTTAAAATGTTTCTTTTGATATAGTCAAAGACCAGTTAAAATTTGGGTCACCTGGGGTCATAATCTAGGTCACTAGGTCAAATTAAAGAAATATCTTTAGGGCACTCGAGGCCACATTTTTTGCTCAATTGACTTGAAAATTGGTCAGAATGTTTGTCTTCATGAAATATGAGTTTGAAATTGGGTCACCTGCGGTCAAAAACTAGGTCACATGGTCAAATTAAAGAAAAACCTTTAAGGCACTATACTAAGGTGAGCGACCCAGGGCCATCATGGCCCTCTTGTTATTGGATAGTTATCTGGCGGCCAAAAGATAATATTTCTTTTTCCCACTTTCCCTCTATCTCTCAACCACACAGTCCAGACACATAGCCCTGACAGAGAAGGCTTTTAACTCTTTTCCACACAATCCCGACTTTTAACGACCCTGAGAAACAAGTCTTTTGAAAACATTGTGGGAAAAGGAGAAAATGCTGGTAACCAGCATTTTCTCCTTTTCCCACAAAGTTTTCCAGCCTTCCCGACACAAATTTCAATTTTTGAGTCACATTTATTTTGTCATCTGCAAATGCTTTGATTTTGGACCAGTCTAAAATATTGTCGTGTGGTAAGAGTTAAAATCATTGTGGGAAAAGGAGAAAATTCGGGTAATCATCAGCATTTTCTTCTTTCCCATAATGTTTTTTACCTTTTGTGCAACAGATCCAATATTTTTAGCAACATTTGTCATTTGCAAATGACTTCAACTTGGAAAAATCTACAATTATTGTCATTTGGTAAAGATCTACACGAGCAGCACCCTTGTAAAAGAGGGTTTAACTCTATACCAAAAGACAAAATTCTAGACTGGTCCAAATTGAAAGCATTTGCATACAACAAAATAAATGTGACTGGAAAATTGGAATTTGTTTTGGAAAGGATAGAAAACATTGTGGGAAAAGGAAAAAATGCTGGTTACCAGCATTTTTTCCTTTTCCTACAATGTTTGCAAAAGGCTTCTTTCACAGGGTTGTTTAAAGTCGGTATTATGTGGTAAAGGGTCATCTCTTTACCAAACAACAAAATTTTAGACTTGTACAATACATGGATCCGTGGAAATCGATATTTGACCAATCAGGTCATCACATTTATTTGGCCCTATGTACAGCCTTGCTGTCTGCTATTTAGGCTCACAAACAAGCGACTGTTAATGTTGGAAGTGTGCGATATTATGTGTGTTGAAAACGCTTGAATTTTAGGGAAAAGTTTAAAAGATGTGCTTTGCGATCGTGTACTGCTTACGTGAGATATACAAAGAGATTATAAGTTTGGATTATGATTATGATTGACAATGAGACATGAGCAAACAGTTTCGATCAAAGCTATATTACGCAGTGGATTAATTAATGTTAGGTTTTTTTTTTCTCTGAAACTCTCCGAAAAAAAAATTAAACTGTTTTACAGTGGAAAACAAAGGTAAAATATATGAAGTACTAATAAAAAGAAAGTATGTTCACTCAAATAGCTAATCTTGTTTAATAACCTCTGCACATCCAAGAAGGGGCACGTGCCATCAATGTTTCAGTTTGACGTTAAGATTAACCCTTGGTGCGTGAAGAATACTGAATGTGTAGATACAGATCAGAGTGCAAAAAAATGCAGTTTATTCTTGGATTCAAACCATCTGCTACTTAAATTAAGAACATTTACGTGTGTTCTTTACTGAAGGTACATGTAGATTTCAATTATGAAACAGACAAAGTTCTGTTTTGCACAGTTCTAGAAGTTCAGCTCAAAAGGCAACTTATGTTATCTTGTCTTGTCTCTTGTTAATTAAAGCTGCGAGCTTTTGACTTAGCCATATTTAAGTGGATTAGCACATCTGCCATTTCAAAGGGTATGTCGGTAAACTGTTGACTGATAAGATGTGTGTTTGATTGCCGCTGTGATCCAGTCGACCACCCATTGTCTTCAGTATATCATAAGATAAAAAAAACTACCGCCATTGATAGTAACAAATTTGTTAATTGACAGCACACTTTACACGTTTTAAAATCATCAGGCAACCATTTTCCCTTAACTTGAAATGTAAAAATTTCTCAGACTTCCACCTCTGGAGCTGTTGAATGAGACAATCTATAAATATTTCAAAATGATTGTTATTTAGTGTAATTTATTATCAAATACGATGTTGAGACAACCTAACAAGCCTTACAAAAATATTAATCATCTTTAATTCTATTATTTTTAAGCAAAACTGAGCATTATGAGGTGTTTCATTCTTTCTCGTAGAAGTTCAAAACTTTGCTGGCACAGGTATTACATTGTCCATAGCCCCTGAAATTCACACTTTTTGTACGAATTCTTGTGTAAATAAGTTCAAGTATCCATATATTTCTTGCCGAGAATCCATCATCGGCAGAAACATATATAAAGGAATATTTTCCGGAATTTGATCGGAAGAAACAGTCATGACAGCACGATTTAAGTAGCCTTTCTGCTATGCTGTATATGTATTTACTACGTTTGTTTGTGAGCCCTTAACGACGGTAACCAAGGAAGTTGATTTATCTCATTGCCACGGATCCATGTATTGTAATCATTTTAACAGATGGCATAATATTTATTTGATTTCATAAAATGATGTGATTTGCCATTGGAACTTAGGTTAGAAAACGTTGTGGGAATTGGAGTATATGCTGGTTACCAGCATTTTCTCCTGTTTCCACAATGTCTTCAAAAGCTTCCTTTCTAAGTGTCAGAGATTATTTGGTAAAGTGTTAATGCGTCTTCTTCATGCAATATAATGAGTTTTTGCACAATATTGATCCATATTGTCTGTTCAATCATGTTGTCAAATTTTCATCAAGAATATTAATTGTACACATAGCAAAAGTTTCAATCTATGTCAGCCTGCCCGGCCTGTGCAGGCTGACATGGTCGATGTTTTTTGAAGATGCACTGAACTACCTTTTTACAGAGAACGAATCATAAAGATGCTTCTGTAAGGCTGTGCTTTATGTCATATTTGAATCTCAAATTTTCCTAAACTGTTTTCATTACCATTAATTTCAGTGAATTATAAAATTCTCTTAAAATTGGATTTCTTAAAGAAAAAACAAAGAGTTCCAGCTTTAAGTTGTGTGTCTGATTTGTATGGTTTAGCCTAACTGAATTTTGATAAGCACACTTTGGAATGGTATTAGAGAGCTGAAAGTTTCTGTTATTCAACAGTATTGCCGAGAGTATTTTCATTGATATGATCGAAGAGTTTTGATTCCTTTTTGGTGGAATTGTATAGCAAATCCGCTTACTGTGATCGTTCTGACCGGAACCAAATACATAATGCATAACGACACGCATGCTTACACTGTACTATGATATCGGTTTGACCTGAACCAAATATATTGATATTCGTGCTTGCACCCATTCTACTTTCAGTTTTAGCTAATACACCTCAACCTCGCTTTTGTCACCACCGTATATACTGACCTACACAAGTATACATATTTATTCGGAAATCTAATACCAGCGAAAAACTGCATAATATTGATGGATCAAATTACCACTCCTTATACAGCAATATAATAACATTAACTGCGTTGCCCGCTCGGCAGAACAGCTTTGACTTTCTCTGCCCTTGCTAACTCCGTTTTAGAATGATTGCACATGTGTTGCATGTGATGTTATTTTGTTATTGCAACATATTACAGCTTTATGCCATTTCACAAATCCGCATTCCTGGACTCTTGAGTCCTTTGATTAAGCAGGGGGCTAATACATATAGCAACCCCAGCTTTCCATGTGTGTCACTAACCCTGTACCAAACATCTCTCATCTTTTTAGGATCTGGAGACGAAAGCTTTTGAAAACATTTTGGGAAAAGGAAAAGGAAAAAGTGCTGGTAACCAGCCACCCACTATGTTTTCTATCCTTTCATTGACAAACCCTAACATTTGAGGGACATTTTATCGTTCATTTGCAGAATGCTTTCAATTTTGACAGAGTCGTGCATAGCTCAGTGGTAAAGTGTAGGATTCATAACCCGGAGACTCTGAGGGTTACCACCTTGCTGGAAACACAATTCTTTTTTATGGGAGTGTCCTTGATCAAGACACTTCAGAACCCTCCCCTAGTACTGATGACACCCAGGACAAACATGAATCAGCAAGCTGTCGCTATGATTTTACGGAAATAATGATGAAAGTGGATTCAGCAATCTGGACGTTCCATAAGAGTTAAGTTTACTTTGGACAGTGCAAGTTAACTCTTTACTAAAGAACATAAGTTTAGACATGTCCAAATTGAAAGCATCTGCAGACAAATAAATATAAATCAGAAATCGAAATTTAGTTCTTGAAGGAGAGAAAAATTTGTGATAGGAGAAAATGCTGGTTACCAGCATTTTCTCCTTTTTTAACATTGTTCTCAAAAGCCGGCTTCCTAAGTGTCATAAAAAGAATGTGTGTTAAAGTGTTAAATCCATTTATCAAATGCATTGCTTATCCTAGAGCACAAAAGCCAGGTAAATATTTGCTGTTATACTGGCTCTATTTCACAAACAAATGGCTCTTTTTCACAATGCCCTTGTATAAATAATGAAACAATTCGCACAATCAAATATACTTGATCTGTTATATTGCTTATTGAATTTTCCCTCTTCTTGTCCAGTATTTTGAAAAATCCAAATTGATTTTGTAACCCCCTGAAACATATCTGTAGCATACAACTTTGATTGAATGATTCACTGAATGGACCATCTTACACAGCTTTTAACATTATTTCAGCCATATCATGGCAAAAGCTCACATATTCATGTATTTCCTGGCATCCACCAGTACGAGACTGGGACTCTGAATTGTCTTGCCTAGAGACACTCCTACGAAAAACCCAGTGGATCCAGTGAGGCTTGAACATCCAGGTCACAAGTCCTACACTTTACCACTGAGCCACACAAGACCCATACAACTTAAAAAAATATCCATGTAATCTGTAAGAATCAAAGTTTAACCCCACACACAACAATGCCAGATTTTAAAGATCCAGAAAAAGAAGGCCTTTGTAACATAGTGGCTAGAGGAAAAAAATGCTGACAACAAACATCTCTTTTTCCCACAGTATCTGCTACATTGCAGTAATAAGCCTTTACCACACAAGCAGAGTTTTAACAACCTTGAAGAAAAAGCCTTTTGAAAAGATTGAAGAAAAATGCTGGTAACAAGCATTTTCTCCTTTTTGCACATGGTTTTCTACACTTTTAGAGACATTACCATCATTTCAACTAAATTTAATATGTAGTCTCTAAATGCTTCAAAATTGGACGTCCAAAGTTTTCTTTTTTGGTAAGGAATTTATAGCTTTTTCAAAGGCCTTTTGCCAGGCTCGCTAACACTGGAAAGGAGTTAAGTTGAAATACCTACATAGCTCAAACTATTTTATTTAAGAGTAGTTTCTTTTCCCAAAATATTTACAAGAAGTCCATAATTGCAGTAGGGTAAAAAGCTGTATTTTTTTGCCAAATACTAGTATTGGTTAACCCTTTACCTCACAATCTCAAGTTTTTACTGTCCTGAGAAAGAGCCCATTGGAAAATATTGTGGACAAAGGAGAAAAAGCAGGTAACCAGCATTTTTAGCTCACTTGAGCACAAAGTGCTCAAGGTGAGCTTTTGTGATCATGCTGTGTCCGTTGTGCGTCGTCCAGGCTTCAACAATTACCTTGTGTGCACTCTAGAGGCTACATTTTCAATCATATACTTATGAAACTTGGTCAGAATATTTGTCTTGATGCTATCTCAGACAAGTTCGAAATTGTGTCATGTCAGGTCAAAAAGTAGGTCACTTGGCTAATCTAAGAAAATCCTTGTGTGCACCCTAGAGACCATATTTTCAGCCTGATACTCTTGAATCTTGGTCAGAATGTTTGTCTTGATAATATCTTGAACAAGTTTGAAATTGGGTCATGTTGGGTCAAAAAGTAGGTCACTGGGCCAAATCTCAGAAAAACCTTGTGTGCATTCTAGAGGCCACATTTTCAGGTTTTAACTTATGAAACTTGGTCAGAATATTTGGCTTGATAATATCTTGGACAAGTTTGAAACTGGGTCATGTTGGGTCAAAAAGTAGGTCACTGGGTCAAATCTCAGAAAAACCTTGTGTGTACTCTAGAGGCCACATTTTCAGCCTGAAACTCATGAAAGTTGGTCAGAACATTAAATTTTGTCTTGATGACATCTAGAACAAGTTTGAAATTGGGTCATGTCAGGTATATAAGTAGGTCACTGGGCCAAATCTTAGAAAAACCTTGTGTGCACTCTAGAGGCCACATTTTCAGCCTGAAACTCATGAAAGGTGGTCAGAATGTTTGTCTTGATGATATCTAGGACAAGTTCAAAATTGGGTCATGTCAGGTCAATAAGTAGGTCACTGAGCCAAATCTTAGAAAAACCTTGTGTGCACTCTAGAGGCCACATTTTCAGCCTACTGATAAAGATTGGTCAGAATGTTTATCTTGTTGATATCTTGGACAAGTTTGAAAGTGGGTCATTTTGGGGCAAAAAGTAGGTCACATTGTCAAATCTTAGATAAACCTTGTGTTCACTCTAGAGGCCACACTTTCGGCCTGATTGTCACGAAACTTGGTCAGAAAGTTTGCCTTCATGATATCTTGGAAGTTTCAGAGTGGGTCACATCTGGTCAGAAAGTTGGTCTGCAGACCAAATTTTAGAAAAAATCCTTGTGTGCACCATAGAGGCCACATTTTCAGCCTGTTACTCAAAAAACTTAGTCAGAATGTTTGTTTTAATGATATCTTGGACAAGTTTGGAGTTTAGTCACATTGGTTCAAAAAGTAGGTCACTTAACTCATGTGTTTTACACCATTAAAACCAGGATCTCTTCAGCTTTATCAAGTCTGTAGATGACTTTACTGAGGTGAGCGCTTTAGGGCCAATGACCCTCTTGTTTCTTTTTCCGCAATATCTTTTGTCCTATCAAGGACAAATAGCTTTATTTCAGCCACTTGTGATTTGTCATCTGCAAATACTTTCAATTGGGAGAAAATCTGAAATTTTATCATTTGGTAACAAGTTAATGTTATAAATACCAAATACATGTAGGTAGATTAATCCCTTTTATACAGTACAAATGCATTTTTTTACACCCTTGCAAATGGATGCTTATGAGAACATTCGAAGAAAAGAAATAGTTGCTTGTAACAGACTACCCCTCCTTCAATTCCAACAGGCTTCTTACCAAAACATACATAAAAGATAGTATTTCATTCTAAGGTTTGTTTTTGGCGTGACTTGTAACAATTTTCATCAGTCTAGATGAAAAGCACGTACGGTAATTGATTAAACCTTTACCACACAATCTGGAGTTTAGACTATCCCAAGGAGATAAGTTTTTAAAAAGATTGTGGGAAAAGGAAAAAATGCTGGTAAGCAGCATTTTCTTCTCTTTCCACAATGTTTTCTACCTATTCAAAGACATTAAAACTTGCACAATTTGAACCAAAATTGATTTGTGCAAGTGCTTTGGAATCCTTCAAGTCCAAAATTTTGTAGTTTAGTACAGAGTAAGCATAAAAGCTAATGTGTTGAGTCACTGACTTGATTGAGTGATCTTGATTGATATCTGAGGTTTGATCATCTTAGCTGGGACACTCATGTAAGTCTTCTATGACTGCTTTATAAGGGATACCAATGTCTTAATGGAGATTATAAAGTATTCAGTTTTGTGAATGAATTAACTGAAATGAAGGAATTTTATGCTGAAACATTTTGGAAATAAAATAATTTATAATCAACATCATTTGAGGGTTACTACTCAAACACATAGTATGAAAACACCATGTCAGATGAAGAATTGGCTTGATATACCAGTGATTTCTGCTTCTTTCATATTGTTTTTCCAAAGTTTTCTGCTAGACGAGGCCAAATTAAAAGTTTACTTCTTAAGATTTTGTTAACCCTTTACAGACGACAAAATTTAGACTTGTCTGTTTCAGAAGCACTTGCAGAGGACACATGAATTGTGGCTCTAATTATCGGGTTTGTCTGTGAAAGGATAGAAAACAATGTGGGAAAAGGAGGAAATGCTGGTTACCAGCATTTCCTCCTTTTTCCATAATGTTTTCTAAAGCAGTCTCTGTAAGGGGTGTTAAAACTCAAGACTGTGCATTAAAGGGTTTAAAACACGCACAGAAATATTTTTAAGAAAATTGTCTTTATCTCGTAATAGAACATTAACTCTTTACCAAAGACAAAATTTTAGACTGGTCCAAATTGAAAGCATTTGCAAACGACAAATTAAATGTAGCTTGAATAGTAATTTATTATTTAGTATTGGATAGGGTAGAAAACATTGTGGGAATAGGAGAAAATGCTGGTTACCAGCATTTTCTCCTTTTCCAAGAATGTTTTCAAAAGGTTTCTTTCCCAGGGTCGTTAAAAGTCAGGATTGTGTGGTAAAGGGTTAAACTCTAAGTATTACACACAACTACATGCAGATAAAAATACAAGTGGTGTAAGTGGCTGTGTATAATGATGATCATGCCAATTTATCCATCATACAAAGACAAGTATCTGACCTTCTTGGACAAATACAATAGGAGGAAGGAAATGGCTAGAAAGGTATTGCATTTCATTTTTGATGATTTATGATATGACTTGTGGCGTGTTTACATAAACCATGATGTCTACAATGTCCATGAGTAGGTCATATCACGGTGGTAAGTGCTCCTAAGCATGTGCAACCTGGCTTTTGCACGCCAGTACTGACACAACTTTCTTTCCAAGCTACTGACTACTATTCTCATATGCATCAGAGGTGAGAGGTGAAAAATCACTGGAAAGAAAGTTTGCCTCAGCCAGGTATTGAACCAGTAGTCACCTGTCACCCGTCGCAAGTTGGATACACTAAACACTGAGCTACCCGGCTGGGCAAAGAACTGTGACAATACATGCTAACAGAAGCAGTCAAGATGGTAACTTAGTGCATTGAGATTGTGATGTTCATACTTTTGTGATAGGGTGTTAAAAAATGAAATTGAATTTAATAATGGGAAAATTGTTGAATTCAAAACACATAACTTGTTTATATTGGACTTCTTCTGTTTGAATTGGGATTTATTTTGGAAATATATAAAAGGCAAACTAGACAGTTTGTCTGCAAAGTTAACCCATTACCCAGCTGGCTGTTTCAACTCTTTACCAAATGACAAAATTTGAGAGAAGTCCAAATTGAAAGCATTTACAGACTACAATTTCAGTGTGGCCCAGATGGTGCAATTTTTCTTTGATACAGTTAAAACATTGTGAGATAAGGAGAAAATGCTGTTTACCAGCATTTTCTCTCTTTCACACAATGTTTTCAAAAGGCTTCTCTCTCAGGGGTCGTTAACCCTTTCCCAAACAAGCCCTGGTTTTCACGTGTCTGCAGTACAAGTCTTTTGAAAACACTGTGGGAAAAGGAGAAATTGCTCGTAACGAGCAATTTCTCCTTTTCCCACAGTGTTTTCTACCCTTTTTGAGACCTTTCTGCCATTTTCATCAAATTTAAAATTGTTGTCTGCAAACTTTTTCAATTTGGACCAGTCCAAAATTTGTCGTTTGGGAAAGGGTTAAAAGGCGTCAATGAGCAGTAAAGGGTTAATCTTTTACCAAACAACCCAGAGTTTTAAACTGGCTTTTGTAAAAATAGTTGGAAAAGGAGAAAATGAGGGTAACCATCATTTTCTCCTTTTTCCACAAGTTTTTTTGCCCTTCCAAAGGCAATGTCCATCATTAATTTTCAGCATAGTTCGATTAGTCCTCTACAAAAGCTCTTTACATGGAAGGGTTTAAAATTTTATTTGGTAATGAGTTAAAAACCTAGTGCTAATGACACAAAGGAGAAGCATTGGATGGCAAGGAAAATGTCTTGTTAATTCTTTACCACACAATCCTTAGTTTTAAACAACCTTGAGGTAGAATCGTTTTGTAAACATTGTTGGAAAAGGA
Source organism: Tridacna gigas (assembly GCA_945859785.2). NCBI lineage: Eukaryota > Metazoa > Mollusca > Bivalvia > Cardiida > Cardiidae > Tridacna > Tridacna gigas. The sequence continues at coordinate 34,927,484 of OX244031.2, read as the reverse complement.
GAAAATGCTGGTAACGAGCATTTTGTCCTTTTCCCACAATGTTTTCTACCCTTTCAGAGACAAGTCCCACAATTCTAGCAACATACAGTTATTTTACTTTGCCATCTCTAAAAGCTTTCAATATGGATGTCTTAAATTTTGTTGTTTGGTAAATAGTTAAACAATATAAAAACTTTTTTGGTCAAAGGAACTACAGCTAAAACCAACAAGAATTTGCCACCTCGCCTACAATAGTTTTCAAATTCCGTCTCAGAGATAGAAGGGACCCAACAAACTTGTATATAAATTTATTAGGTTGGGGGATGTTTAGATAATTTTTACCTTTTGCTGCAGATGACCATCAAATTAGCTGCAAATGACCTCGAAAACATCCTGGAAAATATGTATATTCAGTGTGAATTAAAGTATAGACTGGTCTAAATTAGAAGCATTTGCAGACAACAAATCAGACTTGGCTTTGATAGGAATAGTCCTAGGAATGATAGAAAGTATTGTTGGAAAAGAAGAAAATGCCATGCCCACATTGTTTTTAAAAGTTTTCTTCCTCACAGTCTTTCAAACTCAGGATAGTGTGGTAAAGGATTAACCAGGAAAATAAGGCTTAAAACCTTTAACATTTTATACATGGGTTTTGAAAATTATTTGTGAACATACTTCGTGATCAAAGGAGAAAATTGTTTACAAGGAGCAATTCTCCATTTGTCTTAGTATTTTCAAAAAGTGATCTGCCGCAAGACGAAGAAAAGTTATCTGCAGGAGGTAATGAAATATGTAAAATATGCATACGTAGAAAATGAAGATTTTGCAGTGAGAAAATACTTGTATCGGGGAATCAATGTTATGTAATGAGGAATTTTAATCCCTGTATCCTTTACTTTACAATCCCAAATTCAGCAACTCTAAAGAGAACAGCTTTCGAAAACTGTGAGGGAAAAGAAGAAAACGCTGATGACCAGCATTTTCTCCTTTACTTACAATGTTTTCTCTTGTTTTTAAGGCAAATCCCATCATTTAAATCATGTTTGATATGTCATCTGCCAATGACTTTTAGTATTGATTGAGTCTTGGAATTTTGTCATCAGATACAGAGTGAAGATCCCAGGCAGTCAGTTGATATTGTGGGCAGTACAGATCAAGATCAAACTGAACAGAATTAGCTGTTTAATCTTTTTATTCTGACCAATGTAGTGTGGGTTGGGAAGACTACAAATGCCAAAAATATTGCACTTTTTCAGGTACCACAGGGCCATTCCTGGCATTTGAAAAGTGGTATGGCCATGGAAAGCCTCTGGCATTCCACGAGTGCCAAAAAACATGGTAAATAGTTGAGTATGATGGTACTTTTTCAGATAACACAATAGTGTCCCCATATTTAATGCAACTGATTTATTAGCTTGGGCTAGATTGACACTTTGTATAGAAGATAAGAGATCATAATTTATAATTTATGTAATGCAATATCATATCTAGTGAAGTCTTGTTATTCTCTGAAATTCTAGATATCTCTGTATAATTGGGATTTACTTTTAGTTACTGCATTATTGATGAAAAATTTAAGGTCCTATATCAAGGAGGTAGGCATAGGAGGTTATATACTTTATAAGTGGAAATTTTTGCATTTTTGCAAATTTGAAAAATTTGCAAAATTTTCTGTTTGTATATTTTACCACAAGTATAATACCAACAATAAAGAGTGTCTTGAATTCGCAAACATTTCCTTGTGCAAAATGTCTGAAATGGTAATTCGCAAATTTTTCAACACGATATATATCCATGTATGCTATAAAAGTTGCGTAATAGCAGGATGGATGATACAGATCAGTCTCATTATAAGATACTTGTTTTCTAAGCTTTGCTGTTTTCTAAGGAAACATCAAGGTACAGTGATTTCATAGTACCAGCATTGTTTGATTTGAGTAGACATTTAAAACTTTGACATTTGTAATACTGATATCTCTGTGATTACTGAAGATATTTACCGGGTATTTTAAATTCAGATTAGTTACCAACTATCAAAAGGGGATCCTATACCAACGCTGGGCAGGTATTAACCTAACGATGGCACCCACATGGGATGCTCTTGTTGAACTCAAAAGCTTGTGGTCCTGCCAAATGAATTCCTTACCAAACAACAAAATCATAGACTGGCATTTGCTGACAACAACATAAAAGTGACCCATAAATTGAAATATGTTTGTAAAGGGGTAGAAAACTGGGGAAAAAGAAGAAAATGTTGGTTATCAGCATTTTCTCCGTTTCCCACAATATTTTCAAAAGGCTTCTTTCTCAGGGTTGTTAAAACTCAGGATTGTGTGGTAAAGGGTTAAACTAACAATATTAAACACATTTATATGGGTCTTTATCGGTAATTTAAGCATGGTTTTCTTGTTGCATGAGACCTTTGAAAAATTTGTTGTAAAATCTTGTCACAGGCAGTTTTTCCTTTTGCCACACAAACATTCACCTTTATTAATGCAAGAAAAAAACCATTTGATGATGTTGATTGTTAATATTTTACAAGGATGTTTTCAAACTTGATTGTATATTGCTCATGAGTCTTTGTATTTGACTATACTAGAATACGAACTTAAACTTGTCTGCATTGAAAGTATTTGCGTAGGACAAACAAAATATGGCTATGCAAATGGGATTTGCTATTGAAAAGGTAGGAAACAATGTGGGAAAAGGAGAAAATACTGGTTACCAGCATTTTCTCCTTTTCCCACAATGTTTTCAAAGCTTACAAAAACAAATCTGGTCATTTGAGCAACTTCTAATTTTGTCACTTGGTATATAGAGTTAACCCTTTACCACACAATCCCAACTTTTAGTGATCCTGAAAAAGAAGCTTTTTGAAAACATTGTGTGAAAAGGAGAAAATGCTGGTAAGTAGCATTTTCTCCTTTTTCCCACAATGTTTTCTACCTTTCCCAAAACAAATTTCAATTTTTCAATCACATTTATTTTGTCATCTGCAAATACTTTCAGTTTGGTCCAATCCAAAATTTTGTCTTTTGGTAAAGAGTTAAGGAGTACTATCAGATGGAGTCCAGATCATTCAGGTGTATTGATTACATTGATAGGGCCCAGTGTTATTTAATTACTGTGAAAGTGGCACAGAAAACTGGCCTGTTCTAAAACAAGTAGATTTAAATCCACTGTTTGTGAAGAAAACCTCAAAGCATGGTCATGATAAGCCCTGTCTTTGTTTATGTCATCATTGATTGAAAACTTTCACATTTCATACTTATGTCTCTCTCAGTACTCCCTGGATCGTATATATAGATGTGCACTGGTACATGTATATAAAAGATCCCTGTAGTACTGAAGAGATTGACTTCAAACTAGGGCTAGTTGTTAACTACCTAAAGGGGAAGTGTACCAGAAGGGCAGGTAACCCTCAACATAATTGCAACAATAGTAATGTCCCTTTGTAAACTGCAGCCGAGCGTTAGTTATATAGTCTTGAAATTAGAATTTCAATGAGAATACTATGACCTACATGGATCACTAAACAGATACATCTTAACTCTTTACCAAACAATCCCGAGTTTAATGACTCTGAAGAAGAAGGGTTTTGAAAACATTGTGGGAAAAGAAGAAAATGCTGGTAACCACCATTTTGTTCTTTTCCCACAATGTTTTCAACAATCTCAATGACAGATACCATCGTTTATGTCCCATTTTATTTGTCGTCTGCAAACACTTTCAATTTGGACTTGTCTAGTAGAATTTTGTTGTGTGGTAAAGAGTTAAGGTGGATCGTCTTTTAGTAAGGCAGCCTTATGGATGCCATTGTTTCAGTATTATAATTATGGATTGTTATCATATAGGATTATTGGAGATCTTACATTGTCTGAGCTTATTGATTCTATAACTCTTAGCAAACTAGGTGCAAATTAAGGGCTTTTGTGGATAGCGTAAATCAAGATCAGACTGTACAGAACATGCAGTCCGATCACTGGTCTGCACTGTCCCAGTTTTTGAGAGATTTTCTTGTTAAAAAAACCTTGCTAATGCAAGAAGTAGGTTGTGTATGCAGAGTTAAAATACGTTTCAAATACAAAATGGAGTCTAAGAGTTAACTCTTTGCCAAACAATCCAGCACTTCAACAACCCTTAGGCTTAAAGAAAGCTTTTAAAAATAATTTTGGAAAAAGAGGAAATGCAGCTGGTAACCAGCATTTTCTCATGTTCCCAAAACATTTTCTGAGCCCCTTTCAAAGACATGAATCCCATCACTTAAGCCACATCCAATCTGTCAGCTGCAATTGCTTTCAAGTTGGATTCATGAAAAATGTTCTGGTCTGGTAAAGGGTTAGAATCTTACATTGCACACTACATGTAGATAAAACAGACTTTAAATTCAGTCGAGAAAAAGAGACTTGGATACTGTACTTTCAATGATTTTCGGTCCATTTTGCCTGTTTTATTTAGAAGAAATTTCAGAATGGGTGGATGAAAGATAAGACGTTGCATTCTGTACAGTCTGATCATATGTCTACACTGCCTACAAAAGCACTTGATGTTGTATCTGTCTTGCTGACTCTAAGGGAAAGAATCCTCGATAGCAACCATAATTCAGTTGTTACCTTCTTGAAACAATTTAAGAGTAGATGACATTATACTGGTACTTGTAAAATACAGAAAACCAACATGAACTTAGGTTTGAGATTAAATATTTCTTGAAAAATTGTGGTAAATGGAAAAATCAATCATTACAAGCACTTTTTTCTCCTACCACATTGTTTTCAAAAGTGGTCTGCAGCAAGACAGAAATGCTTGTCTGCTGGAGTTTTCAAATGATTGCAAAAGGCGGTAACATAAACAAAACAACACAAGTTAGGTTTCAAAATTTCATGAAAAATATTTGATAAAATGGATCATTATAAACTATTTATGAATTTTTATGCCTGTGGAAGCAGTTTTTGGATTTATGCCATGTTGGATGATTTTGTTAACATTGTTTTAACCCTTGCAGTGCTAAGTGGATTACTCTTTACCAACTGGCAAAATTTTAGACTTGTCCAAATTGAAAGCATTTGCAGACGACAAATTAAAGCTGGTTAAAGTTAAAATATCTGTTTTTGAAAGGGTAGAAAACAAAGTGGGGAAAAAAAAGAAAATGCAGGTTAGTGGTTACAGCATTTTCTCCTTTTTCCAACAATGTTTTCAAAAGGATTTTTCCTGAGGGTGAGTTAGGAAAGGATTAATTAGACATTCTCAGCCCAATAGCAGCCAAACAAAAAATGCAGGTGTTAGAATGCAGTTAAATTTAAATCATACCATCTAGAAGTATTGAAAATATTTTGAAGAGGACAATCTTTTATTGTGTGGTCAGTCCAATTGTAAGACACTGGCAGAAAAATTGAATTTTAATATCGGGCAAACAATAAACAAAAGATAGTGATCAGAGGGCTGACACTCTTTAACATAGATTTGAAATAAATTTCTCTGCCAGTGACAAACACTTGGATTAAGTTATTGCAATTTCAAAGCTTTTTTTTTTGTCAGAATATCTGGCAAAAGGGCAAGCGGAGTAGATCTAAGAGCAGAGTGCATGTTCTCAGCAGTCTAATTTTAATCCACCTTGTCTGCATAAGCAGCTCAAGTTCGGGTTCCACACTACAAGTTATAATTGTGTATCAGATCATTTGGGATCTTCACTACAAGTTTAAATTGTGTATCAGGTAATTCGAGCTCTGCACTACAAGTTTTGTTTGTATATAATTTTAAGCTTGGCTGTTTTCGAAAATGAAAGCATCATAGCCCTGGCATCGTCTGCATCGACGTGCAAAAACCTTGACATTTTATAATATCTCTGTTATTACTGCAGATATTTACTTCAAATTTGGATAAGGTGTTCGCTATCAAAAGGGGAACCTGTAAAATAGGGGCTGATTACTATCAAAGTATTTTTGATACAGTTATGCCCATTTTTTGACTTAAAATTTTCACTGAAAATCGAGCAACTACAGCTGAGTGTGGCACCAGCATGTGATGCTGTATTTAGTTTGCGTTCTCAGGACCACAAAGATGTTAGGAACACCTGAAGTCTAGATCAGAATGCACAGAACATGCAGTCTGATCTTGGATTGAAACTATTTTTCTTTTGATTGTAAATTCGGACAAAAGAAACGCTTCACTTGCAATGGAAATGTATTTTTAGAACCCAGAAAATATTGAATTTATTTATTGTGTGGTAATAGAAAAGGACCAAAAAGGACTAAAGGTGTGTTGTTCAACTATATTGACAAATGGATTCATTTAGCAGTAGCTGTCTGGAATCGGAACCAATCTTAAGTCGAAGTAACTCCCTGTATAGCAGCTCATCGTCAGCCAGTTTGTCCAGCTGTAGTAACTACATGGTCTCTTTCTTGCCCTTTGTGGACAATAAGGTATTAAGTTAGTAACTTACCACTACACAATGTAAATTTTTAAATTTAGAGATACAAAGTTAATATGATCCAACGTAACCCTTTACCACACAATCCCGAGTTTTAACGACCCAAAGGCAGATCTTTTGAAAATATTGTAGGAAAAAGAGAAAATGCTGGTAACCAGCATTTTCTCCTTTTCCCACAATCTTTTCTATCCTTTCAATAGTGAATTTCTATTTTTGAGCCACAGTTATTGTGTCATCTGCAAAAGCTTTCAATTTGGGCAAGTCTAAAATTTTGTCATTTGGTAAAGAGTTCACTTTAACCCTTTCCCAAACAAGCCCTGGTTTTCACGTGTCTGCAGTACAAGTCTTTTGAAAACACTGTGGGAAAAGGAGAAATTGCTTTTAACAACCAATTTCTCCTTTTCCCACAGTGTTTTCTACCCACTTTGAGACCGTTCTGCCATTTTTATCAAATTTAAAATTGTCGTCTGCAAACTCTTTCAATTTGGACCAGTCCAAAATTTGTTGTTTGGGAAACGGTTAAGAGCGCAGTAACCATTTTCTTCTTTTCCCACAATGTTTTCTAGCCTTTCTAAGACAAATCCCACAATTTCAGTCACATTTAGATTATTGTCTGTAACGTCTGCAAATGCTTTGGATTTGGACAAGTCAGAAATTTTGTCATCTGTTGAAGACTCGGCCTTGCAACTGTGGATTCGGCCCCATAACCCTTATCCTGCTAAAGAAATTAAATGAAGCTTTCAAACAGATGGTAAAAGCCCAAAATTTGCTATTTTAATGGTAGTTTTTTGGGAAAAAGATATCTCCTTATTAGACAGTGTAGATCTAAGATCTGTAACCCTTATCCTGCTAAAGAAGTTAAATGAAGCTTTACACACAATCTGTGCAGTCTGATCTTGATCTACACTGTCTGCAAAAGGTCTTTGAGTTGTGCTGAGCACCCTAAGAGCTAATATAAGTAACTATTGACAAATGGATTCATTTAGCAGTAGCTCTGTGGATTCGGAACCAATCTTAAGTCAAAGTAACTCCCTGTACAGCAGCCCATCGTCAGCCAATAAGTTAAAACTTTCTCTACAATAATGCTTGAAAACGTCATCATGTGAAAATGGGTGTTTACTGAGTCTGGTAAGGGCATTAAGTGTATAAATCTGTATGACTGCCAATACATTTTGAAGTCAATTTTGCAGATTAGATTAAATTGAAATTTGATCCATAATAACCCTTTATTTTGAATACCAGCATGACCAGTACAGTGTCTGTAGGTATAGATTAACCTGTCAAATACTTCATTAATATTTTTATCTTTTTTGCCAGTTTTTAACCCTTAGAGCACTAAATTGATGAAAAGGACCTTCCACTTTACTTTGTTTGTTTGTTTGTTTGTTTGTATGTATTTAACGCCACTTTAACAGCTGAAGTTAAATCATGGCTGTCAGTGACGCACCCATGTGTTTTCTGGCTTTCTCACACCAGAACCGACACAACTTTCTTTCCAAAGCCACTGACTACTTTTCTAACATGCATCAGAGGTGAGAAGCAAAAAACCACCGGAAAGAAAGTTTGCCTCAACAGGGTATCAAACTCGCAACCACCAGGTCATGTGTTAGATACACTAACCACTGAGCTACCTAGGCTGGCTTCACTTTACTAGTTTAAACATATTTATTTTACATCGATTGGGAAACAAGTTCTTGCAACTTATACTAATTTCTCTAGATTCTGCTGCCTGGATACTACATCAGTACTTGTGCCAAATGTGTGGGCAAATGAACAGTCCCAAAATTGACACTTGCTCCAGGAAATCAAACTAGGGGCCTTACAGTTTTTCTCAGCATTTTCAGTTTCAAAACTCAGAATGAATACATGTACTCCTGCTCTATCCTATTACAGTATTTAGATGGAGTTTAACTCTTTACCAAACGACAAAATTTTGGACTGGACCAAATTGAAAACATTTGCAGACGACAAATGTAGCTCAAATGATGATGTCAGTCTTTGATAAGGTCGAAAACCTTGTGGGAAAAGGAGAAAATAATAGTTACTAGCATTTTCTCTGTTTTGCCCAATGTTTTCTTTTCCAGGGTCGTAAAGAACTCTGGATTGTGTGGTAAAGTGTTAAAACATGAAGTGCTGAATAAAGCGGATAAGACCAATCAGTGGAATTTCAGAATATCTGATGGTATAGATGCCAGCTGAAATTTTATTTTCTGTGTTTGAGGAATGAAATCGAAGTAAAGATAATTTCTCTTGTAATAGTCTAAGGTCTAAAAGGTAGTGATTATGTAGTGCATGAGTAAATCACTCGAGTGCAGTTCTTCCATGTAGAGTTTAAAACAACTGTGAACAAATGCACTTTGTTAATATAGTACTAGTAATTCATGTTGTATTGCCCACCAGGTTAGCATATCTGCCTCGTAACCTGGTGGTTACAAGTTAGATACCGGGTTCAGGCAACTTTCTCTCTGGTGATATTTTGCCTGTCACCTCTGATGCATGTGATCTGATTTAAATTGTTGTCTGCAATCCCTTTCAATTAAAATTTTGGGCAAGTCTGTATTCTTCTTGTGTGGTAAAGAGTTAAGCACTTTGGTATTTTACCCTTTCTAAATGAACTATTTGATTTCAGTGCCAAAAAAATGAGCAGATGGATAGATCTTAACATGGGTGAATAAATTAAAATTTGATAAATAGAGCCTGTGAAAATTTGGGAAGTATTTCATTCAATAAGAATTAAGATTTCTTTCAGATCTATCCAACTGTCAAATTGAAAAATAAATGTCTGCAAGAGGAGGGGATTATATCCCTCTGCCATGAATTAACTCTTTACCAAGCGACAAAAATTAGATGTGTCGAAATTGAAAGCATTTGCAGACAAAAAAGTAAATGTGACTGAAAAATTAAGGTTTGTTTGGAGAAGGATAGAAAACATTGTGGAAAAAAGAGAAATACTGCTTACTAGGCAGCATTTCCCCCGTTTCCTACAATGTTTTCAAAAGTCTTCATTCTCAGGGTTGTTAAAACTCAGGATTATGTGGTAAAGGTTTAACTCTTTACAATCTGGAGTTTTAATGACCATGAGGGAATAGCCTTTTGAAAGAAGAAAATACTGGTAACCAGTATTTTCTTCTTTTCCCACAAGGTTTTCTACACTTTTACAGACAATTACTGTCATTTCAGCAAAATTTTATATGTTTCTGCAAATGATTCCAACTTTGAGTACTCCACAATTTTCTTTTTGTTTGAGTGTTACTACTCTGTTATCTAAATTCCATGTTTTAAACCATGTAGCCTTGAAATAGCATTCTGAAAAGGAGAAAATGCTGGTAACCAACATTTTCTCATTTTCCCCACAAGATTTTTTACATTTTCATAGACATTACCATCATTTCAGCTAAAATGATATGTTGCGTGCAAATGTTTCCAACTTATACAAGATTAAATTTTGTTGGTTGGTAAAGAGTCAGCTCTTTACAAAACAACAAAATTCTAGATTTGTCCAAATTGGAAGCACTTGCAGACGACTAATGAAACGTATGATGACTGCTATGGTAGAAAACATTGTGAGAAAAGGAGAAAATGCTGGTGACCAGCATTTTCTCCTTTTCCCTCAATGTTTTCAAAAGTTTTCTTCCTCATGGTCATTAAAACTGGGGATAGTTTGGTAAAGGTTTATACCATTTACCCAAAAAATTCCATGTTTTACACCTTGTAGCACAAGAACTTGCCTCAGTAGAAATATCATATTAGTAAATACAATTTATTTGACTCTTTTGATTTTTTTTTTCTTCAAAATTTGGCTGTTACAAATGCAAAGGAATCTTCCTTTGTGAGGAAATGGGTTAAACTCCCCTATAGATAGCTAGATACCAATCTTTCATAAACCTATTAGTGGTTTACCCATTTAAAAATGAGGTCCTTTTTTTTTCCCAACACAGAAAAATAACTAGTATTATGAAGCCTTAATTTTTTGTTGGAAGACAAAATGTCCAAATTGAAGCAGTTGCAGACACAAAATAGAATGCTCAGATTACATGTATGTGAAACTTGACCTTGGAACAGTAGAAAACATTCTGGGAAAAAGAAGAAAACGCAGGTAACCACCAGCACTTTCACTTTTTTCCACAATATGTCAAACACTTTACTTAAGGTACATGTAGTTGAAATATTGGACTAGGTAGAGGGTCAAAACACCAAACAATCAAAATGAAAATCTTTGGTCAGCAGAAAACAAATACTGGTAGAGGCCTGCGTTGCACTTAGAGGGGTTAATTGCTTGTTAGATGACAATAATTAGGGACTCATCCATATTGAAAGCATTTGCAGACAACAAATTAGGACTTGGGCTTTCAGAATTTGAACTGATGGGATTTATTTTTAAGTGGATGGAAAATATAGTTGGAAGAAAAGGAGGAAGTGCTATTCTCCTTTAGAATCCAGTCCATCAAAAAAATATCTGTAGTTGTTTCAAAGTGTTACCATTGTTTGAGTTGTAAAAGGAAAATTAAAAGAAAGTGCCACTATTTAATAAAAGGTTTTTAAAAAGGGCTGCTATTTTTCTAAATAAGTTTTCAAAAGATTAGGTTAAAAGCAAACTGATTGTTAATATTGGTTTTTGAAATTGATCAGTGACCTTACTGATTTAGGGCTAACAGCCTGTACATGGGTATAAATATTCATGAATGACCATACCTGTAAAGTTTACAGGCATGTTTATTATTTACGAAGAGGACACTTCATAGAGGGGATTGAAAATTGGATTCTCTGTTTGACTTATAATGGATTTCTTTGTGTTATAATATTTCATTTATCAGAGAAGGAAAGTTTGAATGATTTTTAATGTCTGACTTGTCATATTTGTATATCGAATTTGGAAAAAAATCCCATACCAATCATTAGGAATTATTTAGTAGTCAGGTATGTATTTTAGTTTTTTACTTTTTCATTTGAAATTGCTTCCTTACTTGAATTGAAAAAAAAAATCTGGTTCAGTTCTAGCTGTCGTTTAATACATGTATAGGGGCCATGCTCTGGCAAAAGGGGGCTTATTGCACTACCCTTATTCATGACACCGATCAGCTACTACATCATTAAGGCTCCATAATAGCCACTTTTTTAAACAACCATGTATGTCCTTGGACATACAGAAAATTGACCAATAATGACAGGTTTTGGCCCAGGTCAGCCTGCGTGGACTGCGCAGGCTGACCTGAGTCAGTACTTTTTGCAGATCCATTAACCCCCCTTTTCACAGAGCATGGCTCATATTTGTTTGCCTGGCATGAAGAATGCAATTGATTGCAAAGATCTGCACATAGGAGTGGACAGTTAAGTGTATAATACGGACTTGGGGAAAGAGGCTATCAGGTAACTTAGTGCTAGTATAGTCTCAGTAAGACATTTGCAATGCTTCTTTTCTTACCAGTCAAAAACTAGAATTGTATTCGGGAACAGTTATCTGTACTAAGTGCTAGTATATTTCTTATGTCTCACAAAATATTCAAAATTGCAGATCCAGATCTGCATTGAAATTCTAGTTTACACTCCATCATCTGCTGTTTATATTTATACCAAACAGTTATGTGTTTAACTCTGTACCACATAATCCCGACTTTTAACGACCCTGTGAAAGAAGGCTTTTGAAAACATTGTGGGAAAAGGAGAAAATGCCGGTTACCAGCATTTTCTCCTTTTCCCACAAGGTTTTCTACCCTTCCCGAAACAAATTTCAAATTTTCAGTCACATTTATTTTGTCGTCTGAAAATGCTTTCAATTTGGACCAGTCTAAAATTTTGTCATTTGGTAAAGAGTTAAAAGACTCTTAGAATGAACACCTTTAAAGACATGGTGGGAAAAGGATAAAAATGCTGGTAACAAGCATTTTCTCCTTTTCTCACAATGTTTCCTACTGGTTCAAAGACAAATTTCATCATTCACAATATTTCTAAATTGTTGTCAGACATCTGCAAATGCTTTCAAATTGGACCAGCCATAAATTTGTGGTCTTATAAAATGTTAACTCCTCACCAAATGACAATGTGTTTTAACTCCTGAACAAAGTGCAAAAATTTAGACTTGTCGAAATTCAAAGCATTTCCAAGTGACAATTTAAGTGTTACTCAAACAATGGAACTTGTCTTTAATAGGATAGAAAACATAGTGGGAGAAGAGAAAATTCTAGATACCAGCATTTTCTCCTTTTCCTACATTGTTTTCAAGAAGCATTTTCATCGGAGTTGTTTAAATTCGGGATTGTGTGGTAAGGGGTTAAACAACCCAGAGACATACGGCATTTGAAAACACTGAGGGAAAAGGATAAAAATGCTGGTAGCCAGCATTTGTTTTCTATTCCCACAGTTTTCTGCCGTTTCAAAGACAAATCTTATAACTTGACCTGCATTGAATTTGTCTGTAAATGCTTTTAATGTGGGCATTTCAAGTCTAAAGTATGGTTTGCTGGTCAAGTCAGATATAATGCATATTAATGTGTAGTGCAGCAATTATGATTTCTGATAGACTCAAAACATGCTGAAGTATTTTTGTTAGAGGTATTTCTGTGAAGATGGAAACTTTGCTTCCCCATGCAAGGAGTCTCATTATTTTCATGAAATTCCTGTGCATGTAAAACCGGAAAAGTTTCATGAAAAATTCACTAGGAACCCGCAAGAAACCAGAAATGTTGGTCATGTTGATTCCTCAATCAATAATCAATCTTCTCTTTTGCAATTTCTACCCTTTTGCAGTAGGAAATATAAACTATTGTCTGCTTAACTCTGTACCAAACCATAAACTTATACCTAAAATTTTCATTGCAAAGAAGAATAAGCTTATTTTAATGTATATATAAATCTAGATTTTCACTGTGAAATTGAACAAAATTACATGAACTGTCCATTTAGACAGATTTGTTAGTGATCAGTGGTAGCTTACAACTTTGAAAACATCCTTATGAAACACAGGGATAATTAATTCTACCAGACAATCCTGACTTTTAACAACCCTGGTCACGAGCATTTTCTCATTTTAATTGTCATCTGCAGATGCTTTCAGAATAGACAAATCTAGAATTCTGTCATGTCAGTAAAGAGTTTAGCCTTAGAACACAAAATAAAACTTTTTGTAGTCTGGGAAAAGAAACCAATTCATTGGTGTTTCAAGGCTGCTATTGGCCAGATCATGCTTCGGCATTGGGGGCAGTGTAGATCTAAGATCAGACAACAGTCTGATCTTCGATTCAAAGTGACAGCAAAGAGAACTTAAGTCGTGGAAGAGGCTCTGAGGATTAAAACGTTAAACAGATGCAAATTATATGTGGGATTTAAGAACAAGAATTTATTTTGGGGATTAGGCAGAAAACAAGTTCAGACTTGGACAAGGTGATAAGGATAAAGCCTGTTATTTGTTTGACAAATTTATCACAGCTGTAAGACAACATTATAAACCCTGGCACTTAAGTTGACAGAAGAATTTCAAAGTGGAAGGCTAAAAGTGCTGTAAATAATTTATGGAGCGGTTGGTTTGAAACAGACTTTTATCCCATTAGCTCTTACCATACAGCACATTAAGCTATAACTGTGCTAATACAAATTTTCCAGTCACTGAGGATTACTGTCTGGTTAAGAGTGTAAAATTTTGGACTTGTCTGAATTCAAACAAGTTGCAGACGACAATTTTACTCTAAACCAAACACCGGTTAGTTCCCTGTTTTAATTACCCAGAGAAAAAAAGATTTTGAAAACATTATGGGTAAAGGAGACAATGCTGGTAATCGGCATTTTCTTCTTTACCCACAATGTTTTCTACTCTTTCAAAGGCAAATCTCATAACTCGAGTACCTTTTATGTTGTTGTCTGCAAAGGCTTTCAATATGGACAAGTCTATAATTTTGTTGAATGGTAAAGAGATCAAGTGTTGTAAATAAACCTACTTTTATCCTTTTATTCCTTATAATTCAGCATATTTAATCCTGTAGATTCCTTGCAATTTGCCCTATACAAGGTAACAAAATTGAAAGCATTTACAGACGACAACTAAAATGTGGCGTAAATGGTGGGAGATGTCGTTGATGGGGGTAGAAGAAATTTGTTTAATTTTTTCCTTCATGTTTTCAAAAGCCTTCTGTTCTACCCGAGGCAGACATAAAAACAGGATTGTTTGGTGAAGAGTTAAATTTTGACCAAACTTCAGACTTGTCCAAATTGAAAGCAGTGATTTGCTGATAAAAGATTCAGTGTGGCTCAAATAAATTGAAATACATTTTTGAAAGGGTGAAAAAAGCTTGTGGGAAAAGGACAATGCTGGTAATTAGCATTCTCCCCCCTTCTCAAGATGTTTTCGAAAGCCATATTCTGGAAGATCATGAAAACAGAATTGTTTGGTAAAGAGTCAAAGTAACTTTTCTTCAAATATTTCTTATTTGTGGGCTTTCTATATGAGTTGTAAGATCTTTTGTGGTTTTATCTAAATGTAGCCTGGATGATATTTGATAAACCTGTAAAGAGCCTTTCACAACTATGATTGCATTTGCAACCAGCATAGATCAACGTTAGACTGCACAAAATGTGTAATCTGATTTTGGATTTACAGTGTCTGCTTTGCCAAGAAATTCTGGACAAAAGCATTCTTGAAATAGCAGTCCTTTAGTCTGCCTTCCTGATTTAAAAATGACAGTTTGTCAGCTTATAGTTGACTCTTTACCAAATTACTACTTTAGACTTGTCCAAATTGAAAGCATTTGCAGATGACAAATGAAATGTGGCTTAAATGTTGGTATACTGATATGTCTATGATAGGTTAGAAAACATTGTGGGAAAAGGAGAAAATGCTGGTTGCCAGCATTTTCTCCTTTTCTCACAATTGTTTAAAAGCCTCTTTCCTCAGAGTTGTCAAAACTCGGCATTGTGTGAAAAAAGGTTAGCTATATATCAAAAGCCCTTTTATCATAGATTTATTTTGAAAACAGGCAATTAAGACTTTTTTCTATGTAACAATACTTTACCTTTTCCACAGTTTATAACTTTTTTTCACTTTTTATATGTTTTGCAGAACTATTCAACATTACTAATGGGAAAGAAGCCAACAAGGGAGACAATTGAGACAGAATCCACCATGTATTTAGATTATCCACCCACCAAACCTTTCATAAATGATGACTATGAGAGACCACCTTATAAACCTGTCTCACCTTATCCAGAGGGCAACAGAAAAGGTATGGTGCAGGCTTGATTACAAAACACATGTGTTAAGTCTTTACCAAATGACAAAATCTCAGATTTATCCAAACTGAAGGAATTAGCAGAGGACAAATTAAGTGAGGATTAAAAACTGAAATTTCTCTCTGGAAGTGTAGAAAACATTGTTGCAAATGAAGAAAATGCTGTTTAACCCTTTGCCACACAATCCCAAGTTTTAACGACCCCCAAAAAAGGACTTCTGAAAACATTGTGGGAAAAGGAGAAAATGCTGGTAACCAGCATTTTCTCCTTTTCCCACAATGTTTTCTACTCTTTCAAAGCAAAATTTACTAATTCATGTAACATTTAGTTTATCATATGCAAATGGTTTCAATTTGGACCAGTCTAAAATCTGGTCATTGGGTAAAGAGTTAATAGCATTTTCCCCTTTTTCTACAGTGGTTTCAAAAGCCTTCTTCCTTAGGGTCATTAAAACTTGGTTGAAAAGGGTTAATAACATAACATAACTCAACTCACTTAGAAAGAAACATAGTGCATGTTTGCTCCCTTGATGAGATGATGTTTTAAGTGGAGGTTTCAGAAAACAGTCTCCAAGGTAAGTATCACAGCAAAGGTGGCGTGTCCTTGTTAGCTTCTTTTGGGCTTATATATATTGACTAAATGGGTCCCAGTTGTACCTATAAATATAGGATGTTAGCTGTATCAGAGAAGGTAGCCAATCTATATATTGTCAAGCTATGTCATTGTCTTGTTGATAGCAGGGACCCAAATAGACCCGAATCTAGGTAAACGATGGACCTTTTACATTAACAACATTTTCTGTCTTTCCCTCAAAGTTTTCAAAGGCAGTCTTTTAAAATTGGGATTGCTTGGTAAAGGTTTTATAAACCCTTTCAGCTGTATTATTGATTCTTACATTCAGCCTGAAAATCTTGGACACTTAACTCTTGACCACACAATTCTGAGTTTTAACAACCCTGAGAAAGAAGCCTTTTGAAAACATGGTTGGAATAGGAGAAAATGCTGGTAACCTTTTCCCTCAATGTTTTCTACCCTATCCAAGACAGAAATCACCAACTGAGCTAAATTTGATTTATCGTCTGCAAATGCTTTCAATTTGATCGAGTCAATATTTTGTCGGTAAAGAGTTAACAGGATATATTTTAGACTTGTCCCTATTGCAAGCATCTCCTCAAGACAAATATGCCGCAATTAAAATTTATAAAAGGCAAATAACTTTGTGGGGAAAAACATGGGGAAAGCAGGTTACTATTTTTGTTAGCTCACCTCAGCACAAAGTGCTCAAGGTGAGCTTTTGTGATCGCCCAATGTCCGTCTTCCATCGTCCGTCGTCCACAATTTCTTTAAACATCTTCTCCTCCTAAACCACTGGGCCAATCTTGATGAAACTTGGCAGGGATGTTCCTCAGGTGAAGCTCTACCAAAGTTGTTCAAGAGATTGAATTCCAGCCATAACTCTGGTTGCCATGGCAACCAAAAGGAAAAAAATAGCAAAATCTGTAAAAATCTTCTTCTCTGAAACTAGAAGGCGTAGAGCTTTGATATTTGGTATGTAGCATCTCCTAGTGGACCTCTACCAAGTTTGTTCATATGATGTCCCTGGGGTCAAAACTGGCCCCGCCCCGGGGGTCACAAGTTTCGAACATAGGAACAAAGAAGGAAAACTTTAAAGTTCTTCTTCTCTGAATTGGAAGGCGTGGAGCTTTGATATTTGGCATGTAGCATCTCCTAGTGGACCTCTACCAAGTTTGTTCATATGACGCCCCTGGGGTCAAAACTGGCCCCACCCCGGGGGTCACAAGTTTCTAACATAGGAACAAAGAAGGAAAACTTTAAAATTCTTCTTCTCTGAAACTGGAAGGCGTGGAGCTTTGATATTTGGCATGTAGCATCTCCTAGTGGACCTCTACCAAGTTTGTTCATATGACGCCCCTGGGGTCAAAACTGGCCCCGCCCCGGGGGTCATAAGTTTCGAACATAGGAACAAAGAAGGAAAACTTTAAAATTCTTCTTCGCTGAAAATAAGGCATGGAGCTTTGATATTTGGCATGTAGCATCTCCTAGTGGACCTCTACCAAGTTTGTTCATTTGATGTCCCTGGGGTCAAAACTGGCCCCGCCCCGGGGGTCACAAGTTTCGAACATAGGAACAAAGAAGGAAAATTTTAAAATTCTTCTTCTCTGAAACTGGAAGGCGTGGAGCTTTGATATTTGGCATGTAGCACCTCCTAGTGGACCTCTACCAAGTTTGTTCATATGATGTCCCTGGGGTCAAAACTGGCCCCGCCCCGGGGGTCACAAGTTTCAAACATAGGAACAAAGAAGGAAAATTTTAAAATTCTTCTTCTCTGAAACTGGAAAGCGTGGAGCTTTGATATTTGGCATGTAGCATCTCCTAGTGGACCTCTACCAAGTTTGTTCATATGATGTCCCTGGGGTCAAAACTGGCCCTGCCCCGGGGGTCACAAGTTTCAAACATAGGAACAAAGAATGAAAACTTTAAAATTCTTCTTCTCTGAACGTGGAAAGCGTGGAGCTTTGATATTTGGCATGTAGCATCTCCTAGTGGACCTCTACCAAGTTTGTTCATATGATGTCCCTGGGGTCAAAATTGGCCCCGCCCCGTAGGTCACAAGTTTCAAACGTACGAACAAAGAAGGAAAACTTCAAAATTCTTCTTCTCTGAAACTGGAAGGCGTGGAGCTTTGATACTTGGCATGTACATGTAGCACCTCCTAGTGGACCTCTACCAAGTTTGTTCATATGATGTCCCTGGGGTCAAAACTGGCCCCGCCCCGGGGGTCACAAGTTTCAAACATAGGAACAAAGAAGGAAAATTTTAAAATTCTTCTTTTCTGAAACTGGAAGGCGTAGAACTTTGATATTTGGTATGTAGCATCTCCTAGTGGACCTCTACCAAGTTTGTTCATATGACGCCCCTGGGGTCAAAACTGGCCCCACCCCGGGGGTCACAAGTTTCGAACATAGGAACAAAGAAGGAAAACTTTAAAATTCTTCTTCTCTGAAACTGGAAGGTGTAGAGCTTTGATATTTGGCATCTAGCATCTCCTAGTGGACCTGTAACAAGTTTTTTCATACAATGCTCCTTGGGTCAAAACTGGCCCTGCCCCGGGGGGGGTCACAAGTTCTAACATAGGAACAAAGAAGGAAAACTTTAAAATTCTTCTTTTCTAAACCTTGAAGGCATAGAGCTTTGTTATTTGGTATGTAGTGAACCTGTTCTAAGTTTGTTAGCCCACCTGAGCACAACATGTTCAGTCGGATCAAAATTGGGTCACCTGGGGTCATAAACTAGGTCACTAGGTCAAATTAAATAGATACCTTGTGGGCACTCTAGAGGCCACATTTATTGCTCAAATAACCTGAAATTTGGTCAGAATGTTTGTCTTCATAAAATCTCGGATGAGTTTGGATTTAGGTCACCTGGGATCATAAACTAGGTCACTAGTTCAAATTAAATTAATTCCTTGTGGGCACTCTAGAGGCCACATTTTTGGCTCAAATGATTTGAAAATTGGTCAGAATGTTTGTCTTGATAAAATCTCACATGAGTCCGAATTTGGGTCATGTGGGGTCTTAAATTAGGTCACTAGGTCAAATTAAAGAAATACCTTGTGTGCACTCTGGAGGCCGCATTTATTGTTCAATTGATTTGAAAATTGGTTGAAATGCTTCTCTTGAGGAAATCTATGATGAGTTCAAAAGTGCATCACCTGGGGTCATAATCTAGGTCACTAGGTCAAATTAAAGAAATACCTTGAGGGCACTCTAGAGGCTGCATTTCTTGCTCAATTGACTTGAAAATAGGTCAGAATGTTTGTCTTGATGAAATATCAGATGAGTTTGATATTGGATCACCTGGGGTCATAAACTAGGTCATTTGGTCAAATTAAAGAAATACCTTGGAGGTACTCTAGAGGCCACATTTATTGCTCAAATGACCTGAAATTTGGTCAGAATTTTTGTCTTGATAAAATCGCGAATGGATTTGGATTTTGGTTACCTGGGGTCATAAACTAGGTCACTAGGTCAAATTATAGAAATACCTTGTGGGCACTCTAGAGGCCACATTTTTTGCTCAGTTGACCTGAAATTTGGTAAGAATGTTTGTCTTCATAAAATCTCAAATGGGTTTGGATTGGGGTCACCTGGGATCATAAACTAGGTCACTAGGTCAAATTAAAGAAATAACTTGTGGGCACTCTAAAGGCCAAATTTTTTGCTCAATTGACTTGAAAATTGGTCAGAATGTTTGTCTTGATAAAATCTCACATGAGTCCAAATTTGGGTCAACTTGGATCATAAAGTAGGTCATTAGGTCAAGTTAAAGAAATAGCTTTTGGGCACTCTAGAGGCCACATTTATTGCTCAATTGACTTGAAAATTGTTCAGAATGCTTGTCTTGATAAAATCTCTTGAAAAAAATCTAGGATGAGTTTAAAATTGGGTCACCTGGGTCATAATCTTGGTCACTAGGTCAAATTAAAGAAATACCTTGTGGTCACTCTTGAGGCTACATATCTTGCTCGACTGACTTGAAAATTGGTCAGAATGTTTGTCTTGATTAAATATCGGATGAGTTTGAAATTGGGTCACCTGGGGTCATAAACTAGGTCACTTGGTCAAAATAAAGAAATACCTTGTGGGCACTCTAGAGGCCACATTTATTTCTCAATTGATTTAAAAGTTGGTCCAAATGTTTGTCTTGATAAACCCTACATGAGTCTGAATTTGGGTCATGTGGCGTCTTAAATTAGGTCACTAGATCAAATTAAAGAAATACATGTACCTTGTGGGCACTTTAGAGGCCACATTTATTGTTCAATTGATTTGAAAACTGCTTAAAATGTTTGTCTTGATGAAATCTAGGATGAGTTCAAAATTGGGTCACCTGGGCTCATAATCTAGGTCACTAGGTCAAATTAAAGAAATACCTTTAGGGCACTCTAGAGGTCACATTTCATGCACAATTGACTTGAAAGTTGGTCAGAATGTTTGTCTTGATGAAATATTGGGTGAGTTTGAAATTGGGTCAGCTGGGGTCATAAACTAGGTTACTGGGTCAAATTTAAGAAACACTTTGTGGGAACTCTAGAGGCCACATTTATTGCTCAATTAACTTGAAAACTGTTCAGAATGTTTGTCTTGATAAATTTTTTGATGAGTTCTAAATTGGGTCACGTGGGGTGATAAATTAGGTCACTAGGTCAAATTACGGAAATTCCTTGTGGATGCTCTAGAGGCCACATTTTAAGCTCAATTGACCTGACAATTGGTCAGAAATTGGATTATGCACGTTGAGTGAATTTCGCCTATTGACTCAGGTGAGCAACCCAGGGCCATCATGGCCCTCTTGTTTTCGAAAGCATTCTTTTTCATTCTAATTGATAACTAGTATTTCCTCCTATTCCCATAGTGTTTTATACCGTTTCAAATATAGAACCCGGCTTTTGAGCTAGCATACATTCAATTTGCTTTCTGCAAACACTCTCAGTTTGGCTGGGTTTACCCTATAACGAGGTGACAAAATTTTAGACACATTTAATTTGCCAACTGCTACTGCTTTGTATTTGCTCCAGTCCAAAATTTTGTCAACTGATAAAGATTTTGCTGTCCAATTTTTATGTGCTGAATGTTCAAAGAAAATCCATAAAAAGGTGAAAAGTTTATTGATAAACTCTTTCAGGGTGACTGGTGAAGAATCAACAACTTATTTCTGATTGACATGGCACTTAAGGAATGAATGACCATGTTTTAAATTTTGTATGAAAAAAAAAAAATATGTATTGATGAAGTATTCAGTTAGACTTGAGCCATTTAGGATACAATGTATGTGTGTATATAATTGAAGCTATTGGTCCTTTACCAAAATGATCTTGTGGTTGTATGAATCTGAACAGGATGACATTAAAAACGTTACGAATAAAGTAGAAAATGGTGATGACCAGCATTTTCTCCTTTTCCCACAATGTTTCCTACCCTTTTGAAGAAAAAAATTCATCATTTGAGCCATATTCAGTTTGTCATCTACAAATACTTCCAATTTTGATTAGGATAGAATTTTGTTGTATAGTGTAGAGTTAACCCTTTTTCAGCTGTGATAAGTGCCCTGAAGAATCTACAAGAGAAGATTCACCAGCTAGAAGCAGAGAGAACTGCAGCAGAAGACAATCTAAAATCCCTGGCAACAGAGACCAGTAAATACAGTGATATTTTTAAACAAGACAATGAGAGACAGCCACCTAAACAGACCATGGTCTCCAAGCAGAATCAAGGTTTGTTGGTTCAGTACCTGCGTAACTCTTACCACACAGTCCCAAGTTTTAAGGACCCTTAAAGAGAGAGGTTTTGGAAACATTGTGCTGGTAACCAGCATTCTCTCCTTTTCCGGTAATGTTTGCTACTGTATCTAATACAGAAATCACCATTTAAGCTTCATGAAATTTTTCGTCAAAGAGTGCTTTCAATTTTGTCCAGTGTGGTATTGTAAAGATTTTTGGCAGACAACTTTTAGAAAATCCTTATAGAATATGGAAGTTTTGATCAGCAGCGTGAATTGTGGGTCAACATACCTAAAATTTCCCTATTAGATGCCCACCCCTCTAATTAACACTCTTCCAGTTTGTTTTTTAACTGAAAATGGGCTTACCCTTAGACCATTTGACCAGCAGGCATAGCTCAGGTGGTAGAGCATAAGACTTGTAAACATCAAGTCTTGGGCCGCTTGAGGGTGTAGGTTGGAGCCCCACGGCTGGCCATCTGAAATTATTTATAGTCTTTCGGATGAGACGTTAAATCAAGGTCCCATGTGACAGTGCTACACACCAAGCACATTAAAGGGGGCGATCATAAATAAACGCAAATTCAATCAACCCTCGGACCAAATGATCAATCAACTTGAAATAAATCGGAGGGAACAAATTAATACTATTGTTGTAGTCCTAATTACTTCACAAATCAGTGTCATTAATTTCTGACTAGCAGAATATACATACACTTCTGCTAGCATTTCATATACTTCTGGTAATACAAACCTCATTAAATAACTCAGAAGAACTCTATGAAATAGACAGTTTAGAAGAACAGTGTCCCCAATTAATGGCAGATACTGTTTAACCCTTTACTAAACAATCCCATATTTTAACAACCATAAGAAAAAAGGTTTTTGAAAACACTGTTTGAAAAGAAGACAATGCTGGAAACAAGCATTTCCTTCTTTTCTCACAAAGAAAAAGTCCTCTCGATTGGATCACATTTAAATTGTTGTCTGCAGAGGTTTAAATTTAAACATGATTAAAATTGTGTGGCTCGGTAAAAAATCAATGCCCAAGGAATTGGAGGTAAAATGGATTTGAGGTAAAATGGATTGAATTAAAGCTAAATAACAATTGCAAATGCCTTCCATTTGGACCCATGAAATTTTGCCATTTGGTAAAGAGATAATCAAAACAGGCACAATGGGTAGCAAGTCATCAAAAGTGACGTCTAGTTTTCTTCTGTCATTTCCATAGAACTTGAGTCACAGCTGTCAGCAGCTGAAACCAGGTGCAATTTGTTGGAAAAGCAACTTGAGCACATGAAAAATATGGTAGATGTTTCTGAAAAAGAAAGAACAGCCGCAGTGAGAAAGGCTCTGATTGTTGATACAGACAGGAAACCTGACGAACCTGGGTCAAGTGAATTCCAGAACAATCTACGTAAGATTGCAGAATTGGAAAGAGAACATATAAAACTGACGGCGAATCAATCTCTTGCAGAGGTATACTTTTTTTGCAACTGATCCCACATTTTTACAACCCTGAGAAAAAAGTCCTTTGCAAACATTGCAGAAAAAGGAGAAAATGCTGGTAACTAGACGAGAAATTAAGTACAGCTCAACTAGCAAAATTCATTTCAGAAAAGGTGTAGAACATTTTTGGAACAGAAGAAAATGCTAGTTACCAGCCTCTTTCTTTAGGGTTATCAAAACCCAGGATTGTCCAATAGATTGCAAGAGGATTGGGAAGTCATGTTTTATTAAAGATTTCAAATGTGTTTTCTTTTTATTCTCTTATATTAAAACTCATGTATTGAATATACAAATGGCCAGAAATCAAATTCAGGATGAGAATAGGGCTCAATTTAAATTGGAGTGTTTAAATGAAGTTAGGAAAACATACTTGTAGGATGTGCAAATATTAAAGGAAGGCTGGGTCAGCCCTAACATAGATTCTTTGCTTTGTAATCTAGTTTTTTAGACTGGTCTTTACTGAATTTGTTTCAGTAGCAAAAGATTTACACAAACAATAAACATTGATGTAAATATGGCCCAAGGAAAACATTGCTTCAGATGTAGAAATTGTTTAATATGAGCAATTTCTTCTTTTGTTACAATAATTTTTAGGGTCATAAAATGCAAATTGAATGTATTGGACTTAAGTAAGGCAATATGTTTAATGTGGGTGTGTGTTTGAAGTGTCATGAATTGAAGTGGTCTGCCATACTGTTGTGACCTGACTTTCAATATACACTTACATCCTCATACTCTATATTTTTTTTTAGCTGGGCTGGTTTCAAAGAAACATTGTGGTATTGCCATAGCCGTGTCATTGTCTAGTTTGTTGTAGTTGTGCAAAAACTTAAACATTTTTTCATATCTCTGTGTAATCCTCAAAATGTTTTTTACCCAGTTAAACCTCTTTTCAACTGAAAATTCTTTACTGAAAAAGCAGCTAAGCTCAGGTGGACCCATCTATTCTGACGATTGCACAAGTCTGCTATATGCTGAAGTATTTTCTTATGGAATAGGGTATAAATTGGAAAAGTGTGTCTTAAAATGAAAAATAAAATGAAAAAAGAAAAAAAAAGGAAGATTGTTTAATATGCAATATTCTGTCCAATGAATAAAAACAGGCTTTATTCAAAATCATGCTTTGATGAAATTGTCAAAAGTCATTCATCTTCTTTTATTAAGGAAATCTGTAGCTTTGTTTAGAATCCCCCAAATAGATATGAAAAAAAAATATAGTAAGAAATGTTAGGAAGTTGGGAATTCCATAATAATTTTTTTCATGCAAAAGAAGATGACAAAATTTTAGAATTTTCCAAGGGAAAAGCATTTGCTTGCAGCTTACTGAAGGTGGCTCAATATTAATGGGAATTTTCTTTGGAAAATATTGGAAACGTTGTTGGAAAAGAAGAAATGGCTGGTTAGCAGCATTTTCTTGGTTTCCCACATTGTTTGTTTGGTAAAAGTTAAGGTTAAAGACATCCTGTTGCAAAAACAGTAGAGAAAACATTGTGACAAATATAAAAGATAGTCATCTTTTTTAGCATTTTCCCTATTTTCCTTTCAAAAAAAATCTGTACCATCCAAAGTAGATGGGCAAATGGTGTCAGCGCTTAGGAAAGGTCTATTGGATTCCATAATGAAGCTCAATTTACCTTGTGTGAGATCTTACCCCTGAATTACCAAACAATCCCAGGTTTTCATGACCCTGGGAAAGAAGGCTTTTGAAAACAATGTGGGAAAAGGAGAAAATGCTGGTAACCAGCATTTTCTCCTTTTCCCACAATGTTTTCAGTTCTATCAGAGAGCTTAAGCTCATTTGTACCAAAGTATAATTCGTCATCTGCAAATGCTTTCAAATTGGTCTAGTCTAAAATTTTGTCATGTGGTAAAGGGTTATAGGTGAATAAATTGGGCTTTATTGAGGCTCATCCTTTCATCAAACTGTCAAAAGTCAGACATCTTTGTTCATTTAGGAAATATATTAGATTTTTTTTCACGAAAACTCTTTACCAGAGGACAGAATTTAGTCTTTCCAATATTGAAAGCATCTGAAAATGACAAATCAACTGTAGCTAGAATGATGAATTTTGTGTTTGAAAGGTTAGGAAACATAACGGAAAATGGAGAAAATGCTGATTAACAGGATTTTTTGATTTTCCAACTATGTTTTCAAAAGCTTTCATTTTCAGTAGTTCAAACAGGTTTGTTTGGCAAGAAGTTAAATGGTTGGAACTATGAGTATTTTGAAAATGAAGCATATCAGCTATTTAGGTTAACTCTTTCCCAGATGACAAAATTTTTAGACTGGTCCAAATTGAAGGCATTTGCAGATGACAACTTAAATATGGGTGAAAAGTCAAAATTTGTTTGGGGAAGGGTAAAAAATACTGTTTGAAAAGGAGATTACCAGCATTTTCTCCTTTTTGTACAATGTTTTCTAAAGGCTCCTTTCTCAGGGTTGTTAAGAGTCGGTATTGTATGGTAATAAAGGACAATTGTATTTTTGAACTGCTGCCCAAAAATGCTGTCTACATAGAGAGTTTTTATTTAAAATTAGGCTCCTGATTCTGTACACTCTGATCTTAATCTACCCTGTTTGTAGATGTGATCATGTCTGTGATAGGCACTCAGAGGTGTGAAGGGTGTGCGTGTATTTACATATTATAAATGGACATTTAATGACCACAACGTTAGATAAGGGGGTTTCAAGGAGGTGGTATATCAATATTTTATTTTAAACATTTTCTGTTTGGTCATGGCTTTAACCCTTTACCACACAAACCTTTTTTTAACAACTTCCTACAAAGAAAGGTTTTAAAATGATACAGAAAAAAGGAGAAAATGCAGGTAACCAGCATTTTCTACCTTTTTAGCTCACCTTAGCACAACGTGCTAAAGGTGAGCTATTGTGATCGCCCCATGTCCGGCGTCCGTCGTCTGTCTTCCGTCGTCCGTCAACAATTTCTTTAAACATCTTCTTCTCCTAAACCACTGGGCCAATCTTGATGAAACTTGGCAGGGATGTTCCTTGGGTGAAGCTCTACCAAAATTGTTCAAAGAATTAAATTCCACCCACAACTCTGGTTGCCATGGCAACAAAAAGGAAAAAAAAGCAAAATCTTTGAAAATCTTCTTCTCTGAAACTAGAAGGCTTGGAGCTTTGATAGTTGGTATGTAGCATCTCCTAGTGGACCTCTACCAAGTTTGTTCATTTGATGCCCCTGGGGTCAAAATTGGCCCCGCCCCGGGGGTCACAAGTTTGAGCATAGTCACAAAGAAGGAAAACTTTAAAAATCTTCTTCTCTAAAACTTGAAGGCGTAGAGCTTTGATAGTTCGCATGTAGCATCTCCTAGTGGACCTCTACCAAGTTTGTTCATATGATGTCCCTGGGGTCAAAACTGGCCCCGCCCCAGGGGTCACCATTTCCAACATAGGAACAAAGAAGGAAAACTTTAAAAATCTTCTTCTGTAAAACTAGAAGGCATAGAGCTTTGATATTTGGCATGAAGCATCTCCTAGGGGACCTCTACCAAGTTTGTTCATATGATGCCCTTGGGGTCAAAACTGGCCCTGTCCCGGGGGTCACAAGTTCAAACATAGGAACAAAGAGGGTAAACTTTAAAAATCATCTTCTCTGAAACTGGAAGGCATAGAGCTTTGATATGTGGTATGTAGCATTGCCTAGTGGACCTCTACCAAGTTTGTTCATATGATGCCCCTGGGGTCAAAACTGGCCCCACCCCAGGGGTCACAAGTTTGAGCATAGTAACAAAGAAGGAAAACTTTAAAAATCTTCTCTGAAACTTGAAGGCATAGAGCTTTGATATTTGGCATGTGGCATCTTCTAGTGGACCTCTACCAAGTTTGTTCATATGATGTCCCTGGGGTCAAAACTGGCCCCGCCCCGGGGGTCACAATTTTCAACATAGGAACAAAGAAGGAAAACTTTCAACATAGGAACAAAGAAGGAAAACTGGCCCCGCCCCGGGGGTCACAAGTTTGAGCATAGTAACAAAGAAGGAAAACTTTAAAAATCATCTTCTCTGAAACAGGAAGGCATGGAGCTTTGATATTTGGTATGTAGCATCTTCTAGTGGATCTCTACCAAATTTGTGCATATGATGCCCTTGGGGCCAAAGTTGGCCCTGCCCCAGGGGTCACAAGTTTTAACATAGGAACAGAGAAGGAAAACTTTAAGAAACATCTTCTCTGAAACTGGAAGGCTTAGAGCTTTGATATTTGGTATGTAGCATCACCTAGTAGACCTCTACTAAGTTTGTTCATATGATGCCCATGCGGTCAAAATTGGCCCTGCCCCGGGGGTCACAAGTTCAAACATAGGAACAAAGAAGGAAAACTGTAAAATTCTTCTTTTCTGAAATCGAAAGGTGTGGAGCTTTGATATTTGGTATGTTGCATCTCAGAGTGGACCTCTACCAAGTTTGTTCATATGATGCCCCTGGGTCAAAACTGGCCCAGCCCCGGGGGTCACAAGTTCGAAGATAGGAATAAAGAAGGAAAACTTTAAATTTCCTTTCTCTTAAACGGGAAGGTGTAGAGCTTTGATATTTGGTATGTAGCATTTCCTAGTGGACCTCTACCAAGTTTGTTCATATGATGCCCCTGGGTCAAAACTGGCCCAGCCCCGGGGGTCACAAGTTCGAAGATAGGAATAACGAAGGAAAACTTTAAATTTCCTTTCTCTTAAACGGGAAGGTGTAGAGCTTTGATATTTGGTATGTAGCATTTCCTAGTGGACCTCTACCAAGTTTGTTCATATGATGCCCCTGGGTCAAAACTGGCCCTGCCCTGGGGGTCACAAGTTCAAACATAGGAACAAAGAAGGAAAACTTTAAAATTCTTCTTTAAAACTGGAAAGCGTAGAGCTTTGATATTTGGTATGTAGTGATTCTCTTCTAAGTTTGTTTGCCCATCTAAGCGCAACAAGTTCATTGAGTTCAAAATTGGGTCATCTTTGGTCATAAACTAGGTCACTAGGTCAAATTAAAGAAATACCATGTTGGCACTCTCGAGGCCACATTATTTGCTCAATTGCCTTGAAAATTAGTTGGAGGTTTGTCTTTATAAAGTCTCACATAAGATTAATTTGGGTCAATTTGGGTCATAAACTAGTTCACTGGGTCAAATTAAAGAAATACCTTGTTTTCACTCTGGAGGCCACATTTATTGCTCAAATGACCTGAAATTTTGCCAGAATGTTTGTCTTGATGAAATACCAGATGAGTTTGGATTTGGGTCACCTGGAACCATAAACTAGGTCACTAGCTCAAAATAAAGAAATACCTTGTGGGCACTCTAGAGGCCACATTCTTTGCTTAATTGCTTTGAAAATTGGTCAGAATGTTTGTCTTTGTAAAATCTCACATGAGTCTGAAATAGGGTCAACTGGGGTCATAAACTAGGTCACTTGGTCAAATTAAAAAAATAGCTAGTGGGCACTCTAGAGGCCACATTTATTATTCATTTGATTTGAAAATTGGTTAAAATGTTTCTTTTGATATAGTCAATGACCAGTTCAAATTTGGGTCACCTGGGGTCATAATCTAGGTCACTAGGTCAAATTAAAGAAATATCTATAGGGCACTCGAGGCCACATTTTTTGCTCAGTTGACGTGAAAATTGGTCAGAATGTTTGTCTTCATGAAATATGAGTTTGAAATTGGGTCATCTGTGGTCAAAAACTAGGTCACATGGTCAAATTGAAGAAAAACCTTTAAGGCACTCTACTAAGGTGAGCGACCCAGGGCCATCATGGCCCTCTTGTTTAAAAGTGGTTTGCTGCATTTAGAAAAAAAGTCATCTTATGGAAGAAAAGCGTTTATTGGTGGAAAATTATAGGGCTGGTTATGGCTTAATTTATTTTGCAGAGAGTGTAGATCAAGATCAGACTGCATAGAAAGTGTAGCCTGATCTTGGATCTCTACCGTCTGTTACTTGGTTCCGGCTGACACAACCTTCAAATAGCAATATTTTCGAGTTTTACCTGATTGAAAGGTCCCATTTCATTAACTCTTTACTGCATGTTAAAATCTTAGACTTGTCCAAATTGAAAGCATTTGCAGACAACAGATTAAAAACTTTAATGTTTCAAAGGATGGTATTTAGCTCTGGATGCATAGAAAACTTTCAGGGAAAAAAAGAAAATCCTGGTTACCAGCATTTTCTTCTTTTCCCACATTGACAATGTTTTCAAAAGCCTATACTATCAGGTTTGTTAAAACATGGGATAGTTTTGTAAAGTGTGAAACCTTAGTTTTGTAAAGGTTTCATGCTTTACAAAACTCTTCCGAGTTTGAACAGCTGTGAAGAAAAAAACTTTTGAAAACATAGTGGAAAAAAGGAGAAAATGCTGGTAAAAATGTTCATAACCACCAACATTTTCTCCTTTTCCCACTATGTTTTCTACCCTTCAAAGACAAACTTTACTATAACAGCAGCATTTGATGTCTTGTATCCAATGTTTTCAATTTTGAAAGATCTGAATTTTGTAGGCTGTTGAATTGTTAATTAGTGCTTTTCATCAGCAAGATACAATATTTTCATAGCTCTTTCAATATGTTATGTTTGATTGTTTTTCAGAGTAAGATAAGAGAGTTGGAGGAAAAACTTGGAGAGGAAAGACTGCATCACAGATTTATGATAGAAAAATCAGCAGAGGTATGTTTTTAGTCATGCTTGTGTGGCATGATTCTACGGTATGTGTATATGTGTCATATGATTCTATGTGTACATAAGTGATATGGTTTATGGCCCAGGGTGTGATATGATCCTATATATGTGTGACATTATCTTACATGTATGTGATATGATTCCTTATGTACATGTGTGATCATTCTTCGTATAAATCAATATGCAAATACAAGTGTGATGTCATTTTGTATGTGCCATGCTCTGTGAAAGGGAGATTTAATATATCTGCAAAAAGTATCAACCCAGGTTAGCCTCTGCAGTCTGGGCAGGCTGACCTAGGTTGAAACTTTTTACTTATGGTCAATTTCCTGCGTGTCCAAAGACAATTATACCTCAGGATTCAACTGTTTATTAGACAAAGCAGTGTTCCCACTCTCATCTTTTTTTGGGAGTGCATGCGCTCCCTGGGTTACAAGTTCAGGAATGCAAGACAAATTCTAGGGGTGCACTTAATAATGACAATTTTAGAGCTTTATGGAGGAAAGTAAGGCTCTGTTGTATTGAAAATTTGTTTTGGCAAGTCTCACTCTGCTTTTGAAAACAATATGGGTAATTTAAAAAAGAAGATGCTTGTTATGTTTCCTCACTCACAGGACCTGTTACTGAGGGACAACTTATAGCCCGATGGCCAGTAAAATTTTCCATTGTACTGTCAATTTCAGACACTAATTAGCTTTGATTTATTGTTTTATAGAGATATTTATGTAAATTTAATGTTTAAAGTCATTGATAAAGCTGAATAGACAGTTTGAAATGCCTATGATCGAATGATGTCAAACCAATTTTTGTTGTGTCATGGGTTTTCACGTTTTTTTGCAGCGATCTTTTTTTCATGCCTGTTAAGTTTTGTAGTAGTATTTCTGCATTATTTTACATAGATTTGTCTATCAGGGTAGCATGTAACTTCAAAACCTGCAATTTTACACCAGAAAAGTGGATTGATATCATTAATACTTTTAAATTAATGACAAAAGTTTGATTAGTGGTGATAAACAGTGACATTCACATTTGATTCCTATTGTATATGTTAGAGTTTAGATCTGTCAGATGTCATGTAAAGACATTACTTGTTGCCAGTTGATTCGCCAATGCTTAAGTTTTGGAGACATTTTTAGCTCCACTGGCCAAAGGCCAGCGGGCTTATGTCATGGCCCGGTGTCCGTCGTGCGTCCGTCCGTCCGTCCATCCGTCCGTGCGTTAACTTTTATTTCAAACATCATCTTCTCTGAAACTACCCATCCAATTTTCATGAAACTTCACAGAAATGATCCTGCCATGGTCCTCTTCAGAATTTCTTGAAAGAATTTGATTCCTTCAAAAACTCTGGTTGCCATGGCAACAAAACTGAAAAATATTGGAAATCTTTAAAAATCTTCTTGTCTGAAACCATAAGGCATAGGGCTACCAAATTTTGCATGTAGCTTTATGTAGTAGACCTCTATCATGTTTCTTGAAATTATAGCCCTGGGGTCAAAATTGGCTCTGCCCCAGGGGTCACAAGTTTTACATAGGCTTTTATAGAGAAAACTTTAAAAATCTTCTTGTCTGAAACCATAAGGCATAGGGCTACCAAATTTGGCATGTAGCTTTATGTAGTAAACCTCTATCACGTTTCTTGAAATTATAGCCCTGGGGTCAAAATTGGCTCTGCCCCAGGGGTCACAAGTTTTACATAGGCTTATATAGAGAAAACTTTAAAAATCTTCCTGTACCTAGCCATAAGGCCTAGAGCTACCAAATTTTGCATTTAGCTTGATCTAGTTGGGATCTACCAAAAGTGCCCAAATTATAGTCCTGGGGTCAATTTGGCCTCGTGCTTGGGGGGGTTTCACAAGATTTACATAGGCTTATATAGGGAAAACTTTTAAATCTTGGTGTACATAGCCATAAGGCTTAGGCTACCAAATTTTGCATAATTATAGCATTATCTTGTGGACAACTACAAAGAGGGCCCAAGTTACAGCCCTAGGATCAAGTTTGGCCCTGCACCAGGGGTCACAAGTTTTACATGGGTTTATGGAGTGAAAAGTTCAGAAACCGTCTTGTTTAGTTTAAACATATTTATTTTACATCGATTGAGAAACAAGTTCATACATCTTATACTAATCTCTCTCGATTCTGCTTCCTGGAAACTACACCAGTACTCGCGCCGAATGTGTGGGCCAATGAACAGTACCAAAGTTGACATCCGCTCCCGGGTATCGAACTCAAGACCTTTTGATTACGAGGCCGACGCTCTACCTCACAACCACAGACACCACACGGTGTTGTTACTAGCCATAAGGCCAAGAACTCCCAAATTTGGCATGTTATTCTTCTAATACACATATTCCCCATTTAGTCCGACTGTAGCCCTGGGGTCAAAGTTTTGTAAGGGCTTATATAGTGAAGACTTCTCTTCATGGTTTATATTTATAAGCCAGTGGAGCGATACAAGGCCATCATGGCCCTCTTGTTTCTAATTTGTCCCTATTGGCGCCACTGGCAATCAACAGCGGGAGCCCTGAAACCTGTGCGTGCATGCACATTTCCCTTCATATTTTTGTGTGTGATTATTCAGTTAAGTGCGTGAATCATGCACACACGTGTGTGATTGGGAACCCTGCAAAGTGGACTTCATGGATCCATAATTATGTGATGACTTGCTTGGTATAATTAATCACGGAGATCTGTTAAACTCCCTTATGCCAGAGCATGGCTGATACGTATTTTCTTCTACAATCAGGATTCTGGGTAAGGAGGGTTTCGGTTTAATTTTCACTGGTAGCAATATTTGTTATGTGAGTAAGTGGCCAGGGGCAAGACAATGAAATCCCAGCATAGTACTTTTGAAAGTCTTAGAAAACATAAATAGAGAGCTATAGCTGTGCACTGTAAAACACTGTCCAAACGTTTTTTACTTATTTTATCTTTACAGATTGAGTCTGTTAGAAAAGCAAATGAAATTCTCAATCATGTAGACGATGATTATGTAGAAGATGTCCTAAAGCCAGTAAAACAGAAAAGGCCAGTGAAAAAGAAAAAGAAGACAGTGGTCAGCAAAAAAACTGGACATTCAGATCACAGAAAACCTGATGCTTCCCAACACTACAGACTTAATCTAGCCGACATTCCATTTGTGATAGGAAAGGTTGGTAAAAATTTTCAGGTATTGTGTTCTGTATGAAATGATAATGATGAAGAAAATCCTTGGTGTTTATAGTAAATCAGTATCAGATGTATAGAATATGACATAAGTTGGTGTTCGAGATTAAGTTTTGTTAAATGAGCAGGGGTATGGAAATCTTAGAAATTTCTACTTGTCCACGGACAAGTAAATTACAAAAATCTACTTGTCCACCAGTGTGGCTCACTTGTCCAAAACAAAACAATTTTAAAAGGTACACATAAAGTGACATGTCCGCAACATGGGGATAGTCTCGAGAAACTTAAAAATTATTGTTACGATGATCTGCATTCAACCACGGGAACTCTTTCAAGCACGCCTCGTTTAAAAAAAACTTTTTGTCATATTTCTTGTCATGGTCCGTTTACGTTTGAAGCCTCCAAATGGTTTGGAGTCTCACACTTCCGAATTCTCCGATTTTACACACCAGTTGATCACTGAATCGAAAACTTTTGGATGTTGAGGCAGCTTCCGGCAGAGGTGTTAAATCACGGCCCATTTCTCACCGAAACTGTTTAAAATCAGATTAAAGGCTAAAATTTTCAGGTGTGCGACATTGTCATCAAAGATCTCTAAATCGGTATTAAAATGATACTAATAAAATTATTTTAACCCATTATGATGATCTTGATGGTGTTTACACGTTTTCAAGAAAAAAATTGACGTACAAGCACAGCTGCATATTTTACTGATCTTGTAATATGCAGTGAAAGCGGAGGTGGACCAAATGTGTATTTTGGATTTCCAGAAATCACGGATCATCTCAAGACACTGTTTATCATTCGAAATATCATTTTGTACAAAGTGAGAGCATAATGTATTTCACTAGATATGTATGTACAACAGATTCTTGTTTCAAAATTTTTCTCATATTTTCTACTTGTCCGTGGACAACTAAACTGAAAAAGTCACTTGTCCGACGCTGAATTTTCCCGAGTCGAACAAGTCGGGCATAGTATTTCCACACCCCTAATGAATGTAGAAAAATGGTATTGAGACTTTGCCAAGCTTAAAAAAGATTGCAGAATGATTTTATAAAATTCATTTTCAAAGCCATTTAAAGTCAGATTCTTCTTTTACTGTGATTGAATTTCAAGAATTACATGTAGATATGAGCCATGTTGTGTGAAAAGGGAGCCTCATGCGTCTGCTAAAAGCATCAATCCATGTCAGCCTGCATAATCCACACAGGCTGACATGGGTCGAAACTTTTTGTTATAAATAAAATTTCTGTATTTCCAAGGACCATTCTACCTCATGATGCAGTTGGTTGTTAGACAAAATGGGTTTTATGGATCCATAATTATGTGATGACTTGCTTGGTTCAATGCGTCCTGGAGATTCACTTACAAACCTTAGGTTTACCACATCCATCAGGGATGCCAGTTGAATTGACAGGAAAATTTATGTCTGGTGTGATTTGAAAATATTAGGAAAAGAGCACTAACAAAGGTCACCTACTGCTCCTATGACACCCAAAGCCTACAGTCTGATTACAATGTACATGTACCCTATTAAGGAAATACTATCAAAAATTGGTTTTTAGCTCCACTGGCCGAAGGCCAGCGGGCTTATGTCATGGCCCGGTGTCCGTCGTGCATCCATCCGTGTGTCCGTCCGTCCGTCCGTGCATTAACTTTATTTCAAACATCTTCTTCTCTGAAACCACCCGTCCAATTTTCATGAAACTTCACAGAAATGATCCTGCCATGGTCATTGAAAGAATTTGATTCCTTCAAAAACTCTGGTTGCCATGGCAACAAAACTGAAAAATATTGGAAATCTTTAAAAATCTTCTTGTCTGAAACCATTAGGCATAGGGCTACCAAATTTGGCATGTAGCTTTATGTAGTAGACCTCTATCATGTTTCTTCAAATTACAGCCCTGGGGTCAAAATTGGCTCTGCCCTAGGGGTCACAAGTTTTACATAGGCTTATATAGAGAAAACTTTAAAAATCTTCCTGTACTTAGCCATAAGGCCTAGAGCTACCAAATTTTGCATGTAGCTATATCTAGTGGGCCTCTACCAAGCAGGCCAAAATTTTAGCCCTGGGGTCAAAATTGGCCCTGCTGCAGGGGTCACAAGTTTTACATGGGCGTACATAGTGACAGCTTAAGAAATCTTCCAGTACCTAGCCATAAGGCCTAGAGCTACCAAATTTTGCATTTAGCTTGATCTAGTGGGGGTCTACCAAAAGTGCCCAAATTACAGTCCTGGGGTCAATTTGGCCTCATGCTGGGGGGGGGGGGGGGGGGGGGGGGTTCACAAGATTTACATGGGCTTATATACGGAAAACTTTTAAATCTTGGTGTACATAGCCATAAGGCTTAGGGCTACCAAATTTTGCATAATTATAGCACTATCTTTTGGACAACTACAAAGAGGGCCCAAGTTACAACCCTAGGATCAAGTTTGGCCCTGCACCAGGGGTCACAAGTTTTACATGGGTTTATCGAGTGAAAACTTCAGAAACCGTCTTGTTGCTAGCCATAAGGCCAAGAACTCCCAAATTTGGTCATAAACATATGCTTATAGGGTGAAAATTCAAAAAATCCTTTTGCTCCTAACCGCAAACCCAGGGGCTACCAAATCTGGATCACTTTTGATTTTTTTTTTTTTTTTTTTTTTTTGAAATTAGCCTTGCATCAGGGGTCTTATGTTTTACAGAGGCTTCATATGAACGAAACTTGAAAATCACCTTATTTATAACCATACAGCCTAGACTTGTATTATTTTGGCATGTGGCTTTATCTTGCGGACCTCTACCAGGGTTCAAGTAATTATCGCTCTGGGATCAAAATGGCTTTGCCGTGCGGGTCTCAACTTTCACATGGGCTTTTACAGAGAAAACTTTGTAAGTCTTCATTTTGAAACCATTTGGCTCAGAAATGAAATGTTTAGTATTTATGGTTTATATTTATAAGCCAGTAAGAGCAATACAGGGCCATCATGGCCCTCTTGTTTTTTGTCTTATACTTCTCTCTTTTGACTGTAGATGGTTTGCCTGCTCTCACCTTGTTTACTGAATAGATTAAAAAAAAGATTGAAGTTTGGTTATAAAAGTTTAAATCCCCTTCCCTTAACTGTTTACCAAATGGCAAAAGTTTTGACTAGTCCAAATTGAAACCATTCGCAGACAACATACTAGGTGTAAGTCAAATGATTGAATTTGTCTGTGACAGGGAGAAAACATTGCTGGAAAAGGAGAAAATGCTGGCTATCAGCATTTTCTCCGTTTCCACAGGTTTTCAAAAAGCTTCCTACCTCAGAGTTGTTAAAATTTGGGATTTTATAGTAATTGGTTAAACCTTGTTTATTTCAGAACACAGGTCCCAGTCATTCAGTAGGAGCCAATGTACAAAAGGTATTTGCTTTAATGAAGTCACACAACATGGCCCTGTGTTCAAGTGCCACCTATCCAGTGAACACATGTCACACACCCAGTCATAGTTCCTCGGGATCTTCATCACCCACCACCGAGTCGGACCTGGCAGAAATACTCTTACAGTTACAGGATGAATTCCATAGAATGAGCTTGTAAGTTTTTCCTTTGTTAGCATTTTATGTATGTTTTGTCTGCTTGGATTTTTTACCAGATGACAAAATCACAGGCTTACCCATGTTGAAAGCATTTACAGACAGCAAACTAACTCTACACCAAATGACAAAATTTTGGACTCCACCAAACCTAAAGCAATTGCAGATAGCAAAGTAAATGTGGTTGAAAGTAGATTTCTGTCTTTGAAATGATAGAAAACATTGTGGGAAAAGAAGAAAATGCTTGATACCAGAATTTTCTCCATTTGCCACAATGCTTTTAGAAGACTTCTACAGGGTCGTTGAAATGATTTGGTTTGGGAAGGGTAGAAAACATTGTGGGAAAATGATTTGATTTGGGAAGGGTAGAAAACATTGTGGGAAAAGGAGAAAATGCTAGTTACCAGCATTTTCTCCTTTTCCCACAATGTTTTCAAAAGGCATTTTCTTCAGGGGTCATTAAAAGTCAGGATTGTGTGGTAAAGGGTTAGGTAAAACTGTATGTAATAAGGGAGGAAGCCATTTTGTGTTTGTTTGCTAAATTAATCTTTTCCTGTGATTGTTGCAGTGAGCATCAAGAATATTCCAAAGAGATTAGTGATACAGCTGACCCCAGAATAAGGGAGGACCTGGAAAGGGAGCTGGATTCCCTAGTAGCTAGAATGGAAGCTAAAAGTCAACAGATCTCCAAAATTAGAAAGCACCAAGAAAAAGTAAAGTTTACTATCATTTTGATATTGTCATAGTTCTTTTGCTGTCCGACATTCATTCTGTTTTTCCCATAACTCAAGTAATTGCATTTACCTTTTACTTGAAATCTCTGTGAATTTTACTCGACTAAATGATATCCACTGGTTTATTGAACTAAAAACTATGATGTAATCTCTACAACCCTGAGGAAGAAAGCTTTTAAAAACATTAGGGGAAATGATAAGCAGCTTTTTTCCCATTTTCCATGTTGTCTACATTTTCAAAGATGAATTCCATCATTTGAATCACGTAGAATTTGTTATCTGTAGATGCTTTCCAAATGGACAAATCCAAATGTTTTTTTTTGTTGTCTGGTAAACAAATAACAAACAAACAATAGTCATATGAAGATAGTAGTTTAAAAGTTTTATGTATTTTACACAGAGACTTTTCCTTCACAAAAACAAATTCATGGTTGTCATATCAAGACGTTAATTTATCCTATTCCAGAAAATCTTGAAAGTTTTAACAACCCAAGAGAGGAGGCCTTTTGAAAACATTGTGCAAAAAAGAGAAAATGCCGATAACTAGCTCTTTCTTTTTTCCCATAATATTTTCTGCCTTTTCAAACCCAAATGCCATTATTTTAGCCACAAATGAATTTGTTGTCTGCAAATGCTTCCAATTTGGACAAGCCAAAAATTGTGTTGACTGGTAAAGAGTTATAATTAATTTAACAAATGCACTCATCCTTTACCAACAGATAGCTAACAAAAAGAAAAAGAAGACAAAATCAGCAAAACTTTCTGACTGTGATGATCTACCTCGACGACCAAGATCTGCCCAGTCTTGTTCACCACGAGTGTCAAGGTCAAAGCAGTACAGCGGTGAAGTAGAAGTAACAACCACCATTAAACCCAAAGGAGCAGGGACCGGTGTAGTTCAGATTCGTCCGTCAAGTGCTCGACAGATTTCCCTAAATGTGTTAAAAGACATGAAGAAATTACAAACCACTCTACGTAAAGATGACCTTTCTTGGGACTGTTGAGATATTACAAGTTTTAGGCCTCACCACATTAGTTTGCACTGCAAATCATTTCCATTTTTCATTTTACGATCGAAAATTAAAACTTTTTAAAAGATGTCTCTTAATCTTTACCACACAATCCCAAGTTTAAACGGCCCTGAGGAAGTTTCTTAATTCTTAACTCTTTACCACACAATCCAGAGTTTTAACAACCCCGAGGAAGAAGCCTTTTGAAAACATCGTGGGAAAAGGAGAAAATGCTGGTAAGCAGCATTTTCTCCTTTTCCCACAATGTTTTCAACCATATCAGAGACAAAAAAAATCACTAGAGCTACATTTATTTTGTAGTCTGTAAATGCTTTCAGTTTGGTCGAGAACAAAACTTGTCATTTAGTAAAGAGTTAACCAAATGATCATGAGTTTTAATGGCCCTAAGGAATGAGAAAGGATTTTGAAAACATAGTGGGAAAAGGAGAACATGTTGGTAACCAGCATTTTCTTTCTTTTCTCACATTGGTTTCAAAAGCCTTCTTCCTTAGTGTCATAAAAACAGAGAATTGTTTGGTAAAGAGTAAGAAATATCCCTTAAATTTGATAATGATATTCGTTTGGCTTTCTGATTTACATGATGAGATTAGCTTTATAGGTAAGCTAAAGGCAATGTTAAGGTACTGTCATAGTCGTGGTTTATTTGTATGAAAACTTCAATATTTTCTGATGTCTCTATCATTACTGAACATATTTACTGCAAACTTAGGCTAGTTTTTAACTATCAAAGGGGGAATCCCTTACCACCAAATTGGGTGGCCCTCAAAATACCCTTTTTTGACCTAGAATTTTCATTGAGAAAGCAACGGTAGCTATGTGTTAGCACCAGCATACAGTGCTTTTTTTTTAAAAATCACTTTGGGGAGCACTGTTGGTCCCCATCACGGTCCATCAGGAATGTTCAATTCCAATATAGACCATGAGTTAACTCTTTACCACATGACAGAATTTTAGACTGGTCCAAATTGAAAGCGTTTGAGGACGACAATATAAATGCAAATGAAAAAGTAAAACTTGTTTTGGGAAGGGTAGAAAACATTGTGGGAAAAGAGAAAATGCTGGTTACCAGCATTTTATCCTTTTTCCACAATGTTTTCAAAAGGCTTCTTTCTGAGGGTTGTTAAAAGTCGGGATTGTGTGGTAAAGAGTTAAACAACAAAGTACCTTTGGTAGTCTATAATGATGATGATAGAGTAGGTAGACTGTAAGAAGGGCAGCTTGTGTACAGGGGAATTGATTGGTCTGTGATACTGTATTTTTATTGTGTTATATGTCTATGTCTAAGTAGCGAAATTTGTTTTCCCAACAAATCAGTCAAAACAGCAAATGATGCTTAATGTGGGGGAGGGGAGAATTAGGATGTGCCAATAATTTCTTATTTTCATGAAATGAATTGGCGCTTATTTAATGCTGTTATTATTTGTGTATTATTTGGAATTCCTGTCTTTGTCTGCTGATTTTCTGACTTTCCTTTCTTTCAATACAGGTCATGTCACTGCATACTACAGGCAATATTTGATGCTCTATGGAGTGTTTAGTAAGATCAGGCAGCTTTGAACATGTAAATGTAGTCAGATCTTGGATCTGCACTTCCCAAAATGTATGTTACTTCAGCCCCAAACTGCCTTGTATAACTCGAGACTTCTAAAACCATATTTGCATAGACAACTTTGAAAACATCCTTGATAAATACATGTCATGAACCAAGAATAATTTTATAGGGTATAAATATACGAACCATGCTCTGAAAAGAGGCTTTATGCATCTGCAAAAAGTATCGACCCAGGTC
Source organism: Tridacna gigas (assembly GCA_945859785.2). Taxonomy (NCBI): domain Eukaryota; kingdom Metazoa; phylum Mollusca; class Bivalvia; order Cardiida; family Cardiidae; genus Tridacna; species Tridacna gigas. Next base: position 34,887,100 of record OX244031.2, on the reverse strand, counting down.
AGCCTGCGCAGTCTGTGAAACTTTTCGCTATTGGTCAATTTTCTGTATGTCCAAGGACCAGTCTACGTCATGATTAAGTCGGTTGTTAAAAAAGTGGCTATTATGGATCCATAATTATGTGATGGCTTGATTGGTATCATGGGTCAAGGAGATGCATTAAGCCCTCTTTTGCCAGAGTATGGCTCACATATATTAAAAACTTTATTGAAATGCATTTGAGCCATACTCTAGCAAAAGGTGGTTTAATGCATCTCTGTGATGCATTATACCAAGCAAGTCATAACATGATTGTGGATCAGTAAAATCCATTTTGTCTAAATAGTCTGCTAAATCATATGGAAAGCTGGTCCTCACTGATGCAGAAAATTGACCATTAGTAAAGGGTTTTGACCCAGGTCAGCTTGTACAGACTCGCAGGCTGACCTGGGTTTATAACTTTTTGCGGATTCATTAAACCCCATTTTCACAGAGCATGGCTCATATCTAATCAACATGAATAATTTCATAATGCTGGATTAAAATGTGAAAACATGGTTACCAAAGGAGATATTGCTTTTATAAGTGGCTGTGACAAAAGGGTTAAAAGTCATCTACAGGTTTCAAGGAGCAGATGAATGGTAGGATTGTTCAGATGTGTGTCCATTTGTATTGTAAAGTACCTATTCTGTCTGAAATGCAGATATGACTTCTTGAGTAGGAATTGAGGTTTGTGTTTGATTTTAAAAAAGAATGGTTTGACATAAGGCACCTTCTTCTCAGCTTATGAAATTGAGTTAAATGAAATTTTCCCACAATTTTTTTTAGTCTTTAAAGCTTCTTTGATGCTTCAGATATTTCTTCTTTCTATTTTCATTGTCATATCTTGTTTACTGAAAATTGTATTATGTTTCATATCTGGCAGTATGTTATTGAAATGGTATTTCTTACCATTTAACCCTTTGTCAAACAATCCTGTATTTTAATGGCCCTGAAGAAAGAGACCAGTGAAAACATTGTAGGAAAAGGAGACAATGCTGGTAATCAGCATTGTCTCCTTTTCCCACAATGTTTTTATCCCTTTGTTTGAGCCATAGTTTATTTGTTGTCTGCAGTTGCTTTGAATTTGGACAAGTCTAAAATTTTGTTGTTTACTAAAGAGATTGTACTCTTCAAAGATGTATTCAATACTTTTGCATGAAAAATAGAAAAATTGGTATACTACAATGAAATTTGTAACTTCTTTAATAAACATTTTTAAAGCAAGCTACCAGGTATGTAGTTTTTATCATTGCCGTTTATTGTGATGTCATCTGTTCAGGGACATCAACAGTGATTTTTTCTTAACCCTTCAACAGATTCCTGAGGTGTATGTACCTTACGTAGAAGGTGTTTGAAAACATCATGGGAAAAGGAGAAAATGCTGGTACTGGTAACCAGCATTTTCTCCTATTCCCAAAGTTTTTTTCTACCGTTTCTAAGACATATACTATCAGTTTAGACATAATCAGCTTGTCTGAAAATGATTCCAATATGATGCAGTCTAATATTTTGTGGTCTGACCTAATGTGGATCAGATGATGGAATTTGTTCTCAGAAAGGTAGAAGACATTGTGGTTGTAGGAAAAAATGATAGTATTCAGGATTTTTCCTTTTCCCACAATGTTTTCAGAGAGAGACTTTTCCTCAGGGTTGTTATAACGTGGGATCGTATGGTAAAGAGGTCACTTGTTACCTCAAAAAAGAAAATTTGGAACAGAAGACTTCGAAAATATCCTTGCAAAATATGGGTAATTAACATGAATTTAAGACAACCCTTTACGACACAACCCAGACTTTTAACTATTCTGAAAGAGAATGCTGTTGAAAACATTGTAGGAAAAGGAGAAAATGCTGGTTCTCAGCAATTTCTCTTTTTCCCACAATGTCTTCTACCCTATTAAAGACAGAAATCATGATTTTAGCAACGTTTGATTTGTTGTTCGCAAACGATGTCAAATTCAGTCTAGTCCAAAATTTTGTTGTTTGGTAAGGAGTAAGTATATGAAAGCATGTGAAAGAAATTGCTCTATAGGAGGCAACTCTGTTTGCCACAATTCTTCAACTCTACCAAACGACAAAGTTGTACACTGGTCCAATTTGAAAGCATTTGCAGAAGACAAATATTGCTCAAATGGCTAGGTTTGTCTTTGATAGGATTGAAAACATGGTGGGAAAAGGAGAAAATGCTGGTTACCAGCATTTTCTCCCTTTACCACAATGTTTTCAGAGGGCTTGTTTCCAAGGGTTGTTAAAAGTCCGGATTGTTTGGTAAAGGGTTTAAAGAGGTGTAGGAGACAGAAGTCATCAACAGGAAGTAATGAGTTTAAAGGGCCTTTGTAGAATTTTTGCCATGAATCAGAATCGTTTGTAAAACATTGATTAAAACTACAAAATATATTTTTTACTACAAGGCTAAAGAAACTGGATAGTTACAGTCTGTACTAAGGTGCAGTGTTGAAGTTTACATAATGGGATGGTTGTTTTGAAACGGTCTATTTTCATGATATTCATGACATTATCATGCATATTCGAATACGACCCCCGTAATTGACATGAGTTATTGAACATGTGACATTCACACAAGCCCTCCCAAAAATTGTGGAAGGAAATCTAAAAATACCTTAAGAGGGCTGAGGCTTCATTGCCCATTTTTTGTCTTATTTATTATGGTTTGCCAGCTAATTCCTTGCTAGATACAGTCACAAAAACTTATTTCTGAATTTTGGTTTGAATATAAAAATCTTAACAGCTCCTTTAATGCTAATGGAAGAAAGTTATCATTGAAATGTTGCCTAGAGAATAGTGTTATTCGAATTGGTCCCTATGACAATTTCAAAAAGAGGAAAACAGATTTTGAGCAAATAGCTTTGATATTGCAAAATATTGTAAAGTTATGGAAATATGGCATGGAACTTGTACTTAAAGGGGGTCTGAGCAATTGGCATTGAAGAGGCAACTTTCACATTTACAGAATGTGAGAGGGAGAGAATCGCCTTGAGAGGTCAGGTAGCCCGTTTTGGTGGGTTGGGTTCTCTGAAATTTTGAAATCTATGACCTCTGGGAATTATACTGAGCCTTTGCTGCAAATTTGTACCCTCTCTTCATTCAGAATTTATGTCATAATATGATACACAAAAAAGAGGGCTATGATGGCCTGTATCGCTCCACTGCCTTTAAATGAATGTATCATACACTCAACTGGCACTGACAGAGACATTTAATCATACTAAGAAGTCTGTATGGCAATAAACTTTTGTAGAGAAAAAAGCCTATGTCCCCCCACCTCAAGCAAGTCATGTCTTTTTTCAAATGCAAAGATGATGTCAGGAAATACGATTGAATCTACTAAAGTATCAGTCATACCAAATACCAATTAACTATAACAAAGAGTACTTTGACAAGATGATTTCCAAAACTTTAGTTGCAGATTTCTTTTTTTGTAAATCTAGCATGCATGGTTAAGTGCTGGAACAAAATAAAAATGATAGAAACCCTTCTTCATATTAAGTAGAGCCTGTACAACTCGTCTGAACATTCTATATGAATATGACAGAACCACAAAAACATTTCCTTCGCCCTTACTATAGATAAAAAATGATCGGTGCTATGCGTGTTAAAGTCTGTTAATGTAGCCTAAACTCGAAAGTCTTCTGGTGAACTTCTCGAAAGTCTTCTTTGGGGCGGAAAAGGGACGGAAACGGAAATATTCTGAAAATAATCAAAGTGCTGTAGGGCATTCTTCAGTTTAGGGGAGTTGCGAGTTGCTTACTACACACGTGAGTTTGGCATCATTCAGCGGGGTCTGGTACCCCAGTGCATTTACCGACTGGGTACATCGACTTGAGAAGTGTACTAAGTACAAGGGCGAGTGCTTCGAAAAGTATTTATAAGGCACTGAGACATTGACGTTAAACTCTCCTGTACGACATAACGTCATGTAGATCTACTACGCCTTGCGCTGCTCTGCGGGTCATGAACTGCCTGTGCTCGAAAGGTTGTAGTTATATTAATACTAGTATTCAGTCAATAACTATGAAATTTGTCGGAAATATTGATAAATATTGAATATATTCAGTAAGTACTGTTACTCATATTGTCCACGAACTTTTGGATCGGCCTCTATCAATAGTTAAGTAAAGGGAGATAACCCGAAGATGTTTTCAAAGATTGGCGCACTTCTGTCTCTGAAGATAAAAATTTACAACCCAGACAGCTAACACAGTAATCATTGAACCTATTCACTCTGATAAAGAGATCAAGTTCGCCACTATCTCAATCAACGCTGACCAAGTATGTCCGGTAGGTACGAAAGTCAAGGTCGACCTTCAAACACGGGTTAGACAATCACATGGTTAGCGTGAAAAACGTGGGGGAAAAGGGGGTGTATGCATTTTTGTAGTGCATTATGCTATGCAAATCGTCACTAATATATGATGCCTAGTCTCAATATTAATGGGACGTTTACGATGCCTCTCATATTTGGACATTTATTGTGCACCGTGCCGTCTCAAGTCCGTCGTGAATTTTCCGGCAGAAAAGCTATGTCGCAGCGCTGTACTGTTTCGTCGGTTTAATCAGTATTGTATGGAATGCCATAGCAGAAAATATTCAAGATATAAAAACACTATCAAGATATTTAAAATATTCAATCAAGATAGTCGCAATTATACCAAAATGATATATAAATTTGATATATGACAGCAATCTTTCCGGCAGGGAAATGCAATTAATTTTTAGTGACACACACGTGACCAAGAATAAATTATTAAACGTTCCATTACCTGAAGCGCTCTTAAAAGCATATAATGTGTGAATCTCGAAAAAAAAAAACTAACGAAAAGTATTGTGTTTGGCAACCTTTTTTTTTCCTAGGTTTTGGGAACATAAACATCTCGAGTAAAAGATTAATTTAGCTGTTTTAGCTCCACTGGCCGCAGGCTAGCGAGCTTATGTCATGGCCCTGTGTCCGTCGTGCGTCGTCCGTCCATCCGTGCATGCGTCCGTCGGTCCGTGCGTGCGTTAACTTTTATTTCAAACGTCTTCTCTGAAACTACACATCCGATTTTGACCAAACATCACAGAAATGATCCTGCCATGGTCCTCTTCAGAATGTCTTAAAATAATTTGATTCCTTTAAAAACTCTTGTTGCCATGGCAACGAAGCTGAAAAAATATTCAAAATCTTTGAAAATCTTCATACAGCCTAGAGCTACCAAAATTGGCCATGTAGCTTCAATAATGGACCTCAACCGCGTCCCTTCATATTATAGTCCTAAGGTCAAAATTTAACCCCCCCCCCCCCACACACCCCCATGACAGGGTCACAAGTTTTACATGGGCTTATATATGTACATGTTGGTAAAACTTTGAAAATATTCCGGTACTAAATCATTCGGCCTAGGGCTATCAAATTTGGCATGTAGCTTCATCAAATGGACTTCTACTGAGGTACTTCAAATTATAGCCCTCTGGTCAAAATTGGGCCTGGGGTTACATTGGCTTATATAATGAAGACTTTAAAAATCTTCTAGTTCCGAACCATAAGGCCTAGGGCTACCAAATTTTGTTTGCATGTAGCTTTATCTTGTGGGCCTCTACCAAGATAGCCCAAATTATAGCCCCGGGGTCAAAATTGTTCCCGCCCTGGCAGTCACAAGTTTTACATGGTCTTATATAGGGAAAACTTTCTTCTCGTTCCTAACCAGAGGACCTAGGGCTACCAAATTTTGCATGTGTATTTATCTAATGGACGTCTACCAAGAGTGTTCAAATTATAGCCCTAGGGTCAAAATTGGCTTCGCCACAGAAGTCACAACTTTTACAAAGGCTTATATGCTGAAAACTTAAAAGATATTCTTGGTCTTGACTTTGAGATACAGCTGTAATATTTTTTTTAGTGATATCATGTGGCAGGCCTCTTCCAACATTGTTCAAATTAAAGCCCTGGTGTCAAAACTGGTCCCACCCCATCGGCCATAAATTTAAAAATTGCTTATAGAGTAAAGCCTCTAAGAATTTTCTTGCTCCTTACCATAAATTCTGAGGCTACCAAATTTCGATCAATTTTTCAGATTTAGCCCTGAGATTGAAATTAGCCCCACTTAACGGGGTTTCATGTTTTACAGGGGCTTTATATTAAGGTAACTTTGAAAATAACAAGTATTATTTGGTATGTCGCTTTATCTTGTGGACCTCTCGCAGGATTGAAGTAATTGTAGCACTATGGTCAAAAATGGCTTTGCCCTGGGGTCACAACTTTCACATGGGCTTTTTTAAGTCTTTTTCGTTGAAACCTTTTGGCCTAGAATTGTAATGTTTGGTATGTATGGTTTGTACTTAATTGCCTTTGGAGCAATACTGGGCCAACTTGGCACTCTTGTTTTGTTTTATTTGATTTTGAAAATATTTGCGTTTGAAACGAAGGATTGTTGAATATGCAAGCAACAGGTATGTTCAAATTCTAGTTTTGTCGTCAATTTATGAAAATGTAAAGAGTTCAAACGTGTGCACAAAATCTGTGCAAGGATTACAACCTTTTTTTCTCCGCGTCTGCGCACCCGTATGCGACCGATGAGAAACTAAAATCACATTCGGGGACAGTTATCTGTACTAATATAAAGCCAAACTGTGAAAGAAAAACGCTGAATCATGTAGTAGAATAGTCCTTTGACATGCAGAATATTTACCAGTAGCAAAAAGTTTCGACCCAGGTTAGTCTGTGCGGAGTGCGTAGGCTGACCTTGGGCGATAGTTTTTGTGGACGCATAAATACATGTACCACTTTTAATGTTGAAAACGGCGTTAAACATCGTACAAACAAATTAGTCATGCCCTGTGAAAATGCGGTATTTATGGGTCTCAGAGCATGACATCTTTTGTATGGTGTTTAACACCGTTTTCAACATTATTCAGGTTTTATTGCGACGACCAGTCGAGGGGTGAATACGAAACTATTCCATCTGCGTTTCGAAAAAATTTACATGAGAGGGAAAAACGCTTCTCATTTCTGTGAAAAGAATAGTTAGATCATTTTGTTTAGATATGTTGTGTTGAGCTGAGAGCATGAATTCAGCACAACATAATTAAACAAGACGATCTAACAATGCTTTTCACGGAATTGAGTTTTTTTCCCCCTCCCCTGTAATATTTTCCAAAATGCAGATGGAATAGTTTCGTATTCACCCCTCGCAGTGCACCTATCAATCATTGTTACTTTTCTTGAGTATCACTAGTACTTTGCCTAATATTCTTCTCGAGCGACTTACTTGTCCTCCCATTAAATCGTAAAAAAATCATTTCTGTGTACAAAAACGACAGGCTGCAAGGCTTCTATGCTTCTCTCCGCTCGCAGAAAGTCCGCCAATCTCCTGGGTTTAACATTTCCTTCTTCCGAAATGTTTTAACGAGCTAAATACAAGAAAGGGCATCTTCAACTGAATACCTCTTTTAAAAAATAGCGGCAGACGAGTTTGAAAACATTCCTGGAAAATCAGCAAAAACTCACTCATTACCAGACAACAAAGTTTAAGATCTGTCCAAACAAAACACTTGCAGACGACAAATTAGATGGAAAGCATGCCGGTAACCAGCAAACCCCCCCCCCCCTCACAATGGCTTAACCTTTATCCTACTAAATAAGTGAAACAAAAGTTTCAAACCGATAGTAAAACCCAGATTTTGTTATTTAAAAGGTATCCCCTTATGGGCCAGTGTAGATCCAAGATCAGACTGCACTTTCTGTGCAGTCTGATCTTGATATACAATGTCCGCAAAAGGTTCCTAAGTCGCAGTTTTGTTAAAACACGTGACTGCGTGTTGATGGCTTAGGTTTAGCACATGCGAGAACATTGCGGGCAAATGGGAGATGAATCATTCTTGTTTATAAAATAAAAAGCACAAATGAGTAAATAAACAACATGTTTTTATACTAGGTTTAGCCCTTTCAGTGCCGTAGGTGAAAATGTGGGCTTTTGCGGAAGGCATAGATCAAAATCAGACTGCACATAACGTGCAGTCTGATCTTGGGTCTATACCGTCCGCTGGTATAGTCATACTTGGTTTAGCCCTTTCAGTGCCGTAGGCGAAAATGTGGGCTTTTGCGGAATGCATAGATCAAGATCAGATTGCACATAACGTGCAGTCTGATCTTGGATCTATACCGTCCGCTTGTTTAGTCGAGCCTATAAGATAAAAAACTTACCAGGCTGACCTGGGCCGAAACTTTTCGCTGTTGGCCAATTTTATGTATGTCAAGGACCAGCCTACCTCATGAGTCAGTTGGTTGTTAGACAAAATGGACTTTATGGATTCATGATCATGTGATAACTTGCTTGGTATCATGCATCACGGAGATGCATTAAGCCCCCTTTTGCCAGAGCATGGCTCATTTATACTAGGCCCAAAAAGAGTTTTAAAAGTTTTTGAATAAGAAACGTGAGCATACCACGAGACATCTTTAACACATGATGAATGTACTCCACTGTGTTGTCTGGATGAGTTGTTTTTTTGTAGATGTTTGACGCCGTTCTTAGCCCATGGGCTACTAAGCGCGACATAAGGATCTTTTGCGGACGGAGCAAGATCAGACTGTACAGAACGTGCAGTCGATCTTAGATCTACACTGACCGATAAGGTGATATCCCCCCACCAATACGTTTGAAATAGCTAATTTGAGTTTATACTATCGGCTTGAAAATTTCATTTAATCTATTTATCAGTTTAAGGGTCAACACTATTTCAGTTAAACCGCGGCGGCCAGTTCACCTATTCGTGCTTTGCTGGAGTTTCCTTGACCAGTACTTGGCACTAAATTTTCCCAAGTAATTGGCTGCTTTCCCACTCAAACATCGTCGAAACAGCGTTGGGCGGTGGGAGGGGAATAAATCATGTCGCAATGACTGGTATCACTCTTGAGAAATTAGCCGAGCTGGAAAATCGAACCAGCGACCCCTTGGTTTCAAGCCCGATACAATACCAAGGGAGCTAAAGGGCTCGGTAGTGTTTCTGGTGGGCAAGACACTTCAGAGCCCTGGCCTAGAACTGGTGAGACAAGGGCATATATGAATAGGTGAGTTGTCACCGTGATATGACCAGAATCTGTTGAAAGCGGCTTCAAACACCACTCAATCAAGCAATCAAACGGGTTCGGCGTGTGTGTTATTAGAATTCTAGTGCCCGCAATAAGTGCTTTTCCTCCGGTGCAATTCTTGTAATCGTCTTCTAGTTCACTCTGATCACGTTTTAGGGAGTCCAGTTGCGTAGTTTTGTGTTGCATTAGGCAAATAAAATGTTCGTGATCGTTAAACCTCTTTCCCAAACAACAAAAGTATGGAAGAGACCAAATTGAAAGCATTTGCAGACGACAAATTAAATGTGACTCGAATGATTTGATTTGTTTCTGAAAGGTTAGACATTGTGGGAAAAGGAGAAAAATGCTGCTTACCAGCATTTTTTTCCTTTTCCCAAAAATTTTCCCAGGGTATTTACCAGGGTCGTTAAAACTCAGGATTGTTTCGTAATGGGTTAAACGGTGAAAGATATAAGAGTGACAGAGAGAAAAAAGAAAGCATGTCACTTGAAATGAAGCTTTTATTAGAGTTTAGGCGTTTAGAGCCTACGTATTTACCCTTTCCCAGACAACAAAGTTGTAGACTGGTCCAGTTAGAGAGATTGCAGACGACAATTTTAATCCCTAAAGCGCAAAATAAACCCAGCAGACGTTTTCATTCTAGAATAAGTCTCGGGTAACAGCAATCTAGTGAGCGGCTTTTGTCTGTAATGCTTCAGCAAAGCGGGCAGTGTAGATCAAAGATCAGACTGCACATTCTGTGCAGTCTGATCTTGATCTACACTGGACCGCAAAGACAACTGTAGTAGTGTAAGGCGCCTTAAGGGTTAACATTAATATAGATCTAATGCTGCTCTGGGGATTATATTAAATCTGGGTTACAGAAACACAAAATCGATTCTCAGCCGTCTACTCCCTACTCCCTCCATAAGCAGCTCTAAATCACGGCAAGGGCAGGTTGGTTGTATTTGAGTTTAACGCGGTTTTAACAGCTTGGGTCATATCACGGTGATAAGTACCTACGCATGTCTTTCCTGGCTTTCTCACATCAGTGCCGACACAACTTTTTTTCCAAGCCACTGACTTTCTCACATGCATCTGAGGTAAGAGGCAATAAGTTGCCGAAAAGAAAGTTTCCCACAACCTGGTATCGAACCCGCAACCACCAGGTTATGAGTCCGATACGCTAACCACTGAGCTACCAGGCCGGGCCTGCAATGGGAGGACTCAAAGGACGTATTCCAGTTTTCATTGTAAGATCGCCACTGACGTTAAACGAATCGAGTAGGTAGGGCACAATATTTACCATTATAGAATAAAGAAAACTCATTTTTTTTTTTAAAAGAAAAACTCTTTTATTGGTCGAAACCAACATTAACAATTAAAAACTGTAGCTGTTATTTCAGTTTCCTTTGAGAAATATACATGTTAGATGATGTCGAGAGAAAACCAGCATTACGTATCACTTTTTTTTGGTTTTGGTAAACATGATGCAAATGTAAAAAAAAAAAAGAGTTCAACATATATTACATCTCATTTTATACTTCATACCGGTACGTAAGCAATGCAAAAGTCACGTATATGACAATGCATACCGGTATACGATACAAAGACTGAGCGTCGGCAGCATATGCCGTCTGTGTAGACCTTATTGTTGGTTTTCTCTCGTCAGTTTCTATGCACCAATTTCGTTACTAAAAACCGGTTCAATAGAGGATCAGTTAACGGGGATGTTCGAGTCCAAAGAGAAAATTCCTCTTACTTCTGCACTGAAAACCTAGGTCGTGGGTACTTATTAGAAGTTGTCTAATCGAGACAATACTAATGAGTACCTAGTTTTACAGAGGATATACTTTTCTTTAGGATTCAATCACCCCTTCTTAACTGGTCCTCTGAATTCAACAAAATGTCCATGTGAAATGAAAACATTTATACAGCATTGTTCTGCCAAGGATTAATCCATACAGCAGACAATTGTCCAATAAACTTTCAAAAATATCGTTTATTTTTTAAAAGGCAAGACAAAACTTCATGCACCCTACTCTAATTCTCACCTACATTTGAGCCATGGTCTGTGAACAGGGGACTTAATGCATTTGCAAAAAGCATCGACCCAGGTCAGCCTGCGCAGTCCGCGAGAGATGACCTAGATCGATACTTTTTGCTATCGGTCAATTTTCTGCTTGTCAAAGGACCAGTTTAGCTCATGATTCCGTCGGTTGTTAGACAAAATGGACGTTACGTATCCATACTGCAGTGATGACTTGCTTAGCATCATGCATCACGGAAATGCATTAAGCCCCCTTTGGTCAGAGCATGGCTCATTTGAAAGAGACATAGTCTGACCTGTGTGTCCCTAATGGGAAATTTCTTTTTATCCCAGAATCCCCGCCTTGGCAAAACACAAATACAAGAAAGGTAGCTGCCTTATGAAAATGTGACTAAATGCTTTGTGGTTTTCTTATTTCTCTCTCATATCCCCATTAACTCATTTTACCCTATCCCACGAAAGTTGTAAACCCCGTAAAACTAGATCAGACAAAGCAAAAGGCAGTATCTCGTCTGACTCTATGATGACTGTCCTATGGAATATGGATTTACCCTTCACCAAACGATCCTGTGTTTTAACGGTCCTGAGGAAATAGCCATTAAAAACCTCGTGGTCACCAGCATTTTCTCCTTTTCCCACAAGGTTATCTACACCTTCACAGACAATTAAGACTATTTCAAATAACCTTTATTTTTTGCTTGCAAATGCTTTCAATTTGGACAAGTCTAAAATTTTGTCGTCTGGAAGAGTTAAAAAGGGTTATTTCTCTTTGGAATGAATATCATGTTTTGGCAATGCAAGTAAAGTTGATCCTCTCGTAGTGTCATACAGACTACGCATGTATTACAGTTGCAGGTATCTTCGCAAGCCAAGGTGACGAGTACTACATGGATCCACGTAGTGATCGTCACCATGGTTTACGAAGACGAGTTGCGCGTAAACTTTGTAAATATCGTTTCTCTTGAAAAACGAGTGTAAAAAATACTACACTTGTACAACCGTGCTTAAATGAGATGGCCAGCATTGCCCGGACCTCTACCCAAATACTTGTAACATCAAACTGGCATTATTTACAGTTGACAATTATGAGCCATGCGGTTACTGAATACGTGTATATCATGAATACAAAGTAAACAGTTCTTTGTGTAGCCCTATATAAACATGGTCGGTCATACCAAAAGTCTCTGACCTTTGCCAAAGTTTGCTCGTACATGACTTGGGGCATGCGCAAAACATTCGTCATCGGTAACCCTGGGTAATTAGTTCACCGTTAAAAACGCTACGTTCAGCTTTTCAGCCATGGTTCAGTGGTCTGGCTTGTAACTGTTTACGTACGGGCAGACTGAGGCTCGTTTGTTGGAGACACTTGTCGTCTGTGAGTTTCGTCTCGTTCACTTTCACGCTGAAGAAAACTGATCTCACTGAAAAAGATAAGAAAAAAAAGTAAACGTTTACTTCTTGCTACAAACACAAGTCATCAAAACAGATATGGATCCAGACCCAGGTCTTTTGGTTTGATATGGTAACGAAACGTATTTACCTTGTTGTTTTAATATATCATACGCAATAAAAAAAAGTCAATAGAACATAAAGACGTCAATAAAACATTTATTCATCAATAACTCTCATCAGGCTACATACAGTTACACTAATAATGACAATTTGTCTCGATTGTGATTGTCGACTTTGTTTCGACAGATGTGCAAAACATACTGTTTGTTGTTTGTGTAGTGTATGACGGTTTTAACACTATTTCAGTAAAAAATATAGCGACGGCCAGTGCAACTATCCTTGCTTTCCAAGAGATTCCCTTTTATCAGTACTACGTACAATATTCTTCCCAAGCCGCTGGCTGTCATGACCATCGTCAAAACAATGATCAGCCATTAGAGAGAAGTAAATCCTGTCACACTAACTGTCGCCCCGAGAGAGAAATAAATCCTGGGTCAATGACTGTCATCAATCCTCAGAAAGAAATTGGTTGAGCTGGGGAAGAGAAACGACGACCCCCTGGTTTCCAGCCCTGTATGTTACCTACTGAGCAACTGGGCTAGGCTGTATGAACACAGTGTTCTGTTTTTGTTTTAAAAGGCCTGAATAAATGTAATTCAGTAATTTACATTGGATGGTATATATTTAATACCTATCGAAATTCAGTTCTATATTCCAGGACTAGCCATTTTATTCGTTGAGACAGAACGTCTCAGCCAATTAGATTGTTAGGCTTGGAGTTTTAAATTAGATCTATATTTATCTCTTTAACATTCATCTTTTAAAGACCAAGAAAAAGGAAGTATTTTGAATACATCGCGAGAAAAACAATGTTTTCATCCCTTTCAGAGACAAATCCCATCCACGTTTAACCCTTTCCCAAACGACAAATTTTGGACTAGTCCAAATTGAAGGAGTTTGCAGACGACAATTTTAAATTTGATGAAAATGGCAGGAAGTTCTCAAAAAGGGTAGAAAACACTGTGGGAAAAGGAGAAATTGCTCGTTACGAGCAATTTTTCCTTTTCCCACAGTGTTTTCAAAAGACTTTTACGGCAGACACGTGAAAACCAGGGCTTGTTTGGGAAAGAGTTAATTTGTCGTCTGCAATAAATTCCTCCATTTTTAACCAGTTTAAGATTGCGTCATGTGGTAGTAAGTTAATTATCCTGGTAGTTTGTGAATACGTCCACAGAATATGCCTTATTTGTATGTAGTGTCGTGAACGTTGACACTTACCCGATGCTAATACAGAACTCAACAGTCTGGACACAAGTTTCGCTACAAGGAACATGCTGATGGCATACAGCGCGCAAAACATCAGTATAACCACGCCTCTCACTTCATTCTGTTCGCTTTTGATCGCCTCCTCGGAAAAATGACGTCTCCTGACAGGTTCACTGGGGTAGCGTACACGAATGCAGTCTTTGGTTTCCATTTCTGAAAAGAGAAACAGGCAAGGGCTATCTGAGTCCACGTTATGGCACAATTTTACAGAAGGGGGATTACAAAACACACATACGTATACACACAACTTGGATTAAAATTTTTTCAAAGATTTTTTTTTTTAATTTTGATAACCTGTTTACACCTTATCACCTGCAGAACCGTTGTATGTAACACACAAATGAAAAAAGGATAATCATTTAAAACCCTTTACTAAACAATCCCGAGTTTTAACGACCTTTAGAAAAAAAAAAAAGCTTTTACCCCGTGGGTTGATAGGAGCGACTCACTGGCCTTTTGCGGACTGCGTAGATCAAGATCAGACTGCACAGAACGTGCAGTCTGATCTTGGATCTACATTGTTCGATAAGGAAATATCTCTCCTCCCCCCCCCCCCAAAAAAAAAAAACACACTTGAAATAGGAAAATTTGGGGTTTTACAATCGGCTTGAAAGTTTCATTTCTTTTATTTAGGAGGGTAATGGTTAACTCTTTACTAAACGACAACATTTTACATGATTGAAACCATTGCTCTTGAAGCGACGAGGAAAGAATGGTTTAATCAGTCGGAATCGAGTCTGAAAGGACAGAAAACACTACGGAAAAAGGAGAAAATGCTGGCTACCACCGCTTTCTTCTTGTCCTACTTTGTTTTCAAATGGGTCGTTGAATCATAGGATTGGTTGGCAAAGGGTTTAAGTGCACGGAAACATTGTGAGAAAGGTAGAACTTACTTGCCATGTCTAGTACAGTTGTCAAACAAAAGGCTGGTCATTACCGGTATATCAAGTGTATTTGTGTAACGAGTCAGTGAAATTGGGGTAATCTTAAAGTATGGTGTGACTTACTTTTACTAAAGTACTTTACAAGAATAAATGTAGAAAAGTACATATCTTTACAACAGGAAATGTGTCAAAGGTGAAATTTGGGAAACCGCCTAGCTCTAATTACAAAGGTTTGTATCAGTACACTATATATGGATATAGATTAACCTTCAATGAACATAATTTTCAGCAGTAGTTTACAGAATAGAATACAGTTTGTTTATAATGAAAGGTCTCTGGTCCATAATACAATGACCGTTTTAAAATAGGTTGAACAATAGGTCGAACAAACAACGAACGTTAAATAAAAAAAATAGCCTTTGAATAGCCTTTCATAGCTGCAGATGCCATTAGAGTCGGTAACGATCAAGATCAGGTTTCAGAAAAATGCAATCTGATCTTTGATCTACATTGACCGCTCACCTGAACCACTCTGGATTTTCTAGACTCAAAGTGTACTTCTGTTGGCTTTCATTTGGTGCTCTAAAGGCCAAGAACAAAATTTATAAAAGGAGGCGTAGATCTAGATCTACGTAATATAGAAACAGGATTTATCTCTATTCCCATACAAGCAAGACGAACAAAATACAGGCAGAGATCTACAATAATTAACATAGGAAGATCTACACTGATTAACTTATCATGACAGTGGAGTTCATTTCAGTTCATCATTTTCCCCTCTGGCTGTATAGACCTTCGAACGTTATACATCCTGACCCCTTCTGATATTCTATCACGTGAGTGACGAAATCATGTATGACAGGTACATGTATCTCATACATCTACAGTTAATATGCGTTTCTGTTTTCTGATTGTAATCGACATCTCCTACACTTTTTTCATATCTTGAACGTATACAAGTTATAAAAGTAACTCCAACGAGGACGATTCTTTCGTTAAAGACATCGTAAAGTCAAAATAGGCTACGCCCTGGCATAGGCCTTGCAGCTGCATCGCAAAATAGGCAACACCTTTACTAAATAATCCTGACTCTCGGGAAAATACTCATTGAAAACATTGTGGAAAACGGAGAAATTGCTGGCGACCAACATTTTCTCTTTTTCCTGCAATGTTTTCTTCCCTCTCAAACACAAACCCTTTATGTAAGTCACAGTTAATGTTTGCATTATGAAAAGTCTAAAGTTTTGTCACTTGGTTAAGTCTAAAGAGTTAACCCTTAGGCTGCTAAACGCGACTCGGGACAGCGTAGATTAAGATCAGACTGCACAAAACGTGCAGTCTGATCTTTGAGCTACACTGTCCGATACTAGTACGGTATTTCCTTTCCGATGAAATCAACTTTTGAAATCGCAATAATTAGGTTTTGACTATTGAGTGGAAATTTTCGTTTCTTTTTTAAGAAGTTTAAGGGTTAAATCTATTTTATACTGTTCGGCCAATGATTGAATTTATTATACGCAGAGAACTAGGCTTTAGAATCTATTAGCTCTACTGTATATAGATCTACGGCTTTTAACAGCACTACAATAGACAAATTTAGAAAACGTTGCGCTGCGAGAAATGGGAAATTGCTTCTTTTGCCCCACCGTTATTCATTTCATAAAACATTTGGAATTACTACACAAGCTATTTAATCTGTGTCAGCCTAGAACTGGTGAACAGAGCGAGCGCTTATTCAATATTATCAATAATAAGGCAATTTTAAACGGAAGAATTGTACCTGCAAGATGTAATTCCTCGTTCCTTCAAGTTACAGCAAAGACAAATAGATCTATGTGAAAATAAACGTTGAATTCCACCATTCACCACTCTTCGTGTGAGCTTGTCTAATGCCAAGTACAAAGTGCTTTTTGCATGTTGTAATCTGTGATATATATATTTGACCTCGATCACGCAACACCAGTGGAAAATACCCATGTTTATAAATAGAACATGCAACGTTAACGTGATAGCCTGCGTGATCACAGCTGATCTACAAATGGCCATGACCTAGAGATTTACATTCGGCAGTTTTCGGCTTCTGCCGGTGACAAGTCGGAGATAGGGTTTTGCACGGTGTTTTTGCGTGCTTCTCTATTATTTGTTAATCAAGAACTAATCCTTTTATAGTGACACCGTCCTTACAATCTGACGTGGTTCTGCGTATGGTTTTAAAAGTTTCAGTAGAAAACTATATCTAAAACAGATTTTACTGGCTTTGTAAAAATCTAGAAAAATTCAAGTCTCAGGACCTTCTCACATTACCATGCATATCTACATGTTCCTGTTATACAAGAATTATTTAACTTTATGTCCTTTGTACCGGTCTAAATTTATACACGTTTAGTCATTAATAATGATCGATAGGCATTTTCAGGCCAAGGATAGATCTACATGTAGAACTATATACATACATGTACCTAAGAATGAACTCCAAATAAAAAGATTTATTTGCAATGCGCAACTTCAACCCTTTCAGCGCCAACGGCAAAAACGGGCTTTTGCAGATGGTATAAGATAAAGATCAACCTGTGCAGAGTGCAGGATGATCTTTGATTTATGTACCGTCCGCTTATTATAAAGTCAAGCCCGGTTATAAGATACATTTCTTTCTGGGATTCATTGGATCTACATGTATTTTCAGCGGTCGAAAGGGTGGAGTCAATATAATTGGCAAATGAAATCAAATTTGCTTAAACAGTGAGGTAGATCCAGCCTAAGAGAGCAGTCTCATCTTGTATCTACGATATCCGATGTTCTTTAAGGTATTTTCACAAAGAGGGGAAAAATGCCCGCCAAAATAGAGCATTTGGGTCCTTATTTTATTATTAGGCCTATTATGTAAATCAAAAATTATTAAAGACTCATCATCAATAATAATAATAACAATAATAATTATGATGATGATGATGATGATGATTATATCAATTGCAGAGTACCGATTAAAGGTATATCGTACGATTGGAATTGTCTTTTTAAAAAATTGAAAACATTATAGAGGAAAGGCAAAAAAAAGGAGATCACTAGAATTTTGTTCTTTTCTCACAATATTTTCTTCAGCCTTCTTATTTCCCAAATTTTCGTCAAAACAATGAGGAGTGTGGTGCAGTGATAATTAGTCATTCGGCACCCTACAGTTTAACATGCTACTGTTTCGTGATACTCTAGAATATTTATTGTCTTTCTTTGTTAACCCATAAGCTGCCAAGCGCGACTCACTGACCTTTTGCGGACAGTGTTGATCAAGATCAGACTGCACAGAACGTGCAGTCTGATCTTGATCAACACTGTCCGATAAGGTGATATTTTTCTCCAAAAATATGTTTGAAATATCATTATTTTCGTTTTTACTATCGGCTTGAAGGTTTTGATTAAACTTATTTAGCAGGATAGGGGTTACAAGAATAGCCAAGCTAAGTGTTTGCCATTGACTGCCATGGGTCAAGTCATGCCTCTCTCCCTCCCTCTCTGTCTCTCTCTCTCTTTCCTTTCATTCTTTCTATTCCTTCTCAGAGAGAAATTGTCTTGAACCCTGGTTTACGTTCTCTTTGACAAAAGCATTTTTTTTTTCAACCTGAATTTCGTTATTAAAACAATTTGAAAACATTTTCATACGTTAAACATTTTGGGGTGTCAAATTAACCCTTATCCTGCTAAAGAAGTAAAATGAAACTTTTCATGGGGGGGGAGGGGGGATATCTCGCTATCTGACAGTGTAGATCCAAGATCAGACTACACGTTCTGTGCAGTCTGGACTTGATCTACACTTTCCACAAAATATCATGGAGTCGAGCTTAGCATCCTAAGGGTTAAGAGAGAGAGAGAGAGGGGGTGTGGAGGAAGAAGAGAGATAGAGACAGACGGGCAGACGGACAGAGGCAGAGAGACTGAGAGAAAGGGAGAGGCAGCTCAAGGGACAGAGTGATGGACACAGCAGGGGACAGACAGACAGAAACAGAGAGCCAGGAACAGAGACAGAGAGAGAGAGAGGGGGGGCACACAGAAAAAAAACTGACAAAGAGACTATTATTTGGAGAACACACTTAACTCTAGGCGACCCTGGCCAGCTAAAGTGACCGATGTTATAGCTATATTTAGAATTAATCTTAAATATTACATAACATAATGCAAAACCAAGTAACAGTGTGAAGCCAAATATAGCATAAATTAGTACAACAGTCACTCGTGCTAAAACTGTATTATTACATTATCAGACTTGCAACAAAGCGAACAAAGGTGGATTATCCCAAGGTTAACCCTTTACCAACACAATACCGCCTTTTAATGACCCTGATGAAGAACTCTTTGGAAAACATTGTGGGAAAAGGAGAAAATGCTGGTGACCAGCATTTTCTCCTTTTCCCATAATGTTGTCTGTCCTGTCCTTTCCGAAAACAGATTTTAATTTTTGAGTCATATCTATTTTGTCTTCTGCGAATGCCTTCAATTTGGAAATGTCAAAAATATTTACGTGTGGTAAAGGGTTAAGAAAGCGCTCTTTGCTCGTTTGATACAGGGCAAAAAAAGGTTTATCCACGGATTAGGTGCAGACATTGCGATAAAGGTCCTATTTATTCTAATTCCCTTCTCCATTCGTTCTTAACCTCTTTACTAAACGAAAAATTTTAGACTCGAAATCGTCTTTCAAAGGGTAGGGAATTATTGTAGGGGAATTTGCTTGTTTCGGCATTTTTTCTCCTTTTTTTCACAATGTTTTCAAAAGCCTTAATCCTCAGGGTCGTTAAAACTCTATATTGTTTGGTAAAGAGTTACAGGGTATCTTAACAGATTTCCACCTGCTCTCTACTTTTTTTTTTTTTAACGTTTTGCAGAAATAAAATTTGAGGAGAGAACACTACATATAACCTTTTTCTTTTAAAAACAATCCCGTTTTTTAACGGGGAACGGACAATGTAGCTCATCGGATATCCCACTAGTACAATAGCCTAGGTCTACTGGACAATAGCCCACTGCTAAATTTGGCGGTGAAGACAATAGCCCACTGCTCCGTATAATCAAAGTACTGAAAGTACTGACAGACTAGCGAATTTGATTGATTGACTGATTGTATGGTGTTTAACCCCATTTTCAACATTATTTTAGTTATATAGCGACGGCCAGTGCACATATCCATGCTTTCCAGGATTATCTTTTACCGGTACTCTGCACAATATTCTATCCAAGCCACTGGCTGCTTTCCCACATAACCACCATCGAAACTTGAGAGAGGAATGAATCTTGTCGCAATGACTTATCATCAATCCTCGGAAAGAAATTGGCCGAGCCGGGGATCGAACCAGCGACCTCCTGTTCTCATGTCCTGTACGTTACCGACTGAGCTACCGGGGCTATGCATGCTATAGGTTGACTATCATCCAGTTTAAGTCTAACCCTTAACCTGCTAGAAAAAATAAATGAAACTTTCAAGCCAATGGTAAACACCTGAATATTGCTATTTCGAAGTTACATTTTGGAGAAAATATATCCTCTTATCGAACAGCGTAGATCCAAGAAAAGACTGCTGTTCTGTGCAGTCTGATCTTAATACTCACTGTCCACAAAAGGTCAAGGAGTCGCGATGGTGCCGGTAAAAGAAACTCCTGGAAAGCATGGATAGGTGCACTGGCCTTCATGATATCACCGAAATAATATTGAAGACGGCGTTAAACACCAAACAATCAATAAGTCAATATCCATTAGTGCAAGATGTGATCTATTTAACTCTTTACGAAACGAAATTCAAAGCTGTTGCAGACCACAAATTTAATGTGGCTGAATTGATGAAACCTGATTCCAAAAGGGCAGAAAACAATGTGGGAAAAGAAGTAAAAGCTGGTTACCAGGGATTCTTTCCCAGTGTCATTAAAACTCCGGATTGTGTGGTAAGGGGTTGATATTCAAGACGTAAAATAACAGTTTAACATAACAGTTTAACTGTACAGAAAGATCTAAATAATGAATGACTGAAGGAATGATAAGGGTTCCCGGTCCAGTGAGAGTTAATGCAGCTGGAATTTGCTACAAGTTATCGAGGTGTATCTAGTTATAGATTCATTCATAATGTTACAGTGGTGTAGGAATAACTGATAATAGCCTGCTTTGCATAGATCACTTAATTTACATATAAGCAAAGATCTTGTACCTTATAAACGACATCTTGTTCAGACTATTACTTTGTAAGAAGACATGTTCAAATTGGAGTGGTAGAGATTTGGTGGTTTTTGTCAAAATTGTCATATGTAACAGAATTAGGATTTCTAATAGAAAGAAGTATTTTACTGTGAGGCAGTATTTGGCAACTGTGGGTTTTTTTGTTTACTTTGACTCTGGGTCAATCATGATGCCTATAGAGTAGCTTCCCTAGTCTAATCAAAGTACTGAAAGTACTGACGGACTAGCGAATTTTATTGATTGATTATTTGTATGGTGTTTGACCCCGTTTTCAACATTATTTCAGTTATGTATCGGTGGACAGTGCACATATCCATGCTTTCCTTGAGTTTCTTCTGCCAGTACTCCGCACAATATTCTTTCCAAGCCACTGGCTGCTTCCCACATAACCATCGTCGAAATGTGAGAGAGAAATGAATCCTGTCGCAATGACTATCACCAGTCCTCGGAAAGAAATTTGCAGAGTCGGGGATCGAACCAGCAGCCCTCTGTTCTCAAGTCCTGTACGCTACCAACTGAGCTGCCGGGGCTATGCGTACTATTGTTTAACTATAACCCAGTTTATGTTTAACCCTCAACATGCTAAAAATGTTAAATGAAACTTTCAAGCCGATGGTAAATACCTGAATATTGCTATTTCAAAGTTAAATTTTGGAAAAAAAATATCCTCATATCGGACAGTGTAGATCCAAAATCAGACTTCACGCTCTGTGCCGTCTGATCTTAATCCACACTGTCCGCAAAAGGTCATTGAGTAGCGGTAGTGCTGGTAAAAGAAACTCCAGGAAAGCATGGATAGGTGCTCTGGCCGCCGCAATGCCACTGAAATAATGTTGAAAACGACGTTAAACACCATACAGTCAATTAGTCAATATCCAATAGCACAAGATGTAGTTGACCAAAAATTTTACACTCGTTCAAATTCAAAGCTGTTCCAGACCATAAATATTAAATGTGGCTGAACTTATGAAACGTGATTCCAGACGAGCAGAAAACAATGTGAGAAAAGGAGAAAATGATGTTTCTCAGCATTTTCTCCATTTCCCGCAATATTTTCAAAGGGATTCTTCCCCAGTGTCATTAAAACTTGGAATTATTTGGTAAAGGGTTAATATTCAAGAGGTAGAATAACAGTTCAGCATAAGAGTTTAACGGTGCACAATGATCTAAATAATGAATGATAAGGGTTCTCTGCCCAGTGAGGGTTGATACAGCCAGCATTTGCTACTAGTTAATACCTAGGTGTATCTATTAATATATTCATTCATAATGTTACAGTGGCGTAGAAATAAGTGATTCTCTGCTTTGCAAAGGTCACTTAATTTACATATAAGCAAATATCTTGTACCTTATAAATGACATCTTGTTCAGTTTATTACTTTGTAAGACAACATGTTCACTTTGGAGTGGTAGAGATTTAGTGTTTTTTGTCAAAATTGTCATATATAACAGAATTAAGATTTCTAAGAGAAAGAAGTATTTTCTGTGAGGCAGTATTTGGCAACTGTGGGGTTTTTTGTTTACTTTGAATCTAGGTCAGTCTTGATGCCTATAGACTAGCTTCGCTAGTCAAAAATGTTTAATCAAAGCGTTGAAAGCACTGGTGTGGCATATGTCAAGGGAGCCATTTTGTGGAATAAATATATTGAAAAATAAACAATCAATGTGGGACGAACAAGCCCGGACGAACAAGCCAATGGACGAACAAGCCCAGTGACGAACTGGTTTTGGAACGAACGCGGTCAGGTTGTGGGTATCATTGCGGGGGTATAGGTATTTTCAATAAAAAAAGAAGTATTCCCATCATCGATGGCCTAATCCAGTTTATTTTAATATGCCGTCGTTAATTATATATCTGAGTGCTATCGAGACACTTATTTGTCTCATAGAAATTGAGTTTGATTGGGTTTACTTCCTTCGGTTTTGCACAAACTACGCTACACGATTTTCGAAATACCGTATTGAACTCATAGTAGCATTGTCTTCGACAAATGCCACAAAAATCATTTCAGTCTGATCATGATGTTTTCAAAATGTCTTCTGAATGTTTTAACTCTTTACAACACATTCCCAACTTTCAGATCCAAGATCAGACTGCGCGTTCTGTGTAGTCTGATCTTAATCTTTACTGTCCGCAAAAGCGCATTAAGTCGCCGTTAGCAGCCTAGCAGCCAATGTCTTTCGAGCGCCACGGGCCACACCGGTATCTCATCGATAATGTAGCATGGCTTGTAACCCTGGGGTCGTGAGCTAGAATCTCAGCTCGGACAAAGTCCTTCGAAAACTGATGTAGTAATCATTGCGACAGGATTCATTCATGTCTCAGCGATGGACATTGTTTCGACGGTGTTTATCTTGGAAAGGTTGCCAGTGGCTTTGATAGGGTTGCATTCGAAGTCGAGGTTAATATACGATCCCTGAGGTAAAAGAGGAAAAAAAAATTGTATTGTATTGTATTGTATCGAAGTCGAGGTAAAGGCAAATCCGGCAAAGCATGGATCGTAACACTGACCACCGAAATATGACCAAACTAATGTTGAAATCGGAACGTCTTTACTATCGCCACAGTGTCGGCTGTATGAATAAGTTCATCTTCACAAGCCAGGGATACTAACTCCACTTTGTTCGTTACGTACCTTAGTATCCTTGGCTTGCGAAGATGGAGAAAGTTGATTTAGTCGTAAAAGCGCTAAACACGGCTCTAGTTCGTGTTGTAGGCCTAGGCAGTGCAGATTAGGATCCGGATACAATATCTGCAGTCTGATCTTGGATCTTTATTGTCAGGAACTTTAAGCACAAATCTCTTTAGTTGATTTTGTAGACAGTGAAGATAACGGCCAGACTGCGCAGATATCCAGTCTGATCATGAATCCTTATTGTCCGGAACTTCATGAAATGCTCTCCAGAAATCATAACAAAAAATTGTAGTGATCAGTTCTTGTTTTAAAAAATGTTAAATGGGTTCAACGTGACATGGGTCACGTTTTTGTGTCGCAAGGTCAGGTGACAAAAACAACCAGAGTTCATTTCAGATTGATCAGTCACATTCTGTAAAAATACAAGCGTACCTTTCACAAACAGCCTACGTGCAACACTGCATTACTCCTGATATACATAATGGCCCAATTTGAGAGTGATGATTATATGGGACGATATAATCCTTTAACAAACAATCCATAGTTTTTACGATCCAAGAAAGGATTCTGGAAACGTTGTTGGAAAAGGATAAGATGCTGGTAAGGAACATTTTCTCCCTTTTACAATAATGTTTTCTATCTATTCATGGACAATTTCAAACATTTCAAGACTACGCTGAATTCGTCGTCTGCAATTGCTCTCAATACGTCTAAGTGTGGTACGGGAAAGTTTTACCACCTTGAGATTAAAATAAAGGATTGCGTTGCTTGTTTTTGCTGTTTTAATTGTCAAAGCTAAATGCAGTTGCAGGTAAAACACTCCCACAGCCCAACAATAGACCTAGTGTGTGTTTCTGTAGTTACATTTACTAGTATATTATGGCATCAGCTCACCACACGTGTTTCTAAGGTTTCGCTAGTACTACACTAGGTCTCTGCAGTGCCTTGCACAAAGGAGACTTTTTCGCTATAAGTCTGCGACGCAAGTGAAGATCGAAAACAGGACTTTTGTGGTTTACAGCTTGTTAAATCTTTACCAAACGACAAAATGTTAACCAGTCCAAATTGAAAGCTTTTGCAGACGACAAAATAAATGTAAATCAAAAATTGAAATTTGCTTTTGGAAGAGTAGAAAACATTGTGGGAAAAGGAGAAAATGCCGGTTACCAGCATTTTCTCCTTTTCCCACAATGTTTTCAAAACGCTTCTTCCTCAGGTCGTTAAAAGTCGTGGTAAAGAGTTAAACGACGGTAATTTTAGGTAAGATACATGCAAATATTCACTGTTTATCAACCTAGAGAACTTTGGACTGCCAAATGTAAGATATCAATTAGAAGACGGCAATTTAAACTAAAGGGAGCTGAATTGATAAGACAATCTTATAGAGGATAATTATAAAGTATCGTGAGAAAAGGAGAAAAAAGCTAAGCTGGCTACCAGCATTTTCTCCTTCCCCAACAGTGTTTTAAACTTGAACCGGTAAGTAATCCTCAAGGTCTTTTAAACTCAGTATTGTTTGGGTTAATTAAAGGATTTTTTGTGAAAATATCTCCCGAACTATCGGCCAGTCACGGTAAAGATCAAGGATTGGACTGTACATTTTGTGCAGTCTGATTTTATCTAGCGGCTGTCGGTAAAAAGGCAAAAGTGACTGTGCTAAGCAGTCTTCAGGACTCGTATTCACCAACCATTCTTAAAAACATTCTTTGTCTTATTTTCAAGAAAATTTTCTAAATTTGAAAGTAACACACTCTCTGACTGGCTAAACCGTATGGCTTAGCCAGTCAGAGAGTGTTTTACTTTCTAAATCTAGAGTCAGACTAAGAATGTTCCGAAAAATAGTTGGTGGATACGGACTCTGGTAAATTCCGAGCCTTATGACTGTGTGTACATTTTGACTTGATTCTAGGCGAAAATCTTATAGCAGTAAATGTAGAAATGGCTCAAAATGAGCAACTTTTGACACAATAGTCGCCTTTTAATAATCTGTACCCATTGTAGACACAATTTCAAGTGTACACATGATATGTTTTAAGACACTGTCGCAGATAGAGATCTTCCCCTTTTTTTTTTTACTCATTATCCCCCAAAATAAATTGCAGCACCATCCTTTTGAAAAATGTATCGTCAACATAAATTAAGATTGAATACATGGATGAAAATAATTGTGAAAAATAAAGCAATTTTTCTCTTGGAGAGATTTCTTTTTGCACGCTGATTTTCCAGAGATGGTCTGCCGCTAGTCGGGAAAAAAAAAAAACGGATTAAAGAGGCCATGTGTTCTTCCGAGGCTACAATCAGACACCTCATACCATGTTATTTATTCAATGTTCAGATATGAAATGAAAATTCTAAATAGACAACATCTGATATCATATTGTTTATTTACGAGCCCGTCCAATCTGAATTTTGACCTATAACAAAAGTAAGTGAAATATGTTTTGAGAGATACCGGTAATGTAATTTACGAGCAAATGACGAAATTCAATCTTTGGACTGTGATGTCAGAACCAATGTTTACTTGGTAAACAGCTGAATTTTGACCTATGAAAAAAGTAAGTGATATATGTTTTGAGATACATGTATAATGTAATTTATGAACAAATGACAAAATTCAATCTTTGGACTCTGATGTCAGAACCAAGACCTTTTACAAGGTAAACAGCTGTTATTTGAAGTATACATAAACTGCATTCCTGTAGTGTCACTCTGCATGGTTTACTAACATTTTCTCATTCCACTGTTATAAAGGCATCTCCACGGTCGTTAAAACGCAGCACTGAATACGGTAGTAAAGGGTTTGTTTTTTTTCGCAGACGACTTTAACTTTTTACCAGAGAACAAAATTGTATCTCGACCAAATGGAAAGCAGTTTTCCAGATAGCAAACTCAATGCGGCTCAAAAGGTGATTTTGTTTTAGAAACGGTTTAAAACATTATAGGAAGAAAAGAAAATGCTGGTTACTAAATTTTTTCAAAGGCCCCGTCCCTCAGACTTGTCAAAAATCTCGATTGTGTGATACACGATAAATCCGAGCCTACAGCCATGCATCTGTCATATTCTTACTACAAAGTTCAGATATAAAAATCCAAATTCCAAATACCCAGCAATTATTACCCCCCATTTTTTTTTACAGCCTTACCAAGACGAAGAAAAAAGGCTGGTGAAATATTTCTAGATAGAAAACATTTATAAAATTAATGAAGAAAAGACTTAATTCAATCTTTGGACACTGACGGGTTTGACTTTAAATACAAGTACTGGTAGTAAAGCTGTACGCTGTTTAAATTTTTCAACATACCGTCACAATGCATTGTAGTTTTTAACCCTTTAAGAAACAATGCCGTGTTTTGACAACTTTAAACGAAACACTTGGAAAACATTGCCGGAAAAGAAAAAAAAATGCTAGTAATCAGCATTGTCTTCTTTCCCCACATTGTATGCTACCCTTTCCAATTATAGAAATTAGGCTACATTTGTCATCTTCAAATGCTTTCGAATTAGACAAGTTTAAAATTTTGTTGTCTGTTCAAGGGTCAAAACATACCATTTATATTGTTCTTCCTCAACTTTTTCTTAAATAGGATGAAGTAATTATGAGATGAAAGGGATCACATCTAGCATCAGTTATTGAGATCAGCCCCAATAGCTCAAGTGGCAGAGCATGAAACTTATGAATGTCAAATCTCGGGCCACTTTAAGGTGTGGATTAGATCCCAATGGCTGGTCACCTAAAATTACAAACAAGTCTTTCGGTTAAGATGTTAAACCTAGGTCCCCTGTGAGGGTGTTAACACTTAAGCCGCTGAATAAATGAAACGCAAAATTTCTACTCAATACTAAAAGCCCAAACATTGCGGTTTCAAAGTGGATTTCACCGGAAAGAAAATACTGTATCGGATAGTGTAGATCAAAGATCAGACTGCACGTTCTGTGCAGTCTGATCTTGATCTACACTGTCCGCAAAAGGTCAGTGGGTCGCGATTAGCAGCTTAAGGGTTAACCACTGAGCACGTGAAAGAACCAGGCGTAACTTAGGATGGGTTTCGTCCTGTATTTTGAACTACTCTCCGTAACATAACAGTCTTCTGGGCGCTTGGCCCATATGCGCAACTGGCGGCGACGTAAATAAAGGGGAATCAATTTGAGCCACGCTGTCGCAAAAGGGGGCTAAATGCTTCTCCGTGATGCATGATGCCAATCAAGACATCTCATAATTATGGATCCATAACAGCCAGTTTTTTTTTTTTTTTTTAACAACAGACTTAGACATGAGGTAGATCTAGAATGGTCCTTTGACATGCAGAAAACTGACCAAAAGCGAAAAGTTTCGGCCCAGGTCAGCCTGCGCGGACTGCGCAGGCTGACCTGGGACGATACTTTTCGCAGATGCACTAAGCCCCCTTTTCACACAGCGTAGCTCATTCATAAATGACGTAATCAACTTTGCTATTCCACTCCAGTCACATAGAAAAAAACATGAGCATTCGCAGTGTCGGAATACTCGGATGGGGTCGGCAGCCGCTGCCTCATTATACTGTCTTGTTGTAACAAGGAGTAAAAAAAAAAGTTATTTCCTGTTGCAACGGTGCCTGTTCCATTGCCTCACAGAAAAATTTTCGAAACAGTATTCAGTGGTGATAAAAGAGGAAGGAGTCCCGTCGGGTGACCCGCAACGACTAGATCACCAATCCTGAACTGAAGGAGTTTTGCAAGTTTGGATTCACATTCACGACCCCAGGTTTACTTGCTCTGAAGGTTACCGACCATCCACGAATATATCTAAAATTTGCCTTTGGTACCGACGGGTTAATGCAGGACCCAATGAATGCAGAGCGCTTTGTTACTATTTTAAGAACGTTAACATTTTCGTCCCGATTTCGCCCCGGTGTTTTTAATAGGGGAATGTTTCGAGTTTGGGCTAAATTTGCAGAGTGTATCATACTTACCCCTGAACCATTTTTCATCTAGAAGAAGGGCGAATGAAATATCTTTGTCTCTCTGTATTATTCATATAGAATGATTGGCCAGAATTCGAAATATCGTTAGCTATTTACGGCAAAATTCAAGTAGAATGCCAATTCTTAAATTTACGACGTTCTCCTTTGTAGAGAGTATTCGTAGTTTTCCGGCTTGTATTTGCGCGAGATGTAAAAAAACGCGAAGCAGTAATTAGAAAACGAAGTTTATTTTGCGGGTTCTTAAGAAAAATGTGTCGCCTATGTTTTTTTCTTCAGCTCTGTAAGGCCATATTCGATTCTGATTTTTTTCTTTGCTGCTTTCTGCTCTACAAGTAACAGATTGACTAGCAAGTACGTGAAATGCGTCAAGCCATATCGTTCAAGGCAATATATCATTTTTTAAAACAAAAACTGACCTTAGAACGGTTGAATAGGAGAAATGTATTTTACCATGAAAGAACAAGAGTAACATAAGGCAGCTTAATGATGCTGCTGATGATGATGATTGTCCACAAATGCTATAGAAATGATAATAGGAATCGTTAATTATAGTATTTATGTAAGCTTGCATGCATGTACATGACAAAGGTTTAAAAAAAAAATGATACAACTGTTTGATTATCTCATTTTCATCCGAAAATAGTCGTGAAATAAACCCATATTTTGTCAAATTCGAATTGTTACCTAGATCTAGAATCTATCGCTAAAAAGATTTCTTTATATATTATTTCATTTTCTTTGCATAATGTAAATGAAGCCATTAATAGCAAAGAGAAGAATGTAAATCAGATCAGACTAACAGATCAGTTTCCTTGTTTCGTGCATTGTGTTTGTTATGGTTCATGTAAATTGCGGAAGACACGTTTACGTTTCTTCAAAACTAAACGCATATTGGTGAAGTCATGGACTTGACGAAATGAAATTATTGATTTAAACGTGACGTCATCCCGTGGAAATAGATGGATTCGAAGAATAAAAACTTCAATCTAAGTTTGACGGTGATGTTTCACTTGTAAACACACACATTAAAAAAAAATAAACCTCAAGCTAACAGATCTACTTTCACCTGTGCCTTCGCCAAACATGAGAATACATGTAAATATTGCTCTTCACCCTTTTATTTTGACCTTTGCATCAAAACAAACGACTTAGGCCTACTTCCATGTCTACAACTGAGTTATACTTTGTACTCTGTACTCGTTATCGTTGTTATGAAGCGGACGTATATTTCTTATGACATTTGCTGTCCTATCACGAGGCGATCACCAAAACACTCCCACAAGTCTTAACCCAATGTGATGTGCAAAGCGAAACTTGTTAAATCTACAAGAACTAACCGTCTGATCATGAAACTACGCTTTACATTGCAGCCGAGCCCAGCAGCACAGTCGATAGTGTACGGGACTTGGGGGGCATCATTGGTTCGAATCCCCAGCTCGGCGAATTTCTTTCCGAAGACTGATGATATGATGATGGTCACTGCGACAGGATTCATTCCTGTCTCACCGCTGATCGTTGTTTCGAGGAGGGTTTTTTGAGAAAGCAGCCAGTGGCTTGGACAGAATATTGTGCGAAGTACCGGTAAAATAAAACTCCAGGAAAGCATGGAGAGGTGCACTGATCGCCGAGATTAAACTGAAATAATATCGAAGAAGACATTAAAGACCATACAAACAAACTGTACATTGTAAAAGCGTGAAAATATGTATCAGATGTCCTTGAATGGAAACGTGACTACTGAATTAGAAAGGGTGATTGATTGAAGGCGGTTTTACGCCGCTTTCAACGTTATTTCAGTCATATCACGGCGACAGCTCACATATTCATGTATTTCCTGGGTTTAACCAGGACTAGGCTGGGGCTCTGAATTGCTTTGCCCAAGGACACTCCTACGAAAAACCCAGAGGGGGATCCAGTGAGCCTGGAACCCGGGGCCTCCAGGTCACGAGCCCTACACTTACAACTGAACTACACAGGATTCCTTAGAAAAGGTGAAGATCAAGGCATAGATTTTTTGTTTAAAGTGTTTTGAAGACTCCAAGGAAGAAACCTTTTTGAAAAAAAACATTGTGGGAGGCAGAATTTCCCGTAAACATGACTGTCTCCTTTTCTCGCTGTCTTTTCATACCTTTTCATAGACAATTTCCATCATCTGCAATTCTGTTGAGTATGGACTAATCGTAAACATTGTCGCAGTAGTATGAAATAGGAATGAAGCTCAAGACGTTTGCACGTAACCCGAAATGACCCGAGAGTGACATACTGTAGTACTACTTATCGCGAACTGGGTTCGTTCAAGGATACTCCATTCAGATAATAATTATGAAAGTTTACATTCATCCTTTACTATGTAAAGACGACGTTTTACGTAGTTGAAAGCAAATGAAATCAATATGGCCAAAGAGGTGCCTGCTTGTTACAAGCAGTTGCTCCTTTTCCCACTACGTTTTCTATAAAATATGGGCCAACTCAGTGGCAGTCCACTTGTAATTGGAAAATCCTAGCTCATCCTTTAAGTTAGGGGCTGGTCACGTGAGGGTGTCCTTGAGCAAGTTCTGCAGAATCCCAGTCTAGTACTGATGAAAGCTGGGAACGATATGAATAGGTGACCATGGAGTCTGATCTTGGTTTTTGTCGTCCGTAAAAGCCTCTGATGTCGCCTTTGGTGCTGAAAGGGTTAAAGTTCACCTATGACCTGCACTTTTACAATGTAGGCCGTCTATGAATGCATCTTATCAGATACGCGTCACCCCCAGTGGAACAGCATGTAACCCTGGTTCCCCCACGTAGGATAGTTTTGACGCATCCGCAAAAGATGGAGGATCCTTGAAAACATTTGGACAAAGGAAGATATTGCAGTGTACTTTGCAAAAACATTGTAATAAATGGAGAAATTGCTCAGATTGTGCAATTTCTCTATTTGTTACATTGTTTTTAGGACCATCTCCTACCATCTGAATGTCACTTGTTCACACATGCTCTCTGTGTTTTTTTTTTCAATCTCGCTAATATATCGTCAAGGGTCCGTACTCACCAACCATTCTTAAGAACGTTCTTGATCTTATTCTCCAGAATTTTCTGCTTTTGAAAGCAACACAACTTCTAATTGGCTAAACCAAATGGTTTAATTAACTGATCCCCGTTGTAGATATACATCAGGGGAGGTAACCAATCTAATGGTTTAAATTTAGTGTTTTCCAGACGATAAGAATGGTTGGTGAATACGGACCCAGATTTGATTAACTCTTTACCATTCGACAAAATTTTAGACTGGTCCAAATCGAAAGCATTTGCAGACGACAAAGAAAAATGTAACTCAAAAATTGAAATTTGTTTTGGGAAGGGAAAAAAGCATTGTGGGAAAAGGAGAAAATGCTGGTTACCAGCATTTTCTTCTTTTCCCACAATGTTTTCAAAAGCTTTCTTTTTCAGGGTCGTTAAAAGTCTGGATTGTGTGGTAAAGAGTTAAATGTTTTCGAGGTTCTCACAGGGTCACTAGACAAAGTACATGTATGTGGCGCCTATTTCGGACAGGTTAATTACTCGACCCATACTTAACTCTTATCCTGCTAAATAAGTTAAATAAAACTTTCAAGCCGATAGTAAAAACCCGAATGATGTTATCTGAAACTTCTTTTTTTTTTAGAAAAATATCTCCTTATCGGACAATGTAGATCCAAGATCAGACTGCACGTTTTGTGCAGTCTGATCTAGATCTACACCGTCCTCAAAAGGTCAGTGTGTCTACAAGCGCTTCTGATTTGGATAAGTCCAAAATTTTGACGTTTGGTAAAAAGGTATTAAATGACGTTTCTCGCCACTTTCAATAGTCAAAGATTTTGGATCGATGCCGTTCGATACACAAATTTATTAAAAAAAAAAAACTAGCACGATGTAACTTTTCCCGAAAAAAAAAACGGAATATTTTTTCCCCTTGGTTTGAAATTTCAGTTCAGTATCAACGGGTGATTGTTTTGCACTTAGTGTTCGCATTTATAGACCTTCCTTTATTGGTACGTCAGATACTAAAAACACATGTGACATGGGCGTGGTCAGGCTGTGCTATCGAACCTTCCTTGTTTATGACTCTTTACCAGACGACGATTTTAGACTTGTCC
Organism: Tridacna gigas; assembly: GCA_945859785.2. Lineage (NCBI taxonomy): Eukaryota > Metazoa > Mollusca > Bivalvia > Cardiida > Cardiidae > Tridacna > Tridacna gigas. The sequence continues at coordinate 34,854,377 of OX244031.2, read as the reverse complement.
AAATTCAAAGCATTTGCAGACGACAATGGGACTCGAAAACCGATTTTTATAATTAAAAGGGTAGAAAACATAGTGGAAAAAGGAGAAACTGGTGGTTACCAGCATTTTCTCCCTTTTCCCACAAAGTTTTCTAAGGGTTTTTCCTTAGGGTCGTTAAGATATTGGATTGTCTGGTATAGGTTTAACCCAAAGAGCGCCAAATAAAACCAACAGAAATGTTCGTCCTTGAAATATGACCACAATAATTGCAATTTATGGTTGCTTTTGTCCGAAGTGTTTCAGCAAATCGGACAGTGTAAATCAAAGATCAGGCTGCACATTTTGTGCAGCCTGATCTTGATTTACATTGGCCGCAAAGGCAACTAAAGTCGTGAAGGGCGCTTTAAGGGTTAAATGGTATGTTTGCAACTTAAACAGTGCTAGTGGTATCATGGCTACCGATCCCTGTTTATATCTTTACTAGGTTCACCAGTCAAAGGCTGGGATTCTGAAGAGCCTTGCCCGAGAACACTTCCACGTGACAAGCGCCAGCAATAGGGGTCGAACTACAATTTCCAATGAGCCAATCCAAGGTCTTTTACCACTTAGCTCTGCCGGGCACCTTACATTGGACTTTCACCCTCGTTGGCAGTAAGAAAAAAATTTAGTGTTTTCCAGACGATAAAATTTCAATTTTGGCTAATTTGAAAACATTTGAATCACGCTCTGACAAAAGGGGGCTTAATGCATCTCCGTGATGCATTATTCCATGCAGGTCATCACATAATTTTGGATCCATAAAATCCGGGTTTTTTTTTTCTCTCTCTAACAATCGACTTGATCTGGAGGTAGACTGGTCCTTTGACATACATAAAATTGTCCAAAAGCAAAAAGTTTCGGTCCAGGTCAGCCTGCGCGGGCTCAGGCAGAGGCTAACCTGAGTCGATACTTTTTGCAAATGCATTAGAGGCTGACCTGAGTCGATACTTTTTGCAAATAGATGAAGCTTCCTTTTCACAGAACATGGCTCATTTGTAGACCACAAATTATACAATTATTTGGCTCAAACTAGAGCTTTTTCTTTTTTGGTATGGGAAGGAGACATTGTGAGAAAAGGAGAAAATGCTTGCTACCAGCAATTGCCCCCTTTCCTAAAATGTTTTCAAACCGGGCCCTCTTCCACATGGTCGTTAAACCTTTACCAAACGGTCCCGAGTTTTAACGACCCTGAACAATAAAACTTTTAAAAACATTGTGGGAAAAGGAAAAAATGCTGGTAACCGGCATTTTCTCCTTTTCCAACAATGTTTTCTACTCTTTTAGACACAAATTCCACCGTTTTTGTCAATTTTAATCTATCGTCTGCAAAGGCTTTCTATTTGGACCGGTCTAAAATTCTGTCATTTAGTAAAGATTTTAAAAAAACGTGTATGGTTGGTTAAGGATGAACGCAACTAATCATACTTATAAGCGAGAAACTAAGGGATTGTTTTTCTTAAAAAATATAAACATGTTGTTTTTCAATGTTTCTCTTTACCAGACGACAAAATCTTAGACTTGTCTAATTTCAAAATTTCAAAGCATTTACGGACGACAAATTACATGTGGCTCGAATGTTGGAATTTATCTTTGAGAAGGGGAGCAAACAATGTGAGAAAAGGGGAGAGTGCTGGTTACCAGCATTTTCTCCTTTTCTCACAAGGCTTTCTTCTTTAGGGTCGTTAAAACACGGGAAACGGTGATAATGGGTTGATTAGCGTCGGATGTTTATAAATCACAATTAATAGCAAGGTGCAAATACCGGTATTGTACTTATATGAGCCATGCTCTGTGAAAAGGGGGCTTAATGCAGCTGCGAAAAGTTTCGACTCACGTCAGCCTGCGAGGACTGCGCAGGCTGACGTGAGTCGAAACTTTTCGCGATTGGTCAATATTCTGTATGTCTGAGGACCTGTCTACCGCATGATTCAGTTGGTTATTAGAAAAAGTGGCTATTTTGGATCCATAATAATGCGATGGCTTGATTGGTATCATGGATCACGGGGATTCAACTAAGCCCCTTTTTCCAGAGCATGACACACACACACACACACACACACACACACACACACACACACACACACACACACACATATATATATATACTTACTTTCTTACTTTAATAGGAAAAATAAATAAAAGGCTGCGTATTCCTCTAAAGTTCCTTATACGCTCTGCAACGCTGAAAGCATTGCAGTTTAACATTTTACCATATAATCCTGTGGTTTGACGACCTCGAGAAATAAAACTGTTGAAAACATTATGGAAAAAGGAAAATAGGAGAAAAGAATTTTTTTTTTTTTTATTTTCCATTGTATTTTGTACTTTTTCAAAGACAAAACCGCATCATTTGAGTAACGCCAAGCCCCGTAGCTCAGTCGGTAGCGCACAGGACCTTAGAACAGGAGGTCGCTGGTTCGAACCCCGGCTTGGCCAATTTCTTTCCGAGGATTGATGATAGTCATTGAGACAGGATTCATTCCTCTCCCACCGCTGACCATTGTTTCGACGATGGTTATGTGGGAAAGCAGCCAGTGGCTTGGAAAGAATACTGTGCGGAGTACTGGTAAAAGAAACTCCAGGAAAGCATGGATAGGTGCACTGGCCGCCGCGATATAACTGAAATAATGTTGTTAACGGCGTTAAACACCATACAATCAATCAGTCATTTGAGTAACATTTAATATGTCGACTGCAAACGCTTTCAATTTTGAGAATTCTAAAATTTTATCGTCTCGTAAAGACTGAAAGATTTTGCAAAAAAATCTCGATATCTTCATTTAAAGTATTGCCAATGCCTTTTTTAACGTACTGCAATACCCTGGTATTTAAAAACATTGTGGCAAAAGTATCGTATATTCATGTGTCAAACCTTAATTTCTGTCATTTCAATTGTTTTCAAAGTCGTCTGCAGCTGATTTGAAGCGAATCGTACTTGATAAGGTATAAAGGCAAAAATCACTTCATATACGGAAAATAAATTCTAGTAGCGCTGAAGCCTGATTTAACATTGCTTGTGCGCACAGAGTAGATCAAGATCAGACTTCGCAGAACGTCTTGGATCATCACAGTCCGCTACATCCATCTATATCTAGATATTCTGACAAAAAAAAAAAAACCTGCGCAGGCTGACATGGTCGATACCTTGTGCAAATGTAGTAAGCCCCTTTTTCACCGAGCATGGCGCATTTATTTAGCACTATAAGGGTAAAGGTAAACACACGTGAACAACATAAGTGTAGTATGACAGTGGAGTAATACAGACCAGTACAGCCGTTATTTACAACCCCGAGACTTTGAAAACATTGTGAAAAAAGATGAAAATGCTGGTGACCAACTGTGCAACCTGGGATAGAAGGCATATGAAAATACTGGAGGATAAAATAAAAAAAGATGTTACCAGCATTATGAAAACGTGTAAAAATATTGAAAGAACAAGGGAACATACCGGTAACCAGCATTTACGACCTTGACGCAGGAAACCTATGAAAAATTTGGGAAAAAAGGATAAATATATGGTGACCAACATTTTCTCCTTTTCCCCCAAATGTGCTCAATAAATTCAAAGAAAATTCCCACCATTTATGTAGCATTTACTAGAATTCCTCATCTGCAAAATACTTTCAATGTAGATTAAGTCTACACTTTTGTTGTCTGGTAAAGAGATAACCCTTTACCAAACGACAAAATTTTGGCCTGGACCAAATTGAAAGCATTTGCAGACAACAAATTAAATGTAGCTCAAATGATGATTTCTGTCTCTGAGAGGGTAGAAAACATTGTGGGAAGAGGAGAAAATGCTGGTTACCAGCATTTTCTCCTTTTCCCACAATGTTTTCAAAAGTCTTTCTTTAGGGTCGTGAAAAGTTATTGTTGTCTGGTAAAGAGTTAATATGCGCATGACTATCAGGTCACAGCATAATGATCAATGCTACAATGTGGGTTAACTCTTTACCAAACGATAAAACTGCAGACACGTCCAAATAGAGAGTATTTGCAGACGACAAATTAACTGTGGCTCAAATGATGGAATTTGTCTTTGATAGGGTAGAAAACATTGTGGCGAAAGGAGAAAATGCCGGTTAACTGCACTTTCTCCTGCCCCCACAATGTTTTTAAAAGCTTCCTACCTCAAGTTTGTTACTTGTGGATCGTGTGGTTGAAGCATGATAAGGTGACCTTAGGAAAGTTCAAAATATCAAGGTAAAGCCTTTAACAACAGACATAATAGTAATGGCGTGAGCATGATACATATGAGATGTGCTCTGTAAAAAGGGGTTAATTGCATCTTCAAAAAGTATCGACCCATGTCAGCCTGCGCAATCGGCGCAGGCCGACGTGGATCGAAACATTTTGCTATCTATAATTTTTTTTGCGTGTCCAAGGGCCATTCTACCTCCAGATTCAGTTGGATTTTAGACAAAATAGATTTTTATGAATCCATAATTATTTGATGACTTGCCAAGTACAATGGATCACCTACAATGGATCACGACCTACAATGGATCACAGAGATGCATTAAACCCCCTTTTGCCAGAGCGCCGCTCTGAGACCCTCAAGAGCAAAAAAGCTTCTGAAAACACTGTGGCAAAGAGAGAAAATTTTGATAACCAACATTTTCTCCTTTCCCATTAATAAATCTTTACCAGACGACAAAATTTTAGACTGGACCAAATTAATAGCCTTTGCTGACGACAAGTTAAATATGACTCAGAAACTGAACTTTGCCATTGTAAAGGTATAAAACATAGTGGGGAAAGGAGCAAATGCTGGTCTCCAGCATTTTCTCCTTTTCCCACAATGTTTTCGAAAGCCTTTTTCCTCAAGGTCGTTTAAACTCGAGATTGTGCGGTAAAGGTACAAAATCGTTCACTGCCAAAAATAATCTGGATCTTTTTCAAGGTCTACACTTTAATTTCCACTCGCTATTTAAGATGAGTTTGACCACACTTTGGCATCAGGTAGCACGTGGTCCAAGATCAGACTGTTTGTTCTTTGTTGTCTGATCGTGATCTACAGAGTATGCAAATCGTATTTAGATCACTATGGGTTATGAAAGACTGAACTCTTTACCAAACGACAAAATTTTCGACTCGTCCAAATAGAAAGTATTTGCAGACGAGAAATTACATGTAATTGTAGCGGAAATTATGGAATTTGTTTACGAAGGAATAGAAAACTTTGTTGGAAAAGGAGAAAATGCTTGTCCACAGCATTTTTTCCTTTTCCCACAATATTTTCAAATATATTCTCAGGGTCGTTAAAACTCGGGATTGTGTGGTAGAGTTAACGCTTTACCACACGACAGTTTTAGATGTGTGCAAATTCAAAACCTAATTGTAGACGACAATTCAGTTTTAGCTTAAAATGATAGGATGTGTTTTTATGGAAGTACAAAATATTGTGGGAAATGGACAATGCAGGTTTAACCCATTACCACACAATCCCGAATTTTAACGACCCTGAGAGAGAAGCCGTTTGAAAACATTGTGGGAAAAGAAGAAAATGCTGGTAATCAGCATTTTCTTCTTTTCCACAATTTTTTCTACTCTATCAAAGACAAAAATCATCATTTAAGCTACATTTAAACTGTCGTCTGCAACTGTTTTCAATTGGGACCAGTCTAATCTTTTGTTTGTTTGGTGAAGTGTTAAGCGCCCGATGAATTCAATATCTATTAGATCTACTGACCTTTCTAGACATCTTACAGAGGTTAAATGATACCAAACGTGACTGCAGAAATCAGCATAATTGCAAATTGCTGTACCAATTAGCTTAACGTAAAGTCTCAATCAGTCAAAGGTAAAAGGTTAAATATGGACTCGATAAACTGGACGCACTGAAATAAAGACCTTTTGTCGAACATGTCCTGCAATATTGAGGTCACCTGACGGCCAAGGGAAAAATATAGCCTTTGCTCTAGCCTTTTAACATGTTTAACAGTCTTTGAACTCTTTGGCAGACGAAAAAAAATCTATACCGGCACTACGTTGACAGATTTTGCAGACGACAGTTATATACAGCCTAAACAATGAAATCTAATGTTGAGAGAGTGGGAAACATAGTGGGGACAAAAAGGGAAAAATGCTGGTTATCAGCATTTTCTCCTTTTTCTACAATGTCTTATAAAGTCCCTTTTCCTCATGGCCTGTAAAACAGGGTTGATCTGGGTATGGGGTCTAGGTATAGGGCAAATGTCCGCCCTGCATAGACAGGGAAAATGTCTTATCTATATGCCTTATAAATATGAGCCATACTCTGGCAAAAGGGATCTTAACGCATCTCTGTGATGCATTGTACCAATAAAGGCATCACATAATTATGGATCCATAACAGCCTCTTTTTTAAACAACCGACTGAATCATGAGGTAGGCTGGTCCTTGGACGTACAGAAAATCGACCAATGGCGAAAAGTTTCGGCCCAGGTCAGCCTGCGCGGACTGCGCAGGCTGACCTGGGTCGATACTTTTCGCAACAAGCAATAAGCCCCATTTTCACGGAGCATGGTTAATATCTGTCTGCCACGGGATGGATTTCCCAAAAATATCATTAATTCGCAATGACTGTCCTCAATCCACCCCAAGAAATATTGGTTGGGCCGGAGATTCGAGCCAGCGATTCCTTAACTTCAAGCTCTGGATGTTATCGAGTAAGCTAGCCTGGGTTCTGGTCCGATATCCCCCCCCCCTTTTTTTTTTTTAATATTCGGAGGTTACGCTGTCAAAAATGACAAAGTAGGCTAACGTCCGAATACATACATGTAAAAGGAAAAAAATGATCGGGATGGAACGCAGGCTGGTAAACTAGCAGCTGAGCTCAGATTCAATTATCTGCATTATTCATCATTTTCTTTCGACTGAACTGCTCCTGCTACATACTTGCAGCAGTGGACTTCGAAAACATTCTTGATGAATACGCATATTCAAGGTGAACTGTGGATAAAGAAATGAATTAAAGTGAAAGCATTGTGTCTATGGGCGAAATTGCTAGTTTCACCCTTGGACACATTGCATTTTAAAAAAATTGTAAATTGTAGGCTTCAGGCTAAAAAGAAGTCTTGAAGTCTTCAAGAGGGGGTGAGGTGAACTTGTAACAGAACAGAAAGAAAGGGATTGAAAGAGTCTTAACTCTTTAATATATGACAAAAATGTAGACTTGTCCAAATTGAAAGCATTCGCAGACGACAAATTAAATACAACTCAAACATGAGATTTATCTATCGAAGAATAGATAACATAGATGGAAAGGAGAAAATGCTGGTTACCAGCATTTTCTTTTCCACAATGTCTTCATATGGCTTCTTCCTCAGGGTCGTTAAAATTCGGGACTGTTTGGTAGAGGTTTAAAAGGCCCCTTTTTTTACATCGTTTTGCTGCGATTTTTTTTTTCAACGAACGCTATTAAAATGTGAAGATCTGGCGTTCGAATAATATTTAGGTCGCTTTGCAACCGTCTGTTTTAATGACATCAAATATGACGTCATCTAAACTTTATCCCACATAATCGACGCGTGCAATTGTTCATGTAACAATCCCACAAACCTTTGCGAACTTTTGGCGGGAAATCTAAAAATACGGTAAGATGCTACGTATCCCAATGAGGACATAACACTGAAAAATACTTTTTCTTATATTCGACTGTTTTCTTTACTGATAGTTGCCAGCTATCGTCTTATTTAACTAAGTTATGAATCATTTTTGAAGACCAGTGAGGTTCTAGATCTAGTAATCTGAAAAGCCTCCCTAAATGTGTGTTCATGTTTATAGGCCTACTGTTTAACGGTAACACCATGTTCATCAGTGTGTCAATTATCATCATGGTGGTGGATGCAAATGTTGACGCACTAGTCATCTTAGTTTCTTGAACCCTTCTCCAGACGACGGTACGACAGGCATTTGGAGATGAAAGGTTATAATATGACATGGGATTGTTTGGTAAAGGGGTAATTTGGAAATTATATTCAAGGGTGACAGACTGACGAATCCAGTCACAATGACTAGCATTAACCCTTTGAGAGTGTCTAGGTCAAGTCAAGATTTGAACTAAAAGTTTCTCTTTACGAACACTATGAACAAAATTCTTGCCAAAGTACTTGCTGCTTTCCCACTTTACCATCGCTTAACTGTCGTTGACATTGTGATCAGCGAAGAGGGAGGAATGTATCAGGTCATAATGACTTATCATCAATCCTCTGGAAAATGATTTAGGCCTTGCTTAGACTGAACCAGCAACCCGTGGGTTTAAAGTCCCATGAATAACAGACTGATCTGCCATGCTCGGCTCCGAGCAGGAGGGATGTTCGTACCTTTGAATGATCTCATGCAACAAATGCTGGAAGGCAGGTAGTTTTCTATGTTATTTATTGCGTATTTACAGTGTGTACTATCTAGAAATGCTGTTCTCACCCTGTACCAAACAATCACATATTTTAAACAGGCTCTGATAAAAGGCTTTTTGTAAATATTGCAGAAAAAGCATTTCCTCGGTTTCCTACAAAGTTTTCAATCTTTCCAAAGACAAAGCCCATCATTCAAGCCACATCTAATTTGTTGGCTGCAAATGCTTTCAATCTGGATTAATCTAAAATTGTAAGGTTTGGTACAGAGTTAAAGTACATATGAACAAAAACGAGATGTAAAACATGGTAATATACACACTAGTATAAAAATGCACATAAACCTTTGTGAACACTAACAGAACAAGACATGTCATTAAAATGAAGCAGGTAAAATCGAAAATGAACAAAAATATACTGCATACATGTACTTTATAGAACTAAACATGGAAGTAAATTTTAACTATTTCAGCACAAAACATATGAGCCATGCTCTGGCAAAAGGCAGTTTAATGCATCTCTGTGATGCATTATACCAATCAAGCCAGCACATAATCATGGATAAATATCAGCCACTTTTTTTAACAACCCACTTATTCATGTAGTATACTGGTTCTTGGACACAGAGAAAATTGAACAATAGCAAAAAGTTTCGGCCCAGGTCAGTCTGCGCTGACCTGGATGATACTTTTCACAGATGCATTAAGCACCCTTTTCACACAGCATGGCTCATATGAACATAACGTCTTTCAATGAGTGAAAATACAGCCCACTGAAACTTCAGACTTTCAATATAAAGGCTCAACTAAACTAGCAGACAATATAGATCCAAGATCAAATTGCACATTCTGTGCACTAACAGGGTAAAGACAAGAGCACCGCATGCTGGTGCCAATGTGGATGCTTGATTTTCAATGAATATTCTAGGTCGAAAAAGGAGCATAACTCTGTCAAAAATACTTTGATGGTTACCTGCCCTTGTTGAATAGGTTCCCCTTTTAAAGATTAACACCTTGTCAAAGTTTGAGGCAAATATTTTCAGTAGTAACAGAGATATTATAAAATGTCATAGTTTTCACATGACGATGCAGATGATGACGCCAGGGCTACGACAATACCTCTACGTTTTCTTCAAAAACAGCAGAGCTAATAAAACGACTCATAACTGCATTAAAATCACTTATCAAGCAATTAACCAACTTTATGTGCCATCAAATCATCACACCCTGCAAAATCTTTTTTTTTTAGTGCAGCAGTCCACTGTGTGAAAATAACGTGACAAAAGACGAAAATGCCAAATTACAAGTTAACCCTTTACCACACAATTCCGAGTTTTAACTACCCTGAGGAAGAAGCTTTGAAAACAATTTGGGAAAAGGAGAAAATGCTGGTAACTGGCATTTTTTTCTTTTCCCACAATGGTTTCCATTCTATCAAAGACAAGTTCCATCATTGACTCAATTTGTCGTCTGCAAATGCTTTCAATTTGGACAAATCTAAAATTTTGTCGTTTGGTTGAGAGTTAATCAATCATGTATCATCTGCATATTAGATATTGGTTTCATTCAGGATTTGTGCAGTCTGATCTTAATCTACACTTTCCATATAAGTAATTGAATTTGTGAGGGGGATTCTTAAGTTGACAAAGTTTTGCAAAAATGAAATATATTCCACAAGTTAAAAGAAAGAAAATTTGATGGAGTTTTAGACTGGTCCATATTGAAAGCAATTGCAGAAAATAAATTGAATATGGCTAAAATTTAAATGATGACATACATGTATGAAAGCTGAAATAAAACGTCCAAAAGAAGAAAATGCTAATGACCAGCAATTTCTGCTTTTCTTACAATACTTTCCAAAGTCTTCTTTATTAAAGTCATAAAACCACAAAGACATCTGAAACATAATCAGGGATCTACCAAGATTAACCCTGTCCCACACAATTCCAAGTTTCAAAGTCCCTGAGAAAACAGGCTTTTGAAAACACTGTGGGAAAAGAAGAAAATGCTGGTAACCAGCATTTTCTCCTCTTCCCACAGTTTTCTACCCTTTCACAGACAAATCCATCTTTTGAGCCAAATTCCATTTGTCTTCTGTATATGCTTTCAGTTTGGATGTTGTCTACAAATTTGTCAATTGGACAAGAGTTGAAGGCTGATATCAAACCTCACACAGAAAAAAATAAAGCTGTGACAATACAAAAAACCTTACACAGGTTTGCTATTGGCTGTTTGTCAAAGCCATTTGAGTGCTTTCCAACAAATCTAGCCAACCTCAAAAGAGACAATTATAAAATGGACAAAGATTTTGAAACATTAGCAAAATTCCTACATCTGACAAGGAACAAGCCATTCTGTCTGACCTAATGACTAGTTACCCTGAAAAACATCTAAATCTACCTTTTACAAATGACAAAATTTTCATTAAAGTCAAAACAATGAATTCCTTCCCTTCAGATGTTTCTCCCTGTTTAACACGTTACCACAAGACAAATGTTGGACTCAACAAAATTGAAAGCATTTGCACGTCACAAAATAATTTTAGCTAAAATGATGATTTCTGTCTTTGATAATGGAGAAAACATTGTGGGGAGAGGAGTTACCAGCATTTTCTCCTTTTCCCAAAAGGTTTTGAAAAGGTCTTTTTCTCAGGGTCTTTAAATCTCGGGATTTTGTGGCAAAGACTTAACTTGCAGTGTTTTGTATGTAATGCAAGCTTGCACAATAATGGTTTGTTTGGCACTCTTAGTTTGTGATTTGCTATTACATATATAAAATAGGACTGTTGTTTGGTAATTTATTGAACAAGAGCCCCACATGAGGGTGCCAAAGCTTGGCTGCAGATGCTAGATTTTCAGTGAAAATTCTAAGCCAAAAAGGGGCATAACTTGGTCAAAAATACTTTGATGGTTATCTGCCCTTGTTGCATAGGTTCCCCTTTTGATAATCAACAACTTGTCCAAGTATGAGGCAAACATCTTCAATAACAATAGAGATATTAGAAAATGTCAAAGTTTTCACACGACGATGCAGACACCAGGGCTACAATACCTGAGCATTTTCTTTGAAAACAGCCAAGCTAAAAATGTTGCGATGATTTTATTCTCCCTGACTGGCTGTACTTTGTGCTTCACTGTTTTCTTGCTCTTCATTCACTCTGATAAAGTCTAAAATAATCTTTTCAATATTCCCAGGTTCACCATAATCAAAATCTGGTACGATAATTTTCAACAGTTTCAGAATGTTTTCTTGCAAGCTTGACATATTCTCTTGTAAACTTGTCAGACTTTTCTTTGTTTCCTCCAATTCTCGCGCTTTGAGTAAAAGAGTCTCTTTTTGTTCAACTGGAGTCAGTTTCAGTAAGTCCACTTCTTCTGGACTTGCAAATTTAACAATTGTTGGGACGGTTTGACTGTATTTACAAACAAATTCTTTTTTAACTTCATCTTTGTTCATTTCTTCCTTATCTTTATCGATTTCGGTCAGTTTTTTATCCAGTTCCTCTTTGTCTGGTTTCACATCATCCATTTCTGTTAATTCATCACTTGCAGTCTTAGTTTCTGAACCTGTTTTATCACAACTCTTATCAGTTTCTTCACCCTTTTCTCCTTCATTAGGGTCAGGTGCCAAATTGGATTCATTTAGGTTGTCTTCCTCCAGAGTGAGATCTATGAGGCTGTCATCTTGGTTCTGGACTATCTTCACAGGCATCGTTCCCCCATCTTCTGTTTTGATCTTCACCACTTTAACACCAGGTTCCTCTTCTTTGGTGCTGTCATTGACCATATCATGTTTCCTCTTGGGCGCCCTTAAACCACTTGTACTTCCGCTGCAATATAACATACGAAGATTTCACACACAGAGTAAAATATAATGGTCAGATATATTTTGCTAACCCTTTACCAGACAGCAAAGTTTTAGACTGATCTGTATTGAAAGCACTTGTAGGCCACAAATTAAAAGTGGGCAACATTATGGAATTCGTCTGTAAAAGGATAGAAAACACAGTGGGAAAAGGAGAAAATGCTGGTCACCAGACACTGTCTACAAAATTAACTAAAGTTGTGCTCAATCCTCTAGCACTTACAGTGCTTAACCCAGCTTTAGTTGAATTTGAAGACAATGTAGATTCAAATCAGACTGCACAGAACACTGTCTGATCTTGGATATACAATTTCCACTATCTTTATTACCTAAGCTGGCACCTCACTGAAATATCATAATTTCGGCTATTTTTCCTTACTATGATGGTCCACTTCAACATTTACTCTTTACCCAATGACAAAATTTTAGACTGTTTAAAATTGAAAGCACTTGCAGATGACAAAATAAATAAGACTTTAGAATTGAAATTTGTTTTGGAAAGGGTAGAAAACTTTGTGGGAAAAGGAGAAAATGCTGGTTACCAGCATTTTTCCTTTTCCCACAATGTTTTCAAAAGGCTCCTTCTTCAGCCTGCTGAAAAGTCGGAATTATGGGGTAAAGGGTTAATCCAGCACTCTACAGGTGAAGGGTTTACATACCTGTATTGTTCTTTTGTTAATTCTTGTCCAAATTTTCAAAGATAATCAACTTTTTTAATACAACAAAGACATCAAAGATTCATGGCAAAAAACTAAATTTCTCTCTCATGTCACTCAAGTCCTTTACAACACAATCCCGACCTTTAACGACCCTGAAACTGAACGTTTTAGAAAACATTGTGGGGAAAGGAGAAAGCTCTGGTAACCAGCATTTTCTCCTTTTCCCAAAATGTTTTCTACCCTTCTCAGAGCAAGTTTCAATATCTGAGTCACATTTATGTTGTCTGCCAATGCTTTAAATTTGGACAAGTCTAAAATTTTGTTGTTTGGTAAAGACTTAATGGGGGTAGCCAGTAAGCTCCATTTCATGTTACTCATGCAAATGTATCGAGTATTACCTGCTTGATGTAACAGTGGAACTATCTGCCCCATTCATTTCTTGAATCTTCTCATACAAATTCTGAAATAAAGGAAATCTTAAATCAAGACCTTTTCAAACACAATGCAAACCTTGTGATGTAAAGACAATAACTAGTACGATTAATTCTTCACCAAACATTCCCATGTTTTAATGAACTGGGAGGGGGGCTTTTTAAAATAGTGTGTGATAAGGGGACACAAGCATCTCATGCCAATGCTGACAGCTTGGCTATACTTGCTTTTTCAGAGAAAGTTCCAAGTCTTAAAGATGAAAAACACTGTCAAAAATATTGTCAGAAGTACCTATCTTTCTGGTATGGGATCCCCTTTTGACAGTAAAAAGAAGGCCATAGCTTCAAATAATATTGCCTGTAATGACAGAGGTATCAGAAAATGTCAAATTTTTTTGAAAGGCACGGGCAGGGCTGTGACAGTATATCAATACCTCTTTGAAAGACCTATGTTAAAAATATGTAAATTGAAGATCAAAACAAAAGATACCAGGAGTGTTCAAATATGAATGCATCTAAGCACCTAAAATTTGATGCTTCATAGGTTTCACGAACACTGGAATATTGCAGAACCAAGGTGTTTGCGCTGAACAAATTTTCGACCTGAAAGGTGCTTTTTTAGCTTTGGAAACAAAAATAAGTCACAAAGGTGGGGTAGCACAACGACTTTTTCCTGCTTCAGAAAATCTTGCACCTCGTACAAAAGACAATGACTGAAACTGATGGTTTAAACACGTTGAAATAGAGTTGACACGATATGAATTCCTGTGTCTTCATAGTATACGTAAACAAGAGGGCCATGATGGCCCTGGGTCGCTCACCTGAGTCAATAGGCGAAATTCACTCAACGTGCATAATCCAATTTCTGACCAATTGTCAGGTCAATTGAGCTTAAAATGTAGCCTCTAGAGTGTCCACAAGGAATTTCCATAAGTTGACCTAGTGACCTAATTTATCACCCCACGTGGCCCAATTTAGAACTCATCAAAAAATTTATCAAGACAAACATTCTGAACAGTTTTCAAGTTAATTGAGCAATAAATGTGGCCTCTAGAGTGCCCACAAAGTGTTTCTTAAATTTGACCCAGTAACCTAGTTTATGACCCCAGCTGACCCAATTTCAAACTCACCCAATATTTCATCAAGACAAACATTCTGACCAACTTTCAAGTCAATTGTGCATGAAATGTGACCTCTAGAGTGCCCTAAAGGTATTTCTTTAATTAGACCTAGTGACCTAGATTATGAGCCCAGGTGACCCAATTTTGAACTCATCCTAGATTTTATCAAGACAAACATTTTAAGCAATTTTCAAATCAATTGAACAATAAATGTGGCCTCTAGAGTGCCCACAGGGTATTTCTTTAATTTGACCTAGTGACCTAGTTTATGACTCCACATGACCCAATTTAAAACAGGTTTAACTGATCTGAAAATTTATCAAAACAAACATTCTGAACAATTTTCAGGTCATTTGAGCACAAAATGTGGCCTCTAGAGTGCCCAAAAGGTATTTCTTTAATTTGACCTAGTGACCTAGTTTATGTTCCCAATTGACCAAAATTCAGCCTCATGTGAGATTTGATCAAGACAAACATTCTGACCAATTTTCAAGTCAACTGAGCAAAAAATGTGGCCTCTAGATAGCCTTTAAGGTATTTCTTTAATATGACCTAGTGACCTAGATTATGACCCCAGTTGACCCAATTTAGAACTTATCTGAAAGTTTACCAAGACAAACATTCTGAATAATTCTGAAGTCATTTGAGCAATAAATGTGGCCTCTGGAGTGCCCACAAGGTATTTCTTTAATTTGACCTAGTGACCTAGTTTATGACCCCAGGTGACCTAATTTCAAACTTATGCGATATTTTATCAAGACAAACATTCTGACCAATTTTCAAGTCAATTGAGCAAGATATGTGACCTCTAGAGTGCCCTACAGGTATTTCTTTAATTTGACCTAGTGACCTAGATTATGACCCCAGGTGACCCAATTTTGAACTCATCCTAGATTTCATCATGAGAAACATTTTAACCAATTTTCACATCAATTGAACGATAAATGTGGCCTCTAAAGTGCCCACAAGGTATTTCTTTAATCTGACCTAGTGACCTAATTTAAGATGCCACATGACCCAAATTCAGACTCATGTAGGGTTTATCAAGACAAACATTTGGACCAATTTTTAAATCAATTGAGAAATAAATGTGGCCTCTAGAGTGCCCACAAGGTATTTCTTTATTTTGACCAAGTGACCTAGTTTATGACCCCAGGTGACCCAATTTCAAACTCATCCGATATTTCATCAAGACAAACATTCTGACCAATTTTCAAGTCAGTCGAGCAAGATATGTGGCCTCAAGAGTGACCACAAGGTATTTCTTTAATTTGACCTAGTGACCTAGATTATGACCCAGGTGACCCAATTTTAAACTCATCCTAGATTTTTTCAAGAGATTTTATCAAGACAAGCATTCTGAACAATTTTCAAGTCAAATGACCAATAAATGTGCCCTCTATAGTGCCCAAAAGGTATTTCATTAATTTGACCTAATGACCTAGTTTATGATCCAAGTTGACCCAAATTCGGACTCATGTGAGATTTTATCAAGACAAACATTCTGACCAATTTTCAAGTCAATTGAGCAAAAAATTTGGCCTCTAGGGTGCCCACAAGGTATTTCTTTAATTTGACCTAGTGACCTAGTTTATGATCCCAGGTGACGCAAATCCAAACCCATTTGAGATTTTATCAAGACAAACATTCTTACCAAATTTCAGGTCAACTGAGCAAAAAATGTGGCCTCTAGAGTGCCCACAAGGTATTTCTATAATTTGACCTAGTGATCTAGTTTATGACCCCAGGTGACCCAAATCCAAACCCATTCGAGATTTTATCAAGACAAAAATTCTGACCAAATTTCAGGTCATTTGAGCAATAAATGTGGCCTCTAGAGTGCCTACAAGATATTTCTTTAATTTGACCAAATGACCTAGTTTATGACCCCAGGTGATCCAATATCAAACTCATCTGATATTTTTCATCACCACAAACATTCTGACCAATTTTCAAGTCAATTGAGCAAGAAATGTAGCCTCTAGAGTGCCCTCAAGGTATTTCTTTAATTTGACCTAGTGACCTAGATTATGACCCCAGGTGACGCACTTTTGACCTCATCATAGATTTCCTCAAGAGAAACATTTTAACCAATTTTCAAATCAATTGGACAATAAATGCAGCCTTTAGAGTGCACACAAGGTATTTTTTAATTTTAGATTAAATTTGAGATTTTATCAAGACAAACATTCTGACCAATTTTAGAGTGCCCACAAGGAATTACTTTAATTCAAACTAGTGACCTAGTTTATGATCCCAGGTGACCTAAATCCAAACTCATCCGAGATTTTATGAAGACAAACATTCTGACCAAATTTCAAGTCATTTGAGCAATAAATGTGGCCTCTAGAGTGCCCACAAGGAATTTCTTTAATTTGACCTAGTGACCTAGTTTATGACCCCAGGTGACCCAATTTCAAACTGACTGAACATGTTGTGCTCAGGTGGGCTAACAAACTTAGAACAAGTTCACTACATACCAAATAACAAAGCTCTATGCCTTCAAGGTTTAGAAAAGAAGAATTTTAAAGTTTTCCTTCTTTGTTCCTATGTTAGAACTTGTGACCCCCTGGGCAGGGCCAGTTTTGACCCAAGGAGCATTGTATGAAAAACCTTGGTAGAGGTCCACTAGGAGATGCTAGATGCCAAATATCAAAGTTCAACGCCATACAGTTTCAGAGAAGAAGAATTTTAAAGTTTTCCTTCTTTGTTCCTATGTTCGAACTTGTGACCCCCGGGGCAGGGCCAGTTTTGACCCCAGGGGCATTATATGAACAAAATTGGTAGAGGTCTGCTAGGAGATGCTACATACCAAATATCAAAGCTCTACGCCTTCCAGTTTCAGAGAAGAAGAATTCTAAAGTTTTCCTTCTTTGTTCCTAAGTTCGAAACTTGTGACACCCGGGGCGGGGCCAGTTTTAACCCAAGGGACATCATATACACAAACTTGGTAGAGGTCCACTAGGATATGCTACATGCCAAATATCAAAGCTCCACGCCTTCCAGTTTAAGAGAAGAAGAACTTTAAAGTTTTCCTTCTTTGTTCCTATGTTTGAACTTGTGACCCCCGGGGCGGGGCCAGTTTTGACCCCAGGGGCATCATATGAACAAATTTGTTAGAGGTCCACTAGGAGATGCTACATACCAAATATCAAAGTTCTACGCCTTCCAGTTTCGGAGAAGAAGAATTTTAAAGTTTTCCTTCTTTGTTCCTATGTTTGAAAATTGTGACCCCCGGGGCGGGGCAAGTTTTGACCCCAGGGACATCATATGAACAAACTTGGTAGAGGTCCACTAGGAGGTGCTACATACCAAATATCAAAGCTCCACACCTTCCAGTTTCAGAGAAGAAGAATTTTAAAGTTTTCATTCTTTGTTCCTATGTCTGGAACTTGTGACCCCCGGGGCGGGGCCAGTTTTGACCCCAGGGACATCATATGAACAAACTTGGTAGAGGTCCACTAGGAGATGCTACATGCCAAATATCAAAGCTCCATGCTTTCCATTTTCAGAGAAGAAGAATTTTAAGGTTTTCATTCTTTGTTCCTATGTCTGAAACTTGTGACCCCTGGGGTGGGGCCAGTTTTGACCCCAGGGACATCATATGAACAAACTTGGTAGAAGTCCACTAGGAGATGTTACATGCCAAATATCAAAGCTCTACGCCTTCCAGTTTCAGAGAAGAAAAATTTTAAAGTTTTCCTTCTTTGTTCTCATGTTCGAAACTTGTGACCCCCGGGGCGGGGCCAGTTTTGACCCCAGGGGCGTCATATGAACAAATTTGGTAGAGGTCCACTAGGAGATGCTACATGCCAAATATCAAAGCTCCACGCCTTCCAGTTTCAGAGAAGAAGAATTTTAAAGTTTTCCTTCTTTGTTCCTAAGTTCGAAACTTGTGACACCCGGGGCGGGGCCAGTTTTGACCTCAGGGACATCATATGAACAAACTTGGTAGAGGTCCACTAGGAGATGCTACATACCAAATATCAAAGCTCCACGCCTTCCAGTTTCAGAGAAGAAGAATTTTAAAGTTTTCCTTCTTTGTTCCTATGTTTGAACTTGTGACCCCCGGGGCGGGGCCAGTTTTGACCCCAGGGACATCATATGAACAAACTTGGTAGAGGTCCACTAGGAGATGCTACATACCAAATATCAAAGCTCTACGCCTTCTAGTTTCAGAGAAGAAGATTTTTAAATATTTTGCTATTTTTTTCCTTTTTGTTGCCATGGCAACCAGAGTTATGGGTGGAATTCAATCTCTTGAACAACTTTGGTAGAGCTTCGCCTGAGGAACATCCCTGCCAAGTTTCATCAAGATTGGCCCAGTGGTTTAGGAGGAGAAGATGTTTAAAGAAATTGTGGACGACAGATGTCGCACGTCGCACGACGGGCGACGGACATTGGGCGATCACAAAAGCTCACCTTGAGCACTTTGTGCTCAGGTGAGCTAAAAAGACTATGAAAAAGCCTACAAAGGCTGGATCCAAAGACTGAAACTTTGTATATCTGTTGGAGGTAAAAACATCGGTTGGAGGGAACAAAATAAAAATTTGGAGGGAACAGAATAAATATTTCAGTGAAACCTATGAAGAATCAAATTTTAGGTGCTTAGATACATTCATATTTGAACACCCCTCGTATATTGATTTTCAATCGGCAACTGTTTATTTTCACGAGGCTTGTCATATCTTCACACTTATTGGCATGCAGTCAATTTGAAATCAGTGTGTGATATTGATGTTTTGACAGCCAAGCTGGAACGTGCCACAACTATATGTCTCTCTCATTTCAAGAGGGCTCAATAAAAACAGCCTTATTCTCTACCAAACAATCCCAAGTAATAATGAGCCAGTGGAAGAAGGCTTTTGAAAATATATAGGGTAAAAGAAAACATGCTGGTAACCTCATACCCTTTCAAAGCTAAATTCTACTTTTAAGCCAAGTTTTATTTGTCAACTGCAAATTCCTTCATTTGAGATTAATCTAACTTTTAGTTTTCTACTAGTTAACCTTTCACCAAACATTTCCCAGTTTTAACAACTCTGAGGAAACAGAGTTTCCATTTTCTCCTTTTCCCTCTCTTTTCTACCTTTTTAAAGACACAAACTACATTTTAGCCAAATATGATTTGCCATGTACAATTGCTTTCAATTTAGAAAAGTCTGAAATTTTGTTGTCTGGTAAAGATTTAACCCTTTACCAAACAATTCAAAGTTACAATGACATTGATGTAGATGACAGTTAAAAACATTCTGGAACTTCCCATTATGTTTACTACCCTTTTAATGACAAACTCTACTTTTCAGTCACAGTTGATTTGTCTTCCACAAAATGCTTTCAATCTGGACAAGTCTAAAATTTTGTTGTCTGGTACAGAGTTAATGGTAATACAAAATACTACAAACTCACAGTCCCTTCGTCAGTGGATAATTTAAGTGATTCAGCCATTCTCAACATGGCCTGGCTTTTCTCCTCCACCTTTTTCTTCTGTAACTCTAACTGTTGTATTGTTTTTTCCTTTTGTTTCACTTCTTCCTGATAAGCTGATATGGACTGCTTGGCTTTTTCTAAATCCCTAAGAGTTGGTTTACGATCCACCCTGTCCTGGCTGGATGATACCTCCTATACAAAAATACCACTTATATGAACCATGCTCTTTGAGAAGGGGGCTTAATACATCTCTGCAATGAATTATACCAAGCAAGACATCACATAATTAGGGATCAATAAAAACCACTATGTCTAACAGCCGACTTTATCGTGAGGCAGACTGGTCTTTTGAGATACAGAAAACTGACCAATAGTGAAAAGTTTCGGCCCAGGTCAGCCTGCGCGGACTGTACAGGCTGACCTGGGTCGATACTTTTCGCAAGATGCATTAAGCTCCCATTTCACAGAGCATGGCTCATATTCAAAGCAATAGATAAGTAGGTTAAAATAATTATATTACCTTGGTTCTTCGCTAAGACCTGCATTGTGGGTACTCGTTAGAATGGTCTCAAAGCCATTCTAATGAGTCAGCGGCATTAAACACAATACAAACAAACCCACAACATAGGTTTTCACAAAACATTGCTGGTTATTGGTCAATTTTCCTTTCCTATAGCATTTTCACATGTGTATCATGGCTGAAGGTTACATTTATGGACAGTCTTAAAATCCTATAAACTTATCAATTTTGATAGGGGAAATGAAGAAAAGAAGGCTTTTTGGTGATCTTCCTGAACTCAAGAATATGCCTGAAAAATTTCATCCATACACGTTTTCATGAAGGTTATCTTTTGTGGTAGTTTAGTTTTCTCTCAACAGTGACAAATTCATTTCCCGCTAAAAATCATACAATTAAAGGTAAAAATTTATTCATTAGGAAAAAGAATCTAGCAGTAAACTGTTTGAAAAAAAAAACAAGTACTGTATTTCACCTAATTAACACACCGGGGTGCCATGAAAAAGACCGACAGGGCACTCTTATTTCATAGCCAATTTCCTGAAATTAAAGCACCGTCACTGAGAGTAAGTACAGTACTTTAATCTGGGATTTAGTTAGTGCCGAGTGGAAAGGGATTGCCATTTCGAAAGACTTGCTGTAATATGCAGTAATGCAGAATATCGATTTCACTGCTGATCATGATTTATTTGGACATTAAATTTCATTCACGATTAGTATGGGACACTTTCTTAAAGTTTTTCCAAATTAGTTGACAAATTTTGTGTTACTGGAAGTTTATAATGTGATAGGAAGGTGTATTCGGAGAGTCAGGTGTTAAAAACATTGATTTGTGAAGTAATTACGCTTATGTTGATGCCTCACCAGTAAGTTTATTTATAAAATATTGGCCCATTAGCGATTTCAGTAAGTCTGCGTTTGAAAAGTTTTAGTGAAGTTATCTTGTGTTTGAAAGTTTTTGTCACTTCAGGCATTGATTTTAAGGTAAGGCCGTGTGTGGGTGGGGGTTGTCTGGAGAAAGAAATATAGTGGGGTGATACTATTACGGAGGGAGCGTTAATAAGGTGAAATACAGCAAATGAAAACAACTCACTGCAAGTTCTTTATTCTTTTCTATCTCCTTCATTTTCTTTTGAATCTGTTTCTCTTTCTCCTGATGCTGTTTTGTCATTTCTTGCATTTTGTGTTGTAAGAGCCTCTCCCGTTTCTTCAGCTGCTCCTCCTTCTCTCTTATCCTTCTCTCCTTTTAAAATGAAAAGCCAAGATTCCTGTACTTGTCAACAATCTGATGGTTTCACAACCCAAACAATTACGTTTGAAAGTATTGATGGAAAAGGAGAAAATGCTGGTGACCAGCATTTTCTACTTTTCCAAAAAATTTTTCTTCCTTTTCAAAGGTAAATCCAATCATTTTTGTACAAGAGATTACAAAATTTTGAATAAGTTGATACTGAAAGCATTTAAAATTCATCGTCAGCTGAAGTCAACGTCTTCCCCACCCAAGTACATTTCAGATTATTTTCCCGTTTCGCTCAATAACCAGGACTGCCTTTCACTAAACTGTGTATACATGAACTTTATGTACACAGTTTAGGTCCGCAAGCTTCAAGTCTGAAAACAAGTTTCAGAAAACTGAATTTCACATAACTTTACGCCAGCTCATACCTTTGGGTAAAGCAGGGATTGTATGTATGTATGTATGTATGTATGTGCAATCCCAACAAATTTGAGTAAATCTACGCAGTTTAGTGAAAGGCAGCCCTATTGGGTAAACAGAAATTTTAGCTTCCACTTTCTTTTTTGCTATAAAAACCACTGTTTCATGTGTTGGGTGCTTAACCCTTTACCAAACCACAAAATCTTAGACTGGTCCAAATTGAAAGCCTTTGCAGATGACAAAATAAATGTGACTGAAAAATTGAAATTTGTTCTAGGAAGGGTAGAAAACATTGTGAGAAAAGGAGAAAATGCTGGTTACCAGCATTTCCTCCTTTTCCCCACAATGTTTTCAAAAGCCTTCTTCCCCAGGGTCGTTAAAAGTCGGGATTGTGTGGTAAAGGGTTAAAAGATAGTCTGAAGTGCCACTTCCTATGCAGTTTTAAACCAACAAGAGTTGTCATTGCCTTGAATTTTTTTCATAATTAATGCTTCCACTGTTCCTTGTTAATCTTTTATAGAAAATATTTGTCTGTGTTTTGTTGGCACAACCTCTGATGATTGGAAAATTAACATTTCATTTACAGCTGAAAGAGAAAAGAATGTGAAAAGAAAACTAGGACACCTAGGGTAGCTAAATGCAAACAAAACACCTTCTAAAAAAAATCTTCATCCTAGTGGAGTTCTTACAGCCATTTGTTGATCAAATTATTACTTGTCCACTGCCAAGTATAGAGAAAAAAGTATATACCCAGACTCAAAAAAGTATACCTAAGGCAATCCTCACTGTTGATTTTGCCATCCCTGTTAACCCTTTCCCAAATGACAAATTTTGGACTGGTCCAAACTGAAAGAGTTTGCAGACGACAATTTTAAATTTAATGAAAATGGCAGAAAGGTCTCAAAAAGGGTAGAAAACACAGTGGGAAAAGGAGAAATTGCTCGTTACGAGCAATTTCTCCTTTTCCCACAGTGTTTTCAAAAGACTTGTACTGCAGACACATGAAAACCAGGGCTTGTTTGGGAAAGGGTTAATTTGTCAACTTGCAATTTTAAAGTAACATACCATTAGATTGATAATACATTTCTTTTCAGTGAATTTATTCTTTTTCATCAACAAAATGATATTGTCAAACTAATCAGAATCAGACCACACCAAAATATGAATTATTGAGAGTCAAAAAAGCACTTTTCATTGTCTTAGCTGATTCTGTTACAAACACTGATGCAAGCTAACAAACACCCTCCACCAGCTGTCTTGTCACTCGATCAGGGAAACAAAAATTAAAAGGGCCATAACTCCAGTAAACAAGAGGGCCATGATGGCCCTGGGTCGCTCACCTTAGTAGAGTGCCTTAAAGGTTTTTCTTTAATTTGACCATGTGACCTAGTTTTTGACCGCAGGTGACCCAATTTCAAACTCATATTTCATGAAGACAAACATTCTGACCAATTTTCAAGTCAATTGAGCAAAAAATGTGGCCTTCAGTGCCCTAAAGATATTTCTTTAATTTGACCTAGTGACCTAGATTATGGCCCCAGATGACCCAAATTTGAACTGGTCTTTGACTATATCAAGAGAAACATTTTAACCAATTTTGAAATCAAATGAATAATAAATGTGGCCTCTAGAGTGCCCACTAGCTATTTCTTTAATTTGACCAAGTGAACTAGTTTATGACCCCAGTTGACCCAAATTCAGACTCATGTGAGATTTTACAAACATTCTGACCAATTTTCAAGGCAATTAAGCAAATAATGTGGCCTCTAGAATGCCCACAAGGTATTTCTTTATTTTGACCTAGTGACCTACTTTATGGTTTCAGGTGACCCAAATCCAAACGCATCTGGTATTTCATCAAGACAAACATTCTGGCCAAATTTCAGGTCATTTGAGCAATAAACGTGGCCTTCAGAGTGCAAACAAGGTATTTCTTTAATTTGACCCAGTGAACTAGTTTATGACCCAAGTTGACCCAAATTAATCTTATGTGAGACTTTATAAAGACAAACTTTCTAACTAATTTTCAAGACAATTGAGCAAATAATGTGGCTTCGAGAGTGCCAACAAGGTATTTCTTTAATATGACCAAGTGACCTAGTTTATGACCAAAGATGACCCAATTTTGAACTCAATGAACTTGTTGCACTTAGATGGGCAAACAAACTTAGAAGAGAATCACTGCATACCAAATATCAAAGCTCTACGCCTTCCAGTTTTAAAGAAGAATTTTAAAGTTTTCCTTCTTTGTTCCTATGTTCGAACTTGTGACCCCAGGGGCTGGACCAGTTTTGACCCAGGGGCATCATATGAACAAACTTGGTAGAGGTCCACTAGGAAATGCTACATACCAAATATCAAAGCTCTACACCTTCCCATTTAAGAGAAAAAGAAATTTAAAGTTTTCCTTCTTTGTTCCTATCTTCGAACTTGTGACCCCTGGGGCGGGGCCAGTTTTGACCCAGGGGCATCATATGAACAAACTTGGTAGAGGTCCACTCTGAGATGCAACATACCAAATATCAAAGCTCCACACCTTTCTGTTTCAGAAAAGAAGAATTTTAAAGTTTTCCTTCTTTGTTCCTATGTTTGAACTTGTGACCCCAGGGGCTGGGCCAGTTTTGACCCAAGCAGCATCCTTGGAACAAACTTGGTAGAAGTCCACTAGGAGATGCTACACACCAAATATCAAAGCTCTATGCCTTCCCATTTAAGAGAAAAAAAAAATTAAAGTTTTCCTTCTCCGTTCCATGTTTGAACTTGTGACCCCTGGGGCAGGGCCAATTTTGACCCCAAGGGTATCATATAAACAAACTTAGTAGAAGTCTACTAGGCGATGCTACATACCAAATATCAAAGCTCTACGCCTCCCAGTTTCAGAGAAGATGATTCTTAAAGTTTTCCTTCTCTGTTCCTATGTTCGAACTTGTGACCCCCGGCAGGGCCAACTTTTGCCCCAAGGGCATCATATGCACAAACATGGTAGAGATCGACTAGAAGATGCTACATACCAAATATCAAAGCTCCATGCCTTCCTGTTTCAGAGAAGAAGATTTTTAAAGTTTTCCTTCTTTGTTTTTATGTTGGAAATTGTGACCCCAGTTTTGACCCCAGGGGCATCATATGAACAAACCTTGTAGAGGTCGACTAGGCGATGCTACATACCAAATATCAAAGCTCTACGCCTTCCAGTTTCAGAGAAGATGATTTTTTAAGTTTCCCCTCTTTGTTCCTATGTTCAAACTTGTGACCCCTGGGGCAGGGCCAGTTTTGACCCCAAGGGCATCATATGAACAAATTTGGTAGAGGTCCACTAGGAGATGCTTCATGCCAAATATCAAAGCTCTATGCCTTCTAGTTTTAGAGAAGATGATTCTTAGAGTTTTTCTTCTTTGTTCCTATGTTGGAAATTGTGACCGCCGGGGCGGGGCCAGTTTTGACCCCAGGGGCATCATATGAACAAACTTGGTAGAGGTCCACTAGAAGATGCTACATGCCAAATATCAAAGCTCTATGCCTTCAAGTTTCAGAGAAGAAGATTTTTAAAGTTTTCCTTCTTTGTTACTATGCTCAAACTTGTGACCCCCGGGGCGGGGCCAGTTTTGACCCCAGGGCCATCATATGTACAAACTTGGTAGAGGTCCACTAGGCAATGCTACATACCAAATATCAAAGCTCTACGCCTTCCAGTTTCAGAGAAGATGATTTTTAAAGTTTCCCCTCTTTGTTCCTATGTTCGAACTTTTGACCCCCGGGGCGAGGCCAGTTATGACCCCAAGGGCATCATATGAACAAACTTGGTAGAGGTCCACGAGGAAATGCTTCATGCCAAATATCAAAGCTCCATGCCTTCTAGTTTTAGAGAAGAAGATTTATAAAGTTTTCCTTCTTTATGACTATGCTCAAACTTGTGACCCCCGGGGCGGGGCCAGTTTTGACCCCAGGGACATCATATGAACAAACTTGGTAGAGGTCCACTAGGAGATGCTACATGCCAAATATCAAAGCTCTATGCCTTCAAGTTTTAGAGAAGAAGATTTTTAAAGTTTTCCTTCTTTATGACTATGCTCAAACTTGTGACCCCCGGGGCGGGGCCAGTTTTGACCCCAGGGACATCAAATGAACAAACTTGGTAGAGGTCCACTAGGAGATGCTACATACCAAATATCAAAGCTCTGCGCCTTCTAGTTTCAGAGAAGAAGATTTTCAAAGATTTTGCTTTTTTTTTCCTTTTTGTTGCCATGGCAACCAGAGTTGTGGGTGGAATTCAATTCTTTGAACAATTTTGGTAGAGCTTCACCCAAGGAACATCCCTGCCAAGTTTCATCAAGATTGGCCCAGTGGTTTAGGAGAAGAAGATGTTTAAAGAAATTGTTGACGGACGCCGGACGACGGACGTAGGGCGATCACAATAGCTCACCTTTAGCACGTTGTGCTAAGGTGAGCTAATAAGAACAGCCCTATCTAGACCCATGAAACCTACCTCCTCTAGCTTGGCCTGCCTTCTTTTTTCTTCGCTGAAACATACAGAACAAACAATACCTCAAAAATATATCTAGAGATAAAGAAAAATATTGAGGCATGATACAGCAACTATTGCCATTTATATTTAGTGTAGACATGTAAAAAAAGCAACATAACAGGTTTGGGATTTTTGCAGAATATATTGTCAGACAACTTTCTTGGGTAGAGTTGCCCAAGCTAATAAGTTTGATAACCATTTGTACCATGGAATTTGATTTGTTTACATAACTTTCCTTGATTTTACAGTGTTTTTTTTTTTCTGTTATATCAATTTGTTTAAAACTTTGCTTTCCTTTTCAAAAATTATAAGAAAATCTATTTTTTTGATCTATGCTTTGTAGTTGCTTATTAAAATTCATTCAAAGTCAAAGACTAACTAGTAAAACATGTATAAACTCACACTGTCTTTTTATAGGTTTTTCTGTATGTTGGTTGTAGCGCTTCATCATCATCTTCTGGTTCTTCCGGGATATCACATCGACTGTAATAGTTGTGAAATGCCTTTATTTTCTAGATTTATTACTCAGGACCAATAAAAAAAAATTTGATTCAAATGACTGAAATTGTCTTTGAAACAATAGAAAATGTGGTTTAAGGAACACAAGATTAAAATGTAAACTTTAGATGCACACAATACATAAATATTCTTTTGTTTAAATGCCATTTTCAACATAATTTCAGTTATTTTTCAGCAGCCAGTGAAGCAATGCATGCTGTCCTGGAGTTTCTTTTACAAGCTCTTCGTAAAACATTCTTTTCATATCAGCAGCTGCTCTCTCAATTAAATGTCATCATAACAATGTTTAGCCCTGAGAAAGGAAGTATCCTGTGACAATGACTATCAATCCTAAAAAGAATTTGACCAAACTGGGAATCAAGAACCCCCTTCCCCCACCATCAACTGAGCAACTTTACCCATAATGTTTTCTACCCTTTCAAAAACAAATCCTAATATCTAAGCAATGTTTGTGTTGCCTACAAACTTCTATATACTGATCAACTCTAAAATTTTGTTATCAAGTAAATAGTTAAATCTGCAACAGATTAATAGACCTTTGTCCTTTATGGTACAAGATTGTAGACTGTCCGTATTTAAAGCATTTGCAGACAATAAAATAGATGTGTCTCAATTAATGATATTATATTTATGAACAGGTAGAAAAGAGAGGAAAAAGCACTATTTACAAGCAATTTCTCTTTTTTCCAAATTGTTTTCAAAAGCCTTCTTTCACAAGGTCCTGATTACAAGCGATTGTTTGTTTGTTTGTATTGGAGTTTATTGCCATTTTGACAGTTTAGGTCATATCATGACGGTCAGTGACGCACCCATTTGTTTCCTGGCTTTCTCACACCAGTACTGACACAACTTTCTTTCCAAAGCCACTGACTACTTTTCCCACATGCATCAGAGGTGAGAGCCGAAAAATCGCCGGAGAGAAAGTCAGCCTCAACCGCGTATCGAACTCACAACCGCCGGGTCACGAGGCAGATACGCTAACCACTGAGCTACCCAGGTGGGCTGTGATTGTTTGGTAAAGGGTTAATAAAAACATAGCCATAGACTAAAGTTTAAAACAGCATAGTGATATTCTCCATGGAAAGAGCACTGGATGCATGTGCCGATGCTGGGCTGTGGTCGCTTTTTTATCCAAGATGAAGAAATGACATAGCTGTGTCAAAAACATGAGCCATACTCTGGCCATACTGGGCCTAATGCATCTCCGTGATGCATTGTACCAATCAAGCTAAACTCTTCTGAAATATCATCCAGACAAATTATCTGAACTAGTTTCATGAGTATCAGGCTGAAAATGTGCCCTCTAGAGTGCACACATGCTTTTTCTAAGAAATGGCCTAGTGACCTACTTTTTGACCTAACATGACCCATTTTGAACTTATCCAAGATATTATTCAGACAAAAATTCTGACCAATTCTGACCAAGTTTCAAGAGAAACAGGCCAAAAATGTGGCCTCTGAAGTGCACACAAGGGTTTTTCTAAGATTTAGCACAGTGACCTACTTTTTGACCCAATGTGACCCCAATTCGAACATGTCCAAGATTTTATCGAGAAAAACATTTTGACCAAGTTGCATGACTATCTGACTGAAAATGTGGCCTCTAGAGTGCACATGAGATAATGCTGACAACCCTGATGACAGACGATGCACACCGCACCACGGACAACAGACAAAGCATGATCACAAAAGCTCACCTTGAGCACTTCATGCTCACGTGAGCTTGTAATTCTCACAATTCAGTGCATGATAAGATGATTAATATGTCTTACTTGAATGCTGCATCAGGGTTCATCCGACAGTACCACTTGTCTGGCAAGTCCACATTGTAGCCTGTGGGTAGCCTTCTCCAACTTAGGCAGTTGTCACACTGTACCCATGTCCAGTCAGGTAGTTGAGATCTAGTAAATTAATATATGCTTGCCCTTAAGTTCAGTGTTTGCCAATTCAGTACAAGTTTCTTTAGGACCAACAAAAAGACAGGAAAATACTGTTTTTCAACTGATTGGAAACACTGTAGGAAAGGAAGCAAATGCTTGTAACAAGCATATGGTCCTTTTTCCACTATGTTTTACAAAATTGTAAAATGAAAAGAACATGAAAAGTTTTATTTGGTATTTTTATTTTTTTTCCAGTATTAATGTAGCTATAAGATTTAAAAAGCACTTATGTTACAAAAAACCTATGTTGTATGCACATGTACTGATGTGAATGTTGCCTCTTTTATGCCCTGGTTTAATTTAAAGCTAAAATGAAAGAAAAAAGGGTTACTTACGAACTGACTACTTTGTCTGGATTCTCATTTTGTGTTTTTTCGAAGAAGTAGTCGTTCAACTTCATAGAAACATTTTGCATAAATGCACTGCAAAGATTAGATGGAAAGAAAACATCAAACTAGATCAAGCAAACTTCAAGCAAGATTATAAATTGACTGACTGTATAGTGTTTAATACTATTTTCAATATCATTTCAGTTATATGTATCATGGCAGCCAGTGCACCTACCCATGCTTTTTTTGAGTTTCTTTTACCAGTACATGTACTTTGCAAAATATTCTTACCAAGCTGCTGGCTGCTTTCCCACATAACCATTGTTGAAACAATGAGCAGGGCTGAGAGAGGAATGAATTCTGTCACAATGACTATCAACAATCCTCAAAAAGAAAATGGCCAAGTTGGGGATTTCAACCAGGGAAATCCTGTACTAAAACCCTGTATGCTACCGACTGTGTTACTGGGGCATGGCATATTAACACAAACAAAAGCATCACATGTGGATACATTAACCCTTTACCCGCAATCACAAGTTTTGACACCTCTGAGGAACAAGGCTTTTGAAAACATTGTGGTTACCACCATTTTCTCATTTTCCCATCATAGTTTAAAAATTTCTCTTCTTTTGGCTTGTAAAAACACAGGATTGTTTGGTATAGGGTTGCATGTGGCTCATATTATGGATTTGTCCATGACACTGTAGTAAACCATGTGGGAAAAGGCAAAACTGCTGGTTACCGGCATTTTCTCCTTTTCCCATCATCTTTTCAAAAGACTTCTCCCTCAGATCATTAAAATATGAGATTGTTTGGTGAAGAGTTAAGTTAATGATTTCAGTGGAGAATCAAATCATGTCTAATAATCATTTATCACATAACCTTCCCTTTTTTCAGTGTAATATATATCCAAATGTTACAAATTTTCTTATCTCATATACATTTGGTATCACAGTTGTGTGACATCATTTTTGGTGTCATTTTGTACATATTTCATTGACGTGAATGGATATTACCGTGTGGGCATCTATAGATGATTTTGAATCTTCTTCTATAATTTGAAAAATATTGTTGAGTGAATAAAAAGAATCCGACTTTCGATGGCTTTTGAGATAAGATTTTATTAGACTCGTCTAAAACATTATTAAGCTCACTAAAGGCTCGCTCAGTAACATTTTTCCTAGACTTATTTAATAAAATTTTATCTCAAATGCCAACTCATGTCAGATCCTGTATGTACGTCATGCATTAAATGATAAATAAAAACACTGGATGTGCATGTAACAACTGAGCTTGTTTATGTCAAAATACGCATATGTCAAAATATGTACACACTTATACATGTAATAGTATCTACACACTGTGTTAATCCCAATCTTGACCATATTAGTAATCAAGCGAGTGTTAACTACCTGTATTTATCAGTCCTGTTAAAATCTTGTTTGTTGTGAATAGGCTCTAAAAAATTGGCCTCTACCACACCAACAACACCTATGCCATGAGCATTTGCCTGAAATCAGAAAGGTTTTATAGTTGACTGATTGAATGATGCACTATTTCCCTTTCAACATTATAAGTCCTAGTCCTATCACAACAACAACAATTACAACTAATTATCCATGCATTTCGTTGATTTCACTAGCACTATGCAAGGGCTCTGAAAAGTCATGCCCAAGGATACTACCAGTAAACTAAAGTAGTTCTAGTATTATTAACTGTGTACAGCTACCTGACTATCATCTTTGCAAGCCAAGCTGACAATCACTACATGGATCCACATAGTGACTTGTCACCTTGGCTTGTGAAGATGCCTGCCCATCTTTTCTCCCCCCTCTGTCACAGAATGTGCACTCTGAGGCAATACATGGATCCGTGGAAATCGATATTCAACCAATCAGGTCATTGCATTTATTTGGCCCGATATGCAGCCGTGCTGTCTGCTATTTTGCTATTTCGGCTCACAAACAAGCGACTGTTAATGATGGCGAAGTGCGATATTATGTGTGTTTAAAACGCTTGAATTTTAGGTAAAAGTTTAAAAGATGTGCTTTACGATCGTGTACTGCTTATGTGAGATATACGAAGAGATTACAGAGCAAAGAGTTTGATCAACGCTATATTACGCAATGGATTAATTAATGTTAGTCTTTCAAAATGCTTGTAATATAGTGTAATTTATTATCGAATACGATGTTGAAACAACCTAACAAGCCTTACAAAAATATTAATCATCTTTAATTCTATTATCTTTAAGCAAAACTGCAGAGGATTATGAGTTGTTTCATTCTTTCTCATAGAACTTTGCTTGCACATGTATTACATTGTCCGTAGCCCCTGAAATTCACACTTTTTGTACAAATCCTTGTTTAAACAAGTTCAAGTATCCATATATTTCTTGCCGAGAATCCATCATCGGCAGAAACATGAAAAAAAATATTTTTCCTGAATTTAATCAAAAGAAAGAGGCATGACAGGACGATTTAAGTAGCCTTTCTCATCGCCACGGATCCATGTATACTCAGCAATCCTTCTAAAAAAGATTCAAAACCTAAACTCTAAGACAAGTTATCTGATTACTGATCTTGGAATTTAGAATTTTAACCAAGCAGATAACTAGCCTTGGAATTTTGATTGAGAACAAATGGTTGGTGAACGCACCCAACATGTAAAATCGACATGATCTTTCTAGACTTCTTAATACATTAGTGAAAACACTGTAGCGAAAGCAGAAATTCCTTGTTAAAGGTAATTCCTCCTTCAGACAGTGTGTTTTCAAAAATGGTTTATCATTCTTAAAACAAAGTTCCAATATGGGTCAAATTTGGGGATCAGCTTATTGAGATCCTGAAAAGAGCATTATGCATATCTTGCAATACAACTGTCATAAAAGAACTACGTGTACAATAGGAAAATAAGCCAACGCCATTATATAACTTTGTACTTCTACATTAATCGTTTAAACAATGGTATGAATTATGCAATTGTTCAAGCTGAGAATTTCCGGTTTTGCGACAATGTTCAAACATTTTTTTTTTTTTTTGTTCCCTCAGCACTGTCAAAATTCTACAAGTTTTCAAAAAAAACATTTTTGTCAATGATTAATACTTATCAAAGACCATTAGCAAGGAAAAAAATTAGCAGAAAATATTCTGTAATAAGAAAGAACGTAGTAAAGGCAAGTTGATTCAGTACCTTTCCCTATAGTAAAAACAGCAACAAATTCCATGGTTTGTTCAAATGGTGTTTGTGTGGATTTATCAACAGTACATGTACATTTATTCAGAAACATCATCATACTAGAATAACTATCACTAAAGGTGATAAATACCCCCGCCCCTATATTTCATGTCACAGGGGCAATAACTCTGCAATGTCAATATAGGGGCAATAACTCCGTAATCATTAGGCCAACACTCATGAAATTTGTGCTTTGCACATCTACTGCTCCCGGTGAATATCATGACAAATATCAAGTGAATAAGACTTAAACTGAAGGAATAGTTCTCTGGACAAGAAGTTTTGAGTAAATTCAGGGGTAATTAATTTGGCAAACATTTGAGAAAAATGCATCTTGAACCTCTACCGCTCCTGGTGAATATTTATGCAAAGTATCAATTTAATTGGACACAAAAGTAAATGAGTGTAAAAAAGTGCAGACCATGATCTGATAATATGTCTGAGACACAGCGGCTGGTCTGGATCCAAACTTGTTGCAAATGTCCAAAGGTGCGTTTTCGCATAATGTTGGCCAACTATACATATGACAGAAAAGACCTCCTTAAAGTGAATCAGACAGACACTGTAGGAGGAGTTGTCCGGACAAGCATTTTTAAGTCAAATCAGGGGCAATAACTCAGTAATTCTTGATGGAATTTTTACAAAATGTGTGTCTTGCACATCTACAACTCCAAATGGACACTTCTGCCAAGTATAAAGCGAATCAGACTGAAATTGTAGGAGGAGTTGTCCGGACAAGCATTTTAAATGTGAATCAGGGGCAATAACTCATTAATTCTTCATAGAATTTTCACGAAAGTTGCGTCTTGCACATCTACAACTCCTAATGAACACTTATGCCAAGTTTAAAGTGAATCAGACAGAAACTGTAGGAGGAGTTGTCCGGACAAGCATTTTTAAGTCAAATCAGGGGCAATAACTCAGTAATTCTTGATGGAATTTTTACAAAATGTGTGTCTTGCACATCTACAGCTCCTAATGAACACTTCTGCCAAGTTTAAAGTGAATCAGACAGAAACTGTAGGAGTTGTCCGGACAAGCATTTTTAAGTCAAATCAGGGGCAATAACTCAGTAATTCTTGATGGAATTTTTACAAAATGTGTGTCTTGCACATCTACAGCTCCTAATGAACACTTCTGCCAAGTTTAAAGTGAATCAGACAGAAACTGTAGGAGGAGTTGTCCGGACAAGCATTTTTAAGTCAAATCAGGGGCAATAACTCAGTAATTCTTGATGGAATTTTTACAAAATGTGTGTCTTGCACATCTACAGCTCCTAATGAACACTTCTGCCAAGTTTAAAGTGAATCAGACAGAAACTGTAGGAGGAGTTGTCCGGACAAGCATTTTTAAGTCAAATCAGGGGCAATAACTCAGTAATTCTTGATGGAATTTTTACAAAATGTGTGTCTTGCACATCTACAGCTCCTAATGAACACTTTTGCCAAGTTTAAAGTGAATCAGACAGAAACTGTAGGAGGAGTTGTCCGGACAAGCATTTTTAAGTCAAATCAGGGGCAATAACTCAGTAATTCTTGATGGAATTTTTACAAAATGTGTGTCTTGCACATCTACAGCTCCTAATGAACACTTTTGCCAAGTTTAAAGTGAATCAGACAGAAACTGTAGGAGGAGTTGTCCGGACAAGCATTTTTAAGTCAAATCAGGGGCAATAACTCAGTAATTCTTGATGGAATTTTTACAAAATGTGTGTCTTGCACATCTACAGCTCCTAATGAACACTTCTGCCAAGTTTAAAGTGAATCAGACAGAAACTGTAGGAGGAGTTGTCCGGACAAGCATTTTTAAGTCAAATCAGGGGCAATAACTCAGTAATTCTTGATGGAATTTTTACAAAATGTGTGTCTTGCACATCTACAGCTCCTAATGAACACTTCTGCCAAGTTTAAAGTGAATCAGACAGAAACTGTAGGAGGAGTTGTCCGGACAAGCATTTTTAAGTCAAATCAGGGGCAATAACTCAGTAATTCTTGATGGAATTTTTACAAAATGTGTGTCTTGCACATCTACAGCTCCTAATGAACACTTCTGCCAAGTTTAACGTGAATCAGACAGAAACTGTAGGAGGAGTTGTCCGGACAAGATTTTGCAGACAGACCGACCGACCGACCGACAGGCCGATTCCAGTATACCCCCCACAAACTTCGTTTGCGGGGGTATAAACATATCACTTGTTTGTGTATTTTCTGTGCTTCATCAGTATGTGGCACGAGGCTCTAAAGTGCCTTGTCAATGAACACTCCCATGCAACCACCTGGCATAGAACTCAGAACCTCTGGACTACCAAAGCAGTATCTTTTTTCATTGTGTGTGAGAGACAGACATATGATCAAACAGGGCTATGAACTACAATAGTATCATAAAAAAATTTTTTTGTTTCGTTCTTCACCAAAACCTGTGTTATAGTTACTAATCTGAATTTTTTCTAGGAGACAATTAAAATGAGTACCCACAACATAGGCTGTAGATAAGAACTAGGGATCATTGAAAAATAATTTCCCCTAGTTTTCTTGATAATGTTCTGAACGCTTACCTGTTTTTGACACCCAATTTTTTCATATGCTTTGATCAGTCGGTTTTTGTGATACATCATAAGCCCATAGTTCTCGGACTCTTCATTGTTGGTGAAACCAAAGGTTAGTCGTACTGGACGAGGCTAGTTGTAGAGTCAAGGAATAGGCATGAATGTACATGTATTTGGGCATGTATGCAATCACAGTGTAAAATTTGAAATAGGCAAAAAGCAAGAAAATACCAAAATAAACAGGTATTGGAATAGCTTACGGGAGTAAACAAAGAAAAAAATATATGAATTTCAGTGCATCTTTTCAGGATGAATAAGGTATAAACAAAGTGACTGGAGAAAGGGTAGAAACTGAGCATGAATGTAAAATTATGCATACCCCTTTTCTCTCTTATAAAAGCTCAAATACTACAACAATGATAATGCAGCATACAAGGAATGGATAAACATAACCCACTGACATACATACAGAGAACTATTGATAAAACTGTGACAAAGAGCACTGTTTATGCTTGGATCTTATTCTTTTTCCAACGAATCACACTAAGGTTATAATCAAACACTAAGGTTATCAAAGTAATCTGTGCAAGTTTCAAACCAATTAACTATGAGATCATATTGCACAAACAAAAATACTCACTCTGTATTTCTAATCTACTTCAACATGAAAGTTCTCTGCATGTGGTAACGATCCATGCAAGGATGAAGGAAGTGAGCCATGCTCTGGTGGAAGGGAGTTTAATGCATCTTTCTGATGCATTATCCCATGCAAGTCACATGATTATGGATCCATAAAATCCATTTTGTCTAGCGACCTGCTGAATCCTGAGGTAGTATGGTCCTTAGAACATGCAGCAAATTTACCATAAGCAAAATTTTTCAACCCTAGTCAGTCCGTGCAGACTACGCGGGCGGACCTGGGTCAGCACCTTTTGCAGATGCATTAAACCCCCTTTTCACAGAGCATAGCTCAAATGAATTATTTCATCAACTAAATGCGAGAATCAACATGAGTAAAACTTGTCCAATGAAAAAATGTGACAAAATTGCTAGTGATAAGAACCCTGTGATAGATTTCTTTGTGCTTAAGGATACAAGCCATGAAGGTTTATATACATCTGTTTCTGTCTTTGATAAAGATTTGCTTATCAGTTTTGTGGCAACTTTTTGACCTCGGATCACAATCTTCATTCTTGGCTTCAGATACAATATTGAACAATACTCCTGCAAAAATACACATCATAGACCAGTGACAATTGATTCAAGAAATATTGCATGTATATAAATAAGCAAAATATTAACAACCCAATAATCAGCACAATTACTAAGAATTCCAATCCACCCGAGCCATGCTATGTGAAAAGGGGGCTTAATGCATCTGCGAAAAGTATCGGTCCCGGTCAGCCTGCACACTCCGTGCAGGCTGACCTGGGCCGAAACTTTTCACTATTGGTCAATGTTCTGTATGTCAAAGGACCAGTCTACCTTATGACAGAGTTGGTTGTTAGACACAATAGATTTTACGGTTCCCTAATTATGTGATGACTTGCTTAGTATCATGCATTATGGAAATGCATTAAGCCCCATTTTGCCAGAGCATGGCTCATTTATCTGAGTTAGTTCAAAAATTTAACTAATTTCCTCATACAGATCAAAAGCAATGACCTTATTTGAGTCAAGCAATAATTGCATCATCATTTATGCTTCTTCATTCGTACCTAATCTACTGGTATCCATTGGTATGTGTCTTACTAAAATGTTAGTGGAAGTTGAAAAGGCACAATTTCTGCAAGGTTGTCTTTGTCGAAACTTCTCACAAAACATAAAAAGTTAAGATCCAACATCTTATGGTATTTCCTTTGCAGTCTGATCTTGACCTACTTCATCCACAAAGGTAACAGAACTTATGCTCAGTTTGCAAAAGATTATGTTCCATATACATTAAGTTTCATTCAACCTCAGAAAATAACAAATCCCGGTTAACATACAATACTGCATGTAGATTTTTTTTTTTTTTCTCAAAACAAATCTTGAAAACATGTTGGCAAAAGAATTTTCCCAAGACAATTTCTCCTTTGCTATGATTTTCACAGAGATATTCCTGTAGCAATCCTTTTCCAGACGTAAAAATAATTGCTGGTGAAAATGATAAGATTTGGCTTTAAAAGGTTGAAAAAAATGTGGGTATAGGAGTAAATGCTGGTTACCAGCATTTTCACCTTTTCCCACAATATTTCAAAAAGACTTTTAACTTAGAATTGTAAAAACTCCGGGTTAATAACATAATTCAGGTTGATTATCATTATTATGCTAGGACATTTTCAAAGTTGCTTGATGCAGAACTGTGTGAAGAGTTAACTCTTTACCACACAATTACGGGTCTTAATGACCCTAAAGAGAGAAGCCTTTTTGAAAACATTGTGGGAAAAGGAGAAAATGCTGGTAACCAGCATTTTCTCCTTTTCCTACAATGTTTTCTAATCTTCCCAAAACAAATTTCAATTTTTTAAGTCACATTTATTTTGTCGTCTGCAAATGCTTTCAATTTGGACAAGTGTAAAATTTTGTCATTTGGTAAAGAGTTAATGGGTACTATGAAATAATCCTTTTGGATTGTCCTACCCTGAGAGATCTTTTATACTCTGGACTTTGCTGAAAAATAGGTCTGTTGATGGAGGTAAGGTCATTCATCTGTGTCTCAGGGTTTCTGATGTCAGCTTGATCGGATTCAAAATCTATCTCAAAATTACCTGATTTGTCTCTGGAAAAACAAATCAAAACTTAACAGATAAAATATCTAGAGTAACTAACTCAATACTGAGTCAGTCCATCATTTTTTCCATGCTTTTTCTTAAGCCTTTAACAAATAATCTGGAGTTTTAACAACCCTGAGGAAGAGGCCTTTCAAAAACATCATGGTAACCAGCATTTTCTCCTTTTCCCACAATGTTTTCTACCCTATCACTGGCAGAAATCTTCATTTTAGCAACATTTGTCATCTACAAATACTTTCAATTTGGTCCATTCCAAAATTTTGTTGTTCGGTAAAGAGTTAAATCTTTAATAACCAGTCTTGAGTGTTAACAAGTTTTAGCCTTGAGACAGAAGGCTTTTGCAAACATTGTGGGAAAATGACAAAATGTTGGAAATTATCATTTTTTCCTTTACCCTCTATGTTTAACAAATCTTTCGAGGACAAAGCAATTCAAAAGAGCCACAAATGATTTGTAGTCTGCAAATGCTTTCAATTCGGGTGCATCACAGGTTTTGTCGTCTGATGAAGAGGTAATGCTTTTCCAGATAACAAAAACATATTTCAATAAAAAATATACAATCGTTAAATCAACCAGTCTTAACTGTTTGCCAAACAACAAAATTTTAGACTAGTCCAAATTGAAAGCATTTGCAGACGACACAATGATCATGACTGAAAAAATGAAATTTGTTCTGCTTACCAGCATTTTCTACTTTTCCCACAATGTTTTCAAAAGGCTTCTTTCTCAGGGTCGTTAAAAGTCACGGATGTGTGGTAAAGGGTTAATTTGATTCCTATTCAAAATTCCAAACTACATAACATAACATCTGCAATCAGATCAATTGGTAAACGCAGACTTATGGCATATTGTGAAACCACTTTAACCTGTCACTACTTTGTTTCCATGACAATGTTTGGTTTTTGGATATTTGCCTTGTTCTAAATGGAGTTCAAATGTTTACTATGTCTGAACAATAAACTGATCTTGTCGTCATGTGGATGATGTAGAGATTAAATACCTGGACACATGATCCCAAAGTAAACGTCTTATCAAACTGTAAATTTATCAGAGATCTATGAATATTTCACATAAAAAGATGGGATACTCATTAAGTGACAAGTTAACCCTTTCCCAAACAAGCCCTGGTTTTCACATGTCTGCAGTACAAGGCTTTTCAAAACACTGTGGGAAAAGGAGAAATTGCTCATAACGAGCAATTTCTCCTTTTCCCACAGTGTTTTCTACCCTTTTTGAGACCTTTCTGCCATTTTCATCAGATTTAAAATTGTCATCTGCAAACTCTTTCAATTTGGACCAGTCCAAAATTTGTCGTTTGGGAAAGGGTTAAAGCAGTTTTACTATACTATGTACAAGATCAATCAATTCAGAGAAAATCAGTAAGTTGTTTGGTGCGCATGTTAGATCAGTTAAATATCAAGATTTTACAGTACGTCACAATAATAGCAACTATAGAAGTAAGACCCTTCAAGCAAGTGACTTACTTTTTGAGGTTATAGATGATGATATTTGTTCCAGTCTGCATTTTTTCCAGCGCTTTAAGTTCAGATATGAGTTGATGCTCGGAATTGAATATGGAATGCCTCATGATGGCTTTCATGTTGGCAAGAGACTCCGGAGTATTCTGCCGCAGCTCTACGCGTAAAGTTAAGGTTACAACTTGAGGTTCAAAGATCTATCAGATCAATATAATGTTCTGCCTATTTGAGAACTTTAGATGATTTACCCTCGGATCACTTTGTGCATGACCACATGCAGACCTTTTACTTATCTTGCTGCAGACTTTCTTGAAAACATTTTGGCATACTAGACTATCCACTTGTAACCTTGTATCAACTCTTTACCAAACAACAAAATTTTAGATTTGACCAAACTTAAGGCATTTGAAAGCGGCAAACTCAATGAAGCTTAAAAGATGATTTCTGTCTTTAAAATGGCAGAAAACATTGTGGGAAAAGGAGAAAATGCTAGTTACCAGCATTTTCTCCTATTCCCACAATGTTTTTAAAGGCCTTCTTCAGGAGGGTCAGTAAAACTTGGGATTGTTGGGTAAATGGTTAAACTTTTATATGTTAATTATCCATACATGTATTTTAAATTTATGCTTTTAAAATGATCTGCAGCAGGCTTTGTTTTTAGTTTGGTTTTGGTTTGTATTGGAGTTTAACGCCATTTTAACAGTCCAGGTCGTATCATGGCAGTCAGTGACGCACGCATGTGTTTCCTGGCTTTCTCACACCAGAACTAACACAACTTCCTTTCCAAAGCCACTGACTACTTTTCTCACATGCATCAGAGGTGGCAGGCGAAAAATCGCTGTAAAGAAAGTTTGCCTCAACCAGGTATCAAACTCGCAAGCACCAGGTCACAAGTCAGATACGCTGACCACTGAGCTACCCGAATGGGTGCTTTGTTTTTAACGTTTATTTAATCATCTATGCAGATCATTTTTATGTGCAAATTAAATCCCTTCAAAATTTAATACACATCATGTGCAAATAATGCAAACTGTATATTTGTTTGTTTGGTGTTCAATCCTTTGCCACACAATTCCTAGTTTTAACATCCCTGGTAAATAAGACTTGAAAACATGGTGGGAAAAGGAGAAAATGCTGGTAACCAGCATTTTCTCCTTTTCTCACAATGTTTTCTAACCTTTCAGAAATAAGTCAAATCAGCTAAGCCACATTAAATTTGACACCTGCAAATGCTGTCAATTTAGACCAGACTAAAATTTTGTCATTTTGTCATTTGGTAAATAGTTAACCCCATTTTCACCATTGTTCTGTTATAGTATAACTGTCAAAGCACTTGCTTGGTACTTAGCACAACATTCTTTTCAAGCCATTGGCATCTTTCCCACATAAACATTCATGTCAAAACAATGCTCAACAGTGAGAGGAATGAATCCTGACACAATGACCAATATCCTGGGAAAGAATTTAGCCAACATGGTGAATCCCACCAGCGACCCATGGATTTCAAGTCTGGTATGTAACAGACCAAGTTACTTGGCGCTGCATTTACAAATTGGATATTTTCAATGAGTGCATAATATCCTAAACAATGAAGTTTTTGTAAAGTTTAAAAACATTGTGGGAAAAGAAGAAAATGCTGGTTACCAGAATTTTCTCCTTTTCTCCCAATCTTCTCTTCTTGTTCTAACACAAATCTGATCCTTTGGTCCATATTTAATATTTTCACCTGCAAAGGCTTTCAATATGGACAAGCATAAAATAATGCAGTCTGTAAAAAGAGTTAGTCATTTAGATGCCTTTGCAGACAGTACTGATCAAGATCAAACATGCAGTCTTATCTTTGATCTACAACGTCTGCTGGTAGAAACATCCAGGACAAAGGCAACCTTGATATTGAAATCATATGGGTCCTATTTCTCAAAATGTTTGTTGGGTTTATCTGGAACGCTAAGGGTTAATAGAAGTAATACAAAATTTCCTAAGGATACTGGAAGGTAGATCAAATGTCACTATAGGGACAACCACAGCTTCTGCATTAATGGCACTGAGATAAGTCTGTGACAACATCCCTACACTCATTGAGGTATTGCATCGTGTAAACACCAGGGCGTCCTTCCCAATCCTCATGGACCC
Source organism: Tridacna gigas (assembly GCA_945859785.2). Taxonomy (NCBI): domain Eukaryota; kingdom Metazoa; phylum Mollusca; class Bivalvia; order Cardiida; family Cardiidae; genus Tridacna; species Tridacna gigas. The sequence continues at coordinate 34,812,868 of OX244031.2, read as the reverse complement.
AGACTTAAAGCCGTTTCCATAGAAACCTATGGGTTTGACGTTGCCAACTGCTATCTTTTCACAATACCCAAAACTGAAATGAAAATTGAGTAGTTACTGACATAGAAATGAGACTTTAAGTATAATAGTTTATTGGAGTGACTCTTTACCACACAATCCTGACTTTTCACGACCCTGAAAGAAAAGGCCTTTGAAGACATTGTGGGAAAAGGAGAAAATGCTGGTAACCAGCATTTTCTCCATTTCCCACCATGTTTTCTACCCTATCAAAAAGAGAAATCATCAGTTTAGTAAAACTTACTTAGTCGTCTGGTAAAGGGTTAATATTATAACACTGCTCAAGATTGTTTGATCTTTTTTCTTTTTACTGTCACCTACAAATATCAGACCATAAACATTTTTTCAGGAGGTATGGCCAAAAAATGGCCATGCTGCAGTCTTGCTGATATGTCAATCCCACGGAGGGCGTTAAAATTACAGGAATAGAGGGTTCTTACCGTTATCGTTAATGAACCACCTCATTTTTCTTAAAAAAATGCTTTAACCCTTTACCCCACGATCCAGAGAAGGACTCTGAGGAAGAAGCCTCTTGAAAACATTGTGGGAAAAGGAGAAAAGGCTTGTGACCAGCATTTTCTCCTTTTCCCACAATATTTTCTACCCTGTCAAAGACTATATACATGATTTGATTCACATTTCAAATGTCGTATGCAAATGCATTTCGTTTGGACCAGTGAGTCTACATTTTTTGTCGTTTGGTAAAGAGTTAAACACTACAGATCACAGTGTCTTTTTCCCAAACTTTCATGACAGAAAAAAAAAAAAACTTTACTGTGGGAGAGAGAACTTTGAAACAAATTTGTAGATGTAGCAAACAACTTTGAAAATATCCTTGAATGAACGGATGGTAAACTTTATGCTTTGATACACAAATAAAATAAACACCAAGGCTAAACTCTTTACCACACAATCCCAAATTTTATAGACCCTGAGGAAGAGGCCTTTTCCCACAATGTTTTCTACCCAATCAAAGACAAATTCCATCACTTGAGTCATGTTTGAATTGTCGCCTCCAAATGATTTCAATTTGAACAAGTCTAAATTTTTGTTGTGTGGTAAAGAGTTACTACATAAATACAGCAGAAAAACACAAAGGATTAATCAGGGTTTTCCCTCAGCATTAAAAATTGGGGGTCATTGTGACCCACTTGTCTTCTAAGTTGAGGTTCATTTCCTTTCTTTTCGGGGTCAAAATAAATGAGTTTGTATGAACCATGTTTTGTAAACAAAAGGAAAATACAATATTTACTGTTGTATGCTTCTATATGTCTGATTTTTTCATAACATTCTACTGTAGACAAGCAAAAGTTTGTACAACTGCTTAAAACATGGTTCAAGTTATCTGTCTTCAATATACTTTACCTTCTTTAACCTTTTACCAAGTAAATTCTTCAAGCCATTTCTGAAGAAAAGCTCAACTTCATTTTATGGCAGACGGTACATTCTCGCCCGTATCATTGCTTGATGTAACTTGATCGGCAGTGCTGCTTGAAGCAGTCACTAAAAATGCAGCAGTTTACTTTGACGTGACATTTTTCCGCAAGCAGAATAAACTGTTAATGTGTACTTTTATCTATTGGAAGCCATGTTAAATGTGATGTAAAAATACAGAGAACCCGACTATGAATTTGACAGGACCCATATTTATGACAGCTGTTCACAGTGCTTTACTCTAATAATGTGTGAACTATTCTTATTCTATATACCCGGTACATGTATAAATTACTGGAAAACTTCTTAATCTAAATTAAACCCTGTAGTGAAAAGAGAGAATGGTGTTTGTCTGATATTGACAAAGCATGTAACTAGAACAGACTTGGATTAATGACGATTTATTCAAGTTCCTATATGATTTAGATTTAGGGAAGTTGCGTCACTTATGGCGCACTGTTATTTATTTTAGGGATCATTTGAAATAAAATTGCGTCATTGACGCAGGATTTGTGTGTAATGGAAAACCCTGCTTAATACATAAATTACAAAATCAAAACGTGAAGTAAAAAAAAAATTATTTGTAGTGAATGGTCCTTTTGATAACAAAATTGTTCTGCTGCAAGACTGAAAGCTTCATGAGCAATAGATAAACATTATTATCTGGAGGAAAATGGAAATTTTGTACCTCAACATTTTGTAGAGTTTGTCTGGTGTCATACCGTTCCCATTGTCAACAAAAGAGAGGCAGTGATGGTTATTGATAGTTCTTACATCGATCCAGATTTCACTAGCATTGACATCTGGGTCATAGGCATTATCTGAGGCAAAAAAAAAAAAAGTCAAATAATTCTTTACAAAACAATCCCGAGTTTAACCATTTACCAAATAACAAAATTCTATCCTCGTCCAAACTGAAAGCATTTGCAGATGACAACTTGAAACTTGGCTAAAATGATTGAATTTGTCTTCTAAAGTTTAGAAAACATTGTGGGAAAAGGAGAGAATGCAGGTTACCAGCATTTTTTGTTTCCTACAATGTTTTTAATGGCCTCTTCCTCAGGATTGTTAAAACTCAGGGTTTAACCCTTTACCACACAACAAAAATGTAGACCAGTCCTAATTGCATTTGCAGATGACATTTGAAATGTAGCTGAGAACATAAAATTTGTCTCTTAAAGGGTAGAAAACATTGTGGGAAAAGAAGAAAATGCTGGTTACCAGCATTTCTTTTCCCACAATGTTTTCAGGCAGCTTCTTTCTTGGGATCATTAAAAGTCGGGATTGTGTGGCAAAGAGTTAAGGTCCTTGAAGAAAGAAGATTTTGAGAAAAATTGTGGGAAATGGAGAAAGGGTGTCTTTGAAGGGTAGAAACATTGGAATAGGATAAAATGCTGTTTTCTAGCAAGTTTCAAAGGCTTTCTTCCTCAGTTGGGGTCATAAAAACAAAAAATTGTTTGGAAAAGAGTTGAATACACATGTATCACTGACAGTATCAAAAGAAAGGTTCACATGAATTAGGATCAAATGGTCTGTCACAGTATCATTCCTATGAAGTCTTGCAAAGTGTATTTGCAGTACTTAGCAACGATACAGAAGAACTAAAAAGAAGCTTCTCATCTCATGTTATACATGATTTTGGAATTCCTTGATGGAACCAGCAGGGCCTAGGAAAATCAAACTTGGTCAACCTAGCAAGCAACCTGTGATGTCCATTACTTTTGACACAGTAAACTCCTTACCAGATAACAAAATTTTCTACTTATCCAAGTTGGAAGCATTTCTAGATGACAAAGTAAATGTGACTTAAAAACTAAAAGTTTGGAAGTGTAGAAAACCTAGTGGGAAAAGGAGAAAATGCTGGCTAGCAGCAAATTTCTCCATTTCCCACAATGTTTTCAAAGCCTTCTTTCTAAAGGTTGTTAAAACTTGGGATTGTGTAGTAAAGGGTTAATTGATTCAGTGGACTGACAGAACAAATCAACTTTAGGCTGTTCTCTGCTGATTGATGGTATTAGAATGTGTAGCTCTGATCAGAACTGAAACAGTAAGCTTATATGCTATGCAAATCTGCTAGAAAAAGGAAAATATAAGTATGCACAAAATCTTACCTATTAATTCAGCAAAAGCAGAAAACAGCCATGTGTGACTTGTTGCATTACCATGCAAAAATTTGGGTGACACCTGTAAAACAAAGGTTTCTCTAGTCAAAATTACTGGCAAATTAGGTCAATCCTTTACTAAACAATCCAGTGCTTCAACAACACTGAAACGAGCCAGACAAAAAGATAACCAGTATTTTTTCTTTTCCCCAGTATGTTTTCTATCCTTTCAAAGACAAATCTCATCATTTGAAGCACGCTTATTTGTTGTCTGCAAATGCTGTCAATTGGGACAAGTCTAAAATTATGTCATCTAGTAACGAGTTGAAAGATATGTTCATAAAACCCTTAACAAACAACTCTGTGTTTAACGACCCAAAAGAAGAGGGTTATTGAAAACATTGCGTGAAAAGAAGAAAATGCTGGCAACCAGCATTTTCTCTTTTTCACACCATGTTTTCTACCCTTTTAGAGATACATGTACATGTGACCCTTTGAGCAACATACACATGTAACTAAAAATGTCTTGTGTGCAAATGCTTTGAATTTGGACAAGTTTATAAAATTTGGTCATTTCACATTAACCCCTTACCAAATAATCTTGGGTTTATACAACCCTGGAAAAGAAGGATTTTGAAAGCATTGTGGGAAAAGGAGAAAATGCTGGTAACCAGCATTTCCTCCTTTTCCCACTATTTTTTCTACCCTATCAGAGACCTTCAGCTCATTTGTACCAATTTTGAATTTGTCGTCTGCAGATGTTTTGAATGTGAAAGAGTCTAAAATTTTTCGTTTGGGAAAGGGTGAAAGAAATCATGGTTATTCATCATTTTCAGCAAATCCTTATAGCACAAAGCCTAAACACTCAGTGAGATGTACATGTATGTAGTAGATGTAGTACAGAACAATGAAAAAAATACCATGTACAATGAACATAATTATGCTTACAAGTAGAGTTCTCAGTTCAAGCCATATGTCAAGAGACATTTTACTGTTGTTGTTTTTTTCAAAGATACATATAAAACCCTTCATAGAAGAATCTTCCAGATACTCTTGTTGCCTCTAGAAAAATTTAGGTAACATAAACATATTCTGAACAAAATAATCTGAATCTAAACAAACTTGTTATTACAAACATTCTGAATTTGAAAAATACAATGAAATTTATAATGGAAGAATTCTCAAAAAGCCACCTTTCAGCCATCTACATGATAAAATTTACAAATTTCAAAAAAAAAAAAAGCTACATGGACGTGCGCTTGTCCCCTATCTCTTTACTAGACTAGCAAAATTTTGGACATGTTGAGATTGAAAGCATTAAATGCAAACTTTGCAGACAACAAATTGAATGTGGCCATTAAATACAATAGGATTTAGCTATGAACAGGTAGAAAACATTAAGAGAAAAGCAGAAAATGCTGGTTGCCAGTACTTTCTCCATTTTTCACAATGTTTCCCAAAGCATTTTTCCTTGGGGTCATTAACCCTTTACCACAAATTCAAGACTGTTAACGACCCTGAAGAAGAGAGATTTTGAAAAGATGGGAAAAGGAGAAAATGCTGGTTAACAGCATGCTTTCCTTTCCCCACAATACATGTATTTTCTCCCCTTCAAAAGACAACCTCATCATTTGAGTCACATAAATTTGATGCATCATCTACAAATACTTTCAATTTGAACGTGTGAAAAATTTAGTAGTATTGTAGAGAGTTTGTTATACATGTACTTGTGATCGTTTGGTAAAAGGTAAACATAACTACATGTATTATATCACATTTATTTGAACCATGCTCCAGCAAAAGGGGGCTTAATGCACTACTGACCCAGGTCAGCCTACGCAAGCAGACCTGGGCCAAAATTTTTCACTTTTGGTTAATTTTCCATATGTCCAATGACCAGTTTATTACCTCATGATTCAGTTGCTTTTTAAACAAAATGGATTTTATAGATCCTTGATCATGTAATGACTTGCCAGGTACAATGGATTGTACAGATGCATTAAACCCCCTATTGCCAGAGCATTGCTCATTTGTATCTGAAGTGTTCCCATTCATGTACAGTTATACATGTACATGAAGCACAATTGTACAAAAATAGTCATCCTCAAACATATCTAACCAGTTTGTGAAATCATATACCAAACGGCTGAACTCTTTATCACACAAACCCATATTTAACCCTTTACCACACAATCCTGACTTTAAACGACCCTGAGAAAAAAGCCTTTTGGAAACATTGTGGGAAAAGGAGACAAGAGGGCCATGATGGCCCTGGAGTCGCTCACCTGAGCCTTTTGACCAAGCACAACCAATTTCCAACATCTTGTGAGATATATGTATTACTAAACAATAAAATTTTAGACTCATCAAAGTTTGAACCTTTTGCATAAAGCAAATAATTTGTGGATCAAGCTGTGGGATTGGTCTCTCAAAGGGGTATAAAACATTGTGAAAAAGGGAAAAAAAGCAGTGTTCCAAAAGGTTTCTTTCTGAGAGTCATTCGTACACTAGGTTTTTCTAAGATTTGACCTAGTGAACTAGTTTTTCAGCCAATATGACACATTTTCAAACTGGTCCAAGATATCACCAGGACAAACATTCTGACCAAATTTCAAGAGTATTGGACTGAAAATGTGGCCTCTACAGCATACACAAGGTTTTTCTAAGATCTGACTTAGTGACCTAGTTTTTGACCCAACATGACCCATTTTCGAACTAATCCAAGAAATTACCAAGGCACACATTCTGAGCAACTTTAAAAGAGTATTGGACAAAAAATGTGGCCACAACAGTGTACACATGGTTTTTCTAAGATTTGACCTAGTGACCTAGTTTTTGACCCGACATGACCCATTTTCAGATTCTTCTGAGATATCATCGAGACAAACATTCTGACCAACTTTCAAGAGTATTAGACATAAAATGTGGCCTCTGGAGCTTACACAATGTTTCTAAGATTTGACCTAGTGACCTAGTTTTTCACCCAACATGACCCATTTTCGAACTAGTCAGAGATATCATCAAGGCAAACATTCTGACCAACTTTCAAGAGTACTGGACAGAAAATATGGCCTCTAGAGCATACACAATGTTTTTCTTAGATTTGACCTGCTGACCTAGTTTTTGACCCAACATGGCACATTTTCGTACTATTTCAAGATATAATCAAGACAAACATTCTGACCATTTTTTCAAGAGTATTAGTTTCACAAGTATCTGACTGAAAATGTGGCCTCTAGAGTGCACACAAGGTTTTTCTAAGATTTGACCTAGTGACCTAGTTTTTGACCCCACATGACCCAATTTCGAACTCGTCCAAGATTTTATCAAGCCAAACATTCTGACCCAGTTTCACAAGTAATTGACTGAAAATGTGGCCTCTAGAACGCACACAAGGTTTTTCTAAGATTTGACCTAGTGACCTAGTTTTTGACCCCACATGACCCAATTTTGAACTCATCAGATATTTTATCAAGACAAACATTCTGACCAAGTTTCATGAGGATCGGACTGAAAATGTGGCCTCTAGAGCATAAACAAGGTTTTACTAAGATTTGACCTAGTGACCTAGTTTTTAACCCCACATGACCCAATTTCGAACTCATCAAAGATTTTATCAAGACAAACATTCTGACCCAGTTTCACAAGTATTTGACTGAAAATGTGGCCTCTAGAGCGCACACAAGATTTTTCTAAGATTTGACCTGGTGACCTAGTTTTTGACCCCACATGACCCAATTTTGAACTCGTCAGAGATTTTATCAAGACAAACATTCTGACCAAGTTTCATGAGCATCGGACTGAAAATGTGGCCTCTAGAGCGTACACAAGGTTTTACTAAGATTTGACCTAGTGACCTAGTTTTTTACCCCACATGACCCAATTTCCAACTCGTTTGAGATTTTATCGAGACAAACATTCTGACTAAATTTCACAAGTATCTGACTGAAAATGTGGCCTCTAGAGCATACACAAGGTTTTTCTAAGATTTGACCTAGTGACCTAGTTTTTGACCCAACATGACCCAATTTCGAACTCGTCCGAGATTTTATCAAGACAAACATTCTGACCAAATTTCACAAGTATCTGACTGAAAATGTGGCCTTTAGAGCGTACACAAGGTTTTACTAAGATTCGATCTAGTGACCTAGTTTTTGACCCAACATGACCCAATTTTGAACTCATGCGAGATTTTATCAAGACAAACATTCTGACCAAATTTCACAAGTATCTGACTGAAAATGTGGCCTCTAGAGCATACACAAGGTTTTACTAAGATTTGACCTAGTGACCTAGTTTTTGACCCCACATGACCCAATTTCGAACTCATCCGAGATTTATCAAGACAAACATTCTGACCAAGTTTCATGAGAATTGGACAGAAAATGTGGCCTCTAGAGCATACACAAGGTTTTACTAAGATTTGACCTAGTGACCTAGCTTTTGACCCCACATGACCCAATTTCGAACTCGTCCGAGATTTTATCATGACAAACATTCTGACCACATTTCATGAGAATCTGACTGAAAATGTGGCCTCTAGAGCGTACACAAGGTAAAAAGTTGACGACAGACGACGCACACCGCACGACGGACACAGCACGATCACAATAGCTCACCATGAGCACTTTGTGCTCAGGTGAGCTAAAAATGCAGGTAGCCAGCATTTTCTCCTTTTCCCACAATGTTTTCTACTCTTCAAAAACAAGTTTCAAGTTTTGATTCACATTTATTTTGTTGTCTGCAAAAGCTTTCAATTTGGACTGGTCTAAAATTTTGTCGTTTGGTAAAGAGTTAACCCTTTACCACACAATCCTGACTTTTAACGACCGTGAAAGAAGCCTTTTGAAAACATTGTGGGAAAAGGAGAAAATGCTGGTAACCAGCATTTTCTCCATTTCCCACAATGTTTTCTAGCATTCCTGAAATAAATTTCATTTTTTCAGTCACATTTGTCATCTGCAAATGCTTTGAATTTGGACTATTCTAAAATTTTGTCGTTTGGTAAAGAGTTAAATGACTCTGACCAAGAAGGCTTCTGAAAACACTATGGGAAAAAGAGAAAAATGAGAGTAACCAACAACGATTTCTACCATTTTCAAAAACAAATTTCAATTTCTTAGTCAAATTCATCTTGGCGTCTGAAAATGATTCTATCAATTTGGATAAGTCTGTAATTTTGTTGTTTGGTAGAGTGAAATCAGTAATGCTGAACATATTTTTACTTGCTGTGTTCCCCCCCCCCCCCCCCCCCTGTTGATCTATTTGTAAACTGTAAAGATAGATCCTTACAGCCAGAGATAAAAAAAAAAACCACTGTAAAAATGCGACATATTTTAGAATGGTCCAAAATACAGTCAGCTGTGTAAACATAGATAACATAGATAGCGATACATGTAACGGACAAATAAATGTATGGAAAATCTTCAATTTAAAACAGGATACATCACAACAGTGATTTCTTTGATGGCCCCAAGAAATTGAAATTCATTTCCTATCGGTCGTAATCTATGCAACATAGCAACCATTAGGAGCAACATTTGGCACAAAGACACATGTACAAGAATCATTACAGCTTGATAAAATAAAAATGAAATGGGTTAAAACTAGCTGAAAACGAGTAAAGCTGTATCTTTAAGTCTGCTGCTAGAATCTGAGAAATGCCATATCTACAAATCCCACCATATATTATGTAATTAATCTGTTACCAAACAATCGCGTTTTAACAGCCCTGAAAAAGAAGGCGTCTTAAAACATTATGCCAAGAAAAGAAAACGCTGGCAACCAGCATTTTCTCTTTTTCCAAAAATGTTTTCTATTCTGTCAATGATCAAATAACATCATTTGAGTCACATCTAGCCTGTCAACTACAAAATGTCTTCAATTATGACAGGTCAAATTTTTCGTGATTTGGAAGAGAGTCACGGTATGTCAACATATTCCAAATATCCATGATAGCTGATTTCGATCTGTCGTAGTTTCCCTCACTTTTTATCAAAGAATCCTGAGTTTTACAGATCCTGAAGGAGACTTTGGTAACATTGTGATAAAAGAAGAAAATCATGGTGACTAGCATTTTCTCTGTTCCCCACAATATTTTCTTCCTTCAAAAGACAAATCTCATTTTTTGAGCCATGTATACTTTGTTGTCTGCAAATGCTTTTAATTTAAAGTTAACCTCACCTTGAATAGAAAGTTTCGAAAGCATGTCATATTTACAAACGTTGAAACTGACCAAAACTATGAATATCCTCCCTTTCTGCCAAGGCAAACATGCTTGTAATCAAAACCCTGGAGCATCTCGTAGATATGTTTGTTCTGCCCATAAAGATGGGCTTGCATCTGCTTTAACTCTTTACCACACAATCCCGAGTTTTAACAACCCTAGGGAAAAGGGCATTTGAAAACATTGTGGGAAAAGAAGAAAATGCTGGTAACCAGCATTTTCTCCTTTTCTCAAAATTGTTTTCTAAACTATGAAAGACAAATTTCATTTTTTGAGTAATATTTAAATTGTCGTCTGCAAATGCTTTCAAATTTGGACCAGTCTAAAATTTGTTGTCATTTGGTAAAAGAGTTAAACTGTTCCCATTTTAGATGTTGAATTTCTATACATAAGTTAGGAGTACATAAGGCATTATACCAGATATTATATCTTTTACTCAACTCTTTACAAACAGTCATGTGTTCTAATGACCCTTTGGAAGATAATTTTTGAAAACATCATACGAAAAGAAGAAAATGGCAACCAACATTTTTCTACCCTTTCAACGGTAGAAATCACCATTTGTGCAAGTTTGAATTTGTTGTGTGCAAATCCTGTCAATTTGGACAAGTCTAGAATTTTGTTCTTTACCAGGTGACAAAATTTTAGACTCATCCATGTTTCTTATTGAAAGTGTTTCCAGAAAACAGATTAACTGTGGCTCAAAAATGAATTTTGTCTATACCAAGATAGAAAATAATGGGGACAAGGGTGCAAATGCTGGTTACTGGTATTTTCTCATTTTGTTGTCATGTTTCAAAAGCCTGCTCCATCAGAAGCTGATCCGTCTTTATCAACTATGAAATTGGAATTTGGCAAATTCCAGTCCAATCTGTGATTTTGTAACCCCTGAATGGGATCAGACTATCAGTTGCAAAACAATCCACAGCCCTAATAAAGGGTATTGAAAAATCTGACTATGTGCTATACCACTGAGTCCGAAACATTGTAATTAAGATTTAACTCTTTTACCACACAATCCCGACTTTTAACGACCCTGAGAAAAAAGCCTTTTGAAAACATTGTGGGAAAAGGAGAAAATGCTGGTAACCAGCATTTTCTCCTTTTCCCACAATGTTTTCTACCCTTCCCAAACCAAATTTCCTTTTTTCATTAACATTTACTTTGTCGTCTGCAAATGCTTTCAATTTGGGCTCGTCTAAAATTTTGTCGTTTGGCAAAGAGTTGAAGTCACATTGTGTTGTCTGAATTTTACCTGTCCTTATTATTTTTTAAATCATGGCAAATATCCCTTAACCCTTTCCCAAACGACAAATTTTAGACCCTTCCAAACCGAAAGAGCTTGTAGATGACAATTTTAAATTTGATGAAAATGGCGGAAAGTTCTCCAAAAGGGTAGAAAACACTGTGGGAAAAGGAGAAATTGCTCGTTACGAGCAATTTCTCCTTTTCCCGCAGTGTTTTCAAAAGACTTGTACTGCAGACACGTGAAAACCAGGGCTTGTTTGGGAAAGGGTTAAAGAATTAAATGCTAAATTGGTGGTAGTCAAAATTTTTAGGGTTTTACTCACTTATGTATCCTTCAAAATATCTTTTTGACATTTCAAAATTTATCTTTCTTTAATGTGCAACATAGAAAATGGTCCAAATTCATCTCCATGTGGTAAATCAAATCTTATTAAAACTGGTACAATTTTGTAAAATGACAACTGTATTGCTTCATCCATGCCCCAATCTCTGCTTTAATAAAGGGGATATGGTGTATAACTGAAATGAAGGACTTCGCTTTGATCCATCAATGTAAGTAAACCTGTATTTTAGGTAATGAGCTAGATCCAACAAAGCCAAGCAAAACACGAAGAAACTGAAAATGACAATAGAATACCTTGTTTTCAACCTCAGGTGGCAGTTTCTTGGCTATATGTGTTCTTTGGCACAATGATTTTCTGAACCGATTCAAAAAACGACAACACCATCCAACAGAAGCCTTAAATTCAGTGTTAACTTCATACTCAGAGTCTTTTGCTAACTTGAGGGCCTTTGACCTAATTTTACTTGTGGTTACCTGGTAACCATTCTGACGTAACTCAGACACCCAGTCAAACAAATCCTTCTCCAGTTTTCCATATGGACTCACACGAATAACATGTCTTTTCTGTGTTTTCGGACCTTCACTTATTTGGTCCTTAAACTTTCTCCAGTCTCTCACTAGTTTCTCACTGACACCAAACTTACGTTGAGCTGCACGATTATTGTTTCTGTACTCGGCATACTCAATAACACTTAGCTTGAAAGCATTGTCGTTAAGCTGTATGTTTTCTTTTAGACATTGTTTGTTTTTTCTAGAATATGCTGATCTGTAAAGAATGACGAAAGGTTTTAACTCTTTCCCACATGACAAAATGTTGGATTCATCCGAATTAAAAGCTTTGGCAGAGAACGAAGTATACATACATAGAATCAAAAATAAGGGAACTCTTGTATTTCATCTTCAAGTAATTCTTTATATCACCTAAAACATACAGCAGATATGGAATCCAAATCGGTATCAGATGTGACCTCCATGTGTAGCAACACCTGCATGACACCTGGCGGGCATACTAGAGATGATACAGCATATCGTTGCTCTTGGAATCTGCTGAAACACTGCAAGGTAAAATCAACCCGTCAATCATGTCAGAAGGAACAAGTAACAGGGTTCCCTTATTTTTGAGGCTACATAATATATATCCTGCTCAAATGGTTGGAGGTCTCTGGTTCGATCCCCAGCTTGGCCAATTTCTTTCTGAGGATTGATGATAGTCATTGTGACAGGATTCATTCCTCTCTCACCGCTGACCATTGTTTTGATGATGGTTATGTGGGAGAGCAGCCAGTGGCTTGGAAAGAATATTGTGCGGAGTACTGGTAAAAAGAAACTCCAGGAAAGCATGGATAGGTGCACTGGCCGCTGCAATGTAACTGAAATAATGTTGAAAACGGCGATGAACACCATACAATCAATCAATCAAATGACTGTAATTGTCTTTAAAGCATTGTTGGTAAATGAGAAAATGCCTGTTACCACCGTTTTCTCCTTTTCCCACAATGTTTTTAAAAACTGTTTTTAGTTATTGTCATTAGAACTTGGGTTGTTTGGTAAAGGGTTAGTCAATAAAATAAACCTGCATGAGGAAACCTACTTCTCAGTCCTAGAAAATTACTTTTAAATCTGTCCCTCTCAATTTTACTCAAATAAACAGCATTTATGCTCAATCAAGAACAACAAACACTGGACTTAACCAGATTGGCCCCACAAAAACAACATTTAACAAGCTGCAATTTTGCCTTTTACCTCTATAGTTTCATCTAAACTTGACCAGAGGTTTAATGAAGAAAGAGTTGACAAATTAAAGAGCATTTATTACAAAAAGGGTTATAACTGTGCAAGTACATTGTATTCATTGCAGTAGGACAGACTTGAGGAACAATAGATGAATACCCAAATAGATACCATACTGATGACTCCTGTAGAATTTCATCCCAATCATACCAAGGCCATCAAAGGTTTAAGAGGAGAAAAGCAGACAATTTTTAACCTTTAGGCTGCTAAGCAAGACTCAAGGACCTTTTGCAGACAGTGTAGATCAAGCTCAGGCTGTACATAATGTGCAGCCTGATCTTGAATATACACTGTCCGATAAGGAAATATTTTTCCAAAAAAATCCCTTTGAAATAGCAGAAGCTTTTTACTGTTGGCTTGAAAAGTTTCATGTCACACATTTTGCAGGATAAGGGTTAAGGGACTGCACATGCCTGGGGCCATCACATTATGCACAATCAGTTGGTTGGTTGGTTGTATGGTGTTTAATGCCGTTTTCAACATTATTTCAGTTATATCCATGCTTTCCTGGAGTTTCTTTTACCAGTACTCTGCACAATATTCTTTCCAAGCCACTGGACATAACATAATCATCGTCAAAACAATGGTCAGCAGTGAGAGAGGAATGAATCCTGTCGCGATGACCATCATCAATCCTCGGAGAGAAATTTGCCAAGCCAGGGATCGAACCAGCAACCCCCTGTTCACGAGTCCTGCCTAAGCTACCAGGGCTCGGCCATGCACAATCAGAGGACAAGCATATAAAAGAGTAAAACTAAATTTCTATGGTGTCAATCTGTTCCCTATCTTTCTCAGATAATGTCACTTACTGGTAAATTTAAGTACAATGCAATATAAGTGACAAACTTGTGTTACAAGTACTTTTGATGTTCTTTCCAATATTTCTGTATTGGTAGATTGAAACATTTACCAAATACTGCAATAAACAGTTTCAGCTGTAAAACTGAAGATAGACAATGGAATAATGAACCTGTATTAATTGGGTTAGCATCAATTCAACAATAACTTGACAGATTGTGCACTTTAATACATCATGCAAACTCATATATTTCATTTACTAATACAAGAAAAACTTGAAAAAAAAAAAAAGAATCGTGTACAACAATTTGATTGAGGGACGAGAATGAGTATCCGGGTAATTGAGTATTAGATTGATCATCCAATTATGGATTTGCAGTACAGGAAATCAAGTACTCTGGTAGAAAAAGAAAATCAAACTTTTTCCTTTTTAATGATCATTCCAATTTCCTGATTTAAAATCATTTAACATTTAAATTTTAGAGATAAATAAACATGACAAAGGCAATGTGAAAGGTCAAGTGTGGCATGTGTAACACCTTACTGACTAACAATCCTTTAATCCAGTGTAATTGATGCTTAACTTATAATGTCTTAAGTTAACAATTTGGGTGTCAAACAAATCTGAGAGTTTTTCACACCAACAGCAGTCACTCTATTTATGCTTTTCAATTTTACAAAAGTTTAACCCACTTATTAACTTGTTATATCAGACATCTAACTGCCAGACAAAAAAAAATTAAAGATGGCCATCAGTCCTGACAGATCATTCCAGAAGCTAAATCTAACAATAACTTTGATTATATTTGACAGTGCGTGTGAATATTTACGACACTCGTTGCCAGGTAAAGGAAACGAAAACTGACATGCATATTTGATAAATTACCAAACGAAATCAATAAATTACAAAATGAGTTTTTTTCCCGAGTGTTTTGGTTGTTTCCTCTTTCCATTTTAATATTCACTCATACATGTACATTTCCCTGCTATTTTGGTGCATGTATCAAGCCTGTAGATGTATGTTGATAAGACTAGGCTGGTACTTCTCCATGGTAACTTAAACAAGATGTGTCACTGAGAAGTGACTGATCCCCCTGAAAACACATATGACCTTGCTGTGACCTTGACCTTCACCCTATGGACATGACTCTTGCCCATGACACATTGTCTTAATGCGGTTAACATCTGTGCGAAGTTATTTTGAAATTAAGTTAAAGGGGGAAAAATTTATGTCCCGGACATGAAAACAGCTACCCCTCTCTACAAATTTGACCCTGCTGTGACCTTGACCTTTAACCTAAGGAAATGACTCTTGCACATGACACACTGTCTTTATGTAGTTAACAATTCTGCAAAGTTATACTGAAATTCATTCATAATTAAAAAGTTACAGGCCCAACACGAACACTACACCACCAACACACATATGACCTTGCTGTGACCTTGACCATTAACCTACAGACATATCTCTTGCAAATGACACATCGTTTAGATGTGGTTGACATATGTGCAAAGTTATTTTAAAATTGGGTAAAAATGAAAAAAGTAAGGGCTCAGACACAAAAATGTCCCCTCCCCATCCCAAACACATTTGACCTTGCTAGGACCTTGAGCTTTAATCCACGGACATGACTCTTGCGCATGACATATTATCTTTATGTGGTTAACAATTCTGCAAAGTAATACTGAAATTCATTCATAAGTTACAGGCTCTATACGAATACTACCACCCCAAAACACATTTGACACTGCTGTGACCTTGACCTTTACCTACCTTGAGCTTTAATCCACGGACATATCTCTTGTGCACGACACATCCTCTCAATGTGATTAACATTTGTGTCAAGTTACAATGAAATTGGGAAAACATAGTTAAAACACTAGAAAACATTGTTTAAACACTTGAAAAAATAAATAAATGCTAGAAAACATTGTTAAAACACTAGAAAACAGTGTTAAGAAAACCCTTGATAAACACTAGAGGACAATGTTAAAAGGCTAGGAAACTTTCTTAAAACACTAGAAAAAATTAATGAATGGCTAGAAAACATTGTTAAAACACTAGAAAACAGTGTTAACCCTTTACTGCACAATGCTGCCTTTTAATGACCCCGGGAAAGAAGCCTTTTAAAAACATTGTGGGAAAAGGAGAAAATGCTGGTAACCAGCATTTTCTCCTTTTCCCACACTGTTTTCTACCCTGTCAAAGAAAGAATTGCACCATTTAAGCCACAGTGAAATTGTCTTCTGCAAATGCTTTCAATTTGGTCAAGGCTAAGATGTTGTCTGGTAAAGGGTTAAGAAAACCCTTGTTAAAACACTAGAGATCATTGTTAAAAGGCTGGAAAACATAAATTTGATGAATCCTTTCGAGTAATAGAGCACTTGATCTGAAGACAAGTATTTGATTACTTTAATCAGTGATCGATCCCATCCCTAGTATGACCAACTCAAAAATTGCTGAAAATAATATTTGTGGTATTCTTCCAATGTGTAACAAGCAAAAGATACAGCACTTAAATGAACTGCAATGACTAGTGCCAAAATGGTGGCTGATTTGAAATTGATTTTCTCAGATATTTTCAGTAACTTAACTTGTTCAAAAGTTGAGGCATGTTTTGACGATTTTTTAGCCTCTTCAATGGTGACTTATTGTATGGTCGAAGTATAACAGTACATTTATCTTCTGGACCATTTTAATCTGAAAGTGCTGACAATTGTTATGACAATGGTTATGTGGGAAAGCAGCAAGTGGTTTGGAAGAATATTGTGCATAGTACTGGTAAAAGAAACATCAGGATAGGTGTGCTGGCTGTCGCGATATAACTGAAATAATGTTGAAAACAGTGTTAAACACCATAAAATCAGTCAATCATAATCTGAAAGTACTGAAAACTGCTTTGCTTAAAAATAGCGACTCGTCTAATATTTAATCAAAAGTCTGTCATGTTGAAATGTCCAAGCTATCCTTCAGATGATTAAATAAACATGAGCACTGCATGGGAGTGCCAACGATCGCCGCTCGGCTGCGGTTGCTTGATTTTCGGTGAAAATTCTATGTTGAAAAAGAGGATTAACTGTGTCAAAAAAAAAGTTTGATGGTTTTGTTGTATAGGTTCCCCTTTTGATAGCTAATCAAGACCTTGTTCAACTTTGAAGTAAATATCTTCATTAACAACAGAGATATTATAAAATGTCAAAGTTTTTGCATGACAATACAGACAATGATCAGGGTATTCCATGACCCACTCTATGAATTTTGACCCCCAGGTTTTCAAAATGACCCCTTAAATTTGTATGTGTGCCTTCTTTTCTTCATTTGAAGGGGGTCAAATGACCCCCAAATCAGAAAGTCAAGGGAAAACCCTGAATGATGCAAGGTCTACAACAATAACTCAAAGTTTTGTTAGAAAACAGCTGAGCCAAAAATAGCCAACAATTTTTTTAACCCTTTACAGCACAATGCCGCCTTTTAACGAACCTGGGAAAGAAGCCTTTTGAAGACATAGTGGGAAAAGGAGAAAATGCTGGTAACCAGCATTTTCTCCTTTTCCCACAATGTTTTCTGTCCTATCAAAGAAAAATTGCACCATTTTAGCCACATTGAAATTGTCGTCTGCAAAATTAATGCTTTCAATTTGGACAAGGCTAAAATTTTGTCATTTGGTAAAGGGTTAACTCTTTACCACTCATGCCAAGTTTTAACAAGCCTAACAGAGCTCTCTGAAAACATCATGGGAAAAGGAGATTATGCTAGTAAACAGCATTTTCTCCTTTTCCCTTAATGTTTAGTCTCCTATCAAGATAAAAATCCTCATTTGAGAAACAAATGTCTTCTGCTAGTGCTTACAATACGGTCCAGTCAATTTTGTTTGGAAAAGAGTTAACTCTATGCCACACAGCAATATTTTGGACTGGTCCAAATTCAAAAGAGTTGGAGATGACATTAAATATGGTTCAAATGATTGGATTTGTTTCTGCAATGTTAGAAAACATTGTTGAAAAAGGAGATAATGCTGATTACCAGCTTTTTCTGCTTTTCCTACAATGTTTTTAAAAGTCTAATTTCCCAGGGTTGCTAAAACTCAGGGTTATGTGGTAATGGGTCAAAGGAATCATTTCGAATAATCAAAAGACATTGACTTGTGATGTGTACATGTATATATCATTTCAAAAAATATTCTGACTTTCATTATTACTCATTATGAATGATCGCCTCTCTTCCAAAGCCCTGAAAAAGATGCACTTCCAGTTGTTTTTAAATAGTAAAGAATTTTAATTCATTACCATACGACAAAAATTTGGAGTCGTCCAAATTGAAAGCATTTGCAGACGACAATTTAGACGTGGTTGAAATATGCCTTTTTTAATCTGAAAGGGTAGAAAACATTGCATTGATTTTTTGCACCCCCTGGGACTGGCAAAACGTTAAAATGGGGGTACATGTAAAAACTTGGGGTGCAAGTGTTAAGAATTTTGAGTAATTCACTAAAATCCATAATTGCATTAGGTCAAAAAATATATAAAAGAAGGTATTAAGATAGTATTTCATATATTATTTTTATTCATTTTTCATTGCATACCTTTCTTAACCCTTCAGGGCTTTAACCAGGAATTTTGGAAAAAGGTCCCTAGCCAAATTAGGAAAAAATTTCATTGACAAAATGGTGAAATTGGGGAGAAAAGATTAACAAAAAATAAAAGTTAAGAACACATGTAATCTTATAATAACCCGATATATAAGGCATTTCTAGTACTACTGGTTCAATGTTACATCTTTTTTTGTTTTTCTTTCTTTGTATGAATGTTCAACTCATTTGTCATTTGTCTCTTAAACTCCTCCAGCTGCCCCCAAGTTATGTAGATACCTTTTTCATTCTCTAAAAAAGGAACTAACTATCTATTTTTTGGGTGACTGAATAGCAGTTTAAGTTCCTTCATTGTTTTCTTTGCTAAGTGTATGCAAGTCAGCTGTTTTAAGTCATTATCAAGGCTAAATAAGACAGTCTGATGTTTCTATGATCAATCTGACATTTGTTATGTGCCTTTTTTTTTTTTCATGATGATTAACCTTTGAAAAGGATTTTCTGTGTGTTTTGACATATGCAGTAAGCTAAGAAAATCGCCATGTTCTATGCTAGAATACAGTATTAAAAAAGAAGTTAATAAAATAAATTTGGGGAGGAAACTTAGCTCTGGATCTTTATGTCGCACAAGTTTGTAAAATAATTGGCATATACTATCACAAATGTCTGTCATTGTTTCGGCAGGTATTTTTGAGCGTTAAAAAGGGGTCATTTCAGTGTTCCAACCCTCAAAATGCAGGGTCCAGGGTCAAATGAGAACCCTTGGTTGAGGTCCCAAGTATTTTCCTTCGTACAAAATTGCAAGCACCTACCACTCTCTCACTCTCTTCAAAGTCTATGGCTGGAACAAAAAAAAAAAAAGAAAAATCCTAAATCATGAATATTTAGCTCTCTTAAAAGTCTGTGGCTGGAAAAAAAAATCCAAAGTTATGAATATTTTCTTCTGTTAAAGATTATCGAATATATTGGGCTAGTGACTGGTGCAATTTTCACATTTTTCAATTCTATGGTCAATTACATTACAAAATAAACCTTGCGTTATGCAGAATTTCTGGACAAAAATAAACATATTCTCATCAAAAACAACATTTTGTATCATATGCACAGAATTTCTAACATCCTAACTTTATCCATCAAATATCTTTTAGGCAGCTTACCCGCGATGTTTTGATTCCCTCTACAACACCCGCCATCTTAAAACTTGAATTTTGCTCTCCGGGGCAAATCGGGATGACCTGGAAAATAGACAAAGGATGAACACTATTTACCGGTACAAATTGGCATGACGTAGTAAACGTCCTGACAAAGACGCGAGGTACCTTTAATATTACCAAAGCGCCCAGAAATGTTATAAAATGTTTACTTGGAGACTGTAAAGATTGTAGTCGACTTTGTTACTAAACCTTGACCTGTTTTAACAAAAATATAAATAAGGAAACTGTTAATGCATTTACCGTTAAGAAAACATGTTTTTTAACATTGAGTAACTGAACAAAAACGCATCGTTTTGGGACAAAATCATCTGTATTTTTCGCACATAAGTTGAGATCAGCCCTGGTTGGGGTAACGCCTTTAACAAAGGCTTATATGGTGAAGACTTCAAAAATCTTCTTGTAGTACATGAAGTCAGAATGACTTTAGCTCCAATACTGATCAAGGGAAAAAAAAAATCATGTACAATCATAACAGATGTATGTAGTTTGTTACAATTTACCTCCCTTGATTATCAAACTGCAGTATTGCACAAGTGGTATTGGTGTTTTGTTTATTCAAGTTTTTAGATGGAAAACTCTCAGTTCATAGTGAGAATTGTATATTTTGACATTATTTAACATGAAGTGAGTTTTCTGCCTTTCAGTTTTTTGTTCCAAGTCTTTACCGTACATCGATGGGTGAATGCGAAACTTTTCCTTCTCATTCAGTGAAAAGTATTGTTAGATCATCGTGTTTGATATGTTGTGTTGAATTCATTCACACAATTCAACACAGTATATCTAAACAAGATGACATAGTACTGCTTTTCAGAGTAATGAGAATTGTTCCCCTCTCCTATAGACTTTTCCAAAACGCAGCTGAAATATTAGTTGTTTCCCATTCACCCCTCGACATGCTGTTTGAAATGTTTTGTGCTACTTAAGTTTTGGAAATCTTGTTGTCAAAGCACTCTTTGCTAGAATTTGGTGATATTTAGTATGAATGATACTTGACTAGACCTGTTTGTATTGTTTGACATCATCTTTGCACTTGAAGAAAAAATGACTTTTTTTGGGGGGGGGGGGGACTTCATAGGTTGTCATACAGACTTATTACGGTATTTGTCTCTGTCAATGCCAATTTAAGTGCACAGGGTACATTTATCTATAAGGCAGTGGAGTGCTACAGGGCATCATGGCCCCTTGTAAACTACATTACGCTCGTACGAAGGCTATTGTGCGAACTATGAACGCCTCGCCTTTGATTGTAGATACATGTATACTTGGGAATCTACATTTTGAAACTGTTTACAGGTTGAGGGCACTCCGTGTGTGGCTTTTTGCGTCCACCGAGATTGTGCGTGAACTGATTTGTTTAAAACCTTGATTTTTGAGTTCATTATATCTTTT
This sequence comes from Tridacna gigas, assembly GCA_945859785.2. Classification (NCBI taxonomy): domain Eukaryota; kingdom Metazoa; phylum Mollusca; class Bivalvia; order Cardiida; family Cardiidae; genus Tridacna; species Tridacna gigas. Next base: position 34,791,680 of record OX244031.2, on the reverse strand, counting down.
ATTTATTTTTAGGTCGGAAACTACCTAAGTTTTTACGCTTTTGACCTTGACTAAATGATTATTAAAGCTACCACGGACAGAATGACTATGTAATACGGATGTGACCTTTGACATAAAATATTATTATTAGTATAGATTTGCAATATTAAAACAACCAAGTTGTAAGTCTCTGGTGTAAAGTTTTTAGATTTTCCCGATTCGAGGAAATTGAAAATTTCGCTGATCACGCAACTCACTTAGGACATCGGACAACTTTAGATTTAGGTGAAGCGTCATTTGAAAGTGTGATCCAATCACCCTGGTCACTTGTCACGACTCGGCCGATCCCGTACATACATCTATCTCGGATCACCGAATCACCCGAGGTTTGCTAAATGCAGATTACCAGAGCCGAATGCGAACGTAGTATTCATATGGTGATAATCAAAATGGGAACAAAAATGCTGACTGATTGTGCCAATGTTATAGGGGATCTTATTCTAGTGTGTAGATCTAGCATCTTTTAATGTCTTCTAAAGGAAAAGTCAGGGGCTTTTACGGACGGCATAGGTGCAAGATCAGGCTTGTACGTTTCGATCTTGATTTATGCCGTTTGGTACCTTTGTCTCGGGCAGAGGAATTCGTTTGGTTTTTGCTATAGGAACAAGAGGACTGTAACGTAAAGTCATGAGTAAAAGCTGCATGAGTAAATTCGCAGACATTCACCTGAATATCGTTTACTCGCAACGTTTTTATACAGTAATTGCCAGTTTCCAAAGTAACCACGACTAGAACAAGATAGTAATCCTAGAAATTCCCTGCGTATCTAGGTTACACCTGCTGCCATCTGTCTATCTTTTTATTACTTTTTTTTTTTTTGACTAGCGAAGCTAGTCTGTAGGCATCAAGATTGACCTAGAGTCAAAGTAAACAAAAAACCTCACAGTTGCCAAATACTGCCTCACAGAAAAAAACTTCTTTCTGTTATAAATTTTAATTCTGTTATATATGACAATTTTGACAAAAACCACTAAATCTCTACCACTCCGATTTGAACATGTCGTCTTGCAAAGTAATAAACTGAACAAGATGTCATTTACAAGTTGGCTTCTTTAAAAAAGAAGCCAGGAGAGGTCAGCATCAATGTTTTCAAATAGTTTATTGCTTTTAATGTCCATATATTTTGGTATATGTATATGATTGCCGCTGTGTAGAAAGAAGGAACCTCTTATGCATTACATGACAGACACGTGACCTTCTTCCCCAAGTTTTTAAGTCGTGTGATCTTTTCCCGCGGTGTTCTCTTTTTAAACGAAATTCTTTTTTTTTTGTGCATAGCTTTATTTGTTTAATGAAAAATTACAACTACTGGAAAGGTCAGTTGCAATCAAATCAATACAACAAATCCTTTTTGAAATCCGTCATATAAAAACAAACCACGTTTATTTCCTACTTCAGTTTTTTGATTTCGGTTTATTTATAAAACCATGACGGAACAGACTGTGTATTAGAACAATTTCACAAAAAAGCATGGAGTTAGGCAGCAATTTCTGAGGCAGTCTGCCTTTTAAACTCACCACTGTTGGAGAGGTCTGATGACCTCTCCAACAAGGTAGAAGATCTTCGGTTATATGTAAATTAAGTGACCTATGCAAAGCAGAGAATCACTTTTTCGTACACCACTGTAACATTATGAATGAATCTATTAATAGATACACCTAGGTAACTTGTAGCAAACATTAACCCTCACTGGACAGGGAACCCTTGTCATTCCTTCAGTCAGTCATTATTTAGATCATTGTGTACAGTCAAACTGTTATGTTAAACTGTTATTCTAGTCTTGAATATTAACCCTTTACCAAACAATCCCAAGTTTTAACGATACTAGGAATAAATCCCTTTAAAAACATTGCGGGAAAAGGAGAAAATGCTGGTAACCATCATTTTCTCCTTTTCCCAAATTGTTTTCTACCCTTTTGGAATCAAGTTTTATCAGTTCAGCCACTTTTAATTTATGGTCTGCAACAGCTTTGAATTTGGACTGGCGTAAAATTTTTCATTTTGTAAAGAGAGCTAAATAGTTAACTACATCTTGTGCTATTGGATATTGACTATTTAATCGTAAAGTGTTTAACGCCGTTTTCAACATTATTTCAGTGATATTGTGGCGGCCAGATCACATATGCATGCTTTCCTGGAGTTTCTTTTACCAGCACTACCGCGACTCAATGACGTTTTGCGGACAGTGTGGATTAAGATCAGACTGCTCAGAGCATGCAGTCTGATCTTGGATCTACACTGTCCTATAAGAGGATGTATTATTTTCTCCAAAATGTAACTCTGAAATAGCAATATTCAGGTGTTTACCATCGGCTTGAAAGTTTTGTTTAACATTTTTAGCAGGTTAAGGGTTAACTGGATTACAGTAAACCAATAGCACGCAAAGCCCCAGCAGTTCAGTCGGTAGTGTAGAAGACTTCGGGGAACAGGAGGTCGCTGGTTCGATCCCCGACTCGGCAAATTCCTTTCCGAGGATTGATGATAGTCATTGTGACAGGATTCATTTCTCTCTCACGTTTCGATGATGGTTATAATATAAATGTGGGAAAGCAGCCAGTGGCTTGAAAAGAATATTGGGCGGAGTGCTGGAAAAAGAAACTCCAGGAAAGCATGGATATAAGCACTGTCCACTGCTACATAACTGAAATAATGTTGAAAACAGGGTTAAACACCATACAAACAATCAATCCATCAAATTCGCTAGTCTGTCAGTACTTTCAGCACTTTGAAATAACCAGCCACACCATGATTACCTCAAGTAACTGTATTGTCTCGTAATTCACGATAAAAATATCGCGATAATTCTAACTGTTATCATGATTATTTTTGCTTTCGTGCCCATAACTGACATTCACGGTATCTATAATTAGATACTGTTTTGGAACACCTTGGTCTTCAACCTCATGAATTCTGCTTGTCCCTAAATGGTTTTAAAGTTGTTCGTAGGTGGCATTTCGGGTCGTCTTTGTGATTTTACAGACTTCTGTTCATTTCCAGTCTTGTCAAAATTTACCAATTAAGGTATAATTGTTAATGATTCGAATTTTTACTTACTGCAATCTTGTGAAGTCAAAAACTACCGAGTTCATCCAAATGATAAAATTGGCTATTTATAGATATCGAGAAACAGATAGAACTATCACGATAATTTTATCTCGAATGTCAGCTCCGTGCACAACTGAAAAATTTTGCAATAAAATATTAAGTTTATCGTGATATTTTTTTCAGGAAACTTTTCACTATCTCGAAAAAGTTTCCAGGAAACTTTTATTTATCGTGATAGTTTTCTAAAATTATCATGATAGCTACCTCGTATCTCGTGGGAGAAATATGCCACCATATTTATAAAAAAATATGAGTAATTTGATAAAACTGTGACAAATAAATGATTAGATATATAGGCCTATCTAGTTTATTACACAAACCAACTCACACGAAATACATGTAAATGACCGCTATTACATGTACCAACCACACATTTTACACGCTTGAATTACCATTCAATCCTAGCTTCAGCTAATTGTCGTCTGAATGCGGAACTATATGAACAATCTTTATCTCTTTACGCCGCTTAAAAGATTTATCATGTCTTTAAAGAATGCTCAAATACTTCGAACAGACATGTTGGTTTAACTTGCTAATAAGTGGCGGATGACGCTTATATAAGATGCTTTTTCTGTGCAGTCTGATCTTTATCCATGTCATCCGCTAAGCTCCTTGTTTTGACTATGGCACTGACGGTGCACCACATTTCGTCGAAAGTGTGTTTCGTCGATATTTTTAAAATACCGATTGCTAAATTCCTAGATTTATTTCATAAAAACCTCAGTCTGGAAGGAAGATTTGAAAGGATTAAAACCGCGACATTTACGGTTTATAGAATTTCCGTCCCGTCCGATTATATACGCGATGATATGTATATATATGTAATGATTCACTCTCTAATTACTCTTTGCATAGAGGTCAATCTCGGGTCATTTGGTTCGAACAATACCAACTTTTAACCCTTCAAGTACAAAAAGGCGATGACAGAGGCTTTTGTGGAGGACAAAAGTCAACATCAGACCGCATCGAACATGCAGTCTGATCTTGGATCTATACCATCACCCTGTTTAGTCAAGTCTATGAGGTAGAATTCCTTCTGATCAGAGTATATTTTAGAAAGGTAAGACTTCATCGTCGGTACAGTCTGACCCTAACTTATACCGTCTGAAAAAACAATCGCAGTCAATGGTAATATAGTGTCTGACTGTAGAAGATCTCTGAAATTGAAAAGGGCAATTTTTGCATTATATGAAAAAAAAAACACCTATTATTGAACTCGAGTTTTAGAAGATATGATAATTCAATGAATGAGGGTGTAAATGAAAATTTGTGTATGTTTATTGACAGTCTAACAAGGAGCATTTGTTTATCATCACTTTATATTTAATTGGCAAGAATCTTATCTAAATAAAATTAGATGCCTTCTTCAAATCAAGCCATACATGAAGACAGACTTACTTGGAGTCAAAGATAACTCTTGATTAACCTTATCCTTTTCATTCACTCTTCCTTGCTGTAGAGTTGGACACAAATAAAATACTACACATTTAAATGGAAATTTCCATAATAATAATCATTGATGTATGAAGAAATTTCCATTTTAACTACATTCATGAATTATGGATCTCATTAAAAACACATACATAAATGGAAATTTCCATTCTCATGAGGTTTTCCCAATATAAACTTATATACAAAAGTGGAAATTTCCGCTTTAAGCACTCGGGAAACAATGGACACCTCCACTAGAACACACGCCAATGGAAATTTCCATTATCACGACAATTCAGAAATTTTCCACGATAGTGTGGAAATTTTTGCTAAAAGCATCCATTAACCAAGGAAATCTCAACCGTGAACACATGTCAGTAATTTTCCACTATCTATCAAATACGAAAATAAAGAGGGCCATAACGGCCCTGTTTTACTCCACAGCCTTTTGAATAAATGTATAATGCCCTTAAGGTCATATGCCACGGTTTTTTTTTTCTACTCACTAGTTTGCGCATGTTTCCTTTTTGTAACTCTGTTATATTTCATTGGGTTACTATGACAATGACAGTACATTTTTATCTATAATATGTCGGCTGCCTTTAAAAATATGGAAATCATTGATGCAGAAAAAAATAGGAGATTTGTAATGATAGGATGCCAAATCACGCAAAAACAGATGTTTATTATAAAGGGAGGTAAATCACTGTGTCAGTAACTCTTAAAACTGCACTGCATCTGTTAAAAGTGCCCCACTCTATTTTCTTACAAGACATAAGAAAGTACTATATTCTACTTCTGTGCAAAATTAAAAAAAAAGGATTGGATCCACTTTTGTTGTTGTTGTTTTTTTTTTTGTTTTTTTTGTTTTCTTTTTATTGCATAAAAACGATCAGAAAATAAGTATTTGTAAAGATTTTAGAACATTTCGTATTGCTTGTGTGATCTGTTTACTGCCTTAATTCTTTCAACTAATCATCAGTGCTATTTGCAAACACCACATTTCTAATAACAATAATCTATTTGAGCAGTATTTGTTAGTTTCAGATTTTAGACTTTGGCCGTAATTTTGGTAAGAGTTATATCCTTTGAAGAATTGCATCCCTGAGCTTTTCGCGCTACATATGGTTTGCTTTCACTGTTCTATTCTGCATAAATTATATTATCATCTGAGCGAAAATGAGAAAAATATCTACCATAGGAAAAAAACTGGCATATGTCCTTCACTGGCACTGACAGAGACATAAATCTTGTTTGTATGACAACAAACTTTCATTTAAGAGATAGCATAGCCCCCCCCCCCCCTTAAGAGAGAGAGAGAGAGAGAGAGAGAGAGAGAGAGAGAGAGCTTTTCTAAATGCAAAGATTGTTAGTGAATACATGCCAATCTAATCAAATAACATTCATACCAAATATCAATAACTCTAGCAAAGAGTGCTTTGGGGAGAAGATTTCCAAATCTTAGAAGCAGAAAATATTTTTTCAATGGCATGAATGGTAAAGATCTGGAACAAAAAACTGAATAATAGAGACCTAACTTTATATTAAATATTCAACTCATTCGAATACCCAACACCAATTATGTATTAGTGCAGTTTGATAATCAAAGGAGGTGAATGGAAAAAACTATATATCTGCTACATATGACAGGAGTTATTTCCCTTAATCAGTATATACATCAGTATATACAAGCTTAGGTCATATTGACTTCATGCACAAGTAAAATATTTTTAAAGTTTACATTATTTAAGCCTTCGTAAAACATGTTAAACCTAGGGCTGACCTGAGGGCTATAATTTTCATGATCTTGCTGCATGTCCACTATATTAAGCTACATGCAAAATTTGCTAACTTAGAAGAACTTATGGTTAGGAACCAGACAATTCTTTAAGTTTGCAGTCTATAAACCTATGTAAAACTTGTGACCCCTAGGGTGGATCCACTTTTGACCCCAGGGCTTTAAGTTGTAGAGGTCTACTATACTTGTAATCTTACATAGAGGCAAACTTTGGTAGCCCTGGGTCTAACAATAGGATCAAAAAGTTTTTTGAAGTTATCAGAATATAAGCCCATGTAAAAGTTGTGACCCCCAGGTTGTGACTAGTTTTTTTTCCCTGTGCTATAATTTGAATACTATTTGTAGGGGTCTATTAGACAAAACTAAATGCCTGATTTGATTGTGCAATGCTTTGTGGTTAGGAACAAAAAGAATTTTTCTAAAAAAAAAACAATATTTTAGTTTTATTGCCATGGCAATCAGGGTTTTGATTGGAATCAAATTCTTTGAAAAGAAATTTAAAGAGGACCATGGCAGTATCATTTCTGTGAAGTTTCATGAAAATTGGATAGATGGTGTTAGAGAAGATGTTCCAAACAGAAGTTAACATATGCATGGACGTTGAACACCAGACCATAACATAGGCTCTTTGGCTTGTGGCCAGTGGTGCTAAAAATGTGAATAAAACAATTGTACTATCAATGGTTGTCATGTGTCAGGTCTAGCTTAGTGGAAATATTTGGATATTAATATCATTTCCTCCATTAACTCTTTACCAAACAACAAAACAAGAGGGCCATGATGGCCCTGGGTCGCTCACTTTAGTAGAGTGCCTTAAAGGTATTTCTTTAATTTGACCATGTGACCTAGTTTTTGACCGCAGGTGACCCAATTTCAAACTCAAATTTCATGAAGACAAACATTCTGACCAATTTTCAAGTCAGCTGAGCAAAAAATGTGGCCTCGAGTGCCCTAAAGGTATTTTTTTAATTTGACCTAGTGACCTAGATTATGACCCCAGGTGACCCAAATTTGAACTGGTCTTGGACTATATCAAAAGAAACATTTTAACCAATTTTCAAATCAACTGAATAATAAATGTGGCCTCTAGAGTGCCCACTAGCTATTTCTTTAATTTGACCAAGTGACCCCAGTTGACCCAAATTCAGACTCATGTGAGATTTTATAAAGACAAACATTCTGACCAATTTTCAAGGCAATTAAGCAAAGAATGTGGCTTCTAGAGTGCCCACAAGGAATTTCTTTAATCTGACCTAGTGACCTAGTTTATGGTTCCAGGTGACCCAAATCCAAACTCATCTGGTATTTCATCAAGACAAACATTCTGGCCAAATTTCAGGTCATTTGAGCAATAAATGTGGCCTCCAGAGTGCAAACAAGGTATTTCTTTAATTTGACCCAGTGAACTAGTTTATGACCCAAGTTGACCCAAATTAATCTTATGTGAGACTTTATAAAGACAAACTTTCTAACTAATTTTCAAGGCAATTGAGCAAATAATGTGGCCTCGAGAGTGCCAACAAGGTATTTCTTTAATTTGACCTAGTGACCTAGTTTATGACCCAAGATGACCAATTTTGAACTCAATGAACTTGTTGTGCTTAGATGGGCAAACAAACTTTGAAGAGAATCACTACATACCAAATATCAAAGCTCTACGCCTTCCAGTTTTAAAGAAGAATTTTAAAGTTTTCCTTCTTTGTTCCTATGTTCGAACTTGTGACACCCGGGGCTGGGCCAGTTTTGACCCAAGCAGCATCCTTGGAACAAACTTGGTAGAGGTCCACTAGGAGATGCTACATACAAAATATCAAAGCTCTACACCTTCCCGTTTAAGAGAAAAAGAAATTTAAAGTTTTCCTTCTTTGTTCCTATGTTTGAACTTGTGACCCCTGGGGCAGGGCCAGTTTTGACCCAGGGGCATCATATGAACAAACATGGTAGAGGTCCACTCTGAGATGCAACATACCAAATATCAAAGCTCCACACCTTTCGGTTTCAGAAAAGAAGAATTTTAAAGTTTTCCTTCTTTGTTCCTATGTTCGAACTTGTGACCCCCGGGGCAGGGCCAACTTTTGCCCCAAGGGCACCATATGCACAAACTTGGTAGAGATCCACTAGAAGATGCTACATACCACATATCAAAGCTCCATGCCTTCCTGTTTCAGAGAAGAAGATTTTTAAAGTTTTCCTTCTTTGTTCTTATGTTGGAAATTGTGACCCCGGGAGTGGGGCCAGTTTTGACCCCAGGGGCATCATATGAACAAACTTGGTAGAGGTCCACTAGGCAATGCTACATACGAAATATCAAAGCTCTACGCCTTACAGTTTCAGAGAAGATGATTTTTAAAGTTTTCCCTCTTTGTTCCTATGTTTGAACTTGTGACCCCGGGGGCAGGGCCAGTTTTGACCCCAAGGGCATTATATAAACAAACTTGGTAGAGGTCCACTAGGAGATGCTTCATGCTAAATATCAGAGCTCTATGCCTTCTAGTTTTAGAGAAGATGATTCTTAAAGTTTTCCTTCTTTGTTCCTATGTTGGAAATTGTGACCCCCGGGGCGGAGCCAGTTTTGACTCCAGGGGCATCATATGAACAAACTTGGTAGAGGTCCACTAGGAGATGCTACATGCCAAATATCAAAGCTCTACGCCTTCAAGTTTCAGAGAAGAAGATTTTTAAAGTTTTCCTTCTTTGTTACTATGCTCAAACTTGTGACCCCCAGGGCAGGGCCAGTTTTTACCCCAGGGGCATCATATGAAAAAACTTGGTAGAGGTCCACTAGGCAATGCTACATACCAAATATGAAAGCTCTACGCCTTACAGTTTCAGAGAAGATGATTTTTAAAGTTTCCCCTCTTTGTTCCCATGTTCGAACTTGTGACCCCCGGGGCAGGGCTAGTTTTGACCCCAAGGGCATCATATGAACAAACTTGGTAGAGGTCCACTAGGAGATGCTTCATGCCAAATATCAAAGCTCTATGCCTTCTAGTTTTAGAGAAGAAGATTTTCAAAGTTTTCCGTCTTTGTTGCTATGTTCAAAACTTGTGACCACCAGGGCGGGGCCAGTTTTGACCCCAGGGACATCATATGAACAAACTTGGTAGAGGTCCACTAGGAGATGCTACATGCCAAATATCAAAGCTCTACGCCTTCAAACTTCAGAGAAGAAGATTTTTAAAGTTTTCCTTCTTTGTTACTATGCTCAAACTTGTGACCCCCGGGGCGGGGCCAGTTTTGACCCCAGGGGCATCAAATGAACAAACTTGATAGAGGTCCACTAGGAGATGCTACATACCAAATATCAAAGCTCTACACCTTCTAGTTTCAGAGAAGAAGATTTTCAAAGATTTTGCTTTTTTTTCCTTTTTGTTGCCATGGCAACCAGAGTTGTGGGTGGAATTCAATTCTTTGAACAATTTTCGTAGAGCTTCACCCAAGGAACATCCCTGCCAAGTTTCATCAAGATTGGCCCAGTGGTTTAGGAGAAGAAGATGTTTAAAGAAATTGTTGACGGACGACAGACGACGGACGCCGGACATAGGGCGATCACAATAGCTCACCTTTAGCACGTTGTGCTAAGGTGAGCTAAAAAGAGGGCCATGATGGCCTAATATGGCTCCACTGGCTAGTAATTAAAAGCCATACATATCAAACATTAAAATTCTAGGCCAGATGGTTTCGAACAAGAAAACCTATAAACTTTTATCTACAAAAGCCCATGTGAAAGTTTTGACCTCCAGGGTGAAGCTACTTTTGGCTACAGAGCTATAAACACTTGAATCCTGGTAGACATCCACAGGATAAAGCCACATGCCAAATAATACGGATCTAGGCCATGTGGTTATATGCAAGATTACCAAAGTTTCCTCAATATAAAGCCCCTGCAAAACATGAGACCCCTGAGGAGGGGTCTATTTTCAATTCCAGGGCTAAATTTTGAACAAATTCAAATGTAATCCAAATTTCGTAGCCCTAGGATATGGTTAAGAAGAAAGTTTTTAAAATTTTCAATCCATAAACACACGTTGAATTTATGACCCATGGGGGGCAATTTTGACACAAGGGCTATATTTTGAATATTTCGGAAGAGGCCTGCTAGATGAAAACACTCACAAAATATGACAGCTGCATTTCAAGGTCTGGAAGAAAAAGATCCTTAAAGTTTTCACAATATAAGCCTATGTACAACTTGCGACTGGGGCGGGGTCAATTTAGATCCCAGGCCTATAGGTTGAACAATCTTGGTAGAGGGCCATTAGATCAATATACATGCAAAATTTTCTCCTTTTCTCAAAGCTTTTGAAAACAATGTGGGAAAAGGAGAAAATGCTGGTAACCAGCATTTTCTCCTTTTCTCACCATGTTTTCCACCTCTTTAAAGACAGAAATCATCTTTTGAGCTACAATGAATTTGTCTTCTGCAAATGCTTTCAGTTTTGTTGAGCATAAAATTTTGTCATTTGGTAAATTGAAAATATCAAGGTCTTCTGGACTCACAGCCTTGACATTGCACTGGTTTGGTAATTTGGACTTAAAATATCAGTCATATGGACAAATAGCCTTGGCTATTACAAAGTTTGGTGTTTTTTACAGAGTTTAAATGTCAAAGTCTTTTAACCAAAATAGCCTTGACATTGCAGTGGTTTTCTCTCCTCTCTAATTGAAAATGTTAAGTCTTCTGACCATATAGTCTTGATATTGCAATGGTTTTGTCTATACTCCCAATTGAAAGTGTCAAGGTCTTTTGGTTAAATATCATTGATATGAATTATTCTACAGATTGAAAATGCTACAGTCCCCTGGCCAAACAGACTAGGAATTGCAATGGTTAGGTCCTTTCTGTTGATTTAAAATAACAAGGTCTTCCAGCCAAACAGCCTTAGTGTTGTAACTGGTCTTTAATACTGTCTTGCAATATCAAAGTCACTGCAGGTATACACAGTGACCAAATAATAACAATCATTTTATTTCTTTAAAAACATTGTATTTTTCTCCTCTCATACAAACATGTATTTACAGGGAAACATCCAAAAGAAATGAAGTGTATTTAACCAAAACTACTTTATGTAAATACATGTATATGCATACAAGCTACATAATTATGATTCAAAATTGAACACAGTAGGCAATATTTACCAATTTTCTTATGAGTACTGTACAGAGACAGCCTGGCTTGACATTTTGTTAGCTCTTTACCAAACAACCAAGTGTAAGGCTTCTCCATATTAACCCTTTACCACACAGTCCCGAGTTTTAATGACCCTGAAGAAAAGGCCTTTTGAAAACATTGTGGGAAAGGAGAAAATGCTGCAGCATTTTCTCCTTTTTCTGCAATGTTTTCTATCCTTCCTAAAACAAAATTTAATTTTTGAGCCACATCTGACTTGTCTTCTGCAAATGCTTTCAATTAGGACCAGTCTAAAATTTTGTCGTTTGGTAAAGGACAAAATTTTAGACTGGTCCTAAATGAAAGCAGTTGCAGACAACAATTTAGATGTGGCTAAAATGATGATTTTTGTCTTTGATAGGGTAGAAAACATTGTGGGAAAAGGAGTATGTGCTGGTTACCAGCAGTTTCTCCTTTTCCCACAATGTTTTCAGAAGGCTTCTTTCTCAGGGTCATTAAAACTCAGGATTGTGTTGGTTAGGGTTAAAACATTTTCAGACAAAATAATTGTGACTTAGAAATTGAAAATTGTTTTTGAAAGGATATTAAACATTGTGGGAAAAGGAGACAATTCTGGTTAACAGCGTTTTCTCTTTTTCCGACATTGTTTTCAAAAGGTGTCTTCCTCAGGGTCGTTAACAGCCAGGATTGGGTGGAAACGGGTTAACATAATTTTAACTCTTTACAAAATTAAAAAAAACTTTCGACTTGTTCACATTGAAAGCACATGCAGACCACAAAATAGATGTTGATCTAAATTTCATAATAAAAGGTTAAAAATGCTGGTTTTCAGCATTTTCACCTTTTCTAACAGTGTTTTCAAAAGTCCTATTCTTCAGGGTTGTTAAAACATGGGATTGTGTGGTAAAGGGTTAAACCCAAATGTCACTTTTCTTTGTTTTCTGTATACAAGCCATGCTCTGGAAAAAGGGGGCTTAATGCATCTCCATGATGCATTATACCAAGCAAGACATCAAGTAATTATGGATCCACAAAATTCATTTTGACAAAAACCGACTAAATCACAAGGTAGAATTATTCTTTGACATGCAGAAAATTTAAAGATAGCGAAAAGTTTAGGCGGACTGCGCTGGCTGACATTGGTCGATACTTTTCATATATGCATTAAGACCCCTTTTTACAGAGCATGGCTTGTATACATGTACTAATAACAAAGACGTCATATCAAACGATACTGAAGTGTTTCCATACTTTGTAGTACTATGCCTTAAAAGAATATCTATAGTCAGTAATTATGTATCATTACTGAAAGTTTCAGATGGATATGGCAACTCTAGCATATCCCATAAAACATTTGTTTTGTATGGTGTAACCAACAATTCACTCAACTCTGACGTTTTAGACATTGTTGCTATTAAAAAACAGAGTTGTTATTCATTGATATTAAATTTCATTCACACTGAGACAGATTCATCCTATTATGCAATTGGTTTTGTAATTTCCTGTCCTATACCTATAACCCTTTACCAAACAATCCCGGGATTTTACGACCCTTGGAAAGAAGACTTTAGAAAACAGTGTGGGAAAAGGAGAAAATGCTGGTAACCAGCATTTTCTCCTTTTCCTACAATGTTTTCTACCCTATCAAAGAAAAATTCCATCAATTGAGCAAAATTTAAATTGTTGTCTGCAAATGCTTTCAATTCGGACAGGTTTAAAATTGTGGTGTGTGGTAAGGAGTTAACAAGAAATCAAAATTCAAATATTTAATAAGTCTTTCAATGTTTTAACTCTTTAAAAAAGAAGCCAAATTTTGAATTCTCCCATTCTGAAAACATTTACAGACAACCAATTAGGTGAGGCTAAAATAAGAGGATTTGCCTTTGAATGAGTTGAAGACATTGTGAGGAAAGGAGAAAATGCTGGTTACCAGCATTTTCTTCTTTTTCTACAATGTTTTCAAAGCATCTTCAAAGTTTTTTAAAATATGCGGTTGTTTGGTAAAGTGTTAACACTTCAAAGCCTGAAAATAAAAGTTATAAAATGAGTGGCTTGTTGGTAAGTCTTATAGATAGAATCTGTCAACTTAAAATCAATTCACTTAATTCTTTTAACCCTTAACTCTTTACGAGACAACAAAATTTTGAATGTTTCCAAATTGAAAGCATTTGCAGATGACAATCTATATGTGACTCAACTGATATAATAAAATGTACAACAATGATTATATCCCAATTACTGCATTTCCGAAGTCCTTTCCATGAAAAAATCTTGCAGTATCAGATGGTGTAGATCAAAAATCAGACTTACAGCATACAGTCTGATCTTGATCTAAACAGTTCACAAAGTTTATACAGTTGCACTTAGCGGCTTAAGGCTTAATGGTTAATGTAAAATCACTACAACCTTCAATTCCATAGGTGTCTCATTGTTTGAAAACGATTTCTATCCAATCGTTTTCTATCCAATGAGAGTAGGGGCAACAGATTAAACCTCTAACGTCAGGATTTGCATTTCAGAAAACTTGATTCCAAATTTCTGCACAAACAACACCATAAACTCTTGGTGGTAAAGGCTGAGTAAATGTTTGTTTCTTGTAGACCACAACCTCTCATTTAACTCTTTACCAGACGACAAAATTTTAGACTGGTCCAAACTGAAAACATTAGCAGAAGATAATGAAGGATTTTGTCTTTGAAAAAGTAGAAATAATTGAGAAAAAAGGAGAAAATGCAGGTAACTAGCACTTTCCTGAATTACCACAATGTTCCCAAAATCCTATTTCTCAGAGTGTCTACCAGCATTTTCTCCTTTACTCATAATGTTAGCAAAAGCCTCTTAGTCATTAAAACACAGGATTGTCTGGTAAAGGGTTAAGTACAAGTATCTAAATCATTTGTCTATTACTGTCACGCTGTTCCAAAATATTTCTGTCCAAAGTGATTCGGAGCAACAGGGTGGACCTCAGATGTAAGAATTGTCATTTCAGGAAACTTCTCAACTATGGCCTCAGCAGCTGAAAACACAAGAAAAACAAAAGTGTAGTCAATTGTCCCAAATGCAATTTACATACCAGTCTATTTTAATAGTTTCAAAGGAGCAGAGGTCAAACATGCTATACATGTAGCTTGAACATGTTTTATTGTTATACAGTAGATGCAATGAGTTGGTCATAAGAAATACACATGGAATCTTGATTTAGGGACAAGGGTGAAAGTAATTCATATTCTTACGAACATGAAAGTCCGCAACAATTGCATAGCTCAAATATAAACTGCAGCAAATTTCCTAATTTATCCACCAATACACTAACCCCTGAGCTAAAGAGTATTCTCCCTAACGCAGTTGTCAGGTATTGATTTTATACTGGAAGAAGCTATGCTGTAAGGAAGGAGTGATCTCCCATAACAATATTAAGAAAATTCTCCATAATCATGGCACTATACTTTCAAATGTGTTGCCCTATAGGGACATCATAAGGCCCGTGTATAGGGGATATACTTCTTACTACATTAGCCAATATCCATATTCTTTTAACTCTTTCCCAAATGCTAGATACCAACATTTTCTCCTTTCCCCGCAATTTTTTCAAAAGCCATTTTCAGACAGGTTGTTAAAGCTCAGGATCTTGTGGTAAAGGGAAAACAAACATAGTTTAAGCTTGTAGGAAGTTTTCATCTTACAGAAAATAGCCTCTGTAAACATTATCCAGTGGGAGAATTCATTCAAATCAAGCAATAGCTTTGGAAAGCAACATTGTTTTCCACTCTGTAAAATAGTTTTTTCCTTTCCTTATAAAGGAGCCATGCTCTGTGAAAAGGAGGCTTAATGCATCTGTAACACGTATTGACCCAGGTCATCCTGTGAAGTCCATGCAGGCTCACCTGGGCCAACACTTTTTGCTATTGGTCAATTTTCTGTATGTCCAAGGAAAGTCTACCTCATGATTCAGTCGGTTCTTAAAAACCAGAGGGCTATGATGGCCCTGTATCGCTCCACTGGCTTATAAATATAAACCATACATACTAAACATTTTAATTCTGAGCCAAATGGTTTCAAAATGAAGACTTACAAAGTTTTCTCTGTAAAAGCCCATGTGAAAGTTGAGACCCGCAGAGCTATAATTACTTGAACCCTGGTAGAGGTCCACAAGATAAAGCCACATGCCAAAATAATACAAGTCTATGCTGTATGGTTATAAATAAGGTGATTTTCAAGTTAGGTCCATATGAAGCCTCTGTAAAACATAAGACCCCTGATGCAAGGCTAATCTCAAGAAAAAAATCGAAAGTGATCCAGATTTGGTAGCCCTTTTTGCGATTAGGAGCAAAAAGATTTTTTGAATTTTCAATGAAAAAGATGGAACAGTCTTGGTAGAAGTCTACAACATGAATCAGCATGCCAACTTTTTATAGCCCTAGGCCTTCAGTAAGGATAAAAAAAGATATCTTAAGTTTTCACTATGTAAGCCTATCTAAAATTTGTGAACCCTGGAGTGAGACAAATTTTGATCCTATGGCTCAAAACATGCCAAATTTGTTAGTACAATGCTTTATGGTTAGAAACAAGAAGATTGTCAAGAAGTCGTCACTATATAAGCCCTTATAAAACTTTGACCCCAGGGCTACAGTTGGACTAAATGGGGAATATGTGTATTAGAAGAATAACATGCCAAATTTGGGAGTTCTTGGCCTTATGGCTAGAAACAAGATGGTTTATGAAGTTTTCACTCCATAAACCCATGTAAAACTTGTGATCCCTGGTGCACGGCCAAACTTGATCCTAGGGCTGTAACTTGGGCCCTCTTTGTAGTTGTCCACTAGATAATGCTATAATTATGCAAAATTTGGTAGCTCTAAGCCTTATGGCTATGTACACCAAGATTTAAAAGTTTTCCCTATATAAGCCCATGTAAATCTTGTGAACCCCTCCCCCAAACCCACCCCCCCACAGCATGAGGCCAAATTGACCCCAGGATAGTAATTTGGGCACTTTTGGTAGACCCCCACTAGATCAAGCTAAATGCAAAATTTGGTAGCTCTAGCCTTATAGCTAGGTACTGGAAGATTTCTTAAGTTGTCACTATGTAAGCCCATGTAAAACTTGTGACCCCTGCGGTGGGGCCAATTTTGACCCCAGGGCTAAAATTTTGGCCTGCTTGGTAGAGGCCCACTAGATATAGCTACATGCAAAATTTGGCAGCTCTAGGCCTTATGGCTAGGTACAGGAAGATTTTTAAAGTTTTCTCTATATAAGCCTATGTAAAACTTGTGACCCCTGGGGCAAAGCCAATTTTGACCCCAGGGCTATAATTTGAAGAAACATGATAGAGGTCTACTACATAAAGCTACATGCCAAATTTGGTAGCCCTATGCCTTATGGTTTCAGACAAGAAGATTTTTAAAGATTTCCAATATTCTTCAGTTTTGTTGCCATGGCAACCAGAGTTTTTGAAGGAATCAAATTCTTTCAAGAAATTCTGAAGAGGACCATGGCAGGATCATTTCTGTGAAGTTTCATGAAAATTGGATGGGTAGTTTCAGAGAAGAAGATGTTTGAAATAAAAGTTAACGCATGGACGGACGGATGCACAGCGGACACCGGGCCTTGACATAAGCCCGCTGGCCTTCGGCCAGTGGAGCTAAAAATAACTATAATGGGTCCATAATTATGTGATGACTCGATTTGTACAATGCATCGAAGAGGTGCATTAAGCCCCCTTTTGCCAGAGCATGGCTAAAATGTTGGTTTTTAGCTTGATTTGAAATACCGTAGCTTTTGGTTGGTCTAAAAATATCCAATATTTTAAAGAGCAAACATTTTCTCTGCATAGGTATTTGAGGTAAGCTGAGATCAACACCGCCCAATGAGTGCTGCTCAGCTCTTTACAAATTGGAAAAAATTTAACATTGTCCAAATTGAAAGCATTCACTGACAACAAAATAAGTGTGACTCAAAAATTGAAATTTGTTTTTGAAGGGGAAGCAAACATGGTAAGAAAATGAAAAAATGCTAGTTACCAGCATTTTCTCCTTTTCCCATAATGCTAAAAGAAGCTTTCTTCTTCAGGGTCATTAAGCTCATGATTATTCGGTAAATGTTTAATTATACACAGCGTAATCTTCAAGTGCAGCAGAAACCTTCTTTGATACCACGAAAAAAAAAAAAATCAAATTATATTCTGTTGATGGCAAAAAGGTAAGAGGAGGCAATGGAAGACTGTACCTTGTGGGGTAATGAAGAGATTCAGAAGAATAATGTTCTTTTCAGGCACTTTGCTTTCTTTCAGCACCTCTAATGCTTTCTTGACTGTGTTGCCTGTGCCTACAAAGACAAGAGGTTTAACTCTTAATCACATGACAATATTTTAGACTGCTCCAAATTGAAAGCATTTTCAGACAAGCTATATGTGGTTAAAATGATTGGATCTGTTTCTGGAAGGTTAGATAACCTTGTGGGAAAAGGAGAAAATGCTGGCTACCAGCATTTTCTACTTTTTCCACCATAGTTTCATAAGTCTAATTTCCCAGAGTTGTTAAAACTTGGGATTGTATGGTAATGGGTTTATGTTAATTTCAGAATGCTTTATTCTTTCACTCTTTCCCACACAACAAAAAAGTTGAATTGCCCAAAATGAAAGTATTTGTAGATGATAATTCAAATGTGGCTCAAAAGCTTAAATTTATCTATCATATGGTAGAAAACATGGGAGCAGGTGTCAACTTTGGGACTTTCCATTGGCCCACACATTCTGCGCCAGTAGTGTGTAGTTCCAAGGATGCAGAATGAATAGAGATTAGTATGAATTGAAAGAACTTGTTTCTCAATCGATGTAAAATAAATATGTTTAAAACATTATGGGAAAAGAAGAAAATGATGGCAACCAGCATTTTCTCCAATTCCAACGATGTTTTTAAAAGGCTTCTTTCTCAGGGTCATTAAAACTCAAAATTGTGTGGTAAAGAGTTAAGAAACTGATCTCAGCCAACCTGTTTATCACTTGCCTTTGATCTCTGCTACACAGAGATTGGAAAAGGTCATAGAAGTCATTCATAGGGGTGACCCTTTCAGGAAAGTAAAATCTTTTCCTCAATACATGATATAGAAAATAACTATGTTTGGCAATGACTAAGTAGAACTGAAATATCCCTACAGAATCAAAAAACCAAATTTAATCGTTGAATGAATAAATGTTGTTTTATGGCGCATCAACAGCTTCGTTTGAGTTTAAAAGGGTTTTAAAGGCACACTAATGGCCAAAAGTAAACAATGCAGATGTTAAAATACATTTGAATCATACCATTTAAAAGATTACAATCTTCCATTGTATGGTCGGTCCATGTGTTTGTCGCTAGCAGAAAAATTACTCTTAAACCAGTTAAAAAGTAAACAAAAGATAGAGTGACCTGGCAATTTTTTACCTAGTTTTTACATTTATTTTTCTGCCAGTAGTAAATACATGGACCAACCATAAAATAACAGATTGTCATCTTCACAATATTAATTGCCATACTTTTAAATGGTATGTTTTAAATTTAAATACATTTTATCACCCACATTGTTTATTTTCAGCTGCTACTGGGACTTTAACACAGTGATGAAATGATAGTAAAAACTGTGTAAATGAAGGAGAATTATCTGTAATCTTGATATGCATAAAACACATTAACCCTTTACCACACAATCCCGACTTTTATCTACCCTGAAGAAAAAAAACTTTTGAAAACATTGTGGGAAAAGGAGAAAATGGTGGTAACCAGCATTTTCTCCTTTTCCCACAATGTTTTCTACCCTTCCCAAAATAAATTTCAATTTTTGAGCTACATTTGATTTGTGCTCTGCCAATCCTTTCAATTTGGACCATCATAAAATTTTGTTGTGTAGTAAACAGTTAATGGGTGGCTGGGCAGTCCCTGCTTACTCAAAAATTCTAAATGGAAAAGTTAAGATTGTGAATAGTAACTATCAAAAAGTGAAAACTTAAAATTGTGACTAAAATTAATTCTGTATCAAATGTTTTTCTTTCTATAAAACTGCATAATAAGTGAGAGCAAAATATATTTGTTTTGCAAACAGCATTACTTGCAAAGCTCCCTTCCTTTTCCCTACTTGAATTATTATCCATCTACAATCTAAAGCCCCTCATATCATCAGAAATCTACACAAAACTTTATCTTTTTCTCAACACTGTTTTCTATCTTTTCAGAAACAAGTTCCTATGTCTAACCCTTTAACACACAGTCCCAAATTTTAAATCAGCGGAGAAGATGGCTTTTGAAAATATTGTAGAAAAAGGAAAAATGTTGGCAACCAGCAATTTCTTCCTTTACCATAATGTTTTCTACTGTACCAAAGACAAAATCATCATTAGGACCACATGTACCTTGAATTTCTCATCTGCATATGCTTTCCATTTGATACAGTCCAAAATTTTGTCATTTGGTAAAGACTTACGCCATTAACTTTGTTACCTGCAAATGCTTTCAACATAGTATAAAACTTTTTCATCTGGTAAAAAGTTACCGTAACTCTTTACCAAACAATCCAGTGTTTTCGTGATCCAGGGCTAGGATACTTTGTAGAAAAAGGAGTAAATAATGGTGATCAATATTTTTTTCCCTTTTTCCACAGTGTTTTCTCCCATTTTGATCACAAATTCCATCCTTTCATCTCCATCAAATTTGTTGTCTGCAAAAGCTTTCAACATGGACCGGTCTAACACATGGTTGTTTAGCACATAGTTTTTCCTTAACCCTTTACCACATAATCCCTCCTTTTAAAAAAACTCTGAGAAAGAAGCCTTTTGAAAACTTTGTGGGAAAAGGAGAAATACTGGTAACCAGCATTTTCTCCTTTTCCCACAATGTTTTCTACCCTTCCAGAACAAATTTCATCATTTGTTCAAACTTTTATTTGTTGTCTGCAAATGCTTTCAATTAGGAAAAACATTGTTGGAAAAGGAGAAACTGCTGGTAACCATCATTTTCTCCTTTTTCCACAATGTTTTCTACCCTTCTAAAACAAATTTATTTATTTGTTTGAACTTTAATTTATTGTCTACAAATGCTTTCAATTTGGACCAGTTTCAAAATTTTTTGTCTGGTAAAGAGTAAAGGACTTTCAAGGCTAATACGAAAACAAAATAAAAATCGTGTTACTCCAGGAAATAACTTACTCATTATTGGATACATCAGAAGAACTTTTCGTCTGGCTATGTCTGGTGGAAGTTTAGAATAAACCACTTTGGCATCATGTGTCTCTTCATCAGTGTGTACCAAGATTTTACCAATCCTTATTGATCTACAGCAGTCTCTCAGTCCCTGCTCCATAGCCTCCCCTGTACAGGTAATGGAATTGAAAGTCGATTCATACATGTTTTTCATAACTAAGTTATAGTGACTACAGAAATCTCTTAAACTTTTTACCAAAGGACAAAATTGTAGACTCATCCAAACTGAAAGTGTTAGCAGAGGAAGAATTAAATGTGGTTCAAATCTTGGGAATTGTCTTTGGTAGGGTAGAAGAAATTGTGGGAAAAGGAGCATTTTCTCCCTTTAACACTATATTTTTTAAAGCCTTTTCCCTTATGGCTGTAAATACACGGAATTGTTTGGTAAATGGTTATAACAAAATATCTGAATTCATTTCAACTCTGCTAACTAGAGCCCTAAACATGGATTTTTCAGGAAAAGGTAAAAGCCCTATGTCAACAATTGTATAATGAGTAGTCTCCCTTGTATTACTCAAACAAATTGACCTGAAATTGACATGCAGTAGCAATGAGTATCAAAAAGAAAAAATTCATGACAAGGTGTTTGCTGCGAGTCTGAACTTTTTTGATAGCATTATGGTATCCTTAAGTGCTGCCATAAGCTTCCTTAGTATTGTATGATCCGTGGATCATTTGATAAAATTAAGTGCAAGAGATAGAGGAAACCATTTACATCAGCATTTTGTACAAATTCCACTATTTATCTCTGCAGTACATCAAACCAGTGACCATGTTATTCTTCACCCAAGCGAGAGCAATAGCGAGAGAGACAGAGAGAGAGAGACTGTGTTTGATTCATAATGAAAAATGTGTGTGCACAAGGTCCTCTGAGATAAGAAGGCTTCCATTAAAATTTCAACCAAATTGGCTGAAAACTAATGGAGGAGAAGAGAATACAAATTGTGTTTATTGAAGAAAACCTGGTTCCAGTATAAAAACCCCACCCACTCTAACTTTATTGTTTGTGTGTGTGTGTGGTGGGGGAAGGGGTGCTATAATAATAATAATATATAGGTATATAATAACAAAGCAGTAAAATGACCTTGACATTTGGTTACTTACCACTCCTCATGATGCTAACACAGCAGTTTCCCTTCTCATACACAAGTCCATTGTAATTTTGACCTATTTTGTGAAAATATCAACAATGTAACACATTCTTCAATAAAATAGTCCTTAGGTAACAAATAACCTCCTACAGACAACTTTTACGTTTTTGCACTAGAGACCACTATAGGAAGTATTGTGGCATGAGCATTGTCTCGCACTAGAAACCACTTCAGAAAGTATTGTGGTACAAATATTGTCTCGCACTAGAGACCAC
The DNA here is from genome assembly GCA_945859785.2 of Tridacna gigas. Classification (NCBI taxonomy): domain Eukaryota; kingdom Metazoa; phylum Mollusca; class Bivalvia; order Cardiida; family Cardiidae; genus Tridacna; species Tridacna gigas. The sequence continues at coordinate 34,769,581 of OX244031.2, read as the reverse complement.
TATAGAAAAGTTTGTGGTATGAGCATTTTCTCGCACTAGAAACCACTTTAGAAAGTATTGTGGTACAAGTATTGTCTCACACTAGAGACCACTAAAGTTTTGTGCTATGAGGAAGAATTACTCACAACAGACAACTTTTTTTTGTTACAATGTTTTCATATAATTATGCATGTATTACAGATTTTACAAGGATGATTCCACTGTTATCTGGACATCAACTGGGAACTTTCTTTGGCAGATCTATAGTGAGTAAATGTTCTCAAGCTCTTAACCTTTTACCACACAATCCAAAGTTTTAACAACCCTGATCAAAAGGGCTTTTGAAAACAGTAGGAAAAGGAGTAAATGCTGGTAACAAGCATTTTCTCCTTTTCTTACCATCTTTTTTACATGTTTAGAAACATATCTTATAATTTGAACCACAGTTAATTTGTCATCTGCAAAATTAATGCTTTCAATTTGGACACTGGACAATATTCAAACCTGGCATTTTCCTTTCCTTATTAATTTCATCTTTGTGTCTTATTGTGCAAGTCACTGTAGCATATCTAAAACAACCATGTACATGTAATTGTATGATAATGGGTTGAGTCACCTGTTGGAGTTTTCACAACTGCATTTTTATATGGAAGTTGATTTAAACCCTCCTCCACAACCAGCCGAATCTGAAAAGTTATGCCAACAGAATATAACACATGTATAACATCGGTAGGAAACAGTTCCTTGGATATACTTTGCAAAAAGGTGGTTTAACCCTCTACCACACAATCTCGTCTTTTAACAAAACTGAAAGAGAAGTCTTTTGAAAACATTGTGGGAAACAGAGAAAATGCTGGTAACTAGCATTTTCTCCTTTTCCCACAATGTTTTCTACCCTATCAAAGACAAAAATTATCATTCAGACAGCTTCTGATTTGTCATCTGCAAATGCTTCCAATTTGGTCGAGAGCAAAATTTTGTCGTTTGGTAAAGAGTTAATGAATCTGCAAAGGTACCCACAAAGGCAGACCTGGATTGAAACTTTCAGCAATGGGTAAACTTCAATTGGTAAACTTTCTGCATGTCATGACAGGACTATTATATCTTTCGATAAAAAGGATTCATTTTAAGCAGCCACCTGCTTGGTATAATGTATTACAAAAAGCATTAACCTTCTACCACACAATCCTGACTTTTAATGACCCCCAGGAAAAAGCCTTTTGAAAACATTGTGGGAAAAGGAGAAAATGCTGGTAACCAGGTAACCAGCATTTTCTCCTTTTCCCACAACGTTTTCTGCTCTTCCCAAAACAGATTTCAATCTTTGAGTTACATTTATTTTTTCGTCTGCCTAAGCTTTCAATTTGGACTAGTCTAAAATTTTGTTGTTTGGTAAAGAGTTAAACCCTGCATTCCAAGAGTAGCACTCTTTACTTACCATTTATGTAAAAAGAGAAGAAATCAGTACAACTTTCCTTTATCCTTAATTTTAGGCAATTGGCTACATCAACTTCACTAGTTTACATATTAAACTCACATGAAACAAAAATGATCATAAAAGTGAAGCTCTTTTCAGTAATAAGCACATCATTAACTCAAGAGCAGTATTCAGCCCCCAGAGCTCCAGATAAGAGGGGGTGATGGTATTCTAAATCTATTATTTCTCTTCCAAACCCTATGTTATGGGTACTCATTAGAATCATCTCGATGAGATGATTCTAATGAGTACCCATAACATAGGGTTTAGTGGATAATAATTAATATTTCCAATTTTGAAATCAAAATCACTCCCTCTATCTGGAGCTCTGCAGCCCTACACCAAACAAAAGAATTTGGACTCGACCGAATTGAAAGCATTTGGAGATGACAAATGTGGCTAAACCGATAATTTCTGTTTTTGATAGGGCAGAAAACATTGTGGGATAGGGAGAAAATGCTGGTTACCAGCATTTTCTCCTTTTTTCACCACATTTTCAAGGACCACTCTTTTTGGTATTGTATAGTAAAGCGTTAAAGCCCTTTGTGTGCAAAATAAACCCAAAGGAAATTTTTCCGTTTAGAAATAAAACCAAAATAAATGCAATTTCAGGGTTACTTTTGTCTGGAATGTTTCAGCAAAGTGGCAGTGTTGATTAAAGATCAGCTTGTATCAGTGCATTCCAAGGATTCTGAGTGGCTTAGTGATTAAGGTGTTTGGTAATTCAGAGGTTCCAGGTTCAATTCCTACCCTAGAGGCTCTGTTTTGGGGGGGGGGGGGGTGTCCTTTGGCATGGCACTACAAAACCCTAACCCGGCACTATGGACACGTAGGATCTCATGAATAAATTCTTCAAAGAATCATTGAATAGTTCAAGACTACCATATCAATGGAAAAAATCTAATGTAACACCAATCTTCAAATCAGGTGATAAACATAAACCAGAGAATTATAGACCTATAAGTATCAATCCTGTTTGCTCAAATTTATTACAGAGAATAGTTAATGAACATATTTTAGAACACATGAAGTCAAACAATCTTCTCTCAAACTAACAGTATGGATTTATGAAAGGGAAATCATGTCAGCTTCAACTTCTAGAATCAACAGAAGACTGGTCAATTGCAATGGACAATCACTTGGAAACAGATGTTATTTTCTATGATTTTAGGAAAGCTTTTGATACTATATCACACAATGAATTACTTCTAAAATTAAAATCTTATGGAATAAATGACAAGGTATACAAGTGGACAGAAGATTTTCTCAAAGATAGGTACCAAGTGGTTGTAATAAATAATGACTATTCTGATAGTCAAAAAGTAATTAGTGGAGTTCCACAAGGTAGTGTGTTGGGCCCAACCCTTTTTTTAATTTTCATCAACGATCTCCCAGATGTAGCTGTAACAAATGTCAAATTATTTGCTGACGATACAAAAATCTACAGATCCATACAAGACCAAACAGATCATACAAGAATACAACTAACAACTGACGCTTTTTGCAAATGGTCAGAGACATGAGGTTTAGACTTCAACTCAGCAAAATGTAAAAGATTAAATATAGGAAAGAAGATCATTAATGTTGATTATCATATGAGAATTGCCAATAACAGAGCTGCTATCACCAACGTAAAAGAGGAGAAAGATCTTGGAGTAATCATAGATAGAGAATTACAATTTGATTCCCATATCAATTCCAAAATTTCCAAAGCAAATCAAAATTTAGGAATAATTCGCAGAAGTTTCAGATACATGGAAAAAACTATGTTCTTACAACTCTACAAATCTCTAGTAAGGCCACATCTTGAATACGCAAGTCCAGTATGGTCGCCATATTTAAAGAAACACAAAATTGCTATTGAGAACATGCAAAGAAGGGTAACCAAACTTGTCCCAAACATTAGAAAAAGAACATATACAGAGAGACTCGTATATTTAGGACTACCATCACTGGAATATCGCAGAGAGAGAGCTGACATGATCTAAGTGTTTAAAATTTTACATAATTATGAAAAAATCTAACTACAAGATGTTTACATTATCGGACAACAACAGAACAAGAGGCAACAACTTCAAACTTTTCAAACATAGGTCAAGAACAGAACAGAGGAGAAATTTTTTCAGTAACCGTGTTATCAATGAATGGAACACGCTCGATAATCATGTAGTAACAGCACCCAGTGTTAACTCTTTTAAAAGTAGATTACACAACCAGTGGAAAAACCACCCCCTTAAATTTAGTCCAAGCTGCTATAGCACTCCAACAAACACTTGTGTGTTCCAACAACCAGAAGGACCTTTAGAAGCCAGTGGCTTACCTGCGGTCCAGGAAACGTAAGTTAAACGTAAGTTAAGTTAAACAGTGATATGCTTCATATAATGTTGAAAGCAGGTTAACCTTTTACCACACAATCCAGAGTTTTATCTACCCTGAAAGAAAAGGCTTTTGAAAATATTGCGTGAGAAGCAGAAAATGCTGGTAACCTGTATTTTTTTGCTTTTCCGACAATGTTTTCTTGCACATTTAAGACTGAAATCATGATATAAGCTACATTTATTTTGTTGTCTGCAAATGCTTCCAATTTGGTCAAGTCTAAAATGTTGTCATTTAAGATACTATTTCATTCAATCAATAATACAATTTGTAAATTATAAGTCTGATCTTTATCAGTTTATCTACACAAGTAAGCAAATATGTTTGGCACTTGAATTGTAAGTAATAATGATATATTTACCAATCTATCGGCATAAAATACAAAGTCACTTCTACTTGTAGACCTGAAAATACACAAAATAGTGTAGACAGATTAAATACATGAAACATACATGCTGGCGATTACTTTCAGAGAAAAATGCAAAATGGAAAAATTCTCCAAATATGGGTCCTACTGTCTTTAGGGCGAATTGTCAGCAGAGTGGTTTCACTTGAATTATTTTTCGTCGATAAGCTTGTCTTACTGTACATAACTACTATGAGGAACAAGACAACTTTTTGTAGCTATCTTCTTCTGGACCATATTATGTATGAAAAATTGACACGTTACAAATCTCAACATAACCGCTTAATTTTTTGGCCTTGGTTTACAAACGTTTGAAAAAAGGCTCACTTGTCTCTCAAGACTGTTTGTAACTCTTTCACGTTGTCTGTTACCTTCAGACGTTTAAAATTTGGCCCATATTCATTTTCTTCGTAGGTGTCTTTTATGATTGAGTTCTGAATTAGATCTGGTTCCATATTTGTTTGTAAACAAATGAAATTTCTTTCTTGTCCACATGTGCTTTGATCCGTAATACCCGGAAGTTAAACAACACCAATTTTTACAAAAAGTAGTTCTCTAAAAAAACAGCCACATGAAACCCCCTGAAATTAATTTTGGTAAAAACAAAGAGCCGTTTGAATTTCTCTATAAATGTAGGTTGATGTGTACCTAATATTGAAACTACTTTGTCGAAATATAGTGAAGCGAATATATTGTACTTTTTAAGGGAGACCACTCTGAACTTACAACAAGACAAACAAACATGGCTGCGATCAGCCTCTTCGGCCAGAGGTTGTGCATGTCACAGCCTTCAACACGAATCCATCAACAATTATTTGTTAGAACACGCCGATCGTTCAAATCTTTATCAATAAAGCGGATATCTTATTCAAAAAAAGATCTCATTAAAGATCACAGACTTGTAAGACACCGGTTTACTTGGAAAACATGATTGAAACTTTCCTTACATTCTTGTTTTTCTTGTCAAAGCCTTTAAGAGATGCCAAAATCGATCGTAGAGGTTTCAAAACTGAAAGCATTGGCATATTTAGCTTTAAAGATGGAAATTTTCTGTGGAAGAGTAGCAGACATTGTGGACAAAGACAAAAATCAAAATGCTGGTTACCAACCTTTTCTTCTTTTCCCAAAAAGTTTTCAAAAACCTCTTTTCTACAGGTTGTTAAAGCAGAGGATTGTATGGGAAAGGATCAACAGCATTAACCCTTACCACACAACCCCGAGTCTAATGGATTGAAGGGTTTTTTTTCCTAGTAACCAGCATTTTCCCACTGTTTTCAGCCATTTCAAGAACAAATTCTGTCATTTGAGCCACTTTGATTTTGTCATCTACAAATGCTTTCAATTTGAAAATTTAGTCATTTGGTAAAGGACTAAGAGATTGCCTGCTAAGACAAGGTTGCAGTAGACCACTCGTAATACACCGTTTTATAATAAAGAATGTCAACATGGATTAGAGTTCCATACTAAAATACAGATCTAGGTGAAAGTATGTGAGGAGAATTTACCAGCAGTTTCACTTTCTGCTACAATAAATTCAAATACTTTACTGCAAAATTCATGGATTTTAACTGTCAATATTTTGAGCAGATTGTGATCTTGTTCAAGGGCTGTTAAACAGTGAAAGATCAAGAATATATTCACTGATATAATCTGTCTAGTATTTTCATACTTCTTAACCCTAAAGCAACCAATCCAGTATTGCAGCATCCCTTAGGAAAAGGACTTGGTAACCAGCATTTTCTCCTTTTCTCATAATGTTTTCTACCCTGTCATAGATAAATTATATAATTTAAGCCACATATGATTTGCTGTCTACAAACTCTTTCAATTTGGACCAGTCTACCATTATTCATAGGTAAAGGGTTAAGTAATAAAATCTTAAACCCTCTACCAAACTATACGTTTCTCATACCTTCTCAAATAAAAAGCATTTGAAGGGGACAAATTACATAACTGTTGAAATTACAGCTTTTTTTTTTTTTTATTTAAAGGTTAGAAAACATTGTGGGAAAAGGAGAAAATGCTGGTTATCAAAAGCTGTCCATCTCAGGGTTGTTGAAACTTAGGACTGTGTGGTAAAAGGTTAAGCAAATATAGAAAGTGCTCATGGTGCTTGAACTAGATACTCTTTGATCCATTTTAACTGTTGAATATACCATTAGAGTGGCAAATAAATAGTCTTTGGAAAAAACCCATATTTTGCAAGGCTTTCTACTGGTAGGCGAGAATTTCTTTCTAAATATTGCACATTCCAATACAGTCTGACCTTAGCCTATATTGTCAAAGACACAGTTAAGGAGAGTATTTTTTGTACAACTGGTAATATTGCCTTTATTCTCAATGCACATTAAAATTGTCTAGATAGAGAATTTTTATTTGTACTCAAAACTTAAGTTAAGAAATAATGTTCTTAGGATTCCTGTATCTGAACTTTAACAGTGGACAAAAACAAATTGAGTTGCAATTGCCATCTTTTTTCCTTATCCCTAACTCATAGACTCTTAAATTAACGAAATAGACTTTTTCATTCTTCAGGCCCATATATCACAAGTTTAACTCTTTACCAAATGACAAAATTTTAATCATGTGTAACTTGAACACTATTGCAGAGGACAATTCATGTATGGCTTAAGTAATAGTATTTGTCTCAAAAAGGTTAGAAAACATTGCTGGTTACCAGCATTTTCTTCTTTTCCCACAATGTTATCATAGACCTTCTTCCTTAGGTCTTTAAGACATGGGATTTTTTGGTAAAGGATTGAAAGCTATTTCAGCCAGAAAAATCTTTCCATTGTGGACACTGATGTGTAAATGTAGGTCGAAGGTCAGACTGCATAGATTGTTGTAGACTGACCCTGATTCACTTTTTGGACTAACTTAAGGTTTCTTAAGTTGCTATGTGCAAGTTGACCCTTCACCAGTTAACAAAACTGTGGACTAGTCCAGATCAACCTAGCTTAATATTTTGGGAAAACGAGACGATGCTGATTACCAGCATTTTCTCCTTTTCCCACAATGTTTCAAGAGCCTCTTTTCCTCAAGGTCATTAAAAGTTCTGATTAGCTGGTAAAAGGCCCAATTCCTTTTATCTGAAGTTGAAAGGATATAGTTTTTACGTTGTCCGTCTGATATCTTCTAGAATCCTTGAAGAAATTAAATGAAGCTTAATACATGTGCTCCTTATGATAGCTTACAGATATTATTATTATATTTTTTTTTTTCATTTATTTAATGCCGTTTCATGGAAAAGGGGGGAGGGTTGATGTATATTTCAGTTGTGGTCTAGTATCTCTTAACTTTTTACCAAATGACAAAATTTTAAACTCATTCAAATTTGCAGATGACAAATTACAGGTGGCTAAAATCAAGGTGTTTGTATTTGATAGGGCATAAAACATTGTGGGAAAAGAAGAAAATGCTGATTACCAGCATTTTCTTATTTTCCCTCAATGTTTTCAAAAGGCTTTTTTCTCAGGGTCGTTAAAACTGAGGATTGTGTGGTAAAGGGTTAAACTACTAGACAAAATTTTATGAAACTTATATTTATATTGTTTATAATAAGCCACAGACAATCATTATTTGTTTTTTTTTTTTAATTTAATGAAATGTCATGTCATGGAAAAATGGGGCTTAATGTATGATTTCATTATGGACCAATAACAAAAAGGCCATGTGTACATGCAAAACACAATACCTTATAATTATATGTTTCTATCATTTCAATGAAACAACTTGTTTAATTTACAGGTAAATATTTTACCATTCCAAGTTTTATCAAGGGTTAGTTATCATGGTGCCCATGCATCATCAAATGGACTGGAGCCACAGAAAGAGGTGGGGACATTAAGCCTTGTAAAATCCATGTGGCCATACATATGGCCAAAAGGGAGACGAGATATCAAAATGAGGGTATTCCAGTCTTTGGGGCTTCTATTTGCAGGAAAGGTAACCTATCTCTTATATTTTACTTCTTTTTTTAAACTCACCTGATCACAAAGTGCTCAAAGTGAGCTTTTGGGATTGTGCTGTGCCTGTGGTACATCGTACATTGTCCGGGCATCAACAATTATTCTGTTTGCAGCCTAGAGGCCACATTATCAGTTGGTTACTCATGAATCTTGGTCAGAATATTTGTCTTGACAAAATCTTGCACAAGTCCGAAATTGGGTCATGTCGGGTCAAAAGGTAGGCCACAATCTTAGAAAAATCTTGTTCGGATAGAAAGTTACATCAGTCCTGGTATGAGAAAGCCATGAAGCACATGCGTAGGTGCACTATCAGCTGTGATATGACCTAAACTGTTAAAAACGGCTTTAAACTCCAATACAAACAAACCTTTAACAATCAAAAGAGACCCCTATTAGAAGTTATGCAAGCCTTAAATATTTTTTAAAGCAGTCATGCCCCTTTTTCAACATAGAATTTTCACTTAAAAAGCAACTGCAAGTAAGTGCTGGCACCAGCATGAGGTATGCATGTTTTTCTTTGCTGCAGATCTCTTTTGGAAACCTTGTTGCTGAAGGAGAAATTTGCTTGTAATATGGAATTTCTCTTTTAGCCACACTTTCATTACATGTACTCATGATTCAATGTTTTGTTCATGTTGATGATCCATATTTTACAAGGACATAAATGTTAGCTCTTTCCCAAACAACAAATCATTAAATCATCCAAATTTGAAGTAACTCCAGACCACAAATTTAGAACTCAACTGGTACAGATGAGCTGTAGTTCATTGATAGGGTATAAAGGACTGTTGGATAGGGTTACCAGTATTTTCTCCTTTTCCAACAATGTTTTCAAAAGCCTTCCCTCTCACTGTTGTTGAAACAAATGAAAGTTTGGTAAGGGGTTAGAGTTGTATGCTGCACTTTCATTTCAAGAGGTTCTACTATCAGGTGATTGCAAACTTTACTTTTACAAACTGAAGCCAATTGCCGTAACCTTTTAGCACACAATCTCAACTTTTAATGATCCTGAAAAAAAGCTTTTGAAAACATTGTGGGATAAGGAGGAAATGCTGGTCACCAGCATTTCCTCCTTTTCCCACAATATTTTCTACCCTATCAAAAGACAGAAATCATCATTAGCACTACCGGTACATTTAATTTTTCATCTCCAAATGCTTTTTGGTTGAGTCCCGAATTTCGTCATTTGGTTTAAGGGTTAACAAGTGGGTTTATACATTAAATGGTATATAAAATTAATGTGAAATGAAATGAACACATCCGTTTCACCATCAAGTAATAGTAAGTAAAAATTTGATGATCGCCATATAAATTTTGAGGTACAAAGTGTAACTTCATATCAAGATACATGTAGATTTAATGGCAGGATGTGATTTTTCTTGCTTTCAGAGGATTTCCTCCTTTTTAAGCTCAGACTGCAAATTCAGAACTGTCCCAGCCTAGAAGGATCTGTTCAGAATTAACTCTTTAGTCTTTACCATGCAACAAAATTTTAGACTGGTCCAAAATGACAGCATATGCAGACAACAGATTAAACATGGCTGAAATGATGGTATTTGTGTCTGAAAGAGAGCAGAAAATGCTGTGGAAAAAGGAGAAAATGCTGGCTACCAGCATTTTCTTCTTTTCTCATAAAGTTTTAAAAGGCTTCTTGCTCAGGGATGTTGAAATTTAGTATTGTGTGGTAAAGGGTTAATGTATTTCCTGCAGTGTGTGTCTATGTGAGGGGAAGAAGTTTTGGGCATTTCTTCTCATGTTTCATTAATCCCACTCCTGGATAGCCAGTGTTTTTCATTTTTCAGGGAGTTAATTGTTATGTGCCATTCCTGTTCAAAGATGCAGTGAACTTCCTGAATGACTCATCCAATTGGCTTAACTTAAGTGATCCTAGTTCTACACTGCTCACAGGAGCAACTGTATGTCTGATGGCATGTAAGTTTTCTTTCACTCAATTTATGTTGTCTCTCTCCAAATGAGGAGGCAGGTTGCTAAGTTAGTATTGTAAATATGTAAAGGTCTTATAACCCAGGGATCAAACACTTCTTTGCTTGCAGTGACTCTCTTCTAAGTACATATACATAATGTAATTAAGTCATGCTAAGTGAAAAGGGGGTTTAATGCATTTACAAACAGTATCGACTCATGTCAGTCTGCACTGACCGTGTAAGTTGACATGGGTGGAAGCCTTTTTGCTATTTGGAAATTTTCATAATGTCGAAGGACCGTACTACCTTGTGATCCATTTGTTTGTTAGACAAAAGGAATTTTATGGATCCATAATTATGTGATGACTTGCTTCGTATAATACATCATGGAGATGAATTAAACTCTCTTGTCATAGTGCATGGCTCAAAACTCTCTTGTCACAGTGCATGGCTCAAAACTCTCTTGTCACAGTGCATGGCTCAAAACTCTCTTGTCACAGTGCATGGCTCAAAACTCTCTGTCACAGTGCATGGCTCAAAACTCTCTTGTCACAGTGCATGGCTCAAAACTCTCTTGTCACAGTGCATGGCTCAAAACTCTCTTGTCACAGTGCATGGCTCAAAACTCTCTTGTCAAAATGCATGGCTCAAAACTCTCTTGTCACAGTGCATGGCTCAAAACTCTCTTGTCAAAATGCATGGCTCAAAACTCTCTTGTCACAGTGCATGGCTCAAAACTCTCTTGTCACAATGCATGGCTCAAAACTCTCTTGTCAAAATGCATGGCTCAAAACTCTCTTGTCACAGTGCATGGCTCAAAACTCTCTTGTCAAAATGCATGGCTCAAAACTCTCTTGTCAAAATGCATGGCTCAATTATTATCAACAGTATAAAGACAGTAGCTGTGACTGTACTCCAAATCTTTACTGGACAACAGAATTTTTAGCCTCGCCAATATTCAAAGCAGATGCAGACGACAAATTAAATGTAGCTCAAATGATGTAATGCGTCTCTAAATAGAGTAGAAAACTTTGCAAGCAAAGGAGAAAATACTGGTTACCAGCAGTTTCTCCTTTTCTCACAAGGTTTTAAGACTTTCTTCTTCAGGGCTGTTAAAAGGGTCTATATGGTAAAGGGTTAACTCTTTTCCAATGACAATGTTTTGGGCTTGTCTAAATTCAAAGCATTTGCAGAGGTCAAATTAAAAAGGGCTCAAATTTTTTATGGTATTTTTCTTTGAAAGAGAGGAAAACAATTAACATTGTAGGAATAGGAGAAAATGTTGGCTACAGTATTTTCTATTTTTCCCACAATGTTTTTAAAAGCATTCCTCTCTTGGGTCATTAAAACTGTGACTGGTAAATGGTTAATGAAATACCTTTTACATATCAACATGTAAAGAAATGGTGTATTTTGGCCTAGAGACCATTTACAATGAAAGTAGTGTACTGTATAATGGTGAAGATAAACTTTATGTCCTAATGATTTTTATAGGAACTATGTTTGACCAAGTAGAAATTATTGAAAATTAAGCAAAGGATACCCAAATGAAGAAAAGAAAAAAGGCCATTTTTCTGGTGTATGGAAAATAGTGTGGGAAAAGGAGTAATTGCTTGTTACAAGCAGTTACCCTCCCTTTCCCTTAAAGTTTCCCAAAGCTGTTTTCTGTGCATAGTTGTTAAAATTTGTTCAGTAATAGGTTAAAGCCAGATATGAATGTTTTCATATTTCTGTAAGTAAAGTACCATCTTGTTTTTTCCAAAATCCACAGATGGTATCTCTAGAACAACAGCCTCTTTCTTCAATGAATCAAAGAATGCAGTTTTCTCAAAAGTGTCCCACAATTCAATACGAACTGTTGCTCAGGAAGTCTTCCTACATCTGCATGGACTGGATCTCAGTTATCATTTGTCCAGACAAACAGGAGCTTTGGCCAAGGATATTGATAGAGGATTAAAGTAAGTGTAGCACTAATCAAGGATACTGCTAGAGGATTAAAGTAAGTCGTACACTAGTCAAGGGTACTTGTAGAGGGTTACACTGAGTGAAGCACTACCTAAAGATATTGATAGAGGATAAAAGTAAGTGTGGCTCTGGCTAGGGATATAGATAGAGGATTAACCCTTTCCCAAACGACAAATTTTGGACTGGTCCAAATTGAAAGAGTTTGCAGACGATAATTTTAAATTTGATGAAAATGGCAGAAAGTTCTTAAAAAGGGTAGAAAACACTGTGGGAAAAGGAGAAATTGCTCGTTACGAGCAATTTCTCATTTTCCCACAGTGTTTTCAAAAGACTTGTACTGCAGACACGTGAAAACCAGGGCTTGTTTGGGAAAGGGTTAAAGTAAATCTTACACTAGCCAAGGATATTGATAGAGGGTCACACTAAGTGAAGCACTAGCTAAAGATATTGATAGAGGATGAAAGTAAGTCTTACTCTAGCCAAAGATATTGATAGAGGATTAAAGTAAGTGTAGGACTCACCGAGGGTAATTATAGAGGATTAAAGTAAGTGTAGCACTGACCAAGGATATTTATAGAGGATTAAAGTAAGTCTTATGCTAGCCAAGGATATTGATAGAGAGTTTAAGTTAGTGTAGCACTAGCCAAAGGTATTGATAGACGATAAAAGTAAGTGCATAGGACTTGCCGAGGGTAATTATAGAGGATTAAAGTAAGTGTAGCATAGATCAAGGATATTGATAGAGGATTAAAGTAAGTCTTACACTAGCCAAGGTTATTAATAGAGAGTTTAAGTTAGTGTAGCTCTAGCCAAAGGTATTGATAGATGATTAAGTGTATAGAACTCGTCAAGGGTAATTATAGAGAAAAAAAGTAAGTGTAGCACACATCAAAGATATTGTTAAAGGATTAAAGTCGAATCCATGTAGTTGGCAGGGAGCAAAAGAGTTAAAGTTAACCACTGTTCATAGATATTAATGGAATTTTGAAGTAAATCTAGCACTGGCAAATGATAATGAAAGAGATTTAACTGTACCAAATGACAAAAGTTTAGACTTACTCTAAATTGAAAGCATTTGCAGACCATAAAATAATTGTGACTCAAAAATTGAAATGTGTTTTTTGAAGGGTGGAAAACATTTTGGAAAAAGGAGAAAATGCTGGTTACAAGCATTTTCTTCTTTTCCCACAATGTTTTCAAAACCTTTATTTCTCAGGGTTTTTGAAACTTGGGATTTTGTGTTAACTCTTTACCACACAATCCTGACTTTTAACGACCCTAAGAAAGAAGCCTTTTGAAAATATTGTTGGAAAGGGAGAAAATGCTGGTAACCAGCATTTTCTCCTTTTCCCACAATGTTTTCTACCCTTCCCAAAACAAATTTTAACTTTCTGCAACTACTTTCAATTTGAACTTGTCTAAAATTTTACCGTTTGGTAAAGAGTTAAAGCAAATCTGGCTCTGGCCAAGTATGTTGAACGAAGTTTTTAACTCTTTGCCAGCGGACAGACTTTAGACTCATCTTTTTAGAAACCCTTTGCAAACGACAAATAAAATGTGGCTCAAATGATGAGCTTTGTCTCTGGATAACATAGAAAACATTGTTGGAAAAGGAGAAAATGTTGGTTACCAGTATTTTCCCCTTTTTCCACAATGTTTTCAATAGCCTTTTTCCTCAAGGTTATCAAAACTTAGGATTGTTTGTACAGGGATTAAACCAAATCAACATAAATTAAGGTTGAAAACATCAAAGCCTTTTGAAAACAATATTGCTGAAGACCTTTTCTTCTTTTGTTTTAAAGTTTCAAAAGTTGCCATTGAAAGATGATATTAAACCTGTGCCACATGACAAAGTTTTAGACTGGTCCATTCTGAAAGTATTTGCAGACGACAAAGTGAACAGACTCAGACATTTAATCATTTTTAGGAAAGGTAGAAAACATGGTGGAAAAAGGAGAAAATGCTTGTTACAAGTATTTTCTCCTTTTTCAGCAGTGTTTTCAAAAGTCGTCTTTTTCAGGGTCGTTAAAACTTGGGATTGTGTGGTAAAGAGTTAACCCTTTCCCAAACAAGTCCTGGTTTCACGTGTCTGCAGTACAAGTCTTTTGAAAACACTGTGGGAAAAGGAGAAATTGCTTGTAATGAGCAATTTCTCCTTTTCCCACAGTGTTTTCTACCCTTTTTGAGCCCTTTCTGCCATTTTCATCAAATTAAAATTGTTGTCTGCAAACTCTTTCAATTTGGACCAGTCCAAAATTTGTCGTTTGGGAAAGGGTTAAACAGTCATCTGTAGACAGTAATGAGATAAATCTAGAAGCTGTTTGCCTCAGTGTTTTCATTTCTTTCTGTATATTTATTTAGGGGTATAAGCTCACTTATCAGTTCCATTGTCCTGAACCTGTTTCCTACCATTATAGAAGTGACCATAGTGATGGCAATTCTGGTATGTTTGTTTGCTTGTCTGAATGATATTTAAATGTTCCACTACCAAGGATGAATTCAGTAGCTTTTGTGGATGGTGTAGATCAAGATCAGACTGCACAAAAAATGCAGTCTGATCTAGGATCTACACCGTCAGCAACCTGATGCTAGACTATGACCCAATTCATCTTCATTACTTGTGGAAATCTTTGTTTAGACAAAAAAAAAAGTCAAATTTCTTCAGTTGATACTGAAAGAGTTAATGCTGCTTTCAACACTGTAGCAATGACTATCATCGATCCATAGAAAGAAATCGGCAGAGCTTAGGATTCAAACCAGCAACCCCCTGTTTCAAGTCCTGTACATAACCAACTGGGCTGTAGGGCTTGGCAATTCTGATATAACTGCTTCTTCACCATCATGGATCAAAATGTTCTTATCTGTGTACCAAATCTGAGCCAACTTCTTACTAAACAACAAAATTTTAGATTTGTCCATATTGAAAACACCAGCTGACAATAAATTAAATGTGCCTCAAGTGGTGGGACTTGACATTCATAAGATAGGAAACATTGTGGAAAAAGAAGAGAAAATGCTGGTTATCAAGGACACTGACTTGGTCTGTGAACAAAACAGGATTTCCTGATTTCAACCCAAAGACCTTAACCACTGGACCATGGAGGACCCCTAAGGTTTTGTAGGTCTCAAAACATGAGGGACTTATGTGAATTTTGTTACAATTCTTATTTTCAGTCATGGAAATGTGGAACCATATATTCGTTAGTTGGTCTAGGAACCATCACTGCATATAGTGCATTTACAATACTAACAACACAATGGAGGTAAGATAGTGTGTGCGTACTTTCATGTAAGTTTTGTGTCCAGTACAGGTATGTCAATTTCTTCCCTTTCAAAATGTATGAGCAGTGCTCTGGGAAAGTGGGGGTTAATGTATTTTCATATGTATTATATAAAGCAAGTCATTGCATAATACAGATTCATTTTTGTGTAAAAGTCAGCTCAATCATGAGGTAGATGAGGTAGAATGGCCCTCTGACATGCAGACAATTTACCAATATCATCAAAAGTTTCAATCCAGGTCAGGACTGCACAGGCTGGCTTGGTTTGAGATTTTTTGCAGATACATTAAACCACCTTCTCACAGAGCATGGTTCATATATTGGCACATTTTAGGTAGATATGTACATGACTTGAATTGACGTCTGAAAATAATTGTGACAAAAACAGGAATTGCTAGTAAGGAATTAGTAAAACTGATTATTTACATTGTCACAGTGGAAGTAAGACTGTCTAAGGAGTTTGTTCCTTGCTAGCTCTTTACCACACAACAAAAGTTTAGACTTGTCTATCTCAAAAGCATTTGCAGACGACAAATTAAATGTGGCTCAAATTATAAGATTTGTCTTTCAAAGGTTAGAAAACGTTGTGGGAAAAGGAGAAAATGCTGGTTACCAGCATTTTCTCCTTTTCCCACAATGTTTTCAAAAGCTTTCTTTCTCAGGTTGGTTGAAACTTGGATTGTTTGATAAATTTGATAAAGGCTTAATTCCCTTCTTCTCATAGTCACATATTGGCACATGTCGGGTACATAGCATTTAAAAAGAAAAAAAATTGCAATTGAGAGATAAATTTGGCCATAAAAAGCAATTTCTCCATTTGTTACTTTTTAGCTCACCTGAGCACGAAGTGCTCATGGTGAGCTATTGTGATCGTGCTGTGTCCGTCGTGCGTCGTCCGTCGTCAACTTTTTACCTTGTGTACGCTCTAGAGGCCACATTTTCAGTCCGATCTTCATGAAACTTGGTCAGAATGTTTGTCTTGATAAAGTCTCGGACGAGCTTGAAATTGGGTCATGTGGGGTCAAAAACTAGGTCACTAGGTCAAATCTTAGAAAAATCTTGTGTACGCTCTAGAGGCCACATTTTCAGTCCAATCTTCATGAAACTTGATCAGAATGTTTGTCTTGATGAAATCTCGGACGAGTTCGAAATTGGGTCACGTGGGGTCAAAAACTAGGTCACTAGGTCAAATCTTAGAAAAACCTTGTGTACGCTTTAGAGGCCACATTTTCAGCCAGATACTTGTGAAATTTGGTCAGAATGTTTGTCTTGATAAAATCTCTGACTAGTTCGAAATTGGGTCATGTGGGGTCAAAAACTAGGTCACTACGTCAAATCTTCGAAAAACCTTGTGTACGCTCTAGAGGCCACATTTTTGGTCAGATACTTGTGAAATGTGGTCAGAATGTTTGTCTTGATAAAATCTCCCATGAGTTCGAAATTGGGTCATGTGGGGTCATAAACTACGTCACTAGGTCAAATCTTCGAAAAACCTTGTGTACGCTCTAGAGGCCACATTTTCAGTCCGATCTTCATGAAACTTGATCAGAATGTTTGTCTTGATAAAATCTCAGACAAGTTTAAAATTGGGTCACGTGGGGTCAAAAACTAGGTCACTAGGTCAAATCTTAGAAAAGCCTTGTGTACGCCATAGAGGCCACATTTTCAGCCAGATACTTGTGAAATTTGGTCAAAATGTTTGTCTTGATAAAATCTCAGACGAGTTCGAAATTGGGTCATGTGGGGTCAAAAACTAGGTCACTAGGTCAAATCTTCGAAAAACCTTGTGTACACTCTAGAGGCCACATTTTCGGTTAGATGCTTGTGAAATTTGGTCAGAATGTTTGTCTTGATAAAATCTCGCAAGAGTTCGAAATTGGGTCATGTGGGGTCAAAAACTAGGTCACTACGTCAAATCTTAGAAAAACCTTGTGTATGATCTAGAGGCCACATTTTCAGTCCGATCCTCATGAAATTTGGTCTGAATGTTTGTCTTGATAAAATCTCGCACGAGTTCGAAATTGGGGTCAAAAACTAGGTCACTAGGTCAAATCTTAGTAAAACCTTGTGTATGCTCTAGAGGCCACATTTTCAGTCAGATACTTGGGAAACTTGGTCAGAATGTTTGTCTTGATAAAATCTCATATGAGTTCGAAATTGGGTCATGTGGGGTCAAAAACTAGGTCACTAGGTCAAATCTTAGTAAAACCTTGTGTACGCTCTAGAGGCCACATTTTCAGTCAGATACTTGGGAAACTTGGTCAGAATGTTTGTCTTGATAAAATCTCAGATGAGTTCGAAATTGGGTCATGTGGGGTCAAAAACTAGGTCACTAGGTCAAATCTTCGAAAAACCTTGTGTACGCTCTAGAGGCCACATTTTCAGTCAGATACTTGTGAAATTTGGTCAGAATGTTTGTCTTGATAAAATCTCGGACAAGTTTGAAATTGGGTCATGTGGGGTCAAAAACTAGGTCACTAGATTAAATCTTAGAAAAACCTTTTGTACACTATAGAGGCCACATTTTCAGTCCAATACTCTTGAAAAATGGTCAGAATGTTTATCTTGATTATATCTTGAAATAGTACCAAAATGTGCCATGTTGGGTCAAAAACTAGGTCACCAGGTCAAATCTAAGAAAAACGTTGTGTATGCTCTAGAGGCCATATTTTCTGTCCAGTACTCTTGAAAGTTGGTCAGAATGTTTGCCTTGATAATATCTCTGACTAGTTTGAAATTGGGTCATGTCGGGTGAAAAACTAGGTCACTAGGTCAAATCTTAGAAAAACCTTGTGTAAGCTCCAGAAGCCACATTTTCTGTCTAATACTCTTTTGGTCAGAATGTTTGTCTCGATGATATCTCAGTTGAATTTGAAAATGAGTGATGTCGGGTCAAAAACTAGGTCACCTGCTCAAATCTTAGAAAAACCATGTGTACGCTGTTGTGGCCACATTTTTTGTTCAGTACTCTTTTAAAGTTGCTCAGAATGTTTGCCTTGGTAATATCTTGGATGAGTTTGAAAATGGGTCATGTTGGGTCAAAATCTAGGTCACTAGGTCAGATCTTAGAAAAACCTTGTGTACGCTGTAGAGGCCACATTTTCAGTCCAATACTCTTGAAATTTGGTAAGAATGTTTGTCCTGATGATATCTTGGACCAGTTTGAAAATGTGTCATGTTGGCTGAAAAACTAGGTCACTAGGTCAAATCTTAGAAAAACCTAGTGTACGAATGACTCTCAGAAAGAAGCCTTTTGAAAACACTGTTTGAAAATGAGAAAATGCTGGTATCCAGCATTTTTTCCCTTTTTCAAAATGTTTTCTACCCTTTTGAGAGACCAGTCCCACAGCTTGATCCACATATTATTTGCTTTATGCAGAAGGTTCAGACTGATGAGTTTAAAATTTTGTTGTTTGGTAATACATATATCTCACAAGATGTTGGAAATTGGTTGTGCCTGGTCAAAAGGCTCGGGTGAGCGACTCCAGGGCCATCATGGCCCTCTTGTTTCTCAGATTATCTGTGGTCTAGACCCTGGAATTGAGTTTCATTTGTTTGTATTTCCCACTCTTTTTCATAGACATTTTACTCATGATTCTTTTTAAAAAAACAAAATTGCACATGAAGTGTTTTTTTTGTCAAATTTGTTAAACATTTCATGTTGGAAGGAAACAAATACAGTCATACAACAGATGAGTTTGAAAACATCTTCCTAAATAAACTTGCAATAATATATTTGTCATAATGTACTCATCTTCTGTGCAGAGAACTTTTTCAAGAATGATCAAAGCTTTACCGAATAAACCCATGTTTTTACCACCCTGGAGAAAAAAGCTTCTAAAAATATTGTGGGAAAAGAAAAAATCCAAACTGTTTTGGTTTGTAACATGTGTCTTTTGTATACATATTAAGCGTATTGGATTTATATTTTATCCATAGGTGAATGATATATATGATGTAGGTCAAGGTTGGTTTATATTAGTTTGATTGGATGATAATGACTTTACCTTCTTTTGTCACAGGACAAAATTTCGGCGACAGATGAACCAGGCTGACCGTGATGCGGGCAATCAGGCTATTGACTCCCTTATAAATTATGAAACTGTCAAAGTAAGTTACTTTGAAAAAAAGTAAGCATACACATAGCTTTATAATTTTTCTCTTCTTTACATAGTGAAGTGTACGTAAAAGGTGAAAATTAAAAAAAAAAATCATTGAACAACTTAATTTTACCATAGGAAGTTCTAATCTGATAGTAAAATTAGGGAATCTTAAGTCTATACCACACTGTCCAAAGTTTATGCAACTTTGTACAAGAAAGACTTTTAAAAAATTGTGAAAAGGAGGAAATGCTGGTTACCAGAATTTTCTTCTATATCAACAATATTTTCAACCCTATTAGATTCAGCTCATTTTTATCTATTTTTAAATTATCATCTGTAGAATGCTTTCAATTTCATAAAGTCTAAAATTCTATTATTTGGGAAAGGTTTAATTAGAGAGAAATAAAGATTCAGATTTGAAGATAGATGACAAAACAACATGGTCAGTGTCAAATTTCCTGAGAATTTGAATAGCTTTTGTGGAGAGCATAGATCAAGATCAGAGGACACAGAATATGCAGTCAAATCTTGGATCAGCACCATTTGCTAATAGATACTAAACTATGCCCAGTTGTCTGCTCTGCAGTGGAAATCTGCTTTAAAGCTTCGAATAATTAGTCACTTTTGTTTGGTAGCAAAGGAATTAATGTAATAACAATTACAAAGTACTTGTTAAAGTAGAAATTATTTTCAGTTAACAGTATTTCAGTTTTTAATTTAAGGTTAATGATATAATTTCAGTATTTTAACAACGAGATGTATGAAGCTCAGAAGTACGATAAATACTTGGAGAGGTATCAGAAAGCCTCCTTGAAAACAGCGTCTAGCTTGTCTATGCTGAACTTTGGACAAAACTTCATATTTACTGTAGGTTTAACTGCTATGATGATTCTGGCAAGTCAAAGTATAATGGCAGGTAAGTTTTGTAGAGATGTCATGAATGGAAGTGTTGTGGGGATTTAGTTTGGCTGAAAAAACAAGATTTGTCTTTGAAGTATACATAGCCCCAAAAATAAGGGAACCCTGTTAGTTGTTTCTTTTGAAATGATATGACAGGGTTACTTTACCTCTCAATATTTCAGCAGATTCTAAGAGCAACAATACACCGTATCATCTCCAGTATGCCCACCACGTATCGTGCAGGTGTTGCTGCACATGGAGGTCATACCCATTATTGACTCTGATTCCATATCTGTTATATGTTCCAGGTAAGACGAAGAGTTACCTCAAGATGAAATACAAGAGTTCCCTTATTTTTGGTTCTCTGTATAGTAAATAATATTGTGGGGAAAGGAGAAAAGGCTGGTTACCAGCATTTCATTGTTTTCCCATAGGGTTTAAAAAGCCTTGTTACCCAGGTTCATTCAACCACAGGATTGTTAGGTAGGGGGTAAATTTGACTGGTGATAGAATTGGTTATAGGGATGGAAAATGTTTTGTGAAAAGGAGAATAAGTTTGTTTCCCCCCCCCCCCCCCCCACACACACACACAATACTTTTAAAATTCTTCTTGCTCAGGTTCATATGAACATGGGATCAATTGTTAAGGTGTGTGCAGAAAGCAGTGTTGATGTTCTCCATAAAAGTATTTGTTACATGTCTGTTGTAACATCTTTAGTAACTAGAAATAATCAAACCAGCTTTTGAGATAAACTATCTGAGCCTAGTAGAAAGCCAAGGGATTAGTGATTAATGTTTAACTGGTATTCAGGTACTGTATACATTGTTTTAGTGGTGATGGATATTTTTAGTGCTATTGATGTCAAGAATAATGACATTCAAAATTCAACATATCTTAGCTCTGTGTTTTAAAATGCAGCTGGAGAAGGACAAAAACAGAGATACATAAACTGACAGGTATCAAAGATTCATGTAAATGATAAATCCTGAAACATAGGAGATAACTGGGTGAAACTGTGTCTCAACAGTGTGTTTGATAGATTGATATGATATTCAAAATTTTTGCACAGTTTTCCTTTAACCCTTCACCAGATGAAAAAACTTCAGACTTGTCCAAACTGAGGGCATATGCAGACAAATGTGGTCCTGTTGATTAGATTTGTCTCTAAAAGTGGAGAAAACATTGTAGGAAAAGGAGAAAATGCTGATAACCGGCATTTTCTCCTTTTCCAACGATGTTTTCAAAAGCTTTCCAACGATGTTTTCAAAAGCTTTTCAACGATGTTTTCAAAAGCTTTCTTCCTTAAGGTCTTAATGTCTCTAAAACTATGGATTGTGTCGTAAAAGCTTAAAGCTGAACAGTTTCTGCTGCTTTTCGTCAAACATTCATTAAAATGTCAGCTTATTTAACCCTTTCCACACAATCTGAGTTTCAACAACCTTTGAGGAAGAAGCCTTTTGGAAACATTGTTGTTTTCTATTCCATCAGAGGCAAATTCCATCATGTTTGCCATATTCAAATTGTTGTCTGTAAATGATTTCACTTTGGACAAGTCTGCGTGTTAGTTGTGTGGTAAAGAGTTACCGCATAAGCACTTTTTTCCTGCAGATTCCAAATTCTGTGGTTTTTTTCTAAGACAGGGGCTCTTAAATTTCTGCTTTTTTTTTTCTGCGCTTGATAGTTAGGTCATCAGATGGATTTAATTTCTATGCTTATATTCGTTTTTATCGACATCCAGTTTGGTTAGGTATAAATAATTAATGTGATTAATATTAATATGCTGTGGTCGTGATCATTACCTAAAAGAAATAGCTATCTAATATGAGTTAAGTCAGAGTTCAGCCTTGCATGGTGTAGATCCAAGATAAGACTGCAAATTCTGTTTAGTCTGATGTATACCTACAGCATCCACCAACACTTTAAACACAGCCATCTTACCACTGGTAGAGTAAAACACAACAATCAAAACTACATATAATAAGCCATCTGTCAAGAAGATTTCACACCTGTCACGGGTACACAAATGTTTGCAATAAAGTTTGGATTAGGGGTATGATGTAATGAGCAAATCATTCGAAGCAAGAGGAATATAATGCAAGTGTTTGTTGTACCTATTTACAACTGTTATGCTCCAAGAAATTTGTACCCAGTTACATGCCTGTTAACCCTTTACCAGACGTCAAAATTTTAGCCTTGTCCAAATTGAAAGGGTTTGCAGATGACAATTTCAGTGTGGCTCAAATGGTGCAATTTTTCTTTGATAGGGTAGAAAACATTGTGGGAAAAGGAGAAAATGCTGGTTACCAGCATTTTCTCCTTTTCCCACAATGTTTTCAAAAGGCTTCTTTTCCAGGGGTGTCAAAAGGCAGCATTGTGTGGTAAAGGGTTTTAACACGAAATGATCAAGCAATAAGCCAATATCATGCCTGCTTTAGCTGATTAACTAA
This sequence comes from Tridacna gigas, assembly GCA_945859785.2. Lineage (NCBI taxonomy): Eukaryota > Metazoa > Mollusca > Bivalvia > Cardiida > Cardiidae > Tridacna > Tridacna gigas. Next base: position 34,746,753 of record OX244031.2, on the reverse strand, counting down.
TAGTGCTCTTTTTGTGTTTATTGATGGTTGTTTCTAGAACACCTGGGCAGTCATGTCTCATATTTTGTATAGTCAGCAGAAAAATGAGTTAGGTTATTTCCTTAAAAAAATTCCTTGCAGCCAAAATAAAAAGGAATGCATACAGTAAAAATTAATGCATTACAGTGTTTTAAATACATGTATAAATGGATTCCCAATAAATAAAGAAACAAAAAGTTTAGTATTTATTCTTTAATAGATCAATTGTTGATCAAGTGACAACACTTTATGGTTTAAACCATTTCCCTCACAGTCACAGATACAACTTTTCACACTTCTGCAGGTGACTTTTAAAAACATTACGAAAAAGGAGAAATTGTTTGTATAACATCTAAAAGCCCGGAAAGATTAATCCCTTCTGATAGCATCTTTTAAAACTTCAGTTGTTTTGATGGCCTGTGTAGATCGACCTTGAAGATCTGACTGGACAAAATATTTGGTCTGATCTTTGAACTAAATCTACATTTGCTTTGGTCAGAATTTTGTAACAAAAACAATTTTGGTGTTGCAATTATTTTGGTCTTATTTCATACCTTAAAATCACCGATGAGTTACTCGGCTCTCGAAGGATTACATTATTGTGTAGAAATGAGCACATGCAGCCGATAATTATTAATTTCTAAAAAATTTCTAAAGAACGTTTTCTAAAAAATTAACTGTCCGATATTTTGGAGAATTAATGTTACAGACTGTCCGAAAAATTTAAGAATACTATTTTGTGGACTGTCCGGAGTAAGGACCAAAAATAAATTATTTTTGAAAATAATTTAAAGTGTGCAAACAATTAAGGTGTCCGAATACATTGGCGAATAACGGTTAAGAGCGTTAAAAAAAAAAAAAAAAAAAAAAACAATGTCGAAAGAGAAATCATTCTTATATGAGCAATAAGTTTTCTTTCCACAATGTTTAAGCCATAGCCTTTGAATCTTTATAACTCTAAACCAGTATTACATTAATTCGACCCAGAGCAAAATTTTATACAGATAAGTGTGAAAGTAAAACACTAGAGAAATCAACATGTCAAACTGAACGCAATTGGTCACACCTGTGCAAATTTGGCTTGAAAGTTTGCTTAATACAGGGTCTCTTTATGGTGTAAGTATTTCGATATTTGGGTTAGTTTTTTATGTACTTTAATTCTACATTGTAGTCCCTGACCACAAAAAGAAGAAATAAGGTTCCTGCAGAAAAAAGTGCCTATATGGTAACTCTTTACCAAACAACAAAATTTTGGACTGGAACAAATTGAAAGCAATCACAGATGACAAAATTATTGTCGCTGAAATGGTGATAAATGTATTGGACAGGATAGAAATTGTTGTGGGAAAATGAGAAAACGCTGGTTACCAGCCTTTTTGCCTTTTCCTACAATGTTTTCAAAAAAGCTTTTTCCTTATGGTCATTAAAAAGTGGAAATGTATGGTAAAGGGTGAAACATGTCTTGGTAATGCCCCTTTGATATGGCATTCTGTCTCGGCTAGTCAAATGGCTTGTAATCGAATTTAGATATAGAATAGAAAATAGGAGATTCTGAATGGCTCAGTGGTGGAGGTAAAGAATTGGGCCAGTCACCTCAGAGCTCAAACCTAGTGGTGTTACCCAGGACGTAAATGTCAGAGTGAATTGTCATTGTGATACTGCTGAAATGATGAAAGCAGTGTAAAAAGCCATTCAATCAGACATAAGATTATAATTTAGAAGGATTTATGAGACATTTTCTGTTCTAGGAACATTGACTGTGGGTGATATGGTGATGATCAATGCACTGTTGTTTCAAGTCTCCCTCCCACTTAGTTTTCTCGGCTCTGTGTACAGAGACACCATGCAGGCGAAGACAGATACAAGTTCAATGTTTGACCTGCTGAAAAGGGAGCCCAAAGTGGCGGTTGGTTAGATACTTTTTTTCTTCTTGAATATTTGTGATCATGAAGCATTCAAGGGCATTTTCATTGTTGAATAAGGATTGAATGATATGGGCCATGCTCTGTGATGCATGACATATCAAATTATCACATGATCATGGATCCATAAAGTCCATTTTGTATAACATTCGACTGAATCATGAGGTAAACTGGTCCTTGGACATGCAGAAAATTGGCCTGTAGCAAAAAGTTTCTGCCCAGGTCAGCCTGCGTGGACTGTGCCTTTTAAGGAGGGGGTGAATAAATGTGTGATACATACAATGTACGTTAACATTGTAGTAAAGGAGAAATTGTTCATTACAAGCATTTTCCTCTTCTAAAGCCATGCTTTCTAAAGTGTTCTTCTGCACAATGAAAAAAAAATACCGGTAATCTTCAAGCAGTAATGTGTTACTGGTACCTTTTTATCCACTTTGATTTTTATTTCACTTTTTGCTTTGTTTCAGACTCTACCTAATGCTGCAGGGTTAAAGGTGACAAAGAAAGATGCTAGTATTAGTTTTAATAATGTGACATTTGGATATCTTCCGGATAAAAACATCCTGGATGGTTTGTCTTTCACGGTTCCTGCAGGAAAAACAGTAGCTATTGTCGGAGGGAGTGGTTCAGGGTAAGCATGAATATGCTATAGAAATGGTTTACTTGGAGCTGCAGATAGATTCTGTGCATGAACCAGTACTGTGGAAACTCAGTGACAGTTTCACCGTGTATCATCGACTCTGGAACTTGGTACCAGCTGAAGCGGTGATAAACAAAAACTGGTCATGTCCAGGTCAAGAAAATTCTTTATTTTGATGTTATGTCGCGATATTATGTGTCAGTGAGAATGTCTCCATTTACGGAACATATTTTTGTTTGAATTGCACATCCAGAAATGATATGAAAATTATTTTAAGTTCACTTTTTATTGTAAAACGAGCTGCCTGGTACTGCCGAAATTATGTGTCTTCGTCAAAACCCACCTGTCTATCATATAAACGATTGTGACAAATTTCAGTCCATTATTATGCATATGTAGTCCCATCACCACTGCTTATATATAATCAATAGTTTTCTCAAAACAATAATGGAACTCAATAAAAACATCATAAAACTCGGAAGGCTTGAGTACGGCAACTTGAGGCACTGCATAAAAATACTGGACGGCGTCTTGCTAGCTAGCTAACTGTACAGCAATATATTGTGAAAATAATAGAATTTAATGCAATGTAGCACGAAAGGGTATTATTTCCTGATTAGTACCATTTTCACAGTTGCGAACATTAGTTACAAGTGAATTTATTTGTTTGAGTGTGGTCATGTGGAAAGAAAAAAGCACACAGTTCGACTGGAAGCCAATTCCCCCTCGCAGGCCGTGCGAGTAGTCTAGCCACAAAACTACCGAGTCGTATATCGGCCTGTGACAATAAGTATATACATGTAATTTTGGAAATATTACCTGAGAGAAATATTTCCAGTATCTTGAGCTGAAGATGGATTCATTTATACGAGGGCCATTAATTTTGTAGCGTACATTGTGTTTATAGTAGAGACATAGTTTCAAACGGTGAACTCGTATAAAGGAAAGTTTGAACCTTTCTTAAACAGATGGGGAAAAACACAGTATTATCATGGACACTGGCATGAATTTAGTGCAGTAAAAAGTGTCACAATCTGCAACAATATCGGTGGTATTGTTTGAGATTATTTGACCAATGCTTTATTATTTAAGGCATGCCTTATTTATATCAGATAATCATGAGTAGACTCTACATGTAGAAAAGTGAGCTATTTCAATAATGAAATTGTACTTTAAAAGTTAATCAGTTTTCCTAAAAGAAACTGTCATACTAAGTATGGCATTACTTGACGACTCGCACGCGCTCTTTCCATGCATGATGTTCTGTTTCCAGGTATACATATAATTCCATAAAATCTCTGTTGTTGACCCTACCACGACCACAAAACTAAAGGAAAGCAAATATTTCTTAAAGCAGAACACTGTGACGACCTGCGACTCATCCTTCGTTCTTAAATTTTCAGTGTGTGGCATTTTCTCGCAGAAACATTATTTCAAATTATTTCAAACCCAACACCCCCCCCCCACGTCTCCGTTTTCTGAGCAGGGTGGGTGTGGTAACTGACCACTCAAGTTTCCAGTATAAAAACAGTATATGTTCTTGTTATTGAATTTTAGCAGGTGCATGCATACGAATTGCGTGTTAAATTAAAGTGTAGTTGTTGATCTTTACAATGATATCAAATATGAATGGTGTCCTTGGTGAGCAATCGCCGCAGATGTGCTTTTTCAAATGGCCCTGGTACCGGACCGCAGCAACTCGTACAACCAATATGCGCGCCCAGCAAAAACATTAGCTCAGCCTCCGTATCTATATAGTCAGAGTCTGGTCAGAGTCTTCGCTGGTCGCCTGAAGTAGTGTTGGGTCCTTAGCTATCAACAGAGTGGTCAGTGAAGACACTGATCTAAATGAACAGGCTGATCTTAGCAGGATGCACATGTAAAGTGTGGGATTTGTTGTGCTCCGGCTCATTTATTAGCGTCCAACCACCTAAAATCTTGAACCACCATGAATCGCGGACAACTGCTTTGTACCACGAGAATGCAACCTTTTTTTCGACGTAGCTGAATGCAATGGCTTTTGACCTACTTCTTGGTATTAATAAAGAATGAATAGATGGTAATTTGCGATTGGTAAAATATGTGCACATATTCTGGCATATTTCTTCGCACTTTATGAAACCACTGTCAACAAGAGCCGGGCCTTGATTCATGCCATAGCAAACCAATGTAGTGAGAAATAATTATTTTCTTGTGCTATTTGGAAACTAAATATTTTCATGAGCGTTACCCAATAGCCCGATACTACTTTTTAACAAAATTAAAATCACTGAGGAGAAAGGGGAAAATTGCTCGTGAGGTTAGTTTTCATTATTTTACTTAATATTGAGCCACAAAAGAGTTTCAATATTCATATTCCAGTATCTCTTACGGCGTCTATCTTTTTTAAAGATATTTCTAATTACTTTTCTAAATCCATTACTGCCGCGGTTCATGGTAGTCCCTTTCTATATTGTAACCGGACTATTTTTGCCTTTCTGTGACGTCAAAATGCTAAATATGTTATTCGTCCTGATGTAGACACCTCTTGGTGCAATATCCGCTAGCGAAGGGCATTAGAACCTGCAAAGGGATAAACGAATGCGTCAAAATACCCACTTTTGCTGTATCATACTGATGCAAGTTGCCGTACAGTTAATTTAGTAAAATTTTCATGTTGCCGTACTCCAACCTTGCAAATTGCCATACTCCCAAAGATTCTTGTTTTCGAGAATACATGTAATTCAATCAAATCTTGCTTGTTGCATATGAAACTTATACCAAAGTCAATTCCAAATGTCCGGAATATTTTGATATTAAAAACCAAGGGTAACAAGCTTTGTAACAATGCAAAAAGAACGATTTTCAATGGGATATGGTGGTTTGAACAGTACCAGCTGGTAGGATTTCGCTGTTTTTTGCAGCATGCATGAATAGTATTTTTGACTCACGATCATGGACAACAATTGGACATCTCTAAATACCGATGCTTATCATTTGGTTGATAGACACTCATTAAAAACCATTCATAAAATGATTGACTCACCCCACTAGGTGCCTTGACTACCTTTTGTGTCGACTCGGCTGGTACCAAGTTCCGGAGTCGATGATACACAGTGGTTTTAGTGATATGATTCAAAATTCTAACATAGGTTTCGGGGAGATGACAAAAGATCTAGAATGATGTTTTATATGCCTAAAGTATTTCATTCACATCAGAGCAGCAGCAGACTTATCCATTTCATTTCTTGGATGGGACTCTGTAGTTCATTGCCTAAGGACACTCCAGCGTAACTAGCAGAATTCAGGGGTGGAAGGGGTGGGGGAGGGGTTTCCAGCAATAAATTTAGCGGCTTAGCCATGGGGGTGCCCTCAGGGTAGGTATAGATTTAAGATGATTAACTCTGTACCAAACTACAAAATTTTAGACTGATCCAAATTAAAAGCATTTGCAGACAAAATATAAAATGTGATCCAAAAACTGAAACTTGTTTTGAGAAGGGTAGAAAACATTTTGGGGAAGGGTAGAAAACATTTTGCGAAATGGAGAAAATGCTCGTTACCAGCATTTTCTTCTTTTCCCTTAAAAAAGCTTTTTCTCTCGGGGTTGTCAAAAGTCGGGATTTTATGGTAAAGGGTTAATGACATGCTTATCAGAGGTATAGATTAGAAACTTGTTTTGTGAATTAAGTCTGTACCAGAAGACAAAAGTTTTGGCTTGTCCACTTTGAAAGCATTTGCAGACAACAAATGTGACTCAAATGATGGGATTTGTCTTTGAAAGGGTAGAAAACGTTGTAGGAAGAGGAAAAATGGTTTCTGGCATTTTCTTCTTTTCCCATAATGTTTTCAAAAGCTGTCCACATTTAGGTCATTATGTTGAAAAGGGTTAAGGGATTGTGTGGTAAACAGTTAATGGGTTTTGTATCATAAGACATCCTTTTAACTCTTTACCACAAGACAAAATTTTAGACTTAGTTCAAATTCAAAGCATTTGCAGACAAAAAATTAAATGTGGCACAAATAGTGGGATTTACTTTTGAAAATGGAGAAAACATTGTGGGAAATAAAGAAAATGCTTGTAACCAGCATTATCCCTTTTTCCCACAATGTTTCAAAAAAGCCTCTTTCTCATGGTTGTTAACCCTTTACCACACAATCCCGACTTTTAACAACCCCCAAAAGAGAAGTCTTTTGAAAACATTGTGGAAAAAGGAGAAAATACTGGTAACCAGCATTTTCTCCTTTTCCCACAATGTTTTCTACTCTATCAGAGACAGAAATCACCATTTTAGTAACATTTAATTTTTCGTCTGCAAAGTGCTTTGAATTTGGTCCAGTCCAAAAATTTGTCGTTTGGTAAAGAGTTAAATCTGAGGATTGTGTGGTAAAGGTTTAGACCAACATGTACATTGTGAGTATTCATCTGAACTGTTGCATGATGATAATGGGACATTATACCTATATCAAACAATCCTTAATTTTACCGATCCCAAGGGAGACGGCTTTTGAAAGCATTGTGGGAAAAGAAAAAAATGCTGGTGACCAGCGTTTCCTCATTTTTCCACACTGTTTTCTACCTTTCCTAATACAACCCCCATTATTTCAGCCATATTTAATTTGTCGACTGCAAATGCTTTCAGTATGGACCAAAGTCTTAACCCTGTACCAGACAACAAAATTTTAAAGCAAATTGGAAGCATTTGCAGACAACAATTTCATTGTGGCTCAAATGGTGCAATTTTTCTCTGATAGGGTAGAAAACATTGTGGGAAAAGGAGAAAATGCTTCTTTCCCAGGGTCGTTAAAAGGTGGCATTGTATGGTAAAGGGTTAAACTTTTTCGTCGGGTAAAGAGTTTAGATGGAAACCAGTAGAGTATTATTGTTTTATATTTCAGGAAATCAACTTTGGCTAGACTTATGTTTAGATTTTTTGATCCAGATTCCGGGTCCGTAAGCATCAATAACCAGGACATAAAGTCTGTCACTTTGGAGAGTTTGAGACAGTCCATTGGAATTGTACCCCAGGTCATTACACTAATTGAGTAAAATTATTGGAATCATGAACACCTCTCTTAACTCTTTACCACACGACAAAAAAATGCAGAACTGTCCAAGTTGAAAGCATTTGCAGATGACAATTTAAATGTGGCTGAAATGATGGAATTTGCCTTCGATAGGGTAGAAAACATTGTGGAAAAAGGAGAAAATGCTGGGTACCAGCATTTTCTCCTTTTTCCACAATGTTTTCAAAGGCTTCTTCCTCAGGGTCGTTAAAACTTGGGATTGTGTGGTAAAGGGTTAACCCAAAGAATCAAATGAAAGAAGAAAAAAATGGTTACCAAGTAGTCCCCAGTTTTAACAGCCTTGAAGAAAAAGCCTTTTTAAAATTTGTATTCAACATTTAACATTTTGTCCTTTTCCTGCAATGTTTTCTACCTTTCCAAAGAGAACAATCATCATTAAAGTTTGTCATCTGCAGTTGCTTGGTCCACCCTAAAATTTTGTCATCTGATGAAAAGTTAATAAAATCTAGACTTTGCAATTCAAAGCTATGTTTGCCAGAATATTGGACAGAGTAGATCCAAGATCAGACTAAATGTTCTCATAAGTCTGATCTTGATCTAGAAACTCCAAAAAGGGAATGTTCGTGGTTGTCCTAAGAGATAATAACTACCTATATTTTTGTGAATACAGTACAGCAATCACATAGTGTCAAATGGACATGACATGTGGCAAATCCCCATGACAAATCCACCACGGCCATATAAGGATCTGTCTTGTAGATTGAGAGGAATTGTCTTATATTTTTAGCTCCACTGGCCGAAGGCCAGCGGGCTTATGTCATGGCCTGGTGTCCGTCGTGCGTCCGTCCGTCCGTTCGGTCGTCTGTCCGTCCGTCCGGTAGTCCGTCCGTCCGTGCGTTAACTTTTATTTCAAACATCTTCTTCTCTGAAACTACCCATCCGATTTTCACGAAACTTCACAGAAATGATCCTGACATGGTCCTCTTCAGAATTTCTTGAAAGAATTTGATTCCTTCAAAAACTCTGGTTGCCATGGCAACAAAACTGAAAAATATTGGAAATCTTTAAAAATCTTCTTGTCTGAAACCATAAGGCATAGGGCTACCAAATTTGGCATGTAGCTTTATGTAGTAGACCTCTATCAAGTTTCTTCAAATTATAGTCCTGGGGTCAAAATTGGCTCTGCCCCAGGGGTCACAAGTTTTACATAGGCTTATATAGAGAAAACTTTAAAAATCTTCCTGTCTGAAACCATAAGGCATAGGGCTACCAAATTTGGCATGTAGCTTTATGTAGTAGACCTCTATCATGTTTCTTGAAATTATAGCCCTGGGGTCAAAATTGGCTCTTCCCCAGGGGTCACAAGTTTTATACATAGGCTTATATAGAGAAAACTTTAAATATCTTCTTGTCTGAAACCATAAGGCATAGGGCTACCAAATTTGGCATTTAGCTTGATCTAGTTGGAGTCTACCAAAAGTGTCCAAAGTATAGTCCTGGGGTCAATTTGGCCTCATACTTGGAGGGGGGGGTTCACAAGATTTACATAGGCTTACATAGGGAAAACTTTTAAATCTTGGTGTACATAGCCATAAGGCTTAGGCTACCAAATTTTGCATATAATTATAGCATTATTTAGTGGACAGTTACAAAGAGGGCCCAAGTTACAGCTCTAGGATCAAGTTTGGCCCTGCACCAGGGATCACAAGTTTTACATGGGTTTATGGAGTGAAAAGTTCAGAAACCATCTTGTTACCAGCCATAAGGCCAAGAACTCCCACATTTGGCATGTTATTCTTCTAATACAATATTCCCCATTTAGTCAGACTGTAGCCATGAGGTCAAAGTTTTATAAGGGCTTATATAGTGAAGACTTTTCTTCGTGGTTTATATTTATAAGCCAGTGGAGCGATACAGGGCCATCATGGCCCTCTTGTTTGAAAGAACTCACTCAACTGTTTTGTGAATATAAGTAGATTATCTTGAGGTTTTGTGTGCTTGGAGCATAACTGATTTTCTAACAGCATGTCATTTACATCAGGGCAGTCAGTGCACCTCACTATGCATTTTTTGAGTTTTCATACCAGCACTGCACACAAAACTTCTTAAACTACTGGCTACTTTCCCACATAGAGTCAAACCAAGATAATTATTAGAAACAGCGTAAGTGACATTGCTGTAAACATATTAAAATGAACTTGAATCTTAATGAATCACATCGGAATTAGCCTCGACCCATTATAAAACAATGTTTTGGTTGACCCAGTGGACTAAGGCTTTTTAGCTTATTGTAGGAAAAGGAGAAAATTCTGGTTACAAGCATTTCTTCTTTTCCGAAAGCGTTTTCTATTTTTTCAAAGACTAATTACCCCATTTTATTCATATTGCATTTTCCATTTGCAAATGCTTTGAATATTAAATGTCATTATATTTTGTTGTCTGTTAAGAGAGCTAAATAGATTCAGAAGAACATTATTGAAACGCTAAATTTTCAATGTGTTTTAGCTTGAATATCTGAAAAGTTATACTTGGTTTGGCTTCAAGATAAGACTGCATGTTCTATGCAGTCTGATCCTTATCTACACTGTCCCCAAAAGCAATCTATGCTCTGTTTGTTGATTGATAGGTCGTTGTTGAAGTCTGTGTTCTTAGCTCCTTTTGCCGAAGGCCAGCAGGTACATGTAATGGCCCAGTGTCTGTCCTGCGTCTGTGCGTGTGTGTCCTTCTGTCTGCATTAACTTTTATTCTCTCATACTACACATCCAATTTTGATGAATCTGCACAGAAATGATCCTGCCATGGCTCTCTTCAGAATTCCTTCAAAGAATTTGATTCCAGTGAAAACTCTGGTTGCCATGGCAACAAAACTGAAAAATGTTGAAAATCTGGAAGACCTTCATGTCAGAAACCATAAGGCCTAGGGCTACAAAATTTGGCATGTAGCTTCATCTTATAGACCTCTACCAAATTTCTTTAAATTATAGCTCTGAGGTCTAAATTTGTCCCACCCAGGGGGGTCACAAGTTTTACACTGAAAACTTAATCTTCTTTTTTCTAAACCATACTAGTGCATGAATTTTCTTCTGGCTGCGTAAGAAAATTTTGACATCTTGCTAGACTTTTGGTCTCTAGTGATATCAAATTTTCTCACACAGCTCGAAGTAAATGCAAGCACAAGGAAAGTTACAACATAATATTCCATATTTATAACACCAGGCTATCTTTTTCTGTCTACCAGGATTGTGTGTTGTTTCATGATACCATATTCAACAATATTCATTATGGTGACATGTCCAAATCAGCTGATGATGTTTTCCACGCTGCAAAAATAGCCAGACTTCATGATAACATTGTGTATGACTTCCCAAAACAGTATGACACTGAAGTAGGGGAACGAGGACTGAAATTGTCAGGTAAAAGTTTAGTGCTAGTAAAGTTATTTATTTATTTAACTCTTTACCAAACGGCAAAATTTTAGACTGGTCCAAATTGAAAGCAATTGCAGATGACAAATCAAATGTGGCTCAGAAATTGAAATTAGTTTTTGGAAGGTTAGAAAACATTATCAATTAGATCTTAGGCTATTTAGATTAAGATTTAACATAAAAAGTGAACTTGGTTGTGGATCTAGAGCTAGTGTCAACTATTGATATCACACAGACTTATGTACGAGGGTTGTCCCAAAACTGTGACAAGTTTTATAAACAGACCATTTTTAGCATCAGGACATTCCTTTTTACATATATCATCTATGAAAATGTTATTTCACTTTGTATGAAAAAAAGTCTTTAATAAAATATTGGCTTTACTTTTACTTCAAATCGACATAATTGTTAGGGAAGTGTCATTTACCGGTGCACGTCAATTTATCCGTTTATGTTTTATTATTAATTCAAGTCATGCACAGATATTTTCAGTATTTGATGTTATTTCTGCTAAATATCACATGGATGTATTTTTCTGATACTTTGACGTCATCACAGAAAATTTGAATGTGATCATGTAAACAAGGACAATATACACACAAACAAAAACGATCGGTAGAAAATAAGAAATTTGAAATGATGATGTTGGAAGATGGCGCGGCGCAGCAGACAGTTATAAAATTTTGTGCCAAACTTGGAATGACACTCTTCCAGACTATAAAACAAATGTGGCCTACTGAAAACGTTTCTCGGGCACTGGTCTACAATGACATGGCAGGAAAAGACGCCAGGAAAAGGAGAGAACATGAAATGGAAGGCTAATTTCTATAAATGAAGAATCCCGTGATTTGATAAAGATATGCGTTTTCCCAGATTGGAGACTAACAGGCAAGAGAGAGATCGTCGTCAACCACCATTTCAAGATCTTATATCCACAGAATACTTAAGAACAAACTGAACATACATGTACCATGCCTCTGAGCAAGATGGGTTCCATGTCTGCTGTCTGGTTTGACTTTCATGGAGAATCCTTTGTAAAAAAGCATACAATGTAAACTTAACATTAACGTCGTTTTTGACGCTTGACTTGTGCCGCAGTGTGCATGGTTGTTGTGGTATTTATGCTACAGTTTTCTTATTTGTAAAGATTTTGGTATGATTTTCTATCTATATGTTTGGGTCATGTGAATTAAAAACATATCTGAAAATTGCATCTGTAGCATTTAATGTCATGATGACGGGTGACATAAATAAATCTATAATTACATAGATATGACGTGTTGGAGGAGCATTTAGTAATCTTTTTTTTTTACAAGAGGTGCTCCCAAAAATACTATTGCAAACTGTGCTGTACCACCATAACTTAGAGCATATTGGAGGCGACTGGTTTAATACTTTAAACACAATTTTTAAATGCATTTCAAAGTGTTAGAACTAGTTCTTAGTGGATTTGAATTATGTTTTGGTGCAGATCTAGAATCTACTGCTACATGCATACTTTTCACGCAGACAGCAGTTACTTTGAAAATTCTAGGAAGTGGGGGGTCCTCACCCATCCCATGCTAGATCCACCAGTGAATTCTTAATTCAAAAAATGGCCATCTGATTGATCAATCATTGATTCAGAATTAGAATTCATCACATAATTATAGATCCATAATAGCCACTTTTTTAAATAACCAACTTAATCATGAGGTAGACTGGTCCTTGGACATATTGAAAATTGACCAATAGCGAAAAAGTTTCAGCCCAGGTCAGCCTGCACGGACTTCACAGGCTGACCTGGGTAGATACTTTTCCCAGATGCATTATGCCCCCTTTTCACAGAGCATGGGTCGTTTGTAATCATCAACAAGCCAAATTCAGGAGGATAAGGGCAAATTTGACCAGAATTTTCTCCTTTTTCTACAATATTTTCTACCATCCTTAATACAAATTTCATATGAGAGTTGCATTTATCTTGCAGCTGCAAATGCAAATTTTTGAGTTTTGGTAAAGAATTACACTGATTTATAACTGGTGAAACAGCAGTGGGTCTGGTAAAGAATTAATATCAAGGGGAAAAGTCATGAAACCCATCCATGAGTTAACAATAATACATGGTTCCGTGGCGATGAGATAATCCAACTTCCTTGGTTACCATCGCTAAGGGCTCCCAAATAAATACAGTAAATACAACTACAGTATAGCAGAAAGGCTACTTAAATCCTGCCCACATGACTGTTTCTCTGGATTGAATTCAGGAAAAATATTCATTTTCATATGTTTCTGCTGATGATAAACTCTCAGTAAGAAATTTATGGATACTTGAACTAATTTACATAAGGATATGTATAAAAAGTGCAAATTTCAGGGTCTATGAACAATGTAATACCTGTGCCAGCAAAGTTTTTAACTTCAAAGAGAAAGAATGAAAGACCTCATAAACCTCAGTTTTGACTGAAAATGATAGAATTAAAAGGTGCTTAATATTTTCATAAGGCTTGTTAGGTTGTCTCTACATCATATTCGATAATAAATTACACTTAATTACAAGCATTTTGGAAAATATTTATAGATTGTCTCATTCCACAGAGAGGTGTAAGTCTATCTAAGAAATGTTTCAATTTCAAGTTCAGGGAAAATGGTTACCTGATGATTTTAAGATATGTAAAGTGTGCTGTCAATTAACAAACTTGTTAATATCATTGACGGTAGTTTGTTTTATCTTATGATATACTGAAGACAACGGGTGGTCGAGTGGATTACTGTGGCAATCAAACACACATCCTATCAGTTAACAGTTTACCAACATGCCCTTTGAAATGGCAGATATGCTAATCCACTTAAATATGGCAAAGTCAAAAGTTGATTTAATTAACATAGGTTGCTTTTTGAGCAGATTTTCCAAAACTGTACAGAACAGAACTTTGTATGTTTCATAATTGAAATCTACATGTACTTTAGGAATTAACTGTTAACCCTTTCCCAAACAGTCCAGAATTTAAACAATCCTGATGAAGAAGGCTTTTGAAAACATTGTAGGAAAAGAAGAAGTGCTTGTTACCAACATTTTCTCCTTTTCATTCAATGTTTTCTACATTTTCAAGCACAAATCCGATCACTTGACCTTCTTAAATTTGTCTTCTGCAACAGCTTTCTAGATGGACATGTCTAGAATTTTGTCATCTGGTAAAGCATTAATCAAATGGAAGCATCTGGTAATTTTTCTGATTTATTCCCTTTTTCTCAGTGAGGAGCATAGAAGAAAAAGGATAATTGTTTGTTGATAGAAATTTCTTTCATTGCATGAAAAGCAGGAACTACATTTTCACTTGATGAAAGAAATTTTGATCAAACACAGAAAAAAACAATAACATGTGTATGTATCCACTAATTTCAATATCTGAATTATTCAGGAGGAGAAAAGCAAAGAGTGGCCATAGCTCGAGTTATTATGAAGGATGCCCCTATATTTATTTATGATGAAGCCACATCTTCTCTGGACTCAATCACAGAAAGGGTGAGTAGACAGACTGTGTTTTAGCTCAGCTATTTTCAAAGAAAACATTGATATATTACCATAGTCCAGTTGTTGTCTTGATCTGCATTGTTGGGGTCATGCAAAAACTTTTGATATTTTCTGCTATCTCTGTCAATAGTGAAGATATTTACTTTGGACTTTGCTTAATTGTTAACTGTCAAAAGGGGAACCAATACCTTGAAGGCAGGTAACCTTGAAAATATTTTTGACACAGCTATGCCCTTTTTTTAGTTAGAATTGTCTCTGAAAAAGCAACTACAGTAGAGCACTGGCACTCATGTGTGTTGCTCTTGTCTTGTGTTGCTACCTGCTATACAAGTTCTGCTTTTTGAGCAGATTTTCCAAAACTGTACAGAACAGAACTTTGTATGTTTCATAATTGAAATCTACATGTACTTTAGGAATTAACTGTTAACCCTTTCCCAAACAGTCCAGAATTTAAACAATCCTGATGAAGAAGGCTTTTGAAAACATTGTAGGAAAAGAAGTTGACTCAATCACAGAAAGGGTGAGTAGACAGACTGTGTTTTAGCTCAGCTATTTTCAAAGAAAACATTGATATATTACCATAGTCCAGTTGTTGTCTTGATCTGCATTGTTGGGGTCATGCAAAAACTTTTGATATTTTCTGCTATCACTGTCAATAGTGAAGATATTTACTTTGGACTTTGCTTAATTGTTAACTGTCAAAAGGGGAACCAATACCTTGAAGGCAGGTAACCTTGAAAATATTTTTGACACAGCTATGCCCTTTTTTTAGTTAGAATTGTCTCTGAAAAAGCAACTACAGTAGAGCACTGGCACTCATGTGTGTTGCTCTTGTCTTGTGTTGCTACCTGCTATACAAGTTCTGGCCACTGCAAATGCACAGCCCAAGGAACAACCTGCCCAAATATGGTGATGTTGCCCAGCTAGATAACTGAATGAAGACATCACAGAGACATTGGATACATCAAAAGAACTGCTTCATCCTTAACTGTAAATAAACATCAAATTACTCAAACACCAAGTCACACTGGTCAGTCTTACTTGAACACTCTGTAACTGCTTAAAAGTATGTGGAAGGTATTCGTGTAGTTTGTAATGCTGTCTTACAAACTTTGTGGTCAAACAAAGCTGTTTTTTACAGCATTGAAAATATCTAATACAGTTTTAGAACATATTTTTCTAGTAAAATTAGTATGTTCATAATATAGTTAAAAGAAGATTGCTAATAATTCATTCTTTTATTATTGCTATTTTCTAAATCTTTACTTTTTTTTTATTATATTCAGTCCATCATGGAAGCGCTGACTTCAATCACAAGCGGTAGAACCACAATAATGATTGCTCACAGACTATCTACTGTTAAAGATGCAGATTTTATCTTAGTTTTAAAGAATGGTAAAGTGATGGAGAAGGGCACCCATAGACAGTTATTGTCTAATCCAGGAAGTTATTACAGGGAATTATGGGAAACACAAACTAGTATACCAATAGAAGAGGTGGTGCAGGATAAGGCTGAGGACTTAAAGGAGTGATGAAAATATATATACTGTTTGTCTTTATTTATACCTTTACCAAACAATCCTGTGGTTAATGACCCTGAAGAAGATTGCTTTTGAAAACATTGTGGGGAAAAGGAGAAAATTCTGGTAACCAGCATTTTCTCAATTTCTCACAATGCTCTCTACTCTTTCACAGACACATCTTATAATGTAGCTTGATTTAATTTGGCTTCTGCAATTCCTGTCAAATTGGAAAAACCTAAACTGTGTTGTTTGGTAAAGGTTTAACCTGACAAATTATCATACAATTATGGCTTTTTTTATACCAGTGTAGTAGAAAGCTTTTGTAAAAACTAATTGAAAAGGACTTACAGCTTGTTACAAGCAATTGCTCCTTTTTGAACATTGCTCTCTGTATGTAAACCTTTAAGCCCCAAGCAGAATTTGGGTTGCACATGTGGACAGTATAGATCAAGATCAGACCACAAGGAACATGTTGTTTGATCTTTGATCTTTAAGTTATGAAATACATGTAGTAATTCTTGTAAAACTTTGACTCTTTACCACACAGCAAAATTTTAGACTGGTCAAAACTGAAAGCATATGCAGACAACAAATTAAACGTAACTTAAATGAAAACTTTCTTTTGTAAAAGGGTAGAAAACATTGTGTAAAAAGGAGAAAATGCTGGTTACCAACATTTTCTCCTTTTTCCACAGTGTTTTCAAAAGCATTTTGAACCAGGGTCAATAAACTCGTGATAGTGTGGTAAGGAGGTAAGTCTTTTATTCTCAGCCTGAAAATGTCCATATTGCATTTGTGAACAGTGTGGACTAGGATCAGACTACAAAATTTGTCGTTTGATTTTTGATAGGTATTGTCAGCAATTTTGTGAAATATTATGACAGAAACAGTCATAAAATTGCGAAAAAATGCCGGTCTTTGTTCCCCTCCTGAAAATACCCATTTCATTAATCCAGTACCTTGAAAATTTTACCCCTTAACACACCATTTCAAAATTTAACGACTCAGAAGAAGAAGGCTTTTGAAATATAATGATAAAGAAAGGTGAAAATGCTGTTAACTAGTATTTTCTCCTTTTCCAGCACTATTTTTGACCCTTTCAAAGACAAATTCCATCATTTAAAAAGCATTTAATTTGTTATCTGCTACTGGTTTAAAGTTGAACCTATGGAAAGTTTTGTGTCTCTTGAAGTGTCAAGGAAAGACGTTTTCTTTTCCTCCAAAAATTACTCTTCTGTGTCACATATGCATGTAAATGGTGTATTCTGATTTGTCCTGAATGGAAATTAACTCTTTACCAAACAACAAAATTTCAGACTCATCCGTATTGACAGCATTTGCAGATGACAAATTAACTGTGGCCTAAGTGATGAAAGGATTGAAAACCTGGTAAAGAAAAAAAATAAGGGTTACCAGCATTTTCTTCTTTTCCTGCGATGTTTTAAAAAGCTTTCTTTGGTGGGTCATTAATACAGGGATCTTTTGGTAAACGATTAACCCTTTACAAAATCATTCATTCTTGATGATCCTGAGGAAAAACACTTTAGAAAACATTGTGGGAAAATGAGAAAATGCATTTTTTGCTTTTTCCATTATGCTTTCTAGTCTATGAAAGACAAGTTTCATGTTTTAAGTAACATTCATTTTCTCATCTGCAAATGCTTTCAATTTGAACAGGGCTAAAATTTTTGTAATCCAGTAAAAAGTTAAAGGAGTGAATAACTTTTGTGATAGGGTACTGTTTATGTTTTATTTCAGCTCAACTTAGCAGAATGTACTCAGGATGAGCTCTTGTGGTCAGTCATTGTTTGTCTTACCCTACACATTTCAAAAATTTCCTCCTTAAAAACTGCTAAATTATAGAAAGTTTTGTATACAGGTTCCTATAAATGGGGAAAAGCAATTTCTCAGCAATAGTCCAGGGTCAGTTGGATTATGTGGTAAAGGGCTAAGAACATTTTTAGTCTTCTTCTCAAGAATTTTCTAAATTTTAAAGTAGCACAACTTCTGATTGGCTAAAGCAAATGGTTTAGCTAATCAGAAGTTGTCTTTTTTTCTAAATTTAGAATTAGATGTAGAAAGAAATTGAGAATGGTTGGTGAATATGGCCCCAGGTCATTTGACCAAGACAGCCAATTCTGAGTGTAGGACAATTGCCCCTGCGGACAATTGCCCCTGGGACAATTGCCCCTGCGGACAATTGCCCCTGCGGACGATTCCCCCTGCGGACAATTGCCCCTGCGGACAATTCCCCCTGATTCATTATTTTTTTACTTTAAATGATGTTATTTTTTTTTCAAATTGTAACTTACATTTGATTTTGAGTGATATCATTTGTAATCTCAGAAATTTAGAGTTAATAAGTTATAAGTAGATGAATTTTTTCGCCGTTTCAGTTTTTCAAAATGAATATCTATTAACAATCATTTTTTTCTGTTAATGGTGTTTATGTTTCAGAATGGACATTGACCTGCTAAAGTTTCATTTCAATGTATATACAGTTTACTGGGTAGTTTAAATGTTAAATGTTAAGTTTTTCACTTTGAAGTATCAAAGAAAAGTAGAAACCTATTGTATGAAATACATTTATTTTATTTTCAGGCAGGTCATATGCATAACATGATTATATATGTTGTCTTTCACATATTTTAACCTTTAGTGTTCAAGTTTTTATAGAAAATGATATCTTTATTTCTATGTTAGAGCTAACATTTTGCACATCTTATATAAAAAATCATAAAGAAAGTGCTATGAAATGCTATGAAAAAAAGTCAAATAAAAAAAAAGTCAACTTTTTAGTCTAATTAACATCAATTTTGAAGCTATTTAAAAATCAAACGGAAAATCTATATAAAAAATGCTTATTTCAAAGAAAAAAAAAACACATGTTATATTGTTAAAATAAGACTAAATTTTTCAAAATAATAATGAAATTGCTATAAATTTAAAGATTAAAGCAAACAGAAATATTTCCGATTAAAATAAAAACCATTTTTAAGCTTTTTAAAAATTCAGGGGGAAATGTCCAGGTGAACAAATTTTGCAGGGGGAAATGTCCGCAGGGGCAATTGTCCGCAGGGGCAATTGTCCCAGGGGCAATTGTCCGCAGGGGCAATTGTCCGTACCCCGCCAATTCTATACTCTGCAAACATGTTAAATTTGCTTGTTTTTGAGACCTGGAGGTCATATCACATGGAAACTGAGCATAGGTTTTCTGTGTATGGATAATTGAATAGTCTACTCAAATGTTGACCAATTTTTTATGTTTTTTTTTCTGCTGTGTGATGTTGAGTTATGTAAGTGCTTTGAAAATATTCTTGTCTAGAAAAAATTAGATCTAGTAGATTGATATTTTGTAATTAGTATCACCATTATCCTGTCAGTTATTTAGAGTTTTAGCTTGGCAGTTTTCAAAGAAAATATTAGGGTGTTTTCATAGCCCTGTCTACATTGTCGTCATTTTTGTGGAAAAACATTTTTTTTTTACATTTTCTCATCTTTCTGCTATTACTCAAGATATTTACTTCGAACTTTGGCTAGTTGATAACTACTTTAACCCTTTACCACACAATCCCAAGATTTAACAACCCTAAAGTAAGACACATTTGAAAACATTGTGGGATTAGGAAAAAATGCTGGTAGCCAGCATTTTCTCCTTTTCCCATTATGTTTTCTACCCTTTCTGATACAAATCCCATCATTATACCCCCCAAAACTCTGTTTGGGGGGTATATAGGAGTCAGCTTGTCGGTCGGTCCGTCCGTCCGTCCGTTGGTCGGTCGGTCTGTAGCTTTTTGTCCGCTCTATTTCTCATAAACTATTGGACGAATTTTATTCAAACTTCACAGGTAAACTCAGTATCAAGCAGAGATGTGCATATGAAATGTTGGTTATGGTTCATTGATTTTTCACTGAGTTATGGCCCTTTCATGAAATTTCTTGTCCGCTCTTTTTCTCATCAACTATTGGACAGATTTGGTTCAAACTACACAAATAGACTCAGTATCAAGCAGAGATGTGCATATCCTATTTTGGTTATGGTTTATTTAGGTTTCATGGAGTTATGGCCCTTTGATGATTCTGGACAAATTTCTTTCAAACTTCATGGATAGACTTTGCACTCAGCAAAGATCTGCATATCATAAATTGTTCTTAGTTAATTAAATAAAATTTCCAAGAGCGATTCGGTTCGGAGGTTGCTTTCGTTAGTTTCCGTACTGTATAAGTAAGATGTAGAGTCTGGTCAAAAACATTGCATGAAAAGACATTTGTTGTCTGCAAAACCTTTTCATTTAAACCAGTCTCAATTTGTCCAACTGGTAAAAAAAAATGTATCAAGTAAGTTTTATTCTCTCCAAGTCTTCAGTCTGTAACAAAGAGTAATTCTTTGGCAAGAAGCCATTGCAGGATATTCATCACCTTCAGTGATAGCTCTGGTATAATTGACTCTCCAGTCACTTATTTTGCATTCCTGTGACATTAATCTGTTTTGTGACAAGGAGCTGTTTGGGGGTATGATCACGTTTAGTGATAGCTCTAGTTTTATTTGTTGTCTGCAAATGCTTTGAATTTGGACCAGCCTAGAATTTTATTATTTGGTAAAAAGTAAAGGGAAACCCATACCGGAAAGGGAGCTATTGTTTAACCCTTTACCTCACAACAAAATTTTAGACCCATCCAAATTGAAAGCATTTGCAGACAACAATTTCAGTGTGGATCAAATGATGCAGTTTTTCTTTGATAGGGTAGAAAACATTTTGGGAAAAGGAGAAAATGCTGGTTACCAGCATTTTCTCCTTTTCCCACAATGATTTCAAATGCCTTTTCTGTCAGGGTAGTTAAAACTCGGAATTGTGTGGTAAGGGTTAAAGCTTGTTACTTGATCAAATTTCTACTTTTGATCTCAGGTGAGTGATAAAGGACCATCATGGTCGTCTTGTTTTGTGATACTCATGTAAAACAGAATTTTATGGTTGTTGAGAATATTTCCCATTTATAATTTTGTTATGGTATGCCCATTGTCATTTCTCATCCTTTACTCTCTTTCTGATATTTGTTATTTCTACCTGGCTGAGTGACATGTTCAGTAATGAATCTATCTGCATCAAATCTACCATGAAAAAAATGTAAGTATTAACTCTTTACCACACAATCCGACTTTTAACGACCCTGAAAAAGAAGCCTTTTGAAAACATTGTGGGAAAAGGAGAAAATGCTGGTAACCGGCATTTTCTCCTTTTCCCACAATGTTTCCTACCCTTTCCAAAACAAATTTCAATTTTTGAGTAATGTTTATTTTGTTGTCTGCAAATGCTTTCAAATTGGACTGGTCGAAAATTTTGTCGTTTGGTAAAGAGTTCAAGTATTAAACCCTAAACCATTAGCTAACAATGTCCATGTTTTACCCACCCTGAGGTAGAAGGCCTTTGAAAACTTTTTGGGAAAAGGAGAAACTAATGCTAACCAGCATTTCTCCGTTTCGTACAGTAGGAAAAGGAGAAATGCTAGTTACCATTATATTCTCATTTTTTAGCTCCACTGGCCGAAGGCCAGCGGGCTTATGTCATGGCCCGGTGTCCGTCGTGCGTCCGTCCGTCCGTCCGTCCGGTCGTCCGTCCGTCCGTCCGTCCGTCCGTGCGTTAACTTTTATTTCAAACATCTTCTTCTCTGAAACTACCCATCCGATTTTCACGAAACTTCACAGAAATGATCCTGACATGGTCCTCTTCAGAATTTCTTGAAAGAATTTGATTCCTTCAAAAACTCTGGTTGCCATGGCAACAAAACTGAAAAATATTGGAAATCTTTAAAAATCTTCTTGTCTGAAACCATAAGGCATAGGGCTACCAAATTTGGCATGTAGCTTTATGTAGTAGACCTCTATCAAGTTTCTTCAAATTATAGCCCTGGGGTCAAAATTGGCTCTTCCCCAGGGGTCACAAGTTTTACATAGGCTTATATAGAGAAAACTTTAAAAATCTTCTTGTCTGAAACCATAAGGCATAGGGCTACCAAATTTGGCATGTAGCTTTATGTAGTAGACCTCTATCATGTTTCTTGAAATTATAGCCCTGGGGTCAAAATTGGCTCTTCCCCAGGGGTCACAAGTTTTACATAGGCTTATATAGAGAAAACTTTAAAAATCTTCTTGTCTGAAACCATAAGGCATAGGGCTACCAAATTTGGCATGTAGCTTTATGTAGTAGACCTCTATCATGTTTCTTGAAATTATAGCCCTGGGGTCAAAATTGGCTCTTCCCCAGGGGTCACAAGTTTTATACATAGGCTTATATAGAGAAAACTTTAAATATCTTCTTGTCTGAAACCATAAGGCCTAGAGCTACCAAATTTGGCATTTAGCTTGATCTAGTTGGAGTCTACCAAAAGTGCCCAAAGTATAGTCCTGGGGTCAATTTGGCCTCATACTTGGAGGAGGGGGGGTTCACAAGATTTACATAGGCTTACATAGGGAAAACTTTTAAATCTTGGTGTACATAGCCATAAGGCTTAGGCTACCAAATTTTGCATATAATTATAGCATTATTTAGTGGACAGTTACAAAGAGGGCCCAAGTTACAGCTCTAGGATCAAGTTTGGCCCTGCACCAGGGATCACAAGTTTTACATGGGTTTATGGAGTGAAAAGTTCAGAAACCATCTTGTTACCAGCCATAAGGCCAAGAACTCCCACATTTGGCATTTTATTCTTCTAATACAATATTCCTTATTTAGTCAGACTGTAGCCATGAGGTCAAAGTTTTATAAGGGCTTATATAGTGAAGACTTTTCTTCGTGGTTTATATTTATAAGCCAGTGGAGCGATACAGGGCCATCATGGCCCTCTTGTCTATAGTGTTTCCTACCATATCAGAAAACTGAAGCTTATTTATACATTTTCCAAATTTCTTGTCTGCATTTGCTGTAAATTTGGAAGAGCGTGAATTTCTACTTCAGAAAGGGTTAATTTTTACCACATAATTCTTAGTTATAAACAACCCTGATGGAGAAGGCTTCTGAAAACATTGTGGGAAAAGGAGAAAATGCCAGGTTTTTTTTTCTCCTTTCTCCTTTTTCTGCCCTTTCAGTAACAAACCCTATCATTTGAACCCCACATTTAATTTGTCCACCAAAAATGCTTTCAAATTGGACAGCTGTAAAATTTTGTTGTTTAATAAAGAGATAAACTGAACTCTACCAAACACTATCAGCCAATCAGATAGCTTACATTGGAATCAACAATTAAAGCAATATTTAGAAATGTTAGTGAATATGGACCCTGAATTGATAAATACAGCCAAGTTATGTCTAGCTATTTATCATGACTTTGTGCCATTTACCAAGTGTCTTTGTTATACATCATTCTTGTTTTTTAGACTTGCTGAATTATGAGAGAAAATCAGAATTGGTCATTGTTTTATATATACATTGTACTTGTGATAATTTGGAAGAATAAAGCATGTAGACTTTCTTGTTATTTTTTTATCAGCAGTGCACTGTATTTTTTTGTTGTTTTTTTTTCATGCTATTCGGTAGTTTATCGAGAAATAATGGTGGATTATGGTTTGATATTTCATGGTTACGACTAGCGAAAATACCAATTTCATATTTTCTAACTCTTCAGTTGAAGGCAGAAACAGTAGTTCCCGTGCACTAGTTACCTAGATCAACAGCACATGCTATTCAAATAGCGGGAAATATGAAATAATTCAGGCTATATTTCTTGCGCTTTATGTAATATTGCAATGTGTTGTTATGTGAGGGGGGTAAGCCACGGGGAATTACCGAAAACAACTGTACTGAATTTTGATGGAAGTCCCAACCAAAAAGGGGTTAGAAGCATGAAATAAATAGAACATTTATTTTTTTTCGTCCAAAGATTGAAATTTATTTCATATCGTGAACATCGTCGGTAATATTTTGACTCATGGCTGTACCACTCATGAAAATATTACATATGATGCTCACTTGATGAAATAAATTTCAGTCTTTCAGCGAAAAAAACAAATATCCTCTATGTCTTTTTTACAAACCTAATATGCTGTGCCGGTAACTTAGTAACTTACAGGGCTTGAAACCAGAGGAATGGCTTGTTTTCACCTTTTACCATATGGCAAAATTTTGAACTCGTCTATATTTAACTCTTTACCAAACAACAGAATTTTAGACTAGACCAAATTGAAAGCATTTGCAGACAACAAAATAAATGTTACTCGAAAATTAAAAGTTGTGTTTGGAAGGTTTAGAAACATTGTTTTCAAAGGGCTTCTTTCTCATGGTCTTTAAAATTCGGGATTGTGTGGTAAAGAGTTGAAGAATTTACAGATGACAAGTCACCTGTTTTTGCAAATGATAACATTTGTTCTTAAATAGGTAGAAAACATTGTGGGAAAAGGAGAAAATGCTGGTTACCAGCATTTTCCCCTTTTCCCACAATGTTTTCCAAAGGCTCCTTCTTTCTCATGGTCGTTAAAAGTCGTGATTGTGTGGTAAAGGGTTAATTACAAGCTTGACCAGTTTCTTTCCAAGGATTGATGTGTCATTGTGACAGGATCCATTCCTCTCTCACAACTGATTATTGTTTGGATGATGACTGTGTGGAAAGCCTGTGGCTTGGAAAGGATGTAGTGTGAAGTACATGTATTGGTTAAAGAAACTCAAGGCAAACAGAGTATGATTTTTCAATGTCAAATCTATAATTAATCAGAAAAATGACATGTTTGACAGTTGCAGTGGTAAAATTCAATAATAGTTATTAACCCTTTACCACACAATCCCAACTTTTAACAACATTGTGAAATAAGCCTTGTGAAAACATTGTGGGAAAGGGAGAAAATGCTGGTAACCAGCATTTTCTCTTTTTCCCACAATGTTTTCTATCCTTCCAAAACAAATTCCAATTTTTTAGTCACATTTATTTTGTGGTCTGCAAATGCTTCCAATTTGCACAGGTCTAAGATTTTGTCGTTTGGTAAAGAGTTAAATTTTTAATTATTTGGCCACTGGAACAAGTTTATAGGAGACAGCTTCAATATTATTTCAGTTATATCGGGCAGCCAATGCACCAATGCTTTCCTGGAATTTCTTTTTACCAGTACTTCACACAAGAATCTTCCCAAACCACTGGCTGCTTTGCCACACAACCATTGTCAAAACATTGATCAGCAATGAGAAAAGAGTGAATCCTGTTGCAATGACTATCATCAAGTCTCAGAAAGAAATTTGCCCAGCTGGGGATTCAAACCAGCAACCATTGCACCTATCCACACTTTCCTAGAATTTCCTTTTACCAGTGCTGCAGGCATTGCTAGCAGGAGAAAACTAAGACAACAGACTAGACTCACTTTCCCACACAAGATGCTCCAGTCAAGGCTTGTTGAGACATGCCTCTTACATGTAAATCGTCATAATAGTACAAATAATAAGAGGAAGATAATCTAGGACACATATACATCGAACTCCTTTCTTGTCAACAAAAAGAACGTCCATATAGAACGAACTGGCAAACAATCAAATATAGCTCACACTATGACATTTTCCTCAAGGGGTGGAAAACATTACTGGGAAAGTAGCTAGTATGTGTTACATGTAGTTACCAACATTTTCTTGTCCTCCTTCATTATAATAGTACATGTATAATCAGAAATCTTCATTTGTCAGACACAAGAAACTGCTCTCAGGTAAAGGGTTTTCTCTTTACCAACCGACATATTTTTGGTCTTGACCAAATTCAAAGCATTTGCAGACGACAAATTAAATGTTGCTAAAATGGTGATTTCTGTCTTTGATAGGATAGAAAACATTGTGGGAAAAGGAGAAAATGCTGGTTACCAGCATTTTCTCCTTTTCCCACAATGTTTTCAAAAGCCTTTTTCAGGGTTGCTAAAACTGGGGATTGTGTGGTAAAGGATTAAATGGTTTCAATGTATTTTATAGGATCTATTGAAGTATTGAATGACAAACTAATGATTGTGTACATTTCATTACCGCTAAAAACTTATTGACGTGTTGATATTGAAGTTTAGAATCACCCTTATATTGCTAAGCACAACTCTAACTGCTTTTTATAGACAGTGTAGATGAAGATCAGATGATATGGAATGTGCGTTCTGGTCTTTGATCTTTCCTCTCTGATAATTTTGCAGGATTTTCTTGCAAAACAGTCTGAAAATTGCAAGGTTCGTGATTTTTTTTTTTTATTTTTACGGCTATAACTACCAGTTTCATTTTGTTTTGCGCTTTAAGAGTGAACCCTTTGAATGATAACATTGACTCTTTACCAGACGAAAAAAAGTAAGATTAGTCCATATTGAAAGCATAAGCAGACGACAAATTAAATGTGTCTCAGTGACAGAATTTGTTTTTCAAAGTGTAGAAAACATTGTGGAAAAAGGAAAAATGTTGTGACCAGCATATCCCAGTTTTAAGGCTGTCTCAAATACTATCCGAAAGTGTAGATCTAAGATCAGACTGTCAATCTTTGTTGTATACAAATAATATCTCATGTTACATGCATGGCCTCGTCAAGGTTTATTGTATATTTACTAGAAATAGGCATATGTGTGAAAGCTTTTTGGCGTGCGTGATAGTGTAACTCTTTACCAAACGACAGAATTTTAGACTGGTCCAAAGTGAAAGCATTTGCAGACGACAAATTGAATGTTTCTCAAATGATGTCTGAAAGAGTAGAAAACATTGTGGAAAAAGGAGAAAATGCTGGTTACCAGCATTTTCTCCCTTTTCCACGATGTTTTCAAAAGCCTTTTCTGTCAGGGTCGTTAAAACCAGGGATTGTGTGGTAAAGGGTTAAATCTTTAAAAGAAAACATAATTTTGGGCCCGTCCACATTGAAAACATTTACAGATGACTAGTTTGGTGTGGCATACCTGATGACATTTGCTCCTAAAATAGAAGAAAACATTTGTGGGGAAAAAGGAAAAAATGCTGGTTTCCACAATTTTTTCAAAAGCTGTCTTCCTCGGGGTTGTTAAAAGTAGGGGATTGTTAGGTAGAGGGTTAAACATAGTACCAAAAGCAAGCGTATATGTGAAAGTTCAATGAGATAATTCAATCACTTCGGCTATCGAACATCATAATTGCCCGTAATGAATACCACTGATGATTTTTCATATCAATTCATTTATTAGTACCTAATGGCCGTTGGCCCATCGTGGATCATATTATACATACAATTTATAAATCTTACAGAGTTCCATATGTATATACTAATATACATAGGATCTTGCATAAATCAGCGTTCGAGGAAAACGAAAGTCAGCCTGTCTGCCCGTCCGTCTGTACTTCTCTGCAAAGCTTATGTCATGGCCTTGTGTCCGTCGTGCGTCTGTCCGTGCGTGCATGCGTTAACTTGTATTCCAAACGTCTTCTTCTCTGGAACTACCCATCGCTTTTGGCCAAACTTCACAGAATTTCTTTAAATAACTTGATTCCTTTAAAAACTCTGCTTGCCTTGGAAATGAAACTAAAAAATATTAAAAATCTTTGAAAATGTTCTTGTCCAGAACCATAAAGCCTAGAGCTACCAAATTTAGCATGTAGCTTCATTTTATGGACCTCTACCATGTTTCTTCAAATTATAGCCTTGGGGTCAAAATTGCCACCGCCCCTGGGGTTACAAGTTTTACATGGGTTTACATAGTGAAAACTTTGAAAGTCCTCTGGTTCTAAATCGCTATCAAATTCGGCCTGTACTAAGGTACTACAAACTCTTTACCTCGGGTCAAAACTGGCCCCGGGGGTTACAAGTTTTACGTTGGCTTATATAGTGAATAATTTAAAAATATTCTGCTTCCTAGCCATAAAGCGTAGGGCAACCAAATTTTGCATGTATCCTAAATTTGGATCACTTGTTCAAAATTTAGCCCTGGGATTGAAATTAGCCACACCTCCGGGGTCTCATGTTTTACAGGGGCTTTATATTGAGGAAACTGAAAAATCTGATTGTTTATAAACGTACGGCCTCGACAAGTATTATTTGGCATGTGTCTTTTTCTTATGGACCTCTAGCAGGATTCAAGTAATTATAGCTCTATGCTCAAAAATGGTTTTGCCCTGGGATCACAGCTTTTGTAAGTCTTCTTTGTTGAAACCATTTGGCCTAGAATTGTAAGGCTTGATACGTATGGTTTGTACTTATTAGCCAGTGGAGCATGGCCATCTTGGCCCCCTTGTTTCACGAGCCCAATGGCACAGGCTTCTGAATACATTGATGGAAAGGAGAAAACGCTGTTCACCATCATTTTCTCCTTTTCCCCCACCACGTTTACTAAAAAACAAATCCCATTATTTGATTGTCATTTTGACCCTTCAGTGCCAAATAAGTAACTCGACCGCTTTCAATGGCTGAAAAGACAATCCGATGAAACTCAGAAAGATTTTCAGCTCGTCTGTTTACGTAGTAAACGTCGATGTATTGTCGTAGCCCAGGGTCCGTATTCACCAACCATTCTTGAGAATATTTTTAGTCTTATTCTCAAAGATTTTCTAAATTTGAATGTAACACAACTTCTGATTGGCTAAACCAAATGGCTTAGCCAATCAGAAGTTGTGTTACATTCAAAGTTAGAAAATCTTGAAGAATAAGACTAGGAATGTTCTTAAGAATGGTTGGTGAATACGGACCCTGGCGTCGTCGGCGTCTGCGCCGTCGTCTCAGTCGTTGTGCGAAAACCTTCACATTTTACAATATCTCTGTTATTACTATAGATAGTTGCTTCAAACTTGGACAGATCAGATTTTCGGTTATCAAAAGGGCAGGTAACCATCAAAGTATTTTGACACTTTTTCGACTTAGAATTTTCATTGAAATTCAAGCGACCGCAGCCGAGCGTTGGTACCCGCATGCAGTGCTCTTGTTCTTTTATAGATTTGACTAAACACGCGGACGATATAGATCCTAGATCCTATAGATCCTGTGGATTCTGTGCAGCCTGATCTTGATTATACCGTCCGTACAAGCCTCTGCTTTCGTCTATGCTGCTGAAAGGGTCAAATAATACTCTTTTCAATATAATAGCAACGGCTTCCACCCGGCACTGAAAAACCTGGGGAAAGAAATACGTCTTTATGCTCGCAACCATTTCTCTGCAGTCTGATCTTGATTTTCGACATACATGTACTAAAAATCATATAATTAATACTGAATTGTCAGCCAAAGAGTCAAAAGAGAAATTATGCCTTTGAAGACTTGAAAAATTGAGGGTACAATTATAACGTAATTGCCACTCCACTCAATATTATCATTATTTCAACTTGTCAAAAGGCTTTCAAGGCCACAGAGCATATAAACGTAAACTTGTCCGCAAATGATTTTCCTTTCTTCACTTTCATCCCTTTCATCAATTTAGTTCATTCCCCTACCCCACCCCCTCTTCCCTCTTCCCTCTTCATCTCTCTCTTTCTCGCCTCTCTCTCTCCCTCATTTGTTTTGGTTTCACTCGACCAATTCATAACCTTTTGACTCTGAAGAAAGCAGGTAACCTTGAAACAATCATGCTAAAATGCATGCAAAATATCAATTGTTGGTTTGATATACAATTACACAAGCAATTTTTCCTTTAGCTACACCATTTTCCGTTGTGTTCATATATTCATATATTACCTTATTCTAGTTCATGGTTCATATTTAATGTAAACAACAAAAGATATCGGCTTCAAAACGAAATCATTTCATGTTAAAACAATTCATATCAAGTGTCGCCACTAACTGATACTCAACTGAGCAAGTCTACCCCGAGTTACAAACATACTGAAATGACAAAAAAAAATCCAATTGTATGGCACAAAACAGATAAGCATGTGAACAAATAAAACTCCCTCCAATATCTCAACTAACTCAATACACGATTATAACTATCCTTATCCTAGCTTTATAAGATAATTGAACATACTTATGGATCCTTTGCCAAACAAGCCAGTGTTTTATCGACGCTTAGATAAGGAGGCGTTTGAAAAAATTGTGATAAGTGGAGAAAATGCTGGTAACCAGCATTTTCTCCTTTCCCCACAATGTTTTCAATCCCTTTCAGAGACAAATCAAATCATCTTAGCTACGTTTAATTTGTCGTCTGCAAATACTCTAAATTTGGACGAGACTTAAACTTAGATTGTTTGACGAACATGATGAACAATTAAACCCACTTTGAGCCTCCTCATAATACCATCTGCACATGTTTCTTTTTTTTTTTTGTCAGATCATTTTTTGAAAACATCTGACAAAAGGAGTAAATTTCCGTTACGAGCTATTCATCCTTTGACCACGTCGTTTTCACACATATTCATATATCAAACTTTATTTCGTGCTGATTGTACGTATTAAACAATGACGTTTACAAAGTCGCCTGCTTCGAATTTCAAACAGGAGCTAGTCAGCTAGTTTCCTTAAGGGCAGTATAGATCAAGATCTTCACATGAACGCGCAGTCTGATCTTTGACCTTCACAATCCAATATGTGTGATCAGTGATAGTTCAGAGATATTTTACATTTGAAGGGTTGTTTATTTCAGAGATTACGGTGCACTAAGTGTTAAAAGATAATTGAACATATTTAAATACACCAGTAGCGTTTTTTTCTTCAATGGGTACCACGTGACTGTAATGGTGGTTACCAGGCGATTATGTACACTCTGCCACTGTGCTAATCAAGTTTGTAAAAATATTATAAACCGGGGTCGATTTTTTGAAATAGCATAATCGGACGACATATATATCGTGACAGAAAGTGGAAGTCTATCTACTCGTGGGTATAAAATGACATGAAAGTATTGTTTGAAGTATGAAAGTAGTAACTAGTACATGCTACCCAATTTAAAGTGATTTAGCAGGTGTTAAACCATTGTGGTAAATATTGTGGATTAAAAGTTCAGACGCTTTGTTCGTTTTACTTTTTACGTGAATGGTAAAGTATCAGAAAATACGCGAAAGTGTATACAATGCAAATATGGACTGTTCTTGAATTCCTTTTGAATTAATTCTGATTTAATAAACGCCTATAATCAGTAGATACAGCAAGATGGCAACTGGGACCGCCCTACAGCGGGCTGGTGCAGCTCCTAGTCCCGTTGGAACCCCAGGGAGGCTTCCGAACCTCCCGGTCATCGAACATCCGATGTCCCGGTTAGGCGACCGTAAAGATCTTGCCATTACTGGCCTCTCCGCCACAGGACCCAGCCGACAGAACACAGCTATCGGTATTGAAAGGAGCAAAACTGAAATGGTACCAAGGGGTCAACTAAGGGATTCTGAGAACTCTGATAACCGGAAAGGTACACCAGAAAGGATACTTAACTGGCCGCCAGGTAGATTGATTTTCGTTGTTGTTGTCTTTTTGAAACAATTCCATTTGGTTCATTTCAAATCTTTTACCGATAGTTTGACTGATTCGTAGAGTATCACTGTTTTTCTTTACCTTTTGGTAAAACAGGGCCTTTAGCTTACGGCATGGATCAAGATCAGACAAAACATAGCTTGTAGTCTAATCTTGGATCCATACCACTGGTTCGCTTTGTCAGGCCCATCATATAGAAACCTTTCCCAGTTTTAGTTAAGTGCATTTACAGCCATCGAAAGAGGTCGGGTCTATCTATTTGACGCTCTATGTGGCACTGAAAGAGTGAACACCTGTCGTGAAAAAATGAATGAATTAAGGAAGGAAGGAAGGAAGGGAGGACAAAGCGTAGGAAATTCTCGCTACTAGCTAATCAAGACCGAACAAAACAGATCAGATCGAAGATATAAACAGTGTAAAATCTTTATACGTCCACCGCAAAAGATAGAATACCTCGAATGTATGATTTTCAAGCAAGGTGGATTGAAATTATTCATTTGGGCAAATATTAAAACTTTAGAACTGATGGATAGATTTATGTAACATCCTGCCAAGCTATTGTAGCTCCATGGGCTACTCACAGGGCTTCGAAACCGAGGCAGGGTGTGTGCAACAACTATTCTTAGTTAACTTCTATTTCTAAATGAGACAGAAATACTACAGGATATTGCTTGACTTTAGATGGTTATACAGACACACTTGATTTTTCCCAAGACAAAATTCGTGCATTTTAGCCTTATACTACCATGGTTAAGCACACTTCACAACTCTGCTATCTACACTGTTTCCTTTGGATGAGAAACACATTGAATCGAAGTGCCAGGAACGCATATGGCCCTATAGGACTGCAAAACAAACGTTAGCCGCATATTTTCTCACAAACAGGCAAAATGATTTTTTTCTTAATACTAGGCCCCAATGTCATTCCCGCGCAAAAACAAGCCGGAAAACTGGAAGTCTCTACAAAGCAGAACGTAGTAAAATTACGAATGACAATTCCATTTGAGTTTTGACGTAAATAGCGAATGATTTGTCGTTTGATCGTCAACTATTCTATCTGAATATTACGAAATAACAAACAGATTTCATTCGGCCCACTCTTACATTAAAAAACAAATAAGTGTTACATGTGATAAACCCCACCAATTAGCTCAAGTACGAAGCAGTCTCCATTTGTAAACAACAGGACGAAAACGTGGCAAACCTACCTTGTACGATTCATCCAGCCACGGTTAGCTACCAAAAACCTATGTACAAGCCATTTAAAACTATTAAAGCCCCTATAAGCTTGAGAAAAGGCCCCGGAATAAGCCCAGTAAGGTGGAGACGTTATCTTTGTTATCAGTCTGTTGCACAAATCCCGTTTTTCCCCATGCCTGTATTCAGAAAGTGTCTACAGAGATTTGCAGGAAACAATAGTATTTTATAAAAATATTTTTCCCGTATGTAATCATTGTATTTTCAAGAGATTTGTAGCGAAAAAATGGCTTGACGTATTATTTATAGCCATTTTCCACTTGCTATTTCGTGTATTAATATTTATCCTGTACTGGAGAGTGATTTGTCATGGTAGAAATGTCAAATCTTCGAAGAATATTGATATGTACAGACAACGGTAACAATCCCATTATCAAAACTAATCAAAGTGCTGTTAGCGCTCTGGTATTTGAACCCATGACATCGAAGAAGCCTTACATTGACCCTATCCGTGCCAACTGTGACTCCTAGATGCGTTTGCGCATGATGTAGATCATAATCAGACCTAGATACATTAGGTCCAATATTTGCGTTAAATGTTTATTTTGCAAGAGAAAATTTCCGCCCTGCCACCCCTATTTCGACACCCATAGTGTTTGAGGCGGAATAGAAAACAAGAAATATCTTTAAAAAAGATAGAGGACGAAAGAGATCCTGGAACGTGAATATTGAAACTCTTTTGTGGCTCAATATGAAGTAAATAACCTCATATTCAATTGCTTCTCTTTCCTCACTGTTTTTCATTTTGTTGAAAAATAGTATTGGGTTATCGGGTAACGCTTATGAAAATATTGAATTTCCGAATAGCACAAGAAAAGAATCATTCTCTACAACACTATTTTGCTATGGTATGAATCAAGGCCCTGGGGTATCGATTAGCAGTAGCAGTGGTTTCATAAATGTATCAGCATATATGCCTGCAGGGGCCCGCCGAATAAACATGTACACATTTTTTACCAATGGCAAATTACCATCAATTCATTCTTTATCAGCGCCAAGAAATAGGCCAAAAACCAGCGCATTCAGCTACGCCGAAAAAATGGTGATAGAAGAGCAGTAGAGGGTCAAAGATGGTGATTTTCACTGTATTTTAAATCTAGCAAAATGTGGTGGCATGACATTATTTATTCGAGGTCTAAAACCCACTCTTCCATCGCATGGAAATGTCATATGAGTATCCTTTTGGGTTAGAGTTTAACATGGGGTAGCGGTCGGTGTTTTTCCAAGTCCAAACTGCATACATTCTGTGCAGTCTAATGTGAATATTCATCGTCCGCGAAATTGCAACGGTGGCCATCTACAGCGAAAGGTTTAAAATAAACGATGAATACTTCTTTTGATTTTTTTCAGCCGCAGATAAGCGTGCAAATTTAACCTATTACCCCTTTAAAAAATCGATAGCAGACGATTTGAAAAACCTCTAGTGAAATACGAATGATAAGCGTAAGGGTTTTTAACTAAACATAAATACCTAACAAAATTTTAATGTTAAAGTTTACGACTGACCATTTTCTCCTCTGTCACAATGAGTACAAAACTTCGTCTACTGCAATGCGAAAACAGTCGTCTGCATGAGGGAAATATCTATAGATAATGTTCGATCTTCGATAACCCAATCTTTAAACCTTCTCTTAGCTCAACAAGCAATTATGAGTTTAAACGACTGTGAGAAAGAAAACTTATTGAAAATATTGTGGGGAAAAGAATCAGCATTTTCTTCTTTTCCCACAATGTTTTGTAACCATTCAAAGGCAAATAAAATAATTTCAGCAACACTTAAATTGACGTTTGCAACTGCTTTTAAATTGGACAAGTGCAAAATTTTGTCGTCTGGTAAAGACTTAAACCCTCTTTCCGTTCAACAAGAATCTCTGAAAAGAAACTTAATCCCACTTCAAATACATAAAAAAGCACAAGTGTAAACATATTCATCTCAGATCATTTATACTTCGGTTTCTCTTTTTTTCCCCACTTGTCATCTCGTCATTATATTTCTTTTACCAGACGACAAATTCTAGATTTATCCGTATCGACAGCATTTGCAGATGACACACTAAATTAACCCTTTTAACACTTAAGCTGCTGAATAAATGAAACGCAAATTTCTACTCAATACTAAAACCCAAACAATTTGGTTTCAAAGTTGATTTTACCGGAAAGAAAATACCGCATCGGACAGTGTAGATCAAAGATCAGACTGCACCGCAGTCTGATCTTGATCTACACTGTCCGCAAAAGGTCAGTGGGTCGCGATTAGCAGCTTAAGGGTTAAACTGCTGAATAAATGAAATGAAATTTTCCACTCAATAGTAAAAACCCAAATATCACGGTATCAAAGTTGATTTTACTGGAAAGAAAATACAGTATCGGACAGGGTAGATTAAAGATCAGACTGCACGTTCTGTGCAGTCTGATCTTAATCTACACGGTCCGCAAAAGGTCAGTGAGTCGAGCTTACAAGCTTAAGGGTTAAGCCCAAATGATGATATTTTCCTTTGAAAGGGTAGAAAATATTGTGGGGAAAAAGGAGAAAATGCCTATAATTTCTTATTTTTTATCCAGGACCCCCGGCTTACGAATCCTATACCCTAAACGCTAAGCCACCCAAGTCCCCTTGATTTCGTTGATTTGTATTGGAGGTAAACGCCATTTTAACAGCTCATGTCATATCATGGCGGTCTGTAACGCACCCATGTGTTTCCTGGCTGTCTCACACCAGTACTGACACAACTTTCTTTCCAAAGTCACTGACTACTTTTCTCACATGCATCAGAGGTGAGAGGCGAAAAATCGCCGGATAGAAAGTTTGCCTCAACCGGGTAGTGAACTCGCAACTACCAGGTCATGGGTTACCCGGGCGGGCGGATTTCGTTGAGCAGTGTTGTGTCAACGCTGTTTTGTCAAATATCCTGAAAATGATACAGAAGAAAAGTACCGCAGGCGGGTGACGGCGCTTGGCTGCCATTTTTTTTCTTTCAAATCATAAGTCGAAAAAGGAGCTTAACCCTTTCCCAAACGATAAAATTTAGACTGGTCCAAATTGAAAGAGTTTGCAGACGACAATTTTAAATTTGATGAAAATGACAGAAAGTTCTCCAAAAGAGTAGAAAACAGTGTGGGAAAAGGAGAAATTGGTCGTTACGAGCAATTTCTCCTTTTCCCACAGTGTTTTCAAAAGACTTGTACTGCAGACACGTGAAAACCAGGGCTTGTTTGGGAAAGGGTTTAGTGTGTCAAAAGTATTTTGAGAGTTACCTCCCCTTCTGGTATGGTTTTCCCTTTTGATTGTTAACCACAAGCTCAAGTTTTAAGTAAATATCCTAAATGACGACAGAGATATGGCTCGCAACATGCGAAATGAGATCTTCGGACATTTGCGTAAAGTGTCGTCCAGGATTAGCCTGCGCAGTCCGCTTAGGCTAATCCGAGACGGCACTTTACGACTTGATAAGATTTTTTCATACATTAGACTTTCGCGAAATAGAAAATCGCACAAAAACGGGAAGTGTCGTCTCGGATTAGTCACAGACTGCACAGGCTGATCAGGGACGACACACTTTTACGCATATGCCCGAAGGCCCGTTTTCGTTTGTTGCACGCCATATAAGGAATTGTCAGACGATAACGCAGACGACACTGTCAGCGACGATGATAGGGCTACGACAATATCTTGACATTACAGAGAACAGTCGAGCTAAAAATGTTAAGCGATTCTGTGTTACCAAAACAGCGCTCAGTTAGCAACAGTGTCATCAGTGTGCATTGATTTTTGTCGTATTTGAAGAGCTAAATAAACATGAACGCTGACAGTGATCGCCGTCTACAGCGTAATGAATTACCGGAAATTTGTCAACTCATCCGGGTATTTATCCGGAGAATAAACCCTCCTAATGCCTTTTTCATAGCAGGCTATTTTTCAACCATTCCGCCACTCTTTGCCATAATAATGTGATCTCCCTTTTTCAACAATGAGACAAGAAAGAGTGTCGTATAAGCTGGGAAAGGAAAAAATGCTAGTGACTAGCAATTTTCCTTTACCCACATTGATTTTAAATGGCTTTTCGCACAGGTGACCAGCATTTAAGCCCTATACACAGTGTGTTCTATCCTTTAAAAGAAGGTTTCCACTGTTTTTGCTACATTTTCTTTGTCGTCAGCAAACGCTTTCTAAAATTTTAAGACCTGGTTAAGAATTAATGCACAATTTCGTAGCAGTCCACGATTGAAATTCTGTCATGAGTTCATTCTTGTGGTACGTTAATTCTGGACTCCGAACTCTAATGAGCCAATTGGTAACGAGAGGTTATTTCTTTACCACACGGCAACATTTTAGATTTGTCCAAATTAACCCTTATTCTGCTAAAAAATGATATGAAACATTCAGACTGACAGTAAAAATCCAAATTTTGCTATTTCAAAGGTAATTTTTGTCCGAAATGGTATCTTCTTGTCGGACAGTGTATATCAAAGATCAGACTGCACGTTCTATGCAGTCTGATCTTGAACTATACTATCCGCAAAAGGTCAGTGAGTCGCGCTTAGCAGCCTAAAGGTTAAGGAATTTGCGAACGATAATGCAGATGTACCTCAATTGATT
Source organism: Tridacna gigas (assembly GCA_945859785.2). NCBI lineage: Eukaryota > Metazoa > Mollusca > Bivalvia > Cardiida > Cardiidae > Tridacna > Tridacna gigas. The sequence goes on along the minus strand of OX244031.2, from coordinate 34,709,511 downwards.
GGATTTGTCTTTGAAAGGATAGCAAACACTGTCGGAAAAGGAAAAAATGCTAGTTACCAGTATTTTCCACTTTTCTCTTTTGTTGTCAAAAACCGTCTTCCCCAGGGTCGTTAAACATGGAGTTAACTCCGCCGAACCCTGATAAATAAGTGGTAACGTGAGGGATTAGAACACCACAGTTCGAATCCCGGCTTGACCGAAGCCCTCTTGGAGGACAGATTAGCTTGACTATGCGGCATTATGTCGACTTGAAACATTTGGAAAAGCAGCCAATTTGCTTTGAATGCGTGCTATGTGATATATTTCGGAAGAAATGCCATGGACGCATGGATAGGTGCACTGGCCTTAGTAGTATACCAAAGGTTTTGTTGAAAACGGCCTATAACAACAATCAAACTAAGAGATTATTCGTGAGAGTCCTATTCTAGGCCGATTACAACATTAGGATGACCTTTCAGGTCCTTGGAGAGTTTCTCTTATAAGCACTCGCTCCTGTTTCTGCAGTTTTTTTTTAAGTAAAATACATTTTTCTCTCATGCGCAAATCTCGTCTTCGTGACACACTAGCTATCATTTTTCTCTAAATAAGTATCCTGTATGGTTTATAAGCAATCGCTCCTTTTCCCACAGTTTTCGGAAGCTGGCAGTGGTAGGTGCATAAAAAATCGTACAGTAAAACCCATATTAGTAGTCACCTCTACTAAGCAAACAACCTGTATTAAGCAAGCATACGAGTATATCATGTTCACAGAGATGGCAAACATGTTCAAATTACCTGCACTAAGCAAAACACCTGTCTTAAGCGCATTTTGATTGTAGGCCCTACCTTGGGTAATTATGCCTTTTCCAAGCAATCCCAACTTGTATCGACACTGAAGAAGAAAGCATTTTCTTACAATATTCTCTAACCTTTCAACTGAAGACAAATACTTTACTCAAACCATATTCGATTTGTCGTCTCCAGACGCTTTCAACTTAGACAAGCGTAAACTGTCGTCATCTGGTAAAGTTGATTATTCAACCATATATTTAGCCTGTTTACTGTATTATAGACTAAATTTGTGATAACGTTAAGTAATAATTCAGTAAGTTTATGATAACTTTGGATAATATACGGTAAACTTACCCCAAATGTTGAAAAGTGTGATTCATGGCTCTGTGACAGTATTTTTCACAATATACTTAACTCTTAACCCTTTCCCAAACGACAAATTTTGCACTGGTCCAAATTCAAAGAGTTTGCAGACGACAATTTTAAATTTGATGAAAATGGCAGAAAGTTCTCAAAAAGGGTAGAAAACACTATGGGAAAAGGAGAAATTGCTCGTTACGAGCGATTTCTCCTTTTCCCACAGTGTTTTCAAAAGACTTGTACTGCAGACACGTGAAAACCAGGGCTTGTTTGGGAAAGGGTTAACCCTTTACTGCACAATGCCGCCTTTTGACGCCCCCGGAAAAGAAGCCTTTTGAAAACATTGTGGGAAAAGGAGAAAATGCTGGTAACCAGCATTTTCTCCTTTTCCCACAATGTTTTCTACCCTATCAAAGAAAAGTTGCACCATTTGAGCCACATTGAAATTGTCGTCTGCAAATGCTTTCAATTTTGACAAGGCTAAAACTTTGTCGTCTGGTGAAGGGTTAATCTGTGGCACAAGCGACCCTTTTGTAACAAACTGCGCCATCTATTATAATGTAATAAGATCTCAAATACTGAGTTATAGATGAGCAGTGTTCTTGGAAAAGGGGGTTTAATGCTTCTGCTTGATCCATCATACCAAGCCAGTCGTCACATAATTCTAGATTCGTACAATTTATTTTGTCTCACAATTAACTGAAAGACCAGGGTCTGTATTCACCAACCATTCTTAAGAATATTCTTAGTCTTATTCTCCAAGATTTTCTATATTTGAATGTAACACAACTCCTGATTGGCTAAACCATTTGGTTTAGCCAATCAGGAGTTGTGTTACTTTCAAATGTAGAAAATTCTGGAGAACAAGACAAAGAATGTTCTTAAGAATGGTTGGTGAATACGGACCCAGCTAGACTGGTTCTTTGACATGCAGAAAATTGACAAATAGAAAAAAAAGTTTCGACCCAGGTCAGCCTGAGCTGACAGTGCAGCTGACTTCGAGCGATACTTTATACAGGTGCTTCATTAAACCACCTTTCCACAGAGCATGACTCATATCATGAATGGCGAAGTTTTTCACAAAACAGTCGCCTGTGACCAGTGGATTAAAGTCATCGAGGTAAGCATCCAGCCTTTCTAAAGGATCTTCTTGAAAATATTGAAGGAGTGCGGTAAAGCTTTGAAACATTTCCTTACCGCAGACTGTAGACTAAGTTAAGATTGCAAGGATGAGTCGGTTGATCTCGATCTTCCCTCATCGTGATTTTAATACATCAGCTTTGCTGTTGGCAGCATAGGGACCAACCCATAGGGTGCCAAATAAGGAAATACCTGTATGTCTAAAGTCGTTACTTAAATAAGTGTATTGCAAATTCAGCCCTTTCCCAAACGACAAATTTTAGACTTTCAAATTCAAAATATCTGCAGACGACCAATTCAGAATTGTTACAAATGCGCTTAAGGTCTCTGATAGAGTAGAAAACATTGTGGGAAAAGGAGAAAATGCTGATTACCAGCATTTTCTCCTTTACCCACGGTGTTTTCAAAAGTCTTCTTTCCCAGGGTAGTAAAAACCCGGGATTGTTTGGTAATAGGTTAAGGTTGTTTTGGGTCAGAAATTTTCACCACAGACAGAGCAGATCCAAGATCAGACTACACGCTCTGTGCAGTCTGATCTTGATCTTCAATGTCCTCAAAAGCAACTTAAATTTTCCTTGGCCTATTACGGGTCACATTATCTAAATTCCAAATCTCTATATATCGCTTGTCAATAGACGACAGTTGACAAGTAAATTAATGATATAAACCTACTACATGCAGTTGTAGTTATCGCAGTTGCGCCAAAAAGAGGTCCAGTTTTGAAATCGGTCATTTTTTCCTTTTTCTTCAAAATAACTTAACAAAACTTCGAAAATTCGCTTCCCAAGAGAGTCGAGAGGAACGGGGTCGCCTTTGCATAACACGGCAGTGCAAAATGATAAGTTTGTTGTTTGATAAACTTGTTCTTGAATTGATTGATTGATTGCTTGATTGCTTGATTGATTGATTGAATTGGGTGGGTGTATGAATTGAATTGAATGGACGGATTGGATGGATTAATGAAGGAAGGATGAAAGGATGCATGGATGGATGAACAAAACTAGTTTATACATATTCCTTAAATGACGTTAAACATGCTATATATTTGTTAAGACACTTGTCTCGCTTTATTTTTACTTCCATGTCTTGCTGTATTTTTCAGGATTAATTAAATAATCTTTAAATAATTACATCTTTTTGGGATATAAGAAAATTAGTTTTATATCTGCACATCAGGTGCACGAATATAATATTTCATACACATGCTCAGTATTTTAATAGTTCGATCGATTCAGACAACAGAACTGTGTATACTGCGACGCATACGTAGCCTATTTGCCGAAAAGAGCATTTCTTTCTGAAAAAATGCTGCAACAATTTGTGTTGCTTATTCGGACAACCCGTTACTTGTTTACTGCTACATTATTTTTTAAGATATGTCATGTCTTATTTACCAGATATTATATACACTTACCCTTTTTTGCTCATATTTAAGTTTCTATCTACCTTACCTACATGATTAATTGATTGCTACAAGGTACCCTCCGGGATATGACTGGCATGTACATCAACGTGACCCGCAGAAGCTCAGAGAAAATGTTGGGTAGATTTAATGAAAACATCCGATTCAGTTCACGTGGTATTCTTTCTAGATAGCGTTTTGAGTGCGAAGTATCTTCGGGTTTTCCAAGATACACTGATACGTTACACTTCATAGATACATACCGTGGGATGTTTGGCTGCTAAACTTCATTCCAATAAATATTCATTCTAAATCATGCCATTAGTGCGGGTACCTCCTATTTGGAGGTTAGCTCAAAATGTTATATTTATTTTTGTGGTTGTTTCTCCGCTCCCAGCGGAGAAGCAATCACAAAACATAACATCGGAGCTTGCCGCCAGTAATGGAAATGATGCGAGATCCCATTGGTTTCACAATGACAATGTTCGGAAATTCTGACCAATCCATTCGCACATTACAAATCAGTTGGATGTTCCTGATCTAATTTTAGTAACAAAATCTCCAAGTTTAGAAACAAAAACAACCTCTTAGTCGTCACCTAGAGACTCCATGTAGAGGGACTTCAGTGAAAACACGAGTTTTGATTGTTTGAGACTTCCTTTTTGTAATACATGAATCTTGGTGAATTCGAGATTTCAGCAGTCAAATCTCTCAAGGTAAATAATGAAGGGCAAACGGTGAAACTAACTTTTGGCAGACGGTTGGTGCAGTGTAGCAAACTGTTTCTTGGTTCACTTCGAATTATTTAATGCATTCTTGGATATCTCTGGCCAGGGTTCTTGTATATATACGTTCCGTATAGGTGTAGTCTATTTTGGATGCGGCAAGGCATATCTTCGGTTTTAACATCTATTTGACTGATGATAGCGTATGATACATGTATATAACCCAAGAAAAAACCTCATCTAGATTTTTATATCTTTGGTATTAACATTTCGATTATTCGCAAAGAATTATTCAGAAAAGCTCTGTCATTGTGCTTTCGCGGGCATAATGATCAAGATAAGCGTGGAAATCTAGAATCTGTATAGATCTATACGCGATGGAGTTGGATTTTCCCCCCTTTTTTCATAAACAGAACAGAAGAACAGTTCTGTTCTTTTTTCCATACTTTTATTTCTAATTGTGAATTGTGCATAGCGATTTCGGTCTATTTCTCTGGTTAATTATTGGGCTTGTTTGAAATGCTATATCTATTTTTCAACTAGCAGAAGCATGGGAGATATTAACCTGGATTCCAGTCCGATCATTTTTTCTATAATAAATTCGGGCGCTATTTTGTCAACATGATAATAACAGAACCGGTTTAAACAGTTTTGCACAGATCGCCAGGAGACCGCGATGAGTAGTGAAACGATCTGGACCAAGGCTAGGGAGATATGAACATCCTAAGGGTTTAATCTAATGCCAACCTTTGGATTCATATTCAATGGTATAAAAATGAAAAAGACTGCATTTTTGTATGATTAGATCAGACCGAGCTGAGTATGTATCATTTATGGGTTAATCATACTGATATAGAGTATTAATACGTCAGATGTCATGTGGATAAAAGCGGATGGCCACCGATTCAAGATTGAATATAGGTTACTACCAGACTCAGATGTAAACTTTATGCCATTTTGCTGTTACCGGTAATTTCAATACATTTTATTCGATAACTTTCTTTTTTTTTTTGCTTTTCATGAAGTAGATAGATCCATCATCAGTTGTAAGTGACTCAATTTCTTTGTTTTTAAACGAACTATTCTCCGGCGGAGTTGAGATCTATAGTTCACGGAATGTGGTGACGTTATTAATGTCGGCTGATGATTTCACATGTGTTTTAGATGTTAAAATTGTCCATACCCTACTGTTTCATTTATTAATAAAATCTTGAAAATATAGATCTGATAGTATTTTTTAATGATATTCTTTTTCACAGGGTCATCACGTTATCACAGACAATTTCCCAAAATAGGTTAGACAATGTTCAGACTAACATTTATCAAAAAGATCAGCCATGGTATACAAATTTGAAGCTATTTTGTGGACCGCAATATAAGTGATGATAGCCATTTATATTAATGCAGGAAGGCCCCTAGTATTTAAATTCAAGATCTTTATTACCAGTTTATGATCTAATGAAGGGAGATGGCAGATTCAAGATGTGAACATGTCAATCCGACCTCAATCTAGAATAACTTCAAAGGGATCTAGAAACTTCCCTGGAGCTTGCTAAAAATACCTACCATAATTCTTTCGCTCTCTCTATTTTTCTTTATGAGTAAAACATTTCTTTTGCACTAATAACAGAGAATAAAAGCTGCAAAGATTTTTAAAACCTATCTTTTTTTGGTCATAATTATAAACACAGGATAATTTGCCAAAGGCATGACATCAGAGAGTTGAGGATTTATCCAAACTGTTTACTGATAAAACCTATGCAGATTTACAAAGAAAAAAACGTAACTTTTCTGCCTGCAGCCATGAAAGCAATCCAAATTTAAAGAAATAAAACTTTTAACAAACATAAATGATTTTAAGCTGACCTAGTATTGTACTTTGAGTGCACTCAGATCAGATAAGTTTAGGTCTAATTTTCTAATACCTAGGATTAGGCCAATAAAGCCTTATATTGTGTCAACTCTTTACCATCCCAACTCATTTCATTTTATCTGGAATTGAGATGTTTGAACCCTCAGTGGGTCAACAAAAAAAAAAAAAATTTCCAGGCAACAGATAAAAAAAGCCTGATTGATGAATTTACTGAAAAAATATCCTGTAACATGTTGGATAGTGCAGATCTAGGATCATACTAGTCACTGATCTTGATTAACAGACACTGGCAAAAAATAAATAACCCTTTACCACACAGACCTGAAGTTTAACAACCTTTTGATAGAAGGTTTTTGAAAACATTGTGGGAAAAGGAGAAATTGCCAGTTATCAGCATTTTCTCCTTTGCCCACAGTGTTATCTCTGCAAGCGAAACCTAAACATTTGAGTTACATTTAATTTGTCATCTGCAAATGCATTCAATTTGGACAAGCCTAAAATTTTGTCATCAGGTAAGGACTGTGGTGTTGTAATGTGTTGTAACAGTCTCACAATTTGTAGAAAACTGGCTCACAGTGAATCATATTCTTATTTGAATACTTCCTCATCAGTGTACCTAATTCTTTACTACATGATGAGATTTAGGACTTGTCCAAATCCAAGGCATTTGCAAACAACATGTTAAATGTGGTTTAAATGATGGTTTTTGACCTTGATATGGTAGAAAACATTGCAGGAAAAGGTGAAAGTGCTGGTTATCAGCATTTTCTCCTTTTCCCACAATGTCTTTGAAAGCCTTTTCTTTCAGGCTTGTTCAAATGTGGGACGCTGTGGTAAAAGGTTACTCTTTTATTCATCCCTTGAGGGATAAAATTTTCAGGTAAAGGGAGTATTCCCTAATTATGTCACTCCAATTGAAACCGAATATTGGCTTTATATAAAGAAAGTTCAACTGACTTTAGGCGCCCATTGACCTAGAAATTCAAAACATTGTTGTATTTCTATTAATTGACATAAACAATTTTTCTGTATTGGCTTACATCATATTTTCTCCCTAATTGAGTACAATTTTTTTTGCATGAATTATGTTTCACTGAAAACATGATGTTTTTTCTTTAAAAAGTTTGACTTATTATTTCATAGAACAAACATTGATAGACTTAACAAACTGTTAAACATGTCATTGTGATAAAAAGAATTTGTAAACCATGGCTGTTAATTGTCTTTGAGTTACATGGTATTACCAGACTATCTTGTGGCCCTGGCAATTCAAGGTACATATTTCATAATGTTTAATTGACAAAATTATTGAATTTTTTCTTTTGAAATCTTATTATTATGCACCAAGTTCAGTCTACATCAAAATTATTGGCTCTAAAATGTTTCAACAGGTTGTCACAGCAAAGGAAAATCTGAAAATACATGCTGTGATAAATTACAAATAGGATATGAGTATCCGAGGATCCTACAGAAATGGAAGAAATTAAAACTTATATAGAGAACTTAAATCTGAGTAAGTTGCCATGCACACAGGATAAACTGATAGATTACAATGATAATTCATGTTTGGTTGTACCTATGTTGTGTAAAACTTATGCCATGCCAAAAAGACTGGAATATATCTCAACCTTTTCTTGTTATAATATCAATACATTTTTTTTATAAAAAAAAAATTGTTTACTACATTTTTACTGTACATTTTACCTTTAGACATGCAATGAAAAAGAAGGAGATGAAGAAGACATTCCCCCCCCCCCCCCCAAAAAAAAAGCGATTTTAAAATTATGACAAAAAAAAGAATTTATCATTATGAGCATTAATTAAATTTTCTTTATTTCTCCATCTTGTTTCATTTTTTATTGTATAATTGCAAAGAATAAAAAGAAAAAAAACATGAAGGAAAGAGTAAGTTTTGTGAGTATTTTTATACCTCAGGAGAAATATTCCAGCTTTTTGGTAGGAGAAGATCATTTAACTTTTTACCAGATAAGAGAATTTTAGACTGGCCCAAATTGACAGTTGCAGACAACATATTATATTTGACTAAAATAATGAGATTTGTCTATGAGAGGGAAGGAAACATTGTGAGAAAAGGTCTCCTTTTCCCACACTGCTTTCAAAAGCCTTCTTTCCTAGGGCCTCTAAAACACAGAAATGTTTGGTAAAGGGTAACCATCTGTCTCCGTCCATTCCATGTTCCATTACCTTTCATGTTAACTAATACCCTTAAGCTCTATACAGGTATAAATTTTCATGCCTCCTCAGTTGACAGTGTTTTAAAAACATTTTGGAAAAAAAAGGAGAAATTGCATTTTCTCCTAATGTTTTCGAAAGGTTGAAAATATTTCTTTTCTTTGAGTTTATCTCCTTTTCAGTATTACTCATTCTTATTTTCAAAGGATATGGCAAAAGAGAGAAATTAGCTTGTGAACAAGATCAATGGCCATTCATGTCCAGTGAACTAGGTTTTTAGTGAACTCTAATTTTTCGTGTTTGACTCTGCTAGTTTACTGTTAAATGTTAATTCCAACTTAGAGTGCAAGGCTACAAGTCAGATTTATAGAGTAGATATATATCTGATTCTTCAATAAACCCTGTATTATGGTCACTTATAAGAATTGTCTCATTTAGACAATTGTATTGAGTACTCAAAGAGGGTTTAGTGAAACATCAATTTACTGACCACCCCTCATACTTGGACCTCATGCAATTTGTAGATCAAGATCAGACTAGGCAGACTGAGCTGTCTGAGCTTGGATCTATAATGTGTTGTAGTTTGTGATATATTTTGCCTGAACTTTTCTCAAGATTTCACAAGCTAAACCTTTTTTCATTGACTGAATATGTAGCAGCACTCTGGGGGACAATTATTGTATTTAATTGTATTTAACACTTTACCTGATGACAAAATCTTAGACCCATCTAAATCAAAAGCATATGCAGACAACAAATTTATTGTGGCTAACATTATTCAATTTGTCCAAGAAGAGGAAGAAAACATTGTGGGAAAAGGGAAAAATGCTGCTTCTGAGCACTTTCTCCTTTTCTCCACTACGTTTTAACCATCACTCAGGGTAACATGATCGTTTGGTAAAGAGTTATTAAAAATTTGTTTCATGCAGAGGCAGTCAGTGACTGAGGACAAATACTGTGCAAAGTACAGGTAAAAGAAACTCCAGAAAAACACTGGCCACTGCTATATAACATGAATTACGGTATAAATTATGATAATGTGGTCAGCTGCAAGATGCAAAAAGTCCTCTGTAGGAAGGAAAGATACTGCCTTTGCATCAGTAGTCTAGATGGTGGAAGTAGAATATAGTTGAGCAATGCTCTGGCAGAAGGGGGCTTAATGCATCTCCGTGATGCATGATACAAAGCAAGTCATCAAATGGATATGGATCCATAAAGTCCATTTTGTCGAACAACTGACTGAATCATCAGGTAAACTGATCCTTGGACATTCAGAAAACTGACCAGTAGCAGAAAGTTTTGGCCCAGGTCAGTCTGCTTAGACTGCACAGGCTGACCTTGCTCAGTACTTGTTGCAGATGCATTAAACCCCCTTTTCATAGAGTATGGCTTATTTTTGTTGGCTAGATTTCAGACCAAGTAGGATCCAGAATTAGTACGGCTTTGGATGTGGTATTTACAGCAATGCATTTTGTAAAACAGTGACTACCGTATTTCGAAAAGGATAAATCTATCATTTTGTGAATGTCATTTACGGGGACTCAACATCATTATCATAACTTTTGGAGTGAACAGCTATCATTATACTTACATGTTTTTTCTTACATGGCACATTTTCATTTCTTAAGCCTTTCCCAAATGACAAATTTTGGACTGGTCCAAATTGAAAGAGTTTGCAGATGACAATTTTAAATTTGATGAAAATGACAGAAAGTTAACAAAAACGGAAGAAAACACTGCGGGAAAAGGAGAAATTGCTCATTATGAGCAATTTCTCCTTTTCCCACAGTGTTTTCAAAAGACTTGTACTGCAGACACGTGAAAACCAGGGCTTGTTTGGGAAAGGGTTAAACAATTATTATGTTTTATTTATATAAATGTCACACACAGATATGTTTTTCAAAAATTCAAAGCTACTTTGGCTATCAAAAAATTCCCACTACTTCTGCATCACCCCTTGTATATTTCTAGCAAAAGAAACTTTGACAATGCAGTTTTTTCTTGTTTTTACAGTACCACCTTCTGAAAATGTTCATCTTATCTATTTATTAAGCAGTTTAAGGGTTAATTTTGTTATTTCAAGTAATTGTTCCAATCTTTCTGACAGACTTGTATAGTTCCATGAATTTGGATAGCCAAGAGAAGCAAATATTAATAAATAATGGCGAAACTGATTTTTCTGACTAGAAAATCGATTGTTGTTGAAATAGTGAGTTCTGTTGTCTTTTAACTGTTTACCACACGACAAATATTCAGACTGGTCCAAATTGAAAGCTTTTCCAGACGATAAATAAAATGTGTTGGGATTGTGTGGTAAAGAGTTAACTCAATACCAAATGATAAAATTTTAGACCTGTCCAATTTGAAAGTATGTGCAGACAACAAATTAATTGATGTTGCTCTTTGATGGGATTTGTCTTAAATTTAAAAGGGTGCGAAACATGATAGGAAAAGTAGAAAATCATGTTCTCCAGCATTTTCTAATTTTCAATTGCGTTTTCAAAATATTTAGTTCTAGTTCCAAGGGTTGTTAAAACTCTGGAGTGTTTAGTCAAGGGTTAATCAAGTTTAAAGTATATTGCTGTCATTGATTCAGGTACCAGATACCTTATATTTCATCTATTCATCTTCAACAAATCTCTAGCAATAAAAACTGTTATTCACGAGAAGAAATGTTGTATTCTAGGTTTTTGTTTCCATGATAATGAATGTTTAATATGTTAAGCTTGACATATATGCAAAGATCTCAAATTCCTTTTGAATAAAGTATTGCTATATAATTATATGCAGCCTAGCCTACTACATTCTTTTTTGACTAAACACAATGTCCATGAATGCCACTTCTTTTTCAATGCCTAATCTTATCATATATGCCTGCATGTTGAGTCTTTACCAGACAAGAAACTTTTAGACTTATCCTAATGAAAGCATTTTGCAGATAACAAATAAGGCTCAAATAGTGGGATCTAGAAGGTAGCCAAAATATTAGAAAAAGGAGAAAATCTTGGTTATCAGCATTTTTTTCCTTTTCCAATTATGTTTTAAAAGCTTTCTTCCTTAAGGTTGTAAAAATTTGGGATTGTTTAGTGATAGGCTAAGTTACTTTGGAATGTCTATTGTAATTTGATTTATTCTTTCGTCTATCCATCAGTTTTTCTTTGTCTATATTTTGTTTCTTCAAGGTTTTTCAAAGACCTCCCACAAGAAGCAGTTTGGTCAATTTGAAATGAGCCATACTCTGTGAAAAGGGGGCTTAATGCATCTACGAAAAGTATCGACCCAGGTCAGCCTGCGCAGTTTACCAGGACCAATTTACCTCATGATTAAGTCAATTATTAAAAAAAGTGGCTTTTATGGATCCATAATTATGTGATGACTTGCTTGGCATAATGCATTATGGAGATGCATTAAGCCCCCTTTTCACAGAGTATGGCTCAAATATATGTTAGGGTAAAGCAAGTTGAATTTCATTAATCCCTTCATTGCATATTACAGTAGTTTATGGCTTACAAATATCAAGTTAGTGTATACATACATGTACTTAGTTTGAAATACATTTTGTTTTATCAAGCGGTGGAGATTCAGCCTCCATATCAATATAAAGACAAACCTTATGAAGGCCTCTTACCGGAAATTGGGACACCAGAAATTGGTCTCAAGCATCCTGGAGTACCAAACAAAGTTGATAAATTTCCAAAAGTTGGCTCCATACCAAAACTACCTCCACTGCCAAGTATTGAAGAGCAAGAAGGTTCTGTAATGTGATCACATGACAACATTGTTGTGGATTGATTAATACCATGTGCTATACACTGTGCCATATGATTAATACTTAATTTCAGCATTTGTGGACTACTTGTATCATGTTATATAATAAATGTTTTAATAATACATGTGTAATATTTTGAAACTATGTTTAAATGTGTCATAATTATGTTTCTTATGTATACATATTCAGCAAAACCCTTGGTTACCAAGAGTCTGTCAGTGACTAAGTATTAGCATTTTCCTCTTGGCTTTTGTTTGAAATGTAGTGCTCAATATGCCTAATAATTTTGTCTTTTCACCCACTGCTCATAGTAGGTGACTGGTGACTTTAAGATACACTGAAGAAATCCCCGTGAAGATGTCTGTCACAAAAGATTTATAAATATGACCACAGTTGACAGTCATAGACTTAAGCTGTTGTTTGTATCTGACAAGATTAATTCAAATGACAGTCATGGACTTCAGTTGTTGTTGAAAAGATAACCACAAAATGACAAGTCACAATTTGTCTATCTGTATGAGATCTTTTCTAGAATTTATGGATTTTAGGGAAGGGATAGAGTGATACATGTGGGAGCATTGATCTGTAACGAAGAATAATTCTACAGAAGTTAAAGAAAGCCTTGGTCTTTCAAGTAAAAAACAGATTACCAGTATAAAAAGGCTATATTCTTTCTAAAAGCTACTGTTTAACCCCTTCAGTGCTAAATAATGAGCCATGTTCTGGCAAAAGGGGGCTTAATGCATTTCCGTGATGCATCACACCAAGCAACATGTAACAGAATTAGGGATCCATAAAATCCATTATGTCTAACAACCAAATGTATCATAACATAGACTGGTCCTTTGACATACATTTAATTGACCGACAGCAAAAATACTTTTTACAGATGTATTAAACCCCCTTTTCACTGAGCATGGCTCAAATGTAATGGACATTCCAAATCAGTATAAACCAGGCAGACATTGCAACTGCAATAGTGTATTTGTTTGCCTATGGCAAAAAGGGGATCAGTGTAGATCAAAGGTAAGACTACACAGAATGTTCAGTCTGATCTTGATTTTCACTGTCTGCATTAGGAACCATATCAGGATCTGCCATAAGGGTAAAGAAGAGTTGATGAAAGAAGTTTAGAAAGAGTGTCTTTCAAATTTCTTTTCAAAAATGAATTGTAGAAAAGTTGTTGTTGTTCTTTATGTTGATATTAATGCTATGTCAAAGCGTCATTCATTACCTCCTTGAAAAATTGGAGCAAATGATATTGCAAACATTCTTGTAGTACACTGATAAACAATATAAATTGAAGTAAAATACAGTAAACCTTCACTGCACAATGCCTTTTTTTAACAACCCTGCACCATGGGCAAGGGGCCCTTTGAAAACATTGTGGGAAGAGGAGAAAATGCTGGTAACCAGTATTTTCTCCTTTTCCCTCAATGTTTTCAACCCTATAAAAGACATGTTTCACCATTTGAGTCACATTTAAAATTGTCATCAGCAAATGCTTTCAATTTGGACAAGCTAACATTTTGTCATCTGGTAAAGGGTTACTGCATGTGAAAATGTGGAAACATTGTGGCTAAAGGGGAAGGTGCTCATTATGATCAATTTTCCCTTTTGCCACAATGTTTACAAAGTAGGTAGTTTGTTGCTGGAAAAAATTGTTGCTTGCAGGTGATAATGAGTGAAAAGTTATATTAGTTTTGTGTATTGACTCTTTCAGTGATCATGGATCAAGATCAACCTGCACCTTCTTTGTGTAGTCTGATCATGGATCTATACTGTCTGGTTGTTTAGTCAATCTTTGAGTTTCATTTGGATTGTACTTTCAGCTGTTATAAGAGGCTGAATTTATGCATATGGTGCTTAAAAAGGCATGACTAAACGAGCTGATGGTATAGATCCAGATTCAGAGTGTGGGTTCAGTGCTGTCTGATTTTTATGCGACTTATGCCCTTTGCCTTTGTGATCTTATGCCACTGGCAAAAATACTGTTCTCTATGGTGCTGAATGTGTTAAAGTGAGTGGTAAATTTTTCATGGCCAGTTTCTAAGCTATTTCTTTTACTAGGTGTGGCTTTTAAGGTTGTTTAAGGGGTTAACTTTTGTGTTGTACACTGACTGTCTTTACTAACATTTCATTCACTCTCACTGTTTTGAAGTGGGTTAACCATTTTTGTGTTAAATAACAAAAGAAGAGTCCTGTATGAATTTACCCGAAGCAACATATACATAGTAAAAATAGTGTTGCACCCCTTATGTTTTTACTGACTTTGATTTTCTGGGGTGAGTGATATGAAATGGGTTGGAAATTAGAATCTGGTAACTGCATACACCAACAAACCAGTCTGTTGTCTCTGAAATGGACTGAACTTGACCTCATGGCAGCAGCTACTGATCAACATATTTCACCCTCTTGTGAGAGGTACGAGACGAAAACTGCAAGCTATTCTGCAAGCCCTTGGGAGGGTGGGGGGAAGTACGCAATATTGATTGATTGTATGTGCCCATTCTCTGCAGGTCACTTTCAACCTGTCCTAAGTTTTATTTTGACATTCAATTCCCAGTTTTAACCAAACTTAAAAGCTTCTCGTTTTTCTTAAATTTGAAAGCAATATCTAAACAAAAATTTCCTACTTACCATGAGTTCAAGGGATACCTTGTTTCATTTCATTTCATTGGCAAAAGACTTGTTTGTTGGTGTATGCAGCAGCTGGACTCTAATTCCTACCCCATTTTATATTATTCATGCCAGAAAAATCTAATTCAGTAAAAAGCATAGGGGATGCAGGACTTTTTTTACTGTGTATATATATTTTGAAAAATTTTCTTTGACCTTTGAATGCAAAGTGCAACTGTACAGAACATGCAGATCAAAGCTGACCCATAGTTAAACTAAATCTAATCCTGATCTGTGTTATTAAAAGAGTGTTAGCTTGACAGGTTTATTCATACAAGACAGTTAAAACTTGAATTAAAACTTTTATTCTTATATCAAAATTAAGTTAGTACAGCTTGTTTTTTTCAATCAAATGTTGGTTATGCAGATAATTTTGCTTGTACATTATGATAGTAAACAGAAACATTTTGTATGAAGTTCTGCATGATAACAAGATTGAATCTTTTGAATTTAAAACTTTAATAGCATGTCTTTGAACAAAGTTTTTTTTTTTAATTGCATGGCTTGTCAGCATGACTTAACTCAGCATCCTTTGAGATGAATTTTCACAAGACAACTTCGAAAAAAGTCTTGCAAATGAAATACTGATACTATCAAAAAATTATGGTGAAATACACAAATAAAAGTGAAAACTATTGTGGCAAAAGGAGAAAGTGTTTGTTTTGTGTGACTGTTCTTTTTTGCTATAATGTTTTCAAGAATGGTCCACTGATAGACAAAAAAGGTCATCTGCAAGGGGTAATGTGTGTTAATCTTTGAAATGATATGCAAAGACTTACTGATATAAAAATGCAAACCTTTTGTGTACAAATACATGTATAGGTCTTTTTAAAATATTTACAGAGTTCCTGAAAGGCCCAGGAAAACCCTTCATAAAGAGCAAGGAGTATAACTATCAACCCAAAACAACAGCAGAGGTATAACATTCTTGTTTCATTAGGTTGACAGAATAAAATAACATAATGTTCTAAATTATCAACTCTCTACCAGTCAACAAAATTTTAGATCTGTCCATACTGAAAGCATGACAAAATAATCATGTTTCATTGTGATTCAATGGGATTTGTTTCTGAAAGAGTAGAAAACATTATGGGAAAAGAAGATGCTGGTTGTTACATGCATAAAAATAACAAAAACGTGAAAAAAAAAATAGCAATTTTTAATAGTGATGGAATAATTTCCATAGGTATATTAGTATGCATATTAGAACTATGTACATGTATATACTGGTAAAAAGTTTTATTAATACTACATCCACCATAATTTTTCTGTTCTTAAACATTAATGTCTTGACTCTTTACCAAACAACAAAATTTTGGACATGACGAAATTGAAAGCATTTGCAGACAACAAATCAAATGTAGCTCAAATGATGATTTCTGTTTTTGATAGGGTAGAAAATATTGTGGGAAAAGGAAAATCTGTTAGTGCTTTCAAAGCTTATAGAATTAATGGCAGGTTTGCAATTGATTTGTCTTGTCATTTCAGTTGATAGAGTTATTGAGAGATAAGTTTGGGACAGGCTATTATGGAATACGACATCTCTTCAAGTCCAATGATCCGACTGGAAAAGGGAATGTGTCAAGGTAAGAAAGCTAACTAGTATGTGAAAGCTAGTATTTTCCCTCATGCAAGCAAGTTTTGGCTCTAAGTAGGTCTAGACGTTTGCCATCATTGTGATAAATGGAGAGATTGCTCCACAAAGTATAATTAAGCCATGTTCTGGCAAAAGGGGGCTTCATGCATCTCTGTGATGCATTATACCAAGCAAGTCATCACATAATTATGGATCCTGTCAGTTTGGACACATTTGATTTGTTGTTTGCAAACGCTGTCAGTCAGGGCAAGTCTAGGAGTTTGTTGTCAAGTAAATAATTAAAGGCTCTATTTGTTCTTTATACATGTATGTCTTCATATTGGCCCCTATGGGCAGTCTACGCCTAGAATATCTATTTTAACCCTTTACAACACAATTCCGACTTTTAACGACCCTAAAGAAAGAAGCCTTTTGGAAACATTGTGGGAAAAGGAGAAAATGCTGGTAACCAACATTTTCTCCTTTTCCCACAACGTTTTTTACCCTTTCCAAAACAAATTTCAATTTTTCAGTCACATTTATTATGTCGTCTGCAAAAGCTTTGAATTTGGACCAGTCTAAAATTTTGTCGTTTGGTAAAGAGTTAACAACCCTGGGGAAGAGGCATTTTGAAAACATTGGAAAAATGAGAAAATGCTGGTAACCAGCATATTCTCATTTTCCACAATGTTTTCTACCCTTCCAAAGACAATTTTCATCATTTGAGCCACATTTAATTTATGTCGTATGCTGAATTCTGACGTGTGTAAAATTTTGTCATTGGGTAACGAGTTAATGCTTTTTCAGGGAAGCCTTACAAAGAATCCTGTACACTCTTTGTGGATACATCACACCAGATCAGTATACCAAATTACTGAGAGAGTAAGTAACTTTTAAACCAAAAAGCCCCTTTCACAATTCTAGATGCCTTTGTGGCCAGTGAACATGCAGTCTGATCATTGATCTACACTGTCCACTGTGCTAAAATGCTATAGGCATAAACAACCTTGAAAGTTTATTTATTTGAGTCTGATTTCTGGATTAAAAGTTTCCTTTGAGTTTATTTGCCACTCATAGGGTTAAGTTGTAACTAAAAGAATCCCAAATAAATAGATATTTCAGGTGTGTTAAAACATAGCATTCTTTGGTAAGGTTAATCTAAAATCAAACAGCTAAGTTTTGACTCCTCACCAAGAAACAATCTCAATTTATAGAGATTCTTAGAAATAAAGCCTTTGAAAACTTTGTGGGAAAAGGAGAAAATGCTGGTAACCAGCATTTTCTCCCTTTCCCACTATTTTTTCTACCCTTACAAACACAAATTTCAGTTCTTGAGTAAAATTTATTTTGTAGTCTACTTTGGACAGTACTGTTCAGGACTGACATGTCTTTGCAAGAAAAAACTTGCAATACCAATATTTTGGCATTTTTTCCACATTAAAAAGTCCTTTAATTTAGCACTCTAAGAGTTAATGGACCTGAGGGTCAAGGGTTTCAAAACATTATGGAAAAAGCAGAAAATGCTGGGAACCAGCATTTTCACCTTTGCCCACAATGTTTATTACCTTTTCAAATACCATTCCTATCATGTGAGCTATTCTTATTTGTTGTCTGCAGATGCTTTCAACATGGATGAATTTTAAATAATTTTCATAAGTAGTAAACTTAATTGTGGAGCAACAAAAGTTTACTGTCAGTTATTCATAATTGTTTTTCAGAATGCATTTAGAGGGTCGATCATCCATCAACTTTGAAACCTTTGTGCAGTACTTCAAAGAAACTGAGGTAGTAAAAATAAATTAGCTTACAAATACCTTATACATGTTCATGTATATTGTCCATGAGGCTGCAGTAATGCTATTTTTTGCAGTTTGTAGTTATTTTAAAAATGCTTTAATTAAGTTTAACTGACCAATCAAATTCATACAGTATATTCACTGAGGTATTAAAAGTTCCATTTTGTAGTGGTATGAGAAAAATTTGACTGCATCCAAAGTTACCAGCTGTGACCTATATAACTCCCTTATATTTATCCATTTGTTTTCTTCTGTGTACAAACTTAAAGATAAAAGATTCCAGAGCACTTTAAGCTCTAAATTTAAGAGAAAAGATGTGTCTTGTGGTTGATTTTATATATATAGTGAATGACTTTTTGCATGCCAACCTGTCTCCAATGTGTTGGTTGCTATATATACATGCATAACTACTTGCTAAAAACAGACAAATCAGCTGATTTTTTTCGATAACAGCTTTCTTTTTTACCGCATAGGCCTGTCTCATCAGCTACATGTATTTAGTTTAGGTTGTATCATAATTGTGAGAAGGTTTAGCTGGATTTATAACAAGTGGAATATTTTTTACAGGATAAGAAGAATTGGGTGAGTGCAATACAAGCCCAGAGTATGTATGCCACGGAGCAAAAATACCCAGAAAGCTACTTAAAACGGACAGACTTGCGAGTACATGATCCCTATACATCCATGCCATTTTCAGATGCAATCTTCAAAGAAAAGTGCAAGTCAAGGTAACAAATAATAGCTTACTTTTGCCTATTTTCTTATCTGGGAACTTCCATAACTATGTAAACCATGAAATCTTAGTTTTTTGGGGTTGGTATAACACAGAGTGCTTCTTTAATTTTCAACAAGAAATGACCATCCATTTTTTACAAGGATGTTTTTAAAGTTGTCTGTTGCAAGTTTGTTTCAGAAGGAATAGATCTATATAATGAGCCACTTTGCCAAGCAAATCATCATATAAACATGCATCAATAAACTATGTCTAAAAATAGACTGAATCGTGAAGTAGAATCTTGCAAAGAGTGTTTCTTGAATTTTCAACAGGAATTTCGATGCCCATAAAGTATTCCCTGCCTCTGTGTTTGAGCCGGGTGGATTGATACTCCCACCTCAGCTGCGAGAGGCTTATGCAACCCTTGGGATATACATGACAGATGAAGATTTCAACAAACTGTGGCAAAGGTATTTTTAGATGCTTTTCTCCGTTACCAAATGATCACATGACCATTAATTAGGAGTGTGTCTTTTTATAGCATCAAGAGAAAGGGAGAAAATAATGATAGCCAACATTCTCTCCTTTGCTCCATGTTTTCTACACTTTCAAAGCAGGTTTCAAAAGCAAATCCTGTGACTCCAGCAAGTTTAACCCTTTACCACACAATCCTGATTTTAACAACTCAAAGGCAAAGGACTTTTGAAGACATTGTGGGAAAATGACAAAATGCTGGTAACCACCATTTTTCCCTTTTCCCACAATGTTTTTTACCATATCGAAGAAAAAAATCCTAATTTCTGTAACATTTAGTTTGTCGTCTGCAATTGCTTCAATAAAGACTAGTCTAAAATTTGTTGTCTGCAAATACTTTCAATACAGACTATATAGATATAGCCTTAAATTTTGGTTTTTTGGTAAAAAGTTCAATTTTAGAAGGCTTTGCATAGAAACTTGTTGACTTCAAGAACATTTGCATGTAAGAGAGAATGAAAGTAAAGTTGATGCAAGACCTTTTTTCACACAGGATAGCTTTAGAAATACAATGTATATGAGCAATGCTCTGTGAAAAGGGAGCTTAACCCTTTACCACACAATCCCGAGTTTTTAACGACCTTGAGAAAGAGGCCTTTTGAAAACATTGTGAGAAAAGGAGAAAATGCTGGTAACCAGCATTTTCTCCTTTTCTCACAATGTTTTCTATGCTTCCCAAAACTAATTTCAATTTTTGGGTCAATTTTATTTTGTCGTCTGCAATGCTTTCAATTTGGACTTGTCTAAAATTTTGTCGTTTGGTAAAGAATTAATTGCATCTGCAAAAAGTATTGACAGAGGTCAGCTTATGCAGTCCACAAAGGCTAGCCCGTGTCAAAACCTTTCGCTTATTGTCAAGTTTCTACATGTCAAAGTACCAGCCTATCTCATGATTCAGTTGGTAGTTAGACAAAAATGGATTTTATGGATCCACAATTATGTGATGACTTGCTTGGTATGATGCATCAGGGGGATGCCAGAACATGCATCATATATTTACAAGTTACACTAGAAAATTATTTGAAAGAAAAAGAAATAAAGAAAAAGTAAAATGAAAAAATTGAGGGCAAAGGAGCAATGACCTTTCTGTAGCAAGGAAAGAAGATCCAAACACTATGTTTTCAGAGCTATTTTGGCCAGGATACATGGTATTTCAAGAAAATAAAAAGAAGATCAAAGATCAAGCTGCATATTGATATGCAGATCTTGGTACATACTGTTCACTAAAGCAACATGAAGGCTTAGTATGAGTTGGCTCCATCTACGTTGAAATTTTGTCAGTTTAATTAACCCACAATCCTAAGTTTTAACAACTCCAGGTTAAAGGACTTTTGAAAACATTGTGGGAAAATTAGAAGACAGTTTTCATAATTTTTGCAACATTTAATTTGTCATCCACAAATGCTTTAGATTTGAACCAGTCTAAAAGTTTATTGTTCGGTAAAGAGTTATGGATTTCGTTAACCTAAGGATTTGAAATGCACCTCTTATCAACTATCTGTACTGGGCACGTGAGAGAAAAAAAAATTATAGTTCTATTACTCTTCTGTTTATGATCAAGATATGACAAGGAGGGAACTGGAGCACTTCACACAGACCATTTCTTCCGCATATGTGGCTTGGACTCTAAAGGAAAACCTCGTCAATTACCACCATATACACCCAGAGGTGCAGCTTTTCCAAAGTCTAGACCACACTCAGAAATTGGCCATACAAATGGAATAGATACCAGTGCCGAGGCAAAGAAAATTTTGAAAAAGGAGGGAGTGGATGTTGAACAAAAGAT
Source organism: Tridacna gigas (assembly GCA_945859785.2). NCBI lineage: Eukaryota > Metazoa > Mollusca > Bivalvia > Cardiida > Cardiidae > Tridacna > Tridacna gigas. The sequence goes on along the minus strand of OX244031.2, from coordinate 34,688,192 downwards.
AGACACTGATCGATCAGAGAAAAAAGTGATTGATATACCTACGGCAAAAGCAGAGGAATCCAAAGAAGGTGAAAAAGTGGAGGAAACCAAACGGATTGAAAAGAAAGCTCTCAAACCAAAAGCTCCGCCTAAGTTGGATAATATCATTGATGCATTACATTATAAGGTAATTAGAGGACTTTATTATGCTATTTTTGGCTTTGCTGTTTTCAAAGAAAGCCAGAGGTATCATCATAGCCCATGGCAGTTTATGTCTTTTGTCAGTGTTGTTGTGCAGGAACTGTGACATTTTCTTGTATCTCTGTTATCAATTCACCCTTTACCAGACGTCAAAATTTTAGCCTTGTCCAAACTGAAAGCATTTGCAGACGACAGTTCAATGTGGCTCAAATGGTGCAATTTTTCTTTGATAGGGTGAAAAACATTGTGGGAAAAGGAGAAAATGCTGGTTACCAACATTTTCTCCTTTTCCCTCAATGTTGTCAAAAGGCTTCTTCTTAACCCTTTCCCAAACGACAAATTTTGGACTGGTCCAAATTGAAAGAGTTTGCAGACAACAATTTTAAATTTGATGAAAATGGCATAAAGGTCTCAAAAAGGGTAGAAAACACTGTGGGAAAAGGAGAAATTGCTCATTATGAACAATTTCTCCTTTTCCCACAGTGTTTTCAAAAGACTTGTACTGCAGACACGTGAAAACCAAGGCTTGTTTGGGAAAGGGTTAAGGGTCATTAAAACCCACAATGTTTTCTAACCTTCTCAAAACCAATTTCAATTTTTGAGTGACATTTTGTCATCTGCAAATGCTTTCAATTTGGACAAGGCTAAAATTTTGTCGTCTGGTGAAGAGTTGAGGCAATAATCAGATATTCTACTTACAGATACAAGACAAAAAGAAAAATGATAAGGAAGGGAAAATGTCTGATTTGAATGTAAGAGACAAAAAAAACATTGCAGGACAAGGAGCAATTGCTTGTAACAAGAACTGGTCCTTTTCTCACAATGTTTAACCCTTTACCACACAATCCCAACTTTTAAAGACCCTGAGAAAGAAGCCTTTTGAAAACATTGTGGGAAAAGGAGAAAATGCTGGTTACCAGCATTTTCTCCTTTTCCCACAATGTTTTCTACCTTTGCCAAATTAAATTTTATTTTTTGATTCACATTTATTTTGTCGTCTGTATATGCCCTCACTCTGGACTAGTCTAAAATTTTGTCATTTGGTAAATGGTTAAAGAGATGTTAAGAGTCTATGGCAGAGACATATAAGATAAAATACTTGTGTATAAAAGCTCATGTGATAATCTTCAATATGTACCTTATGTTTGACTCATTATTTCATCCCCAGATTTTGGCCATTTTTAAGATCAGACACATCCATGTAAAGCATAATTACAATCAGGGAAAAATATGCAAACATTGCCATTTCATGACAGCATGGCTGTTATAGCTGGTAAACAGCATTTTCTCCTGTACAATGCTTTTTCTGCTCTTTCAAAGAATAAAATTCCATGATTGGAGCTGTATTTAACCCTTTACCAAACGACAAAAATTTAGACTCATTCACATTGAAAGCATTTGCAGATGGCAAAACTAATGTGACTCAAAAATTGAATTTTGTTTTGGGAAGGTTAGAAAACATTGCAGGAAAAGGAGAAAATGCTGGTTACCAGCATTTTCTTCTTTTCCCATAATGTTTTCAAAAGGTTTCTTTCTGAACGTCGTGAAAACCTGGGTTTGTTTGGTATAGGGTTAATTTATCATCTACAGATCCTTTCAATTTGGATAAGTCTGAAATTTTGTTGTCTGGTAAAGTGTAAATTCATTATTGATTATTCCTGGTTTACAACAATATTTTCAAGATCATCCACTGTAATTTTCTTCCAAAAGCTACAGAGGTATTTGACAATCAGGGAGGGGGGGGGACTTATTTCCTGACCATTCTAAATATTGTTCTACTCTAAATTTCAATACTTGCCATCCCATTGGCTGAGAGAACACTTCTCAGCAAATTAAATGGCCAGTCTTAGAATTAAGAATAAGGATTTACCCCTTTACCAAGCAATCCCATGTTTTTGTTGACCCTGAAGTCTACAGATTTTTCAAACATTGTGGGAAAAGGAAAAAAATGCTGGTAACTAGCATTTTTCTGGTCTTCTTGTAATAGTTTCTATCCTCTTGTAACAGTTTCTATCCTTTCAAAGACTAATCTCATGAGTTGAGCCAAATTTAATTTGTAGTCTGTAGATACATTCAATTTGGACTAGTACTGGTGAAACAGAGCTCCAGATAAGGGAGTGATGCATTCTAAATCCATTATTTTTCTTCCGAACCCTATGTTGTGGGTACTCATTAGAATCGTCTCGATGAGACGATTCTAATGAGTACCCATAACATAGGGTTTAGTGGATAATAATTAATATTTTCAATTTTGAACTCAAAATCAATCCCTCTGTCTGGAGCTCTGGTGAATTATTGCCATTGTTCAAGAACGATCTTCCCTACTAGCAAAATATTATTATCAGTTTGAGGAAACCTACCAAGGGATGTACACAGCATTTCAACTGTTTGACTTTCTGAATGATAACTACATTTCTAAAGTGGACTTCAGGCGTGTTTTACAGGAGTTCGGACTACCTATCACACCTTCGGAGTTTGATTATTTTCTGAAAAAGTAAGTAGGTCAAAATTTATTATGTTGACAATGCTATAAGGTCTGTTAACCTTTTCTATATAATCACAGTTCAAAAGTTTTTGTTATTCTGTCCATAATGTGCAGTTATCCATTACTCTACTGTACAAATTTGACTTTTTATACCCCTACAGTTTACAGGTCTGAAAAATGATTTGGTGAACAGAGAATTTCCTGCATTAAGCAGTTTTGTTTCTCCATGTGTCCTGTATTTTTGGAAAACAGTATTCTTCTTTCCCTCAAATGACTTTCCTGCTTGTGATCTTGTGATTTGTGATATCTTTCAGAGTTCTAAAAGTAGCTTGGACAGTTAGGGGTAAAACCCTTCACTGAACAGCACAGCATTTAATAAACCTGAGGAAATATGCTTTAGAAAACCTTGTGGAAAAAGGAGAAAATGCTGGTCTCTCCAATTCTCACTATATTTTCTAACCTTTCAATGATTGATAGGTTGGTTGTATGATGTTTGACATCATTTTCAACATTATTTCAGTTATATCGCTGCTGCCAGTGCACCTATCCATGCTTGCCTAGAGTTTCTGTTGCACAATATTTTTCACAAGCCAGTCACTGCTTTCCCACATAACCACTGTCAAAAACAATCATCAGCATTGAGATAGACATTAATCTTGTCATAATGACTTTTACCACCCCTTGGACAGAAATGGGCGGAGCTGGGGATCTGAACCAGCAACCTCCTGTTCTCAAGTCCTGTATGCTACAGAACGCTCCGTTGGGGCTTCGCTCTAACCTTCCAAAGACAAGTCCAATCATCTGTGTCAAATTTACTGTGTTGTCTGTAAATGCTTTCAATATGGACAATTCTGAAATTTTGTCATCTTATAAAGAGTTTATTGAGCGTTTTAGGGATTAAACCCAAGTGAGATTTAGAGACAAGATATGTACACATCTTGATAATAACTTGCTTACATTCAAAACAGGTGCAGTCTGCGAGCAATCAAAGGTCAGGTGAACTACAAGGACTTTCTAAACAAATATCAAAACAGATCGGACAGTGGTGTTATGGTCAGGGTAACGAGAGATGCCAGTCATCCGTAAGTTCCATTATTTCACCTACCACAATATTATTATTTGCAATAACAAATGTTTAAATGTCTATTTTAAAGTTGCATACAAACAGATTTAGTTTCACATGCGTTTGAAAAAAAAAAAGATAGTTTTTGGTCACCTGGAAAGATGGCTTCAACCCTTTACCAACCCGTCCTGACTCTAAATGATTCTGAAGAAAAAAGCTTTGGAAAACAATATGGGAAACAGAGATAATGCTGGTAACCAGCATTTTCTCCTTTTCCCCTCCACAAAGTTTTCTACTATACCAAATAAATCACGCCATTTTAGCTACATCTCATTTGTTGTCTGCAAAAATTTTTCATTTGGACAAGCCCAACAGTTTGTTGTTTGATAAAGAGTTAAGAGTACGACACAGATAGAAAATCATGTTGACGATGTGAGGAATGTCCCATCTTTTATATTTTTTTCCATTTTTGCAAAATTTCTTATGCTGTTTGTCTCTGAGTAGCAGTTATTGCATAACAAGATACAAATACAAATCAGACACACTAGATGGTATATAGTTGCATGGATAGCTCAGTTTGTTGACTTGCTGAGCAATTGTTTGGGAGGTTGTAGGTTCAAATCTGAAGAATAGCAAATAAATCTTGTGGCATTCTTGTGGATTTTTTTCCCATAAGTAAGAGCAAACAGCCATATACTAAATGATTTCTCCAAATTTTTCGTTGATTATCTAACTTCCCTGAGGATGCTTTTGAAGTATTCAGCTGCAGGGTTCTTTTAGTGAGAAAATGAGACAGTCTGAATTGATTATTTTCTAGTTTAACTGCAAGAAATGACGAGGAAACACCTAGGTAAAAACAACTGTCTTCTATGAGAATGGTTTTGTACATGTTCCTTATGTGATATAACTGGCTTTAGCCTATTGCTCAATCATTTTGTGTGGCATTGTATTTTTTTCTGTTCAAAAAGTTGTTTAAATCTAATTACTTGGTTTCAAAACACTAAAGCTGAATGACTAAAAATTGTGCAATGTTATACATGTCATTTTATCAATGTTTACTTATAGTCTGTGTTCTATCAAACTTCTCTGTGATTGTTCACAGACTTGCACTCATTATCTGTTTCAAACAATCTGCTGTTTTAGTGTTTCTGTGTAAGAAGGCCTTTTAAACATTGCAGGAAATATAGAAAATGTCAGTGACCTGCTTTTTCTCCTTTTTCCACAATGTTTTCTGCCCTTTTTGCTGTCTGGTAATAAGCTGAACCTATGAATCTTTCATATTGGAATGGAGATCTGATTTTAGCTGCTGAGAAAAAAAAAAAGCACATATTTATTTCAGCTGATGGCAAAAGAGCCAGGCTAAATGACTAAAATTTATGTTCTGTCATAAATGTGAAGTTACAAATGTTTGGTTATGTCCTGTGCTTTAGATCACTTTCTATGTAACAGGCTTACACTCAATATACTTTTTCAAAGCAACCACATGTCTGATGTATATTCCAATGTAACTTATTAACCCTTTACCACGCAATGCCACCTTTTAATGACCCTGATAGGGAAGGCCTTTGAAAACATTGTTGGAAAAGGAGAAAATGCTGGTAACTAGCATTTTCTCCTTTTCCCACAATGTTTTCTGTTCTTCCAAAAACAATTTTTAATTGTTTAGTCATATTTATTTTGTCGTCTGCAAATGCTTTCAATTTGGAAATACCTAAAATATTGCCATGTGGTAAAGGGTTAGTTAGTGGCTTGCCATTTTGATACAGACAACAATTATTGTACCCTTAGAACATAATTATGTCCTCAGAGAAATGTCAGATCAGGACAACAGCCTGATATAAGTAAATCTACTGCAGTGGGCAATTGCCCTATCATGAATTAAAGGGCAGAAAATGTAAAATTGTTATGTCAACAGCTAAATGATAGGAAGGAAACTCTATCAGGGAAGAATGTTTTTTAAGCCTTAAAGTGCCTTCCACTGATATATAGTTTCATGTATGGTCAGTGTAGATCAAAATCAGACTGCACAAAATATGCAGCCTGACATTTGATCTACACCCTCTGCTTTGCTAAAACACAAAATACAAAAGGAAGCGATAAATTTGCAATTATCTGTGTCTTTTTCTAGAATGAAAATGTCTATTGGGTTTATTTGGCACTTTAGTAAGTTCCCCTTTTAAGTACATACAGTCATACATTTATATCTAGGTGTGTCATTTGACCTCTGATTTGTGTTTGACATGCTTCTGTGGCTTTCCATGTAGATCTAATACGTTTTCTAAATCTAATAATACTGGTACATACTAAGAAAATGTAATACTGAATCATATAATTGAATGTTTTTGTTTTTGAAGGCAGTTATCCTACGGGGTATCATGCTACAGGCACTTTGGTTTGTCACAGGGTTTTCTTTACTCTGCAGCTATTAAGTTCATGATTTTGAAATCTGTTGTCCTGTATGATGAGTAGTTCAAAATACAGCATAAGGGTATTTTTGAACACAATCTTGTGTACTAGATAACCTATGGTACGCTATTGATTATTGATGCATTTTGTGAATATATGTATACTTTGCATTAAGGTACAATCTGTTATGCTTGTTCATCATAGTGATGTGGGTGTTTTGCCTATTTACTTGTTTTCACAGCATATAAAACATTCCAAAAGAAGAATTGCACAATGAAAATTACCAACCATTCCAAGTTGCATTCATATTCTGATTCTGAAGAATTTTTTTTTTATTTCAAAGAGACCCAATTTCTAATTGGCTTAAACATACAATTTAGTTAATCAGAAATTATTTTTTTGTCCTGATTCAGACTGAAAATGCGCTTACAAATAGTCCGAATAGTCGGTGAATACAGAAAGTCCAAATAAATGTGTTTAATTCTAGGTACCATGCTGAACTAACCAAAGACTCTGGAAATTTGTCACCTGAACAGCTGGAATCCAAATTGATAGAGTTATTTCATGGTGATTTCATCAAAATGCTCACCCATTTCAGGTATGAAAATCAAGAATCATCATTACATGTTGGAAAAAATACCTTAAGTATTTAAGATGTAGAAGTTAGATACAAATACAGAACAATACTTTTGACCTCAGAAGTGTGTGATTTTCAGGCTGCCCTTATAAGGATTTCTCCAAAAATATTGGACATCTTAGATCCAAGATCAGACCTATCTATTGGCAAATACAATTAAAGTTGTTATCTATGCTCTATGTATAAATATATGAGCCATACTCTGGAAAATAGGGGGCTAAAAGCATCTCCTTGAAACATTATACAAAGCAGCTCATCTCATAATTATGGATCTGTAAAATTCATATTGTCTAACAACTGACTGTCATCAATAGTTAGACTGGCCCTTACAACTGACTGTCATCAATAGTTAGATTGGCCCTTTGACATGCAGAAAATTGACAAAAAAGCAAATTGTTGTGGCCCATGTTTTTTTTTTTTTTTTTTGGCAGATGCATTAAGCCCCCTTTTCACAGAGCATTGCTCAATTATTCATTATGTGTTGTACTTGTTTATGCCATTCTCCATAACTTCCGGTTATCTTTTTTTCAAAGTTCTTTTGTAATGCAATGCATAGGGAATATTATTATTATAATTTCTGAAGCAAATATTTTGGGTATGGTGCAGAAAGTGAAAACTCAATTTAGTTTTTCAACAGAGTCAGTCAATAAGTTTTACCTTGTAGTTTTCACTGAACAACCCACTCCATTTTTTCTCCTCCATTATTAGTGTGGCTGTTTTTTGAAGAAAACATCGAGGTATTGTCATAGCCCTAGTGTTGTCATCGTGTACATTGTCGTCTGCCAAGCCAGGCAAAAACTTTGACATTTTATAATATCTCTATTGTTACTGAAGATATTTGCTTCAAACTTGGACAAGTTTTTAATTATCCAAAGGGGAATCTATACACAAGGGTAGTAACCATCAAGTGTTTTTGACACAGTTATGCCCCGTTTTTGACTTAGATTTTTCACATAAAAATCAAGCAAACGCAGCTTAGTGTTGGTACCCCAATGCGGTGCTCGTTTTTCTTTTTTTGGTAACTGAAAGTGGACTTATCTCACTTTACAAATTTTTTAGGTGGATTGACAATGATATTATGTTACTTCTACTTCTTTTTTGGGGTTTCTGCTGTGTCCAAATGATTACTGCAGGTGCAAATGTATGCATTTTGTATTGTTCTGTAAAGTTGTTTAACTCTTTACCAACTGACAAAATTTTAGACTGGTCCAAATTGAAAGCAGTTGCAGATGACAAAATAAATGTGACTAAAAAATTGAAATTTGTTTTGGGAAGGGTAGAAAACATTGTGGGAAAAGGAGAAAATGCTGGTTACCAGCATTTTCTCCTTTTCCCACAATGTTGTCAAAAGGCTTCTTTTTCAGGGTCGTTAAAAGTCGGGATTATGTGGTAAAAAGTTAAATTCTTGGTGGTAGTATTTCAGAGTATTTAACCCTTTCCCAAACAAGCCCTGGTTTTCACGTGTCTGCAGTACAAGTCTTTTGAAAACACTGTGGGAAAAGGAGAAATTGCTCGTAACAAGCAATTTCTCCTTTTCCCACAGTGTTTTCTACCTTTTTTGAGAACTTTCTGCATTTTTCATCAAATTTAAAATTGTCATCTGCAAACTCTTTTAATTTGGACCAGTCCACACTTTGTCATTTGGGAAAGGGTTAAAACTTTTGTGGTATTTTTTGGTAGATTTAAGCAAAAGAAAAAAGTGCATATTGTGATGTTCGTGTGCCAAAACCTGATACAGCAGCATTCATATGGAGGAAGTAATGAGCTAATAGCCATTTTGTCTAATTTCTGGTTTCAGACAAGCAGACAGATATAATTTAGGTGTAATTACTGCGCATGAGTTCCGTACTGGTATTGAACGACGCCTTGGTTATTCAGTGAATGACAAACAATGGGAGCAGTTAAAGGGAGATGTTGGTCAGGATAATGATGGTCTTATCCCCTACACAAAGTTTATTGAAGTGTTTGACATTACGTAAGTATGCCATGCCCATGAGATGGTCTTATTCCCAACACAAAGGTTATTGAAGCATTTGACATTATGTAAGTATGCTATGCTCATGAGGATCTCTTAACATGACCACATGCATAACCCTCTACTGCACAACCCTGAGTTTCAACGACTCTTCTAAAAATGGCTTTTGAAAACATTGTGGGCAAAGGAAAAAATGCTGGTAGGCAGCATTTCTCCTTTTCACACAATGTTTCCTATCCTTTCAACTGAAAGATGCATCATTTGCACCCCATTTATTGTTTGCAAATGCTTTCAATTTGGAAAGGTCTAAAATTTTATTGTTTGGGAATGTGTAAAACCCCTTACCAAACAATCCTGTGGTTTAACACTTTACCAAATGACAAAATTTTTGACTTGTCCAAATTGAAAGCAATTGCAGACAACAAATAAAATGTCGTGCTATTGATTGAATTTTTCTTTTTAAGGTTAGAAAATATTGTGGGAAAAGGAGAAAATGCAGACTACCAGCATTTTCTCCTTTTTCCACAATGTTTTCAAAAGGCTTTGCTCCCAGGGTCGTGCGGTAAAGAGCTAACCGCCATGAGGACAGAGGCTTTAGAAAACATTGAGGGAAAAAGAGATATTACTGGTGACAAGCCATTTCACCTTTTCAAAGACAAATATCATATTTGAACCAAAATTTTACATTTGAATCACATTTAATATTTTGCCTGCAAATGCTTTTAGCATTATTAATATTTGTGAATACATTGTATCATCATTTAAAGGCATTCTTTGCAAGCAAATATAGAGGATTAGTTTTTGTGGAAGATATTTGGAACTTGCGGAAAGACAACATTACTTAACAAAACCTAACATACTTTACAGTCCAGGAGCATGGAATGTACGACAAGAAGGTACCAGCAAGGTCAACCAAGTTTCTTCAAGTGAAATCCCTGTTCCCCCTCAGGTTGAAAGATTGAAAGAAAGAGCTAAAACAGAAATGATGCCCCCTTCTCCACCCCCAGCACAACCCTCCAACTTGCTCACTTTGGAACAGGTTTGTTCGTCATATTCTTTTCACCAAAGCCCTTTACCGAACAATCTTGAGTTTTAATGTGCCTACAGGAGAAGACTTTTGGAAACATTGTAGGAAAAGGAGAAAATACTAGTTACCAGCATTTTTCTCCTTTTCCCACAATGTTTTCTACCCTTACAAAGACAAACCACATCATGTTAGCCCACACGTAATTTGTGTTCTGCAAATGCTTTGAAATTGGACATATCTAAGTTTTGTCTTGGTAAAGGATTAATTGGAAATTATTTTAACCCTTTCCCAAAGAATCTCAATGTCTAACGACCTTGTGGGAGAGGGCTTTTGAAATCATAGTGGGCAAAGGAGAAAATGCTGATGACCAGAATTTTCTCCTTTACAAACAATGTTTTCTACCTTTCTAAAGACAAATATCAGATTTTAACTCTTTACCACTCAACAATATTTTAGACTGGTCCAAATTAAAGCATTTACAGATGACAAATTAGTTGTGCCTCAAATGATGGGATTTGTCCTTGATAGGGTAGCAAACATTGTGGGAAAAGGAAAAAATGCTGGTTACCGGCATTTTCTCCTTTTCCTACAATGTTTTCAAAAGTCCTTCTTTTTCAGAGTCGTTAAAACTCGTGATTGTGTGCTAAAGGGTTAAGAGGCATTTATTCTGCCATCTGCAAAGTTTTTCAATTTGGATAATTCTAGAATTTTGTTCTGAAGTACTGAGTTAGCACAGCCTGATACAAGTCTGCAGTACATGACTCTAAAATCATCTTAACCCTTTACCAAATGACATGGTTCAAATTGAAAGCATTTGCATACGACAAATTAAAGGTGGCCCAAATGATGAAATTTGACCTTGATAGGGTAGAAAACATTGTGGGAAAAGAAGAAAATGCTGATTACCAGCATTTTCTCCTTTTTGCACAATGTTTTCAAGATCCTTCTTCCTCAGGGTCATTAAAAGTTGGGATTGTGTGGTAAAGGGTTAACTGTCAACCAAGCAATCCCCGGTTTTAAGGATCTTGGGGAAGAAGGCTTTTGAACACATTGTGGGAAAAGGATAAAATGCTTGTAACCAGCATTTTCTCCTTTTCCCATAATGTTTTCTACTGTTTACGGAGAAATCCTAGAATTTGAGTCACATATGAATTGTCATCTGCAAAATACTTTCAATTTTGACAAATGCCAAATTTTTTTCTATCATTTTAAGGGTTAATGAAACAGGATTTCGATTAACAAAAAGCCCTAACTGAAGCATGTACTGTTTGTAACTCTTTCAAGACATGCATCTTCTTTGTTATTTTTCTGTCTGTCAAACAGAAATAAAAGGCCTCTCAAAAGATTGTGGCTTTCTGTTTACTTACTGCTCAGCAACACACTTATAGATAAAAAAAAAAAAGCAGTAGAATATAGGGAGAGATGTGATTAATAACTATAGTGTTTTTGGACGTATGGATAGACATAATGACTTAATGTTAGAAAAATTAATTCACACATAGATATGAGCCATGCCTTGTGAAAAAGGGGCTTAATGCATCTGCGAAAAGTATCGACCCAGGTCAGCCTGTGCAGTCCTTGCAGGCTGACCTAGGCTGAAACTTTTCACTATTGGTCAAAGGACCAGTCTACCTTACGATTTAGTCTGTTGTTAGCCAAAATGGACTAAATAGATCTGTGATCATAAGATGACTTGCTTAGTATCATGCATGACGGAGATGCATTAAGCCCCCTTTTGCCAGAGCATGGCTCATATGCTTGTTTATTGCAATAGCAGGATTTTAGCTTTATTTGTTTTTATTAAGATGAGACTTCAAAAAGATGCAAGCAAGGTAAGGAATGAGAAAGGAGATTCAAGCACAAGTTTAATACACTTTATGAGTTTCAACCTCACAATATAACTGTTAACTTAATACATCATGCAGATGACTTTGTTTTGTTTAGTATCAGACACACTCACCAGGAACAAATTCTGCTTTTGTATGAATATTTCAAAAGGTTTGCTGCAGCATGCAGAAAAGTTTTCTGCTAGAGGTAATTGATATTATGGTTTTTATTCTTGTATTGAATGGTACACGTTTTCTAGAATACCACATTCCTTACAAACTACCGGATACACATTTGCTAGGATATTACATTCTAAAAAAAATTCTGGAAATACTTTCCCTGGGCTGTTGTTACTACCAGATACACATTTCCTGAGATATCATTGCAAACAAACTGGCAGATTGATTTTGCTAGGGTAATATATCCTCACAAACAAACTGTCAGATCTGTATAGGCATGGATATCACATTTACTGGGAGACCACATTCTTACAGGCAAACCCACCAGATATTGTTTGCTAGACTTACATTCTCACAGTCATGCAACCTACTAGATACATATATGCTGGATTATCACATTATCACAAGGAAATTATCAGAGAGAGAGAGAGAGAGAGAGAGAGAGAGATATCACAAGGAAATTATCAGATATATAAGTGATATTCCACACATACCAACAAACTACAAGATGCACATTTGCCAGGATATCACATTCTCACAACAATATTTTTGCTTGGAGATCACATTACCACAAACAAACCAGCTAGATCTGTAGGTTATCACTTTCTCATTAGCAAACTACTCAGTACACATTCACTTGAATATCACTTTCTCATGGTACCGTTTACATTCTTGAAGTGCATCTGCAAAGTAAATTACTCATTACAACTTCCTCCCTTTTAAAACAATTGCACTGTCTAACCACACACATCATTCATAATTTTTGTTTTTATTTTTTCCACATCAAGAAATAATTTGTGAACATGAACTGGTTTATAGAAAGAAGCAAATATGACATCACATTCTGCAATGATTTTTTTTTTTCAGAAATAAAGGATCTTACATAAATTGGTATTTGAGATAAAATTTTATTAACCCTTTACCAGACGACAAAATTTTGGCCTTGTCCAAATTGAAAGCATTTGCAGACGACAATTTCTATGTGGCTCAAATGGTGCAATTTTTCTTTGATAGGGTAGAAAACATTGTGGGAAAAGGAGAAAATGCTGGTTACCAGCATTTTCTCCTTTTCCCACAATGTTTTCAAAAGGTTTCTTTCCCAGGGGTGTTAAAAGGCGGCATCGTGCAGTAAAGGGTTAAATGAGTCCAGGAAAATGTTATTAAGCGAGCCTCTTGCAAGCTTTGTAAGATTTTTTTGACGAGTTTAATGAAATTTTACCTCAAAAGTCAAGGAATATCAGATTCTTTTTTTCACATAACAGTATTTCTAAAATTATTGATCAAAAGGTGCAAAACCATCTTTGCACACCTGTAATTTTCATAAAAAGTAAAAATATTATTCATGGCTCTGAACTGAATACTTACAAAATGACATCACAAACAATGTCACGCAGTTCTGATACAAAATGTGTATGAGATAAAATTTGTAATGGGTTTATATTACACTGAAAACAAGGGATGTTATGTGATAAATACCTGAATGATATATCACTATGTATGATAAGTTATCTACATGTGCCAGTCATTCATTGAAATGCAGCTGTTTTTAATTTGGCCTTTATTTGACGGTGCCATTTTTAGAAAGATATGACCACAAAAAAATGTAGAACTAAAAAGTTTCAACATCAGCATTAACTGATCAGAGCATCCTTTTATTTGCACTATTATGGTCTTTTTTTCCCTTAGACTGAACATTGTCCATTTCATGATTTTATTCAGTATTTTAACCCTTTACCCCACAATCCTGAGTTTTAAGGACCCTGAGGAAGAAGCCTTTTGAAAACATTGTGGGAAAAGGAGTACACTAACTAAGTTTGCTTGCTTCTTTTTTTTTCAGATTCAAAAGCAAATTGATGGATTGTTCAAGAACAGGTTCCATACTTTTGACAAGGTAAGTAATATTTAAGCTCTTTTACACAGAGCTCTATCTTTTTATCTCAATCTTTTCAGCATATCTATAGGGTTTTTTACAATTTTATTAACCCATTACCACATGACAAAATTTTAGACTTGTCCGAATTGAAAGCATTTGCAGACGACAAAAACAACGTGACTGAAAAATTAAAATTTGTTTTGGTACAGGTAGGAAACATTGTGGGATAAGGAGGAAATGCTGGTTACCTGCATTTTCTCCTTTTCCCATAATATTTTCAAAAGGTTTCCCTCTTAGGGTTGTTAAAACTTGGGATTGTGTGGTAAAGAGTTAATACCGAGGTGGTCGTGGTTACATATAACTATAATTGTAAATTCCATGACTAGATCTCTGAATTGGTACCAATCAAATGACTAGTCTTGGAATTAAGAATTTGGAATAGTTGATCTGATACTGCTATGTGGTTCCTATTCACTAACAGTTTTAACCATTTACCACACAATCCCGACTTTTAACGACCATGTTAAAGAAGGCTTTTGAAAACATTGTGGGAAAAAGAGAAAATGCTGGTAACCAGCATTTTCTCCTTTTCCCACAATGTTTTCAACCCTATCAAAGACAGAAATTATCATTTTAGCCACATTTAATTTGTCGTCTGCAAATGCTTTCAATTCGGTCCTGTCTAAATTTTGTCACTTGGTAAAGAGTTAACTCTTTACTACATGACATACAAATAGACTTGTCTGAATTGAAAGCATTTGCAGTCACAACTTGAATGTGGTTCAGATGATGAAATTTGTTTTTGATAAGGTAGAAAACATTGTGGGAAAAGGAGAAAATGCTGGTTACCAGCATTTCTCCTTTTTCCCAGTGTTTTCAGAAAGGTTCTTCCTCAGGGTTGTTATACTCGGGATTGTGTGATAAAGGCTGAAATACCGTTCTAATTTGTGATACTTGCTGTCGTATCAGCTAATAGTTTTGTCTCAGCCAGTCTAATGCGTAGATTGTTGATGCTTGAATTCAAAATTAGGACTGATATAGGGTCGGTTGTGGTTTGTAAATGCAGTCCATGATGCTTGAAAAATACAAGCATGGGCTCTCTGAGAAAAGTAGGAATATAATGCCATGGTTGCAATGATTTCTTGGTATGAAGTTAAATGACCTGTTGAGCATATCTTTTTGTTTTTCAATGCTTGAAACATTTAACAAAAGAGCCAAGGTTTTCACAATCCTGAGGAATAGGGCCTTTGAAAACATGTTAGGAAAAGGAGAAAATACTGGTGACCATGCAGCTGAGCATTTCTCTTTCATACATAATGCTTCCTACCATTTCAAAGACATAATCAATCATTTCAGCTGCTATTGATTTGTTGTCAGCAAATGCTTTCAGTATGGTTTAGTCTAAAATTTTATCATCTAGAAAAAATAAGATAAGCTTTATTGTGTTTGATTTTAATTTTCTTTTTGTTCTCATCATTCACAGAATTTTAAAGCAATGGATAGAAGAATGACTGGAAGAATGAGCAAATGGCAGTTTGGTGCTTTATTGAAAATGTTAGTACTATTTTTTTGTTGTAATGTGATGACGTCATATTGTAATATCTATTATTATTGCATAAGGTTATTCTATACATACTCAAGACTGGTACCTGTGACAATAGAAAGAAGATCTGAAGGAAAAGTACTATCTTTTAATAGTTCAGAAGGCATGGAAGGAAAAGAGGAAGTTTCATGTAAAAATGAAACATTTTTGTTCCCTTACACTGTTTCTGATAGACAGTTAACCATAGCCATTAATTTGTAAACTGAGAATTTTTGTCTTAAATGGTTAAAATATCCCAAGGATACAATGACTTTATGATCATGTGACATTCCCACAATCCTTTGCAAAATTCTGATGCAAAGTCTTAAGAAATACACTGAGAGGCTATGTATCTAACTAAGGGAGTACCATCCAAAAGTTTTTTTTCTTATACTTCTCAGTGTTATTCATTTTGATGGTTTGCAAGCTATTTCTAAATTTAGTGATATTACATTTTTGAAGTTGGTTAGTTTAAAACAATCTGGATAGCCCCCTTTAAAACATGTGATTATTAGGTAAAGGGTTGAAACAGGATTATTTCTATTGCTACAGGACTGGTCTTGCTCTGCAGCCAAAGGAACTGGACAAGATTTGGGCCACACTGAATGTATCCACTGATGGAATGTATAGCTACAGCACACTCATACAACATTTTATACATTACAAAGTTCCCTATGAGGAAAAGGAAAACATCATATATGGTACTGCTACATTTTTTTTCTCTTAACCCTTTCCCAAATGACAAATTTTGGACAGGTCCAAATTGAAAGAGTTTGCAGACGACAATTTTAGATTTGATGAAAATGGAAGAAAGTTCTCAAAAAGGGTAGAAAACACTGTGGGAAAAGGAGAAATTGCTCGTTACGAGCAATTTCTCCTTTTCCCATAGTGTTTTCAAAAGACTTGTGCTGCAGACACATGAAAACCAGGGCTTGTTTGGGAAAGGGTTAACCCCTTATTTCCTTATTTCAAATTTGAATAAACATGACAGACTCATTCGATCCAGAAAATTTAATTAGATCCAGATAAATGCAAATTCATGGTTACTTTGTTTATAGTGTTTCAGTAAAGTGGGTAGTTTGGACCAAAGATCAGATTGCACATCTTGTGCAGTCTGATCTTGATCTATACTGGCCACAAAGGCAATTATAGTTGTGAAAGGTATATAAAGTTTTTTCATTACCTCCTGCAGACATCTTTATTTAACTGGGAACAGGACACTGTAAGTTAGAGTCAGACCACACACTCCATGGCAGATGAAGAAAGCTGTGTAATATCAATATTTTTCCAGAATCCATTGGTTTACCCTTAAGCAATGGGCTTAACAAATGCATGAATTAAGAAATTAAGAAACTGATCAGCGGAAAATGACTGCATTGCCTGACTGATACACTGAATACAGGCCTCAAACTTAAGTATCCAATATTTCAATAAAAAATCTATGAACCATGCTCTGTGGAAGGGGGTTTAAATGGATCAGCAAAAGTATTTACCATACCAGACTGCTATTTATAAATTTTCTGCATGTCCAAGGACCATTCTTCCTCATGATTCAGTAGACAATATGTATTTAACCCTTTCCCAAACAAGCCCTGGTTTTCACATGTCTGCAGTACAAGTCTTTTGAAAACACTGTGGGAAAAGGAGAAATTGCTCGTAATGTGCAATTTCTCCTTTTCCCAAAGTGTTTTCTACCCTTTTTGAGACCTTTCTGCCATTTTCATCAAATTTAAAATTGTCTTCTGCAAACTCTTTCAATTTGGACCAGTCCAAAATTTGTTGTTTGGGAAAGGGTTAATAGATCCATAATTATGTGATGATTTGCCTGGTATAATGCATCACAGAGATGCACTAAACCTCGTATTGCAAGAGCACCACTCACATTTTATCATCACTCTAATACTGCAACACTTTGGACTGATTGATCTCATTTGCAATACTATTCCTGCAATAACAGGAACCTGTCTCTTCCAAATAGTCACTGTATTGAGCTCCATTGTTTTATAAGAAAAGGTTGAGGTACCTGTAATGTCATAGCCCTATAGCTGTTGTCAGTTGCCTAGTCATTGTCAATCATTCACTTAACTCTTTATCAATTGATAAAACTTTTGACTTGGCCGAATTGAAAGTATTTGCAGATGACAAATTAAATGTAGCTGAAATGATGGAATTTTTTATTTAAAAGGGTAGGAAACATTGAAGGAAAAGGAGAAAATGCTGGTTACCAGCAATTTCTCCTTTTCCCACAATGTTTTCAAAAGCCTTCTTTTTCACGGTTGTTAAAAGTTGGGATCGGGTTGTAAAGAGTTAAACATTATCTGATATCTCTGTCATTACTGAAGATATTTTCTTCAAATGTTGGCTAGTTGTTAGCATCAAAAGGGGAAGCAATACTGGAAGGGGAGGTTACACACAGCATATTTTTGACAGTTATGCCCCTTTTTCAGCCCAGAATTTTCACTATTTAAGCAACTGCAACCAAGTGTTGGCACCTACATGCTGTGCTATTGTCTTCTTTTGTCTTAAATATTTTGCGGTGAAGATTTGATATGTACATTTGAAAATAGCAGTGGGATGCAGAAGACAGATCAGGGCATTCCAAATATGCTATAAGTTTGTAAACATAAAGGAGGAAGATTTGTTTATGTATACATGATTAAATTTAACTCTGTATCACACAACAAAATTCTAGACAGGTCCAAATTGAAAGCATTTCTAGACAGCATTGTAAATGTAGCACAAGTGATGGGATTTCTCTGTGAAACATTAGAAAACAATGTGGGAAAAGGAGAAAATGCTGGGTTTCAGCATTTTCTCCTTTTCTCACAATGTTTTCAAAACCTTTCTGTCTCAGGGTTGTTAAAATTCAGGATTGTGTGTAAAGGGTTAAATGATGAATATGCTCCTTACAGAGAATATGTTCAATGTTGATGAAGATCAACAAATATGGTACACTGAGGAAGGTAAATTGTCAACACAAGTTGTCTTTTCTGTTGGTTGTTATTGGTATTTAGCAGGTGCAGCAACAACATGCATTGTTTTATGGTTACTTCTATGTGCATATTTTTGTCCTTGTACTTACATGTCACTCCTTACATGATAAGAAGATGTCAGAAAAGCCCATATAGGAAAAAATGGAAAGGATTTTTGTCTGAACTCCTAAGGCCTAGAGTGTTTATATTTAGAACTTATGATCACATGATCATTTAATGGCTAAAGTTAAAGGTCAAGGTCCTGGTCTTTGTTACCAATAACAGAGAAAAAGGTGGAATCAACAGTAACTTCAAAAATATATTTATTAATAGCTACTTTTATAAATCTAAGCTTAGTGATTTATCTTGATACACAGATCATGCACAATTTTTAAATCTATGTTAAAGTAAAGGTCAAGGTCACTGTTTCAAGAAAAGAAAGAATTAGCTAAAAATTTTTTTTAACACACCATATAAAACTTCACATTATGATAGGTCTTGATTTGAAGATGATTGACGGACCTGCATGTTATGGATAAAGTTAAGATCAAGGTCACTGTTGCTGGTTACTTGATTGGTTGAACAGTGTTGTATGTAGTGTTCAACATGTTTCAGCTGTATCACAGGTACAGCTCACTTATTCATGTGCCTTGGGTCATTAGCACAAGGCTCTGAAATGTCTCACCTGAGGACATTTCCATGAATGACCAAGGGCATGTAGAAAACCTATATTCATGTTGATTAACACCTGATCAAACAACAAAGCTTTAGACTGGTCCATATCATAAGTATTTTCAGACAACAGATGTGGCTGGAATGATGGGATTTATCTCTGATAGGCTTAAAAACATGAGGGAAAAGGAGAAAATGCTGCTTACCACAAGCCTTTTACACTAGGGTTGTTAAAAGTGGGGTACAGTGTTAGAGCTTTAATACATGTACTGTACTTCACTTAGAAGTGTTACTGTGTACATGTTTTCTGTATTTGATACTTGATGTGGTTGCTTCCTTGGTGATTGGTTTGTGTGCAGTGTGAAAATAACATTTTCCTACAAACTTGAACAATGACAATGATATTTAGCCATTAGGCTGCTCAGTGCAACCTAATATGCTTTTATAGACAGTGTAGATTAAAATCAGATTGCAAAAAATGTGCAAACTTATCTTAGATCTACACTGACATAAGATTTCTTTTTTCAGTCAAGAGGATTTGTAGTGTGGTTTTTGTTTTGTTTCTTCCATTGGCAGAAAGTTCTCATTTAATTTAGAGAGTTTTTTTAAGCATAAACCATTATCCTGCTAAATAATTTAAAACTTTCAAGACGATAGTAAAAACCCAAATAATTTTATTTCATATTTAACTCTTTTGGACAACAGCATCTCCTTATCGGACAGTTTAGATAGAAGATCAGACTGCACTTTCTGTGTAGTCTGGGTCCGTATTCACCAACCATTCTTAAGAACACTCTTAGTCTTCCATTTTCCTGAATTTTCTAAATATGAAAGTAACACAACTTCTGATTGGCTAAACCATTTAATAAGACAAAGAATGTTTTTAAGAATGGTTTGTGAATATGGTCCCTGATCTTGATATACACTAGCTGTCTGTAAAAGGTCAGTGATTCATGCTTAGTAGCTTAAGGGTTAAGAACAAAGAATATGCCTTGGGTGATTGAACTTTTCAAAGCATTCAGAGTTTTGAGAAAATACTTTTTTATCATATGCTGTATAAGTGGAAATTTTTGCGATTTTCGAATTTGAAAATTTGCAAACTTTTCTATTTACCTATTTATCACAAGTATGCCCACAAATAACAGGTGTCTTGAATTTGCAAACATTTCCGTACGCAAAATGTCAATATTAGGTAATCATGCTGCAGGTAAAAGGGGTGAATTTGGAATTTAAAAGGAAATACTTTTTCAAGTTCTCTTCTAAACCTTTGCTGTGGTCACTCATTAGAATTGTCTCAGATAGATAGACAATGGGTTTTTTGAGAAAAAAACAGTGATTTCAGAATTAGATTTATCCCACTTAACCAGAGTCCTGATTTAAACTCATGAAACCTTTATATCCTAATATTTCAGAGGACACCACTGAGTT
Source organism: Tridacna gigas (assembly GCA_945859785.2). Classification (NCBI taxonomy): domain Eukaryota; kingdom Metazoa; phylum Mollusca; class Bivalvia; order Cardiida; family Cardiidae; genus Tridacna; species Tridacna gigas. Next base: position 34,667,886 of record OX244031.2, on the reverse strand, counting down.
AGTTGAAACAGCCAGAAAGATACAGCGAGAAAGACGTATGGAGCAGATGCAGAGGGATCACCTAGCTAGACAGAAAGCCAGGGAACAGAATGAGGACTGGAAACCAGGACAAGAACAGAACACGTCACCAGCAGCCCTGGTCCTTGGTCAGTCTCCGAGACCACAGCTTGGACGATCTGTGACGGCCTTTAGCAATGTGTCAAGACTATCAGGTGTTCCGAGTGTACCTGGGTCTAGGGCTTCGTTTACCAGTGTACAAAGTATCCGTACAAAGGAACTTCTAGTCAAAATAAGAACAGATGTGAGCATGAACTAAAATAGAACTCTTCTTTACCCTTTGCAACACTGCAAGATTTTGGACTCGTCCACATTGAAGCAGTTTACAGACAACAATTCAAACGTTTTTCACTTGATAATATTTGTCCTTGAATAGGTAGAAAACATTGTGGGAAAAGGAGAAAATGCTGGTCACCAGCATTTTCTCCTTTTCCCACAATGTTTTCAAAAGCCTTCTTCCTGAGGGTCATCAAAACTTGGAATTGTGTGGTAAAGAGATAAGTATTTACCAAACAGTCCAATGTTTTTACACCCCTGGAATGATTTTAAAATCATTGTGGGGGAAAAGGAGAAAATGCTGGTAACCATTTTCTCCTTTTCCCAAAATGTTTTCCTTACCTTTCAAAGACATTTATTTGACTCATTTTAATATGAATAAGTCTTAAAGTCCAAATGCTTAGCTTTTGCAGCCGACAACTCATATGTGGCATAAATTTGGGATTTGAATTAGAAGTTTAAAAATGTACAAAACTTTGTGGAAAAAAGAAAAAAATGCAGGTTATTTACCAGAATTTTCTCTTTTGCCAACAATGATTTCAAAAACTTTCTTTCTCAAAGTTGTTAAAATTTGAGATTGTGTGGTAAAAGGTTAAAGTCATAACCTAAGTGTGACCAACTTTGTTTTTGGGAATCATAACATGTCATGTAAGGTCATGGGGTTGAAATAAACTCTTTTTTAATTGCAGGTTGTGAACAACTGGGATGGTCTGAAGTCTGTGTTCAAGTTCATTGACAAGCATGGTACAGCCACCATACCCATTTCAGAAATGAAGGTATTTACAACTCTTTCTTTGGCTTTTTTTTTCTTCAAAAATTAGGTTTGATACCCAGCAGTTTTAAATGAGCTGTTCTCTGTCAAAAGGGGGCTTTGTGCATCTCCATAAAGCATTATACCAAGGAAGACATCACGTAATTATGGATGCATGAAATCCATTTTCACAACCGACTGATGCATGAGGTAGACTTATTCTTTGACATGCGGAAAATCTAAGAATAAAGAAAAGTTTTGGCCCATGCATGCGCGGATTACACAGGCTGACATGGGTCGATACTTTTCACCAATGCATTAAGCCACCATTTCACAGAGCATGGCTCACAAATGTAGAGTAGATTTACTAAGTGTTTCTTTTTTATTTCAATCAAATGTATGCATCTTTATTAACCTGATTATCTTCTGAAAGTTATGTGTAAGTTTGAAAGCTATAGATCTTATAATATATGAGTTACCAAGATTTAGCACAAGAATCAGAATCTATTAAAAAGCATTTCTGTGTATTTTTTTTTTAAATTAACTCAAGATGGATGTCCATGTTTAACAACGATGTTTTCAAGGTGTTAACCCTTAAGCTGCTTATCGCGACCCGCTGACCTTTTGCAGACAGTGTAGATCAAGATCAGACTGCACAGAACGTGCAGTCTGATCTTTGATCTACACTGTCCGATACGGTATTTTCTTTCTGGTGAAATCAACTTTGAAACCTCAATGTTAGGGCTTTTAGTATTGAATAGGGATTTGTGTTTCATTTATTTAGCACCTTAAGTGTTAATGTAGTAACTTTATACCAAGCAACAAAATTTTAGATTAATTCATATTCAAAAAATTTAGAGATGCCAATTAGTTGCGGCTCAAATGATTGAATTTGTCTGTCAAAGGGTAAACAACATTGAGGGAAAAGGAGAAAATGCTGGTAACCAGCATCTCTCTCTTTTTCCATAATGTTTTCCATCATTTCAGTCGAAATCATTCTATGAGTATGATTCAGTTTGTCATCTGCAACTGCTTTGAATTTGGTAGTCAAAAATTTGTGGTTTGGTGAAGAGTTAAACATTAAGTTATATAATAGCAGCTAGTGCATCTATTTTTGTGTTCATGGAAATTTTGCCATCTATTCTAAACACAACACTTTTTGGAAGGCAGTGGCTGCTTTCCCACATGAAAAAGTTAGAACTATACAATGTTCAACAGCCAGAGGGGAATCTATCCTGTCACAATGGTTAAATTTATTCTGTAAAAGAGTTTTCACTGAGCAGGATCACAACATTGTACATGTATACCCGCAAATCATATTTTATAATATACATGTACATATAAATTTTCCACTCAAATACATGCATTGATTGCAGATGAAATCTGATACCGTGGAAAACAATCCATTTCTGCTCATAGTCAAATATGGTTTGAAATATGATGACATAACCCGGATGCAGACTACTTTTAGCTTGGCTTCTGACTGGATTGGTTAAAATGTTACTTTATACATGTAATATTCATCCACCATTCATTCATAAGGTTTTCACAACTAAACTAGTATTTTGTTTCCTCTTTTTGATATAAGATTGTCCATAACTGCATCATTTTGTTGTAAAATTTGTAGGTATTTAACACAAGAAATATTATGTTGTAGTTATTTTGCTGGTACCTGTATTTGCTTCATGCTGTGTAAGAAAACTTTGTCTTCTTTGGTCTTGTAAGATATCAAATTTTGCTACACAGGTTGAAGCAGATACAAGCCTAAGAAAACTTGTGTAGTATGATGTATGAACTTATTCATTGTAGGACATCATGAACAGTATGCATTTTTCTTTGGAGGATGAGGAGAGAATGGAACTTTGTAAACGATTTGACATGAAAAAAGACGGAAGGTAAAATTTCATTTTTCTGTTCAACTCTTTACCAGGTGACGAAGAATTAAGTTTTCTATCTTAACCCTTTACTAAACAATCCTGTGTTTTAACGACCCTGAGGAAAAAGGGTTCTGAAAAAATTGTTGAAAGAGGAGAAAATGCCAGTTATCAACAGTTTCTCTGTTTCCCACATAGTTTATTTGCTCTTTTAAAGATAAGTGCCATCATTTGAGTCACACTGAATTTGTTGTCTGGAAATGCTTTCAATTTGGACAGATAAAAAATTTCAATGTCTGATAAACAATTAGGATCCAGATAAAGTAAATTTTTGTCACATTGGAATCAAAATGCTGCCTTACAAACAGACAAAGAATACTTGGATAAGAAAAAGGACAGCAGCTGAAAAATTGGGTAGAAGATATTTCTCATCATGATATGAGCTTTGCTCTGGCAAAAGGGTTTTTAAGGTAGACTGGTCCTTGGACATGCAGAAAGTTTACAATTAACAGATTTTTACTCTTATCAGCCTGTGTGGACTGTGGGTCTTTACTTTTGTAGATGTATTAAACCCCCTTTTCACAGAGCATTGTCCACATGCATTTTTTTTCTAAAGTTATTTTTCAATCCCCTTTCCTCCCTTTGCTCTTAACAGGGATGTCAAAATATGAATACATATAAGAATGTGTTGAATTATTGTTCGTGTTCTTCTCAGCTGCTGAAGAGGACCATTTTCATGGTACAGCTGGCTATTTTTGAAACATTGTGGCAAAAGGCAAAATTGCTCATATGTGGAATTTTCACATCTATTCTAGTAGCAAACCATAGCTCAAGTTGATTATTAGCTCGACTGCTTTCGAAAAAAATATCAAGTTATTGTCTTTACCCTGGCTTTATCATACGCATCATCATGCAAAAACTTTGACATTTTATAATATCTCTTTTATTAATGAAGACATTTACTTCAAACTTGGCCAAATTATCATCTATCAAAAGGGGAACCCAACAAGGGCAGGAACTTTTAAAGTATTTTTGACACAGTTATGTCCCTTTTTCAACTTAGAATTTTCGCTGAAAATCAAGCAACTGCCGCAGAGCGTTGGCACCAGCATGTGGTGGCCCTGATAATATTCTACAGGGACATTTTCAAAGTTGTCTACTGCAAAATAGTTTTAGAAAGTAATGAATTCTGCTGTATCCAAAAGTGACCATGAATTATTCACAGACTCTGTCATTAAATGTTTTGTCAATTTTCAAGAATATGTCATTTTTTTTTTTCAGATTTAATTATTTACAGTTTATGAAATGCTATGCACAAAAACCAGAGAAGAAAAACCAAGTTTATAGCAAATACACCCATCAGCTGGAAACTCAGGTATGTCTATACTGAGGTATTTACCAGAAAACCAAATGTTGGACTTGTCTGAATTGAAAGATATTTACAGACAACAAATTATGAGAATCAAATGATGAGATTCCTCTGCAGAAGTTGAACCCTTTACCACATGACAAAATTTTAGACTAGACCAATTTCAAAGCATTTGCAGACAACAAATTCAACTTTGGTACAAATGAACTTAAGCTTTCTGATAGAGCAGAAAACATTGTGGGAAATGGAGAAAATGCTGGTTACCAGCATTTTCTCCTTTTCCCACAATGTTTTCAAAAGCCTTCTTTCCCAGGGTCGTGAAAACCCGGAATTGTTTGGTAAAGGGTTAATAAACATTGTTCGAAAAAGAGAAAATGATTGTTTCCAGCTTTTTCTCTTTTCCCCACCATGTTTTCAAACAACCCTTTTCCTTTGGGACATAATTAAATCTAGTTGGAACTCCATTCATTAGACCTATAAATAATTAAATGTTTTTGCCTCATGGATTTCAACATTGGTAAAGAAAACTATTTGGCTTTTGATGTATTGATCCATATCTAAGCTCTATTTTCAAGACCTAAAAACTTATTTTAACCCTTTACCAAACAATGAAAGTTGGGAGGTGCCCAAATTGAAAACATTTGCAAGCTAGAATTTAAATGTAGCTTATATAATGGGTAGAAAACATTGTGAGAAAAAGGAGAAAATGCTGGTCACCAGCATTTTCTCCTTTTCCCACAATGTATTTTGTTCTTTTATTCTTATTCCTATGGGTCATGAAAACATGGCATAGTGTGGTAAGGGGACAGGTATAGAGGTAAGTAGTTATTTACAAGCAATTAGCAAACATGTAACATTCATTTTTCAGACTCTGATAAGGAAAAGTAATTTTTCAGATTCTAGTGGGAAAGAAAAAAAATGGTGATGTGATTGATTAGCTAAAGCCAAATCCTGCCATATCCAGCCATAGATGTATTTTTTCAGAGAGTTTAGACCAAGATCAGTGAGCATATATGTGCAGACTGATCTTGGTTTTCACTGTCCACTTTTTCTAGTAATGTCTCCAGTGAATTTAGCTCATAAAATGCTGATGGGCTTTTATATAAGATCCATTTTTGTATCAGTCACATTTTTAATTTTTGCAGGATATGAGTTGAAACAAATACTATAAAGTTATCACCATCACTGTATTTAAAATTGAAAAACTTGATTAAGTCCTCTATTATTTCTTATTGCTTTCTTATTATGAAAGTACATGTATTTGATTGTCTGCCACTCTTTTTTATCTAACAGTTCAAACACAGAAGAATTCTAGCAAATGTAAACAACATTTGTTTTTTCCTCTTCTCTGAAAAACTATTAAACAAGTTTTATATACAGAGCCAACCAGTAGGACTTTTTTTTTTTAAATTGTCAATTTATTCAGTGTCTAAATTTACTATTTCTTTATTTTCATCTTCAAGAAAAGCTGTAACTGAAACATACTATGAAACATTTATACTCTTTACTTTTTGTAAACAAAATTTCAGCAGATGACTTTGGAAACATCCTTGTAAAAAGGGATATTAACATGAATCAAAAGCCCACTGGTGGTAAAAAGGAAATGATCCTGGGATAAAATTGCATGCAAATTTAACTGATACAGTGTAAAAGTATGGAGTTTATAATGAATGTCAAATTCCTAGTCACTGATAGAAAACTGAATTGTAAATCTGGAATTAAACTTGCCGACTTTGATTCTAGTTACAAGGACACTTTAATCCCTTACCACACAGCAAAATTTTAAACCAGTCCAAACTGAAAGCGTTTGCAGATGATAAATAAAATGGGGTACAAATGACAGTATCTGTCTTTGAGGTTGTTGAAAACATTGTGGGAAAAGAAGAAAATGCTGGTAACCAGCATTTTCTTCTTTTCCCACAATGTTTTCAAAAAGCATCCTTCTTCAGGTAGTTACAACTCCGGATTGTGTGGTAAAGAAGTCTAGCCCTAAGATTTATTTTTCTGTCAGCGACTTGAACTTCAACAGACCACACTGTAGCACATTGTACACAGACGTGTAATAATATCCATACTTTTAAAGGGTATAAATTAAATATTTTTCCCGCTTTTTGGCTTCTGAATTGCCTGGTTTTTGACTTCTGAATTGTTTACTGTTGGCCACTAGATGGTTTGATAAAGACAGAAAATTTAAAAGATTGTGATTAAGGGGAGAGATTGTCCAATAGAAAATGTTTCTCACTTCGACTCTGTCAGTGTTTTGCTAGTTTGCAGGGAAATGATTAAAAAATAAGTAGAGTTCATAAAAGAGTACACTTCTTTTTAGGGAAGGAACTTGGTTGGCTCATGTATGTTGCGAAACATTGTGGATCTTTTAACTTGTTCATCCAGTGATGTGCAGAAATTCAAGTCCAATATGAAGCTACCATGTGTGACAATGAATTGGGGTTTAACATTTTTTCAACAATTTTTTGCCCTTTGCAATTTTTTTTAAGAGGTCAATACAGTTTCTTGCTGGTAGAATTAAGCTATCTGAAAGTGATGAAAAGAAATAGCTTCCACAGTGTGAGACTTACATGAGATTGGCCTTTATCTTCTTTTAATTGGACAAATAAGTTCTCATTTGTCAAATACATGTATGAGGAAACCGCTTCTTTGGACTTGAAATCATGTACTTAAGAATTGTTTAATTTATACTAGTATCTCTTTTCCATACAGACAATCGTTATGATGACTTTGCAAAAAACTTATCTGCTCTCATTTTGATTTTGTGAAATGTTCCTTGACTTAGGAAAGAAAAAAACAATATTTCAAAAGGACAAAGTCTTTTCTTTTTACAAGCAATTTCTTCTTTTTTAAGAATGTTTTAAGAAATGATTTGCTGTTGAAAAAAAAAGTAATATTGAGGATTTCTCTGTTCTGTAATTCTTTACTAAGCAACAAAATTTTAGACTAGTCCAAATTAAAAGCATTTGTAGAGTACAAAATAATTGTGACTCAGGAAAAAAAAGAAAAATGTTTTGGGAAGGGTAGAAAACGTGGAAAAAGGAGAAAATGCTGGTTACCAGCATTTTCTCCTTTTCCCAAAATGTTTTCAAAAGTCTTCTTTCTCAATGTTGTTAAAAGTTGGTATTGTGTAGTTAGAGGGTTAAACCAGTTGGAATATTCTTATTTAGGGTCTTTGTAACATCTCGGTTACGTCGCAAGAGGGAAAGAGTTACTTCTTACTAAATGCATGCCAATCTAAATCATACCCTATTTTATAATAACTTTTTAGGAAGAAATTCTTCCTCATTAACAGTAAGTTTGAGACACTTTGTTTAACTGTGTTGTTGGTTCTTTGAGATTTGTCTAACTGCCAGTTGTTATGCCTATCCTTGAAAAAAAAAGTTTTTTGTGAGACTGAGGATTACTATTGAGAAACTAGTGTTTGTGGAGTTTTTAGACCAACAGAAATCAGTTTAGCAACTTGGTCTACTTTTGTTTTAACCCTTTCCCAAACAAGAAATTTTAGATCCTTCCAAATTGAAAGCATCTGCAGACAACCAATTTGAAAGTTGTACAAATGAAGTTATGTTTTTTGATAGAGTAGAAAACATTGTGGGAAAAGGAGAAAATGCTGGTTACCAGCATTTTCTCCTTTTCCCACAACGTTTTCAAAAGGTCTTCTCCTCAGGGTCGTGAAAGCCTGGGATTGTTTGGTAAAGGGTTAAATATCATGTCAGGATTCATATTCACTCACAAACTTATTTCAGTTCTAGTTGTAAATTACAAAAGAAGCAGTTTATCAGCCAGTCAGATGGCTGGTCTTGCAAAGAAAATTTACAACAGTTTTGAGAACGGCTGGTCAATATTGCTTCAGATCTGTATAACGTGAGCAGACTTACAAAAATATTCACTTTTTTTCCCCAACTTTTGTTTTACCGCTAGATATGCACACAAGAAATAAATGTTATTTTCTACTTATTCTCAATTCATTGACTCAGTTTCTTGTGTGGTATTGGGTTGAATTAAACTTGAATGCTGTGCAGTGAAGCTAATTAGACGGGCTAATAATGGGCTAAATGTGTGCACTTTATAAGAGAAAGTAAAAAAATCTGGCTGTATGAATTTCTGAAACAAAAGCAGACAACTTCAAAAAGTATATTAGAAAAGGGAGAAACTGATTGCTCATATCATCTTCTTGGCCTCATTTGCCCTTTTTGATATACAAATAGTTTTTATTTATATTTTAACTCTTTACCAAACAACAAGATTTTAGATTAGTCCAAATTCAAAGCATTTGCAGATGACAAAATAAATGTGACTTAAAAATAGAAATTTGTTCTGTGACGGGTAGAAAACATTGTGGGAAATGGAGAAAATGCTGCTTACCAGCATTTTCTCCTTTTCCCACAATGTTTTCAAAAGACTTTTTCTTCAGGGTCGTTGAAACTCGGGATTGTGTGGTAAAGGATTAAACATAATTATGTCCCATTGAGTGTCAATATTTTGTAAGGACGTTTTGCATCCTTTACCAAACAACCCTGAGTTTTAATGACCCAAAGGAAGGAGCCCTTTTGAAAACATTGAGGGGGTAAGAAGAAAATGCTGGTCACTCCTTTTCCCACCATGTTCTGTACCTTTTCAAAGACAGATCACATTATTTAACTCTTTACCGAACAACAAAATTTTAGGCTCAACCAAACTGAATGCATTTGGAGATGACAGTTTCAGTGTTACTCAAAAGATGATTTCTGTCTTTGAAGAGGTAGAAAACATGGTGGGAAAAGGGGTAAATGCTGGTTACCAGCATTTTCTCCTTTTTTCCGCAATGTTTTCAAAAGCCTTCTTTTTTAGGATCATTAAAACTCACGATTGTTTGTTGTGTGGTAGAGGGATAATGAAGCCAAATTTAACCTGTTGTCTGCAGCAGGTTTTAGTAATGATGAGTCTAAAATTTTGATGTCTGGTAGAGAGTTAATTTAACCCTTGCACTGCCAAGCGTGACTCACTGACCTTTTGTGGACAGTGTAGATCAAGATCAGACTGCAAAAAATGTGCAGTCTGATCTTGGATCCACACTGTCCAATAAGGAGATATTTGTCTTCAAAAAAATAAGTTTGTTATAGCATTGTTCATTTTTTCACTATTACATTGAAAGTTTCATTTAAGTTATTCAGCAGGATAAGGTTTAACCCTTTCCCAAACGACAAATTTTGGACTGGTCCACATTGAAAGAGTTTGCAGACGACAATTTTAAATTTGATGAAAATGGCAAAAAGTTATCAAAAAGGGTAGAAAACACTGTGGGAAATGGAGAAATTGCTCGTTACGAGCAATTTCTCCTTTTCCCACAGTGTTTTCAAAAGACTTGCACTGCAGACACGTGAAAACCAGGGCTTGTTTGGGAAAGGGTTAAGAGGTTAGCTGCAAGTTTGATAAGTTTTTACTTGGGTTTGTAATGCTAACATAATAAGACCTGTATAAATGAATGCAAGATTATTTTTTTTAAACATCATTCATTTCATTACATGTATTTATATTAACAGAAAAAGCTAAAATGTACAAGTCAGGTATCCAGCATTTTCATCTTTGATGTTGTTACACTTTGAAAGACAATTCTCGTCACTTGAGCCTTATTTACTTTTTTCTCTGCAAATTTAATGTTTTCATCATGCACAAGTCTAAAATGTTGTTAAACACTTACATGTAAATAGCAAAGGAGGATAGAATGATATTTGTATAATATTTATATTTTAGAGAAGACATTTTCCCCTTACAAAGTCTGCTATGAATGAGGTACAGTAAAAATAATTTTGTTCGGAGTAGTTTCTTCTTCCCGTTTCTCTGAACCCTAAATGAGTTAGGTGTTTACGGGTACATGTATTTGCATACTTAATCACATTTTGTTACTAACTATGTATTTTTGTTATTTTGCTAGGTCAATTAACTTAACTTCATGCTTAATACAAACAGCTGCGTTTAGTTGCAAGATGGCAGATGGTCTCCTCTCAGCTCGCATTCATCACCTTTACCTTTTCAGCAATGTTTTCAGCTTTCTTCGTAAGGGTCATGAAAAAAATATGATTTGATAAAGAGTTATAAAGCCCTCAATTCTTTACTCAGGCATTCATTGTTGAGGCACTGGGGTCTATATACCTGGTAACAGTAAGGAGATGGAAACATTTGTTTTGAAATACATGTATCTGATGCCTGAACCTTTTTGTCAACATTTAGTACCACAGCTAGGCAGTTTTATTTCATATGGCTAATTGTTTGTTGAACTGTCATTGTTTGTAGGAATTTGAATGTTTTTTTCTACTTAGCTGGGCTATTTACACAGAAAATGTCCAGGTTTTGTCATAGCCCCTGTCTGTGTGATTGCTTCATGGTTGTGCAAATTTCTTTGACAACTGTTAACATTCAAAAGAGGAACCAATACTAGAAGAGTAGAAACTCATGGAAACTTAATTGCCAATCATCACATCTGAAGGGAACTACCTGACAGCTATACTGAAACCCTCGAAATGGTTTTCACACAGCTATGTCTCTTTTTCCTCTTAAGATTTTATGTGGTAAAAGGGACTGTAGCTGAGCATTGGCACCTGCATGCAGTGCTCATATTATGCCTTTGGTACACGTATACAGCTATACATTGTTTTTTTATTATGTAGATGAATTTGATTTTATTGCTAGGCTATGGGTAAAGTTTTCCAAAAACTTTAAAGTCACAAAGGTAAATAAATGTATATAAGTAGGAATAACATGTACTTAGCTTTATCTTAATACTGTACAAACTTATTTAGACCTACCAAACACCACTCCATACAATTCAAATCTTTACCAAACAACAACAACAACAGAAAGCACTTATAACAAAATAATTGTGTCTAACAGATTGGGATTTATCTTTGAAAGGCTGCAAAACATTGTGAGAAAAGGAGAAAATGTTGGGACCCAGCATTTTCTCCGTTTTCCATGATGTTTTGAAAGCTGTCTTTCACAGGGTCATTTAATCTTAAAATTGTGTGGCAAAGATTTAAAGGAGAAACATCATGTTAAGGAGACAAAATACTTGTTATTATATCTGTGAAAATGATTTATGGGAAAAAGAAAAGAAAAACAAGAGATGTTTGTAAAACATGTATGCCCCCCAAATGGCATCCAATTCTAAATACAACATGTGATTATAAACTGTTAAGTTCAAAGTGTAAAAACGAACAAAGGGTAATTACTCAAAAATTATTTATGATAAATTAACAATTCTTGGACACTGCACTTCCCATTTATGTGAACTATCAACTTATAAGGTTTCATGATTTTACCTCACATACTTTTTGAGTTATGCTCCGGAAAAAAATTAAGTACGAAAATCAACAAAGGACAATAACTGCAAAAATATAATGGGCAGAGTTATGGTTCTTGTGCAATGCACTTCTCCTGAATAAGATCTATCCACATGTAAAGTTTCAAGATGATATCTGAAAAACCTTTTGAATTATGCTCCGGACAAAAATTAAGTATGAAAATCAACAAAGGGCAATAACTCCAAAAATATGATGGGCAGAGTTATGGTTCTTGTGCACTGCACTTCTCCTTAATAAGATTAATCCACCTATGAGGTTTCAAGGTGATATCTGAAATACTTTTTGAGTTGTGCTCCGGACAAAAATTAAGTATGAAAATCAACAAAGGGCAATAACTCCAAAAATATGATGGGCAGAGTTATGGTACTTGTGCACTGCACTTCTCCTTAATGAGATCTATCCACCTATGTAGTTTCAAGATGATACCTGAAATACTTTTAGAGTTATGCTCCGGACAAAAATGTGGTCTACGGACCGACCGACGGACCGACCGACAAGTGCAAAGCAATATACCCCTGCTTCTTCGAAGGGGGGCATAATTATTGACAGAAGTCTATATCCTATGCAGCGTTTTCAAAATCTGTCTCCCTCAGGGTTGCTTAACCCTTAAGCTGCTAATCGCGACCCACTGACCTTTTGCGGACAGTGTATATCAAGATCAGACTGCACAGAACGTGCAGTCTGATCTTTGATCTACACTGTCCGATACGTTATTTTCTTTCCGGTGAAATCAACTTTCTTTGAAATTGCAATGTTTGGGCTTTTAGTATTGAATAGGAATTTGCGTTTCATTTATTCAGCAGCTTAAGTGTTAAACATGGAAGTGTACGATATAAGGTTAATCACCGCTGATTGACAGAAATCTATATCCTATGCAAGGCGAGGCAATTGCTTTTAGTATTAGTATCCTACAGAAATCATTCAGAAAAGTTCTTTACAACTCACTCTTTAACCCTTACAGTGCTGGACTCAAGTTAAGTTGTTTTTGCAGACAGTGCAGATCAAGATCAGACTGCACAGAAGGTGCTGTCAGATCTACACAGTCCGATACCATGTTACATTTCATGGTTGAAACAACCTTTAAATATTACAAGAGCTGTCGGAATGAGAGCAATGCCCCCCGAAAGCCCTATTTCCAGAAACTGTGACCTTAAACCTGTTGTTGGGATCAGATGACCCTGATTATTGTAATTTCAAAATGGTCTCCAGCTGGCCACCTTGTATCCAATCCAAGGAAAAAAGAGATGTTTGTAAAACATGTATGCCCCCCTAATGGCATCCAATTCTAAATACAACATGTGATTATAAACTGTTAAGTTCAAAGTGTAAAAACGAACAAAGGGTAATTACTCAAAAATTATTAATGATAAATTAACAATTCTTGGGCACTGCACTTCCCATTTATGTGAACTATCAACTTATAAGGTTTCATGATTTTACCTCACATACTTTTTGAGTTATGCTCCGGAAAAAAATTAAGTACGAAAATCAACAAAGGGCAATAACTGCAAAAATATAATGGGCAGAGTTATGGTTCTTGTGCAGTGCACTTCTCCTGAATAAGATCTATCCACATGTAAAGTTTCAAGATGATATCTGAAAAACCTTTTGAATTATGCTCCGGACAAAAATTAAGTATGAAAATCAACAAAGGGCAATAACTCCAAAAATATGATGGGCAGAGTTATGGTTCTTGTGCACTGCACTTCTCCTTAATAAGATTAATCCACCTATGGGGTTTCAAGGTGATATCTGAAATACTTTTTGAGTTGTGCTCCGGACAAAAATTAAGTATGAAAATCAACAAAGGGCAATAACTCCAAAAATATGATGGGCAGAGTTATGGTACTTGTGCACTGCACTTCTCCTTAATGACATCTATCTACCTATGTAGTTTCAAGATGATACCTGAAATACTTTTTGAGTTATGCTCCGGACAAAAATGTGGTCTACGGACCGACGGACAAGTGCAAAGCAACATACCCCCGCTTCTTCGAAGGGGGGCATAATTAAAAGAGGATATTTATTTTTTTCGGTGGATCGAAGAGCAAAATTTATTTCATTGAGTGAACATTATCAGTAATATTTTCATGAGTGGTGCAGCCCCAAGTGAAAATATTACCGATGATGTTCACTCAATGAAATAAATTTTGATCTTTCACCCAAAAATACAAATATTCTATCAATTTCATGCTTCTAACCCCTATTTTGCTGGAACTTTCATCAAAATCCTGTACAGTTGTTTTCGGTAATTCCCCAGTGGAGTACCCCCCTCACATTAACAACGCATTGCAATATTACGTAAAGCGCGAGAAATATAGCCGTAAATTACACAATATTTTTATGCATTTGAATGGCACGCGCTGATTACAAAGTGGTAACTAGGTAACTAGTGTTAGGGAAGGAACTACTGTTTCCGTCTTCAATTGAAGAGTTAGAAAATATAAAATCGGTATTTTCACTGGTCATAACCATGAAATATCAAACCATAATCCACTATTATTTCCCGATAAACTACCGAAAAGCATAAAATATCTCTATTGCTCCTTTTCCTACACTGCTTGCAAAAGCTGTCAAATGCAGGGCATATGGAAATCTGTCAATAGTTTCAATATACCATTTTACTGTAAAAGCTTGTTACATGTTCCTTAAAGTTTTACATCTCTGCAGTGTAGACCTTTGTACAAGAAATTGTACTTACTGGAAAAATTGCTCATAAGGAACAGTTATTCCATTTTGTCAAGCTATTTTGTCACTGTAGCCAGTCATCAAATAATTTGATCCAATATTTCAAACCTATATCTGAATCATGTGTCATTCTTTTATAAACCCTGCATTATGCACATTACTTACAGTAGTAGATAAGGTACCTTCTATTGGAATTAGTATGCAAACTTTTTAGATATATATATAAAAAAAAATTTAGATCTATGACATCAGATTTCTTTTCCCCAATTTATGAACTTATTCTAACACTTTATTTGTTATTTATTTATTGCACACACAAACAGAAGGCCATTGAAGGAATGGACAGTGCTCCAACTGTTCAAGTTGTCATTGAACATTTCAGGACCAAGGTGAACTTCCCCACCCACTTGTCACTTGTGCTTTTTGTATGATTATACATAGTGTATAGATGTCTGTAGAGAAAGATGGGCAAACAATGGAAATGTACTAGTAATCAAAAATATATTCTAAGCTCCGCTGTTGTATACATTTGAGCCATGCTCTATGAAAAGGGGGCTTAATGCATCTGCCAAAAGTATTGACCCAGGTCAGCCTGCACAGTCCGCGCAGGCTGACCTGGGCCGAAGCTTTTCGTTATCGGTCAATTTTCAGCAGGTCAGTGTACCTCATGAATTGGTTGTTATACAAAATGGACTTTATGGACCCACAGTTATGCAATGACTTGCTAGGTATCCTGGATCATGGGAGATGCATTAAGCCCCCTTTTGCCAGAGCAGGGCTCATTTATATTGGATTATGCAACATAAAAGGATATATGTATACCCATTTAAGCATCAGTCAGAGGAGATATTGTTTTACTTCTAGAGAGAGAACCAACTGCGTATGTTGCTGTGAAAGCTAGCTTTAGTAGCAAGCATAGATTTAACTCTTTACCAAACAACAGACTTTCAGATTTGTTCAAATTGAAAGCATTTGCAGACCACAAAATAAGTGTGACTCAAAATTTGAAATTTATTTTGACTAGGGTACAAAACGTTTTTGGAAAAGGAGAAAATGCTGATTACCAGCATTTTCTCCTTTTCCCACAATGTTTTCAGAAGGCTTTTGCTTCAGGGTTGTTAAAAGTTGGGATTTTGTGGTAAAGGGTTAGGTAATGTTTGTAATATATTGGACCAGAAACATGTAGGTCTGCCAGTTAAAATGATTATAAACGATCTTGCTTCTATGTATGATACAGTTTTAATTCTTTACCACATTACAAAAATGTTGACGTGTCCAAATTAAAACCATTTTCAGACAACAATATGAATTTGGCTCAAATGATGGAATTTTTTTTGATAGGGTAGAAAACTGGGAAAAGGAGAAAATGCTGGTTACCAGTATTTTCTCCTTTCCTCACAATGTTTTGAAAAGGCTTCTTTCTCAGTGTTGTTAAAACTTGGGATTGTGTGGAAAAGGGTTAACCCTTTCCAAAGCAATCCTGAGTCATAACTACCCTGAGGAAGAGGGCATTTCATAACATTGTGAGAAAGGGACAAAATACTACCCTTTCACAGACAAATTCCACAATTTGAGCCACTTTGTCATCTACAAATGCTTTGAATTTGGACAAGTCCAAAAATTTGCTGTTTGGTAAATGAGTTACTTTCTGGACAGTGTGGACAGTAAATTTAGTCTGGTTTAGTGTTGAGATTTTTCTTATATTCCAAGATTTTTCTTTTTTTTGGCCAAACTAGCATTGAAAGTTGCTAAATAACTGAATCAAGCTGTACATTTCTTTTGCACTTTAAGGATTAATACACATTTCCATTGTTTGTGACCCTGTAAAGTATACTTCTGATTATCTCATTTCCTCCTGAAACAGCTTGCAGCAGACAGCTTTGACATTGTCATTGTAAAATAGGAATAAATAAAAAAAATATCAGGTTTTTGATATATGAAAATATTGTGGTTAAACCTTTACTACGTAACAGTTTTACGGATCTTTGGGAAGAAGGCTTTTGAAAACATTATGTGAAAAGGAGAAAGTGCTGGTAACCAGCATTTTTTCCTCTCCCTCAGTGTTTTCTACCCTTTCAGAAACAATTTACACCAATTAGGCTCTATTCGATTTGTCATCTGCAAATGCTTTAAATTTTACAAAGGTCCGAAACGTTGTTGTTTGGTAAAGAGTTAAAGGTGACACTGTTTATAATGAACAACTAGCGTTCATACAATTTTTCCTGTAGCCAAAATCTGTTCAGAATTGGTCATCTTAAGCCTTTTACAAATGACAATATTTTAGACTGGTTCAAATTGAAAGCATTTGCAGACGTCAAAATGAATGTGACTGAAAAACTGAAACTTGTTTTGGGAAGGGTAAAAATATTGTGGGAAAAGGAGAAAATGCTGGTGACCAGCATTTTCTCCTTTTCCCACAATGTTTTCCAAAGGCATCTTTCACCTTATCGTCAAAACATGGGATTGTGTGGTAAAGGGTTAAATACGAAAAGAAGTTGTCCGCAGGTGGTAATGATTTATATTTTATTATTTCATTTGCATGACAGGAACCATTTTTGTCTTTACTCACATTATTGCATGTTCAAACACACAAGGTTATTGTATTCACATTTAGTGTACTGTGTTAGGATAGATATTTCTTTGTCCTGTCACCTCCTATAAATCCCTTGTATAACACGGGGTCATATAAACTTGGTGATTTACGGTCACTTGACCATGTGACTAGGTTTATTTTGTCAGTTGGTCACATGATCAAGGTTTATAGGGTAGTTGGTCATGGGACCAGCTGAAACTTCTTTTTTAGGGTGCCCACATACACGAAATCAATATTTTACAGTCAAATTATCACTTAAAATTCGACGCCTGTGCTGATTTTTATTATTATCTATGATGTAATAGAATTCTCTGCCACAACATTCTTACAAGGGTAAACATCAGTTTATGACATATCGGTAGTCAAATATCATTCATGACATCATTATTGCAGCTGCATATCCAGAGCATTTTACATAGTTCACCATTTTTGTGTGTTTTTTCTCATAGTGAGAAAGGTGTCAATACGTGCCTTGATTTCGAGCGAAATATTCTATCTAGTCGGGTTTTGGATTGTAAATGAGAAACTGGATAAATAGAATGGTGTTTTGGATTAGGAAAGTTGAAGAATAGATGGTTAGTGTCTTGGATGGGAAAAGTTTATTGGGCTTCTCTCCGGAATTAGATGGTATTCATCAGTATCATAAATACTGAATAAAAGGTACGGCCTTTATATCAATGTTTGCTTTTCGTTTTGTTTTGTTCTATTACAGTGTGTGACAGGATAAATAGAATACATGTTGATGGTTGGTGTCTTGGATGGTTTAAGTTTATCGGGCTTGGCCCTGGAATTGATCTGGTTCGCCTTCGGCTCACCAGATAAATTCCTCCGCCTTGCCCGATAAACTTAACCAATCCAAGACACCAACCATCTATTCTCTATTTACGTAGTTTATGTAAATATACATTATCTTATCTCATTATCTCACAATTCCATGTTAAAGGGATTGTAATGCTGAAGGCCTATGAAAACAATATGGGCAAAGCAGAAAATTTTTATAACCATTTTCTCCTTTTCCCATGTTTTCTATCCTTACAAAAAATGTAAATTCTGTGAACCTTTTGCCAAACAATCCTGTGTTTTATTGACCCTTAAGAAGGTTTCTAAAAACACTGAGGGAAAAGGAGAAATATGACGCAGATATTTATGGATTGTTAAAGTTAAGCACAAAAGACAGAAAAAGCCATTTACCTGGGCATTTTGTCGAAGTTCCAAGATTTAACTGAGCAGTGTATTAAAAAAAAAAATGTTCTTTTCCATCCTAATATATCTACATATTTGTTGAACTTATTTTGATAAGGCTCATCTTCCCATCTTGCAAGTATGCCTAACTGTTGATACAATATCTAATGAGTGACTGTTGTGAAAGCAGTAACGTGTAAATGGCTCTTCCCTGAAATCAACAAAGAGCATGCATGTCTCAGTTAAATATTGCCACACTTTATCTCTTGTATGATTTGTACTCCGCTCTCTAATTGTATGTGCACAAACACTGTCTTTCTACATATTAAATAATGTATACAGAAAGTCTTGTTGTCAATACTGTTAAACAGGTTACATCTTGAAAATAACATTTAGTTGAGAAGAGGACAGACTTTGAAAATAAGCATGTGGCAGTTCTGTGTTCCAAAACACTGGTGCTTTACCTTTTTGCAAAACAAAAACAGCATATTATTTGGAGACTAACTACCTGCATTACATTTGAGCAATCTTTTTATAGTATATTGAAGTTTTGATAATTTCTATTGTCTAATGATAATTTTGCTCAAAAATTTAGATTAAAAAGATTTTGTTGTATGTATAAATCACATGTCACAGATTCCAGGGATGGCTTGCATAGTTAGTATCAGATGTTTTGTATTGCATGTTCTCCTTGTTTTAGACATAGTTAATAATCTACCACTATTGACTGGTTTATGGTGGAGACCAGTATTTATTTTTATGATTGACTGCTGTTTGATCGAAATATATTTTTATTTTAACCCTAAAAGAGCTTAATACACAAAATGGACATTTCCAGTCATGAAAAAAAGAAAAAGATCTAGATACTGAGATTTCAGGGCTGTGTTTGGAAGTGTGTCAACAAAATTAAAGATTAAACTTTAAAAAAGATAAACACATAATACTTTAGCTTAGCTATTTGGAAAAAGATTAAACTTTGATTTACCTTCCATGTTTCTTGTTATTTGCTACACATATCCCAGTCATTCAGGAGGCTGGTCTTTCAATTTACAATGACAGTTTAAATTTTGAATAGTTGGTAACAAGCCCAGAGTAGAAGATAGCAAAAAGGTGAAAACCCTGAATTTCTCTTATCATTTTATTCATGTTGATTTTATCTTCACTATATTACAGCTGTTTAAGGAGCATCGAACACTAAGAAGAGCCTTCAAAAAACTTGACAAGGGCCACAAGGGATATATAGGGGTTCAGGATTTCCGACAGGCCCTCAAAATGTGCAACATAACCTTTACCAATGAAGATTTTTACCATATCCTGACAGAGTTTGATCACAACATGGACGGCAAGATTACCTACGAAAATTTCTTGAAGACTATGCTTACAGTTTAACTTATTGTAAAAATACCAAATAAATGAAATGAAATTTTTGAGATACATTGAGAATTAACCTGTAGAGCGCTAAGCACAAGTTGTTTTTGTGGACAACATAGATTCAGATCAGACCACATAGGTGCAGTTTAATTTTGAAATTTTACAGTCTGCTATTCGTCAGGGTCACTAAAATTGTTAGGTTAACGCCTTACCAAACAACTAAATTTTAGATTTGTCCAAACTGAAAGCATGTGCAGACAATAAATTGAAAGTGGCTCAATTGATGATATTTTTCTTTCAGAAAAAATATTGCGAGAAAAGGAGAAAATGCTGGTTACAGCATTTTCTCCTCTTCCCACAATGTTTTCAAAGGCTTTCCTCCCCTAGGCCATTAAATTGAGGATGTGTGGTAAAGGGTTGAGGGTTTAACTTAGGGTTAATAAAGGCAATTGAAAATCAATTATGTACCATGAACTATAAATTTTCTGTACTTGTTTCTTGTAAAAATTACCAAAAAAAAAGTAGGGTTCAAATTTAGAATATGAGGGAAAGTACAGGAATAACCTGAAATAATTTGCATTTATAGTAGATCTAACTGTTGTTATGTTTTGTTACAGTATTCAGTGATGTCTTGTCCGTGTGTTATTTTACAGTGATATTGTTACGCTTGTTGCATGTTGGGTCAAGAAAATTTGTTAATATACAGGAAATCCTCTGAAAGGAGGGAAAATCACAACCCTGCTTTGTGGTTCTGATTATTACTTGATGGATTTTTACACCATGATAGTTTTCGAAATAGTAGAAAGAGGATAATTAACATGAAAGTTAGAAACTTTGTCATATTTATTTATTTATTAACTCTTTACCAAATGAAAAAAATTGAGACTTGTCCAAATTGAAAGCATTTACAGGTGACTAAATAAATGTGACTTAAAAATTATTTGCTTTGGGAAGGGTAGAAAACATTGTGGGAAGAGGAGAAAATGCTGGTTACCAAAAGATTTCTTTCTCAGGGTTGTTAAAAGTTGGGATTGTGTGGTAAAGTGTTAAATAAAATGTTGTGGTGACAGTAGAAATTGTTGATCAGCAATTTATGCTTTTGCCTGAATATTTTGAATATATGTATACTGCAATGTAACAAATGATATCTGCAGCTTGGACTGTTGTATAAAAAGGTTTTAGTATACTGTCAGAGGTTTTTGTCTTTTACTTGTAGTATGTTCTTATTTCTTATTTTCATTTAATATCTATTGTAAAATGGTAGAAATTGCATTTCTGTGATAACTTTTTGGGATTCTTTTTTTTTTTCATTAAATTATTCGACTTCTTGAGTCCAGTTTGTTTTGTTATTTGGTAATACCTTTGAGTCACACAGTCCTTATCTTTTACATATGGACCACTTTTCTCATGCCCTGCAGTGGACAATTTTGAAAAAAAAAAAAAAAAAAAAAACACTGTGCTCAAAACATACAGTCAGAGGTGCTGCTTCTTTTTCCTTACGTTTTCAAGTTACTTTTTTTGGATCATTAAACCACGGGCTGTTTTGTAAAAGGCTAGCATGCTGCATAAAGACATTGCTGAGTATTACATGAACCTTGGTCTCTTCTGAGTTCCCAATATGTTTGGCCGCTCAAGTGTTGAATTATCTTTTTACATGAAAAATGTAACACCTTGATCAAAGGTTTCTAATACCAGTATCAAAAATGATAAATCAAGAAACACTGTTAAAGGTGTTTATTTCAATGTCTGACAAAAGAGAAGAGTTTAGAGAAGTCAATAAAGATGGATTAATGGCTTATTATGTCATCAGAAGTTGTCACTGCAATGGACCTCCATCATTTATCATAAATCTATTTTCAGATACCCTCATTCTTTTGTACCTACAAATTTTTCTACTCAAATACATCGCACAAGGATAAAATCAGACATGACTGAAAGAACTAGAGCTATCACTAAACGTGATCATACCCCCCAACAGCTCCTTGTCACAAAACAGATTAATGTCACAGGAATGCAAAATAAGTGACTGGAGAGTCAATTATACCAGAGCTATCACTGAAGGTGATGAATATCCTGCAATGGCTTCTTGCCAAAGAATTACTCTTTGTTACAGACTAAAGACTTGGAGAGAATAAAACTTACTTGATACATTTTTTTTTACCAGCTGGACAAATTGAGATTGGTTTAAATGAAAAGGTTTTGCAGACAACAAATGTCTTTTCATGCAATGTTTTTGACCAGACTCTACTTCTTACTTATACAGTACGGAAACTAACGAAAGCAACCTCCGAACCGAATCGGAACCGTAATAGTAACTGAACTGAACCGAAAGTAATAAACTTAAGAAAACATTGTAAATACAGAAGCCATTGCTCACGATGTTTACAATGTTTTCCTTTTTAGTCATATAATACGGAATGCACTGAAATCGCAGCGAAGCCGAAGCGGAACCGCAAAAAATGTTGCTTTCGTTAGTTTCTGTACGGTATTGGTATCTATTTTAACACATCACAAGTTGAAGACTTGGAATAGTTGTGGAGAACGTAGTAAATGCTTGTAATCATCATTTCATTTTTTTCCCAAGTAACTGCAAAGATTAATCTTTCCAATTTTGTGTAGAAAGTAGTAAGTGCTGGTAATCAGCATTTTCTCCTTTTCCAAACATATCTGAAAGATTAATCTGTCTTATATTAGAGTAAACTTCCGATGAAAAGATGAAATTGACATGATATGACATAAGTGAAGTGACATGAAAACTTACTAGTGATGGTTAGTGATGGTAAGTCTACTGTTAACTATCTACAGGTGTAGGAATCTATCATAAGAGAACGACAAAAAAGGGCTTAGCTCTTGGAAATTTTATTTAATTAAGTAAGAACAATTTATGATATGCACATCTTTGCTGAGTGCAAAGTCTATCCATGAAGTTTGAAAGAAATTTGTCCAGAATCATCAAAGGGCCATAACTCCATGAAACCTAAATAAACCATAACCAAAATAGGATATGCACATCTCTGCTTGATACTGAGTCTATTTGTGTAGTTTGAACCAAATCTGTCCAATAGTTGATGAGAAAAAGAGCGGACAAGAAATTTCATGAAAGGGCCATAACTCAGTGAAAAATCAATGAACCATAACCAACATTTCATATGCACATCTCTGCTTGATACTGAGTCTACCTGTGAAGTTTGAATAAGATTCGTCCAATAGTTTATGAGAAATAGAGCGGACAAAAAGCTACAGACCGACCGACGGTGTCCAGAATCATCAAAGGGCCATAACTCCATGAAACCTAAATAAACCATAACCAAAATAGGATATGCACATCTCTGCTCGATACTGAGTCTACTTGTGTAGTTTGAACCAAATCTGTCCAATAGTTGATGAGAAAAAGAGCGGACAAGAAATTTCATGAAAGGGCCATAACTCAGTGAAAAATCAATGAACCATAACCAACATTTCATATGCACATCTCTGCTTGATACTGAGTCTACCTGTGAAGTTTGAATAAGATTCGTCCAGTAGTTTATGAGAAATAGAGCGGACAAAAAGCTACAGACCGACCGACGGTGTCCAGAATCATCAAAGGGCCATAACTCCATGAAACCTAAATAAACCATAACCAAAATAGGATATGCACATCTCTGCTTGATACTGAGTCTACTTGTGTAGTTTGAACCAAATCTGTCCAATAGTTGATGAGAAAAAGAGCGGACAAGAAATTTCATGAAAGGGCCATAACTCAGTGAAAAATCAATGAACCATAACCAACATTTCATATGCACATCTCTGCTTGATACTGAGTCTACCTGTGAAGTTTGAATAAAATTCGTCCAGTAGTTTATGAGAAATAGAGCGGACAAAAAGCTACAGACCGACCGACGGACGGACGGACGGACTGACGGACGGACCGACCGACAAGCTGACTCCTATATACCCCCCAAACAGAGTTTTGGGGGGTATAAAAATCTCTACACAGAGCCAAAGACAGTCCTAAATATTGTATGACGATGCCGCCTGTGTGCGGATTACCGCACTTATGGCTTGGTTAGCAATTTGATTGGTAAAAATTTTACATTAACCCTTTACCACACAATCCCGACTTTTAACGACCCTGAAGAAAAATCCTTTTGAAAACATTGTGGGAAAAGGAGAAAATGCTGGTAACCAGCATTTTCTCCTTTTCCCACAATGTTTTCTACTCTTTACAAAACAAAATTCAATTTTTGAGCCACATTTGATTTG
Source organism: Tridacna gigas (assembly GCA_945859785.2). Taxonomy (NCBI): domain Eukaryota; kingdom Metazoa; phylum Mollusca; class Bivalvia; order Cardiida; family Cardiidae; genus Tridacna; species Tridacna gigas. The sequence goes on along the minus strand of OX244031.2, from coordinate 34,644,131 downwards.
TCTCCTGCAAATCCTTTTAATTTGGACCAGTCTGAAATTTTGTCGTTTGATAAAGAGTTAAAATACAAAATACCAGTATTCATCCACCATTCATAAAACGAAGTGATTACCCACTAAGTGGTGACAGTATATGGGAGCACATGTTTAACATGGCATGTCTATTTCAGGCAGACTTAACATCACATGTTCAACCTGGCATGTCTATACATGATGTGCTACCAAAGAACAAAAGTCAAGTTGGCATGTCGAGTTGTGACAGTCTAGTTATGAATCCAAGAAGATACATCTGTACACGTATGTCCATGGGTTTGTTTGTCACATAAAATCCTGGAACGCCAGCCTTCTCTAACGTAGATTGTTGGTCCATCACTTTCTGATCAAGCTGCATGATAATTTTTTGATCTTTTTTCCGAAGCTCTTCATCGCATCTCTTTTTGGTGGTCTGAAAGAAAAATAAGTCTTCTATTAACCCTTTACCACACAATCCCGAGTTTTAAAGACGCTGAGAATGAAGCCTGTTGAAAACATTGTAGGAAAAGGAGAAAATGCTGGTAACCAGCATTTTCTCCTTTTCCTACAATGTTTTCAACCCTATCAATGACAAATTTTGTCATTTAAATCACATTTAAATTGTCATCTGCAAATGATTTCAGTTTGGACAAGTCTACATATTTGTTGTGTGGTAAAGAGTTAAAGTTAAATACATGTTCAACATGAACTCTTTACAAAACGGCAAATGCTTAAGACTTGTATGAATGAAAATAACTGCAACCCAGAAATTGAAAATGGCTCAAATAATGTGATTTGTCTCTGAAAGGCTAAAAAAGATTGTGGAAGAAGAAGGAGAAAATGCTGCTCACCATCTTTTTCTCATTTTCCCAGAATGTTTTCAAAAGCTACTTCTTCATGGTTACCAGGATTTTTTTCCTCTTCCCACAATGTTTTAAAAAGCTTCCATTTTAGGGTCACTAAAACAGAACACTTTGGTAAAGGGTGAAAATGGTGTTCATGCTCGGCTCAGAGAAGGTGTTAAGATTGGTGACCTAGGTACTCTGGGTTTGATCCTCACTTTAGGCACTAGATTTTTTGGGGGTAAGACACTTCAAAGTCCTGGTCTAGTACCAGTGAAACCCAAGACACACATGAATAAGTGTGTTGTCACCCTGATATAATGATGAAAATACAATAAATATTCATCCATGTAATCAGTTAATCAATCACCTTAACCCTTTACCACACAATCACATCTTTTCATGATCCTGAATAAGGTATTTCAAAACATTGTGTTAAAAGGAGAAGATGCTGATAGCCAGCATTTTCTCATTTTCCCACATTGTTCCCACGAAGGCTTCTTTAATAGGGACAAAAGAAGCAGACAGTGTAGACCAACGATCAGACTTAACATTGAACACTGGTCACAAAAGCAACTAAAGCTAGGTTTGGTGTTCAAAGGATTAACTCTTTACCACACAACAAAGCTGTAAACTTGTCCAAACTGAAAATATTTGCAGACAACAATTTAAATGTGGCTCAAGTGATTGACTTCGCCTCTGATAAGATAAAAAACACTGTGGGAAACGTAGAAAATGCTGGGTAACAGCATTTTCTCCTTTTCCCCACAATGGTTTCAAATGGCTTCTTTCTCATGGTCGTTAAATCTCAGGATTGTGTGGTAAAGGGTTAAAGAGCACTTGCCCAATATTAAACAAGGAACAAGAAAACCACATGCATACCTCCATCTCCCTGTCTATCTGCGCTTTTACCAAGGTTAAATTGTGGGGTTTACTTTGGCAGTCTTGTAACATCTGTTTGTGCTTTTTTTGTAATTCATGTTTTTGTGCTAAAGATGAAAAAAGAAAAAAAAAAACTTTGTAAGAGTATCACCTTATTGTGATAAGCATATGAGTCATGCTCTGTGAAATGGGGGCTTAATACATCTGCGAAAAGTATCGACCCAGGTCAGCCTGCGCAGTCCGCGCAGGCTGACCTGGGCCGAAACTTTTCGCTATCAGTCAATTTTTTGTATGTCAAAGGACCAGTCTATGTCATGATTCAGTCAACTGTTAGAAAAAATGGACTTTATGGATCTATTGTTGTGTGATGACTTGCTTGGTATCATGCATCACGGAGATGCATTAAGCCCCTTTTGCCAGAGCATGGCTCATTTCTAAATTACTCTAGGGAATTTTCATCTTGGGGTAAAAAAAGAAGAGTAATGTGTCTAGGACAGATCTGGAAAAAAAATGTCTAATTGAGTTAAAGAACAAATCTAGACCAATTATGTTTATAAAAACATGTACTTTCGAGCGATGAACAATTATTGAAATTAAATTCATTTTGTTTTTGTTCCTCTCCTCCAAAGGGAGGCAAATACTACATACCTTTGCAATGAAAATCCAATAGTTATGTACTTTTAAATGATAATTAACTCTTTACAACACGACAAAAGTTTAGACCTGTCCAAATTGAAAGCATTTTTAGGCGAAAGAATAACTGGGCCTCACATAGTGAGATTTGCCACTTGAAGAGTAGAAAACTTTGTGCGAAAAGGAGAAAATGTTGGTTACCAGCATTTTCTCTTTTTTGCACAAATGTTTTCAATTACTCTTAATTTACCTCAAGGTCATTTAAACTCATGATTGTGCGGTCAAGATGAAAAGAAAGCCCATCTCATAACTAAGTCTTGGTTAAGTTTATGAACATGTAATTCTTTCTAATTTTAACCCTTTACCACACAATCCCGACTTTTAATAACCACGAGAAAGGAGCCTTTTGAATACATTGTGGGAAAAGGAGAAAATGCTGGTAACCAGCATTCTCTCCTTTTCCCACAATGTTTTCTACCCTATCAGAGGAAAATTGCACCATTTGAGCCACACGGAAACTGTCGTCTGCAAATGCTTTCAGTTTGGACAAGGCCAAAATTTTGTCGTTTGGTAAAGAGTTGAGGATATCATGTTCTCAAGGGTGCCATTATAACAGCATGTGGCTGCTCTCCATTACACCATAACTTGTGCTAACAAATCTGAAATCTTTATGAAACTTTCTCACAAGCCTTTGGTACAGTTAGTGATTCAATTTAGCGCATTCTGGATAAGCTTTTTCGAAGTTTTGAGTACATCATGTATTAGAGGCCCGATAGAAGCCAAAAGTAAACAAACTAGGTGTAAAAATGCATTGATAAATTAAAATCATACCATTTAAAAGTATGGAAAATATTGTACTATTGGTCCAAGTGTTCATCGCAGGCAGAAAAATGAATTTCAAAACTAGGTCAAAAGTTGCCAGGTTGCTCTTTCTTTCGTTTACTTTGTACCTGGTTTTAAAATTCATTTTTCTGCCAGACACTAACACTTGGTCTGACTTGTACAATAACAGATCGTCATTTTCACAATACTTTCCATTCTTTTAAATGGTATGATTGAAATTCAAACACATTTTTAACACCCGCATTGTTTACTTTTGGCCGCAACTAGGGCTTCTAGTTATACTGTAGTTACCATGCTTTTCACCCTATCAAACACCCCAAGATTTAACAGCCCTACAGGAGAAGACCTTAGAAAGCATTGTCAACAATGGAGAAAGTGGTGGTAACCACCATTTCATTTTTTCATACCATCTTTTCTACTCTTCAAGGTCAAATCAAACCACTTGAGCCCAATTTAATTTGTCATCTGCAATTCTGTCATATTTTTGGCAAACAAGCCCACAAACTGTTTCAGTTTTACCTTTATGATCAGACACTAGTTTTGATCTCTGCTGGAACATAGTCCTTTCCTCCCACTCCTGAACTTCCTTCAGTCCATTGACAATTTGAAAAACAGTTCCGTCTAAAAGAGCATTTGCTAATCCAGACAGCAGATCATAGGGCATCCTTTGTTGGTACTTTCTGAAATGATAAGAGCCCTAATCCTATTATGATACAGTGTTTTTATGACCCTAGAAAAGACATCTCAAGTCTGGAAGTCATATTTCAAGCTGAAATCTCAAAATTTTGGCATTCTAATGATTAGTATGAAATCTATCTGCATCTTATAGGAGGTCATCAATGAGAACCATTGTTTTAACTCCTTCCCACACAATCTCGACTTCTAACGACCCTGAAGAAGAAGCCTTTTGGAAACATTGTGGGAAAAGGAGAAAATGCTGATTACCAGCATTTTCTCCTTTTCCCACAATGTTTTCTACCCTATCTAGAACAAATTCGTCTTTTGAGTCACATTTAAATTGTCGTCTGCAAATGCTTTTAATGTGGACCAAGTCTAAATTTTTCCTGTGTGGTAAAAAGATAGAGTTAGGGATGCCACAGATAAACAAGGACACGTATAGTCAATTATATGTATACCATAAACTGATACATGTAACTTCTATTCAGATAATTTCAGTACACCATGCTGATGTCCTGTGTTTTCATGTGTGAACACTTATCCTAGGCTTATTATTCTTATACGACAAATTGCCAGTTGCTGATGCATGTTGCACTTTGATTTACTAAATTGATGAATACTTACCCAGGTAACTCCCTTGCCATGTTCTGAAGTTCAGAAAACAAGAAGTAATGTCTCTTCTGCTGTAATTCTCTTCTCTCATATTCCTCCCTCATAGACTGGGCATGATTTATTTCCGTAGGAATGTACTCTGGTATGGACTAAAAATAAAGACAAATGAGTGTCTCTCTGGGAAAAGTGAGTTTAATGCATCTTTATGATGCTTTATACCAAGCAAGGCATCACATAATTATGGATCCATAGTAAACATTTTGTCTCACAACCTACTGGATCATGGGGAAGTTTGGGCCTTTGACATGAAGACAATTTAATTTTACAAATAACAAAATGCTATTACCCATGTCAGCCTCTGCTGACTGTGCAGGCTAACATGGATGGAAAGATTTTGCAAATTCATTCAACCCTCTTTTCAGAGAGCATGACTCATATGTATTTTCTGTATGTTAACACATGATTATCACATTTACCAAATGACAAAAATTTTACATTCTTCAATATGAAAGTAGCAGGTGAGCTAAGCACAGTTAAAATGTTCTTTTGTGGGTAATGTAACATATGATCTGGCTGCCATGCGCAGACAATTTCAGATGGCAAAAGCTTGCAGTATAAAGTTGGAACTACAATTCATTGTTAAACTTCTTTTGTTTTCAGCATAATTCACCATTATGAATTTTATTATCTTACACACCTTTCAGATAAGCATTACATGATGTGATATGAGATGTCATTTTATACTACTTTCTGAGAAGTGAGTTTTACACATGTACATTCCCAAGTGTGTATGTATAATAGTGATGAATATCTGATCTATAACACATAAAATATCATAGGTGATAAAAAGAAACTGACATTTGTTGGCTTTTAGGATAAAATCTTATTGAACTCATCTATAATTATGGTCTTAAGCTCTCCAGAAGCTGGCTTAATACATTTTCTCTAGAGCGTCTATTTTCTGACTCAAGTTTCATTTATTTAGTGCTCTGTGGATCATGATGAAATACCAGGAAATTCACTGATGTAATGTTCTAAGTGAAATTTGGTTTTCCAATCCATTTACTCCCAGAAATAGTACAGATCTATAAATGTCCCTAACTTTAATATTAGTTTTTTTAAAGGGTAGCATTTGGCTATGAAGATGATTGTGAAAATTGGTTGAAATCTCCTCAAAGATGTTTTAACTCTCATATTTTCATAAAATTCACGAATCAAAGACAAACCTAGAATTTTAACATAGCTGCTGCTAATATTTTCAATTTAACACTAAACAAAAAAAAGTCTAATTCATTTTTTACTCCAGATGTTTATGTTCACAAATATAGATGCAAAATGGCTGCAAAACATGATAAATTTTGTTAGTTTTTCAAGATTTACATGTTATAAACAACCCCTTAAGGCATTTTAGGTAATGAAACATTTGATAATTTGTTCTTGGTCATGAGTGTCACTATAATTAATTGCATTTTGCTGCAGTACAGATAAAACCGATGAAACGGTCAGTGTAGTATTGTAGCTTTTCTACCAGAAAATTCATGATGGACTTGAGATGGTGCAATGCACAATAAATGTCCAGATATGAAAAGAAGCATCAATTAACGTCCCATTGTTGAGACTAGTCCTGGAAATAAATTAAAATCAAACCCTTGTATTTTCAATAAAATCTAACTTTCACTGTGAAACTGTACAACTAGATCTATGTACAGAACTTATTTAAGTACACATGCACACTTTTAGGCTAGTTGCAACTTATTTGAAACATATCCAAGTCATTTAAAACCATCCAATCTGTGTTTGTGTAAAGTTAAACTTTCACACTAACTTGAAAACTACCTTACTCAGTTACTGAACTTATTCCTTCTATGGGTTATACTGACGGAAATATGGTACAATGAAAGACAGAATGCAGAAATGTGACAGGAGTCAGGCTAAATTTAATTCTCTACCACCTTGCAAGTTTTACTAAAGACAAAGAGAGGGTTTTTTTTACCATTCTGGACACCACCGGCTGCATGTATTATTAATTCCGTAGATGGACCCCTATTGAACAGGGGAGGTAACTTTTCTTTAAACCCTTTCTATAACATTCGGTTAACGAAAACGCCACACAGTCGGACTCAGTCTAAATAGACCAAATAAATTGATCGCTTTATTTATTGATGATGTTTATAAATGAATTAATCAACTTATTCATACTGTCATTGAAGACATTCAGTTACATCTTGCTATATCATGCACTTCCCTTAAATATTTACCAGAAGACAAAATTTTAGACTTTAAAGCATTTGCAGACGACAAATTGATCATGGCTCACTTGATGGAATGTCATTTAAAGGGTAGAAAACATTTTGGGAAAATGAATGAATGCTAGATTCTTGCCTTTACTCCTTGTCCTACAACGTTTTCAAACATCCTATTCCTGAGGGTCCTAAAAACGCGACATAGTTGATGTTTACTAGCATTTTCTTCGTTTATACTGTATATGTAGATCTACAATGCTTTTTTAAGCCTTCTCTTTCATGGTCATAAAAAACATTATCTCGAGATTGTTTGACAAAGGTTTTCATGATTTCAAACAGTCCCGTATATGCATAGCTTCTGACTGTTAGTAGAAGATCAAGTAATTCAGTTTCTGGATGTAGATCTAAACATTTTTGAACTCTTTGGATACCAAACGACACAGATTTAGACTTGTCCAAATCGAATGCAACTGCAGACGAAAATTGCGACCCAAACACTTAAATTTTTGGAAGAATTGAAAAGATCGTGTTGCAAGCAATTTTCTCCTCTTCCCACCATGCATGCTTTCAAAAGCATACTTCCTCTAGGTTAAAATCCAAAGTGGTTAATAGTTAGACCGTTATTCATATTTATAATTGTGCAAATTTTACAATGATCTTTACAAAGTCGTCTGCTGCCAGCTGAGCTAAAAAGTCAGTTATAAAAAATACTATCGCTTACCTGTTTAAGGGCCTGCTTTAACATCAGATTCCCCTTCCTTGGGATAGAAACAATGCTCATACCCGAGCTGATAGGCGTACTGTTGAAACTGCTGAGAGTTCATAACAGAGGTTCTTGGTTTGAAATCCGTCATAAGTTGCATAGGATTTTCCAACCACCATTTTATTTAGACGCTAAGAAAACCTTTTCATGAATCAATAGGGACTGATCATGGCTGTGACACTGGTTTCACTTTCATCATTACACAAAAGAATTTGTAATGTATTGTGCTGACAGTGATACTTAGGATACTGTCAACTAAAGGTGACTTCACCCTTACAAAACCAATCAAGTGTGAAAGAACCCCCAGGACTAGTGGTTTTGAAATATTGTGAGAAAAGGAGAAGATGCCTGTTAACAAACATTTTCTACTATTCCCACCATGTTCTCTACCCTCTAAACACCAAATCCCACCGTTTAACTCTACCAAACAAAAAATTTTAAACTGAACCAAATTGAAAGCATTTGCAGACAACAAAATAAATGTGTCCCAAAAATTATTATTTGTTTTGGATAGGGTAGAAAACATTGTGGGATAAGGAGAAAATGCTGGTTACCAGCATTTTCTCCTTTTCCCAGAATGTTTTCAAAAGGTTTCTTTCTCAGGGTCGTTTTAAGTCAAAATGGTGTGGTAAAGGGTTACCACATCTACTTTATCATGTGCAAATCTGTTCAATCATGGACCAGTCTATAATTATGTTGTCCCGTAAAGAGTTAATACCCCGACCAAGTGATTCAAATTTGAAACAATGATCAAACAAAAGATGCATTGCCCACAAAAATGTCTATGATCTAGTGCAGATTATAAAGCCTAAAAGCAGACATCCAAAAGTTATTGTTTGTACCCCTGCACTTTATGATTAATCCTGAAAGCTCATTCACTCCTACAGTTACCTTTTCTGCCACTGCAAGTAAAGATCAGGCAGCACAAACATGCAGTCTGATCTTGGATCTACACTTTCTGTTGTACCGAAACACTGTAAACAAAGGCAGCCTTGAAATTTCAATAATTTGGGTCTTATTTCTGGGCTGAAAATGTATGTTGGGTTTAATTGGCACTTGGTTGATAGTTTAACAGTTTCAGTAAGATGATGGCTAGTAGAAAGTAAGGCAGGAATATACAACACAATTTCCGTGAGCATGAAGAGAGACAGACAGACAGACAGACAGACAGACAGAATTCTTTATACCCCATAAACATTCATTTAGTAGGGTTATAGAAATGCAATGAACAGTATTTTTAATTTTTCAGGAAAATAACAGTTTAATTGCATATTTAACAAGAAAACAAAAAACAATATTATTAACAAATTATACCAAATACACTTGTGACAACATGGCAAGATGTTTAACTCTTTACCAAACCACCTTATGTTTTATGTCCCCGAGGAAGACGATTTTGAAAACATTTTGGCAAAAGTAAATCCTTATATCTCAATCACTTTTAACCCTTTACCACATAACCCGAGTTTTAGTGACCCTGAAAGAGAAGGCTTTCAAAAACATTGTGGGAAAAGGAGAAAAAGCTGATAACCAGGATTTTCTCCTTTTCCCACAATGCTTTCCACCCTTTCAAAGACAAAGCCTGATATTAACTCTTTACCACACAATCCCGACTTTTAATGACCCTAAGGAGGAAGGCTTTTGAAAACATTGTGGGAAAAGGAGAAAATGCTGGTAACCAGCATTTTCTCCTTTTCTCACAATGTTTTCTACACTATCAAAGAGAGAAATCGTCATTTTAGCAACATTTAATTTGTCGTCTGCAAACGCTTTCAATTTGGAGTAGTCCTAAATTTTGTCGTTTGGTAAAGAGTTAAAGCATCATTAAATTTATCATCTGCAAACGCTTTCAATTTGAACCAGTCTAAAATCTAGTTGTGTGGTAAGGAGTTAAATGGTCACATGTAAATGCTTTCAATTCCGAAAAATCTAAAATTTTGTCATCTGGTAAAGTGTTAAACCTAACTTTTAAAAAGAATAAATGAAATCTGGGCTGTTGCTATGAGTCTAGCCATTGATCACAAACTTATAAGAATACTGCTACTGTGATATATAAAAAGGCAATGTTTCATAAAGAATCTTGAAAAAAATATAACAAAATGTTTACATAAACTTTGGTATCACAGATGTATCCTCCATGGGAGATGTGAATAATTAATTTTTGCTAGCACGTAATATTTTGTTTTAGCTAACTTCTATCTTCAAATGCAAAATAGTATTTAAAATCTGTCAGTAGTTGAACATAATCAGATGCACTGTTTTTTATAGGAAAAACAATGGCTGTGCAACCACACAGGGCTCTCCATACATCTCTATAAGCAAATACATGTGAATATAACTATAACTACCAGAAAAGTTAGTGGATGACACCTTTGTCAAGTGGACCTGATACATGAGAAAGAAAAGAACAAATAAGAATATTGTGATTCAAAGACCTGGCTCAAATATACACATCTCCTCTCAAAGTCTTACTTTCAGCATGTTAAATAATAATAAATATCATACAAAAAAATCACAGGACAAAGCTCTTTTCTTTCTTCATTGTCACTTATCACATTCATTATCACATTCATAATGAAATTTCATTTAGACATCTTTAAGACTTAACCCTTTACCGCACAATGCCACCCTTTAACGACCCTGGGAAAGAAGGCTTATGAAAACATTTTGGGAAAAGGAGAAAATGCTGGTAACCAGCATTTTCTCCTTTTCCCACAATGTTTTTTACTCTATCAAAGAAAAATTGCACCATTTTAGCTCCATTGAAATTGTTGCCTACAAATGCTTTCAATTTGGACAAGGCTCAAATTTTGTCGTCTGGTAAAGGGTTAAAATACAATCCTTATTCAGGGGTATGGAAATACTATGCCCGACTTGTCCGACTTGGGAAAATTCAGCTCCGGACAAGTGACTTTTTTCGGTTTAGTTGTCCGAGGACAAGTAGCAAAAATGGGGAAAATATGAGGAAAATAGAAAATATGAGGAAAATATTGAAACAAAAATCTGTTGTATACTTATCCAGTGAAATACAAATGTTCTCACCTCGCACAGAAAATGATATTTTGAATGATAAACAGCAGTTTGAGACAATCCCTGATTTCTGGAAACCCAAAATACACATTTGGTGTACCTCCGCATTCACCACAGATGTTTTTTAAAGAGACATGGTTGACAGTTCTGATTCCCGTGGTTGGATGCAGACAATCATAACAATGTATTTTGTAAGGTTTGTCGAGAGTATCCCCATGTCACTTCATGTCACTTTATATATGCCATTTAGAATTATTTTGTTTTGGACAAGGGAGCCACCGTGGTGGACAAGTAGATTTTTGTAATTTACTTGTCCGTGGACAAGTAGAAATTTCTAAGATTTCCACAGCCCTGTTATTACAATCCTATTGCAATCCTTAGACCAGGATTTCAACAGGAACTTAGAATATTTGTACCTTCTTTAATGATAAAAGAATGCAAAGTACATACTAATCTTCCTGGAATTCAAAAGCAAAAGCAAATTAGCACTTGTCAGTACAAGCCTAAACATATGAATTGAACTTGAGTTAAGCATAACCACAAACATGTATATTACATGTATAAGACAAAGGTAAGCTAAGGAACTAAGACATGTTTCTTGAGAAAGTATAGGCTGTTTCATCTTCCTCCATGTATGATAATAAACACAACTGAAGTAACTAATCCTCCAAAGCAAATCCAAATACGTCGTCATTCTCAAACCATGAAGTCTGTCTGTTATGTAGACTCGACTTTCGATTTTCTGGACCACTCTTGAAAAATTTCCCTCCAGTCTTCTGAGGTGCTTTACGAATCGAAGATTTATCTTTGGTCTGAAGGATAAGACAGAGAAAAGAAAAAAAAGGAGCTTGGAATCTTTACCTCAGAAATTAAAGTTCACACTTCAAAATTTTCTAGTTCACACATAGTATGCATCTATTTAGACAATCATATCAAACATTAAAGAAACAATAGCTGCCAAAAGTAAACAAAGCAGGTGTTTAAATGCATTTGAATTTAAATCATATCATTTACAAGAGGGCCATGATGGCCCTACAGTACACTCCTCGCGGATTTTGCTATTTTCGCTGTCCGCGATGTATTTAGCGCGGACCCAACGCGGCGATTTTAGACCATAGGTGAACGCGGACTAACCTGGACCGATGTTAAACGCGGCGATCCCTGGCGGACCGCGGCGGTCTGATTACGCAATAAATTCGACCGCGATGATACCGCCGCGATCAGACAGGTAAATTTTTTTAGTTCGGTTAGCAAATTACTCCAGAATTAACCCAAATACCGTATAAGTTTACTCTTTTACAAAGTAATTTTATGTATTTTCGTGAGAATCGTTAAGAGTTTTTAAAAGACAACAGATAATATTTAGCACTGCAAAGCGATTTATCGGCTATAGAATTAAAACATGTTTAAACCTTTTACCATATATCTCGGGTTTTAACTACCCTGAGGTACTTTTGAAAATAAAGTAGAAAAGGAGAAAGTGTTGATTACCAGCATTTTCTCAATATACTTTACTACTATGTTTTCTACCCTGTCACAAACGAATTCGACAGTTTGTAAGCCTGTCAACCTCCCTGTCTATTTGTGTGTGGGGTTTTGCTCGTGAAGACTACCAACGATGATAAAGGTCAGAGCACACATAATGTACATGTTCATTTTTGGTCCACAAAACCTGCAGATCACTTTTGTCTTTTCAGTGGTATGCAAGATTCTTTTATTTCACGTAAATTCTGAAACTTTAGTAAAGAGTTTGCGACCTTCCCTCTCGCCTCGATATCCAAAAGCAATGAACAATTTTCTCCAAATGGGCATCAAACGCCGAGTTTTGTTATCCCTTCTTCCATTTATTCCCTTCTTTATAAAATTTCTCTCTTTCCCTCTTACATATTTTTGTTATTTATTCCGTATCTCTTTCTCGCCCCATCTCTTTGTCTCGGTTTCTACGATGGAATCTTACTGATTGTGGCATAAGTTTTGTAAAGTTTTATTTGCCATAACTTTTCTCTACAACCCTTGGAAGACTTGAACGACTATTAAGTTCTACTAGCATGCTGAATGGGTGTTTGAATAGACTGCAGGAAAAACCGGAAAAAAGTAGCAGGGGAAAAAGTATCGGTTGACAAAGAGACTAATCTTATTAAAGCACATGTATGTGACTTGAAAATTTTAGCGTTAGTTGATAAGTTAAATTGACTTTGTTCAAGAAATGTTATTTTTTTACTTTTTGTGACCTGAGATATGGAAGAATTGTGCAAACTGTATAATCCTAATTGAGGTCTAATAGTGTTCACTTTAATTTTTAAAGTCAATGATATTGCCAAACTGTTAATGATATACTGTCTTTAATCATCCTTTTAATTACATTTCTGAAATTATCTTAAACTATCGCTTTTCTTACAATATTCCCAACTCTTACAAAATTACATTTTTCACAACTTGAGAACGTAGAAAGTCCTTAAAAACGTGATAAGAGAAATAAATTGTTTCCATCTCGCACTTAAAAAAAGTTTAATCATATCATTTACAATAATTGTTTGAAAGAAACAGCTTTGACAAAAACCGAATCTTTTTTTGCGATGCTTGCTTTTCTGGCAAAAATTGATACTTTTTTCCGATTCTTTCCATTTATACGTTCTTTCCGGTTGCCATTCGAATACACTGTAATATTATCTTGCTATGATGGGGCCAGTCATTGTTCTCATGATTTTTCTTTCAAAAACCAACTTCTGTTAACTCTTTACCAAACGACAAAATTTTAGAATCGTCCAAATTGAAAGCATTTGCAGATGACAAAATAAAGGTGACTTAAAAATTGAAATTTGTTCTGGGAAGGGTAGAAAACACTGTGGGAAAAGTGTTTTCAAAGGCTTCTTTCTCAGGGGCGTCAAAAGTAGGGACTGTGTGGTAATGGGTTAAGAATGACAATTTATCACCTACACAAAATCTTAGTAACTTGGTATTAGACATATGATGCCTTATCAGCGATAGGAAGTGACAGTGTCATGTAATTAATGCCAGGTGTAATTGGCTCTATGATAAAAAATAGTGAACGAGTCAAAAATTGCGTGGGCGAGTGTAAGAAGGAAAGAACGAATGGATTTCAATGTCTTCATTCCATATACATTTATTTACTATAGTAGTCTCTTTCATTTATCTAAAAAAAAAAAATGAAGCTAATATTATTTTCGGTTATCATTTTTTTCTCTGCTATAAGCGTCATCTCTTTAATGATTGCATTGGTTGTTTACAAAGAATGAATTTCGTAGATCCATAATTTTGTAATGCCTCGCTCAATCATTAGATAGAGTACGCTTCTGACATATTGTACAGAAAATTGACTTGTAGCGAAAAGTTTTGGCTCAGGTCAGCCTGCGTGGACTGCACGGGCAGACCTGAATCGAAACTTTCCGCAGAGGCATTTAGTCCTCTTTCTACAGAGTATGGATCTTATTTAAAGTTCAATTTTCTCGGTAAACACCTGGTTATTTGCTAGAATGACAAGAGAAAAAATATCTTATACACTGAAACGGGCAAAAAGAGAATCCCCCGAGAAAAGCAAAATATCCACTGCTAGTATTTACTAGGAAGTAAAAATCAAAGGCAAGCATGTTGAAAATCAAGATATATTTATACTCGGACATGTTATCAATCGTTTTAACCCTTTCCCAAACGACAAATTTTAGACTCTTCCAAACTGAAAGAGTTTGCAGACGACAATTTTAACTTTCATAACAATGGCAGAAAATCACCCGAAGGAACAGAAAACACTAAGAGAAAAGGAGAAATTGCTCGTGACGAGCAATTTCTCCTTTTCCCACTGTGTTTTCAAAAGACTTGTACTGCAGACACGTAAAAACAAGGGCTTGTTTGGGAAAGCGTTAAAGCACACTTTTCAGCAGAAAATTCCCGAAAAGCAAAGAAGGTTGCACTATCTTTTCCCACATTTGACTTTGAGGATTAAATTGTTATTAGTTATGTCAACAAGTAGTATACATATACAAAAAATTATTGTAATGCAAATGATATTGAAGGTTTATACAAGTTAAAATTATTCACTCTGTCTCCGAAGAATATTGAGTGGATTTAATATTAAAGGTTTATATAATGTTTAAATGACGCTTTAAACATTATATATGTTTGTACCTGGGTGAATAAAAGGGTCGTTCTGTTCTGTTTAAATTTCCTTTTCCCCCATGCAGACATTCACCAATCCTTAACCCTGTTATGCACGATTTAACCCATTACCAAAGGACAATATTTTAGACTAGTCCAAACTGAAAGCATTTGCAGACGACAAAATAAAAGTGACTGAAAATTTGAAATTTTGTTTTGTGAAAGGTAGAAAACATTGTAGGAAAAGGAGAAAATGCTGATTACCAGCATTTTCTCCTTTTCCCACAATGTTTTCTACAGGCTTCATTCTCAGGGGTGTGAAAAGTAGGGATTGTGTGGTAATGGGTTAAGGACTGTTAATAGGCAGTATAGATCAAGAGCAGACTGCATAGTGTATGCAATCTGATCTTGGATCTACACTGTCTGTATTAGGAATGAAATTTACCCACTAAATCAACTTTTTCATTTCACTGTGGCTGGAGGTAATCGGAAAGAAAGTATCAGGAAAAAAAGTATCGGAAGAAAGTATCAATTTTTGCTAGGAAAGAAAGTATCAGGAAAAAAAGAATCAGTTTCTGTAAAAATTATGAATTTGCACAAGTCAAAAACATTTGACTATTGTTATTGCCTAACCCTTTGTAGGTATCAACAAACACAAGTGTTTGCACATTTCTTCTCAATCTAAGGCCAGAAAAAGTAAAAGATATACAAATATCCACATTTTTTTTGACAAAATCAATATAACCTATCAACCAAATATCTACGATAAATAACATATTAACTTAGTTTCTTTTTTGAGAACTGATGCTTTTTTTTCCTGATACTTTTTTTTGTGATACTTTTTATCCTGATTCCTTTTTTCATGATACTTTTTTTTTTCTACAATCGTGGCTAGAATGGTACAATTGTTCTTTGATAGGATAAAAAACTTTGTACAATAACAAATGCATAGCGAATAATAAAGAGATATTATCAGGATATAATTTCCCAAACTTATGAATGAACGATTGCTTAGATAAAAGTTCAAAATAATCGTGTTGTCTAAGGAACAAATAACCATAACGCAGCTGAGAGCTATAGAAGGGCTTTATAAATCAAGATCATACTGCACAGAATGCCCTTAATGATATTGGGTCCATATTGTAAGAGCAAATGCTGCAAAGCCGTACAGATATGTCGGTTTTTCCTCATACTGTAGGAGTAGTATCTGAAAAAACCGAAGAGAATTTTGGAAATGGGAAAATTACACTTAATTTTTTCTTCCGAAAAAATCATTCACACTCGGAATTACTGGGTAAAGGGTCATAAAGGGTGTCTAAGCGTATATTATGATTTTACGAGAGTGCACTATGACCGAAGGCGCACACTGGGCAATCTCAGCGGGTGTCGGAGATTAAACGACATTGCGTATTCCCGACACAATGAGGGAGTCCTTCCAAACAGTTACCGAATTTACAGTACCGTTTTTCATGCACGAGTAAACCCTTTATGTTACAGAAGACGACTAAAATTTGAACGCTGTGATGAGGCTGTCCAAAATATGTAGTTTGATCTAATCCCAAACCATAAATTCAATGAATGAATAAGAAATACAATATCTAGTGTAGAATTGGCTGTTGGCTCTCATTTTATGGCACAATTCCGAGTTATATCGACCCTTAGATAAACAACTTTTGAAAACATGGCGGAAAGAGAAGAAAAAAGTTACGAATATTCCGGAATATTTCTTTGAAACGGTCGAATGTATTGTGAAAAGAGAGGGGAAAAAATGTCGAAAGCCCGCTGTAACATCATATTTGATGACTCACCATCAGGGTCATTAACCCTTTACCACACTGACGACTTATGACACCCCTGAGGAATACGCCTCTTGAAAACATTGTGGGAAAAGGAGAAAATGCTGGTAACCAGCAATTTCTCCTCTTCTAACAAAGTTTTCTACCCTATTAACCCTTTCCCAAACGACAAATTTTGGACTGGTCCAAATTCAAAGAGTTTGCAGACGACAATTTAAAATTTGATGAAAATGGCAGAAAGTTCTCCAAAAGGGTAGAAAACACTGTGGGAAAAGGAGAAATTGCTCGTTACGAGCAATTTCTCCTTTTCCCAAAGTGTTTTCAAAAGACTTGTACTGCAGACACGTGAAAACCAGGGCTTGTTTGGGAAAGGGTTAAAACAAAATTACACCATTTGAGCCACCTCGAAGTTGTCGTCTGCAAACGCTTTCTATTTGGATAGGTCTAAAATTTTGCTGTGTGGTAATGGGTTAAGGCACAGAACTGATTTGTGAAAGGTTAAAAGATTGACCTGTCCGCAGTGAAGAAATATAAATCATATGCTGGTGCGCAAAATTTGAGATTTTCAAATCTTTAACACATCGTCCCAGGTTCAACGATGCTGTTAGGAAAAAAAATCACGTGAAGGGAAAAGAAGAACATTTTGGTAACCATCATTTTCCATAAATTTTGCACAATGTTTTGCACCCTTTCACACACAAAAAAAAGCTGAAATGGATCCATGTTTTGTGATGGCTTGCTTGGTGCGTCGAGGATATGCATTAGAACCATTTTTCACAGAGTATGGCTCATTTCAATTTGCACTCAACGAGAAAATAACTCACTGTATGGTTGTTTTCGTAGGTCATCCGATTACCAGTTCGAAGGGAAACGGCTTTATTTAGTGCAATGGTGATTTTGTTTTTTGTTGTAACAATTTCTATTGACATATTATTTCATATATAGGTTTTTTTCCCAAAACGATGATGAAATAGAAATAATATTGTGTATCCAATTGAGTTCACTCCTTTTAGTAGACATTTTAATCCATTTCCTTCTTCTTTAATTGCCTGTTAGTTTAAACATATTTATTTTAAATCGATTGAGAAACAAGTCAATCTCTCTCGAATCTGCCTTCTGGGAACTTGAATATAATAAAAAGTCTTTCATATTCTCAGACAGTTAAGTTCCAAGATGTGAACGCATTACGTTTTCTGATCTTGGTCTTCTCTGCAAAAGCAGCTTTATGCTGAAAGGTTTGAGATGCTGAAGAGAACCCCAGTCTCGTTTTCGAAAACTACCAAAGTGCCGAAAGTTAAACCCCATTACCACACAATTCCTACTTTTGACGCCCCCGAGAAAGAAGCCTTTAGAAAACATTGTGGGAAAAGGAGAAAATGCTGGTAACCGGCATTTTCTCCTCTTCCCACAATGTTTTCTACCCTTCACAAAACAAATTTCAAATTTTCTGCCACTTTTATTTTGTCGTCTGCAAATGCTTTCGATTTGGACAAACCTCAAATTTTGTCATTTGGTAATGAGCTAAATCTGTTGCGATATGGCGAGATATTCTAGCCGGGATAACCTTCAAGTCCAAAAGATAACACTATGTTCAGCAAAGTTGATGGGATGGGATCCGCCAATATCTAGGCCTAATGGCAGCAAAATGACGAGAGGGAAATGTATCCGTTTTTTCGGTTTAAAAATAACTTTGGTGAAAAAAAAAGGAGAAAATATTCCGGACATTTTAAGCGACATATTTCTAGACATTCGCTGCTATTCGAATATTTTTTAATTTCTTACAGAAAATTAAACAGATCTATAGTTATTTTGACTTACCAAATGGACTGGTATAAATCCATCATCGGAATCTAAGTCGTAAATATTTAAGAAGGGTTAGATAAGGTCGTATAAAAAAGTGTCAGTCGGTTTAGTATGACACGTGCATATGGAACTAACAACTGGGACAGTACTTCACACTGCCGGAGTGCTATACCCAACATCAAAGAAATACCGAGTTAACCCTTGTCTCCCTTTTGTGTAAAGTTTGCATATGTTATTTTACCCTTTACCAAACAACAAAAGTTTAGACATGTCAAAATTGAATGCACTTGCAGACGGACAAAATAAATGTTACTCAAAAATTGAAATTTGTTTCTAGCAGAGTAGAAAACATTGTGGGAACATGAGACAATTCTGGTTACCAGCATTTTCTCCTTAGCCCACAATGTTTTCAAAATGCTTCTACCTCAGTGTTTTAAAAAAAATCAGGGAATGTTTTGGTAAAGGGTTAGAAGGCAATGAAAAGAGCGGGTTTTTATTTAAGAGAACAAGAGGATCATTTTAGTTCAAAATGTGGACCGATGTTTTGTTTTTCTGACGATCCAGCCTGCATTTTGAAAAAGCTAAATATAATATGTACAGTTTTATTCGTTACCCTTTGGTTTCCTTACACCCAGAGACTGAGAAAATGACGATAAACAGTGTGATAATATACACGTACAGGGTAGTATAATTTTTAAGTTGTGTTTAAGTTTTTAATTATCATCAGAATAAAAAAAAAGGAATGGCTAATAACTGCTCTATCTGTTTCATTTAATGAAGGGTAAGAAAGAATGTGTGATGAAAATATACCTGGAGCCTGTTGTACACGAACTTTAAAATAGTGCTTTTTTTTTCCTAGTGTGCAGTTTCAGACCGCGAGTGTACTGGTAAATTTTCGTGAATGCTACATTGTAAACACGTTTTTGCTCTTTAACCCATTAAACGGCATTCACAACAATAATTGCCTTTGCGACTTACATAAATTAAGTTCAGGCTGCACGAAATGTGCAGTCTGATTTTGGATGTACACCTTGCGCTCTTGTAGGACGAAAACAACATGGAAAAAATGCTGGTTCTTGGGTTTCTTTTTTTTTTCAAATTAAATTGTAGATTATGTTATGGATTTTCGGCGCTCTATGGGTTAAGTTATTAATTGGGATTCCAGTCGGAGTTTTTCCTCTTTTAAAGTACACGCTTGTGAGTCACAAACAATCAAGAAGTAGTAACTTTGGTTTTCGGTTTTTGGAATCCAGCATGAAATTGCACTTTTAATCCGAAATTCGAAATTTCATATCGCTAACACTAAATATGGGATAGGCCTACAAATTTGTAACTTAGCGAATAGCTGATTAAAATGATATATAACGTTTCGTGGCATCCTAACTTAAGTAATCCCTGTTGGCAAAGCTTATATCCGCATTTAATGGTATGAAAATGTTGCGGTCGTAATGGAAGAATTAGTTTCTGGTTCCCAAAACAGTGGGGAAAATTACAGATATTTATGTATAAAAATTTACAGTCATCCTGGCGAATTTTCCCCCGCGATCCCTCGCACAGTCGCCGCGATCCACCGCGTTTACCTCCTGCTGTGAAGTTGCCCGATATTTTCTGAGGCCGCGGTGACACGTCCTCCGCGTTTCCGCGGCCGATACCTGTACAGCAGATTTGCCGCGGACAAATTGGTCCGTCGCGGCTCGCGGACTTGAGCAAAAAACGCGAGGAGTGTACTGTATATCGCTCACCTGAGTCAATAGGCGAAATTCACTATACATGCATAATTCAATTTCTGACCAATTGTTAGGTCAATTGAGCTTAAAATGTGGCCTCTAGAGAGTCCACAAGGAATTTCCGTAAGTTGACCTAGTGACCTAATTTATCACCCCATGTGACCCAATTTAGAACTCATAAAAAAATTTATCAAGACAAACATATATCTGAACAGTTTTCAAGTTAATTGAGCAATAAATGTGGCCTCTAGAGTGCCCATAAAGTGTTTCTTAAATTTGACCCAGTAACCTAGTTTATGACCCCAGCTGACCCAATTTCAAACTCACCAAATATTTCATCAAGACAAACATTCTGACCAACTTTCAAGTCAACTGAGCAAGAAATATGACCTCTAGAGTGCCCTAAAGGTATTTCTTTAATTAGACCTAGTGACCTAGATTATGAGCCCAAGAGACCCAATTTTGAACTCATCGTAGATTTCATCAAGACAAATATTTTAACCAATTTTCAAATCAACTGAACTATAAATGTGGCCTCTAGTGTGCCCACAAGGTATTTCTTTAATTAGACCTAGTGACCTAGTTTATGAGTCCACATGACCCAATTTAAAACAGTTTTAACTGATCTGAAAATTTATCAAAACAAACATTCTGAACAATTTTCAAGTCATTTGAGCACAAAATGTGGCCTCTAGAGTGCCCAAAAGGTATTTCTTTAATTTGACCTAGTGACCTAATTTATGATCCCAGTTGACCAAAATTCAGACTCGTGTGAGATTTCATCAAGACAAACATTCTGACCAATTTTCAAGTCAGTTGAGCAAGAAATGTGACCTTTAGAGCGCCTATAGGGTATTTCTTTAATTTGACCTAGTGACCTAGATTATGACCCCAGTTGACCAACTAATCTAAAAGACAAACATTCTGAATAATTTTCAAGTCATTTGAGCAATAAATGCGACTCCTAGAGTGCCCACAAGGTATTTCTTTAATTTGACCAAGAGACCTAGTTTATGACCCCAGGCGAACCAATTTCAAACTCATGCGATATTTTATCAAGACAAACATTCTGACTAATTTTCAAGTCAATTTAGCAAGAAATGTGACCTCTAGAGTGCCCACAAAGTATTTCTTTAATTTGACCTAGTGACCTAGATTATGACCCCAGGTGACCCAATTTTGAACTCATCCTAGATTATATCAAGACAAACATTCTAACCAATTTTCAACTCAATTGAACAATAAATGTGGCCTCTAACGTGCCCAAAAGGTATTTCTTTAATTTGACCTAGTGACCTAATATAAGACCCCACATGACCCAAATTCAGATTCATATAGGGTTTAATCAAGACAAACACTCTGACCAATTTTCAAGTGAATTGTGCAATAAATGTGGCCTCTAGAGTGCCCACAAGGTATTTCTTTATTTTGACCAAGTGACCTAGTTTATGACCCCAGGTGACCCAATTTCAAACTCATCCGATATTTCATCAAGACAAAGATTCTGACCAATTTTCAAGTCAGTTGAGTAAGATATGTGGCCTCAAGACTGACCACAAGGTATTTCTTTAAAGCCCCAATAAAGTCCAAAATTAGAATTTTTTTATGCTTGAAAAAAGGCACGAATCTGTTAGATTTACTCTTATTTTGTCGCCAAGGGGATAGGGGCCTTCATTGCAGCATCGGTTGACGTCACAGAACCATACAAAAAATCCTATTTTTTTTTTATCAATTCTCCCAAGTGACGTTGCCACGCACTATTCGGAATCATTCTGGTGTCCTATTTGTAGACACCATGTGACCGATGACGTATTACACAGACGATGTGCTTTCTCTCCATAGAAAACGTTGCGAAACTTCGGTAAGTCTTTAATTTTCGTTAAATTACCTTCGCTCATCGTATCTAATTTATTTGTATGCATTTGATTGGTAAATCGGAGTTGTGTTATATTTATTTCGATCATGATATGCCTATTTCTTCTTGTCAAGAGTCGTCCAAACATCGAATGACATCTCGGCCTATAACACTTTCGGCCTATTACAATTTCGACTAGTATGAAATTCGGCGCATACAAAATCGAATGTCTACACAGGGTATAAAGGTTTGTAATATGAGCCATGGAGAATAAGTCAAACAAAATGCGGACGGTTTATAACGAAGATCAGACTTTACATTATGTGCGATCTGATCTTGATCTTCGTAGGTAATGAAAAAGTTAAGAACTTTGTGGGGGTTTTTTTGGTCTGTAATTACTAGCGAATTTTGACCGGAGTTTAGCATCAGGTGGTGGACGTTTTATATCAAAGGTCAGACCTCTTACTAGGTGCAATCTGATTTCGATCTATGCTGTCAACAAAGGATATTTCTCAACTTTTAAGAGTTTAGTAACACACATTGCTTTTAGTTATTTTTACTGCTAGTTTTTGAAGACAGAATTGATGTTACTTCATCAGTCAAGTTATTGCATGCAGATGAACCATACTTTTCAAAATTATAGATACATATTCCAAAGCTGATAAATACATGTACTTCAAGTTGTTGGAGTGCAAGACAATTGAAGACAAAAGTAGAAGTTTACTAGTACTCAAGTAATATTTATCTACCACATTGTGATTAAGAAAAATATTTTTTATGTCATTTTTTAATGACCTCTTTTCTTTCCAATCTAAAAACAGTGTATCTTTTTAGGGTGTGATACAGAGAGACCAAGATGTTTGTTAACCGACAAATAGATATCCCAGTCTGGTGTTATTATATCTCTGCTGTACGACGATTTTTTTTTCACAGATTTTAGCACAGTCCATGTCAACAGGTATTTGAATGATATTTAGATCTACATCTATTACACATTAATGTTAGAACTTTGAAGTCTATTATATTTTAAGCTTAGAAAGGATCAGCTGCTGAAGGGATGATTGATCAAATACAACTTTTTTACACCCTTGCCATAAATTTTTGAAAGGAGCAATTGTTTGCTACAAGCAACTGCTCCTTACTCACATTTCTCCATTTAGTTTTTTTTTTTTTTTGTGAATATTCCCCAGTTGTCGGTTGTTTAATGCCATTTTCAACATTATTTCAGTTTTATCGCGGCAGCCAGTGCATCTGTCCATGCTTATCAAGAGTTTCTATTTCCAGTACTTTGCATAATATCCCACTGGCTGCTTTTCCACGTAATCATTGTCAATACACTGATTAGCATTGAGAGGGGAATGTATCCTGTTGCAATGACTATCATCAATCCTGGGAAAGAAATTGGCTGAGCTAGGGATTTGAAGCAGCAATCCCCCCAATCTCAAGTCCTTTATGCGACTAGCTGCACCACTAGGGCTCTGCAGTAGCATTTCGTAAACGTAATGTACTCTTGAGAGAGAAAAAGGCATGCCTTGGGGCTAAAACAAATTAAAAGTCCAACTTTTAGTAAGCAAGCACAAAAGGTACATTCAAAAGCTGCTTTGTATTAAGCCAGCACCAAAGAGACTCTCAAATTGTGTGTGTGTGTTTTTTTTTACCTTGAAAAAGAAGGCTTTTGAAACATAATGAAAAACGGTGAAAAGCAACATTTTCTATTTCCAACAGTGATTTTACCTTTTTAGACAAGTTCTGTCATTTGAGCCACATTCAACTTGTTGTCCACAAATGCTTTCAATTTGGACAAGTTAGAAATTTTATCAGCTTGAAAAGAATTAGTATAAAGGTGGCCACAAGGGCAGGGTTTACTGTATAAAGAAATGAACATATCTTGTAAAATAGTTATAGAGATACAATCTGAGACTAGTAGATTAAAAATACATGTGTTTTTCAATCTAAATTTACTTGATTGATTGAATGGTGTTTAATGAGGCATTCAACATTATATCAGTCATTTCATTGTGTCAGTTTGCTTGTTCATGTATACCCTGGGTTTAAATGGTGCAAGCTATGGCTCTGTAGTGTCATGCCCAAGGACACTCTTATGAAAAACCCATTGCTTCCAGTGAGGCTCAAAGCTCGGACCTCCAGGTTATGAGTGCTACACTTTACCACTGAGCCAGGGAGACCTTATATAAATTTGTATTTCAGACTCAAAATGCGAATGCAGTCTCAATGGCAGTGTAAGATACAAGGACATAGTTGTTAAATGGCCTCTTTAGGATTTCATTTAACTCTACCAAACAACAAAATTTTGGACTAGTCCAAATTCAAAGTATTTGCAGCCAAAAATTTAACTGTGGCTCAAATGATGGAATTTGTTTTTATTAGGGTAGAAAACATAGTGTGGAATCAAGAAAATGCTGGTTACCTGCATTTTCTCCTTTTCTCACAATGTTTTCAAAACACCTGGAGATGCATTAAGCCCCCTTTTGCCCAAGCATGGCCCATACATACTTTGCATTATTTAACTCTTTACCAAACGACAAAATTTTAGACTGAACCAAATTGAAAGCATTAATTTTGCAGACGACAAATTAAGTGTTGCTAAATTGATGATTTCTCTTTTTGATAGGGTAGTAAACATTGTGGGAAAAGGTTACCAGCATTTTCTCCTTTTCCCACAATGTTTTCAAAAGCCTTTTCTTTCAGGGTTGTTAAAAGTCGGGATTGTGTGGTAAAGAGTTAAAAAGAAATTTATGTTCTTGTCATTTCAGTGTCTCATTTTGGACAGAGTGACGTGACATTTGAACAGTGTGGACAGGGAAAAAATGGCTCTCAGTTTATAGACAAATATGGACAATATTAGTGCATCTACTAACTTAACAATATACCAGTAATATCGGAATGGACTTCTGCAGTGATTGGTGATTGTAATCTTAGAATTTTGGATCAAAATTGTGGATTTTGGAGGTTTCTTTTGGAACAATTTGAGTGAGTAAAATTCAAAATAAGAACTCCACCTATACATATACACATCATCTACAGACAATAAAGCTAGAAAACAAGTTTGGACAGATACAGTTACGAGCTATTGCTTTCTGAGTGCTGGAATAGATAATGGGTATAAGATGACTGATTTTGCTTATGAGCTATGCTCTGTAATAAGGGGTTTAATGCATCTGTGAAAAGTATCGACCCAGGTCAGCCTGTGCGGACTGCACAGGCTGACCTGAGAGGAAGCTTTTCACTACTGGACAATTTTCTGTATGTAATAGGACCATTCCACCTCATGATTCAGTCAGTTGTTAGAAAAAAATGTACTCTGTGGATCCTGTGGATCCATGATCATGTTATGACTTGCTAGGTATCATGCATCACAGAGGTGCCTTAAGCCCCTTTTGCCATAGCCTGGTTCATGTTACTATACACAGGTATTTACTTATGAACAGGACAAAGCCCAGGTAGCTCAGTCAAGGACTTGAGAACAGGGGGTCAGTGGTTTGATTCCTGGCTTTTCCAATTTCTTAGAATTGATGATATTCATTGAGACATGTGGGAAAGCAGCCAGTGGCTTGGAAATATTATTGTGTGAGGTACTTTAAAAAGGGTTTTTGTTGGTTTAACCCTTTACTAAACAATCTTGAGTTTTCATGACCCTAGAGATGAAGACTTTTGAAAACATTGTTGAAATTCTCTGGTTACCAGCATTTTTTTTCATTTTCCCATAATATTTTCTACCCTTTCAAAAGCAAATTTCAATACTTGAGTCCCATTTATCATCTGCAAATACTTTCAAGTCTAAAATTTTGTTGTTTGTCAAGAGTTAAAAACTATGTGCAGAAATGGGTTAACCGTTTACCAGATGACAGACTTTGGACAAGTCCTAATTGGAAGTGTTTTTTGACAACTACTGTAATTCAGTGTGGTGGAAAAGATTAGATTTGTCATTGAAATGGTAGAAATCATTGAGGGAATAGATGAAAATGCTTGTTACCAACATTTTCCCCTTCACCCACGAAGTTTCTAAAGCTATCTCCTGGGAGTCATTAAAAGACGAGATTGTTTGCTAAAGGACCATTGTATACTTGATTTAAAAGCTTGAAAATATGTAGATAGTGAAAACAATTGCAGTTTGCTCAAATGTACTTTTTATTGGTCTCGAACTTTGTAAGATATGGTTTTGTTTTAAAATTCATAAACATGAATTAAAACTGTAACCCTTTCCCAAATGACAAAATTTTATGCTAGTCCATATTGAAAGCATTTGCAGTTGACAAAATAATTGTGACTCTAAAATTAAGATTCTTTTTTGGAAGGGAAGAAAACACTGTGGGAAAAGGAGAAAATGCTGGTTACCAGCATTTTCTCCTTTTCTTACAATGTTTTCAAAGGGCTTCTCTCTCAGGGCTGTTAAAAAGTGTGAGTGTGTGGTAAAGGCTTAAACTGGAAATAGAGTTTAGTATCTTTCAATAATTTTCCTTTTAGTAATAAAAAACAATGGTCACAAAAATATCACACTCAACTCTTTACCACACAAACCCAGGTTTTAGTGACCCTGAAGAAGCGGGCTTTTGAAAACATTGTGGGAAAAGGAGAAAATGCTGGTAACCAGCATTTTCTCCTTTTCCCACAATGTTTTCTATCCTTCCCAAAACAAATTTCAATTTTTCAATCATATTTATTTTGTCGTCTGCAAGTGCTTTTAATTTGGACCAGTCTAAAATTTTGTCGTTTGGTAAAGAGTTAATCATATTGGTAATCTTAATTCAATATTCTTCATGACTGTTGTAAAAACTTAATACTGGTTATCTGTATCTTGGGCAAAAATACTGTTCACGTAAAACTTTCCATCATAGAGCACCTAAGGTAGGAAGAGAAACAGAAACAAGTAAATGTATTTGACTGATATATGTCGCAATGCAATAAATCTGTTTTCAACAGTATTTCAACTGTATAGCAGTAGCTGTACACTTACTCATGTTCACTTGATCAATAACTGATATCCCTTTACCACACAATACCGACTTTTAACGACCCTGAGAAAGAAGCCTTTTGAAAACATTGTGAGCAAAGGAGGAAATGCTGGTAACCAGCATTTTCTCCTTTTCCCACAGTGTTTTCTACCCTTCCCAAAACAAATTTCAATTTTTCAGTCACATTTATTTTGTCGTCTGCAACTGCTTTCAATTTGGACCAGTCTAAAATTCTGTTGTTTGGTAAAGAGATATTACTAGCAATAAAGTTGGGGGAGGTTACTCTTTGTAGAAAACTACCTATCAAGCTCCAGCTACAGTTGAATTTTGAACACATGTTTAACAAATCATATCAACCAAAAGGCCATGGTTGGCTTTGCAAGCATCTTCACGTCCTTGTTTATTAATCCTTAACCACACAATTCCGGGTTTAAACGAACCTATGGAAGATGCCTTCTGAAAACATTCCGAGAAAAGGAGAAAATGCTCGTTACCAGCATTTTCTCCTTTTCCCACTGTGTTTTCTACCCTACCAGAAACAAATATAAATTTTGAGTCACATTTATTTTGTTGTCTGTAAATGCTTTCAATTTGGACCGATCTAAAATATTGCGATGTGGTAAAGAGTTAAGTGTCATTGCAACAGGATTTGATCCTCTCAAACTCCTGAACATGAATTGGGATTGCTCATGGGGGAAACACCAGTGAATTTTAGAGAATTTGCTGAGAATTACTAGTATATGAAATATAGGTAAAAGGCGCATTATTAAATCTAAACCTTTTTCAAACAATCCAAGTTTTAACAACTCTTAGTAAGACAGCCTCTCCAAATATTGTGGGATAGAGAGAAGATTTTGGTACAATATAGCCTGTAGAAAAAGCAGAAAATGTTGGTAGCCTGCATTTTTTCTTTTTTCCCCCACACTGTTTTCTACCCTTCCAGAGAGACATTTATTGTGTTGAGTTACATGTACTTTTTCATCTGCAAATAGTTTCAATTTAGATGAGACTAAAATGTTCTTCTCTTGTATAGATTGGGTGTTTATTTGTTGGAGCATTTTGCACCACTTTAAACATTATTTCAGATATTTATTCATGTCAGTGTGACAACTCATTACTGTCTTTCCTGTATTTCACCAGCACAAAGCTGGGGCTCTGCAATGTCTTGCCTAAGGACATTCCTTAACCCTTAAAGCCCTGGATTGATTGATTCTATGGTGTTTAATGCCATTTTCAACATTATTTCAGTTATATCATGGCGGCCTGTGCACCTATCCATGCTTTCCTAGCGTTTCTTTTAGCAGTGCTTCGCACAGTATTCTTTCCAAGCCACTGGCTGCTTTTCCCACATAGCCATTGTCAAAACAATGGTCAGCGGTGAGAGAGGAATGAATCCTGTTGCAATGACTATCATCAATCAGCGGAAAGAAATTGGCCGAGCCGGGAATCGAACCAGCGACCTCCTGTTCTCAAGTCCCTTACGCTACAGACTGAGCTACAGGGTGCGGCTTAAAGCCCTGGAACCAACTTAAGTTGTTTTTGCAGACAAAAGTTGTTTTTGCAGACAGTGTAGATAAAGATCAGACTGCACATAACATGTAGTCTGATTTAAGATCTATACTTTCTGCTACTATGAAACAAGTTTTATCAAAATAAAGCAAGATGGCTACCATTTTCTTACTTTCCAAGCAGGTGCGCAACCCTTTACCAGTTGGTAAAATTTTAGTTCAATTGTTCAAATTGGAAACAGTTGCAGATGAAAAATTGGACGTAGTAGCTCAAATGAAAAGATCTGCTTCAAGAAGAATAGTAAACATTATGGGAAAAGGAAAAAATACTGGTAACCAGCAATTCTGCTATTTCCATAATGTTTCAAAAGCATTTTTCTTTGTTAAAATGATTAAATAGTGCTTTACATAATAACTTGGATGTTTTGGTTAACCCTTTACCACATAATCCCAACTTTTAAAGACCCATGGGAAAGAAGCCTTTTGAAAACATTGTGGGAAAAGGAGAAAATGCTGGTAGCCAGCATTTTCTCCTTTTCCCAAAATGTTTTCTACCTTTCCCAAAACAAATTTCAGTTTTTGAGTCACATTTATTTTGTCGTCTGCAAATGCTTTCATTTTGGAAATGTCCAAAATATTGTTGTTTGATAAAGAGTTAAGGGTTGAGGGCAAGCAATAGCTTCTAACATTGCTCTGTATGTATGAATATATTTTTTTATTTTTTGTCCACAAATTCTTCTTGTAGGACTATTGTGATGTACATGTATTTAAAATAATAAAATAATATTACACTATATTGCCTTGATTGTTGCATGAAACATATCTGTCTTTGTAAGAGCTGTGATCTGAACCAGCCAGTTTTATATCGTAGTACTGAAGGCCAGCTTTTCACATGCTACATATTCTTCAGCAACACCACAGAATATGTCTTTGGAAATCTGATTATTCTGCTGTATATCTGAAAAATTAAAAAAAGATGTATTCTCTTTTTTAATTTATCTCAATCTGAAACTGTAAAAAAAAAGACAGCAGTATAGTAATAGGTGTAGGTTTACTCCAACTTCATTCCATTTGATAACAGAATTGATTGCAGCATTTGTCCAGCATGTGGTTGAACTTAAATAATGTTGAAAACTGTACATGTATGAAGTCATAACTGTACAAATACAGCTTTTAACAAACCTGTTTCGAAACAGCATTGGTAATTACTTATCATTTGTAGGGAAGAATCATGTGATCCATTTTCCACAATGTTACTTTTCCATATGGATCAAAATTGACTGCTGCTGCATTTCCAACCTTTTACTAATTTTCTTCACATGTTCTTTACTCTAGTATGGCATATGTCTCAAAGCCCGAATAGTAGCAAAAAGTACACAAAAAGTAGGTCAGCAGTCGCTATGCTGCTCTATCTTTTGTTAACTTTTTACTTGATTACAATTTTTTTTTGCCATTGACTTACACTTGGATTGACTGTACAACAACAGATTGTCATCTTCCCAACAATTTCGTACTTTCAAAAGGTATGACTTAAAATGCATTTTAACACCCACTTTGTTTACTTTTGGTGGCTGCTGGGCCTTTAAACAGTAGCACATACAATCATGGGTATGGGCTATACATCAAACAAATGAATGTAGTTTTTAGCCTTTCAATTTCTGACAATCATTCTGTTTACATGTATGATACATGTAAATTCTAGAACAGTGTAATGCAGTATCTTTTACTCAGTAATCAGCACTTTTGCAAATGAAGCCCAGTTTGATTGACTGAGTGATACATATGTGTAGCTTTCAACATTATATCAGTCATACCATTTTGACAGATCATTTATTCATATGTTTCCTGAGTTTTAACAATATCTGAAGTAACTTGCCCATGGACATCCCAACAAAACCCAGTGAGAATTGAATTTGAGTCATGGATTACTTATATTATGCATTTACCACTGAGACATGAAGTAATCCTTGAGCCCTTTACAGCTGTTCAGTTGAATAAAACTTGTGGCATTACTAGTATCACAAGGGTCAGCTCAAGTAATATAGGAGAACTGTGAAGCCCTAAGTGACAAAACAAAATTCAGTCGCATAAGCACGGTAGTAGCAGCTTAATCAGCTGTCTACCGGTATTTTGTCCAACAGCATATTTTCAAGAATTCTGCTCCATTTTCATCCTGGCCTATAATAAGGGTTTTATTCGAGATCTAGCAAAATGAGACAGCAAAAACTTCTTGCAGTATACCGGTAATCTTGAATCTACACTGCTTCTTTAAAGGTATAGCCCATGCGGTGGGTTGAGGTGAATCCCTGAAACTGCAATACATGTACATTGTTTTGAATTTTCATTACTTTACCAGTCATGTAAATTTTGTGAATTTGGCTATTGAAAATAAAATTTGTTTTATCTGATTAAGACATATGTACCTGAAAAGTGGTTGCCAAATTCTGAATCTACTGGGATGGAATCACAATCATAACAGAGTCAGAAACCAAGGCTCATCTGCATCTGCACAGTCAGTATAATTCAGTATGTGTATCATCATGTAGGAGGATCCATTCACATTGGCCAGAGATGTGTAAAGTAATTATCTCCATACTCTGGAATATCATTTACATATCATTTAACATCCTGTGCTAGAAATTTAATGGTGTTTTACTCCGCTTTCAACAGTATTTCAGTTATATCATGGCAGCATCACACAAATTCATGTATTTCCTGGGATTCACCAGTACTAGGCTAGGGCTCTTAAGTGTCTTGCCCAAAGACCCTCCCATGAAAAAACCAGCAGATCGAACCCCAGACCTAATAATGTGCAAATTCATCTTTTACTCTTTACCAAACGACAAAAATTTAGACTTATCCAAATTGAAAGCATTTGCAGATGACAATTTAATGTGGGCCAAACGATAGAATATGTCTTTGATAGGGGAGAAAATATTGTGGGAAAAGGAGAAAATGCTGGTTACCAACATTTTCTCCTTTTCCTACAATGTTTTCAAAAGGCTTATTTCTCAGGGTCGTAAAAACTCGGGATTGTGTAGTAAAGGGTTAACATACAATCCAGTGCTGTAATGACCCAGAGGCATAAACCTTTTCAGAACATTGTAGGAAAAGGAGAAAATGCTGCTGGTGACTAGTATTTACCTTTAATTCAACAACTGTTTCTCCTGTTTCAAATACAAATCATGTAGATCCAATACAAGCTATGTCGTCTGCAAATGGCTTCAATCTACACAAGTCCAAAATTTTGTCATCTGCTAAAAAAAAAAAACCACCAAGATTCCATTGATATGTGCAGTGACCAGATTAGGGAAAGATAATTGGTTTCTACGTTCAAATTTGTGTCACCCAAGAAATTCAGCCTTTTTTTTTTTTAATGGTGCAGATTTAATTCAACACATCGAGTTTCAATTGCATTTCTAAAGTGTTATACACACACACACACACACACACACCAAATACTTAGCCTTGTCCAACACGAAGGTATTTGCGGAAAAACAAATATTCCTCAAACAATGATATTTGTCTGTGATACAAGAAAAATATTGTGAAAATAGGAGAAAATGTCGGCTACCAACTTTTTCTCATTTTTCCACCATGTTTTCAAAAGCATTTTTTCGATATCTAAAAACTAGGGATTGCTAGGTAAATGGCCAATCTCCGAATAAATATGCGTCGCGTATATCCGAGGTTCAGACTACATTCATGCACATTTAATCATTATCTGCATTCTCTGCAAAGAAAATGGGTCAATCGGGTGCTGCGCAAAAATGGAAGATCACTTTCATCTCACAGGTGAACGGCGAGCGACAGTATAATTCATGTATTACACACTAAGTAATAGTAAATTAGTGTGTAATATATGAATTATACTGTCGCTCGCCGTTCACCTGTGTTTCATCTTACTAGCCGATATTCATTAATCAAAAAGTGCTTACGTATCCTGTTCCAACAGTAAATGGGGAAATCAACACAGATATACAGCGATAAATCTGTTTTTAACACAATAAATATAAGATGAACGTAAGGCGACTTACCGATTCAAGAATGCGAACTGAAATCCGCATCTGTTTTCAGACAGTTCTCTCATTCTGTATATTTACACGGAGCTTCTTGTTCAAAACAAAAGAAACAAATCCTAAAATAGACGTCCGTTTGTTCTTTCTGGGTCGCTGTTCGGCAAATTCGGTAAACGAACTTGGTTTTCTGTCGAATATGATTCTCACACCGTCACACCGTCCTCCATTTTGTTTTTCGTTTACCTTAGCTCCAAGGTATCACGTGGTGTACCTACGTCATCGTTATTGATGTAAACAAAAGTTAGAGATACCTGGTAGTATTTCTTGTAGTTTTGAAAGTAATTCTTCTGCCAGCGAATGGAACTTTGACCAATCGCACATTAAGAGAGTGTCATCGTTATATTAATTTACATAGTTTTAAATGGTATGATTAAATTTTAACTTCATTTTTTACCCCGCATTGTTTACATTTGGACTTTATTGGGACTTTAATTTGACCAAGTGACCTAGTTTATGACCCCAGGTGACCCAATTTTAAACTCATCCTAGAGTTTTTCAAGAGATTTTATCAAGACAAGCATTCTGAACAATTTTCAAGTCAATTGAGCAAAAAATGTGGCCTCTAGAGTGCCCACAAGGTATTTCTTTAATTTGACCTAGTGACCTAGTTTATGATCCCAGTTAACCCAAATTCCGACTCATCTGAGATTATATTAAGACAAACATTCTGACCAATTTTCAAGTCAATTGAGCAAAAAATTTGGCCTCTAAGTGCCCACAAGGTATTTCTTTAATTTTACCTAGTGACCTAGTTTATGATCCCAGGTGACCCGAATCCAAACCCATTCGAGATTTTATCACGACAAACATTCTGAACAAATTTCAGGTCATTTGAGCAATAAATGTGGCCTCTAGAGTGCCCACACGGTATTTCTTTAAATTGACCAAGTGACCTAGTTTAAGACCCCAGGTGACCCAGTATCAAACTCATCCAGTATTTCATCAAGACAAACATTCTGACCAATTTTCAAGTCAACTGAGCAAGAAATGCAGCCTCAAGGTATTTCTTTAATTCGACCTAGTGACCTAGATTATGACCCAAGGTGACCTACTTTTGAACTCATCATAGATTTCATCAAGAGAAACATTTTTACCAATTTTCAAATCAATTGAACAATAAATGTGGCTCTATAGTGCACACAAGGTATTTCTCTAATTTGACCTAGTGACCTAATTTAAGACCCCACATGACCCAAATTCGGACTCATGTGAGATTTTATGACCCCAACTCGTCCGAGATTTAATTAAGACAAACATTCTGACCAATTTTCAAGTCAGTTGAGCCAAAAATGTGGCCTCTAGAGTGCCCACAAGTTATTACTTTAATTTGAACTAGTGACCTAGTTTATGAT
Source organism: Tridacna gigas (assembly GCA_945859785.2). Classification (NCBI taxonomy): domain Eukaryota; kingdom Metazoa; phylum Mollusca; class Bivalvia; order Cardiida; family Cardiidae; genus Tridacna; species Tridacna gigas. The sequence continues at coordinate 34,610,390 of OX244031.2, read as the reverse complement.
CCCAGGTGACCCAAATCCACACTCATGTGAGATTTTATCAAGACAAACATTCTGACCAAATTTCAGGTCATTTGAGCAATAAATGTGGCCTCTAGAGTGCCCACAAGGTATTTCTTTAACTTGACCTAGTGACCTAGTTTATGATCCCAGGTGACCCAATTTCAAACTGACTGAACATGTTGTGCTCAGGGGGACTAACAAACTTAGAACAGGTTCACTACATACCAAATAACGAAGCTCTATGCCTTCAAGATTTCGAAAAGAAGAATTTTAAAGTTTTCCTTCTTTGTTCCTATGTTCGAACTTGTGACCCCCAGGGCAGGGCCAGTTTTGACCCCAGGGGGATCATATGAACAAACTTGGTAGAGGTCTACTAAGAGATGCTAGATGCCAAATATCAAAGCTCTACGCCTTCCAGTTTCAGAGAAGAATTTTAAAGTTTTCCTTCTTTGTTCCTATGTTCGAAACTTGTGACCCCTCTGGGCAGGGCCAGTTTTGACCCCAGGGGCATCGTATGAACAAACTTGGTAGAGGTCCACTAGGAGATGCTACATACCAAATATCAAAGCTCTACGCATTCCAGTTTCAGAGAAGAAGAATTTTAAAATTTTCCTTCTTTGTTCCTATGTTCGAACTTGTGACCCCCGGGGCAGGGCCTGTTTTGACCCCAGGGGGATCATATGAACAAATTTGTGAGAGGTCCACTAGGAGATGCTAGATGCCAAATATCAAAGCTCTACACCTTCCAGTTTCAGAGAAGAAGAATTTTAAAGTTTTCCTTCTTTGTTCCTTTGTTTGAAACTTGTGACCCTCAGGGCGGGGCCAGTTTTGACCCCAGGGGCATCATATGAACAAACTTGGTAGAGGTCCACTAGGAGATGCTACATGCCAAATATCAAAGCTCCACACCTTCCAGTTTCAGAGAAGAAGAATTTTAAAGTTTTCCTTCTTTGTTCCTATGTTCGAACTTTGGACCCCCGAGACAGGGCCAGTTTTGACCCCAGGGTCATCATATGAACAAACTTGGTAGAGGTCCACTAGGAGATGCTACATGCCAAATATCAAAGCTCTATGCCTTCCAGTTTTAGAGAAGAAGAATTTTAAAGTTTTCCTTCTTTGTTCCTATGTTCGAACTTTGGACCCCCGAGGCAGGGCCAGTTTTGACCCCAGGGGCATCATATGAACAAACTTGGTAGAGGTCCACTAGGAGATGCTACATGCCAAATATCAAAGCTCTATGCCTTCCAGTTTTAGAGAAGAAGAATTTTAAAGTTTTCCTTCTTTGTTCCTATGTTCGAAACTTGTGACCCCTGGGGGCATCATATGAACAAACTTGGTAGAGGTCCACTAGGAGATGCTACATGCCAAATATCAAAGCTCCACACCTTCCAGTTTCAGAGAAGAATAATTTTAAAGTTTTCCTTCTTTGTTCCTATGTTCGAACTTTGGACCCTCGGGGCGGGTCCAGTTTTGACCCCAGGGACATCATATGAACAAACTTGGTAGAGGTCCACTAGGAGATGCTACATGCCAAATATCAAAGCTCCACGCCTTCCAGTTTCAGAGAAGAAGAATTTTAAAGTTTTCCTTCTTTGTTCCTATGTTCGAAACTTGTGACCCCCGGGGCGGGGCCAGTTTTGACCCCAGGGGCATCATATGAACAAACCTGGTAGAGGTCCACTAGGAGATGCTACATACCAAATATCAAAGCTCTATGCATTCTAGAATCAGAGAAGAAGATTTTCAAAGATTTTGTTATTTTTTTCCTTTCTGTTGCCATGGCAACCAGAGTTATGGGTGGAATTCAATCTCTTGAACAACTTTGGTAGAGCTTCACCCAAGGAACATCCCTGCCAAGTTTCATCAAGATTGGCCCAGCGGTTTAGGAGGAGAAGATGTTTAAAGGAATTGTGGACAGACGGACAGATGGACACCGGACAATGACCAATCACAATACCTCACCTTAGCACTTCGTACTCAGGTGAGCTAAAAAGTATGGACATTATTGTGAAGATGACATTCTGTTATTGTATTGTAGGTCCAAGTGTTACTCGCTGGCAGAGAAATTAATTTCAAATCTAGGTTAATAGTTGCCAGGTCACTCTATGTCTTGTTTACGTCTTGCCTTATTTTAAAATTCATTTTTCTGCCAGCAACTAACACTTGGACCAACAATACAATAACAGATTATCATCTTTACAATATTTTCTGTAGTTTTAAATGATATGATTTAAGTTTTAAATGCATTTTAACCTGCATTGTTTTTTGGCTGCTATTGGGCCTTTAACATAATGTAGTGATCAATACAGAATTATCTACATAGCAATTTGAGCCTATGACAAATTATACAAGGGACAAAATTTGAAGGACAGAAAAATATTGCTTTTAATGGTAAAGAAGAAAATTAAGGACAGGGAGCCAATGCTTTTTTCAAGCAAACTGCTCCTTTTCACAAGGTATTTTCAAATAGCAGTCTACTGCATAAAAAATCATAATTGTACATAAATGGATCAACCCATTATCATACAAAGATTTCTTCTGATGTCCCTGTATGCTGCAGCAACAGTCTTTTCACCCTTTACAACAAAATCCTGAGTTTTAACAACCCTGAGGAAAAAGTCCTTTGAAAACATTGAAGGAAAGGGAGACAATGCTGGTATCCAGCATTTTCTCCTTTTCCCACAATGTTTTCTACTCCTTCAATGTCAAATCCTATAATTTTATTTTTGTTGTCTGCAAAAGGTTTCAATTTGCTAGAATCTAAAATTTTTGTTGTCTGGTAAAGAGTTAAAAAATGTTTTTGAAATGGAGCAACTGCTTGTTAAAAGCAATTCATTTTTCCTTCTTCATTTATAAGTAAATACAGACTTGCGGTAATAGGTTTTATATCATGTAATATTGTTTGATATACTTGAATGTAACATACCTTATTCATGTCTTCTATAGATGTGTTCCCTTCTTCTTTAGCAGTACTGTTATTTTCTTTTTCTTTATTTCTTGACTTTTTATGCTGCAGGTATAAAAATTATCAAGTGGGGGACAAAGGTTTTTGTTTTGATATGCTGCAGAACTCTAAATCTGCTCCAGATTCAGAAAATTAACAAATGGAGTGCCAGCACTGAATAAACACCTCTTTGATTCCCATGGTTTCAAAATATTTCATTCGAATTTCATTAAATAACTAATCAAACCATTTAACTGATTACCACCTGGAATAAATTTGCAGTAGACATCTTTGAAAACCTCCTTGAATAATAGGGACAACTATGCTTCACTAAAGTTAACCCTTAGGATGCTAAGCAAAACTCACTGACCTTTTGTGGGCAGTGTAGATCAGGATCAGACTGCACTGAACATGCAGTCTGATCTTGGATCTACACTGTCCAATAGGGAGATATCTTTCTCCAAAAATAGGCCTGAAACAACATTATTCAGGTTTTTACCATCGACTTCATCATTTTTTAAAACTTTTTTAGCAGGATAAGGGTTAATATATGCAAGAAATATGTGTGTCAACATTGTGGCAAAGAAAGAAATGGCTCATTACCTGTTAAATCTACATATGCCACAAAATTTTCAAAAGTGGTTTGCAGCAAGAAAACAATTGGTGAAAGTCCTGGTCACTGATTTTAGGAATTAAGCCATCATTGAGCATAATTAGTAACAAGAGGGCCATGATGGCCCTGTATCGCTCCACTGGCTTATAAATATAAACTATAAATACTAAACATTTCAATTCTGAGCCAAATGGTTTCAAAATGAAGACTTACAAAGTTTTCTCTGTAAAAGCCCATGTGAAAGTTGAGACCCACAAGGCAAAGCCATTTTTGATCCCAGAGCTATAATTACTTGAACCCTGGTAGAGGTCCACAAGATAAAGCCACATGCCAAAATAATACAAGTCTATGCTGTATGGTTATAAATAAGGTGATTTTCAAGTTTTGTCCATATGAAGCCTCTGTAAAACATAAGACCCCTGATGCAAGGCTAATTACAAAAAAAAAATCAAAACAGGAAGATTTCTTACGTTGTCACTATGTAAGCCCATGTAAAACTTGTGACCCCTGTGGCGGGGCCAATTTTGACCCCAGAGCTAAAATTTTGGCCTGCTTGGTAGAGGCCCACTAGATATAGCAACATGCAAAATTTGGTAGTTCTAGGCCTTATGGCTAGGTACAGGAAGATTTTTAAAGTTTTCTCTATATAAGCCTATGTAAAACTTGTGACCCCTGGGGCAGAGCCAATTTTGACCCCAGGGCTATAATTTGAAGAAACTTAATAGAGGTCTACTACATAAAGCTACATGCCAAATTTGGTAGCCCTATGCCTTATGGTTTCAGACAAGAAGATTTTTAAAGATTTCCAATATTTTTCAGTTTTGTTGACATGGCAACCAGAGTTTTTGAAGGAATCAAATTCTTTCAAGAAATTCTGAAGAGGACCATGGCAGGATCATTTTTGTGAAGTTTCATGAAAATTGGATGGGTAGTTTCAGAGAAGAAGATGTTTGAAATAAAAGTTAACGAACGGACGGACGGACGACGAACACCGGGCCATGACATAAGCCCGCTGGCCTTCAGCCAGTGGAGCTAAAAATTGTAAAACTTGTTTAACATCGACGTAAAATAGGTGTGATTTATCTGACCCAAATAGAACTGACTACACTAGCACAGAAAAGAGAGTTAAAATATTACCTTGACTTTGTCAAGATCCACAGGAGGACCTCTTGGTGTTCTATTTAGAGGTATAGAGGATGAACTGTTGTTATTACTGGTAATTCTCAAGTCTGGTTCGCTGTTGTTAACTTTGCTTCTTGGAGATTTCAATATGAGTGGCGTGTTATTGGATACTACATCCTACAAGGTGTAAAAACCCAAACATTCTATACTTAAAAAACATTGATAAAAAAAAAATATGATCACATATAAACATTTCCAGTCTAGAAGAACTACCTAGATATTGCAGCTTCAAGGTGAGAATATATTTCAAATTGAAACTGACAGAGTAGATCCAACATCAGACTGCAGTCTTAATTTGATCTACCCATAATTCAACTACAGTTCTGCTTAGCCCAGGGTTTCTGGATTCTGTTTTAAAAGTTTTTTGTGCTTTACAAGTAAGTACTTTGATATCCATAATTTAGAATAACAATAGGGCCATTGGTCCTAAAAAGCTCACCTGAGTAAGGTCATCTCAGACTGATAAAGCTGAAAAATCCTGGTTGTTATGATGTAAAACATGTAAGTGAAAGTGACCCACTTTTGACCAACCTGACCAATTTTTTAGTTTGTCAGAGACAGACAAACATTCTGATAAAGTTCCATGAATATTGGGCTGAAAATGTGACCTTTAGACTGCGCACAAGTCTTTTCTAAGATTTGGCCCAGTAACCTTCTTTTTGACCTGACATGACCCAATTTTGAATGTGTCTGATATTTTATTAAGACAAACATTCTGACCAAGTTTCATGAGTGTCAGGCTGAAAATGTAGCCTTTAGAGTGCACACAAGGTTTTTTTAGGATTTGGCTCAGTGACCTACTTTTTGACCCGACATGACCAAATTTCAAATATGTTCTAGATATCATCAAGACAAATATTCTGACCTAGTTTCTTGGGTATCTGGCTGAAAATGTGGCCTCTGGAGTACACAAACGTTTTTTTATGATTTGGTTCAGTGACCTACATTTTGACCTGATGTGACCCAATTTCAAACTTTGTCCTAGATATCATCAAGACAAACATACTGACAAAGTTTCATGAGTACTGGGCTAAAAATGTAACATCTGTTGTGCACACAAGGTTTTTCTAAGATTTGGATTTGTGACATGCTTTTTGACCCAACATAACCCAATTTCAAAGTTGTCCAAGATTTCACCAAGACAAGTATTCTAAGGAAGTTTCATGAGTATCAAGCTTAAAATGTGGCTTTTAGGGTGCACATAAGGTTTTACAAAAATGTGGCCCAGTGACCTACTTTTTTTACCCAAACTGACCCAATTTAAAACTTGACCCAGATATCATCAAGACAAACATTCTGGCTAACTTTCATGATTATTGCGCCGAAAATGTGGCACCTATAGTGAAAACAAGGTTTATCTAAGATTTGGCCCAGTGACTTACTTTTTGACCGAACATGATCCAATTTCAAAACTGTCTGAGAATTTATCAAGACAAACATTCTCACCAAGTTTCATGAGTATCAGACTAAAAATGTGGCCTTTAGAGTGCACACAGGGTTTTTCTAGGATTTGGCTCTGTGACCTACTTTTTGACCCAACATGAACAAATTTCAGACTTGTCCTAGATATCATCAAGAAAAAGATTTTCACCAAGTTTCTTGAGTATCAGGCTGAAAATGTGGCCTATAGAGTGCACACAAGGTTTTTCCAAGATTTGGCCCAATGACCTACTTTTTAACATGACATGGCCCAATTTCAAACTTGCTGGAGATTTTATATAGAGAAACATTATGACCAAGTTTCATGAGTATCTGGCTGAAAATATGGCCTCTAGAGTGCACACCAGGTAAATGTTGACGAGCTCACGACACACAATGAACAATGGAAACAGCTCTGCTGAACAAAAAATTCATGAATTACATAATAACCAATAGACTAGTTTTGAGTGTTTTGCCACCACATTAAATGAATTTCCGTATTTATCTGACCAAATGATGCAATTTGTAATTAAAGAAAGGTTACTCATACTCCTGTTTCCATAATTTCAAATGTATCTGATCCCTCAGAAATTGAACCCTCTTCATCCTCTTCCATGGAAGCAAACACAACTTTCCTCTTTTTGTTACCACCAGATGAGAGAGACTTCAGAATACTTCTTTGTGGTGTCTTGGAACTTGGAGTACTAAACACAACTGGAGTTCTCTGATACAGTGGAGTTTTACATGTTGATAGAGTCCCAATTTGATCATTTATCTGACAAAATAGTTAAATTTATTTTAACCCTTTACCGAACAATCCCAGGTTTTAACATCCCCGAGGAAAAAGCTTTTTGAAAACATTGTGGGAAAAGGAGAAAATGCTGGTAACCAGCATTTTCTCCTTTTCCCTCAATGTTTCCTACCCTATCAAAGGCAAAATCCATCATTTAAGCCACATTTAAATTGTCGTCTGCAAATGCTTTCAATTTGGACAAGTCTACATTTTTGTCGTTTGGTAAAGGGTTAAGTGCAAAGGAAATCATGGTAAGATAACACAACGTAACAATATATACATGTACCGCACTTCAAAGAGATACTGGTCTACCATCATTCAAACACTTAAACAACTGTACTTGTCAATGTTTGGCTACAGTTGCTTGATTTTTCAGTGAAAATTCTAAGTCGAAATAAGGGAATAACTCTGTCAAAAGTACTTCGATGACTACCTGCCCTTGTTGTATAGGTTCCCCTTTTGATAATTGATAACTTGTCCAAGTATGAGGCAAATATCTTCAGTAATAACAATATCATAAAATTTCAAAGTTTTCTTGAAAATTCTAAGTTGAAAAACGGGCATAACTTTGTCAAACATATTTTGATGGTTGCATATCTCTGTTAAAAAGTTCGCCCCTTTGATAATTAACAACTTGTCCAAGTTTGAAGCAATTATCATAATAATAATAGAGATATTATAAAATGTCAAAAATTTTTACTCGACAACACAGACGACGTCGCCAGGGCTACAACAATACCTTGAAGTTTTCTTCGAAAACAGCCAAGCTAAAAATGATAAAAATGTGGGAAAAGGCCTTGTTGCCTGCAGCAAACATTTTCTCCTTTTTTCCACTCATTTTTTGCAAGTTGCCTGTACAGGTAAGTAAGCTGTATTTGTGTACAAATAGGAGAACTATTTTGCCCTATCTTTGCAACATATCACTTGTTTTCCTTCTAGACAAAAATAATCAAATTTCAATATTGCTTAGTGACAGTGCAGATAATAGTGTTTTCTATGTCACATGAGATTCAATCTAGAACTGTCGCAAAGCGGACAAATACCCACCATCAGCACCTTGTCACTTAAGCAGCACAATAAGAGAACATAAATGATTTGAAAACAAAGATCACCAGTGACCTTGACCTTTGACCCACGTAACCCAAAACCAATAGGGCACCTCCTTGGGTTATGAGCAACACTTGTATAAAGTTTCAGGGTCCTAGGTAAAAGGCTTTTGTGTAAGAGCACGGAAACGAAAAACAGACAGACAGATTGATTGATGGATGGACGGACAGACAGATGGACAGAGAGACAAAGAGACAAACAGAAATGGTGAAACCAGTATAGCCCCCTCTACTACGTGGGTGGGAGGGTATAACAAAGTTGCACAATCCTTTTAAAGCCTGTATAACCTAAATGCCATGTCTGTAACACAAAGTGAAAAGCAGGGATGTTATCTATATAATATAGTTTTATTGTATTTTCTTTGTAAACTTATCATTGTAAGTAAATACTCTGATCAGTGTGATGTTCTCACAGTTGATTCTCCTTCAAATAAAGAGAAATATTTGTTCTCACTCTTCATCAGACAATAAAATTTAAGACTTGTCAATACTGAAGCATCTGCAGATAACAAAGTAGATGTGGCACATATGACAGCATATGTCTTTGATTTAGAAAGTGTTTTGGGGAAAGAAAAAAAATGCTGATTACCAGGATTTCCTCCTTTTCCTACAATGTCTGCAAAAGCCTTCCTCCTTTCGGCCAATAAAACATGGGATTCGTGGTAAAAGCAAAAGCACTGGCCTTAGAGTAACAGAAAGTTTTCTCTGTGTAACTCATAGAATAATACCTGTGGTGTTTTAGGCAGAACTCTCTGAGTGGAAGTCTGTCTTTTGTTGTACGGATATGGACTTGTCTGCACATCTGTAGTTGTTGTAGTTTTGATATACATATTTTCAAGTTGTTTTTGGAGTTCTTTTAGTTCTTCATTCTACACAAATTACATGAATATACATTTTGTATACATATTTCTTAGTATAGTATTCTTACACATAAATGTGTTTTTATCATTCTATATATAACAATATATGACTCTATTATTTCAGACAAGTTATTTTCTGATAATTCAACTACAGAAAATAACAAATGACTTGAATGACTTGTAAACTCTTATTTTGTACTTTTTCACCTGTTTTTTATGTATATATCTATTGTTGTAATCTCACCAAAAATAATCATAAATATACTGGTATTTACTTTCCACAAAAGAAAACAAACAAAAAATACACAATAAGAAAGATAAAACAAAGGTCTGTTTGATTAAGCAGTAGATGGCCTTATTCAACAATAAAACTACATGCAATAAAACAGTTACTGCCCTTCTTTGTTCCTCAGCATCAAGCCTTCCTTGACCTACTTTGGCAAATGAAACAATACATGGTATGTTTTGTGTAAAAAAACTGATCTCTTACCTTTCTTTTTATTTCTATGATTTGTTTATATTTACTAAATATACGAGAAAGATGCTTTTCTTTCTATGGCTCATCTGGTTCTGATTCATATGATAATTGCTATTCAGATATAGCCTTTTACAGGTCTGCTTTTGAAAAGTTGTTAAAAACTGATATGTTTATTCAAATGTATGTCCTTTTTGTAATTTGCAATAAAGGTAGTTTTTTCTAGTTTTTAAAATAACACATACACTAAAAAGGACAATTTAAACAGATGGTATCTAGACAAGGATATCTCATCATGGTACATGTAGATCAATAACTTACAACAGCCATATATAAACTGTATTTACCTTCTTTGTATTTTCTTGTTCTAGTTTGCTCAGCAAAGTTTCTTTTTCCCCATACACTTTCTGCAGATTTTCCTGTCATTGAGATATAAAAGCAGGTTACAAAACAGCACTGAATTTCCATGAGAGAAATAAATTAAAAAACCTGGCATTTTCCTTCTTTATTCAATGAATTTGTTTTTAATATTAATGCTCCAATATTAATGTAATGTTCTTTAACCCTTTACCACACACAATCCAAAATTTTAATGACCTTAAGACAGAAAACTTTTGAAAACACTGTGGGAAAAGGAGAAAATGTTGGTAACCAGCATCTTTCCTTTTCCAACAATCTTTCCTACTTTTCCCAGCAAAACAAATTTCAATTTCTCTGTCACATTTGTCTTGTAACCTGCAAATGCTTTGAATTTAGACTACCGTAATTCGCCAATGTATTCGGACACCCTAAAAGTTCAGACACGGTCAAAATTTTTCAAAAATAATTTATTTTGAGTCCTTATTCTGGACAGTCCAAAAAATTAATTTTCCTATATATTCGGACAGCCTGTAACATTAATTTTCCGAAAAATCAGCCAGTAAATACATATTTTTTTTAGAAAATGTTTCCGATAATGATCGGCTGCATATTTGCACATTTCTGCATCGCTGATATTCATCATTATGAACATGAATTCATTAAGAGTCAAGTAACTCGGCTGTTATTTTAAGTCATGAAATAAGACAAAAAAAAAAAAATGCAATACCAAGGCTGTCTTTGTTGAAAACTTCTCACCAAAACGAGTAGATTTAGATCAGACCAAACATTCTGCCTTGTGTGATCTTGATCTACAGAGGCCGCTCAAGCAACTAGTTTTGAAAGGTGCTTGAAGAGTTTAATGTTTCTCGGCTTTTTGGTGTTGTGCAAGCAGTTTTTCCCTTTTTTCGTAACGTTTTCAAAAGGCACCTGCAGAACCGTGAAATTGTCCCTCCATGAACAATATTGAAAAAATTATAAGTACCAAACCTCATTGTTTCTTTCCTTTATTTATCAGTATTAAATCCATTTACATGTATATATAAAATTTGATCGAATGCATTAATTGCATATGCATTCCTTTTTATTTTGGTTGCAAGGAATATTTTCTAAAGAAAAAAACAGGCAGACTTTTTTTCTGCTGACTACACAAATTATGTGACAAAGCTGCCCATGTGTTCCTGAAACAACCATTACTAACCGCAAAAAGACACTATCAGCTAGTATAAAGTGGGCATGATATACGCTTATTGCGTGGTCATTTTATGTCGATTGGAGGTCAGCATGTAACCCAGGAGAGTGTGTACAAAAACAGGTGCTTTACAACCCTCTCGCTCTGGATGATTTACGTGTTACGTCATACCCATAATCCAAATTTTACTGCAAACATTTATGTACCCACGACAGGTGTGAAATCTTGTTGACAGATGGCTCTTTGATGATGGCAAGATGGCGGAGTCTAAAATTTTGGTGTACGGTGTAGATAGAGATCAGATTATAGAGAATGTGCGGTCTGATCTTGGATATATACCATGCACTACTGAACTATTATTTTAGAAAGCTACTGCTTATAGGTCTAAGAAATTAAGAAATATTTAAAACACATGCTTTTAAGATTGAAAACACACTGGAACTTTAGATATATTACAGTTTTGACCCCCTCATCGGTGCTATAAATAGATCTAAATTTGTTGGATTTTACTCTTATTTTTTCAGGACACACACATTTGGACAACAAGGTAAAACCTATTATTTCGGACACCCCCCTTTTTTCCAAGATGATAATTTCCTAAAGATTCGGACACAAAAAAAAAATAATTATTTTTTTCTGTCCGAATACATTGGCGAATTACGGTAGTCTAAATATTTGTTGTCTGGTACAGAGTTAATCTAACAATTTTTCTGTTTATACTTATGAAAATTAATACTCCATTCTTAAGGCAAGTCAGACAAATTAAGCAGAGACAGGTTAACAGCAACCTTAGCTCTTAACCACACAACAAAAATGTGGACATGTCCAAATTGAATGCATTTGCAGACGACAATTTAAACGTGGCTAAAATAATGGAACTAGTCTTCAATAGGGTAGAAGACATTGTGGGAAATGGAGAAACTGCTGGTCACCAGCAGTTTCTCCTTTTCACACCATGTTTTCAAAAGGCTTCTTCCTCAGGGTTGTTTAAACTTGGGATTGAGTGGGTTAAGAGTACATGTACATGTAAATACAGCAGTTGACTGTTCAAAAGAAGATACAAATTACCATCTGGTGTCCTGATTCATCAACACTATTGTGCAATCTCTTTATCTCAGACTGTAATTCAGCAACTTTGGATTTCATCTGAAACAGAATTACAAGCTTGTATCTACCCAATAATGAAGACTGTGACAGCAACTTTTATGGACAAACAATACACCAACATTTCCTATTATCCTGTGTTTTCTACCCTTTCTGAGACATATTCAATGATTTGGGCCACATTTGGTATGTCTGCATACAACATTGGATTTAAAAATAAGCAAGGCTCAAATTTGTTCAAGTCATGAAGAACTCACTGGTGACTTTTCCGATCACAACAATATTTTTTAAACTCAGCATCCAACATTAGATCAATTCTTGAGGTCCTGTCTCTTTGTGATACCTCATTCCAAATGAGAAGCAGATAGTTGGTAAAATAGTTGCATAAAACATCAAAACATTTCATAGTCAAAACTAGAAGTGTATTCCATGCAATTTTTAATCCTTAAAGCCCCTTTCACAACTTTAGCTGCCATTGTGGCCAGCATAAATCAAGATCAGACTTCAGAAATTGTAAGCTTGATCTTTGATTGACAATGTCCACTTTGCTGATCCATTCTGAAAAATAGCAACTTTGAAATTACTGTTATTAGGGTCTTATTTCTAGAATAAAAAAATTGTCTGTTTGGTTTAACCTGTTCTAGTTGGTATTGCATACATGTATGTAGGGCCTTTAGTTAAGGAGCTGAGATTTCAAATTCCAGGTGGCTTAAGTTTTGTCGAAGGACTCATTACAGTACATGTACTTGTTACTAGATTTTTCTTACACATCACCAACTCTGTTTTGACTTTTTTTGTAGGATAGTAATCAGTGGCTTAGGAACATTGTTGTAAGCAGTAGTGGTTCAAAAACACTAGGAATGCATGTACTGGGCACCTGCTTCATAATATATACAAACTAGAGACCCCTGAGGGCCTGAATTGCTCTACTGGCAGTGAATTTGCTCATCATGAATCCTTGAAGTAAAACGGAAAAAGACAAACCCACATACAAAAAAAAAGGGGTGGGGGCTGTTGAAAATTGGGCTGGAACCCACTCAGACAGCATAACAAGTCAGCATGGTGAATTGAACAAAAATTAAAATAAAGTATAGCATCTCAAAACCAATTGTTTAGAAAACCAGCCAGTTTTCATTGGATATAGTACTCATTGTATTAAACAATCCCTGCAGGTGTCAAAGAAATGGGGCCAATAATGTGGACTTTGTTGAGCAAACAAGACTAAGTCATCAAATGGCTGCTTTTCCTTCACTGATTGCTGGATTTTCTTCATTTTCAATCCCTTGATGACAGAAATAATCTATTTTTAGGAACTTTTCAAATTCAACAGGGTTCAAGCTTTTGATGATATAAAGAAACTGTGCAAGTTCAACAAAAATTAAACAACAAATGCAGACTTTATCACATAAACAAGAAATGAGCACATGCTGACCTGGGCCAAAACTTTTCGCAATCGGTCAATTTTCTGTATGTCCAAGAATCAGTCTACCTTATGATTCAATTAGTTGTTAAAAAAAAAGAAGCCATTATGGATCCATGATTATGTGATGGCTTGATCAGTAAAATGCATCACCTTTTGCCAGAGCATGGCTCAATCTAAATTTTCAACTTTAACCCGTTACCACAAAGTCCGCTGTTTCAACAGCCCTGATAGGGAATGATTTTGAAAATATTGTGGTAAAAGGAGAAAATGTTGGTTATCTTTTTCCACAATGTTTTCTATCCTATCAATGACAATTTCCATTATTTGAGTCATATAAAATTTCTCATCTGCAAATGCTTTCAATTTGGTAGAGTGTAAAATTTTGTCGTTTGGTAAAGAGTTAAAAGGCTAATTTTCCCTTACTAATTGTTACATTTTTTTTTCAAAATCAACAGGGTTCAAGCTATTACTCATATAAACAAACTGTGCAAGTTTCACTAAAATCCCACCACAAACATAGACTTTATTTGGTAAAAAAGAAAATGGCTAAGAGATGGATGGACATACCGACAGATGGACAGACGACGGAAACCATGTCATGAAATAAGCTCTGCTGGCCTTTGACATCTACAGCAAATTGACTCACTTTTTTTTTTCTAAACATTGTCTTTACTAGACGACAAAACTTCAGGCAAATTCAAATTGAAAACATCTGCAAATGCCACTATTCCTTCTTTTTCAAACAATATTTTCAGAAGCCTTTTTCACAGGGGCTATAATAAACAAGGAGGTTTGGTAAAGAGTTTCACAGGTTTTACCATTTTTCTATAATTCTATTGCAAGATACCTCCTAAATCCTGTTACATATTTGTCCAAAATACCTGGCTCTTTAATGACTCAATTTCCTTCTCCTTTATAGCGACTAGTTTATCATTGTCTGTCTTGTAGTTCTGCATGATTGTGCTCATTTCTGACCTTTGATGTTCACATTTTTCATACATATCCTCTTTCTCTTTAATGCATCTCTCCGTCATCTCATTCATTTCTGTGACCTGCAACAATGCAATACAATACAAATATTTTTATTTGTACATGAAGGCCACCGGCCCGTAATACAAAATTTTAAATACAGTCGTTACAATGAAGAGTTGCAAATAGCATTTACATTCAGAAATATAATCACTATTAATAAGAATCCTTTAAATTTAAAATTGATAGAATATACTTTGCTACCTTTTTAATAGTAACATTATTTTTACTTGTCATTAGATTGTAAAATGACCTTAAATCTGTTCTACCTCGATACCAAGAGAACAACAATGTTTGTCTTTCTGCACTGAATAGAGAACAATTAAAAAAAGAGTGGTATTCAGTTTCTACGACTAAAATGTCATGGTTTAATAAACAATGCTGGCACACCCTATCATCTCTTTCTATGTTAAAGTGTCTACCTAGTTCTATATTAAGTTTATGGCTAGAACACCTGAATCTCGCAAAAGCTCTTCTTAAACTCGGAGAAATATCCACACATAGATATTTCTCCGGATTTAACAAGGAAAATATGTGTTTATACAAATCACACCGAGGTGAGTTTTGAATTGACTCATTTAAATATTGCAGCGAACAATCGGAAATTCTTCGCTTAAACAGCCTAACGAAATAATCAACATCCCCTATATCTTGCAAAAGCCACGCATAAGCAAAACCATTTGTACAAAGAAGATTTTTAACTCGTGTAACCCAATTGACTCTACCAAGATCGGCATGTGCCTTAAGCATCTTATAGCATTGTTTAGGATAACGGTGATTATCCATACGTAAAAGTTTACACCAATATTTGACAACTTTAGTTTTATAGATAATACATAAGGGTAGTCTGCCACACTCAGATAGGACAAGACAATTATTAACAGAATGGTTTACCCCTAAAAATTCTCTACAAAATCTTAAATGAACATTTTCAATGATATCAGAATACTCAAATCCCCATATCTCTGCCCCGAATGTAAGAATAGGCAAAACCTTTGCATCAAATAATTTAAAATACTCCTTTTGTAAAAAGAAACCAAATTTATACTGGTATGATTTAATTGAAAATATTGCCTTTTTTGCTTGCGATGCAAGTTTGTACTTTGAAGCAGACCATGAAAGTTTAGGTGTCAACAAAAGGCCCATATACTTGTACACTGAAGTTGTATTTACACGTAAACCATCAAAGAACCATTTTTCACTCATTTTAAGAGGACCTCCATTTCTAAAGACCATGATTTCCGTCTTACTTAAGTTAACAGATATTTTTGTTTCTTTGCAAAATTCTGAGAGTTTATTAAGTTGTAACTGCAGATTATTTACTGTGTCCGCACAATGTGCCACGTCGTCTGCATACAACAAGCAGGTGATAGGTGAAATTTCTTCCAATATATATATACCTGGGCAATTTTCTTTGATGAGGATAGTTAACTCTTGAATGAATAAGTTGAATATGATTGGGCTGCTTACGTCCCCTTGTCTCATTCCTATGTTACAAAAGAATGGAGCTGTGATTTTGTCTGATACCCGTAGGTATGATTTTAAACTTGAGTACATGTCCAAAAGTAGATAAAACAATTTCCCTTTTAGGCCTCTGTTAAGTAAAATGCTAAACAGCTTCTCATGCACTAGCGAGTCAAAAGCTTTTTTAAAATTTACATAAAGAACATAGAAACGGCCCCCGGCTTTCCCCGTATATTTTTGTATCATGCTTTGTAAGGTAAATAAATTATCGATAACTGAATAACCTGCTCGAAATCCCGCTTGATTTTCATCTATCAACTCAAACCTGTCCGCCCATTGATATATTCTATCATTAAGAATACTTGAAAAGATCTTGTACAAAACATTTATTAAGGAGATTCCTCTATAGTTTGACGGATCATCTTGCGAACCAGATTTATATACGGGTACTAAAATGCTTTCACTCCAGGATTTTGGAAATCTACCAGAGTTTAAAATTTCATTGAAGATCATAACTAGAGTTGGTGTTACAATATGACAAGTATGTTTGTAGAATTCAGCTGATATGCCATCCTTACCAGGCACTTTACCATTTTTAAGTTTACATATACTCTTTCTGACTTCAGTATCAGTAACTGGGGAGTTCAGCATTATATCATGATCATCTAATATATCGTCTGCTTCCCATTGTCTCTCAGTAAGATGAACGTGCTCACTATTAGATAGTAAGTTTTTAAAGTAAGTTAACCATTTATCAATATTACCCTTGCCCACAGTACACGAAGTAACGTTAGTTCTATTTTCACTTTTCGTTTTAAGAACCCGCCAGAAAACAGTCGGATCATTACTACTATTTATCAGTGTTTGGCGTTTGTCAGACTGAAATTTGGCCTTTTTCCGTGAGCATATGGATTTAAAATGATTACGAGCTTCTATGTATCTTCGAAAATCTAAATAATTGTTTGTGTTCCTAAATTTTCTTAATAAGGAGTATTTCAAAGTTTTTGCCTCATGACAACTTCTATCCCACCACGCCGGATCCGCAGTACTTGCCGTTATCCTATGTGTTTGCACCCGCATCATTTCTGCGGAAATTTTATAGACATAATTTAACTTTTCAAGAGCCATGTTTATATCAGTAGTGACTAAGTGCTGTATTTCGTTTAAATAATCAGAAAAATTGTCATTAAAACAAATCAAAAATTGTTCACAAAGTTCATTTTTCCATTTCAATCTTTCCAGGGGAAATAACTCAATCGTCTCTTTTGCATAAGTGGCTTGGGCAGCCTCCCCTCGAAGACCAAACGATAGACAGCTATGTAACGGAAAATGATCCGACTCATCTCGATCCACAACAGTGAAATACGTTATGAATGAGAACAGTTCCGTCGAGGCTATATGATAGTCTACAACACTTTTGCCATTATTTGCTGTACATGTAAAGTTACCAGAATCATCATCATGTAAACGCCCATTTAGTAAATGGATATCATGTACACAGCACAGCTCTACTAAATATTTACCATGTGAATTGTAAACGGTGTTATCTTTGTTATTTCGTGGAACTTCAAAATTGTCCATATTATAATCAACATCAACATTAAAAACATTACTCAACGTATCATCGGGAATATAGTCTAAAAAATCTTTAGTTCTGGCGTTTAAATCGCCCATGACATACAAATAACAGTTTGGAAAAACATATCTCAAAGACTCAATTGTTTGACCAAGAAGTAAAATACCATTACTTTGATCGGCTTTATAAATAGACGACCCTTCAGGTGAGATGTATGTTACAATAAGTAATACGTCTTTCATACAATCAAAAATACTACAATCAATATACAGTACAACACAATCTTTTAAGTCATGGCAAACATGCCTAACAAAATTATTCTTCAAAAGATCATCTTTAACAAACACGCTGACCCCACCGTTGCTTCTAATTGAATAGCGAGATTTTTTTCGTATAAAATCGAAAACAGTATAATTATCAATAAATGTTGACAGTTCACCAGGATAATTACACCATGTTTCAACTAGCCCGATGATGTCAAAGGAAGAAAGATAATTTTTTATACTACTACAGTTTCTAAAATGTTTTAAGCCCCGAACATTCCAAGATAACAACCTAATGTTTACATCAGTCCGTGGGCCTTGACCTATAACCTATGCAGATTGACCACTCACTATGCTGTCTCGAAGAATCTCGTCATTTGATTGGTTTAATTCTCTTTGTGCCTGTTCATTAACATCAGCTGATCTTCGTTTTCTCGAATACCCAACCCGAACAATTTGATTGGTTGAATCGTCAAACGCGAATACCTCATTTTCTATAATTAGTTTGTCATAGCTAATAATAGCATATGCGCCGTTGTTTCTGGCTTCCACCAATCGTTTTCCTAGTTCCCGCCTACACATTCTCACTCTGTCCGAAAAATCCTCGTGCACTAACACTGACGGCCCTTTACCGAGACATTCCCTTGCTCGTTGCAGAATAGCACAACGATCTTTATAACGTGAAAATTTCACAATGATCGGACACATATCCTTTTCCCTGCCTCTCAAACGATGTGCTCTTTCAATTTCTATGTCGTTATGATTCGTCATCCGTAGTTTATCGTCTAGAAACTCTCTCACCCTTAATTCAGTCTGATCCCAACTTTCATCGTAATGACCCTTTATCCCGACAATTCTTAAATTGTTTCTCCTGGAATGACCTTCTAATTTGTCCATTTTCTCCGACATTTTCCTTAGCTGACTTTTAATTTCACAATTCTCCCTCCTAAGTGCTTCGTTTTCTTGTTTCAATTCTTGAACAGAACTACTCAAATCATCCATTTTTACGTTTAAAGATGATAAGTCAGACCTTAACTCAGTTTTCATATCTCGCAAAAATATCATAAGTTCATCATTTTCATTTTGTTTATGGGTTTTTCTAGTTGTAATAGATGATAAAACAGGACTGTTGGAGGCCTGGGATGATAGCAGAGGGGATGCTACATCAGTCGCGGAGACATCTGCAAAGCTCAATGTCTTCTGCTTCTGGCCTTTTGGTGGACCTGGGTTAACCTCTACATCCCCACCCAGTATAATCAGCACGGAAAGGAAAAGGGCTGCTCGGACTGTTGTACTTACGGCTACTCTGCTAACCCGGAGTATCTTTATTGTACTTCGACACCTTCTAGGCATCATAAAGCACCCAATTCTCATCCTATAAATTGTCAAACTAACGCCCATTTTCATTTATTTCGATTTTTTTCTGCACAGAATTACATTAACTCTTCAACAAAGAAACCCGTGTTTTGAAGATCCAGAAGAAAAAATCTTGTGAAAACATTGTGGGAAGAGGAGAAAATGCTAGTGGCCAGCATTTTCTCCTTCTTCCAAAATACTTTCAACTTACGTCTCAAGACAAATTTCACCCATCATTCGAGTAGTATTTGTGGTCTGCATTATGCTTTCAGTTTCAACAAATATATAATTTTGTGGACTTGTAAAAAGTTAAAATCCTGAACATGAGTAAGGTAAAAATTTGGAGCTTTACAGCACAGGCAGCAATTTAATTCTTATTCCAGACAAACTGGGTATTTCATATCAATAAAGAAATAAATCATGTGATTCTATCAGGAAAACAATGCCATCAAAACACTGTAACATTCATCAGTTTGTAATATGGAACAAGCAGACAGTTTTTCTTTTATTACAGTTTAGTTCCCTAAGCTTGCTTGTTTGAAAAACTTGGCTTGATAAATTCGTCTTGGTGCAAAAATCTCAGTAAGTCACTTCTGCTTCAACATGAATTTCCCTTATTAAACTATGAAT
This sequence comes from Tridacna gigas, assembly GCA_945859785.2. Taxonomy (NCBI): domain Eukaryota; kingdom Metazoa; phylum Mollusca; class Bivalvia; order Cardiida; family Cardiidae; genus Tridacna; species Tridacna gigas. The sequence goes on along the minus strand of OX244031.2, from coordinate 34,590,604 downwards.
GATGTTACTATGGCTCACATTATTCTGTCATCAAACAAACCAGAACTTAAGATTTACAAAACTGCATTATAGTCTCAAACAAGTCCTTTTGAATTATATGCAATACATCGCTAGATCCTGTAAAAATGACAAAAAATATTTGTCACAACATTTTCAAAAGTTATCATCACCTATAGTCAAATATCTAGGTACAAAATCCATTGCTAACTGTAAAACCAAGCTCTTTTTTTGAAAAAGCATCATAAGACAAGGACAAAAAGCATACAATTACCCTGTCTAACCAATACATACTCTGTTGTTTGCCGTAACACATTCTTGTTTTCGTTTTTCTAATTCCTCTTGAAGTCTACTCAAATCTTCATTTCTGGACTGCAATTCATCTGTCTTTTCTGCTAAGTTCTTGGTCAGCGATGTCATTCTTGACTTCATACCTTTAAGCTGATCATCAATGAAATAGCCATTACAAAAAGATGTTGTTGCAAGCCTGTCAAATTTGTTACATTTCACAGTATGTGGCAACAAATAATACTTTGCTTGCTTTTTTGAAAGATTTCTCTCATACAGTTTCGGAAAACATGAAGAAAATTCCATTACATAAGGTAAGGTGTACTAAGTTGACAAAGTCAGGTAGCATACTGTAATAAGATAGAACTCACAGTCTATCAACTCTTCTATGTTTTCAGGTTTGAACTGATTGATTGACTAAATGATTGATTGTATGGTGTTTAACACCATTTTCAACATTATTTCAGTTATATTGCAGTGGCCAATGCACCTATCCATGCTTTCCTGGGGTTTCTTTTACCAGTACTACGCAGAATATTCTTTCCAAGCCACTTCGCTGCTTTCCCACATAACCATCGTCATAACAATGGTCAGCAGTGAGAGAGGAATGAATCCTGTCACAATGACTATCATCAATCCTCGTACAGAAATTGGGCAAGCCGGGGATCGAACCAGCCACCTCCTGTTCTCGAGTCATGTAAGCTACAAACTGAGCTACGGGGGCTTGGCATTTCAGGTTGGAAGTAAGGAAAGGTAAAGATTGTGTCAATTAAAAAATTACCTCTTTTTCCATTTCTTTGATTTGTTTATTTTTTGAGGTCAAATCCCCTCTAAGATTTTTATTCTTTATTTCAAGATCAGATGCTGCTTTCTCTTTGCTTAGAAGTTTACCCTCAACCACTTTTTCCTGAAAATCATAAAAATGGTCTCAATAACAAAATGGGGTTTAGTCTGGTCCAAATTTTAAACGGCTGCAGACAACAAATATTATTCAAAAGATTTGTGGATAGGGCAGAAATCATAGTTGGAAAGGGAGAAAATGCTGGTGACTAACATTTTATCCTTTTTCCAAGATGTTTTCAAGGCCTTCCTCCTCAAGGTTGTTAAAAGTTGGAATTTTGTTGTAAAAGGTTAACTCTTTCAATGCTTAAAATGACAGCAGTTGTTGTTTTCTAGCACTGTGCAGATCAAGTTCAAACAGAACTGAATACAACATGCAAACCAATCTTGGATCTACCTGAGTGACTTTCTGCTAAATATTCTTAGCAAGTCAGCCTTCAAACAGAAACATTTAATTCTTAATTTACTTAAGATTTAACATGTCCATCTTTTTGGCACTATTCAGGGATAAAGCCGTTTTGAAAAGAGAGGTAGAAACTAGAAAGTACAGGTAGATACCTGATCTCATTTATATAAATGACACTCTGAGAAAAGGGGGTTTAATGTATCTTTGTACAGCATTTAAGCAAGCAAGCTGTCTCATACTGTTGATCCATTTTGTCAACAAACTGACTAAATTGTGAGGTAGAACAGTCCTTTGACACACAAAAATTTTCTACAGGCAAAAAGTTTTGATTCAGGAAAGGTTGTGTGGACTGTGTAGGCCAAACCTGGGTTGTTAATTGTTGCAGATGCATCTATAAACCACCTTTTACACAGAAAATGACACATATATGTAATAGAAGGTATAAGGAAAGCTGCCCCCTGAAAACTGCCCCCGGAAAATCTGCTCCCCCAGGAAAACTTCCCCCTGGGAAATCTTTAACATGCTGATGCTGATGTTGTTATTATTTTAATGCAATTCATTTTCAGTTACTTAATTTATTCCACATGAATGCACATTTCTCACGATATTAAGATTCCCTTTGAAAGGTTTAACCTTGTTAAAGGGAAGTGATTCTTTTGAAAGGTTTAATCCTATTAAAGCAAATTGATTGCTTTTAAGTATTTACTGTAAAGAATTTTGAGTTTCAAATTGTACTGTGAACATTTAAAAATGTGTTGTAAATATAATATTTAATAAAGATGACAGTGCTAAAAAAGGAAAAGAAAAGATGTGTAATTTGCCCAATAGAAAAAAAGATGTGCTGGCTTAGAGATAAACTAAAAAAATCAGGGGTAGATGCACCATATCATTCTTGGAAAATGCTTATATTTCTTTGCGTATGTATGTTCTATTTTCTTTAATGTTTCCATTACCATCACTGCCTGATAATGCTTGCAGAAGAGCCAAAATTGTTTTGTTTTTTTTGTAAAACAAGAAATACAGAGTGTGGACGGTAGGTAATTTTTGGGGGAGTGGGGGGCACTTTTCAGCGGGCACTTTTCTGGGGGGAGGGGGGGGGGCTTGGGGGCAGTTTTTCTAGAACCGTAGATTAGACCTAATCTATGTCCATTACATTATGCACTGGAAATAACATGTACTGGGTATATTCTTCAAATTTGCAAAATCTGTAAGCAGATGTTACTTGCCTGTGCCTGTTTTTCACTTTGAATACTCTTATTTATTTTTCTTTCTCTCTCTAACCCAGACTGAGTTTCATCCAGTTTTTTGCTGCAAATGTTATATAGAACAAGGAAGAGAAAGGAAGCATATTAGAGTGACTAACAATAACCATAAAAATTCCAAAAGGTTTGAAGCACCAGTCAAAAAAAAAAAAAGAAAAATCTATACAATGAACAAGTAGAGAATTAATTTGCCTACAGTTGAAACATTTACAGAAAACTCTACAGGATTTCCATACCAAAATCTTTCCTTTTTCTTTTATAACAACGTTTTTTCTGTTGTCCACAAGATTTCCAGGAAAAAAAGTTTAATAAGCATAAGACTGATAGCAATGACATACTAAGAATTAAATATCACGCATAATAAAGTTTCAAGCATAATCCATACCTTAATTCATTTTGTACTGAGCAATTTGCTTTTAACTCTTCTTCCAGGGTCTCTCTTTTTGCATCAAGACTCTATAATTATGAGAACAAAAAAAAAAAAAAAATGATAAATTCAGTGTTTATACATTTAAGTTCTTGAAACTTTGGTAATGAAACTACAAAATACAAATGTAGCATGACTATAGGCCTTGTGGTTCCAGACTAGAAGGTCTCTGAACCCTTTACCAAATAATAAAGTTTTAGACTCAACTGAATTGAAAGCATTTTCCGACGACAAATTAAATGTAGCTCAATTAATAATTTTTGTCCTTGAAAGGGTAGAAAACATTGTGGGAAAAGGAGAAAATGCTGGTTACCAGCATTTCCTCCTTTTCCCGCAATGTTTTCAAACGTCTTCTAGGTCATTAAAACTCAGGACTGTGTGCTAAAGTGTTATTTTTTTCCATTATAAATCAACAGAACAGAGTAGCCCGAACTTTGGCCTAATGTGAAGTACAATGTACATGATTGTAGGTCAAAAGTCTACCTATAATTACTATACAAAATCTTTTTGTGGTATTACTGATACTGATTAACCCTTTCCCAAACAAGCCCTGGTTTTCACGTGTCTGCATTACAAGTCTTTTGAAAACACTGTGGGAAAAGGAGAAATTGCTTGTAACGAGCAATTTCTCCTTTTCCCACAGTGTTTTCTACCCTTTTTGAGACCTTTCTACCATTTTCATCAAATTTAAAATTGTTGTCTGCAAACTCTTTCAATTTGGACCAGTCCAAAATTTGTCGTTTGGGAAAGGGTTAATCATGCAGAGGTTTAAGGCAATTTGCTGTAAGATTCTGGGGGAACAGTTTCCCCCCACCCCTCCTGTTGTTTTTCTTATTTTTTTGTGCTGGAGGCCATTCTAATAACACAACTTGAATGATTAGAATGATCTTTCATCCCTTCCCAATCTTATTAAAGAATTTGTATGTGAATTTTACTTGATTTGATCCTAGAATTTCTGACCTGTTTTGCTTCACAGACAGCTGTATGACAGATTCTGAACAATGGCAATAGCACCTTTCGAGCACTTTGTGCTCAGGTGAACAAAGAATTTGCAATCAACAAAATGCAACAAGAGAGCCATGATGGTCCTCAGTCACTCATCTGAGCCCTTATGACCCTACAGGACCCATTTTCACTCACCTGAGCCTTTTTGACCCAATAGTACCCATTTTCAATCTCTTCCAAGATATCAAGACAAACATTCTAAAAATCTTTCATGAGTATTTGACTGAAAATGTGGCCTCTAGAGTGTACACAAGCTTTTTGTAGGATTTGTCTCAGTCTACTACATTTTCACCAAACATGGCCCATTTTCCTACTTGTTGTAAATATCACTAAGATGATGATTCTGACCAACTTTTGTAAGTTTTGGATTAAAAATGTGAGAACTGTATACTTGGTTTTCTATTTGTTCCAGTGACCCACTTTCTGACCTAATGTGACAAATTTTCAAAACTGTCCAAGATATCATCAAGACAAACATTTTGACCTATTCCTTTGAGTGTTGGACTGAAAGGCCTCCAGAGATATAAGAGGTTTTTCCAAGATTTGCCCTAGTAACCTACTTTTTTACCCAACATACCCGTTTTCAAACACATTTACATCATCAAGACAAACGATCTGACTAACTTTCATTTAGACTGAAATGTGGCCTCTGGAGTGTACACAAGGTACACAAATTCTTTTTTGTTTTTTAGATTTGACCTGGTGACCTAGTTTTTGAATAGACATGATCTATTTTCAAATTTAACCGAGATTTTTTGAAAACAAACATTCTGACCAACTTTTGTGAGTACTGAAAAGAAAATGTGGCCTCTGGGATGTACACAAATTTTTTCTAAAATTTGACCTGGTAACGCTTTTTTGACCTGCAATGACCCATTTTTCAATTCACTGTTATTCTTATCGAGCCAAACATTGAGAGCTGAAAAAAGTGTATACAAGGTTTTTCAGAGATATGATATTGAGACCTACTACTTTTTAGCCTGATGTTAACCATTTTCACATTATCTGAGATATTTTCAAGACACACAGCCTGACTAATGTTAATGAGTATAGGATCAAAAATGTAGTTTCTACAGCGTACACACTTGGTGAAAGCTGACAATAGACAACAGACACAGCATAATCACAGAATCTCCTTCATGAGTATAGGACCAAAGATGTAGCCTCTAGAGCGTAGACACTTGGTGAAAGCTGACAACAGACAACAGACACAGCATGATCACAAAATCTCCTCTTGAATACTTTGTGCTCAGCTGGGCTCAACCTTTTACAACACAATCCCGAGTTTTAACAGCCCTAAGAAAGAAGGCTTTTGAAAACATTGTGGGAAAAGGAGAAAATGCTGGTAAACAGTATATTCACCCTTTTCCTCAATGTTCAACAACAAATACCATCATCTGAAAAACATTTGGACTTTCGTCTCTAAATTCCTTCATTGTGGGCGAGTGTAAAATTTTGCCATGTGGTAACGGTTTAAATAGAAGTGTAAAATTTTAACTTCAAATTGATCCTTTTTCCGTGGTTAATAACCATTATTTCCACCATTTTACTTAGGTTTCAAGAGATAACACATGTACTTATAATCAATGAAAGGTTTAAAATAATTAGATGTCAATGTGGATAAAAAGATCTTATTACAGAGCTTTTAATATACTTTAATTTCTGTCTGCAGTTCCAAAATTATTTTGTCTTGTTTGCCACAGTCTTCCTTAGATAACTTAAGCTCAGATGCAATTTTCTCTAGCTCCTTCAAAGTCCTTTCTGCATCCATTCTGAAAAAAAAAAAAAAAAAGAGCAAGAGGCCCATGATGTCCCTAAAGTCACTCATCCGAGCCTTTTTGACCAAAACTGACCCATTTCCAATCTCTTCTGAGATACTGTGACAAACATTCTCACAAACTTTCATGAGGGTTGGACTAAAAATGTGGCCTCTAGAGTGTACACAAGCATTTTCTAGGATTTGTCTCAGTGTCCTGCTTCTAGACCTGACGAGGCCAATTTTAAACTTATCCGTGATATCATCCAGACAAATGTTCTGACAAACTTTCATTAGTATCAGACAGAAAATTTGGCCACTGGAGTAAATGCAACCAGGTGTTTTAGAATATCTGTCCCTATAACAAAACAGCATAGTTTAATAATTTTTAAAGACATCGTAATTTTTTATACCTGAAAATAAAGTAAAAAGATGATGTTACGTATAAAAATACAGGAAATAGGTGTTGTCATGAAGTCATTTTTCATGTCATTTCCTGTGGTCAAGTTTTGATCAATAGCATCATCCAAGGAACAATGTTCTGAAGTTGTTCAATTTCATTATTACAGCAATTCACCAATAAACATCATCAGAACTGTGAAAAAGAAGTATCCTGAGTCAGGGAAGAGTGACCGGAAGCCAATTCAAAGAACTGTTTGATGGTTTAGAGACACAGGGTCTATAGAAAACAGAAAGCATAGAAAAATCCTGGTCATCCAAAATCTGTAAGAATTGTTAAAAAATACTAAACAGGTGAAGACAGTCATTGAGAAAACTCCACAAAAGTCAACTTGTACAGTATTAGATGACAGCACTAACTCTGTAAATTCTACAAGTGTCTACAGAATGCCCCAAAATCATTTAAAACTGAAGCCTTATGCTATTTCTATCATGTAGCACTTAAAATCTACAGATATTGCAAGTAGACTATGTTTTGCTTATTGGATGAATGCAAACATGCATATTTCCACTGAATGCCCAGATGAGCAAGAAAACTGAAGATGTTGAGAATCTGAGGGACCAGAGTTTTACACTGAAAAGCAATTAAAATCTGACAAAGTAATGGTCTGGGCTGCAATGAGTGTTAATGGTATAACTGGTTCTTTCTTTTTTGAAGATAAGGAAGGAACAGTTGAAACTGTAAATATGACCCCTACCTAAATCTCCTTAGAAGGAAGTTTCTGCTAGCAGAGGAATAAATGCAGACTCTGTATGGTCCCAACAAAATGGGGTAACCCCTCATACATCTGGTGATGTAATCACATGGTTACGTAGAACATTTGGGCAAAACTTGATTTCTTTTAAATCTGATTATGAATGGCCCCCACACCCACCTGATTTCTTTTGTGGGGATATCAAAAGATAGAATCAATAATTTTACAACAAAAACAACAGAACTAAAAGCTGTAATAACGAGGATTTTGTGCAATTAACAGAGACACATGTGCCACAGTTATAAACAATTTCAAATATAGGCTTGACGATGTCACTGCAAATAGCAGACATCATTTGGAGTCTGTGCTGTGAAATGGACTTTTTGTGAAACAAATGATCAGACAAAGTAATGAAAGGTAATATGCATGCTTTATGAACCAAATAAAACTTTGCAATGTCTCTAATATTAAACTTTACCACTCAATTACCTGAAAGACAACTCATGTTAAAATTATAGTTGCTTAGAATGGGGAGACATAATGAGACATAATGAAACCCACCATATTTGGCCTGGTGACATACTTTTTGACCCTACGTGATCTGTATCCAAACTTGTCTGAGAAATCATCGAGACAAACATTCTGCCCAAGTTTCATGGGTCTTACACTTGAAATGTGGCTTCTAGAACATATACAAGGTTTTTCAAAGATTAGACCTGGTGACCTCCTTCTTGACCCCACATGACCAATTTTCAAACTTGTCTGAGATATTATCAAGACAAACCTTCTGACCAAGTTTCATGAGTATCAGTCAAAAATGTAGCCTCTTGAGTGTACACAAGGAAAAAAATGACGAAGAATGATGTAAGACGGACACAGCACGATCACAAAAGCTCACCTTGAGCACTTTCTGCTCAGGTGAGCTAAAAACAGGTTAAACAAAAATCCTGTGATATCATACTCCAATTTATGTTCAGCAGTAAGCTAGTGGAAACTAAAATAATGGCCACATATGACAACTGGCTTACAAATAAATCTGAAATCTAAAAAAAGATCATTTTCTTTATAAATTATTTTCCAGTCTACACTGTTTTTGCATTTTCAGTACTTTTCATCTACTGCATATATTTAAAACAAAAGAGCTGCCTTCATTGCTATAATCAAATGCATACTTCAAGTTTTTTTGTTGACCATAGTTAATGCTAAACTCTAAATGGTGATCAGTCTAATACTTTAGGTGTGTGATAATATTTCATTTTTTTCCCATCCTGTCATTTTTACTCATGATACAGTGCAGTACCTTTGTTTCTCAATTTTCTGCTCTGCATCACTCTGCTTAAGAATGAGGATTTCTGCTTCACTGGTCTTTTCTTGAAGTTGTTTTCTCACATCATTTATGACATCCTGTAATTTGAGAATACATACATATGTGTATCACAGAATCTTGCAAGGATTTGTCCGTCTTTGAAATTGAATAAAAAAATCAACAGTCTTTTTTTTAAACAAATTATTATTTTTATTTCATGACCACCCTGATGATTAGATAAAATGTTGTTTGAAGTGTATAAGCTGCCCTCTGGCAAAAGTGAGTTTAATGCATCTCTGTGATGAATTAAAGTGATCAAGTCCAAACATAATTATGGATCCATAAAAATCCATTTTGTCTAACAACAGACTGAATCGTGAGGTAAAATGTGGTAAATTTAACAACTGCAAAAACTTCGATCAAGGTAAGCATGCACAGACTGAGCAAGCTGACCTGTGTCTATATTTGTTACAGATGCATTACACTGCCTTTTCACAGAGCATGGCTCATATATATGAGGGCACTACAAATTATTACAATGTTTTTTTCTATGATTTTTTGTTTATAATAGATAATCTAGAGGTGTATCACTGCACTAAGTACTAAAGGAAGTGAGCCATAATGGGCATCAATTGTGAGAATTTTTTTTATTGATTATTCATACAAAATGTCAATGAAAGCTGACTGATTGATTGATTGATGGATTGTATGGTGTTTAAAGCTATTTTCAACATTATTTCAGTTATATTGTTGTGGCCAGTGCACCTATCCATGCTTTCCTGGAGTTTCGTACACCAGTACTACGCACAATTTTCTTTCCAAGCCACTGGCTGCTTTCCCACATAACCATTGTCAAAACAATGGTCAGCGGTGAGAGAAGAATGAATCCTGTCACAATGACTATCATCAATCCTCGGAAAGAAATTGGCCGAGCCAGGAATCGAACCAGCGACCCCTTGTTCTCAAGTCCTGTACGCTACCGACTGAGCTACTGGGGCTTGGCAAATGAAAGCTGACAGTTTTTTTTTTAATGAAGGTTTTCAGTAGTAGTAGTATTGGTCACATGGAGAAAATGGGACACTTACAATAGACTTGTTAATTCAAATACTAGGATGCCAACCAGGCACCTGAAAGAGGACTAGCCAAGACTAATACAGACTAAATATCAAAGAATCTGAGCAATAATTTTCATCAATGATCTTCAATGATTACATTATAGGTAATGAGTAGAAAGACAGCTACCTACAAGGGCATTTGTTTTTTTAATTTTCAATCACTTTGTCGTCATGAAATCATGTAATATTCATAGAGGTTTATCTATCTCAAAGAAAGATCATTCACGCCAAATATCAATGAATTCTAGTCAACAGTCTTAATACTGATGTGGTCATGCTGTGAAAATAAGCCACTCATAGCAGTCACATGCTTTTTTACATACCAAGATGCCATCAAGGAATCCATCTTTGCTGTTGACAGCTTTTGAAAGATTGTTGGTAGACAGCAGTCGCTTATTGCAAGTAAATGCTCCTTATCTCAAAATTTATTTCATATAAAAAAGACATGTTTCTTTCCTTCAAATAGTTTTGATTTGTGAAACTAGTAAAGGGTATAACTATGATGAGCATGTATGATTGTATTATGCTAGGTTAATCCTTTACCACACAATGCCGCCTTTTGACAACACTGAGGCAGAGGCCCTTTGAAAACATTGTGGGCAAAGGAGAATAATGCTGGTAATCAGTATTTTCTCCTTTTCCCAAAATGTTTTCTACCCAATAAAAGAATAGTCCCATCATTTGAGCCACACTGAAATTAACATCTGCAAATGCTTTCTATTCGGACTGGTCTAAGATTTTGTCATGTGGTAAAGAGTTAATCAGTATACCTCTTTCATTGAAGCAAGCTGTTCCATTTCCTTTATTCTTTCAGAGATTACACAGTTTTCAGACTTTACTGCATCAAACTGTTGCTGCAGACCATTTAACTGCAACTATATTCATTTGTACTGGATAAACAAAATGTAGACAGAGTAGAAAAAACAAAAGGTTTCAGAGTCAAAAATGTGCTTATCAGATCTAAACTTTTAGAATTATAAATTAATGAAACAAACATTTTATGTCAAAAACAATGTTGCATCTTTTACAAATCTTTATATCTGTTTTGGACCACATTTAAATACCAAAATACCAGATAGTGTGAACCCAAGATTAGATAGTTTATTCTGTGTATCTGATCTTGATCTACACTATATGCAAAAATATATACTTATATGTTCTAAGCAATCGAGCAGTAAAATCACTATGTCCAAAAATTAAGGAAAAAGTTCAAACTAGAGTAAAACTGAGATAGAAACTTGTTTTACATTCTACCAAATTAACTGAAATGATTTCTTGTGAACTCTGTAGATGGCACTTGTTACATGTCACCATGGGAGTGTGCCTGGACAAGGCACGGTACAGGCCAAGCCTAGAATTGTTGAAACCCAAAAATCATAAATCACTACAATACTTCACCCTTACAGATGAACAAATGAATTCTTTCTGACCCTTTGGAGCCCTATATAAACCAAATAAGACCTTTTCAGTCTGTAAACAAAACCCAAATTAATGCAATTTCAAGTGTGCACTTGTCCAGAATCTGTCAGCAAAGCGGACAATGTACATCAAAGATCAGACTGCATGTTCCATGTAGTCTGATCTTGAGCTACACTGGCTGCAAATGCCACTACAGTTATGAAAGTTGATTTAAAGTTTTAATGATATACATGTTCAGGTATGTAATGGTATATTTACCAGTAGTGCAGCTCCATCCTCATGTCTTTTCTCCAACTGAAGCTGAAGTTCATTTACATTTAAAGTCATCTGATTGAGAGAAAATCCACTTTGTTCCAGCTGAGAAGATAACTCAACCTGGAAAAAAATCACTTCAGAGTTATAATAAATGTATTGTTTTATTCAAGTTAACTGTGAGTTTAACTATCACCTTATAAACTTATGAATAAAACATTGTCAGTGTATCTTGTTGAGGAGCAAATGTTTGCCTAGCATGAATATTTCATCCCCCCTTTTTTTTATAAACATGTATTTCATTTCCTCTTAAAATCCACATTGAACAGTACCAGATAACTTAGTTTTACTTTTAAAAGCTTGTAGTGCAAATTAAAAGCAAAAATTTGCATACAAGCAATAATATGTTGCTAAAAGGATAAAAGAATAGAAATCGTTGTGGGAGAAGGAGAAAATGCTGCTTGCCATTAATACCAGCATTTTTTTCTGGTTTCAGTGATATTTCTACCTTAGACTTGTAAATGACCTGGTTGTTTTAATGATTTATCTATCTAACTGTTACAGGGATTGAGTTAAATTTACTTATACAGGGACTGAGTTAAATTTACTTCATCATTTTTTCTTTGAGGTTTTAGCGTCACAAACAAATGAATGCATACCTACCTTTTGCTTCTCTACTTCACTAAGTTTAGAAGAAAGGTCAGCTTTCTCCAGTATAATGATATCTAAGACAAATGAAATGATTGTTTGACAAATATTAGGCTGATAGTTATCAAATTCAGATTTTAAGTGTATCAATCAGCATGACTTCAATTCTATGTTAACTCTTTACCAGAAGACAAAATTTTAAGGCTCACCCATATTAAAAGCATTTGCAGGCAACAAATGGACTCAACTGATGGAACCTGTCTTAGAAAGGGTAGAAAAACATTGTGAGAAAGGGGAAAAACTGCTTTCAAGCATTTCTCCTTTTCCCAAAATGTTTTTAAAAGCAGTCTGTTTCAAGAAGTAAAATAAGTTGTCAGAAGGTATCACTGTCTCAAAGAATAACACCCTCTGTTCTAAATGACTCCATGAAATTTCATCCCCAATCCATAAGGTGGACTAAACTCTATTAAACATCAAAATTTTAGATTTCTCCTTATGGAAAAAATTTGCATTAAATTAATGTGACTGAAAAACTGAAATTCATTTTGGAAATGTAGAAAGATGGTAGGAAAAGGAGAAAATGCTGGTTACTAAAAGCCATCTGTATCAAGGTAATTAAAACTGGGGATGTTGTGATAAAGGATTACAGAAAGGAGGGACAAAATTGTCACTTCTTCAGTTTGGATCAACTGCTTATCTGGTAATTTTCAAAATATAAGCAAATTATAATGCTGTGATAGATTAGTACCACAATATACCCAGAAAGCTTATTACCACATAAATATCAACACTGATGAAACAGGCCTTTGAAAACATTGAGAGAAGGGGAGAAATTGCAGGTAAGCAGTATTTTTCCTATTACCAACACCATTTCTTCTCCCATTGTAGCCAAATCTCATGTTTGTGCAACATTCAGTTTGTTGTCTGCAAATGATTTCAACTTGGGCAAGTGTAAGATTGTGTCATCAAGTTGAGATAAATCTAAAATTTGCATGTGTGATTATGAGTAATCATAAATTCATAAGCCAGGAAATGGGGACTCGTCCGTACATAATATGACAAGAAATGTCATCAACAGAAAGTATGACCAAATGTTGGATTAGGAAAAACATCTTTAAACCATTTTAGGAGTTCAGTTTCATTGCAGCCTAACTTGAAGTAAAATTTATCAATAGAACAAACATACTGCTTGTGTAACACTTATAAAAATGTTAGAGCCATGATCTGGCAAAAAAGGGTTTAATGCATCTCTGTGATGCATTAGAATAAGTATGGATCCACAAAATCCATTTTTTAAACAACTGGCTAAATCCTTTGGTAGACAGGTCAGTCCTTTGACATGTAAAAAAATTATCAGAAGTAAAAAGTTTTGGCAAATGTCAGCATGCGCAGGCTGTGAAGGCTGACCTAAGTTGATACTTTTTGCAGATGCATTAAACAGTCTTTTCTGAGAGCATGGCTCATCATGTTACCTTTTGAACACTTGACTTTTTGTATTTCTGATGTAGCCCTCTCCAGGTCTGTCTCTAAAAATCTCAGTCTAAAAGTATATTTATAACTCTTTACCCGAAAAACAAAGTTTTTAGACTTGTTCATACTAAGAGTGTTTGAAGATGACAAGATTATTTGTGGCTCAAATGATAGCGTTTGTTTATAAAACAGTCCAAAAGACTATGGGAAAAGGAAAAAATTCTAGGAATCACCATTTTCTCCTTTACCAGCAGTGTTTTCAATTAGTTTTATTCTGTCAGCATTGTAAAAAAAATAGGATCATTTGGATAGTCTAAAATTCTGTCGTTTGGTAAAGAGTTAAAATGATATTTCAGTTGCATTTTGTTAATAAAAATCAGTTAAATTAATTTATCACATAAAACCTTCTCTGGCAGTGTATTAAACCCATGACTTATTTTTGATAATACACTAGTGTATTATCGTTTTTTGGGTCCAGGTTCTGATCAATTTTTAGTTGTGAGCGCGTAAAGCTGGAGAAACCAGCCACAGCACGTGCCGGAATTTGTGCGACTATGCCGTTTCGCGGAAAAAATGATGTCATTGTTGCTAAGGCGTATACGCACGGAAAGTTTTTGATTTTCATGTTTAATAAAAACAAAGAAATGCAGCAAAAGTCTTTTAAATCAACAAAATTATGGAAATGGGTGGACTTATCCCCTCTAGAAACTGTTTCGTTCTACTTTCGGTGTAAATATCAAAGAACTATCTACTTGTGTATGTACACATTTGAGCCAAACTACAACTGTAACTATGGACCCGTGAATGGTGTATATAGGCTAATGGTGATGATGCAGGATATATTTTGCCTGTCATTCATTTTATGTGATAAATAGAATCTCAGATTCGTGTTTATGTATTATCATTTTTATCAAACTCGTTGACTAAAATGTATTTGATGCTCGCCAAGGCTCGCATCATAAATTTTTAGTCAACTCATTTGATAAAAATGATAATACATAAACACTCATGTAAGATCCTCTTTATCTATAGAAGTACTGACAATGACATGTAGATGTATGGAAAAGGCAAAAGAAACATTGCAGATAGCTTAGAAACAGAATTTTTTTCACTTGTAAACATATCTTATTGGATGTCTCCAGCAGGTGAATAAAATAGCAGACTTCACTGATAAAGAAAAGCCAACATGACATTCTTTACATGTATGACCATTAACATATCTATTTAATTAAGGCATTAGGAAAGGCAAATTACATTCACCTGATCTGTGGTAAACCCTGGTACTAGTGCTTGCATGCTTGATTATTGGCCAATTCCAAAAATATTCACCTGCAAACTTGCTTTGCTACAAAAGAGTGGTGATATCATGCAAACTAAAGAAACTAAATCATTTACCTTAGTTGCTTTCAAATTCTTAATAGAATAAAGTAATTCAACTCTTACCTTTTTTCTTTCTTTTCCAACTGCTCTTTATGATCATCCAGATTCTTTGTAAGTGTAAGAACTTCCTGTGCATGGTTTTCTGTCAAACAAACTATCTCTTTCTGTAGACTTTCTCTTTCCAGTTGTACTACTTTAAGTTTTGTTCCTAAATCGACAAGCTCTTGCTGCAAAGAGTCCCTCTTGGTCTGTAATATTGAGGATAACCATGTCACAAGATGAGAGGTAATTCATATCTTGGTCTATATTATAAAATCATGTATACAAGAGGACCATGATGGTCCTAAATCGCTCACCTGAAATGCAACTCAGCTGTCATTGTTATGGCCGCCTGCCTCTTGTTTTTTGCTGGAATGTTAAAGTTTTGAAAATGATTCATCCATATGACAATACCAACAATCAGAGCAGGTAACAAAATGATAGTCGAAATTATAGGCCCTAGAGTGTAAACAATGGAATTGTTATCAAGATTTCCCTCTTTATCTCTATGTGAAATCCGAGACCAGCAAAATATGGCTAATTTTCACACCAGGGCCATAATTTTAAGTGTGTTGGTAGAGGGCCACTAGATGATGCTACATGCCAAATATACAAGCTCTAGCCCTTACGGTTTGGGACAAGAAGATTTTTAAAGATTTCCTTCTTTATCTCTATGTGAAATCCGAGACCCCACAACATAGGGCCAATTTTTAACACCAGGGCCATAATTTGAAGTATTTTGGTAGAGGGTCACTAGATGATGCTACATGTCATATATGAAAGCTCTAGCCCTTACGGTTCGGGACAAGAAGATTTTTACAGATTTCCTTCTTTATCTCTATGTGAAATCCGAGAACCCACAACATAGAGCCAATTTCCCCACTAGGGCCATTATTTGAAGTATTTTAGTAGAGGACCACTAGATGATACTACATGCCATATATGAGAGCTCTAGCCCTTACGGTTTGGGACAAGAAGATTTTTAAAGATTTCCTTCTTTATCTCTATGTGAAATCCGAGAACCCACAACATAGGGCCATTTTCAACACCAGGGCCATAATTTGAAGTATTTTGGTAGAGGGCCACTAGATGATGCTACATGCCAAATATGAAAGCTCTAGCCCTTACGATTTGGGACAAGAAGATTTTTAAAGTTTTCCTTCTTTATCTCTCTGTGAAATCTGAGACCCCACAACATAGGGCCAATTTTTAATACCAGGGCCATAATTTGGAGTATTTTGGTAGAGGGTCACTAGATGATGCTACATGCCATATATGAAAGCTCTAGCCCTTACGGTTTGGGACAAGAAGATTTTTACAGATTTCCTTCTTTATCTCTATGTGAAATCCGAGAACCCACAACATAGGGCCAATTTCCACACTAGGGCCATAATTTGAAGGATTTTGGTAGAGGGCCACTAGATGATGCTACATGCCATATATGAAAGCTCTAGCCCTTACAGTTTGGGACAAGAAGATTTTTAAAGTTTTTTCTTTCGGTTGCCATGGCAACCAGAGTTCTTCACTGATTTCAATTCTTTGAAGTATTTTGAAAGAGCATGACCTAAGGATCATTTCTGTGAAATTGAAATCTGATTGTTAGTGTAGGAGGAGAAGATTTTTTTTGTAATTGTGAACGGACGGATGGATGGACAGACGGACGACGGACACTGACCGATCACAATAGCTCACCTCGAGCACTTCGTGCTCAGGTGAGCTAATAAAAAAGGAGCAATAAGAGTTATGCCAAATTATTGCACTGTTTGAAACCGATAAAAAACATGGGAAAAACAGTATTTCATTTTAGAGACCAATGAAATAACTATCAGGCTACAAGAGATGCTACAGTTTTTCAACAATAGGATTGTGATGGTCTTTTTTTACTGATATGAACACACAAATTTGAACATAGAGCCACCTTTTGAAACCAGTGGTGAAATTTGAAAGAAGTTTATCGAAAGACCCAAAGCTAGTGCCACATACAAAATTCTTGGCTATGCGATTTCATACACAAAATATAATGAGTGTGCATTCAGAGCACCTCATCCCGACTACAAAGTGACCTTAAACCAAGTGATCTCAGACTCTATTTGTGACCCTAAAATTTTGGCACATAATCTGAAGCTTTATTACAGGGCCACTAGATGGTGCCAAATACAAAATATCAAACCCAAACACCTTCATTATGAATTCAGGTAAGAAAAATTACAGTTACTAATCTGTAAAATCAGCAAAATTTTGCTCTAGTGAACTGACAAAATAACTGTCACTTCAACTGCCGGTATATGAAAAATCTAGCTGCTATAACTGACAAAAAATAACATAAGAATATACTCCACCTGGAGATCGTTAAATTCAGTGAGTAGCTTGGTATTTCTTGAGTTACTTTCATTCAGTCTATCCTCTGTTGTCGACAAGTCATCTTTGAGTGAATCTGGAATAAAATGGCAGCTGTTTTACCCTAGTTTTTATATTTACGTGACTGTTTGACTTTCCAAAAAAAAACAATATTACAGAGAACTACAGAGTATTTGAACAGACAAATGAAATCAATAACTACAAAACAAATGTATGTAAAACAAAAAGAATGTGCAATAATTACAGAGAAGCAGGTATGGCCAATGTAAGATTTGTTCACAGAGAATAGTTACAATGCTGAGATGTTTAAAAATAAAAAGCAGTTAGCTTAATACACCTGAAAAACTATTCTTATACCTGCCATGAATAATTGGTACTGGTGACAATAAGGAGAAACAATTACAGCTAAAATGAAAAAAAAAAAGTTATCCATTTCAGATTATAGAAGACACAAAAAACGCAGTGAGAAAAGAAGCAATTGCTGCTAACTGTTAAAAAAGAAATTGCATCTTTTGTCACAATGTTTCCAAAAGCTGTTTACTACATAGATGCAAAAGAATGCATTTAATTACCAATTTATCACACAATGAAATCTTTAAATCACCCACAACGTTTGCATACAGAAGCATTTGCATAAGACATATGAAGTGTGGTTTAACCCTTTACCTCACAATCCTGACTTCTACCGATCCTGGGGAAAATACTTTTAAAAAAATTGTGGAACAAGGAAACTAGAGGCCTTTGAAGGCCTGAATTGTTCTACTTGCTGTGGTTTTGCTTTTTTTCTGGCATACATTATGAATTCATGATGCAAAAAAGAAAAAGACCAACACACAAAATAATGGGGTGGGGGGGGGGTGTTGTTGCAACTGGGCTTGATAAGACAGCATAAGTAGGCATGGTGAATTGAGTAAACAGTGAAAACAAGAGGACCATGATGGTCCTATATCGCTCACCTGAGTACTAAGCAGTACAGGTTAACAATGAAGATAAATACCAAATACTGAAGTTCAAGGCCAAATGATTATGAAAGAGAGACAACTCACAACTTTAACAGAGGTCTAGGCCTTTGGTTACCCAGAAAATTTTCTTATAATTGCACGAAAGATACCTAAGTACAAACGTCTAAGCCCCGCGGCTGGACCTGTAATGATCCCAGGGGCATCTTGTGTGCAAAATTTCTTGAGGTCCACAAGGTGACGCTTCATGCAAAGTATCATAGCTCTAGGCATTTTGGGTTTAAACATAAAGATTTTTCAGTTTGCATTATATATACATGTAGATGCTACAGAGTAAACCAAGTCAAATACAGCAACTCTAATTGACGGGCAAATAACTCATGCTGTTTGGGTCTAATAAGACCCATAATCAAAACCCATCCAAGATCTTATGGTCATATAAATTTTTACCAAGTTTGGTACTGATTGGTATATATTTGTAGATGCTAGAGTGTAAACAAAGTCAAATATGGAAATTTTGTCCAATTCAAGGGCAAATAACCCTGGATGTTCTGGTTCAATTTGACCCATAACTGAACTCTTCCGAGACCTTATGGGAATATATATTTTGACCAAGTTTGGTACTGATTGGTCAATATTTGCAGATGCTAGAGTGTAAACAAAGTCAAATATGGCAAATTTTCTAATTCAAGGGCAGACAACTCAGACAGTTCTGGTCCGATTAGATCCATAATTGGACTAATCTGAGATCTTATGATCACACACACTTTGACAATGTTTGGTGCTGATTGAGTAATATTTGTAGATGCTAGAGTGTAAACAAAGTCAGATTCAGTAATTTTTGCAAATTCAAGGGCAAATAACTCCTGATGTTCTGATTGGATTTGATCCAAAATCGAACTCATCCGAGACCTTATGGGCATATACACTGTGGCCAAGTTTGGTACTGATTGGTCAATATTTGTAGATGCTAGAGTGTAAACAAGAAGATTTTTAAAGATTTCCTCTTTATCTCTATGTGAAATCCGAGAACCCACAACATAGGGCCAATTTCAACAACAGCGCCATAATTTGAAGTATTTTGGTAGAAGGCTATTAGATGATGCTACATGCCAAATATGAAAGCTCTAGCCCTTACGGTTTGGGACAAAAAGATTTTTAAAGTTTTTTCTCTTGGTTGCCATGGCAACCAGAGTTCTTCATGGAATTCAAATCTTTGAAATATTCTGAAAGTGCATCACCTAAGGATCATTTCTGTGAAGTTTCATTGAAATCTGTTGGGCGGTTTCAGAGGAGAAGATTTTTTAAGTAATTGTTCACGGATGGACGGACACACAGACGGACGGATGCCAGAAAACGGTCGATCACAATAGCTCACCCTGAGCACTATGTGCTCAGATGAGCTAAAAAGCTAAACTAATGATATTGGCGGACTATCATAAGGAACACGTGTATGAAGTTTCACAAATTTTTGTCCAGGATTTTGAGTTGAAGATACATGTATATTGATCCTTAACAGAAATATACATGAAGCCCCTTTTTCCTATGAGACAGTATTTGATATCAAAAAGGAAAAAAAAAAACAATAAATATCAGCAGACATCATTAGGAACACCTGCATGAATTTCTATTAGTTTTTGTCAAGGATTTTAGAAGATATCTGTCCTGAAAGATGGAGTAACAGATGGTCATTGGTCCATGACGAAATTAAACATTTAGCCCCCTTTTTTCATGACATGGCGTTTCATGAAATAAAAACAAATAACTATTGTCTGTGGCTTGCAATAAACAATAAGAAGATGAAGTTTCATGACATTTTGTCCTGTAGTTAAAGAGATATTGGTCCACAATGAAAATATACATCAAGCCCCCTTTTTCCATGACACAGCAATAACTGGTCCTATTAGACCTACAATCAAACTCATTCGAGATCTTACGGTCATATATATTTAGACCAAGTTTGGTGCTGATTGGTTATTATTTGTAGATGCTAGAGTGTAAACAAAGTCAAATATAGCAATTTTTTTAATTCAAGAGCAAATAACTCCAGTCGTTCTGGTCCGATTATACCCATAATTGAACTCATCCCAGATCTTATGGTCATATACATTTTGACCAAGTTTGGTGCTGACTGGTTAATATTTGTAGATGCTAGAGTGTAAACAAAGTCAAATATAGCAATTTTTCTAATTCAAGGGCAAATAACTCCAGTCATTCTGGTCCGATTACACCCATAATCGAACTCATCTCAGATCTTATGGTCATATACATTTTGACCAAGTTTGGTGCTGATTTGTTATTATTTGTAGATGCTAGAGTGTAAACAAAGTCAAACATAGCAATTTTTCTAATTCAAGGGCAAATAACTCCAGTCGTTCTGGTCCGATTACACCCATAATCGAACTCATCTGAGATCTTATGGTCATATACATTTTGACCAAGTTTGGTGCTGATTGGTTAATATTTGTAGATGCTAGAGCGTAAACAAAAAAATGTGGACGGACGGACGACGGACGCCAACAGACGGTGAGTGATCACAATAGCTCATCCTGAGCATTTTGTGCTCAGGTGAGCTAAAAAATTGAAGTATGATTTCTCCAAACCAACTGTTTGGAATCCAGCAAAATGTGCAGAGGTTATTAACATTTAGTGAACATATTTTCTTTTTATTAGTATTTCATATATTTTCACCTTTGTTTTCCACTGTAGAACATTTTATGTCTCTATCCGAGAATCTTT
Source organism: Tridacna gigas (assembly GCA_945859785.2). Lineage (NCBI taxonomy): Eukaryota > Metazoa > Mollusca > Bivalvia > Cardiida > Cardiidae > Tridacna > Tridacna gigas. The sequence goes on along the minus strand of OX244031.2, from coordinate 34,569,784 downwards.
GAGGAATAAGAAACTAGCATTAATTAATCCATTGTGTAACGTAGTGTTGATTATCTCTCTTTGTTCATGTGTTCCATTGTCAATCATTATCATAATGCAAACTTGTAACCTCTGCATATATCTCATGTAAGCCCTATACATTCGCAAAACACATCTTTTAAACTTTTTTCTTAAATTCAAGTGTTTTAATCACAAATAATACTGCACTGCACTATAATAAACAACTGTGCAAGTTTCTAGAAAATTTGACCAAAAATGCTGAATTTATCGCATAAACAAGAAATGTTGATCTTCAATTCTAACTGGCTAATTTTCCCATACCAATTGTCTGATTTTTTTTCAAAATCAATAGGATTCAAGCTGTTGACAATACAAAGCAACTATGCAAGTTTCTTGAAGATCCAATTACAAATGCTGACTTTATCGCATAAATAAGAAATGGAAATTTTCAACTTCATATGGCTACTTTTCCCATACTGATTGTTAGATTTTTTTTCCCAAGCTATTGATGAGATAAAAAACTGAGCAATTTTCACGAAAGTCCGACCACAAATGCAGACTTTATCGTGTCAACAAGAAAAAAGACTAACAGTCAGACAGATGACAGAATCCACACCATGACATAAGCTCTGCTGGGTTTTAGCCAGTAGAGCTTAAAATGGTGGTTACTAACAGTTTTTAATTTTTGCAGAATATTTTCTACCCTATCAACAACAAATATCTTGATTTTAGCAACCTATGATTTGTTATCTGCAAAAGCTTTCAATTTGGAGGAGTGCTAAATTTTGTCCTTTTGTAAAGAGCTGAATGCTGAGATTTGTCCTTCACACCATAGAAAACATTGCTAGAATAGGAAAAAAGGTGGTTTACCAGTACTCTCTCCTTTTCAAATAATAATCTTTGAAAAGATACTTCCTAAGGGTAGCTAAAAAATGGGATTTTTTGATGAATGGTCAACACATAATCTCCAGAAATTTGTTTTTGGCCTGCAAAAGACCAACATTGAAAGATTGTTGCATACGAGGTAAATAGCATGTAACAAACAATTTCTCCGTTTGCTACAATAAGCCATGTAGTGAAAAAATACTTATAAAATAGATACTTTTAAAGTCACCTGCTGCAAACATTTGTGCTAAGCTCTGTTAAAAGGGGGTTTAATGCCTGCAAAGTCAGTGCAGGTTGACTTGGGTCAAAACTTCTTACTTTTGGTAAATTTGCTGCATGTCAAGGGACCATTCTACCCAACGATTCAGTCGAATCTTACAGACAAAATGAATATTATGGATCCATAATTATCTGGTAACTTACTTGTTACAATGTATCAAGGAGATGCATTAAACTCCCTTTTGCCAGAGCATGGCTCACTTGTTTCAGGAGGCAAGCACTCACTAGGTTATGATCAGAAAAGCTTCCAAGAAGATGATAGCAGTAAGACACCTAAGTGCCACTTACCAATTGCTTTTTGTTGAATATGTTCTTTTTCTTCTTTTTTTTGTACTTCTTTTCTAATGTCCCTTATTTCAATGTCTTTTTCATCGAGTTTTTCTAGCATCTGATTCAACTAAATCATCAAAAGATGGTAATGAACAACAGATGTTAAATAAAATGGTCAGAAAAGGTGTCTCAATGTCCCGTCTAGTGCTTTGATAAAGGAAGCCAATTGATCAAAACCAACATGCATTTTGAGCAAAATGTTAAAGGAGGAGTGATTCTTCAAAGTATTTTTTTTTTTCTTCAATTTCTTTTCATTTTTGTTGTTCGAGAACTTTTGTTTGCGTGCACTTGAGAATCAACTTTTAGATGGATATTTTGTTAAGTGTGTGAGAAAACTATTTTTGACTCTCCAGCAAAGGAATTATTTTTGCTCCCTCTGTTCTCAAAACATTACCATGTGCAAATGACTGAACTGTCTTGTAGCAGATCACTTTTTATGACCTTGGAACATGGGAGTATTTGTAACAAGCAGTTTCCAACCCAATTACCACAAGGCCATATGAAGATATACTGGCCAAAAGCTAATGGGAGATTTTATTGAAAAGACTGAAAAAATATCTTAAATGACATTGTTGGAAAAGGTACAGCTGAACATAACAAACAATTGCTCCATTTCTCTACAACACTTTTTTTTTTAACCCTTTAACAAACAATCCCAGGTATTCACAACCTTCAGAAAGAAGCCTTTTGAAAACATTGTGGGAAAAGGAGAAAATGCTGGTAACCAGCATTTTCTCCATTTCCCACAATGTTTCCTACCCTTCCCAAAACAAATTTCAATTTTTTAGTCATATTAATTTTGTCGTCTGCAAATGCTTTCAATTTGAATGAGTCTAAATTTTTGTCATTTGGTAAAAGGTTAAACTGTATACTACAGGGCTAATAAACTTGTATCTGCATTGCACTAGGCTAAATATCACAGAAAAAATCTAGATACTGTGACTATTCATTATACCTGTGTTTTAGATGAAAAACTTTTTTGCTTTATTTCCTCTTGTAGCTCTTCACATTCTTTAGTTTTGTTATGCACTGCATAAAAATAGATAAGCACAACTATTTTCTCATAATAGATAAAAAGCACAACTATTTTCTCATAATAGATAAAAAGCACAAGTATTATATCTTATTTCACGGGGTTGTTTTTGGTTTTTTTAGCCTTATTAACAAAATATGCAGATTGTAGTTTTGGAAAAAAATGAGGAGTTTCATCAATTTTCTTGCCTTTGCAATTAACAGGAAATACATTTCAAATGTTCTCACAATCTTATCTTACACATCATTATATGCAAATGATATGTTTTCCTGCTAGCTAAACAGAAATGAAAATCATTACTGTTGTATATATGTGTAATATATTCAAAGAAACTGCAACTACCAATAGAAATTAGAAGTTCTCACATAAATCTGTAAATCTTTTATGCTCTTTGTGGGTCTCTATTTCAACATCCTTAAACTTTTTAGAAAGTAACTGAAATGAAAATACAGACAGATTTTGGGTTTGCATGCAACAATCAGACTAAAGGGTTCAACATTGATAACAAATAAACAGTGTAATCTGTGATTTACAGGAGACAAAATTCCGATGGTACAAGTTCCTTGTCATGACTAAAGCCATGGCAGAATTTTTTGCTGCATCTGGCATCTATCTAAATATGCATCCATTCGTGTAAGAATAATCAAGGTCCAACTATGAGTATTGATGAACTCTTTACCAAATGACAAAAATTTATTTCCTACAAGGTCTTCAAAAGCCTTCTTTAACCCTTTACCACACAATCCGACTTTTAATGACCCTGATGGAAAGGGCATTTGAAAACATTGTGGGAAAAGGAGAAAATGCTGGTAACCAGCATCTTCTCCTTTTCCCACAATGTTTTCTACTCTAACAAGGAGAAATTCCACCATCTGAGCCAGCCTTGATCTGTCCTCTGTAAATGCTTTCAATTTGGCAGAGGCTAGAATTTTGTTGTCTGGTAATGCTAGGTTCCCACTATCACGATTAGCGGCAAGATTGCAATCGTGGTCTTAATTGTGGACAAGTTGGGGTGATCCCATCAGGTCATATCAGCACTTGATGCTACTCGTGACAATCATGTTAATCGTACAGATTTTTTTGGCTGTCAAGAAATTTTCCACAATCAACATGATTGGTTTTCGATCATATTCATCGCATCTAATTGTATTGAATCGTAACTAGAAGCAGCAGATCGCCTGCTTCTTAATTGTGTTGATCAGGATCAATCTTGGGTAAGGCCAAGGCCACGCTCTGTTGGGATTTGGCAGGATTTCATACGATCTGGCACACTGTGCTAGATCCTTACCTCACGCTCTTAGATGAATGTTTTACGAATAGATATACATGTAAGTTGATACTAAATGGCATGAGTGGTTGCAATTTTATACGACTATACATTGATGCTCACGGTTCGTTACGCGTTTCTACATCTGTGTACATTAGACTAAATTGGTTTTTGCTTCATTCTGTAATCCACTGTCAAAGAGAAAGCATCATTTCACTATCAACCTATGTTTATTCATTTTTGGAAATGCCACTGAAAGGTAAAAAAGGCAGGAAGGGTACAGCTTGAGCATCTCCTAAACTTGAACCAGTACTACCAGAAGCGGGGGGGGGGGGGGGGGGGGCGCGGATGAGATTCCTTTTCATCAGGAAAGCCAACAGGAAAAAAAAAAAGCAGTAACTTCCTTGGCTGAGCAGCAGAAGGAGGAGACCATTGAGTTTCTAATGAACAATGAGATCCTGTCGGGAGGAAATGTCATTACAGACATGAACATCTCAGAGGAGCAGATGTAGGTTAGGTTATCCTTTTTGATCCCTCATCTCGAAACAGTCGAAGCAAGATATGTGGGTTCCTTTGTAGTAGCAGAACATTCTCCCTCCAACATCGAACATTCAGCTTCTTCTTGTAGTAGCTGTCCAACAACAACTCCAGAAACATCTCCAGAAACCTTCCCGAAAGCTTGCAAGCCTGGATCAGTTTGTCCGAAATTGGAGGACAAAGTAAAAAACTGACACGAACTGAGTTAGTAGCCCCTCCCCCTTCTTGAAAATACTAATTTTGTTTAATTTATCCTAAAGTTATGCAGCAAAAATGCTTGGATGCACTTATTTTGGAACATTTCTATTGTGTACAAGAAAGGTAAAAAAAAAAAAGATTAATTCTCATTCTGAAAGATAAACTGAATCTAAATAAAACAAACACTGTTGTATTGTACATATCTTAAGCTCAACTAAACATCATCTTTTGTTGTATTCGATATTTTAATCATAGAGGTAACTTCAGTCTCTTTCTAGGATCTGTCTAGGCGGCTAAAAACTGACCAAATCCTTGGCTTATTTACTCTGTGAGTCATAGTTGCACCCATAACTGTCTGATTACAACTATCCTTGTTGTTGTAGCAGGCTTGGTAGCTGCTTGTCTTCTACCTCTCTGGCGATAATGTACGCATGCATTGCTGCCAATGTCATATTATCATTCTCCCCAACAGTTGTCATCACTAAAACCAGGTTGTAGTGTTCCCAATTAGTCATAAAAAAATGTTCAAAGGCTATGGACAGTCGAGCTTCATTTATATTTACCAGAGTCTAATCGTAGGTCATCCTCAGATCTGATCATGAAACACGTCACAACCACAATCGTATCTTAGCGAAACAGAGCACATGGGTTCGCAATTAATGTATCTGGACTTATCCACACGTATCTGCATGTATTAAATCATCATAACTTGGGACCCCAGGTCGTAATAATCGTATCAAATCGTGATTCAATCATAGACTTCAATGGCACTGTCTTATCGGAACATAATGGACCCTAAGACCAGATCGTAATAGGTCGTGTGAACTGAAATTTACCAGTCACAGTTATATCGCATCCATCCGCAACTTATCGTATCTTAAAGTATCCACTCATATCATCTCGTATTCAAATGAAAAAACTTCCAAAAGTTTCATGATTAGCTGCAAATTGCGAATCGTGGCTCTTGTAGTGAATCTTGCGACAGTGGGAACCTAGCATAAAGAGTTAAGGTCATTAAAACAAAGAATACACATCAGAATAAAATACTTAGATGTAAATCCTCTAATGAGTAGTCATAACCTGGGACTTTTCTCATTTATGGGTCATATTTGTTTAGTGCTTTATAATTATTTTAGTTATATAAAGACAGCCAGTGCACCTACACATGTTCTCCTGGAGTTTCTTTTATCAGTGTTTCCCACAATATTCTTTCCAAGCCTCTGGTTGCTTTCCCATATAAAAAAAATTGTAGAAACAATGATCAGCAGTGAGAGAGAAAAGACTCCTGTCACAATAACTGTGACCTTAGAAAGAAATTGGTCATGCCGGGGATTCAAAACAGTAACCCCCTGGTTTCAAGTTCAGTACTTTACAAACTGAACTACCATGTTTGACTTTCGGTTTATTACATGTATTTTTCTTTTTATATTTTGATCAGTGTAGACCTATTTAAGATTCAGACATCAAGCAAACCTCAAACTGTTGCTGGTGTTCTTTCTCAAGGTATCTAATTTCAGATTTTTCTGCCTCACCTGGTATAATAAAAAAAAAAACAAGACCATAACTTTTCAAGGCAAAAAAACTTTACAAAAAACTAATATCTGCTTAAAAAATAAAAATAAATTTCTACTAGTAAAATTACTAAATAACAGGTTCACATACAATCTACAAAGTAATGTCATAAAGAAAGTGCATGAATCATGATTGTATTTCTTAGTTTTCATTCATATGGGGTGGGGGGGAGGGGGAGAGAAACTAATGAAAGTTCTCAACAGTTCTTGGTTCACCTACCAGTCTGAGGTAAAATACCTAGCACAAGGACACTTCTGTGACCCTTAAGCATGACTCAGTGTGTTTTTGTGGACACTGTAAATTCAGATCAGACTCCATAGAACTTGATCTTGGATCTACATCGTGTGATACAGTGAATTTTTTCCATCAAAAAATACTTTAAGTTTCAATATTTGAATTCTTACAATTGCTCAGTTTATTTAGTTGTGTTAACGTTAAGTATTATGCCACATGGTAGTGCCCAAGTGATATTGTTCAACATTTGAAATAAATATGAAGCATAAATAAGCATATTCATACCCTGAAAATTTTGCTAGTGAACAGCAAATTTTCCATTTCCAAAAATGCTGTCTCATCGTTTTAGAAACAAGGTCTGCATTTGAGCAAGATTTGTTTTGTTTCCTGCAAAAGCTTTCTTTTCATAGAAAAGTCTTGAATTTGTTTGCTGGTAAGCTGCATTAGCGATATTTACAGATTTGGTGAGACAAAAAAAAAATCAACAAAAACCCTTATCATAACATGTGTGATTTGGTAAAAGATCTACTAACTTACAGTCAGACAGTTTATTTTGTGTCTTTGACAGTTGTTCTTTGAGAACCTCACATAAAATCTTAACAGATGCAATGCTGAAAGATAAAGAAGACAATTCTGAACAAAATGAGATTTTTCCTCCAAGATGGTAATGTACAACAAAGGATTAAAAAGATAAAAAGCTTTTCTAAAAACATGGCTCGCTTTAAGCACTCTATTTGATAATGTAGGAAAAGTATGCATGATGGCATGGAGGAAATTTAAAACTGGTAATTACAAGGAACAAGAAGTTTTCAAAATGTTTTTAATATCATTATTCTTGCTTACCTAAAATGATGAATTAACGGTACTCAACAAGAGTACTGGACTATACAGCAAATTTTTTCCTTTTCTGTATAACTTCTACAATTTATATAACTCTTCACCAGACTACAAGACTGTAGACTCATTCATATTGAGAGCATTTTCAGATGCCATATTATATGGAGCTCAAATTATAGGTCTTGTCTTTGAAAGGGAAGAAAATATTTTGGGAAATGAACAAAATGCTTGTAACCCTCAATTTTTCCTTCTTTCACATTGTTTTCAGAAGCCTCCTCTCTCAAGATCGCTTAACCCTTTACCACACTACAAAATTTTAGACCAATCCAAATTCAAAGCAATTGCAGACGACGATTTCAATGTGGTTCAAATGATGAGATTTTTCTCTGATTGGGTAGAAAATGTTGTGGGAAAAGGAGAAAATGCTGTTATCAACATTTTCTCCTATTCCCACAATGTTTTCAAAAGGTTTCTTCCTCAGGATTGTTAAAAGTAGGCATTGTGTGGTAAAGGGCTAAACACAGGATTGTTCAGAAGAGAATTATAAACAGGTCATACCTCTGTAAAATTTCTTCTCTGGTGTTAACTTCTTCCTGTAGATTCATGCTTAAACTTTCATTGTCTAGCTGCAAAACATTTACATGTACATGTTTGTAAATCACTAAATCTTAATTTCATTGATCTCTTTTTCTCTGTTAACTGGGTTTCTTTCAAATTTCTGTTGTTGATTTATCTAGATGTATTTAATGGAGACTTTAAACCAGTCACATATGAAACTTGGATGAGGCATCAACCAAGCAACCGGATGACAAAATTTAAATTGAGCAATTTCTTTATTTTATCTGAATATTTTCGAAAGCCTTCAACATATCATTTCATACTAGGTTTTTTTCTGAACTTTGAAACTTTAACTGCATGAAAAAATGTTTGTACATAACAAAAGGATCATAAGAAAATGAAATCACAATACAAAACCTGTTTTTGAGAGATTAATGCTTTTGATACCAAACCTTATTTCCTTGTATAGGAAACAGTGCTTTGGATAATACCTTTCAATCAATATTTGTGTTGCAACACAGTGTACATGTACATGTGTAAATTATATAGAGTTACTATATAATATACATCCAAGTAAATGCACATGTAAATCTGTAAGGGTTTAAAAGTAACAAAAAGTATAACAGAATGTTTCAAAGAAATTTTAATGTAAATACCTGCAAGTCTAAGACAGATTTTCTTAAACTTTCAACTGTTTTACTACATTCTTGTAACTTCATGTCCTGAAAAAGTATTAAGATGATACAAACATATGTGTCAAGTTGAAGTAAACCTTGATTGAAGTCAACCTCAATATACTGCAGAGATATCCATCAAGGCAGCATGTTCATGGATGTAATTTTAGATTAGGTATTAAATGCCTATAAAGCATAGTTCTTATTTATATAAAGAGGACTGGATAGTCCCAGGTTTGAAACAAAATTGCATGCATTATACAAGCCGTTACAACTTTCTAGTAATTTACTTGTGACTTATAAGCTCACAACTGCAGGACATTGTATAAATGAAAATATGACAATAAGCATATATAAATATGTGCACTTATAAATTTCTTAACTTTAATAAGTAATAAAGAGTAAGTTTTATATCATACAGCATCCATAAAGTATGTTAAATGATAAACTCCTCTATGACCTCCAGAACAAAAGTAGCAGCAGATATTGAGGCTTAAAGCAACTATGGATAAAAAATCCTGAATCCAGATTTGTAACATAAATAGATGTGAAAACATTTTGGCAGAGAAGTTCATCAACACTAGGAATTTCTCCTTCTGACAACAATGTTTTAAAAATGTGTCTACTGCATGACACAAAAAGTCATCTGCAGAAGGTAATGAATTAAAACAAAGACTGTTTTACCTTCTGTTTTATATCAAACTCTGTCTGGTTTTTCCATTTTCTAATTTTGTCTGCCTCCTGATGAAGTTTGGCATGGAGGGATGTAAGTTTCTCTCCATTCAGAGAAAACTCTTGCTCATCTGTTGCTTCCACCTCTACTGATGTACATTACACGTAAATTTCAACATATTTTCCAACAGCTTCCATGACTTATCATTTGAAAATAGGTAAAAGGTAATACTTGAATATCATTATAAAAGAGAACTGTAGAGTAAAACTTCGGTAAATCTTTAAAGTGATACAAAACAAATAGTGCCATTACTATATATGTGGTTTCAGTAGTGTAAATGACTTTTTATACAAAGACCTGTAAGCAAGACCTACAATTTTCCTTATAATTATTACTGGTATTTAGTATGTTAAGCAAATTCGTCTTCAATCTATGCATAATGGCCTGGCTGAAGATTGAAATCATCAACAAGCAAAAACATCAAAAATGACAAAACTGTCTTCTGTACCGGTATACATCAAATCACTTTGAGGCTAAATTTCTTGAAAAAGAAGATTCCATACCATTTAATTTTCTGTTTAACTGTCCTCTCTCTTTTTTCATCTGCAATTGATAATGATGTGAAAAGTACGCAAGATACATTTTATGTTAGAACAAGGAGAACTGATCTTTAGCTATGCTGAATATACTCAGAAAAATTGCCCAAACAAAGTAAAGATAAATTGTATTATTCATTTATGAAGGGAAGCTTCATGTATCTTGAATCTCACCAGCCAAATTATAAACAAAATGGATATCAGCAAAGAATGAAATATTTTATCAGAAATTTAAAAGCTGTTTTAGGGGCAGAATTTTTCACTGTAGTAGAGAGTGTACAGATCCAAGACAGAGTGCATATTAGTCAAGTTAAGTTGAAATAGGCTCCTAAAGGTTTAAGCTACAACAATAATCCTGAAGAAAACCTGTTTCAGTTTTAACCCTTTACCACACAATCCTAAGTTTAAGGACCCTAAGAATAAAAAAAAAATTCTGAAAACAAGGTTGGAAAAGGGAAAAAAATGCTGGTTACTAACAAATTCTCCTTTTCCCATCATGTTTTCTATCCTTTCAAGGCCAAAAACCAGTATTTCACTCACAACTAATTTGTTGCCTGTAAATGTTTTCAATTTGGGCAAGTCTAAATTTTATTGTTTGGTAAAGATCGAGTTAAATACAAAATTTTCCACTTTCATACCAAACAGACTTCTTCATTAAAAAAAAACAACACTTGCATAGTTGCATCACCATGCCCAAGTATATCACTGGGAAAAGGTATACTCATTTTTATACTCACATCTTTATTCCTATCAAAGTCAATATGTTTAAACAGTGGTTGATCCCTTTCTTTTTGCAGACTGAACATGACTGGAATTTACCCCAAACAACGTAAGTTTTGCCTTCACTGAAATAGAAAAAAATATGACTTTTCTGGACATTGATTTGACTGTTTTATAAAGTACTTATAGACTTTTTTGCCAAAAAAAAAAAAAAACATCCAAACTTATATCATAATTCACAACATTCTCTGACCAAATGACTATATTGTCTGTATACTGGTAACATTACCAAGTCCCTTATTAGTCTACATATGCCTGCATGTATTTAACCTTCGACATTTCTTTCTCAAACATTTCATATTTCATTTTTCTTACCCATGTAACATCTAAAAGGGGTCCATTCAGTTCTTTATAGCAGACCATATCCTCTGAAAACAGGTGTAATTATGTAAAAGAACTTCAGTTAATTGTAGGACCTGTTATGTTTCAAAAGATTCAGCCACTGTCTCACTGAGTAACGACCAAATCAACTGCAAATTCATTCGCACCCCCTGAGACCGGCTAAATCCTAAAATATAGGGGTACACAGAAAAAAAAAATGGGTTCGTGCACAAGTGTTAAGTAGTTTTATTTTCATCATCAATCCATTGCCAAGAAAAGATGTTCAGCCAGCTTGACTGAAACTTTTTTCTCCTGACCTTTCTGCGGAGATTTCGTCGTATTTGAATCTTCATTGCCATCTGCAGTGTAGATGGCTAAAATTTGCTGAAGCCGGTGTCTTTCACAGTTCTGTAAATTTCAACTGGGATGACACTGTTTTACAGTTTAGAATTGACAGACAACACAAAATGATGCCATTAATTAAAAGCAAGCCGCAAAGATTCCTATCTGTCCATCTATAAACAATCCAGAGTGAGAATCAGTCTCTCCTACTCTATAGTATTGACATAAAAGCAGGGTACAAGAATTTGTTTTAAGAAAAAACTGGGATTCCTTCGTTAATACATGTTTGGAAGTCCGAAAGAAAACATTTCAAAGAGGAATCGCATATATCACTCAAAGTCAGTTAACTTGGCACTTTCGTTTTTTCTCTGTCGCAGTTGATTTTCTGGGAGTTCTTTCTACAATGCCATCATTTTAACCTTTACCAAACAGCCTTATTTTATGGCAAACCAGATTCAAATAATATCTGAATGGGAAGATGGACTTGGATAGTCACAAATTACAGATGATCGCCAGAAAACAGTGAAAACTTGCCTGTCACAAAGTGGAGTGGGAAAAATTGCAAATCCAACCACAGCCAACTATATATATTTAATCACTGTCACAAATATTCAAGTCAAGGACGTTACTACATTTTCGTCACAAACAAACATACCAGAATGCTAGTGCATAAAAACAAACACTATTCAAGTGAAGAAAATCAGAATTAATATAGATTTGAACAAATGCAAGCAAAACTTGCTTTGGTGTAAGCATGAAATGATGTACGATTGTGCAATATTCATGATATTCAAAAGTGGGATGTTTTAAAAGAATTGTCAAGTCCGTGAAACATTCTACTTGGGAAAACATGCACAACTGTTTTCAAATGTCAAGACACAAAGTTTCTTCTTTGTAAGACCTGTTCCTGTTTAAAATAACACAGCATTTCAAAGACTTAATATGTTTGTTGGAGAAAGTGAATAATGATAAATGCAGTCAAGAACATGGCAGTCAGGTAAATGCACTGAATTGTGGTTTTGATGGTTTTCTTGCCTGAGTTTATAATTGAATGTGTCCATATTAATACCCAATGAGGTTCTACATTTACTTGTGCACCTTTCCTATCCAGCAGAAACTTCACAGGGAAATGTCATGTCAAGTATGGTAACTTATACTTAAACCAAAGCAGGAATAAGTTATATCATGTATATGTTTATATATGCTTTCTTGCATAAACATACCTATATATATAGACCTTACTAAATATTTAGTAGTTTTAGTATTCAATTAAGTTTTTTCAAGTTCTACGTGTTCCAGTTTCTGTATTCAATGGTGAGGTACATGAAGAATGATTGTACTGTGAAGATGGCAAGTCTTTAAATGACCCCATTTAATTTTTTGAATGGAGTTGTGGTTAATGAATATTAAAATGTCATTAATGAACTTAAAAATTATAGCAATGTGACTTTCATTTTTGATCATTTTCTAGCATGAAAATGATTTTTTAACTGACTTTAAATGATTGTTTTGGCCTAATCTGACTTCATAGATGCATATAATTGAAAAAAAAAAAATTTAACTTTTGTTGTTCTGGTGCTGTTGTCACAAGAGCACCATTAGCTGCAATGACATTCATCCATCCCTTTCATCGCACTTTAAAAACTGAAGGAAATTTACTATAAACACTGTACATTTACGTTGTTCAAGACTTGTGGCAGTAAACAATTTAATGTTAGTGTAGCCTGGAACCTCACTGTATCGATCAACTTACTGTCATCATATAAGGCAAATTTATGCACTTGCCTTAATTAAAGTACCGGTATATCTTTACTCCAAACCATATTTTTACGGTCTTTATATTGCCAAAATTTTACTTTAACCCTTTACCACACAACGACCATGAGAAAGAAGCCTTTTGAAAACATTGTGGGAAAAGGAAAAAATGCTGGTAACAAAATCCATCATTTGAGTCACATTTAAATTGTCATCTGCAAATGCTTTCAATTTGGACAAGTCTACATTTGTGTTGTTTGGTAAAGGGTTAAATATCATTCTGCAGCAACAAATTGTCAACAATCTGCAGCCATGTCAAATTCAGTGAACTCTGACATCACTCCATTGTATCAATGCATTGTGGGTAAATTTAGAAAAAAAAAGTTATACTATGGATTTCAAACAGTGCCAAAAGTAATGGAACAGAATGCACACTCTGTTTAACAAATTAATGTAAGTATTGTGGAAAAGAAAAACTTTTCAGTATATTTTATCTTAATGAACTGTTTGTTACTACTAAATTTCAACAAAAACACTATGTTCAATTCAGTTTTGGTATTTTTTAATCAGTTATTATCTGAGATATATGGAAAAGTGGAAACCGACAGACTCCTATATCCTAGTATTAATGTACACACTCTGCAGGTGGCGCTACGTTCAAGTATTGCGAGATTTGTAAAAATTTGTAAATAGATCGATACAATGGATAGATCGATACAATGGGGTGGGACTATGCATTATGTTTTTAGTTCTTTTTATATGAAATGTTCTATAGATATTGACAGCTCAAATGAAATGAGGTTTGGTTTTTCATGTTCCAATTCAGTTCCCGTCACAAGAATGATGGATGAAATATGTCATTACCATTGAATATGCATAATTGAAGCAGATTATTTTGGTTATAAAAAGTTTTTAATAATCAGTATTTCATTTACATATGCAAAAACTAAAACTGTTAATTATCAATGAATCATGTTTGTTTTTCTTATAAGTCACATGATACTTTATCAAAATCAAGACTGATTAAGTAATACTACTGGTTGATTTTATCATCTGCAAAAATCGCAGAAAAATGAGGTTTAGATAGGCAAATCAGCAAATTTGAAAAGCTCATATTCAAAACAGGTAATTTAATTAGTGCAAAGACCCCTTCCCATATAAACTACAAATTATTACATGACAGATCCACATTTGAAAATAATTCTACTTCCATAACATTTTGCTGTTCTTGGATGTATGTGACCATGTTCAAGGCACAGGTGAACGGCGAGCGACAGAGTAAATCCTGTATTGCACAGTAATATACTGAAAGGTAAACAACTTGTGATGTATTTTTAGTACCCCAGTCACGAATTCCATGCTGTGTACAAGTCATTTCAATACCAATATTAACATCCATAGTACCAATAGATAGCAGAAACATTATGCTACAAGAAAATCATGTCGCAATTTGAGCCATTTCAAGTTGCTAAGAAAAATCTAGCACGAAACTGTCAAACAACCCAACTCGGAAGAGATCTGATTGCATTGAATCACGAAAATTTTCAAGAGATAAAACCCATTTTCAACGCGAAAAATGTCCGTTCTTATGCAAGGTGCATTTGAAGCCTACAAATTTAAAAGTATATCTGCAATGAAAATAGAACTTCAATATGTTTTTGTGTTGTACGAAGCTTTTTTTATTTGAAAATGTCCAGCCGTGTAAACAGTCATCCTTTATGGCCTACTAAGCATGCTTTTGTATCGCGTTTTCTCATTGGTCGGGTCCAGACACACCTTCATCGATAACCAATGAGAAAACGTTTTGAAAAACAAACCGAGCATGCGCAGTATGTCAAAATGGTAGGCAGCTGAGCGCAGGACAGATTTACCGATGAAAATAAGGATCGTACAGCCTATTCACATCAAACAGTTTAATGTTTCAGGTTTATACGCCTTATTATTGCTGGACCCGAAATGATACCTGTCAAATATTCAACGGCTTTCACGTTGAAAATGGGTTTTATCTCTTGAAAATTTTCGCGATTCAGTGCAATCAGATCTCTTCCGAGTAGGGTTGTTTGACAGTTTCGAGATAGATATTTCTTAGCAACTTGAAATGGCTCAAATTGTGACATGATTTTCTTGTAGAATAATGTTTCCGCTATCCATTGGTACTATGGATGTTGATATTGGTCGTAAAATAACTTGTAAACAGCATGAAATTCGTGACTGGGGTATTGAAAATACATTACGAGTTGTTTACCTTTCAGTATATTAGTGTGTAATATAGGATTTACATTGTCGTCGCCGTTCACCTGTGGTTCAAGGTGGAGATTAAAGGCAAGTCTATTTCTAAAATGCTGGTGTATACTCACTTTCTGCAAATATACCTGCATGACAAAATGGCTGCCTTGTGTCAGCTGTGTCATGCACGCTGAATAAATTTTGTGAATATTTGAAACAAGTTGGATATGTTTTGTATACTTGAAGGACATTAATTAAATAACACTTACAGGCAAGTGGAGTTTCATTTTACCCCTGTAACTAAGGTTAAGAAAAACCGAATCTTAATTTCGCGATTGTCAGTTTGTCAAGGGTAAGCCACTGGAAATTAGTCAGTTCACCCTTGAGATGTGATAAGAACAGATCTACCAAACCAGATGTTATTTCCTAATTGTCAAAATTGAGATAGTTTACATTTTAACATCTTCTTTTGGTAATACTTTTTTCACAAAGCAAATGTCTTGGACTTGCAAAAAAAAAAGAAATGACTGTGTGCCAGAGTACTGTCACTACCGCAGTATACCGATCACTTGAGTTTCATCTCGCTTCCTTCACTGATGATGACGTCACATTAAAACTGGCGACCAAAGTTTAAATCTACGTAGGTGCAGTTTCGATTCTTCTTCGATTCCCTGTGGTGTAGTACAGTAGATCTAACGCATTTCTGAAACTAAACAAATGAATTGGGTAGCTGGCATAAAATCCATCCAGACCATAATTGCGCTCTAGAAGCGTCTTCTAATGTTCTTTTTTTTTAAACCAACCTTCTAACGGGGGTCACTAAGCTCTAGTGTCCCGCCTTGTCCTCTCAAATATCATAAAACTGCTTCATGATATCGTTATTTCTAACGTTAGATTGCATTACACCACAGTCTTTCTTGTTACAGAACACTATCACGTTTCGTCTGCAAACAATAAGGTTAAGGTCGAAGCTGATTGGTTCTCAAAATGTATTACTGGCTGCGTACAATAATTTTATGAAATGGTTAGGACGAACAGAACCATTCTACTATGACAGGAATCAAAGCACTCAAACGTCAATGTGCGAGTATACGATTTAAACATATTATTTGTTTAATAGATCTTTATATATATATATATTTTTTTTTTTAAAGATTTTTTTTATTTTAGTGTGAGATATGACTTATGACTCAGACAGAAAAACTTGAAATGACACAAAGCACTAAGCACACTAACCTTGTTCGATTAAATTCCAAAGGCTTCCTCGGTGTCTTATTTGAGAAACAAATCGTTCAGTGTAAACAAAGAAGGGTACAAGAATGGACCATAACAGCGATATCTATGCTTTACAGAAACTAGAAAGTTTGAAAGAGATAAGGTAAGCATTATACCGTAACGAGACTTTGTTATAACGAAAAATATTTAGTAATTTAATTTTGAATAACATTAAAAAATGAGATGATCTTACGTAGTTGATATAATTTGGGATGTAGCAGTACTCGGACAAAATGAGACTGAGATGAAAGAAATTTATATTGTTTTACGGAGATGGATCTGTGCACTGAGTAAACATTATTGTGTTGTGTGTTCCATTAGTCATTTTTACTATGATTTTTAAGCATTGACTCTTTTACCAAACAACTTTATTGAAATTAAAGTCATCTGCAGACGACCAAATAAAAATTTAAATACGGTCAAAGTGCTGGCATTTAACTTTGTTTAGGCAGAAAGCGCTGTGAAAAAAAGGAGAAAATGGATGTAACCAGCTTTTTCAGCAATGTGTTCAAAACCTGCCCTTGAGTTGCAAGAACAATGAACATCAGATTATATATTTGGGAAATGGTTGAAACAGAATTGGAAGGAAAGCATAGTAGTACAGATAACTGTCCCTGAAAGCAATTTTAGTTTTTGATTGGTCGCCTCTGGGTACAGAGATGATCATGAAAAAAACTGTTGAAACCTTCGCACAGATTTTGTGTGCAATTTGAAACTCTTTTTTTTTTTTTCCACAATTAGAGGACAAAACTAGAATTTATACATACCTGTTGCTTAAGTATTAAATAATTCTTTGTTTCAAATACAAATATTTTATATTTACAACTACAACAACAACAACAACATACTTTTAATTACACCCAGGTATACATGGTATACAATAAGGGCAATATACATAATAATAGTACTGCATGAAAATATAAAAGACGACTTCCGAAAAAAATAACAGTTGTAAGCTGGAGATGATATGGAGGAACGATTTCGAGGGATAGAGCCGCTTACGCGCACCTGCTGGTCATGTGACCTCACGTGCGAAATACAGGTCGCGTAAACCCTACTTGAAAGCAGCAGGTAAGTTGTTTTTATTATTCATAAGTACTGCTAGATCAATTTACTAATAACACGTGAAGAAAGGGTGGAAAACAGACGGGGCTAGCGTCATTGTGCACATGAGGGTGTCAACAATGAGGCCAGCTCAGCCTGTTATATCGCCAGCCATGTGGGTAAAATTGCAAATTCGTCATTTTTCATGAGATGAAATGAAATATTCCAGACTCCAAACTAATTAATAAAACTATCACATTAATGTGTTGGTCTAGTGTCTCAATAAAGAGGAATAAACGTCTTTCCCTGTTGTACGCCCCTGTGACATTCGTAAAATTGTTATTTTAGCCAACCAATCGATTAAATTACACGTTTGCCGTCTTGTATGCGTGTAGAGAGAAGTAAACAAGCGATTATGAATGGAATTCTTATCAGTTGTAAACGGTTTGTTTACATTTACTAGTAATTGTATATACAAAATGGGCGAGGCCAGCTTGTAGCTAACAAGAGCGCAGGTTGGCCTTCGTCCACATAGTGTAGAAGGCATTGCACTACGAAAAGACATAAAAATTTTTGTCTTGTCACAGGGACTACAGTACTACATTTTATATTCTTGGATTACAGTTCATTATATATATTCATTGGTTGGGAATATCTAGAAAACGTATAAATACAAAGAGAAAATACTGGTGGTCCTATATACTGACTTGACCCCTCACCATACAGCAGAAATAATGTGGCTGGAAAGGTGGGATTATCCTTGGATGGGAATGAAAACAGTGTAGGGAAAGGAGAAAATTCTGGTTGCCAGCACTTTCCTCTTACCCACAACGCATTCAATAAGCATAATTTTCATGGTTTGTAAACATTGGTATACTGGTTAACCCATTACCAACACAAGAAAGATTTAGACTGGTCCAAATTGAAAGCATTTGCAGATGACAAGATAATGCGACCGAAAAATAGAAGCCTGTTCTGGCAAGGGTGGGAAAAGTAGAAAATGCTGGTTACCAGCATCTTCTCCCTTTCCCACAGGGCCTTGAAGAGGTTTCTTTCTCAGGGGCGTCAAAAGTGGGGGTTGTGTGGCAATGGATTAAAGGGTTCAACTCTTACCAAATAGCAAAATTTTAGTCTAGCCCAAATTGAAAGCATTTACATTATAACAAATATGCATACAATATTTCTAATATTATTATAGACAGGTCCAAGTTGAAAGCAGCTGAATATAACAATTTTAGTGAGGCTAAAATGATTTAGTTTGGCCCAGATTCAAGGTTCCATTTGTAACAGATATAATTTGACTGAAATGTTATCTATTTTAAATGCTAAACATATTAAAAGAAGTTTAATTCATCTGTTACTCCAGGTGTTTACATTTTCCAAAATACACACAAAATGGCCGCCAAACGCAATAAGTTTCGTTCATTTTTTGCGATATTTTCATATTATCAAAGTCTTCTATGAGTGCTTTAGGTAATAAAACATTTAGTAATTTGTCCTTTGTCATGTGTGTCACTAAAAATAAATTGTATCTCGCTGCAATACAGATAAAACTGATGAAACAGAAAGTCAATGCAGCACTGTAGCTTTGCTACTGGAAAATTCTCGATGGACTTGAAACGGTGCGGTGCACAGTAAATGTCCAAATAAGAAAAGAAGCACTTTCAGTGTCTCATTATTGAGACTAGAAAGCATAGCTAATTTCTATTGCAGCAATAGCTTCTTTTTCTATGATATTTTTAATAACTTCTTTTGCTGTTTCTCTCTATTTAGGGCATCTTAGCAGTAACAAATTTGCATGCCCTTTAGCCACAAGTAACTTTTTTTTTTTTTTTCAAAATTTTTTATCATTTTTTTTTTTTTAAGATATTAGTAAATGAACAACCAAAAGGCCAAATGTTTTTAGTCAAATTTATCACAAATTCACATTTCATAAAGGTATGGGGCAGCAGTCTGACTCAAAGAGTGGATTTTCAAAAGATTCTTTCATATGTTTGGCAATACCCATAGTTTTTGACGCTTCAACGAGGAACTGATTCAATTTCAGTTCAGAACAAACCTGGTTATCTGACAACTGGGCCTGGAAGGGTTATTTTTCACCCAGTTTTTCATCAGTATAGAGAGACAGCTCTTTGTAAAATCAAGGCACTGTACACTTATATTTGACAAAGCCCATTTATGGAATTAAAAGGTATACACATTCCCACCCTCGTTAACCCAGGTGTGAAGTATTACCATTCATCACTCCTGGGACATTCAATTGCGAAACCGTCATTTCTATTAATATTCATAAGATTTCAAATTACAAATTTACAGAATACATCGGAACTGGGTCAGTGAGGACGACACATTCCTTAATCAAATTAACCTTTCTTTCTGCACAAGCCACAATTTTAACAACCTCGAGCAAGAGAGCTTTTGAAGACATTGTTGTTTTTGCTTTCAAAAGGTTAAAAATGTATGAAAATATTTTGGTTTTGGTTTTAACCCTTTCGCAAATGACAGATTTAAGACTCTTCCAAATGAAAAGCATCTGCAGATGATCAATCGAAAAGTGGAACAAATGACCAGAAGTTCCTTTTAACCTTTACCACACAGTCTGGACTTTGAGGGTTCCTGAGAAAGAAGCCTTTTGAAAACATTGTAGAAAAAAGAGAAAATGCTAGTAACCAGCATTTTTTCCATTTCCTACTATGTTTTATACTCTCCCAAAAGCAAGTTTCAATTTTTCAGTCACAATTATTTTGTTGTCTGCAAATGTTTTCAACTTGGGCAAGTCTAAAATATTGTCATATGGTTAACAGGAGAAAATGCAGGCTACCAGTATTTTTGCCTTTCCCTACAATGTTTTCAAAGTCCATCTTTCCCAGGGTCGTTAAAACTTGGGACTGTGGGGCAAAAGGTTAAGGGAGATCTATGTTGTATCGTGGTAAGGACCTTTTATTAGTAAACGAGAAATCCTAGTTTGATTCCTGCTGGTAATGTTAAATAGTAGTATCTTTTGGCAATGCACTGTAGAGCCTTAGCTGTTTCTGCGGAAACTCATTTCCTGAGATTAGACACTGTGGCAGTTTCAGTCTTGTCCAAAGTCATCAACACAAACATACACAACAAGTTCTACCTATGCACATGTTACAGCTGTGGCCTTCTTCAGTAACTGCAGGGTAAAGTTTAACAAAATAAGATAAATGACATTCACCTTTTCAGAACTAGCCATTTATGGACACAAACTTGACCTGAAGCTTTCATACAGTTCTGCTTTTCAAGACTTTCAGTCCTTTAATTTTCAAAAAATGATCCACAGAACAGAATTATGTTTGTGACAACAAGCATTAATTTCCCTATAGTATCAAACTGAATTTTTCTGCTCTTATTACATTTTGATAGTTTTCCATCATTTATAAAATTATTGAAACATGTAGAAAATGTTATTTTAAATCATATTTTAAATTTGCTACTTGACTTGTTGATCTCACTTTTTTGACTTTGAAGCCCTTTTAACCCTTTCCCAAACGACAAATTTTGGACTGGTCCGAATTGAAAGAGTTTGCAGACGACAATTTTAAATTTGATGAAAATGGCAGAAAGTTATCAAAAAGGGTAGAAAACACTGTGGGAAAAGGAGAAATTGCTCGTTATGAGCAATTTCTCCTTTTCCCAAAGTGTTTTCAAAAGACTTGTACAGCAGACACGTGAAAACCAGGGCTTGTTTGGGAAAGGGTTAACCCTTTACCACACAATCCCGAGTTTGAATGACTCTGTTGGGAAGACTTTTGAAAACACTATGGGAAAAGGAGAAAATGCTAGTAACCAGCATTTTCTCCTTTTCCCACAGGGTTCTCTACTTTTCCTGAATCAAATTTCAATTTCTGAGTAACATTTATTTTGTTGTCTGCTAATGCTTTCAATCTGTACTAGTCTAACATTTTGTCGTTTGGTAAAGAGTTAATACAGGGAAAATTCTTACAGGTAGAAAAAGGTCAGTCATGCAGAAATGCAAGGACTTAGAATTGTTATCTTAGATCCTCAAAAGTCTGCAGTGGGCCAGGCCAGACACCCAGGATTTTTAAGTTTACTGTTTAGGGACTGACCATGAAATTCAAAGCTCATTACAGTGACTGTTAATCCTTTACCACACAATGCCGCCTTTTAACGACCCAGATAAAGAAGGCTTTTGAAAACATTGTGGGAAAAGGAGAAAATGCTGGTAACCAGTATTTTCTCCTTTTCTCACAATGTTTTCTATTCTTCCAAAAATAAATTTCAAATTTTGAGTCGTGCTTACGTTTGCGTCTGCAAATACTTTCAATCTGGAAATGTCTGAAATATTGCCATGTGGTAAAGGGTTAAGCCATTAGTATAACAGTATCCCAAAGTACTGCTGCCTTCAAATTTGAGGATGGATTTTGGCTTGAACATAAGACAGTACAGCAGGTTGTCAAAGTTTAGGGTAAACTGAGGTCTGAGAAGGGATAATAGGATGATAAATCAGTATTGTACTTTAGCACTGCAACTTGGAGCTATATTCAATATTATGGAATTCGGTCTTGTATGTTTCAATATTTTCTTTTTGTCTCCTTTATCCTTTTTAAAGGTCGAAAACAATAAATCTTGAAAGGCTTAAGGGAAAACTGAGGCAAGAATTTGAAAGCACAGAGAATGAGGAGAGGTTGATTGCTGACTATAGGAAGGAAATGGAGCTTCTTCTACAAGAGAAAATGGCCCATGTGGAGGAATTGAGGTTGATCCATGCAGACATAAACCTGGTGAATTTGTATAATCACATATTTTTGCTTTTTCCTTCTGGGCCTACTTCCTGGTTTTCCTTTATTTGCACAACTAGTAAGGCTGTCATTTCATTACCAGACAACAAAATCTTAGAATTGCTAAGAATTGAAAACTTGTTCAGATGAAATTTGAAATGTGGCTCATGTTGACTCTAAACGAAAAAATTTTACACTGGTCCAAATTGAAAGCATTTGCAGACAACAAAATGAATGTGATTGAAAAATTGAAATTTGTTTTGGGCAGGATAGAAAACATTGTGGGAAAAGGAGAAAATACTGGTTATCAGCATTTTCTCATTTTCCCTCAAGGTTTTCAAAAGGCTTCTTTCACAGGGTCGTTTGAAGTCAGGATTGTGTGGTAAGAGTTACAAGATATTTACTTACAAGTGTTAAAAGAGTACAGGGGAAAAAGATAGAATGCTGATACTTACATTTCCTTTTTATATTTTTAAAGGCCTATTTACTGCATGGTCATTAAAATATGGAGTTGTTTAGTAAACAGGTAATTCTTTATCATGCTATCCTGTTTCTTCACAACATAGAGGTTGAAGGACAAGAAAAGATCTTAAAAGGAGGGTAACAGTGTGCAAAATGAGAAAAGTGCTTGTAACCAGCATTTTTCCTTTTCACAGACATTTTTTCCCCACAAGTTTTCCCACACTAATCCACAGGTGTCCATTTTGTGAAGAACTGCTAATATAGATGGCAGAGTTCATCACAAAACAAACACCTGTGGACTAATCCCATCATTTATAGCAATATTTAATTTGTCATCTAAATGCTTTGAAATAAGAGATATCTGGTCTTCTGGTGAAAAGTTTCCACAATATGCTTTCAAACTCAGTCTCATAAATGAAAACAGTAATAAAAGTAGTCCTGGATTAATAGTTGGCACTAACTTGGTCACAAAATTTGAGACTTGTTAATATTTAAAGCATTTGCAAACGACAAATTAAATGTGGCTCAAATGATGGAATTTGTCTTTGATATGGTAGAAACATTGTTGGAAAAGGAGAAAATGCTGGTGACCAGCATTTTCTCCTTTTCCCACAATGTTTTCAAACGGTTTCTTTTTCAGGGTCGTTAAAACTCCTAATTGTGTGGTAAAGGGTTGAAGCATTTGCATTGAATTTTGCTGTGTCACAAATGAAGACACTTGAGCCACACTCTGTGAAAAGGGGGCTTAATACATCTGCGAAAGATATCAAGCCGGGTCAGCCTGAGCAGGCTGACCTGAGTCGAAACATTTCGCTATTGGTCAATTTTCTGTATGTCAAAGGACCAGTTTACCCTATGATACAGTTGGTTGTTAGACAAAATGGTTTTTATAGATCTATAAGTATGTGATGGCTTGTTTGGTATGATGCATCATGGAGATGCACAAAGCCCCCTTTTGCCAGAGCATGGCTCAGTTATATTTGGCATAACAGATAATATTTACGTAATTTGTCACAAAATTTGAGTCTTGGTATCTTTAAAGCATTTATAGGTCACAATTTGAAAGTGTCGTAGATGAAAGGAGACTTTGGAAGACCATTAACCCTTTACCACAAAGTCCCGACCCTTAGGACTCTTAGAAAGCAGGCTTTTGAAAAAATTATGGGAAAGGAGAAAATGCTGGTAACCAGCATTTTCTCCTTTTTCCACAATGTTTTCTACCCCTTCAAAAACAAACCTCGTTATGAGAGCCATGTTTAGTTTCTTCTCTACAAATACTTTGAATATGGATGAGTCTAAAATATTGTCGTCTGGTAAAATCTTAAGCATTGTGGGAAAAGAAAAAAATTTGCTGGTTAACAAAATTTCTCCTTTTCCCACAATATTTTCGAAGGCCATCTCCCTCATTTTGTCACAGTATGAATTATTTTCTTGTATGCTAGATGGAATCAACCATAAAACAAGCAGAAGAAGAGCGCAATAGATCTCTTGAATCAGCCAAACAGTATTATGAAGACTACAGACCACTGAAGCATGAAGTTGATGCACTGAGATCCAAAATAGGCCTAGAGCCTCTCCCAGCTCTCTCAGACGAGGAGGATAAAATAAATCCACAGTTAGTATAACAGCTATTATTGTATACCTACATATTTTCCAGTTAACTTTTTACCAAATGACAAAATTTTGGACTGGACTAAATTGAAAACATTTGCAGACGACAAATTAAGTGTAGCTTAGATGTTGATTTATGTATTGGATAGGGTGGAAAGCATTGTGGGAAAATGAGAAAATGCTGGTTAACAGCATTTTCTCTTTTTCCCACAATGTTTTCAAAGGGCTTTTTTTGTCAGGGTCATTAAAAATCTGGATTGTGTGGTAAAGGGTTAAATAAATGCATTAATGGGAAAAAAATCTACATGTATAGTATGGTGATGTAAACCACTTGCAGACTACATGCACTTTCAGTTTCCACTATTTTTTCTAGTAAAATTGTCAGCGATTGCAACGTTTTGTTTTTAATATTTTTAGCTCACCTGGTGCGTCGTGCGTCGTTCGTTGTTCGTCGTGCTATCAACAATTCTTTAAACATCATCTCCTCCTAAACCACTGGGCCAATTTGGACCAAACTTGGCAGGAATGTTCCTTGGGAGGTCCTCTTTAAAAACTGTGCACAAAATTTGATTCCATCAAAAACTCTGGTTGCCATGGCAACGAAATGGAATTTTCTAAGAAATTCTTTAAAAATCTTCTCCTCTGAAACCGCTGGTCAGATTTTGAAATAATTTCACAGGAATGTTCCTTGGGTGACCCTTTTCAAAACTTGTTCGCGAAATTTTGATATGTCGAAAAACATGGCTCTGGTAAATGGGGGCTACTTGCACTATATAGATATGAAGAAATTCTTAAAAATTCTTCTTCTCTGAAACCGCTGGTCAGATTTTAAAATAATTTCACAGAGATGTTCCTTGGGTGACCCTTTTTAAAAATCTGTTCGCGAAATTTTGATCCGTCAAGAAACATGGCTCTGGTGAATGGGGGCTATTTGCACTATACGGAGATGAAGAAATTCTTAAAAATTCTCCTTCTCTGGAACCGCTGGTCAGATTTTGAAATAATTTCACAGGAATGTTCCTTGGGTGACCCTTTTCAAAAATGTTCGCGAAATTTTGATCCGTCAAGAAACATGGCTCTGGTGACTGGGGGCTACTTGCACTATTCAGATATGAAGAAATTCTTAAAAATTCTTTTTCTCTGAAATGGCTGGTCAGATTTTAAAATAATTTCACAGAGATGTTCCTTGGGTGACCCTTTTCAAAATTTGTTCGCGAAATTTTGATCCGTCAAGAAACATGGCTCTGGTGAATGGGGGCTACTTGCACTATACGGAAATGAAGAAATTCTTAAAAATTCTTCTTCTCTGAAACGGCTGGTCAGATTTTGAAATAATTTCACAGAGATGTTCCTTTGGTGACCCTTTTCAAAAATGTTTGCGAAATTTTGATCCGTCAAGAGACATGGCTCTGGTGACTGGGGTCAAATTAAAGCAATACCTTGTGGGCATTCTAGAGGCCACATTTTTTGCTCAATTGACTTGAAAATTTATCAGAATGTTTGCCTTAATTAAATCTTGGATGACATTGAAATTGGGTCATCTGGGGTCATAAAGTAGGTCACTAGGTCAAATTAAAGAAATACCTTGTGGGCACTCTAAAGGCCACATTTTTTGTCTTGATGATATCTCAGAGGAGTTCAAAGTTGGGTCACATAGGGTCATAAACAATGTCACTGGGTCACATTGAAGAAATACCTTGTGGGCACTCTGGAGGCCAGAATTCTAGCTAAATTGACCTGAAAATTGGTCTACATATTTGACTTGAGTATATCTCGGATCAATTAGAAATTGGGTCTCATAGGGTCATAAACTAGGTCACTGGATCAAATTAAAGAAATGTATTGTGGGCACTGTAGAGGCCACAGTTTTTGCTCAACTCACCTGAAAATTTGTCAGCATGTTTGACTTGATGATATCTTAAATGGATTTGAAATTGGGTCACACAGGGTCATAATCTAGGTCACTAGGTCAAATTACAGAAATACCTTGTGGGCACTCTAGAGGTGACAGTTCTTGCCCAATTCACCTGAACCTTGATCAACAAGTTTGTTTTGATGTCTCGGATGAGTTTGAAATATGGTCACATAGGGTTATAAACTAGGTCACTAGGTCAAATAGAAGAAAGACATTTTGGACACTCCGGAGGCAACATCTTCAGATCAATTGACCTGACAATTGGTCAGAATGTTTGTCTTAATAATATCTCAGATGAGTTTTAAAATGGGTCATTATGACCCTGGGGGGAAGTTTCGCCTAATGACTCCGGTGAGCGATCCAGGGCCATCATGGCCCTCTTGTTTAGATAAAGTACATATAAAAATAGGAATATCATATCATACTAAACTGCATTGGAGCTTGTACAGGGTGTCTGGAAAGTAAGGTAATACTTTTGTATATTTATAATTAATATAGATATCAATTTCAGATGAAGAGATAAAAGTATATTGACATGAATATGACATAATTATCTAAGTTTTTTGTGTGATAATTGCATTCAGTTTTCGTTACATCACATATATTTATACAGATTTCAAATGAGAAGTACCTTTTTGTCATTGGCATCATTTTTTTTTTTTTTTTTTCAATTTGATGGCCCTTGATGCTATTTCCATGCTGAACATGCACAATGAAATTGTCAATTATTTTAGCACTCCTTCCAATATCAATCTCCTTGATATTGGAATGTTCTTTAACAACATGTCTGTACTGTCTAGGTTGGTACTATAGACCTTTGACTTCAAATAAGCCCAAATCAAGAAGCCGCACTGGTTTAGGTACGGACTGTGGGCAGGCCGCAGTACTCCACTATCTTTTACCTCTGAATATCATCTTAATATTACCCTATCACCAGACATATGGTATAAAAAGTCTATCAAAGTATTGGATGTGTGTGCTGTTTCACCATCCTGCAAAAACTACATTACAACATATATATATATGCAAAGTTCAACTAGTGCCGGTTCAAGGATATTACATAATAAACAAGAAAAACATCACATGGGAACATAGAATATAACATTTATTGCCAACCGGTTTCACTTTAAGCTCATTAGGGCAAAAATAACAATAAATCACGTAGCAACGTCACATTGCTATAATACACATAATGCAGTGATTGATGACATCATGGCTTAATGTTCAATTTAGGCATAAACTTGTTTATGAATGATTGTTCTTTAGATAACCTAGCTGAAACATTTTCGTTATGCATTTTAAAGAAAGGAAAAATTGAGAACTTTGGAGAGGTTTTAGAACATTTATCTAGATGGGCGTATATATATATATGCGAAAAGTATTGACCAACGTCAGCCTACATAGTCCACGCAGGCTGACCTGGGCCACAACTTTTTGCTATTGGTCGATTTTCTGTATATCCAGGGACCAGTCTACCTTATAATACTGTTGGTTGTTAAACGAAACAGATTTTAGGGGTGTATAACACTGTGATGACTTGCAAGGTATCATGCATCATGGAGATGCATTAAGCCTCCTTTTTGCAGAGCATGGCTCATATTTACTAGTCTGTAGGTATTTTTTGAAAATTTGTGGGATAAGGAGCAGCTGCTTACATCATCATGTCTGCTGAACATGATAATCAAACTGAAATGTTTTATTTTTCATGCTCACAGGAGTTGTACATTTTTGTTTTAGGAATTTAGAACATGTTTGTGAAATCTTCTTAACATACATATGCTCTCTTTAGTTCTATATTTGGTGTACATAAATGTATAAAATAACTTGTAAGTTAATTATATGGCTTTGTAAACTCTTTCAACAACAACACAAAAGTGAATTATCCATACTGAAAGCAATTTGAGATGACAGATTAAATGTGACTGAAACATGGGAAATTGTGTTTACCAAAATTTTCTTTATTTGTCATAATGGGTTTTATTGGCCTTTTTCCCATGTGACCTAGAAAAAGAAATGTTTCATGTTATTATTCTATGATGTTTTATGTTATTTACTATGATATTCCAGGTATTTTGACAGACCAAAGACAGAGTTCCCAAAAGAACAACACAGCAGCGCAGCCGAACACCAGCCTTTGCCCCAGTCTCTTCCAGCAGCCCCTTCTGTCCCCCCAGTGATACAGATACCTAGGAATAAACCCCCAACCGAACAACCAAGACAACCCTTCAGACAACAGCCTCCTCCTATGAAGGTTTGCAACCAACTTTATTATGGCTTGTTTAACTCACTGCCTGCTGAATAACATATACAGCAGATGACTTTGCAAAAATCCTTGTTTAATGTAGAGATTGTGGTTATGAAAAGATATGAAATCATTGCTGTAAAAGGCAAAACTGGTCTAGTTTCTTGTGTCACAGTGTTTTTTAAATATTTGTCTGCAGGACATAAATGTGTTTACCAAATAATTTTAACATTAACTAGCAGTGAGTGCCCCCATAGAAGCACTTTGTTTTTGTTGCAAGTTATCTTGCAGAGCAGTTTTTCTAAAACCCATGCATAAAGTGCTGGTGCCACTTTCTTCAAATAGATCTGTTCTGCTTTTCACTGGGTTAGCCCTTTACCACACAACAAAGTTGTAGACTCATCCAAATTGAGAGCATTGGCAGACAACAGCATAAATGCAGCTCAAATGATGGAATTTTTGTCTTAAAGAGTAGAAGACAATGTGGGAAAAGGAATAAATGTTGGTTAATGGCATTTTCTTCTTATTTGCACAGTTTTTTTCTAAAGGCTTCTTCCTCAAGGTCATTAAAACTCGAGATTGTTTGGTAAAGACTTTATAAAAAAGGAAGCCTTTTAAAATCATGGAAAACACAAATTCTTCATATTTCTGATGTAATTGTTTTCAATAACATGTTTAATGATGATAATATATTATGCCCTTTTTGCAGAAATGTACAATTTACCAGATCTTTTAGGATTTTTTTTTTTTTTTTTCAATCTTGTTTCAAATCACTCATGGAACTTGACTCCTATTTCAGTGACCTTCATCAATCCTTTGAAAGAGTTTGACCTTGATTTTAACTATCAGCATTAAAAGAACAAGTCCACAGGCTTAACAGAATGACTGAGCCATATGGGCAGAGCCATATGATTGCTGCACATAAACAACTGTATAACCCTTTACCACACAATCCCGACTTTAACGACCCTGAGGAAGAAGCCTTTTGAAAACATTGTGGGAAAAGGAGAAAATGCTGGTAACCAGCATTTTCTCCTTTTCCCACAAAATTTTCTTCCCTTTAAAAAGCAAATTTCAGTTTTTGAGTCACATATACTTTGTCTATACAAACGCTCTCAGTTTGGACAAGTGTAACATTCTGTCTTGTGGTAAAGGGATAATCATGTTTAACTCTTTACTAAACAACGAAATTTTAGACTTTTTCAGACAGATGTCATTTGTACTTGACAATTTAAACATGGCATGAATTATGAAATCTGGCTGTGTAAAAGAGGTAAACGTGGAAGAAAAAGGAGAAAATGCTAGTTACCAGCATTTTCTCCCTTTTTCACAATGTTTTCAAAAGCTTTCTTTCTCAGGGTCATTAAAACATGGGATTGTGTGGTAAAAAGTTAAGTCCTTACCTTCTGTTTTGGACTTTTTTTCATCTGGCTTCTGACCATTGTTTGAAATATTGTAACAAAAGGAGAAAGAGCTTGTATAGAGCATTTCTTTTTTTTGCCCAATTCTTTTCATATGTATTTTTGTATTATATCTCAATTCATGCAACATATCCATTTGAGGCATGCTCTGTGAAAAAGGGGTTTAATTCATCTGCAAAAAGTATCAACCAATGTCAGCCTGTGCAGTCAGTGCAGGCTGACCTGAGTTGAAATGTTTTGCTGTTTGTCAATTCTTTGCATGTCAAAGGACCAGTCTACTTCAGTGGGTTGTGAGACAAAATGGATTTTATGGATTCATAATCATGTGATGACTTGCATTGTATAATGCATTATGAAGATGCATGAAGCCTGCTTTTGCCAGAGAGTGGCTCCTATAAAACAAGGATAGTCCTCTGCTGCGAATTTGTTTGGGGTGGTGATGAGTTCAGAGTATTTTTGTTTTACTTTCAGGCATGCTTGTCGTGTCACCAACAGATCCATAGAAATGCACCGATCTGTCCCCTTTGTAAAGCCAAAAGCAGATCAAGGAATCCCAAAAAACCAAAGAGGAAAATTGATGAATGAAGCTTATTCTAACTAGCTCTATTAGCACACAAAATATTGTCTAAACCTCTTTCAATGGCTTATAATTCAGTCCACTGAATCTCAGAAAGATTTCAACTTGTGTGCTTGACAGAACAAGTGGAGGGTGTAGTTCAGTATCAGACAGTGAATTCTGTGCAGTCTGATCTTGATTTATACCATTGGCAAAGGCCCATGGTTATAATTATGGTGCTGAAAGTGTAGAGAGATAGTCTGTAAAATGATTGACTTTAACCATAAAGCTACGCACTAGATCTAGTATTGTTTATATGGATATTATTTTAGAAAAGATAGTAGAAAAGATGGGAAAGTGAAGATTTCAAATCAGACTGTTACCATTTACCACACAATCCTGAGATTTGACAACCCTGGTTTAGTAGACTTTGGAAAACATTGTGTGGAAAGGAGAAAATGCTAGTAACCAGCATTTTCTATTTTCCCCACAATATTTTCTACCCTTTCACAAGAAAATCCCATAGTTTGAGCTGTTTAGTTTGTTGTCTGTTTTCAATAAAGAGAAGTGTAAAGTTTGTTACCTGGCAAAGAGTAAATAAATGAAAATACTGTGACAAATGAAGCAATATCCTTATTATTACATGTTTGACCCTATCATGTGGTAGATTACATTCTTTTTTCCCTATTTGGTTCAGCTTTTTCTCATAACCTTCTTTAGACAACTTTTGTGATCTTATTGTAGACTGACGAGACAGAAGGTTTGCATTCTCAACCTTAATTAAGATTTCAAAGCTTCATGTGTAAGTGTTGAGACATCATGGCAAATGGAGGTATTGATTGTCATTAGCAATTGTCTCTATTGCTGAAATGTTTTTGAAATAGTCAGTTGCAAGACGGAAGAAGTCTTCTGCCAGGGCCTCTGTGTTAATAGGTCAATGGTTGTGAAAAATGCAGTATTTATACTCTTTACCAAAAACTAAACTTTACACTTGCCACAAATGAAAGCCTTTGCAGACAACAAATTAACTCTTTACCAAAGGACAAAAGTTTAAACTGGTCCAAATTGAAAGAATTTGCAGACGACAAAATAAATGTAACTCAAAAATTGAAATTTTTGGGGGGAAGGGAAGAAAACGTGGGAAAAGAAAAAAATGCTGGTTACCGGCATTTTCT
This sequence comes from Tridacna gigas, assembly GCA_945859785.2. Classification (NCBI taxonomy): domain Eukaryota; kingdom Metazoa; phylum Mollusca; class Bivalvia; order Cardiida; family Cardiidae; genus Tridacna; species Tridacna gigas. The sequence goes on along the minus strand of OX244031.2, from coordinate 34,538,223 downwards.
CCTTTTCCCACAATGTTTTCAAAAGCTTTCTTTTTCAAGGTCGTTTAAAGTTGGGATGGTGTGGTAAAGAGTTAAGTATGGCTCGAATGGTGGGATTTCTCAGTAAAAAGGTGGAAAACATTATAGGATAAGCAGAAAGTGCTGGTTAACAGCATTTTCCGCTTTTTCCAGAATGGTTTTAAAAGCTCTCTCCACCAGGGTCTTGAAGACCCCAGACTCTGTTTTAGGCTGTCTGAATGTCAAAGGAGAACTTTGATCATGGAGGTGAAGAAGACATTTCATATCAATATAATCTATTAAGCACTCTTACAGATGAAGAACTAGCATTTTTGAGGAATTTCCAAATCTGTAGTAAAATAGGTACCCACCTAGAGTGCATTTCAGCTGTGAGTTAACCTTTTACCACAATACCATTAGACTGGATTACCTGCCCCTAAAACTATGATACTGGGTCAGGCAAAGTACAAAAATGGCAGCCTCCATGGCAGCCTCAAGGGTAGCTATATATGCTTTCATGTTTTTCCCAATTCCATGTGATCCTGTTTGATTAATGAATAAAGTGAGATCTATGTACAAAATATACATTACAGAATCCGAAAGATGCTGTTTTGGTATGGTTTTAATATAAATCTGATTATGAATCAGTTTTAAAAGTAGCCCTATTTTCGGACTTTATATACCGGTAGGTCCATTGACATTTCGGATACTCCAAGTATTTCTGATATGTAGTTTTTCTTGCTAAATAAGAATGATCATTAAAAAAACTCACTGCCATTACTTTGTTGCAACCAATCCATTTTGAATTCAGCCTACAGTCAGATTTGATCAAATGAATTAACAATACCCTGTTGTCTCTGCATATTACCAACAGGGGCCGCCATCATTGCGCTTTGCCTGACATGCTTTGGAAGTATGGTGGGATACTAGACTACAAAACCCCGAGTTTGGATAACCTTGAGGAAGAAAAGTTTTGATAACCTTGAGGAAGAAAACTTTTGCTAACGTTGATAAAGAAAACTTTCGAAAAAAATTATGGGAAAAGGAGAAAATGCTCTTAGCCAGTTTTCCTCTTTTTTGCACAATGTTTTCTCAGTACCCTTTTCAGGACAAATACCATCATTTGAGCCAATTGTACCCTATAGTCTGAAAATGCTTTCAATTTAGATGATTTTTATGTGGTTAAGAGTTATGTGTTAGAATGTAAGTTTAGTTTATAGAAAATGCATTCCTCATTTATAGGTAGTTTTATACATCACCTTTAATCTCTGACTCCTCCTCTTTTATTTGATTTGTTAAAAAATTAGCCAGAATATCTTCTGATATGGAGCCAAAGCCACGAAACTGGCAAAATTCAACACTTGCTGATATTTCTACCTCCAAAAAGCAGTACAATAAAAGTAGATGATATATTTTGATTAAAATCTAAACAATATTTTACAAAAAAAGTGTTATATTACTTTTTTGGAAGGTAAGAAATACACGCATGATGCAGCTTTGTGTACTTTTTCAGCCAACTTCCTGAATTCTATCATTATCTCCAGTTAGGGAAAGTTGAGTCAACTCTTTTTTCAATGCATCAGTTTAACCCTTTCCCAAACAACAAATTTTAGACTGGTCCAAACTGAAAGAGTCTGCAGACGACAATTTTAAATTTGATGAAAATGGCGGAAAGTTCTCCCAAAGGGTAGAAAACACTGTGGGAAAAGGAGAAATTGCTCATTACGAGCAATTTCTCCTTTTCCCACAGTGTTTTCAAAAAGATTGTACTGCAGACACGTGAAAACCAGGGCTTGTTTGGGAAAGGGTTAACCCTTCACTGAACGACTCAAGTTTGAATATACCAAAATCAAAAGTATTTGGGCCATGCTCTGTGAAAAGGGGGCTTAATGCAACTGCAAAAAGTATCAACCCAGGTCAGCCTGGGTTGATACTTTTCACTATTGGTTAACCCTTTCCCTAACGACAAATTTTGGAACTGGTCCAAATTGAAAGAGTTTGCAGACGATAATTTTAAATTTGATGAAAATGGCAGAAAGGTCTCAAAAAGGGTAGAAAACACTGTGGGAAAAGGAGAAATTGCTCGTTACGAGCAATTTCTCCTTTTCCCACAATGTTTTCAAAAGACTTGTACTGCAGAAAACCAGGGCTTGTTTGGGAAAGGGTTAATTTTCTGTACGTCAGAGGACCAATCTACCTCATGATTCAGTCGGTTGTGTAAAAAAGTGGCTGTTATGGGTCCATAATAATGTGATGACTTGATTAGTGTCATGCATTACAGAGATACATGTACATTAAGCCCCCTTTACCAGAGTGTGGCTCATTTTTAGATGACAAGTTAAAATGTGGGACAAATGTTTGGTTTCACTTTCAAGGATAGGAAACATTATGCAAAAATGAGAAAATCAGCACTTTCTCATTTTCTCATGTTTTCTAAAGCTTTTCTTCAAGGCTGATAAAATTCTGGACTTTGTTGTAAAGGGTCAAAAGAGGTGAAACCAGAAATTACATCCTGTTTATAGGCAGTTGGTGCTAGAAATAGATTTAAATGTTGTGTTTCTGTTGTTGTTTGTAAATGTTTTACATGATCTCGTACATGTATTTCTGACCAAAGATTTTATTCTTTTTACTTATGCCCTTAAGGCAAGATTTTAGACTAGCCCATTGTATTTGCAGACATAAAATAAAAGCTCAAGTGGTGTGATTTTCATTGAAAGGGTAGATAACTATGGGAAAAAAAGGAATTCTTGTTAACAGCATTTTTTTTTTCCATGTTTTCAAAAGGATTTTGCTTAAGGGTTGTAATACACATGATTGTTTGTTGAAGGGTTAAATAATGCCAACATGTTAAAGAAATAATGCTTTTGGGCCATGCTGCAAAAAGTACATGTGTCAACCCAGGTCAGCCTGTGCAATCCATGCAAGCTGACTTGGGCCAAAACTTTGGGCTACTGGTAAATTCTCTGTATGTCAAATGACCAGTCTACCTTAAAGATAAAGTCTGTTGTTAGACATAATGAATTTTATGGATATGTAATTATGTGATGTCTTGCTTGGCATGATGCATCACAGAGGCACATTAAGCCCCCTTTTGTCAGAGAATGGCTCATTTGTACTTTCACCTCAAATGCATAGAAAAGAAAAATTTAGCAGCAGGCAGTTGCTACCATTACTTTTGTGATTTTAGAAATGGTGTACTTTTGGCACAGAAAAGCAATATCATCGTTTCATACATTGCTGCATACACATATCTTTTTACACCCCTTTGGTTAATCTTTTACAACACAATTCAAAGTTTAACAACCCTGATGGAAATCGTTTCTTAAAAGATTGTGGGAAAAGGACCAGTATTTTCTAATTTTCCTACAATGTTTTCTTTCCCTCAGCTGACAAATCCCATATTTGGAGCCAAAGGTAATGTTTGTTCTGTATACACTGTATTTATGCTTTCATTTTGGACAAGTTTAAATTTTGTCATCTGGTAAATATAACAATGTGCAGAACTGCAATTCTTGTAACAATGATTTTTTTTTTACTTAATTAAAAAAAAAAAATTTCCTTCCTTGTAACACTCTACTATACAATTTTGACTCTTAATAAAACTGAGGAAGAATGCCTAGAAAACTTTGTAGGAATAGGAGAAAATGCTGTTTAGCTCTTAACTGACAGTTTGTTTAACCCATTACCACACAGTTCTGACTTTTAATGACCCTGTGAAAGAAGCCCCTTGTGGGAAAAGGAGAAAATGCTGGTAATCAGCATTTTCTCCTTTTCCCACATTGTTTTCTACCCTTCCCAAAACAAATTCAGTTATTTCAATCACATTCATTTTGTCATCTGCAAATGCTTTCTAGTTGGACAAGGCTGAAATTTTGTCATCTGGTAAAGGGTAAACCATTGTGGGAAAAAGGAGCAGGTGCTTGCTACCTACAAATGCTCCTTTTTCCCCCTCAGTGTTTTCCATACAGTCTACACTCAGAAATGTTGAGCAAAGAGCATGTCAGAATTTTTACTTTTTAATTAACCCTTTATCACACAATCCAGACTTTTAATGCTCTAAGGAAGATGGCTATTGAAAGCATGGTGGGAAAAGGAAAAAATACTGTCAACCAGCATTTTCTCCTTTTTCCCATCATATTTTTTAACCCGTTAAAGAACTTTGGTTCATTTTTTACTAGTATCACTTTCAAATTTCTCGTCTGCAGATGCTTTCAATTTGGAAGAGTCTAGAATTTGTTGTTTTGTAAAAGAGTTAACCCTTTACCACACAATCCCAACTTTTAAGAACCCTCAGGAAGACGGCTATTAAAAACATGGTGGGAAACGGAAAACTGCGGGTATCCAGCATTTTCTCTTTTTTCTACAATATTTTCTACCCTATAAAAGACAAATATTGTAGTTAAAGTAACATTTAATGTGTCATCTGCAAATGTTCTCAATGTGGACAAATCCAAATTTTGTTGTTTTGTTAAGATAATGTTGAGCGTTTCCATGATTTATGATTACTTAACCCTTTACCATACAATTCCAAGTTTTAATGACCCTGACAAGGAAAGCTTTTGAAAACATTGTAGGAAAAGGAGAAAATGCTGGTAGCCACCCTTTACAAAACAAATCAGTTCATATGAGCGACAATCAGTTTGTTGCTTAAAAATGCTTTCAAATTGGACAAGTCTAAAATCTTGATCTGGTAAAGAGTTAACCCTTTATCAGACAACAAAATTTTAGCCTTGTCCAAAGTGAAAGCATTTGCAGACGATAGTTTCATTGTGGCTCAGATGGTGCAATGCTTCTTTGATAGGATAGAAAACATTTATCCCTGTCCTTTTTCAGAAATAATATTTATCTTATTATGTACAATATAGAGGCAGTCACCAATGTGCTATTTCTAGTAACCGTATAAATGAAAATTTGAGTATTCTGTGATGTATAGGCGATGCACCAATTAGCAAAAGTGTTCGATGATCGACCATGGAAATTTTTAGTGTTCCGTGATAGAACAATGGAGCTTTAAAGGCCTGAGGTTTGATCTTATCTTTTCTGGATGTAAGACTGTGTGTCCAAGATCAGAGTGCGCATTTTCTTATGTCTGCTTTTGACGTAAGAGTGGGAAACACCCAAGAGTAGTGCTAGGCAGTCAAAGGTTTAATATACATGTATCCAGTGCAATTATGTACATGTATTTGATAAACTGACAGTTGATTTATGGACTTGTGATTAGTTAAGATAAAAACTGTCTAGTGCGGTCACGTTTTTTTTTTTGATACTTGAAAATAGATGTTTAACCCCTTTCCCAAACAAGCCCTGGTTTTCAAGTGTCTGTAGTACAAGTCTTTTGAAAACACTATGGGAAAAGGAGAAATTGCTTGTAACGAGCAATTTCTCCTTTTCCCACAGTGTCCTCTACCCTTTTGGAGAACTTTGTCATTTTCACCAAATTTAAAATTGTCGTCTGCAGACTCTTTCAATTTGGACCAGTCTAAAATTTATCGTTTGGGAAAGGGTTAAATGGCGTTTTTACACCGCTATCAATGGCATTTCTTCGTGGTTCAGTAGTAAATGTGTAGGACGTGAAAACTGGTAGTCCTGGATTCGATCTTTCCCCGAGGCGCAAGGTCTTTAGTACGAGTGACCTTGTTCAAGGAGTTTCAGAGCCATAGCCTCTGACTGTTGAAGCCTAGGACAAGTATGATTAAGTGAGCTGTTGCATTGACTGAAATGGTATTGAAAGCGGCCACAAACACCAGTCAACCAGTATTTGCTCCTTCTCCCACAGTGTTTTATACCCTTCCCGAATCAAATTTCAATTCTTTATCAATATTTGATTTGTTGTTTGCAGATGCTTTCAATATGGACCAGTCAAAAATTTTGTCGCTTGGAAAAGAGTTAAATGGACAATGCCTTAATATAGGGCTCAAGCCTACTCTCCACTCCCTCCAGTCAGTCCTGTGTTAAACCGTTACTACATAAGCTATAGTATGAGCGACCTTGAGAAAAAAAGGCTTTTGAGAACAATGTGAGCAAAGGAGAAAATGCGCGTAGCCAGCATTTTCTTCTTCCGACAATGTTTTCTACCCACCCAAAGACAATTCACACAATTTGGCCTACATGAATATATAATTTGTCGTCCAGAAACGCTTACAGTATGGACGAGTCCAACATTTATTTGTTCGACTTAATTCTTTACCAAACGACAAAATCTTGGACTCGTCCAAATTCAAAGCATTTGTAGACGACAAATTAGATTTAAATCAAATCGTGTAAATAGTGAAATATTTTTCAGAAAGGTTGGAAAAAATTACCAGACATGTTCGCCTTTTGCAGCTATGTTTTTAAGTGCCTTCTTTCTCCGGGTCTTTAAATGTCGAGATTTTTTGGGAAAGAGGTAATAGAAAGGCGAAGATTGTAGACAAGATCAACTGCAGGTATGTACGTACTCATCCATGTTCATGCTATCCGCAAAAAAACTTTCTCAATCGCGAGAAGCGAGATTGGCGGAAAGGGTACGGGTAAACATATACCTCCGATATCTTGCTTGATATTCTAGATAACACAAACTTCCTTGTTCATGTATAAAAGACGCACAGATATTATTTCACGGATATATCTTTTTAGCTCACCTGAGCACAACGTGCTCAAGGGGAGCTTTTAGGATCACCCGGTGTGCGTCGTTCGTCGTGCGTCGTCAACAATTCTTTATACATCATCTCCTCCTAAACGACTGGGCAAATGTGGACCTAACTTGGCTGGAATGTTCCTTTAGAGGTCCTTTTTGAAAATTGTTCACAAATTTTGATTCCATTAAAAACTCTGGTTGCCACAGCAACGAAATGGAATTTTCTAAGAAATTCTTTAAAAATCTTCTCCTCTGAAACCGCTTGTTTAATTGTGTAAGAATGATGAAAAGGTCAAGGTCAACTATCAAGGTCTTTTTTCTGAAAATTTGCTGTTACAGGGGCATTAATGTTTCACAAACACATCTTGTTTAAAATTCATTTTTGTGCTCCCCGAAGGGCTAGCATACAGTCACCGCTTCGTCTGTCCATCCTTCCGTCCGTCTGTCTGTCCGTCCGAAGCCATTTCTCCACAACCCTTGGACCAAATTGGATGAAACTTCATATATGAACTCCTTAGGATATTGCGCCGATGTACTTTTCCAGGTTTTCCCATTTGAGGCCGTGTCATGGAAAAAGGGGGTTTCTTGTAAAATTCCAATTTTTACTAATATTTTCTTTAGTTTTCATCAAAATTTCACGAAACTTCACATTTATATTGTATTTCAAAAGCTTCAGCATGTGCCTACTATTATTTTTATCAATTCAAAATCATGTTATGGGAAAAGGGTGCTTAATGTCGTATAACTTAAGGTTTTGGGGGTTTTTTTTGGACTCCTGTTTCTTCAAGACTATTCAAGATATATGCTGCTGATCACCATCCCCAGACCATGATTTCATTCTTTCCTATTTATACTGAGCTGTGTTATCGAAAAAGAGGGCATAATGACAAACTCGGTGGCATGGAAAAAGGGGATTTCTTCCAAAATTCCAATTTTTACTAATCTCTCCATCAGTTTTCATCAAAATTTTACGAAACTTCACATTTATATTGTTTATCAAAAGGTTCACCATCTGCCTACTGTTTTTTTTTTTTTTTTTTTATCTATCTATTCAAAACCGTGCTATGGGAAAATGGTGCTTACGACATATGACTTTAGGTTTTGTTTTTTTGGACTTTGAAATTAAACATTTTCCAGTTTCTCCAAGACTTTTCAAGATATGAGCTGCTGATCAAGAGTCCCAGATCATGATTTCATTCTTCTTATTTAAACCAAGCTGTGTTGTAGAAAAAGAGGACTTAATGACAAACTCAAACACAGTGGCATAGAAAAAGGGGTTTCTTGCAAAATTCCAATTTTTCCTAATATCCCTTTCAGTTTTCTTCAAAATTTCAACTTTTTCAGCATATGTAAAGAACAATGTATTATGGTATCAGCTTATGTTAAGAATAACATACTGATAAAAGGTCAAGATCATTTCGGTTGTAACATTGGCAAATTCAGTTTGGCAGACGGGACCAAACACATGTAGCCTGTTTCACCCCCACCCTCCGCACCCGTGGCCAACCATTTATCGACAGTCTTCACTTTCCTAAAAAGAGACCTGTTCGGGCAGCATAATCCGTCTATGACGGCTCTTGTTCTGCTTGTGGTCAATACTTGGAATGACCGCGCAATAGCAGATTTCATCCTTCACAATATTTTCAAAACTTTTAAATGGTATGATTTAAATTCAATTTCATTTTAACCCTGGCATTAATATTTTGGCACCTATTAAGCCTTTAATCATGAGGAAGACTGATCCTTAGACATACAGAAAATTGACCAGTACCGAAAAGTTTCGACCTGGGTCAGCGTGGACGGACTGCCTAGGTTGACCTTGGTCGATATTTTTTGAAGTTGCATCGAGCCCCCTTTTGCCAGAACATGGCTTATATGTTTATAGTTGGTTTGTTTCTATCTTTGGTTTTATTAGCTCCACTGGCCGAAGGCCAGCGGGCTTGTGTCATGGCCCGGTGTCCGTCGTGCGTCCGTGCGTCCGTCCGTGCGTGCGTTAACTTTTATTTCAAACATCTTCTTCTCTGAAACTACCCATCCAATTTTCATGAAACTTCACAGAAATGATCCTGCCATGGTCCCCTTCAGAATTTCTTGAAAGAATTTGATTCCTTCAAAAACTCTGGTTGCCATGGCAACAAAACTGAAAAATATTGGAAATCTTTAAAAATCTTCTTGTCTGAAACCATAAGGCATAGGGCTACCAAATTTGGCATGTAGCTTTATGTGGTAGACCTCTTCTTCAAATTATAGCCCTGGGGTCAAAATTGGCTCTGCCCCAGGGGTCACAAGTTTTACATAGGCTTATATAGAGAAAACTTTAAAAATCTTCCTGTACCTAGCCATAAGGCCTAGAGCTACCAAATTTTGCATGTAGCTATATCTAGTGGGCCTCTACCAAGTGGGCTAAAACTTTAGCCCTGGGGTCAAAATTGGCACTGCCGCAGGGGTCACAAGTTTTACATGGGCTTACATAGTGACAACTTACGAAATCTTCCTGTTTTGATTTTTTTTTTTTGAAATTAGCGTTGCATCAGGGGTCTTATGTTTTACAGAGGCTTCATATGGACAAAACTTGAAAATCACTTTATTTACAGCATAGACTTGTATTATTTTGGTATGTGGCTTTATCTTGTGGACCTCTACCAAGGTTCAACTAATTATAGCTCTGGGATCAAAAATAGCTTTGCCCAGCGGGTCTCAACTTTTACATGGGCTTTTACAGAGAAAACTTAAGTCTTTATTTTGAAATCATTTGGCTCAGAATTGAAATGTTTACTATTTATGGTTTGTATTTATAAGCCAGTGGAGCGATACAGGGCCATCATGGCCCTCTTGTTGTATCATTGTAACGTTTTTCCTGTATCATTTGATATTTTGTTGCAGTAAACATTTAATTATTTTGATAAGAGTGGAGGAAAACCTAAAGAGAATTTTGTTACTTACTGAACTATGTAATATGATTTTTTTTATAACCCCCCCCCTCCAACGTAGTTGAGGGGAGTATACTGGAATCGCCATGGTTATCTGTCCGTCCGTAGACGCAAATTTGTCTGGCAAAATACTCCTACAGTTTTTAAGGTACTGAGCTGAAATTTATACACGGTATTCTTATATATATGAAGTTGTGCATGTTCAATTTTCATGAGCCTGCTGCAATGTGTTGCAGAATTTTCTCTCCATGAACTTTGCAATTTTTCATTTCCGTGCTCTAACTCAAAAACCGTTTGACCTAGGACCCTGAAACTTTATACAAGTGTTGCTCATGACCCAAGGAGGTGCTCTATTTGTCCATCAGCTCGTCCGCCTATCTGTTACAGAATTATCTCCCCTTGAACTTTGCAATTTTTCTTTCTGTGCTCTAACTAAAATGTTTTTTGACGTAAGACGCTGAAACTTTATACCAGTGTTGCTCATGACCCAAGGAGGTGCTTTATTCATCCGTCTTTCTGTTGCAGAATTATCTTCCCTTGAACTTTGCAGTTTTTCGTTTCCGTGCTCTAACTTACAAAATGTTTGACCTAGGACCCTGAAACTTTATATAAGTGTTGCTCATGACTCAAGGAGGTGCCCTGTTGTTTTTGGTTCACATCGATCTACTGACAAGGCGCTGGTGGGCGTATTTAGTCGCTTTGCGACAGTTCTAGTTCAGAAATTTTTCAAAGAGTTTCAATTCAGTAAAATCTCTGCTTGCCATGGCAACAAAAAAAAAAAAAAAAAAAAACTCTTGAAAATTGGTGAGAATGTTTGTCTTTGTGGTATCTCAGACCAATACAATAATTGGTCATGTTGGGTTAAAAACTAGGTCAAAAGGTCAAATCTTAGAAAAACTTGTGTACAATAGAAAATGGATTAATTTGGTCAAAAGACTCAGTTGAGCGACTTTAGGGCCATCATGGCCCTCTTGTTTAAATGTATGACTTGTCAATGCATGTTAGTGATGGTACACTCAATACACGAATTAGTCTAGGAGTATATAGTCTAAGGCAATTCGTACATAGAGAAACTAAATAATAAATTGCCTGAATATGAAGTTCAGATTGAAGTTGTATTTAATGACTACATTCTGTATGTTATTTGGTTTTAAAAAAGTAATAGCTGACAGAGTTTGTGATCCAACTAGAATCTATTTGAATCTGTTTAAAGTTCACATTACAAACAACGTGTATCAGGAAAGTGTTGTGAATTTTTTATCTGGAAGAGGATTTATATATATAGAGAAGGTTTGACTGCGTTTTAATGTACTCTCTCTCTCTATAATTAGGGCCTGTATTCTCCCTCTCTTGCTCTCGGATCATACTCCCTCTCTCTCTCACTGGGGCCCCATATCCACCAACAATTCTAACTTGTACAGTTTCGGTCTAACTCTGAACTTTGAGAGTAACAAAGTTTCTGATTGGCTAATCCATGTAGTTTAGCCATTCAGCAATAAAGTTACTTTGAAATTTTGAAAATTTCAGTGGATTAGACTAAGAATGATATTTTAACCCTTTCCCAAACCATAAAATTTAGACTGGTCCAAATTGAAAGAGTTTGCAGACGACAATTTTAAATTTGATGAAAATGACAGAAAGTTCTCCAAAAGGGTAGAAAACACTGTGGGAAAAGGAGAAATTGCTCGTTACGAGCAATTTCTCCTTTTCCCAAAGTGTTTTCAAAAGACTTGTACTGCAGACACGTGAAAACCAGGGCTTGTTTGGGAAAGGGTTAAGGAGATATAGATGTATGTACAATTTCGAAAACGAAACTAACCCTTAGATAGCTGGCACACTCTTTTTTGGTTGTTGCCCTAGTGGACAGTGAAGAGCTGTAAACGCTAAATTTGCATATAGGCAAACATATTGTATCTTATTATGGAACGCCACAGCTGTCTGATGTTGTGAGCAGTAGTGTTGACATGCCTAATCTCTGTCTCATTATGTCTAAAAGAAGTGTTATTATGCCCAAATGCGGTGTTGACTTGTCTAAACTATGCGTTATTATATCAAAAGGTAGTATGGTTATGTCCAAATGTGGTGTTGACTTGTCTAAACATTGCTTATCATGTCAAAAGGTAGTGTGGTTAGCAAACATATTGTATAGTATGGAACGCCACAGCTGTCTGATGTTGTGAGCAGTAGTGTTGACGTGCCTAATCTCTGTCTTATTATGTCAAAAGAAGTGTTATTATGCCCAAATGTGGTGTTGACTTGTCTAAACTTTGCGTTATTATGTCAAAAGGTAGTGTTTTGACATGATAAGACAATATTAAGACAAGTCAACACCACTTTTCACATAATAAGACCGTGTTTAGATAAATCAACACGTCATTTGGACATGGTAACACTACTGTTTAATATAATAACACAATGTATAGACAAGTCAGCATCACATATGGACATAATAACACTTCTTTTATAGATAATAAGACAGAATTTAGACAAGTCGACACCGAACTTGGAAATATTAATACTACTATTTGACATAATATTCTTAAAATAGCGTTTTGACAAGTGAACGCCACATTAAGAAATAATAACACTACTTTTTGACTTAATAAGACATCGTTTAGACAAGTCAGCTCCACATTCAGACATATTATTACTACTTTTTGACATAATAAGACAACGTTTAGACAAGTCAACACCACATTTGGACATAATAATGCTGCCTTTTGACAAAATAAGATGATGTTTAGGCAAGTCAACACCACAATTGGACATAATAACACTTCTTTTAGACATAATGAGACAGAAGTTAGACATGTCAACACTACTGCTCACAACATCAGACAGCTGTGGTGGTCAACACTAGTGCTCACAACATCAGACAGCTGTGGCGTTCCATAGTATCTCATCGATGATTTCTTGTGCGGTCTATTACTTAGTAAGTATACATCGTTCAAATTGTAAAGGTAGAAATTTTCTAGTTCATGTCAACATTCAATCTCCGAGCAGAGTTGTCGTTCGTTACCTCACATACATCTCTGCGATGGGCTAAATGACAAGAATCTTGTCAAACCGAGGAAAACATGTTTTGTTACTGTTTAACTGTTTCATGTGTAACATGATAAAGTAGACAAAGCAAATATGATTCCAGATGCATTATAGGTGCATTTAAATTGATGAATTTACCTGTATACAATGGAACTATTTTTTCGAGTTTCTTCACTGATCAGATTCCTACGCCAATTGTAAACCGAATGGCTGCGCCCACGAATGAAGACAAGTTAAACAAAATTATACAGTCCTGTGACAGTTTCGACAAACCGATGGATCTAAGTTTGTAACATCAAAGAAGAGATTGTCGTCCTTTAAAACACATTTTAGCTTTTCAGAAAACCCCTCTTTTCCACATTTTCTCCCACTAAGTTTGATTGGCCGTATGCTGTTTGAACAGCAAACAAAACAATCGATACATCTTTCTTTCACCGGCGTTTGTGTCGCCATTTGGGGTTATGGTCATGTGACGGAAAATCTCGCGAGAGGACTGACTACTTTCTGAGCCCACTACAGAGGTGAATGTGAATGAACCGGAGTGCAAGAGAGTGGTCAACATTGTCATATTCAGAATCATGATTTTTAGCAGGATTAATTTCTGCGGAAAACTATTTTGCGACTGTAGGCTTTTGTTATTACATGTGAATCTGGGTCACTTCCGATGGCAATACTAGCTACATGTATCTTATGTTCGCTAGACTAAAAATAAACGTAGATCGAATGCAAGACGTCTATCTCGTTATTCAAACACCCCAAATTGCACCTTTTTATTGCATGCAATCGGACAGTTTTATAAGATTGCAAAGAAAAATAAAATTAGCCACGCTGTGTGAAAAGGGGGCTTAATGCATCTCCAAAAAGTATCGACCCAGGTCAGCCTGCGCAGACCTGGGCCGAAACTTTTCGCTATTGGTCAATTTTCTGTGTATCCAAGGACCAGTCTACCTCATGATTCAGTCGGTTGGTTTAAAAATGGCTTTTGTGTATCCATAATTATGTGATGGCTTGATTGGTATGGTCTTTGACGAAGATGCATGAAGCTCCCTTTTGCCAGAGTACGGCTCAAATATAATCTAGTTGTATTTATATTCATGAGTATCTATCTTGTAATAAGTGGATACATTTTGCTACCTCTGAAACAGTGTTTTTCGTACAGTGCTTAATTTTCAAACTATGAGTAAATGGATAGAAAAGTCAATCGTTTATGAGAATACAAAGCGATCTGAAAGGGGAGGGGCGGGTCCGCTTATTGTAAGCGATCTCTTCCTTTCCGCTTTATTACTCAGGTAACATTAATTTCGTCTTGTTAATTCTCTAAGACACAGTCAGGTCCATCTGTAATGCTACGTGTAAATATCAACTATTATATGTCACTCTATTTCTGTTTGTAAATGTATGTCATGTAAACGTTTTTGGGTTGTAGGCCTTAATACTTTAATTAACCATTGACTGATTGACACATTCATATCAGTATTTAACACGAAATTTTAATTCGCGACATAAAAACTAAATATGCCCCTTTAACGTCTCTTGAGCCGACTCTTTCTTGCGAGTCCATGAAAAGGAGCCAAAAAACTTTCAACACTTGGTTTTTCAATCAACGGTTAGACAGCCCTGCGCAGGGGTACACCGCCAAGATGCGTTTTTTTTTTTCACCTTTGCGGTCTGATTCCTGTCCTCGACTCGGTATGGGAAGTCTCTTGGCTTCTTCCTTCCTTCATCGCAAACAAGAGGTGGTGCTAGAAATTACAGGTCGTGCTTCAGCCACCAAAGGATTGACCACTTTGCCATCGAGAACCCGTTTTTTTTTTGTTCCAGATTGTATCCACTTTTCACTCCTTCCGTCTGAAAGAAAGGATAGACAAGAGCAATTGTTCTGTCGAAAAGGACTGGTCGGTGGAACTGCAGCACACAGCAGTAAATATGATTATACTCATTAACTTGATAAATTCTTGAATAAGCTGTGCTCTGGCAAAAGGGGGCTTAATGCATCTCCGTGATGCCTTATAAAACAGAACATATTTTATTATGACTTGTACAAAGTACATCGTCAGTTGCACATACAATATACAGAAGAACGTGGTACATGGAGATTATATCAAGATGTTACGGAAAGAAACAGGTTTAAAAATATGTTAAGTACCATTATACCATGCGAGTCATCACATAATTATGGATCCATTTATCTAACAAATGACTAAATCCTGAAGTATAAGGGTCCTTGGACATGTAGAAAATTGACCAAAAGCAAAATGTTTCGATCGATACGCTTTTCACAGATGCATTAAGCCCCTTTTTCACAAAGCATGGTTCATTTATCGTTAAGCGTTACGAGACGACAGAATTTTACTAAACTGGTCAAAATTGAAAGCATTTGCAAACGATGAATTTAGCATGGCTCAAATATGGGGATTTGTGTTCGAAAGTTTAGTAAATGTAACCAGCATTTTCCTCTTTTCCTAAAATGTTTTTCAAAGCTTTATTATTACTATTATTTTTTTTTGGAGTTGTTGAAATTTGGGAATTGTGTGGCAAAGACTTAACCCATTACGACATGGTTCAGCTCTTTTGCAACCGGTCTGTAAATGAAGGCATTTGAAAACAGAAAGCTTAAAAGAAAAAATGATAGGCCTTGATAGCCATTTTGTTCTTATTCCACTATGTTTCAACGCAGTCAAAGACACCAAATTTACTTGTTCGTCTGCAAATGAGCGACTCCCTGAGAAAAGTCATCCTCGTTAACCCAGTTCCAATGTATTCCGTAAACTACATTCATCGCCCCTGGGTTATCTCGCGTATGTTTTCTCGTTCTCATGAATTATTCATGAGGCATTTTGATTGGTAATCTCAGTTTTTCAGTGAGAAAATTTAATCTATTTTTATCAACCACATGCCATCATTTCTATTTTTACCTCGTCTACAACCGATCAAATCGATGAATGTAGTTTACGGATTACATCGGAACTGGGTCAACGAGGATGACGTCACCCCAGCTACATACCCCTAAGGACTGCAGCAGCATGCTGTATTTCTGAATATTTCCTTTATATACAAGGATTTATATTGTCTGCCCTGGAATGTCGTAAGGCAAATGCCACAGAAGGAAGGCCCACCGGTGGCCACCATATTCGTTGATGATGATGTGGTTTTTACCCAGTTTAGGCCCCAGAGCACGGTTGTTGGTGAAACGTGTGTCGATTGTCAACAAATTCGCCAAATTTGACTTTTCTCAATAACGTCTGCAAGTCGATGAACCAGCAGTTTTAACCGTTTACCACCAACCAAGACTCAGTATACACTATAGCCAAACATATCGGTTGGGCCAGTCCAACCTACACATTCGTTGCGGGCCACAGACTTGTCGGATAAAGCATTTCGGAACTTAACGACTCTTTCCAGCTATGTGGATTTGTTGTTGTAATATCAGAAATGGGTTTAAATTTACCAGAACTGCCTAAATTAAACTGGTTTCAAGCAAAAAGTCACCAGTAAAGTCCAAAAATAACAAAATAAGGCAGCATGACTTCAAGCGCCAAATTTGCAAAATTTGCCCGCACTTTGAGTTACCTCCCTTCTTTAAATCAATTTCAGCCAAAATTAACAGTCTCAGGATCACCTTAAGTACTATTTCCAGACTAGAAATTGATGGAATTAGTAGACTGAATGCAATTGAAGGACAAATTACAAACTTCATAAAACGCTAAATTACCTTAAAGCCCCTGACCACGGTTGTCGGTGAAACGCATGTCGATTGTCAACACTCCAAACAGAACTTCTTCAGCAAAACGTCTATAGAATCAGCCTGAAATGATAAAGAGCACTTAAATGCAACAGCATAACCCCAATTTTTTAGATTCCATCAAGAAATCATGTTAAACTAGTGAAATAGTGAAATTATTGACCGATACAAGCAACTGGCATGGTCGGAAAAAAATTGACAAAATAAGGCAATTTAGCCTTTATTCCAAAATTCACAGAATGCAAACCCAGGTGGCTAGCCTGAAAATGCCAAGCTAAATTGAAACTCGAAACAATACATAATTTGGGGATAAAATCAAAAATAGTACGTTACCATGTCATTTTTTCGCAATCTTTCATGGCATTACCCCGCCATTGTTTTTACGGCTAAAGCTAGCGAGTAAATCCATGACCCCTCAGTTTCGCATTTGGCTCAAAATTAATGGAACAAAGAAGGAAAGGTCATGACCTCCTGTTTCAAAGACAAACTGAATGCTTCTCTTCAATAATCTTACACAATTCATGGGTGTAATAACTGCTCTTCTTATCAAAATTGCATTGAAAACCTACCTTTCTCCATTATTTCTAATTTTGACCACGGCCAGTTCGAATAGAACTGTTTACATGTGCCTTAAGGCAATAATGAAAATTTTCACATATGCCAAAAAACACTTGAAACAAGTAACATACCTTGATACTGACTGATCTAAACCATCCAAATGAGGCTCAATTGTACAGAACTCATTTTACATGGATTGTTAACCCTTATGCCGATAAGCATATTTCACCCCATTTTCCTGGCAATTTAAGCTCACAGACAAGTCTAAGGAAAATCACTTTAACTTCACTTTTACACAGTCAGGCTAGTTTTCTGTTCCCTTTCTGGACTTAAATCTTACCTCAGGTACTTTTTCAGTTGCAAAAGCACTGTTTTGCCTGTCTCAGGTTCCATTTCTGTTCAAAATGTCACATTTGTCACTTTTTTTTTAACATACCATGCCAAATTGCCTGTCTGTTACACAGAAAATTCTAAAAATTAGAATTTTTAGAAACTTCTGCATCAAGTTTAAGATATCAGCACTTTACAACATATGTAAGAAGCAAAAAGAACACATAAACTGAACCCTTTCCAAACTTTTTGACAGAAATTTCCCCTTAGCATTCAAATTCAATCAAATCAAAGGGAGGTAATCCAAATGTCACAGTCAGAATTGAAGGCTTTTAAATATCATGAGCCAATTGCTAATGCTCCTATTATGGTGAAACAATGTGTTTGTGAAATCTGATACCATTTCTGATAATTCCACATTTTTGAGAGCCTAATTGGTCAGTTTATCCTTTATCCTATCTAGAAGACAAAGAAATATGCACAGTCTCCCACTTTCTGAGTTGACTTTGTCAAGAAAGGAAGATCTTTATCACAAATCATGGTGAAATCCCAGTGATAACTAACAAAATGCCTGTGAATTACAGGAAAACCTTGGATTAGTTGCAACAAATCCACCAAAAAGAGAGCTACTGAGTTTAAAAAAGGTCATCAGGCACATTGTGATGGGAGTTCCCAAAACATCATAATGATGTCATACCGACAACATGCAGCACACCAGTCGATCCCTATTTAGCGATTCCCTGAACAGTGTCGGAAATGCCGCCTCTGTATCAGCTCGGGAGCACAATCAAGGCCCCTCTTCATAACAGAAAATTAACAATCTCCATAACAGCCAAACACCCCCCCCCTTTTTTCTCCCCCCCCCCCACACCTTTACTATGAAAGAAGAACTATCATGATAAAACAACAAAACCAAACAGCAACATGGTTTGAAGAAAATGGTTTAAATGTAACAGAATTGCCTAAATCTAATCCGTTTCAAACAAAAAGGGACCGGCAAAGTTCGAAAATAGCGAAATATGGCAGCATGGCTTCAAGCACCAAATTCGCCAAATTTGACTTTTCTCAATTACGTATGCAAGTCGATGAACCAACAGTTTCAACCGTTTACCATCAACCAAGACTCAGTATACACCATAGCCAAATATATCGGTTGGGCCAGTCCAACCTACACATTCGTTGCGGGCCACAGACTTGTCGGATAAAGCATTTCGGAACTTAACGACTCTTTCCGGACAAGATGGAGAATTGAAGAATGCACTGGCCACATAGCTATGTGGATTTGTTGTTGTAATATCAGAAATGGGTTTAAATTTACCAGAACTGCCTAAATTAAACTGGTTTCAAGCAAAAAGTCACCAGTAAAGTCCAAAAATAACAAAATAAGGCAGCATGACTTCAAGCGCCAAATTCGCAAAATTTGCCCGCACTTTGAGTTACCTCTCTTCTTTAAATCTTCGAATGACCCGTTTGATTAATTGATTTTCGTTTATTCATCGTCGCCACCGGTTGCCCATACGAGCTACGCCTGCCAGACGTAATCTCACAGGGGACAGTAAAAGATACGGGACGACAACCGTCCTGGCTTACGCCTAGTTCGTCATACCCTCAAACAGGACTTTGGTTCAACCTCTCACCCGAAAGACTAATTTTAATTTTAGTTGGTCAGCCACCGGGATTGAACTCACACCCTCAAGTGGCCCGAGACTTGTCGTTTACAAGTGTTATGTTCTACCTCTTGAGCTATTCGGACTGGTCAAGGGTGATCCGTTGATCAAATCCCACGGCTATTTTGCGATGGTTGATACATGCTGTTACATTTCTTGGCCGGAAACAGACCACTTTTCTGCTCCTAGAAAAATGAGATTCCATTTAGGAAAAAAAAGGGCACGAGTCACAAATCCATTTTCTCAGGAATCTATCAATTTTATAGGCAGTTTTCACCGATAGATTAATAGAATGAAAAATTTCACTGTACTTGTTGTCGTTGCGGATCGATTTGAATTTCGAATTTCATGAATGAAATCAAGAGACGTAAATTGGTTGGTGAATACGGGCCTAGATGTTTACTTACAGGTAGCGAGCAACAACTTCATTGAGGGTCTGCCCCTGGTTTATTTTTAGACTAAACTGGCAGCCTGTTACCGATCTTCGTATCAACAAGTCTATCGGACGGCTACGGGAGATACAACGGTTACCAGTTTATTTTTAGGCAAGTCATTTTTACGACAGAGTCGCATGGAAGAGAGAAATCGGCTTATCAGTTAACATGCACCGATTTTTTTGTGGCATTTGTCGAAGACAATGCCACAACGAGTTCAATACGGCATTTTGAAAATCGTGTATCGAAGGAAGTAAACCCAGTTAAACTCAGTTTTTCTAAGACAAGTGTTTCGATCGAACTCAGATATATAATTAACAAAACGGAGTATTAAAATAAACTGGATTAGGCCATCGATCACGCCAATACTTCTTTTTAGCTCACCTGAGCACGTAGTGCTCAGGGTGAGCTATTGTGATCGATCACCGTCCGGCGTCCGTCCGTCCGTCCGTCCGTCCGTCTGTATGTCCGTCCGTCCGTGAACAATTACTTAAAAAATCTTCTCCTATGAAACCGGCCAACAGATTTCAATGAAACTTCACAGAAATGATCCTTAGGTGATGCACTTTCAGAATACTTCAAAGATTTGAATTCCATTAAGAACTCTGGTTGCCATGGCAACCGAAAGAAAAAACTTTAAAAATCTTCTTGTCCCAAACTGTAAGGGCTAGAGCTTTCATATGTGGCATGTAGCATCATCTAGTGACCCTCTACCAAAATACTTCAAATTATGTCCCTGGCTGTGGAAATTGGCCCTGTGTTGTGGGATCTCGGATTTCACATAGAAATTAAGAAGGAAATGTTTAAAAATCTTCTTGTCCTAAATCCTAAGGGCTACAGCTTTCATACTTGGCATGTAGCATCATCTAGTGGACCTCTACCGAAATACCTCAAATGATGGCCCTCGTGTGGAAATTGGCCCTTTGTTGTGGGATTTTACATAGAGATAAAGTAGGAAATATTTAAAAATCTTCTTGTCCCGAACCTTAAGGGCTAGAGCTCTCATAAAAATCTTCTCTGAAACCGGCGAACAGATTTCAATGAAACTTCACAGAAATGATCCTTAGGTGATGCACTTTCAGACTAGTTCTATGCTCCCCGAAGGGCTAGCATACAGTCACCGCTTCGTCTGTCCATCCTTCCGTCCGTCTGTCTGTCCGTCCGAAGCCATTTCTCCACAACCCTTGGACCAAATTGGATGAAACTTCATATATGAACTCCTTTGGATATTGCGCCGATGTTTTTTCCAGGTTTTCCCATTTGAGGCTTTGTCATGGAAAAAGAGAGTTTCTCGTAAAATTCCAATTTTTACTAATATTTTCTTTAGTTTTCATCAAAATTTAATGAAACTTCACATTTATATTGTATGTCAAAAGCTTCAGCATGTGCCTACTATTATTTTTATCAATTCAAAATCATGTTATGGGAAAAGGGTGCTTAATGTCGTATAACTTAAGGTTTTGGTTTTTTTTTGGACTCCTGTTTCTTCAAGACTATTCAAGATATATGCTGCTGAACAACAGCCCCAGACCATGATTTCATTCTTTCTTATTTATACTGAGCTGTGTTATCGAAAAAGAGGGCTTAATGACAAACTCGGTGGCATGGAAAAAGGGGATTTCTTGCAAAATTCCAATTTTTACTAATCTCTCCATCAGTTTTCATCAAAATTTTACGAAACTTCACATTTATATTGTTTATCAAAAGGTTCACCATGTGCCAACTGTTTTTTTTTTTTTTTTAATCTTTTCAAAACCATGCTATGGGAAAAGGGTGCTTATGACGTATAACTTCAGGTTTTGTTTTTCTGGACTCTGAAATTAAACATTATCCAGTTTCTCCAAGACTTTTCAAGATATATGCTGCTGATCAAAAGTCCCAGATCATGATTTCATTCTTTCCTATTTAAACCAAGCTGTGTTGTAGAAAAAGAGGGCTTAATGACAAACTATGCACAGTGGCATAGAAAGAGGAGGTTGCTTGCAAAATTCCAATTTTTCCGAATATCTCTTTCAGTTTTCGTCAAAATTTCATGAACTTCAACTTTTTCAGCATATGTAAAGAACAACGTATTATGGTATCAGCTCATGTTAAGAATAACATATTGATAAAAGGTCAAGATTATTTCGGTTGTAACATTGGCAAATTCAGTTTGGCAGACGAGACCAAACACATGTAGCCTGTTTCACCCCCACCCTCCGCTCCCGTGGCCAACCATTCATCGACAGTCTTCACTTTCCTAAAAAGAGACCTGTTCGGGGAGCATAATCCGTCTATGACGGCTCTTGTTCTGCTTGTGGTCAATACTTGGAATGACCGCACAATAGCAGATTTCATCTTTCACAATATTTTCAAAACTTTTAAATGGTATGATTTAAATTCAATTTCATTTTAACCCTGGCATTAATATTTTGGCACCTATTAAGCCTTTAATCATGAGGAAGACTGATCCTTAGACATACAGAAAATTGACCAGTACCGAAAAGTTTCGACCCGGGTCAGCCTGGACGGACTGCCTAGGTTGACCTTGGTCGATATTTTTCGCAGTTGCATCGAGCCCTGTTTTGCCAGAACATGGCTCATATGTTTATAGTTGGTTTGTTTCTATCTTTGGTTTTGTTGCATCATTGTAACGTTTTTCCTATATCATTTTATATTTTGTTGCAGTCAACATTTAATTATTTTGATAAGAGTGGAGAAAAAAAACCTAATTGAACTTTGTTACTTACTGAACTATGTAATATGATTTTTTTATAACTCCCCCCCCCCCCCCCCCCCACGAAGTTGAGGGGGCATACTGGAATCGCCATAGCTATCTGTCCGTCCGTCTGTCCGTCCGTAGACGCAAATTTGTCCGGCGAAATACTCGTACAGTTTTTAAGGTACCGAGCTGAAATTTATACACAGTATTCCTATACATATATGAAATTGTGCATGTTCAATTTTCATGACCCTGCTGCAATGTGTTGTAGAATTTTCTCTCCATGAACTTTGCAATTGTTCATTTCCGTGCTCTAACTCAAAAACCATTTGACCTAGGACCCTGAAACTTTATACAAGTATTGCTCATGACCCAAGGAGGTGCTGTATTTGTCCATCTGTTCGTCCACCTGTCTGTTACAGAATTATCTCCCCTTGAACTTTGCAATTTTTCTTTCTGTGCTCTAACTCAAAATTTTTTTGACCTAGGACCCTGGAACTTTATACCAGTGTTGCTCATGACCCAAGGAGGTGCTTTATTCATCCGTCTGTCTGTTGCAGAATGATCTTTCCTTGAACTTTGCAGTTTTTCGTTTCCCTGCTCTAACTCAAAAAATGTTTGACCTAGGACCCTGAAACTTTATATAAGTGTTGCTCATGACCCAAGGAGGTGCCATGTTGTTTTTGGTTCACATCGATCTACTGACAAGGCGCTGAAGGGGGGGGGGGGGTATTTAGTCGCTTTGCGACAGTTCTAGTTTCTGTTGTTTGTTAATTGCATTTGGAAATGTAAACTTACGAAACTAAAAACAAATGTAAGTTTATAATAAGTGTTGATTGTGGTATCACTGCCATGTTGATTTCTAGCCCCACTTGCAGAAGACCGACAGGTGCATGTCATTGCCATTGTCTGCCGTTCATGTGCATCTGTCTGTGTGTCAATGTGTGTGTGCATTATGTATTTCAAACATCCCTGAAACCATACACCCAATTTTGGTAAAACTTCACAAAGATTATCATGCCGTAGTCCTGTTCAGAATTTTTTCAAAGAGTTTCAATTCAGTAAAATCTCTGCTTGCCATGGCAACAAAAAAAAAAAAAAAAAAAAAAAAACTCTTGAAAATTGGTGAGAATGTTTGTCTTAGTGGTATCTCAGACCAATACAATAATTGTTCATGTTGGGTTAAAAACCGTAGGTCAAAAGGTCAAATCTTAGAAAAACTTGTGTACAATAGAAAATGGATTAATTTGGTCAAAAGACTCAGGTGAGCGACTTCAGGGCCATCATGGCCCTCTTGTTTAATTGAAAATATCTATACCCGCAAAGGCCTTCTACTGGTGCAATGATACACAACCTTTGTCTCCTGACCGTGTTCGTCCCAAAACCAGGGCCTGAACTTGTTTGCCCCTTGGCTTGTTCGCCCGGGCTTGTTCGTCCTACATTATTGTTTGTTTATTTTTTCAAATTATTAATTCCACACAATGGCTCCCTTGACAAATGCCACACCAGTGCTTTCAATGCTTTGATTCCACGTATTTCACAAAATATCGGTAATATCTCAATTTCTTCAGGGAGAATTTGGGAAAAAATGAAAAACGTACGAGGCCTAGACTTTCCTATATGTAAATAGAATAGTATGCTCCCACAAATCTCGGAAGTGGGAAAGTGACAAAAGATGTCCGTCTTCTATGTGTTTATTTTTTTTATCCATCCATCCATCCATCCATCCATAACAATCAAACTCCCTATTTAACTGGCTGTACATAACGCAAACTTTTTTCTTTCATAGGTAATTTCCATTGCTCAGGATTATCAAAGAGTTCAACTGCGAACGTTTCATGCAAAGCGTCTTCCAACAGGTGGATCAAGGCCCTACAATGTCTCGAGGAGCTTCAATTCGACTGAAAAAGAGTTTTTGTATGGATACAGCAATGTTAGATACAGACGAAGTCTGATATCACAGAAAGACGTCGTAATAGGTGTACTTGACAATGGATTTCAAATGAACCATACCAATCTCATTAAAGCTATTGTAAGAGTTCTTTTTTTATATAAACGCAACTTTTTCTGCAATACGATCCACCGAAACTCCGAAAGTTTTGTTTTTCAATATCAACGCTTGCCTGAACAAGCGGATGGCGTAGGTATAAGATCAGACTGTATACCCACATATTTTGTGCAGTCTAATCTTGATCCATGCCGCCCACAAAAGCATCTGTGTTGCTTACATGGCGCCGAAAGCACTGCACTCTCCGATAAGTTTGAAATGCAACATTCGGGTTTTTACTCTCGGGTTGAAAGTTATTTCCGCTTATTTAGCAGGTTAGGGGTTAACGCCTGCACGAACGAGCCCGGACGAACAAGCTTGGGCGAACAAGCCCGGGGACGAAAGAACTAGGTTGCGCAAAAAAAAAAAAAAAAACCTCCCGGAAAAAGTCCTTAATTAACATTTTTCCACTTTACAAAATTTATATTGTCCAAATTGAAAGCATTTGCAAACAACAAATTTACCGTGTTTCAAATGATGAAGTCATTCGGCATACCTCGGGTGATCCGGTGATCAAATCCCTCGGCTGTATCATGTAGCTTGATATGCACCTACACGGTACATTTCGCACGTTTCCGGAAGCACACCGTTTTACCGTTATTGAAATTGTAAGGCTCCTCTTAAAAAAGAAAACATGAATCAATTTTTTATCGTTATCTCTCTAAGAATATTTCAGTCGTCAAACAGTTTGTACATTCAATTTTTAGCGTGGTTTATCAATTCCGATGGGAGCTTTCATCGACAGATCGATAGATGTGAATAACTCCATCGTAGTTGTTCATGTCGTTGCTAAGCGATTTACAGGGGCGCCGCCATGTTTAAGATCATGTGATTGGTAGTTCAAAATGGAAACCGCCTATATACAGACGAGGTTGGATGTAGGTACGGAATCGGCCGCGTTGTGACGAGTGATGATGAAGTATGTCTTGAAAAGGGTAGAAACATCGTGAGAAAAAGGAAAAATAAAGCATAGATATACATACTTTATCGTGTGAACAAGTGACTTTCCTATGATTGGGATAAGATAGCGTAATGCCCAGATTCCAAAGGCCGTAGCACCGTCATTATTCCTTAAGGATTTATGCAACAGTTTTCCCTGCTCACCAGTTTGCGCATGTTTCTTTTTTTTTTGTAAACTCTTTTATATTCCACTGGGCAGTATGACAGAGAGATATTATATTTTTATCTGTAATATGTCAGTTGCCTTTTAAACATCTGGAAATCTCAGACGCGGAAGAAAAGCGGGAGATTTATAAATAATCGGGATGCCAAATCAAGCCAAATAGACGTTTATTATAAAGGGAGGTAATTCTTTTTGTCAATAACCTTTTAATTATGTCCCGCTTGATATACATTTTTTATTGACAAGCTATTAGAAAGCACTATTTCTATGCGAAATTTGAAAAAAAAAAACAAAAAAAAAAACTGTCTACTAATTTTTTCTTTTTGTTTTTGTGTGTGTGCAGAAAATTGATTAGAAAATGGGTCTTACTTGACACGTAAGAACATTTCAAATTCCTACTGCGATCAGTTTTGTGCCTTAATTCTTTCGATTCATACTTTTTATCATTGGCAACCATCACATTTCTAAGAATAATTATTTATTTGAGCAGTATTTCGTAGGAAAGGGTATTTTTCTTTTAATTTTTGGTCAGATGATGTATGCGAAGTAAAAAAATTAAAAGAAAACCTCGTGTTGCGGAGCAAAATAAAAAGATACAGTTCTTCTTAGGGATAACTCTTGTCAAAGTTACAGAAATTAGGCTTTAATTTCAAACCCAGAAAAAAGGTTTATTAATGTAACAAATACTGCTCAATGCACTTCAAGCATAGCACTAAAGATGGACATTCGAGATGAATTATTAATTCAGGGGATAGATTTGCAATCAGGAAATCTAGAATCGATCCCATCTGGCGGCGCTGGTCTCTTGGAATGCCATAGGGCAATCTAGCCTTGACTGCAGAGCCCCAGCCTAGCTCTAATAATAGCCCAGGATAGTAATGTATACTCGAGCTGTGTTCTGTTTAACTGTTCAAGTTACAAGACTTCAAAATTTTATACTCTCCGATATTCAAAACAATTTCACATGTGGCCTAATTAGATATTTTTTTCCCGCAAATCAAAATATCTAGTAATGCCTCTAAATATGCTTTCCTTCTAGAAAGAAACTGGCGATTGCATTCAGCAAAATAGGTAAAAATTTGGCGTTCCTGAAAATAACAACAGCCGTCTGACATCGGGAACTTTGTTTATTTTTTTTTTTTCACGTACGGAGTGTAAGGTCGGATATGACGTCATTTTACTTTTTTGAATACGATCCACCATAATCGAAGCGTATAATTGGTCATGTGACATTTCCACAAGTCATTGCAAAATTTTGGTGCGAAATCTAAAAATACCCTGAGAGGCTTCGTATCACTTTTAGCAAATACCATTTTTTCTTCTTTTAACTTCTCTTTCCTATTTCGTGGTGGTTTGCCAACCATCAGCATGCAAAATTCAGTAATAAAACATTTTTGAAGTTTGGTTCAGTTATCAAAGTTTGTGGAGCCTTTTGAACGAAGGCATTTATCTTTTAAAAGGAAAAACAATAAAACGTTGTGGGAAATGAAGAAAATGCTGCATACCAATGTTTGCTTATTCCTCTAGTTCTCTTCCTTTGGATTGTTATTACTTTGCATTTCTGGTAAAGGTTTAAAAACAAATGAATCTAGCCCTTGAAAATTGAGGATGAAGTAGTATTTGTTGTATACCTCTAAATTTTCCAGCCCCAAAACACACATCGCACTCTGACAAAATCGGACACGACGGTGACAAATCCGTATCTACACAATGTCAGATACGGTCCTAGATAAAGTATCATGACGTAACCCCAAGTTTGAACTACTGTAGGCTTAGTGTCCTATTTAATCAATCAAAATTTAGTTTGAAATATTCCTCAGATATTCATGAAGACGAGTTATTGCCCAAGTAAACCAGTATTTGTTTGAATTTCTTGCCGTTTTCAAACAACGTTGTCAGTATTTCAATATTCTTAAGTAAAATTTGTAGGTGTATAATAAAGGAATATTATGTTGCAATAACTTAAATGGTTCGTTCCAATTACTTGCTGCATCAGAAAATTTTGGCAATCCTGTTGACATTATTCCATTTACTCGAGATATCAAATTTTCCCACGCATCTCGAAGTAAATACAAGCACAATGAAAGTTACAACAAGATAATATTCCGTATATATATATATATCGATACTAGATGATCCATAAGTATTTCTTTCGAAAGCTGATTTCCGTTGTACTGCGTTCTAATGACAGCCATTTCTTCCCTCCAATCTCCGAATCTAGAGGTTTTGCTTTTGTTAAACCGTGGCGTATACATAGATCTACAAAAATTCTCTTCGTGTTATACCGCAGGACAAGTTTCACAGTCATGACTTCTTTCACAATGACACAGATCCATGGCATGCAGCAGTTCCGCCAATTTTTCGAAATGACTACGAAGAATTCTTTAGGGAAGTAAGGTAAGTGACATGAGAGAGAGAGAGAGAGAGGGGGTCAGGTAAATGGAAGAAGACCAATCTCAAAAGTGAGGCTCGGTAAAGTTTCCGCAATTGTTCCAAATTGTTCCAAAATTCTTTAGGATCTAGGGTCTACAACAGACGTAGCTTTTCTCTGAACTCGTTCCTTACCTAAATACCCGTTTTACAAAACAAGCCACTCGATTGTGTTTTGTTATAGCAAGGTTTTTCTTTTATTCTGCACTTTATTTTCAGCCATGGTACAATGTGCATGGGCATTATCGCGTCTGAGGGTCTAATGCACTGCGGTAAAGGCTTCGGAAGTCGGGTACAAATTGCAGGTTTGTCGTCTACCTTTAATCAACTCAATCCCGTTTTTTAGCTCTACTAGCTGTAAGCCAGCAGAGCTTATGTCATGGCGTGGTTTCCGTCGTCCGCCCGTCTGTCTGTCCGTCTATCTGTCTGTCCGTTAGTCTTTTTCTTGTATAAAGTCTGCATTTGTGGTCGGATTTTCGTGAACCTTGCAAAGTTTCTTATCTTATCAATAACTTGATCCCTATTGATTTCGGAAAAAAAAAAAACTTACTATCAGTGTGAAAAGTAGCCATTTAAAATTCAAAATTTCAATTTCTTGTTTACGTGATAAAGTCTGCATTTGTGGTCAGATTTTCGTGAAACTTGCACAGATTGTTTATCTCATCAATAGCTTGAATCCTATTGACTTTAAAAAAATCTGACAATCAGTGTGGGAAAAGTAGCCATTTAAAGTTTAAAATTTCACTCTATTGTTTATGCGATTCAGTCTGCATTTGTGGTAGGATTTTCGTGAAACTTGCACAGTTTGTTCATCTCATAAATAGCTTGAACCATATTGATTTTGACGTAAAACTGGCAACCAGTATGGGAAAAGTAGCCATTTAAAGTTCAAAATTTACATTTCTTGTTTACGCGATTAAGTCAGCATTTGTTATAGGATTTTCATGAAACATGCACAATTGCTTTGTATCATCAACAGCTTGAACCCTATTGATTTTGAAAAAAACATTTGATAATCAGTATGGAAAAAGTAGCCATTTAAATTTGAAAATTTAAAATTTTTGTTTACGTGAAAATGACTTGGCATTTGTGGTCGAATTTTCATGAAACTTGCACAGTTGCTTTACATTATTGATAGCTTGAACCCTATCGATTTAGAAAAAAAAACAAAAAAAAAAAAAAAAAAAAAAAACAACATTCGACAATCAGTATGGCAGAAGGGGCCATTTAAAGTTGAAAATTTGCATTTCTTGTTTACGCCATTAAATCCGCATTTTGATCCAATTCTTTTGAAACTTGCAAAGTTTATTTGTATCAGTAAGAGATTGAACTCTATTAAAATGAAGAAAATCTAACAATTAATTTAGGAAAAGCAGCCATTTGATGGCTTAGTATTGTTTATTTAACACAGTCCACATTATTAGTCATATTTCTTTTAAACTTGCAGGAAGTATTTCATGCAATGAGTACTGAAACCCTATCAAATTTGGTTGGATTCCAAACAATTGGTTTTAAGAAATTGTACTTCAATTTTTTTTTCACTATTTGTTCAGTTCACCATGCCTACTTGTGCTGTCTCAGTGGGTTCAAGCCAAGTTGCAACACCCCCTCCCTCTTTTTCACTTTTTTTTTTTGGGGGGGGGGGGGGAGTCTTTTTCCTTTTTGCATCATGAATTCATAATGTATGCCAGAAAAAAAGCAAAATCACTGCCAGTAGAGCGATTCAGGCCCTCAAGGACCTCAAGTTTTTAATCTATGAGCCGGAGGAAGACGGTTTTGAAAACTTAAGTCACATACAGTTTGTGGCTTGCAAACACTTCCACATATATATGTGTCTAAAATTTTGTTGTCCAGTAAAGAGCGATGCATTGACTGTTGCTACTGAAAAGACGTGGTGTAGTATTAGGGGCGGATCCAGAATTTTTTACGGGGGGGGGGGGGGGTTCCGGAAAATAATTATCCAGATATGATGTGTCGGATCATTTTGTAATCTGCTGTTTTACAAGGAGTGCTCCAAAAGTACTGTTGCAGAGCGTGTAGTGCTACCATAACCTAGAGCACTTGTTACATAGGGGACGCAACTGGTTTAATACTTTAAACACTATTTTTAAACGCATTTCAAGTTGTTAGAACTAGTTCTTAGTGGATCTGAATTATGTTTTGGCACAGATCTAGAATCTACTGCAACATTCAAAGTTAGTCAAAATTTTAGGCAGACAGCGGTTACTTTGAAAAGTCTAGGGGGATCCGCTGATGAGTATAATGGCGATAGTGTCTAGGCAGAGGCAGATAAACTAAAGCCTGTCGAAATCTTTCCAACAATAAGTACGTTCCTAACTAGATCTATACATAATTCTGGACGGAAGATTTTTATGAAGTGATTCAGGTAAAATACTTCATAAAAAACTTCCGTCCGAAATTAAACTGTATGTAACTCTTATGCTATGACGTAAAATGACGTTGGTTATGACGTTTCATGAAAGCGTTGCCCAGATGAACTTTTTTAAGGTATGACCATCCTAACAGTAACCTTTTAATACAAGTGTTTAATTGTTATAGGGTGTTAGAGTATTGTATTAGACAGAAAAGTGTTAAAGTGTGCCGGGTGTTTTGGGGCTGATACCTGTCCTTTATGTGGTAGTAATACTTGCAGTTCACGTTGAGAGTGGCTGGCTGTATCTCTGTAGCTTCTGACTTGGTGGACGTCCACACAGTTCGCTATCAGGTGAGAGAGTCATCCACGAGAAACACTGGTTCCCTATATCGACTTTTCCCGCCACTTCGGTTTCGAGGTAATGCTGGTACCCAGCATCACTGCACTCCCCCAGACTTTCTCCAAGAAGGCTTCGGCGGTAGCTGACGGATTCTTATTTGGGGGGACTACCTCCAAAATGGGGTGGGAATCATTCCCTGGATCTCAACTCAAAAACCTGGGGCTAGAAGCCGCTGAAATTGCCCCATAAGTGGGCTAGAAGCCGCACAAGAACTTTTAAGCTAGAAGCTTTTGAATAAGTGGGCTAGAAGCCGCAGAAGAGCTTTTAAGCTAGAAGCTTTTGAATAAGTGGGCTAGAAGCCGCACAAAACTGGAAAACAACAAGCTCGAGTGGAACTAATACAGGAAAAAGGAGCTAGAAGCTCTACTTGGGATGGCTAGAAGCCACAGAGAAGATTTGATCAATCTTCATAGTTCCTTTGATGTCTTAAACGATAGCACACTAACCTCATCCAGTACACACGGTGGGCGTTTGGCACAGTCAATTCGCACACCCTGTCCACTGGGAGCTCCCGGTATCTTGCCATCTCCTTTGCACAGGCAAGGAGGTGGCCCGGGGTAGAAACTTTATGCTTGCCGACCGTAAAATACGGGGCATCAGACCCTAGCAGCAGCCGGTCTTCCCGCAACGACTTCAAGGCCTCAACCTGATCTGGGCTAAAAGTCCTGATCTTGTTGGTGAAGCCAACGTAAGTATTGGGAAACTCCTTCAGCCATTTGTCTACCACATACTTGTTCCCGGTGAAGCAGTGTAGATGGATCCTTTGGTGAGGCTTAACATACTTCCATGTAAAACACAGAAGCTGGAGAAAAGCCACAGTTCCGCAGTCTCCATCCACTCCTCTGCAATGCAACACCAGAACTTGCGACTCCTTGAACAAGGGCAAAACTCTCTCCAGCAGCATCAGTTGGCTTGACCAGGCCTCCACTGGTTCGGTTCTGTCAAGGCCTACCTCTCCTAGAGCTCTGACACGGGGGTCGTCCAAAAGGGGCTTGAGTGTATCCAGCACCCCGGTCAGGCGTTCTCTTGTAAGGGATGAGGCATGCCTTGGATGGATGCCCACCGCAACTGCAATACCCTCCTCTAGGTCTAGAAGACGCTGAGGGGAAGGGTACGTTTTAGGGTCGCAGTAAACAGCCACCGAAACCTGCTCTGATGGTGACACTGGAACAGCCTGAAGGATGTCCCTCAGGGTGCCATTGGCGGGCAGGCGAAACCTGCCCAAAGTCCGGTCCAGGTGAAAATGACTATCTACGACAATCGGGTACACCTGTTCCAGACCCCGAGCGGTCGCATCCGCAGCTTCCGACTACCCTTTGTCCATCGGGACAGAGGAGAAATTAGCCCTTTCTTCAGGGCTCAGTGTTTCCGCAATGACCAACACCACCTTCCAGTGCACCAAAACACCAGGGGAGTTGGGGTCTGCAAGGATGAATTCCTGTGGGGGCGAGGCTTTTACTTGGTGGCACATGCCAAGCATAGCCGCTTTTTGTTTGGCTGACACCTCACTCCCAGCTACACCGGCTAGAAGCCGTTGCATCCTTAAAAAGGAAAGGAGATCAAGGACCGTAGCTGGTCGACCCAACAACCACCTCGCAGCCTGTTCGAGAGCCTTGACCCGGCGGCTACATACATTGGGATCATCGGCGGGCAGATCTTCTCGAAAAACGTCAGGGATATGCTCCTTAAAGGCATGGACTTCAAGGAATTTCTTCTCAGAGGAATCAGAACCAGGGACGGCACAGAATCTTTGCCTGGCCTCCCTGTTTGCTTGGGCCGATTTCACCCTTTGTACCGCCGCGCTCACCCTAGCCCTTTTCGCGGGGAGCACAACTTCCGAGTCCTCTAAACCATGCTTCTGGGGTCCCAAACAGCTGACCTTTACTTGGAGGTCTCAGCCAACCGATGTTACTGTGCGCTTCGCAGCAACACCAGCACTCTGCGGGCTCTTCGGGGAGCTAGAAGCCCCAGCCTTAGAGGCCGACTTATGCCCTGCAGCTGAAGTCTGCGGGCCCTTCGGGGAGCTAGAAGCCCCAGCCTTAGAGGCCGCCTTACGACTTCTTTTATTCTTCCGCTTGTTTTTCCTCTTACCTCCACCGTCTCCCCTTTTTTAGGAGCCGCCTCTCCGGGGGCCCTCCCGGGGCTGGAGGCAGCGGGACTAAACCCGACTGGAGTGGGAGGCAGAGGATTTTCAGGCGGAACGGGTAAATCCGTCAGCAAGGCCTCGGCCTGGCTGGAGGATGGGTTAGAAGCCACATCCATGGGCACCTCCGCAAAGAAAGACGGGCTAGAAGCCGCGTCAGTCTCCGCAGCCGGCACCCCTTCAGCCTTTGATAGGTCGGAGAGAAGTTCTTTGATAGCAGGGTGGTCCATGAATGCGAATAATCTGAAAAAATAAAGGAGCATTCAGTATGCGACCTCCACCGTCCTTCCCCTCTTGCAGGCCTTGCATTTATATTTGTCAATAGCCAATGCATCTGACACACTGATGTTGACACATGAACCATGGAACCACTCATCACAATAATCGCACTGTATCATGAAGCGACCATTCCAGGGCTGGCGGCACAAGCAATATTTGGTGCCCCCCTCACTGTCAGGAATGATTGCTGAATCCTCAGGTAAGGATTTATGCTTTGTGATCCAAGTTGGGAGAGTCCTATCCCTACAGGGCATTAACCTGTCATGGTTCACTACAAACACAGACTTATGGAGCTTCACAAGGTATAGGTATGAAGACAATTTCTTTATAATTAAGGCTGGTCCTTTCCAAGGAGATGACAGTTTTCTGGACTGTCCCTCACTAACTGCTGTATCTAGTAGATACACAACATCTCCTTCAGCATATGGTCTTAAAAGAATTTTGAGATCGTAATTTTTTTCCATGCGCTTCAGCGAAGTTTTCAGATTCCGGCGAGCAGCATCATGAGCCGATTGCATATTTTTAACCAGATCATTGACATAGTCACCGTAATCCACCGACTGACCTTTGGGACAAGGGAACATTAAATTTTCAGGTGTATTAATTTCCCGTCCCAACATCAATCTATTTGGGGTAAAACCTGTACTTCTGTTGACTGAAGCCCTTATTACCATAGCTATTTGCTGGAGGTACTTGTCCCATTGATCCTGCTTTTTACCTAAAAGGCAACGGACAGCATCGATTAAAGTACGATTAAATCGTTCTACTTGTCCGTTTGCTGCAGGTCTATAAGGAGTGGTTCTAGCCTTATGGATCTGCAAAGCTTTACATAAAGCTTCGAATAATTTTCCGTCAAAGTTCCTGCCTTGATCAGAGAAAATCTGTAGTGGAAGACTAAATGAATGAATGAATGAATGTTGTTTTATGGCGCATCGACAGCTTTGGTCATTTAGCGCGCATGTCTGTGTTAAAAGATATTAAAAATGGGATTATAAACTGAAAAAGGTTTGAATATATTTATAATAGTAAAAGAGTTGAGTTAAGAAGGATTGTGTATGATCTTAATATGTATAAAGGACATTATTGAGTGACAGGGCAATCCCTATCATCTCAAAAGTAGTAAATATCACAGTTTATTGTAAATGCCAATCTCCTTTATGAAAGCGATAATAGATTCAACGCTGACAGAATCAAAAAGATTTTTTAAACTATCGACGTTGAAATATTTTGTACGAATTGGTTGAAAGTCAATGCAATCTAGTAGGATATGTTTTATAGAAAAGGATGCATTGCATGGAATACATTCAGGGGCATCATCTCTGGTCAAGAGCCAGGAATGTGTAATGCGTGAATGGCCAATTCGAAGTCGTGCAATTATCACTTCTTCTCGACGAACAGACCTGTAAACGGGGTACCATTCACCAAGGGAAGGTTTTACTGAGTGGAGTTTATTGAAAACATCAGCATTCCACTGGGATTGCCAAGAAGATTGGATATGTGTTAAAACAGAGGATTTAAAATCAGTGTGTGGAACTTTAAAATCTGAAATGGGAAGGTTAAGTGCAGATTTGGCAGACCTATCGGCATTTTCATTGCCTTTGATGCCTACATGACTTGGAAGCCAGCAGAACACCAATCTGTTCATAGAAGAAATTTGTGAGATCCTTTCCAGTAAAGTACAGATCAAGGGATTCTCAAGTCGTTGATTTGAAAGGGCCTGTAATGTTGACAAAGAGTCCGAAAAGATAATGAAACGGTTGGAATTAGAATGTTCAGCTAGATTAAGGGCAAGATCAATAGCTTTAATTTCTGCAGAGAAGATAGAGGAATTGTTTGGAAGGCGGCACTTTAAGCTCCTTTCTCCATAAATAGCGGCAGCTGCTACAGAATTTCCCTCTTTAGATCCATCTGTATAGATTGGTTTGAAGGAAAAATAATGCTCCTTTATCTCGTTGTATCTAGCATGAAACACAGTTCTATCCGTGACTGACTTTTTGTCGGATGCAAGGTCAAATCTGAATTCTGCACTGTTTAGTGTCCATGGAGGGATATAAAGAACATAGTGTAACAGCACTGTGTAAAGATAATCTGATGGCAACAGCTTGCAAGTTTGTGTTAAGAGAGATAACTTTATGAGGAATGTTGTTATTGACAATAATAGAAACACCACCTCTAGCTTTCTCGCCTTCGGTAAAGACTTTATTGTAAATGGAATGATATTTGACAGAAATATCATCCTCCCGCTTAAGGAAGGTTTCTTGCAGACAAACAGGTTTGTGATCTTTGATTAAAAGGGAAAGTTCGTCAAAGTTTGACTTTAGACCTCGACAATTCCACTGGATTATGGTATCCATAGTGCATGAAGAGAGTATAAAAGCTAAAGTAAAAAAAGAGGCCGTAAACCAATACATTTTTAAAATAGATTAAGATTTAATTACAGTTGTCTCGGGTTTGGACGACTGCCAAGTGTCAGTGTCCTTGTTCCAAAGATCTTTAGAACTGGACCAGATAGAGGCTTCTGAATCTGAAGCCTCACCTTCCAGATTTTCAGTATCTGCATCCATGTCCTCTAACTCCGAAAATCTGTTGGAGGTAGGGACCGGATCATCTACTGTGATTGCTACTTCACAAGATCCATGGTTATCTCTGGACTGTGGTTTAGATTTCGAGGAAGATCTTTTTGGTGATCGGGGTACATGGTAAGATTTGTTATCTTTAGGTGGAGCGCTAGGTTTATTTGTAGACTGTGAAGATGGAGGTTGGGGTTTCTTAGGAGGCTGTTTTGAAGGGGCAGATGGCTTTGAAGCTTTTTTTGAAGAAGTATTTCGTGAAGAGGAAGAGGGCTCTGGGGGTGTTGATTTGAGTTTAAGGGAGTCAGATGACGAGTTTGTTTCTTGTGAAATGATTTTCTTTTTGTTTTGGGAGGAGGTAGATGGTGCTTTTTGAGAAGAGGATGCAGTAGTGGGTTTGGGTGTAGGTTGTGTCTGTTTGAGGGGTTTGGATGGTTGAATGTCAGGGACAAGGCTTTTCAACTCGTTGGCCATTTCTGGAAACTTTTCTAGAAGTTTTTTTGCCAAGAGTTCACAGGTTGAGCAATGTCCCTGTGGAGATGTGGGAGATGTGACTTTGGCATAAGATGTTGCACTAGTCAATAAGGTCACATCATTTTTGCGTTTTTCTACTATTTTCCTAGCTTCCAAGAAATTGATGTTTTCTTTAAATTTGATGGATAGGATTTCCTTCTCATCCTTCCATACTGAGCAGTTTTTGGAGAAGGTTGGATGAGAAGACTTGCAATTATAACACAGAACTGGGTTGTCGCAAGTTTTTGGATCATGGTCGGGGCCCTCAAAAGCACATTTTGGGCAAACAGGGGTGTTTGTGCAATTGCTTTCGTGATGTCCATACCGCTGGCATTTATAGCAGCGCAGCGGGTTTGGCACATACACATCGACATTCACCGACTGAAATCCTACCTTAATGGAAGCAGGTAAGGAGGGAGTTGAGAACGTTAAAATGTATGTATGGGTATCTCTACGTACCCCATCTCTAAAAACAGAGATTCTCCTTACGTCAGACACAGCCTGAGGTTGTAGATTTGTTTTAATCTCTTCTATGGAGCCACAGTAGGAAAGTTCTTTGCATCTAATGACTCCTTTGCTTGTGTTTAAGGTTTTATGGGAATATATCTTAACATCCAGGTTGAAGAATTTTTGTGGTTTAAAAGATTTTTTGCCTGCTGTTGGGTAAAACATTCAACTAGCAGGGTTTCATTTTTTAATTTTTTTACAGATTTTGGAGTGCCTAAAATAGAAGAGATTGTTTTTTCAATGATGAAAGGTGATAATTTTGTGATTCTTTTTGATGTGTCAGCTGACTCTATGACAATAAACCTAGCAAAAGTAGAGTTAGAAGTAAAAGAAGTATCTGATTCAGAATCTGAATCGGAAAGTAAACGCTTGGCCTTTTTTGGAGTTGCCATGATAGTTGTAATTAATTCATTACCGATGCTCCCCACCCGCCTCGGAGCCCAACAAGGGGACATGATCTGGGGAAACCAAACACAGATCATGACAAGGATACATCGGCAATATACTCGAAGTGAAAGGGCTAGACCGGAC
This sequence comes from Tridacna gigas, assembly GCA_945859785.2. NCBI lineage: Eukaryota > Metazoa > Mollusca > Bivalvia > Cardiida > Cardiidae > Tridacna > Tridacna gigas. Next base: position 34,501,289 of record OX244031.2, on the reverse strand, counting down.
AAATGTAGGCCCTCAGAATGTCACACCAAGCATAGACTGTCTTTGGGCGGTTACAAATGTCAATGAAATACCAACTTTCACCCGATTAGCCCATGAGCCACCGCCTTCTAGGGCATTTATTTATATCTATAACAGAGAGGGATGGATGATTTTTTTTCTGTAAAGATTTTGTGTATAATGGATACAAGGTAAGAGAAATGCCCTAGGGCTAGGCATGACCAGCCGATTGATCAGGACGGGCCCTCCTGACCTCTCGTTTAGTCCAATTCAAGGCCAAAGTGGTGTGTTGTGAAAGCAGAACAATTCAAGGGCCATATCCTGAATCCACTCAACCACCAGGATCCCGTCATCAGACGACACGAGTTGCAGCCCACGGCAAACAGGCAGGCACAGTGGGGGGGTCTTACCCCTGCTGTAGTGCGACAGCTGAGCTATTTCTATCCCCCCGCCCAGCTGGGGGCATGGAAGACTAAAACGCGAGAAAAAGTTATCAATGGCCGCCTGAGCCGTTTCCTCCGCGCGCTGAGTAGGAAAAGGGACGCATTCAACCCACTTCTTGAACTGGTCCACCATCATTAGGCAGTGAACGTTACCGAGCTTTGTTTTAGGTAAAGGACCAATAAAATCTATATGTACCCGCTCCATTGGTACCCCAGCTTGAAATACTGTTAATGGGACTTTTCCATAAGCCTTGTTCTTTTTATTCTGGTTACAGACATTGCAAGACAGTACAAAGGACTCCACATCCTTTGACATACGAAACCAGAAAACCTTTTCCTTGAGTTTTGCCTTAGTCCTAGCGACACCTTGATGCCCAGCTGATGGTATATCATGATGCAAGGACAAGACAGACTCTTTTAGACTTTCGGGGACGACTAAAAGCCAATCACCCATGTCTTCGTCTGGTTTCTGTCTGTATAAAACTCCGTCTATGAGCCTGAACAGTTCTTTATCCAGCCAGTAACTTTTTGCCTCAATGCTGGCAATGAACAACTCATTTTCGGCTGGTTCTTGATTTTTCTCGAACCATGCTAGAAGTATGGTGAGATTTCCATCTTAGTGTTGTGCGTCCCGCAGTTCACTGAGGGAATAGCCCCAACACCTTCTTGTGGTTGTGCTGTCAGCCGTGCCCCCCAGGGAGACGGTGCAACACCCGATGTGGCTCACACTTCTTTCCTTACGGAATGTTATGTCAAAGTGCGCTTCTGTACTACCTAACCCGTTAATGTCTCCAGAACCAATGACGTCTAGAAGACGGTCATTTCCTGTAAATATGACAGCGTCTAGAAGACGGCTGTCTTTACAGTGAGCATCGTCCGTTGGCTGGTCTAGAAGACCTGAGCCTAGACTGCTCTTTTGGCCTGGATACTGCCCTGAATGGTCTAGAAGACCCGATTCAGGCTTCAACTCATTAGCAGTACAAGATCTTTCTGAAAAAAACTCCCACTGACCTGGCTTCCCCCTTCCTTGCACCTACCACTCTTCGGTTAACCTCTGTCAGAGGAGCCCCCCTTTCCTGCACGACCAGACTAACAGCCTCATCCACTTCCTCAGTGAACTTAGCCCACTGGTTATGCGCCTTCGTGCAGTAATGGCATCCTCCGCATGGCAGGTCCGCAAGCTTTATGCCAGAAATATACTTGAAACATGGACTTAAGTGATCTGGGATTCGTGAAAGTGCATCCGCATTTCCATGTTTTGATCCTTCTCGATGCTTGACCACCATGTGATATTGAGAAAGTTCCTCAATCCATCGAGCTAGCTGGCCCTGTGGTTCTTTGAACCTTAATAACCTGGTTAAACTGGAGTGGTCTGTCCTGACCCTAAAAATCTTACCAAGCAGATAAAACCTGAACTGTCTAGTAAACCTAACAATGGCCAACAATTTCCTACGTGTGGTGCAATAATTCTGCTGCTCAGGAGTCGGAGAAACACTGCTAAAGGCAATCACCTTCTCGACCCCATTCTGCACCTGTATCAACTCAGCACCTATTGCAAACTGAGATGCATCCACATCCAAAATGAAAGAATCATTGCCGTTTGGTAAAGCTAGAACAGGTGGACTTGTAAGTACTGCTGTCAACTTTTCAAAAGCACCTTGTTGCTCTTCACCCCAAGAAAAAGGTTTTCCCCTGTCAATTTGTACAGAGGACGAGCAATCTCTGCAAAATCTTATACGAACATTCTATGGTGGTTAGCCAGCCCCAGAAACCGTTCAACATCTTTGTAGTTTGTTGGCTTGGGCCAATTTCTAACAGTTTGTGTGTCCTTCTCTGTCATGGATAAAGAATTACCACAGACAGATCTGCCAAGAAACTCTACTTCATTTTGAAAGAAGAGGCATTTCTTTGGCTTTAGCTTCATACCATGTGTTCTGAATCTATCCAGGACTTGACATAGATTTTGCAAGTGCTCTTCAAAAGTTTTTCCCATCACAAGAATGTCATCTAGGAAGGCAAGTACAATCTTCCAGGTCAGTCCCTTCAAAATGAAGTTGACAACCCGAGAGAATGTGGCGGGCGCATTGGTTAGTCTAAAGCCCATTTTGATATGTTCAAAGAGTCCAAAAATTGTACGGTCGTCCTCTTTGACTTTAACTTGCCAATAAGCAGAATTGGCATCTAGTTTAGAAAACCAAATGTCTCCTTCTAATGTATCGAGACAATCTTCTACTAATGGTAATGGGAATGTGTCCTTAACTTTGACGTCATTCAAAGCCCGGTAGTCTATGCACCACCGAACTGAGCCATCTCTTTTCCTGATTAAGACAGGAGAAGATGCCCATTCTGAAACAGATTCCTGAATGACGCCGGCATCCAACATTTTCTTCAGGTGAGCTTCTTCCTCATCAACAAAACATGCAGGGGTTCTGCGCATTCTTTGTTTGATAGTATTTGCGTCACCTGTATCTATTGCATGCTCAATAGCTGTGAATTGACCCAGATCGAAATCACTTTGAGCAAAGACATCAGAATAGCTACGTAGAACGCCAGCTAATTTCGATTCTTGCTCTTCATTAAGGTGAGTTCTGGATGCCTCAAACACACCTTGTAAATGAGATGGTAATTCTACAGCTACATCCCTCTCACCTTTTGGGCTAAAAGCCGCAAAATTTATTGATCCGTGACTCTTGAGCTCTCCTGTTGGGCTAGAAGCCGCAACAGACCCGAACCCATGGCTTATTTCAGTTGGGCTAGAAGCCACAACAGACCTTGATCCATGATTTAACTAAGTTGGGCTAGAGGCCGCAACATGACTAGACCCTTGTTTAGATTGGCTTGAAGCCATTCTTGCATCTGCACTGTGCATGTTTCCTAAAACAGTATCAATTTCGTGTGCATTTGCAATAATTTCATTCGTTTTCAATGTTTTGAAATTATCTGTGGGATTGAACAGACAAATGACTGGTCTGTCACCGGTAGATCTGACAATGCAAGGCATAAGAACCTTTCTCTGATGTATTAGATCACCAGGTTCAAGATAATAATCGCCAAGCTGATCATCCAATTTACAAGCGACACGAACGACAGAATTAGGAGAGACGACCACCCTTTTTGTCAAAGACATTCTAGCAACAATAGGTTTTTTATCCTGCAAATGGGTAATGACAGAGACCTTTTCTCCATTCACCACAAGGGTATCAGACTTCATATCATGTAAGACACCCAAATGGTGCATGATGTCATGGCCCAACAACATGTCATCTGAAATAGGGGCGACGTAAAGTCTTTCCCTAATTATCTGGGAGCCAAGACGTAACTGTAGAGGTTTAATAATAAAACCTGGTAAAACATTATCCCTAACTGCCATCTGCATCACAATATCCTTGATCTTTTTTGGGTTTTTGTTTCAAGGAATCATAGACCTGTTTGGAGAGAATAGTAATTTCTGTTCCTGAGTCAATCCTAGCCTGAATATCTCTCCCCCCGACTTTTAAATTGATGAAAGAAGAGCCTGCACAAACAACGTGCACTTTAACTGGCTCGTCTGTATGGGCAGGAGGATTAGGATTAACAATGATCACAGCATTACCATCCACTTTAGTCTGGAGAGAAACCGAGACAGTCTCCATTGCCGGGTTAGAAACCGCGACTGACTCATTTGCCCGGTTAGAAACCATGACAGCAGACTGAGTATGACCACTTTTTTCTGTTGCCTTGACAGTAGCTTTAGTCTGGTTAGAAACCGAGACTGACTCAGGTGTCAGGTTAGAAACCTTGACTGTAGACTGAGTTTGACCACTGTATTTTGTTGCTTTGACAGTGGACTGAGGGGCGTGGTTCCTCCCCTTACTCGTTACCCGTTTAAATTCTGCTCTTTCTTTGACTCCTTGCGCTTCTTTTGCAACCAGGCCTTGTACCTTTTACAATTTTTTTTGAAATGACATGCCTTTTTGCAAAAGAAACAAGGGTCACTTGGTTTGGCCTCTTTTGCATTTTCCGCTTTGATTGCTTCAGCAATGACCTTCTTCACTTCTTCCAAGGTAACTTCGTCTTTAGATCGATGTTTTTTGTTTTTCTGTCCGTCAACAGCCTTGGTAATGTATTGGTGATGTTTCACCAAATTCAAGGCATGCTGAATGTTTTTAGGGTTTTCTAGGCACGCATGTTTGGCTGCTTCCTTGTCTAAACAACCCTGACTAAATTTGGCAACAACCTCTTGAATTAGGCAAGTCTTTGTAGGCTGATGTAGCAAGGGTCATAATCTGCCCAGTCTTCTAATGATTCCTCTGGATTTTGCGTGGTTTGTTGGAAGTTGACTCGGGCAGTCTCAATCAAATCAATTGAGCCAAACCTACTTTCAAGTTTCTTAATGATGTCCTTGAAAGTAAACTCCTCATACATTCTAACAGTAAATGTAAAGAAATCTAGCGCCTTGCCAGCTCGTTTTGCCATTAAAATGTAAATTTTATGGCAGCAAAGCCGGATTTCCTCTTTTCAGGTCAGCGGGTCTAGAAGACGCCTGCAATCCGGAAGCATTGATAGGGTTAGGAGAACCCAAACTTGAATTTGAGGAAGACTCGTCCGGATAGAATCCAGTCTGTCTTCTGTGAATCCTCAATTTCCCAGACTTTTTGCTTGTGCTGGTGAGTCTCGGACTAGGCCGTTCAGCCAATTCCTCTGGTCTTTTATTAGGATTTTTCTTTGGCACTTGTTCCTCCAGATTCTCAAATTCCTGTGTGAGGGGTTTGAATCCTGGAGGGACACGTGGTGCAGCAGTGCAGACTGGTGATTGTTTAGAAGACACATCAACAGCAGCCGGTTGTCTAGAAGAAAAGTCAAAAGTAGCCGGTTGCTGTACAAGCGACTGTTACAACTCCAATTGCGTCCTAATAAGTTTCTGCAAGTCTTGGATTTGTTTCGAAGTTTGTTCTTGGAGTACTTGCAGTGTGACCATATCCATTTGCCTCTTTAATGGACTTTGCCTATGTGGGGTCAAAGGTGATTGGGGTGGAAGCAAATGAAGTGTTGGTTTGGGTGGGGAAACCAACTGTGGGAATTGCTCTTCTTTGGCAGAACGTTTTTTGGGCATTTCAGTTTTTTGCACAGTAGGTCTAGTGTGATGGGGTGGGTTTTGTGGGGTGGCAGCATTTTTCGGAACTTTGGGTAATTCCGGAAATAGCTGCTCAAAACCCTGAGCCTTCTTTGATGGCTTTGGCTCACTGCGTGACAGGAACCTGCGGAGCTGATCCTCAGTCTCGCTAATCTGAGATTCAAGCTCAGCCGCCTCGGCCTCTAATGAAGTTAAAGGAAGAAGTGACAAACTTTTATCCGCCCTTTCTCTCTTTAACTGTGTTTTTGATGGAACACTGAAATCTAATTGATCCCAGGTTTCCTCATCTACTGCCCCATCAACATCATGGAGAAAGCCATTTTCGTCACAGGACCATACAATTCTCTATGGTAGACAATGGCCTCTGTTCTTTTTCGGCCAATGCCTTTAACATTGCAGAGTTGGTCAACTGTTGCACTGTTGATATTAATTCTGCTCATGTTTCCAAAGAGAAAAATTACACAGGTAGATTTGAAGTTTAATCTGGAATTCAGTTAAACAAAATGCAAAACCTGCAAGAAAGAAAGCATGCAAATATAAATAAAACAAGTTAACTGAATTAAATTACTGGCAGTTAATTCAAGTGCTTAGAAAGCGTACCTGAAATTAACCGAAAACTTTCTAACTGTAAACAGGTGGGTGGAGTAAGTACTGGCTTTACAGTAAATTGAGCGCTTCCTGCCTGTAAAGATTAACTGGCATACCCTAACCTGAATTTAAATAAGTCTTTCCTTATACTGTGTAGACAAAAATAAGCTGACATGTGAAACCACTTTAGCTAGAAGCAAAATTAGGTAACACAAGAAGAGCAAGACTAAACAAATAGAACTCGTTAAGTCTCAAAGTCAAAAGCTGTATTGAATGAATAAAACTCAATTCAATACACTGAATCCACGACAGCTGCCTTGTTTTCAAACTGTTTTCAAGCGAGACTAAGTCTTTCTGGAATTTATAGAAGGTTCGCGAAAACACAATACCAACAACCAAAAAGACTGAAAACAATTGAAAATTTTCTTGTTTTAATCCTCGTTGCCAATAAAGTGTGCCGGGTGTTTTGAGGCTGATACCTGTCCTTTATGTGGTAGTAATACTTGCAGTTCACGTTGAGAGTGGCTGGCTGTATCTCTGTAGCTTCTGACTTGGTGGACGTCCACACAGTTCGCTATCGACTTTTTCCGCAACTTCGGTTTCGAGGCAATGCTGGTACCCAGCATCACTACAGTAAAAAAAAAAAAAAAAAAAATAGACGTTTTGGCAATTACATTTGATATAAGCGATATTTTCATGCTATCGCAAGCAGCGCACCGGAAGAATTGAGTTACACCGGACAAACAAACCACTTTTAAAGACAAATACAATGTTGGGCCATATCTTTTTCTAGTTCGCAATTCCTTTAAATGTGGACAAATACAATTTTTTTTGTTTTGTTTTGTTGTATACTACCGAAAAGTGTTAGCAACAGGGAAATTGCATACATTTCACAACCAGGGATCGTATATATAGAATGTGTTTATAAGATCCCTGTCACAGCTAAAAAAGAAATAGACACTGAAAAATTCAATAGGAAATTAAGTCCAACACAGTTAAAACGTATAGTAATTATGATACTGCATTTGAAACAAACATAGCATAGACAGACAAATGGATTTTAGAGATCCTAATCAAATAAATCGGATACAGTATAGAGACTAAGACTGACCTTACCCTCTATAACGCTGTAACCTGTGTAAAATTCGAAAAAACTAGATCCACAACTGATCAACAGAAGGGTGAATATCAGGGCCAAAAACGGATGAGAAGAGTATGTTTTATGTGACACGTGTGCGTTAATTTTTACTAAGCAAGTACATTACAGTTCTTGGGTCACCCTCCCTGCAGTGCGATACCGAGATCAAAGGAACACCAAGTTAACCTTTCATCCATTTTCGTAAAAATTTCATTTTACACATATTTCCTAAATACATGTTCTCAAAATGAAGCTTGAATATGAATGTTATGTAAATTCACGCTTTATGTATGTACATGATCTACATGTATTACATTTATTCGGCTGTTGGAACATGACTGAAAATACAGGAAAGACGGTTTGATATATATTTTTTTTGATTTCAGGATCTTCTTAATGTTTCAAAGAATGCCGATAGATGTAGTGGTGTAATTTCAGTAAATGGACTGTCCCTGTCTCTTGGAAGACACTGGAAAGCTTCCTAATCCTTAACCAGACGACTCTGAGTTTTTACAACCCTGAGAGAGAAGGCGTCTTACAAATAATTTGGAAAAAGAGGAAGCGCTTTTAGCCACCATTTTCTCCTTTTTCCGCAATATTTTCTACTTTTTCGAGGACAATTTCAACCATTTGACGCATGTTTATTCGTTCGTCTTCATATGCTTTGTATCTGGACGAGTCCGAACTTTTGCCGTTTGGTTAAAGGTTTTGATCGAATGAGACTTGATAGACACTTAAAACCCTTTACCACGCAACCCTAACTTTTTACAACCTTGAAAAAGATAGCTGTTAAAAATAGTGTGAGAAAGGGAGAAAATTCTGGTAACCAGCATTTTTTTCCTTTTCTCGCAATGTTTGCTACCCTTCCAAAAGCAAATTTCAATGTTTGAGTCACGTTTATTTTGTCATCTGCAAATGCTTTTCATTTATGCAAGTCTGAAATTTTGCCGGGTGGTAATAAGTTAATTTATAAAGATTCAGTTTCGTAAAATATACAATGAAAAAAAAAGGGGGTGGGGGTGGGGAAGAGGAAACGAATCGTTTTAAAGTGTCATAGATTTTTTTTTTTTTCTATTTTATGTCTGATTGTTCAATTCATTTTTACCGAACCGTGTAGCTAAGTTTGTAACGTACATGGCTTGAAACCCAGAGATCGCTGGTTTATTCATATTCAACTGTTAAAGTGATAAAATGTTATGATAAAAAAAAATCGTTTGAGCAGTGTCAGCAAATAGACAGAGACTCCATTTACTGAAAAATGGAACACTATACAGCTTGAATTTATCTAGAAAATCCCGACCTTGAAAAAATATAAAATCCTGGTTGCATTTTTGTCATTCCTGTTTGAATTACGTTCATAAAGGACTATCGTAACGACGAAGTTCCGTTCAAATTTCAAACCTTCCATTTCCTCCTAGAAAAAAGGGTAGTTGAAGCTTCCTTTTGAGTAGAGAAATACGTGCTATTATTGTTTTCATTGAAAAGCTGGTAAAGGGTTCGCCGGGTATTACTTTGATCTCGGTATTTCACTGTAAAAGTCGGTGATCTTAAGAAAAATTGTGATGTACTTGCTAAGCACAGATTAACACGCACGTGCCATGATAATGTATCTGTCCTGTTCAATTAATCTTACGTTGGTCTTTTGTAAAGGATTTGGAATTGTTAAAATCTGTTACAGATAGTAAGTCCATTCTAACTACTGACCTCAAAAGACGCATTTTTTTGTCCGAACACTTTTTGTTTTCAAAGTTATTATTATTGAATTCAGGGTCCGTATTCACCAACCATTCTTAAGAATATTCTTGGTCTTGTTCTCCAAAATTTTTCAAATTTGAAAGTAACACACCTTCTGATTGGCTAAACCATTTGGTTTAGCCAATCAGAAGTTGTGTTACTTTCAAACTTTGAAAACCTTGAAGAATAAGTCTAAGAACGTTCTTAAGTATGATTGGTGAATACGGACAGGTTTACCTGCATATTATAATTCATTTATTGTCAACTTCAAAGCTTTTGCCCTTTTAAACCAATTCAGTTTGCGAGAAATTTCTTATTTCTGAGTAGTATGTCCGCCACTTTGCTTGTAAACAAAGATGACGTAATCGGCGGCCATCTTGACCTACTTTCGGCCATCGTGTTACTATTTTTAGTAACTCATTTGCATATAAGGAGTTGTTGGTGTCTCATGGGTATTCGCGGCGAGTATGGGGAGTCCGCCATTTAGGATGACTAATTTTTATTTTTAGACCAGCAGCCATTTTGGATGACCTATTTTTTTAGACGACCATTTATTTAAATGTGCTTTTTGGCACAATATTGTTTTTTTTTTGGTTATAGATTTGGAGAGAACTAGCTTTAAAAATGAGTCGTATAAGCGAGTACCCTAACAGTATACAGAGCTGACTTATATACTCTATCTAGTAATGATCGCGGGCATTGAGGGTCAGGCCCTTTTACGAGATGGAGACTTTCCCACTTAGACTCATCTTTAACGCCACACCAGGTCAAAGAGCCGATTCCTAACCTTACTACGACCCTCGGTCAAGTCTATAAGGTTAAGTGGGTCTTACGACACATCCATGCTCTTTGAAGTTTCTCACAAAGAATTACAAAAATACGGTAGATAAAAACGATACCTTCGATGTTGTCTCTTCAACGTCCTGAACTCAAATGACAAAGGAGTATTTCCGATATGACTCGCGCGCATGCGTCAATCCACATACGTGTCTGAACACGTTTTATAGGCTATTGTTAATGTCGACACACTGTCTGGTTTTGTTTATTTAGTACAGGAAATACGAACAATGCCCTATTCAACTGTAAAACATAATCCCTGTTAATGTCGCCACAATGTCTGGTTTTGTTTATTTAAGGGCGGAAGTCCGGACAATGGTCTATTCAACTGTCAAAATTAATCCCCTAACAAAGGACTAAGTGACAGAACAATGGTCTTTTGTTACAGTCGTCACACTGGCTGGTTTTGTTTATTTAGTACGGACAATGGCCTACTGAGATATCAAAGTTAATCCTCTAACAAAGGACCAAGTGATACAGAGCTGACTTGTATACCCAATCGAAGACGTAGTCACAGACATTGAGAGTCAGGTCCTCGGTCCTCGATGGAAAGAAAAGGGTAACTATTTTTAATGATAAAAAGGCGAAAAATGAAAAGAAAATAGTCTTCGGGTAAAAGTAAAAAGTACAAACAATGGAATAAGCAGAAAAAAAGTCTACAGTGAAAAAGACGAATTAGGTCCAGTACCCATTTAGATGCATAGCATTGATTACGATGTAAAAGTGAAAAATCAAGTCGCCCCCCTTTAAAGCAAGATATTAAATGATTCTAACAAGATTGGACAAGGCCCCTGCCATTTTAAGGTCCAGTGCCCATGTATATGTCAATGTTTTTGACTTGAGATTGGACTAAGATAGCGCATAAAGGGAGCTAGCTAATGTTTACATACATATTTACAGTAACCTGAATAGCGGATTAAATTTTGCAAAAATGTAAGATTTTGAATGAAAGTTATAGGAGTTGTTACCTTCAGCTATGAAATATTTTTTTCTTAACATTCCAACCTTTTGACAAGTAAAGCCGTGTACTGATAAAATCAAGTCGTCCCCCTGTAAAGCAAAAGATTAAATGACTCGCACAAGATTGGACAAGACTCCCAACCCTTTAGAGTCCATTACCCATTTATATGTCAATACTTTTTGACTTGAGATTGGATTAAGATAGCTCATAAAGGGAGCTGGCTAATGTTTACATAAATATTTATGATAACCCCAGTAATGGATTAAATATTGCAAAAAAATTTTAGATTTCAGTCGAAAGTTATAGGAGTTGTTACCTTCAGCAATGAAATGATATTTTCTTAACATTCCAACCTTTTGACAAGTAAAGCCGTGTACTGATAAGTCTAATTCTAGGAAATGTAAGCAATGGCACGAAATTCCAGAACAACTAAGCAATGAAACCGATATGCGTCTTTTTCTTTCATTTTTTTGACAGTTTCTATTCATGAAATTTGACATAACCCTATCGTATTCTAGTGAAACACTTACTTGACCAAACGTGCTGGTCTCAATACCAGAAAATATAACGAAATCCACTGCATCCTGAACTTCAACAATTACATTTATCATTGGAGCAATCAAAAACGTCGAAAATAAATTAATGATATCCATCAAAGTGAAAAATCCAAGTCGTCCCCCTTTAAAGCAAGAAATTAAATGAGTCTAACAAGACTGGACATAAACCCCCGCCCGTATAAGGGCCAGTGCCCATGTATATGTCAATGTTTTTTGACTTGAGATTGGATTAAGATAGCGCATAAAGGAAGCTGGCTAATGTTTATATAAATATTTACAGTAACCCTAGTAACGGATTAAATTTTGCAAAAATGTAAGATTTTAGATGAAAGTTATAGGAGTTGTTGCCTGCAGCAATGAAATGATTTTTTCTTAACATTCCAACTTTTTGACAAGTAAAGCCGTGTACTGATAAGTCTAATTCTAGGAAATGTAAGCAATGGCACCAAATTCCAGGACAACTAAGCAATGAAACCGATATTCGTCTTTTTCTTTCTTTTCGTTTTTTTTTTTTTTTTTTTGACGGTTTCTATTCATGAAATTTGACATTACCAATCATATTCTAGTGAAACATTGGAGCAATCAACAACGTCGAAAAGAAATTAATGATATCCATCAAAATGAAAAATCAAGTCGTCCCCCTTTAAAGCAAAAGATTAAATGACTCTAACAAGATTGGACAAGACCCTCACACCCCTTTAAGGTCCAGTACCCATTTATATGTATATCATTGATTATGATGTAAAAATAAAAAGTCAAGTCGCCCCCTTTAAAGCAAGTAATTTATTCCAACAAGATTTGACAAGACCCCAACTCCTTTAAGGTACAGTACCCATTTATATGTATATCATTTATTATCATGTATAAGTGAAAAATCAAGTCGTCTCCCTTTAAGGCAAAAGATTAAATGACTCTTACAAGATTGGACAAGACTCCCAACCCTTTAGAGTCCATTACCCATTTATATGTCAATATTTTTTGACTTGAGATTGGATTAAGATAGCTCATAAAGTAAGCTGGCTAATGTTTACATAAATATTTATAGTAACCCTAGTAACGGATTAAATATTGCAAAAATTTAAGATTTTAGTCGAAAGTTATAGGAGTTGTTACCTTTAGTAATGAAATGATTTTTTTGAACATTCTAACCTTCGGACAAGTAAAGCCGTGTGCTGATAAGCCTAATTCTAGGAAATGTAAGCAATGACACCAAATTCTAGGACAACCAAGCAAAGAAACCGATTTTCTTCTTTTTCTTTCATTTTGTGACAGTTGCTATTCATGAAATTCGAGATAACCCTACCAAATGATACATGATACTTTACTCTTTCACTTTGACTCCCCCATTATCGATTCAGTTTTCAGCCGTTTCTGGCCTAATACTCCTTTTCATAAAAAAATATCGACTTTTTTATTTGCAGTCAGATGGAATCAATGTAGTTATCATTGGAATGGTCTTCTCACACTGATCAAGAAAATGTATAGTTTTGTAGGTGTCACTTCAATGACAACGGAGATACAAGGATTAAAATTTTGAGACATACACGCTTTTGGCATCCACTGGTACCAAAATGGCTCAAATCTTTATTTATTGGCCGATTTTTACGTTCTTGGTGTCTATCCACGATAATTTTTTCCTGGGAATTCAAATTTGAAATCAAAATTTACCTAGGGATCATATTGAGATCGTAATGCCAGAAAGATTACAGATACGTTGTTATGAAAGATTTCAGATACGTTATTAATGCACTAACTTTAACAAAAAATGGCTAAAATCGTTGTTTATGAACCGATTTTCATGATCTTGGTGTCTAAGTGTATTAATTTTTTCTCAAGATTCCTTTCACGAGGGTTTCAATCAAGAAAAAAAACCCGGAAATGACGTCATTTTTTCTATAAATTGCAATAAAAATGGGACAAAAATAGTTTAGCGCGTGTCCTTACACGATTTTATTTCATCGGTTAATTTTGAAAGCCCTTTCATTGGATGATACATTATGACGTCATTGATAAGTTCATATCTAAAAGACAATTTTGGGACAATCATTTATTTCGTTTTAAACTCCATCATGATACTTGCGTTTACACTTTCGACCCATGCCGTCGAAAAGCACTTGGATGCATATAATTTGAGTGCCTCTGTGTTTTTTAGTGAGCGGGTTATGTACAGTGCTGTACAACAGTGTTTAAATAATACCAACACATAGAATCGGAACGGTAAATGTGGGAGGACTGTTTCCTCAATATATTAATACATTTTTGAAATTTAAACAAGAAGCAAGCGGTCCTCCCGACTGGATTAAATGTTACGATGATATGAATAAGTACATTGCACAATATATGGAAAAAGAAGGAGTTTTGTTGGATCGAGGAAATATTGAAAAGAACCCAGGGCTTAAAAGCTTTGGCCAAACTGTGTCTTAATAGCTTTTGGGGAAAGTTTGGCCAGAGACTTAATATGCGACAAACGGATTTTTTTCCACGAAAGTCAGACCAACATGTTTTTTTCAACTTTTTTTCCGATCCATTGAAAAAGCCCATCGATTTTCATATATTGTCTAATGATACGATACAAGTCGAATGGCAGTATAAGGACGATTGTCAACCCGAAGATAACAAAACTAACATATATTTGGCAACATTCACTACATGTTGGGGCGACTCAAACTGTACAGTGTACTCGAGGCATTAAACAGAAGAGTCTTGTATTACGATACGGACAGTGTGATATACGTGAGTCGCCCTGATGAGTACGATCCTCCTCTAGGTGATTACTTGGGTGAACTGACGGATGAACTTCAGAATGGAGAGTACATTGTGAAGTTTGTGTCTGGAGGGCCAAAAAATTATGCTTACAAAACGAATAAAAACAACGAAACTTGCAAAGTGAGGGGAATTACCCTAAATTATAAAAACAGTCAACTCATTAATTTTGACAGCGTGAAAGATATAGTCACAGACCCTCAAAGTAGTTCAAATATCACTGTGACCAATCCTAGTAAAATGTGTAGGGACAAAAGAAAATTGTAAAATAGAGAAGAACAGAAATGTTATCAAATGGTTTATACAAAAAGACGAAAAGTAGACCAGTTTGATACAGAACCATATGGGTTTTGATAGTCGTCCTTATATTCTGTCAAATTTTGCTGCAACAATATTATGATATCTATGTATTAAACTGTTAGATATTTCTTCATTGTCACTCATTTTTTCAAAATGTGTCACACAATTTTAAAAAAAGTGTTACACAAATATTTCAAAAAGTGTTCACCAATTTTAAAAAAGTGTCACACAAATATCAAAAAGTGTTCACCAATTTTATAAAAGTGTCACACAAATATCAAAAAGTGTTCACCAATTTTCAAAAAGCGTCACACATTTTCTTAAAAGTGTCACACATTTTCTTAAAAGTGTCACCCATTTTTCAAAAAATGTCAATCATTTTCTTAAAAGTGTCACTTATTTTAACGTTTTTGTACTTTAACACGTAAAATCCCATAGGGTCCGTTTCAAAAAGTGTCACTCATTTTTCAAAAAGTGTCACTCATTTTCTTTAAAGTGTCACTCATTTCCTTTAAAGTGTCAATCATATTCTTAAAAGTGGCATTCATTTTTATGTTTTTGTACTTTAACACGTAAAATCCCATAGGGTCCGTTTCAAAAAGTATCACTCATTTTTCAAAAAGTGTCACTCATTTTTCAAAAAGTGTCACTCATTTTCTTAAAAGTGTCACTCATTTTTCAAAAAGTATTACTCATTGTTTTAAAAGTGTCACTCATTTTCTTAAAAGTGTCACTTATTTTTACGTTTTTGTACTTTAACACGTGAAATCCCATAGGGTCCGTTTCAAAAAGTGTCACTCATTTTTTTAAAAAGTGTCACACATTTCCTTAAAAGTGGCACTCATTTTTCAAAAAGTGTTACTCATTTTCTTAAAAGTGTAACTCATTTTTCAAAAGGTGTCACTCATTTTCTTAAAAGTGTCAATCATTTTCTGAAAGGTGTCACTCATTTTTACGTTTTTGTACTTTAACACGTAAAATCCCATAGGGTCCGTTTCAAAAAGTGTCACTCATTTTTCAAAAAGTGTCACACATTTTCTTAAAAGTGTCACTCATTTTTCAAAAAGTGTCACACATTTTCTTAAAAGTGTCACTCATTTTTCAAAAAGTGTTACTCACTTTCTTAAAAGTGTCACTCGTTTTCTCAAAAGTGTCAATCATTTTCTTAAAAGTGTCACTCATTTTTACGTTTTTGTACTTTAACACATAAAATACCATGATAAAAATGCGCATATCTCTCTCTCTCTCTCATAGGTCAGATCTATTTTTAGAATTCAATTATTTTAGAATGATTCTATTTTTACTCTTCCGGAAGTATACGGAGCTGACTCGTATACTCGATCAAGGGGCTTGAATGGCGGACATTGAAGGCCAGGTCCTGGGGACTTAATTATAAAACATTCTACGTTTAGAAATATAGTAAATTATTTAGGTAAAAAACTTGAATAAAAGGCTTACGATGTGTCTCCCTCGACGTCCAGCGTTCAAATGACAGGCTACGTTTATGTTCTATTTTTAGTGACCGTATTTCACAATGACTACGGAGTATTTCGTCATACGTCTGAACAATGGTCTATAGTTAATCCCTTAAAAAGTCGCCACAAGGTCTGACGTCTGTGTATTGAGTACAGGAAATACGAACAAAGGTCTATTGAAATGACAAAGTTAATCCCTTCAAAGTCGCGGTAATGTATAGCGTCTGTTCATTTTAAGACCGTATGGGTCAACAATGAGCATGGGATAACTCAAGGATGAGCTGAGTGCAGGAGAGCACATTGTAGAATTTGTGTCACGGGGTCCCAAAAATTATGCTTACAGAACTAACAAAAACAATGAAACATGTAAAGTAAGAGGGTTTACCCTCAATTATACCAATAGTCAACTCATAAATTTCGAAGCAATGAAAGCCTTAGTAACAAATAAAGACAGTTGTAAAAATATTGTTATAACCAACCCTAGTAAAATATGTAGAGATAAAAGAAAAAAGAAAACTGTACAATAGAGAAGAGAAGAAAAGTTATCAGATGGTGTATACCAAGCGCAGAAAAATTGGACAATTATGATACATTACCCTACGGATATTAGAATGATTAACCTATGTATTTGTAATTGTGTTTGCATTGGTAAAAAAGTGTTCTTATTGTTTATAAAAGTGTCACTGTCTTTTCAACTTTTGTCACTGCCGTTTCAATTGTTGTCACAATCGTTTCTATTTTTGTCACATGCGTTTTAATTATCGTGTCTCGAGCAGACGATTATAGTCTACGGCAGTAATATTCGATTCGGTCCCGCCGCCGCCGCCCCTCCTCTTCTTTTTACCCTCTTATTCTTTTTTTTCCTACCCCTTCCTTTCCTCTAGGGGCGGCGGCGGTGGGGGCGAATCGAATATTACTGTCGTAGACTATAATCGTCTGCTCGAGACACGATAATTGAAATGCATGTGACAAAAATAGAAACGATTGTGACAACAACTGAAACGGCAGTGACAAAAGTTGAAAAGACAGTGACACTTTTATAAACAACAAGAACACTTTTTTACCAATGCAAACACAATTTTACAAATACATAGGTTAATCATTCTAATATCCGTAGGGTAATGTATCATAATTGTCCAATTTTCTGCGCTTGGTATACACCATCTGATAACTTTTCTTCTCTTCTCTATTGTACAGTTTTCTTTTTTCTTTTATCTCTACATATTTTACAAGGGTTGGTTATAACAATATTTTTACAACTGTCTTTATTTGTTACTAAGGCTTTTATTGCTTCGAAATTTATGAGTTGACTATTGGTATAATTGAGGGTAAACCCTCTTACTTTACATGTTTCATTGTTTTTGTTAGTTCTGTAAGCATAATTTTTGGGACCCCGAGACACAAATTCTACAATGTGCTCTCCTGCACTCAGCTCATCCTTGAGTTATCCCATGCTCATTGTTGACCCATACGGTCTTAAAATGAACAGACGCTATACATTACCGCGACTTTGAAGGGATTAACTTTGTCATTTCAATAGACCATTGTTCGTATTTCCTGTACTCAATACACAGACGTCAGACCTTGTGGCGACTTTTTAAGGGATTAACTGTAGACCATTGTTCAGACTAATGACGAAATACTCCGTAGTCATTGTGAAATACGGTCACTAAAAATAGAACATAAACGTAGCCTGTCATTTGAACGCTGGACGTCGAGGGAGACACATCGTAAGCCTTTTATTCAAGTTTTTTACCTAAATAATTTACTATATTTCTAAACGTAGAATGTTTTATAATTAAGTCCCCAGGACCTGGCCTTCAATGTCCGCCATTCAAGCCCCTTGATCGAGTATACGAGTCAGCTCCGTATACTTCCGGAAGTGTAAAAATAGAATCATTCTAAAATAATTGAATTCTAAAAATAGATCTGACCTATGAGAGAGAGAGAGAGAGAGATTTGCGCGTTTTTATCATGGGATTTTATGTGTTAAAGTACAAAAACGTAAAAATGAGTGACACTTTTAAGAAAATGATTGACACTTTTGAAAAAAATGAATGACACTTTTAAGAAAATGAGTAACACTTTTTGAAAAATGAGTGACACTTTTAAGAAAATGTGTGACACTTTTTGAAAAATGAGTGGCACTTTTTGAAACGGACCCTATGGGATTTTACGTGTTAAAGTATAAAAACGTAAAAATGAGTGACACTTTTAAGAAAATGATTGACACTTTTAAGAAAATAAGTAACACTTTTAAGAAAATGAGTAACACTTTTTGAAAAATGAGTAACACTTTTAAGAAAATGAGTGACACTTTTTGAAAAATGAGTGATACTTTTTGAAACGGACCCTATGGGATTTTACGTGTTATTGTACAAAAACATAAAAATGAATGACACTTTTAATCCTTTCCCAAATGACAAATTTTGGATTGGTCCAAACTGAAAGAGTTTGCAGACCACAATTTTAAATTTGATGAAAATGGCAGAAAGTTATCAAAAAGGATAGAAAACACTGTGGGAAAAGGAGAAATTGCTCGTTACGAGCAATTTCTCCTTTTCTCACAGTGTTTTCAAAAGATTTGTACTGCAGACACGTGAAAACCAGAGCTTGTTCGGGAAAGGGTTAAGAATATGATTGACACTTTAAAGAAAATAAGTGACACTTTTAAGAAAATGAGTGACACTTTTTGAAAAATGAGTGACACTTTCAAGAAAATGAGTGACACTTTTTGAAACGGACCCTATTGGATTTTACGTGTTAAAGTACAAAAACGTAAAAATGAGTGACACTTTTAAGAAAATGATAGACACTTTTTAAAAAATGAGTGACACTTTTTAAGAAAATGTGTGACGCTTTTTGAAAATTGGTGAACACTTTTTGATATTTGTGTGACACTTTTATAAAATTGGTGAACACTTTTTGATATTTGTGTGACACTTTTTTAAAATTGGTGAACACTTTTTTATATCTGTGTAACACTTTTTTAAAATTGTGTGACACATTTTGAAAAATTGAGTGACAGTGAAGAAATATCTAACAGTTTTATACATAGATATCATAATATTGTTGAAGCAAATTTGACAGAGTATAAGGACGACCATCAAAACCCATATGGTTCTGTATCAAACTGGTCTACTTTTCGTCTTTTTGTATAAACCATTTGATAACTTTTCTGTTCTTCTCTATTTTACAATTTTCTTTTGTCCCTACACATTTTACTAGGATTGGTCACAGTGATATTTGAACTACTTTGAGGGTCTGTGACTATATCTTTCACGCTATCAAAATTAATGAGTTGACTGTTTTTATAATTTAGGGTAATTCCCCTCACTTTACAAGTTTCGTTGTTTTTATTTGTTTTGTAAGCATAATTTTTTGGCCCTACAGACACAAACTTCACAATGTACTCTCCATTCTGAAGTTCATCCGTCAGTTCACCCAAGTAATCACCTAGAGGAGGATCGTACTCATCAGGGCGACTCACGTATATCACACTGTCCGTATCGTAATACAAGACTCTTCTGTTTAATGCCTCGAGTACACTGTAAAGTTTGAGTCGCCCCAACATGTAGTAAATGTTGCCAAATATATGTTAGTTTTGATATCTTCGGATTGACAATCGTCCTTATACTGCCATTCGACTTGTATCGTATCATTAGACAATATATGAAAATCGATGGGCTTTTTCAATGGATCGGAAAAAAAGTTGAAAAAAACATGTTGGTCTGACTTTCGTGGAAAAAAATCCGTTTGTCGCATATTAAGTCTCTGGCCAAACTTTCCCCAAAAGCTATTAAGACACAGTTTGGCCAAAGCTCTAAGCCCTGGGTTCTTTTCAATATTTCCTCGATCCAACAAAACTCCTTCTTTTTCCATATATTGTGCAATGTACTTATTTATATCATCGTAACATTTAATCCAATCGGGAGGACCGCTTGCTTCTTGTTTAAATTTCAAACATGTATTAATATATTGAGGAAACAGTCCTCCCACATTTACCATTCCGATTCTATGTGTTGGTATTATTTAAACACTGTTGTACAGCACTGTACATAACCCGCTCACTAAAAAACACAGAGGCACTCAAATTATATGCATCCAAGTGCTTTTCGACGGCATGGGTCGAAAGTGTAAACGCAAGTATCATGATGGAGTTTAAAACGAAATAAATGATTGTCCCAAAATTGTCTTTTAGATATGAACTTATCAATGACGTCATAATGTATCATCCAATGAAAGGGCTTTCAAAATTAACCGATGAAATAAAATCGTGTAAGGACACGCGCTAAACTATTTTTGTCCCATTTTTATTGCAATTTATAGAAAAAATGACGTCATTTCCGTTTTTTTTTTTTTTTTCTTGATTGAAACCCTCGTGAAAGGAATCTTGAGAAAAAATCAATACACTTAGACACCAAGATCATGAAAATCGGTTCATAAAGAACGATTTTAGCCATTTTTTGTTAAAGTTAGTGCATTAATAACGTATCTGAAATCTTTCATAACAACGTATCTGTAATCTTTCTGGCATTACGATCTCAATATGATCCCTAGGTAAATTTCGATTTCAAATTTGAATTCCCAGGGAAAAATTATCGTGGATAGACACCAAGAACGTAAAAATCGGCCAATAAATAAAAAATTGAGCCATTTTGGTACCAGTGGATGCCAAAAGCGTGTATGTCTCAAAATTTTAATCCTTGTATCTCTGTTGTCATTGAAGTGACACCTACAAAACTATACATTTTCTTGATCAGTGTGAGAAGACCATTCCAATGATACCTACATTGATTCCATCTGACTGCAAATAAAAAAGTCGATATTTTTTATGAAAAGGAGTATTAGGCCTGAAACGGCTGAAAACTGAATCGATAATGGGGGAGTCAAAGTGAAAGAGTAAAGTGTCATGTATCATTTGGTAGGGTTATCTCGAATTTCATGAATAGCAACTGTCACAAAATGAAAGAAAAAGAAGAAAATCGGTTTCTTTGCTTGGTTGTCCTAGAATTTGGTGTCATTGCTTACATTTCCTAGAATTAGGCTTATCAGTACGCGGCTTTACTTGTCCGAAGGTTAGAATGTTCAAAAAAATCATTTCATTACTAAAGGTAACAACTCCTATAACTTTCGACTAAAATCTTAAATTTTTGCAATATTTAATCCGTTACTAGGTTTATTATAAATATTTATGTAAACATTAGCCAGCTTACTTTATGAGCTATCTTAATCCAATCTCAAGTCAAAAAATATTGACATATAAATGGGTAATGGACTCTAAAGGGTTGGGAGTCTTGTCCAATCTTGTAAGAGTCATTTAATCTTTTGCTTTAAAGGGAGACGACTTGATTTTTCACTTATACATCATAATCAATGATATGCATATAAATGGGTACTGTACCTTAAAGGAGTTGGGGTCTTGTCAAATGTTGTTGGAATAAATTACTTGCTTTAAAGGGGGCGACTTGATTTTTCACTTTTACATCATAATCAATAATATACATATAAATGGGTACTGGACCTTAAAGTGGTGTGAGGGTCTTGTCCAATCTTGTTAGAGTCATTTAATCTTTTGCTCTAAAGGGGGAAGACTTGATTTTTCATTTTGATGGATATCATTAATTTCTTTTCGACGTTGTTGGTTGCTCCAATGATAAATGTAATTGTTGAAGTTCAGGGTGCAGTGAATTTCGTTATATTTTCTGGTATTGGGACCAGCACGTTTGGTCAAGTAAGTGTTTCACTAGAATATGATTGGTTATGTCAAATTTCATGAATAGAAACTGTCAAAAAAAAAAAAAAAAAAAAAAAAAAGAATGAAAGAAAAAGACGAGTATCGGTTTCATTGCTTAGTTGTCCTGGAATTTGGTGCCATTGCTTACATTTCCTAGAATTAGACTTATCAGCACACAGTTTTACTTGTCAAAAAGTTGGAATGTTAAGAAAAAAATCATTTCATTGCTGCAGGTAACAACTCCTATAACTTTCATCTAAAATCTTACATTTTTGCAAAATTTGATCCGTTACTAGGGTTACTGTAAATATTTAGGTAAACATTAGCCAGCTCCCTTTATGCGCTATCTTAATCCAATCTCAAGTCAAAAAACATTGACATATACATGGGCACTGGACCTTATACGGGCGGGGTTTATGTCCAATCTTGTTAGACTCATTTAATTTCTTACTTTAAAGGGGGACGACTTGGATTTTTCATTTTGATGGATATCATTAATTTCTTTTCGACGTTTTTGATTGCTCCAATGATAAATGTAATTGTTGAAGTTCAGGATGCAGTGGATTTCGTTATATTTTCTGGTATTGGGACCAGCACGTTTGGTCAAGTTAGTGTTTCACTAGAATATGATAGGGTTATGTCAAATTTCATGAATAGAAACTGTAAAAAAAAATGAAAGAAAAAGACGAATATCGGTTTCATTGCTTAGTTGTCCTGGAATTTGGTGCCATTGCTTACAATTCCTAGAATTAGACTTATCAGTACACGGCTTTACTTGTCAGAAGGTTGGAATGTTAAGAAAAAAATATTTCATTGCTGAAGGTAACAACTCCTATAACTTTCATCTAAAATCTTACATTTTTGCAAAATTTAATCCGTTATTCATGTTACTGTAAATATTTATGTAAACGTTAGCCAGCTCCCTTTATGCGCTATCTTAATCCAATCTCAAGTCAGAAACATTGACATAGACATGGGCACTGGACCTTAAAATGGCAGGGGCCTTGTCCAATCTTGTTAGAATCATTTAATATCTTGCTTTAAAGGGGGGCGACTTGATTTTTCACTTTTACATCGTAATCAATGCTATGCATATAAATGGGTACTGGACCTAATTCGTCTTTTTCACTGTAGACTTTTTTTCTGCTTATTCCATTGTTTGTACTTTTTACTTTTACCCGAAAACTATTTTCTTTTCATTTTTCGCCTTTTTATCATTAAAAATAGTTACCTTTTCTTTCCATCGAGGACCGAGGACCTGACTCTCAATGTCTGTGACTACGTCTTCGATTGGGTATACAAGTCAGCTCTGTATCACTTGGTCCTTTGTTAGAGGATTAACTTTGATATCTCAGTAGGCCATTGTCCGTACTAAATAAACAAAACCAGTCATTTGAGTTCAGGACGTTGAAGAGACAACATCGAAGGTACCGTTTTTATCTATCGTATTTTTGTAATTCTTTGTGAGAAACTTCAAAGAGCATGGATGTGTCTTTAGACCGACTTAACAGCATTTTTTCATGTTACATTGTGATTTCAACATTCTCCTATTAATTTCTTGAATCAAGCAAAATCTGACATCATCAGTGCAACATTAAAGAGCTAAGTAGCCCTAACCATGCCTTATCCTTAAAGAAGAATAATAATAACAACAACAGCAACTACTACTACTACTTCTTCAACAACAATAGTAAAAACAACAACAACTACTACTACTACTACTTGTATTGCTACTACTACTAAGTATGACAGGATGATTTATAAAAAAAAATGGTGTTTTGTGCTGATCTCAACATTATTTCAGCATATCACAATGATAGCTGACATATTTATGTATGTCCTGGGCTCAACCAGTACTAGGCTGGGGCTGTATAGTGTCTTGCCCAAGGACACTCCCATAGAAAATCCATTGCTTCCAGTGATGCTTGAACTTGGGGCCTCCGGTGTACAAGACCTACACTTTACCACTGAGCCATGCAGGACCCCATGACAGGATAGGGTGGTATAGGTAAAAAGAAAAACAACAAGAATTGAGACAGAGAAAGAGATAATGATCATGCAAGTGAATGCACTGCCTGGTGCATAGCAGCAACACTGACAATGGCCTGATGCTGGCCAAAACAAAGAATTCAATGAGAAGGGCAAACGAAATTATTGGACTTCCACCATAATGTTTATTCACAAACCAAACCTACTTCTAATTCCAGGTATCTTACCAAACTGTGCTATGGGAGAGAGAGGAGACAGAGAGAGACTGGGAGAGACAAACAGAGAGAGAGAGAGAGTTTGGGTAAAAGAATGAGTTCTGCCACAGCGTTTACTCCTCCTTGTGTCCTACCATAACCCGATGCCCTTGTTAGAGACAGACGACAGATTCAGCTTCTGCCGCAATGTTGAGTCCCTTCCCCTTCAAAATCCCAAGTGAGAGAGTGAACTTGTTCAATATTGAATCCTCACCCCTGTCCATTCCACTGACCTTAACTATTATACCATTTTCTGAGACAGACAGGCAGACAGACAGACAAAAACAGACTGACAGACAAAAACAGACAGACAGAAAGTCAGACACACACAGACACACAGACAGCGGGGGAGGAAGATGCAAAGACAGGGACAAAGAGAGAGAGAGAGAGAGAGGGGTGCAGAGAATGACAGAGAGAAAAACAGAGAGAAAGAGAGAGAAGACATAGAGACAAACACACAGATAGATAGACTGATTGACTGACTGACTGACAGAGACAAAAATTGAGTGTTGCCTTGTTCCTTATTCTTGATAGAGCTTTGCAGACGACGGGATAATTACGTCACTTGCAAGAACATTTGCACAGCAGGTGCATTATGGCAGTTTCAGTTGTAAACAGAAATAAAGAAAATTAAATTCTAATAAAATTCTAAAATAGCTGTTGATAGTAATTTTTGTTGGAAATTCATATTTAGTGTCATAACAGCTGCTTGTATTCCAAATTTCGTCCAGTTCTGCGACTTGATAAGGTCACAGTCACCATTTCCTGTTTTTGGATCTCGGCTCAACTAGGTGTCACACTGGTAACTTTTTGGCTAATTGAAAATAGAGTAAAAATCACTCTCTTCGACTGGCTACTGCTGATTCCCTGACGAAGCGGGAGCCTAGCAGTTTTTTCGTATCAAATATATGTCCAGTGTCCTTCACAGAAAGGTGCAGAAAATGGCACCATGAGCAATGAAATTTTTTGCTATTCGTCTTCAAACACATCACCCCTCAGAAAATGGCTGTCAGTCTAGGCCCTCACTGGTGATAGACCATGCCTCTTTGCCAAGTCACAAACAAAAAATAGTCCTGAAAGAAATGCAAAAAAGGCATTTATTCTCTGCAGAAATAATCAAATCAACTTCAGAAACACATTTTAGACTTGCCCTATCATCTTTCATGATAAAACAGTGTGGCAGAAGTGCTAGATATCAAATTTTCAAGTGGGACTACTTTTGGGTACTACGACCCGGAAGCATTCCGTTCTGGTGTTACACCTATTGCACCGTATCGTTTTCAAGAAAATTGATTTTCTGTTACCCCACCCCACCCTGTGGAAATTCCACCACCCAAATTGTACAATATTTTTTTCTCAAGAAAGAATGAAAAAAGAAGTCTATCTTTATCTTTTTATTATCACCAATATGATTGTCCTTACAAATATATGTAATGAAATAACCATTGCTAGTATATGTATAAAATATTGCCAAATTAACATGTGCACCCCACAGGATTAAACGCTGATTTTTTCCAATGTCCGAAAAAGAAGAGTGTGAAAGAGGTGCTGTTTTGAATTCAAATAAGAAATGCAACCCTTAAAACTGATATAAAAATTTTCCTTGACAATATCATGACAAAATAAGAGGAAAGAAAACTTTTACCGGCAAAAAAAAAAAAAAAAAAAAGAAAAATACTTGACATCAACAAAAAGTACTACTGAAATTTCGGCAACTGATTTTTTCAGATAATTGGCAAGACAAAGTCTTGAACTTTATGAATGAAACAATATTAAATTTTACTATAATCCAACCGTGATAAATAATATCCTTAGGAAGAAAATGTAAAATAATAACTACTTTACTAGGTTTTAATAACATTTTACCACTTTACCAAGTGACAAATTTTAGACTCCGAATTGAAAGCACCTGCAGACGAAAATTAAAATAAATGAAATCAGTGAAACTTCTCAAGAACAACACCCTTTGGGTAAATTGCACAAAGCAAGCAAATCATATTGTATTTTTCACAATGTTTTCAAATGTCTTTTTGCTCAGCGTCGTTTTAAGTGTGCGGTAAAGGGTTAAGGAGGTTGAAGTGAACATTTTAGATACTTATTTTCCATTTTCAAAGTGACTTGTTAGTTTTGGAATAAATGTTTCCTGAGCTTTTATGACACTTGTACATGTAACTCTTGGTTGCACTGGAATATTTTTCATTTGGAAAACTTTATACAATCAGTCTTCATTTCTTTTTAAAAATGAGTTTTTAAATGAAAATAATTTCGTCCTGAACATGTGATATTCTCTGCTGTGCACGTTTTGACAATACCGCTGCTTATTAGGATATTCAAACTTGGCAATTGGTTTTTCTTCTTTTCTACAGTAAACTGCATTGTCATGGGTTTTCGATATACAGCCCGTAAAAGTTAATACATTTAATAAGTAGAAATTTCATTTATTCTGCCCTATGCCTTAAAAGAATATGTTTTTAAGAGTCCGCAGCATCTGTAATCTTGGAAACATAGTGAGAAAATGAGAAATTGCCTGTAACAAGAAATTTCTCATTTTCCCACAGTGTTTTCTCTCTACATCTGAAAAATTGTCGAATGCAAATGATCTTAAGTTTAGACAGACTAAACTTTGTGTAAGGGGCATTTAATATAAAAATTATGAAGAGTAAATGAAATCAGCCGTAAAATAGCACGTAATTTATGTTAAAGTAATCATGTTTTCCATTTATTCATTCAGATCAGAGATTTTAACTCATTACCAGGGCCCCATCCTACACAAACGAAAATATTTTCGACTCAATTTCAAAGCATTTGCAGATGAAAAATTAAATGTAGCTTAATAAATGATGACTTCCGCCTTTGAAATGCTAAAATGATAATTTCTGCCTTTGATACGGTAGAAAACAATGTGGAAAAAGAAGAAAATGCTGGTTACCAACATTTTCTCCTTTTCCTACGATGTTGGCAAAGTCCTGGCACAGGATTGTTTGGTAAAGGGTTAATGAAGCCTCAATGAGGCTACCTGTATGACATACATACCCCAAGTTTAGTGTAAGCAGTGTTTTTCAATCTATGAATTTGACTACCTGTATAACATACATACCTCCAGTTTAGTGTTGGCAGTATTTTTCATTCTATGAATTTTCCTGTAAGCAACACGATTAACTGTTTCTGTAGGGAACTGCGGAGCCCTGATGGCTCATATTTCCCCTTCTGTAGTCTTCCCTTTACCCTATGACTCCCGGTGTGATAGCAAAGAGTCAATCAGTTCGAGTTTATTTTTGGATTTAAATTAACTGCAATCAATGTGCTCACATCTGAAATACAGATTCCATCCAAGTCCCTTTCGTAATTTTCCAACAACATTGAACAACATCGAATACAGCGATAGGCCACCATCCGACACGAACACGATCGGAAATTGTGAGGTAAAACTCCAAGTTCAACAATTCGTCAATCATCCTTCCAACTATCCCAGCTTACTTTCTGTGAAATCTGCGTGTGATAATAATGTCGAGATCGGACGGAAAGTAACGAGATCGCAATGAGTGAGTTAGGATGGCCATAACTTAACATATTTGATACCATTCAGGTTGGAAAGCAGACAGCAGCTTGGGAAAAAGTTCTGTGCAGAATCAGTAAAATAGATTCCATCAACAGATAGATAGGTGCACTGGCTGTCATATGACAAAAATAATGCTGAAAACAATGTTTAAGACCAGACAAGCTTTCTTCACCGATACCAATAATATTGGGGGTATTCATGAAGAGTATCGATTGGTTTTGGTTACAAGATGGTGATTTGCTTGTCTATTCATGCACATGTCTATACATGTATATGCATCTATAGATCTACGCAGAATTCATAAAATTGTTGCATACAGGCCATACTAGATTTTTTTGCCTGTAATAATCAAACCTACATTTATGAGAACTTGAAGAGAACTCGAAGAATTCAGATTTCAACTTGAAATATATTTTGTCGGAAACCAGTAAACAACAGCAAGAAACATGTATTTTAACATTACTGTTTTTGTAACCCTAAGTTGTATACATTATCTTTTTATAGTGCTTAAACCTCAGATAACCCTGATGTTGTTTTGAACTTCCATTTGTCTGCTTGGATTTCTGGTGTTTAACATCACTGATTGTGGTTATGAATGATCTCACATATTTACACCAATTAACATGGACTGGAAACTACTTTGCCTCAAAAATGATTAAAACTGATTTGTCCTGATTTATTTTACAAAAAAAAAAAAACAAAAAAACATTGACTTACTATCACTATAATGACCTGGAGCATCAGTTCTCTTCTCTATACCTAAAAGTACATAAACTGGTCATTAAAAACAAATTGTTATTTTTATAAGTTTTTACATGATTGAAGTTTAACATTTTTCTTGTTAATTGGTTGTCAGGACAAAATACGTGGAACAAGTGCTATATGATGAACAAAATCTTGGATAACTAGCAGAAATTTCAAGGGAATGTCTTTGTCCCAAGTGCAACGCAATTTTTGAAGGACAGACCACATTCTATAGGCCCATTTCTACGGGAAATAATGTTTTCATTGAAAAGAAATTTGTTGAGTATCAAAAGAAGAGGATTTTTTTACGC
Organism: Tridacna gigas; assembly: GCA_945859785.2. Classification (NCBI taxonomy): domain Eukaryota; kingdom Metazoa; phylum Mollusca; class Bivalvia; order Cardiida; family Cardiidae; genus Tridacna; species Tridacna gigas. The sequence continues at coordinate 34,472,789 of OX244031.2, read as the reverse complement.
AGAGAGTGTTCAAATAAACGGCATAGAATCATATCTTGACATATGTCCATCAAAAAAATACCAAAATGTTGACTTAAAAATATCTGAAACAATTGTAGTACATGGTATAAGGTCTATAAGATGCTCAAAAAGAAAAAAAATCCTGAAACATGGAAATTACAAAAATTAAGTGGTTTTCTAAATTGGATAATTTTAATTCCCAAAACTTTGATATCCTAGAGAGAAATTGACACAGAAATCATGCATCTAAAGGTCCATCTAAATTTTTAGCGCTATGTCACACATTTTTTTTTTTTTTTTTTTTTTTGAAAATCACCCATATAAGAAACAATGGAGACCCTGCAAAGTAAACGTTTTGCTAAAACGTTCTGACAACAACTCTTGCCAAAAGGAAATGGACTGTATTACGGTGTCTTAGATACCGAATGGCTACGGCTTAAATGACGTTGTAATAGATTAAAAAAAGAACAGAAGAGTTCCTCTAAACTATGTTTTACAATTTAGTAATTCAAAACACAGTAATTTATAATACAAATGATAAATTCCTACTTACACTTAACAGAGTCTAAACAATTCAAACTGTCCTAAATATCACAGTTCTGTTTATCCGAAAACCGAGTAAGTCACGAAGAACAAATAAAATTCCTGGGCTCAATAGATCTCCAAAAGCTGAGAATCCAATGATGATAATGACAGCGTATGTTTCAGCTGTGATGCCGAGTATTTAATCCTTTTCAAACTTCGGTCACAAGCGCCAGTCTCACACTTTTTGACACCAACTTGGGGGGGGGGGGGGGCTTTATATATCTCAATCGAGTGCTCCCAGAAACTCCCGGGAGTACATTCGAGAAAAATACAGGGGAATTCCCAATAAACATATACACTGGATTACTCAATAAAAACACCAATTTTCTTTGAGACCAGGATATGGACCTATCATGCAAACACTTAAGTACCTATATTACTATCGGTTACAATCATTCGCTAATTACAAAGTAATTACGAAAACTGATATTCATTCTAGACTATTCTGGATTCATCATGTTTAGTAAACAAAACATCGAAAGTAATAGAAATATCTCGACACTGTTACTAAAATCAGAACACCGAATAAACATAACTAGATTATTTACGAACATTCCATAACAACTCTAGTCCTAAACTGTATAGAATGTTAGTGTATAGACTTGCTATGTCAAAAGAAACGAGTCTGGTTTGCGCTGGAACATTTTCAGGAATGAAATTACGAAAATCAACGTTATCTCGTAGGTAGCTGTGTACCGTTTGCAAATAAGGTTTCAGTAACTTATCCAAAAGAGAGCTAAGATGACTCGTTTCACAACAAGGGCCTGCTACAATAGGTCTAAGGTTAAGTCTTCAGGGTCCAGAATTTCAATATATTCAGAATGGCTATCATAATTGGAGTTTTGAATAATTTGGCTCTTATGTATTTTAGATAAGTCGTAGAAAGTATTAGTTTTATTACATTCAACTTTCGATAAGAAATTTATCTCTTTGTTAGTCATTCTTTTGTATTTTGCGGTAAGATTTTTGATTTTGTTGAGAACCAATAGTTGATTACTACCTGGAATAGTTTTGTAGCAAGTTTCATCTCTAAACATTTCGAGAATTTTCGTGTCATGAAATTCAGTATTTTTTATGACAATGCCACCTCCCTTGTCTGCTTCTTTAACAGTGATAGAATTGTCATGTGCCAAAGATATTATAGCTTTACGTTGTTTAAAGTTATATTATGCTTGATGTGATTCTTCTCACTTGTATTAGAACATAACACTCTACTACTGGAGATATATGAATCTAGCACAATAATGCGACCGCTCTGTGGTTGGAAATTAGAATTATTTTAACTAAAGTTAATTCTCTGTGTTTTCTTTACCATGAAAACATTCTCATTGTTACTTTTTTACTAGAGGTAAATTTAAAACCCACCAACAAGATAATTTTTCTATTACAGTTAACTTACGATTGGAAAGATTAAAAAAAATGTGAATCATTCTTTAGATTCAGCTAGGTTTCCTTCATGTAATAAAAGTGATTTAATTTGTGGTCTTCCTGGAGAAAATTTAAAGCATCAGGAACGAAATTTGAACAGGCAAAGCAGACAACAAAACAACCTCTGGCAAAATAGATCAAACAATACCCAGTTTTATTCAGACGTCAATGTGGCCGATTCTAATGCTTTAAACTCAGTCGGAACCTTGTCTTGATGATATCTCGGATAACTTTGAAATTGGGTCATGTAGGGTCAAAAAAGAAGGTCATTTAGCCAAAAAAAAAAAAAAAAAAAAAAAAAAAAAAAAAACAACCTTTGTACACCATATTTTCATCTTGTTACTCATGAAACTTGGTCAGAATGTTTGTCTTGATGAAATAATTTTGAAAATTGGGTCATGTCAGGGCAAAAAGTAGGTCATTGGGCCAAATCTTAGAAAAACATTGTGTGCACTCTAGAGGCCATATTTTCAGACCATTAACTATGAAAATTGGTCAGAATGTTTGTCTTGATAATATATGAAACACATTCAAGATTGGGTCATGTTGGGTCAAAATGTTGGTCACTCGGACAAATCTTGGATAAATGTTGTGTGCACTCTAGAGGCCTCACTTTCCTTCTGATATTCATGAAACCTTGTCAGAATGTTTGTCTTGATGATATCTCTGACAAACCAAAGAATGGGTCAAATCAGTCTCAAAGTGGGTCACTTATATTCATGTGTTTTACATCATGACAACAAGGATCTCTTCAGCTTTATTCCTAGATGACTTTACTCAGGCGAGAGCTTTAAGGCAAATGGCCATCTTGTTAATAGATTCAAGGGCCAATGGCCGTCTTGTTGATAGATTCAATACAACAAATACTTATGTAAGATAATCTATGTAAATCTCTCTATATACAACTTTTCTCGAAGATATCGAGTTATATTGATGATATTAATTTTTAGATTTTAAATATTTTAAGTTAGTCTTAATAAACCAGTCATACAATTCGATAAGGCATTCAACATCAGTGTGTAGGTTATAGAGATTTCAAGCATTATTTTGTATTGTGAAGTATTAAAGGCCATGTTTTTCTTTTAGGTTCCTCATATACACTTTACAACACTAAAAACATAATACATGTCACCGAATCGCATAGATATGACGTAGCGTATATTTTATCACTGCATAATTATTGAATACATTAAAACAAAACAAGCTACATTTAGAACTTTTCGATTCAAATAATTGTCCAGCGTACGTCGACCTCTCCTCTTGGAAAGGCCGAGCCCCGTTCCAAGAGCAGTCAATAAGGCACAAGACTTGAAAACAGAGGGTCGCTGGTTCGAATCTCCAGCTCGACCAATTTCTTTCCTATGATTGATAATAGTTATTGTTTCAGGATTCATTCTTTCCTCACCGCTGATCATTTATTCGATGACGTTTATGTCAGAAAGCAGTTAGTGGCCCTGCGAATATTGTGCAAAGTACTGGTAAAAAGAAAGTCAAAGAAAGCATTGATAGGTGCACTGGTTGCCGCGATACAATTGAAACAATGTTGAAAACGAAGTAAAACCCCTAACCATTAATCAATATTTTGAAATGAATAATGTAGAAATTCCCTATGAGCGGATGGTCCCCGTTACAATAAAAAATTAGTTATTTGTAATTACATGTACTATTAGCCCAAGTTTTAAAGATGGAATTTTGGTGCAGTGGCAAAACATATGACTACTAATACATGGATCCGTGGCAATTAGATAAACCGACTTCCTTGGTTACCGTAACTAAGGGCTCACAAACAAACGCAGTAAATACATATACAGTATAGCAGAAAGGCTACTGAAATCTTGCTATCATGACTGTTTCTATCGTTTAAATTCCGGAAAAATATTCGTTTTCGTATGTTTCTGTCGATGATTGATTCTCGGTAAGAAATATATGGATACCTGAACTGATATACATAAGGATATGTACAAAAATTGTGAATTTCAGGGGCTACGGCAAGTAGGAACTTGCACGAGAAAGAATGAAACACCTCATAAATCTCAGTTTTGCTTAAAAATAATAGAATTAAAGATGATTAATATTTTTGTAAGGCTTGTTAGGTTGTCTCAACATCATATTCGATAATGAATTACACTAAATTACAAGCATTTTGAAATATTTATGGATTGTCTCATTCAACAGAGAGGTAGAAGTCTAAGAAATGTTTAAATTTCTAGTTAAGGGAAAATGGTTGCCTGGTGATTTTAAAATGTGTAAAGTTTTCTGTCAATTAACTAACTTGTTGATATCATTGGCGGTAGTTTGTTTTATCTTGTGATATACTGAAGACAACGGGTGGTCGAGTGGGTTACAGCGGCAATCAAACACACATCCTATCAGTTAACAGTTTACCGGCATACCCTTTGAAATGGCAGATGTGCTAATCCACCTAAATATGGCTATGTCAAAAGCTGATTTAATTAACATAAGTTGCCTTTTGAGCTGAACTTCCAAAACTGTACAAAACAGAGCTTAGTCTGTTTTATAATTGAAATCTACATGTACCTTCAGTAAAGAATATGTACGTAAATGTAAATGCAGATGGTTTGAATCCAAGAATAAACTGCATTTTTTGCACTCTGATCTGTATCTACACATTCAGCATTCTTCATGCACCAAGGGTTAATGTTTACGTCAGATTGAAACATTGATGACACGTGCCCATTTTTTGGTGTGCAGAGGTTATTAAATAAGGTTAGCTATTTTAGTGAACGTACTGTTTATTAGTATTTCATATATTTTACCTTTGTTTTCCACTATAAAACATTTTTCCCCAGAGAGTTTCAGAGGAAACAAAAAACTAACATTAATTAATCCAGTGCGTAATAGAGCGTTGATCCAAACTCTTTGCTCATGTCAAATTGTCAATCATAATCATAATGCAAACTTGTAATCTCTGCGTATATCCCACGTAAGCCGTACACGATCGCAAAGCACATCTTATAAACTTTTTCCTAAAATTCAAGTGTTGTAAACACACATAATATTGCACTTCTGCAACACTAACAGTCGCTTGTTTGTGAGCCGAAATAGCAGACAGCAAGGCTGCACATCGGACCAAATAAATGCGATGACCTTATTGGTCAAATATCGATTTCCACGGATCCATGTATCCAACGACACTAAGTTTTATTCCACGTTTGGGCATGGATTTTTCAGAGACACTTAGTGTTTCACCCCTATCTAGAGGGTTAATAATAAGAAACAATGTGGTAGCCTTGCATGTATCGGTGCTGTGTACACGCTGGACGCGAAAAAGAATCAATTAGGGGCTCTTTTAGAAAAAAAGCAAGGGTTTTTTGTACCCTGATATTCTTCAGCTTGCTTCTTTCCCTCTAGAAAATTTCTTTTTCAGTACTCGTATGAAATGCGTCTAGAGCACAAAAAGACATAAACTTAACAAATGAGCGGCACCCTGGTAAAAAAAGGGTTTAATGCATCTTGTGATGGATTATATGGCAAGCAATTTGTTAGACAATTATACATTAATGAAATCAGTTTCGTCTAACTACCGACTGAATCCTTAGGTAGAGTGGCCCTTAGAAATGCAGAAAATTGCCCAATAGAAAAAAAGTTTCGACCAAGTTCAGCTTGCGCGGACTGTGCAGGCTGACTCGGGCCCGGGGCAATACCGTTTGCAGATGCATTAAACCTCCTTTCCACAAAGCATAGCTCATTAATCTATGATGACTTTGCAGGTTTACAAGTACTCAACACTGAAATATTTGGAAATAACATTGCTCTTACATCGCTGTCAGACACAGAAGAGGCCAAGGCGTTTTTGCATTTTGTAGACGATATTGAGATTGTGTCAGCCAGTTATGGGATGAGTGATAACAGAGGATTTCTTGAAGTTGGAGATGCATCTAAAGTAGCGCTCCGTATTGGAGTGGAAGAGGTAAATGTATTATTGAAATTTTACACAATTACTAGAACTTAACCCATTACAAAACAAGAGGGGCTTTGGCCCTGGGGCGCTTACCTGAGTAAAGTAGTATATTGATGAAGCTGAAGAGAACCTGGTTGTAATGATGTAAAACACATGTGTTAGTGACCTATTTTTTGACTGATTTGACCTTTTTTTGAACTCGTCAGAGATATAATTGAGACAAAGATTCTGATAATGTTTCACGAGTATCAACTGAAAACTTGGTCTTTAGACTGCACACAAGATTTTTCTAAGATTTGTCCCAGAAACCTACTTTTTGACCCGACATAACCCAATTTTAAACTTGTCTCATACATTATCGAGACAAACATTCTGACCAATTTTCATGGGTACTGGTCTCAAAATGTGGCATCGAGAGTGCATACAATATACATTCTTTACAATATTTGTAGTCTAGTTTTAAATAATGTTCTAAATTTCAAATTCAAAGTGACACAATGTCTGATGGTGTAGCCAATCAGAAACTGCGTTACGTTATCGATGTAGAATAATAATAATAATGCAATTTGGATGGGTTGGTGAATACGGGCCCTGATCAAATTTAATTCTACTTTTTTTGCAATTTCTTTTGTTACACGCAATAGGCATAAACAAGTTAATGTGGCCTGAAGATCCATGAGGTAACTGTTACTTTAACAAGTTTCTATGTAATGCTGTCATAGTGTTTGTTTTAGGGGAGACGTGGTAAAGGTAGGATCTACGTATTTCCAGCTGGAAATGGTAAAAAAGATAACTGCAATATGGACGGCTATGCCAAAAGTATCTATACTTTAACCATAGCCAGTGTTACACAAAATTTACAAGTTCCAGAATCTGACGAGAGATGTCCCTGTATTTTAGCCGCAACAGCTGTCAATGAACTATTTGTGAGTATCTATTAGTTTATCATTGCCTTAAAGCCGTTTTCAGTAGTAATATACATAGTTCATACCGGCATATGTAAGTGTATTTACCTACGCATTGTGGACCTTTTCATACAAGTGTTGCACCAGGGATCATATATCTGTGTATATATGTATATATGATCCCTGATTGCACGTACCACGGTTTCGAACATGAACAGGGTGGGTGCAGTCAATAAAAGCAGCTGCGATACAATCCATGTCTTGCATTTTGTAACAGAACAGATAAGAATTCTGCAAATAGGCTTGGGGAAGTAGCCAGAAGTAGACAGACCTACCTGGTTTTATAGTATACCTACGTGGTTAGATGTTTTCGCAAAATTTTGTCTAATCGGCCCAGCAATAGTGAGGCTAATCAATAGTCTATCAAAAAATGTACTTACTACTAAGGTTTACGCATAAAAAACATTTGAAAATACGTGGCAAAAACGAAAAATATTCGCCACGAGCATTTTCTCACATGCTTGCACAAGTGGCCTTCAAGACAGAAGAAGTCGTCTGCAAGTGGCAATTTGGTCATTTTGGTCATTTACGGATAATTTCTACCGAAATGACTTCTAGGACATATGCTACAGTCTTTTTCCTATGCACAGATTTTTTTTTTTTTTTTTTTTTTTCGCTCAGATGATGATATAATGTACGCAAAAACAAGTAAAAAATATGAAAAGAAAATCACATGTTGCAGAGCAAAATACAAAAATACAGTTCTTCCAAGGGCATAACTCTTGTCAAAATTCAAGAAAATAGGTTTTAATTTCAAACCTTAAAAAATAAAAAGTTCTTAAAGTAAAAATACTGCACGAATGAATTATTATTCTTGGAAATGTGGTGTTTGACAATAGTAAAAAGGATTAATCGAAAGAAAAAGGCAAAAGACAGATCACAGTAGCAATTAGAAATGTTCTTATGTGTCAACAAACACTTATTTTCTGATCACTTTTCTGCAATAAAAACAATTTCAGTGGAGGGATTTTTTTTTTTTTTTTTTTAATTTGCACGGAAATAGTGCTATCTAATATCTTGTTTAAAGAAAATAAAAAAAGCATATCAAGCGGAGCATTTTTAAGGGATTCGGAGCATTTTTAAAAGTTATTGGCGTAATGTATTACCTTCCTATATAATGAATGTCTATTTTGGCGTGATTTGGCATCCCGATCATGTTTAAATGTCCCTTTTTTCTTCCGCGTCTGTAATTTCCAGATATTTAAAAGGCAACCGACATGTTACAGATGAAAATATACTATCTCTCTGTCAAACTAACCCAGTGGAATATACATGTACATGTAATAAAATAGAAGCATGCGCAAGCAGATGAGCAGGAAAAACTGTGGTATATGTCCTTAAGACATAATGCTGATTCCCTTGTAGTAGATCGTACAATATTTCCAGACGTTCGCGATTTTATTTGGACAGCTTTAGTGTACTCGTATTTATTCAACAAATGACTGTAATTTTTCAGAATTACAAATAATAACGTTCTTTGGCCTGGGTTTCTGTAAACACGTTTCAGTATTCGGGTGCTATTTAAAGCAAATTAATGGATTTTTTGAAAAAAAAAAAAAAAAAAAAAAAAAGATGATGGACATAACTTTTCTATTAACAGAGGCAATGGGCAGGCCACCCCTTGCAATGCTGTTCTTTGCTCTCCTGGCCGATTCGCACAGCTCGGGCTGCAGTCAACATATGATGTTATAAGAGATTTATGTCTTTTTTACATACAGCCTGACTGCACTATTCTGATTGCTTAATAGAGTGTAAGAGACAGGCTTAGTGCTTCCTTAAAACTATCTATTCGGCTGGATTTGTATAAACACAGCCATCTTTATACCTCAAAGCTATGCCTCATCAGTCACTAGGCTTGAGTCATATGTAAGCGTGGATGAAAACTCAAGAACATTGTCTCCTCATCAAGCTATGCCTTGGCCACTCTTATAATCAAAATCATTAGTCGGCAAAGGATAAAGAGGAGCCTGTGCTTAGATTGCATTAACTGACGGGCATACAGAGGAATAAATTGACTGAATAATCGTTGACAATCTGCTTTCAGAACACAACAGCCATATTTAACACATGTGTCAATGGGTTTGAAGGATCGTCAGCAGCTGTGCCGCAAGCCTCAGCCCACATAGCAAACATGCTACTAAAAAAGTAAGGTCCTAATAACTTTGTCATAGCTTTCATTGATGATGAAGATGATGATGATGATGATGTTGTTGTTGTTAATAATGATGGTAAGACGACGACGGCGATGATGATATCATCCAAACTAATTGTATAAAATACATAGACTTGACGTAGTCGGGGACTTGCACAGCCTAAATAACATATACATGTATTTTACAAATATACAAATGTCGCAGTTACGCAACCAGATACATTTTTTTTTCTTTTTTTTGCGTCTCAGATAGTTGTGATATCAAACTGAAAATTTGCACGCGTGCATAGCAAAGTAGTACGTATTGCGAGAAATGAATTTTTATGCCGTCCATGATTTCCCCTTTTATCGACATTATCTCAATAACTTACGTCTAGCCCTCGTATTTACAGACAAAAACAATATCGCACACATGTTTGTAGTTGTTCATTGCACATGGTTGTGAGATCATATTCCTTATTACGTATTAGTCACTGACTAATCTTGATATAAGTAGATACTGAAATATGAACGAAAGTAAACCCAGTTTGGGTGAAAGGTTTTATGATCGAATCAACTTGCTTATACTTCCTAAACTGGTCATATGCTTCACAGAGTCTCCTATTAAATGTTGAAAAAGGTAATTATCACTAAGTATCTAATATCTTGTGTATCATACCGCATGCATAGAAAATAGAACAAGACTAAAGGACATGTCACCATATTCTGATGGTGATCTCACACAGTTATTTTTGATTGATAGTGCTCATGTTCAATCAAAAGTCAACCTTGAAATACGAAAAGTCCGTTGTTTCAATTGAGAGGTAAAGGCCATATGGACACTATAAGATTTTACCATGCATTCCGTTCTTAGCTAACATTTGTGGTGGCTTTTGTATAGAAATGATGGAACCTCAATTTGACTTATCGCTGTTAAAAGAAATTGTTTTATTTTTCAGCCCAAATCTGACAAAGAGAGATGTCGAACACATCATCATAAAATCGGCCACGCAGGAAGGTTTTGATAACTCTGTCAAATGGAACACAAACGCAGCTGGTCACAAATGTAAGGTGGTTCACCAAAGTCACTTTTATGGCCTCTCTTATTTCAATGATTTCCGTTTTATCTTCTTAGACACTTGAAATCACTCATTTTTTCTATGAAAAGAACGAATTTTTGTTCAATTGTACCTGCATACTAAAGTCTGAGTGTCAGGGATCCACCTCTCTCCTCGGCTTACAATTCTATCATGTTTCATTTTCGGTAAAGACAATAAGACAAAATCTGACTAATACATGAATAAAAGTAACTACGTGGTGAAAAGAGAAAGAGCTGTAAAAGGAGAAAGGCGAATTTTCCCAAGTGTTCGAAAGATAAAAAATATTAACCACTCGAAACAGTAAAAAATAAAGAAGAGTTTCCCCAAAGCTTTAGTGAAGCTGAATTTATAGCTTTCAGCTGGTATTTATTTTGTTTCTTTTTTAAGCTGTAAGAAATTGAATTGCACTGAATTCCATCAACAGTTTTTCGAGAATCAACTGGTCATTTTTAGTAAATTGCATGTCGGAATTTGAAATCTATCAAATAGTCTCTTTGCTATATACTGGAATTGCGTTCTGTTCTTCTACTTTTTCAACCTTTTTTTAAGTGCTGATAAAATTAAGCTCAGCCTGTACTTTCAATATTAGAATTTATTGATCATTAATGTTATTGATATGACTGAACTGAGAGTAAATCGTAAAAAGAATTTAGAGTTGCTGATACTGAAGCAATTTAATCGAGACAAGTACGTGCGAGAAACTTTGAACCACGCAAAAGCTGAAAAAAATTATTGTAAAGGTAATGTCATACGTAAAAGAGAGAAGTGCTCGAAAAAACTTTCCACGGATGACAAAAAAAAAAAAGTCAGATATCGTTATTTGTGAGGAGTTAATTCACTTTGTTAAAAGTACACTTAAAATGTATTAACCAGACCTTATCGTTCTTTCCCATTAATTCCTTGAAGAGTCGTCCTACAAGTAGTTCGATGGAGTGTTCAATGGCTACCATTAAAATCTTATGTTATCTTTGTCGTTTTAGGACAACAAACAAACAGTGCCTCACCTTAATTCAATTACAACAAAGAGCCATTTTACTTCTGTTTCAAAGGAAAGTGAATAATATCGATTTTCTCTACCACGAGTCTACTGCTTTGTCAACAGCATCTTGTCGCTTTGTTTGTTCAGTACCCATATCCTTCTCCCCAACCAAATGAACGTGTATCATATTTTTAACAAGAAATATCTTTACAAAAATAGACGGCGTAAATTTACCCGCAAATTGGCAGGGGTCCTTAAAATAAACATGTCCATGTACATTTTTTACCGATCAAAATTTCTATTTATTAATTTGTTATCAGAACCAAAAAGTAGGTCAAAAGACAACACATTCAGCTACGCCGAGAAACCATCGGATCCGCAATGATATTCTTGTACAAGCACTGAACTATGTCATTTGTTTTACTTTAGTTAGTTTTCCCCAAGCCAATTTTTTTAAAAGGAATGAAATTATAGTTTTGAATTGTTTCTCCATTTTTGTACAATTGTTTTCCTTCTGAGGTTTGACAAAGTAAATCCATGTCCGAGGCTCCGAGCTTAACTTCACGGAGAAACATCTCATATGAAAATACCTGTAAATGTAATGGCTACAGTTAATTCCCAAGAAAAATCTCGACTTTTAGACCAAATTCAAATGCTTATATTTGTTTTATTCTTTTGTGAAAATCTTCAACAGATAATGACAAAATTGGTTTTGGATTAATAAATGCACGGCAGATGTTCAAACTGGCAGAAAAGTGGCAACAAGTACCAGCGAGCATGCAATGCAAAACAGAGGAAATTAGTACCATGTATGTTTGTGTCTTGATATTTCTTACATTCTTCTAAATATGCATAGAGTGTTATAGAATTAAGATATACTATGCCAGTGTCAGAATGCAAGTTGCGCTCTTAACTTCGAAAAATGTATAAGAATTAATCTGAAACGCTGGAATATGAGTGAAAACTGCGCAGTTCTTACAAGGTTCCAGCTATCTGAGAGCTTGACTCTTTCCTCCACCATAATTAAAATATTCAAATACCCTAATATACCGGTAGATCTACAATAATCCACTCAAATAACAATTACTTATTGCAATTTCCGTTGGTGTTGTTAAAGGTGTAACGATACGTAGTTGTGAACCGCGAGTATTTAGTTTATACCTGAACAATATATAGACATTACGCCCAGGAAGCGTCAAGAAGGGTCGAGTAGTGACCAGTTATTACTAAAATTGATGTATTTGAGAATACATGTTGACATACAGTAATGAGTCATGGGGTAACGCGTGAAAAATGTGTGTGAAATTAGCGGTTGCAACACTGCATGATTGCAAATAGGCCCGCAGGGGAAGGGGGCAGAATAAGTATGTCAACATTTTTTATCATTTTCAAATTTGTATTTATTCATTCCAATATGTCAAAGGCATGTACTAGGTCAAAACAGGCCAGCCACATTTCTGGTCAAATATTTGTATGCGCTCCGGCGGCTTCGTTTCGGTCCAATTTTATTGACATTGGCCGGACATTTTTCTCCGGTATATTTTTGACACTACTGAATGTAGGTCATCTGGGAGTAAAAAAAAATTAAAAAGTTGGGCACTAGGTCAACTCAGACAAAGCCATGGTGGTGCTGTAGATGCCATTTATTTGCAGTCCAATGTTTATGAACTTTGTCCCTCCGCGTAAATTGGATATGGATGAGTTTCAAAAGTGTATTTTTGCTCTAAAAGTATGGCACTTAACTACAAGCCAAATTAGGAGCTGAATTTCTAAAAGGCCTCCTTGCAAAAGTGTTCAAATGGTTCTGCTCTACTTCTAAAACGTTCAATATCTCCAAAGGTCAATTAAGGGACAGTTTCTCCAAAGAAATTGTCCTCAGACTGTTTGGGGGCGATTTCTCCAGGGGAAGATTTCTCCTGCAGCAACCCAGAGGCCTTATATTTACCCTAGATTCTTTTTGGGACATGATTAAGCTAAGGAGGAACTGCAAATGTTGATGGAACTTCGTCAGTTATTTTATTTTGATGATACCGTTTAGTAATCTTTTTTTTATTATTGAAGTCTCCAGGGTAAGATACTATGTCACTTTGGACTTTTCAAAGCTGTTACTGACTCATACATTACATTTCTCTCCACATACATGAATTTCTTTTTCATGTGAATTTTGATTTTTGTTTGTAATATTAAGATGACGATTCAGAGCTAATACTTGCATATATATAAACCACCAAGTGTGGTATGGTTACTTTGTATCTTGAATGCTGTTAGTAGATTTTGTTTTGAAATTTAAAAAAGGGTGATTTAAAGCAGATAAGATTTTTATCCAAGTCATATTTTCATCGTACAATACAGAAAACTTCCAACCTATTACACACCAGGCGACTCTCAGAACTCTCAGTCCTTTGATTTATGTTTATGAGACCAGGAGTAGAGAGGTGAACGCTTGATACTAATTCCTCATAAGAATCAGGTTCTTTTCGCGACTTTACAATATGCAAGTATGTTTCGATCGATCTTTTCTGTTGTGTTGTTATTTAAAAATAGATAAATAAATAGATAAAAATACAAGTACTTAAAAGTTACAAAATTTTGGTTTTACAGAACCTTCTCGTATACAATGGATACTGCATTCCTGAAAAAAGATTCAAGATCTCCTCTGAAGATACTGAAGAAGCGTAATGTCATGCCGTTTTATCACATAACCTCCCTTGTTTTCAGTATACTATAACCAATACAAAATAGTTCATCTTACACAAGTTTGATATAAGAGTTTTTGTGGCATTTGTCGAAGACAATGCCACTATGAGTTCAATACGGTATTTTGAAAATCATGTATCGTAGTTTGTGCAAAACCGAAGGAAGTAGACCCAATGAAACTCAATTTTTCTAAGACAAATAAGTGTTTCGGTAGCACTCAGACATATAATTAACGACGGAGTACTACAATAAACTGGATTGGGGCATCTATCATGGAAATACTTCTCTTTTTTTTTTTAAATATCTTTACCTGCTTTGGCCTTCTATTGGCGCAGTGATACAACTTTGTCTCCTGACCGTGTTCGTCCCAAAACCAGTTCGTCCCTGGGCTTTTTCGTCCTTTGGCATGTTCGTCCAACATTATTGTTTGTTTATTTTTTAAATTATTAATTACACACAATGGGTCCCTTTACAAATGCCACACCAGTGCTTTCAACGCTTTGATTGAGGCCCTAGGATTATTATTGGTGTCATTGTTAGGAGGAATGTATTTTTGACCACAAATGCCAAAACACCCAGACACAAACTTCCTAGTCAGTTCAATTGTCAAAACTGATAATTGTGGTAGATCTTTAGTTTGTTTAATATTAGATTTTAGATGAAATAGTTATACATGTATGTAAGCTTCTTTGGAATTATATTTCATCCTGAAATCAGACTTCTGCCCAAGCTGTGAGTAGGTCTTATTGAATATTATGTAGTTGTCGCACGTAGATCAAATCATAAAGATCATGAGCCACTAAGAGACCCCCTTCCCTACAAGGGACAATTTTCAGCACCATTATTTCCTTAAATCCCAATGTCTCTTGAGCACTGTTGTCAAAGTCTGCTACCCAGCGAGTGGGGTATTTGCAAGTTAAAGATGTCAACGGTCATCAAGTGCACTTTTGCAATCAAGGTATTAATGAATTGCTATGAATGTTATAATGTTATATTTTATTTCATATTTACATTTAATATGTCAGAAACATTTTCAGAAGGGTTAATACATTCATATCTACTGTAACGACAATTGTTTTTTACAGAAATAGAAACAATTTCGTTTGAATCAAAGTATTGAAAGAACTGTACTTGGTCATGTTTGTGAGCCTAAAATGGCTAGTACTAAAACCGTATTCACAGTAAACAACATTATCTCTCATGATCTTATGATACAGAATACATGTTTGGATAAATTTTGTGCTTTTTTTTATAATTTAGGCTATCTATAAGTTATTTCAACCCAGCAAATCAGGGTATTGTAAGTACCAAATGTTGATTCTTTTGAAAATCTTTTGACCTTTGCAAGAATTAAATTAATGATTTTTACTATTGACCCATACAAATTCATTGTAGTAAGGATTTTATTCATCACTTCTATGGTCAACAGTCATTAAAATTGTTATGAGTTATGCTCTATATTCTATAAATTTACGTTATATTCGCCTATATTCAATGAATAAATAAACAAAAGTTTTCTTCCTATATCATATACATGTATTGCATATCTGTGACATGAAGAAATACCCAGTAGATACTGTAAGAATTCAATAAAGTTTCTGTTTTGTTCATAATAGGACAATTTTACTACAACTGAAAAATTACCGAAATATACACAAAGAGGGCTTGTATAAAACCATTTTGGGGGTTTGCTATTCTCACAATGATTTCAAGGTAGCATTTTGCTAAACAGGATTTACCTTTTGCTTAACTACAAAGACTTATCTTCAAAACACAGAGTTTGCGAATGAGAGAGCAGGTTAGAAAACAAGGAACTGTAATTTCTTACCACAGATGGGCAATCATTGGTGCGTCACTCATTAGGAGCGGTATAGTAAAATGCAACCTAATATTATATAATACCTAATGCTTATAATATTAGAAACAATATCATGGAAATAACAATAAGCCAAAGATCTTGATACCAAACGCGAAACAATGTTCATCTGTTCCCGCTTAATAACACAACTATGCTTATATTAAACGAGGATGACCTTAACACAGTCAAACTATGTTGCAGCTGGCATTTCCATTTTGAAATATGATAGATACCTTCATATGCTTGTATTATGGAGAGAAAAAAAAAAAAAAAAAAACAATATCCATGCACAGGCCTTTTGTCCATAGTAAAATTTAAAGAGTCATGCAACATATCTATCAGACAAGGTTAATAATGATTGGTCATCAGTATCAATAAAGAATATATCTCCGTATTTACGCTGGTGATAAATCACTTTAAATTACAATGTAAATTAGTGATTACATAACCTTGAAGCAATGCTAGCAGAAACCTAGAAGTTATACGTATATAAGAACAAGATAATCTGAGCAATAAAAGAATTTCCATATGAAAAACAATAATTTGCCTGACCTTTACAACCAAAATATAGTAATGATAACAAAATGAACAGTACATGGTAGCACACAAAATGGCCTTCATTTCAAAGTTAACATAAAAGGGAATGAAATTCGATGAAAGAATAATGAAAAAGCTATGACTCTTCATTCCATATTTCAATACTTGAGCAATTTATATATCAAACCAAAAGCATCTCAATTCAATCATTTATACCTGGCCTTGTTTTATAATCGTGGCATGATGCTTCTTATTATTTCCATGGTTCATTATGCCAAACAGGTAACTTCGGAAAAACGACAACCACAGTTTCCATTGTAGTATATTGGTCTATCCTACAGATAGATATAAATGTATAGCATGTATTTGTTGAAGGGAACACTTATACTGCCTTGCTATAGAGCTAGCTTTTTTAGCGACGTGGTAGAGCGTTTATTTTAGGGCCTTGAGGTCGTGGGTTCATTCCCTGCTTTGGAAGGTTATTTGTCACAACTGTTGCATTCCAGATGGCTTTAACTGTTTTGTCTTCAAGTTTTATCCTTTTTGTCGTCATCTTTGATTTTTTTCACAGGAGTAGTGGATCATTTCATCTGCATCAGCGTTCTTCAAGCCTGCTCGATAAAAGATTTCAAAGAAAAAAAGACCAAGTTGGCACTTGATAAAACATATTTCAAATGGTTGTTGTCGGTCAGTACGGTGAAATGGTTAGCTGTGAGATATTCGTTGTTTTTTTCATTCACTGCCCATTTCAATGCCAAGAACTAAAGCTTAAAGGCACTGTATCTCTGTTCAGCTCTGTTTAAAGGGCGACTTGCATATGTGATTACACATTTCTTTCCCTCCAGTGTTTGGTAGAGTGCGGCACCAATGGCTTTCGCAGACGCATCTGTGTGTAACTCAATAGGGAATGTAAAGTTTGGAATGGCAAGGATTGGCGGATATGAAAGTATTTCGTTGGTGTGATCGTTCATTTTCGGTTCATTTCATATCTTTTACAAGTCTCTTTAAATGCCTTTCTCCGTGGATGCACGTTGGAGTTCCTCTGATTACTTTACTAAAATCCTGAATAAATCTCCTGCAATAGCCATAAAGGCAATAAAAGGTCTCATTCCACCAGGATTGCTTGTTTCCGGACAATTCATGTCTTTCTCTATCTTGGCAGGGTCAGTATCAACTCCATAGCCTGATACAACTTGTCCTTGGAAATTAACTTTTGGTTTAAATAGTATTTCTCAGGGGTTAACTTCAGATTAGCTTCTTGCAGAGAGGTGAGAATCAAATCAAGGCGTTCTAGATGTTCAAATGTCTCGCTGAGAATTATACGATCGTCGAGATATATGAGACAAATCGTCATGTTCGGGTCAGCTAGAATATCTTGCATTATCCTCTGGTATGTTGCTGGACTGTTTGTTAATCCAATCAGAATTTTATTGTATTCACAAAATCTGATTGATCCAATAGTAAATGCTGTCGGTTCTTTGTGGCTTTCTTCTACCTCTGTGTGGTGGTAACGTGATTTCATGTCAATGGTAGGGAAATATGTAGCACCATGATAGCAGTCGATAATTTCTTCCATTCTGGAAAGTGCAAAAGAATCTTTTTACAGTGATGTTATTCAGTTGCCTATAGTCGACGTATGTAGTAATTTTCCATTCTTCCTCCGAACTAGAACCACATTAGAGCTGTACAGAGACTTTGAGGGTCTAATCACTCCGGCAACTAGTAACTGTTCAATGTGTCGGCGGACTTCCTCTACCATTGATGGAGGAATGCGGCAATGCCTTCTTTTTTTTCTTTTTAAGGTACGTCCGTTGTTAAATCAGTTCGATGCCGGATGCGGTTGCAGACTCTAATGTCGCTATCACTGACAAAATAATGTATTCATGCTTCCTCAACAAATCCATGAGTGTTCTCTCTGATGTTGGTCCAGTATTACACATTTGTCAACATTCAACTTGTCTGTTACAGTTTCCTCCTGTGTACCTTCCTCTATCTTATCGTAAACATCTTGTAACTCACAAACTCACGAAGAACAGCCTTGAGTTGTATGGTAACTGGGCTGGTGGTAAGGTTGAACAGAACTAACTTTACTTTATAGCAGATATGATGTCTATGACGCTGGGTATCTGGCTTTCTTCAGGTTCTTGGATTATGGCTGGTGTTGATGGATAAATTATTTCTTTGTCTGTATATCTTTCAGTGTCTATAGATTGGTAGGGAAATATTGCGATTTTATGGTTGACTGCAGATCTTATAATTGCTAGTCTGTGAATGTTCTTCTCTAGCTCTTTTTCCTTGATGGTTATGGCCCTAAAACTAAGATACCAAGGGGTGTGAAGACTTGCCCTCTATAAATACTACCCTCCAAAATTCTCTTTACACTCAGAAGTTCCTTCAGAACATTATTTCCTAGAATCAGCGGTGTCTTGGAAGAGTATTAGACCTGTATCAGGTGTAGCTAGAAGTAGATATTAGAGTGGCTTTGACTCTGCTAATCCTTGCACAATAATTTCTGTCCTGATGTGGCCTCCATATGGCAGGTTTTGTCCATTTGCACTTTCAATGTTCAAGATATCCCCAACTACTTTGATGTCAGTGTCACTAAGATTCGCTTTATAATAGGATTCTGAAATTATACTTACACATTTCCCTCTGTTCAACAACGTTCGTGCAGCTTTCCATTCATACTCAATTCGACTTCATTACAATCACCAACTAGGTGAAATTTGGAATCTTTATTATCTGCATTTGGTTGGTGAGAGTTTGTATTCTGTTGGCCTTGTCCTCTTCGTCTTTTTCCACTTCTCCATTTGTTTCTGCCACGCCATCGGTTCCTTTGGCCACTGGTGGGGTTATCTTGTTCCGTTGAGGATATCTGGTTTTGAGTCTGTTTAAGTTTGTCTGTTCTTTCGTTTGTTTTTTCAGTAGTTCCTTGACATCCCATGTTTCTTCTTTCCTTTCTGTATATACCACTGGTTTGCAGGACTTCTTACACTCAAGCTTCCTAACCTCTCTCTTGAATTCATCATATTGGCGAATCCTGTCACACTGGTACACGGACATATGCTTTTAATCTTTCTTCGATCCTGAATGTAAGACCTGTTTCAGTATTGTCGTCTAAATCCTCCAGGTTCACCTCCTTGATCAAACAGATCTTTGAAACTGTGACAAATTTGTTAAGGATTATTGATCAGAGACAATAGATGTTGTGTACCTACCTGTATACAGGGTACTACCTGTGCATAGTGTTTGAATAAAACTCACTCTGTCATGCTTTGCCATTTATTTCTGCCATGTATATGTTATGTATGTAAGATCTAGGGAGAAATTTAATGGCCTGGGCCATGAGTTGTCAGAGGGTGAAGAGCGTTTATAGTTTGGTTTTGGTTCAGATATGAGTTTTTTGACATGACCATGAGTTTTGGTAGGTTAATCCTTTTCGTAATGTTTTTGCCATTCTCTACTCTTTTTCACTCTGAAGTGCTTTGCTTGGTGTATTTGTTCTTTTGTAATCTTTATTGCTTTGCATTGAATGTTGCTTTAGTTGTAGAATTTATGAAGCTGTTTTAAACTTACAGCTCTTCGCCTCTCCTGGGTTTAGCCCCGGCCTTCGGAGGTCATTTGTCAGAACTGTTAGATTGGCGCCCACCGTAAAAAAAAGCACTTAGTTGAGAAATGGAGCAACAGTATTTGAAAGATTCCTGGACAAATCTTCATGTGGCGGGGAAGTCTTTAGTATACTGAGCTATCCCACTGATAGATATAAATATATAGCTTGTGTTTATTGAAAGGGACACTTATACTGCCTTGTTATAGAGCTAACTTTTACAACGACATGGTAGAGCGTTCGCCTTGGGACTTTGAGGTCCTGGGCTCAATCCCCACCTTGGGAGGGCATTTGTCAGAACTGTTACACCATAACAAAACCAAATGGCTACAATATGGCTGGCATGCATGAAAATGACAATGATTATTTTACTGAGCAAATATGAGCTCTCATTCCTTATGTTACTACGGTCCTCTGTAAATGAATACTGACCAACAAATGTGTCATAACAGGTGCATCTGCCGTGTGAAAATGTCTAATCCAAAGGAGAAATTTAACTCATCTTGGTAACATACATAGCTAGTAAATCACCGGATAACTTAAATGATGTGCTTAAAAAGTTGAGCTTATCACAAGATTAATTGGTAATAATTTATGTCTGATTTCGGGCCGTTATCATCATACATATGTATCAGGCATTTAGCAAAAAAGGTAGGTTATGGCTATAGATCATACCCTTCGTACTTCGTAATTTCAAAGTGGTACTTTGATTTCATTGGTTGATAGACTTACATAGACTGATAGACTTTTAAGAAGAGAAGGCACAGTAGCTAACATATGCTTTTTCTTCTTAGTAAGAAAGATCAAGATATAGTTCTAAAGAGTATTGTCCGTTTCTTAGATGCAAGAGTTTAACGCTACGCAATGTATCATTAACTTCAGTACTTTGCTATATACTAAAAAAAATCTGTCTACTGTAACGAATATATTAAGACAATGAAAATAGGCATACCCATAAATCTTAGATAATTTTCCAAAACAGAAAAGAACCAGATAAAAGTGGAATTCTGAGCAACTGAAATAAAACATTCAAAAGTATATTTGATGAATTTTGGTTATTAGTGCTTTCGTTTTATTCATGGCTGTGACAAATTGATGTAAAATAAATCTGAAAATGTCATCTGCAAAGATATCCCTGTAGTTTCCCAGATTATGATTTTTAGAACCTCAAATCGTACAATATCATTGCTTTCAGAGCTTTGATTTGCACTAGACGATCCTGTACTATGTAAGAAATGTATAGAAATATTTCAAGATAAGCTTATTACATTACCTGAGATCATTTGAGACTTACACAAAGACTAAGATTACCAAAGAACTGTTAATTGCTGATCAACTGATGACCGTCGACTTCTATAACTCTATAACTTGCAAAAGCTCCCGCCCCCCCACCCCCGCACACACTCACGCCTGGTGGTAGACTTTGGAAATGTGCTCAGGATATATAGGGGTTTACGAAAATAATAGTTCCGAAAATTCCTTCTGTGGATGGGCGGCGGTGGGAGAAGATCAAACAACCGACTGGCTCATGCTCTACTATAGATCTGTATGTGATTCTCGGGATTCAGATATATGTGATAAAATGGAATCTTATATTCGTAGGCTTTTGAGATTAAAATTATACTAAACCCGTGGAGAAAAAAAGTTATCAAGTTCGCTCAACAACATTTTGTGTAGACTCGTTTAATAAGATTTAATATCCAACGCCAACTTATATCATATTTAATATTTCTTTATATATTCTATCTCATTCTTCTATGTGACACAGATTTCACATCAGGCCGAACTGCACCATCACAAATTTAGAACACGTTGAAATGGAGATAGAGATGTGTTGCCAGTTATGTTCGATGGCACATTTCGGGTCTGTTAACATTGATCTGAAGTCACCGAGTGGTACAGTATCTTCTTTACTGACAGAAAGCAAAATTGAAGAGTCTAAAAAGCAGACACAGTGTATAAGTACTGCGTTAATGACTTACGAATTCTGGGATGAAACTCCACATGGAGAATGGAGAGTAAATTGGACGTCGCGTCATTATAGTGGTAAGAACATGAGATTTAATGCCTGTCTTCCGTAAAATAAAATAACTGTGCAGAGACCAGGAAGTTGTCTCTGAGTGATTTATCAGACCAGGGAATCCCTTGCCTGTGTTCTTACCATCTGCATCATGATAAAAAACATGTAAATGTCGGGGGGGGGGGGGTTGCAAAAGACGTATCAGTGTTACTGCAGTAACAGTCGACCTTTGAAAACATTGTGGCAAAGCAGAAATTCTTAGTATTTTCACATGTTTCCATATTTTTCAAAATGTTTCATGTTATTTTTCTATAAACATTCTTTGACTTAAAGTCCACAGCCCTTGATACCTGATATATCGCTCACCATACTTTCATTACAACTGCAATTGCTCTAGTTTCAAAGAAGAAGAAGAAACTAATTATTCATGGAGACTCTTCTATTATTTGGTCGGCTGGAGGTGAAGTTGTTTAGCGAGTAAATGACAAGTACAATTGTTTCACAAGAATCACAACAATGTAGGTGAGCGAGGAAATCAAATAAGTCGAAAACTAATCGTCTTTATTGAAGTGAAACATCTTTGTGTAGACTGTATTGTACTTTATTACCAATTCATTTTAGTGTTGATATCTTCATATGCTTTGTTCAAAGGACATATTAAGTTGGTTGTGAAAAAGATAATATTGTACGGAACATCGTTTGACTCGATAACCACTAATGGAAAACCAACACCGCTTTACTCGATAACCACTACTGGAAAACCATCACAACGACCTAAACAAAGTAAGCAATAGATTTTCTTGATAAATTTTATCTATTTATTTCAACGCAAATAAATAAGAGCAAATAAAATCAATGTATTTGTACATCATCCTGCTTTTGACAGGCAGATTAAATGAATTTTATACTTTGCGTGCGTGCATGCATGTATTCGTGTGCACGTGCCAAGAGATGACGTACATGTACATGTAACTTTGTAATTTCAACCTTCTAAAATTTCAAGCATTTTAATACTTTCCTTTCATCGATTTAGTGACTTGTAATTCTGTAGTAATAAGGACTTGATACTAGTTTAAAATGTTTGAAGTGAGAGAAATTTTCTCACAGCTGATTGCCTTAAACGACAGATTCAAGTTTACCTACTGATTAATTTATGAATTTTATCTATTTTACCCTACAGAAAAAAAAAAACTTTATACAGTCCTAATTTTCTTGTCATTAACGGCCGCAAAAAGTCATAGCTTCGATTGTAGGCAGAGGATTGGGCTTCCGAAATTTAAACGGAAATGAATCAACCTCAGCTCATATATACAATCAAAACTTGTTATACTCTGTAACGTTTGAGCTCATTGCATATTACAAGCTATGAATAAAGGGAAGCAAAAACCCGGAGTGTAACAGTTTTTTTTTTTTTTTTTTTTTTCTTTTTTTTTTTGTGTGGGGCGGGGGGGGGGTCCATTAAAAGCGATAGAAGACGGCTCAAAAGAGAGGAATTTGTCTTTGAAAATGTAGAAAACATAATGGGAAAGGGACAAAATGCTTGGAACTAACATTGTTTACTTCTTCCTGCAATGATTCTCAAAAGCTGTCTAGCTCAGGGTCTTAAAAACCAGGGGATTGTTAAAATGGGTTAAATCCATCGTCGGTTTCTGCTCTTTGGTCCTCGATCACGTTACACATCATTAGAGATTAAGTGTACACAAAGATATTGGCATGGAAGCCGATGGTGTAATTTACCAAACGGTCTTCTATATCAAAGGTCCCATAGCTGCTAAAGGTAAACAATTATGTATACATATGATACAGGTAAATTTCATCCATACCAATTAAAAGTATGGTGACTATCATAAGCATTACGATCTGTTAAAGTACGGTGTGTCAAGGTTCCAGTGACATACAAAACAGTAAATGTCAAGACTAGAATATGAGCCATGCTCTGGCAAAAAGGGGCTTAATGCGTCTCCCTGATGCATGATACCAAGCAAGACATCACAAACTTAAGGATCATCAAGTCCATTTTGTCTAACAACCGAATAAAACATGATGTAAACTGATCCTGGGACATGCAGACAGTTGACCAACAGCAAAAAGTTTTGGCTCAGGTCAGCTTGCGCGGACTGTGCAGGCTGACCTGAATCGATACTTCTTGCAGAAGCGTTAAGGCCCGTTTTGCCAGAGCATGGCTCGTATATGATAGTCTTACGATCTGTTAAAGCATGATTGTACAAGGTTCCAGTCACAGGCAGAACGATAAATATCAAAACTAGAATTAGAGTTGCCAACAAATACCATCATAGCATCACTGAAGCTGTCATAATCGTGCCGATGTTTTCATTTTGGAAAAGTCTCAAAAAATTGTCTTCATATAATGAGTCAATGGTGAAAGTTAGGTTAATATCATGACTCTTATTTATTTTTCTTTAAATATTACTATTTTCAGAGAAGCAGCCAAACAACAACGGGGTCTCCCTAGGAAGGGCTATGTTTCTATATTTTGGAGGAATTATCATTATTTTCTTTTTTTCCACTGTTTTCTTTAAATAAAGGCGCGAAAGAAACCACAACAATTCGGTGGCAGCACCTCAGTCTAGTTGTAGTAATATTATCTACATTGTCATAGATTAAACGGAATCTGTAAACACTCGGAATTCAGAAGTATAAAACTGTGCATCCTTGTTAACCCAGGTGCACCTCATTTCGTTTACTATTATCACCTCCCCTGGGATAACTCGCGTACGTTTCCTCGCTCTCATCAATTATCTGTGAAGCAATCTGATTGGTTATCTCACTATTTCCATAAGAAATTTAAGTCTATTTTTATCACGCATTCGCCGCAAATGACATCATCGTTCTATTTTACTTTGCCGATATCCAATCACATCGTTCGTTGTGCATCGTATTCACATTTTTGTTGTTGTGGATGTCAGTTTTCAAGTTCACGATCTTATTAAGATTATTTACACAACTATAACAAGCGTTCCTCGGTTATCCTGCGCTTTACTTCTCAACATTCGCGCTTGTGGACAATGCCCTAAAATGTTCGCCCTGGATTACCGCATGGCAAATCTTGCAGGCATCTGCATTACCATAATGTGTCAATATATTCGGACAAAAACAGATTTTTTTCATTTGGTGTCCGAATCTTACGGAAATTATCATTTTAAGAAATACGGAGTGTCTGAAATGATACGTTTTCAACTGTTGGGGGAAAAAGTGTGTCCGGGTAAAATCGTATACAAATTTATTTATAGTAGCGGTACAGGTGTCAGAACTGTTTGTAATTTATTTCAGACGAATTTTTAATCTTTAAATACATTTAGATTTCTCTTTTAATGTTTCCCCAAGGCTCCGCTGGGGTGTTTACTAGTATAATTTACTAGTATACTCTTTTGAATCAGTGGTAATTGGAACTGTTTTGTGCTCTTCATTATATCTGTTATTAATCTGGTATTATTTACGTTTTTTTGGAAATATATTTGAGCTGCGCTCTGGCAAAAGGAGATTTAACCCTTATCCTGCTATATAAAAGAAATGAAACATTTAAGCCGATAGTAAGAACCCAAATTTTCCTAATTCAAAGGTATTTTTGGAGGAGAGATATCTCCTTATCGGACAGTGTAGATCCCAGATCAGGCTACACGTTCTGTGCAGTCTGATCTTGATCTACACTGTCCGCAAAAGGTCAGTGAGTCGCGCTTAGCAGCCTAAGTGTTAATACATCTCCGTGATGAATTTATACCAAGCAAGTCATAACATAATTATGGATCCATAAAATCCAGTTTGTTTAACAGGCTGACATGTGTCGATACTCTTTTGCAGATGTAT
Organism: Tridacna gigas; assembly: GCA_945859785.2. Taxonomy (NCBI): domain Eukaryota; kingdom Metazoa; phylum Mollusca; class Bivalvia; order Cardiida; family Cardiidae; genus Tridacna; species Tridacna gigas. The sequence goes on along the minus strand of OX244031.2, from coordinate 34,447,135 downwards.
CAAACCCTCTTTTTACAGAGCATAGCTCGTTTGTATGGGTCAACGTGATTTATTACTGTCTAATTTTATGTAGTTTCTTAATAAACACATTAGTTTTTTAGCTCACCTGAGCACGAAGTGCTCATGGTGAGCTATTGTGATCAGGCTGTGTCCGTCGTCCGTCGTGCGTCGTGCGTCGTCCGTCAACTTTTTACCTTGTGTACGCTCTAGAGGCCACATTTTCAGTCCGATCCTCATGAAACTTGGTCAGAGTATTTGTCTTGATAAAATGTCGGACGAGTTCGAAATTGGGTCATGTGGGATCAAAAAGTAGGTCACTAGGTCAAATCTTCGAAAAAACCTTGTGTAAGCTCTAGAGGCCACATTTTCAGTCCAATCCTCATGAAACTTGGTCAGAATGTTTGTCTTGATAAAATCTCGGACGAGTTCGAAATTGGGTCATGTGGGGTCAAAAACTAGGTCACTAGGTCAAATCTTCGAAAAACCTTGTGTAAGCTCTAGATGCCGCATTTTCAGTCAGATACTTGTGAAAATTAGTCAGAAAATTGTCTTGATAAAATCTCGGACGAGTTCGAAATTGGGTCATGTTGGGCCAAAAACTAGGTCACTAGGTCAAATCTTCGAAAAACCTTGTGTACGCTCTAGGGGCCACATTTTCAGTCCGATCCTCATGAAACTTGGTCAGAATGTTTGTCTTGATAAAATCTCGGACGAGTTCGAAATTGGGTCATTTGGGGTAAAAAACTAGGTCACAAGGTCAAATCTTCGAAAAACCTTGTGTACGCTCTAGAGGCCACATTTTCAGTTCGATCCTCATGAAACTTGGTCAGAATGTTTGTCTTGATAAAATCTGGGACGAGTTTGAAATTGGGTCTTGTGGGGTCAAAAACTAGGTCACTAGGTCAAATCTTCGAAAAACCTTGTGTGTGCTCTAGAGGCCACATTTTGAGTCAGATACTTGTGAAATTTAATCAGAATGTTTGTCTTGATAAAATCTCGGAAGAGTTCGAAATTGGGTCATGTGGGGTCAAAAACTAGGTCACTAGGTCAGATCTTCGAAAAACCTTGTGTACGCTCTAGAGGCCACATTTTCAGTCTAATACTTATGAAACTTGGTCAGAATGTTTGTCTTGATAAAATCTCGGACGAGTTCGAAATTGGGTCATGTGGGGTCAAAAACTAGGTCACTAGGTCAAATCTTCGAAAAACCTTGTGTACGCTATAGAGGCCACATTTTGAGTCAGATACTTGTGAAATTTGGTCAGAATGTTTGGCCTATTGACTCAGGTTAGCGATCCAGGGCCATCATGGCCCTCTTGTCTATTTATACTTGCACTTTCGACGTCTTGTTTACTCTTAACAGCATCGCAGTGTCCTATTAGCTAAGCCATCCGCAGCGAAAAAAATCTATCCTCTTCAAGTTTATCTTCGAGATTTGCCAAATTCCATTGCAACAGGATTCGCACTTATCAAATTATGCCATGCAAACGTTCTTTGTTAAAATCTCAGCTTGCAACAGAAGACTTTTTAAAACATTGTGTCAAAAGGATACATGGCTTTTGACTAGAAATGTTTCCCTCTTCCACAGTATTTAAAGGCACCTTTTAAAACCTTTAAAAACCCCTAAATGATATTGAACACCCAATTTCTTTTTCAAACATGATTTTAAAGCCGTCTGCTGTAAATTTCTTTCTGGATCTAAAGGGATAATGTGGTATTTATTTTGTGTTAAAGCAATAAGTTTACTTGGAAAAAAGAATGTGTGTAATAAAGTAATGGGACAACATACTGGACCCTTGCCTCTGTTGTTACTCGCGACTGCATTAAGCCTTATCCTGCTAAATAAATGAAATGAAACTTTTAATCCGAAAGTAAAAAAAAAAAAACTGCTATTTCAAAGGTATGGGGGGGGGGGGGAGAAATCTCTTTATCGGACGGTGTAGATCCAAGATCAGACTGCACGCTCTGTGCAGTCTGATCTTGATCTACACTGTCCGCAAAATGTCCTTGAGTCGCACTTAGCAGGCTAAAGGTTAACCTAGGTTTGCCCTGCACGCTCGTTGCAACATTATAGTAACGTAAGACGATAAAACAGAACTTGCACCTTTTTCATCAACCATTTTAAATCGCATCCTATTTCCCATGATTTTTCCAAATTCCAAAGTGACATAATTTCTAGGTGGCCAAACCAAATTGTTTAGCCAACCAGAGGTTATGTTACAGACTAAATTTAGAAGTTCACGGGCACAGTATCATTTTCTTATTACAACTTTAAAGCCATATTTGTGATGTGACAAACAGTAAATGTCTTCCAAAAAATGACAGAATCGTAGTCCTGGATACTAGATAAAGTTGAAAATAACGTGAATTATCCTGGATTCTGAGACTGCTTTTTAAATGAAAGAAACACTTTAACCTAATTGCGACAAAGAACTTTTGTCACACAAGATCATTAAACTGTACCGTATGCTGGCTGATCTTGTCTGCACATTCCGCAGAAAACAGCGTTGTCGTTATCATTGTACAAGTAATGATAGAGTCTCAGTCCTGGATACTAGTTAAAGTTGAGAATAACATGAATGATTCTGGATTCTCAGACTGCTTTATAAATGGAAAAGACACTTTAACCTAATTGTGACTAGGAATCATTGTCACACTAGATGATTGAACTGTACCGTATGCAGGCTGATGTTGTCTACACATTCCGCCAAAAATAGCGATGTGTTACAATTGTATAAGTTGAATCATAGTTCCATTTAGCCACAGAGCTCCACATGTTTCCAAATTTCAAGCACGTCTATTGTAATAGTAACAGAGTATGAATTAAAGCTGCATGAATTAACTTGTCCTTTTGCGCCCAAAATTTTAAAACGAAACATGAGATACATGTTCTGCATAGAATCCGGGCCCTTTGCTATAATTGCTTACCATCCGTAATGTTATACTGTTGTTCTATTTCTTTTTTTCAGTCGATTGACCGAGGCAGCGGTCTCGATAAATCAGATTCCTGGTCTTGAAATAAAAAAAAACATTGATTTAAAGTAAATCTACATGGTTGGTGAATATGGCGGCAGGCATCCGGTGATGTTTTTCAGCATGAATCAAATGAGCAATGCTCTATGAAAAAGGGCCTTAATGCATCTGCAAAAAGTATCGACCCAGGTCTGCCTGCGCAATCTGCGCAGGCTGACCTGGGCCGAAACTTTTTGCTATTGGTCAATTTACTGCATGCCAAAGGACAATTCTACCTCATGATTCAGTTGGTTGTTAGACAAAATGGACTTTATGTGATCCATGATCTTGTGATGACTAGCTTGGTAACATGCACAACGGGGATGCATTAAGCCCCCTTTTGTCAGAGCATGGTTGAATAGTTCTTTAGTACATTGGCCCTTATGAGGGAGTTGACATTAGGCTGAACTGTGGTCGTCATTCACTGTCATTCAGTAAGATACAAAGACTAATGACACGTTGCTAAACTGTTACCTTTATCGAAGTCCTGTGATGAGCAATCCTTGAATCTTTATACTACGCTAAATAAAAATCCTCAGATTCAGTTACAGTTGGTGTTGGAGGCATTGTAGCACAGTGTAAAACTAGCCCGTTTGTCTCTTTAATTCATTTTTGCCTTGTTTTCCCGTTAAACTTTAAAATACGTGACGAATGTCCAAAAGATATCTATCCGGTTATTGGGTACTTAAAACACTGAGTTAGACGAGTACTGAGTTTGGCAAGATTATTTCTTAATTGAATAACTTTACAGCTGTTGAGTTGAACATAGAATGAATCATGCAAAATAACTTTAGCAAACTCCTACGCTGTCTTAAAAGCCCATAGAATGAATATTTGAAATAAATAAATGGGGCTATTGGAACCATTAAGATGTATAGGCATGTATCCGGAAGTTTTGAAACTTGTAAAAGATTGACTACAAATGAAAAGTAGACGTGAAATCCAATCAAGTTCGAGTACATTTTACTTGGAAATAGTGTCACACATCAAACTATCAATACATAACCTCTTTTGTGTGTACAACAAGTGGACACCAGAATGCAAAACATGAAACAAGGAAACAAACCATTACCAGACTGATGTTCAGCTAAGGCTATTGGTTGAAGTGGTATCCCTTACGTCGTTAACTGAAATCTATGTTTGGTGTGCCCATTAGAATGGTCTTTTACAAAATCTAATGAGTACCCACCACAGAGGTTTGGACTTCTTTTTGGGTTTCTTAAAGCCCCAATAGCAGCCAAAAGTAAACAATGCGGGTATTGAAATATATTGAAATTTAAATCATACCATTCTAATGTATGGAAATCAATGGAAAGGTAACAATTTGTCATTGTGCAGTCGGTCGAAGAGTTAGTCTCTAGAAGAAAAACGAATTGTAAAAGTAGGTCAAAGGTGGCCAGGTCACTCTATCTTTTGTTTCCTCTTTACATGATATAAAGGTCATTTTTCTGCCAGCGACGAACACATGGACCGATCGTGCAGTTAAAGATTGTCATCCTCACTATAATTTCCATACTTTTAAAAAGTTTGATTTAAATTCAAATGCATTTTAAAAACGCTTTGTTTACTTTTGGTCGCTATCGGAGTTTTATATCTTCTCAGCACATGATGGTTAATACTATCTCGTCCAACATAGTATTTGGAATTTTTTGAATGACGCAAACATTTTAATATTGAATTTGGACTCTGTCCTCACCTGGCATACGTCAGCGATATGATATAAAAAATCGATCAATAAAACAGCTTTTGCCTGGAAAAGGATATATGCAAGCATTTATACAAGTACTTTAAAAAGAAACAGCTGTCATCATAGAAAATTCGATTAGCAAAGACAAGTTTACACCTATTTCTTTCAGATAGTCAGGTTGTTTGCTGATCTTCATATCAATGTACATGTATGTATATCTGTGCTTTTAAATAGAAGATCTAGTATCTTTGGATACAAAAGTGATATTAACACCATGATGTCAGAAGGTAATAAGATACAAATCTCTCCCAATAAATTTTTAACTCTTGGGTTGCTTAAGGGCGACCCAGTGCGCTTTAGCGGGCAGTGTAGATCAAAATCAGACTGCACAAAACTGTCCTATACGGTATTTTCTTTCCGGTGAAATCAACTTTGAAATTGCAATATTTGGGTTTTAACCATTGAGTGGAAATTTTAGTTTCATTTATTTAGCAGTTTAAGGGTTAAACAATCCCCAGACAAAGACGACAGGTTAAAGCAAGAAACTCCCGTGACATAAGGAAGTGTACCGGCCTTGAGATAAGTTTGCTTTCCTTTTTTTATCATAAAGTCCAAACCGAACATCATTGTAAAGATTTTAACCCTGATCCTGCTAAATAAGTGAAATGAAACTTTCAAGCTGATTGTAAAAACCAAGATTTTGCTATTTTAAAGGTATCATCTCGGGAAAACTATTACCTTATCGGACAGTGTAGATCCAAGATCAGACTGCACGCTCTGTGCAATCTGATCTTGATCTACACTGTCCGCAAAAGGTCTTTGAGTCATACTTAGCAGCCTAGGGGTTAAAAAAGTGACCTTAGGCTCAAGAGTTTATGACAAAACTTACTACCATAGTCGTATTATATTTATTGGTTGACACTATTTTACCTTGACTTCTGTTTTTCCGTGAAGCTACTTTGGTTGGGCTCGTCTTATGAACTAACAAGTCAACTGCATCTAGCGTTATTTCTTACCTGACCCTTGTAGACCAAATTAAATTTGCAGAAACGGACAAAGAGTGTGTCAATGTAAAATTTGTCTGGTTACAATGAAAGACGAAAGAGAGAGAATTTTATCTAAACACAAGTCTCTGTGAACCTGACAAGAACGTACCAGAAAACAATAAAGACTTGACTCTTTCGATGCCACATAAATGGATACAACATTTCTCAAGGTCTAACGTTGCTTTTGAAGCCGATTTTGGTCGAAGATTAGCATCAGGTAGCCGATGGTGTAAATCAAAGATCAGACTGCACGTTTTGTGCAGTGTATGCTGTGTATCTTTCAGTTCAGTCTCTGTATTTGTAAACTAACCATTGTGAGGAAAATAAACATAGTTCTTGCTGTGTTTTGATTCACAGGCACATAATAAACATATTTCCTGTATGACGTCATCTACATGTAGATTTTGTGTTATCACAGATAATAGGACGTGTGCCATGCCTAACTCAAGTTAGTTGCTCTGTTTCCCTCCTTCGGCAAAAGAAGGGTTCAAGGACGGTAGACCAGGAGTGAGAGATCTATTTGTGGAGGTACCAGACAGATTGGTTGTTCTAGAACTCAAAGCGCGGGATGCAGTTGACGATAGTTCTGCTAAATTCTCTACCATGATTGGCTCATCCCTCCCCTTAATGCCAAGCGTAACACGGGGTATCCTGTTGTTACGTGTAGGTCGAGATAACACGTGTTTCGATAGATATCCGCCTGGTTCTTCGCCATGCTTTGTATCCCGTTCCTTGCTTGCCTGTAAATGAGTAACGTTCATAGCTCTTCTTTGATGGAATTTTCGAGTGTAAAACATTTGCTGGTTTGATCGCGGTGTATTACTTTGAGAATTCGACTCAGGTACGTTCTCCGAATGATGCAGATAGTTTCTTCTAGTTTTGGGCGAACATGGAGCTGTTACCAAATTATTGATTTTAACTTTACTTGGTTCAAGTGTCGGTGACGCTATTTCAGGTGGCTTGTCTTTTGACTGAGACGATGTTCCATTTATGGAATTAATTTGATCTGTTTGCTTTTCACGACACAGCTTATTTATGACTATTTTCGGCCTTTGAGTTTTACCGGGAAACGTAGATGCGCGTTGTCTGAACTGGCCGTCGTCGTGATCTTGGCTCTCAGCACCTGAAAGACGGTCCTCTCTCCTGACCTCTATGCCGCTTGTTGGAGTGCGTGTTCTTGCTTCGGTTGTATCTAAAGTATTTACAGTCTTTATTCTCTTTACATATTTCTGGGCAACATTAGGAAGGCAGTTTGGAACTTGATTGTTGTTATTGCTATAATTTGATCTAGGTTTCACAGGAGAATAGGTTCTTTGATTATTGACACCAGTTGCTTTCTGTTCTAAGAGGTCTGTAAATGTTTCATCTTCCCCGTCTAAAACATAAAAAAATATAGTTGAACCATGCTTTGACAAAAAGGGGTTGAATGGATCTCTGTGAAGTATGACACCAAGCAAGTCATCGTATCATTAAGGATCCATAAAGTCCACTCTGTCTAACAACTCAACTGAATCATGAGGTAGACTGGTACCTTTGACACACAGAAAATAAACCAATAGCAAATAGTATCGTCCCAAGTCAGCCTGCGCGGACTGCGCAGGCTGGCCTGGGTCGATACTTTTTGCAGATGCATTAAGCCCCATTTTCTCAAATATAGTTGAGCCATGCTCTGGCAAAAAAGTTTCAATGCATCTCCGTGATGCATTATACAAAGCAAGTCATTACATAATTATGGATCTATAAAATCCATTTTGTCTCACAACCGACTGAATCATGAGGTAGAATGGTCCTTTGACACGAAGAAAAAAAAATGACCGATATCCAAAAATTTCGAACCAGGTCAGTCTGCGCAGGTTGACCTTGGCCGATACTTCTTGCACATACATTAAAACCAGTTTTCAAAGAGCATGTTTCATACCAAAATTGCATTGGATTTGAATATTTATCGTAAGTAGATCGTTATCAAACAATCAAGTGCTGAACTGTTGCCTATACCTAATAATGATTCGACTGTATTTCACGTATTCACGTCGGTCAAAGCACCTACCCCCGCTTTTTTTCTGTTTCCTTTTTTCAGTACCACAACGCCAGATACTCTTCTATAATTCTGATATTTTTTTTTTACAGTTTTGCTCCTAAGTTATGCTCTTTCTTTAACAACTACATAGCCTAAGCGTATTTTTTGTCATGACATGACGTCATACATCAAAGCAAGCCCCTTATATGTAGGGTTGTTTCGTCAGCATGAGCAATAAGACACATAGAAAGTACATGCATATTACATCAATTATTATGATATGAGACATGCTTTGTGAAAAGGGGATTAAATGCATTGCAAAAAGCCATGCAGGCTTACATGGGTCGAACCCATTTTGCTATTGGTCAATTTTTTTACATGTCCAAGGACAATCTCTCTCTGGATTTAGCCGGTTGTTACACAAAGTGGATTATGTGATGACTTGCTTGGTATATTGCATCGCGGATATATATATATATATATGAGCCGCGTTCTGGCAAAAGGGAGTTTAATGCATCTCCATCATGCAATATACCAAGCAAGTCATCACATAATTATGGATCCATAATGCATTCTGTCTGAGAAACGACTGAATCATACGGTAAAATGGTTCTTTGACCTACAGGTAATTAACCAGTCGCAAAAAGTTTCGACCTGGGCTGGTCTGGGTTGATACTTTTTGCAAATGCATCAAGCCCCCTTTCACAGAGCATTGCTCATATATACATGCGACAGGAAGCATAGATGCTATATCATTGAGCCATGCTCTGTGAAAAGGGGGCTTAGTGCATCTGCGAAAAGTATCGACCCAGGTCAGCCTGCGCGATCCGCAGTTTCCTGTATGTTCACGGACCAGTCTACCTCATGATTCAGTCGGTTGTTGAGAAAAAGTGGCTATTATGGATCTATAATTATGTGATGGCTTGATTGCTGCAAAAAGCATCACGGAGATGCATTTAGCCCCCTTTTGCCAGAGCATGGCTCAATTCTTTCAGCGCAAATTTTATAAACTCAGCCTCTTTCAACGGCTAAAATCACAGTCCACTAAATCTGAGAAAGATTTTTTTAATTTTACACTTATGACAAAACAAGCAGATAGCATAAATCACGAGTCAAATTGCATGTTCTGCGCAGCCTGATCTTGATCTTGCCGTCCACAAAACCGTTGTTTTCGTTTATGGCACAGAAATGGCTGGAAAGGTTTGAGCCTCATGACGACGCTGCCCGAATCGACGTGTTATTATCAATAATTCTGCGAACGCATTAAAATTGTAATAAAGTTAGTGCGTTGTGCTGTGAAAATAGTTTTAATTATGGTCGCCTAAAATAGGATCTTTAATTAATTACAAAGACGCGAAGGTATCGATAAACTAGGTTACAAGTTCCTCTTCACCCTTCAGAAAATTTTAGCACAATCAGCACTGCTTTCAAAAATGATATAACAGTAATTGGAGAAAGGTGTCAGAATTTATGTAATGTAATCATCGTAGAGAACCAGCCATTGCAAACAACTATCGCACCATCGGCTGCCTTTTTTTCCCCACAGATCTTTCAACGTCGTTCATTCACTCACGTACATATATGTATAAAGTTAAACGAGAGATTCATCATGTATTGAAGCTAATGACCTTCATGGCTGCCAGGATTGATTTTTCTATTTTAGAATTAGTTCTACGACATCGGCACCCAATAATTGTTATGTTGTTGATGGCAACTTCAGGTGTTGTTTACAGTTTAGATCAAGATATGACTGACAGAACGTGCAGTCTGGTCCTGAATCTCCACTCTCCTTGTTTTTTTTTTTTTTTTTTAATTATTATAAGTTAATCTGCCCATAACAGTCTTGAAATTACAATTTGTTTCTTTACCGATGAAAATACTTATTCAACTTATCTAAGGGTTAAAGATTCATAAACACAAGGTTTGATCCGCCAGTAACACTATAAATTCCCATCATTCGAAAATCAAATACTTTTTAACCGTTTTGTTTCTATTTTAGGCATATATCAGTGCCCGGAAAAGAACGCTAACAAGAGACACGGACGTTGTTTAAATTTCAGAACACCAATACCTTACTTATAAAACAAAAAACGAACAATGGTCTGGCAAAAGGGGGCTTAATGCATCACCGTGATGCATGATACCAATCAAACCATCACATAATTATGGATCCATAACAGCCAATTTTTCTAACAACCAACTTAATCATGGGGTAAACTGGTCCTTGGACATACAGAAAATTTTGACCAATAGCGAGAGGTTTCGGCCCAGGTCAGCCTGCGGGGACTGCGCAGGTTGACCTGGGTCGACACTTTTCGCAGATGCATTAAGCTCCCTTTTCACATGGCTCAAATCTTTAAAGCTTGTTATTGTACTAAGGCATGCTCGACTCTTGACGTTGCAGTTGAAAACGTTGAAAGCCTTGTGAGAAAAGAAACAATTGCTTGAAACCAGCTATTACGTTTTCTTTTGCAATCTTTCCATTCAAATAAAGCACTTTCCTTCAATTTTTTTTTCATTTGCGTAAATTGTACTAGTTTTCTTGCTGATCTTAAATAACCTGTGCAGCATTCGGTTGTACCATAGCATACTTTCATAGAGGGTTGTGTGAGTGCATAACATTATGAATAAATATAAACCTTCATCGATACTGTATTTAGTAACGCTGCTAACAAGATGACTATATCTAGTTATCGAATATTTATTAGTCCTGGTGATAAAAAAAAAAATCATAACCCATCGGAAATATCATTATTCGTGAAAGATCTGCTTTTTACGTTACTTCAAGCAGCTTTACCTTTCTTCATCGAACAATGATCTTGTTTACTGCTCTGTTTCTAAATGCCAGCATTGCTTTTTCTGTCTTAAAATGAGCACGATGACCCGATATGAGCGAAAAGAATTTTTTTTTAACAGACCCTGCTTTTACATTTGAATCATTGCGCCCCAAGAAGCTTTTATTGCAACAAAGAATCTGCTGCTTACAATTAAAGATCTAAGTCAAATCCATTCGAATGACTTACAAAATAAAAACCTTATTACCAGCAAATGTTGTAAAGTTTTGACGACTGTTGAGATTTGAAAATGATCTAAAGTACTAATTATATGGGCCATGCTCTGTGAAAAGGGGGCTAGATGCATCTGCGAAAAGTATCGACCCAGGTCAGCCTGCGCAGTCCGCGCAGGCTGACCTGGACCGAACTAAGGACCAGTGTATCTCAGTGAATCAGTAGGTTGTTATACAAAATGGGCTTTATTGATCTATAATTATCCGATGACTTGCTTGATATCATGCAATACGGAGATGCACTGAACGCCCTTTTGCAAGAGCACGGCTGATATAATGTTGATAGATCAATCTCAAACTAACGAACATCCATCATCAGAACTACAATGGAAGACACCAGGAAATATTCCGATAAAATAAGATCACTGGCGTATTTCAGCACAGTAATCTTTCAGATACCCTTCTAACAATTATTTGGTAGTCATACATGTATGCCTAGGAATGAGTGGTGCTCTGGAAAAATGGGGTTTAATGCATCTATCTTCGTAATGCATTTTGACAAGAAAGTCAGTTCATAATATGGATTCATTTTGTCTAAAATCTGACTGAATCATGATATAGAATGTTCCTTTGACATGCATAAAATTTACAAATATCAAAAAGTGTCGACTCACGTCATATACCCTCTTTTCACAGAGCATGACTCATTAGTACGGTGTTGATACAATAGGTCTAATAGACAAAGGTGTTGTGAGTTGCAGCCTATTAAAATCAATAAGAAATAATAATATTAAAAAAAATATTTACATTTATATTTGAGCCTTCTTCTCCTATGCCATGTCGGGTGACCTGCACAACATCAAAATATAAACAGAACAATGTGAAAGCCGTGTTTATAAACAACGTTGATAGTGCTCTCTTACACAGATCAGAAAGGAAGCAGTAGTATATGACAAGAGCGTTAGCTTCTTTCATAAGATACTCTGGTTTCGAATCCCGTGATAAGCTTGTCAATTTTTGGACCTGTCATGGTGCAAGTAATGACTAGCTTTCCCGGAGGCAATAACCGAGAGTGATGGATATAATTTGTGAGGCATCTGTCGCAAACAATATATAGCATTATATAGTCTTGAACGGAAGTAGATATCAAATAAACCTTAGTACAATTACAACATCTATCTCTCTGCCAAGTCCCAGTGAAAAATCTCAAAAGAAATCGAATCGTGGGTTGGGAGCACAGAGATAATGAAAGTATTTGAGCCTTGCTCTGTGAAAAGGGGCTGAAAAAAAAAAAAAAAAAAAATTGCAAAAAGTATCGATCGAGGTCAGCCTGCCCATTCCGCGCAGGCTGACCTGAACTGAAACCTTTTGCTTTTGGTAAGTTTTCTGCATGTTCAAGGACCATTCTACCTGGGAATTCAGGCGGATTTTATTTAATGTCTTGCTTGGTCTAATGCTTCACGGAGATGTGTTTAACCCCCTTTAGCTGGAGCATGGTTCATTTGCAATATTACATGAGAACAGCTTGAAAGATAATAGTGAAGAGAAAATGAATAGTGACAGACAAGTATTTGTGCAGTCAAATACAACAAAAGCGGGTTTCATGTCCACCAGCAATTCTAAATATATTAGTATTGTTCTAAATATGAATACAAAGACCACCCATCGGATTGGTTGTGACGTTGTGTCGCAGCCAGTCAGATGGCTCGAGTTTGAAATAAGAATGAAGGTTTCAAATGAGTTGAGTTTGAATAAGAATAAGAGTTTTATTTAGAATGGCTTGCGAATACTAACCAGATATACATGTCCATATTCAAAACAAAAAACTTATAGACGGGACTGTTCTAGTTATATAAGTATCTGACATTATTTTATTACTATGTCAAAACAAGTAGTGCCCAAAGAAAGAAACTAAAACAGTTTTGAATTATGTAGATCAGAAAAGGCGAAAGTCATACCAGAAACTCTATTATTATTTTCCTTTTTATCTTCGAGTCTGTTTGAATGCTCTCCTTCTATTTTAGGTTCTGGATCTTTTGTTTTCGTGACAGCATGTCGGACTGTGTTTACAGTGTGGTTCATTGCTGGTTTATTATCAGGCTGACTTGAATGTTGGTTAGTCTTGTCCATGCTGATATCTTGTCTAACTTTTATCTGCATAAAATATCATTAAAAACGATTAGAAATAATATTGTGTGCAGTGAAATGAAATACTACCCAAAGCTTGTTAAGTACCAAGAATATTTACGTACACAGCTTATGCTTTGGATGCAAGATTGTTATAATTTCGGTAAAAGTGTATCAATGATTGCTAGATTATGTGCTTTTAAACGCCGTTTTCAACTTTCTTCTATTACATCGCGGCGGGCAGTGCACCTTCCAAAGCTATCATGGAGTTTCTCTTTACCAGTACTTCGCACAATTTTCTTTCGATATAGCTTAGTCTGTGTAGTGTATGGAGAACACAGACTTATCTGTAAAGAGTACATGTTGCAAGTCCATTACGGTCCCACAAACATGGTCCACGGCAAAGTCATAGCCGGCAGTGGCTCCGAGAAGCGAAATGGTATACTGTATATGGTCTTCTTGACCGAAGACCACTTTCGTGCAACCTTATGCAGATGATTTGTGTAGATACATTGATCCAAGATATATCCTGTATGTTTCTGCAAAACTGTTCTGATGCCAAAAAACGACGTCTGCAAGCCTGGATGATAAGTTAATAGTCCTTATCTATTTATGTTACCTCAGTGTAAACACAATGCCGTCTGCCAAGTGTGTTATACTGTTTAGACCTCACCCAGACTCTTGTGATAACAGCCTGGTGCATGACATAGGGCTGGCTAACATCTGCATGGGTAACCCTTGTTAAGTCATTCGAGCTACCATTCTTCTTACATTTGCATTTGTCGTATTAAATTAATTAAACTTCAGCCCTTTGAGCTGACGGGACGACAGAATACCCTACACGTGTTGCATACATGAATGTTATGTAACAGCACACTGGGGACCATCTAAATACATCACTTAATCATATCCGGTAAATATATGAAAATAGATTTCATGCAAAGTTTACAATACTGTAGGGAATATTGGTACTAAGCAAACTTTAGGTAGTATACAGTAATTCCCACTTGCAAAACTGGAAATACAAAGGACTTGCTACACATACTGTGTATTTTTGATAAAACATACTTTATGAACTCTTTCGTTTTTTTTTGTTACGAATACCGCTTAAATGAAGCTAAAGTTCAAACAAAGCTAACAAACTTTAGATCCGTTTTTGTTTAGTGGAAACATTTACCAATGTATTGTTGTTTTGAGTTCTCTGCAATATTCGATGATCGGCTTGTATTTTTCCGGTTACTTTCACATTTCCGATATGCTTCGTGAATTTCCGTAACATCAGATGATACATAGCAGTGGCGCTACTTGGGACATTTCCGGTGACGTATCGAATTATTTCTCCGATTCGGAAACCTTGATTTTCACTCATATGTTTCAATATACTGTTGTCTAATGCTTCAGTTTTTAGTTTGTTTGGGCAAGATGCTCTTGGCATAGGTGCTGTTGGACCTGTGGGTAGAAAAAAAAAGGTTTAACCGTTTATACGGTACAAATATTACTTTTTTACGGCCCTGTCAAAGACTACATTTTGAAAGCATTATGGGAAAAGAGATAATTTCTAGTAACATGCAATCATTTATTTCAACATAATGTATGCGGCGTTATTAAAAAGGATGTTTTCCCTCTTTTTTTACCCGATATTTGTACCTATTATAAGATGTATCTTGTTCTTTTAGCTTTTGAACGAGTATCGTTTCTGTTAAATTGTTCTTGCAAACATAAAGTTCAGAGCCCGGTTTCACGAACAAAATTTAATCTCTTATTTTACTCAAATCTATTAACGGTCCCAGGTTCTGACTTGAGGTTTTTTTATTATTATTATTATTATTATTATTATTTAAGACACATTTAAGCAACATCAATAGAGAGTAGTAACATTCTCAAATCCCGAGTTGAAACTACGTGTTTGACTCAACTCAGCAAAATAAATGGACTTAAGTCAATTAACTAGACTTTAGTCCATTATTTTGCTGAGTTGTGTCAACACAGGACTTGGAAATGTTACATAAATCTGTTGATGTTTGTGAAATGCGTCTGGAAATACAAAGTCAACTTAAGTCGGAAAATTAATATTTGAAGATATGAGTAAATAAACAGAGTTAAGGTTTGTCGTGAAACCAGGCTCTGTTCTTTAAGCAAACATGGTTGATTAAGCTTAAACCGATCAGAAAGTGTAATGTTATCTAAGCTCTAGAATGCATTTTTTCATTACTGCGCGAGACGTTTCTTACATCTGGCAGCAGATGACTTCAAAAACAGTTTGGTGAAAGGAGAACTATCTCCTTACGAGCATTTTCTACTACCGCCGCAATGCTTTCGCATTTACATGCGCCATGCTCTGGCAAAAGGGGGATTAATGCATCTCCGTGATGTATGATACCAAGCAAGTCATTATTTAATTACGGATCAATAAAATCCATTTTGACAGACTGAACCATGGGGTAGAATGGACCTTGGACATGCAGAAAATTTACAAAAAGCAAAACGTGTGGGCCTGGGTCATCCTGCGCGGACTGCGCATACATTTTGCGGGTGCATTAAGTCCCTTTTCCACAGAGCATGGCTCATGTCATCTATGTATGTATTAACACTTTATTAAACGACAAAATTGTAGAAAGGTGCAAACTGAAAACATATGCAGACAACAAATATAAAGTGAAGTGACGAAGATAATGAATTTGTCCGGGAAACCGTAGAAAGCATTGTGGGAAAAGGAGAAAACGCTAGTTACCAGCATGTTCTTCTTTTCCAGCTATGTTTTCGTCGGGTCGTTAATGCATGTGGTTATTTCGTAAAGGTATAAACCATACATTATGTCGAAATTTTACGAGGATACTTCCAAAGTCTTGTGTTTCAAGAGGTAGATAAGATGAGTTTATCTGCGCATAAAGGGTAAAGGGGAATCATAAAAAGGCCCTCTCCTGGAAGCTGTTTTTGAACGAAGGAAATGGTTCATGAATTATTCGCAAGGCTTTACAAAATAAAACCGCGTAAACAAGTTGTACAATCGGTTAGTCGAAAGTTTTCTATAAATATCTTGAGTGCATCAGGTTTGTAAAAACGGGACTTATTTGAACCTGTGAGAGTCAAAAGAAAGCGCCTGGCAACTAGGGAATAAAACTTTATGACATTATTTACGAGAACAGTTCAGAGTCCTTTACTTTTGCGTTCGGTACCTGTTTAGATTAAGATTAGACTGCATAACGTGAAGACTGGTTGTTAGGATACATTGTGCAAAATAGATTATCGAATTGTGAGAATTGAGTTATCAGAATATGTGCTACATTCGTAAAGAAGCAAAATGGTGACAAACACCGGCGCCTACCCATTTCCTTCCATTGTTATTTCACAGCCAAATAAAATTTGATTTTCTGCTGCTTAGATTACACCTTTAAATTCAAAAGAATAGATTCTCTTGAAATATTTTGGAATGAAGTAGCGGACGCTTTTGATTCAAAATTAGACTTCAGGGTCAATTTTATCTTTTCTTGGTCTAAACCGTCCGAAAAAGCTGTTTGAGTGAGCAGTGGTGTTGAATGTTTTCAAACAGAACAAGGTTATTGCAAGGAAGATGGTGACTGTTTTGAACATTTTCTGTTTTTTACACACTGCTTTCAAAAATGTTCTGCTGTAACGAGTACGTACCTTCCGCTATCCAGGGATGTTTTAAAGTGTCTTCGAGTGTTATACGTCGATCTGGATCCGCAGTTAGAAATTTTTTAAGAACCTCGCGGCACTCTGGAAGTCAAAGGCAAACACACAAACAAGAAAACATATTATGCAGTAACAGCTTCAGATAATAATTCCACAAGCATGAAGAGTCTTTTGAAATGGACAGAGGCCAGTAAAAAAGTATTGCTATATCGAGACGTTTTTTTTTTTTCCCCACGGAATATTAGTGCAAAATGTCGGACCGTGACGACCATTGATGCATATCTTACATTTTCAACGACCGAAATAATTGTAATAATGCTACGGCCACTTACTGGTGTATAGCTTATATTATGCACATCAGTTCTATAAGACTCTATGCATGTTGACAGGGGATGGGGGTAAACAACGTTTTCTGATGAAATGGAGAATGCCTGAAACCATTACTCTGACTACACGATGTCGTTGTATTCAGCTGATTAGCTTTTTGAATTAAGTGTATTTGTTGCGGTCTTTAGTCGTAAAGAAAATGAGTTTTAAAAGCACATTATGCATCAATAATGTTATGTTTGTTTGTCACCATCTCTATCATATTTTAATGTTGATCTCCCAGATAACCCGTTTATAAACATCTAAATATATATTTGACTGTAACAAATACAGACGCCGACCGACCTCTATGCTTATTTTAGTTTCTTTGGTTGTAAATACAATGAAAATATTCAACAACGATCATAGTCATGTATATTGCTCGAAGTCAAAATTCGAGGCCTAGTCAGCCGAAAAATTTTTCAGCCAAGTAGAGGATTTGTCTTAAAATTCAGTTTCAGAATCAAATCAATGTAACCTATCGCTATCGCATTAATAGGCGGTTGGAACAGCCAAACTGATGTAATTTCAAGGCTGTTTGTATTTTGAAAAAAAAAAAGTATGAGACAGCATATATAAAAGACAACAATTTCTTCTTGTATCACATGGCATTGAAATATTCTAGTCATTTGGTATTTAGACGCCGTTTTCAACAGTATGTCATGTTTTTCGGAGATATTGCATATTTTCATGACTAACTGGTATCTAAATTACCAGAAATATCCATAATACACAGTTCTCTTTCAAAATGACTTACTGTCACTACCATAAAAAGGCAACAGGTGTACTTGAGACGCCGGAAGGCATTTCATTAAAGCTAAAATGTCCTAGATCAAACTTACAGATGTTAAAACCATTGGAAACATTTTCTTGTCGGAAGTTCTTCTGTTCATACACCACTTTCGAGTGCAGTGTTTTGACTTTAGATAATGACAAATTTATGATTGATGCTTTTGAAAAGGTACATGTAAACCATGCTCTGTGAAAAGAGGGCTGATGCATGTGCAAAACGCATTGACCATGGTCAGCCTGCGCACTCCG
Organism: Tridacna gigas; assembly: GCA_945859785.2. Taxonomy (NCBI): domain Eukaryota; kingdom Metazoa; phylum Mollusca; class Bivalvia; order Cardiida; family Cardiidae; genus Tridacna; species Tridacna gigas. Next base: position 34,429,178 of record OX244031.2, on the reverse strand, counting down.
CGCAGGCTGACCTGTGTCGAAACATTTTGAGCAAGTTTTTCGCATGCCCAAGGACCATTCTACCGTAGGATTTAGTCGGTTATTAGGCAAAATTTATCCATAATTATATAATGACTTGCTTCATATACAATGCACCAAGAAGATACATCAAACCCTCTTTTGCTAATGCTTGGCTCAAATAAATTTACCTTTGGAAATGTTCTCTGGTAAGGGATTCATCTGTCCGTTCACCATTTTTGAGTGTAGTGTTTTGATGTTGAAAGGTTCAACGGTAAATGGAAGATTGCCAGTCAGCATGGCATACATGTTAACACCGCTGAAAGTTATATACAGACGAATATAATCCTAGCTTTGATTATTTACCTCTTGAAAAAAGCGGATGATTATAAGTCGACTTTGAAGACTTTCGTGTAAAATATGAATATCAACAAGAATCACGCTTGAATACATTAATACTTCAAAAAATAACATGGCATGCTACGGTCAATTTTCCCTTTTACTACAATATTTCTAAATGAGTAACCGAAAACATGCAGGAGATGGTGGATACTGATTTCAGCTATTTCCATTTTAAGGTGACGATGCATGCACATATTGCACTTATTAACCCTTATCCTGTTAAATCAGTTAAATGAAACTTTCAAGCTGATTGTAAAAACCTAATGTTGCTATTTCAAACTTATTTTTTGGAGAAAAAAAAATCTCCTTTGTAGTTAGAGATACCTACATACCGAGTTCTGCTACACGTAGCTTAATGGTACAAAAAGTCAAAGAATTGTGAATTTGAATCCTAGTCGCTAATTTTCCTGCATGTATCTCAACGTTTAACACCGATGTTTATGAGGAAATGAAGCCTGCAGTTTTGGGAAAAGTGCTGTTCCTAGCACCTGTAACTACAGTAGCATCTCTAAGCCACAGAGTATTTACTGGAAATGACGGGAGTGTTGAATGACAAGAGCATTTATTGAGGACAAGTCATCTCGGGTGTACAGTAACAACTCTGTCCAGAAATCGCCAGGAGTCACAGCAAATTTAGCGAATTCAAACGGTAACGTCGTGTGACCGCGAGTCATCAGGTATTAATATGAGGTTTGATTGGGACGTTCGTAGACTGTTCGTATAAACTCTACATTACAGGTTGCATTTCCATGAAACTTACTGTAATCCATGATCAAAGCTTTCTTACAATCGTGCAATAGAAAAACAAAGTAGCAAAACACATCGGTATACCAGGAGCACATCAAAACATGAAGACTTTTGAACAAGCCCAACACAGATCACTACTGCATTTGCACACTTTTTCCGCTCTGCGAAGTCATCTGCTGTCTGATGACGTTCCTGACGTCATTACCGGAAATTTAATTTTTTTTTTTTTTTTTTTTTTTAACTTCCGTCTTTAAGAGATAAAAAGTTTTCATGACTTTATCACCAACCTAAAGTTCAAAATCATGACGTCAACTGGCGACGTCGAGTTAATGGAATTCTGTGTTGGATTGGAAATATCACTCACTGATGCTATGAAATTGTTGCAAAGTTCGAGTACGATAAAGAAGTGCAGCAGGGGGCTTGTTGTTAAGTGGCACCGACGATTTCGTGAAGGAAAAAGTTCTGTAGTGGACGACAATCGAGCTGGACATCCGCCCAGAGTGAAGTGTTCGATAGCAGAAAAAGTGAAGGATATGATTTACATGGACAGACGACATATGTTGTGAAGTTTGGCATCAGAAATGTGTGTTTCAAGTTTCACTACACATGACATTTTGAAAACTGAGTAAGGAATGTCTAAAGTGCTCGTACACTAGATGCCGTGACTCCTCAAGGATAAAAAGCCGGACTGTAGGGTTTGCTGCTCAAGATAGTTCGTCCGTCAGTATGAGCGTGAAGGTGAAACTTTCCCCGACCACATAGTTACAGCCGACGAGACATGGTTATAACACGCTCAGTCGTGTATATGGGAGATGCTGGGTTTCCCTCCTCCAAAGAAGGCAAGAGGGCAGAAAAGCGGCGGGAAACATACGTTCATGTTTTTCATAGACAGGAACGGCATGATTTTACAGCACCAGGTTCCCGATGGCCAGGCGGTAACCCAAAGCTACTATTCGAAGGTGAACAGATATGCAATTTTGATATCATTCTAACTAATTGCTTGATCTACTATTCAATTGTTTAAAAAAATATTTCTTGTTAAACTATTTATTTCTGTGTTAAATACACTGTTTTGGCGTTAATCTTACGATTCTTAGTGCGCGCTGATTTTATCACTTCAGGTTCTAAGGCGTGACTTGCTGGAGGTATAGAGGAAGTAACGCCCCGATCTTGATCCCGAGCGTATCATATTCCACCAAGATAATGCACCAGGGCTGAATCAACTCTTCATGAAATCAACTTACTAGGCTTCGAAATTCACCAGCATCCACCCGACAGGCCTCACCTCGCCCCAATGGACTTTCGAGTTTTTCCTGAGATCAAGGCAGCGCTAAGAGATGTGCATTTGAGAATGATTGTGAAATCGGTTTATTTATACAAGACACTGTTTCGTTGCACGACTGTAGCTGGTACAAAGATACATTGTTACATTGTTACAATTGTTACATTATTGTTACATAGACACAGAAAGTGCATTCGAATCAAGGGAGATTACGTGGAAAAGTGTGAATAAATTTTAGACGTTCTCGTTAGTCGTACGCTGGTGTGCTCCGGGTACGCCATACTGCCTTATTGTTAGGTGCTGTAACTTTTTTAAAGTTGAACATTTTTACGTAAAATTTATGCATCGCAGAGAAAACATATCAAGCCTAAAAATACACATCGATAACAGACTAAAGTTTTAATTTCCTAGCAACAGTTTACGAAATTCCCAATTAACCTTTGTATTACAGCCGTTCAGTGAGGTCATGGCCCTCCCTAAAATTGATGGTATTGAGAGGCAGTCGACATCTGTTCAGAATTTCTCACTATGGACGATTTTCGCTCTGGGAAATAACAGATAGCAGAAGGTGTGCTCGTGGAAAGGCGAGACTCGCATGGAACTGATGGAGTAGGAGGACGGGAAGCCTACGAAGACAGAAACCCCTTTAACATTAATGCGGTGGAAACAATTAGAAGACTCGATGGATGAAGTAAAGGAAGCATTGAAAAAAGAACGTCCACTATGTACAAGGTTCACAGGAGGGACGCTACAAAAGGGTAACACAGACGTGGCAGCGGCGATTCCGGAACTGAACACTGTAGTGCCATGCAGCCTCCTAAGTCATCATATGAACCCGTAAGGAATTTCAACGTATTCCGTCTGTAACCGATTATCGTAATTGATGGGCTAACTAAAAACGTTCATTCATTTCGTTCTTCTCTGGTGTAGCGGTTTATTACACAGAAATGTTGTCCGACAGTTTAAGACAATTCTATTTTAGGCTATTTCAGGAAACAGGACACTCTAACGCAGAAAGGAAGTCTAAAGTATTCGAGAGGATTATGATAAAACTGTGAAATATTTAGCGAACATCTGGAATACTAAAAACGACAACTGGTCATTTACAAAAAACAGTATTCGAGGCTAATCAAAACCTTACTCCACGTGTTGATCAACGAGTGGCACAACCCTATGACTCACTGCGACAATCCTAAACTGTTACTCGCCTACGCTTTTCAGCGTATCGAAACAAAATTTTGTGGCGACCACACATGGATTGTTATTTCTGACGGCGTGGTACACGTTCCCTTCTATGTGAACCTGGAAGTCAACGATTTGTTTTTTCCATAATTCGTCCATTTTATGGATAAAGTCTTCCAATTGTTTCCAGCACATTAACGTTAAAATGATTCCTGCCTTCGTAGGCTTCTCTTCCTCCCATTCCGTAAGGTCCACGAGAGTCTCGTCTTTCCTCGAGCACACCTTTAGATATCTCTTCATTCCCAGAGCGAAGTGTGTACTGTCCATGATTTTTGTTTTCTTTTAAGGAGAAGGTCGACCGTCTATCAATGCATTTTTTTTTTTTCTTTTTAGACAATGATGATGACATTTTTTATTCAAACTAAAATGGCCTCCGGATCAAAATACAAATTACATAAAAAGACAGCTATTATACATAGTAACTTGGCTATGTCCCGTTTTTATAATTATTCTGAAATTCAAGAATATTGTAAGACTAAATTTCACAAGACAACAGTATTAAAACCATCAATAATTAAGAGAAGGGAAGCGTAAGAATTTTTGTAATAATGAAGACTACGACGCCATCAAACGGCGTTACTATTAATACCTGAATACTCACAGTCACATAACGTTACTATTTTTTTTTTTTTTTTTTCGCGTAATGGGACTCATTTCCTTTTAAAGTTCTTAGACACGGCATGGTTACTATAAATACGCAATGAGTCATTGCCTCCTCTGACTGACGATGTGCTTATATAGGCATGACGTTTCCGGTTCGGGACCACACTCAGACGGCGTCGTTTTTTTTTTTACATACGCAATGACTCACGCTAATTGGAGGCTCTTGACGGTACAAGGTACTTACATCATTTCAGGCCAATAGTTAAGAGTGACGCGTGACAGTATCTTGTAAGAAAGCATGGGAGGGCTAATCGATAGGTGTACTAGCCAACGTGATATATATGAGAATTACTGTTGAGGACGGCATTTAACTCAAAAGAAACACACACAAAATTACTTACATACTCCAGACATCAACCTGAGGCCCGTATTTTTGGCGACCTAGCAGTTCAGGAGCTGCGTAAGCCGGACTTCCACACTGCGTTACACAATATTCTTGGGTCCTCGGACCATCTTTTGTATGTAAAATTTTTATACAATTGCTTAAACCAAAATCTGAAATGAATGCACATAGACATATATATCTTAAGAATTGTTTTCTTTTTAAAAAGTTGCCAATAAAACTTCTTCATCCAAATAAAAAAAAAAATGCTATTATCTCAAAATTCGTTGCTAAGAAAGACGTGTACTGTTTTAAGGAATGATAAAGTGAGTTCTTCACAATTTGAAAAAAAAAAAAACTTTATCAGTAATTTCTTACTGATGGATACGCAATTACTGAATATCCCTATGTTATTCAAGTTTAACGTCGCTGATTAAGAAATGTTTGGTACACATCTGTAAAAGAAAAAGTGGCTTTGACAAGTCTCTTTCCTTAATTGTTTTCGATACCTTTTCCAAAAGATATTTCCGTTTCCATAAATTTTCTCAACTACGTGATTTGCAGAAGTTTATGGTAAGGGAATAATAAGGAGGGTCCGCCTTTCCCTTTGATAGGTTTGGTTATCCGTATAACATTATAAGAAGGATTATCCTGGTTGCTGGGATATATCTTCCGACCTAAAATAAGAACGCACAAGTTCATTCTAATTATTTTCTAAAAAGTTACGTTAAAAGAGACATCAATCTGAATACCACAAATTGCGGTTATCTTTGTTACATTTTATATGGACTCACCTATTATTTTCATGTCTCTATATTCGTCTAATAAGAGATTTTCTATTTTAAGGTCCCTGTAAAAGATAAAAGGGTTTTTTTTTTTCACTTCAATATAAAACATTACACAAGCAACCCATTTTCGCACAAGTACGACTTTTCACGCAATACAGTGAACAAACCTTTAAACTCGAATATTCGGAAAATGAGCAAATGCTTATTACACCTAATTACTCCTTTTCCAACATCGGTTTTAGATCACTCAACAAATACACGTTCTTTTCATTCAGATATGAGCCGCGCAGGGTGACCAAGGTCGAAACTTCTTGCTGTTGGTGAAATTTTCTGCATGTCCAAGAACCATTTTAGCTCATAATTCAGTCAGTTTTTAAACAAAATCGATTTTATGGATCCATAATTATGTAATGACTTGCTTGGTATACTGCATCAGGAAGATGCATCAAATCCTCTTTTTGCCAGAGCGCCGCTCTATTTCCTTTATGTCGCCGAAATACATTAGTCAGTGGTACCATGTACTTGAGCCATGCTCTGGCAAAAGGTGGCTTAATGCATCTCCATGGTGCATTACATCAAGCAAGTCATCATATAATTATGAATCCACAAAGACCATTTTGTTGAACAACCGACTGTATCATAAGTTAGAGACTGGTCCTTTAACATACAGAAAATTGACCTATAACGAAAAGTTTCGGCCCAAGTCAGCCTGCGCGGAGTGCGCAGGCTGACCTGAGTCGATACTATTCGCAGATGCATTAAGCCCCCTTTTCAAAGAGCATAGCTAACCTCCGTTTGGTATGTCGTATATCTAAAGATTAAACTAATTTTTGTCATGTTTTGCTTTTCCGTTAACAGTGATGAAAAGACTCATCTTATTTGTTATCTATCATCGAAACATTTTAACAAATTTTGAATGGAAAGCAGAGTATTTTTCCGGTTGGAAAGTTCTCAGTGAGCGGATATACAACGAGAAAAATGTAATGCCTACCTCCTCTGTTGTAGAAGCAGTGGGAGAATAATAAGTAATAGCATATTTGATTAAAAAATCGTTTAAAAAGTTGTGCGATCAATCATTTATGCCTAAAATCTAAAAATCAAACCAGAGGCTCCAAATCGATACCTATGCAATATGCCAAGTCTATGTAAGTAGTCCACAGCAGACACGATCTGGCGGATGTATTTCTTGACTTCCGTTTCCGGCAGTCTCCTTCGTTGAGAAATATAATCCATAAGATCACCACCTCGACAGAGTTCTGTGACTAGATAATAACTGTTTTGGGTCTCCATGATTTCTAACAACTGCACAATATTTTTGTGTCGAATCATTTGAAGTATTTTTCCTTCTCTGCGTAGGTTTTTTCTGACGTAGGAGTCTTCTCGGCTCTTTTTCTTGTCAATTATTTTCACTGCAACCTAAAACATATACTACAAATGAGTAAATCATGGCATAAAGAAATAGATTAATCCTTGTTGACTAGTAAGCTAAAAATACGGTAACTTCGACCCAAAACGTAGCTATAGGTAGACAGTAAACAGATGTAGGAAAACGAGTGATTGCTTGCCACAGGCAGTAGCCATTTTTCTGACATTTTTATCTAAATCAGCCATACTATGTGAAAAGATGGATTAATTGCATTTGCAGAGAGTATTGATTCGGGTCAGCCTGTGCAGTCTGCGCCGGATAACCTAGGTCGACCATTCTTATACGCCCGTCGAAGACGGGGCGTACTATGGGATCACCCAAATAGTGTAATATTGGCCAAGGCGCTAGCCACAACTATTTTATTATATCAAACACATTTACATTCGGTGATTTGTTGTATGATTCGCACTGCCTTGTCAAATATCATTCCAAAATTTTCAAAAGGGAAATAACTCAACATTTGTGCTAGGAAGAGTTATGGTTCTTGTGCACTGCACTCCGTAATTTTTCAACAATCATGCATTCCAAATTTGAAGATGTTCAAACTGGAGATGACATAGTTATGCTCTGGCCGGAGACATTCATGCCTATTTCAATCACTTACATGATTTCTGCTGCACTATTATTTTCCTTTACCTGCCCTTTACGATTATTATCCCCCTCAACAACTGGTGGTGGGACGGGCGTATCTTGCGACAATTTGCCGCTCTTGTTGATATATGTCATTTTTTGCATGTCAAATGACCAGTCTACCTCATGTTCAGTCGGTTGTTAGACAAAATTGATTTTACGTATCCATGGTAAATTGACTACTTTCCTAGTAAATGCTTTACGGAAATGCATTAATTGATGACATTTTTATTGGTTGAAACTCACTGTCTGCTGCAGAAGGTAATGGTATAATAATAGGCTGCAGGTCGATGAGCTGAATAAAAACATTTGACAGTAGAACAAAATTCAAATCACGAACTAGTTTGCCTCTTTCTGTCTATAATGTTCAAACTTTGCCCGCAGAGTCTAAAAGTTTTGAAACGGTTTCAGCCGATTTATAATTCTTGAATTATCTTTATTGACAGCAGGATGTACCACTGTTTTGATGCATCAAAAGATCAATTTTTATTCAATGTTCAAACCTGCAAGTTTTGTGCATAATACCTTATTTCACCCATGGTGGAGTAGAGGACGTTGCCCGGTCAATCATTGATACGCATGATTTATTACAAACGCGTCATGGAATGGAATAATGTGTCACAGACATATCGATGATTTTAAAAACAGCTGTCATGCCTTCAGTAAGTTAAATCTTTACTAGACCATAAAGTTTTAGATTAAATCTATCCTATAAGCATGTTCCAACGACAACGTGAAGAGTGCTCAAATAACACAAGTTTTTTTTGTTCACGTTTATTCCATGTACACCATCCAAAAAAGCCATACAGTTGTATTTCGTACAAAGGTTCTTTGCTCGCACGACTGTAAGAATAACTTAGATATTTTGCAAATGAACTGAATATTAATTCAAGAAAAAAAAGTCGTACTAAATTTCGAAGTATACGAGAAATATGGGATGATTAGGACTAGCTTTCAGCGGGCCGTTTTCTAAAGAAAACTTGCAAACATTATTGTTACTTACAGCAACAGTACTTTTTCGAATAGTATAGTTCAAGATAAAACCATCACAGAAAGTGCAGTCTGATCTTGAATCTACTTTTTGTAATAATCTGGAGCGATGGCAATCTATCTTTTTTTTTTTCCAAGCAATATTCCAACGAAATCGAAATATCTAGGTCTTTTTCATATGGCTGAAAATGGTCGATTTAATTATGCAGTATGCTAAAGGGTTGATTGTAAACCTATTCCTCATATGTTTTCGATCAAAATAAACAATATAAATACTATGAAGTAATAAACTGATATGTATCTGAAACTCCCTTTGGACGTACATGGACTGAGAGAGTAATGACCGGAAATGAGGTCATTGCCTTTATCTGAATATCTTTGAACGCTGTGATGGAAAACATGCTCTAGTTTCTATCTGAATTATTTTGTGATATATCGAAGTTTATTTTAAAAAATAATAATAATTGAGGTTAAATCAGACTGATGAGCGATGCTAAACGGGTTTTTGCGGGCAGTGTAGATCAATATCAGACTGTACATAACGTGTAGGCTGATCTTGGATCTTCACCGCCCGATTTGCTATGATATTTTTACGCAAAAAGAAATTTGAAATATAAATTTTTTAATTATTTGCTTGAAATTTTCTTTCAATTTCTTTAGCACTTTACCAAACAATCCATTGTTAGACTACACTAAGGAAGAAGACTTTTGTAAACATTGTGGTAAAAGGAGAGAATGGTGGTAACTAGCATTTTCTCAATGCCCCACTGTTTCTACCATTTAAGCCAGATCTTATCACTTGAGCCACTTTTATTGATTGATTGACTGATTGTATGCTGTTTAAAGCCGTTTTCAACATTATTTCAGTTACATCACGGCGGCCAGTGCACCTATCCATGCTTTCCTGGAGTTTCTTTTACCAGTATTCCGCACAATATTCTTTACAAGCCACTGCCTGCTTTCGCACGTAAGCATCGTCGAAACACTGGTCAGCGGTGAGAGAGGAATGAATCCTGAGCCACTCTTAATTTGCAGTCTCCAATTGCTTTCGATTTGGTCTAGCCTTAAATTTTGTCGTTTACGAAAGGTTTAATGATTTTTTTTGGCTTAAGTATCTGATAGAAAAAAAGGGCTTGCATAGATTTTTGGTCCCTAAAGTTCTATCGGTTTATCATTTACAAAAAGCACTCAAGTGTCATAAAAGCAAATAATCAGTTTGTTTAGGTATTGTACTTGGGCCGTCTTAACCAAAAATGTAAACAATTGACGGTCCGATCTTACAAAAGTGTTTGCTTTACTTACAGGGTAAACATGCCTCTAAAGTGTTATGAATAAAATCAGACGTTCACAAGATGACGAATCAATTGCTTAACTCTTCACCATACGAAAAAGGATTTTAAACCTGTCCAAATAAAAAGCATATGCAGACGAGAAATTTAATACGGCTCAAATGATGGGATTCGTCTCTGAAAGGAGATAAGACATTGTTTGAAAAGGAATAGATGCTGGTTACCAGCATTTTCTACTTTTCTCAAAGTGTTTTCAAAAGCCTTCTGTAGAGGATCTTTAATCCTTTACCAGACTACAAAATTTTAGCCTTGTCCAAATTGAAAGCATCTGCAAACGACAATTTCAATGTGGCTGAAATGATGCAATTTTTCTTTAATAGGGTAGAAAACATTGCGGGACGAGGAGAAAATGCTGGTTTCCAGCATTTTCTCCCTTTCCCACAATGTTTTTAAATGGCTTCTTTCCCAGGGTCGTTAAAGGCGGCATTGTGCAGTAAAGGGTTAAGACACGGAAACATTTTGGAAATGGGCTAACCTGTAAATCATAAATCTGATAAAGTATTGTCCGCCATTTTGCTAACAATGAACGCAGTTTGATTTCTGGTTTCTTTTTTTAGAAAACGGGCACATTTGTTAAAGCTTTGTTATTTGTTCAAACAGTTATGGAGCAGAATGAAAACAGCGTTAACTTCATGGTTGTGCGGTGTAAAACTAGGAAAGAAATTGTCTCTGCAGCAACCAGGCACGTTTGATATTTGAGCTTCATCATTTGTTCGAGCATTCCTGAAACAAAATGACAGTACATGTAGTGTTCACTTCCTGGTGTTGTATTGTTAAAAATTTCAGTTATGCGTTATCTATATAACTTACATTACAACTTTGTTTTTCGGCGACTTTACTTAAAAAAAAAAATCTACAGACCACGCACATGGCTTCGAGATCAACTATATATATGCCGATGTTGTGTACCATACGAGCTGAATTTGGACACCCGTTTAGATGCTATGCAAACTTTTGACTAGCCTTGGTCCAGGTGCAATGATTTTGTTTTCACGCTTTATCACGGTCTTCATATAACGGTCTATATAGACGTTTGGCAATAATCTGTTCCGTAATTGTCATTTTTTACAAGGAAAGATCAGACGTTTCTTATTGATACATATACATTCGATGATATATGATATTACTGCAGTATTTCACTGTATATAAAACCTGCCATGAAACTTTTTGCGACAAACATAAAGTCAGCTAAGCTATTCAATGGCATTATTGTCCGCGCCATCTGGCAATCGAACCTAACGACAATAAAATCTATCTTTATGACCATAAAGCAAGTAGCCTTTCTAAAGTAAGCATATATTGAGTTAGAGGAGAAGGCAAATATGTTGAGATGACTGTATTTGCTGCCCTTTTTAAGACTCTGTCAATTGAGCAACATCTAATTCATCGTCTCGTAATACTTTTAGCCTGGACAAGCCTAAAATATAGACATCTTTTAAATATAAGTGCAAAAAATGACACTGAAGCCTGTACTTTAAAGGGGACTTTTTTTCATGTTTATGCTGTGAATGATTTTTTTTTGTTTTGTTAAACACTGATAAATACCACAAAATATACTTTTCCCTGCAAACATAAAAAAGTGGACGATTGCATGCAGTACACAGGTGTAAACTTGGCCTTGAAATGAGGGGTTTGTCGCATTGCAATCGTTAATAAACTGTTTTTAGCAAATAAAATATGACGTCATCGTAATTCTTTTAATACGGTCCCATGCGTGTTAATGATCACGTGATTTTTCTACAAACTGTTGCGAAGTTCTGGCGTAAAATCTAAGAATACATTTAGAGGCTACGTAACCCAGTAAAAAGTGCCACTGGGAAAAAAAAAAGTTTCCTAACATTTTTCTTTCCCTATTACTATATTAATTATAATAGTTGCCAGCTATTGCATTAATTAATTCTATAATGAATCATTTTTGAAGTTTTGTGAGATTATATAAATCTGAATAGCCCAGTTTAAGGCTGCCGTCTGGCTACGCATTTGGATTATAAGAGAACTTAATTCAATAGCACGTGGCTACAGGCACATATATAGTTCGGCACTCGAATCAAGTTATATTAACCTTTTGGCTGCTAGATGCTACTCTATGCACTTTTGCGGACAGAGCAGATCCAACATCAAACTGCATTGAAAGTGCAGTCTGATCTTCAATCTACAATGTCCGATGCAGTGAGGGTTTTTTTTAAACCGAAATTTAGAACTTGGAAATCATAATGATTGGGTTTTTACTATTGGCTGGAGTTCTCAAATTTACCCAGCAGTTTGACCCTTCAGTTCACTATTCCGAGTCTTAACGACCCTAACACTGAAAGCTTTAGGGAAAAAAATTGTTGGAAAAGGAGAAAATGCTGGTAACCAGCATTTTCTCCTTTTCCCACAATTTTTTAAACCCTTTCAAGAAATATCGTCACCAAATATAGCCGCATTTAATTTGTCGTGTGCTAATGCTTTGAATTTGAAAATGTCTGTATTTTGTCGTCTGGGAAAGAGTTACGAGATAAGTGCTATGTTTGCAATGTAAAGCTATGTAAAAATAGTTGTGTATTCTTGAATTACATGACAATCCCTGAGATAATCGGTACCGGTAACTAATAGAACGACAGTGTGGGTGTGTACACAATAGAATGACAGTGTGCATTTATCTCGTTGCCAAATGGGATGTTCAAGACTTGTCAAAACTGATAGCATTTTAATACGACAAATCAGTTCAATCTAAATATTGGGATTTGTCTTTGAAAAGATAGAAAACATTGTGGGGATACAAGCATTATCTCCTGGATAAGAACTCTTATAAATTAGAACTCTAAAGGCATACAACGCCACGGGCTTTGATTTCGTAGGTTTAAGAACATGAGGACTCAGAACTCTGAGCACTTAGACTCTGAGGGCTACGTACTTTGAAGACTTAGAAATCCACGGTCTTAGAACTCTGAGGGCTTAGAACTCTGAGGGCTGAGAACTCTAAGGACTTAGAATTCTGAAGACTTAGAACTTTGAGGGCTTAGAACTTTGACGGCTTGGAACTCTGAGGGCTTAGAACTCTAAGGGCTTCGTAATCTGGGCCCGGTTTCACGAAAAAACTTAAGTCTGTTATTTTACTAAAATCTTCAGACTTATTTTTCGGCTTAATTTGAGTTTGTTATTTTAGCTGCATTTCACTAACATTAACAGACTTAGGTAACATTCTCAAGTCTTGTATTGACACAACGTTTCTGACTGAACTCAGCAAAATAATGGACTTAAGTATGTTAATTGACTTAAGTCCATTCATTTTGCGTAGTGAAGCCTGAAACGTAGTGTCAACTCAGGATCTGAGAACGTTACTACAGTCTGTTAATGTTGTTGAAATGTGTCTCAAATAACAAACTCAACTTAAGTCAGAACATGGGACTGTTCGTAGATTCAAGTAAAATAAGAGACTTGACTTTTTTCGTGAAACGGGACCCTGAGGATTAGCAACACTGACGGCTAAGAACTCTGAGGGCTAAGTACTTTGAGGGCTTTGAGTTTTGAGGGCTTACAAATCTGAGGACTTAAAACTTTGAGGGGTTAGAAGCCTGAGGGCTTACAACTCTGAGGGCTAAATACTTTGAGGGCTTGGACTTTTGAGAACTCAGGGCTTAGAACTCTGAGGATTTAGAACTATGAGGACTTAAAACTCTGAGGGCTCAGTACTTTGAGGGCTTCGGACTTCGAGGGCCTACAAATTTGAGAGCTTAGAACCCCTAGGGCTGGGAACTCTGCGGGCTTATTACTTTTAGGGCTTTGAACTCTTAGGGATGAGAACTCTAAGGACTGAGAACTCTGAAAGCCGAGAACTGAGGACTCTGTGGACTAAGAACTCTGAAGGCTAAGAATTCTGAGGGCTGAGAACTTTGTGAACATAGAATTTTGTGGGCTGAGAACTCTGGAGACTTAGAACTCTGAGGGCTGAGAACTCTGGGAACTTACTCTGAGGGTTCAGAACTCTGAGGTCTAAGAGCTCTAACGACTTGGAGCTCTGAGCAGTTAGAAATCTGGCGGCTTAGAACTCTGAGGACTTTGAACTTTGAGGGCTTAGAACTGTGAGGGCTAAGAACCCTGAGGACTTACTCGGAGCGCTTGCAACCATGAGGGCTTAGTTCAAACTCTGAGGGCTTAGAACTCTGAGGACTTACTCTGAGGGTTTAGAATTCTGATGGCTTAGAACCCTGAGGGCTTAGAACTCTGAGGGTTTAGAACTCTGAGGGTTTAGAACCCTGAGGGCCTAGAACTCTGAGGGTTTAGAACTCTGAGGGTTTAGAACTCCGAGGGTTTAGAACCCTGAGGGCTTAGGATTCTGGCGGCTTAAAACTGAAAGGGTTAAGAACTTTGAGGGCTTAGAACTGTGAGGGCTTAGAACTCTGACAGCTTAAAACATTGAGGGCTGAAAAACTCCTTTGCAGGCAGTTTACCCTAAAAATGTCGAAATGGGTCGCTGGATATCATAGCCCTAGAGTTGTATTTCATTTGTAACATTGGCTGAGCGCAATTAAAATTTCCTTTTATAGCTGTATCAATCCTTTAATGGACGTGGGACCCGCCCCGCGATAAATCAAAATTAAAAGAATTTTCCCTTTATATAAACAATCCTGAGTTTTGACGACCTGAAATAGAGAGTTATTGTGGGGGAAACGACGTTTTCTACCTTTCCAGAAACAAATTTTAATTTTTGAGTCACGTTTATATTGTCGCGTACAAATGCTTTCAATTTGGACATGTCTAAAAGTATGTCTTTTGGTAAAAAGTTAAATCTTTTACCCCATAACACATCACTCGTAAACTTGGGATACATGTAAACTTTTACCTTATGTAAACTTTTTACCCTTAGGCTACTAAGCGCGACTCACTGACCATTTGCGGACAGCGTAGATCAAGATCAGACTGCACAGAACGTGCAGTCTGATCTTGGATCTACACTGTCCGATTTGGAAATGTCGTTCCTCCAAAAATACCTTTGAAAAAGGAAAATTTGGGTTTATACCATCGGTTTGAAAATTTCATTTCTTTTATTTAGCAGGATAAGGATTGAGATATATTGTCAAGAATGGAGATTTTATGCCAGAACAGATGGGATACGCTAGGAAAAAAAACGCGGGCACGACTTCATAAGTCGTAGCCATGACTTAATTTTCTTGAGGACAAAATTTTTTGCAAAGCACCAGTGAAAGTGTTTGTTCTTGTCACGAACTAAAAAAAGGTCCTTTTAAATGTATTTTGAGCTCTAAGAGTTAAATACTCATAAAAAAGAGAAACGACAAAAACAAATCTCAAGGGATCGTTCACTGAAAGTAATTGTGAATTATTAATTACTTTAGACAACAGACATTGTATTCTATTTTGTCTGCTTAAAATAAACGAAGCTGTTTAAACA
Source organism: Tridacna gigas (assembly GCA_945859785.2). NCBI lineage: Eukaryota > Metazoa > Mollusca > Bivalvia > Cardiida > Cardiidae > Tridacna > Tridacna gigas. Next base: position 34,413,948 of record OX244031.2, on the reverse strand, counting down.
ACATTTTGAAGCGTTAATGTGTAAAAAAAAAATCTCATCCTTGTAAATAATATATCATGAATCTATGGACATGTATTGATTTAAGTGTTTAACGGCCCTGAAAAGGAAGGATTTTGAAGACATTGTGCAAAAATGAGAAAATGCTGATAATCAGCATTTTCTCTTTTTTTCCCACAATGTTTTCTACCCTTTCACAGACACATTCCATCACTTGAGCCACACTAAATTTGTCGTCTGCAAATACTTTCTGTTTGGAGTAGTCTAAAAAGTGGTCGTCTGATGAAGAGTTAAGCCATTGTTTCATGATACAACATATTAATTTTATAGATATGAACTCTTGGGACATAATCCATCCATTGTAAATTAAGTAGCAAGGTAATAGGTCGAATACAGCATTTGCCTACATGAGTTCATAGCCGGTTAGTGGACGCTAAAGATTTGGGTAAGACTGCACAAGACATGCAGTCTGATCTTCAGTTATATCGCTAGCTGGTTTAGTCAAGCCTCATATATCATGAATATCTTTCAGTTTTTTCGAGGTATAGTATCGCCAGCCGTCGAAAGAGGTCGGGTTTATATATATATGAAATGCTCTGCGAAAAGGGGGCTTAATGCATCTTCGTGATGCATGATACCAAGCAAGCCATCACATAATTATGGATCCATAATAGCCACTTTTTTACAAAACCGACTTAATTATGAGGTAGACTGGTCCTTAGACATGCAAAAAACTGACCAGTAGCGAAAAGTTTCGGCCCAGGTCAGCCTGCGCGGACTGCGCAGGCTGACCTGGGTCGATACTTTTCGCAGATTTATTAAGCCCCCTTTTCACAGAGCATGCCTCATATAGATTCGGCGAAAGGGTTAAAGTATTTCATCACGGAGATAGCTCACCTGTTTATGATTTCTCTGGTTTCACTAGAACTAGTCTGTGGCTCTGCCATACATTCCCACGTGACCAGGGAAGTCGACGGAGATCGAAAGAGGATTTAATGTAACGGATTAATCCTTAAACATACAAGCTCGACCTCATTCGAAGTAATACAACCCACTGAAACTCATACGTTTTCCTTTTTTTATTTTAACGGCTTGACTTAACAAACTGTGCAGTCTGATCTTGATCTATTCCGCCTACAATAACCCTTATATTCGGCTTATAAACCAGTCGTGCAAAAAGATCAGTTTATCATTTGAACCACATACCCAATTTCCCGTCTGCAAAAACAATTACCGTCTGGTGAAGAGTGATTAGCCTCACTCGATCCACTGGGTTTTTCGTGAGAGTGTCCTTGAGCAAGACACTTCAGAGCACTAGCCTAGACTGGTGAAACCCAGGAAATACATGAATGTGTGAGCTGTCGCTGTGAAATGACTGAAATAATGTTGAAAGTGGCTGGAAACGCCCTTCAGTCAATCAATCATTTAAAGTTTAATGGAAAAGGTAAAAATGATAAAATGGTACATCAAAAAATTTTTCCAAAAAAAAGGGGACGGAAAAATACACATACACAAAAAAAAAAACCCCAAGAAACCAGGAAATTAAAATAAAGTATTGCGCTATCTGTACATTGCGTTATCTATTTATTACGCTGTTCTTGTTTAATATAAACTGGCTTTAAACCACTGTAAATCATTCTAAAGAGTCTATTAAGATACTCGATATCTTAACATCATCGCCCCTGATTTGTGTGTGTGTGTGTGTGTGTGTGTGTATGTGTATTGCAGTAGAATCACTGTTAAAACACTGTTGGAGAGAGGAACATTTCATGAGTAATCTCTGCTTTTGTCACAATGTTTTCAATGGTAGCTGGATGCAAGGCGAAAAGGGTTGGGTGCAGGAGGTAATATGTTGGCCCTTTACCAAACAATTCCGTGCTTTATCAGGAAAAAGAGCTTTTGAAAACATTGTGGGAAAAGGGAAGCAATATTGGTAAATAGTATTTTCTCCTTCTCCCACAATATCTTCTACCCTTCAAAGGCAATTCCCAGTATTTAAGCATCATTTTATTAGTAGTCTGGAGATGCTTTCTAAAGGCAAATCTAAAATTTTGTTGTCTGGTAAAGAGTCTAACTTTGGCCCATGTTGATCGTTCATAGTCACAGTACAAAGATGCTCTCAATGTCATCTGTAAGTAATTGTTTAAGAAAGCAATGATGAAATTCGTTCTGTTTTCTACCATTTCAAAGACAAATCCCATCATTTGAGCAAAATAAATTTGAGCCTCGCTATGTGAAAAGGGGGCTTTAATGCATCTGTGAAAAGTATCGGACCAGGTCAGCCTCCGCATTCCGCGCAGGCTGACCTGGGCCCAAACTTTTCGTTATTCGTCAATTTTCTGCATGTCAAAGGACGAGTGCACCTCATAAATCAGTTGGCTGTTATAAAAATGGATTTTATTGATCCGTAATTATGTGATGACTTGCTTGGTATCATGGATTACGCAGATGCATCAAGCCCCCTTTTGCCAGAGCACGGCTGATTTATAATTTGTCGTCAGTGAACGCTTTCCAAATGGGCCAGTCTAAAAGTGTGTCCACTGGCAAAGAGTTAAACTTTGAACAAAGTCGATAGCGAATCAAGTGTCGTCTGACACAATAATTTTGACGCTTGATGATGATAGATCTTGTACAATGATCTTTCCACGCAATTCAAGATAGTTTTCTTTTCAATTCTACAAAATTATTCCGTGTTTTCACAACCCTTTCGAAAGCTACAGACTTTTGAAAGCATTGGGGTTAAAGAAGAAAATGCTGGTAATCAGCATTTTCTCTCTTTTTTCTACAATATTTTCAAAAACCCTTATTCCCAGTGGATCGTTAAAAACACGGGAGATTAGATAAAAAAGTTAAACAAAAAAGAAACCTACCCTCTCTCCCGTGGGAATATGAAGCGCTTCTTTGACCTTAGCGAATGACCCTTCACCTAGTGTGTTGCCAAGGAGATAGTTCCCGACCTTCTTCGAATGGGGGAAGTTTCGGAGAACGTCCTTGGGTACTTCAGTGACCTTTGCGGGAAGATACGGTGTGTCATTGGGAATCATGGATATTACCGTCATTTTGGTCCAGGAAAGTACAAGGACTTCCTGTCAATTGTCGTCTGCTAACAAATATCTGTGCGCCAATGAAATAAGTTTCCGCCAGTAGTTTTTTTCAAAACTACCAACTCACACTGAGTCTTCCACTACAATTTTCAAATTCGTGTATTTTTTTCTTTGCACTGCATCTGAAAATACTGAATTTTTTCCTCCATACTACATTAGAAAATCCTGTACTTTTCCTTTGCACTACATTTGACAGTACTTAATTTTTTTCCTTTGTACTACTTTTGAAAATCCTGTATTTTTTCCATGGTACTGCATTTGAAAATCCTGAGTGTTTTCTTGGTACTACATTTGTAAATACTGTATTGTTTCCTTGGTTCTACAAGTGAAAATCCTTTTTTCCCTAGGTACTACGTTTGAAAAACTATATTTTTTCATTGATACTGCATTTGAAAATTTGACAATCCTGTATCTTTTCCTCGGCACTTAAACACATTTAGCGTCAATTGTCGTCTGTTGACAAATATTTGTGCACCAGTTTCTTCTTAGCCCTTGTCAATTTTTTCAACTACTACTCTGATGCTTCCTCTACTTCACTGAAAATCCTGTGTTTTCCTTTTTTCTTTGGCACTTGAACTGAAAAGTGTAAAAGTTCGTCTGCTAGCGATTATACACATGTATGTAGGCCTACAAATCCTAATTATGTCTTCCTCCACTACCATCTCATAGAACTTTCCGTAACTACATTTTGAAGGACCTTTCTATGTTGCTTGGCTCTCGAAAAAATCTGAAATAAGGCAGAAATGATATCACTTAAAACGAGAAATGATGACTGTTGACATTTTAAACTGTTCCTGTTTTCCGCCTATGGCGCTGAAAGGGTGAAGGCGGCAAGTATTTAGCACAACATTCTTCATATACATAAATATACTCTTGTGCAGTCTGATTTGGATCTATGCCGTCCGCAAAAGCCCAAGTTTTTCGCCCATGGCGCTGAAATGGTTAAGTCGGCAAAAGTACCCATCCATGAGTCCCCAGAGTTCCTTTATCAATACACTATTATGCACAATATTCTTTATAATTGAGACATGCTCTGGCAAAAGGGGGTTTCATGCATCTCCGTAATGCATTATACCAAACAAGTCATCACAAAATTACGGATCCCTGAAATCCGTTTTTTCTAAAGATCGACTGGATCTGGAGGTAGCATGGTTCTTTGACCTGAAGAAAATTGACCAATAGCGAAAAGTTTCGACCCAGGTCAGCCTGTGCCGACTGCGCAGGCTGACCTGGGTCGATACTTTTTGCAGGTGCATTAGACCCCCTTTTCGCAGAGCATGGTTCAAATACATATGTACTCCAGCTTTGGAGTGAAGCCGATGCAAAACAAGAAAGATCTTTATATAAAAAAAAAGATAGACAGTTGTAAGAAGTGCTGGAATATGAATAATAATTTTTTGTGGTTCGATATGGAGAGAAATGATGAAAAGTAACCACGCCTGGAATTGTCTTTGCATGTGGTTGAAAAGTGAAAATTTCAATTAGAAATACTTCTCAAGATTAGGTTCCAATCCAGCTCATCCTTAAAAGAAGAGCAGTTACTGCTAAAAACGGTTTGCCTGAAAATACATGTAGATTCTACAGTAATGAGTTATAGGCTAAAGAAATACCTTTAGAAAAGATAGACGCCGTAAATTTGCCGGCAAATAGACAGGGGCCCCTGGAATAAACATGTCTAGATTTCTGACAAATCAGAAATTTCTATTTATTCATTTTTCATCAGCACCAAAAAGTAGGTCAAAAGCTTGGACATACACCTACGCCAAAAAAATAATGAAATTACCAAAATTAGTACAAGAAAAGAAAAGAATTACCACCTATTATAAGCAATTGCTAAAATGCGAATAAGCGCCGCAGAGTATCGATTACCGGTAGGAACAATTGTATATTGAATGGGTATGCGAAGAGGTCCGAAAATATACCCGCTGTATAAATATGTCCTCATTTTCCACCAATCACGAATTACTCTTTATTCATTCGAGACTACTGCCAAGAAGTAGGTGAAAAGTCAGCTTAAACAGCTACGCCGAGACAAAGGGTATAAAAGGTTTAATTCAATTCGAATGGTTAATTAAATCGTTTCCGTAATTCCCTCTCACGCTCTAAGGGATTGTATTACAATTACAGCGAGGACCAATTACGTACAAAGTGAAATCAAAGTTCAATCAAAGCTAGTGTAATTTAACCTTTAGGCTGCTAAGCACGATTCAGGGAACTTTGGCGGACATTGTTGATCAAGATCAGACTGCACAGAACGTGCAGTCTGATCTTGGGTCTACATCGTCCGATAAGGAGATTTCTTTCCCCCGAAAATACTTTTGAAATAGCAGAATTTGTGTTTTTACTGTCGGTTTAAAAGATTCATTTTTAGTTATTTAGCAGGATAAGGGTTAACGTGCTTCAGCTTCTTTTTTTATCAGAAATACATATCATCTGATTCTACATTTTAACCCTCAACGAGCCTTTCACTACGTAACTCTTTACTACACAATCCAAAGTTTCAAAAACCCTGAAAGCGAAGGCTTGTGAAACATTGTCAGAAATGCGGATAATGCTGGTTACCAGCATTTTCTCCCTCTCTGACAATGTTTACTACCCTTTGAAAGACAAATTTCATGATTTGGGTAACATATTTTTTGTAGTCTGCAAAAGCTTAAACAAATCTAAAATTTTGTCGTCTGGTAAGAGTTAACTCTTTACTCCCCAATCCCGATTTTTAACGACCTTCAGAAACAGGGCTTTGGAAAACATTGCAGAAAAAGAAAAAATGCTGGTAACCAGCATTTTCTTCATTTCTCATAATGTTTCTACCCTTTTATATACAAATCCCATCAGTTGAGCTCCACTGAATTTGTCGTCTGCAAATCCTTTCAAATTGGATGAGTCTACAATTTTGTCGTCTGGTAAAGAGTTAAGCAATACAAAACTGGTTCGTGACATTTTATTTCGATTCAGGCTTATCCATTATTCTACCATCTGCGGAAAAATTGTGTTAAATGAACGTACAAAATTGTGTCCATTTTCTGTTTTATCTGACATTAGACTCGGTTTCTTCTTTCTTTCGTCTTTGCATTTTTCAGCTTGATCTTATGTTTTATGTTGTCATATCACAACGAAAGCCTACATATAAATGTGTGTACACGATAGATTTCACCACAAGTTCTAATCGAATGATTGTGAAAGGTGTTTACGACACTTTCAAAATTATTTCAGTCATATCACGGCGACAGCTCACATATTTATGTAATTCATGTGTTTCACCAGTACCAGGGCAGGGCTCTAGCGTACCTTGCCCATGGACACTCCAATGTAAAATCCAGCGCTTCGAGCGAGAATCGAACCGAGGACCTCCAGGTTACGAATCTTACATCTACTGGGAAACGCAGGATCATCGCAAGTTCAACGCATCTGGACCACAGAAATCTGGACCTAAGGCGAGTTTTATCGACGGTAGCACAATTATGTCTTTTAATTTTACCGTTTAGATTTACCCTGCGATTATCGTACGACAAAACTTATGCTTGTTTTCCAAACAATGTGACACGATAAGCGCAAATTTCGATCATAAGGATGCTGGTAATTTACCGAGACTGTAGATCAAGATCATACTTCAAGGACCTTCCCCATTCTCATCGTCAAAATACTTTGGAGTATTTATAGTTCAACATGTATTAACCTTTAACCTGTTAAACAACTGAAATGAAATTCTCAAGCAGATAGTAAAAACCCAAATATGGCAATTCCAAAGTTATTTTGGGGTAAAAAATGTCTCCTCATCGGACAGTGTAGATTCAAGATCAGACTGCACGTCCTGTGCAGTCTGATCTTAATTTGCACTGTCCGCAAAATGTCAGTGAGTTGCGCTTAGCAAGCACCTACGGGACACTAAAAATGTAGTTGTTTAAGACCGGTTATTGCAAAATACAGGTGTATTTCAACAAACTTGTCTTGTTTTGGAACTCATATATGCTTGTTTAATACAGGTTGCTTGCTAAAAAGAAGTGACCACTAAGAAAACTTTACTCGTAATAATGTTCATGTACCTGCTTTACGATTCCAGTATGATAAGCCAAGTCTATCGACTTGGATCTGTGCGACCAAATCTGATCTATTATTTACGCAGTAAGAAAGGATTTTAACGCCTGCAAGTGTTATGAGGGTCAAACGGCCTTTAATAAAGTCAAGGATCAATTGACCTAATCATTAATAATACAAGAGCCTGTGGATCTAGAGAAAAAAAACTATCGTAACAGCGTATATTCCTGGACCCGTTTTAACCAACTATTATCTCATTTTTAGATTAGGAAAATAACACCATTTCTGGTTGGCTAATCGATTCGGTTTAGCCAATCAGACGTTGTATTACTTTGAAATTCAGAAAATTCCTGAGAATTCTGACTTAGACGAAGATTGGCGCCAAGAATAATCTGTGAGCCTAGTGTATAACAGCTAAAACCCAGTGTAGATATGAATAAATGAGCATTCATCATGATATGAAGAAATACCCGTTGAAAGCGTTTTAAAACGCCATCTCTTCTCTAAGACAATGTCGCAAAAATGTATACATGTAACATCCTCTATAGTTCGTTTTTCATTATATATTAGACAAGGGTGAAGTTTTAGCTTTAACATGAAATGCATACGGCACACCTACGTCCCTCCCTCTCTCTCTCTCTCTCTCTACAACCCTTTCAAAGTTATAGGCTTTTACGGACGGCATAGATCAAGATCAGACTGCACATAAGGCACAGTCTGATCTTGAATCTATGCCGTCCGCTTATTTAGTCAAGCCTGAAAAAGATTTTAAAAAATCTGTCTGAACTTTTATGATTTTTTTTTCAGCCACCGAAAGAGGTTTAGTTTATATATTTGGAGATGTACAAAATAAAGAAGGTGGCCATTTTCGCTTTCCATTATGGAGAAAGGATCTAATTACTGCACTTTTTTTATAGAAGGCAGCCTTGGCTAGGATAACTCACATATTATAGGGCATTGTCACGTGAGTTCCAAGATCAGACTACACATTCTTGTGCAGTCTGACCTTGTATCCACATTGTCCTAATTATTACCAACACACATTCCCACCTGCAGACGGCTTTTTACGTTCTGTAGCTGATCATACATGCGAAAGAATGCGGCAAAAAGAGAAAGTACTCGTAACGAGAAATTTCTTCTTTTGCAAGAAATTTGCACAAACATGTATATTGATTGTATGTAACCTGTTTCTATTTGCAAGAAAATGTGCACATATATCAATTGTATCTAACATTCTTCTTAACTTTCTTCTTTTGCAAATATATGTGAACATGTATTCATTGTATGAAACTTCGATTTATTGCAATGGAGTCAAGTTGATTGTACTTCACAAAAATATTTTCAGAATCGTTAGTTGCAATTTCGTCTCGGGAGGGAAATAGTTTAATGACATCGTAAAACGACAGATTTTCCTACCTTTATAATTGTAGCACATTTTTCATAAAATGAAAGAAACGTGATACATATTGGCGTGAAATTATGGCTGAAAATCCATCATTATTTACAGTTTTGGACGGACTTTGTTCTTATTTCCCCTGGTGATAATGGCAAATGGATGAAAAACAATTTTCAGCGGGCTAAATGTGGGAAGCCATGGCATTCATGTCTATGACTGGCCAGGGACTTTACGTCTTTCTGTTAGAACTCTATCATTTAAAATTCTTTACGACACAATCCCGACTTTTAACGACCCTGAGAAAGAAGCCTTTTGAAAACATTGTGGGGAACAGGAGAAAATGCTGGTAACCAGCATTTTCTCCTTTTCCCACAATGTTTTCTACCCTTCCAAAAACAAGTTTTACTTTTTCATTTGCATTTATTTTGTCGTCTGCAAACGCTTTCGATTTGGACCAGTCTAAAATTTTGTCGTGTGGTAAAGAGTTAAACCATTAACCCTTCACCTGCTAAATAAGTGAAACGAAACTTTAAAGCCGATAGTAAAAACACAAATTTTGCTGTTTCAAAGGTATTTTTGGGGGAAAAATGTCTCCTTATCAGACAGAGTAGATCCAAGATCAGACTGCACGTCCTATACAGTCTGATCTTGATCTACACTGTCCACAAAAGGTTCTAGAGTCGCGCTTAACAGCTTAAGGGATAACTCTTTACCAGACGACAAAATTTTAAACTTGTCCGAATCGAAAGGATTTTCAAACGACAAATTAAACAATTTAGTTTTTATATGAAAGAATAGAGAACATTGCAGGAAAGAGAAAAAGAAAAATGTTAAATGGTTTCAGTCACAAAAATAACTATAGTCCAAACTGAATTAAGTAAAGATCCCTTAGGGACACTGAAAAAATGTGTTTGCGTCAGACAGATGCTTGCTACTAGTAAAGCTTTAAATGTACAAAGAAGTTTTATCTAAAATTCTCTATCAACTTTTCGGCTTGTGCCTTTTTCTGAATCATTTACAGATTTCAAAGATTTACTTATTTATTTATCCTAATAAACGAGTATCAAAATGTCATATATACCTTTATATACCGTTCAACAACTTTTTTCGTCTTGCAACAAGGAGTACTTCAAAAGGAGAAACTGTTTGTAACGAGCGATTTGACATTTTTCCACGATGTTTTATCAAGTGATCCTTCATTAAACTTTAATTCGTATAGATTAACCACATTTTACAGAGATGTTTTATAGGTCCTCTCTTACTAAGTTGTAACAGGATGTATCGAATTAAAGTGATAGCATCTCTAGATAAAGAAATCCTATAGCATTGATTGTATGTCGATATTTCAAATTTCTTTTTTTTTTTCTATTTTAGATATATATAAAAGAGTGTCAGATTATGTCATTAAAATGAGATCAGGTGTCATTTAAGCCCAAAATCTCGTACACAACTCAAAACGTTTCAATAAAGAAAAACACGGAATATGAAAGGAAAGAAAAGAATAAATTAACCCTTTCCCAAACAAGCCCTGGTTTTCACGTGTCTGCAGTACAAGTCTTTTGAAAACACTGTTGGAAAAGGAGAAATTGCTCGTAACGAGCAATTTCTCCTTTTCCCACAGTGTTTTCTACCCTTTTTGAGAACTTTGTACCATTTTCATCAAATTTAAAATTGTCGTCTGCAAACTCTTTCAATTTGGACCAGTCCAAAATTTGTCGTTTGGGAAAGGGTTAAAGTAAGAAAAACCCACGTTGATTAAAACAGACGTTAAACATGTAAAGTTTTCTCAATTTATCTAAATATAACTAATTGCGTCCCCTTCTAAAGATGCGCCAAAATGGATCTTCAAGGGGAAAAAAAAGTACAGGGTGTATGAATATTTTGATGGAGCTGAAAATTTTGTTCTGGATATTTTTAGGTGTAAATGGTTAAACTGACCATAAGACGTTGACAAACATCTTAGTATTAGTCCCAAATGAACTGTAATTTGCGTTCGGTAAAAAATATGGGAGGTTCATTCTGCGGGACTCTGCGGGCCTTTTTGGCAGCCTATTTTCGGTACGATTTAGGACACCAACATTCCTGGGTTGCTACCGTCAATCGATACCCCGCGGGGTTTATAAACATCCTGGATGGGGATTATCCTGTTCTTGTAGCTTACTCATTGGTCCATGCTATTTAACCCTTATCCTGCTAAAACTTTCAAGCCGATAGTAAAAACCCGAATGTTGCTGTTTCAAAGGTATTCTTTGGAGAAAAAATATCTCCTTAGAGGACAGTGTAGATCCAAGATCAGACTGCACGTTCTGTGCAGTCTGATCTTGATCTACACTGCTCGCAAACGCTCCATGAATCGCGCTTAGCAGCCTAAGGGTTAACATTTTCTGTGCTTTACGCTACAACCCATCACTGTACAGTCTACATGTATTCTCAGATACACCAATTGTAGCAGCAACTGCTCCTTTCAAACGATGTGATGGATTAACTTGAAAAATATATTTGAGTCATGTTCTGGCAAAAGGGGGCTTTATGCATTTCCGTGATCCATGATACAAAGAACATCATCACATAATTATGGAACCATAAAATCCATTTTGTCTAACAACTAGCTGAATCATGACGTAGGTTGATGCTTTGACATGCAGAAAATTGACCAATAGCGAAAAGTTTCGGTCCAGGTCAGCCTGCGCGGACTGCGCAGGCTGACCTGAATCGATACTTTTCGCAGACGCATTTTTACAGAGCATGCTCATATCTAATAGAAAATATCAATTTTGAACCAATATGCAAAACAATGAGGTAAACAATGACAATAATTGCTGAAGTGGTTTCTTTTAAATATTTCTCTTCATGTTACAGCAAAAAATAGCTTCATTATAATTATATTTCATTATCTCTTGCGCCGAGAGTCTTTTTAAGAGATCTTGTTTTTATTAGCTACATACTTTTCTAAGCAGATGCATAAGCTTACTATGCTACTTAATTGTAACTCTTAACCTCCAAACGCCGCGATGCAAAAAATAGTTTTGACCAATCAGATTCATCCAGTATGGCAAATAGACGAATCTGGTTGGTCAACACTATCTTTAGTATCACGCCGACATTTCAAAGCTGACATTCAAATTTAATTCACTAATCAAGTTCGTTCAATGTATTCACTGCGGTATAGGAATTTCCACTTCGCGGTGGGAAGAGGAATATTTGTTCACCACCAAAGTTTAGACCTTAATTACTCGCTTAATTTTTATCTGTTTGTTCCTTACCATGTATTAGACTGAAAGTAAATTACCGTAAGAAACGATGGAACTAAAGGTCTTTTCCGTCTAAGCTTAGAAATGAGTGATAAGTGCTGACTAATTATAGGGTGGGGGTCATGACGGCGGGTAATGGAGTTGAACACATTGTCTTAGATTCTGGGCTATAGAAGGCAAGAATTGTCAACATCCAAGTGGTTTTTTTTATAATGTATAAACATGTGTCTCAGCACCCTGAAATTCAAAGTTTTCCCTCTAATTATAGATCAAACAATTCAGAAAGTTTGAAATTTGATTCGTCATGTTTATTGCACTCTTTGATTGTTTTTGTCATAAACTTATAAATCTATCTAACGTGATGTAACCCTTAAACTCTCAAATATAATATTTTTGGTGGCTGGAAAAGTCTAAATTTTGACAATCATTGAAAAAAATTCACCAGTTGGTTTGTTGGTTGCTCGGTGTGTTACATCACTTGCGTGGTTATTTTTAGTCATATTGCGGCGACAAGTGCACCTATGAATGCGTTCAAGAAGTGTATTTTTCGAGTACTTTGCACTGCATTCTTTCCAAGACACCGGCTGCTTTCAAAAAAAAAAAAAACGAAACAATGTAAAGTGACGGTTGAAGAAAACATCCTGTCGCAATGACTACCATCAGTCCTCGGAGAGATTTAAGAAGAGCCGGGAATCGAACCACCGACCTATTACTTTCAAACCCTGTTCGATTCATATTGAACTACAGGCTCGGCTCCCCAGTTTGTATCCTTCTACGGCAAATGCATGGCTGCTTCATAAAAAACGGACAATGTAGACCTTAGACCTTGATTTCAAACGTCAGCAGAAACAGCGTGATACAGAGAATGGATAAGAATATTACATAAAACATAGGACATTGTACATCCTAGAAAGGATTACGTTCTGTACAGTTTGATCTTGACCTGCACTTTCCGCAAAAGCCCCGACAGACACTAGTTAACGGCGCGCTTATCCCTCGGGCTGCTATGCGTGACTCAAAGATCATTTTGTGGACAGTGTAGATCAAGATCAGGTTGCACAGAAGGTGAAGTCTAATCTTTGATCTACATTGTCCGATCAGGAGAAAAATTACCTTTTTTATTCAGAATTTATTTTAACAAATACTTTCCACTTTACCCACGCACAAAAGTCATAAATATTCGTTGTGTCGCATTTCATCCTCTAATAATAAACCCACTCACTCTAACATAGCCTACCTACTAAACTCACATTAACCCTTAGTCTGCTAAACCGGTGACTAACGGATCAGACTGCACAGAAACTGTAGTCTAATCTTGAATCCACAATGTCCGATACAGCGAGTTAAACAACGAGGAATTTGGCTTTCAAGTTCCAATATTTTAGTCGTAACTGCTAGATGCAAATACTCATTTTTTTGGACATTTCTGATCTGAAAAGATTTACCGGCAAAAAATCAGATACAGCTCAAATGTTTTGATTTGTCTTCAAAAGTGACGAAAACATGTCGTGAAAAGGAGAAAACGCTGGCTACCAGCATTTTCTCCTCTTCACAAAATGTTTTCGAACGCTTTCTTCCCAAGGGTCGTTAAAACTCGAGATTGTGTGGTAAATAGTTCAAGGTTTAAGTCTGTATGATACGAATCGCGACCAGTAATGCCTTTTTGAGAGAGGACACTTCCGTGCAGTTTGATCTTGTTCTACTCTTTTCGATACACACACAAGAAAAAAACTGCTTCAGAGCTATGATACGATTAAAGATAAATGAGCTGGTCCGGTATAATGATTTGCTAAGCAAGTATTTCTTCATTAAACAGGAAAAAGGGCGGCTAAATACAAATAAATTTAGAAAAAAAAAAAAGGTAACCTAAATATATTTAAAAAATAGAAAGTTACCTAAATATTTCTAACATCTGCAGAAATAAATTAAAATCTTACGTAAATATTTCTGTATTTAGCTGAAAAAATGTACACTGAACGAATTAAAGGTGCTCAGTAACTGCATAAAAATCCAGACACTTTCATGCCTATTTTGGCTGGATTATCTTAGACTTCTTTACAAAACAAGAACATTTCAGACTTGTCCAAACTGAAAGCGTTTGCAGACAACTTACTTATAGCTGTAGTAATGGAATTGTTTTTGATAGGATAGAAAACATGGTGGGAGAAAGAAGAAAATACTGGTTACGCTTTCCCCCTCGCTTCAAAAGCCTGTGTTCTAAGAATTGTAAACACACGGGAGTGCTTCGATAAATGGTTACAAAAAACAAACAATATTGGTCAGTATATATCCGAAGATCAATCTGCACATCACATGCAATCTGATATTTACCTACATCACCCGAATGTACAATTACCGCTGTTCTAAGTATCCCTCGCGTCAAGAGTATAATCCTATACGTCACAATTTGTTCACCATCCACAAAATTCTGAAATCCCCTTACAACAATGCAACACCACGCTCCAGCCCTCACTGTACACAGTATCTGATTACAATAATTAAATACCAGCCCGCATGTTTCAATCAACTTCGATTTTTTCCAATAATATCGAACCGTATAAATAATTCGTCTTTCCCAAAGGGGGGGGGGGGGGGTGTAACACTCTCGATTGTTCGCTCAAGCTGAGATTCTTTTTTTCTATCGATAAAAGGAGAGGTCTATTGTTAAGAAACGTTATTTAAAAGAAGAAAGAAAAACGTTTTAGTTTATTACAATTGAGCAACTATGTGATATTTTTGATATTCTACTGATGAAATTAACATTGCAACATGACGTATAATGGAAAATAGGAAGGAAGCAGTGTGTATCGTATTTGCCCCGATTCACAGGAAAGAGGATCAAATTTGCGAAAATTATTGATTTGAATCAGCCCGCCATCCGTGTGAAAGCTCGTGAGAACAACTTCTCTATTTGTTACAATGTTTTGAAATGTGTCTACAGTATAGACGTCTACATGAAAAAAAAAATCGTTAACAGAGGGTCGGGGGATTTGTAGATATCACCAATGTTGAAGAAATGACAGCGAACTCATATATAATAAATTGTAAGAGAACAATCAACACTGATAAGACGGCTTCGATCTATTTAGCTACGGTGGTTTAGTTAGGCCAAATTTCGAAGCGAATTAATATAAAACGAAGACAGATTTGCTACTAATAAATACGTAATTGACTACAGGGCTAAGTTCGAAGAGGTTTTTTTTTTTTGTCAATGAACTAAACAGACTTATTGCTATCACTTTGAATACCCGTGGCAATGGAGAAGTATCTCTTTTAGAAAAATATATCCTTTTCACCGCTGGTCTGGTGCAAATACGAAGAATTCTTCTCTAGATGGTAATATGTTAAAGCTTGACATAGCATGGATTCTTTCAACTGAATCAAACACGGTTATTTGACCCGATTGAGTAGAAGCATTACCTTTCACACCCGTCAACTCACCATTGTGATGATAAATAAATTATAAAGCCGGTTGTTCTCCTTTTAGGTATGTCTAAAATAGGCCAACACGAAGACAGCTGAAGTAAAATTGTAGAGGAATAAACATAAGACATTCCAATCATAATAATACACTTATCGAGTCATAACTGATATTGTATTGTATTGTATTGTAATTATTTCTCTTAGAAGCAGTTTGACCCTTTTTACTCCAAAATAATAAACAACTATTCCAGGCTCCTTGAATCAAGATTAGCCAAGTACAGGAACTGCAATATGATATGGAATCCACATCCTCTATTATCTCATTTTATAACATTGACCAAAAAGTATCATTACTTGCAGTAGAATTTTTATTTTTAAACTTCGACGAGGATCGATCTGATTTATTTGTTGTTAACAGAATTAGATTAGCCAACAATGAACACGAAATATCCAAGACTGTTTGTAATTTGTGAGTACAATTATGACCAGACAGTGTAGATCGAGATCAAACTGCACAGAAGGTACAGTCTAATCTTGGATCTACATCGCCAGTTTCAGCGAAATGCAATATTTGGGGGTTTTACTACTGGCTAGATTTCTTTCACCTTATTTATCTAAAATGGATAAAAATTACATTTCTCAACCCTGGCCACTGCCAGAATTGTCGGTGCTTTGAGAGGTAGATAGGCTCTGCTTAAAATATAAAAATATAAATCGGACATATAATTTTATTATTATATATATTTTTTTTTGGGGGGGGGGGCGGAGGGGAGAGGCTATAAATACTAATAAACGTGTTTGTTTTGTTCTGTGCAGTCTAATATCTATGCCGTCCGCAAAAGCAGTTTATGTTGCCCATGGCAACGAAAAGAGGTAAGACCACACTTTTGTAACGGAGACTTGCACAACTCTCAGCGCTTTGAAAAGTTAATGGGTAAGGCCGTGGTCGTGTGAAATCACCATACTTAATCCATTAAGAGCGCTCTGTTCTAAAATAGAAACATCGTAAATGAAGACGGTTAAGAGGTGGCTTTCTGAATAATTATACGTGCTAGAGTGACCTAGCTGAAATAGCGAGATTCTTGTAAATCGGGTAATTTAAAACCCTTTCTTCATAACAGTTTGTTCTGTCCAAAAGTTTCAAGATACTAAAAGTGCAGTTAAAAATCATCTTCTGTTTCAGACAAACAGAAAGACAGACAGACTGAAATACAATTAGACGGACATACGGACAGACAGACAGTCCTATATTTCTGTCCGGGTGTAGGTCATTTTCCCCCTTTTCTATAATTACAAAATCCCTTGGCGCCTAATTGCCTCGAAGGCTTTCCAGGCGGGAGTTATGGATCTTCCATACTTTTATTATTAATTATTGCCCTGCTGAATAAGTGAAATGAAACTTTCCTGCGGACGCTAGGAACCTAACTTCAGCTATCTGAAAGGTAGTTTTGAGGGAAAGATATCTCTTTATCGGACAGTGTTGACCAAGATCAGACTGCACGTTCTGTGCAGTCTGATCTTGATCTACACTGACTGCAAAAGGTCCTCGAGTCGCGCTTAGCAAAAGCGCGCCGAGTTGCGCTTAGCAGCCTAAGGGTTAACACTTAAGCTGCTGAATAAATGAAAACGCAAACATCTACTCAGTACTAAACGCCCAAACATTGCAGTTTCAATGTTGATTTCACCAGAAAGAAAATACCGTATCGGACAGTGTAGATCAAAGATCAGACTGCACGTTCTGTGCAGTCTGATCTTGATCTACACTATCCGCAAAAGGTCAGTGGGTCGCTATTAGCAGCTTAAAGGTTAATATAAAAATATTCCTTTTTCTATGACCATCTATAATGTATTGTTATATCCTCTCTCTGCCTTTGTCAATTCTACAATAAGACACTTTATTTCAGTTTTCAATTCAGAAGAAAATAATAGAAAGGGTTAATAGTTCAAAGCAAACAGAAAATTAACCCACTGTATACGTTATATTAACCCTTAACATGCTAAATAACTAAAATGGAACTTTCAAGTCGATAGTTAAAACCCATAATTATATTGCTATTTCCAAGTTATTTGGGGGGGAAGAATGTCTCCTTATTGGACAGTGTAGATCAAAGATCAGACTGCACGTTCTGTGACCTACATTTTCTGCAAAAGGTCCTTGAGTCGCGCTTAGCAGCTTAAAGATTTGATATAGTCGTGGACCACCTCAGTATCTGCAATAAAAATCCGTCAAAACGAAGCCTGATCTGTAATTTTGATCTCAATTGTCCGTTACCTGTAAGCTACACTCTGAACAAAATTTGATATCATTTATAGGAGTAACTGTACTTTAAAACCGCGTGGAAAAAAAAAAAATACCTGGTAGCAAGAACGTTAACCCTCTTCCTGCAATAACCGATGATGAATGTAATTTGCTGAAGGTATGTGCCTAGATCAGACTGCAAATACGTGTAATCTGATCTTGATCTACGCTCTCCACATACACAGTTATGGTAACCTACCATCAATTAATCAAATTACTTTCGTTTATGCAGGTACAGAAATCAAAAACAAAAACTCTTACAGTCACACAAATTCTACAATGTAAATAGTAAACCCTCTACGAAACATTCTCATGTATAAACGACCCTGAGGAAAAGTACCTCTGAATACGTTGTGAGAGAAGTGAAAGTACTGGTGGCTAGCTCTTTCTTTATTTCCCGAAATCTCTTTTACCATTGTAAGGTAGAGTTCACTTATTTTAGTCACATTTATTTTGTCATCTGCCAACGTTTTGAATTTAGACTGGTCTGACATTTTCTGATAAAGAGTTGAAGCCAATTTCACTGCGGATTTCGACATGCAGTCAAACAAAGGGAGATGACTCCAACAAACTTTATTATCCACAAATGTCAACAGGCATGTAAACACTAGGATGACACAAATCAAACAGATTTTGTTGACATTTTCAACTTGACTATTGGGCTAATAGTATTTACATAGGGTGTATTAAGATTGTTCATTTCGAGTTTTTAAAACATGCCGTCGCCAGTATGGCGTGTGCGGACATTTGTTTATTATATATTTTCTTAAAAAGAAATAATGTCAAATTCATTCCAAACACGTAGCTGTCTTGTTTGAAGACTATAATTGACAATCGTTCTAACATGACCGTTAGAATGCTAAATTATATTAGAGCCATGCTCTGTCAAAAGGAGGCTTAATAATGAATCTGCGAAAAGTATCGGCCCACGTCAGCCTGCGCGGACTGGCCGAAACTTCGCTGTTGGTCAATTTTCTGTATGTCCAAGGACCAGTCTACTTCATGATTCAGTCGGTTGTTAAAAAAGTAGCTATCATGTTTCCATAACTATGTGATGGCTTGATTGATACAGTGCATCACGGAGATAGATTAAGCCCCCTTTTCACAGAGCATGGCTCTTTTCTTTTGATTCTTTACCAGACGACAAAATTTTATACTTTCCCAATTTGAAAGCATTTGCAGACGACAGGTAAGAGGTGGTTCATATTATCGGATTTATTTTTGAAAGAACAGAGAACAATTGTAGGAAAAGGAGAAAATACTGGTTACCAGCACTTTTCTCCTTTTCCTACAATATCTTTAAAAGTCCTTTTACTCGGGGTGGTCTAAACTCGGAATCTTTCGGCATATGATTAAATGTGGGTTTCACACAACTTTTAATAATATTTCACTTTTACGTAACTTTTCTGGGTTTTGCAGGGACACGGTTGGGGCTTTCCAGAGCCTTGCTTATGGAAACTTCCATAGGATTAGCCCTCAAAACGGGGGTATCGAACGAAGGTATCAAATAATCCATGAAAAACCTCTCTTTTTCTCACTTTCCTGAAAAAAATGTGAAATCAATTGCTCTTTAGTGGAGTCTTATTTTGCGTACTGTATAGCGGTCTATTTCGGACGAACAAATGTACATGCATGTATTAAATATCACATAAAACAAACGGGGGACTTTATCTAATGAACACCTGAGGATTAACGAATGTGCAAAACGCCAGTGTTGGTGAAACACTGAGTATATAAGCTGTTTGTACATCCCGGTGCACAGCATGATAACGGCATCCTGTGACACGATTGGTCTTCACAGATTTTAATCATTAAAATCTTTCGACAAAGCCAAAACATTGCATGTGACAATAGCTTTCAACAGTGGTGATATTGGACTTTTTGCCCTACAAACAGTGCGCATGCGCGAAAACTGGAATTCTGGGATCGTATTTCCTTGGCAACGAACGGCGTTGTAAAAGGGTCTATAGGTAAGTGATCTATCGCTGTAATAAGATCTTGAAACTTTATAGTAATGCACACTGAAACACACACCCACACCCCCACCTCACACAGACATTGGAGCTGATTCAATGCTGTTTTTGTCAAACGACAATAAAATCATACAAAATCAAGAAAAGAGATGACTACTCTACGTGTGGGATTTATATTTTTCAATGGGTTATCTAACGAGTCCACTGATTTGTCCGTAAATAAAGGAATATAAAGAGAATAAATTAATAGGCCTCGGTTAATGAACTATCGGGGCGAACGTTTAATCCTTTTACGAAACGAGTTTCTACGACCGTGACTGACAAGGTTTTTGAAAACACTGTGAGAAAAGGAGAAAATGCTGGTTATCACCTCTTCTCCACTTCCCCACAATGCTTTTTATCATTCCAAAGACAATACCCATAATTTTTTACGTAGTTTATTTTATTTGACGTCTACAAATACTTTCAATGCGGAAGAGTGTAGTATTTTGTCGTCTGGTTAAGGGTTAATTATAGATTTCTGGTACGTTCACCTGGCTAATTTAAAGATATTCATGAGAGAATAATGAAACGCGTTTTCTTCCTTATTGATAGATAGTACTTGGGGATTTGTCTTCAAACCCTGATCGTGCTGTTCGCGACAATATGTGTATTTTGCGGAGAGTGTATTTCAAGATCAACCTGCACATACGTGCAGTCTGATTTTGCTCTTCATTCTCAGTTGCTCTACCAGTAGTTTCGATTCTATAAACCCAATGCAGCGCTACTCGATTGTAGAATAAAGATCTATTGGTGCGTATAATCGTCAAAAATTTAAATTCGGCATGATAAAGGTTAACCCGCTTTTGCTTTTGTCGTGTCATGCATTTTACGTTTCAAAAGTCTTCGTGGTCGTTTAAATATGGCATTGTTTGGTAAATGATAAAACCTCAAGAGAACTAAGGCTAGTGCTTTAGCAGATGTAGATTCAAGATCAGACTGCAGAGTAAGCACAGTCAAATCTTAGATTTCCAATGTCCATTCTTTCATTTTAAACTTGGACACTCTAAAGGTTCGTCATTTGCAATGGAACTGTGATTTTAACCGTTGACGAAGAAATATTTAATTTATTTATCCAGAGGATAAAGACTCATTAACTCTCACAATGCTATATATATAAACTAAAGCTATCGACGGCTGAAAATACGATCCCCTGTAACTAAGAACGATTTTATTCTTATGACATTGACTGATTCTTAAAAGCGGACTATATAAGCCTTTTTCTTTTACAAACAGAATACATGAGCCACGCTCTGACAAAATGGGGCTTAATGCATCCCTGTGATCCATGGTACCGAAAAAGCCATCACATACTTATGGATCCATAATCGTTACATTTTTCAACAACCGACTTAATCATGAGGTAGACTGGTCCTTGGACATACAGAAAACTGACCAATAGCGAAAAGTTTCGGCTCAGGTCAGCCTGCGCGGACTGCGCAGGCTGACCTGAGCCGATACTTTTCGCAGATGCATTAAGCTCCCTTTCCACGGAGCATGACTCATATATTTCATTAGACGAGTGCAAGTGTATATACATAGTCAAGTTTACATGATGGAAGTGTAAAAGCATTTGTCAATCTCTCTCTCTCTCTCTCTTAACGCCTACGGTGTTGAAAAGGTTAACTCAAACAAGGAACTGGTTGAACCTTTTTGTGTCTTTTCGTTGATTCTTTACATTGGGATACTTTTTGAAAAATACAACATACTGAGTATAAAATGTACTCTAACCATCATGAAAAAGCAAAACCTAATAAATCTGACACAGTTTTTTTTTCCAAATCTCTCCCCGCATGGATTAGATTTCCGGTAAAGTTTGCGATGAAAAAAACAATTATTTTTATTATATTTACAAAAAATGATTAATTTATTTTGATTTGTCTTCGTTTAATTCACTAATCTGTATACAAAAGACAACTTTGTAAGAATCCTTGTCAAATATGACCATCTAGGCCTACATGCATTAAGGTTTGATAAATGAGTCCATATGAATTTGTAGTAGCAAATGGAAAAACCGTCCGTCAAAAGAAATTTATCATGTTGCTGGGTTGTTTTAAAAAGTGTCGCAAAAAGTGTTGCGAAGAGAACAAATTGTCATGTGTAACAAAAAGAAAAGGCATAATTTATTGAACAAGCACAGAATTTGGTTTTGCAATATTGAAATTAATGAACCATCTACTTCTGACGTTTTATTGCACAGTTTTGCACAACATGTGCAAGCAGTACACGTGATTATGTACAAAAAAAAAACCGCCTAAACCCACGTGATTCTGTACACGTGATGCTAAATTACGATGGTCATGTGAACTATCGATACACAATCAAATGTAGGCCTAACGATCTTCGCCGTGTTATTCCGTACAGAAGCATTGACCAAGCGCCTGTATCTTGCCAGTACTTCATAACCATTGGGCTGCTTCACATGACTCGATGCGTTTTTGCGGACAATGTAGATCAAGATCAGACTGCACAAAACGTGCAGGGAGATCTTAGACCTATGCCTTCCTCTACCTGATGCCAAACTTTTACCGAACTTGATTAAATACAGTTGCAGTGGAAATCTACTTTTATACTCCCTTAAACAAGACGAAACCTCAATTCAACCAGCTTAAGACAAGTGATTGCTAAGTACAGGAACGTTTCCACATGTTAGCCTTCTCTGAGAACACAATTTGTGCTGGGTGGATACAAGTTGCTCGTATTAACCCTTAACCTGCTAAATAAGTTAAATGAAACTTTTAAGCCGATAGTAAAAAAAAATCCAAATAATGCTATTTCAAAGTCATTTTTTTTTTTTTTTTTGGGGGGGGGGGGTATCTCCTTATTGCACAATCTAGATTTAAGATCAGACTGCACGTTCAGTGCAGCCTGATTTGGTCTACCACGTCCTTAGCAGCCTAGCGGTTAATAGAGGTGGCAACTAAGACAGGGTTTCAGTTTACATGTATGTACTTGGCATGGACAGAGTTAATGTGGGAAAGGGTTAATGTGTTGTAACGCGTGAATGAAGTTTTACCGAGGCGGGTATTACTCTAAACATCTCGTAAATAATTCAGTGAATATTTGGAACAAGACAGAATAAGAAATGGTTGTTTACTATGTAACAGTACCCCGGCACTAGACTTTTGTGGGGTCCTCTCTGGATGATGGTCAAGACGTTAGATGTCGTATTCTTGTGGTTCTGGGTTCGCACTCTGCTGGCAGCGGCCCTTGAAGGTGGCAGTTGGTATGGTGTTGCATAGTTTCAGCCAAGAAAAGTTCAATCCAAGGGATTACGTGAGGAATCGAGTCGCCATGATATGGCTGAGCTGTGAGAAAGAGGGCTATGATGACGCTGTATCGCTCCTCTGCCCTAGAGAAATACGAGAACGCATTTGGCATAGACAGTACGTTAACATGCAAGAAGCTTGTATTGCGATAAAATTTCAGAGTAAATAAGCCAAGCGCAACAACTCTCGCGTTCTTTTTTTTTTCATGACAAGATGATGTTGATGAATACGAAGGTCTCCTCACGAGACCGTCGTCGGTGGTCCGACCATGGCCTGGCCACTTTTTTCGGCCGAATATAGTATTGGCCCGCGATTTCCCCCCCCCCCCACCCATTTTCCTGTGCTGTTTCACTAGCAAATTTGGTCTCAGCATGCATTGGAATCGTTTTGAATGTAGTATAATATTCCATTTATATTCAAAAATGTTCTCAGGGGAGGTCCCCCAAACCCCCTAGTCCGAACATTACGAAGAAGAGCGGGAGAGAGCAACATCCCCTCGTAATCTCCCGTCCCTTCAGCACTCGGGAAATGCCAGAGGCATTCCATGGATCGTACCACTTTTTAAAAGCCGAGAGCAGCCCTGACTCAAGAATCATTCAAGCAACTTGCCAGTGAAGTTTGACAAGCATTTTCTTCAATAGAAGGTTTACAAAGATTTTCGGCATGAATGCTAAGTAATGGAAAAAAATATAATACAAACCTTGCCAAATGCTAAATGTTTAGCATATCTGAGCGTTATCTTGAACATAAATTGTAGCGTCTGAAAATTGAACATTTACCTATTCCCCCCAAACTTGAATATACAGTACCAACCGTGTTACTAAGTAGTAGGCCTAACAATGATAATCAAGGGAAATAAATGGCAACAAAAAAAAATGTTATAAAAAATAGAGTCATATCCCTTGATGATGTTAAAAAAAAAAGCCAAACTCTCAGTAGCCATGTTCTGTGACGGTTAGAAAATGTAAGAAGAAACAGGTGCACCCAATGCCAAATTATGCCAATTTGCAAAGAATTTCATTCTGTAGTGGTGGGGGTGAAAACAGAAGCAGTGCATGCGGGTGCCAACGCTTGGCTGCGGTTGCTTGATTTTCTACGAAGATTCCAAGTCGAAAAGGAGCAAAACTGTGTCAAAAATACTTTGATGGTTACCTATCCGTGCTAAATAGGTTTCTTTTTTGATAGTTAACAACCTGTCCAAGTTTGAAGTACGTATCTTCAGTAGTAACAGAGAAATCATAAAATGTCAGGACGCCAGGGCAACGATATCCACTGGACCCATGGGGCAGGGCCGAATTTAACCTCCGGGCTATAATATGAAGACTTCTTGTAAAGGTTTATTAGATAAAGCTACATGCCAAATTTAGTAGCCCTAGGCCACATGTTTTAGGACTAGAAGACTAAAAGTTTCCACCATAGAAGCCTATGTAACACTTGTGGCCCCACAGGTGGGGCCAATTTTGACCCTAGGGCTTTAAGTTGATGAGTTTTTGTAGAAGTGCATTAGATGAAGCTACATACCAAATTTGGTTGCCCTAAGCAATATGGTTTAGGACAAAAAGATATTTAAAGTTTTCATTATATAAACCTAAGTAAAACTTGTGACCCTCGGGGCAGGGCCAAATGTGACCCCTGGGCAATGATTTGATGAGTTTTTGTAAAGTCTATTAGATGAAGCTACATGCGAAATTTGATAGCCCTAGGCCATATGGTTTAGGACAAGAAGATATTTAAAGTTTTCACTATATAGACCTAAGTAAAACTTGTGACCCCTGGGGCAGGGCCAATTTTGACTTTAATTTGAAGAGCTTTTGTAGAGGTCTATAAGATGAGGCTACATGCCAAATTTGCCATATGGTTTAGGACAAGAAGATATTTAAAGTTTTCACTATATAAATCTATGTAAAACTTGTGACCCCCTGGGCGGGGCCATTTTTAACCGCAGGGCTATAATTTCAAGAGTTTTTGTAGAGGTCCATTAGATGAAGCTGCACACCCAATTTGGTAACCCCTGGCCTTATGAAAGAAGATTTTTAGAGATTTTCAAGTATGTTGCCATGGCAACCTGAGTTTTTATAGGAATCAAATTCTTTGAAGAATTTCTGAAGAGGGCCATGGGACGATCATTCCTGTGAAGTTTCGTTAAAATCCGATGGGCACTTTCAGAGAAGAAGATGTTTGAAATAAAAGTAACACACGCACAGACGCATGCACAATTGACAAAGGGCCATGACATAAGCCTAGCTAAAATTATGGAATTTATCTTAGAATGGGTAGAAAATTTATCTTTTAATGGGTAGAAAACAGTGTTCGAAAAGGAGAAAATGCTGGTTACCAGCATCTTCTCCTTTTCCAATGATGTTTTCAATGTCTTTTGAACATAGGAATGTTTAAAAGGGGTAAGTAAGATGGAAAACAAGTGGTCCTTCTGTGTACAGTGGATATCTAGTTGAAAACTGAACACTATTGTAAGGTACATGTATTTATATAATATATATATATGTTTTTTTTTAATTTTGTATTTTTAATGAAACTAGGATCCATCTGTAATGAAAACTGAAACTAAAATAAAGTATATTCAATCAATTTAATTGGTAAAAGAACGGTGTTGAACATGTGAACAACAAACAGAATTACTCAACAGTATTTAAATGGGAAAAGAACCATATAAGACAAACTTGATTTATAAATGTTAACAACACTTTGCTGATAAATGGGACAGACACATCTGGAATAAAGAATAGAACATATTGAAAGAGCAACACTGTTTTGGTCAGCTTCTGTTCGTTTGGTGTAAAATGTTGTTTTCCACATTATTTCCATCACATTGCAGCCATCAGTGTGCCATTCCATTTTTTTCCTGGAATTTTTTTTACCAATTTTTCACCAAACATTCTTTCCAAGCCCTTGGCTGCTTTTGCACACAGGCATCATCGAAACCATGTTCAGAAGCGAGAGAGGAATTATTTCCTGTTGCAGTGACTATCATCGATACTCAGAAAACTTTGTGGACAGACTCAACATGAAAATTAGAATGAAATAAAATATCTAACCCTTTACCACACAATCCAGAGTTTGAATGACCCTGAAGAAGAAGCCTTTTGAAAACATTGTGGGAAAAGGTGAAAATGCTGG
This sequence comes from Tridacna gigas, assembly GCA_945859785.2. Lineage (NCBI taxonomy): Eukaryota > Metazoa > Mollusca > Bivalvia > Cardiida > Cardiidae > Tridacna > Tridacna gigas. The sequence continues at coordinate 34,388,027 of OX244031.2, read as the reverse complement.
AAACCAGCATTTTCTCCTTTTCCCAAAATGTTTTCTACCATATTGAAGACCAATTCCATGTATTGAGCCAAATTTAAATTGCAGTCTGCAAATGCTTTCAAATTGGATAGGTCTACATTTTTGTCGTGTGGGAAAGATTTAAACTAGGATCTGAAACATCCTCTCATCATTTTGTTCATCCAGGTGTGAAAAATTTCCAAAAATCTGATCGGACGTTTCAGACATATGGAGCTTTAACTCTTTACCAAATGACAAAATTCCAGATTATTTCAAATTCAAAGTACATGCTGACGACAAATTAAATGTTGCTTAAACTTCTGTCTTCAAAGGTATGGTAGGAGCAATGTGGGAAAAGAAGAAAAAGGTTTTTTACCTTTTTACCTTTTCCCATAATATTTGCTAAAAAGTCTTCTTCCTCAGGGGCCATTGAAAGTAGGGATTGTGTGGTAAAGGGTCAAATCATTCTAATTGGAAAAAGAGAAAGGAACATGTGAACAAGAAACAGAATAATTGTTTATAGACAAGCAAAAATTGCATGTTACCACCTGAGCTACCAGATTCATCATAAAAATCAGAATAAGATAAAGTACTTTAGATGATTTTAATTGGGAAAAAAATTGGAACATGTGAACAACAATCAGAATTACTAATGTACATAAACAAGCAAAAAATTATATGAATACGATGTGTAGTGGATTATATAACATTTTACTTTGTCCACTAGATAAACACTTCACTAGACGTCAAAATTTTAGACTCGTCCACATAAAAAGTGTCTGCAGACAACAAATTAAACATTCCTCAAATGATGGGATTTGTCTTTGAATGGGTAGAAAACATTGTGGGATCAGGAAAAATTCTTGGTAACAAGCATTTTCTCCTTTCTCCCACAATCTTTTCAAAAACCTTATTCTTCAAGGTCATTAACACATGGCATCGTGTGATAAAGGGTTAAAGAAACTGACACTGAGTTTTCCAGAACATGAAAAACTGTTTTGGTCAGAATATCTTAATAAAAATATTGGTGACCCATCAATGCTTATCAATTGTTCAAAGTACATTTGTGTAGCAGTGTTTGTGGTAGATCTATAATGTCCTTTAGGTTAACTTAACAAACAACAAAGTTTTAGACCTGTTAAAGTCCCTGGATTCGATGACCTTGCAGATGAGAGCTTTTGAAAACATTGTTGGAAAATAAGAAAATGCTGATAACCAGCATTTTCTCCTTTTCCCACAATATTTTCTACCCTTTCAAAAACAAAGCCAAGTGCTTGAGACACATTTAAATTAAATGCAGAACACAATGCCAGGGCCATTACATACCTCAATGTTTTCTTCGAAAAAAGCTGAGCTAGAAACTTACTCTAATGCATGAATTCAAGAAAAGATTATAAATATTAGAGTGCATGGATTCAAGGTATTATTCAAAAAGCTTTTTTGCAACAATAAATGAAAGAAATGTACAGAGAAAAAGAAAAACGAATTATTTCGATAATTTTGTTTTCAAAAATTATCAACATTGCTTATGCTACTTTTCCCAAAAGTCAAAGCGGAAGAAAATACAAACCGTAATCAAGAGCACCCCATGCAGATGCTAACGCTTGGCTTTGTACGCTTGATTTTCAGTGAAAATTCCAAGTCGAAAAAGGGGTATAATGCATATCAAAAAAACTTAGATGGTTACCTTCCCTTGTTGTATAGGCTCCCCTTTTGATAATTAATAACTTGTCCATGTGTAAAGCAAATATCTTCAAGAATAACAGAAATATTATAAAATGTCAAAGTTTTCGCACAGTGACACAGACGACATCCAGGCTACAACAACACCTTGACGTATTTTTAAAAAAAAACAGCCACGCTTAACCCTTTCCCAAACAAGCCCTGGTTTTCACGTGTCTGCAGTACAAGTCTTTTTAAAACACTGTGGGAAAAGGAGAAATTGCTCGTAACGAGCAATTTCTCCTTTTCCCACAGTGTTTTCTACCCTTTTTGATAACTTTCTGCCATTTTCATCAAATTTAAAATTGTTGTCTGCAAACTCTTTCAATTTGGACCAGTCCAAAATTTGTCGTTTGGGAAAGAGTTAAAAAAAAAAAAAAAAAATTAGAAAAATGAATCAGAAAAGAACTTCAGTAGCCTGAACACACATACTGAAAGGGTTAGATACAGGTTTACTAGTTATCTGTTGTCATCTTTCTCTTTTTGTAGCTCCTTGTATTCTGTGATCCAGGACTAGGCCATTGTTCCATCAGAGAACCTCCTCTTTTCTTAAACTCATTTCTCTCGGCATCCGATGTACCTGCAACTGAAACATCTGTCATATCATCTTTATTGTTGGTTGGCATTTTTCTACTATACTGAGTTAGCCGGCATCCTCTTGGACTGTTTACGTCCGCTCTTCTTGCTACATATACCATCTCATCTACAGTTTTATTTTTCTGTCTATGCTGAACTTTGTTTCTCTTTTCCTCAAATTTTTGACTTTGACTGTCCTTTTGATTTTCCTTGTCAACTCTGAATGCATCATCATCAAACATCACTTCTCCGCCATCTCCTTCCATATTTTCATTCAACAATTTTTTTCCAAGACATTTTTGTCGAATACTTGTACTCCTTTGTTTAGGTATATTCATCATACCAGCTGCATGAAATGATGACAGGCTCTGATTCTGTTGTCTGGGATTCATGTCTGCCACATTCTCACTAGATGAAACACTTTCTGTCACCTCTACATCTTTTTCACTTTCACCTTGCTGGGCGCACGTGCTGTCAACATGTGACGTGTTTTGTACACCAGCCTCGGACCAGCCACTTACATTCTCTAAAGCTCTGAGTCTCCCATTCATGGCCCTGATCAAGTATTCTATCTATAAAAATAAATGTTCATGCTCTGTGATAGAAGGGTTTAAAGCATCTCCTGGATGCATGATACCAGCAATTCACGTAACTATTATGGATCCATAAAATCTGTTTTGTATAAAAACCCACTGAATTGAGGTACACTAGTCCACTGAGCTGCAGGTCAGCCTGCGCAGGATGAACTGCATCGATACTATTTTTGCAGATGCATTAAGCCCCCTTTTCACTGAGCATGACTCAAATGTACATGCTCTGTGAAAAGAGGGTTTCATGGTATCTGCAAAAAGTATCGACACAGGTCAGTCTGGGACCTAGGTTGAAACATTTTGCTATTGTTAAATCTTTTGAATGTCATAGGATCATTCTACTTCGAGGTACAGTCAGTTGTTGGACAAAATGGATTTAACAATCCTCAGTAATTAGGGATGGGACTGAATAGTCAAATATTCTAAAAACGGTCAAATATTCCAATATGAAATTCATACTTGAACATTCTTTTTCATGTTTCATTGTTTACAATATGTCTGATAAAGAAAAAAATATGAAGTTTTCATGCAATAATTAGATCCAGCACTTGGCTCTCAACTGTGTACATGTATTTGTCAATGTGTTTATCACACAAGTCAAACGGTTTATAACACCTCTTAATCACCAAGCACCTTAGAATGGATTTAGGCAAAGTCAAAAGGCTTAAGTTTAGAAGAACACTGTAATCTACTAAGGATTTCCAGTTAAGAATCAATATGGTATACGATTAATTCAATATATACATGTAATTCAGTTTCATGCACAGTTCAATAGCATATATCAAAACAATTGAAATAATCTACAAATATAAACTTAACCCATGTACAGTGTATACATATGTAACTAAGTACATTACTATGACATATAAAATAAATTAATTGGTCCTCAAAGGAAAGTGATAGAGCAAGTAACTTTTTCCACCTACAAGTCCCATAAAACCAATGACTGGACAGCAAAAGAGAAATTTTCCATCTCTGAAACTTTTTCTGCCATGGTAATTTTCAAAAGCCTTCTTCATTATGGTCATTAAAGTTGATATTGTTCGGTAAAGGGTTCAAGAGTTGACATTTCTTTAACTTCACCATCCAATAAAAATCTAACAATACAGTAAGTTGCAACATACCCTATAGATCTGTTCTTGCATGCATCTTGCACTTGGCATTGACAATAAATCTGCTAAATCATTCTTACCGCCCATCTCTGCACTACCTATCTCATAACTGAAATATAAAATCACCACTTGGTTGAACTATGGAAATATATAGACTGAACTACATGTACAAATGTATGTGCTATTTGTGAAATGACCCCCAGACAGCACCCCCCACCCAATAATTCTTGATATTTATTGGCTGGGCTGTTGCACACATATACATGTATGTCAGTATATATCCAGGATTGTAGATCAAGTAACATCTGCATCAAAATACATAAATATTATGACAGATGGATAGGAAAAATATTATGACAAATAGATAGGTAGTGCTTAAACTGAAAAAACTTCTTTCTGTGACAGTGTTTCCTTGCTTATCTGTAACTGTGAACATTCTAGTGTTAATATTTATGGTTTACACCAGTTGATTTTCTTCATGGAAAGCCTCTGCAGCTCAATCGGTAATTTACAAATACAAGTTTTGAGTTGGAATCCAAGCTCAGCAGAGTTTTTTATGATATTTGATGATCATCATTGCAACAAGATTCATTCCTCTCTCAAACCTGAACAAGAGCTGTAATCAGACAGTTTCAACATGAAATTTCAAAATCTGTCAGCTTGACCTTAATGAGGCCTATTAGTATTAAGATTGTATGTCATAAATCCCAATTTCTCATGACATACCAATGAATAAAACTGGATATATTGTGTTTTGTAACCACATAGAAACTGTAGGTACATTCAGTGAAAAGATGCATTTTAAGCCCTTAAATAACAGGACTGTCCTTTGCAGTAGGTAATTCTGTCTATTTTCATTACACCTGATATGATGTCATCACACATGTATGTATATGAATTCGAATCTTCAATACCAATGTGTGCTGTTAATGACGTTACATTCCCCAAAGTCTTTGTGAAACTCTGGTGCAAAATCTAAAACTACCTTAAAAGGCTATGTAGCCCATTAAATACCATTGAAAAATACTTTCTCTTACTTTTGTCTTCCCTTTTTACTGATGATTTGTCTTCTATCACTTTACTAAACTCGGGTGAAAAGTTTGGCAAGATTATAAAAATCTGAATAGCTCCATTTAAGATCACTGGCATACCTATTTGATTGCTCAGTGACACTTTTGGCCTTTATCTGTCATCATATCAAACATGAACCAAATCCATTACTGAATTTCGAAAATATGAGCTCCTAAAAAATTTTAATACAAAACTAGGTCTATGATCTTGGCCTTCAAAACATGGTTGTGGGCATGGTTATTGCTGAAAGAAATTTTGGACCTACATCTATCAGCATATTAAGTCTGAACCAAATCCATCATGTCTGTTGAAGCTTTAATGTAAATGTGAGCAATAACTCCAACGCCAGAGATGCTGACACAAGGGTAGTGCAATAGCTTCTCTGGACTCTGGCCAGGTGAAACGAATGAGCCACGTTCTGTGAAAAGGAGACTTGATGCATCTGCGAAACGTATCGACCCAGGTCAGGCTGCGCAGTCTGCTCAGGCTGACCTAGGCTGAAACTTTTCACAATTGATCCATTTTCTGTATGTCAAAAGACCAGTCTACCTCATAATTCAGTCTGTGGGTTTTATGGATCCATAATTACAAGACGACTTGCTTGGTATCATGCATGATGTAGATGCATTAAGCCTCCTTTTGCCAAAGCATGGCTCAAATGTTGTTTTGACTTTGTCTAACCCTTTGCCAAACAAAACCATGTTTTAGGGTCCCTGAAGAAGAAGCATTTGAAAAACATTGTGTTAAAAGCAGAAAATGCTGGTAACCTGGACAAATCCCATCATTTTACTGTGTTTAATGTTTCTTATGCAAATAATTTCCATTTGGTCGAGTCTAAAATTTTGTCTTTTGGTAAAGAGTTAACCTTTTACCACACAATCCCGAGTTTTAACGACTCCAAGGAAGAAGCCTTTTGAAAACATTGTGGGAAACCAGTATTTTCTCCTTTTTCCACAATGTTTTCAAACCTTCCAAAGGTGAATTTCTATTTTTGAGTAACATTTGTTTTGTCGTCTGCTAAAGCTTTCAAATTGGGCAAGCCTAAAATTTTGTTGTTTGGTAAAGAGTTAAGCAGGAAAGTAGCCAATCACTAGGAAAGAGTGTTCATCAATCGCAAGAAAGAACTCTGATAATGGCATACCTGAACAAGCATTCCATAAATTAACCCTTTCCCACACAATCCCGAGTTTTAACGACCCTGAGGATGAAGCCTTTTGAAAACATTGTGGGAAAAGGCGAAAATGCTGGTAACCAGCATTTTCTCATTTTCCCACAATGTTTTCTACCCTATCAAAAAAATATCATATTATCGTAGCCACATTGACATTGTCGTCTGCAAATGCTTTCAATTTGGATGAGTCTTACATTTTTTCATGCGGTAGGGTTAACTTGTTTCTCACCACAATGACAATATTAAGCTTTGATTATTGACTATTAACTCTGTACTATACAACCCAATTTTTTGACAACCCAAAGGAAGAAGCCTTTTGAAAACATTGTGGGAAAAGGAGAAAATGCTGGTAACCAGCGAATCACATCAATTGACCGCCTATTCAATTGAACAAGTCTAAAACTTTGCTGTTTGGTACAGAGTTAAAAATCAACTGCATGGGATGTGTGTCAAGTTTAATTTATTCGAATGGTATTTTTACACCACTTTCAACAATATTTCACTTATATCATGAAAACAGTTCTCTCATTATTTTATATGTTTCCTAGGTTTTACCAGTGCTAGACTGGGAATCTTTAGTGCCTAGCCCAAGGACGTTCCTTTGAAAAACCAATCTACAGGTAAGACAGTAATTAAAAAAAATTACCTATTTAGCTTCTCGACCAGAAAGGTAAAATTTCCTCTAACACAGTCCATGTCAGGTAGTGATACTGCTAGGTATTGCATGCCCAAACTTTCCCCACAGTTCACACAATAGATCCTCTGAAATGTGCTGAAATTAAAGTTTGCAGTACAGTCAGCAGCAACTAGTATTTCATCAAACTGAATTCCCATTGACTTATATGCATTTTTTTGGTGTGCAAGAAAGTTAATCAAACTGGTTCTGATCATTCACTTATTACAAAAAGTATCTTTATTCATGTACATGTATCAAACCAAATTCATGTGTGATAATCCACAAGTTTCAAGTTGAAACCTGAAAAAAAAACTTCCGTGATAATCAACAGTTTATAAGTGTATGCTAGCACTTGCCAGTAAATGTATCATTACTGTCCCCTTTTCCTGACCATTCATGCATGTGAATTTCAAATTTAGCATCTTTATCTCTTGATTGCATATACATGTCTAAAGAGAAGTAGAGGATTGAGTCTTTCACCTCGTCAAGCTTAGTAATTTAGCCTTGTTTGTGGCAAGAAATTGAAGCAGAATTTAAGACAAGCATGTTTACCATTACAAAACATTTGTGTGATGGAATTTCCTCTCCCACAGGCCAAGCATTTTGTGAAAAATTACTTAGAGGAGACAATTTGTTCAGTAAGCTTACAGAAATAGGATAAATTGTTGGAATAGGATAAATGCACTCAAGACAAATTCTTGAATCAATTTGAAAGGCACCAATGAAAGACTATGAAATGTATTGGAATCTATTTTTTTATTTGAAATAATGCCAAGACACCAGGATTTTTTAAGTACATTTGTCGTTACATGTCACAAGAAAGTTCAACATTGGTTTCAGTAGCTTGTGTTTTCTTTATTATCATTGTGTCAATGAATAAGGGTCCGACGAATCACCGAAATATCACCAAAACACCCAATTTTTCAAAATAATTTAGTTCAAAAGATTGAGGTTGTGGTTTTTGACATAACTTGTAGTTACACTGGTGAATGAGGGCTAATTTAAAACCCACTGACAAAATAACATGCCATTGAAGCCTGTTGTGAAAAATGTGCACCGGAATACCCACTCGAGGTAGTAAAATTGTCGATTCAGGGATTCAATCTCCGCAATCTTATTACAGTAGTTTTTGCACAAGGTTGATGTGTCTGATCTTTATCCATGAGTTTTCTATAAAAATAGTTTCCATTTTTATGTAGGGCATATGACATTAAAAACCAAACAAACTGGAAAATCAGCAGCAATTTTGAATCTGTGGTTAACACGTTACCAGGCGCAAATTGATAACGCAATTATAATTCCGCCGATAAGATTATGAATAATAACCAAATCACTTTAAATGTAACAATGACAAACTTACACATCAAATAAGTTGGATTAAATAAGCCAAACACCTTCGCTTATGATTGCTTCACTTTAACAGAACAGAACATGCCAAGCTACTTGTGCATTTCGGCGGATCAGAGACCTACATCATGCAATGTCTGATTTGGGTCTGCTTTGTTTGAAAATAAAGAACATTTGCGCTTTCTTTTGTGTGTGTTTATCATTCAAAGAAAAAATAAATGTAAGTGATAAAGTGATACTGATAATTCTTTAGTCCAGAATGGCGTAATTAAAATTGGGTATTTCGGAGAGTAACAGACCAGGCACGCTAGTGTTTCGGTGCTTGTTCTCCACGTAAATCTATGATCACAGTGTATATTAACAACATCATTCTTCCAAATAATGATTAATAATTTAAGCGCGTGTTCTATTGAAAAAAAGAAGACAGAAAAATCCTGCATATTTATAGTTTATCTGAACTCAGTAATTAAAAAAAAATGGCGTATTTCGTTGGTATTTTGGTGTTTCAGTGATTCGTCGGACCGATGAATAATATATAATAAATCTCACTAGGGTTTTAGTTTGTCAGTGACTTTTGCTAGCCAGTCAGAAATTGCAGTACTTTGAGATTTATAACCTTCTTTTGAGAACTGCACCAAGAATGTTATTTAAGAATAGTTGGTAAATATTGTCATTGACCCTACTTACCTATCCTTATCCACGCCACTTTTAGAAATTTCGACACTCTGTCTCACTCCCACTTTACTTGTGACAACTGCAAGAAGAAAAGAGTGAACATTTTATTCTTTCTCTGCCAATGATGAATGAGACTATAGATCAATATTAAATTAACCTTTTACCACACAATCTCTAGTTTAAATGACTCTGAAGAGGATCTTCTTGGAAAAACACTCTTTACATTACAATACTTGGGTCTTTTTGTTGTCTGCTAACATTCTGTTATCAAAATGGATGACCCAAAAATTAAATAACAATGAATTAAGGAGTCAAAAATCATTATTGCACCTCAACTTGAAGATTTTTTGACTAATGAACTATCCATCAGGAAGAAGTATGTCTGTTTCAATTGATTGCATGCATATTTCAAATGATTGACACATGAGATTTGGTGCATTTTCAATGTAATTTGTTGGTAAATTGTGTACATGTATATTGGTCAGATCTTGGCGACTTGATCGTTCATGAAGTTAAAATTTTAACTTAAGTCATTTCAACAGAATTGTGCTCATGATTGTATGCCAGGTTTTAAGAAAAAATATGGAGTTGTATCACTGATAAAACCCATTTATAGACTAGGAGTTTCATGTTCTGTGTTAGTTTTGTCATGTACATTAACTGAATGCTGGTGGTTTGTTGTCTGGAGTTGCAATCCTTTCTAAATATATAGAAACACAAATTTTTAAATATTTTTCAATCACGCAACTGACTCTATTACAAACCTTTGAATAGGACTTTATGCAACAATGCCATAATAACGTAACTATACCATCTGGTATCAGGAGAACTCGTACCCTAGAGAACTCATACCCTGGAGAACTCGTACCCCAATCTGAAGGGTACGAGTTCTCTGGAGAACCCACAAATAGATATAAAGGTAGTTGATCAGTGTGTTTTCAAGTTTTAATTTTTCGAAAGTGACTAGACTCTTACATTGTTTTGTTTTGTACAAAATTTACATGGATTTATAGTAAATAAATGAAAAGAAAGTAGTGTGTTTTATCATGCAGCTTTCTTTGTAGTTAAAGTAAACCTGTAAAGGAAGATCATAAAGGCAGTATGATAAAATCGTGTCCTACTAAAACAATCACATATAGTCATTATGATTGCCATAAATATCCTTCAGGCAGCCTTTAATGGAATTAAAATAAGTTTGAAATTGATTGATCGATTCTGGAATGTGTGGGAACAGTTTATTAATAAATTTAATTGGATTAGATAGCTGTTAATTGGAATAAGTGAATGAACATGTAAATAATCAAATTTTGACGCCTAGTTAAAGGGCATGTTTCCTAAACAAAGAGGGCGAGAAAGATACAATTTTCACAAACGATTAATGACATTGCAAAAATTTTGTAATGACGATATTCACTATTGGACCCTTAACCCTTTTAGCGCCATAGGTGAAAACCGGTGGCAAAGATCAAGATCAGAATGCACAGAATGTGCAGTCTGAGCTTGGATCTATGCTGTCCACGTTCCTAGTCAAACCTTTCAGATAAATCCTTTTCTAAGTCTTTGTGAATTGTAATTTTAGCCGTCAATAGGGCCCACTATATATATATTTGGTGCTAAAAGAGTTAAATGCGTGGGATAATGATCGGTAAAGTAAGAACTTCTGAAGGTCATGAAAGTACCTTCATTTCTCCACAATATTTTAGTCATACCATTTGAAATGCCATTTTACATTTTCCTGTAATGTGGAGAGTATTTGCCGTCTGCAGAGGTTTTCAAAATGGACACGTCTAAAATTCTGTTGTGTGTTAAAAATAATGGTTTGTTTTAGGAAAGTATTGGAAACTACATTTTTGATGTTGTTACAAAGATCACAAAAAATATAATTATGTCGAGTTCCATATTTGACCAAGTAGCGATATTTTTGTCATGAAAATAATAGACTGTCAACAAATTTTACGCTATCAGGGCTCATAATTTTACCTACTGCCTAATTCTATTTTTGCAGACGACAAATTCAGAATTGATATAAATGGATTTTGATTCTCTGATGGTGTGAATAAATGGTGTGGGAAAAGAAGAAAATACTGGTTTTAAGCCTTTTCTCCTTTTCCAAGAATGTTTTCTAAAAGTATCTCATGTAGGGTTGTCAAAGCTCGGGACACTTTGGTAAAGGGTGAAATAATGATCCATTAAAGAAAAGATAAATTTCTTCTTTCAATGTTTACATTAAAAAAATATTAACAGTTATATCTTTTCCTACATGGTTTTCAGTAACATTCGTTAAAACATGTGATTGCTTGGTACAGGGTTAAAGGAGCTTGTAATAGATCTAGACTAAAGTATACCTATTATGGAGGTGTCAGTAAATGGCAAGTATGTACAGTGGGGTTTATCACACCTGATATGCATGACTTTATTGTACCCGACGCCTTTGACACGAATAAATTGACACATTCCATAAATGAATCATCAATATTTTAAAAAGTTTTTAAAAAATCATATCTTCAAAATTTTTAAGACATACATATATTGTAGATCTACAACATAATTTCATTTTTTCTAAAATCTACCTACCCCTTTACCATACCCTTCTTTCCATTTAAATGTACGAAACATCTGTTAACAAAACCGATATTTTACTGCAAATACCGTAAATAGTCATTCCATATATGCTTGGTCTATAGATATCCCATTTTTTTTGCAAGAGGTAAAAAAATCATCAAAATCATGGATGAATTGTCTGAATAAAATGAAAATAATCTATCCCGAAATCTATTTGTAGGGTACAAATTCTCTGGAGAACTCTTACTCGGGTTCTCCAGGGTACGAGTTCTCCAGGGTATGAGTTCTCTAGCAACCTCTCACCGTCTCACTCGTCTGCAAATGCTTTCAATTTGGATGTGTCTTAAATTTTCTCAGATAAATGTAACACATACATGACAGAGTTATTGTTCGCATTAACTTGTTTGCAGACAGCCATGAAGTGGAATCGCCCACCACAGAGTTACATTGGGAACACTGGAACACAACAGGTGGTGACTGACTAGATATTGTTGTCTCTGGATCTCCAGTCTGAGCATTAAACGCAGATACGGACAAACCAGAGTCGTCTTTGTCTGTCATTTTGTAGAAACTCTGTACGGCTACTGATATTTCGCCTGGTTCTTTTTTTGACACATATTAAATATCGCGGGAAAATGAAGCAGAACTAGCAAATTTGTATTTGTTTTCTATTAGTTTCGAATTTATACTGACGTCTTATTTTGAAATTTTGATGAACAGCTAATTGCACTTTTGCAACTCTTATCATTCATAAAAAGATGAATGATGTGTTAAGAATGTTTTAGTATCTGCATTTCGCTAAAAAGCGTCACCAGATATTTTTTCAGAATATTTTCTGTAACACGTTTATTCTGCGGAACAATTTGCAAATAAGTTCTGGTACCAGTTTCGCAAACCATCAAGTTTGCCGGTTCCCGACTTTACCGAGTTCGCTAAAATGTCAACAAAGACGATTGCATTTCGAATTTTAACAAAAAGATCCAGCTCTCAAGTGGTTCTACTCCGAGCAGTTACAAAACTGAAAATGGTTTTAGCCAACAGATTCATATATTTACCCATCAGTACCTTAACAAGAACGAATGCGTTGACACCGTTAAATATGAAGACAACGACTTGTTCGAAATGTGAATTACCGTGTATCGACTTCAGCTTATTGCCCAAGCGTGATTTATCAAATGCTCGGGGTAGAAGAAAGACGAAGTCAGAATCTGATTCAGATGAAAGTGGTTCTGATGATTCGGTGATTATTTTCAGTGACAGCGCATTACATGTTCAATTGTTGTTTCGTACCGAGCATGTTTCGTTCCTTTAAGAGGATATTTCGATAAATTCCCATACGACATATTTTTGGTCTTGGAATATATTTAAGATATTGTAGAAGTTGACATTGGATGGACTGACGACCAGATGCCACGTTAGCTCAGTTGGTAGAGCTGCGGTACTTGTGCGCTTGGGGTCGTGGGTTCGAGTCCATCATCAGGCACACTTTTTTCCCTTGATTTACTTCATTGGCGATGAGGTCAATAACTGATCGCAAGTAGACATGGTCTGTGGGTACTGGGAGGGGAGAGTTTGTGACTCCCAGAAAATCAGGAGGGGGAGGAGTGTTGTAGCTTATGTTGGGTGGACTCACGACCAGTTGCCGGGCTAGCTCGGTAGAGGCACTAGTGTTCTGGGGGTCATTGGTTCTGAGTCCCATGTCGGGCACACTTTTCTCCCTTGATTTACTTCAACATATTCACACTTTTACAAAAAATTCCATATTGGAACAACCTTTAGAAAGATGGCTCTTGCAAACAACGATAAAGAGTAAAATGCTGGTATGAACCAGCATTTTCCCTTTCCCAAAATGATTATTGCCCTTTTATATATACATGTAGATCCAGCAACTGGAGCCGTTTTCAATTTTCCCAGTACATTTTCAAGACATTAGTTCTCGGATGTATCATCAGAAAGTTCTATAACGAATTCCAAGACTGGCTGTCTGGTTGGCTAAGGTGACAGGCGGGTAATCTTTGAATTTATGAACAGAACAATGTAAAGAATGGACGATTCACACTTAAGCAAACTGTAGTATACTGATCTATCCCACAGATAGATATAAATGTATAACTTGTGTTTGTTTTAAGGGAACACTTATACTGCCGTGTTTCAATCCCAAGCTGCCTTCTGTAATAAAACCAGGTAGTTAAGAAATAGATTGAGTAACAGTATTTGAAGATTTCATTTATGAATCTAAATACAGGGGGGAAGTATATGGTATACTGGTCTACCCCACAGATACATATAAATGTATAGCTGTTTGCATAAGGGGACACTGCCTTGCTAAAGAGCTACAACGTAGCTTTTATTGCAACATGGTGAAGTGTTTGCCTTGGGCATCAAACGAGGCCCCGGGAAGTTATTTAAAAGAACGGTTACAAAACAAAACTAAGTTTTCATGACCCCAAGAAAGAAGGCCTGTGAAAACAATGTGGAAAAAGGAGAAAATGCATTTATCTTGTACCCTGCAAATGCTTTCAATTTGGACCAGTCTAAAATTTTGTTGTTTGGTAGAGAGTACCATAAGCATGACCCCAGCTTCCCTTTCATACGATACAAACCAAAGAACAAAATGTCTGGATGAAAAAACAAAGTGTCACAGTTGTCCTTTTGGTTTATTTGCCCTAGATTTCCTTTTTTATCGAGCCTGCATGTGGTGAGCGAGACATAGTTGTCACAGTGTGGCTTTGGTTTATGTGCATCCATGAGTGCGTGTGTGCATGGGTCTGAATTTGTCTGGACAAGAACTTTTACACCTGTGGATGGATTTCAAAATAATTTTGGCACAGTTGTTCTCCTTTATGAGTAGAAGCATTTGAAACATTGGTTTTGGTAGGTCCAAGGTCAAGATCACACTGAAAGGTCAAATCATAAAATTGTCATGAATAGAGCTTGTCTGAGCTACATTGATTGTATGGTGTTTAATGCAGTTTTTCAACATTATTTCAGTTAAATTGCGGTGGCCAGTGCACCTATCCATGCTTTCCTAGAGATTCTTTTACCAGTACTCCACACAATATTATTTCCAAGCCACTGGCTGCTTTCCCACATAAGCATCGTCGAAACAATGGTTGGCAGTGAGAGAGGAATGAATCCTGTCACAATGCCTATCATCAATCCTTGGAAAGAAATTGGCCAAGCTGGGGATCAAACTGGGGATCGAACTGGTGACCTGTTCTCAAGTCCTGTATGGTACCGACTGAGTTGGCGTCCAAGCAACAGCTTCTACATTTATGGTTGGATTTCCTTTATGAGTAGAAGTGCCATTTGAAACATATGTTTTGTCAGGTAGAGTCAAGGTCACACTTGATGGTCAAATGATAAAACTTTCATACATAGAGCTTGTCCGAGCTACAACTTCTACATTTATGGATGGATTTCAAAATAATTTGGCACAATTGTTCTCCCTTTCCAGTAGACATGCCATTTGAATCGTATGTTCAAGTAGGTCCAAGGTCAAGGTCACACTTGAAGGTCAAATGATAATATTGTCATAAATGGAGTTTGTTCAAGCTACAACTTCTATATTTATGGGTGCATTTAAAAGATGATTTGGCAAAATTGTCATCCTATACCAGTAGAAGTGCCATTTGAAACATTTATTCCAGTAGGTTCAAGGTCAAGGTCACCCCAAACGGTCAAATGGTAAAATTGTCCTACATAGAGCTTGGCCGAGCTATAACTTCTACATTTATCAATTGATTTAAAAATAATTTTAGACAAGTGTTCTCCTTTACCAGTGAAAGGGTCATTTGAGTCATTTGTTTAGGTAGATCCAGACTTATGGTCACACAAAAAGGTCAAACAATAAAATTGTCATTGAAAGAGCATGTCTGAGCCATGGATTCTACATTTTAGATGGATTTCAAATTTATTGGGTACAATTATTCTCCTTCATGAGTAGATGTGCTTTTAAAATATTTGATCATATAGGTCCAAGGTCAAGGTCACACTTTCAAACGATAAAATTATCTTAAATAGATCTTATCTGAGCCATAACTTCTACACATATGGATGGACTTCAAAATAAATTTGCACAAATGTTCTCTTTTATGAGTCAGTGTGCCATTTTTAAATTTGTTCAGGTAGGTCCAAAGTCAAGTTCACACTTGATGGTCAAATGATAAGATTTTTGACAACTTTTCAACCTAATGAGGAGTAAGTGTCTCTCTGAATTATTCACTTCAGTGGTTTCAAGGTCAAGGTCATATTTGAAGGTCATAAATTAAGCTTCTTCTTGTTTATAAATAGGGAATACTCCTATCCTCATGCAAATTTGAAAACAAAAGGATCTGAAATAGGATAGATGTACATTGAGAGATTAGTTGCTTTTTGTCCATGTGCAGCTTATAAGGTCCTTTACTAACTCCCACATGGCCAGCTTGATATATGTTGCCCATGGACAACCTTCTAGTTATTGCCCTAAATTTGCTTTTTTATCGCCCTAGATTTCCTTTTTTTGTTGCCTATATTTCCTTTTTCATTGCCCTATATTTCTTTTTTTAATGCCAAGATTTTCTTTTTTATTGCCCTAGATTTACCCCAGAAGCATTGTCAGATGAACTTACTTGCATTTTGTAAATTTTACTTCAATTTTCAGGAGGATAGTGATTACAGCGATGATGATGATGTTGATGATGATAAGGAAGATGGTGATGGTGATGATGATGATGATATGAATTTTCCACCAGAGACAGACCAGAGGTATCCTAAATCATATACAGATAAGCTGGTGTTTGGGGTTAGAGCTGACCAAATTATTGCCGGCTGTCTGACAAAAAGAAGGTATAAGCTAGTGATCTGTCTTCAAGATAATATTGTTATCTGTCTGCCATATGTTAGCTCTGTACTTGACAGCAAAATTTTAGACCTGTCGAAGTTGAAAGTACTGGCTTATATGATTGAAATGTGACTAAAATGACCGGATTCCTTTTTGAATAGGTAGAAAACATTGTGGGAAATGGAGAAATGCTGGTTATCAGCATTTTCTCCCTTTCCCACAATATTTCAAAAACCTCCTTTTCAAAGTTGTTAAAACCTAGGATTATTTTTGGTAAAGACTTGAATGTCCCATGTTGATGATTGTCATTTGAACAAGATTCATTCCACTCCTATCGCAGGCAATTGTTTCATGGATGGTTATGTTGAAAAGTAATCTTTGTTACGCAAATTACTAGACATAAATGTATAAATAATTGCACTGGGTGCTGTGATATGACAGAAATAATATTAAAAATGGTGTCAAATATCAATCGGATTGCACAACACATTGGATTGGAAGTTTAATGCATAAAGAAATCTTATTCACCTGCATGTAAATGTATGTGTACTTCAATAATAATACAAAGATGAACAAGATCTTGGCATAAGTTGGCATTTTTGATAAAATGTGGTAGAACATGTCAAGAAAAAATGTTTTTAACCCTTTACCAGACAACAAAATTTTAGCCTTGTCCAAATTGAAAGCATTTGCAGACGACAATTTCAGTGTAGCTCAGATGGTGTAATTTTTCTTTGATAGGGTAGAAAACATTGTGGGAAAAGGAGAAAATGCTGGTTACCAGCATCTTCTCCTTTTCCCACAATGTTTTCAAAAGGCTTCTTTCCCAGGGGCATCAAAAGGCATCATTGTGTGGTAAAGGGTTAAGCAGGCCTCATGCAAGCTAAATAAGATTTTTGTAGACATGGTTAGTAACATTTTATCTCAAAAGCCAACAAATGTCATAAAACAATATGTCCCTTGATAAAGCTTTAACCCTTTACAACACAATCCAGACTTTTAACGACCCCCAAGGAAGAAGCCTTTTTAAAACATTGTGGGAAAAGGAGAAAATGCTGGTAACCAGCATTTTCTCCTTTTCCCACAATGTGTTCCATCCTATCAAAGAAAACTTGCATCATTTGAGCCACAATGAAATTTTCATCTGCAAATGCTTTCAATTTGGACATGTCTAAAATTTTGTCGTTTGGTAAAGGGTTAAAATGACAAAAACTACTTGGGATTAAATTTTTTCTTTAAGATAATACTTGGAGTTTGATCTCTCTTATTCATTTAGATTCCCGATCACGTAACAATATACATGTATTGCAAATTACAGGCCACAATATCATGCAAAACAATACATGCACACATGATGGTATTTTCCATGAATAAAACCCAGACTCACACTCTGAAAGAAGTTAAAAACCACATCACATATTATGACGTCACAAAATCTTGTGTAAGATAAGATTGATTGATTGATTGTATGGTGTTTAACGCCGTTTTTAACATTATTTCAGTTATATTGCGGCGGCCAGTGCACCTATCCATGCTTTCCTGGAGTTTCTTTTACCAGTACTACGCACAATATTCTTTCCAAGCCACTGGCTGCTTTCCCACATAACCATCGTCGAAACAATGGTCAGCGGTGAGAGAGGAATGAATCCTGTCGCAATGACTATCATCAATCCTTGGACAGAAATTAGCCTAGCCGGGGATCGAACCAGCGACCTCCTGTTCTCAAGTCCTGTATACTACCGACTGAGCTACGGGGGCTCGGCGTATGATAAGAAACTTTGTAATTGGTGTTTTACACTGAAAACAAGGGAGGCTGTGTGATACATCTACCAAACAACAAAACTGGAAACTGCTTCTGTACCCACAATGTTGTCAAAAGCTCTTTCCCTTAATGTTGTTCAAACAATTGTTGTTTTGTATAGTGTTCATTTATTTGGAAAGTGGTTAATTCTTTACTAACAACAAAATTTTGGACAGGTCCAAATTAAAAGCATTTGCAGAAGACAAAACAAATGGGACTCAAAACATGAAATTTGTCTTTGCAATGGTAGAAAACATTGGGGGAAAAGGAGAAAATAATGGTTACCAGCATTTTCTCCTTTTCCCACTAAGTCTCAAGTCTTCTCCCACAGGATTGTTATACACAGGACTTTTTTGGTAAAGAATTAGTCATTACAGAAGTACTAACATGAGGAGAAGTTTTGCATTCTGTTAGTAATACCAATTTAGTTCTTTACTGAAACCTATGTTGTAGGAACTCATTACAACTGCCTCTGTCAATTCTAGTCTCTACCCACAAGATAGGTTTTTAGTGAAGGAACGATGTACATGGAATCTGCAATAATTCTTTTCTTTTCCAGTGTTGTAGTAAAGATGTTATTTGAAGGAAAGTTGAGAATGAACAATCAAACTTTATTGAAGAAAGCAACTAAGGTAAAAGACCTTTCTAAATCTATTTATTTTGTTTAAGCCATCACCAATGAAGAAATTTTAAGCATTTGCAATTGAAGAACTCAATCAAGCTCAAAGGATTATTTCTGTCTTTGAGATGGTAGAAAACATTGTGGGAAAAGGAGAAAATAGCCAATACGAGTACCATGGTAATGTAAACACACCATTCACTGTATTACTAAATAGATATTGCAAAGTAAATACTTTATAATTTGGTATAAATAACAGACAGCTATTATCAAGTGAGTTTATTTAAAAGACCGACATAACCATGGTATCCTAATTGGCAATGTTCGTATTGCAATGCTTCGGGAACTGGTGTAATTTGAAACCAGTGAACAAACTTCCATTGCCTTAAAACATGGCAGCTGCAAAACCTCCTGGTATTTATAATATACAGAAACAAATGTAATTTGTGAAAATCATGGAACACAAGTGCCTATGGACCAGTCGCTGACAGAAAAATGAATTTCAAAACTATGTAAAAAGTTGCTCTACCTTTTGTTTACTTTTTACCTGGTTTCAAATGTCATTTTTCTGCCTACAACTTACACTTGTACCGTACAATAACAGATTGTCATCTTCACAATAATTTCCATACTTTTAAAAAGTATGGTTTAAATCTAAATGACCCATGCTCTGTGAAAAGAGGGCTAATAT